>OU611819.1:10050000-12630000 GCA_914767695.1 Ptilodon capucinus | reverse complement strand
GCACGAATCTAGTGACCTTCACTGAGAGTATAGTGGAAGCTGTTGACTCTAACAAACCAGTCGATGTAATATATACAGATTTTAGCAAAGCGTTTGACCGAGTTTCACATAATATTCTTTTACATAAGTTATCAGCATACGGTATCACGGGCAATCTGCTCAATTGGCTGAAATCATATCTAGAGAATCGCAGTTTCTTTGTTGTTGTTAATGGTTTCCACTCCATAAAGCTCCCAATAACGTATCAGAATCAGAATATTTTTTATTCATATAAACCAATACAGGCACTTATGAATCGTCAATAAATAATAATAGTAGTATCTCTACCACCATTCGGAATGCATTTCCTATGGAGAAGAATGGGCAAGAAACTCCATGGTTGCTTTTTTCAAATAAGGATTTACATTTTTGTGTTTTTCTTAATTAACAATTATACAATATAAAGTTAATGAGGCTATACATTCTCAAAACACAATTAAATCACTAAACAATCTACATGTTGGACAAGATTTAAAGGTAGGAAGGAGGAGGAAAACGGGACAAATAGCTAAAATCCCTTAAACTAGTTCCTGTGGAGCCGGACCAGCGCCTGACCAAGCGTGTTTATCCTCTAAATAATCACCTATTGTGTAGTATGCGCGCCTGCATAGTGTATGTCTAATGCATGTTTTAAATTTAGTTTCATTTAGGTTAATGACGTTAGGGGGAATTTTATTATAAAATTTGACACAGTACCCCATGAAAGATGTGTGAATTTTCGCCAGTCGAAAGTGTGGTTGGTCTAATTTTTCTTTATTCCTAGTGTTAAAATGATGGCCATCACCTACTTTTCGAAACAGATGTAAATTTTTCCTTACGTACATGATATTCTCGTAGATATATTGGCATGGGACCGTCATTATGTTGATATCTTTGAAGAGTTCTCTTAGGGAGTCGCGACTACCTAAAGTATAGATGGCCCTAATGGCCCTCTTCTGTAAAATAAAAACGGACTCAATATCAGTTGCCCTACCCCACAATAGAATACCGTACGACATGATACTGTGAAAGTAGCTAAAATAAACTATTCTCGCGGTGTCTACATCAGTTAGCTGTCTGATCTTTCTGACAGCGTAGGCAGCAGCGCTGAGGCGCTTTCCTAGAGTTCTAATGTGTGGACCCCATTGTAACTTTGAGTCAAGCGTAATCCCTAAGAAAACAGTCTCATGAAAGAATTCAAGTTTCTCCCTATTTAGTTAGTACTAAACCAAATGTTAGAAGTAGTGATTGTGACGACTAACATTTGGCAAGGAAAACCGTATACATTTTGTTTTCTTTTCTTTTGACGCCCATTTTAACTACGGAGCCTATCGATTTAATACCATTAATTTGAACAGTTTGTTGCCTATCCCCTAAATATGATTTTAGAAAGTTAAGGGCTCTATTTCTCACACCGTAGTGTTGCAATTTTAATAAAAGTATGTCATAATTGACGCAGTCGAAAGCCTTTGAGAGGTCACAGAAGATACCAATGGCATCCTGTGAGTTCTCCCATGCGTCGAAGATATGCTTTATTAAGTTTACACTGGCGTCGGTAGTGCAACGGCCTTTAGTGAAACCATATTGTTGGTCGTGCAGGATGTTATTTGCATTAAAATGATCTAGTAATTGACTAAGCATTATCTTTTCAAATACTTTACTAAGTACCGGCAAAACAGAAACTGGCCTATAATTGTTTGGGTCTTTAGTACTACCGGATTTGAACAACGGGATTACTTTACTTAGTTTCATTAAGTCCGGGAAAACGCCTTGATCAACACATGTATTAAATATCAGAGCTAGGTATGGCGCTAAAGTGTTGATAATAGCTTTACATATTTTTACTGACATTCCCCATATGTCTTCAGTTAATTTAATTTTAATCGACTGGAAGGCTTTAATAATAGATCGGGTATTGGTATGAATGAATTTGAATTTTATAGGACAGGGGGCAATATTGTTTTTCAGAATTGAAATTGAAAGAGTCGGGGAGCAGTTTAATGATTCTGTTGTTTTTATAGGGATATTAGAAAAAAAATGTTCAAATTCTTGAGCTACGTCTATATCGGAACTTAAAAGACCACGCGGAGTCTCTAAAGTGTAATCCGTACTGCTTTGTTTGTTTCTACCGGTCTCACTATTAACTACTTTCCAAGTGGCCTTTATTTTATTACGAATATGTATTGATTTGGCTGCCTTACATACTTTCCTAAATATTAACGAAAAATTTGCTACATATTTTGTGAACGCTGCCGTATTAACGAAACTTTTAAGTTCATAAAGCTCAAACAGCTTTTCCCTACTTCTACGAATACCCACGGTCACCCAATCACTGAAGGTAAATTTAGGCTTAATATTTTTAGCTTTTAATGGAAAGTTATTTTCATATTCTTTAAGAACAATCGAAAAGAAATCAGCGTAAAATTTATTACAATCATTTATTTTGTACCTGGGAATTACTAGTTTATTATTTAGCGCATTATTATATTTATGTAAATTCCTAGTAGTCAAACTCCGCCATTTTACTTTTATAGGTTGAACTGAAACAATAGCTTTAAAGGTGACAGTTTGACCAGTGTGGTCGGATTGTAAATTATTGACAACGTTTTGATTTAAATATTCACAATTGCAGAAGATATTGTCTATGCAGGTAGCTGACGTAGGTGTTACTCTAGTTGGTTCAGAAAAAATATTTTTCAAATTAAATGACTTAAAAAGACTTTACAGTCTTTCAGTGTAATTTGTTGATTCTAAAATATTAATATTGAAGTCACCACAAACAACAATAGACTTGTTACTAACAAATATTTTATTTAAAACATCTTCCATTACCGATTCGAATATATTAAAATTCTGAATATGAGGAGGTCTATACACACACACTACAATATGCTTATCCAGCTCGACACAAGAAATCTCAATAATTTGTTCAACCGAGAGCCCTACTATATCTCTTCTTTCTTTGGATTTAATAATGTTCTTAACTAATACGAGGGTACCACCGTGAAGCTTGGGTGTACGGTTGTAACAACTTATGACTGAATAATTTTTGTAATTTAACAATGTTTCATAATCTTTAAGCCAATGTTCACTAATGCAAATAATATCATGTTGAGTTTTTTCAAGCAATAACTCAACTTCTAAATTTTTTGATTTAAATCCTTGTATATTTTGATTAAATAGTTTTAATGTTCCAGACCTCCTATCCTCCTTATAATCCTTACATATTTTTGAAATGCCAGAGGTACTAGGACACATCTCTATTGTCGGTTTATGTCGTTTAAACAGTCAGTAACAGAATTATTAGTAAAACCTAATAATGCTGTATTGTCATCTAACCTAGACTTTGTTATACTACCTATAACAGGGTTAATATTGTAAGCTATCAAAGTAGCAATCATTTGTCTACATTTTTTAGGGAGAAACATATCTTCCTGAGTTAATCTAAATCCACTAACAAACTTATTAGTGTCAAAAAATAAAACTTTGTCATTATGACATGATAATGTATACATCATACTATTCAAATCATGAATATACTTATTCTGTCTCTCTGTCAGATAGTTAGAGTAGGGGAGGGCACATAAAAATAGTGAACCTAATTCTAACTTTAATAAGGTTTGTTAAAGCACATTCACGTAGGTTGAATCAGTTGCCAATAAACCTCATTAAAGAAAGGACGTGTTTTTCTAAGCTACGATACAGTAAACGAGTCAACGCAAAATAAACCTTATCGCCCCAACATATGGTCGAAATCGAGCCGCATGAACCACACCTGGCCAACGACGGACCGCGCGCCCGCGAGAACAAAAGAACCACATTCCACAGCGATAAGCGAGCGCTCGGTGCAGTTTTTAAGTGGATTGAATAGATAGTTAATGATCGCAACATTATAACATCGCTAACAGTGCAAGTGTTTTGAAGATTTTGGATACTTAAACGTGAACAATGACTACCCAAGCAGATCAAGCAATCAGCATACTGGAAGATACAGCTTCGTTATTAAAGAAAACTCAGATAAACCTAGGAAAATGTCCCAAAGATAGATTAGCGAAACCCGGATATTTACAAACTCGCATTCAAACAATTGAAGAGTACTGGATAACATTCAAACAAGCACATCAAGACCTATTAAAATGTACCACACGGGAACAACGTGGACTCATTTCTTATTTCGTTAACGAAGAATTCTTTCTACAAGAAGACTTGTACCTAAATATGTTAAGTAGCCTCAAAGATATGTTAGCGGCGTGTAAGTCGCCAAAAACAGTAGGTACTCATGAAATGTCGGTAGAAAGTCAAGCAAATGCGACAGTGAAGCTACCTAGAATTCAGCTGCCTACATTCTCTGGGAATTACGAAGAGTGGCCCACATTCAGAGATCTATACGAGTCATTAGTTCACCAATCCACTGCATTGAGCAATGTTGAAAAACTACACTACCTGAAAAGTAGCATCACCGGCGAAGCAGCTTCGTTATTGAAGCACATTCAAGTGACTGACGCAAATTATGTTCAAGCATGGGGAACGCTAAAACATCGATTTGGAAATAGACGGCTAATAGTTAACTCGTTATTGAAACGATTGTTTGCCCAGAAAAAATGCACCGGTCAATCTGCAGCTCAGTTGAAAGTCCTCCTGGATACCACCACTGAGATCATGAATAGCCTCAACAATTTAAAGGTACCTACAGACTCTTGGGATCCAATAATTATATTTCTGGTAGTGCAGAAGTTGGACCCGGAGTCACACAAGGATTGGGAAGAGGCCGCATACACGGTAAATTCAGAAAGCCTATCTACCTGGAAGGATCTGTGCAAATTCTTAGAAGCCAAATTTCGAACACTGGAGCTGGTTACACCAATAATTAGTACGAAAACAAACAAAGAACGCGTTTTCCACGTCACAACTGAAGCTACCGATAAACAAAGAGCATGTGCTTTATGTAACGAAGCGCACACACTGTGTCATTGTAGCACGTTCAGCAAAATGACAATTGACGAACGAGCAGAACATGTCAAAACAAACAAACTCTGTTTCAACTGCCTCGGTGCGGGACATTCGGTGTTTAAGTGTCGTATGCCAATGTCGTGCCGCATCTGTAAGAGACGCCATCATACGCTTCTACATAGAACCATGAACACGGACTCGTCGGCTCCTCACGCAGTAACCACGCAACCGACGTTGACCAGCCAAGCAGATGTAGAAGAGAGAAAGGTCCATACCATGGTCGCGTCAAACTATAACGCCGGGCAGAAGATAGCTCTGTTAGCGACAGCAGTAGTCATATTGAAGAGTGAACAAGGTCGCACTACTGTTGTTAAGGCGCTAATAGACTCAGGATCTCAAGCATGCTTTATGAGCGAGAAGGTAACTCAGATCCTGAACCTAAACAAATCACCAGTAAATCTTATCGTCTCCGGAATGGAATCTATGAAAGTAAGAGTCAAGCATGAGGTCAAGATACAAGTATCATCACGATGGGATCACAACTTCTGTTTACCTATCACGGCCTATGTGATGTCCAAGCACTTGTCCTCTAACATGTCAACAAGCAACACGATGGAGACTGATTGGCCGCATCTAGCAGGCATCCAATTGGCAGATGAAAAATATTATGCATCGGGACCCATTGATCTGTTATTGGGTGTCAACGAATATGCAACAATTCTGAAAGAAGGGCTAATCAAAGGTCCATCAGATAGTCCATGCGCGCAGAATACCTATCTGGGTTGGATCTTGATGGGTGGAGTAACAATGAAAGTCAATGCAAGAGAGAAGTCCTTGACGGCCATCAAGCAAGAAGTTGACATAGAAGATTTACTGAAAACCATATGGGAAGTTGATACGGACACAAGAAGAAGGCCTACACAAATGGAACAACTATGTGAAACTAAATACGAGAAGACTCACAAGCGAAACGAAGATGGAAAATACATAGTTAAGCTCCCGTTCAACACAGAAGACCCAAAATCGACAGAAGGCAACACACGAGATATAGCTAAAAGAAGATTCATGCAACTAGAACGAAGATTTAATCACAACATAGAACTAAAACAAGAATATTCGAAGGTAATTAATGAGTATCAAGAATTAAAACATATAGAAGAAGTACCTGCTGAAGAAATCAGAGATAAATCAGTATATTTACCTCACCATGCGGTGATCCGCAGCGACAAAGAAACCACACGGACTCGTGTAGTGTTCGACGCCTCGTGCAAGGGCTCAAAGGGGATTTCATTGAATGACGAACTTCTGCTAGGACCAGTACTTCAAGATGACTTGAGAAGTTTGATCATTAGATGGCGAACACACGCTGTCTGCTTTGTGTCTGACATACAGAAGATGTACAGAATGATCTGGATCGATAAAGAAGACGCAAACTATCAAAGAATCCTGTGGAGGGATACCCCATCTGAAGACCTGAAAGACTATCGACTCTTGACTGTCACCTTTGGAACTGCATCTGCACCCTATTTGGCTGTGAAGACACTCATGCAATTGGCTGATGACGAAGGTGATAAGTTTCCGGAGGCTGCCAGAATACTACGCGAAGATTTTTATGTTGATGACGCAATGTCGGGAGCTGATACTCTGGAACAAGCTATAAAACTCTCGCAAGATCTACGAAAACTTCTTCGTCTGGGTGGCTTTGAACTAAAAAAGTGGTCATCTAACAGTCGTGACTTCATGCAGACAATCGAACCCAGCGAGCGATCAGCGAATGCACAAATGGAACTAAAGATCGATGGAACGATAAAAGCACTAGGCATTCAATGGAATTTAGGAAAAGACCAGTTCGAATATAATCTAAACTTACCTCCAATTGGCGAAATAACTACAAAGCGAAACATCCTCTCCGACATACAAAAGTTGTACGACCCGCTCGGATGGATTGCACCTTGCATTGTAATGGCGAAAATATTAATTCAACAACTCTGGCAAGAGAAAGTTGACTGGGACGTACCCTTGAATACGGAACTGACTCAAAAATGGTATACATTACGATCCGACCTCGAAAATGTAAACGGAATCTACATAAATAGATGGATGGGCACGACGACCCCAAACAAAGATTCCATAGAGATTCACGGATTCTGCGATGCATCTATACAGGCGTATGGGGCCGTGGTATACTGTCGAGTCATACATCCAGATGGTACAATTAGAACATCGATCATTGCCTCGAGAACAAGAGTAGCTCCCCTGAAAACTATTTCTTTACCACGGCTGGAATTGTGCGGAGTGTTGCTGCTTTCCAGACTACTCAAGCAAGTGGCACTCGCAATGAGAATATCTACATCACAAATCTATGCCTGGACTGACTCGTCTATTGTCATTGCCTGGTTAGCTGGGGACCCCACTAAATGGAAGATATTTGTAGCTAACCGCGTAGTCGAGATTACAACCAATGTTCACAGCAAGCAATGGCATCATGTCCAGTCACACGATAATCCAGCTGACATTGCATCCAGAGGCATGTTGGTACGAGATCTGAAGCTGTGTGATTTGTGGTGGAATGGACCAAAATGGTTACTGCAACCGAAGATACAGTTCACTGAAATAAACATAACAACAGATTTAGAAAGAAAAAATAACACCATCCAAGTTCTGAAAATAACAAACGATAATGACAATGAAGAAAATAAGTTACCTGAACAATTTGAAGAGTTTGACACGTTGATAGAACTTCTGAGAACAATCACGTACTGCCGAAGATTCCTGAAACAAAAGATATTAAAAGAAAATATTAGTCACATACTTACCGCTGAAGAACTGCAACACTCCCTGCACACTTGCATTAAAATAGCACAAAAAGAAGAATTTGAAGAAGATATAGAATCGCTAAAGAGAAAGAAAAGAGTTAACTCATTGAGCAAGCTGAAGTCATTGGATCCTTACCTCGACGACGATGGAGTCCTTAAGGTGGGCGGCAGGCTCGGGAACACTGATTTAACCGATGAGAGTAAGCATCCCATCCTTTTAGGTAGAAGAAGCAAACTTACCAAACTTATAGTCGCAGACGCTCACTCTAAGACATTACATGGTGGAGTGCAAGCAATGCTGTCTTATCTAAGATCCAAATATTGGATACTGCGAGCGAAAGCATTAGTCAAGCAGCATGTCCATCGTTGCTTAATATGCGCCAAATTAAGTGCTAAGGTAAGAACACAAATCATGGGTAACTTACCAAGCGTACGGGTGAAACCTGCGCGAGCATTCCTCAATTCAGGAGTAGATTTTGCTGGACCATTCCAGATATTATGGAAAAGTGGCAGAGGAGCTAAAACCACAAAGGCCTACATAGCTATTTTTATTTGCATGTCGACCAAGGCCATCCATTTAGAATTGGTCGGCGACCTCACGTCAGCAGCCTTCATCGGTGCTTTTAAAAGGTTTTGCGCACGCAGAGGAAGGTGCACAAACATATGGAGCGATCAAGGACGCAATTTCGTTGGCGCTAATAAAGAATTGTGTGAAGCCTGGAAAGACGCTCGCCTCCAGTTTGATGGAGAAATAGCCGAATCGCTCGCTAACGACGGAACTCAATGGCACTTCATTCCGGCATATTCGCCTACATTCGGAGGACTATGGGAAGCCGGAGTTAAGTCCATCAAATTTCATCTGAAGAGAATCCTCAGCACCAATTTGACATATGAAGAGATGACCACAGTTCTCTGCGGCATAGAAGCATGCTTGAATTCACGTCCATTGTGTCCAATAGATGACCATACCATGCAACCACTAACGCCAGGGCATTTTTTAATAAACGAAGCACCAATTACTGTGCCAGACCATAACCTGAAAGACGCAAAAATGAGCAGTCTCACGCGCTGGCAATACACACAAACGTTATTGAATAACTTCTGGGCACGATGGCAGACAGAGTATTTGACCCGACTTCAGCAAAGACCGAAATGGCTTAAGCGTAAACCTGAATTCAACATTGGAGACATTGTACTAATAAAACAAGACAATCTCCCACCAGGCAAGTGGTACATGGGCCGTATCACTGACAAGCATCCCGGCTCGGACGGTTTTACTAGAGTGTATAGCGTAAAAAGTGGTGATAGTATAACGAAACGATGTGTTACAAAATTGTGTGCTTTACCAATCGAATCAGAATGATAATGTTTGTTATTAATTTTGCCTATGTATTTGCCCACTTAAATCTCAAGTTTATTGTATTGTCTTACATAAACGTAATTTGCATGAAACCATTATGTATACTTTTAAAAGGACTTAAGTAGTCCTTTGGTGGGCGGCTTATGTTAAAGCACATTCACGTAGGTTGAATCAGTTGCCAATAAACCTCATTAAAGAAAGGACGTGTTTTTCTAAGCTACGATACAGTAAACGAGTCAACGCAAAATAAACCTTATCGCCCCAACAAGGTTTCAACACCATCAACAATGTCCTTTCTTTTTATTCCAAAGCTATTGCCTAATAATATAACTGCAGTAGTATTACTATCAGTTTCTGTATCTACAATTTTGTCTATTAATAAATTATAGGGCAAATTTTTAAAGCAAAAATTAGTGACTTGATGATTTATATTATTACTTAAAAGGGAACCAAAACCTTTACCAAATTGGTCTGAAAAAACTAAAGTTCTACGATGATAGCTATTCTTAGTACAGGAATCTACCGGATGAGTCGCTTCTAAGGGAACAGCATTCAGGGATTCAGAAGGAGATCGCCCGGGGGTGCAGTTACAAGCGAGATTATTAGTCAGAGACTCATATCTCTCAGCATTGTATTGCACCAGGTCCATCAACTCACTGGCCTCCTGCATGCGCACACTCAGTTCGGATTGAGCAGCTTCATATTTATTAAAAATATCTTTTATAGAAAGCTCCCTAAGTAACAGCTCATCCCGCAGATTCTGTGTGTCAATATCATAGATAGTCCGACTATGCTCTAGGTCATTAGTACAGGTCTGCAGACTATCTATCAATTGTCTGCGTTCCTTTCTAAGGCTGTTATTAGTTTTTAAATATTTTTGTTTTTTTAAGATATTTTTAGTTTTTTAATAAAATTATTAATTTTGATATACTTTTTAAACTTCTTAGTACTATTAAAATAAGGACGTATATTGGAGGTGGTGTCGTCCCCAGTCAAGTCTATGGTAAGGGATGGCAACCTACACACCGAGCTGGGTCCCCCACAAGTCACCAACTCATTGTACAAGCTCTGGGTATGAGTAGAATCTTTATCGATTTGCACAGATTGCAAATTACTAATAGCCTTATGGGCTTCACACAACTCAGCTTCGAGTTCTGTGATGCGTTTCAGAGCCAGCTCGTGTGTATTACTACATTCTTCAAATGTTGTCACTATATCCCGAAGTTGATGAAATTGTTCAAGTCTTTCCATATAATCTACGTGTAACTCAGCCAACTCATTCTTGAGCGAGGTGTTCTTGTCAATTATTTTCTTTACTTCCACCTCACTGTCATCTTGTCATCTTGTTCCACAGGGCTCTCACATCGGTCCGGTACTCTTTAACGTATTCGTAAATGATATTCCAAACTGTTTTCGTTTCTCTAAATGTTTTATGTATGCAGATGACCTCAAATTCTGTAGGATAATCGAAACGATAAATGACACTTATCTGCTACAGAAACACGTAGATATATTGTCAAAGTGGTGTGAAATGAACAACATGGACTTAAACGTGAAAAAATGTTACCATGTTACATTCTCACGAAGCTCAATTTAATATCATCTACTTACCACATTAGCTCCGGCCTTATACAGGAAGTGGACCAGATTAGAGATTTGGGCGTTTTATTTGATAGAAAACTCACTTTTATACCTCATCAAGAGAACATTATTAAAAACCGGGCAAGTGCGAGTCGGACTCGCGCACGAAGGGTTCCGTACCATTATCTATAAAAACAGAAAAAAAATCACGTTTGTTGTATGGGAGCCCCCTTAAATATTTATTTTATTCTGTTTTTTAGTATTTGTTGTTATAGCGTTGTAACAGAAATACATCATCTGTGAAAATCTCAACTCTCTCACTGTCACGGTTCATGAGATACAGCCTGGTGACAGACGGACGGACGGACGGACGGACAGCGAAGTCTTAGTAATAGGGTTCCGATTTTACCCTTTGGGTACGGAACCCTAAAAATAATCAAGAATGTTGGGATTTGTGATTAGAAATGTTCGGCTATTTCGTTGCAGTAAAACTAAAATATTAATATACAATTGCCTTGTACGCAGTATACTGGAATATTGCAGTGTAGTGTGGGACCCCACTACGAAACGTATACAGAAAAGGTTTCTCTGGCACTTAGCTTATTCTTCCGGGATAGCCAAAAGTAAACCTTCATATGCCCTACGACTATCACACTTCAAAAACTTTTTAACAAAAAAAATAAACCGCCGAAAAACTACAAAGCATAAAATAATAAACCTTTTTTATTTAACCTTAATAACTATTTTCTTAAACTATGTAAGTATACCTAAGTCATTTTGGGTCGGCGCCAAACAAGCAAATTAATTAATTAAGTAAAGTGTGATGCTCGGCAGCGGCGCGGCGCGACACGTCCCTTCGCCGGAAAATGCAGAGCGTTCAAGGACTTAATGTCAGGGAGACATCAACACTTGAGTGCACTTGTGCGAGTAGTCATACGGAGAGCACAATTTTTGGAATGTTAATGTTTGTCGCTGAAGATTTCACGTTGCATTTTTTAAAATTTAATTTAGTTATTTCTTTAAATTTATTGATCAGTGATTGTTTGGCGCCGACTCAAAATTACTTAGGTATACTTACATAGTTTAAGAAAATAGTTATTAAGGTTAAATAAAAAAGGTTTATTATTTTATGCTTTGTAGTTTTTCGGCGGTTTAATTTTTTTGTTAAAAAGTTTTTATTTTATATTTTTTTGTGGCTATAATCTACTAATTACTACATGCTTAATTTGTGATTACTTTTAAAATAGCTACCTAGCACCTACCTTGCGGTAGTTATTGACTGTTATATAATCCTACAATATAAATACTTAAAAACAGGCTTTAAAATCAAAATAAATTTTTTTTAATCGTGTGGCCAAAAAGCACTTACAAATAGTCAGATTCTACCACCGGTTCGAAATGCTGCTTCCACTGAGAAGAGCCGGTAAGAAACTCAATGGTTACTCTTTTTAAAATGATAATTGCGAGTAATACATTCTCAGGAGCAGCAACGCCATGAGAGCAGACAGCACCTTTGCCACAATACTAGAGAAGAGTTAAACTCACGGCAGTCTAATATTAAATACAAATATAGTCTTTACGCTTAGGAATCTAGTACAGTAGAGTGTGGTTATATACCAACACTAGCTATTGTCCGCGAATTCGTCCGCGTAGAAGTCGAAAATGGTTCTAATAGAATTTATAATTGTTTTTTTCCGTTATAACGCTATAACATATAAATTATGAGGTAAGTTTTTCATTGAAATAAAACTATTTTACGGAGTCTATCGCGTTTATTTGCTTTATCTGATCTAGAGCCAAATAAGGTATTACACAAACCTCACGATGAACGAGCTTTAGCAGAAATGCAGAGACTGAGAGGGCTACACACAAGAGATTAACAGGTCTAAAGCTCATTTATCGTGAGGTTTTTATTAGGGTTCCGTACCTAAAAAAGTAAAAAAGGAACCCTTATAGGATCACTGTCTGCCTTTCCATCTGTCCGTCTGTCCGCCTGTGCGTCGTCTACCTGTCCACCTGTCCGTCTGTCCGTCTGTTCGTCTGTCCGCTTGTCCACCTGTCCACCTGTCCTCCTGTCCACCTGTCCGCCTGTCCGTCTGTCCGCCTGTCCGTCTGTCCGCCTGTTCGTCTGTCCGCCTGTCCACCTGTCCACCTATTCATCTGTCCGCCTGTCCACTTGTCCGTCTGTCCGCCTGTCCTCCTGTCCGCCTGTCCGCCTGTCCGTTTGTTCGTCGGTCCGTCTGGATAAGGAAATTTTTAAAACCAAAAAAAATTCACCCCCACCCCCATAAACCCCCCTTTTCTACCCCATCGTTTAAATTTTTGTTAACAACCCGTATAAACAAAAAGATTTTTCGAAATCGGCTCACTAACGGCGGAGATATGCTGTAGTCCAGAATGCAAACTTTATCACCCCATTTCACACCCTATACATTTTTTTTTCAAAATTCCTAAAACACGTATTTCTTTATTTTATATGTAAAATACATATACAAAGTTTCAAGTCGATCAAAAAATAATTTTTAAATTATTTGACCTTCAACCCCTCATTTCACCCCCAAGGGGGTTAATTTCTGATAATATTTTTAAAATGGGACCACCCTCGAAGAATTCCTTAGCAAACGTTATAAAAAAATTCGAAATCGGTTTAGTGACGCCGGAGATATGCGTGATCATACATAAAAAAAAAATAAAAAAAAAATATACGCGTCGAATTGAGAACCTCCTCCTTTTTTTTTTTCGTCGGTTAAAAATGGTATCATTAGAGTAGCGTAGGCAAATAACAGACTGTTTATTCCTTTTCAAAATACTCCGTCATAAAATTGAGTGTCCGCAATTATTGGGAAACTTATCAATTCGTGTTCAAGTTCGGCTCCCTCGTACTCCTATTACTCCTTTGTACCCTCCCTTCCGCAAAACCGTCCTCGGAGCAAGCTCTCCAATTCCTCGAATGTGCAAACTTTTAAATGGTTGCAGTGACATGACTGACGTGCTCGCCCATTCCTTACATGAATTCAGACAAGTTTTGTACAGTCCGGTGTCACTAACTCTATATATATTGTTATGAACCTATTATTGTAATACGTATAAGTAGTTATGACTATACAGGGTGTATCAGAAGTCCGAAATAATACTTTGGGTACATATACGGTAGCTCATATGTGGATGCTTAGCGAAGACAGTTTATACCTAACTATCATAGTTTCTGAATTATGGCCCTTTGAATATTTGTTGTAGGTATCATGTTCTGGTCTTTGGGTCCATCCATAACCATATTCAGCAGTGTAAACTACACTTATAAGAGGCGACTACCAATATTCACAAAACAGAACATGCAAATTTTACATAGGATTCGAAATATTACGGGTTATAGAAATTGACGACGAAAAAAGTTGGAAAAACATGGTCGAATTTCAATAAAAATTTTATTCCATCCAGTTGTATACCCGATACTGATGCAAACGTCAAAGTATTATTTCGGACTTCTGAAACACCCTGTAGACGTAAGTAATTAGTGCATGTGGTGCTTACTTATATGGGATTGTTACATTTAGCAAATAAGCAGATAATAATTATATTAATATGAGAAACAGTGTAAACAATCGTTAGTAAGCCAAATAAATAAATATATTCGAAACTTATGCAAACATTAAAATATTATTTCGGACTTCTGAAACAACCTGTATACATATGATGAGATGTATGCGATGTACACTGAGCGTATTTCATACTTCGTTACTTTTTTACACATGTCGTGCTCACCTATAATTAGATGTCACATTTAGCCTCTAAGTAACTGTAAGTTTCTCTTTCTATGTATATGATTGATGTGTAGGTACATTTGTTGGTGTGCCAATAAACAAATAAATAAAACAACAATGGCGGAATCAGATAAACCACAAAAATTACCGCGGCGCGGGCTCGAAATGTCTTCTCCGTTTTATTGTCTACATGCTACAGATATAGCCTAAGAGTCCACGACGGCCAGACCTTCATCATGAAGCTGAAAAGTTTAATGGGCGAGTGAGTAAGTGACTTTCTCAGTGAGTAAATTAATAATTGTTTAGGTCGTGTTTGATCGCGATCTTAACATAAGTAAGTTTGTTTCGTTTGTATTATATTAAGGTGGCGATATGTGATTGGTTTGGGGGGAGGAGATCGGATGAGTGGATGAGTGGGGGGGGGGGTAAGATTGGTTATGTGAATGATTTAGGCGGGGGATTGGAGTGTTTGAGTAAGTGAGTGAGTGACATATGTATTGACATTTATATATATTGGGCGAGTGGCCTTCAGCTTTCGGCACTTGACCTTGGCGTCCACCCGAAGGCGTCGTCGGAGTTTCTGCCTTTGGTGTGTGTTCTTCCTAGCTGTCGGTCTTCCGCATTCAGACCAGAAGGATCAACATTGTGTACCCTCAAGGTGAATGAGTAAAATGTTTGCTATCCTTAACTACCGACTGTCGAGTCGAGGTGCGGCAGGTATAAATAAAACCACTAGGCAGTTACACTCTCATAGAGTTTGTATTGTTCTTGGAACGGTGACTGAATAAATTCTTTAAACATCTATCAGCACAACAATCATCACATTCATAAGTACGTAGGTATGTACTGTTACATCACAATCGTTTACTCGCTTACCCTATATGTAAGTATTTATTAAAATTTATTATCATCAAAATATAATTATTTATTCTTAGTACGTAGAGGATCACAAAATAATGGATAAGTAGTAATGGCGGAGCGCCGCGGCCGGGCGGCCGGTATGCGCCCGCGCCGCCCTCCGCCGTCCTCCGCCGGGGACGAGGCGGCGCGCCAGCGGAGAGTGGCGTCATCCGCTGCACCGTCTTTCCACTCTCCGTAGGCCAGTTAAAGCTTGCATTAAAACATACTAGTCTAAGTTGTACTTAATTCCCTACAAATAAATAGATCGATACTTAACATCTACCAGGATAGCTATCACGAAATCACGACCTTATACTCCAAATTAGTTCCTAAGCGTAGATTTTGACTGTATTACATACAAGTACGACGCGTGTCGGCGGGCCCCGCACCGCCCGCACCGGCCGCACCGGTCGCCATGTCGCGGTCGCCCGGTCGGCGCGCTTCGAGCGCTTTATCGCAATTCATGTGTTCGTTACAAAACCATAATACCTACTCAAGATTATTGAAACTAAATCGACTTAGGAATCCTTTTCTTTGTTTTTATTTCGCCGGAGCGATGGCGTGTGCTCAAAAAATTAAAAATATATGTAATACATATGCGTAAGAGGCGCGGGCGGGGGCGTGGTCGCGGGGGACCGCTGCTCAATCACAGCTCACACAGCCATAAGCTCTCAGACGCAACCGTCTACGAACTAATACCTACCTAACTGTGTCTCTATATATTTACATAACAAACAAGATGGTTTTTCATTAGGTTCCGAGGCGTCATCGGCGCCAACGGAACGATCGAAAGGAAACGTATCTAATACAGTGCTCTAGTAATATTACAGTATGTATACATAAAATGTCTCTAGTTGTATATCAATAACGAATCTTTCTCATCTGTAAAATAATGCTGCAACAATTTCACTCCGAAATGGATCCCGAAAAATATGTTGCGGTAAGGTACGGGGTAGGGCGTATCACATGTTTATCTCGCGGCTGCGGGCGGAGCGGTTCAGGCGTGCTCCGGCGGCGGCGCCAGCTTGACGGACGACAGCCGCTCGTCCGCAGCCAGCAGCCGGTCGAGCTCGTCGTCCTCGTAGAACACCACGAAGTGCTCGGGCTTGGCCACGGCCTCGAAGATGGAGCACACCGAGGGCTTCACGTTGTAGAAGTAGAGCGGCTGGCGCCGCGCGTGGAAGTCGGCCGTCAGCTGCTCGATGCTCTTGGCGGCCGTGTAGTCCGCGCTATAGATATGCGTGCATTCGATCACCACCGGCACCGAGCCACTGGCCGCGAACTTGGTCACCAGCCGCCGCACGTAGTCCACAGACGGGAACATCAGACAGCGATCCGGCGTGATCATCAAGTACTCCACTCCGTGCTCCGTCTGTAGCAGGAGTAAGACAATAGCGGTAAAGCGGGGAGACGGGGCGACACACACGCAGTCTGGCGAGAAATAACTTGCGAGCCACTCTCTCACCTTGAGCATCTCCACGGAAAGCTTGGGGCGCGCCGCGTGATACAGGATAAAGATGATGTTCACGATGACGCCGGTGAGGATGCCCATCTCGATGGGCAGCGTGAGGCACAGCACGAACGTACCCACGCCCGGGATCAGGTCTAATTCTGCGAGCCGGACATTATGTAACTTATTATGCGCTGACTGTTTTATCTAGCCTATGCTTCATACTACCTACCACTTACTAGCTTCCTTAACGCTTCTTTATTTTCTACGAGACAGCTCCTCATATACACAAAATTGACTCTCTTGCAAAAATACGGATTTACTTAGACAAAGCTTTCCTTTGCAACAAACACACAATTACCAACAAAGTTGACTCTGAATCATTACTTTAAAAGATTACACTTCATACCCCCAGAATCTCCTCAGGTTCAAAATGTACCTTTCATATTTTACCTTGCACTAAAAAGTACGCTAGAAATTCCTACTTGAGACGCTCTTGGAGATATTATATTAATAAGATGTTTACATTTTCTATGAAACCTTAGATAACTTCAAAAAGAAAGTAGCTGAAATATTTTATAAATAAATGATAATAAATGATTGGCAAGAGACTAAATAATGAGCGTATTTTACAATGTTAAATGGATTATGAATTACTCTTGTTTATTTTTATTTGATTGACTTGATTTTTATATAAATTGTGTAGTAGGTACCTCTGGTTTTGTTTTGGTTCTGGTTTTTGTATGGTTTTTGGGTAGATATAGGTATCCTACTTCTTAGTATAGCTCAATAATGTATATGTTTCATTATAAGTAATGGATCAATTTTGGTCTATTTGTGTATTTTGTGTATGTAACTATTCGTAGAGTAGTAAAAGACTATGTTTCCTAAAAAAATAACACAACAAGTGCATAGTCGTCTTAGTTATGTATTCGAACCAAATAGTCCAACACGTGGGGCCGATGCTGACTAGCAGGTTCTTCAAACGTCTTTACAATATGTAGACATATGGCCAAAGTAATAACTTCCTCGTACAATATTTTATCGGGTGCAAAAGTCAATGTCACTAGCTATACTCACTCTTGGCTCGCCACATGGGTTTGATGACGTTGTATTCTACCATAAATACTATCGCAGACACGATGACCCCCGCCAGTGCCGCCTTCGGTATGTACTCGAAGTACTGTGTGAAAAACTGCAACGCCAGGATCACCATTAGACCTGGAGAAACACGCGAAACGTCAGTAATCGGGTCGCGGAGTAGCGTGGCGGACAGAACTTTTGAAGACACAGAATGCACCGAGCGGATATAGACCCTCACCGGTGTATAGGCCGTTGAAAGTGGTCTTGACTCCCGAACCGTTGGCGACGACGGAACGCGCTAACGAGCCGCCGCCAGGGTACGCCTGCATGAAGGAGTTTGCGATGCTGGCGACCCCGAGAGCGATCATCTCCTGCGTCGCGTCGATGGTACGGCCGTCGGAAAAGGCCTTGCAGATGGCAATGTCCTCGAGCACCACGATGAGCGGTATGACAAGTAGCCCCGAGCCCAGTTCCGAAACCATGTCCAGGAAGTCGGCGGTAGTGTTGTCGGCGCGCACGTAGCTGAACGGCGGCAGCTGCGGTACTGGCACGCCCGACGGGATCGCACCTGCAACGCAACGTTATCGGCGTCGTAAAAAAAAGCAGAGAGTTGTAAAAAAAAGCATGTGCACGCGTGACGATGGACGATTGGCGATGACGCCGAGGGTGACGGTGCGACGGGGTTCTCTATTCTACTCTTATGCTGACTAGATGACGGTGCGAGGTGGCTTGTTCGAGTGATGAATGTATTTTTCTATCTCGGTTACAACTTTCTACTCTACTAACCGGTGGGACTGTTCTCGGCTGGTGTTGCACAAAAGGAGAAGACGATATTTTGTAAGTGTTCTGTCATTATTACACATTTTTTTAAGTAAATTGATCTCTTTCACTGACCCATGAGTCGCACCGGTGACTGTCCATACTTGGCGACGAACCAGAAGCCCAGCACGCCTGTGGCCACCACCACGATGGCGTTGCGGCACGTGCTGATCAGCCACAGGCATTTGGTTATCACCTTTTGCCTCGTATTAGGACCGTCCTCGGAGTCGGCGCCCAATTGAATCATGCCGATTTTCTGTAATAATTAAAGCTCATCAGCATCGCGGAAAACGACGAGCTAGGGCACGATATAGAGAGGCAGACTCACCCTCATCAGAAGAAGGAGTGCGATACACACGAAGCCGAGGACGGGGTCCCAAAGCGAGGTGGCGTGCAGGTTGCGGAATATGGAGATCCACTGCTGCAGGAACGTCGTGCCCGACACGGAGATCGCGAACAGGTCCTTGACCTGCGACGTGGCGATCATGAGCGCCACAGCCGACGTGAACCCCGATGAGACCGGTCCCGACACGAAGTTGATGAGGAAGCCGAGCCCGAGCGCGCCCATCACCAGCTTCACTACGCCAGCCAAAAAGGTGAGCAAGATCGCCTTTTCGAGCACGCCGCCGGCCACCTGGAAAGTGAGCAGCGAGGCGATGGCCGTGGGGCCGGCGGGCACGGCGCGGCACCCGCCCAGCACGATGTACACGAAGCACCCGAGGAAAGAGCCGTACAGCCCGTGCTGCGGCGGCAGACCCGCTATGTTCGAGTACGCCAGGGACTGCGGGATGACCGTAAGCCCCACAGTAATGCCCGCGATCAGGTCACCGATCGCTTTTTCAGCGTTGTACCTGCAAGCGACAGAGAATGGCAGTGGTTAGTACACCTGCACAGCGGCGGCCGGGTGGGGAGCACGGCGGGGGCCGATCGGACGGTACTCACTGCGGTAGCCACGCGGTGATAGGCAGTCGCTTGTGGAGCGTCTTGCGGTTGAAGCGTCGGCGGAGTGCCGACCGCCAGTTCATGCGGGGCTCGTCGTCTGAAACTGAGCAAATTAATGATTAGCTACTCGTATGAGATGAGCCGTATGTGATGACGACTAGCGCTTGAAAATTATGCCAGATACCGAGGAGGTGTTTGCCAAGTTAGATGTGTTTTGATCATAACTACTCGGTTGATTACCTTATGAAATACCTACTTAATGGTAAGATTACTGGACCTGTTTACTGTTTACTGGACCATTTCATTCAACGTTGTTGCGATAAATTCACAGCACCTCTATTTTAAAACTCGGTCTCGGTGAGAAGAGACACTTGAACCTCATAATAAATGTAATGACATAAGTCGGAAACTTGGTAACACTTGAGGCGTTTCGTAAATAATGTCCCGTAATAATGGAGACAATGTGTATCGAGGGGGGAATGTGGACTCACGTATATAGTCGTTGCTGGCGTGCTTGTCGTCGGGCGCCGGCAGCTGCAGCGAGCCGGAGGACGCGTTGTGTTTGCGCCGCGGGATCATCCTGCACAATACAAGCTCTGCGTCACCGATCACCATCATCCTTACCATCACTGTACACATAGCTCACTACTTTACTAATGTAATAAAATGTACCCACACGATAATAATATAAGTAATAGGTTTCCGATGGGGAAATGCATGTGGATGTAGTGGCAGTAGATAATGGACTCACCCCTCTATCTTTGGCAAAAGAGAACTGGCGCAAACCTGTAGTGCTAACAACGGATGATCGTAGGGTGGTATGGCAGGGCAAGGAGATACACGGAAGGTACTATCGGGCCCTTCATGGGCCCGATGTAGATCTTGCGGCTTCCGTGGCCTGACTACCATTCGGCGACCTCTTTGGAGAAACGGAAGGTTTTGTCAGTGCAATTATGGACGATGTTGTGACGACGAACAACTACCGGAGATATATTCTTAGGGATGGCACCATCGACATTTGTCGGGCATGTCATCACCCTGGTGAATCCCTGAGGCATATCATCTCCGGTTGTTCGTGTCTCGCAAATGGTCAATATTTACACAGACACAACCAAGTAGCCAGGATTGTCCACCAGCAACTTGCCCTTAAATATAGCCTTGTGACATCCGAGGTACCGTACTACAGGTATGAGCCACAACCAGTTCTCGAAGAGGGTCATATCACATTGTATTAGGACCGATCTATCATCACAGACAGGACCGCCAAGAGCGCCGTGCAATGATTATCGATATCACTGTCCCCCGTGACGAGAATCTCGTGAAAGCAGAGAAAGATAAAGTTAAAGTCAAATAATTTATTCTGTATAGGCCTATGGGGGCACTTACAAATTGTCAAGTTTACATTTTTACAAAGAAAGCAAGTATCTTGATCTTGCTCACGAGGTTGTCGACATGTGGGACATTGATGCGGCTATCATTGTACCGATAGTCGTCACGCGCATTGTGAGGAAGTTCCTCTCTCTAGAGCCCTAACCACTGGTAACTAGGACCCTGTTCCAGATGCCGGTGGGAAACTGTTTTTTATATTTATATTTAAAAATGTATTAAAATGGAAAATAAACGAATAAGTAATTTACCTAAAAAGATAGATCGCATTAGTAACTGGATATATTCATATCGTGCATGCTACGAAGATTGTTTCAATATACTTACTTTCATAGGTACTTATAGATACATGCTGGTAGGTATTTATTTTTAACGGCCACGCAGGAATCGCACCTCACATGAATCTTGGTGGGGCCTACCTGCAACGTGCATCGGTACCAATGACCGGAGCCGTCGACAGAAAAAGTGTGTGTTATGAGGACAGAACAAGGATGGGGCGCGGAGACAATGGCACGTGACGGATGAACAATGGCGGCGGCGGGGCGCTGCGCCGGCGCCGGCCGCGCGGACAATGCGCGCAACGGGGCTGAGGCCGGAGCTCGGCGGAGTGGAGACGCGTCCTCGCCACGGTTCTATGTGGTGGCTCCGAATCTCTTGCAGCAAAAACCTTTACCGGTGAAATCTATTGTAACCGAGAGTGTAGCGCTTCGTTATTAAGATCAAACGAGCCGAGCGTACGCGCAGATAATGTAATTGTCATGTCGAATCGAAATTGACCTATGAAAAGTAAGTACACACTCTGAGGCGGTGCTAACGCGATTGGCCGCAGCCCCCACATGCCACATGCATGCCGGCGGCCGGCGCGCGCGGCGCGGCTCAGATCCGGTCGATAAGTATTTATGATGCCAAAATAAATAAGGCACTGATTCGTATTATTCGCGTTAGATCGTGGGAGAAACGGATCCCCGTGACACTAATTTCCTACAATATTATGCCGACTTCACTATACAATATCGCGGTTCATTGAAAGATTCCTGACAAACCGAGAGGGACCGGGGTGGTGCCGGTGGTGGCACTATCTCGGCTTTAATAATGAGCTGCTAGTCATAGGGTACTTACCTACTACACTTTACGAATAGGTACTTTACTTAGGATATACGTATCTATATTTACGATTCTCTAGCGAACATATCCACTTACTATACGAGTATACCTAAGACAATTATTTGAACGAATAATTACGAACAATGAACTAAAAACGATCCGTCACAAAATATTGAAAATATCACGAAATAGCCCCTTCAGTGATTGCCCCTAGTGGGAATCGAACCCGCACGAACTATGTGTACCTATACGCTGTGTGTATGCTTGTCTGCACTTGCTAGGGTTGATGGCCATAAATTTTCACGATTTGATCAATTTATATACAATTTGAATAAACCACCATTGCTTCGGAGTTTTACAATTAATGTTTTGGATTTAATGGGCTCTTACCTGTAAACAGATATTAAAATTTAAACCGTTCTTCGTAGAACTCTATTTCAATTAAACTTTGAAATTATTGATTCGCCAAGTGGTATAATAAATTAATTACAAAGGTAGATATCATTTAACAAACAAGGTTAAATGGAAACAAAAACAACTTAGCACGGAGCCGCGCGTCGCCACCGCCGGTGCGGGCACTGCGGGGTCCTCATTTGATAGTTAGGTACCTAGTTTGTTTTATTTTCAGTGCGGTTTTCCTGTAGTTGGTTGCGTAGCGCTCGCTGCTATCGGAGAGCGCTCGCAGCGCCGCCGGCCGATGCGATGCGATGCCAGTGCGAAATATTCAGGAATAGTACTAATCAAACGAGGGCAATACGCGATACTTCGTGAAAGAAGCTTATTTGGGTGTTGTCAGCCACAGGTTGAGATCACTTTTAGTGATAAAGCCGCCCATTCTTGCACATAATAATAATTATTTTTTAACCGACTTCCAAAAAGGAGGAGGTTCCTCAATTCGACAGTATATATATTTTTTTTATGCTTGTTCGCGGATAACTTCGTCGTTTATGAACCGATTTTGATGATTATTTTTTTGTTGGAAAGGAGATATCCCGAGTGTAGTCCCAATTTTAAAATATTATCAGATGTAAACCCCCTTGGGGGTGAAATGGGGGGTTGAAGGTCACACAATTTCAAAAATATTTTTTGATCAATTTGAAATTTTGTACATGTATTTTACATAGAAAATAAAGATAAATCGGCATGGAATGACAACGGAATCCAATTTTTTATAACTTTCGACTGATAATCGCTTATGAAAGAAGATGCTCCTCAGCGCATGTTAGAATTCCATCAATATCACAATGAATATGAAATAGTACACAAAAGCTCAAGGAAGTGCCCGCCGCGTGAACTACGTACGCAGACGTCGGGCCGCGCGCTCCCGCAGGAGAATCCATGGCGCGGACGGCTCCGGCCATTCACCATACTGTGACCATCTCATTGTTACGGTGTACGGTATGTTGTGTAAACAATTTGTACAAAACTAAATGTTCCTGAACGACCGCACTCGATGAGGGTTGGCCCGCGGCCGACAGATGGGAACGAAACAAGAAAAAAAAATTAAAATAAATAAATAAATATTAAAAATTTAATTAAATTTAATTAATTAGTTAATTAAAATTAAAATTATATTTTATTTTATTTATAAATAAATAAACAAGGGACATCGGACTACATATTACCAACTAACCAAAGTCTATTTATTTTAAATTCTTTGGTACCAAACTAGTGATCTCTTATATTATGATTGCTTTGGAGATTTGTTACAGCACTTTTTATCGGTTACTTCTCCACATTTATCCCTAAGAAGATAGTTGTTGTCACTGAACCTGATGAAGGTTTAAATGGATTAAATTTGTGCACTTGGGTTTCTTTATAAAATATAGCAGTAGGTAAGATGCAATTAGTTTACTTCGGCTGCTCGGAGCCGGGTGTAGATACATAGGTCAGGACCGAGCGGCCGCAGGTAGCGTGCTGCGTTCGCGTGCGACGAGGTGGCCGGTGGCGTTGTTCACCTCATCACTAATTAATGTTCAGCCGAGGTTCGGTCACGCCAGCGGCCGCCGAGACGCGACGAGACGCGACGAGACTCGCGGGCGGTCAGCCCGGTAACAAACCGAGAAAGTAAAGTAATGCTAATCATTGAAGTATTATGTGAGATGCCTTCTACTCACTCCGGCTACGCGCGGTGGCCGACTCTGTAGTGAGCGCGCGAAGACTTGTTTACATCGTAACAATATGGTGAACGCACTGTTCTCAGCCATTATTCCTTGTTGGTATTTTTTCTCGAGTTACCCAGCGCTTTTATCGATAATTATTGACCCGATTGAAACGATTCGCGAAGGTTCCAAAAATGAGGAATGGTACCTGAGCGGCCGCGCGGACGCGACCACCCCGAAGGTTGACAAAAAAAAAACCATCCGAATGAACACCGATGTGGGCTAACAATGGAAATCGTCTCATCATCTACCTGCCGCCGGAGAAAGCCGCGTCGGGCGGCCGGTTACGGGAGTCGAGCGGGTTCCCGAATTGACGCAAGACGGCCCCGCGTCGCCGGTCAGGGTGTCGTGCGAAGGACTCACTTGTGCGCGTCGATGCCGGGGGAGCGTGGCGGGCGGTGACAGCGACGTAGTCGTCAGCTAAGCATGGATTGCGGGCGGTGCGGCGGGTGCGTCCGCGAGTCGGCCGTCGTGGTGTGGAGCGTGTTCGGATGGCGGGTCGCGGGTCGCGGGTGACGGACGGAACGCGGCGGTGATAGCGCTGCGAGCGTGTGATCGACGACGCAGCTCGGGCGCGACTGGCGCTACGGAGGTGGCGGCCGCAGAATATGCCCGTCGCCGCCCGTCGTCACTGCGAGCACCGCTCCGCGCGCCGCGCTCGCCCCGAGATGCGCGGAGGCTGCGCGACATCTCGTGAATCCCGCGGCCCGGGCTCCGTACCACCCGCCGCCCCCGCTACCCTCGCCGTCGCCGCCACCGTCGTCGTCGTTGTTACCCCACACGTTACGCAGCTCCACTCGCACCAACACCCCTATCTAGGATTTTTATGCTACAGGGCTCTTGGGTTCACAGCATTCGATAAATAATATCTTGCTGGAAGAAATCTATTTTGTAGGTAGGTTAGGTATTTAATATTTACATCATAATATACTCGTAGCTACAAATAATGTAATCAATTTGTAATCATAGAAAAAAAAATAAGCATTTTGAAACAGTACTCTGTTTTCAGCGGAACCATCACCCTAAACAGAATATACTTAGGGTCTATTGGATCAATTATAATATTACTCGATTGTCCCACAAGCAAGTTTATTTAACACAATACAATACGCGACCCGCCCCACCTGTGCGCCACGACGACGACCGACGACAATGACACAGTCGCTGCGGGTGTTGCGCACCCGCAGAGAACACAAGAAGGGAGAGTGCCGTACCCACCGCTGCCACCCCGCCCCGCCCCGTCCTGTGACGGCGTTTGTCCCGCCCGAAGCGTGTGCACGCGTTGAACTCTTTGGAAGGAGCACACGCATTACTTACTACGTTATGTTATGACTATGGCGGACACAGCTCAAGCTGGAGGTGGGGCCGCAAACTCAAGAGCCTTGCGCACTCACCCACCGTAAAGGTAGTGGGAAACGACTAATTAAATAGATACTTCGTAAAAAATATAATTCACCTACCCATGTGCTTCCAGCAGTAGGCACACTCGTGTACTTCGTACGTTAAATAATATTGACCACTTACGTCATATTTATACGGGTAAGTACTTCCATAATAATCACCATTAGGTGATTATTATGGAACGCTAAATACTATTAACGAGCATCAGTGTCTGCTCTGTCTAAGCAAACACAGTGTACGCTAAACGTGAATTTAGACTTAAAATTATCGCTATGGTCGTCAAGTTTCTATCTGCATCGTGAGCTTCTTCTATTCGGTGGTGACGCGTGATGTAAATCCAGTTTCGTGGAAAGCTTCCCGCAGCTAGTCCCCTAATCCCCTCCGTGCGTGCGAAAGGCGGCCTAGGCGGGGGCGGGCGCGGCGGCGGCGGCGCGGGCGCGGGGCCAACGGGGAAGTCACGTGAGAATGCAACGGGCGCAGCACGCAACTGCGCCCGCGCATCCAGCACACACACCACTGCCATAACCGGTACTGATCGTAATGCAGACAGATGTATTATATTTCATATTGAACGAATAACTAGTGAACTCTACTATTATCGCCATCCATCGATGTTAATAGTGATAACATTGGATTCTGCAGCAAAGCCATGCGTATATCTATGTATGGAAGCGCAACACCAAGGGGCTGTGCGCTGGCACATACGCATGAGATACGGGGAATGTGTGGAGGCATGGCGAGGGTGTGCGTGGCGTGTTCAGCTAGACTACAGGTGTTGTTAGGCACTCCTGACCAACCGTCTGGACGTAGGCGGCAGTGGGTCAGCGCTTCAAAACAATCGCAGTGCGTTGCTTATCACCGATCATCCCGCGTTCGCCGGACCCGCCCGCGCCCCGCACCCTTCGCCCCGCGCCCCACGACCCGTCCGCGTCGTCGAAAGCTCCCATTCTTTCGCCAGCGGCCACGCTTTGCAATTTATAGAATACCGTTAAATATCTACTATCGGCAATCGTTCGATTTCTATTGTGTTTGTTCATTGGTCGCAAGTTTAAATCGTATAGTACATATAGGTAGAATAAGAAGGGCCCACCGGAGTGGTAGTCTTGTGGTCCCGGTTCTATTTCCGCACAATAAGTACAATGATTCTGCAGCGAGTTGGGTTTATCATAAACGGAGATTATGATAAACCTAAGTCCACGTTTGTTTACAACTACAACATTTTGCCTACACTTACTTTGGGACAGGTTTACATTCATTTGCAAATTTTCCCATACACCTGTTGGGCTCGAAATCATCTCTATTCGAGACATGTTGTAACAGAACGTCAAATTGGTCGTATTTTTTCTTTTTTTTTCGACATACCTCGATTAGAGAGATGTCTATCAAGCGAAAATTGGGGTCCTGTACCCGATTAACTACCGTGAACTAGTTGAAAATCAATGATGTTCCTTTTGCAGTGCAATACACCACCTTGAGTTGGCTTCCGTTCCCAAGAAAGTGCAGCTGCAGGTGGCGACAGCATCACCTGCAGCCAGACATGACATGGTCTGGCCGGTGTGGCGCGACGCACAATGGGTCGTCGACCCCGCACGCACGTCACTCTCATGCGACGCACGCGCTCGCCGCGGGGTGGTTGCGCAGGAAAGCTGGCTGTGGGCCGGTTCTGCGGGGCGGTGTGCGGGGTGCGGGGTGCGGGGTGCAGGTCCGCGTGCGATCATGTGACTCCGGGGCGCGCGGTGCGGGGCGGGGGGCGCGGGCCCGCTCCTCGCTCATTGATGACGACGCTCTCCGCGCGGCGGTGGTGGCGGCGGCGCGCCGCTGACTCATAGGGGCTCCCCGAGTACGGAACCGAACCGGACTGGCTCCATGACGTCACACACGCACGTGCACGCGCTGGCTCGAGCCTCGGGTGCTGGCCCACTTCGTCCGTGACTACGCTCACAGTACGAAGTGGAATAGAAAGTATCCAGGGGCGAAGTCACGACGATTTCGCCCCATTCCAGAAGACATCTTCAGTTATTGGTTGCATGCTAAGGCCTCCCGCACACTGGGGCGTCAACCCTCGCGCTTCCATTTTTTTATTAATATCTACCAAAACACATTGGCACATAGAAAAAGTTCATGAATCATTTCAGAATCAGTTGAGCATATTAATAGTTCGTGTTGGTATTGGCTGAGACAGTGACGCGCGACTCTTGACGCCCAGTGTGCAAGTTAATAAAATGGAAGTGTATTTTTGTAATGTCCAAATAATAGCTTTTTATTAAATTCAGATGAAAGTTTATACATATACAGGGTGTATCAGAAGTCCGAAATAATAATTGAACCTGTATATCGCTATAAGGAGTGGAGCTATATGGCCCAGACTTTAAGTTAAAATTCTTAACTTTATTCTTTCATACAAATCTAGGAAATTCATTTTTTAAACAATTTTCGGTCGGCCCTTCGCAAAACGTGGACCAGCTGTTTATTTAAAGGTCAATGCTTCACACCCATTGTGACAAACCCCGCCCACAGCGGGTACTAGTACTCTTAACACACGAGCCGCGCGGGGGTGGGGTACAGGGGTGAAGCGGCGGCGGCACGCGGCCGGCCGGCGCGCGGCGGCGCGGTGTCTTTGAGCGGCTTTGATTGTGTCGGTCGCCCGTTGCCAACTCGCCCACAGCGGTCTGTTTCGCACTCGCGCCTCTCTTTCGCACTCGTCGGTCATTGTAATTGACAGTAATTTTGATATTCTTAGGTAGGTATGAGAATGACCAAAACATTGGTAATGAAATTACTGTAAAATTAAACCGCCGAGAACCAAGCTTCCTTTAATGAAGGTAATTATGTAATTAGGTAGGTATCGAGACACCTTTTGTAAAACGCATTCATACATTTTATTTTTTGTTGCTAAATAGTAAACATTATTAAATCTTTTGTGGTTTGGTAGGTAGCTTTCTATCAAAATGAACCTGGTAGCTGTTTTATTTTTGATAATGACTACGCTGTTGGCCGTGAGCGGCAGCTTTACCGTAGGGGGTTTGTGCTATTGAAACTTGGGTTAGTGTATAGGTATCTATCTAGGATCCCAGACGGCCTACCTATCTTACAAACACTATTTAGGTACTAATGAATAAGATGTATGACTTCTTTTTACAACAGGTGTCTAGGTATCTACCTAATTACGTAACTACGTTCTTAAGAAGTAGGTTGGTTGGTAAGGTTATTAAAATTGTAAATTAGAAGGTACCTACGTAAGTTTTCATTTAACAGATTTTCTTCACTAATTGTAATAGTAAGTAGGTATCTGGGTAGCGACTAGCGACCTTATCGAAGTTTTTAGTTGGTAGGTAGGTACGTAAGTTTTCGTTTAACAGATTTTCTTCACTAATTGTAATAGTAAGTAGGTATCTGGGTAACCACTTACTTAATTAAAGGACCCAATCGTCCGAGTAAAAACTGCTATAAAGATAATAATAGTAGGTAAGTATTTACCCGTGGCCATGTGTGCAGTGTATCAATCCATGGGTTGAATTGGAATTTATTCACTTCTCACATATCACAAAGAGCTAGGTAGGTACCTACCCACCTGCACACTTGAGTAAATATTACTTTCACGTTTTTTAGAAGACATAAAAGAAATCACCAAACTTTTACCGGTATTCCCTTTAGTCGCACCAATGCACAAAACCATCTCATAGTTTTCCGAGTTTGAAAACACTTCACTATTACGCGGAGAACGAGACATTTTTCGGAACACATGTTAACGCCTTGACGGATTGCAAGGAACTAAATATTTTGATTTACGTTATTATTATTAAATAAAAATATCAAAGGACCGCTCCGACATTGCACGAAGGCACAGTGTTTTACCGCGCTGCAGCGCTGGGCCAATCACCGCTGATGCAATATGGCCGATGATTTGTCATTGGACGTAAATTGACCTTGTGTGTGATATCTCCGCCCGCTAATGTTCACTACATTGACATATTCGCGGCCATGATTATTAGAGTAATCAAAGATTAAAGTCTTTCAGATATGCCAGACCAATTCTAATAATTGTCTACATCATTAGGTACCTACTTGTATTCTGAGAATTGTAGTGATTATGACAAAGACAAATAAAAATAATATTTTTTTTCTTTTAATCAACTCTCACTATGTTTCAGTTTAAAAAGAAATCCGTTCACGAAAACTAAAACGAAAATGGATTATTTGCTTGTGTAGAAGTTTTACTTTACATCGATTTAAATGAAGTATGATTTTTTGTCATAGTTAGGTAACTACAGTGGCCGATTTTTATTTCTGTATTGAACTATGCTCGTAGGTAAAAACCTTGTGTCATATCTATCACTCCCTCATCATTTTAAAGCGAGTTCATTCGCCTCATCAGCTGATTTTTAGGGTCGCGGTGCGTAAGTTTTGACACCAACTTTGGACACAAATTGCTCAGAAACTAAATTAGTTACGTATATTTTGCTTGAACGTGTTGATTGCTTATCATCTGTCCTATATGGCCCCCAAGTATTATTTCGGACTTCTGATACGATCTGTATATTATGTATAAACATCTACTTATAAAACATAAACACAAATTTGAATATTTTTGTTTTTCCCTACATTTGTTCCTGGTAATCTCGGAAACGGCTGGATCAAATTTGACGGGACTTTTACTGGTAGCTGGCAGGTGTGTGTGGCAGATGCCGATTCTGATGTATCTTTGTGTAGTAGCATAGGCTTCTTCTACGACGAAGTCGCATGTAGCAGTTAATATAACTACTTACTTAATTAATAGGTAGCATGATCGATAATAGGTAGGTAGGCAGGCAGGTGCTACATTTTCCTAAAACTTATTTAGGCAATAGAGTGTTAAATAGTTACACACTTATTACCTAGGTACCTATGTAGAATTTACTGATAGATAAAAAACGGCGCAGGTAACGGCTTTAGAATAGCCATATTTAAATAAGTCTAGTATTTTGAAAGTGGAAATGCACAAAAAATGCTCCCGGGCGAGGCGAGGCCGGCTCACAAAAACCACACGGCATTACACGTAAAAGCCCAAATGGGTTGATTCAGTAATTTTGGCCGGGAATTCAGATTCGCTGAAACTTACTCGGCCTATCTCTACTAATATAATAAAGCTGAAGAGTTTGTTTGGTTGAACGCGCTTTTCTCAGGAACTACTGGTTTGAATTGAATTGAACTCCAAAATGAGGAGGTTCTCAATTTGATCGGTATGTATTTTTTTAATGTATGTACACCGATTACGTCGTGATTTATGATCCGATTTACGTGATTCTTGCGGATCTATGCGGAATAGATGCCATTTGGTCCCATAAAAATGTAACATAGTTTGGCCCAGTCACTAGTTATAATTTTATGAACATTTTTATATTTATTATGATCATTTTTATTTACGTGGATGATGTAATTCTATACGGATTTTTTAGGAGTTTTCGTTTAGGTTGATTATTAGTTTTTGTTTATTAAAGGAGTGGAAAGAGGGGTGTGGGGGGGGGGGATTTTTTTGGCTATAAATATTTTCTTTTTTAGGGTTGTTATGAGGTGATAATAATTGCATATTTTCAACGATTATTGAAACTAAAAAACGTGAAAAAATTTTTTTTAACAAAAAACAAAAACCAAGTCGGTGCAAATTCAGGTGTGTATTGGCCTAGTCTGACGTAGATTGGCACCTACTCCAAATGTAATGAATTATAAGGTTATTTTTAGCTTTTTAGTGCACCTAGGTTTTTGAAGTAAGTTTTTGTTGTGTTAAATAATCCATTTATAGCAGCAATGAATAATATGGCAAATACGGGAAAACTATTCCTTTTGAGACCTTCCGTTGCGTACCCTGCCTAAACGGTTAGCTACGCAAAAAATATGTACCTATGACGATTTTTTTCTCTTTAAAAGTTCTAAAAAAAAGTCCGCAACGGCATATATCAGTCTTTTTAATCAAATTTGTTCTAAAATAATGCATTATTTGCGAGGGCGTTTTTATAAACATGATATAAATCCTTATCCAAATAAATACCTTAAGTATCACAAGTATTTAATTTTGAACAAAATTGTCCTTAGAATCATTTGATTTCAACGAATACCTTAGGAGATATCATCGGTTTAATAAAGTACCACGCGCAAATTCATGATGTGCAAGGCACGCGCTGGCCGGTCGCCGAGTTTGAGTTATAGACCTTTGAATATTTGTCACAGGTATCGTATTCTGGCCTTTGGGTACATCCATAACCCTATTCAGCAGTGTAAACTATACTTTTGAGTGTCGTCTACCAATATTCACAAAACAGAACAAGCAAACATTAGCACTGAGATATTACAAATTGACGACGAAAAAGAAAAATCCGCGATAAAATCCGTAAAATAGTTTAATTTCAATGTATAGTATTCGCGTAAGTATAAGAAAACAATAAGAAAACAATAGACGAAAAAGAAGTTGGAAAAACATGGTATAATTTCGATCCAATTTTCATACCATTCAGTTGTATACCCGATACTGATGCAAACGTCAAAGTATAATTTCGGACTTCCCGCATCTGGGTAGAAGTGCCTTGTCACGCACGCGGCACGACACATGTCCGCAGTAAGAGAGCCAAAGGCTTGTAAGAAAATACTTTGTTTCTCAAATAAGTAAGGCCGGATAAGTAGACCATACTTAGTTTGGTGTTTTTTGCCAATCAGATTTCTAATTATACACACCGGTTCATTTTTAAACAGGGAAATTGTCATTGAAGTGATTCGCACGACGAGTGCAGAAATTTAGTGTCGATTAGTTTGGATGACAATGTGGTGAATGTCAAGGATTTCGCCAACTAATAATAGATTATCGACGCTTTTTTGCACTTCAGCGATTTGTTTATTTTTTGTAGAGACATAGAAACACGATAAATATCGTCATTTCGTTGCGTCTATCTAACCGAGTACCCGGCTACCGAGTAAGGCCAGCGCGCGATGCTCGGTAGAGAGCGGTCGCCGCCGCGCCCGGGGCCCGAGCGGGCTTCCCGGTTTCTCCGTAGGGCCGTAGGTGGGCACCTACGGTACATACGGAAAAGATCTTCATTCCGACCTTGGCCTCTTCTCAATTCGAAAACACTTCAAAATAGCGTACGAACGCTATTTTAAAAAAGCCGCGTCGCATTTAAATCCTCTAATTGTCGCCGCCGGCAATTACGAGCCAGACCCCGCACACACATCATCAACCCGTCGCCGCCGTCCGCGGCACGTGTTGATTGATCCTCCCGACACGATCACCGCCCTCCTCGACCCGGGCGTGGAGAGGGCCACCAACACACCTACACCAGCCTTAAACAGACACCGATCTCGCTGGCGAGGTCGAGGAACCCCCTCTTCCGCTCGTAGGCCCTTAAGGCCTTGGTTGGAGTGCACTCTGCGCTCGCCACTCCTCCGGTAAAGCTGTAAAGGCCACCTCACGGCCAACAGCGTAGTCCATTTAAAAAAAAAAGCCCGAGCGGGCGCGCCTAATACCTACAAGCAATAAGAAGTATTGTGTATTCCATGCTCCGGCAATAACCACTATGATCACAGATGAGAAATAGTTAGATCTCTGATACTGCGTTTCATTGACACGTTTTATGCATATCGATATAGCAAGTTAGCTTGACATTGCACGCCGGCTCCCGTGACCAATAAGCCAGATTCCTAGATCTGCCTACCTAATGAAATCCGTAACGATATTATTTGGATTTAAGGCTATGCAGACAAACACACACAGCCTAAATACATCATAAACATAAATAATACATATGTAAATATACATCAACACGCCTGTATTCCCCGAAGGGGTAGGCAGAGGTGCACTGCAGTGCGCTCACACTTCGCCGATGCATTTTTGGTCCCAATGTAATAGGGGGCGAGCCTATTGCCAATATACCGGGCACATTCTCCCTCAATACGAGGGAGATTTTTGGGCTATAGGGTTGGTGAACTTCACACGCCTTTCTATAGACGTGCAGGTTTCCTCACGATGTTTTCCTTCACCGTTTCAAAGCAAGTGGTAATCTCGGATGAAAATGAGATTCGCACATAAACCCAGAGGGGCCGGGGTTTGAACCTGCACACTTTGATTTGCAAGGCGTGCGTTAGACCACTCGGCTACCACAGCCTAAATACCTGACATAAATATATGTCGCCAGACAACTCTACTGATCGTGTGATCCCGAACTACTCGTAAGCTCAGCTTGTAGGTACTATGGGCACCATACAACGGACTTGGGGCGATTCCAGACCCGAAAAGCCGTATGCGACTATATTTTTCCGCCGCCGGGAGTTGTACCCTTAACCACCCGGTGCGCGCGATCGACGCTCAGACCACTAGACCAACCGACCGCCGCGTCGTACCAATGACGGTCATTTGAATTGCAAGCATTTGATAGGATGGCAACATTGGCAACCCTGCCTTGGGCCTAATCGCGCAAGGTTGGCGGGCCCGGCTTTTGGCATCGGTAGGTACTCATTATCGCAAGCGAATTGTGACGCGACCGATGACAACCACCAGGAAGCCATGAATCATTAAGATTCGTAGGTTATTGCATGTCTGGCGCCGCTTTCTTACTTGCCTGCCTTCCATTTAAATATTCCGTCGGCGACGATACCATCTTAGATTTTTTTAACGAAATGTTATGGAAATAAGCTTTTTAAAGAAATAAAGTAGACGCGAGAGGCTATGCCGCGAGGAAACGGGACTGACGATACCTATAGCAAATGTCATAGTTAACTAGATGCTGTAGACCGACGCCGCCGCGCCGCGGCCGGCCGCTGTGATAGCAGTGAGAGCGGGGCCTCGCAATCGACACGAGCACGAGGCGGGCTGCCGCGTCTGCCGGCTCGTTGTGCTTTGCGCCAGATCAGATCTCATCTGAATCTGACTACTGAAACTGAAGCGTGTGATCATCATTATTAGGAATTGGATGTTATTGGCCAAGTTAGCTAGATACGAGTATGTGATGAACTATGTGAATCATAAAACCGGGTCAATTACAGATTGTCACTAAGTGTTTACTTAGGCTGTTCTAGTTTTCGCTTATCATTTCATTATCTTACGAGCGGGGGTTAAAATTAGAATATCCTAAACTCGGCTCGATTCGTCCAAATTCCATCAGCGGCGGCTCAAGAGAGTCATTTACACAACATTTATCGTCGACGCAACAAGCGACCTACCAAGAACACACATTGTGTGTGTGCGAGCAGACGTCCTTTCGTCAGGGTCCAGGAAGTCCGGCCCCGTGCACTCGCGGACTTCACGTGTTAATTTATACGTTGTTTGTCATATCAACGCATTTCGATTTTTACTCACACTAGGCACACGGGAAACCACTAGGGCGATAATATTTTCCTATCAACTCTACTTGCTCTCATTTGATCGATCATGGGGATTGGTCGTCGACGTTAAAACTACTCATAAAAATAGTTTGATTCCTGTATTTAAATTAGGTTGCACCGACCGATGACGTCGGTGTCGAGGATTCTCGTATAGTGCACATCCATGGCTGGTTCAGGGATCTTACAACTGATGCGGGTAGCGGTTCGGCGCAATATTATATATACCTACGCAATACTTATGGTAATGGAGCCTGACCTTAAACGATTTCCATGTTTTGGCGCGGAGCGGCGGCTGCAGGCGGAGCGTGAGTCCGCAGCTTACAGTCCTCCGTCTCGACGATCGCATCACTACAAACCTCAAAGTACCCAGCGTGATAGCATGCGACACTTTACTGAGGGTGATGACGGACGAAACTCCCGTTTACTAACTATAGGTCTTACTGGACCTTAATTAGCTCAGTTTTCGAAGGCTATGAAAGAGTCGCTCTGTGATGAAACCCTCTCGATTTGATAAACAGATAGGCAGTGGATAAACGATAAAGGTATGAGATTAGCCGGTGTCAGCGCGAGGAATGACCGATCACCACGCTGTCTCTAGATAGGCTCGTTAATAGCTATCAAGAATATCTTACGCCAGTAGGGCCTGTGTGCACTGTGCAGACGGCACCGCACGAGTCCCAGGAGTTAGCCGCAGCGGTAGTATCAGAGACACAGCAGGTCAGCTCCAGGGCGACGCGGACGCGACGCTAGGATGTGCGTGCAATCTATTTGTTGGCATTAAGTGATAGTGACACTACTAACGGCCTAATTATATGCAATTATTACAACCACATTTGTAAATTGAAGGTTTATTTTACATGCAGGCGACCTACAATGTAGGTAGGTGTTGCCAAATATTAATTTAGTATTGAAATTAAACTGTCTGTCAGTGGTTGTTAAAACGGTGACCGAATCTAGGTCAGATATTGGTAAACAGTAATTATACATCTCACTACTGTTCACTACCCGCTTAGAGCACGGTGCCCGGGTGTAGCTAGTGTCAGAATCAAACAATTTGAGGTAAGAACGCACTCGGGTGTTGCATACAATATCACCAATATTAGCAAATAATTATAATTTCTAAACTCTGATACGTTTAGAACATAATATTGTGAATAAAAAAATATATACCGGGCGCGAGCCCAACCAACGCACTACCGTTAGCTATCGTCCTTTTAAAGCTGTAAGCGAATCTAAGTAAGCGAAGATTATCGGAAAGGACTTGCGACTGGCTAAGCCGATGTGGGGCAGCGCGGTGAGACTCCTGCGCAAGTGTACCTACAGTCGTATTTTTAATTAAACGAAGCCAACTGACAGTAGCTAATGTCACTTTGTAAAATAATGTTGCCATATTTAAAGTAATAGTGATGCGTTCAGTTCTCGTTCAATCAAATGAATGAACAATGAGTGTGAATAGTTAATCATTTCAAACTATAAAAGACAATCGAGGAAATTTCATTCATTCAGGAGTTTTTTCAATCATTCACTTTGTCACAACACTATTTTTATTTCATCAAAAACTGACAACACAGTAAACGTCAGTTGACTTCGTCTAATTAAAAATACGAGTATAGGCACCGCCGCTGCCACTGCCCGTTGCTGGCATCGGTCGGTGGCTTCTGCGCGTCGTCGGCGTTGTGGCCGCCGGCCGAGACCAGGTCCCGGGGCCGTTCGCCAGGTCGCCTCGCGTGCACCGCACTCGAGAAGGTCACCCACACATTTTAAGCTAAAAGTTCCTTTACACTCAAACAAACATGGTACGTATAAGCACGAAGTATTTTAGGATGTAGTCTACCTTGCGCCGGCGCGCCGCGGCTGGAATTTATTTTCATCTGGGTTGTTTTGTTTGAATAATGAAGGCAAGCAATAAGGAAATGTTTTGTTTTAATTAATCCCCAGTGGTCGTTCTTTATTTGCACAGATAGATAGAGAGAGACCGTTCTGTAGTAGGTTGGTTGGTTGTAGCATGTGCGCCAAGACTAGACGTGTGTGACGGAATATCTTCATGGTGTCTCTTTCTCTCGTATGAAATTAGATAGAGAGCGAGCGAGCGAATCCGTGACAAAGGTCTTGTCTTGACATGTGTGCTAGCCCCACTGGTTTGCTGCGAAGTAAACGAATGTTGCAAGCAAATGAAAAGTGAATAAGCAGGCGGCTCGCGTCGACTGCGCCAGCTGGCCAGTCAGCTCGTTACTGCTGTTTCATTCAACAACACGTTAAACCAATGCGACTTAAGATTGCTTTAGACTAAGACGATTCTCGCTCGTGTTAGTCAGAGGAGAGGAATGTTTAATCGGAGGCTTCGTTGTTAGTAACTGTAGCCAGTTGCAAGAGTTTCTAGGTACAATATCGGTGTACCTACGTAAATACATCTATCTAGTCCTAGATGTAAATGTACCGCCACTGTATTGATTAATGTCGGCGGCGCGGGTCGGGGTGGCGGCGCGGGTCGGTGTGGCGGCGGCGAGCGGGGACCGTGACGTCAAAGGCCCCGTCCATGTGTTTATCTCATCTCCCAGTAGCGTCACTCTGTCTGTATATTCTTGCTTACCGCAATGGAGCGTGAATAAATTGCATTGATTATGCATTTGGTTTCACATATTGTCACGGGGATATCTACGCTTACGTACTTGAAAGTTAAGATCATTATCGGTCACTGAGACAGGTAAGGAACGAAATCTCCGCGGCTTCGTATCCTGTGCGAGCCCGGAACGAGGCGGGCGTGACTTAGACGTTAGCCGGCGACGTAATGCAAGCAGTCGTTATCGCGCGACGACAACGACACGGCCGCCACATCGGTCAAGGAGCAAGTAGCGCCCCGCGGGCCCGTAGGTAGGTACTCGCACAATTCAACTTGTCGCGTAGGTTACTTGCGTCTAGCTTTTTCATTTCATTTCCTATACTACCGCCCACCCAATTCAATCTCTCCAACCCAATAAATGCGTGGTCAAATCGTGCTGTGGTTCTTTCTAAGCGCCTAATGGTTCCGAGGTCAACTATCATGACTAAGGTGGGTAGATCATGGAAGGCCACTGTAAGGAATAAACAGTTTTTAATTACCACTTTGTTTCACTTTCGCTCAAAATTTAATAGATACACCAAACCTACTTCAAAAAATGTATCTTGAAGTTCCAAAAATTCATTCTTTGTCAGGTCAGCCAAAGATATAAATAAATTGGTTGTCTTCCCTGAACTTGACTTGTTAAACTCTATGCCACATAATTAAAAAAAAAGTACTATTGAAATCTTGGTTTGATGGTTCATAAACTATGTAGTTCTTAGATGGTGTTTTGATTGAAACAGGTGGTACATAGATAACCTTTAAATCTAATAATCTCTGTAACGAACATGCATTCATCCAAACATATGCGAAAACATGTTAATGGTGTCTAGATTTATACAGAGCTTAAATATAAGTTTATTTTACACTGTTTGTTTTCCGAATAAAATAAAATAAAATTGTGTAACATATAAATTATTATTTTTTATTCTATATGTAATCACTATTTATTAAACTTTATTTTATTAAGCTCTTCCAAATGGCTTTGCAAGGAACACGGCTCCATACAAAACCAATATTAGAAATCAGTCGTTCAACTTAAAACTAGAGTAGTAATAATCAAAATTATGCTCTTTTACCAAAACTACAGAATATATCAATCAATCAATCATTTATTGTGGAATACATAGGTATTTGTAAGGTGTTACATCAGACAAATTCTTGAACACCGTCATACCAATAACTAATAAGAATATATAATGTTTTTTTATTATAATAACTGGACTATGGCCTGAAATCCTCCTCACATTGTGGGGAGGCCCGTGCCCAGCAGTGGGACGTCAAAAGGGCTGTAGTAGTAGTAGTATTATAATAATGAGAATTACATCGATAACGAATAAGTTGCCAATATGCGTTTTAGAATAAAATTATAAAAAAAGACCTATAATGGCCTTCTTATGGGTCTGTTCTTTGTAAGGCCAATATGTTCAATATGAGCTACAAAGTTGATTAACCATTATAAATAATAATATTATAAACATAAAACATTGTTTCAACTTTCCCGGTACGTATTTATAACTAAAAACTAAGTGTTCCTATTTCCATGATATGTAAATGTTCCTAGTAAGGCCTATGTACCCTAGCAAGGCCAACCGTCATATTTTTGATTGGCCTTATAAGGAACCACCGGCTTTCATAGGAATGCTACCGATATTTTAACTGAAATCGAAACAAAATATTTTTTTTCTTTAGTAGGACACATAATAAATCCATGTGTTATAAATATAAAGTCCATATGTTGTGAGTGCGAATTACAATTTCAACGTCGACGAACGAAGTCTACGACGCGAGGGTCCGCATTAACAAAACAGCGACGCGAGCGAGTCGTGTCTGTAGGCGCACGAACAAACTGTGTCCTTAAGTTTGATGGAGCTTAGTGTGAGTGGAAGGAATTTGTCATCACATGACAATAACTATGACTTTTTTATAGTTGGCCTTCAAAGAAGCATGGCCTTCCATGGCCCACCCACCTTAAATAATAATATCATCAAATAGGGTGTCGGGCGAGTTGAGCCGAGTTACGAAAACATGTTTTCGATGTTCATAGGTACATACCTACATGTTTAACATAATTTATAACCTGAGTAAAGATAAATTCATAATAAAAAAAATTTTGGAACACGAGAATATGTGTGTGATTTTATTACAACCTAGCAACCTCTATGGAATTGGTTTTTTTTTTTTTTTGAAGGACTTACACTGTTGGCCGTGAGGTGGCCTTTACAGCTTTACCGGAGGAGTGGCGAGCGCAGAATGCACTCCAACCAAGGCCTTAAGGGCGGAAAGGGGTGGCAACTAGCTCAAGGGCGCCACAGAGGGCACGACCTCGGCTTGGGCAGTTACCGTGAGGGGAGAGGTAGTGACTGCGCTCCTAGGTGCAAAGATGCACCTACGAGCGGAAGAGGGGGTTCCTCGACCTCGCCGGCGAGATCGGTGTCTGTTTGAGGCTTGTGTAGGTGTGTTGGTGGCCCTCTCAACGCCCGGGTCGAGGAGGGCGGTGATCGTGTCGGGAGGAAGATGGAATTCGTCGAGAGGTATAAGCCTTGCGAGAAACAGCAAATAGCGCGCAGTGGGCGGTGCAGCGGTGGGGACCAGGCGCAGCCAAGCTGCCGAGTCGATTGTCCGATCTTACATTCTTACCTACCTACTTGGTGTCGTTGCGGGTGCAAAATAATGGCAGATAGACCGAATCGTCAAAATAGACATACCTACCTACCTAATTGGAAATGATGTGAGCAATACTATCTAATACTGTAGAGTATTAGACCGATGGGCGCGTTTCCGTCGCGTACCTAATAATCATTTATGAGTAGTGCGCCGCAGGGAGTCCAGGGCTGGCTCCACGTCTCGTCGTGACGCGTCCGCGACTCCCCGGCCGTCGTCGTCGCCGCGCCCAACTTATGTATTGTGCAGTGAGCGGCCACGGGGCCCTAACCCGAACCAATATTGCCGTAAACACAAGTCTGCTCGTAAAACTAACTCGGTATGACATACGTGCCACTTTGCGGTGTTTATGAAGTAATAAAGGTTTTACGTTCTGAGCCATTCGCAATCTCTCGTTTATCTCATTGAAACCTCCCACGGTAGACGTTCCTGATATTTAAAATGAAGTCTCTGAGAAATCCGTTTCGAAAATAAACGTGGGTTCGCGAATGACTCATTGAAAGAAATATCAATTATCCACGATTACAGTGGATAATTGATATTTTTATCGTATCCACAATAAGCAATAATAAGGGAACCACATCACAAATCTAAAATGCCATCTTGCCAACCAATATAGGAGGGCTAATGCAAAGTAAATCAAGTGGGCCTGGAGCAGAAAGGCCCGTGCCTTTTGTTCGTCCGTCACCCACAGACCACAGTCCGTCACCGCACTCGCAGGACGGACACCGCTACAAAACAAATCAACTTGAGTGCGCGGATCATTGCGACAAGTGTAACACGTACAAGAGAGCAACAAAATGATGAGGACAAATATACTTATATACCTATCGGAAATCTCATATAGCTGCAACTATTTTACGAATCCTTTCAGCGGGTATGTTAAAGTTTAAAAGCTTTTTATATCAAAAGTGTCGAATGAGGTTTTACATTATCCTTTAGGCGGGAAAACCCTCGCGTCTCGTGCCGTGCTCGTGCCCACTGCCCGCGAGCTTACCTACTCACTACTTGAAATAGCGTCATAGGTCGCTTCGTGCGGGATTAGTTTAGGCACTGTGGTGCTAGCATGCATGTCAAGACAAGACCTCTGTCACGGTCTGGCTCGGTCGCTCGATAATATAATCAACATATCTCTTGTATCATACATAACAGTCTTGGCGTACATGCTTCACCTACTGAAGCAGATTGTTGATCGAAGGCACGGAAAAAGCAATACCTTGGGGTTGTCCCGATTTTTTGCTAGATATATTTTACTTGATCGATTTGTAATTTTGTACTATGTGTATTTTATAAACAAAAGTCTTTTTTTTTTGTTTAATACGGGTTGTTATCAAAAATCTAAACGAGGAGTGTGAGGAGAGTGATGGCTGCACCTCAAGTCATGCTCGTGTACGGGTGCTTCTTGCGAGGACTGGTTCAACCATTTTCCATTTTCCTCTTAATGAAGTCATAGAAACAATTGCTTTGGTATGATGCCTTCAACGCAGTATGGGAGAGGAGATGATACTTATTATCATGGGAGAGTAGATGATACGAATCATGAGAGTAGATGATAAGTATCATAGAATAATCCCTTCACTGTAAATGCGAGTAGACGCACCTTACTGTACTAGGGATGTGACTTGGAGGAGGAAAAATCAATTATTAAATAATCGATTTTTCTCTCTTTCAAATAAATCGATTTATAAAAAATCGTTTTAGCGGTCTTTAATATAAATCGAAAAAATAATTGATCTTTTTTCAAACTATATAAGTAGGTAACTTTTTTTGTACATAAAAAAATGCCTACTCGATAATAACTTAAACAACTTCACTCTTTGAGTTTAAAGAAAACGAAAACTAATTAGAGTTATGGCGCTGTTTGCAAAATTCCATTAGGTATGTGACTTGAACGGGAAAAATCTATTACCAAATAATCGATTTGAATCGAAAAAATCAATTATTAAATACACGATTTTTCTCTCTTTAAAATGAATTGATTTAAAAAAAAACGAATTTTTATATTTATATAATCGATTATTAAAAATCGATTTTTAGAAAAAAATAATCGATTTTTAAAAAAAACGATTATTTTTTCACATCCCTATACTGTACTAGCTTCCTAAGCGTAAAGACTATATTTGTATTTAATATTAGACTGCCGTGAGTATAATTCTTCTTTTTACTCCATTTGTTATAGCATTAGAAAGAAGTTAAAAAAAAGGTTCTTTTTAATGTACACTTTGTAACAAAAGTAACAATTAACCTACTACAGTTACGATTGACGCCCAATTTATTATAATATTTTTTAAACCAGCAGTCTCACTGTAACTAATCTATTTATCTTATTCAATTAAATGGCTTTCATTTAGATATTTTTATTTTCCAATTTAATATAACAGTGTCGATACAAAAAACCTAAATAAGCAGGGATGATTAATACCGGGAACGTTTTTCGTTTCACTATAATCCTACCAAATCTAAAATGTTACCTAATCCCTTCATCCGTTGTGACAACAGGATCTTTCTTATTTTGCCGGTTTATGTTGGCAGTCAAATTGATGTAGTAAACAATGTTCTATGATTGTCATTCACATGTGAATACTTCTGAATGCTACGCCTTGCTTGTTGTTATTACCGAATTTTAGTAATTTGTTACTGTTTTTCCATTGTTATTGTTTTGTTTTTGAATTAAAATGTTTTGCACTCCTGCTTCTACGAGCCTCTTATTTCTAATGTTATAACAAATGGAGTATAGTATTGTGGCAAAGGTGGTGTCTGCTCCCATGGCATTGCTGCTCCTGAGAATGTATTACTCGCAATTATCATTTTGAAAAGAGTAACCATTGAGTTTCTTACCGGCTCTACTCAGTGGAAGCAAGCCGCATTCCGAACCCGTGGTAGAATCTGACTATTTTTTAGTGATTTTTGGCCTACACGAATAAAAAAAAATGATTTTGATTTTGAAACCTACCCCCAAAGGGATGGAAAGTGGGCGTGATTTTTTTTTTGCTGTAAATTTTTACTTTTTTAAGGCTTGTTATAATGCACATTTTAATGATTATTGACAATAAAAATCGTGAAAAAAAATATTTTATGACAAAAAACAAAAAACCGACTTCAAAAACCGAGGTGGTAAACCTAGGTAATTACCTAGGTAACCACTCCAAATATATTGAATTGTAAGGTTATTTGTAGCTTTTTAGTGCACCTTGGTTTTTGAAGTCGGTTTTTGTTTTTTGTTAAAAATAATTTTTATTTTGTATATTTCATCAATCGATCGGTATTAGAATAATTATGGTCAAATTAACTGACACGACACCATGTCAAACTGGATCTGGCCAACGCGGGCCGGCATGAAGTCACGAGGTAGGACAGGTACCTATACATATTCAAGTATATAAGTATAACTCTAATCATTGGGTTAACAACGCATGTGAAAACAAACAAGTTCTAAATTATTTTGGAGACTTGTTATGTTATAGTATCGACTTGAGAGTAATAAAGCCTGAGATTATTGACACAAACATTTATCAGTTAGCTGCCGATAAGTCACGGGCCCGGTATGTGGTCGGTGTTTAGTTTAGAGACATTGGTTCCCAAAGTCGACGTTAGGGAGGGCATCACATACATGGCACACGCGGGTGTTTATAAAAACAAGATCAGGGTTTCATAAGACCAACTCACTATTACCTACTCTTTTGCGAAATGAACCTTCAATAATATACATTTTTATTCTTATTTCCTATCTAGGTACCTATATGATCGAAAACTAAACTTGGCCAATAACTTACAACCGTGACCTACTCGGCGCGAAATTTAAGTAATAACCATACCTTACGCGTGTCTCGGATGCCCAAATCGGTCGAATAACCAATTTTACAATGTTTTTATATTTGCCTCGTCCGATTATTCAAATATTGCCACAATAATAATAATAATAGTGTTGTGGCTGTACAGTACCTATAAGTAAAGACAGTCGTCACCCCACCCCGCCCGGCAGCCCCGCCGCCTCGCCGCAGCTCCTCTGGCTCTGGGCGGCGGCGGTGCGCCATTCACCAAGGTCCTATCCTATCTCCGTCGACATTGTAGCGTCCTAATCGATGCATTCGTGATTTATCTTCCCCGCCGCGAGATGTTTAGAATAAGCATTGAAATTCGTAGACTGTTGCATTGTCTTCCGATGACAAAGTGATTTAACGCTTCGGTCGGCGGTCACGAGACAGCTCAAAAGAAATGAACGACATTCGTCAATAATATTTTTATGAATTCAGTTTTTGTATTGTCTCTACAATTTGACTTTCTAGTAGGTAGGTATGCTGGCACTCGCGATATGGGAGTAACACAAATTAAATCACACACACCTGCCTACCCACCCTACACTAGCTACGGCCCGCCCGCAGGGCCGCGCGCCGGCTGTTGCCACCCGCGCGGCGCGGCGGCGCGGCGCCGGCCGAGAACACGGATCTGATGCCGGGCTCATCACGCGGCAACTCGCGCCCGGCGTCGTTAGCACCTCGATATTTGGACACCATTAGCGCGGCTGATGCACAGATACAATAATAATAATAATGTTCGGAGCTGAGACTCGGACGGCGACGATTGCGGCACTCGGCTAAGCTCTAATTTGTAATAAGTATGTAGGAACCCACCACTTATAATCAGGTTGTTTACCACGTAATACAAGAGATAATACTCAGTGTACCTAACAGCTGCCGGCAACTTTATTTATGCGCGTACAATAATTAACACAACAATGACGTTTTCCGATAAGCCGTATGTAATTAACATTGGAGAGGATCCGCGGACGTGTTCCGTCATAAATCTATACCAATCTATACCAATATTATAAAGCTAAAAAGTTTGTTTGTTTGTTTGTTTGGTTGAACGCACTTATCTAAGAAACTACTGGTCCGAATTGAATAATTATTTTTGTGTTAAATAGTTCATTTATCGAGGAAGGTACCTATATCATCACGCTACGACCAATAGGAGCGGAGCAGCAACGAATAAATTGACAAAAACGGGAATATTCCCGAACATGAATCGGGTATTATAGACTTATATAATCATAGACTTTATAACATCACTCTACGCCAAAGTAACTATTAGCGCGGGTGAAACCGCGGGCACAGCTAGTCGGCTACAAGTAGCAACATGTGGGTAGCTGTCTATCTTCTCACGTGATCGTGTCGCTCCCATGGCTTTGTTCCATATAGCTATGCTGCGATGCTGCAGATATTCGTTACGCGATCTCTGTCAATAGACACGGATGGCCAAACAACGTTCATTTTTTTTTTTTAACGAAATGAGCGAAATGATGATATTTAATGGAATAAGATGAGCAATGGCATCACCTGCGACTAGCGCGAGTATTTCGCCAATGTCAAGTAATTATTAGCAAGGACAAATTCAATAAATACACATTATAAATAAAAATGGATAATGACAGTGATAAAGATGGCGGATGAAAACAAAGTTCATTTGAAATGCTAGAAGTATATTAATTGCGATCGGGGTATGTAAACAGCTTACCTACGAACAATAGCCTCTCTTGTAAAATACTTATAATGTAAATAATTTGACCACCCTACTAATATCGAATGACGACGACACACAACGAACACGTGTGTGGTACCTACTTGTTGTAACGAGCCAAGACTCCATGTTCTTCGGTTGAAAGTACACAAAACTATGTCTTAAGTGTGATTGGAGTGGTCCAACAAAAATGAACAATGTTTATGCAATCACCGGTTTGGTTTGTTTTGCAGTTATATTGGTTAGCCATGTACCCGGCGGGTTTATCCGCGTGCCTTGTGCGTTGCGACTCGCGGGTACCTGCCGTACGTGGTGATAACCGCACACTCGCATCCTTCGCCGAAGTCTATTAAGATATGCGGCCTCACTTTCTGTGGCAGATAAGGCGTGCACCTGCAGCGCCCATTACTGCATTATGTGAAAACATGGCTTGTTATGTTTTTTCCCTAACTGAACACGTCACATAAAATTCTCAAATTGTTATTCATAACGTAGGTATCTCTCGTTTGCGTAGGCGTGAGCACGTAGTTATGTGTGTACCAATAGTCTTGATTAAAAATTAATTTTTTTTCACGCTTTTTAGTGTCAATAATCGTTGAAAATATGCAATTATTATCACCTCATAACAACCCTAAAAAAGTAAATATTTACAGCCAAAAAAAACTTTCCACTCCTTTGGGGGTAAGTTTCGATGTTTGTTAAGAATCCGTATTAAACAAAAACTAATAATCAACCTGAATGAAAACTCTTAAAAAAGCCGTATACAATTACATCATCCACTTAAATAATGATCATAATAAATATAAAAATGTTCATAAAATGAAAACTGCTTGGCCGTACAATTTTATTTTTTTATGGGACCAAATGGCATCTATTCCGCATCAAATATAAAAAGAATCACGTAAATCGGATCATAAATCGCAGCGTAATCGGTGTACATACGTAAAAAAACCCATCGAATTGAGAACCTTTTTGAAGTCGGTTGAAAATAGCGACAATCACGCATCAACACGTGCGCGCGCGCCACGCGGTACCGTGCCCGGCCGGATTCGGCGCGCGGCGCGGGGCGCCACGCTTCACCGTTTATCAAATTACTCAATAGGTAGTAGTATGTTATACCAACATTTCTATATTCATTAGAATAATAATTTCTACTACTTGTTAATTTTATTTTCAAGTATTGCCAGCATGCGTTCGGTCTGTAGGATTCCTAATCCTACACAAAATATACCATAGATAGTATAGTTATTATTATAGTAAAAACATGTAATAGTCACTGAAAAACTGGCAACACCAGCGACTCCATAATTACTATTTGTTTGTCAATTTACGTTCCTGTTTAAAAATTCACAAAATATAAGTGTATCTCGTCTTATCCACCACCAGAACCTACAGTCCACCGATTACCACACGGTCGTCATTTGTAGGCATTTCGTCGTTGGCCAACGTTGGCGGCTGCTTGTTTAGGTTTGTGGCGGTTATAGAACTTTGGTGACGTACCTACACCATTTATTGGTATCGTACCTACCTAAGTACTATTTATATGTAAATGATTTTTTGCACGGAGCACTGCACGCGGTGTATTATTAAACGAGCAACAATATTAAGTTGTAGGTGTACTGGGCAACAAAAATAATGAGTGTTTTGGACTGTACTTTGGTGTATTTATTTAAAAAGGAATGAATAATTTACAAATTATGATAAACATAATCTTCGACTGTGACTAATTCACTGTACCCAGTACTTTACATTTATTTTTATTACATATAGTATTTCCTTTTCCTTGTAACACACACAACACAGCACAAGGTGTCGTTCAAGTTAGCGATTGGAATAATACTTATAAATACGAGGATGTTAAAATGTGATCAACATGAAGTGGTTCGACTTGATGCAAGCTCAGTATTCGGCACGTATTCGGTAAGCAGCCGGTGGAGTGGGTCACGGTTACAAATTGTTTTGGGAATGGTTTTCGCTGTCACTTCGAACCGAATCCATTGACCCGGATCAGAGAACGGACAAGAATACCTACTTACACACCAACTATGAATTCATAAAATCCAGAATCAACAAGAATTCTGCACGCCAGAGATTAGTGTAATGTTTGAGCGCAAGAGACCGCCCGCGCGGTCCTCTCCCTGCACCGGGCGGTTGCCGGTTTAGTCCCATCGGCATCAAACATCAATCATCTTTATTAGTGAGTTATTGTACATAGGTTATTGGTTGTCACAAAGTAAATTTGTCACATTTTTGCACACTCCATACATTGAAAGTAAATTTAAAATTCGCCACATGCATCACAAATATTATAGTTAATTGGTAACAAGTCGATAAGACTTATTGTAAATTCGTCACAACTCTTCATTTTACATTATTTTTGCAAAAAGTACCGGTAACAGGCAAGGCTTATAGTTAGAATAGGTTAAATAGGTTCCTAAAGTAGGTTATTAATCTTTAACTGAACCCTTATAGGATCACTTTGTTGTCCGTCTGTATGTCTGTCTGTCTGTCACGGTCATTTTTCTGAGAAACGCGTGAAGGTATCAAGTTAAAATTCATAACAGAGACTTTTGCCTGCGGTTTCTTGGTGCCCTAAAACAATCGCAATCAAAAGATACGGCGCGGCGGTTTATTTTTTATTTATTTATTTATTTTAGGTTTACCAACAATTATTTACACTAATACGTTATACAATATACAATCAAACAATAGGAACAAAATGCAATAATTACTTAAAGGTAAACACCGCATGCGTTATAAAAGAGGAAAATAAATTATAGCGTAAGCATGCGCAATAGACCTAAGATAGTTAAAAAGATAATAAAAAAAGAAAATAAAATAAAAGCACAATAACTTCTTAACTGTTTTTTTTTTGTTTTTAATATTTATTCGGCATCAGGTAAGCAGCTAATAACTGATTTTATTCTATCAATGGAGTCAAAGTGCAGGTCGATTTGATAGCTGCAGCTATTTACTACTTTGCACATCCTTGCATAGGGCGAATTGGCACCCGATACAGTCCTCCTCAGTGGTGGGCAAAGTGGTGTGATCGAGCTGCGAGGGAGCCTACGAGGAACAGGAAGCTTGCAAAGAGCTAGCAGACGGGGACAGTCAATTTTATATGTCGCAGTTTCAGTACATTTGCACGGGAATCAAAAACCTATAGGGTACTTCCCGTTGACCTAGAATCATGAAATTTAGCAAGAAGCAAGGTCTTATAGCACAGCAAGGTCTTACAGTAAAGGAAAAACTCCGAAAACTGTAAATTTATTGTTAGAAAATGTTTTTTTGTGATTACAAACTTATTTTGTAGTTACTTTGTATAGGGACACCAGTATACCAACCGCAAAGTTAAGTTTGTTTTTCTATCCAGTTCATCTTTTCGTTAGAGTAATGCTTGGTGCTTTCACAGTTTAGGTACGGAAACCTCGGTGCGCGAGTCCAACTCGCACTTGGCCGTTTTTTTGCCTTATATGTACCTAATTGTAATGCTGTACGCAAATGCAATATTTTTCATAAGTTTTTATAAGCAGTACTCTAGGTATTTTTACGTATATGCTAAGTAACATTTTCAAACATAATTATGCACACAATAGATTAGAAATGAAATGCTTTTTGATTTGTAGCTTTTTCACCTTTGTTTTGGTTGCCTTGTTAATAATTATGATATACTTATCGGAAATTGCAGCCACATGTAACTCGCTGAATAATGGTTGTTTTCTTCAATAGCAGATTATTGAGCGTCTTGTTTCCAGCGAGCAACCTTTTAAAAGCGAACTAAACCACTAAATTACAGAATAATAAATACTACCTATACAAACTAGTAAGTACAATTGTGATGTTATGTAGACAAGGGTAATTTTTATTTTATTACTGATTACCTATGAAAAAAAAATGTTTTTTACATACTTTTGTTCGGTTTTTGGGTTGTCTGTACGAAATAAAACAATTGACGAATGACGAATTTACACATTTTTTTTTTGAATGGCAAATTAAGTTTGTGAAGAATGTACAACAATCCTTTAATTTGAACTGATCTCGCCCTCGGTCCATCTCGTCGAGAGTTGAGAGGCATGAGTGGCGGGCGGCGGGCGGGCTCGGAACTTCCTCTTAAAGGTGATTACCCTTGTCGGAAGCTCCCGCGTTAGAGGTTAAATGTGCAATTTGTTATTCGTAATGTTTGTTTGCGTTTTATTGTAATTTTACCATCACGATCGGGTAAAACGGTCACTTGCGCAAATATAAAGTAGGTTTGTTAAGCATGAAGACAAACTGCACAAAAAAAATATTTTTAACAAAAAACAAAAACCGTCTTCAAAAACCTAGGTGCTTTTTGTTAAAAAAATTTTTTTTTTTCACCATTTTTAGTGTCAATAATCGTTGAAAATATGCACGTATTATCATCTGATAACAGCCCAAAAGCTATAAAAAAATTATAGCTAAAAAAAATCATTTTTTTTTCAAATTTCCTAAAACACTTCTTTCTTTATTTTGTATGTAAAATACATGTACAAAATTTCAAGTAGATCAAAAAATATTTTTGAAATTATGTGACCTTCAACCCCCCATTTCACCCTCAAGGGGGTCGATTTCTGAAAATATTTCGGACATGGTACCACACTTGGGATATCTGCTTTCCAACAAAAAAAGAATCATCAAAATCGGTGCTTAAACGTCGAAGTTATCGCAAAAACACATAAACAACACAACATATATACACACGGTCGAATTGAGTAACCTCCTCCTTTTTGGAAGTCGGTTAAAAAACCGTTCTTATGGGGCAGGCAGGTCATGTGCAGGGCATGAATAACGAGCAGAAATTAAACCGATAAAATGAATAGGTGGGTATACGCCAATAACGTTAATGTTACAGGTTACAGGTGGCTCCGGCGGGCGGGTTTGAAGCCCGCCACCAATACTTGATTATAGGTAACATTCAAATTATATTTTAGTTGCTTTTTCTCTTTTAAGATTAAAATTTTCAACTCCACTACAGCCCTTTTAACGTCCCACTGCTGGGCACGAGCCTCCCCTCAATGCGGGGGGAATTCAGGCCATAGTACCTACACCACGATGGCCCAGTGCGGGTTGGCAGGCTTCACACATCTATCGAGAACTAGTCAAGTTCCCTCAGACGTGCAGGTTTCCTTACGATGTTTTCCTTCACCGTTTCATAGCAAGTGATAATCTCGGATGAAAATTAGATTCGCACATAAACGTCAGAGGTGCGAGCCGGGGTTTGAACCTGCACACTTTGATTGCAAGGCGTGCGTTCGACCACTCGGCTACCACTGCTTTTTTACCACTGCATTTTCAACTCGGTCGGGTTTTATTAGGTACCTGCATTCAGCAAATTAGATTGTTTCAAACATTAGGTATTGCTTTTTTGTATCTTTTATCTACAGACTAAAAAATCAACCTTTCAACTTGCTTTCCAATAGGTAGATAAAATAGGTATGTGCTCTGTGGTTGACAATGTAATTTTAATGATATGTAGAATATACATAATAACATAATAACATAATACTGTAGAACATTAATGAATAATGCTAATTCAGCACATTATGAGTAAACTAAACGACACCTCGTCAAATGGATATTGATGAACCGACTATGTATGTAGGTAGGTAGGTACTTATCTACTTACGCACTTGCATAAATCCCCCTTTGCTGTTATCTACCTGATAGAATAGATGGGTGACACTGACGACGACGACACTATCTACCTCAGCTGTCAAACCGAAATCATTGTTTGATTTTAAGTTGAAGATTACGTAGGTAGGTACGTACGTACTCACGATTTGAACGAACACGCAATCACTTCCTCCGGTACCTATCATAAGTGTAAGTACCAACTCACTGTGGTGACCTCGCAGGTGGTCTCATGGTGGCGCGACGAGCTCACGCTCTGGTCACCCACAGCCATGAAGAATGTGACCCGCGCCCGCCGCCGAAACCTCTCAGCAGCCCAACAGCTCAGCAGCTCACTGAGCCTGAAAGCTACTCCTCGCGTTGTTAATTTCATGTGCGTGCAGCATAATACGATCCCCGTGCGCACGGTAAACGCGACTCTAATCTAGAGACCTGTTGAGGAAAACGCCGAGTATTGCCGCATGACCCAGAACCGAAGCGCTTGATTTTAAGAAATTTACCGGTATCAATCTGTAACTGCCTAGGTATACATATACTATCTATCTACGTACTTATTTCACTTATCCGCCTCTAGCTCGAAGCTGTAACGGAAAATGCTTGACAAAGCGCACACAAGTGCATCTAGCAAGTAAGCTCCGAGTATCAACCTAGCTACATCTAATTATACTGATGTTCATTTACTATTATAGTGTAAATGAATTGCAAATGCGCAGTTTTTTGGCAAATCTTACAAGTGCACTTGTTTGGACGTGAAAGTATCCCTCCACACTACACCGAGAGCCGGCTGCTACAGCTACGTACACAAGTGGAAGCGGGCACGTGACACTGGAATGTGTGCTCTTGTCACTTGGAACTACGCATAAATCACACCTAACAAACACACCTTCATTATAATTTATGATCTGAGTGCACATTTAGTATAGGTACTGTGACATCTGGCTGCACCTATCTTATTATATTTAGTAACTCTTTATTATATTTGATGATTCTTCAAAAAGGTTTCTCTAGAGGACAAGTTATTCACGAATTGTGCGCTGTCGGTTCTCGTAAGGGACATAGCATTTAGGACTTTTTAGAAAGCATTTCATATTTCGACCCTTTTTCGGGACAAAAAGAGTCGGTTTATACTTAATTCACACTTGGTACCTGATGTAAGTGACTGGAGAACGATTTTGTCCAAGAAAACGGGTCTCCCTGTCGCGGTGTGAGTGCACCGAGTAGAGATATCATCACCTACCGCGTCATCAACTTCAACTTGTAATGTTACTCCGCGCGGGATTTAGGTAGGTAGGTACGCGTGTAGTTGTCATCAACAGACTACATGTATTCGTTTATCATCTTCTAATGTTTAACTAACTGAGTGCCTACCTAGGTACCTTTAATAACAATAGGAAAAGAACGGAGTGATTACAAATTTCCTATAACTTGCGCAGTGAGTGAGTTCTAGGTACCTATTGAACCGTCTATAAACTACAATTTAGTATATTACCTGTAAGTTTGTCGTCTGATCACGTGATGCTGTTCTGTTCGCAGTAGTGGTAGGTAACCTACCGGTTATGTTAAGAGGCAGCTCGCCACCCTCCCTCGACGCAATCGGCACGGGCGCGGGCATCGCAAACGTACAAGGCTAATAATAAGATATTTCATTGTTAACCGACTTCAAAAAGGAGGAGGTTCTCAATTCGATGGGTATTTTTTTTTTATGTATGTACACCGATTACGCTGCGATTTACGTGATTCTCCTTTTGATTAATGCGGAATAGATGCCATTTGGTCCCATAAAAATTTAACATAGCTTGGCCCAGTAGTTTTCATTTTATGAAAAATGTTATGTTTATTATGATATACGGATTTTTTAGGAGTTTTCATTTAGGTTGATTACTAGTTTTTGTTTAATACGGATTACATCGAAACTTACCCCCAAAGGAGTGGAAAGGGGGGTGTGGGATGGGGATTGTTTTTTTGGCTGTAAATATTTACTTTTTTAGGGTTGAAAGTGATTATAATTGCATATTTTTAACGATTATTGACACTAAAAAGCGTGAATTATAAAAAAAAAACCGACTTCAAAAACCTAGGTGCACTAAAAAGCTAAAAATAACCTTATAATTCATTACATTTGAAGTCGGTGCCAATTCATGTGTGTATTTGCCTAGTCTGACGGAGAAGTCCTAAAGTCTAAACTTTAGGACTTCTCACTGTGCTGTGCCCGTTTTCATACCTGTCCTGAAATCACGTCTCGCTCTTCATTATTCTCGTAAAATATGGTAGTTGCAGCCAGTAGCCACACTGTTGATTAGAGCCGGTCACCCAAACTACTTCTCAAGACATTGAAAATAACTGAGATTTTTTTATGTCCTCCTAAAGTGCATCCCCAGAGTGTTAAAGAAAATATTAAAATGTATTTAATCAGTAAAATGATTTTAATCATGGAGATAGGATTATGTAATGTGGGTGTTACCTCCTGACCGGCGCGGGCTCGCTTGTTGACCATGATCAAAACCGTCAGTCAGTACCGCTTACTAATCGCTCAACATTTCTCTAATTCGACATATTATGTCAAAACAAAACAAAAAAAGGCGACCAATTTGAAGTTTTGTTTCGAGATATGTCGAATTAGAGACACCATCTCTTTTGCGAGATTCGGGTCCCAACTCTGTTCGATGGTTTTCCCATATTATTATCCTGTCAGTAAATATTTAGTGCTTCTTAGGTATAGGCATGTACAATAACATACTTAATTGAGCTGACAGATAGTGGGTTAAAGTTAAACCTTTGATAGACACTGCCAGAGTTTTCTGTTGCTTATCTCAAGTTCGATCAATGATTAAATTCAATAACTATTTTGCCTAGATTAACTTCTAATTTAGCAACTCACATACCAAATACTAGGTTTAAAGACTGTATAAACGAATTGTCTCTGTTACACGGCCAATCGTAATAATCGAGCGAGCGGCATGTGATGGATGACATATCTTAATAAAGCTATTGAAATCTAAAATATTTTAATTATTAGTCGTGGTCCTGACTCCTGCCGCGCTCTGTATTGCATACTAGCCGGCGAGCGGGCCGTGCTCTGCCGTGCCCTGCTTTGCTGTGTGGCCACCTTTATTATAACTACATATATTTAGCTTGCTTCTGTATGTACGAATGTATTTAGCTTGCTTCTGTATGTACGAATGTAAGTATTGTAAGTGTGCACGCACCGCACATTACCGTGGCGGCAGCCAGCATCACATCACATGACCGAGCGACACTCGCGCACAATATTTACACAGCGGTTTAGTCACGGTCACTTACTTGTATAGCATGTAGAGTCGCGGAAAATACCCTTCTTTCTGGCTCTGTCACACCGGAACACTCGATAATTATGAACTTATTACAAAACGAAATGTTATCTAACGTAAATTACCATCGACTGTCGTGTCAACTCGTGTCCATCCACCGATTTGACTAGCCGTCAAGTGATTTTATATTATGACCGAGTATGGTGGGTACAGACGGGCGGAATATTATCATATAATTTAACTATCTTCAATGAATGAATGATCGATTTATCATTAATCATGTTGATGATTCAGATACATGTAGGTGCTCTGCCACTGACGACGCGAAGACTATAAAGTACTATAAGCAAGCAAGTGACTATAAAGTACTATTCACGGGAAACTAAAAGCTCGTGCGAACGCTTTCATACATAATGTTCTACTACTACTGCTCATCCTTTCCTATGCAGCCTGTTATCGTCGAGCAGCCGGCTTTGCCGTGGTAAACGTGCCTAAGAGTAACACAATCTTTTTAAAGCACTATAAAAACTGCATCGCCATGCTATCAAAGTTTATCGCACATTGTTCGTTCGTCGGTTGACTATTGTTGACAATTGTAATTTGTTTTTTTACTACCTATCTTGTTACATTATTGTAAGCAGGTGTAGTACCATCCTTTGTGTATACCTAGTTCAGTACTGTCTCCCCGGTCTGTGCGCCGACCTCTCCTCGACGCAGAATATGCCCACCGCAACAGTGAAAGCTTATACTTATCTAGCAATAATAATCTTAGTTAGGTAATAGGTGTCTACGACTTGCGTGTCGCGCATAATAAAAAGTAAGGAAACTGGGAAGTATTTGGGAGACGTAGACATGACCGACTGTTCATAATTTCAATAAATAACCTGAATTAAATACACACGAGAAATGTTTGTATCTTATTGGCGGTGGCGAGATGTGGTTAACTTGTTTACAAGGTGCAAGCAAATAGGAAGATAATGTGCCTACCTGCCTTGTTACATGCAAGATACGTACATGTCTAGATAGTTATCAGTAGGTATACCTGTATCTAATCGGACGCGAATAGATGCAACAGATAGCGTGACACGCGACTGTATTGTCTATATTGAACGATCGTAAGGAACTTTGCACGGGGCGGGTTAGTATGAGGTCCGAATGCAAGTTGCCGACGACTCAACACCGGGGTAGTAAGGTCAATGGCCTTATACGGTGCGCCAGTGTGGGCAGAAGCTCTAACTGCCAAGAACATAGCTTTGCTACGAAGACCGCAAACTGCCATGGCAATCAGGGCAACACGTGGATACCGCACCATTTCATATGAGGCGGCCTGCATCTTAGCTGCGACTCCACCTTGGGATCTAGAGGCGGAAGTTTTGGCCTTGGTTATCGACGGATTGCAGAAACACGACGCCAGAGTAATATTCCACCGGAAGACCTTTTGAAATGGCGGCGTTGAGCCCAGAGAGCAGCTCTCATCGAGTGGCGGCAGTGACTAATTGCACCAAGTTTTGTGCCCAGTCTTTAAGGAGTGGGTGCGCAGAAAGAAGGGTACGCTCACCTTTCGGCTTGTGCAGATCTTGTCGGGGCATTGTTGTTTCGGCAAGTATCTGCATATAATCGTTGGGAGGGAGCCGGATCCGCTGTGCCATCAGTGCGGCTACATTGAAGATACGGCGCAGCACACGGTGGAATTTTGCCCTGCTTGGGCAGAGGAGCGTAACGAGCTTGTTGGAGCCATAGGAAGTGATCTGTCACTACCGGTCATTGTTAAGGCCATGAAGGAGTCAGCTGAATGGGTTAGGGAAGCCGATTCTCTGGCCCACCTAGATCGCCGCAGGAGACTTGGACGCAGGAGAAGGGCTAATGCCGACCTGATGCCTCCATAGTTGACGGTGTGTGGGCGACAACTCGGGGTGGTTGTCGCCTGTGCACTTCATAAAATGATGAATGTTTGCCAAACGTGACTGGCACGCTAATCTATTATCTTTTGGGTTGGGGACACAAGGAGCGGGGGTTCTGTATGTCATGAATGCAACGCCGAGGAGGACGGCGGCATAGTGTGGCCTACGCCGCCATGTAGAGGAGGCACCACGCAGAGTACGCTCGCGTAGATGGCCGCTGGTAGAGTCGCGGATAAGTGCGAGAGCGTTCCCGTGGCTCCTCCACAAAACGGAGGAATGACAACGTGTGGTTTAGCTGGTAAGAGTCCGGCCCAACCCGTACGTCTCCCTCGGGGCGACGATATCTGACGATATCCACACGAAAAAAAAAGGGTATTGTAATTCAATATCCCGGTGACTTATCTCAACGAGCGGTGCCTCGTTCATTGACACGTCAAGATAACATTAGGTCGCTTTAATGCTGAGGATTTCAAAGGATTACGATACCTCACTCCGGATGTACGGTCGATAGCGGACCGTATAACACTCGTACGCAGCCTTCCCAACTGGGCCATTACCTACCTACCTACTGTCCGCCACTAACATATTTTGTCATGTGTCATAAGTAACACACCAAACCTTACATGATATCTACAAACTTATCATAATATATCAGTTACTTGGGTAACACGCCCTATCTAGTTGTAGTTTCTAAAATACTTTCAGTTTTACGCTATATATATACGTACCTGCCTACTGGAAATATGCACATAATTAAATAAAATAACACGCAGAAGTGGAACCCGGCCGCATTTCGTTATAATGAAGACTAAGTAAAGTGTGTAATTGTGTATTTATTTGGCGTTAACATGGGCTGTTATCTGTTAAATGGCGAGTGAACGCGGCCGGGTGTTGGTGTCGGTCGCTTTATGAAATGATTCATAGGATAGGAGGTAGACAAGAGTGAGCCCGCGCCGGCCGCCCTGCCTGTAGGTAATACAATACATCTACTTCAAACGACGAAAACAATAATCATTAAGTTGATTTTTCCAGGCCGACATCATTTAAACAATTGATTTTATATTGTTACGAACCATATTTAGCCCGAAACATCATTGTAAGTAATTATTCTTACCTTATTCGTTATTTTAAAATTTCGTTATACATATATAATATAATATATATAATTTTTCACAATTTTCTTTCTAAAGTTACTTGTATGTATGTACCTCCCTCCTTCGGACTTCGGTAAGGAACTATATACATATGACGCGTGTATTCTCCGAAGGGGTCGGCAGAGGTGCACTGTAGTGCGCCCACACTTCGCCGATGCATTTTGGTCCCAATGTAGTAGGGGGCGAGCTTATTGCCATTATAGCAAGCACATTCTCCCTCAATACGAGGGAGATTTTGGGCCATAGTCCACCACGCTGACCCAGTGCGGGTTGGTGAACTTCACACGCCTTTCTATAGACGTGCAGTTTTCCTTCACCGTTCAGCAAGTGGTAATCATTATTGAAAACTAGCTGTGCCCGCGACTTCGCCCGCGTGGACTTTAGGGAGATTACCCGGTAATATGGGTATTATGTTTTTCCCGCGGAACCCTAATGCTTTTTCAAAAAATAAAGTAGCCTAAGTTACGCCCTGGAATATTAGCTATCTTCCAGTGAAGTCCCGTCGAAATCTGTTCAGTCGTTTGGAAGTTTACCTCAAACAAACAGACGGACAGACTGATAAAAACATTTTAAATTGCATTTACGTTATAGGTATCGTGTGTACTTTCATACGCAATTGGTAAAAAGGTCTTATTTTGATATTACAAACAGACACTTCAATTTTATTTATTTGTATGTATGTATGTATGTATAGATGACATTCGTACTTGAAAATCATCTCAGAGGTGCGAGCCCGGGATTTGAACTTGCACCCCTTACGTTCAAGGCGGGCTCTCTACCGACGACGAGAGGCTACCACTGCTTAGTAAGTAACTCAAATATACGTGTTGTAATGGTATATTCCAATGATTTGAAAAACTTTGACCTTAAATGCCTCAATTATTTCAAAGTTCACCTATACCTATATATTTATACGAATGTGTATCAAATGACACCATGTTATCTCTATCGCGATGACACGATATATGTATGTATACAGTAGCAGTATTGTACCGCGCAGTATTGTTCTAGCTAGATAAATTTTGGGCTACTGAAATGCAAGTCCAAAATAAGAACATTTATTTTTAATGAATATATTAAACATGCCCGTACCTAATGTACCTATTTTTTTTTTTTCAGAAATTACAAAATTACAAATAAATAAAATCCGTGCAAATTCTAAAGCAGTTCCGTAAACTACGTAGTACAGTTTTTATTGAGAAATCTCTGAATATGGAATTGCGTTTGTATGTTGGTCACCCTCTCCGTAACACGCAGTCAATATAGCTTGATTTATTGGCAATGATATTGTTGCCGCGTGATCGATGTCTAGGCGGCTAGAGTACCTGATTGCTGTATCAAGAACATCGCTGAGTCCTCGATAACTATACTTTACACTCGATCGTAGGGACCGGCGACGACGGCTGCGCTCCACTAACGCCGACAACTACTACTACATACATCTGATGCTTTCGGGAGCCGAGAGGAGCTGGAACTGCGCATAGAAACGTCACCACTTTTCAAAAAAGACGCCAAACTGTATGGCGATATTTTGTAACACATTAGGATTTATCCCTAAATTTATCTAGTAAACAGTCTATATGCCGGCCGGGTACATATAGCGCTCAGTCACGAGACGAAGGTCGGAGAAGGGCCACGGCAGGTAAGGAAGCTTCCTCGGCGGCGAGAAGGTTCAACGTTCTGTGACGCGCGCGACACGTGGGCCTTGGCCGTGAGCTGCTTACGGCTAAGTTCAAAGCCGCTGCGCTGGCGCTCGCGCTTCCGAAACAGCTATTGTTTAATAACATCACGAATGATACGTGAACTGAGGTGAGCGAAATCAGCACGCCGCGCCACTCAAATGACAAAGTCACGGCCAGAGGTTGAAACCACTCTACGCCTGCCACTATTTAGACGAGTGGAGGAACGGAATCGAATGTAATTATACTGCTGTTGTTGTCTAGCCCGCTTCCACTCCTCTAATATAGGTAGGTAACCTTTCACGGATGCTGTGATGTGTGCCAGAACAGCATCTGCCATGTTGGCGAAATGTCGATGTCTTATCATCACTGATCAACTGGTATAAGCTCTTTGACAGGGACACGGCGCGGTGTCGGCTCGGTTGGTATATTCCATCTATCGCTGATAAATTGTGATGCGATAAGTCAGCCCGTCATCATAATTTATTAAGTACCTAGTAGATAGGTACTTGCTTACGCAGATGCAAACTAACGACGATTTTTTTTTTATAAGAAATTAATAATATTCCGCAACCAAGGCCGAGGATCCTTCTCTGTTCGTAGGTAAATAAATTCCGTGTTTGTTCACCCGTCCCCCTGCTCGGGCTGAGCATCTAATTGTATGCAAGTAGCTACAGAGGCGCACTGCCAAAGGCAGGTACACCCGCATTATACCTACCAATGTTGGAATTTGTTGCTAATTGAATCTAAATTATACTCTATCTATAAGGGCTTTAAGATCCTTACATGGCTTCATTATTTTCAAGCCCCACTAAGCTTTGCGTGTTAAATTAAACTACTTAATACTTGCCAAAGCACATGACATTTTTATTTTTATGAAAAAGGTAAGTACGTGCGTTCCTCTGTCAGTATGTTGAATAGCATGACTTGCACTTGTGTGGAAGTTGTAAAGCCAGAAACGTTCGAGAAACAGCAAAGGTTCTACGTAAACCAATTCCGTCACTGAATGATATTTTATTCGTTTCTTTTACGTTTACCTATAAGTAGGTACTTATGTACTTACCTATAGTAGGTACTTATAAGACATTGACTAGGTGTCTCAAATGTTGGAAAATTACGATGACCTAGGGGCGTTCCCAGTTCCCACAGTAGTATATACTTATAAACATCTGATGCTTATTTGGGAGCATACGATCGCAGTGCGGCGGCTGGCGACATTCTCAAGAGCATCATTTACTGTTTAACCACTGCTCACATTATAGCTATGCATTCAGTTTGCTTACTTCTTGCATTGCACTATTTACCTATATTATTATCTTTATTAGATATTAGGGAGCGTTGAGTATCACGTAACGCAATTTTTGAAGATTTTTGACCCCCCCGATGTAACGCGCTGTAACGTTTTTTTTACCACCCCTCCCCCCTAGTAAAACTTACGTAACCACCAACAAGTGACCATTTTTACCACCGTTGACCATTCCATTTGATTTTTTTTTAAATACGTAGGAAATACTTGAACGCTGATACGTAGGAAATACTGACTGAGTGTAGCCAATGAAATCATTGACGGAGTAACCATTATTGGTCGGACCTAGTTTCCTACTTGTTACATCCAATGCGTTTACCTACGACGCAATAAATATTTTCGAGTAATTAAAACAGATAATATTATGTAAGTATACGAGTAGGTATTGAACGCCTGCCGCTTATCTGGTGACCAACCCAAATATTAACAAGATGCTCATTACAGCTGCGGAGTGCGGCCTGCTGCGGACCTCATCGCCGCCCCGTTCGATCAGTGCATAGTAGGAAGTGCACGGATACCTACTAGGAACAGTACCACGTCAAGTCCGCGCGCTGAACCGGTATGCCACCTATATCTACCTACGCGTGGTCTGTCAGGTATGCTAAAATATTGCATAATTTATGTTTAGATAGGTACGCAGACATTTTATACGCACGACGACGTAAGTAGGTAGTTCATTTAAATGAAATAGGTAAACGTAACTAGGTACAATTACTTAGATTGAAGTGTAAGTTTCAAGGTTGCGTGTGAATAAATAGGTAACTGAATGTACCAACTTACTTTAGATTTTATTTTTTACAAGTTCCTATTAACTGATTGATAACCTACCTACTGAGTTTTTAGATTGGTAGGTCCTACTTAGGTATTTGTTTAGTCATGTCTTTTATTGATAGCCGAGCTGCGCGACAGCAGCAGCAAGACAGGCCGCATAATAAAGGTACATACATCGCGTCACACAACCAACCACGGAGGCCTGGGGTATTGAGTGTAAGTGTTACTTGCCATCATTCTCCATTAATACCACGGGAGGAGACGTCACGGACAGGTTCTTTAGTAATTGAAATTTTAAATTAAACATTTATCATAATTTAGGTATAACAGAAACCAGGTATTAATTCTCATCACTTCCCTGATAATAATAGTCTCTTATTAGGGTGGACTGATTGCGCACCTAAGTACCGTACTGCTGAGCGTCATTGACTTATTTAAATGAACTAGAGTCGCGTTGTCATGACTGAAACACTCGCTCGACCAGTTGGGTTGGGTTTTGCCTGCCGCATCATGTGACTCTTATTTTTATTTTCCTTCTTTTAAATTACTTACGCCAATTATATACTTCCAGACCAAGGTTACGGACACGATACCCCGTCATCGACATAAAAAAAACAATTAAAATTGTTAGATTTTTCAAATGATTTTTCAATTACTGCCGCTTTTTGTTAGCGTGCGTGCAATACTAGGTACTTTATTGAAATTATTTAAGCGAGAGATTCATGATTTTACGTTAGGTACACCCCCTTTACAAGAAAGCTTCACCGCAGGTACCCTCTATCGGGCTTGTGCGACAGGCTGCAGACTGCTTACTTACGGAGAGTACCGGAGACGTCAACTTACGTACATGATGATGTTTTCGTATTTTGATGTAGAAAATAAGGAAAACGCAAACAACGAACGCTTCATGGTACAGGAGGGTCGAGGACCAGTCCCGTGACCGGGTGACCTAGGCACCAGCAGTCACTAGACCGGCCGACCAGTGCCAGTGCCGCCCGTACAGGACCTGCCCGCAGTTCCACGGCACACACACCTAGCGAACATGGCACAACTTCGACCGTGACAAACGACGGTTGTCGGTTATACATTACTGTGATGCAATTAATCCTATAGTCTTATCTTAGCATGGTGTTATTATGTCTACCTATCTATTATTATGTTGTAGATAAGGCTCATGAATTCTACGCCACGTATTAGGTACGTAGGTACGCAGCTAATGACAGAGGGAGTCGGGCAGGCGCAATACATAGGTAAATAAGATAAAACAATGAAATGAGCAAGTGTTCAAGTTCACCGAGATTAATGTTCTTTTGTTCTGTTCTGTGGCAGTGACCTAAATAGATAATCGCTTATAATTTTATTTGATTTGATGATTATTTTATAAAATGTATCTACCTACCTACATGACAGCAGAGTACCTACAACGCTCGCCTCGTAGGAACAAGCTGTTAGGTGTGCTTGGTTGTTCCATTTTTCATTCACGTAAACCATTACAAGTATCTACTTATGAATCGCCAATAGGTACGTACCATAGAAAAATGTTATATATGACCCTACCCACCTATATTAATTCTGGAACCTACTACGCTTCGTCACCGTGCTGTGAGAGCGGTTACATCTCAGGTATCTCGACGCACGGCAGTGCGTTCAGCCAATCTATACTATACCTTATACCTGATACCTCCCATCAACCCAAGTCTTAGCCTCGAGGTGGTCTGTGGCCTCTTCCCTGCGCAGCGAATCCACTGAAAAAATCCGATCGCGGTCGAGTGGCGGCAATATTTGACTGAAATTTAATAAATCCTACTCGCAGTCACAACATGACTTTTAGTATAATTCTTATAGGGATACAGGCCATACAGGTTATAGAGCAGAGGAAATTTGAACGTTTCGAAAATCATGGGGCCTATCTAGCAATGCCATAAAAAAGTAGTAAGGGCGGGAAACGTGTTGAATGAAGTTGCACCGCACAGGGAGGTGAGGGAGGGGATAACTCGCGCTAAGCTGTGTTGATGATCGCCGACCGATGGCACAACGAGGAAATGTCTTTAGCAGATAGGTAGGTATCTATTATTAACTCATTCGTCTCGGAATACAATATTTTATAGTAGGTATTATTCATTACGACGACGTAGTACCTAGGTACCTACTAAGGTAGATAAACTATACGTAGGTAGATACATGTTTGAACACGTGAATGCCTTTCAATGAGGAGCATTGATATTACATATTTACGAATACAATAGATACGAATTATCTATCACCCTAGTCAAGGGTGTAATATATGTATAAACTTACTTTGGTAATATAGGTACCTAAAAATACCTAGGTACTTTATCTAATAATATTATAGAAAAAAAGATGATGTTCGTAGCCATGTGCACACCTTTATGTCGGACAAAGAATCAGCACAGGAACTCGGGGTGTGGTGTGAGGTAACTACATCACAGGAACTCGGGGTGTGGTGTGAGGTAACTACATCACAGGAACTCGGGGTGTGGTGTGAGGTAACTACATGTCGACACTTGAATGGCAATCCTTACTAAGCGACAAAAAATCGTAAAATGAGTTATACCAAATGACGCGGAAAAATCTGTCCGTTTGAATGGAGGTACCCGATTATTTACCCGATACTGATGCAAAGTATTAATTCAGACTTCTGAAACACCCTGTATAACTTATTTTACGATGTTTTGTCGCTTAAGCGTATATTCTTTCTACTACTTCCTACGTGATAGGTATCTTATCGCGTCATGCGGGCGCAGACATACCTTCCTAGGGCACTACAACGTGCTACAACGCAGAACACTGCTCGCGACATCAACGATTCAATTAGCAACGAATGAGTTACTTGGATCCCTACACTGCGTTGTCGCCACTCTGCCGATTCATAGAAGGAACACGTTTCACCTTATAGATACATCAACGAGAGTAATGTTCATCAACAAACTTTGTTCTATTACTAAACGATATTTTAATTTTACCTAATATGTAGAACCAGTTAGTTTAGCTTTTTATATTCTAGGAATTTCCGCATACGTGTACGGCTGTGCGGAACGAAATAATACCGAGAAACGTCCACGATTTCGTCATCGCTGCCTACTTAGGTAGATACTACGAAGTACAATATTTCATCTGGGGGCACGGCAGTGCCCACGCCAAGCCAAGCAAAGAAGTGGCACAGCCGTACCATTCTTTTCTTGAAGCAGTTCAGGCCATTTTCAACCCCCTATAACTTCGTTGTGGATAAAACTAGATGCCTGAATTTTCAGTAACCAAGCAGGCATTGTATAAACACGGTATATTTCAAATTTCATTCAATTTGAACCAGTAGTTTAAGAATTATAACTAGTCAAAATTTCTTAATTTTGTCACTGACCGACTGACCGATCATCAACAAGGCATTTTAGCAGACATAGAAGCTTCAAATTTAGAATTATAGATATTGAATTGGTCTCGCGCGCGGCGCTCGACCAGATACCCAGTGTGACCAACTTCAAATTAGATATCCTGCCCCACTTAGGCAAGAAAACTGACAAATCCTGCCAAACTCTAAAGCACAAAATGACGAAATAATGCCAATATAATTTAAAATAAACGGACACATTAGTTTTTTGGAGTTTTATTTGGAGTTTGTTCTTCTTGTGCTTAGTAGTGCTGCATGTTCTTTTATGATAGACAATCTAGGCGTCAACTTAGTGTTACATGCTTTACACCATGCAACATCTTCATCTTTCGCTTTTGTTATCCAGCGGTCTCAGTACGCCTGCCAAGATAAGACCATTTCTCACGGATCGTGACGTCATTTTTGTGGCAAAATCGTTACGTCTTATTAGCTAGCATGGCGTGCTGGATAAAAATATAAAATTGGTTTGACAGTTAAATAGAACGCGGTTGACGTATAAATAAGGTGTTTTCTCTTAAGTGCAAGCATGAGTTACCATAATGTACCACGAATTTGACAGGTCAACGTAAAAAAAATTGTCACGATCGAAGGCCGGTGATGAGAAAATAATTAGGCTGTAAGAAGTACATAAATATAGCATTTTATACACTTTTATTACGAATAATACTTATTTTACTATATCCTTCGCCAATATCCAGCGGACTACATGTAAAATTCTGCCGAAAACGAACACGTAAATTTATTTTTGTGTTCGACAAACAACAACAAAAAAGTGTTGAGATATTTCTATCTGTTTTATTTTCTTCCGAAATATTTTTTGATAACTCACTGTTTACTATTTTCTCACCGTTTAAACCTTCCCTGGACTACGACAAACATTTTAAAACCAAAATCAGCCAAATCGGCCAAGCCGTTCTCGAGTTTTAGCGAGACTAACGAACAGCAATTGATTTTTATATATATAGAGATAAATTGGGCGTCAATCGTAACTTTAAAATGTTAATTGTTACTTTTGTTACAAAGTGTTCATTAAAAAGAACCTTTTTTAACTTCTTTCTAATGCTATAACAAATGGAGTATAGGTTAGATAAATGAAATAGGTTGTAGTGTATGTAAGGTATAATATGTAAAATACAATAACAATAAATTCACTTTACAAAAATCTCAACCACGGGGAACTTGATTCTTGTATACACGGCAACACTGAATGGCGTTTAGGTTTCATGTTATTTTATGTTGAAATTTCGAAATTATACGATACTTACTGATGGTATGTGATCCCAGTGTCCTTCATATTTCTTGTAGTATTTAATTTTACACAGTTTCACTACGCAAACTGGCATTTTACTTTGAATTTTACACGAAATTTAATAAAACATTCGGTACGTACACCTCACACGCAGGTTGCAGTGTGACTGACTCGGGTACGCCGATTTCGGCGTAGTATTTGTTGCCGCATTTGACGAGTACCTCGGCGGCTCGGCGGTATCTAGTCGAGCGCCGCGAGACCAATTATTTATCTATGGTATAAATGAATTATATATTATTAAAATATTATGTAATTTCGGTCCAGTTTTCTGGATACACCAAATACATAAATAACTTTTGTAATCTCATATAAATGTATAGGACTACAACGTTACATTTGCAGTTAATGAATCAGTATACCTGTATTATGTAATAATGTAATGGAATAATAGTGTGCTTTAAAAAAATCCGTTATTGGTATTCAAGTAGTAGAAGGCTGGAACTGGAAAAAGTAAAAGTAGGACAATCTACAAAAAGAAATGAGATGCCATCAAAAACCAAGTGCGAGTCGGACTCGCGCACGAAGGGTTCCGTACCATTACCACCAAAAAAATCACGTTTGTTGTATGGGAGCCCGGAGCCCCCTTAAATATTTATTTTATTCTGTTTTTGATGTGAAACATCTATAAGCGAGGGGTAAACCTGATTTTTGTCGTGGCGAGATTTGCCGACGCTTCGCCACAACAAAATGAAATCAACCTTATTACTTTCTGTATAAAGTAAACAACAAAAATCAATGATTATCACTTGCTGAACGGTGAAAGAAAACATCGTGTGGAAACCTGCACGTCTATAGAAAAGACGTGTCAAGTATATTATTATCTTGGATTAAGTATCGAGGTAAATCGTAAACCTACTCCAACCGGGCCCCGACCTCAGACTAATTTAAAAAACGCCTGTAAAGAGGTTTGTTCGTGTATAGTACGGATTGGCTGTCAATCAATCGAAATCGTTTCGAACAGAACGTCCATCCATCAATACATAGTTACAGATTACAAACTCATTTACAGATCACCAGAATTCATCCTCACGCACGCACTTACATTTGGAAGCAAGTACACAGTTTCAAGAGAAAAGTAAATAAAACATCGTCGTGCATAGAGCGTGTCATAAGCGTTATTTATTTTTGTCTTTCAGTTTGTTCTTCTTGAGATCGCGGTAGGCGGCCACGGCGGCGAGGCGGGCGCGCTCGCGGCGCAGCTGGTCGGGGGCGGGCGGGGCGGGCGCGGCGGGCGGGCGCGCCAGCAGCGGCGTCAGCAGCAGCTCGCGCCGCCCCGGCTTCAGGACCACCGAGAAACCCGTTAAACTTCTTACCTAAGCGCTGGCTACTATGATTGGGGCTACTATGATTGGAGACAAATAACCGCTTTCCAAGCAGAGCCACGCGTTCGTTTATAAAATGCTATGCAATTTTTTTCAACATCCTACTCATTGGCGAATGGATAAGGTGAGAAATGTGTATATCAGAGGTAGTATAAAAGTGGCGCCCATAACAGAAAAAGTAAGAAGTAAGAGATTAGAATGGTTTGGACGTGTGATGAGAAGAGATGTGAATCATGTGACTAAAAGAGTGATGAGTATAAATGTGGACGGATATAGAGCGAGAGGAAGACCCAAGAAAAGATGGATGGACTGTATAAAGGGCGATATGAATGAGATCGGAGTGGATGTCAGTATGACGGAAAAGCGAGATGAATGGAAGAAAAAGACATACTGCGCCGACCCCAAATAATGGGACAAGGTAAGGCAAATGATGACTCATTGCTACGTTTTTAGCGTAGCCCGCCTCGCTACGCGACGGGCCCGGACGGGCGCTACGTACCCTTGGCGCGGAGCCAGCGGTGCCGCTGGAGCCGGCGCCGGCGGCGGGCGGGCGGGCGCGCGCGCGCAGCGCGGGGGGCGCGTGCGCCACCTCGCCGAACGACACGCGGTCGTACTCCACCTCTTGCCGCTCCTTGCTAGCCTGTAATATCAACGACTTGGCAGTGACGATTACGTTATCGCGTTATTCAATAAATAGATTCAATTCTTAATTCAGACACACCCAAAATTCGCCGTAAGTGGCATGTAAAATATTTCCTTCAAGTTAAAAGAAATTCCATTGTATCACATGACTCTTTATAGTGATGGCCTGAATCAGTACAATAAGAAGAGTTCAGATTGTATTATTCAGAAGCTACAGTACCTCCAGAGCTTTCATTTTCTTGGCTTTCTTTTTGAGTGCAAGTTTCTGTGTCCTAGTGAGATGTTCCTGGGGTTGTGCGGCGTCCCCGGGCGGGGCGGCGCGGGCGGCTCGCCGTCTCTTCTTGGCGCGCCGTTCGCGTTGGTCGGCCATGCGCTGGCCCTTCACATCCTCCGCTTCTATATCGAGCTGACATTTTACACTTTATTACCACAAGAGTCACATGGAACTTGAGTTTATCAGATAAAAACACACAACAAATGGAAGTAAAAGAAAGTGTGATTGGTGACCCCGAATATTGGGAAATAGTGGGCAGATGATGAATATATTTATATGAAAACATTTCATTACATACAGGGTAATCCAGTTGGTCTGCAGGATTGTGCAAAGCCTTTATAGCATTGTTGATGCGGAGTGAGAAGTCACGGCCCGACTCCCCGGCCGCCTTGCGCAGCCTAGACACGGGGTTGTCCCTGACGCCCCTGATCCTACCTGAACAGAGGCCCTGTATTACACTTGTAGAAATAACATTTATAATATATTTAAAGTCAACCCAGCAATCAAAGCAGGCCTGTACCTTGAGCATTGTCAGTGTGTTGTTTGAATTTTCTAATGGCATTTTTCTTTTTCTTATTTTTGTCTTCGAGTCCAAAGAGACTGATCAGTGAGCGTGGTACTGGCTGCTCGTCAGGGTCTTTTGGTGGTGCGTTGATTTTACCTTTCAAACTGAAATAAAAGCAATTTTATTAGGTAAACTAGCCGAGCTAGCTCGCACTTTGTACGCATGGAATTTAGGAACTCTAATCTAATTATCTGGAAAAATGGGTTTTATTTTTTCCCACAGGACCCTACAACTTTTTCTAAAATGAAAGTAGCTTAAGTTACTCCATGAAACATCAGTCAAAATCGATCCAGCCATTTGGAAGTTTACCCGCAAACAAATGGACAGACATAAGAAAAAGTTTAACGTTGTGTTTTAGTTTTTTAGTTAATTTAGTAAAAACCTGTTATTGACATATTAAACAGACTCTTCAATTTGATTTATTTGTAGGTTATAAGTAATACTTTAATTCACTTTAGATCATTTTGTTTTTCACTTTTACTTACATCATTCTATTATTTTTATTTAATACATATACCCTTAAATAAGTATGTACATTAATATAAAAAATAAATATTTAAATATGCATGTTGTACCTGGCGGTGTAGGAATGGTAGCAGAAGCAGACCACCAGCAAATGGTCAAATTATTTAAGGAAGGTGGCCGTAAGCAGACACGCAGGTCGCAGGTGATGCTGGGTAGATAAACACGGTTCCGGGACGAATGGCGTGGCGTGAAAGAGGTGGAGGGTATGAAGAGATGACATGAGCTCTTACTCTTACCTTTCTAAACGCTTTGCCTGCTGTGCCAAAGGATCTTTAACACCTCGGTGTTTTTTGGCAGGGATTTTACGACCCATTTATATATTGTATTTACTTAATTTCAATACTACTATATTATCTAATATAATACGGGCTCTATTGGTTTAGAAAAATGAATGTAAATTATAACTAAATACCTAAAACACATTGAATAGATACTAATTTGGCGCAAAAAGTAAACAACCATGGGTTTTTAAATTTGAGGTTAAATAATCAGTTAAGACATAAATTGACAGTTGACTTTGACATTATACCATAGAGTAGACGCAGAAGTTATTCACGTCAAAAGTTACAATAAATAGCTACTGACTGTTATAATAATATATTATAACAGTGTATAGTATTTATTAGCATACGTTTAATTTTAAATACTCCTGCATTAATAATTATATTAAAATCATAGTTTCATAGTAAACACTAATCAATTATAAATACATTTAATGCAGTCAGTCCTAAGCCTGAATAAAGTATGAAGGGAAGTTAATTGATTGATTTAACTGCTAAAAACACTTCGATAGTGATTCAATTTATTTTCGTTTCGTGTGTAACTGTATAGTTGGTGGAGTTAAATGAATGGTGTCGTGGGGCACCAGCAGGGCGATTTTAAAACACTCGGAATCGAATTCGGAAACGGAATCGGATCTTTCCGTCACGGATTCCAGCCATCGCTATTTTGATTTCCGTACCCGACGATTTTTGACATTTCTCGTCGGATAAACCCATCCGAATCGACGGAAAGTTTCCGACACCTTATTCCTCGCGGAAAGCTTCCGAAATTGAACAAAAACATAAATAAAATACCAAATTTAAGTGTTATCTAAATACTTGTATAATATTTAAGGTAAGTCAGTACTAAAGAGTGTATAAAATAAACCTATTAACGTTGTTTTATGGCCCTTTACATTATTGTGAAAATTATTCCCTTCAACCTTCGATAGGATGGAATATTATCTTATAGGAGACAACATAGGGCGGCTGCTGTGCAGCGCCGGCAAACAATCGTGCTGCATTATTCACTTCGTGGTTGTGTTTTTATTTACCGAAATACAGCGCCATGCGCCATCTATGACGTAGCTCTGAAACTTCGTGGTTGCAAAGGCGTGATGTTACCCTTCACTTTCACTTTGACGTATCATTAAAAATTTTCGAGGTTCGTTATAACCAAAAATAATGAAGGAGAGTAAGTTTTAAATCGATAATTTAAATAAGTAATCAATTTCCAATATTATAATTATGATAAGTGTGTTTATATAAGACTTTTTGGCCAAAAAAATTCGTATTTATAACTGTTTTGTAATCGAATTTTATTTCTACCATTTTTAAACGTTCTTTGTAAACGCACACAATCTTTCCGACGTCGGAACTTTCCAATTGGCCCTTCCGTCCGCTATTCAAAATCGCGTTTTGACATACCGTCGGAAACGGAATCGACAAATCGAAGTTTTCGATTCCGTTTCCGAATTCGATTCCGAGTGTTTTAAAATCACCCTACAGGTAGGAACGAAGTTCCTTCGGCTAATGTAGAATGAATGAAAAGAAAAAGAAAGGTATTATATTTTGTTATTGAGAGGTTTATATTCGTGTATAGACTTGTGAAAGCAAAATAACATGAAATTTAAAAAAACAAAAAAGGTCCATAAGGACCCGGAGTTCTATGTATTTTAATAGTTCAACGACTGTCCCACAGATGGCAGTATACTCAATGTATTTAAAAAAAGGTCCATAACGACCCGGAGTTCTATGTATTTTAATAGTTCAACGACTGTCCCACAGATGGCAGTATACTCAATGTATTTAATATGTGTGTATTATTATTAGTATATAAAATAAAAACTATAGCAAAACCTAAAAAAAAAACAACAAAATATAAGTAATAAAATAAAAAAACATCGTAATTCAAATTATCAACTAAAGTCGTCTCATTTAACGATTTGATTCCACGCACTTTTTCTTACGGTTTTACTATCACATTTTTTTCAGTTTGGTCGCCTAGCAAAATCCCTATCCCCTCCAAGCCTGCCGCCGTAAGGAACTTCGTTCCAAAAATACATCAGCACGCCTGTATTCTCCGAAGGGGTAGGCAGAGGTGCACTGCAGTGCACCCACACTTCGCCGATGTATTTTTGGTCCCAATGTAATAGGGGCGAGCCTATTGCCATTATACCTGGCACATTCTCCCTCATTACGAGGGAGATTTTTGGGCTATAGTCCACCACGCTGGCCCAGTGCGGGTTGGTGAACTTCACACGCCTTTCTATAGACGTGCAGGTTTCCTCACGATGTTTTCCCTCACCGTTTCAAAGCAAGTGGTAATCTCGGATGAAAATGAGATTCGCACATAAGCCCAGAGGTGCGAGCCGGGGTTTGAACCTGCACACTTTGATTTGCAAGGCGTGCGTTCGACCACTCGGCTACCACTGTTATTTATGCAAACAATCACAGTAGGTAATAAAAATAAAGAATTACAAAAAATAGTTTTTTTTTTAAACAGGTAACGCCGACTAAATAACTGTTTTCTCTACTTTTCTTGATTTCATTCATTCCATTTCACGAAAGAAGTCCCGCGGACAATATTGTCGTCATTATTGCCATATTGTCGTTTGTCGATGTTATCAATTTGCGTTAGATATTTTGTGAGTTTATTATTGGATAAGTGCGTTATAAGGTTTATTTACGATGCCAAAAGTTGTAAAAAGTGCAGGTCGAGAAATGGTATTAAAGGTGAAGAAGTTCTGTGAAGCGGAACACAAGAATCACGGTGTTTTAATACCAATAAACAATGTTCGTAAGAGAGTCGCCGCCATGACAGGTAAATTTTGGGGCTGCCATATACAGATTTTTTCCCGATTTATTTCTTACAGATTGGAATTAAGTTTTTTTAATGCATAATTTTTATTAAGGAAAATTTCAGAAGGAATTAAAACAACACAACAAAAAATTGTAAAGTTATATACAACAATAATGAAATTAAATACGAAAATAATCATTCAAACTTGTTCATTTTATTGCAGGTGTGTCAGAGAAAACTGTAACGTGAGTTACAAAAAAAGGCGCAACAGCGGCGAGTACTTCTAAAGTTATCGTCAGATCCAAAAGAAATTGTACGCCCAACAGAAGAGGCTTTTGAGACTGTTACAGCGGAAGATTGGGCAGCTCAATGTAAACATGTACAGCATTTGGAGGAAGAATATTTAAAAAATGATGGTCTTATGGATGAAGAAATGGGTCGATTTATTATATCCACGGCTAGTGATAGTGAAACAGAATCTGATTCTGTTTCTATTCACTCTTCTGACAGTGATCATAGTATGACTGATCATAATTATTCAATAAAACTTTTAAATGTCATTTTATTTTTCTAATTTAAAGTTGGTCGAACATCTCCATTTTATATTTTAGAAATTACAGGAAGGTTTTTTTTTTCACTAATCAGACCGTAGCAGTATGGACATCAAATAGGTACCTATATTAAAAAAAACATTATAATATAAACATTTTTTTTCTTATCTAAATATTGTAGTCGTAGTAGGTAGTTAATAAAATGAAAGTAAATGAACTATAAATTATTTCCCCTGATTTCCCCATATTTAACCCTGGCAACATTATGTCACGCGAATACAGCGCTGCGTCTGCTCATATAAAAAGAGCGCTTAAGTGTAATAAATGCATCTATTAAAAAGTAATGAATATGTATTGATAGATTAATAAATAAATATTTTTAAATAAGTACATAGCTGTACAGTGTAAGTTTGCGTTCGTTGTTAGTTTTCGCATCTACATATCATGTTTACGGTTGCAAACCGTTCTGCTAATATCGATATCTGAAAACGGTTTTCTATATCGATATGGAAACGGTATATCGGTTAGATAACCGTTTGCGGAAAAAACCGAAAACGCCCATTTCTAGTCTGCGGGACTTCTTTCGTGAAATGGACTTTACTTATCGACCCACGTCTATACCCATTACTTATTATACTCTTTGGTCTATACTAAAGACGGCTGCCGCGGACGCAGACTATTTACAAACATGTCTCGCGCTCTCTCTGTCACACGCGCGGCTGTCTCTGTTTCACTTGCGTCGTCTCTGTCTAGCGCGCCATCTCTGTCTAGCGTGATTTTTGTAAATCAAAATATATATGATTTTTTGAAAATTTTATGGCATAAACACTGAACACGCTTATTATTTTCGATACCAAACACAAGGAGCCATCGCCTCTTTATTATTATACTCTTTGGGATAGCCATTCCATAACTTATGCCATGCCATTAAATTCCATCGTTTAATTCCATCGAGATACGGTCACATAGCTCGATGCTTAAACCTAAGATAAAGTATACGACTTTATCTGAGGCTTAAACAAGATCCTAGGAGGTATAGTGCGATCCAAATAAGAATAGGACTGTCATTAACCTTATTGACAGTCCTATTGCGTCATATTGCTTCCTTTGCAACAAGCTTATTTGCATATAGTCTTACATCAAATTTAAATAAAAAGGTTAAATTAGTATTAAATTGTCTTAGTATAATATTTAATTATTTAAAGTCATAATTCGATTTCGTTCTTTACAATATGGCGCAGAGTCGATCCTATTCTTATTCGAATCGCATAGTACCATAGTACTTACTACCTTAGTTACATAAGAAATATTTATTTACTGGCAGCCCTGGTGCGGGGGTGCGGTTTGAAGAGAGGGGGCTTGTTTTTAGCAAGCAAGGTCGTCCTTTGTGTCAAAATTTTACTTCTTGTGACGAACAATTTACATTCAACTATTTACCTATTTTAGTGAGTGACTATTTTTTTATTTAACTAAAAACAGTCGTGGTGCGTTTGTGTCAGTCGTATTTACTAGTTTGTAGAACAATCCGTACACTGCGAACGTTCCAATGAGTCTGGGAGGAGGTCAAAACCCAGAGGGCTCAAATGCAGGAGGAATATTCGTACAATTCAACCAGGATTGCACGTAAGTAGTCGACCATACGGATAATGATTAGGCGGGTAATAATTGTGATCGGGGGCCGCAGCGAGCGCTAAGCCCCGGGGTCGGGGCGGTTGAGTCAAGGTTTTTTTCGGGTGGTCGCGCGAGCTATTGCAACAGCGCGAATTACCGTCGTTTAGTTTCGCGAGTGGGATCCGTCAGGCGTCAGGGCGCGATGATGCAATAAATGTCATTGCCAGCTGTTTCGTAACGTTTCCTTCGGCAGAAACAACCGTCGTAAACAAACATGGCGTCTTAAATTAACTGCGATCTGGAAATTATTTGCGATGCTCCATACGTTAGGTGTGATTGTGAGTCTCTCTGGCCCATTGTTATTCCTCGCCTTCATTGCTGACCCAACATCTTGTGAAGCCAGATAAGGTGAGTTAACTTCCATTGTCCTGACTTGTACAGCTGACTGACATGACATGATGATGTACAGTTACAGTGGTACAGTTATGAATGTCTCATCTCTTTGTATACAGCCAAGCAAAGATAATTATTTAGTAGAATCAGTTGTCTAATTATATGTAATAAAAAAATGTTGAATTCACGGGTTTCATGAAGTGAATACCATGGTACCTACCTACCTACCTACAGATCACACAACATTTAAAATAAAAACCTAATTTGTGAGTATTGATGAGGCATTCTGGAAAGTAGAAACTTGGAATTTCCTTATTCTTGTTGTTTATAAACTTTTAGACCTAAAATAATGTAGTAGTTGGAAAGTTTTCAAGAAATGGTAAGTTATATTGGAGAATGTTCATTTAATATGATTAAATTGGAGCACTATTGCTGCAGATCCTTGGTGGCGGGCAGCAGCAGTGGGTACCATCTGTTTGCACTGACTGCAGATGATGGCGTGGAGGAGATATACGCAAGCCGCTCGGGCCAGGAGACGTGTCTGGTGGACCGCCTCTTTAGCAGCTCCCTTGTGGCCGTGGTCACGGTGGCCGCTCCCAGGTTACTTTATATTCATCTTTACATTTATCTACTTATCCTCCCTAGCTAAATCATTTATAATTTATTTGTTAAGTATAAAAGATTACTTTTTAATTTCAGTTTTTGTTTAGTAAAACATGCCCCCCCCCCACACATTTAGGATTTATGTGTGGTCATAAACACACCCCAATAAAGTTAAATTTTCCGATACCCTACAAACTTCCCTAGTTTGTTGGGTATCGGAAAATTTAACTGGTTACCCGTAACGTAACAAGGAACAATATCAATATCAAATGTAATAGTTGTTTTCTACAAAGCATTGCGTGTGAGATGAGCACTCACCACTGTTAGTCCAACACTGCTAGTATTTCCTGTTATACAAAATAAAAGAATGTTAATATTATTTGGGTAATAGGCTTGAGATTCTGTGATCCATGTTAAGAGGGTGCATGGATAAGTAAAGGTTAAGCAATACTGACCCTATGATACAAATACACATATACTCAATACATAAAGGCGCCGTGGATGTACATAAGCACACAATACGTTTTCGTTGAATGGTTATTGTTTACATGTTAGCAGCGTCGTGTAGTGTTAGATAAACGATCGGTCCGATAGCTGGGCGTGGACGTCACCGAGTAGCGATTGCGCCCTCCGCCACACACACAACACACCGCGGTCGCGTCACTCACGCGCCGTACGCCTGCGTCGTTCGCTAACATACAGCGCACCGTCATCAAGGTCAATATTGTAATGCAAACATTGCAAACGTGCAGCTGTATAATGCGTGCTACACTATTGGAAATTGAGAATCTACAATTCAGTCGCTCAAAGGAAGGGCGAGTGTGTAACGTTTGTAGTAGTACACGATGTCAACCGCCGGTCGTCTTCGGGAGCGTCCGTGTCGCATCGCAGCACCGACAGAATGTTATATGCGAATACGCCAAATATTTAACATTGAGCGGTCGCGCGCGGTGCTAGGCGGGCGGCGGTAAGCGGGGGGCGGCGGCTATGGGAGACACGAAGACGCGAGTCGTAGGAGCGCAGGGTCGCGGCGACCTCGCTCAGCCAGCGGTGGCCGGCGGCCGGCGGCCAGCCCGCAGGCGGCGCTCGGCGCGACGCCGACTGTTGAGCGGGAGCGGGGCGCGGGCCCGCTAATAATAGCAACGCGACTCGACAACGCCACTGACTGCCGAACTCGCGTTCCCGTTCTATTTCTGTGATGACTGAAACCCTGGACTTGAACTTGTCGGCCGTCGCCGCTCACCGTCACACTGTGCTATACGTACGAGCGCGTCTAATATTATGATACGTAAAATAGATGATAAAGAATAACCTCAATGAAAGCGGAAACGGCGAAGGTACTATGACGAGTCGATAACGACTATTAATAGTAATTAGATACTCACAGAATTAACAAAAATTAGGTAAGTGGGCACTCTAAAACCACATACGGCCGGGATGCGATTAGAGATGACTAGGTACTTTGATAATATAAAGTAATTTTAAAGCTTTAACTGTTATGATGGTATGTGACTACTATACTGCATTGCACATAACAATATAGGTCATAGGCTCCCTAGTTCAGCATATTATACTACAGTAGTAAAAGACTGTATGTTTCCTAAATAAATAAATATTATTTTATCTCGAATCTTCGTATAATATACTGGCATTGTTCCGCTCGTTGTGCTGCTTATGAAGTGTATGCCCTAATTCGATATCAGCTGTGTTTTTCAACCCTGGAAGAATTTAAGTCGAGTCAAGCAAATGTACTGAAATGCAACATAAACCGCCATATATCTTATGCTTGCGTTAACCTAGAAGTTTGATTTTTTAGGATACTTTACGCATAAAGTATATTTTTGAATGCGGCAGCCGGATGGAACGAAGTTCCTTTTGAAATAAATAAAAAAGCAAAAAAAATGTACATATACATACACACACACACACACACACACACACACATCGAAATCGGAATCGAAACCGAAATTTTCGAATCACACACACATTTACAAAAGTGTCGTTACAACTTTTAATCTCACACACACATTTACAAAAGTGTCGTTACAACTTTTAATCTCACACACACACATTTACAAAAGTGTCGGTCGATACTTTTAGTCTTAATTTTTTTTCGTCTAGCCCCCTTTCGCAACGCGCCATAAGGAACTACGTTCCAAAAATCGATGTGTCACATCTGCCAGCCGTCCCGTGATGGCTCACGGTTTTTTAGTATTTCTTGTAGAAAGTGACAACAGAAATACATCATCTGTAAAAATGTCAACTGTCTAACTATCATGGTTCATGAGATACAGCCCTGGTGACAGAGAGACAGACGAACGGACAGCGGAGTCTTAGTAATAGGGTCCCGTTTTAGCCTTTGGGTACGGAACCCTACAAATGTATGTGTCCTAGCTAATTACTTAGTAGTAGCTTTAGGTAACGCGGCTATTGGTCTCGCGGTGTGGGCGCACACACCGCGATACGAGACTTATGCCGCCCGCGATCGGTATTTATGCCAAGTTTAATTGTTTGCAGGAAGCTGATAGTGTGCCACTACAAGAAGGGCACCGAGATATGCAACTACAGTTACTGCAACACCATCCTCGCCGTGAAGCTGAACCGATCCGTGAGTCTCATAGCCGGCGATGAGCCATTCCCGGGATATCGGCCAAATATTGGCGTAATATCAAACTCTCATTCCTCGGCGCATCGTACCGTGAGTCGCTAGTATTCCCGGGAACGGCGCATACCTGGCGGCCGCTCGCGACGGCACACCTCGTCGACGGTGTGCCGTCTACTGTATCGATATATCGTGACGAGTCTCCCGGCGTGTCGCAGAGGCTGATCGTGTGCCTGGAGGAGTCGCTGCACATCCACAACATCCGCGACATGAAGATCCTGCACACGATCCGCGACACGCCGCCCAACCCGCGCGGGCTGTGCGCGCTGTCGCCGTGCGTGGACCACTGCTACGTGGCCTACCCCGGCTCCAGCGCCGTGGGCGAGGTGCAGATCTTCGACGCCGTGCACCTCAACGCCAAGTGCGTCATCAGCGCGCACGACGGGCCGCTGGCCGCGCTCGCCTGGTCCATGTGCGGCCGCCGGCTCGCCACCGCCTCCGAGCGCGGCACCGTCATCCGCGTGTTCGCCGTGCCCGAGCGCGCGCGCCTCTACGAGTTCCGGCGCGGCGTCAAGCGCTGCGTGTCCATCGCGTGCCTGGCCTTCAGCGCGTGCGGCGCCTACCTGGCCGCCACCTCCAACACGGAGACCGTGCACGTGTTCCGGCTGGGCGAGGCGGGCGCCGCCGCCGCCGCCGCCGACGACGCGCCGCCCGACGACGACGCGGCCGGCGCCGGCGGCTGGATGGGCTGGCTCAGCAACGCCGTGTCCGCCGGCGCCGGCTACCTGCCCGCGCAGGTGGCCGACGTGCTGGCGCAGGGCCGCGCCTTCGCCGCCGCGCGCCTGCCGCACACCGGCCACCGCGCCGTCGCCGCCATCACCAACGTGGCGCGCGCGCCGCGCCTGCTCGTGGCCACGGCGCAGGGCGTGCTCTACGTGTACGCGCTCGACGCCACCGAGGGCGGCGAGTGCGCGCTGCTGCGCCAGCACCAGTTCCTGGCGGCGCCACCCGGCGCGCCGCCCGCGGAAGGTACGTCAGCAGCCGCCCCGCCCGCCCCTCGCCCACCCCCCGCCCGCCGCACAGCATAGGGCCCGGCGGCGCCCGCCCGGCGCTGTCGTCCCGCGGGCGCCGCCCCGGCCGGACAAGCCCCCTCCCTCCCCCTCGCCTCCCCGTCGCCGCGTCGCGAGTCGACCTCGTACATGATACGCGCCGATCCACCGCATCATTATTAATACTACGAAACATATTTAATTTATTACAACTCACCGAATCGTCCATCGCCATCATTATCAATTCGTGTAAAACCGGGTGTCGTATTATTTTATGTATTTAAATATTTACTATATAATCTTATCCTCAATATGACCTTTTATTATGACACCGTCGTCGTCGATGGCGACGTCCGCTTACACTATTTATTTAGTTCCTACTTAAATCGTCGGTCGCCGCGTTCGGCGACGACAGTTCGTCGACGATTCGATCGCGTCGACGAGCCGGTCGACCGCGGTCCGCCCGGCGAAACCGACGATAAATGCCGCGCGCCCGCGTCGGCGCCGACGGCTATGTCTATGTCGGCGTCGGGCGGCGCGCGGCGGCTAACGTGTTGTTCCCGCGCAGCGGCGGCGCTCTGCACTAGCAACAGTTACGCGGGCGCGCTGCGCGGCCGGGACCCCACGCACATGACAGGTACCGCCGCTCCCTCCGGCTGCCCGCTTCCCGCTCACCCCGCCCCGCTCACCCCGCTCACCCCGCCCCGCTCACCCCGCTCACCCCGCCCGGCGAACGATAGCGCGCGGCCGTCGACCAGTGTCGGCGGGCGCGGCGCAGCCCCGCCCCGCCCCGTCCCCGTTGGTTAGGGCTAGGTGCCAGGTGAGGTACCAGTGGAGGTAGAGTCGGTGTCCGAGGCTGACCGCGAGCCGCGTGTCCGCAGCGCAGGGCGAGCCGAGCCACGAGCCGTAGCGAGCGGCGCCGGGCGGCGGGCGGGTGGCGCCGGGCGCGCGCACGCGGCCGCTCGTGTCGAGGGTGCACCGGTTCTAAGATATCGTACTGCCTCATTTTGTGAAGTCGTTTTGCTCGTCCCCGTTTGTGATCGTCCCGCGAACCCGCTCCCTGGGATACGCGTTGCCTACTGACGTGGTCCGCCATTGTGACTCTATTATATTTATGCATAGGCCGGTACCCACTTAATATATTACACACTATATATAAACATGTACAAAACAATATAGTATTATGTTTATGAAAGCTGTTGGAACTTGCGAGTGATCGTGGTTCACGCGATGTGCCGGCGCGGATAGTAATTCGCGACTGCGACTCGCGATGCATAGTTGTTGTATTTTATGTCAAAATGTTTTTTTAATGGTAAAAATATGAAAACATTTGAATGGTTTCGAGCGTGGTCAGATGGTCCCCTCGCCGACGTGCAGTAGTAGTCGGCGCGGGCCCGGGGCAGGCTCGCCGTGCCGCCGCCGCTAACTGTCGGTTCATGTTGGTCGCTTGTGCACTCCGCCGCCCGACCCCACAGACACGAACCGCGGTTAACTAAACTCACACTGTTCTTATTGGTCTCCTGCGTGTGCTATATTTATTATGAATTTCGACCGTACGGCGACGATGACGATCGCCTCATAAAGTGATTCGTGTCTGTGGACGAGGGGCCTCATCATTCGTGGTAGATGGACACGGGATGGACGCATTCGATTCCCGTCACCGCACACGACGACGGTGACGCGTCTAAAAAATTACAATAAATCACAGGCATCTAAACTATATTATTATGAACGAGTTTCCGGAATTGTTGCTCGCATACGATACGTTCCGTTCGATTGTCGTATTCTCGGGTGGACTGTGAATGTATATTTAAACGAACCGTTTGACGATTCGTTTAAAATTCGTCGACATCCCGTGTCGATCGATTCACTTCATACGTGTGTCGCGTGCCGAGCCGGAAGACGCGCTCCGCCGCCCGCCGCCCGCCGCGCACGCGCACCCCGAGCCACCGGACGCCGTCCTCCGTCGGCGTTCGGTCGCTCGGTGCGCGCGAGGCGTCTCGTCGCGGGAGAGCCGGCGGGCGGCGGGCGCGAGCTGGGTGCCAGTCGGCCGGCCAACGGTGCGGTGCGTGCGGCAGACTCGGAGCGCGCGAGCGAGCTGGGCGCGGCGCTGGAGGCGGCCCCGGCGCGCGGCGCCTTCGACCTGCGCGACCCGCGACACTTCCCGCCCATGCGCGCCGCCGCGCCCGAGCCCGCCGCCCGCTAGCCGCCGCGCCCCGGCTGCGTGACGCCCAGGGTGAGCGACGCCCCGGCTGCGTGACGCCCAGGGTGAGCGACGCCCCGGCTGCGTGACGCCCAGGGTGAGCGACGCCCCGGCTGCGTGACGCCCAGGGTGAGCGACGCCCCGGCTGCGCGACGCCCCGACTGCGCGACACCCCGGCTGCGCGGCGCTCCGTCTGTACATATGTATAAATTAGGAAGCGCCCGTAATAATATAGCTAATATTATGTAACTTTTATATTGTGATACCTGACGATGGATGACCGATAGGAGAGCTCGCTCGTTAGTGTGAAATATTTAACTGAAGCGGCGGACGTTACCGTCGCGAATAAATGTAAAAAAAAGTAAAAAAATTGAAAAGCGATAAATTGTAAATAGTTAAGTAGTAGGTATTATAAGACGATCGTGGATGTGACGCGCGACCTACGCGACCTCACTTGAATATAAAATATTACCTGAGTTGTAGGGCGGTCGCACTTCCAGCCCTACGGACGCACTTTTACGAAATAAACCGAGTGTCACGCTACTGGGCAGTAGTAGGGGAATACCGCTCGGTCGGAAGTCCCCGCCAGCCGCGTGATGGCGCGTGGGTCGCTCGGCAGCTAGTTAAGTAGATAATTATAATTTGTGTTGTCGTTTAACCGACCGGCTCACCCCTCGACGCCCGGCGGCTCCGGGCCCGAGACACCACGCTAGTGGTCCGATTCTCGAGCGGCAGTTATCGATATCTCAAATTAATTCAAGTTATAGTATAATTCCATTTTAACGTGTATAGTTTCAGCGAAATATTTTTAGCGAAAGATTAATGAAACATTGATCGCGAAGTATTTAATTATTATTATGATGGACTTACCAATACGGAGAGCGCCTCGCCGACAACAGAATGATAACAACAGTAAAGCATCTCGTTTGAAACCGCCTATCTTATAGTCAAAGGATACAGCGGGCCCAGGGGGCACAGTACACTCCAATTTTATTATTTTAAAGTTGAATATAGGATATATTGATGGCATCGAAAGCAGAGCGGCATATCATATTTTGTTTTTTTCGGGCGACGTGCGACACGCTATGCCAATTTTCGTGACGATGATGATGCGGCTTTCCTGTTGTCATGTCCAAGATCGTGATGGCACCTAATATTAATGTAAGGTAGTAGACCAGTGGGCGTGGCGCTTGCACTTTCTACCTACCGACTCTACACTTTTTAGCAACTACGTAGATCGCAGGTAGGCGGCACTCGTTATTTCCGTTATACATGACCTTATTTATAGAAATCAAAGATGACGCACATGAATGCCTAAGGCCCTAAGCAATGTTACAAGGTCGCCGCCAGCCCCGAGCGTGCTCTCTACGCGTTGGCTAGCCTTCCTGTTGTCGGAACACGCGACGCGACGCGTTCGAATTAATGGGTACGATATTTCCTTTTTAATTATAGTTTTGTATAAAATTATTTTCATATTACAAAAAAAATAGGTACTACAATTAAAAAATAATAATTAACTTAAATCATGTAGGTTAGGATTGACATTGAGTGTAATGTTTTATATAATAATATATTTACAATCGTATTCGATACGAACGTGGCGTATCAATCACTTCCTAGTCTACACCAGTCGGCGGGCGCGCGCCGCCGCCGCACTAGTATGGCGTCGAGCCCGGCCCGCCTGCTACCGTCGCCGCGCATTCAACTACACCCTCATGAGATCTGACAGATAAATCAGCTTCAATTCCATGTTGTCTTTTCTTTAATAATGTCCTACTTATGGTATGTCATCTTTTAAATGATATGTATGGTCAGAAATATTTGTGGATTGTGTTTCAATTGAAGTCATCATCGCCAGCCGTTTGTATTGTGTACGTGCCGCACGCCTTCTACGAGCAAAATTGTATATAATAATACATATTTTTACAAAACCATGTTGTGGTATTATTTTACTCCGAGGTAGACCTAAGAATAATCCGAAGCGATTACATATTTCTAGTGAGGCGGTTAGGTTTAAACACGTTTATATTCAAAGTTTTATTGTACAGTTTTCGCTGACACATTTAACAAAGTAGGTTATAATAAACAATATCACTCCAGTTCCAATCCAACACTCACAACCGCCGCTCACTACTGTACACGTCTCGGTGCTCGAGTTCGGCGGCCCCGCGACACACCCGCCCCGCGCTCACACAAGTCACACCGCCCCGTCCTGTCACTCCTGTCATTGCGTTGTCATAGCACATGCGTTCCAAGTAGGAGCGCAGCGTACAGCGACGTCGTCAACGTTACTGACAAAAATGGCCGGTAATTTAGACGCCCGAATAAAATGTAAGAAACTTTATATTCAGCAAACGGATGCGTAGAATTTCACTGAAATAAGCAGATGACACGAATAGCGGCGGGTCGTGTGAGCGCGGGGCGAGCGGCCGACCGCCGCGGTGACTCCTTCCCAACATCTGCCGACGGTGAACCCTCGCCGCGGCTCTCTCCCTCCACTCGTTCTCCAATATATAAAAATAAGCCGGCCCCAGTACGCACCACTCGAGCGGCGAGATTGTCTATACAAAAAGTGGAGTCCCTTGCACGTCTGCATATTTACATCGCGTTGCTTCTGAAACAAACGGATCTCATTATTAGTGGTCCACTCGCGCATCGATACTGTTACTTATGCTATTTTTAACCGACGAAAAAAAAAGGAGGAGGTTCTCAATTCGACGCGTATATTTTATTTTTATTTTTTTTATGTATGATCACGCATATCTCCGGCGTCACTAAACCGATTTCAAATTTTTTTATGATGTTTGCTAAGGAATTCTTTGAGGGTGGTCTCATTTTCAAAATATTATCAGAAATTAACCCCCTTTGGGGTGAAATGAGGGGTTGAAGGTCACACAATTTAAAAATTATTTTTTGATCGACTTGAAACTTTGTATATGTCTTTTAAATATAAAATAAAGAAATACGAGTTTTAGAAATATTGAAAAAAAAAATGTATAGGGTGTGAAATGGGGTGATAAAGTTTGCATTCTGGACTACAGCATATCTCCGCCGTTAGTGAGCCGATTTCGAAAAATCTTTTTGTTTATACGGGTTGTTAACAAAAATTTAAACGATGGGGTAGAAAAGGGGGGTTCATGGGGGGGGGTGAATTTTTTTTGGTTTTAAATATTTCCTTATCCATCACAAATTAAGCATGTAGTAATTAGTAGATTATAGCCACAAAAAATTATAAAATAAAAACTTTTTAACAAAAAATTAAACCGCCGAAAATATTAAAAAGCAAAAAATAATATACTTTTTTTATTTTACCTTACTATCAAAGTTCTTAATCTAAAGTAAGTATACCTAAGTCATTTTGAGTCGGCGCCAAACAATCAATGAACAATAAATTTAAAGAAATAACCAAATGAAATTAACAATGCAACGTGAAATCTTCAGCCACAAACATTAACATTCCAAAAAATGTGTTCTCGGAACGACCACTCGCACAACGTGTGCACTCACGTATGTGCCCGCACGAGTTGCTGTCTCGCTGACATTAACTTCGTAAACGCTCGGCATTTTCCGGCGAAGGGGCGTGTCGCGCCGCGCCGCCGTGCATCACACTTTACTTATTAATTAATTTGCTAGTTTGGCGCCGACTCAAAATGGCTTAGGTATACTTACTTTAGATTAAGAACTTTGATAGTAAGGTAAAATAAAAAAAAGTATATTATTTTTTGCTTTTTAATATTCTCGGCGGTTTAATTTTTTGTTAAAAAGTTTTTTTAATTTTCGTAATTCTTTGAAATATAACGGATAAATAAATGTTATTAACATCGGCAACACCAACTATATCCTTTCCCCAAATTTGTAGTACAATGACCATTGATCAATTTTATTTCATTGTTTTTTAATGTCCTGCTGTCCCCGCGACTTCGCCTGCGCGTAATTTACGAACCCTAATTATTTTCCCAAAATTAAAGTAGCTTAAGTTACTTCTTACAACATCAGCTATTTGCCAGTGAAAATCGACTACCAATATTCACAAAACAGAACATGCAAATTTTACATAGGACTCGAGATATTACAAATTATAGTAATTGACGACGAAAAAATTTGAAAAACATGGTCGGATTTCGATCAAATTTTTATACCATTCAGTCGTGTACCCGATACTGATGCAAACGTCAAAAGAATTATTTAGGACTTCTGAAACACCGTGTATACTGAATTATTCGTATTAGTAAAAGGCAAAACTATATGTTGATAGTGAGGGACCAATAATAAACTTCAGTGTACGTCACATCGGGCCACGCCGAGGGCGGCTGTACACTCTCGCACCCACGAGGGCGGTCGTCGCGGGCCGACACGCTACCTGGGCATGGCGCACATCTCGCACGCGTCGGTGTGCGGCGCGTTGTGGAACGTGCACAGCGGGCACGTCCACACGCCGCCAGCGCCGCCAGCACCGCCCGCCCCACCAGCCCCACCAGCCCCGCTCGACCCGTCGTCGCGGTCGTGGTCGGCGGCGGCGCGCGCCAGCCGGTCGAGCGGCGCGGCGGCGGGCGACGCGCGCCACGCCTCGGCCGCGGCCGCGTCGCGCCGCCGCACCGCCTCCAGCAGCGGCCGCAGCCACTCCGCGCCCTCCGCCGGCTCGCTCGACGCCAGGTACAGCAGCACGTGCAGGTCCGACATCGCCTGGGGGCGTCAACACCGACACGTCAACACCGCGAGCGAGCGAGCGAGCGATACTAGACTCGCCAGCACCACCCACCTCGAGGAAGGAGTCCGCCGCCTGCAGGTGCTGCAGCAGCGCGCGCGGCGTCTGCAGCTGGTGCTGCAGCGGGCGGTGCGCGGGCGGGAAGTCGGCGGGCGCGGGCGGCGCGGCGGCGGCGGGCGCGGCCACGCCGCACGGCACGTCCACCAGCAGGTACGCCACCGGCACGCGCTTGGCCGACACGCCCACCTCGTTGCCGTACGCGTCGCGCTCCTGCGCACCCACTCACACGTCACGGGGGTCCAAACGCTACTAGCGATTATTTTATACGAGCAAAGTGCCCTATAGAATGATCGTACGTAACTCTCTATAAAGTTGGGTATGTTACGCGTTACGATGGTGTTTCGGCCGACACTCGTCGACTCGAGCTTATAATGTAAGGGCCGCTCGGCACGCACCTTGTAGTAGACGTCGGGCACGTACTGGCGGTCGCTGGAGTCGCGCGTGTAGCCCAGCTCGGGCGCGTCGCGCGTGGGCAGCAGCACGCCGTCGCGCACCAGCGCCTGGCACTGCCCCGACACCTGGTAGCCCTCCAGGTGCACCCGGTTATCGCTGTCGCCTGCGGGCACTCTCGATCTCATACACCCGGTATCGTCACATCTATGCACGAAACTGTGCCATTTAATTCACTACGAGTGTCGCATATCGCATCGCGGCCTAGGGTTACGTTGAAACGAAAATAAAATGAAACGCATCGCCGACCTGTGACGCACACCGTGACGAACTTGGAGCCGAAGTATCCCGAGGAGGCGTGGCGGCAGGCGTTGGGGTGCTCGTTCTGATAGTGGCCCGCCATGATGCACTCCTGCGCCGCCAGGAAGTGCGTGTCGACGCCGCGCACGCGCTGCACGGTGCCGGCGGCGGCGTCCAGCGGCAGCAGGTCCGTGAAGATCCAGCCCACCCGGCGCAGCCCCAGGCGCGCCGCCAGCTCCGCCAGCAGCGGCTCGCGCGCGTCCGCCGCCAGCGCCAGCCCGTCCCGCGACCCGCTCTGCGGCGGCTCGTAGATGGCCGACACGCGCGCGCGGATACCTGTACGGTGCGAGCGCCACGCTTCGTCAGTACGACCCACCAATGCGTCCGTGTTCAATTACAAAGACCGACGACGTACCGAGCGGCACGTCGGGATGCCGCTCGTAGCGGCCGTAGAGGAAGCCGAGCCGCTGGTGGCCTGTGGCGCGCCAGTAGGCCAGGAAGCGCTCCACCACGGCGGGGTTCTCGAACAGCACGTTGTCCACGTGCCGGTAGGGCTGGCGGTTCAGCGTCACGGCGCCGGGCTGGCACGCCGAGCAGATGCCACGCGGCCACGGCGGGTGCTCCGTGCACCCTGCGCGCAACACACTCATTAATAAATTATCAATATAATATATCTCTGTAATATGTTAAGGAGGCTTGCAAAATACACTCACCAGGTTTAATTTTGCAGGACAGCTCGTCGAGTGATATAAAGTTTCCCGATGTGATCTTGCGTAGATATGCATGGAATGACATGTGTTTGATGTTGTGCTCTTTCAGATAGCTCTCGTCCCAAGGCTCCAGAGGCGAGCAGTGTACGCAGCATCCCTTTGAGTTATGCCGACATCTGTAGGTGATAATAATTTATAATATGGCAATACTACAGACAGAACTAGATAATACAAAAAATAATCTTACAATTTATCATCTCTCTGCCTCTGAATGTTCCCAGACAACTGGTATAGTTGCAGGTCTACTTCATCTTCCTGAGGAGTAGTAGTAGTAGCTCGGGGGGCTGCGGTCACGGGGGCCAGCCCCGCGCTGGAGCTTGAAGGCCCTGCTACCACTGGCTCACCAAATGGTTTATTATTGCTCTGTGGAATCAATCCAAGGCAAACAGGTAATACATTGAAATTGATAAATTACTTCCTCATGATAATAAATACATTATCATCATCACGCCTGCCTGTATTTCCTGACGGGATAGGCATAGACTGCACTGCGCCCACACTTCGCCGATGTATTTTGGTCCCAATGTTATAGGGGGCGAGCCTATTGCCATTATACCGGGTCCATTCTCTCTCAATACAAAGGACATTCGGGCCATAGTCCACCACGCTGGCCCAGTGCAGGTTGGTGAACTTCACACGCCTTTATATAGACGTGCAGGTTTCCTCACGATATTTTCCTTCACCTTTCAGCAAGTGGTAATCATTATTGAAAATTACACACTCACATGAAAATTATCTGGTACAGGCCTGGGATTTGAACTTGCACCCGTTATGACAAAGCTACCACTGCAGGATACTCATTCTAATAATGAACTAACTACAAATATCACAGACCAAACCCAAAAGAGATTAAGATTGCAAAATGTAAATTCATGCATGGACAGTAGGTAGGTACCTCAACACTGTCAGTGGGCTGGTCAAATAGCACAGCTCCGTTGACTGGGCTCAGGTATAGCATGTCGCCGTGGTGCAGGCCGCAATCGGTCAGCCGCCGCGACTTGCTGGATATCACCTCCTCCTTGCGCTGCCGGTCTTTGTGCAGCGCAAACGCGAACGTGTTCAGATGCAACCCCTCGTGCACGCGCTCGAATAGCTGCGCGGTCACGTCCGTGTCCAGCACCTCCACGCGCGTCGTGCCCTCCGCCGACTGGACGCGCAGAACCTGCAGGAAGCCAGCCCATGAGACCGCGGCAGTCGCTTAAGACGATACCTCACACTCAATACTGCACAGTCATCGTAACCTCTCCCGACGACCGCTTCGATACGCTCGTCGTTTGAACAATGAATAAGTTTAAGAGTAAGGTGGTTATATAGATGAAAAGCTATTAGACTCGTATCAAATTGGAAAGAGTTGTCAAGCGAATCGACACAAAACTTAAAAATTTAGACACTTGGTTCGAGCAAAAATACTTAATATCGGTGGGTATAGCTTGAATATACTGAAGAACAAATTGTAACATACCATTTTCTTTGAACTCGACATGTTTTAATGGATTCTAATTTTATATAATATTCTAGTAACTGAATAAAATAAAATGCAAAACACCAACAATCACTGATTGACTAACCAACCACACCACAGACAAAGCGAGCATACTACAGAGAAAATAACGATCACAGATTACAATACAGTAGCGAAAGCATAGAGCTAAGACTACTATTGTATGTATACTGATGAGAATAGGATCGACTTTGCGCCATGTTATGACGTCTTGGCTGACAATTGTAACCAGTTATGTAGGGTGAGCAAAACAAAATATCTTTTAAATAAAATTTATTTGCAAAGGTTGAGTGAAAAATACACTCAGTCGCACTACGAAGTACACTAACAACGACAAAATGGCAACTGGCGTCCTTATTTCCTTTTCTTTAATATATTTGGCATGGCTTCTGGCTTCTTCTCGATTCGAGATATCTCGAAACGAAAAGTCAAATCGTACGTATTTTTTTATTTTGTTTCAACATAATTATCTTAGTTTCATAACTCGAATCTGGATGAATGTCGATCGCATGAAAAGCGGACCCCTGGACCTTTGCGCCAAAAATGAAAATAAAAAAGGTTATGAGGTTTTAAAAAACGAATTAAGACTTTAAATAATTAAATATTATATTGAGACAATTTAGTACTAATTTATCCTTTTTATTTCAATTTGATGTAAGACTATTATTATTGATATGCAAATAGGTTTTTTCGCAAACCATACTTTTCAAGTGACATTTGACAGATAGAGGTTATTGACATACCTATTCTTATTTGAATCGCATAGTACGGGGAATATATGAAACATCTCTATATATAGAAACCAAAAAATTATACCGGCCCAATTGAGAACCTCCTCCTTTTGGAAGTCGGTTAATGAAAACTGCTTGGCCGTACAATTTTAAATTTTTATGGGACCAAATGGCATCTATTCCGCATCAAACAAAAAAAAAATCTCGTAAATCGGATCATAACTCGTAGCGTAATCGGTGTACATACATTAAAAAAAACACCGGCCGAATTGAGAACCTCCTCCTTTTTGGAAGTCGGTTAAAAATATCATTATTATTATTTTTACGAAATGAGTGAAATGATGAAATTTAATGGAATAAGATGAGGAATGGCTTCACCTGCAACTAGAGCGGGTATTTCGCCAATGTCAAGTAATTAATAGCAATGACAAATTCAATAAATACACATTATAAATAAAAATGGATGATGACAGTGATAAAGATGGCGGATGAATCCTATCATCATTTCACTCATTTCGTAAAAAAAGAAGAAGAAGAACAAGTCGGCCTGTCAAAAAAACAGCTGTCTGTTTATAGTAAATAGTAATGTGAGTTTTCGGAGTCATCCGCCATCTTTATCACTGTCATTATCCATTCTTATTTAATATGTGTATTTATTGAATTTGTCCTTGCTATTAATTACTTGACATTGGCGAAATACTCGCGCTAGTCGCAGGTGATGCCATTCCTCATCTTATTCCATTAAATATCATCATTTCGCTCATTTCGTTAAAAAAAAAAAATGTGAGTTTTTTAATGTACTGTTGACAATCTGTGATCAGCTGTTAAATTTATCTGACAAGCAATTTCTGATTTTGATCCAGTCGGGTAGCTAGAGAAACAGAAATAAATATAAAAATATATTTTCCCCATACAATAGATTCCAGCGATAAACACATCGTCTTGATTTGTTAATAGAACTCATATCTGCATAAATCTCTTATTGGTGTTCAATTTAAGCATCAAGACATCGTCATTATCCGGTATGTAAGGACTATTTATATTTTTATACCGTACCATACCCTACCCTAATAAACAAAGAGTGTTACGTACGATATATAAATATAGATAGGTAGATAAAAATAATTGTTTTGCATCTGAATTCTGACGTTAATAGGTAATGATCGGTATAAACAATGATTAGGCACAGCTATGTTGGTCGGTTCACATTCGCTGTGAGTGATGGTATTTTGCTCGAACGCGAATGACTGGGTGTCGTAATGGTGTGTGTCCGCGGTTTCTTATAAATAGTGTAGGTAGTGTAGTATCTGTAGTGGCGGTGTCGCGTCGTGAGCCGTGTGCCCGAGCTCCGTCCGTCCGGCTCCGGCGTAGTCCGCTGGCCGCAGGTGCGAGCTCGCGGGACACACACCTTCCTCCCGCACGACAAATATTTCACACACTTGCTTCATAACACAATTAAGAAAACAAAAGTATGTATTACATTTATTATGTATATTTTCATTATGTGTTTAATCACACATTTAGGTAGGTATCTGATTAAACATTTTAATTTATTACAATATAATTCTATATATTTTTCTGAGGACTTTGTAGTAGTATGGAAGTACTTATGAATTGTTTTAAATAATCAATAGGTAAATCTATAATATTACTTATGTAATTTCATTACTTGTTTTATTTTGATGCAAACATTTTTCTTGTAATAATCTGACCTACTTACCTGCATTGCCCAAAAAGGTAGATATTTGTTTTTTTATATAAAATATGTGTGAGCTGTATAAATATGATGTGCAGATGAGTTTATTTGACTCAAGTAATGTTTATACATACATAATATGACCATAGGAAAATATTTTATTTATCAGGTGTGTATCTGTAATACATAGCTACATACCAACAAATCACTGTTTTACACTCATGGTTGACTGCAAGTGATGTTACTCTGACTGCAGCACTACAATGGCCGCAGAGGAGAGCTCTGTAGTGCAGCTCTACATCTATGACCTCACCAATGGACTTGCCTCTCTGCTCTCACCGTCCATACTAGGTAAGTGCACATTATAATAAAGATAATGAAGAACTGGAAAATGTACTGTACATTTTCCAGTTCTCCAGCTAATAACAAGTAAAGTTTTTATATTTAACACAACAGACAACAATAAAATAATATATTATTTATTACTGTCTTGTTTCGTTGGCTACAGGAACACAATAATATTGGCACAATACAAACAATAATGTGTTATTGGATATGGCAAATGACGCGACCCAGTTCCCACATGCTACCTGGAGTGGATGTGTTTCAAGGACTGTCCTCTTGCTCCATTTACACATCTATACATAGAACTGCTGAAGTATTATGTGTACTATAGTATTGCTACCTCTGCTAAAGTAATAATTCATTATGTTACTTTGGCTACTATTACCTACTGCTTTATTTTACCTAAGTATCATAAATAGTTCAAGAGTCAATGCCTAATTAAATTCAGAGTCAGAGTGGCTAACTTTAACAATTAGTTTTATCAATTATTTATTTATGCATTTATTTCTTATTTCATTAAAAATCGCATAGTTTACGAACGATATACCTATAAATTTTGTTTTATATTAATAGGTATTCTTAAAATCAGTAGTACATGAATATTGCTTCCATACATGGAGAGAAGTAGAGTGCACGGTTTTTAGGAGGATGTACCTAGTTATCACGAAGAGGATGGGTTGAGGATATGATATGGGACTTGGGTAATGCCAACTATAACAATTAATTGCATACTTTCAAAATAAGCCAATAAAAATATTGTCTGCCAAGACAAGATAGTGTGTCTCTTTCGCAATGTCAATATTTGTATCTATTTACATCTAAATAAAATACTTAGTGGAGTACAGACAGCAATGTATCCATAACATAAACGATACTCTAGAATCACCTTCTAGAATTGCTCAGGAATACCAGATGCCTGACCTATCAAATGGGGAAGTCGAATTTGCATAAAATCTTCGTAATAAAGTCGAAGAATCCCCACCGAGTCAACTGGAACATATACATTTTTATATTTCAGGCTTTATTGGCCTTTATTTATTACGAATCCCGTCCCTCTCAATGACGACTATAACTTTATCTCATTATGTACCTGTACCTAACAAAAGGTGTTGTTTGCAGGTCGTCAGATCGAGGGCGTGTGGCACACTGCGGTGGTGGCCTTCGACAGGGAGTTTTTCTACGGCGGGCACGGCATCACCAGCTGCGCGCCGGTCAGTACAACAATAGATTCGCGTTCGGCACCGAACGGGGGTGTCTCATTGTTCTCTTTTCTTTTCGTTGGTACTTACTTACTGCAAGATGTTTTCTTCGCAGAACAGAATAGGTAGGTTCCAATCATAAATTATAACCACACAAAGCAAGAAGAGTAATTACTATGTTCATATTTCCATGTGTGACTATAATTGGCAGCGCGTGGCTTCGTGCACGCCAACGAGACTTTAATCGGCAGCTGCTTTACTACCTTATATGCGTCTCCTCCAGTGATATTATTTAGGTAGATAACTAGGTACCTACTTTTACAACTGTCATAACTTGGCGCGTTTTGCAGGCGACATCCAAATAACTCGTTATTGTTTTGGCAAATATGTTTTGATCGGCGACAGCGTGCGCGTCTGATCGTACCTATAACCGCCCGAGGAGCCGGCGATGCGCTAGGTGGTGTGCCTACCTCCGCGCACCCACGCCCGGTCTATTCTTACGTCGCACATTATAATGCGTGTTTTTTAACATCATCTACATTAAAATAGTATTGGGCATTTTTCTCAAGGATTGTACGCATTTCGAGCGAGGTGAGAAAGTATTTGTGGGGCAATAAAATGTTGGTAAGCAGTGACTGCTTTGTAAGTGTTTTTTGGCATACACGAAAATAAAAAATGATTTAGATTTTTTTTTATTTTGACACTGTTGGAAATAATAACAAGTATGCCGAAACATGTTGTCTCGCTCGGGTAGGTAGGTAGAAGACAACTACCTAGGTACTACTACTACAGCCCTTTTAACGTCCCACGGCTGGGCACGGGCCTCCCCTCAATGCGATGGGGATTCGTGCTATAGTCCAGCACGCTGGCCAGTGCGGGTTTGCAGACTTCACACATCTATCGAAAACTAGTCAAGTTCCCTCAGACGTGCTGGTTTCCTCACGATGTTTTCCTTCACCGTTTCATAGCAAGTGATAATCTCGGATAAAAATGAGATTCGCACATAAATCCCAGAGGTGCGGCGCACTAGCCGGGAAGTTATAACATAAATATTGAAGCAGCATGAATGAATATCTCGTAAAAAATCTATTAAATCTAGTGCTAGTGCATCATTTAATGTCACCGCGCGTGTAATATTAGACGTACAATAATAAATTTCGTGACTCTTGAGTCCGATTTGATTTGGAATTTTTATTTTTAGCCGCGATTGCGTGCGAATTATTCTGTGTAATGTTTCGTAGCCGCCCCGACTATCGTGGCTCTTCTCGTCCACTGATCGGCTCTGAGAGATAGGTCTTATTCAGTGGTACAATTTATATGCACTTCGAGCGTAATTAGTGATCTATTTATGCTGGAGACGCAGCGCCAAAACTACTATAAGTGAATGCTACGAACATAAATATGCAAACATTTGCATATTTAGTCGAGTTCCTGGTATCGGGTCGCAGTAGGTGAAGCTCCTTGCTCGTGGAATGCGCTCTCATGGCGGCTCGCGACGCTCGTCGGTAACTCCAGTTGACTCTTAACATTTGGTCGTTCCCGATATAACCTTCCTAGTGCATATAATAGCCACAAACGCACTTCCCCGTGTTCGCTCCGCGAAGTGAGTTGAGCGGCATTCGGAGGAGTAAAGCTTGGCAGTCCCCGCGGGCTACTCTGCTCCTGCTGACATTACCGGCGCCCAACAGCGCTTCGGGTTCAAACAGATCGCCTATAAGGTCAGTAGGTACTTTTATGCGTAACTTGATTTAATCGGCGTATTTAATTTTGTTTATAAATGATGAGTGAAACAAATAGGTAGATACCTGTATCTACCGGAATTCTTGGTTAGGTAGAAAGGTAAGTACTTATTTATTGTACAAGCATATGATGCTGTGCCACCGGTTGCAGCTGTTGCCCGCAGCCGATGATACCCGGCTGAATAGAATAGGACTAGTTGCTAGGTAGTTATTGTTTTTCGGGCACGCACGTACCTATATTGTTTAAACATACAACTTGAGTCAGTATTTCCTGAAGGATAACGTAAAAACCATATCCTTCAGGATACATATTGATTTAGTAGGTACAAGCCGTCCCCGCAGATTTAATAGCGTCGAAAGCGAAGCATATGACAGTGGTGACTTTTGTAATAAGTGAAAGAATATTCATAATCAGATAAGTAGTTACCAAGATGACCGTATAACAAACAAACATTTAAGTATACACCTTTTTATAATAGTACCTATAGATGTAAAGGAGATGTGAACCCTCGACCCGCGTTTACTATTCAGGAAATAGGCCATAGGTACTAGAAGTTTATAACTTATTAAGGAATAGGTAGGTACTGTAGGCAAGTGGGTAGGTACCGAGTTGGCATCGTACGCACGCAAGGCACCAGTCGCGGTCGTCACGTGGCGGTGGCGCACCTGCCTATTATTAGACAATGCACCGCGAGGTGTCCGTCGCCGGCCGCGCCGCGCTGCAGGAACCCGCCTGGATTTCCGCAAACGCCTGCATTGACCCATTCCACTTGTTCTATATTTCGATATACTGGGAAGTGATCACCCTGGAGCAGAGTGTACCTACCTACATAATACAGACATTATTCCGCGTAGGTGTTCGCCTCTCAGCCGCGTGCAGTGTGCAGCGTGCAGCGTGCTGGATATACCCGCGAGAATTGTCGCAAACCGTAAAGGTGACTTTTATTGTCGATCGCCCGCCGCGCGCCGCGGGACTTGTCACACTCGTTCTCGAGTTATTCTCGACCCTGTAATAATGTGTTTGTTTTAAAGTCCATCGACGGATTGCGTAGGTACATTGAGAAATGCAGCCGAGCGCCACACGGGACTTGTATACGATTGTTTACACCTGCCCCGCTGAGTAACATAGTGCGACATTGATGTTTCTTTCTTGTTAGGCACGCTAAGCCCGTTACTGCAATTCCCAGACACAAACAAGAGTGAGACAATGTTGCTGCCAAATATCAACCTTGCTCGACCGTCACCGTGTAGGTTAAATACCTATACAAAGGGACTTTACAAATGATCTTTTATTTACAAATTGAGATACTTATGTATTCACCTTCAATACTCATTGGAAAAAAGCAACCATGGAGTTTCTTGCCCATTCTGCCCCATAGGAAATGCATTCCGAATGGGTGGTAGAGAGGTTATTATTATTTATTTTTTACTGACGACTCATAAGTGCCTGTATTGGTTCACATGAATAAAAAAAAATCTGATTCTGATTCTGCAGATATTTACTTTAAAATAACTGAATGATAACCCAATAAGAAAATTGGAATGGTGTGCGCGAATTTTACCTGGAAACAAAACAACGCCGGCGCTGGCGCGCTTATAGCCGTCTGAAATATACACACACGCGACACTCGCACTCCGCCGCGGAGCGTTTGTAGCTTCGTTCTATAACATATTTCTATATCATATTATTTGCGATAATTATAATATATCTATATCATATTATTTGCAATAATTAGATCATAGTTTTCTATTGTCATAGGGCAGCACGCAGCTGGGGCCACCGCTCCGCGTCGAGCGGCTCGGCGAGACCTTCGTGCCCTTCCAGGTGTTCGTCGAGTACATACAAGGGCTAGCGGCCACCACATACACGTGAGTCTAAGCGCAATTAAATACATTCAGTACGCTTATAGTTGTCGGATCTCTCTATGTTCTTAGCCCGAATAAATAAGAGGTTTTTATGAGTGTGATGTAAATCGACCTTAGATAAGCAGGTACTGGTATCTACGCTAGAAATAACAGTAGTATTGACGTTTGCGCGCGTTCGTGTTACAGGCCTAGCGCTTACAGCCTGCTGGAGCACAACTGCAACCACTTCAGCGAGGAGGTGGCGCAGTTCCTGTGCGGCGCGCACGTGCCCAAACACATCGTGCGGCAGCCCGACGAGCTGCTCGGCGCGCAGCAACGCGCTGCGCTGCAGGCGCTGCTCGACAACCTCGCGCCGCACTCCTCGCAGGTACACGAGCATGTCGTGCGGCAGCCCGACGAGCTGCTCGGCGCGCAGCAACGCGCTGCGCTGCAGGCGCTGCTCGACAACCTCGCGCCGCACTCCTCGCAGGTACACGAGCATGTCGTGCGGCAGCCCGACGAGCTGCTCGGCGCGCAGCAACGCGCTGCGCTGCAGGCGCTGCTCGACAACCTCGCGCCGCACTCCTCGCAGGTACACGAGCATGTCGTGCGGCAGCCCGACGAGCTGCTCGGCGCGCAGCAACGCGCTGCGCTGCAGGCGCTGCTCGACAACCTCGCGCCGCACTCCTCGCAGGTACACGAGCATGTCGTGCGGCAGCCCGACGAGCTGCTCGGCGCGCAGCAACGCGCTGCGCTGCAGGCGCTGCTCGACAACCTCGCGCCGCACTCCTCGCAGGTACACGAGCATGTCGTGCGGCAGCCCGACGAGCTGCTCGGCGCGCAGCAACGCGCTGCGCTGCAGGCGCTGCTCGACAACCTCGCGCCGCACTCCTCGCAGGTACACGAGCATGTCGTGCGGCAGCCCGACGAGCTGCTCGGCGCGCAGCAACGCGCTGCGCTGCAGGCGCTGCTCGACAACCTCGCGCCGCACTCCTCGCAGGTACACGAGCATGTCGTGCGGCAGCCCGACGAGCTGCTCGGCGCGCAGCAACGCGCTGCGCTGCAGGCGCTGCTCGACAACCTCGCGCCGCACTCCTCGCAGGTACACGAGCATGTCGTGCGGCAGCCCGACGAGCTGCTCGGCGCGCAGCAACGCGCTGCGCTGCAGGCGCTGCTCGACAACCTCGCGCCGCACTCCTCGCAGGTACACGAGCATGTCGTGCGGCAGCCCGACGAGCTGCTCGGCGCGCAGCAACGCGCTGCGCTGCAGGCGCTGCTCGACAACCTCGCGCCGCACTCCTCGCAGGTACACGAGCATGTCGTGCGGCAGCCCGACGAGCTGCTCGGCGCGCAGCAACGCGCTGCGCTGCAGGCGCTGCTCGACAACCTCGCGCCGCACTCCTCGCAGGTACACGAGCACGTCGTGCGGCAGCCCGACGAGCTGCTCGGCGCGCAGCAACGCGCTGCGCTGCAGGCGCTGCTCGACAACCTCGCGCCGCACTCCTCGCAGGTACACGAGCACGTCGTGCGGCAGCCCGACGAGCTGCTCGGCGCGCAGCAACGCGCTGCGCTGCAGGCGCTGCTCGACAACCTCGCTCCGCACTCCTCGCAGGTACACGAGCACGTCGTGCGGCAGCCCGACGAGCTGCTCGGCGCGCAGCAACGCGCTGCGCTGCAGGCGCTGCTCGACAACCTCGCGCCGCACTCCTCGCAGGTACACGAGCACGTCGTGCGGCAGCCCGGTTACTGCGTGTTCGGAGTTAGCAACCGAACTGCACTGCGTTTACTGGGTTAGTACGCCAACAACCACCTACCGAACCACTCTAACCAATTAGCCGCGTATTCGCAACCATTTACCATAAACCCTTTGTTAGTCGTTATATTTAATTAATGAACTGTGAACTTTAATAAACTATACTTAAACCATTAAGCGTTGAACATTATTTGTTATACCAAGAATAGCATAATTTAGCGGTGTGTCCGAACGAAAGCGAGCGCACACTGCTACACTGCGCGTCCTTCGATCCGGCCTGCGCACTCGCACATTATCACTGGCTTCTCTGTGCAATTGTGCCGAACCCTTATAATATTGTTTTCGGGTAAAGGCAATGTGTAGATTTAGCTTATTTAATATGCTTAGATGTAGCGAGTTAACGTCGTCGACGTTTCGCAGACGGTGTACGCGAACGGCGCGGTGCGGCGCGACCGCCGGGACAGCCCCGACTTCCTCACGCTCAACACGCAGATCGAGGAGGCCAGGTATGCAGAGGCGGTCGCAAACGGCACGCACGTACCTAACTAGAGAGTAACGAAAAACGTTCAAAGGAGCTTCGGTTACGATCTCGAGTAATGTACTAAGAGTTTATCACTCCATTTGTGATGAAATTACATATCTCCTAAGACGTCCGTAGAGTTCGTCGATAAAAAAATATTTACCGTACCGTCGCACCATTCTGGCACCTCTTATGACGACAGCACGGGTAGCGGTAACTCGGGCAGGCGGAGCGTGGCGCGTGACCGGCCGGATGGCGTCTCTTCTAGGTCGGACGGACGGCGCGGCGCGAGCAGCACGGGCGGCGCGGGCTCGCTGGGCCAGCAGGTGCGGCGCGCGGGGGGCGCGCTGGCCGCCGCCGCCCGCGTGCTGCGCCTGGCGCGCGCGCTGCGGGGCCCGCTTCGCCCGCACCACCCCCACCCCCACTAGGCGCGGCCTGCCGTCCGTTTCTGTTTCTTTCGCTGCCTAATAAACGACTGAGCACGGGTGCTACGTGTTGTCATTGTAGTTATGGTACTTAGGTCCGATCCTCGCATTATGGACGGTATCTCTAATCGAACGGACTAACTAAACGTCTAGCAAAACGTCAAAATCAGTCCGACATATAATGTCGATCGTGCGAGAATCGCTCGCCGCTATTCCGCGCCACGCTGGGAAGCCGCGACCTCCTGGTATCCGATGCCTTGGACGCCGCGCACCGGGCGAGTCGAGCCTCTCGCGGCGTCGGATCGCCTCGTAGGATGAGACTCACGCTCTCGTCGCTCGGAATGGGTCCAGCGCCGTTGATATGCGTAAGTCTCATGAAGCGCACTCGCAGTGAAGGAGAGTAATGGTGGTGCAGGGTGCAGTCGCAACAGCTGGAGCAGCGGCGCAGCTCGCTGGCGGAGAAGCTGGCGCGCAAGGAGCGGCGGCGCGAGAAGAAGCGCAAGAAGCAGCGGCGCGGCGCGGACGGCGCGGACGGTACGTACCGCCCGCACTGCGCTACTCGCACCGCACGTAGGAGTGCCATCTGAGTTATGTATACTGCATGAAAGCCAAACATTTTCTCCATCGGCCATTCTTGGTTTTATTTTTATAACATTTATAGTTATCGAGATAAGTGGGGAGACACATCTCTATGCTTCCTCAGTTTCTAAAGACATCGCTCTCATCGTCATAAAATTGGGTATGCTCACATAAATAGCTACTTAGTAGTCGGAAAACGAAACATTTTATCAATAAGCCAGTCTCGGTCGCATTGTCCCAACATTTACAGTTATTGAAATACATTGAAACAAATCTGTGTCTTCGTAACACAGCCAAGATACTTATAGACGTAATATTCTTCACTTTTGCGTGAAATTGCAATCTTCAATACGCTGTGGGGCAGAGGGGAAGATAGCGAATTTAGATTGGTTCGTTCAAAGTCATGACGTCGAATGCACTCACACTGGAGATGAGGCACATTTCTTTATCAATAACTTTTTACGATCGTTGATACATATGAGTATAATAAGACATTTTTTTCACATCAATTATTTTTTATTTATATTTAAAAAAGGAAGGGGGGAGTGGGGGGGGGGGTTTGTTCCAACAGTAGGTAGTGTTACCCTATTAGCTCTTGAAATTAATCAATTTTCTATAAATTCGTCTTACTGATTTACAATCAGACATTTTCGTCAAATATGCAAGACGTAAATTTACATACTTGTCTACAACGCTTTTTGCTAGATTTACATTTAATATTTGCATTTAATAAATTATTTTTATCTTCAATAATATAATATATAATACCTTCAATAAAATAATCATATATCAAATTGGTGGTTGAGAGATTTTTTGGCGGTCTCGGTCACTAAATACCGAATAATTGTATTTTTAACCGACGAAAAAAAAAAAGGAGGAGGTTCTCAATTCGACGCGTATATTTTTTTTTTTTTTATGTATGATCACGCATATCTCCGGCGTCACTAAACCGATTTCGAATTTTTTTATGACGTTTGCTAAGGAATTCTTCGAGGGTGGTCCCATTTTCAAAATATTATCAGAAATTAACCCCCTTGGGGGTGAAATGAGGGGTTGAAGGTCACATAATTTAAAAATTATTTTTTGATCGACTTGAAACTTTGTATATGTATTTTACATATAAAATAAAGAAATACGTGTTTTAGGAATTTTGAAAAAAAAAATGTATAGGGTGTGAAATGGGGTGATAAAGTTTGCATTCTTTTTTATGTATGATCACGCATATCTCCGGCGTCACTAAACCGATTTCGATTTTTTCTATGACGTTTGCTAAGGAATTCTTCGAGGGTGGTCCCATTTTCAAAACATTATCAGAAATCAACCCCCTTAGGGGTGAAATGGGGGGTTGAAGGTCACACAATTTCAAAAATATTTTTTGATCAACCTGAAACTTTGTATATGTATTTTACATACAAAATAAAGAAACACGTGTTTTAGGAAATTTGAAAAAAAAAATATTTAGGGGGTGAAATGGGCTGATAAAGTTTGCATTCTGGACTATAGCATATCTTCGGCGTTAGTGAGCCGATTTCGAAAAATCTTTTTTTGTTTAATACGGATAGTTAACAAATATCGAAACGATGGGATGGAAAGGGTGGAGGGGGGTGAATTCCTTTTTTGGGCTGTGAGGTGCTAATACTTGCATCTTTTCACAAAATAGACACTAAATTCGCCTTCAAAAACCTAGGTACACTAAAAAGTTACAAATAACCTTATAATTCATTACATTTGTAGTCGGTGCCAATTCATGTGTGTATTTGCCTAGTCTGATATAGATTGGCACCTACACCATGATATACCTACGCCCACGTGGACTTTATTTGGAATTATACCCATTTTTAACCAACGAAGAAAACAGAAGAGGTTCACGTTTCGACACGTATTGGTTAGGGTATAACTTCGAAGTTGGTCCTATATAAATTAGGAACAAAAATCCTACCCGAAAGGTGGGAAAATAGGGAGAGATTTATTGTTAATTCTCAAATTTTAATGCTGAGTTGTGTATTACAAAAAAACAAACAGTAGATTCAGATTAAGTAGTAGATTTTAGCCACAAAAAAATATAAAATAAAAACTTTTTAACAAAAAATTAAACCGCCGAAAATTTTAAAAAGCAAAAAATAATATACCTTTTTTATTTAACCTTAATAACAAAGTTCTTAAACTAATGTAAGTATACCTAAGTCATTTTGAGTCGGCGCCAAACAATTAATGAACAATAAATTTAAAGAAATAACCAAATGAAATTAACAATGCAACGTGAAATCTTCAGCGACAAACATTAACATTCCAAAAAATGTACTCTCCGTACGACCACTCGCACACATTGTGTATCGCTATCTCGCTGTGTATTGCTGTCTCGCTGACTTAACTTCGTGAACGCTCGGCATTTTCCAGCGAAGGTGCGTGTCGCGCCGCGCCGCCGCCGCGCCGCCGCCGTACATCACACTTTACTAAATTAATTAATTTGCTTGTTTGGCGCCGACTCAAAATGACTTAGGTATACTTACATTAGTTTAAGAACTTTGTTATTAAGGTTAAATAAAAAAGGTATATTATTTTTTGCTTTTTAAAATTTTCGGCGGTTTAATTTTTTGTTAAAAAGTTTTTTAGCTACCTATTTCGATAGTTTAATAATAAACAGACAGATACACGCTCACTCTTTACGCGCATATTAATTAATAAATCATAATAGATAATCAATAAATAAAATAATATTTAGAGTAGGTGTTAATAATAAACATTTACTTAATATCATATTTTTAACTTTTTTTTTTATCGATATATATTATTAAAATGTTTGGCGGGATGAGGCGCGGAATTGGGTCGGGCCCGCATGTATGTGATTCTATCACTCATGCTTGGCGAACGCGGGAGTCGCTATTGCGAGATCTATAGGTAACTGGTCTGTGCTTCGTAATTTCTAGCCAAATCAACTTCCACATTTTTGCTTGGAGCTCAAAATAGGGTTTACTCAGATGAGGGCCTTTAGCCATCCGCCACCACAAGTGGCGCGCCGCACGCCGCACGCCGCACGCCGGGCCCCGGTGACCACCCGCCTCTCCACTGGCGATAAATACATAGCTAACATTGCGCTAACATTTTGTATTCTCAGTAACTTGTGTAATACAATGGCTTATAAAACGTATAGAAAGCTGGTCTGACTAATAGAAAAATCCAAAGACGGTCGCTCGGGCAGATACTTCGAGCCACTGGGGCGTCAAAACGCGCCATCCGATTATTTGGTAATACCGAAACGAACTGTATCGACACAGAACAAGTTAAATATTCAACGAAATGGCATTGACAGCGCGAGCGAAGGATAACCCGTGAAGGCGTGGCTTTTGCCACAGAAATTCAATGTTTATGTATATTAAACACAGAGCTCATTTTGGTATAAGCAAACAATTTGACGCCCCAATTCGAGGAGCATAATACAATACTTACAGTTTTAGATAAAATTGTAAATCTGCGTACGTGCTTATTGCCACAGTACGTACTGCAGTAGATGGGGAACTTCGTACCTAGGGGTAAGGATGCGCACTTTAGTTGGCAAATGTTAGGCGAGCCGTCTGTAAAACGGCTAGATCAATTCAGTAATCGTCGAAATTTGGTAGCAGAAATGAAACTGTCGCCAAAAACAATAAATATAGTGCGCACATCGTGTAGCACCTACGTTTGTACTAAATTGGTCGCTAGTAAGTGTATAGTCCCATCCTACACCGAGGTCTTCACGGCGACGGCGATCAATAGTAGTAATAGCCACTGTCACATTAAATTATGTCCTGGGCACACCAAGGCGTCAAGACGCTCGCCTCAATTTTTTTTTGTCAATACTAAAGCCGACTCTATTTACTCATAGTAAAAGCTTATTCTTCATCGAAATGTCATTGATAGCGATTTAGTGGCGAGGTCGCGCGCTCTTTACCACAGACATTCAATGTTTATGTATAAAGATATCAATATACCGAGTTGGTTTTGGTATTGGCAAACATGTTGACGCGCGCGTCTTAACGCTTCAGTGTGCCGGGGGCTTTAGGTTATGTTTACGACACCAGGGCCTCCAGTCTACCAGCGCTATCGTTATGGTATCATCAACACATCGCCGCCGTCCGCGGCACGTGTTCATTGATCCTCCCGACACGATCACCGCCCTCCTCGACTTGGGCGTCGAGAGGGCCACTGTGTTAGTACACACCTAAACCAGTCTCAAACAGACACCGATCTCGTCGGCGAGGTCGAGAAACCCCCTCTTCTGCTCGTAGGTGCATCTTTACACCTAGGAGCGTAGTCACTACCTCCCCGCTCACGGTAACTGCCCAAGACTAGGTCGTTCCCTCCGTGGCGCCCTTGCGGCCTGCGCCTTAGTTGCCACCCTTTTTCCACCCTTAAGGCATTGGATGGAGCACACTCTGCGCTCGCCACTCCTCCGGTAAAGCTGTTAAGGCCAACTCACGGCCAACAGCGTAGTAATTAAAAAAAAAAACTAGGTATTGTTGTGGTATGACAATGCAGCAATGGCTTCACTTTATAATGCCTAAATTATTTTTAACAAAAAACAAAAACCGACTTCAAAAACCTAGGTGCACTAAAAAGCTACAAATAACCTTACAATTCATTACATTTGGAGTAGGTGCCAATCAACGTCGGACAAGGCAAATACACACATGAATTGGCACCGACTCCAAATGTAATGAATTGTAAGGTTATTTGTAGCTTTTTAGTGCACCTAGGTTTTTGAAGTCGGTTTTTGTTTTTTGTTAAAAATAATTTTTTTTCACGATTTTTAGTGTCAATAATCGTTGAAAATTTGCAAATATTATCACCTTATAACAGCCCTAAAAAAGTAAAAATTCACAGCCAAAAAAAAAAATCACCCCCGCCCCCTCACCCCCCCTTTCCACCCCTTTGGGGGTGGGTTTCGATCTTTGTTAACAATCCGTATTAAACAAAAAAAGATTTTTCGAAATCGGTTCACTAATGCCGGAGATATGCTGTAGTCCGGATTGGACCCCCATTTCACCCCCTACATATTTTTTCTTTCAAAATTCCTGTAAGACGTGTTTTTTTATTTTGTATGTTAAATATATATACAAAGTTTCAAGTCGTTCAAAAAATATTTTTGAAATTATGTGACCTTCAACCCCCCATTTCACCCCCAAGATGTTAAATTTCTGATAATATTTTGGAAATGGGACCAACCTTGAAGAATTCCCTAGCAAACCTAAAAAAAAATTTCGAAATCGGTCGACAGACGCCGGAGATATGCGGTAACATACATAAAAAAAAAAATAAAAAAAAAAAAAAAACATACGAGTCGAATTGAGAACCTCCTCCTTTTTGAAGTCGGTTAAAAACTAGCTATCATAAATGATAGTTAGAATATAACCAGTGTAGAGATATTACAAATTGTCACCTTGCAGTCATTAGACTAGTCATATCCTAGCTACTTTCGATAAAATATGTCGTTTTCACGTCTTAAAAATGAAACTATAGTCACACTACATACTACAACAGTTGGCTGTTGCTGAAGCACAGTATTATACAATGTTCAGGACATTTACCATAAATCTAAAAAAAAAGTAGAAGGTGCTAACTGACCATTATGAAATTGTGTTGCAATAACATTTTAACGTACTTAATTGGACAAGTTTGTATTAGTTTAGTCGTCGCGGTCTCTCCCATGATTGGACGTAACACAGAAAGTAAATAGCCGGTACATCAAAACTAGCGAGCGTAAACCACACCTCTGCGCTCATGTTACGACGCTGAAACTGGTGTCCGGCGGATGTGGATGTGGATCCTGATGTGATACATGATTGATACATTTGTTTAACCGACCCACAGAATTCCTTACCGTCCCCTCCTCGCCTCATGTCCAAAGGTATTCTTCCTAGTGCATTTAGTTTTCCGACCGAGCACCTATAGGTGGACAAAATACACCTGTAGTTGTAGCATGTGCTCCAAGACTACTGTCACAGAATATGTTGATTTTATCTCTTTCTCTCGTATGAAATATGACAGAAAGCGGGCGAGCAAATCTGTGACAGAGGTCTAGTCTTGACATGCGTGCTAGCCCCACGGTACTACGTATATGTGTGTCATAGTTTTGTTGCGTACACAAAGCTTACGAGAATAAATACTTCCCGCCATCAATCTCATCGACGGTGCTGAGTGTAGGTAACAACTAAAAGAGTGTGTGAAGGCGCGCGCGTCACGCGTGTGACTGACCGCGCTGTTTGTTACGTGCGCGTGCGCCGCTCGGTTGAACGGATCGCAAGTGGGCCGACATCAACCGACATCATTATGCGTACCGGACCACCGTGTTATCCAGAATAATCTTACGGGAAAGATCCGTTGTATTATTGCCACGTGTAATACAAAAATATTAATACTGATGGTTAGGATTTGTGAGAAAATCGAATCGAATTTGCCAAATCGTTCAGCCATAGTACTAATATAGTTAGCGATCAATTGTATTCGATTCAACTAAATCTCAGGCTCGATTCATAACTCCCACCGATGCTGCGAACACGAAACAATAACTACGAAATTTGTTCTACTCGTATACAAACTACGAATAAACTGGATCCGATAGAAAAGAAAGCACGTGGACAGCTCGTTAACAAAAGGAAAGCGAACGCGAAAAGTTCAGTATCGCGCTTCCCGATCGCGGTGCGTAATTATAAATATAAGAGTGTGGGGCGGGCGCGGCGGCGGCGGCGGCGGGCGGCTGGCGCGCGGCCAGGGGCGGGCGGCGCGCCGGCATTCCTCCCGCGGCCGCGACCACCACCGCACATCGCTCCTGCACCCTCGCACCGCCCCACACACAGGTGCGTATCCTGCCGCCCGCCCTGGCCGCCCTGCCGCCCTGCCGCCCTTCCCGTCACGCGCATCCGCGTGGGTTTATTTATATCGCGCGGCTATTTCCGTGGGAACCGGCGCAGGCGTGCATGCGCTGGCCGCGTCGCGCTAACTCCACATTTTTGTGACCGGCCCCGATCTGAATTCATTTTATATCTCCTCTATTCGTTCCCTGCGATCGAAGCGCGATTCTAAAATACCACAGTGCTATATCGAAAGATAGGACAAGGATTCCTGTGAGACATCTACCTACAGGTCGGTTAACCTATAATTTACTGTTTTTGTTTCGAAACAAACGTAAATAACTCGTCACTTCGGTCCTGGAATAGCTCATGCGACGGAGCCATGTATTCGGGCGAGCGCGTTCTCGCCGCGGGGGGCGGCTCGGTAATCAATCGATAGCGATTAACGAACCGTCCCCCGTAGCGGCCACGTTACAGTTTGTAAGGTGGCGCAATACGCTCAGCGCGGTCGCACACGATGCCCATTGCTCGTCGGTCATAACGGTGTGATGTGACGGAGGCTGTAGTGTGGTGTAGTGCAGTGCACGTGGTGTGTCTCGCAGAGATGGCCGAGGCAGTGGAAGTGGAGCTGGGCGGCACGCCGGAGCCGCTGTCGCGCGCGGGCCCGAGCTCGGACGCGCTGGCGCTGGAGGCGGACGAGCGCCGCCAGGAGGAGCAGCGCAAGCGCAGCCGCGACCCGCCCATAGTCTACACCGACATCGATGTGAGTACATTCATTCTATTTTTTTAACCGATGACATGGTTTGTATCGTTCCAAACTTGAGGGTACCTACACTGCGCCGGGAACGGGGAAGGCGGCATCGATCGCGGCGGCGAAATCGCTCACCTCCGCTACCGACGATTTGCTCGACGGTATTTTTTATTGTATATTTCCGAGTCGCCGGTCTATACCTATCCGCTGCGTAATTTTTCGAAGGATTGCGCTCACACAATAGTCGCCGATAGTTATATTTGCTGCTCGGCCGTGTAAATAATATAGTACCTTCCTAAGGTCTTCATGTCGTAAATGGTGTTATAAATAGACCTATAAATGCATCACATTGCGCTCGTGTTATCAGAGATAAAGTACGTATTGTTGCAATAATATTATTGCACCTTCAGTTTGGCGAAGGTTATCTTCTGTTTACTAACAATAAACGTGCTCCGATAACTGTACTAAGTTGACTAAAATTAAAGGACAAAATTATTAAATATAGGAAGTGGGTCGTCTTAATGCCATCCCCGGCACTCTGCTTAACATTAAACATAAATCTGGATCGGAATATAATTTTTTCTGTCATAATAATAATAGTATACGTAAATCTAATGGTAAGACGGAGGAAATTTTATCACCAAGTGGATAAGATGCCAAGACAATATATCGAACACTTATAAACGGGTTACAAGGGCGCATCGTATGCAACGGAAAGCTCCGGTTAATGTAAACAGGTCTGATTTTTTACGCGTTGAGTCACTCGCCACAATTAGGATATAACCTACTGCGAGAGAGGCGCGCGCGCAGGGCGCTGGGCGCTGCATTGCAAACATTATTAATGATTTAGATCATCATTACTGATGGATAAAGTTTACTCCACAACATTACCAAGGTTCCACGCTTTTGGTCGCCGGCCGCTGGCCGCTGGGAGTCAGCAAGCGTCCCGTCCGCGCCGTGACATCACCGGGGGCGGCGGAAGTTGGCCCTGGAGAACATGTTCACAACGGCCAATTTAATATGTGTCACTTCCACGAAAAAAATAATCATGTAGTTACGGTTTATTGCCAGTTTCTTCAATCCTTAATACTTTAATCAAGATCTCATGCACCGATGAGATCTTGTTTTAACATAAATGTGTGTACAAGTTTAAAGATGATGTCATCCCTGTAAACTTCATATACCAATTTTCTTGTCAAATAAACAGACTTTCGGCTGATTGCCAATTTAAAACTATTTCACTGTGTTCGTTTTGAATAAAACGTATTCAATACTGGAGTTCGGTGACTCGCGTCAGGGGCAAAGGGTTCAAAAGAAACGATTATTTTGCCGCTACAGCGGTTTAAACTATAATAGCTAGGTACGTACCAACTATGTTAAGCATTTGCAACTATTATTTAATATTTGCATACCGTAAGGTAGGATACGGCATACGCTACCTACCTACCTGATACCTATGTCACCTTAGTATAACCTGTATTGGCAAATAAATTACTTTGACTTTAGCCAGTGAAATAATAGATATCTAGGTTCGTAACGCAGTCCGGTTAGCGTTATACAGGGTGTTTCAGAAGTCCGAAAAATACTTTAACGTTAGCATCAGTATCGGGTATACAACTAAATTATAGAAAAATTTGATCGAATTTCGACCATGTTTGTCCAACTTTTTGTCATCGTGAATTTCTATATCTCGTATTATATCCAGTCCTATGTGAAATTTGTATGTTCTCTTTCGTGAATACTGGTAGTCGCCCCTCATAAGAGTAGTTTACACTGACTGCTGAATAGGGTTATGGATGTAACTAAGGGACAGAACACGATGCCTATGACAAATATTCCAAGGTCCATAACTCAGAAATTATGATAGTTAGGTATAGTCTGTCTTCACTAAGCATCCACATATAACACATATACCGTATATGTACTCAAAGTATTATTTCGCATTTGTGATACACCATGTCATATTACGATCAATTCCTTACTCCGGTGTCCCAAATGATTCGGTCCAGTATAAGTGGTCCGGTTGGCACGCGGGCTATATTCGGTGAATATATTCAGGGCGTGCAAGAGTTCGAGAAGCTGTCGACGGCGCTGGAGGGCGTGTCGCTGGGCGCGGAGGAGCGGCAGAGCCTGGACGAGCTGCAGCAGTACCTGGTTCAGGCCGAGGGCAGCTGGGTGCTCGGGGACGACTTCCTCGCCTTCGTCGGTCACTACCTTGAACTATTCTTCTCTCCCGTTGCACCCCCTAGCCAAGCCTACACATGATCAACGACCGTAGCGTAATTTTGGCAATGTTTTGCCATTGAGAAATTTTGGCAATGTTTTGCCATTGAGAAATTTTGGCAATGTTTTGCCATTGAGAAATTTTGTCAAATTTTGTATGAAAGTGATGAGTAATCATCACTTTCATACGAAATTACCCAGCGATGGCGGCAAATCCACCATGCGCTTCCGTCACTCCTAGTTCTGCGCGATCACTGTTTAGATTTACATCGTGTATCGTCGACCGCGCTCATCTCGCGCATACTCAGGCTCGGCATATGTCGCCGGGACGAAGACGCAATAGTGTCTATATTCGTGTGACCCAGGTCGGCTGCTGAACGACGGGTCGCTGTCGTCGGAGGTGCGCGTGGGCGTGCTGCGCTGCCTGGCGGCGGCCGCGCTGCGGGAGGACGTGTCGCTGGTGCTGCACCAGGACCGGCGCCACCACGCGCTGCTCAACTACGCCAACCTCATCGACACGCTGCCGCTGCCCGAGCAGCGGGCGCTCGCGCTCTTCGTGAGTACCACAGCCCTGCCCGCCCTGCCAGCCCTGCGCCACCACGCGCTGCTCAACTACGCCAACCTCATCGACACGCTGCCGCTGCCCGAGCAGCGGGCGCTCGCGCTCTTCGTGAGTACCACAGCCCTGCCCGCCCTGCCAGCCCTGCGCCACCACGCGCTGCTCAACTACGCCAACCTCATCGACACGCTGCCGCTGCCCGAGCAGCGGGCGCTCGCGCTCTTCGTGAGTACCACAGCCCTGCCCGCCCTGCCAGCCCTGCGCCACCACGCGCTGCTCAACTACGCCAACCTCATCGACACGCTGCCGCTGCCCGAGCAGCGGGCGCTCGCGCTCTTCGTGAGTACCACAGCCCTGAGTGCACCCTGGCCCTGCACCACTCGATACTTTCAAGCTGCCGGCTGCTATTACGACTGTCACAGAATTGGCACCGGAAGATTACCGCCTGCCGGAATGCTCGTTCCTTTAGCAACTCCGTCTGACGCCCGTCCCTCCCTCAGTGTAGATATAGTGTAACCGTATCGCGCGTGTCTGTGCAGATGTGCAACCTGTTCGAGAACATCTCGTCCTCGGAGTGGCTGCTCTACATCAGCGAGTGGGAGGTGAACGGGCAGCCGCTCTCCAACATCCGCGCCACCACTAAGGTAACACTCCTCCCGGCCATATTACCACTAACACATGTACCATGAGTGACAATATGAGCGTCCCATAAACATGAGCAGCGTCGTGTAGTAAAGGCAGTGTGTGTTGTGCTAGGTGTGCGTGCACAGCGCGCTCAGCACGGACGAGCCGCTGCGCGAGACGGGCACGGCGCTCATGCACAACATCGCCACCAAGGAGGTAAAAACCGTGGTCTGTATCCGTCTGCTTCCTTCACTCTACTCTCCGCGCCGGCACGGGTTCTTGAGGATTCCTCGACCGCTCCATTACCCACTTCCTTCCCCGATTCCTCGTTTTATAAGAGGGTTACTATCGCATCCCATCACCTGCCGTATCTTGCTCTAGATTATTGAGTTGGCTCTACTCTACCGCTTCCGAGCATCCCGCTTACATTTCCATATTTCCAACCTGTAACCTCTACCTCGCATCCACTGCCTCGTGAACCCTATGTAAAATTATGTTACACTACGCGTTTATACTGAACGGATGTCAAAGACGACGCCCGGATTCAGATGGCTGGGGCTACATTATATATTAGTCGATTAGATATCTACTGGTGCCGGGCCCTGAGGTAGTCCCGGGCCTGTAGCACTCGAATAGGTATTACGCTTGTACTGACTAGGATATATGTTGATCCTTTAAGCCTCTGCACTGACGCGAGGACTGAGCTCTAAATTAAACAATACTTTATAGAGGTGATGTACGCACGACACGTTTATGTTTGATCGTGTAATACTAATGCTATTGCAAACTTTCCACATTATATTTATTCGGCTTTAAAATCAAAATCCCTGTCGATGCACGAGATGGCACGCGTGTCGCATCTTTTATAATATATTCCTGGATGATCGTTCGCTTTACGTTTGTAAAATTAAATTTATAAGGAAGGTATATAAAGCAACATGTGTTGTGGCCGCGGGTCCGTCCGCGTGCAAGCAAATCAAATCAAAGCCCTTTTCAAAGCAAAGTAAAAATAGCAACGAGATGCGAAACAGCCGCTGTATTTAATTTATACTATTGAGTCCTTATACAAAGTGCAATAACAAGGACGTTTTGCATTTCTTTCAAACACTAAAGCATTAGTTTTAATAATTAGTGTATGATGAGTGGTAGGTAGCCTGGGTGCGTAGTGTTGGCGCGGCTCGTCTCCGTGGCAACACGGGTGTTGTGTGTTCTCGCGACTGGTGAGACCAATGTCAGCCCGACACTGATGATGTGTATTTGTGGAGCACTTATCGCACGTCGTTGGCGGCTTCCTGTGTTACTGTTAACATTTAACTTTTGATGCGCGAGTTGTTTTAAGATAACCTGTTGTCATTTCATAACGCAGGTAGGGATGCCACTTGCTATTTCAGTGACAGCTTACAATCTACAAGTTGGGTGTCTTAATTTGTCACAATCTTTACATATAGATATGAATCAAATGATGTTTTACTTTACACGTAGATAAGATATTAATTTTATGAAAATACAGTCTTAAATTGACGTTGTCCGATTTGTTATATGGGTGTGGTTGTAACTTCTGCTTACCCCTGCGGATAACGCAGCCGAGACGCGGCGGTATTTCTATTTCGGAATTCATAATTAATTGCTGTTAAAAAACACGGACACCTACAAAATAGTGATTGCAACCCTGATGCATGTAATCTGTTATATTATGCACTTGGTGTAATGTGTACGTCATTGGTTCATTATATATTAACATGTAATATATAGCGGCCGGCGCGTGGTGCGCTCGGCTATAACTTATTATTTTCCATCACCTATTAACTGCATGCGACGGTATTTTTATCTAAGTATTTTATTTACTCGAAGCATATACCTCGTTTACATATTAGCCTCACACAGTAAACACCTGCAAGTTTGTTAATGCAAATATTGTAAACTGCCCGCATTTGTATTTCACAACGCCAAATTCCTGGTATTATTCGAGTAGCTTTATTTTAATGTAGAACTAGCCGAGCCCGCGACTTTGTTCGCGTGGAAATTAGGAACCTTAATTTTCTTTTAAATTAAATGTGCTCCTTATGACAATACCTATCTGCCAGTGAAAGACTCTTCAAAATTGTTTCTTCAAATTCGTAACAAACAAATATGTAGACTAGCTATTCACAAGTAAAATTCTGATGATGACCAAAAGTTCGAGGGCCTGAACGATGATCTTGAAAAGTTTAGAGCACAAATAACATGCCAACAAAAGATACTCAACCTACAAAAAAAGAATGTACAGCGAAACTTAGTATTCTTTGGCGGCACGGAAACTGTAAGATGACATAGTACTTATCCTGATATCATTGAATTGGTATTAACTCTTATCAATAAGGAAATAAAAGTCTCTGTATGACATACTGACATGCTAACAATGAGAAGAGTGGACAAAAAGTATAATCATACCTATCGCCATATTATTCTGCATAATTTGCACAATAATAAAACTTTTACAAAACAAACCGAACCGAAATTAAAATATTCCACGCTTCACGAGTGTAGGTAGTTCACGAAAATACCCGAGCTCATCAAAATACAAACAGCCGGAGATTTTCGTTTGATAGAGATCAATATCTATTGGAGATAATATATTATGTCGAAACAAAAGAATAATAAAATACGACCAATTTAACGTTTCGTTTCGACATATTGATGTCTATCAAACGAAAATCGGGCTCCTGGAACAATGAACAATTACTAGACACATAGCACTACGATGCTGTCGTATATTTAAATACATATTCTACAGATGAATCAGAAGAGAAGGCCCTCTCCACTAAACATGATTTTAAAACAGCATAAGTTACAGGCGCGTCAAAGTTCGCGCGAACAATGTTTATGCTCATAACAACATTAACTAAAAAATACATTTTTGCTATAGATAGCGTATATATACTTTCACATGCATTTAGTAAACAAGGCAGTTAGTCAGACACTTCAATTTCATTATTTGGTATAGATAAGAGAAGAGAAGCGCACAGTAAAACAGAAGTTTAGTTTACGTAATCATGCCATATAATATTAAATATTCCTATATTAATATACAGGGTGTTTCAGAAGTCCAAAATAATACTTTTATGTTTGCATCCGTATCGGTTATATAACTGAATGGTATAAAAAAATAACAAAATTTGACGATGTTTCTCCAACTTTTTTTCGTCATTAATTTCTATATATCGTAATATCTTGGGTCCTGTGTAAAATTTGCATGTTCTGTTTTTTGAATATTGGTAGCCGCCCCTCATAAGTGTAGTTTACACTGATAAATAGGGCTATAAATGCACCCAACAGCCAGAACACGATACATGTGACAAATATTCAAAGGACTTTATCTCAGAAACTATGATAGTTAGGTATAAATGGTTTTCAGTAATCATCCACACATGAGCTACCGTATATGTAACCACAGTATTATTTCGGACTTCTGATACACCGTGTATACATATTTTAAGAGGAATAAAAGTACACCATCATATCTGTACTCCCTTCGCAGAAGGGGTAGGCAGAGTTGTACACTTTGTATGTCGGCACAAACTTAGAAAATAAAAATATTGATTAAGGGCTAAATTACTTAAGATTATAAATGAGGCGTGTTTTTTTAAAAATAATGTACTTTGTTACTCTTCACATTTTTCTCGTAAAAATCAGATCAATACAATGAGATGAGATGAGCATATGGTTACACTACTAGGAATGTAGGAATAGTTGTGAGATGCGAATGTGGGCGCAGTGTGTCGTGTAGCGGGCGCGTGTGTGCGTGTGTTGCAGCGCTTCCGTGTGGGCCGCGCGCTGCGGGACCTGCTGCCCAAGCACGCCAAATCCAAGGTACCTGTCACACCCGACACCAAGCAACACACATACACACACACACACACACACACACACACACACACACACACACACACACACACACACACCAACACACACACACCAACACACGCGCGCGCACACGCTTGACAATGGATCGCAGAGTGGTGCGCAAATTCTTATTTATAACCAAAATTATCTTTAAACAGTTTGGAAAATAATACATATATTCCGTAAGCTAAACGTTTGAAAAGGCTGCGCAAACGGCCGATACGAACAGTACAGTACGAACCCACCCTACGCTAGCCATTTGTTTTACATATATTTTTATAAAATGCGATGTTTTGCCCCCAATGTAGGTAAGTAACATTATTTACTAAATTACTTTAGTAAATCACCTCAATGTTATTAAATTAACCTAAACGAGTTGATATTGTAAGATGATATTCAAAGCTATTGAAAATTTTTATTCATGTACGATATAATAGCCCTATTTTATTAATAAATAAGTTATTAATAAATTATTAATATGTATTGAATTCTAATTATTTTCTTGAATGGAATCAAAATTTTGTAGATAATGATAATGTATGTTGCAAATTTGTGCAAATATCGGTATATGATAGTGCGCGGTTGGTCGTACCCAGGCCGCGGCCGGTGGCTGGCTGGCTGGCGCCGGCGCGCGGCGTGTTTGCACGGGGATCGCTGTGATGGATGTGGTGTTACGTCTGACACACTTTGCGTGTACAAATCATTATTTTTTTCGACGCAATACAGACAATGAGCGCTCTACCGTTTGCTCGGGGATCAATGTAACACGATTACGTTACAAAACACACTATTGAAGTTGGCGTGATGCTCGCTGGGCCAATACGCGAGGTCTACGTATAGAGAACGACTAGTACAATATAAAATTTTAGGGAGTTGTCTGCATTGATCCACGCAAAAAAAAAATTAGTTAGTAATTTTTGTCTAGTAAAATGTGCATGCTCAAGTAACAGTGAGTGCAGGCGAGGCCGCCCGCGGTGATTTACACTATCATTATCGCTAAATATAATATTATACAGCGGCGCGGTGTTTGCACTCCCGCGCAAACAACGAGACCAAGTTCACGAACACTCCCGACGTTTCAGTGGCAGATTTACCGACCCCTACAGTTCCATACTCTACTTCACAATAATGTTATTTACAATATTTTTGTCAATTAAATGTAACTATGATTTGATAATGTATCTAACTAGTGATACATATCACATGTTGAATCGTTTGTGTGGACTAAATATTAACCTATTTTAGTTTCTGCTTTGATTACCTCTAACATAAATGGACTATCGTTGATAATATTGCTCCATTTTCTAAACAAACTTCAAACAAACTGTCAAACCTTATTTATGCGGATATTCTGGTTGTACTTTTTATGAGACCTATTGGATTTTATAGTAGCTCTCGGCTTTTCTATGGAAAGCGGTTTTGTTGTTTATAGCATACCTACATGCATCTGGTGTTCTAGTTATTTTTTCTTGAATAATTAGCAGAGGCAGTTTTATTTTAATAGGTGGGTGTCTCTAGGACGAGCGGGGCGATGACTCCGGACAGTTTATAAAAATAAACAAAGTCGTGCGACTCGCGGTCCACTACGCGCCCGGCGCGCCGTACCTACGCCGTACCGGGGTGACGGGGTGACGGGGTGCAATTATACTATTTTTAAAGTTTCACATTACTAGTATTCGCGGAATTGATCAACGTAATGGAATAAGACGTGACGTGTGTTCATCACCTTAATGTAAATATTCCGGTTCGCCGTCGTTCGGCGAAAATTGTAATACATCGATAAGTATAAGGATTGTGTGTGTGTAAGTGTGGTTGTTATGTGCGGTAGGTGTTCGACGAGGTGTGCGTGGAGCTGGCGATGGCGCTGCTGCAGCTGCTGCAGTGGGCGCCGGCGGAGGAGCACCTGTACCGCGCGGTGAAGGCGCTGGCCCGCTTCGTGCAGCACTCGCAGGACGTGCCGCAGCTCGTCGCCATGATCGGGCCCGACCCCGCCGCCTTCAGGTCACCTACACCTGCACCTGCACCTACTGCCACCGCCTACCATACGCTTATATCCGAGGATCGTCCACACTTAAATAACACACATTTGAAACGTCCACCGAATAGATGAAGGCGACTTCAAAGCTGTATCTCATTTTAACGCGCCATCCTTATAAATGCAAAACAAACTGATTAATTTGATGAGCCTCCAGTGACCAACTTAAAATATCGCCTTTCCGAGCTGACTCGACTCTGGTAGCTGTCGTACATGTCAGATGTATGAGAGTAACGGCGGTGTCCGCTTGCAGGGGCACGAGTCCGCGCGTGGACGAGCAGATAGACATCATCATGAAGAAGGTGAAGTCGTGAGCCGCGCGCCGGGTGTGCCGCCCGCCCAGCCCGCCCCGCCCGCCCTCCATCCTCCTCGGGTTCGCTATGTACACTTCATACCTATTTCGTTGCCTTAGTTAGCGGTTGGTGCTCGAGAATTAAGAGATTTAGAATATTTATATTGTTATGATATTAAATTTACGCACTCGTTCGTGACTGGATGTCGTGACTATTTCAGAAGCATCACCTTTCACATGTCATTGTCAATACTGTTGCCATTATATGCTTCGAATTAATGTTGTAAGTACCGCTCTAATGTAAATTCTATTGGATCATGTCAATGTTGAAATATTCTTGAATAGGTAGTGGTCTCCGGCGGGCGGCGCGTCGCGGGCCCGCTCCCCGCGGCCTTTGTAAATAATTCGTTCACTAGTTCCTAATGTTAGGTATCGGTAAGGCGACTTAGTGTAAGTACCTGAGCTTAGCACGAGCCTCTCTATTGTTAATTGTTATTAAACATTGTATATGTATTTGTTGTTACGGTATATAATATGTTATGTAGCGCTAACTCACGGGCCGATGGTGCATTTACACTATATATACATACGTCACTATGTCATGTTGTATAGTTGCAAAATTTATAATAAATCTGTGGTATATTGATCGTAGTATTATTTTTGTATGTGTACGAATAAATAACGCCACAAACTGTAGACCGTACCATATGTATTTTACGTTGACAAAATTTCACTCTTTAAGTCTTAATTAATGTGTTTTAACGTCGCGATTCCGACTGGGGTTCATTATATCTAACTATTGTGTAATGAAATAAGATACAGCATAGACAAATTAATATCAGGTAGTTAAGAATCTATTAAAACTATCGCAGTGCAATAACTGCGTATTCATAAACAACTTCACCGTTTGAATAGAGCATGTATTGTTATGTTATAGATAATCTTGGTTGCGTATCGGTAGAGTCAATAGTGAACAGCTAGGAATGAATTGTGTCAATGTCGTAAGAGACACACCGAGCCACTGCGCTGCGGTCATGAACCATTATATGTAAGAAGTCCCCTAATTGTTCAGTGAAGTCTGCGCCGAAATACAGATAGTGTGCGAATGTCTATGATCACAATCATGATTATCATCGCTAGTTTGAGTTACATACACACAGTGTGGCGCCAAAATAAAAAAAACAAACAAGTACAGCATCAGGTGGTCAAGGTGTCGCGTCTGACTTTCCCCTTTAAGTTATTTGTACGAGATAACATTGCAAGTATTACAAAACGTAGTCAAGTCGACTATATGTATAATTAAACGTAGACATGCAAATAGTGTCGCGTGGCTTTACACCCGCTGAACACGGTCCACGGGGAGCTGCGAGGGAACAAGACGCTGTCGTTTTACTGTATTTTAGTATTAGCTCCGTCTCTGTCGGGCGGGCGTCAGCTCGGGCCGTGTGTGGCGGGTGGCGGGCGGCGAGACCGGTCGGTTTACGATGATGGCCATAAACAACTGCCCTTTATTACAAGAATCTAGGAATTTGCTAGGGCTTATGTTTGCAATAGCTTTCCTGCGACACAAGCGATGCTCTCCGCAAATGGAACCAATTCAAGTAATAGTTCCAGACCAAATACTCCCTATATACGATATTTGTTTCAAATTAGGTGCACGTAGTAGTTACCTATACTAATAACAGGCAGGAACATATTATGTCTAATGGTGCAGAATAGGGCACTTTAATAAATATTTTTGATGTTTAAGATTATTATTTTTGCGTCCCGAATCGCGCATCATAATTGATGAAAAGCCCGTGTGTGTGTGTCTGTGTGTGTGTGAGAGAAAGAGAGAGAGAGAGAGGGAGTGTGTGTTATGGTGGCAAAGTGTGCCTGTGTACATGTGTATAGAGAGAGGGAGAGAGAAATCAGTATACCTTAGGTCAGTTGTGCAGACAGCATACAAGTTGTATTTCAATAAAGGAGTTACTCCGTATCGTCATAATCGAGGGACTGCAACCAGGCTGTGAGTCGCTTCTTTACTTCATATTTTGGTAGAGGATAAATGTTTACTTCTTTGTTGATTTTGTTATAAAAGTGGTATGTTGATGGGTTGATATTTCTTAAAATTAGTTGTCAGAAGCGACAGGAGGCCACTAGTAGGCTCTACCACTACGTGACGTGCACTATGCGGCCATGTATAGTTGTCACCAGTGCACTGATACGGACCTCGTCAATAATACCAACTAGTAAATTTGGTATTATCACGCATCGGTATTTCAGATGAACCAAGCCTGAATTCTTTGATTCGTATATACCTGCCTAAGGGTAAGTTAATTTTGAAAGAGTTGGAAGCCTCCAGTGCCATAACTGTTAAACGAATACTTATAAAATCTCTGAATTCTATACCTACGTTAAAGCCGGGAAGGTTGATTCAATGGTATATCATCGCGGAAACAAATAAATTGCGACAGTCGATAGGTAATAATGTTATCTGTCAGATGAGATGGACGGTACAACCGGTGCACGCGACCTGCACCACGACTCACGCCGGACGGAGGTGCTCAGATATTGTGAATCTAATCAACGTCCCATCCACGCTGTATCGAAGGTCCCACCTGCATAGTAGAGTCCGATCAGTCCGCGGTGGCGGCGCGCGATATCGGCGCGTCACTCGTCCCCGCCTCTTGTTTACTTGCGTCACGAAGGTTTGACTGGCAAAGATAATGAATTTAATTATAATAAGCGCCGGCGGCTCGTCCGCGTGAAAGCACAGTGAGGCTCGCTCGCTCGCCAACGCCGGGTTGGCACTACAGATATCGCAGCGGAGCAGTCGCAGCGCGATGGATACGGAGGAGGGACTGCCCTCCGGCAAGGGTGGCAAGGGCACTAAGGGCGAGCGGGCGTGGTGGCGGGCGGCGGCGCGGCGGCGGCTGCCGGTGCTGCAGTGGGCGGCGCGCTACGACCGCACGGCGGCCGCCGCGGACCTGGTGGCCGGCGTCACGCTCGGCCTCACGCTCGTGCCGCAGAGCATCGCGTACGCCTCGCTCGCCAACCTGCCCGTGCAGTACGGACTCTACTCCTCCTTCATGGGTACGTACGTCACATTATAAGGCACCAATTTGATTGCTGTCGAGTGACTTCACCCCAACGGCAAACGGTTCATTTACCTACAAGCGGGTTCAGATTTCTAGTTTCCTAACATTTTTAAATATAAATCTATTCGATAATGGCGTGGAGTATGTTAACAGCTAGTGTTTCATAAGGACTCGTTACCGCCGCCCGGCTATCCTAGTCTACAACCAGCCCGGCAGGGGCCGCTCGCTCATTCCGCGTAGGTAGATACCTCGCGGTTGGTAATAACGACCTAACCGGTAGTTCATAAGTCCGAATCAGACCACCTTCGAAATTTCACCCTTGTGGTATCTAATTAAAGAAAAATTAACCTTACTATTTAATGGTAACAAAATTGTAAAACAAAGTGTAGTCCACGATGTAGAAGGTGCCTAGTCAGTGGCTGCAGATCGCAGGACCTGCCCTTGACCTTACCTGCTAGTTCTATTCGTGAATGTTAAAACCATAAAAATGTTTTATTACCGTCAGGTGTTATGTAGTCCAAATGAGACACGAGTGGTGATTAATATTCTAATAGTATCGTCTTGTTAGGGTTCCGTACCCAAGGGGTAAAACGGGAACCCTATTATTAAGACTTCGCTGTCGGTCCGTCCGTCCGTCTGTCACCAGGCTGTATCTCTTGAACCGTGATAGTTAGACAGTTGAAATTTATGTTCCCTCTATAACAACAAATGCTAAAGAACAGAATAAAATAAATATTTAAGAGGGCTCCCATACAACAAACGTGATTATTTTGCCGTTTTTATAAATAATGGAACGGAACCCTTCGTGCGCGAGTCCGATTCGCACTTGGCCGGTTTTTTTATTTTTTTAATTATAAATCCGAGATTCAAAAAGGTGACTCGAAACAAGATTACGTCTACCTGACATGCGATATAGATTTATTGCAAACACGTTGGTATGAAATGATCCACGCACGATGGTAAGTAATTGATAGGCAGTAGACTGTCTGTCTGTCGACTGTGTCCTTTAATTTGGACAGTTCCTACGATACGGTAGTGTGGACCATTTATCACAAGTTTGGCACCAGTCACGATGCCGCAACCCCACCACACCCCTTAGAACAGTTACCAGACGCTTCGTTATCGGTCTCCAGTTGGGCACGCAGATGTGGCCATATAACACTAAAAATAAATAAATTAAAACCTATGGCTTGTTTACAACATGAGAAGCCCGCACTCAAACGTGCAATACTAATAGAACCATACTCGGTAGAGTTGTAGTGTCGTGGGTGTGTGTGCAGGCACCATGCTGTACGTGGTCCTGGGCACAGTGAAGGAGGTGTCCATCGGGCCCACCAGCCTGATGGCGCTGCTCACGCTGCAGATCTGCCGCGGCCTGCCCGTCGAGTACGTGGTGCTGCTCGCCTTCCTCTCCGGCTGCGTGGTGCTCCTCATGGGACTGCTGCGGCTCGGTCGGTATCACTTCTCCTCACCGCGACCTGCCTGCGTCGTGCACCTACCTACTTGCGCCGTGTCTGTTATCGTATCGTTATTCAATCTATGACACCGAAGGCTCACTTTATCGCTGAGCTAATGCATTTACAAATATGAGATTGCTTTAAGTATAATTTAATTAGAATAATAATTACGATGATGGGCAAGATTATTGGAATAAGACGCGTTGCCATATATCTTAGTTGCGCAACGTACCCAACGGTACGGCGAGTTTGCAGAACCCTTCCGGAGATAAAAATGATTTAGTACTCTCTACCCATGTCAACTTGACAGTTTACTAGTTAAGACATGCACACACTGAAGACTAAATAAATACCTACTCATCTACTCATAATTATAGTCAGTAGGTATAGTGTGATTGCTAAAAGTCGCTGAATATACGAATACTAATTATAATAAAATGCCGAAATATCAGGTATGTTCTCTTGCCTATTGTTCCGGAGATAGACTTGATAGGACTCATCTTGACGACGCTTGCAGAGTGTACCTACCGCAGAAGTGTACCGTGAGTACTTACTATAAGTATAGATGGTTGTGATTGGTACCAGGCTTCCTGGTGGAGCTGATATCGCCGTCGGTGACGAGCGGGTTCACGTCGGCGACGGCGGTGATCATCGTGGTGTCGCAGCTGAAGGGCGTGCTGGGGCTGAGCTTCGTGGCGGAGTCTGTGGCGGAAAACGTGCGTCTGATCGCGGGCCAGTGGGCGCGCGTGCGGCTCGCGGACTGCGCGCTGGCCGCAGCCTGCTGCACCGTGCTGCTGCTGCTCAGGGTACGCGGCTCACAACATGGCTACACGTGATCTACAATTACTCAGCTGAACGCTAAAGATTATTGTTTCAGTTACAAAAACTATATCTCCTTCTACGTGCGCTACGTGTGCGTGCTTTATTATCAACGCGATATGCAGGAATGATTGTCAGTTTCATGACAAGTTTTAGAAAATTCCATAATTTAATTTAGCATACATGTTCATTTAAGCACTTACGCATTAGGTAGGTATTGAAGAATATAGTGTTTGGGTGGTGTTTAAGACACAAGTCGAGATACCTGTCTCCCTCTCGCTCCGCGCCTGAGATTATCTAAATTGAGCGATAAATAGAGTAACTTCCTAATTGTGATTATTTGATAAAAATGAAATATGACCCGTGTACCTATCTCCGTGTGCTTATCTGACATGTAGAGCGCCGCCATGCTAGGTGCGAGTGAACTACGGATGAGATCATATGTTTATGTAATCATAACGGGTCTGACATAAGATAGATGCATCACTATAATAATGTACCCATCAGGAAGTTATTATATGTAATACACATGGTATAAATTTACACGTCACAGGTGACACAATATAATGAATAAAATACTATGTTATTAATGTTTATAGGGTTATCCATGAGTAGTAGGTAGGCAATTTATTGGTGGCGCGTGGGTTTTGTGTTCTGACATGTTGTGACGGCGCGATGCAGAAGCTGAAGGACCTCCCCGTGAGCCCGAAGCACGGCAAGCTGCGGAAGGCGCTGTGGCTGGTCTCCATCGGCCGCAACGCGCTCGTGCTGCTGGCCGCGTCCGGCGCCGCCTTCCTCCTGCACGACCCCGACAAGCCACTCTTCAAACTATCAGGTGGGTAGAGTAACTTAGTAAGGTCAAGCGTCCGTGTCACACGACATCAGTTTTTGGATTCACTTGTCTACTTGTAAGCCCTGTTTCTAATTTTCGTATGACGCAGTTCGAGTCGTACTTAATTGAAGTAGTAGTGTCGGGTATAATCGGGTATAATCGGGGTGGCGCACAGGTCGCGTGGAGCCGGGCCTGCCGCGGCTGTCGCTGCCGCCCTTCAGCGCGCCGCGCGCCAACGGCACCGGCACCGCGCACTTCCAGGAAATGCTGCAGCAGCTCGGCTCCGGCGTGCTCATGGTGCCCGTCGTCATGGTACTCGCCAACATCGCCATCGCCAAGGCCTTCTGTGAGTACTGCGGCCTACTGCAGCACATTTATAACCGCATACCACTATCAATATCTTTTCAAATCTGTACTCATCGACATTCTGGATCGATCTGCGGTTTTCAAGTCATTTGCATCGGCTGCACCATTGTTATATTGTATAAACCGACCGCGTCGGAAACTGACGTCGAGACGCGATACAAATGTGGATGCCTGACGTCTCTCGCCGTCTCGCCGAAGGCGGAGATGTGATAATTTCCAAATTTGTTCAGCGGCTACATATCTTGCTCCAAAAGGGAGTCCGTTGAAATGCAGTTTGAAGGCTTTAGAGAGCTGTGGTGTGTACACGAGTGCACGTGCTGAGTGTTGGTTGTTGTGGCGGGCAGCGACGGGCGGGCGCGTGGACGCGACCCAGGAGATGCTGACGCTGGGGCTGTGCAACATGGCGGGCTCGCTGGTGCACGCCATGCCCACGTGCGGCGCCTTCACGCGCTCCGCCGTCTCGCACTCCAGCGGCGTGCGCACGCCCGCCGCCGGACTCTACTCCGGTCAGTACCAACACCAGCACCAACACCAGGCTGGGGCTGTGCAACATGGCGGGCTCGCTGGTGCACGCCATGCCCACGTGCGGCGCCTTCACGCGCTCCGCCGTCTCGCACTCCAGCGGCGTGCGCACGCCCGCCGCCGGACTCTACTCCGGTCAGTACCAACACCAGCACCAACACCAGGCTGGGGCTGTGCAACATGGCGGGCTCGCTGGTGCACGCCATGCCCACGTGCGGCGCCTTCACGCGCTCCGCCGTCTCGCACTCCAGCGGCGTGCGCACGCCCGCCGCCAGACTCTACTCCGGTCAGTACCAACACCAGCACCAACACCAGCCTGGGGCTGTGCAACATGGCGGGCTCGCTGGTGCACGCCATGCCCACGTGCGGCGCCTTCACGCGCTCCGCCGTCTCGCACTCCAGCGGCGTGCGCACGCCCGCCGCCAGACTCTACTCCGGTCAGTACCAACACCAGCACCAACACCAGCCTGGGGCTGTGCAACATGGCGGGCTCGCTGGTGCACGCCATGCCCACGTGCGGCGCCTTCAAGCGCTCCGCCGTCTCGCACAATTCTTCTCTAATATTGTGGCAAAGGTGCTGTCTGCTCTCAAGGCATTGCTGCTCCTGAGAATGTATTACTCGCAATTATCATTTTGAAAAGAGTAACCATTGAGTATCTTACCGGCTTTTCTCAGTGAAAGCAGCATTCTGAACCGGTGGTAGAATCTGACTATTTGTAAGTTTTTTTTTTTATTTGATTTGATTTGACTCCAGCGGCGTGCGCACGTCCGCCGCCGGAGTCTACTCCGGTCAGTACCAGCACCAGCACCAACACGGGCAGCAGCAGCGCGACATGGTGGGCTGGCTCGTGCACGCCATTCCGGATGTACACTGTACACAATACAACTGCGATGCTAATCTTAGTAAATATATTGATTGCAGGAATCGTGACGCTGTTCGCCCTCATGTTCCTCACGGAACACTTCTACTTCATCCCTAAAGCGTGCCTCTCGTCCGTGCTCATCTGCTCCGTCGTCTTCATGGTGAGAATAACGAGAAAAACGGATACATTTACGAGTGTTTTTATTGACTCTCGGCGGGTCTATTTAATGGTCATGAACCTTTATTACACTTTATTGATCGTTCTAGGGTCGAACAATCATCTTGTTCACTGTAGTTTATGAATGGCAAATAACATACGTTAGGGAGCGGCGCGCCCGCCGGTTATCGGCGCGGACCGACGGCCGCCCACCGATAACCTCCGCCGCCTCGCTCACGGTTAATTGATTCTTTCGAGTATTCTTAGCCCGGCGGGGGTGGCTCTGCGACCTCTCGAGGAATGTTGTTGTCGATTGATAATCGATGAGGCCGCTCCCACGTCGCCCGTGCACTGCAATAATAACTGAACGTGCACGATTACGCATTCTGTGTGCCGGTGCGCTTCCTAGATGGAGCTACTCGTATCGACATATCTACCGACCGTTTCGTGTGTTTCAAGTGTATATTTTAAAACCGTCCGCGAACGGTGCTCCATGCTAGACGTTACGAAAATTCCTGCACACATCCCCTGCCACATCACCTGCGTTCCTAAATTTTGGGAACGTATCTACTAAATTTGAAACTTATCTCCGTCTCCCTTCAGATCGACATCCCGATCGTGTTCCGGCTGTGGCGGGTGGACCGGTGCGAGCTGTTCGTGCTGGTGCTGACGTTCGCGGTGAGCGTGGCGCGCACCGTGGAGCTGGCCGTGCTGGCGGGCGCGCTGGCCAGCCTGGGCGTGCTGCTGCGCGGGATCATGCGGCCGCCGCTGCACGTGCACTGCGTCAAGGTACCCGAGGCCCCTCCCCGCGCGGTGCGCGCCGGGCGGGCGTGACCGTGTGTGACCGTGCGTGTGTTGGCAGAGCGGCGCGGCGGGCGCGGCGGGCGTGTGCGTGGTGCGGGTGAGCGGCGGGCTGGTGTACGTGAACGCGGAGCGCGCGGCGCGGCGCGTGCTGGCGGCGGCCGCGAGCCACGCGCCGCGCGCCCTGCTGCTGGACTGCGCGCAGCTCACCGCGCTCGACTACGCCGCCGCGCAGGTCCGTCTCTCCATATGTCACGCCGGCGCCGCGCAGCGGGCGGTGTCCAGATAATATGTGGCTACATTACCTAATAATCGTTCGCAGGTGCTCCAGCGGCTCATCAAAAAATTTAAAGCCGCCGATCAGAAATTATTGTTCTATAACGCGAATCCGGACGTGGCCCTTAAACTGGAACTCATCGACGGCATGGATGCGCGGTCGCTGCGAGCCACCGACGTCGCCGACGCGCTGGCGCTGGCGGCCGGGGCGAGCGGCCAGACGGCCGGGGCGGGCGGCCAGACGGCCGGGGCGGGCGGCCAGACGGCCGGGGCGGGCGGCCAGACGGCCGGGGCGGGCGGCCAGACGCCTGGGGCGGGCGGCCAGACATCTGGGGCGGGCGGCCGAGCGGCCGAAGAGGGCGGGGAGGCGGCCGCGCTGCTGGACGCGCAGGGCCGCCGCGACGGCGACGCCTGACCGCGGCATTCCGATGCCGGTGTACTTAGCGACAATTTTTAATATCGATTATGTGAGCGCTGTCGGCGATCAAATCGCTAAGATTGTATCCTCAACATATCCCCATCGTGCCAAAGGTGAGTATTGTGTGCTCGGATACCGAACAGATAGACAACGGAGTGTCCGGTGTTTACGATCAAACAAAGTAATGATCGGTGTTTTATAATTTAGTTAGATAGTAAGGTAATTAGATACTTAAATTATGAAGAAAACCTTATTTAAAACTAGTTAAGATTAAAGATGTAGGTACGAAGGAAATTAATACACAATAATTTAAGACCGAATATACTTGAGACAAGCTGTGTTAGCATCAAGTAATGTATCTAGAGGTGTACAGAACAATGGAAATACAGGCAAATAGTTAGATTTTTTTTTAAACTTATCTTTATAACTATGGTACAATAAAGCTGTAGGATACTGGCGGATAGTAGCTACTGCACGGGGGATCTGTAAATACGTGTCGCGACCCCTATATCTCTCACAAACGGAATTACTTCGATACGTTAACAGATGGCGCGGCAAAATTACCAACAATTTCATAACGAGGGGTGAAAGGCTGCTTTTGGTCGATATTGACTTATATACATATTTGTGTACATGTAATGTGTATTTAACGCAAATGCAGTTGTAAAAAACATAGTTACAATATGTAAAAATAAAACGTTTTCACCTACATCCGTAGTTTTTATTTCTTTCCTTACCTAATGATCCATAATTAGTGAGAAGATATTTATTTGCAGTAGTACTAAGGTAAGTATTCTACTACAAAACTGTCAAATGTTAGAGAAAGCTCTCTCTCTGGTTTATTAACTCAATGATGTACCTAATAAGCGATTCAAATGAGAATAGGATCGACTTTGCACCATATTGTGACGTCATAGCTGTCAATTCTAACCAGTTAGGTAGGGTGAGCAAAACAAGATATGTTTTAAATAAAATTTGTTTTATTTGCAAAGGTTGAGTGAAAAGAAATGCACTCAGTCGCACGACGGAGCACACTATTTTATTTTATTTTATTTTATTTTATTGGGACAAAAAACAGTTACATGTTACTAAACTTACAGTACTATATCAACAACAACGACAAAATGGCGACGCGACCACGATGCTACTGGCGTCCTTATTTTCTTTTCTTTGAAATAAAACTATTTTACGGATTTTATCGCGTGTATTTACAATTTTATTTTCCCGACGTTTTTTCTTTAATAATTTTGGCATGGCTTCTGGGGCCCGATTTTCGTGCGATCGACATTCATCTCGATTCGAGATATCTCAAAACGAAACATCAAATCGTACGTATTTTTTTCATTTGTTTGGACAATTATCTCGAATCGAGATGAATGTCGATCGCACGAAAATCGGGCCCCTGGGCATTTGCGCCACAATGAAAAAAGGTTATGGTATGGTTTAAAACGACTTATGACTTTAAATAATTAAATATTTTATTAGGATAATTTAATACTAAAATAACCTTTTTATTTAAATTTGATGTACCTAAGACTATTAATTGCAAATAAGTTTTTTGCAAATCATACTTTTCAAGTGACATTTGACATAGGTTATTGACATTCCTATTCTTATTTGAAGCGCATAGTACGTATTGACTTTGTTGTTCCTATTAATAACTTAACACTGGCAAAATACCAGCTAATCTTAGGTAGCAGCAATTCCTTATCTAATTCCATAATATTTTATAATTTCGTAAAATAAGAGATGCTGACAGCTATCGAGATCACACGGATCACACATCACTACTCTACTATACTACAGATAGGACAGTGGCGTTTAGTTCCAAGAATGCTTACAGCGCTTCTGTCACATAAAGTGATGAGCTCCGCCTTAAAACTTAATTATCGATATGGATTACATAGTGATGCACCTCATAGGAATAATGAAATCAAAAATTAATAAGTCACTTTTTATTACATTAAGTTCCTGGAATACCGGATTCATTGCGCTACAATAAATAAAACAACATCATCAGACTGAATATTTGTTTTTCTTATTCCTAACCTATGTTTGGCTAAGATCTATCGGCATACATACGCCTGTTTAACAATTGTTTTTGATTTTACAAGCGATTACGCTATGCTTAAAAGCAAACAAGAACCTTGCCGCCTTGCCAAAAATATACCTGCCTCATTAACAGCCTGCCTGCCACAGACAGCTATATTTAATATTATATTTAATAACTATAGAGCAGTCATAGAGGGAAAATCAAATTCTTTGATTTCGATTTTTGTTTTTTTTGAGCTTTTCGGTTTGGTTTGGTATGTTATCTCTATTTCGATGGTTTCACTCGTATTTCTCTATGATTTCACGTTTTCGTACAGTTCAAAGAATCACTACAACGTTTAGTTCTTTCATTCATTCAATTCATCGACCGACTGTATGACCGATTATGATCGACTGCGACTGGCTGGCGGGCTGGTCGGTCGTGTCAAAGAGGGTCGCGTCTCGGCCCGAGTTGGGTATTTTTGTTACTAACAAAGGGTTTCGTTTTTAATTATGTGAATCGTAACATACAATGTGTGTGACTGTTTTTTCTTAAACTGTTTCTAGTTTTGATCTATTTACATACAGTGTGACGGTCATTTCGGACCGACTCGTTAGCGAACGACCCCATTGGAGTGTTTATGTTTATTACGGGTATCTCGGAGTTTGTTTGGCAAACAGTTAGTTTACCCACAAATTTATAAATCGCGCTCGGGGACCGAGGAGGAGACCGGGGCTCAGCCGAGTGATGATATTGTTCTGAAAGGGGCAAAATGTGGCGGAATGTGTTGTGGTTGTGCGCGTGGGGCGGGTGCGCCGCCGCGGCGGCCGGGATGGGCGAGCTGGCGCGCAGCCTCCAGGACGAGCTGGTGGACCTGATGGAGCCGGAGGTGCAGTATTCGGAGCCTGTGGTGAACACCACGTACGTGGCCAGCGTGCAGTTCGACATGCGCGCCATGGGCCCGCTCTACAACTCCACGCACATCGTCATCGACGCCATCTCTAAGAAGCAGGCGTATCCCGAAGGTACGTACGCGACTATTTCACCTAACAATTACACGAGTGGGAGTCTGGTAAGAGAGAAATTTAGAATAGCCGAAACACCAAATTACAACTAGCCTATTAGTTAGAAACTGAAAAACAACTTACCTACTATCACTGTAAGTGAAAGGCAAATTTCTCATGGTTGGGTTTATTTTTATGTTCCATTTGCTTTAGGTATAGATGTAGACAATAATCCACATTAATATAGATAGAGATATAAATCCAAGCTAGGCTCGGCTGCATGATGTAGCTGGTGCTGCTACATTTCACAACAATGGTTGCCAACTGGTAAACATTACTTAACCCTGGACAATGTGTGACATGACTCTTTACAACACCTGTGTTATGGCTTGTGAGATGTAGCTCATGTGTCAATGACTACTTGTTGGTAAGAAAATCGACTATAAAAGTGTCAGTCCGATGGTGTCGTGGCATACTGTTCAAGTGGCATACTGTCCAACAACAACTACCTATATCACTAAAAGTGTTATTACTGTCACAATGGACTCTAGTCAAGTCTCAATTTACCCTAGTTGACAAATGCCAATTGTCCCAATGGTCAAACTACACGGTTAAGATGCATTCGCTCAGAATTATAAATAACAAAATACCTACAGAATAATTTTTCGAAATTATTTCACATAACATTTAATTTTGTATGAAATGTTATTGAAAGATATAGGTAAATTAAACTGAAAGAGGTAGGTATCCATCTCATTATCTCACCAACACTATCATCATGAACATTTTAATTACCTGCTTACTTAAATTTTACTAATCTACCTTTAAGTTCCTTTGTAAATATAATTGGTGATTGCCATTGTTATTATTATGTTTGTAGGCACTTAATAACAGAAATGGCAATTACCTGAGTAATGTATTTGTAGTGTAGTCATTTACTTGATGAGTTCCCTTTTCTGATAATAATAATATATCCACACTCATTATTACCCACACTCATATTGGTAATTACCAAGCTATGATTTGTGGTGTTACCTCTAATATTTATTTGCCATTTGTCGGTCACAACAACAGGATAAACAGGATAAAATAATACTGTATAGCAATTAATCTATCTATACACAATAAACCTATACAATATAAGCAGGAATTAGTAGTGGTGGGTAAGCCTCTATTGTATAAAATGTTAGGTAGAACCAATAATAAAGCTTTATGAGTAATAAAAGCAGGAAAAAAAGATGATAACTTACATATTCTCTGAAGAGTTTATCATTTATTAATTAGGTATACTTATTGAATTATATGTTGTTAATAATTCATTATCAACTAAGGTAGTCATCTCTCTTTGAACTGGCCCATCTGTTCAAGTAGACAAACTTATTTTCCCTACCTAACTACCCATGTAATCATTATTGATACCTAAATATTATTGGAGTGTGTGTTCAGCACACAAAGCAGATAATGTTCATTAGTCATGTAGAGAAATGCTAACATAATGCAAGTGTTATCAATACTCCACTGCATCGTGCCTGTTATTAATAACATTATTACAGGTGAGCACATTGACATGTACTTGTTTAACTGGTGATTATTTTGAAAGTCCTCAAACAAAAAAACGATTAAGTTAACTAACACACTGCTAATAGTCATACCCATGAGTTCTTTCAAACCAAGTAGTACAATTGTTTAGTGACGGGGGAAAGCAATGATCACGTGATGTTCAACCTGCTGCACTTGTTGTAGGGTTGTTATCACTCCTAGCTAAGGTTGTTCGATGCCAGCTCAATGGTCTTGACTATCAAAACCTGAACGAGTCATCCCATTCATGCTACCGTTCTGAATTAGGCTATGGCGTTCGGCGCTCATTTATCGTTACGGCTATGACCATAATACGGTTCGCTGGCGAGTGTGTCGCTTCGCAAGAGTCGCAAGTCTTTATCAAGAATCGTTTACTCGAAAGCTCGTAATGTCAAACGATGCACTTTTGTGACACTGTGACACTCCGAGACGCCCCGCGGCGATGGCGGTGGCGGATGTAGGTACGGGAATAGCCGGGGTGCACAAAACGGAACGGATGTGTCATGAACTTGTCACGCCCCGTCGTCGCTGCCACTGAAATAAAACACAAACAACGCGTTATCACGCGTCCGTCAATACCTACCCACCATTTAGTCACCTAACGTTATAATGAACTATGTGGCTGAATCTACTGGGTGCGTATATAGGTAGGTTCTGCACAAACGCATCCTATCGCGTATACGCATGCAGTACGCGAACGGGTGCGCTGGCGCAAGTCGTTGTCGTTGCCGTCGGCCGTCGACCTGGCGGGCTGCGGGGCGGTTCGCGTCTCCGGCTAAGTAAGACGCGGCGCGGGCGCAGGGTTGGCGCCGGGATCCACATAAATTATTTCATCGTTGTTTTTAATTAATGATCAATAAAACTCATTCAGACGTCTATACATCCGCAGTAGACATGCTTTATAACCTACCTAATACTTGGAATTAATAATTGTGTAGTTAGTTCTTAATTAGTTCCTTGAAGATGGTTTAAATAGGTTTATGAAGTTCATTTGAAAGGAGACCAAGCAACATTAAAGTAGCATATAAACTCCTTCCATAGAGTTCTGGTAGAGAGGGAGCGATGTAGAGAGCACAGTAGGTATATGTTGGTGTTAAACCTACCCGCAGAAATTAGTTACATTTTATTATTGATTTTCACAAGTAATGATATTAAGCTCGGCCATGTCGCCGAGGAAGGCTTGCAGTACCGGAGCCACGCGCTCCTTTATTGTCCTTCCTACGCATGGTACCGCTCCAGATGTGCCGCGCGACGCTCCCCCCCTGCGCCCGCCTCCGCCACCTCCTGTGACTCGACTATTTCTGGATGAGAGGGAAGACACTTCATTAACTCACATACACACTTGTACAGTGATGAATATGAGTTAATGCCGGCCGATTGATTATTTTAAAACTGTTTACATTGACCTCAATAACAGGTTGTTATAGATAGAACTCATAACTCCGTTGTCTCATCATTAAACACTGTTCCTTACAATGTTCATTGTCATTTGTAATGGCATTGATTGACCTTAATAAATAATTATTTTTTATTAATCTGAGGTAAGTTCTCGGACGTGTAGTACCGGCCGGGTGGTACCTACTACTACCGATAATACCGTAAGTGACCGCTGCGGTGTTGTAGCTGTCGCTGATAAAGGTTGACCGGGCATGGAACGGCAGTCATGGCACGCACGCCATACAGAAATATAATTGAATAAAATGTTTTTGTTATCGTTCAAAAATTGTTTGTATGATGAAAAATATGTCAGAGCTAATCAACAATTAAAAAGAAGTAGGTAATCACAATAGTTTTAACTTATTGTCACTGTAACACATTACGTGGAACAGACAGAAGCACGTCGCATAAGCTCGGTCAACGGCCCGTTATGAAAAAGGCGCATTTCTTGCCTACCGAGGTGCCTTTGCATAGTGATAATGAAAAGGTCAGTCCACCGCGCGGCCCTGACTCACTCTACCTGTTCGAATGTATAGCTGACAAATTACGCTGCATAAGCAGTCTATTGGCGAACAAGTGAGGGCTCTATTACGGTGGTGGGTTGTGAGCGTGGACGAAACGTCAAATCGTATGTATTTTTTTCATTTGTTTCGAGATATCTCGAATAGAGATGAATCTCGATCGCACGAAAATCGGGGCCCTCCTCGGTCGCAGAGACGTTTACGATATCGCCGCCCGCGCTACAAGCAAGCAAACATTTCACGCCATGCTTTAATTGTTGACAGGCGATTAGCGACGGTTTCTCTAATGCAAGCAGTTATACAATCTGGTTATGTAGCAATCGTTTTATTGTTATTCTACGAAAGTTAGTACCTTTAAGTGTTGTGGATATTTTCCTTAAAATTTCACCTTTCATCTTTATAAAATATACCTACTTCAATGTATTTAAAACTTATATTTAAAAGTATATATATCGTTCAGCTAATGTGTGTTCTCGTTTATAACTTGGTAACCAGTGTAACGATGCCGAAGGTTCAATATGGGGCTTTGATTGGCACGGCGATTAGCCATGTCCTCGTGGCGGGTGGCCCGTAACACTCGAGCTCGTGTGTAGCGTGGAGCTAATGGCGGAAACGTCGACGGCCGTTAACTGCGCTTCAAACGCAAGTCAAATTAGTTCATTGACGACGTTAATGGCGGCAGTAAGTTGTGGGCGACGGCTCGCAACCGGAGCTCAGCTATTACTTTATAATGTAGTTTACAATGACAACGTGTCCTGTCTCTGCTTTGCAGTACACCGTTACTTGGATATTTATGAACCGTTATCAACTTTATTAACGTTTCCACACAACATCACTGTTGGCCCAGGCGGGAGAGTCGTTATAAACCATACCTACAATTTCTATTGAAGTAAAGATTCAATGGAATGTGTCTGACGTAGAGAGTGATTGAAGCCGGTGTGTCGGTATATATTATGTAGTTGACTTAGTCAGACGTATAGTACTTCATTTGCTACAACGTCTATCACAACATGTCCCCACGCCCGCGCCATCTCGGTCATTTAGCCATGCCCTTATCCTTACTCTACACTTAATAGTCTTGTCCCTATATACTTATCTCTAGGTTCTACCCTGGTCCTGTTTGCATTTGTATCGCATGCGATAAGGGCACCAAAATCATTTCTTTGTAATCTACGTTTTAACGCAGTGCTAAGGGGCTTTATGATATTGCTGCATTAGGTGGCCAGGTAGCGGCAACCGTTATGTAGAGGTACGAGGGAAAATACGTGGCTGTGCGGCGCTGGCGTACCAATTGTCTGATAGTTGTTGGCAATACATTATTGGTTGTACACGTAGACATAGCTCTTTACTTTGTCACAGCTCGCTACCAATAAAGTCTTTAAAAGCCGTTTAAATCAAATGATTCTCGACTAGAGCTCTCCAAATTTAAATACATTTCAATGTAACAATAACTTACAATCTAGGCTCAAGTGTGTGTCATCGTTTATTGCAGTAGTTTAGTGCGAGTAGGTACAGGTAACCACAACCTGTACCTACTCGCCGACACTACACTTCAATTAAACGCGGTGGTTTATTTCACTTCTACCATTATTCAAATAGCGCTAATTTTATACTCCATTGGAGTTTTTGTATGCAGATCTCGAATCCCATTCAAATAACTAGTGCTATTTATATTGGTTTCATGGCCGACTGGTCGATGTAAACTCGCAATATTTTAGACGATACATTACGATTACAATGAAGTTTGTAATCGTCGGATCCCCGTTGAAATTTGCCATAATAAATAGATGACGTTTTGCAAGTATGTAGTTATCATTATTTTATAAATTTTATATTACGAGAATAAAGTGAACAGTGCAGCCGCGTGCCGAGTCGGAGACGGAGATTATGTACGTTATGCCGGAACTAATATTGATACAGCCATTTAAGATAAACAACCTCGCAAATAAGAGAACGTAAAACTGTGTGTATGTGTGTGTGCGATAATATCCCACAATGATACACAAACCAATGTTGTAACGGATTGACGAGTTAACAAACTACGAAATGTAGTAACAATATCATAATGACTCGTAGAGCCTATTATCTTGCTTCATTAAGATTGGGATTTCCTGCGTAGCGGTGTCGAAATGCGAGGCCACATGGACGTGCTAGCTCGTAGCTTTGGTTGACACAGTGGATACAGGAGACGGCAGCTGTCGAGTGTTGTGTCTGATCGCAGCTTTACTGGAATAAGTAAGTAAGCACAGGCGGCGCCGGCGGTGCAAGGCGCGGCTCGTTGATGGGTTGCATTGTGCGGCTGATTGCATTCAGCGGGAGCCATTGATCCCTGGCCACGCTCCGCTGCCGGCTGCCACGGATTGTGCAACTGATAGGTGTACTTCCTATCCAACTAGCACAAGCCAGAGCGAGATGAGTATTCTACATTACAATACCCTACTCCGTAAGCTATATGCATCTGTGCCACGCTTTGGATACTGTGATGCATAGATTTGGTCCTCGGATAAAACTTTGCTCTTTAAATGTAACCGGAGTGATCAAAATTGTTCGCTGACATCTACCATGCAGCTATCCCATAGATATTTTATTAATTTCACCTACTACTGCTAGATTGTTTTTTTATACAAGCAACAATAATATAATCATGCGCCTAATTAGATACATTGTGTAGACAATGTGAAGGTCGCTACAGCGTGGGGCGTCTCGGTTCGGGCTCAGGAAGAAGGCGGGCGGATAGTCGCGGCGAGCACACGCTCCATGGTTAGCTAACGCCCCTGAGTGCCATGTGGGAGGGGGCTGTATTTAAAGAAATGTAACGACCACCTCGTGTAAACATCCGGCATTGTGCACATTACAATGCCTCTGTGTGTGGTTTACACTTCGCGAAGAACCTATTGTTTGCCAATTTTGAAAATTTTAAGAATTGATATGGCACGCATTTTTAATACTACTTATCGGGTTGTGTAAGGTATGGACGCACGATATATGTTAGTATTTTCCTCAAACAATAAAGTTCTTCGCGCCGTTTTCATCTTGTTCGATGTTTATCAAATAACTGTGGATGTCGGATAGGAAAAGCTAATTTATGAGTTGTTTGTTGCGTGTGCTTATTTCCCTACAACCGGGCTGGCTGTTGCACCACCACTGATCCCGGCAACTTTCACCAACAGCTGTGCCGTCGTTGGCTTCACTGGTCTTTAAAGGTCTTTCGAAAACGCCAATCTTACCTAAAAGGACTGTATATCAATCGTGAACTTTCAAATGTTGTTCCTGTATAGATAATAATGTAGTAAAGGTAAAGATGTTACGTTGTTCGAAAACATACTTACATAATATATTTCTGTTGCAAAATGACTGTGCAAAATCTAAATAGTATTGTCATTCGTCTTGAACATTTTAAATTTTATTTCCTTCTTCCTGTCTAGTAGGTAAATAATTTACTGTAATTACCCAGTTTTAAACTTGGTATTGAATGATCTCTGTTTTCGATCAACAAAAAATACAAAATAAAGAGAAAACCTAAACATTGCAAAGTGTATTATCGGTTTTTAATCTAGATTCGCGCTAGATAGATAAATTGAAGCTAAATATTCCACCGAGCTAACAACCTCTCGATTCGCTTGTGACTGCATATTTATCAAAGTACTATGGTACGGGCGAGACGAACTCTATCAAATTAGGCACGCGATCCGTCCGCTGCTGCAGAGACTCGTCTCGCTGACCGCCCGGAGGCCTGCGGCTTGCGCCTGCGACCCACTTGACTCACTATCTATGGTTTGATATAAGTCGCCGTATTTAGAATTGATCATGGATTTCCCCAATGCGTATTGTTAATTTCGAGAACACATAATTATTCAGGAAAGTGTTTTATTTCCCTTGCTATTGATAACACTGTTTGTTGTGTTAGGCTTGGATAATGCATTTGGTAATGGCGAGATCGTCGTTCGGGCGGTTAGTGGCGGGCGTATCATTCTCAGTCAACTCTCAACGATAACCACTTTTAAAACTCTTCCATTTATTAAGAAAATGATTTGTAAGGGACGAATGCTAATGTAAAATAATTAATAGTTCCAAGTAGATATCGCATGTGTTCGACAATTGATTTAATTCCATTTTCGCTTGTTCAACTTTCTAATTCGGGCCAAGCGGGTGCTTGATATTTGCGGACCAAGGTTACGCACCAACATTTGCTATTTAACTGTTCGTCATTTGACAACGTTAACTGACTGACATACATGCGTCTGCCGAGGACAATCAATGAAATCAACATCATCATAATAATAACTCAGTCGATATTTAGGTTCTATCAATTTATTTTTTGTTGTTAAAATCTAAAAACATATTTAATTGCGATAAGCCCACTATTGATCAACTGGGTCATTGTGGTTATGATGCAAACGAATAGCTCTTTCTTTCTCAATTCATAGTGTGAGTTTAAGTAGCGAGAGTTCTTTTGGCGCGGCGCGTGGGCGGTTGAACTGGTTGACCCCAAAACGAAAAAGATAAGCGTAGTGTTCCAAGCTGCCTTGTCCTCTCGCGCGGTATCTGCTTCGCGAGTAAATGATAATTGTAATATAATAATAACTGGAATATTTTATGATGTGTGGTTTTAGACTTTCAAAGATGATGTACGGTGTTTGGAGCAAGTTTGAATTAGCCATCACTTTACTTTCTGCTGTAACTAGATTACTTAGGAAGAAGAATAAAATTGCTGTCGCCCAATAATAAGTAACTTTTTAGTTTGTAACTTACAGAGGAAGAACCGGTTTTCACATTTCTAATGACAGCTTGTGTGCTTTCATTTCACTATCGGTAAAGCTTATCATCAAGTGCCTGTGTTTAGTGTAGGGTGCGTGTGATATACACGTTTGTTTGTACACCTGGTCGGGTGCCGCCGCCGGGTGGCGAGGTGTTAATTGTGTGCGCAGACGCGTCGCCCGCGGCCGCTGCGCCAGACATCCCAGACACACATAACAAGGTCCCGAACACCAAGCACACATAGAAATTTGAACTCGTGAACTCGAGTTAGCTTCGGCTAAACTCCCAATTTCAGGAATAGTCTCTTAATCTGCAAGTACATTCATTTATCGGTCATTCGTTTCCTAATTGTAAAGTTAATAAAACAGAAAGGCTATCGATTCTTTTTGTCAATTAGTAGGACTAAATGTCAAAGCCTGCTCCTTGAAGCCAATCAGATTGTGAACAGCAACTCCTGAACAGCTCTCAATCTCACATTGAGAGCTGTTCAGGGACTCCCGAACCATACACTGTGCTGGCTGATTATACGTGTCTTATTCCGATTTTGGGAATGTTCATAAACCACTAGTAAAGTGGCTACATTCACTGCTTGTTCCTTTGCTTACGATTACTACGACGCGCCGGCAAAGACGACGACGCGGTTTGTTAGCTATAGTGGTAGGGTGTTTGCTGAACACCACACGGAAATGTGTGACATGTTCAAACCCTGATTAGTAACAAACGGTAAACCAATGTAAGGTATTGCGGTGTGTATTAACGACAGTGTAATATAGAGTGCTCGAAAATAACAGTAAAATGTTCGTAGCCATGTCCGTAACACCAATCGTTATTTATATTTATTGCAAATTTATTTTATTTTAATCAATTTGCGTGAAATTCGGTGAATTTAGATAAAATTTTGCACATTCTACCAGGTATGCATGACCACGAGGCAGTAGAAACTAGCACTGATGTTTTTGCTCGAGTGACGACATTGATAAGATATCAGTGTAGGTGGTTGTGATTGGCGTTAACATAGATGTCACGGCGAGCGACGTCACGAAGGCCGCTTCGCTCCCGCGCCCCACACCCCGCGCCGCCCCGCCGGTCTTCTTTACTGATAACAATAACTGCTATCTGTTTATGCTCGCCTAGTACTTTTTCAGGAGACACGCCGTGGAAAGCGTTTTTCCTCGCTACGTCATCACGTGAAACTATCAACAAAGTGAATACTTGTCGTAAATTGTCGTATGTATGTCTGGGTGACTTCAATATTTTTGTAATGATTATACGACATTATCATGTCGTGTTGCGTGCGTGCATGGCATGCGGTGCGGCAGGGAGGGTATTTTTTTGTTAGTGCTGGCGCAGGCTGGGATCTCTGCCAACATTTACTTGCGCCTATTAGTTTTACCTAATTATTATTAAGTATATTAATTGGGCTACATTAATTACAACACGCGCTCGGTGCGATTACTATTATGTAAACGCCTCTTGACGGCTATAGGTACTTTTTTGCCTAAGATCGTCTTGACCTGATATAGACTTTCAATTGTCTATCCGCTTGAATGAGTCTAGTCTAGTCTAACAGTAAGACTTCATTCTTGTTTATATCCAGTCCGATGTCATACAAGATAAATCGATGGCTGCATGTCCGTCACACCAGGGGCAACGGCTCTAATCTTGTCTTTTTACGTGATTAGTTTTATTTATAGACCTACTTGAATTCTCATACAGTTATTAGAAACTGTTATCTGTGAGATAGTGATCGTGGATGTAGGTCAAGATAATGTATTGTTTGGCGTGTACCGCAAAGCTGCCAAAAGACGAGCTATTCGGGCAGCAACAACAGCGAGCGGTTCACGTGGGTACCGGGGCGGGAGCATCGCGGGGCTCGTTCGGGCCCGGATCTGGGTCGCACCTGCAGTGCGCAGTGCGCCGGTCGACACTTGACCTCTTTCGCAATCGGTGCGTTGTGCTTTATTCGGTTTCCGGGAGTTACGAGTTGTTCGTTAACGCTTTTCCCGTTCAATTTGTATTTCACAGTTCCGCTTACTTAATAACTGAATATATGATACCTACTGAAATATTGTCAATTTTGAATATATTAGAAATTAAATTTTACATTAACTGTGGGTTGAGCGATGTTGTGTGGTCACAGGACATTTTATATGTAACTAGTGTTTTGCTCGATCAACTAACTAGTGCGTCGCATCTGCTGGGGAGCGAAGGTTAAATCAATAAACCTATTATAGAATGGCATCTCTTCCCTCCCCCCCATCCCATGCTGGGCAGACCCCAGCCACACGAACCGATCCCTGGCTGCCGATAAACTTTTTATTCTAAATAAGATTTACTTACTATTGCTGCGACGTCCCAATATTTTTAAACTGTACAAATTACAAGTACAAGTTCATGCGATCTGTGACCATTGTACCAAATAAATACCCACCCACCCCTACTGCTAAACTAACTCGAACATATACCTGACCTCTCTTATTTATTATTGTTTGTTTATGATATTAAATAAGCAGCTTTATGTATGATCATTAATTTTCCTAATTGGTGACTAAGATTGAGAAAAGTATGTTGAGGTGGTTTGGCCATGTAGAGAGGATGAATGAAAGTAGACTGACTAAAGTAATATACCAGGCAAACGAGGAGGACCTTTCACGACCAGATTAACGGTCTTTTCCAGAAAGGTCAAGTCCGTAGCACCCTCAACCGATGGAAGTGCATGAAAAGATGTGTGACTGTGGATGAAGCGAAAGAGGTATGTCAGTATCATAGCGTATGGCAAACAGTAGTCTCTGCTTACCCCCATGGGATACAGGCGTGAGTATGTATGTATGTAATTTTCCTAGTAATGATAAGAAAAGAATAGTCTGTAAACTAAATAACGAGTTCAGTTAATTAGCTGTTTTTATTGAAAATTCCGAATTCGATGTTTTATGATCAGTACATGTTATCTATCCAATTCTTCTGCTTATTCAATAATAATCATTGTATGATTCAATTTATGTTGATTTAATTTTTTTATTTACATTTAAGAACGACGATTATTATTAATACCTGTTCAATAGAAGAGGTTTTGTAATTTTAATCCAGTTACAGATTCCAAATGAAGTTAACCGAATACATCAGAAATTATATGTACCAATGTGTATGGTGGGTGGAAGGTAGGTCTCTTTAGGTCCTTATTTGCTAATGAGATGCAGGAAACATTAAATTAAAGGCGTGAACATGCACTCTGCTCTGCATAGACTAATACAGATACAGCCTATTGGGTAATGTGAAGTGTCGATGTCCACGTTTCGAGTGGCGGAATGAAGGGTATTCCACGCGCGAACCGGGTCGATGTGGATCTGTCGTACATCCAAAATATTTCTGTGCAATTTTCATTATCTCTTGCAGTGGCCAACTGTTGTGTCGGAGCCTTCTGTAGTCCGAAGGCATGACCAGGCACTGACTACTGTGGTGTTAGCACGCATGTCAAGACAAGATCTCTGTCACGGATTGTCTTGGTCGCTCTCTGTCTTATTTCATACGAGAGAAAGAGATATAATCAACATATTCTGTGACCTAAGTCTAGTCTAAGCGCACATGCTACAACTACTGGAACTGATGGGTGCGTCACCTTAAGGTGTTTTTTGAAACATGATCGGTAGTGCTTACTTAGTCACCTATCGACCACCACAAGCACAGATCAATCACCTAGTTACACATTCACATAATACAATAATTGTTCACAAAGTACCTAATAACGTAAATAGTATTTATTAACAATTTTCCTTCAATTGCTTTATTAACTTTATATTTTAAACCTATTTAATATTATTGACACATTTTTATGGTGTGTGGTACGAGGTAAATCGATAAATTATCCTATTTGTTTCATTAGCCATTTCCTTTTTATACTATTTGATCTGCGAATTGCGGGAAAATTCTAAAATGAATTTGTGATACGACCAATCCAAATGTTGTTACTATACAAAGCCTCCCTTGTTCTGTTATTAAATGGATCTTAGAACTCTCGTTTGTAGAAATGTAATGTAAGATTATCAGGTGCGGTATGTAGAGGCGGGCACGAGGGTGTCCGATAAGCGGCGCCTTTTGTTCGGCTACTAGGTATTACCGAGAAGCTTGTACATGTTAGGTTTTGCTAGCGAACATCAAAGCGGTTAGCGGAACATCGGTTTCGTGTAGTTGCCATTATCTGGCTCATTGGGTTAAAGTTCCAGCTAAAACAATATTACAGTTACCCCAGCCTCGGGTCATTCTCTTCCACTGACGCACCCAAAATAGCAAATACGCCACACAGACATGAGACAGCCAGCTTTACGTCAAACGCATTAAGTGCATATTCGCTCGCACAATAATGGTCCAAACATAAAGTGACTGCCGCCGGGCCAGTGAAACCAGTTGAGTGGGTACAGTCATTCGAAAAGCATTGGAAGGTCGTTGAGATTGTTGTAGCCGCGTTGCTCTGCGGAACGATAAACGGTTGTTTTCTGCATTATAGTTATGGGTAGATACATTACGTCACCCATAATCAAATTGGACAGGAGTGTAGATAAGCCAATTTTCGAGTGGCTTTGTCCGACTTTGGATTATATTGTAGGCTTTTGTGAGGCGTGTTGATTCCTGTTATATACTATCTGACCTATTTTTGTTGGGGTTATATGTAGAAAATCCAATGTCAAATAGGCACAATGTCATGAACTGATAATCCCTTCCTGTGTTCGGCAACAGCTGTGTAATGTATGCGCGGTTTGATCGCGGCGCGGCGGCTGCGGAGCGAAGGTGCACAATATAGGTCAGTTGGCGCTGCTCCTAACATTATTGTGTATGCATCATTAATCGTAGTTCACGAGCCGTCTTCACATACATTTATCAGCGAGTTTATAAATACATAACAAGAAATAGGAATTTCCCGCCTTTTGATGTTAGAGCAGCTGACGAAAGAATTGTAATAAATTTATTCGCAAACAAGTAAGCTTGAATTTTATAAAAGTAATTTATTAAATTAACAGTCTGTTATCTTTCGTAAACAGTGTCATTTTAGTACACTGTGTGTCTACAAAATTTGCCATTGTAGGAAGTTTGTAGATGAATTGAAATTATTGGGAATCACTTCTTATCTGTATAATACATAGAAAAGCCACGAATTTAATAGCGTCCTTAGCCGCTTGCGGTCAATCCTTATCACTGACACAGTCCGGAAAGAAATTGACTTGAATTGATTATAGACACAAATTAAACACTGAAACATCTGTGAGCTGTATTGGTTTTACGCACCGCCACGGCACACGGTGTAAACTCTAGTTTCAATAATACATTTAAATCCCGTATGGTCTAGTGGCTAGGATACCTGGCTTTCACCCAGGAGGCTCGGGTTCGATTCCCGGTACGGGAACTTTTTTACCCAATTATATTAATTAAAAGCCTTTTTATCGAAATAAAAGTATATTATATGTAACATTATAATCATGGTAATCTACGTAACTGTGATAACGGTTGCAGCGCGGGCGTGGAGCAGCAGTGTGACGGTAGTAGTGGCACGTGTGGCGACCACCACGTGACGGTCGTAATATCTGTAACATTACGGTGCACACTGTTTGCTCACCATTGTGCGGAACGCTATTAAAACATCGTTGGTTTCAAACTTTTTAACAGTTATCTGTAAAAGAGTTATAACTAGAGCAATTAGAACTTGTTTTTGTTTTATGTGTTTTAATGCCGAGGTGCTAAATAGGTCTTATAGCCAATAAACGATATAATTAACGTGCCTATATCGTTTTGTTAGTTCGAAGAAGTTGTTCATAAACTTTGGAGTTACAAGTGATCCTATCCTAGTTGGTGGTAGTTTGTGAAACTATTTGCGGGTCAACGAGCATTGTTACCGTGTTCGCATTGCATTGGCTCAGCGTGCGGGGCGAGGTGTGTGTGGGGCCGCCGGCGGCGCGGGCGGGCTCTGGCTGGGGCTGGCTCGTTGCGTCCCGTCATTTTCCGCTCGCGTTTATGTGATGATTATCCCCATCCCGTGTCAAACCGTGTTCTCTCTGCCTATCTATTTACGGGCGTATTATTAAAGGGTTATACAATCCGCAGGATTTCGCAAAGTAGTCTAAAAGGCTTTCAAGATTTACGTTGATATTACGAAATATCATGAAAGCACGTGATGAAACCATAGTGTGAAAAAGTTTGTACAGTTCTACTTCAGTAATAACTTTGCAACTTTTGACCATACGTATACACAGGTGAAACACAGATCACACACTTTAGAAAGCATTTTGAGTCGTGGTTGCTTAGCCAAAGAAATGAACAGTATTACCTTACCGCACCTGAATTGTGTAAAATGTTGGCACACTATTGGAAGCAATTTAGAAAGTGTTTGAAATGGTTCGCTTTTCAGTTGTTGCCATTGTGGTGTTTCCACACAGCGTCGTGACTGGCACGCCCCGACACGCACTGTTAACGGAACATTATTTAATTGGAAGCACTCAATAAATCTATTACCATACATCCTACCACGTTGACATACCTAATACCTCCTGTCTGCACTACCTGAGTGTGAATCTATGTAATCCCGTAGACCAGTCACCGACTCGACCGCTTCGATGGGTCAACTCTGGTTAACTGTCAATTAATCTATTGCAGTATTGGCTTCCAGTTTTCCGTTTGAGTGCTTACTCTAAATATAACAATATAATTTTCTTTGAACACCCGAAGCATAGGCATCTTCTTGGGAGCTTCTGCCTCGCGTGGCATCTTATATAGCCAATTTTGTGATAATCTTAAGTGGCATCTTATAAACTATTGATTTCCACGTCAACGAAGGGAGATACCAACCGAGCGACAAGACAACGTGTGACAGGGCTAACACGTGTTGCCGATAACTCTCTAAAAAGGCACTAAAATTGTTATTGATAGGGACACGCGGCTGATGGGCGGCTGGCACGCGATGGCGATGGTCGTCCATTGCTATCTGCCCCAGTGCCCGCTGGCACATCGACCCCCGCCCCACAGATTAGTGGCGTTCTTGTTTATCGCTGCTATCTGGTTTTGTGTGCAGTTCGTTATTACCGCTTTATATAGCGTTGTTCACGTCGTGTTTACATTAATATTATGTTCTTTTATTAAATAATGAATGCGGTATGTGAGACTTGAAATAATTTTATCACAACTTGATGCTCTACGACAGACACCATTAATTTTGTAATTTTGAGGTTATCAGTCTTACGAGTATTTGCGGAATAAACTAATTCGGAATGTTTCCCGCGATTGCTGTTAGTGCGTTAATAACGCTATTATCTCCGAAACGGCTAAACCGAATTTGTGGGGGCTTTCATAGCAGATGTTATAAAAAGTAACTCAGGCTACTTTAATTGTTCCTAAATTCCGTGCAGCTAGTCACTATTATATATGAGTACTTTCTCATCGGGACCTCTCGATTCTCGGCGACGACGGTATCACGGGAAAGCGGTACGCCTCGAACTGGTTGCTTACATACTATACTCTCAGGCAAATTCAATGCTGACTGTAGGTTTCGGATACATGAGTCAGCCACGGACAGGCATGTGTCAAGATAAAAATAAACCGGCCAAGTGCGAGTCGGACTCGAGCACAAAGGGTTCCGTACCATTATCTACAAAAACGGCCAAAAAATCACGTTTGTTGAATGGTTGTATTTATTTTATTCTGTATTTTAGTATTTTTTGTTATAGCGGCAACATAAATACATCATCTGTGAAAATTTCAACTCTCTAGCTATCACTGTTCATGAGATACAGCCTGGTGACAGACGGACGGACGGACAGCGAAGTCTCAGTAATAGGGTTCCCGTTTTACCCTTTGGGTACGGAACCCTAAAAAATGAAAAACATTAATTACACATTACGATACCATAACATTGTATGTTTCAATGGTTTGTTTGTTTTGATACACATGTCGTACATTCATTATCAAGAATAGCTTTGTAATTATACATCGAACATTTGAACGTTTTGGTAGTGTCCTGAATTTTACTGGTAACTGTAAGGTACTTGTTGAGTTTCAGAAATTAAATTGGCTCGCTAAAATATCCCCTTTTTTAGTCAATGCTTAGTGTCATAGTTGGTATGTACGCACTACAGTGGATTATGCCCATCACCTAACATACAATATCCACAGTACTGACACCCCTAATTCGCGATCCAATGGCTCGGATATGTCTAGGGAAGGGACCGCTCTCATAACTCGTTAGGGGCAAAGAGAAGATCTTAAAGCCAGCCTAGTGGTACGCCCCAATGGTCAATGCAGGGATAATGATAAAGTTGTTCGTGAATTTTTTTTATCGTATTTCAGGATTATAAGTATGTGGAATCATGCTTTTAGTATTCAGCGCCATCTGTCAGGGTTATGTTGCGGGTCAGTTTGTCAATGCTATTAGAGATTATAAGGGTCACCACAAAACTTATATGTGCTTGCTTTGTTTGCATCAGTTACAGTCACAGTGAAGCATTCCCGTAAGGTCCTTATCCAGCTACACACTTATCTGTATAAGACTTAAGAGAAAGGACGCAAGGTCAAAAAAACACTCAACGCTTAAAATGACTTCATTCATATTAGACCTGTGTTGAGTCATCCGATGATTCAACTACGAAAATATTTTGTAATTGCTTATATTCATACTGATTGCCCATAGGGGTCTATGGTCTTTCTTGGTTATAAATACATAGATCATATATATCGAGAATGTAGACTTGAATTCTTCACATTTTTCGGGTAGCTTTATAGGAAATATCCCAGTGATGCTATATGAACAAATAAAAGCTTATTGTTTTCTTATATTTACGCGAATACTATACATTGAAATAAAACTATTTTACGGATTTTATCGCGTTTATTTACAATTTTATTTTCCCGACGTTTCGGCTGCTTTACAGCAACCATGGTCACGGGGGGACTGAGGTGTTAGACGTCCTAATGTCATAGTTAATAACTGGGTACCCTTATATTTAGTTGTTGTTTGCGGTCCGATCCACGCAGGACGTGACCATAAAATTGTAAATAAACGCGATAAAATCCGTAAAATAGTTTTATTTCAAAATAAAAGCTTGTTTACTTATATTAGTGGTTTCTTAGTAATAAACGCTAACGTCAATGCTATTAGTGATGGCATACTAATAAGGAAAAGTAGCCGGTGAATCACACCTACAATGGCAAATACTGTTGTTAGGGCGCTCGTGAAGATGGGGAAGCAGCAGGGTCTTCTTCAATGACTGATTTTAATGTTCTTTTACAAAACCTTTTATTTTTCTTAATAAAATTAGCAGACAAGACACTAGTTAAACCGTTTTTTTCTTCAATTTAAATTTTGCATCTATGGTTGCATGTTACGTCCTCGATCCATAGATGTCGCTACTGACCACAGCAAGCCACCATAGATGTCGCTACTGAACATGCCGGCCGCCTTGGAAGAACCATCTTCCAACTAAACAGAAGTTGCCATGTCCTTGTTCGCAGAAACCGGCAACGGGCAGATCTTCGAGCAGGCGCGTTTGATTATACCCGTTGCTGTACGGATTTCTGCAACCCTTGAGATTCCATCATTCCCTGGGAACAGACGTATAATCCTACCCATTCTCCATTTGAATGGAGGCAGGTTATCTTCCTTAATTACCACAAGACAGTCCTTAGCGATGTCGTCTTTGTTAGCTGTCCACTTCGTTCTTCGCTGCAGTTCAGAAATATACTCCTTTGACCAGCGCTCCCACATGTGTTGTCGCAACTGTTCCAGTCGTTTGTAGCGGCAGAGGGGTGTTGATGTAGCCGTTGTCAAATCCTCGTTAGCAGGCGCAGTTAACGGTCGGCCGATGAGGAAATGAGCAGGTGTGAGAGGTAAGTAATCGTGAGGATCTGTGGACATTGGTGACATGGGACGGGAGTTTAGGACGGCCTCGATTTGTGTCAATACCGTACTAAACTCCTCGTACGTTAGCTTAGCATTACCTACGACACGTCTCAAATGATATTTACTTGACTTCACTCCTGCCTCCCATAAACCACCAAAATGAGGCGCATAAGGCGGGATGAAGCTAAACTCAATACTATTACTACTAGCGAAATCAAGTATTTGGTTAGAATCTTCAAATATAGCTGAAAGTTCTCTTTCAGCTCCAACAAAGTTTCTTCCGTTGTCTGAGAATACTTGACGCGGTTTACCGCGTCGTGATATGAATCGTTTAAATGCCAATAGATAATCTTGAGTGGACAAAGAACTAACTAATTCCAAATGCATGGCTCGAGTTGAAAAACATATAAACAGACAAATGTAGCCTTTAATAAGATGCGAACCTCTGCCTTTGCGATTCAATATTGATATCGGTCCCGCGTAATCAACACCGCATCGCATGAAGGGAAATCCAGGTTCTAAACGTTCGGCTGGTAGATTACCCATGAGTGGAGTTAACGTGTTCCCCTTCATACGAGTGCAGGTTATGCATTTATGAACTACTTGCCTTGCTAAATTACGTGCGCCCAGCACCCACCATCTATCACGCATGGTTGCCACGAGAAGCTGAGGCCCAGCGTGGAGTAAACGTCTATGCTCGTATGAACACAATAACCATGTAAATCTATGCTTACGGCACAATAACACCGGGTGTTTCTTATCGTAATCAAACTTTGAATTACCTAGCCTACCAATTACACGAATGATGTTTTTATCATCCAAAAACACATTTAACCCTGATATTTTATTACTAAAATTAGTGGTTACTTGTTTTACAATCAACCTTTGTTTGAGGTTAGGATATTCTTTACTGAATGATTGTGATTGAACTAAACGTGTCAACACTGTCAAGGTGCTACTAATTTCACTCGCTGTTATGAAACCGGTTCTGCGAAATTCACCGTTGCGCGGCGCCCGCAAGTTATGGATGTACCTTAAGAGATAAGCAATTGTTCTTTGTAAACGATTAAAACAAGAAAATCTTTCGAAATCAATTATACTGTTATTAGTTTCTATATGTAACAAAATAGTATTAGAACCTTTTAATTCAGGTAACTTATCATTTAATTCAATTTCCTTAGAACTTGTTGTTAACCACTGTGAATTTGGTTCGAGAAGAAAAGCGGGACCGCACCACCAAAGAATAGCGTTGTCTCCCTTTAAGGAATCAAAAAAAACTCCTCTTGATAAAGTATCTGCAGGATTCTCCTTACTTTTAACATGCCGCCAAATAGTGTCGTTTGTTAAGTTGTTAATTTGCACGACCCTATTTTGAACGAAGGTTTTTAATAAATGCGGGGACATCCGAAGCCAGGCTTGAACTATAGTGGAGTCAGTCCAAAAATATACTGTATCGAATTTAAGTCGAAGAGAATTAATTATTTTGCTATACAAATCCGGCTCGAAGGACCATGTTAGGGCGCTCGTGAAGATGGGGAAGCAGCAGGGTCTTCTTCAATGACTGATTTTAATGTTCTTTTACAAAACCTTTTATTTTTCTTAATAAAATTAGCAGACAAGACACTAGTTAAACCGTTTTTTTCTTCAATTTAAATTTTGCATCTATGGTTGCATGTTACGTCCTCGATCCATAGATGTCGCTACTGACCACAGCAAGCCACCATAGATGTCGCTACTGAACAACTGTCGTTATTCTAATTGCTACTTTTTCCTTAACTGTATGTATCTGAACACGGGAGCTTTGCTGCTGTAGTGTGGCTAACATGGACATATGATAGTCCTTCTGAGAAGTGTGCGACGATAACGTCGTTGGCCATCGACCACCGTAGCTGGAGCTCCGACTCGACATTGTTACCCCCCGGAGGGAGTTTCCTGCGTCGGCGAGTGCAGGGGCGGGAGAGCTCGTGAATATTTGGCGCTGGTAGCCGTCTACAGTTGATACTGCTATTTATTCGCCACACGGGAGGCGCACGTGCATCTATCGTCGCTTTTATTGGTACTCTACACGCTCTACAGTACTCTACGTAGGATGCATCTAAAGGCGGACTGTGTCGTATATCTTTATAATCGTGCATAAACAGAAAAGTCCACTGACGGCCTTACTATTTCTAATGTAAAGGCGTTTAATGGTGCGCTTCTCGGTATCCAATAATAAACACGCTACTAATGTACCTACCTACTTTACAATCTCTAATTTCCCCGGCTGGCGGACGACCGCCGATAATTCCGTAGACCATTGCCGTAAACGGTTGATAAAATTAACATACTCGGCCGGGCGTCCTCCATACACTCGGGACTGGTTTCTCTCTGCTTCTTACCGATTCTGCTTGCTTTTAAACTACTATTACTCACCTGTCTCATGCTCCGATAAGGTTGGTATGAAGGATGTATGAGACTCGGGAATGGCAGGTATGAACGTGTCGTAGGTATAAAAACTTCTACACTACCGGAGATTTGAAGATAACCTGTTAGTTTAAAAAATAATAATAATAGTGGTCTCACGTTGAACACATTAATCCCTTTCGGGCGTGTTGAATATAATTTGCTCTCTGTGTGAGTGTGGAGATGCCCCCAGAGCGCCAGAGCGGTCTCTATTATATTTAAGTTGGCTATCGACCGCTCTCCTCTTAATACATGTGTGTGTGCTCCGTGTTCGTTGCGAACCGGCGGCTATCGATCCGCTGCACCAACTCCGCTCACAAAGGGCTCCTGATGCCAGTGCCAGGGGGCACGCCCCCTCCCCGTGTCGTGTCGTCTCCAGCCTGAAACTAACCTCATACCCCCAGGCTTGCCGCTTATAGGGATGTCCTTATCGTAGCAATCAGATTAAAAAACAAGGAAGTTTTTTGTTGCTTGGTTGAATACGATAAGAATTGTGTGAAAGCATTTATATGGTGACATGGCACACTATATTCGGTTGTCGATTTATCTGATAAATTAATAGGTAGGGAGCATACAAAAGGTGTTTTATGTTGAGATACTTATATAGGTTTACAATTTTGACGTAACAATGTAGCAACCTTATTATCCTGCCTCCCGCACCTTCCCCACCCCCCCGTAGACCCGGAATGTCAGCAACAGGCTACAGTACGAATTTGGACACAAGCAGTAGGTACAATGACCCCTACCTGAATTAGTCCGATAAAGGTCGATCGCTGTTAATAATTGGTAGAATTGTTATTCGGTTTGTGTCCAGTGCTTAATATTAGATACTTAATTCTAAAAATGATTGAATTATGATAAAGTATTTCGATAACTATTCATATCTCCCGTATGGTCTAGTGGCTAGGATACCTGGCTTTCACCCAGGAGGCTCGGGTTCGATTCCCGGTACGGGAAATTTACTTTTATATTTATTCATGCAAGTTAAAAATAATTATGTTTGAATTTTTTGTAGCTGAACGTTTCTTCCAACCCCTCATATTATTTCGGGTGAGGCTTTTGTGCCTCTCACTGCTCCGAGCGGTACTTCACCTTCCGTTGAGTGGTCTTTGTTAACAATATCTCGATTCTAATGAGCCCCTACTCGACACTAGTGGTCTCGACTCCCAGTAGCTTTTTGACATTTTCTCGTTTCGACACAATTTTTCTACCTTTTTCTACCTAACATTATTTAGATGTTTCAAAATCCAACAAGAGATTTACTCGTACATAATACATATTTGGGGCGGAAAAGATCGATATGTACAATATTCTTTGTGTGGGATTCCAACGGCAACACTTTTTAAATACGATTGAACAGGGAGATCCAATCCGAAGAAAAACAACTCCAAAAGCTACAAAATTACTGTAATCAATGTGCCATGTAGGATTTCACTTGTTTGCTCATTTTGACCTCCAAAACAAGGTTAAACAAATATCTGATATTGAATCATATAATTTATTATACTTATGCTGATTTGGGGAGTGTGAGGAACAGGGTGTTAAGTTCCTCATCCACCATTGAAAAGGCAGGATCCTCCGGCCAGACGGGTGTTGTGTCTGGTGGGCTACTGCCCAACGGTTGTTGTCGGGTTCTTGTATATATGTTAAAACGCTCGGATAACTTTAATATCGCGATGCAGGATTTAGTTCGTATGTGGCGAGATAGATGTCGCCACACTGCGATCGGGAGCCTGAATTTGCGGTTGTAATTTATCAAAGAACAAAATTAATATTTCACTATATGGTAAATTGTAAAGTGTTTAAGATGAAAGCACTTAAAATAATTGAATTGATGGTGGATATAATTTTCGCGTTATTCACGCTCCATCGACGCCATAACCTCGGCACTGGCGCTGCTCCGAACTCCGAAGTGGAGTAACGGTACAATGCAGTCTCCGAGACTTGGAAACGAGTGCGTGTCTGTATTGCGGGGTGAATCAGATCAAGGCAGCAATGCAACAACCTCCTTTGTTTGAAATTGTAATGTGCGTGTCTCAACATCCGATGTGGAACTATCGGATCTATCGGACTATAGGATGAGGAACTGTTTAGTTTATCAGCCTGCTAACTGCCCGTACACGATGAAACAATAACTATCGTGACTATTCGTGACCATCGTGTTTACCGTACCCTCTTAAACACGGAGGGGTCAATATAATTCGGTGCAACGTTCTCGGAATAATTTTCTGGATAAAACCAATCGACGACGAATTAACCTACCCTCATTTTACGCATAAAATTTTACATTACTGTGTAGAACACGGAACAGTCAGTTGGATGTAGTACCAACTCACCACAACACCTGCGAGTTGTGATTGTGTGGTCAGTAGAGCGCGACCAGGCGGCGCGGTGTCGGCGTATGCGCATTGCCAAGGTTTCCCAAATCATAAGCACATTCACGTACATACATTCAATGTAACATGTGGTTACTAATGCGTATTGTATATAAATAATGACAACAGTGACGTAAAATGGCAGTATGGCTAGCAGACAGACCCTTTGAATGTTAGGAAAGGGGATAGGGTTGTATGTATGTAATCACTACCACAACTCAAGTTGCAGAAAGGATTTCTTTAATCGACAACTTTATCTCATATTTCAGTGGTAATACGGTTCTCTATTCATTTGCTACATTTAAAAAAAAATGCGCTTATTATACCGAACGATCGGAGAAATTCTCCAAGTACGAAGTAAAAGCTCACGCTAGAAATGTTAGATAATTTTTACGTGGAATGCTTACAAAAGTGTCCCCCGAGAATGTGAGGAACGATGATGAAGGGAAATGGGAGGGGGAGGAAACGTATCATGGTGGGTTGCGCCGCGCCGGTGCAGGTGTCGCGGTTCGCTATCCGCTGGGTGCTGCTCATCGTGCGCAGCAGCGCGGAGACAGGGTCACGACCAGCGCACAGCCTCGCCGTCACAGTCATGTCACTATCGTAGTATGACATCATGTTAAACAATGTGTAAAATTAATGTACTGAAATAATGACTTTTCTGCTCATCAGAATACACTTTACACTGTTCTGTACATTACATCTAAAAAAAAATAAAAAATAATGTGGAATTATAAAATACGATCGGATTTGAAATATCAGTTATTAAAATGTACCTATTTATGTTAAAAATAACGTTAAAAAGACTTTGGGCTCGTCCGGGATTTGAACCCGGGACCTCTCGCACCCTAAGCGAAAATCATACCCCTAGACCAACGAGCCAGCGACATAAAGTTTAAAATTGTTGATCGTTATCATTAAGGTATTATAACAAACGTTACAAAAATTTTTAACAGTTTTATTCCGACGTATGTTTTATTCTTAGAACTTTCTTCCTCACAAGACGCTGCCGATAATGTAAGTAGGTCTAATAAAATGAGATATCGGTTATACATAAGTAAACATAAAGTAGGACGAGTTAATTAAATGAACCGTAACAGTACTCTCGTCGCGAGGCAAATAAATTGACCTAACTGAACTGGCATCGTTCTGTCCCACATGTCTTTTAGCTCAAACGATTATGTACTCTCTCTCTTATGATCATAGAGAGCATATTGGAACCGTTGGAAGGCGCTAGGGCTATCCAATTAATTCCCACGCTTGATGACATGCAATTGAAGATGCGATGCGAGTGATAACCCGCACATGTTAAATTCAGAGCGGTGTCATAATGGGCAACACAAGTAAAAAGTAGCACAGTATTCACTGCCTATCTAAGTACCTTCATTATGTTAATAACAACTTATAATAATAGTGTTGTAATATTGCAGGAATAGTGTCGGTGGAGGACATGCACGTGGAGGTGAAGCCGCTGCGGGGTGAGTGGCGCGCGCTGCTGGCGCACTACGCCGGGCCCGTCTCCATCGTGACCGTGGCCGCGCTGCTCGCCGCCGTGTTGCCGCTTGCCGGGTTAGACAAACACTCGCACTCTGCTGACATGCATCACGGAATCTTAATATTAAATTTCGTCTTGTGTTGCGTTCTAGTCTCTTCTGGTGCTGCTGCTACTGGTGCCGCGTGGGGCGGCGGAGACGGCCCTTCGACCGCAAGTACGACGTCTGCCTCAAGGGACTGCTGGCCATTATCCTCATCGCCTTGCTCACGCTGTTCCTGTAAGTACGGGACGCTGCATCCAATATCCGTTACGTGCGCTCTTTTTGAGATGATGACTCAACTAAAGTCTACGTTAACATAATCACCGTTGCTCTACAAAGTTTTGAGAATACCTAAGCGACGATCCGTTAGCGAGACTGAGGCAGTCGAACGATAAGACCTAAGTCTGAGGGAGTAGACTAGATGGGTGAGCGTGTTGTCCGGGCGCAGGTTCGGCGTGGTGTGCGCGTTCGCGACGGACTCCCAGCTGGAGAGCAGCAGCGCGGAGGCGGCGGGCTCGGTGCGCGCGGGCATCCGCGACGCGCGCGAGTTCCTCAACGCCACGCAGGCGCACGCGCGCTGGCTGCTCGTCGTCAACTACAAGGAGCTCGAGACCAACCTCGACTACATGCTCTACAGTGAGTGCACTCACTCTATTCTTGGTAGACTTGACACGAATTTCAAATCGACCGACTCCATCGAGACTAGCCGGCTAGTATCAGTAGCAGCTCTAACGCGTCGTGATGTTGACAGACATGGGCCAGAAGATGACGTCGAAGCTGGCGGAGTTCTCGCACGCGGGCTCGATGACCACGCTGAGCCAGATGGTGAAGCAGCTGGACAGTGTGCAGGCGCAGCTGCGCGACGTGCAGCAGCTCACCGCGCAGCTCAGACTCAAGGCGGAGGAGCTCAACACCGGTGCGCTACACGCCATTACAACATTCCATTACTAAAGTCAAAGCCAGAAGTGTTCTAATTTTCTAATTTGAGTGTTGTTCGAGCAGGTTTGCGGCGAGAGAAGCACCGGCTGCTGCAGACCCTGGCTCGGTGCGACCAGCCCAAGTGTCTCGCGCTGCAGAACAAGTACAAGATCGGACAACTCGACACCGAGATACAGTACAGCCAGGTAACACACCTTCCATGTACAGTTCGTGTGTGTCCAAGCGTTGTCGATGTGCTGTGTTACGCCTTAAATTCAATAGCTTCGCACTGTTTGCCTGTTCAAGGTCCACGATACAAGCGCCAGGAAAAGCATTTTTTTTTCTTATTAGTTCTTCACCCACTTATACTGGCCATCGACAAATCATAAGTGAATCTGCCTTTTATGAAGCAACTATATGTTTAAAATCTCGCAGCATTGTTGTCTATTTATCATGCAATGTGTATAATTTCACGCTATCCTGGATAGATGCTCGATCAATATTTCCCGACTGTAAGTACCATCATATCACATGTGTAATGTAAATAAAATGTTCGAAAAAGTACTCCATTACAGGGTCTCGGTTTGAAAGATTTTGTATAATAATACTTATTTTATGGCGCGTGTTTGAAAGCAGGTTTATTTTTAAATGTTAGTTATGTAAATTTGTCTCAAGAAGTAGTCGCCACAGGCGTTCTAGTGACTGATAAACTCGAGTAACCGTCCGTTCGTTTGGAACCAACCTTTACAATTTGGTATTGCGGAGGATGAGTCCCAGTATCCGGCGGTAGCGGCGGTGAATGTAGTCCCTCGGTGGCAGATGCCGGACGTGTCGGAGCTGCTGAGCAACGTGTCGGCGCTGCTGGACTCGCGCATCAAGGAGGAGGTGGCGGACGGCCGCAAGGTGCTCGCCGACATCGAGGCCGGCATCCAGCGCTCCGTGCACAACCACGTGCCCGAAGTCAAGATCGCCATCGCCGACACCGGTACGCACACCTCCCCCTTGCCGCACACACACACACACACGAGTTCACATGCTACGTAGTGAAACACGCTTCCTCTATGCATCGGTGGGCTCAAAAAAAATGTGTAATATTTTAATAATGTACGTTGCCGTCGGCCGGCGTTCCAGGGCGCAAGCTGGAGGCGATAGCGAACGAGATCACGTACAAGGCGGGCAACGCGAGCGCCGAGCTGGAGCGGCAGCGGCAGCAGGCGGACGCGCTGCAGCGGCTGCACGAGCGCTACGGGCCCTACCGCCGCTACGCCGGCCTGGCCGCCGCCGCCGCGCTGCTGCTGGTCGGTACTCGCGCCGCTCGCGGCACTCCGGCTCGTCGCTCGACTAGTGCTATGTGACGCGGAGTGTTCTGACGCAGATCACGGTGCTGCTGGCGTGGGGGCTGGTGTGCGGCGTGTGCGGCAAGCGGCCCGACGCGTACGGCGCCAGCGACTGCTGCAACAAGGGCGCCGGCTCCAGGAGTCTGCTCTGGTAACGCTACACGCACATATATCTACGATACATTACGTACAATAACCTTTGCCCCTCATTGACACGACGCCCACTAGCTATATTGGCAATTGGCTCGCTCCATATTAAATTGCATCAAAATTACTATCAACCAATGAATTGAGTGTTCCGTTTCGGGTGTAGAGGGGTGAGGTATGTAGAATGCGAACTCCTGCAACCGTGAATGATGATCGATGATTCGGGTTTTTCGGTTTCACGGGGAACGAGATGATGGATTTTCGCCCTAGGCGAGTACCAGGTGTCCGGTGTGTATAGTAATGTAGTGTGCATACCCCGCAGCGGCATGGGCGCGGTGTTCGTGGTGGGCGGCGGCGTGTCGCTGGTGCTGCTGGCCTACTTCGCGGTGGGGCTCGCCGCGCAGCGCTTCATCTGCGACCCGCTCACGTCAGTATACTCTACACTACACCACTACACGCGACCGCAGAGACCATTCAACACAATGAACATTGATAACATTCGCCGCGGTCGCATATAAAAAGGTCTTCGAGGTCGGCTCGTACGACACTCAAAGAGATTTCGTTTTGTTCCAATGTCATATTTGTTATGAATTATCGTGAGGTTTCTATTCGTTTTATTTGCGTCGTTATATAGAGTTAGATGATGGCTCGTATTGACAATAGTATAATGTGATTAACGCGTTCGAATCCAGCGAGCCCCGCGACAACCGGCTGTTCGCGGACCTGGAGCGGCTGGTGGACCTGGAGAAGGCCATGTTCAACGAGCGCCGGGACCCCGACTTCAACATGACCGCCGTCATCGTGCGCTGCCATCAGAACCAAACTCTCTATAAGGTGATGCAATCGTTCTGTGCACCGTTTTTTACTATCACTATGTGAGATTATTCTAAAATGTTTAGGAGTCCCGTCAGTCTCATCGACCGAACTAAACGGTGGTGATAAATTTATGATAGCATTGTCTGCAAAAGGTCTTCGTTACGAGCGTTCAAATACGACACTCGTAGGTCACGCGTAGATACCGAGCCGTAACCCCGCAGGGTCCTTGCAGGCGCTGCACCTGCACCGGCTGTACGACCTGGAGGCGGTGCGCGCGGGCGCGGCGGCGGGCGTGGCGGCGCGCGTGGCCGCGCTGCGCCCGCGGCTGGCCGCCGTCACGCTGCTGCGGCCGCCCGCGCGCCGAGAGCTGCGCCGCCTCGCCGACATCGGCCTCTCCGACTTCCGCTTCGACCGCATCCTCTCCGCGCTCGACACCAACGTCACGTCGCTGGCGCTGGAGTCGCTCGCGCGCCAGCTCAACGGCACGGCGCGCGCGCTGCCGCGGGGGCTGGCGCGCGAGGCCGCCGACCTGGCCGCCGCCGCCGCCGCGCTGCAGCGGCTGGCCGACGACACGCTGGCGCCGCTGCTCGACTGCTCCGCGCGCCTCAACGCCACGGCGCTGCAGCTGCGCGACGGCATGCGCTTCAACCACCCCTCGCTGCGCGACGCCATCGCCTACCTCACGCGCGAGGTGGACGCCGCCGAGCTCTTCCTCAACACGCAGGGGCCCGCGCAGCTGCACAACGTGAGTGCACGCGCCGCGACCTCTCTCCGGCCTCCCGCCGCTCCTTTCGTCTGATGTAGCGTTTGGGAGCGGTCGAATGTGATGTGTAACGGAGCGGTCGGTCCGACGCAGATGACGGGCCGGTTCGCGGAGGCGCTGACGGGCAAGCTGCAGGCGTACCTGGCGCGCGTGCAGGCGGCGGCCGCGCACGACGTGGCGCGCTGCGGGCCGCTCTCCAACGCCTTCAACGCCACGCGCGACGCCGCCTGCAAGAAGATCCTCATGCCCACCGTCAGTACCGCCCTCTCTTCCTTCCTTCGTGCGCGCAGGTGTGTAACCGACTGTACAACGCACGCGTTTTGTTGTGTCTCGCAGAACGGGTACTGGATGTCGCTGGCGTGGTGCGTGGTGCTGTTCCCGCCGCTGCTGGCGGTGGCGGGCCGACTGGCGCGGCTCTACCGCAACGCCGACCCCTACCCGGGCCCGCTCGTCGAGGCGTGAGTGCTCTACCTCACTCTACCACCCCGCCGTGCGGAAGCGTAGCGCGTCCGATACGGCTACGGTGATGCTACGACGTGGCTACGCGTCATTACGTCACTCGTAACGTCACAGTCGCCATAAATAGTGCAACGGTCGCCGCTACGGCCCCGCGCGGCAGACGACCTTTCATTGAAGAATATTCCACGATTAAACAAACGGTGGATGTGATACCGACGGTCCGGGTAATACAGTTTATATAGGAGCACCCCACTCCATGTCTCTTCCTTACAAAATTACGACGAATTACTCGACGTAAGAATGGGCGCCTTCGTGAATCGCACTATCCGTAACCCACAGTGTCATATCTTTCCACTTTCTTTAATCTGCAAATGGAAGAGGAGCGATCGCAGGAACATCAAATACTTCTAATTATGAGGGTTTCATAGTTAAACTGGACCCCTAATATATAATTGTTTAATCGCCCTAGAATACATAATTGAAAGTACGCACGAGACGTTTACTTGCTTTGACTGCGCTCGCACCTTCAATCGTTGAGCACACCCAACGACCATATTGCTTTTCAATACTTGCCGTCGGCCTTTAACGACACTTAAATAATATCTGTTGACAATGTTGGTAATGCGTATTATCGAATGTGGTCGTAGAGATGTGATCCAACATTTAATAAAATCCCTGATGACATAGTTATTGTTCAATCTCGATTAATTTTCTTTGTAATTTTTACTATACGGAAATACGTATTTGCGATAGCACCCTATAGTTTTGAGTGCGCATTACGGCCCTGGCAATGTGCGCGGGCGCAGTGGCGGTGAGACGATCGTTTCGTGTTTATTTGATTCGTTGCTTAGACTAAAACCGTCGCTGCGGCCGCACCCCGGGGCCACAGATTATATTAAATTTTACAATCGGTCTTCCCTTTCTCTCTGTCCCCTGAAGTTAGACAGTGATACGACATATGTCTAGCGAGAGAAGTTGTATTTGTTAGATTAGTGGGCTCAATATCATTTATCGCTCATCGTCACCATAATTTTAATGAATTGTTTGCAGATCGTGTTCACTGCAATACATTTGTCCAAATTATTGCAATTTTTTTTTGTATTAACCATCCAGTACATATAGTATCGCACTCATAATGATGTGCGCGCGCATTAACGTTAATCTATGCTCGAGGAATTCATTCGTTCATTTATTTGTTTGTCTGCAAACAATTCCGTTTCTTTCTTCAGTTCTATTAATTTCTGTTGTTTCGTTTCATTTTCGTTTGGTTCGACTAATTTAATATAGTTGTTATGATTTGAGAGCTGTGTTAACATTGAGTTGTGTAGTATGAGTTTATCGGTGTGTCCGTTTGTTTGGGTTTGTTGTGCACCCCACATCCCTCGCCCGTAGCGCTGGCCGCTGGCCGCTGGCCGCTGGCCGCTGGCTGGTTGCCGCCGCCGCACACGTCATTACTGGGACTTATGATTGTTGCGATTTCTTAATAAAAATAACTTTGGGATTTGTCATGTTCTGTGCAATTGACATTGGATCCGTGGGTTTTTAACTAACACACTTGATTTAAAATAATCTACTCCGCACTTATATAAATGGTACCTACTATGTGACAGGTATCGTTGGCTCTTACTCTTCACACTTATTTATACTTACATAGTTAGTGTCGATCTGTTGTCGCGTGATGTTCCCGGTTCAATATCAATTACGCATCTTGTTTGTTTTGCTAGCCTAACTTGACTTGGGCGTGCAACACTACATCGAGAATACTTGATATAAAATGGCGCATTTCCGGTTGAAGAGCTATCGCTACGAACGACGACGTCTACCTACTTTTATATATGTTTTTTTTTCTATAAAATTGATATATTAACTATCTAATACTGTGTATGTACATATTTTATATTCGATAGTTTGATTTTGAAATTGGTTTGTGTTTTTCTTTTAGTTGTTTCATCTCACCGCCACGAAGAGTAGATTAGTAAATTGGGTGCAAAACAATTAATTGGAAATGATAATTATCCTCGTTATTACCTAATTGCCATTGCGTAGCCCATCGGGCGAGGATAAAAACGGAGTACTAAATTAAATGGCCCTTCTGTGTGACCCCACACGCGTGCGGGGTGGTATAGTAACGTGCGGGTGTTGTTGGCAGCGACTATGAGCCGATGAGCCAGGCGCGCGGCTGGTGGCGATGACCCCACGCCTCCTCCGGTAACACTCCACGACATACACCCCTATTAGTTACCCTCACACACACAGACATCGCCGCCACGTAACGACACCTTCACAACCACAGATCGAAACTAAATAGTAAACTAAAATAATAGGCGCTTTTAAACGGTCGTATGATCGTTGGTAAGGTCGGTGTCGGTGCGTGCGGGGCGATGGCTCGATATCGAATCGCTCGTGGCGTGTGCTCTTCGACCAATATCGGCTTGCACCGTGGTACCCGTAGTGAACGGCGCCTCTGTTTATTGGACGTATTTATCAAAATGCTGAGAACATGGCCGATGCGGGAGCAATGTTAGTCGTAATAAGCGAGTGTTGGAATGCGTCCAGTGATCAAGGCGCGTGTTGTGTGGTCAGTGTGTGGTCGGTAGTCGTGCGCCGGCGGCCGGCGGCGGGAGGTAGGTCGGCATGCATCGCTAGCGCATCCATTGCTTGCGGCCGCGGGTTACTTCAACATGCCGCTCGAATGTAACCCGCATTCTAACCATCGACGTGTAGATTTTATTTTTATTTGCAATTATGTAAATTAAAAATATAAAGTTTTGCTTATGAGCAACTCGGTCCCTGTCGAAGACGTCACGTTTTATAGTGCTATGATACTTACAAATATATGTTTAAACTAAAATTGGAGATGGATGTCGCGAAGAGCTCGTAAGCAAGACGCCACGCCCTGGTCTGTTATTTCGTTCGGTTAGTTCCTATTGTTTCCCTGTTATTATTTTGTTTTAGTTTCAACATCGACTCATCCTACATAATGAGGTTAATTTGTCAGAGCCGACGACGTCCTTATGTAGTGCTAACAATAACTTACTGTATTTCGTCGGTATCGTATAGGTATCTACATTATTAGTAGGTATTTGTCAGGTAGAAATATTGGTATTGTATTTTAGAACATTCGTAGTACCTACCTACCCACACTAGGCCGGGCGAGCCCCGCATTTCCAAGCTGTCATACATCTAGCTCATTTCTCTTCTCAACTTCCCCGTGCATCGTGGGTTTTCTTATCCTTATTAACGCGTTCTATTTATTTTGAACTCTCTCATCAGATGCGATAGAGGTAATTTTCCTGTAATGTAACCTCTATTTCGAGTCACGTCCTCGTATGTCAGCCCTGCGTGTGTGCGTTTGGACCGCGGCCTCGCGGACCGGCCGCCGCCCCGCTCGGACCTTCGTAATGTCACCTTATAATGTAATTACAATGAAGTTGGTCGGTATAAGGCGAGCGTTGGGGCGCGGCGGTCCGCCGGCGAGCGGGGCCGATGGCTGACTGTCTGTCTGTGTTCTGTTGCAGCGAGTATTTGTATGACGCGTACGCGGACCGCGATAACGTACCCCTTGCCAAGTAAGTGCCCGGCGACGCCCTCACCCGCCGCCTCCCTCCTCACACGCTGCGCTGAACGCATGCGCTTCTTGTTTATACGAATCATTAACAAAAGTGTACACTCAGCTGTATATTAAGAGCGTCTGTAAAATGCCATAATGTACGGCTCGGTGTACGCTCCTCTGCATGGTTTAGCTTATTTCCTTTTTATACTGTCGATCCTAAATCTTACAAATTTAATGTTACCATAACTTGAGTGGTAGACTAATTTGTAACTAGTGTGTTAGTAGTTGTCTGTAATAAAATTAATGTAACACGCTAATGTTAATATTCGGTTAGAGGCATGATGCGACAAACGGGTGGCACGATGGTACTACTGTACTCTTGTTATGATCGCTGTATTATATAATAACAAATAGAGCGAAATGCATGCGACCGTAACTTCCGCATGAAAATGTGTAACAACAGACTCTATCTTATGTTCGGTTCTTTCCATTCATTTCATTATGTTATGTTACTTTAAACGGTTAGGAACCGGCTCCCGTCGGATGAGTAGATCATAGAATCGTCCTAAGATGTTGGGTAAGAGTTTGTTCGCGACGCTATGTCCGTCGGGCCGGCCGCCGCCCGCCGCCCGCCGCTGACGGCGCGGTGGCGGCCGCGCCCCGTAACACGACGCGACGCTGGCTGCGCGCAGCGGTTCGAAGCGCAGCACGCTGGACATCGAGGGCAAGATCGCGGAGTGGCGCGAGCGCAGCCTGCCCTCCGCACCGCCCGGGGACGGCGGGCTCGGCACGCGCCTGCTGCTGGCCGGCGACGACGTGGTGTGCCAGCTCGTGCCGCCCGCCGTGCTCGGCCCGCCCGCCGCGCTCATCGACGACCTCAAGACCCGGCTCGACGCCAAGGACGAGGACAACGAGTCCGGCATCCACGAGTCCGAGTAACCGACCCGCGGGCCCGCGCGCCGCCCGCCCCGCCCACGCCGCGCGTGCTGCGCGTGCTGCCCGTGCTGCCCGTGCGGCGCGCGCACCGCGCGGCTCGTGGCGCGCTGCCGCTGCCACGGCCTTAGACTCTAGTGGAAATTATTTTTAATATGTTCCTAGCGTACTCACCGTTGATGTTGTAAAACTTTACTTCCGAAATTGAACAGGGTTTTGTTTCATCGCGTGCGAAATTTCGACCAATTTTTTGTAGTATACTGAATTTAACTCGTCTTCCGGTGCAAGTGTCTGACGCGTTTTTGATAAACTTTTAAATGTTGTAGCGGTTTTGTCAATGTGTGCTCGTTTTAATGTAACGCATTTTATTGAAGTTTTTGATGGATCCGGCCCCGTTGGACTTTTTATGAACTCTAATAGTCTCGTATTTAATTATATAATGAGCTGCAGTCGTAAACCGATTCGCGACCTTCACGACTCCCGTGTGATACAACTGTCCGTAGTTATTCAATCATATCAGAAATTAATATCATTAGGTACATTATGAATTATCTATATTCTTATATACAGTAACAATTTAATATACGCTTACGCTTAGTCACTATAAAAAAATCGTCCGTTCGCTATTACTACCTAACTAACCGCTTCTGCCTCAACAAACCGTTAATGTAAGTTTTGACTGGCGTTGGATATGTTTGGTCATGACCGTAGGTGTCCAAGGTCTGTCCAAACATTCGAACCTGTATACTAAACGCAACGCCGCGGCGCCGGTACAAGTTTATACGATCGCCGTATTTTATATTCACTTACTGTAGCGACTTATTGTATCGTATTGGAAACTAATAGTTTTTATACAAAGCATACTGTAAGGTAGCACTGTTTGTATGGATTTACAAATGTTAATGAATTGCCAGATTACAAAATAGGTCCAAATTTAATGCTTTAAAATTAATATCGAAGGCTAAGGTAGGAGATGTCACCGCACGGAATCATATTGAACGTTTGTTAGCTGTTATAGCTATTGACCTCACAGCAGATACATTATGTCATGGATGGAAGATGAATAAGTCTGTACCGACTATGGGGTAGAGTTTAAGTATAGAGTAGTGTCGAGAACGCTAGTTTGATGTGTTTCCGTGCCGGCGCGGGCGCGGTACATTCGTGCTTATAATTCAAATTTTATATCATGCCGCCGTCTTCATAAATTAATTCTTATATAATGCCTCATAAAAGAGGCTTTGACTAATTTCAAATATTTGATACGATATCATTGATTGATGATATGACTACAACATTATTTCTATATTTAGGCATTTGATACTTATAACGAATCGCCTTTCAGCTGCTGCATTTAATACCAGCCGTCGACACGTTGGCAACAAATTCTGAGTGGCTAATCAACTCATAACCGCATAATACGTAATTGCAATGCAGTGAATTGATAACCTTGACATAATTATATACGTACTTTACATATAGTTTATAAGGCAGTTACGCTCATATTTATAGAAATTCCTATCATCGTTATAAAACACTTTAAAATTGTTTTATGCTGCTTGTATAAGATGACATTAAATTTCTATCAATTTGAGACAACTATTCGATAGGTCGTCTACAGCGGTGGAGATAAAGTTAGCTAGGAAATATTCTATTTTAAGGAGGAATGTGGGCCGCAATGAAATATTCATTCATACTCATAATACCATAACGTAATCATCCAAATTGTTTAACCAACACCGTTGTATAGGATCTCACTATTGACGATAATTATAACTATTTAATAATTAAATAACTTATTGTCATTAAATAATTTGTATCGTTTTGTCGACATATCGATGTTTCTACATTTATACCTACATTGTAAGGTAATGTTTAGAATAAGGTCTAGTATCGTAAAGCAAGGGTGAACGAACACCATAATCATTTGTTTCGACGGTGACGTCATTCAACTGTAACTTTTGGATTTGTTTGTTGTTTGTGATATTGGTGTACCGTGAGCGTGGTTACTCGGGCTCGTGCAGCGGGCGGCACCTAGAGCCGCTAGGGGCGCTAGTGCCGCTAGGGGCGCTGGGGGCGCTAGGAGCGCTAGGGGCACTAGGGGCGCAGCTGGCGGACGGCGGTAACACAACACTAACTAATATGCCTGCGCGTGCGCTTCTCAAGTATTATGCTCTTTATATGTATGATTTTTTTTTAAGACCTTCCACTTGATGCGTGCGGTTGTTACACAGTTTTAATTTTGTTTAATTATTTGACGGCAAATTAGTTTCCTGCATGATTCTAACATAGACGAGTCTATTCGGCTCACAGGGGCTGGGTGTAGAAACGTTCAATGAATCAATAGAATAAAAAAAGTATGTGTTTTAATTCAAATGATTGAGTATTGCAGGATGTCGTTAAGGTATTCATTTCTACACCATCTTCTTACATTAACCAAATTTCTTTATAATTATGTGTTAGTTGTTATGTTTCGTGGTTGGTATCTAACGGGTGTGTGTGTGTGTGTGTGTGTGATATAGAACTGTTTCGTAATTTGGTTTCTGTTGCATGTACGACCGCTACTCCCTGCGTTTGCTAAGCTTCTGTTATATTCTTCTAACAATAATTCAGTTTCTGTAATAACCCTTCAGTCTAATGTTAGTCAATGTCCCTGCATTTCAACATAATAAACTCGACGTGGAAAATGGAAAACTGTTTGCCCGCACCGAAATTCTAACAAACTGACGAAATCAATCTTTAAACCACATCCGTTTTCACTTTTCAACGTCGCTATGAAGCCACAGTTGAGTAAGATCAGTAGATCAAGTTAATCTATCACGCTTTTGAATTAAATTCAGATTTGTCGTTTAAACTTAATCTTCTTTATCCCCAATTTTATTATTGGAAACTTTTATCGAGTCGATTCTGATGGTGGATTGCGTGTGTCGGTCGGCAGCGCCTACAAGGCTGAGAAGCGGTCGGGGCGCGACGGGCGCGGCCGGCCCCGCGCGGAGGGGGCGGGCGGGGGCGGGGGCGGGGGCGGGAGTGGGGCGGGCGGGGCTGGGGCGGGCGGGGCGGGCGGGGCGGGCGGCGGGCCCGGCGCGGCGGCCGCGCGGCCTGACCCCGCCCTGGCGGCGCCTCTCGACGCATACCACGCGCGCAGATATAATGATATGGCGCCAAAGTGAGTATACTTACACTATTCACTCCATCATAGTTTTACTTTGTATACACATATATTTATTCCAAGTGTTTTTCTTCCGAAGGTTTGATTATGATACCATAATCAAGTTATTGGTCATGAATAACCTACGACGTGACAGGTGTGCCATTCGAACAATTAAAGCCACCCGCACTATATCTGTACTCAAAGAAGCGGTCGCTCACCGCTCCACGTTCACTGTGCACGCATATTGTTGAGCGCACGCGCACCAAGTTTGTCGCGGTGACGGTATGTTTGTTACAGGCACTGGGAAGAAGGCCCACCCCGCTACCACGGGCCTACTGAGTACGAGCGACCACCACCGTACTACTATCCCGGACCAAAGTGAGCACTAACTTTTAACGATTACAACCAAACAATAACTGCGTATATTTTTGTAATTTATCTGAAAAATAAATGTTTAACTATTGGATCCAGAGAGTGGCGCCGTCAGCGCGGCCGCGGAACTCGTCAGAGATAGTAGTAAATACCTGGGCAATTTGGCAATAACCATGTTTTTAAACTGTGCGCGGGATGTCGGGATAGTTGGCATATGGGTGTCGTTGTCCTTCCCTCCTATACCTAGGACAGAGAGGAATGAAAAGAAAGGCAGCTCTACCATGAATCAAATAGCCTAGCTAGCTATATTTGGCTAGCAAACTGTTTCTGTGCTATTCTTCCATAAATACATATTGTAACTTCATAGTGGACCTACCGTTTCTTGTGTTTCGTCAGATCAGGATGTTAGTGTTGGGATGTGTTATGGAGAGTATCCTTATAATTAAATCATTTGGTTCACGCACAACATCAGAAAATATCAAAGACTGGCTCATATATTATGGTCGTATGGTGTTTTGTTGTCACATGGATTGTAGGGTTATTGTCATACCTATCTATTATTTGTGTCGTTTGCATTTAGTCACGGGTGATGAGCGCGTCAGCTCTATTTATCAAGATCCCCAAAAGTCAAGTTTATCCTTAGTGAGAGGTATAATTTCTGTTCTGCGTATTTGTTATGCCATACATGATACTCGCTCCCGGGATATTGAAACGGTTGCTTTTATGTCATTGTGTCGCTATCATTGCACTATGAATAACATTAAAACATAATATAAATGTCCTTTTTTTATTCCAGCGATAGACAGTAAACTTGCGCTCACGGAACTGGACGAAGATATGCTGAAGTACTGAGGAGACCTCCCCTATGAACCCCCCCCCCCCCCCCCCCCCCCCCTACGTATGACTCTACAATACTGCGATAGGGATCCTAGTAGAGAAGAGGCCATGATAGAGGCCATAGAGTGCTACGATATTGTTGTGGGTGTTTTATAAGCGAGCCAAATCAACTCACATTTCTCACACACATTTCTCTCAATCTCTCACATTTTGAGATTTTGATGGCAGTTTTAAATTCACCGCAACAATGTGGTAGTGTTATATTACACAATTCGTATCCTTTACTTTCTGACCCCATTTTGATCGATATTCTATAGAGAAATATTCCATAAATTAGTGATAAAGATATCTTATGTATCCTTAAGATGTGACATGAATTATGTAGGTACAATATCTGTGTGGTGATGGAGGTAAACTTTGGTTCGTAGTCGTAATCAGATATTTAACTCTAGTAACGTCACGCGAGTACGTGTTTAGTGTATTCCGTTTACTAACGGCGCCGATTCTGTTGTAGCACGGACTAAACTAAGTGTAGGCACGTACATTTAATTGTGGCAAATAAATATTTTTCGTTGAGTCAAGTTAAGTTTAATCTTAGTTTGTGGACAATATAATTGGCACTGACGTGTGTCGATAGCCAGTTCTCAGTGACGGTCACTGCCATATTTGGACTGTCCAATGATTGAGTGGTCTGGTCGGCGGCGCGGCGGTGGCCGGCACTCGTGTGGTACAATGGTAGCTCAAGCGGAGTGGACGTGCCCCGACCGCGCCGCAGCTCAAGATATTCGTAGTACGAGTGTTGGCTTTAAATGATTTACTCAATTATAATACTTTATATGTGTTGTTGATTATCGCGGGCTATGCATACCGCACAAAATGTTTTTTTGTCTGAAATCTAAGAGATTTGTACTATTAAGTTAGATTATACTATATATTATCTAGATGTAAGATATTCTCTTCGTTTTATCACTCTATGAAAAGTCAATGTTCTTGTGAGAAATCGGCGAGATCGTAATGCATTTATCAATTGTAAAAGTTAGTATTAATCACATTTACAAATGTCCCGAGTGACGGCCGCGTGTAATGTACTGCGGGCGCGGCGGAGCGGACAACACGACAAACACGTTATATTCATTATATATTATTATTATTTTTAAGTGCAAAGCCTCGTCGAGCGCGCCTGTTCCCTCGCATAGCTAATGAAATTAATACTCGTACAGAAGGAACAGCTGCGCCGACGAACAAAATTGTAATATTTACAAACGTTTAAAGGGATTAGTTAAAAGCGAGCGCGCGATTATCACAATATTTACTGATGATGTTTTGTTATAAGAATGTATTCAACATTCGCAAATGGACGCTCCATTTATTTTAAGTTATAGCGGATATCGTCTCGTATAGGTACCTATTAAACGATGTCGGAATTAATGTAATGTCGGGATTGAGCGAGCGGTCAGTGCGAGCGGACTCGGCCGCGCTATTGTATGTAGTTTAATTATTTGTGATTAATGAACGTTATGTTAGTGGTTGGCTCGGCGCGAGGCGGGTGCAAATATTACTTTTATTGAATAACATCATCGTGTCATATCGTTAGTAAGTCCCGTTTGTTGTATGTATGTGTGTGTGTGAGTGTGTAACGACGATGCGTGTGTGTTAGGTATACCAAACAAATATTTTTCGTAGATGTGGTTGGTAACGGGCTCTGCATCGCCGCCAAGTGACTTTGATCCTTATTGACGGTAACTTGTGGTTGAATTGCCAGTAAGGTGTCGTTAAGGGCGGCTGCAGAGCCCCGCGCCGGTGTATGGCGAGGCAGCGATGTGCGGCGGCCGGTTCTGTGTCAACACCGTTGACAACATCCTTTAAATATACTTACAACATTTTGTTATATTATACAAATCGTATTACGGTTCTTACAATTGAAATGAAATGATTTATTTTACACAGTCACGATTTCTGGACTCATCAAGTCTTGTTAGAGGTATTTTAGGTTAATTATATTTCTCACACTTAAAAGTTTCTTCAGCAATTGATATGCCAACGTAAAATGAACTGTATTGTAATAAGCACTAGGTTCAAACCGGTTTAGCATTTCCATGGCTGGCTCGTCAAGCGTAGTTTAGTCGCGCGTGTCCCGTGACCCGCGCGCACTAAGCTATCCTCTCAGTGATTGTCAATTATGGTATACGGCGATTGTGGGTGTTTATGGTGCGTGAATGAGTGTGTAGTGTGTGTGTGTGTACATACACATACGCATACATATGTGTCTGCGTGTGTGTGTATGTATGTGTATGTGTCTGCGTGTGTGCACTGTCGCCTTGCGTCGAGTGTGTCATGATCTCGTGTGTGTTGTCTTCCTTGTCGCCGATAAGCTCACCACACGACCAATTCTGGTTCTTGGGTGTGATGCTAGAGGTATAAAGTGCTACACCGACTGCATACTATTTGTCACAATCCTACATTAACGATAATAGTTGGGGAAATACCTAGGAAGCGGCGGTGTGGCATTATGTTCTCTATACTGTAATGTAGAAGGTCGAATTTACTGGGAACATTTGTACATTTCCTGCTCACTTTACCTTAGAAACTCTTCCATTTTGGAATAACTGTCGAGTAAATTTAGTAACTTCGTTGTGTGCTCGCTGCTCAATGTTATGGTGTGTTATGGTGGTGCTGTTAGACGCATCGGTCTGTTTATTTGTGCGCAGGAGTCGGTGATGTTTATTTAGCCGTCTGGCATTTTAGTGCCGCGATCTGATAATGCGCGAGTTGCGACCGCGACGCGCCGGACTAGGGTTAGTAGATGTTAGCATAAGTTAGTGTAATGTAATTCCAATGTAATCTTGAAACAAATTGTAGTTATAACCAAAAAAAGTTTTGTAAGGATGCCGGCATGGAGCGAGGGCTGCGCCAGCCGCAGAGGCGTGTGTTGACGATTGTAAAATAAACATTTAATTATATCTTACATGTTGTATTTTTTATTTCGATTGCGATTGTGGACTAAAGGTCCACCAGGTTGATTTTAGTTTCCAAATCATAAGTGCAAGCATTGTAATGGTAGGTATAGGATAAAAAACGAAAAGTAAATAACCAACACTTTATTGAGTGCGTCCACCCACACGGGTGACGACTGGCTCGCTCACCTCACGTATGCTACACTACTCTAGAATATGGATAAGTATAAATACGGTACGTATAACTAGTGAATACTGTGCGTGTCACGGGAAGGTACTGGCGGAGATCTCGCGGCCTGCGCCGGCGCCGCCTCGCCGCGCACTCTGCGGGGATAAACACGAGTTAGTTTCTTGACCACCTACTATGCGCCTTTTTGTGACCACTCAGTACAGCGGGTAGAGCGAGACAAACAAGTTAGATTCTCAACTCTATTTCGAATGCTTTACGCGTGCTATACATGTCACGAATTCCGCATCGGTAATGTAGTAGTTCCGATCAATGAGTACCAGGCAATCATAGAGGGTGTGGAGTACTCACACGTGTGCGGCGCGCTGTGTTCCGCTGGAGCGGCGGCGGCGGCGGAGCGCAGCAGGCGGTCGAGCTCGGGGCGCGCGGCGCAGTGCAGGAAGTGTCGCGGGCGCACGCCGCGGAACACCTCCAAGATGGACGGCTTCACGTTGTAGAAGATTATCGTCTGCCCGCGCGCGTGGAAATCGTCGATCAACGCCTTTATACCCTGCAAATACGGTTCAATCTTTAAGTCAAATACATGCATAGATAGGTACTGTGGGCTGTTATGATGGGCACTTTATTATTTTTGTTCTGTGTTGTAGCTATTTAGATACAGGTCTTCGGCTTTCACAGAGAACAAAAACCAGACAATATTCTGACATTTAATATCTTCATAACTTGCGTCAGTATTTATGCAGCTAATTTCCTAAGCGGCCGGATTCTCAGTAATGTACTTAATTAGTAATGAGGATTGATTAAACAGTGGGTAGGAAGGTATAGGTAGTATGTATGAGTACCTTGGCGGCGGTGAAGTCGGCGGCTTGCACGTGCGTGGCGTCGATGACTAGCGGCTGCGCGCGGCGCCGCTCGGCCGCCTTGCGCAGCGCGCGCCGCACGTACTCCGCGGACGGGAAGGCCAGCGAGCGGTCCACCGTTGCCACCAGGTGCTCGATGCCATCGCTCGACTGATTTACACACAACTTGATTATACCCCCTTTCTTCCCCATAAGGTGGTCATAGACACAAAAATTGTTCAAACAATTGGGAACAACAATCACCTAAAAAGTACTGCACAGAGGTAAGGCAAGGAGTCTTCCATACGCCAGACAGTCATTCTTCTATCTATCTAGGCAGACCCTACATTTAAAATAAATATGAATGTAGGTAAGTAGGTTACCACAGCAGTGGTGACCTTCACGGAGGGTCTGGCGGAGGCGTAGAGCAGGAACAGCAGGTTGACGGCGATGCCGATCACGATGCCCAGCTCCAGCCGCAGCACCAGACACGTCGCGAACGTCACCACCGCAGGGATTATGTCCAACTCTGTTCCGTGATACAATAATAATTAATATCTGGTTCTTAAGTATATTACACCGATTATGACTTCACGTCATATATATAGCAGAGGTATTGTTGAAGAGGTCCAATAATGACATTAGTCTCAATCGTGCGTTAGATCGTAATACTAACTTTTAGTCCTCCAAATCGGCTTAAAGACGTGCAGCTCCATCATGAAAACGACGGCGGCGATGATAACAGCCGCTAGAGACGCTTTCGGAATGTAGTAGAAGTATGGTGTCAGGTACTGGAATGTGGAAAGAGCTTTTGTTAGTTGAACCTTACAAGGTAGGATTGTAGAGTACCTATTGTAGGAAGACGAGGGTGTATCAGAGTGTCACCTGGAGCGAGAGCAGCACGAGCGCTCCGGTGTAGAGTCCGCCGGCGGTGGTTGCCACGCCGGACGCGTGGTTGACGGCGCCGCGGGAGAGCGCGCCCGACACCGGCATGGAGTGCGCGAACGCCGACGCAATGTTGCACACGCCCAGCGCGATCATCTCCTGCGTTGCGTCTATGTACTTGCCCTCCGCTGAGAACGATATAGGCATTGAAAGTAAGTTATCTTCTCCATATCAATGAATATAGGTGAGTTTAGTTTGGTTACGCGGGACAAGGAACTTTTAGACAAAATTATAAAACTAGGTCCTTCATGCATTCGGAAAAGCCTTGCCTAAGAACTGGATATAGACAATCAATTACAGTCGCCTGATTTATTAAGAAACAGCGGTGTGTAGACTCAATTCGCAATACTCACAGAACACCTTAGCGAGGGCGATGTTCTCGAGGATAGAGAGCAACGGCACCACGAAGATGGCCGAGCCCAGGGTGGAGGCCATCTCCACGAAGGTGTAGGTGTGATTGCCCACTGTGGCTGAGAACGGCGGCGGCGCGAACTCCGGCAAGCCCGGCTTCACGTCACCTGCCGACCAACATCGAGGCTACTTAGGTTTTATGATCTATAGTAGATCTTTACATAGCATAGCTTTTACAAGATAGTTCAAACGTAATTTGAATAATATACCTATTATCTGTTCGTTTTTTAGAAATCTCTATTTAATTATTGTGAGTCAAATCAGGTTCTTATCAGAGACACAAAAGTATGTAGTGGAGGGATGAGCGGCCGCCACAGACCAAGTATCTGGTATCAGGTAGTAAGGCATGTATTCGTACCGGTGAGCACGAAGGGCGCCTGCCGCTTGGTGTCGAAGTAGTAGGCGAGCGCGGCGCAGGCCAGCACCACGGTAATATTGCGAGTGGTGGACAGCAGCCAGAGCGCGTGCGCCGCCCCGCGCCGCGCGCGCGACCCGCCCGCCGCGCCGCCCTCCACGCTCACCTTTATGTCCTTCACTTTCTGTAACATAGATACGCTATGCTAATGATTCATCTATGGTAGCAACGAGTGATACAACTCTATAGTGGGCGTCACGAATTTTATTATTTTTATAGTTGGCGTCACGAATTTTATTATTTTTATAGTTGGCGTCTCGACTTTTATTTTTTTTATAGTAGTTGTCGCGACCTTTGTTATAATTTTATAGTGGGCGTCGCGACGCTTGTTATGTTAATAGTAAGCGTCGCAACGTTTATTATTTTTATAGTATGTGTTGCGACGCTTGTTATAATTACATAGTAAGTGAATTTTACTATTCGCGTCGCTAAGCTTGTTATTTTTATAGTAGGCATTGCGACGCTTATTATAATTATATAGTGGGCGTCGCGACGTTTGTTATAATTTTATAGTAGGCGTCGCGACGCTTGTCGTAATTTAATAGTAGGCGTTGCGACGCTTGTTATAATTTTATAGTGGGCGTCGCAAAGCTTGTTATTTTAATAGTATGCGTCGTGACGCTTGTCATAATTTTATATTAGGTGTCGCGACGCTTGTTATAATTTAATAGTGGGCGTCACGACGCTTGTTATTTTTATAGTAGGCGTCGCGACGCTTATCTTAATTTAATAGTGGGCGTCGCAACGCTTGTTATTTTTATAGTAGGCGTCACGACGCGTGTTATAAAAAAATAGTAGGCGTCGCGACGCATGTTAAAATTTTATAACGGTCGTCACGAAGCTTGTCATTATTATAGTAGGCGTCGCGACGCTTATTATTTTTATAGTGGGCGTCGCAGTCCTTGTTATTATTATAGTAGGCATCGCGACGCTTATTATAATTTTATAGTAGGCGTCGCGACGCTTATGATTTTTATAGTAGGCGTCGCGACACTTGTTATTTTTATAGTAGGCGTCGCGACGCTTATGATTTTTATAGTAGGCGTCGCGACGCTCATTATAATTTTATAGTCGGCGTCGTGACATTTGTTATTTTATAGTAGGCATCGCGACGCAGGCGTCGAGACGCTTATTATAATGTTATAGTAGGCGTCGCGACGCTTATGATTTTTATAGTAGGCGTCGCGACACTTTTGATTTTTATAGTAGGTGTCGCGACACTTGTTATTTTTATAGTAGGCATCGCGACGCTCATTATAATTTTATAGTAGGCGTCGCGACGCTTATGATTTTTATAGTAGGCGTCGCGACACTTTTGATTTTTATAGTAGGTGTCGCGACACTTGTTATTTTTATAGTAGGCATCGCGACGCTTATTATAATTTTATAGTAGGCGTCGCGACGCTTATGATTTTTATAGTAGGCGTCGCGACACTTTTGATTTTTATAGTAGGTGTCGCGACACTTGTTATTTTTATAGTAGGCATCGCGACGCTCATTATAATTTTATAGTAGGCGTCGCGACGCTTATGATTTTTATAGTAGGCGTCGCGACACTTTTGATTTTTATAGTAGGTGTCGCGACACTTGTTATTTTTATAGTAGGCATCGCGACGCTTATTATAATTTTATAGTAGGCGTCGCGACGCTTATGATTTTTATAGTAGGCGTCGCGACACTTTTGATTTTTATAGTAGGTGTCGCGACACTTGTTATTTTTATAGTAGGCATCGCGACGCTCATTATAATTTTATAGTAGGCGTCGCGACGCTTATGATTTTTATAGTAGGCGTCGCGACACTTTTGATTTTTATAGTAGGTGTCGCGACACTCATTATAATTTTATAGTCGGCTTCGTGACATTTGTTATAGCTGTTTACTATGTTATTTTGCGTCACGTTTGGTGATGGATGGTCTAATGTTAGATGTTACGATCGTACCCGGAGCAACAGCAGCACGATGATGCAGGTGATACCGAGCACGGTGTCCCATAGGCGCGTTTCGCCTATGTGTTCGTACATGCCCTGCCACACCTGTACATATAAACTCTACATTAAAGGCAAAAAAAAACTATTTGTAATGACAAGTTAGGGTGGTGACTTATCAAAGTTATGAGTGGGGTTTTGGAGTAAAGTGACACATGGTGCGTGTTAGACTTACATACCAGGCTACACTACAAGTCGATGCCAGTACCAATTATGCACAAATGACTGTTTCATAATGATCAAAGGTATGAGAAATAATCTGTGCAATTTTTGCAATAAATTACTTTTAGTAACAATTTACGCACTCGAGATATAGCCTATTGTAAAGTATCAGTTACGTCTTTGACATATGAATGTTGAAACAACTAATTCAATTATCATGATATTCAATTTCCGTTTTTACCGGGGCATACACACTAGGCCTCTACAACCCCATGTTATCAAGTGGCGCTATAGACGGTTACCTGCAGGAACTTGCCGCCGGGAAAGCTGAGTCCCAGTATATCCTTGACCTGCGTGGTGGCTATGATGATGGCGGCCGCCGACGTGAAGCCCACCGACACCGGCCCGCTGATAAAATCGATCAAGAACCCTGCGGAATACCATACGATCAAACTGGCTGAAGGATAATACGTTAGCCCATGGCAGATAAATGACGAGATAAAAAATAATACTTGGAATAAGTAATAGAGGCATTATATTAGTAGAAAAGTGGTAATAGGCAACCAGTCGAAAATAATTCTATTATTAAATTATTCATATTATAATAATACATTCGGCTGTCAGATTAACTAAAATATTAAAGTTATTACCATAAACCTTGACATCTATAGTCTGGATATCAATGACTTCCTGTTCAACTGGTCTGTCTTCAATTTGCGTTACCACTAATTAATTATACACATTATAATATTGTGTACCTACGTTTTGAAACGTTGAAAAGAGTAACTGAATTTTTTCCCTATTCTTCTCCATACACATTTATTCCGAATGGGAAAGGCTTATGATCTTGTTGAATTGACAAGTCATGACATGAGTATATATAATATATATAATATATATAATATATCTGATATCTGATGATTGAAGATTGATGACAAGTTTTTCGAATTTTAATTCTAAATATATTTTTAAAGTAATGAATAAATAAAAAAATGGAATTCGAGATAATGTTAATTCAATAAGGATACTTATCATCACACACAACAGACGTATGTAGTATTCCATACGAGCCTCTCCCTAGCGATTATCACTTAAATCAGACAACTATCATACAGTTGCGTACAAAATTACAGTAGCCGCTGGTCGGATAGGCGAGGGAAGTAATTTGCAGTAAACACCACGTTTGACAACGACACGTGCAATTTGTTGTACAAATGACAGTGGACACGATGACTATTAGGAAAAAAACCATCCAAGTACGACTCGACTGGACTCGCGCACCGAGGCTTCCGTACCTAAACCGTGAAAGTATCTGAGAAAAAGCGTCTTAACAGTCAGTTAGACGGATAACAAATTGGTCCTATAAGGGATCCGTTTTTCCTTTTAGGTACGGAACCCTAAAAAATATTTTTACTATTCGTGTTGAAAAAATACTGCCAATTAATAATAATAATACTAATATTATGCACGTTATATGACTTGGGTCTGTCTCCGGGACTCGCAGGCAAAGTAGATTACAAAAGCGAATTCCTGAAAGTTGTGACGATAGTTGAACTTATAACCAATCCTACATTTGGGCCGCTAGGACACGCTGTCTTTGACCATCTAACCAACTGCTGAACTCGACAAATTAAGCCAATACTTCTTCATTATTGATAATGTTATGACTTATGAGACACTAGCGATAGCGGCCCGTCCCGACTTCTCACGGGTTTCTAATAGGTATAGCCTAATCTTTCCTCTTTATAATATTAGTATAGAAGTATAGATAACATTTTATAAATATTCATAGTTTATTTTTAAACACCAAGAAACGTTAACTATCACGGAAATATGCAAAACGAACACCTATGAATTTAACATAAAAGTGTCAAGTTTGTCACGCATAACTTCGACAATTTGTCTGATAAGCAAGCGATGTCTAGGTGGATAACAATGTTCTGAGTCAGTTATAACAATACCTACTAGCTGGCCTAATGGATTTCCATCATTAGCAGATTGGAAACGAGATGAACTGCCAGAGGGTAGACTACCACAACTTACTTAAAGATTACTTTTGATTTTACTTAGATTTCGTCACACTTTTTGTCGTAAAAGAACTGTAAAGAATCAAAGTAATTTGAAAATAATGGTGCTATGACAGATGGTGGTATAGTCCTGAGAAAAATTTTCATTCCCTTGCACAATAGAGAGGGTTGCAAATGAATGAGGGTTAACTGCGTAAATTTTGAGACGCATAAGAAATACGTCGCAGCCGCATAAAAAATAATTATTTTTAGTTCTGATCATTTATAAGCAATCATAAGGAATCATAAAGCAATACATTCATAATTTATTTTTGTTTGTAGAAACTAAACCTATTACTTTTGGTGTAAACATTGCGATGAAACGAAAACCGCTTACTTATTATTCATTAGCGACGACAAAAGGGAAAAATGCGGTGTAACCGAGCACGGCGTTGTGGCCATTGTGTGGTCGTTGGTGCCACATGTGGTGGAACTTTTCATAGCGGACTGGAGCTGCTGCGCCACTACCCGATGGGGCGAGTGAATGTACTTTGTTAGGTGTTGTGACGCAATAAGACACAGTTCGATTTTAAACTAAGACACGTAAACACATTATATTATGCGTTTATTAGTACGTAACATGTTTGTATAAAAGGCAGCAACTATGTTCTGTTGTCTGAATTCATAGAGAGCCTGCAGCGTTGTAAGAATTGAGATGCACCCACTGCCTATTAGCCGCAGATTACCGCACAAATTGAAAGGTCAACATTACACAATATTATGGACTTAATGTGGACGCGACAATAAACATTGCGGGTTTTGTTCAGGTTTTATTGTACACCAGTCAATGTCGGTTAGCTGTCTTTTGTTACGAATATTCCGTTCCCATGCAGACAAAAATTATGTAAAAAAAATTATACAAATATTAATCTGCTATAATACGTAACTAATTCATGTACGTAAGGAAAAAATTACATCTGTTTCGAAAAGTAGGTGATGGCCATCGTTTTAACACTAGAAATAAAGATAAATTAGACCAACCACACTTTCGACTGGCGAAAATTCACACATCTTTCATGGGGTACTGTGTCAAATTTTATAATAAAATTCCCCCTAACGTCATTAACCTAAATGAAACTAAATTTAAAACTTGCATTAGACATACACTATGCAGGCGCGCATACTACACAATAGGTGATTATTTAGAGGATAAACACGCTTGGTCAGGCGCTGGTCCGGCTCCACAGGAACTAGTTTAAGGGATTTTAGCTATTTGTCCCGTTTTCCTCCTCCTTCCTACCTTTAAATCTTGTCCAACATGTAGATTGTTTAGTGATTTAATTGTGTTTTGAGAATGTATAGCCTCATTAACTTTATATTGTATAATTGTTAATTAAGAAAAACACAAAAATTTAATCCTTATTTGAAAAAAGCAACCATGGAGTTTCTTGCCCATTCTTCTCCATAGGAAATGCATTCCGAATGGGTGGTAGAGATACTACTATTATTATTTATTGACGATTCATAAGTGCCTGTATTGGTTTATATGAATAAAAAATATTCTGATTCTGATTCTGATTCATATCATAGCTCTAAACCATAGTCGGGTGAACAGGGATAGATTCCAGTTAATTTTAATTAAAATTCAAAGTTTTTTTTGCTCTGTGACGAGGACGGTGATTTGGTAAATTCCTAACCGACAAAAAACTGCACAGTTCACAGAATAAAATGTACCTAAGAATTTTATTAGCATTCACAGAATTATTTACAGTTTAATCAATTAAGTTATTAGCCTTTTTGCTGCAGTTTTAGAATGCACCGCAACTACAAAGGATGAAGCAATATCCTCACCGGATATCCATTTCGTTTGAGCGGGAAATTGTAAAGTAATTGAGTTTTTACGAAAATGTTTCCATAAACATTGTAAATAAGGTAACTTACTTTGTTGTTTAGTAAATACCTCGGTATTATTTAGCAATATCAATACACGGATACAACTCTCCGCGCTAGTCACATGACACCAGCCATCATCTTTCATAACGTATGCACATGGACCAAATAATGATGTATGAAAAAGTCAAATCAGCCTCTTTGCGTAAGGCAATTACGGATATTTTCAAATGGTACCACTTGCTTTCAGCAATAATACAATTCATTTCGGTATAATCACTTAATGTCAGACGTCGAAAAGTTCCTTATAATAATCCTGGTAAGCACTCACCTAGCTGCAGTATCCCCATGATGAGCTCCACACACCCGGACAGGAAGGCGAGCAGCACCGCGAACTCCGGCCCCAGGCCGTGCAAGTTCTCCCTCGTCAGGATGGCCGCTATGGCCGTCGGCCCGATGGCAGAGTCCTTCACGGAGCCGAACACGGTGTATACGAAACACGCCATGAACGAGGAATACAGGCCGTATTGAGGCGGCAAACCGGCGACACCCGCGTACGCTATGGCTTGGGGTATCACTGTGAGCCCCACTGTTATACCTGAAACGAAGAGATAGCTATAGGTAACAGTCTATTATACGTGACTGTCTACTTTACATTTTTCTTGCACTATCAATTAAAATTAATAGTGCAAGAAAGAAAACGTATTGAACATGGTTGTTCGTGTTGGTGTGAAAAAAATATTTTTATCTCAAACGGCTATTGAGTTCGGTCAGTGGGTCATGTCATCGCGCATCGTGTTGTGAATATTCTCATGTGGTATTGTGCGCGGGCGCAGCGTGCAGGCTCGCCACCGGAAGCGGCACAATGCATCGCTAAACATTTGTACACAAATATCAACAGTAACCTGTTTATTATTTCAACTATATTTTAACATTTCGTTAAACAATAGTAAATAGCGATTGTCGTCTCTCTTCTAGGAGGCATACTAAATACTCTATGGCTTTTATTGTTTCATCACAATTGGTAGGTGCGACAAAAAGAAATCACACCAACTAAACACTCATTGACACTTTTAAAGACCAGTTTTTTACGTGTACAATAGTTTTCTCTACACTCTCCTTATAATAGTTAGACAATATTTTTATAAGTAGTGATTTTTAGAGCTGAGAACAGTTAACAAAACATACAAAAAATCTTAATTAAGTCATCTTAATATAGCAGAAGGTATTTAGCATAAGGGCATAACCTTGCCAGTACTTCCAAGGTTGTGCCCTAATCTAATTCCCATTTTTTCCTTCACGTTCACAATAATGACAACTGTCAAAGGTAAATTGGTTCGCAGAAGTTTTTGCTCGGCCCCAATCACAATGACAAGGAAAGTGGGTAATTGAAGCTGAAAAAGTAATGATCACTGAACAATAGAGAATGAGATTTAAATAATTATAAACCAAGACGCGATTGCGAGTGAACTGATGCTGGGATGATGCATTTAACCTTTTTCTTTGGTTCTCTGAATTTGGTCGTTCTAAAGAACAAATAGTGACTTGTTTTTTTGTGTTAGGTGGTGCCTTTGAAACTTCTCACAAGGTAGAGTCCTCCAGTGCACGATTAATAGTAGTCTATCTGCAGTAGAGTTCAACCCCTTTCGTTTCTAGAGTCGTCTGAAGCTGGGACTTATGTATTCGTGATAGGATAACCTTAACTCATCGTAATCCTATATCACTAAAACTACGTCACTTTAGAAAATAATCGACAATCATCAAGAACAATATTTAGGTAATTATATAGACGATAACATCGAATCTTGTCATTTCTGGTATCCATTAGGTCGTATGAAGGATCCAATTGTGCGAATCGCCGTGATTCAACAGCAATGGTTGTTGGTTCACCTCAGCCATCGGTCATGACACGCTCGCCACATTACTGGGGCGAAACGACATACTTTTTGCGTCCATTACATTATTAATTACGAAGTCTAATGTCAATTATGTTGCCGTGATTTGGTAAATTAGTGTTTGTGGAATGAATTTGAACGACATTTAATTGTGATTCGCTAATCGTTACTCCAGAAATGTAATTCTATAGTAATTATTATGTTATGTGTTTACTTGATCGCGTGCCGCGGCATCTGTGTATATTTAATTAAGTTGCAAGTTAATTTACCAGACTCTTTTCTGACATAACCTTTCTTAAATAACGTTTCATTTGAAATCATTTGCGCTCTGCCTATGCTTATACAGTGTTAGTCACCTGTAGCCAAATTTAACACAAGACATTTTTCAAAAACTATCAAGAGAGCTATAGTGGTGATTTTAGTTGCACTATGCTCTTTTTGCAATGCCCGTCTTTTTAATGCAGAGAACAAGTCTAAAGTCTCGCTGGCAAAAATAAAAATAGAATTAATTCGTATCACCTAACATCCATTAATATTTGTAATTTATGTTATTCAGATAGCAATTCGTTGAATAGACTATTTGCGAAATGTAGTCTAGACAAGAAAACCCGTTAAGAGTTTCGCCACTGTAACTGTGACGACTAATTACTTCTTTAACGCTGCAAGTTTGCTTTTTGCACCTTGTCACAAGTGTAGAGAGGTCATTATCCGTTGACTTATTTAAAAATGTTGTATCTATATCTACTTTATTGTATATGTTAAGACTATTTCATTAAATCTACTTACGTTGAGTTATGGTAACTAGCTTTATAACGATGTACCTATGTAATGGGCCTCGTGTCCACTGATGCGTGTCCCAAAGACACGATCGGACAGGGGTTGTATTATAAATTGTAATGTATACAGCGACGCAGCCTCACAGCGTGTGAAATCAGACACCGCGCTGCTCGGTAACTGCACGCGAGCGCGAAACGCGATCAGTCCGCCGCGCCGCGTCATCATTGTCACGCTTCAGTGAACACCTACCTTTACACATAAACCATTCGTTTTATAATTTAACTAACTACGTTTACTTAGAGGTATCTAATCATAAAAAATAACATTAGTAGTTATTTAAGTGCTTATATCATAATATATTGGCGATATTCAGATTATCGTTTGATTCGCAACGATAACAATAAATCTTTAGCTTGAACGTGCAAGAATCGGCTAAAGAACGTGCCTATCTGTATCAAGCGCCGTGGCAGACCTACGTTACATGTTAATAGTTAATCTGAATAAAATGGCATTTGTTATGCTAACGAAGTATTTTCATTGTTTGGTCTGTTTTGATATTGTACGAAAACATTGTGCCAATGTTGAATAAATAGTTACTAGCTACTAGGAAAACCGACGTGTTGATAGGTTTCTGTTTGATAGTACGATAAATACCTAAAGAAACTGTGTATCCGCAGCTCTGGAAGTACCAGGATTGAAGATGGTTGGAAGAGTTCTGATTTTATATCGTTGATCAAAATTACGAGTTTACAGTCAGTGTGATTAGATCACTCGCGATGGTCTGTCTGATGAGAAACATTTGCGTTTATGAATTTTAGTAAATGATAACCCGTATTTCTTAAATTAGGGTCGTAACTATGCAAATAGTATAAAAAGAAGTGATGGAATACGTATTCTAATACCATAACAGTATGTTCGTCAATTAAGCTATTGATTTTAATATTGCGTACAAATATTGTAGGTAAACGCAACGGGAGGTTTGGTGGCAATAGTGGCGCGGTGCGCACGCGCAGCGGCGTGGAACTACGTACGAGGTACTTAAATTACTATCGGTGCTAGCCTTTTCCACGGCTAGTGTAGTAAAGGGTTTGAAGGACAAGTGTAATACGCCTTCCTACACGAGATTCTGTGAAGCAATATTAATAACTAATTCAGTCGACCAAACGCTGCACATTTTTCTCCGTCTCGGTCAGTAATGAGATTTTCGTGCCAAATACCTCGCTTCTTATTAAGGTATATAGTTGGTTTAGGTACTAATCTCTTGGTAAAGTGCCTTACCAGCGATGACGTCGGCGAGTCCGTTCTTTGGCGAGTAGTTGGGCAGCCACTGCAGGATGGGCACGCGGCGCAGCAGGGTCTTGGCGGAGCAGCAGGAGCGCGCGCGCCGCGCCGCGTCCCGCCGCCAGCCGCTGCGTGCGCCGCCGCCCGGCTCCTTGCCGGGCAGCCCGCCTCCGCCGGTGTATGTACCATTTGTACCTGCAACAAATAAAGTAGGATTATATAGCGTGTAGCAGTAGCTCTACTATGTGTATGTACGATTCCTAGATGTCGCCGGATATTATGCGATGTCAATGTAACACAAATTATTAGTAAACTCTACAATAGCGGGCTGCCCGCATGTCAATGAGGACCGGCAACCACTGGTTTTGACTAGTTCTGGAGTGAGAGCTACGTGTATGCAAATATAGAGCGTCCTGCGTCCTGCATCCTGCAGGAACTGCTGACAAGAGTTGGATGCCGAGATCTGAAGACTGGGCTCAGTGACGTGTGAGCTATAACATAATACTGCTTATATTATATTTCTAGGTGTTTTCGATTTTACGTACAAATTTGCATTTCAGTAAGGACTAGACGTGATGTCTGTAGTTAGATATATTTAAAGGCATTTTTTAGTTGTATTTAGTTTCGTGTCGAGTCTTCGCTAACAAGGAATATGCGCACATGTATTTCGTCCTTCAACAAATAGTATGTTTACATTTGTCGCGTAATCTACAAGGAAGGAAGTGCTGGGCTGGGTCAGCGGAAGGCACAGAGAGCCAGCCACCTATGGTTAAATCTGTAACAAGGTAGGCCTGGTTAATATTGATCACTCGCTTACGATGCGCAACTTAATTATGCACTATTTAATTGAAATATTACGTGTACATATTTGCAAATTAAAACTATTTCACTTTAATTTTACACATTATTAGTGTATGAAAGCAAAAAACAAGATATTTTCAAATACTTTTGACGAACACCCACGGGCGTGATTATGTATGTTTTATTACTTTGAAGAGTGCATTAAGTGAAACAGTTCATATTTCAAAATGTGCAGAGAGTATTTTCAATGTGGATTGGAAATATTTAAAAATGACTATCTAGGTACCTACCAGCCTTAATTTGTTAGTCTCATTCTAATATTATATAACGTCTCCAACAACCCCATAATGAAGTATTATTGAATAATAATTTTCGTCTAATTTCCCGACAACTACTCCCCCTGGCGACGGCAGATGTTCTAAATTGGACAAATCATTGTCGAACGCATGCCTCCCCTCGCTACTGACTGATGAAAAGACCACCTGCGGCTAAAAAAAACAGCGTCTCGGTGCGAATAAATAATAAAAGTAAAGATTTCGTTCTAGAAATGATTAAAAAACGCGCAGTTTTTGAGCGAAACGGTAATTAATACTAATAGTAAGCGGTGATGTATACGAATCTGGATTATATATTATTTTCTTGGATCAACGGACATTATCGGATACTGATTCGGAATTTAAAAATCTTGTTTGAAAACAGTAACTTAGTTTGTTCGCAGCGGAACCCACTTCCGCGTCTTTGGTATTTAATGTTTACCCATCGATTGTTTGACATTGCATTCGGTTGCATATTCCATTCTCATATGAAAACTGTGTGGGAAATTATCTTGGTTGTGGTTGCAATACTTAACTACTTACTTAACTATACGCGGGAGGATGACGTTGATAACATATCTACCTATTATTAACGAGTCGAACCTGGAATTTCTGGAATTGAGGGCAGTTCGTCTAACCACTAAACTATTGATGTTGATCATTTTAACAATTGTGTCATTAGTGAACTTTATTTTGTAACAATAAATAATATTGTGATAAAGCTGTCTACTTGTGTCTCTTTTTTCATATATTTTATATTGTATCAGATATTAGTAAGTAGTTATTTATTTTAACTAGCTGTACCGGTGACTTCATCCGCGCGGAATCTAGAAACTAATTATTTTTATAAGTAGCATAAGTTATAACATCACTATCCATCAGTAAAAGTCTCGTCAAAATCGGTTCAGCCATTCCAGAGGACAGACAGAAGAATTTTAAAAATTGGATTTTCGTTGTCAGTAACTTGCGTATGCTTTCATATACATTTAGTAAAAACATTTTTATTAATTTGTATAAATATCACAGCTGACTGGTCTGCGTCTGATTGGGGCTTATCTCTTTCATGGCTCATTGCCTTATTTGTTGCCATCTGAACTCAAGTTCACGTTGCTGTTCCGGATTTTTGGCGCGATTTGCTCGGTCACAGCGTTTCCGGCAGATATCTCCTGCCCACTCTAGCAGAATAATACACTCACTGCGCACAAATATTTTGCGAAGGACTTTCATTGTGATGTAGTGATCTTTAACCTTCAAATTGAGGATTGTTTACGCATCTGCGCCCCAATATAACTTTAAAGTAAAAGTAGGTACCTATATTGTTTGTTCATAGAAGATTTGAAGATTGCGTGTGATGTATTCTTAGGCTTCGGCTCACCGCGCCGTGTGGGTGATTATGGGTTTGATTCCCATCTGCAGCGAATTTCAGAAATGGTCTTTTCGGAATTTGCCCTGGGCTGAGAGTAATGACAAAGGGACTGCCCCCAGTCCATTGTACGGTACCCATGGTACAAGCTTTGCTTGGTTTGTGATCATGTGACGAGTATGAGTTGTGTCGCGATATTTACAACCACATAAAATATTGTAAAAAACAAAAGATGCTCATATCTATTGACGCCGAATAGACTCGCTACAAGAGAACCATTTGTGAAGCGATAATCAACAACAACAACAACACAGGTCGTGTCAGAATGACAGCTGTGTGTACCGCTCGTCAAACGTCAATAACTGTTGATGGATTGGCCATGGTGACGCTTGCCAAGAAAGGCCCTAATCCACCGTGACGATGCATGCATTGCCCTCAGCTCCAAGAACGTGTGCACTTGTTTTTTTGCAATAACAAAAGATTTGATATGGTCATCGAAACAAAATATTTTATGAATGTTTGATATTGAAATGAAAGCGGCGAGAACACTATAAAAATAGACAGAAAAAGTTTACGGTTTGAATTGCGAACCTTCTCCTCTTTGAAGTCGGTAAAACAACTTTCACGGGCCGTCCATTTTCTACCTAAATAATCTAGTAAAATGTAAGTCTTTATATCCTATCTGTGTCATGTCACCCTTGACCTGAACACTCAGTGAATGCTAAATCCGTATAAATTTTTATATTATGTAAAGTAAGATTTAAGTTCACAGTAAGAAATTTTCTCTGGAATACATTGGACACAATCATACAAGTAAATCTTCTTTGATTGTTTGGACGGAAGATTGCTAATGTATATGGCTTACACCGACAAACACAAATTGTTTTCCGTAGCGAACAACAGAAGACCTATTTACGAAACTTATTTTATATCAACAGTTATACTTATGACTCGTTAAGAAAAAAATACCATTAGCGAAAAGGAGCGTTTATTGAATACAGGCATGAGACATAAATCAAAGCTAATGATTGTGTTGTTTGGTAAAAAGCGTAATATTCAGTGATTAACCGCAGTTCGCTGATGGCTAGATAGCCGGTGTCGGCTGCGGTGTACCAGACGTGATCGTAATCAGCCGTCAGTCAGTCACGACTTTGTTATGTCACCCTTGACCTGCACTGAGTTTGTTCACCTAGCGAATAACATTATATTTGCAAACGTAATTTAGGATTTTTTTGAGGCAAAAGTTGAAGGCTAGTCGCTGGCGAGTTAAACGATGTCGTGGGTGGAATAGGTTTTGGTAACCTCGGTTGATAGCGTTCAACTGTCTTTCGTTGCCGAGGATTATAGAAAATATGCAGAGATGACTGCCAATATTTGTTAGGTATAAATGCAGATAGATGTATATTCCGTACCGAATCAAAGTAGGTAGATGCTGCCGAAAGCGCAAACAATTCCCAGCTTCAAATTTATTTGGTATTTTTTGTATTGATATTTTTACGAGTAGATAATTGGCTTTGGACTTCCTCAAGAGTCACCATAGAGTTTTTTGTTCATTCTTCTCCATAAGAATAGCATTCCGAATGAGTGCATCTTATAATTATTTTTTGTGAAAACATTAACGACTCCTAAGCACTGTAACATAAGTAATAAATATAGGTATACGTTTTTATTGAGGTTTTCCTGGTAATACACTGTGTTAAAAATATGAGGGCGCAATTATATTTAGCAGCGTTCACTGATGACTTTTAATAATATTTGTCTATCAATCATAGTTGTCAAGATGTTGAATAGACGAGTAAAGTATCTACTTTAAATTTTAGTCACCCTTCTCTTTGGCGATGAGACTAAAATACTATAACTTGCTCGTCTGGTTCGAGCGTAAGCTTGCTGCACCGGGTAGTCGCGGGTTGGAGTCCCGGCATTGACAACTAACTTTCGGAAATTACATTTTTGGTATTGGCCCTGGTCTTGGTGTAACTGGGATCCCTCTCAGTTCTCTGTATTATTATTATTACTAGTTTAGCTTAGTTTGGGATCATACAATGAGTACCTATGTGTTTTTTGGCGATATTTATTTATATATTGTATGATTATTTTATATTGATGCTCTAAGTATCACAAACAAAAGATAGTTCTTTGCACAAAACCGAGAAATAATATATTTTCCTGCTAAACAAGTGAATTAATGTATTTAGAATTCAGGTAAACCCATTAACCGTGTGCTCGATTTCTCGTTAATTGAGAAGTTGTAAACAGGTGGCGATCGGATTACAATAACAAACCTGACCTACGCGATATTAGCATAGCGAAAGTTTACTTGTAGAGTGACGGCACGGTGCGCGCGGGAGCGATAGCGGTTCTGTTGCCCAAATATTAAATAAAAACGTAAAGATATATACGTTCTAATGATAGATAATAATAAGGTATTTTTTTGTTTCTTACCGAGTAAATAAGTCGGGTAGGTCATGCGTGCTAAATTTTAAGCTTATGGGCTTGAATACTTGGTCTTAAATACTTCATACTGTCTTGATAAATCGCTTTTATGTGTGATTGTAGGGCAATGTGTTCAAGCCAAAAAGTACCTGCTTTGAGTATTATAAAGCAGCGCACGCGCACATCAGCTGTCATAGATCATGTTCGGGCGTTCAGAGAAATTCGCATAAAGTTAATGGCTAAGAACTCACAAACAACTTTCTACGGTATCGAAAGAAATCGTTTCTTCAACAAAGTGTTACAACTACTTTTTGCCACATAAATAGTAAGTAGACATTATAATAGCAAAATAGTTGATTTTCTGCTGTTATGGGACGTATACGCGATCAATATAGGCTCGGCGTATTAAGTATCAATAATAATAATACATCATCACGCCTGTATTCCCCGAAGGGGTAGGCAGAGGTGCACTGCAGTGCGCCCACACTTCGCCGATGTATTTTGGTCCCAATGTAATAGGGGGCGAGCCTATTGCCATTATACCGGGCACACAGGTTTCCTCACGATGTTTTCCGTCACCGTTTCTTAGCAAGTGATAATCTCAGATGAAAATGAGATTCGCACATGGAACCCAGAGGTGCGAGCCGGGGATAGAACCTGCGCACTTTGATTGCAAAGCGTGCGTTCGACCACTCGGCTACCACTGCTATTAAGTTCGCTCTTGTACTCAAGCAGATGTAGCTCTTGTAGGATATCAACATTAGTGGATATTGGAGTTGACGTCAGTGTTTTAAAAAAATGCGATCACTAGAACACAAATAAATATTACGCTAAGTCCGGAGAATGAAATGATCATGCTAAATATGAACTAGCAAGCACTTAGCAACTTGAGATAATCGTAGTAACAAGTTCCTGAAACTTCGAGTCAGGTGTATTCTGTTGAACAGTGGGCATTAGCTTTAAAACTCGTGCGCACATCGAGCGCATTCTCCGTAACGACGACAACAGATACGCCACGAGGGGTGTCCATTACCACTGACACGTTTGAACGGTCGATGTGAATCGGGACACCTGAGCTTAATACTCCATTATAATTTCAAGTTTTCCGATGAACATTGACCGCTGTTTTCAAAGAATGCTATTCAGTTACCAGTGGCCGCGTCGATGGAACGTTCACAAAGAGATCGCGTCGAGTTCTCGGAAGTAAACACTAGGAACTTGGCTTGACGGAAATTAATATTGCTTTTTAGTAGTCTACAGGCTTGTTTCAGGAAGCTAGACTCTTTTGTGTGCTTGTCAGTATTTTGGTATATTTGGTGCCTTGTTTTATGAACGCTGTAGACAAGTTGACTATTGGTTGACGTAGTCAACATTTCTGTAAATGTATGTCACGTCCAAGTTATTTGTGGAATGGACAGGTACTACGTGCGAGATTGGTTGATATATTTTTTCCCTTTATCAGATTTGTACAACGTCTTAGTAATAAACTATAAACCTTGATTCAATTTAAAACATCTAAAGTACTTTTATACTATTTTAAAGTAGCTAATTAAAAAAAACAGTAAGCATGAAGACATAATTTAATACCTAAAACCAAAGCGTTACTAAGTCTCTACGAACTCCAAAGCATACATATCAATTAGCTAAGCTTAGGAGATTAACTACATCAAATATCTTCGGAATGCAACATTGCCGATGCCCACAATAAACGGCTAGGTCTAGACACTAACATAATAATAGGAGAAATCAATAAAAAATTACTACTTGCAAAAAAAACTAGTCTCTTGTTCTTCCTAGAGTAAAGAGAGTGACAGAGAGAGATTGTCTTTGATTTCCACGAAGATAATTAATAAAATAAACCTGATGGATGACATAGTTATTAACAATATTATGGTTACGAGATAGTAGAGATATCCGCTGGTGGGTAGCGCGAGCCACGACCCGCCACTGGACCGCAACAATGTGTATTGTCTGACAATGTAGAGCCGTAAACACCTGTTCTATGCATGTATAAGTACTATATTGCTCTAGGAACATCAAGTACTTGTGTTAGAGTTATATGCTGACAATTAAGAATTTGTTAAGAGAGTCTTTGTTATATTTATATAATCTATGATAGAGGCACATATAGCGCAGAATTGAATAATTGTACAGCGGTCGGTATAAATATATCTTCAGATAAGATGTGAAGTGTCATCACGGTCGGTCATTTCTATAGTTGTTGAATGAGAGTGGGAAGCAATGATATTGCTGATAGTAATATGCACATTGTGGCATTGAGTTAGAGTTCAAGACTTAAAATTGTGGGGTATGCAATAAGACTGATTCATGAATCAGTGAAGAAGTATCATGCAAATAGCGAGTAAGCGGCGCCCACCACCGCGCTACAATTCTCAGGCAGGTGCAACAAAAAGCGTCATAAAAACACATTGGTGTAAAAGGAAGCACCAGTCGGTTGCCTTCGCCTGCCTTGACCGAGCAATCACATGAAAAACTCAATTAGCAAACCATTCCCAGGAAATCGGAGCGCTCGTAAAAAGTGCGGTGACACTTCAGGCTCCTTCGGGTGCACGAGAGAATCGTGACAGCGCGAGATTGATACTACTGGCATGTGTCCTGCCACGGAGACGACACATGTAATTGACTGAAGTAGTGTAGGTACACCATGATAACGCAGGTTAGAGTAAAACTCGACTCAAACGCAGCAGTGCACGAATTAATATTTATTTGAAAGTAGGAAAACAAATAGTTACTTTAAAAAGTATAGACAGGACTACAAAACGAGGAATATTAATTAATATTTTAAATGCTTCAAGGTAACGTTAATTCTGTTTCAAAGGTGCACTTCAAGAGCATCTTCAATTTCGCTCTCAGCGTTGACGCAGTTACCAAGTTGACACCTTTAATGTCACACGCAACCCGGTATTACTTTTCCGAGAACGCATGAGAATGAAAAAGCGATTTTCCCACGAATGTCCAACAATACCGGCCCACTCGTCGGCCCCGTGCAGCCGCACACCGCACGTGACCCGCCTAATTAATCTATTGCTAATTAGACCTATGATTACCGTCAAGGCAAGTGCCATTAATTACCTTATTTGTAACCCATGTTGCTCAGAGGCTAATCAAATGTCATAAATTATTTCCCTATTAACGGCACGATACTGTGATCTAGTTCCATCTTGCCCACGATATAGTAGTTGTACATTGGTAAATGTATGTTGAGATGGTCAGGGCCCCATGTCCCCTAACACTCTATCGTTGCGGAAGTTCTATGACTTTATATTTTAAGGTGTGAAAACAACATCTTTAGTGACATAAAACATGACCATTAGTAGCTCAATGCAGATCAATACTCAATCAACTACTATCAAAATTGAACATTGAAAAGAAATGTGGTTTTCATGCCTTAAAATATGAAGTCATAGCAACTCCACAACGATAGTGTTACGACTGGCGGCTTTGCGTATGAATATGAATTTAAAATTCAAATTCAGGCAAAAGAAGTATGTTACTTACTCTCAGGGAATACAGACGTGAATATATGACGTATATACAATATGGCAGCGTAGGTAGGTACCTACCATACAATTTTCTCGATTCTAGTTATAAAATTTTTATCAATACTGTTACAGGAGCACACGCTGCACACTAAAGACTCGGGCACAGTGGCGCGTCAAATTGCACGCGTCCTGACGCCCCAGTGTGCGCGGGGTTTAACGTGACGGGGTACTAAAAACGAATGCCCTCTAATCTCTATACACTATACAAGCTACGGGTGATTTTAAAAAATATTTTTTTTCTATGCTTTTAAAAATACTGAGGTTATACATTTGACAAGGAACAGCGGCGGCTTTAGGGGGTGGCGAACAGGGCAATCGCCCGGGGCCTCGCTCTTGGAGGGGCCTCGCGTCAAGCAAATTGAAACAAAAACAGTTTTTTTTTTTTAAATTTACTACTTTTGATTTTGATTCTTAATTATTTATTAAGGTTATAAAATAACGGTAAATTAAAATAGAGTTAGTTAACTAATTCAAATCATTCTGTTCGTCTTGTTTCATTTCGTTCGTCAACTTTTGGCACCTTGGAATTATTTTGCTTGCAGTATGAGTTACAAAGTCGTTACTGTACCGTACATATCTTTCAATTATATTTAATTCTAGCTGTGCCCGCGACTTCGCTCGTGTGGACTTTAGGGAGATTACCCGGAAATAATGGTTTTATGCCAGTGAAAGTCCCGTCGAAATCTGTTCAACCGTGTGGATGTTTACCCGGAACAAACAGACAGACAGACAAAAATTTTAAAAATTGCATTTTTGTTATAGGTATACGTACATGTATCGTGTATACTTTCGTATACTTAATTACTAGCCGGTTTCTGGCCGGATACTGAATTACTATCCGGCCGGATAGTGAAAACAAGGCCGGATACTGAATTACTATCAGGCCGGATAGTGAAAACAAGGCCGGATACTGAATTACTATCAGGCCGGATAGTGAAAACAAGGCCAGATACTGAATTACTATCCGGCCGGATAGTGAAAACAAGGCCGGATACTTAATAACTATCCGGTATCCGGCCGGATACTGAATTACTATCAGGCCGGATAGTGAAAACAAGGCCGGATACTGAATTACTATCAGGCCGGATAGTGAAAACAAGGCCGGATACTGAATTACTATCAGGCCGGATAGTGAAAACAAGGCCAGATACTGAATTACTATCCGGCCGGATAGTGAAAACAAGGCCGGATACTTAATAACTATCCGGTATCCGGCCGGATACTAAATTACTATCAGGCCGGATAGTGAAAACAAGGCCGGATACTGAATTACTATCCGGCCGGATAGTGAAAACAAGGCCGGATACTGAATTACTATCAGGCCGGATAGTGAAAACAAGGCCAGATACTGAATTACTATCCGGCCGGATAGTGAAAACAAGGCCGGATACTTAATAACTATCCGGTATCCGGCCGGATACTGAATTACTATCAGGCCGGATAGTGAAAACAAGGCCGGATACTGAATTACTATCCGGCCGGATAGTGAAAATAAGGTCGGATACTTAAATACTATCCAGTATCCGGCCGGATACTGAATTAATTTTCGGCCGGATAGTGAAAACAAGGCCGGATACTGAATTACTATCAGGCCAGATAGTGAAAACAAGGCCGGATACTTAATTTCTATCTGGTATCCGGCCGGATAGTGAAAACAAGACCGGATACTTAATTACTATCCGGTATCCGGCCGGATACTGAATTACTATTCGGACGGATAGTGAAAACAAGGCCGGATACTTAATTACTATCGGGCCGGATAGTGAATACAAGGCTGAATACTGAATTACTATCAGGCCGGATAGTGAAAACAAGGCCGGATACTTAATTACTAGCCAGTATCCGGCCGGATACTGAATTACTATCCGGCCGGATAGTGAAAAAAAGGCCGGATACTTAATTACTATTCGGTATCCGGCCGGATAGTGAAAACAAGGCCGGATACTGAATTACTATCAGGCCGGATAGTGAAAACAAGGCCGGATACTTAATTACTATCCGGTATCAGGCCGGATACTGAATTACTATTAGGCCAGATAGTGAAAACAAGGCCGGATACTTAATTTCTATCCGGTATCAGGCCGGATACTGAATTACTATCAGGCCAGATAGTGAAAACAAGGCCGGATACTTAATTTCTATCTGGTATCCGGCCGGATACTGAATACCTATCAGGCCGGATAGTGAAAACAAGGCCGGATACTTAATTACTATCCGGCCGGATAGTGAAAATAAGTGCGGATACTTAAATACTATCCAGTATCCGGCCGGATACTTAATTACTTTTCGGCCGGATAGTGAAAACAAGGCCGGATACTGAATTACTATCAGGCCGGATAGTGAAAATAAGGTTGGATACTTAAATACTATCCGGTATCCGGCCGGATACTGAATTACTTTTCGGCCGGATAGTAAAAACAAGGCCGGATACTGAATTACTATCCGGCCGGATAGTGAAAACAAGGCCGGATACTGAATTACTATCAGGCCGGATAGTGAAAACAAGGCCGGATACTTAATTACTATCCGGTATCAGGCCGGATACTGAATTACTATTAGGCCAGATAGTGAAAACAAGGCCGGATACTTAATTTCTATCCGGTATTAGGCCGGATACTGAATTACTATTAGGCCAGATAGTGAAAACAAGGCCGGATACTTAATTTCTATCCGGTATTAGGCCGGATACTGAATTACTATCAGGCCAGATAGTGAAAACAAGGCCGGATACTTAATTTATATCTGGTATCCGGCCGGATACTGAATTACTATTCAGACGGATAGTGAAAACAAGGCCGGATACTTAATTACTATCTGGTATTCGGCCGGATACTGAATTACTATCTGGTATTCGGCCGGATACTGAATTACTATCAGGCCGGATAGTGAAAACAAGGCCGGATACTTTATTAACTATAAAAAAAAGATCACCGAAAGGACAAAGGGCCTCGCAATGGGTAAGGCCGCCGCTGTCCAGGAATTAACGATAACAGATTGTTACGGATAGCGTTGTCATCCTTGTGGATGGGATCAATCTAGATATCTTTCACTGAGCGAGCGTTCCCTTAGAACACGCAATAAACTTAAGTTATTGTCCCCTAATAGGTGGTTCGTAGAATGTAGAGTCGTCGCTGTTCGTTCGTACAAGCGCTAAAGAAAAAGTTGTTTTCATGACTCAAATATTACGTCAATGCATTTACATATACAACGTGTAATAAATATTTATCGAGTTGAATATAAATACGTATAAAATACGAAAAAATACATATTTACTTGACGAATCGACGATAAGTAACGAACCGTAAACATAGCGGAACACTTAGATTTTTTGCAAAAAATAGTCTTGCTGACAAATACATAACGTGCAAAGTACATTAGCATTTATATATATAGCAGTAACGGTCAAAAACATGTGAGTGGCACTTACGAATAACTGGCACGTACATCATGATATATATTCAAAGAACAACTCTTGTATACGATCCTTATCTAACGCCAAAACCCATTGTGCGAGGAACAAAAAAAGTTATACTATTTTTTTTAGTATCTTTTTCAAATGTTCACAGACCAAACTGATGAAGATAGATGATAAATATTTGAAGAATTCTAATGCCTTTCGAATGGTCATCACTATTGATCGGTCCACAAAACACCTGGTAATCATTATTACCATATCCGGGGCTGTGTCCTCTTATTATTACTATATTTATAAGTATTAAACAATGCCCACCTGCATGGTATACAGTTTAAGAAGGTCGCTAAACAATAGAGCAGATGGATGGGGATCGCCTCCGCGATGCTATCATTCGATGCATTCATTTAAAACAATACAAAAAACTAGATAAATATTTCCGTCAATTTATTCTTAGTCCAGAATATAATAAAAATGAACGACACTAAAAAACCTGTCGCAAGAAAAAATAAACCGTGAATTAAGAAGTAATTATAAATAAAAACTGATTGAATAAAGCAAAATATTGTTCCAGTGTGAATGTCAAGAGTATTTATTGACCCTAGCAATGTGACATAAATAATTAAATCAGACACAATAAGAACAAAGTCTTGCCTGACTGGGCATTCAGGAATACCAATATATCATGCCTTCATCATCAAGATCAGAAGGAAAGTCAGTTTTTTTTTTTTGAATGGTCTACGCTGTTGTCCGTGAGTTGGCCTTTACAGCTACACCGGAGGAGTGGCGAGTGCAGAGTGCGACTCCAACCAAAGCCTTAAGGGCGGAAGAGGAGGGCAACTAGCTCAAGGGCGCCACATGGGGCACGACCTCGGCTTGGGCAGTTGCCGTGAGGGGAGAGGTAATGACTGCGCTCGTAGGCGCAAAGATGCACCTACGAGCAGAAAAGGGGGTTCCTCGACCTCGCCGGCGAGGTCGGTGTCTGTTTGAGGCTGGTGTGTTGGTGGCCCTCTCGACGCCCGGGTCGAGGAGGGCGGTGATCGTATCAGGAGGATCTATCAACACATGCCGCGGACGACGGCGTTGTGCTGTTGGGTGCGCGGGGTTTGGCTCATAATTGCCGGCGGCGACAATTAGAGAGTTTGAATGCGACGCGGCTTTTTTAAAATAGCGTTCGGACGCTATTTTGAAATGTTTTCGAATGGAGACGAGGCCAAGATCGGAATGTAAATCTACGTTACGAATGAACCACGGGGCTCCTACGAAGGAAAGTCAGTGAAAACGATGCCACTGTTAATCATCCTCTGATCGATTGTCGATCAACGCACAACCTAAATCTTACAAAATTGAGTAAAAATAAGTTGTTAAGACGAACCCTACTTACAATAATAAGCGACCCTTGTAGATACTAAGAAATAAATGTGATAAATTCTATGCAGGTAAAGTCAGTCACGGTAAAGGTGTTTATGCACACTCTACGCTTCTGTTTCACTATCATTGTAAATATGTATATTTGGTCATTTTTGAAACTATTCATTAATTCACTTATTAAACATTACAATAGGAAATATATATATATATTACGTGATGCTACTGTAAACTGCATCATATTTAGGCATCCCATTGAGGCGTATGCTAGTCTTATCGAAAACGGGCATGGGTGTCCATGGACTATAATTTTTATGAAGCTAAGACTGCAAAATTCTAGGCATGGTACACGTCTCCAGTTAATACCGGTGGAAGGGGACCATGTCCAAATGCATTCTCGGCCTGTAATACATTGATCCGGAGTAATCAGAGAGCGAGGGCCGCTCGGGGTGACGGCAGTACGCGACTGGAAACAGTAATATAAGTTAGTTAACTCCTTCCTGCGTCCTTCAAGTCTTTCCGTCCATTTCTCCTAAAGAAATCAGTTTAAGCGAATAGTTACCGTACGAACGTAAATTTAATTTATCTCTAATTGGTTACGCTGCAATTGATTTGTACTGCCTGACATGTTGGATAACATAGATTATTATTAGCTCATGTTTTTTTTCAATCTGATGTAGTGTTTCCAAATTTGCGATCGATTGATTAAAGCTCCCATATCCTTGTGACAATTCTTGTTTTATAATAAACAATTTTCGCAATTAGTAATCACTTGCACTATCTTGCATGATCTACTATAAATATTTCAAAGATGAATATTTGATTCAATTTTTAAAAATCTTTGTATTTAAGTAAATAGGAAGGTATCCATAAAAGACAATGATAATAAATCCTCGCATTTGTAGAGAAAATATTCCGCGTGGTAATACTGCTTATTTGTTTACTGCGTGGTATTTGTCGGTGTCGGTGGCGCGGGTACCCGACATTGAGTCTACACGAGATCAAACACGTGCAAGGTTCTGACCAACGGAACTGCATATTAGAGTCCGGTCGATACTGGACGTACTTGGGTTATTTGTTTAGTTAATAACACTATTTAGGTTACCGGTGCCGGTGCCTGAGACCCGCGGCACCATTGTGTACATAGCCTTAAATTGTTAAACATTAGAAGACAATGGTTGAAAAAATATGTTATTTTTAAGTCGTATACGGAAGTGTGGTTTTGAGATCTCTGCCGTTCTGATAGCAAGTGTTAAAATGATTTTAACAATGATTAAATAAAATATTTTTGTGATCTTTTTAGATTATTAAGGGAAATAAAAATAAACAATGGACAACATTATTTAGTTTATTGCAAAATATATTTGTTGAACGTGTCTATGATATTGTAAAAAAATAGATACAAAATGTGAATTAAATTACACTTAATTTTCCGCACGAATAACAGTCACTTTTCCGTCAATTTGCTTTATACTGAATTGCACAGATGGCACGAAAATTAATTTCAAAATTTTATAAAGCAGTTAGGGTTACACACCACACAGTTTTTACTGCATCTATGTGGGAATAGTATTTTATTCTTTTATTTTACACTTTCACACGTTTCACAGTTTTTACTTTTAATTTTATCGTCTTCCGTCTTTTACAGCTTTTTTTTACATTCTCTATCCTTTTCACACTTTTCATTCCTCTCTTTCATTCGTTGCGTTTTGTTTACCGTTTATTCTTCATCATATTAAATCAATCACACGTTTAGTTCAAAACAATATTAATCATTTATACAAATCAATTTTGCGTTTAGTTACATCTCACTAAAGCGTTTAGTTATAAAAATATTCATCGTTACATCATATTAAATAAACGTTTAGTTATATTACTCCACATTCGGCCTTCCTGACTCATGTCTGTCCTCAGACATTCATCCATTCTCATTCTTAATTGACAATATCTAAACAAACAACTTAATTGCTATTTTTAGGAACAATTACAATATAACATCATACCAAAAACATTATATAAAGAAAATTAAACAGAACAACAACTTATGTAACCACTATTTAAATAAAACAATGTATGCAACTTCCTACAAAAAAATAAAAATAATAGAACAAACATCCATCTATCCAATAGCATCTGGCCATGGCTTCATAAAATCGGCAGAAATTGAAATTGATCCAGGTCGCCCAGCATCACAATAAAGTTTTCTTTCATCATATCTGTTACCTCGTCTCTTAACTTTTGTTTCAGGGTCAAACAGTGCACATTTTATAGCCACTGAATGGTTTTTCGCATACATTTTACTCTCTTTTCTTGTCTTATTAATTATTTTTCTTTTTACTTCTCGTACTTTAGCCTTATGCTTGAGCCTCTTGTTTGTCTTTTGCTGAACCACTCCATTTTCTAGCTTTACAACTTGTTTCTTAATAACAACTTGCTCACTCAGAGCTACACATCTTGTCCGCTTCCTCATGGGGATGTCATCTTTTACTATCGCTTTCAACTCAATAGATGGTTCTTCAACTTGGGATGGTAGGTAGTTATCCACCATCTGCATAACTTCATCTTTTAAAAGGGTATTATTTACATGACCAACACCGCAGAAAAAACTGTTAATATCACTGATACCATTTGCTGGTTTTATCCACACTACACCACCTTTCATAACCATGATTACGTTCTTCAAGAACTCATTACCAATTATCATATGGAATGGCATGCAGTCTCTAGATATCACATGGAACTTCACGTCGTTATATTTCGTACCGTCTATTACAACGTCTGTCGAAAGGCTACCCAACGACTTCACTTTAGCGCAACCAAGTCCGGAAAGCGTCACAATATCGTCTGTTTGTATATTCACTTCGTTAGCACACAACTCCGATGATAGAATATTTACGTCGCTGCCAGAATCTACGAGAGCACGCGTCGTTTTTCCACATAATTCTACAGTCTTCACCGGTTTCTCACTCGAATTCTTCATCAATGATTGTTTGTAAACATTGTATACGTCAAACTGACGTTGCCGATTGCTGTCAATGTCACTGTCATCTTCCGACGTATGAATGAATGATGATTGACCGAACATCACTCGTTTCTCATGTTCGTTCGTTTTCGGTCCGGAACTTTCGAACTTCGCGCCACCGCCACTGATTTTTTCGGCGCTGCCGTCAGTATTGTGCCATCTTGACTTCGTTAATTCGTTCTTATGAGGGCACTTCGCCGAAATATGACCATATTCGTTACAGTTGAAACACTTTGGCCCTTGAGCCTTCTGCGGGCAATCCTCCGATCGGTGATTACCATCGCCGCAATTAAAACACAATATCTTCATAGGTTGTCTGTTATACGTATTAGTTACTGCCACCGTCGTCCGCGTCGGGTCATCATAATGCTCGTTTCTATAGGTATTGCTTGAATGCTCTGCCGCTGACTTCATTTTCTCTTTCACAGTCTTGTATATCTTCAGCTTGTCCTTGAGATCGGAATAGGTAGTTACGCCATACAACATGATCTTATTGGTCTCGTGATCAATAATGCCGTCGACAATGTATTTGATAGCGACTTCGTCAGTCATTTTACCGCGTTTTCCCAGCTCTTTCATGGATAACATGTAGTCGACGCAAGTCTCGTCACGTCGTTTTTTTCGTTTACTCATCAGCTCGTGTATCGTTTTAGTATCTACGGTATCAGGGAATTCTTTTTCTACCGCCGCCTTCAGATCCTCCCACGTCCTATATGGTCGCTCAGCTCGTAACCATAGCTCCGCCGTCCCACGTAGCGAACGTCGCGCCATCAGCAGTTTTTGTAACGGTGTCCAGCCACATATTTCGCTATTTTCCTCGACGTCCTCCACCCATCGAGATACGGGGTACGTTTTGTCCTGGCCGTTGAATTTAGGTATCAGGTCTGCGGTTAGGTGCAGCATTACCCCGCCAACAGCCTGCTGTTCTACGTCGGCATTCGTGTCGGCCACCAGCACCTTGGGTTCGTCCTTGGCCGGTAATCGCGGCATCTTGTCGTAATTTCGTCGTCGTTCGTCGTTATGAACTCAAATCTTCAGAATCGCGTCGTAAATTTTGAATTTTTGAATTGTCGTCGTTCTTCAGTACAAAAAAAAAAATGGAGACCACCCGTGTTAGTGCCGATCTTCAGCGTCGTATATCATGTACATCTTTCGTCCAATTTCACTTCTGACACCAAATTTGTGGGCTGGCGTCGTAATAAAATCCAATTAATAGTATTTTATTCTTTTATTTTACACTTTCACACGTTTCACAGTTTTTACTTTTAATTTTATCGTCTTCCGTCTTTTACAGCTTTTTTTTACATTCTCTATCCTTTTCACACTTTTCATTCCTCTCTTTCATTCGTTGCGTTTTGTTTACCGTTTATTCTTCATCATATTAAATCAATCACACGTTTAGTTCAAAACAATATTAATCATTTATACAAATCAATTTTGCGTTTAGTTACATCTCACTAAAGCGTTTAGTTATAAAAATATTCATCGTTACATCATATTAAATAAACGTTTAGTTATATTACTCCACATCTATATTATAATTTTATAAACAATGACCCGTCCCTTTACGACCTGAATCTGCGTAGTTTATGTCATATTTCATCTGTTACGTAAATATTAATCACCAACACTATTCAATGAGTTTCAAGTAGCAGACTGACATCTAAAAGTAGCATTCAACTGCTGGTTAACTTTAGCAGAGTCATATAGAAAATAAAACTAGTTTCTTAAGTGACACGACATTATTGTTAATACAGAAATACAGTTTGATAAATTTCAAAGGATTTCTGAGAAGATAGGCGGAAATGTACACTTTATCTTTACTTATCTGCCAAACACCAGTGTTGTATGCAAAAAGAAAGTATGGAGTGGATATTTTTACGGACGAACGGAGATGGCTTAACGAATTGGAATTTAACGGTTCATTATGATTAAATAGAAAAAAACTTGTCAAGTGCACGTAGGACTCAGTTTAAAAAATATAATACACCAAAGTATAACAAAAAATGTATGGCTGTATGTAATAATAACCAAAATAATGTTTGCGTTGTAATAACTCCACAGACAATTAGAAATGATTTTAGATTTCTTCTATTTAGTCTAGGTGACCTTTTCGGTCGTATTTTATGTTTTTAAGGCAGCGGAAATTAATTAATTTCCAGATTGTTTAAAATAAAAAATATGTATTGCCCGCTACCGATATTATATTATTATTCGTTTGTAAACAATACACATTTTCATTATCTTATAAATCAGCTGTGTAATAAAATATTTATTGCAGTGTAAAAAAGAAATGTTTCAAGGTACCCAATATGCTTTCGATGTTAGTTCACTTCACAGAGCGATGAACCGGCCTGGGTTTATTAGGAAATCGTGTAAGAAACTTAGGAAATACATTTGGCGCAAAATTTAGCGAGTAAATATCCCAATATGTTAGTGAAGATATCATTGAAATTTATGTCAAGGATAATAAAGTAACTGTAGTTAGTAATTCGGGCGTCACTTTTGATGCAAATTAAGTAGATAATTTCTACGAAAATGAAAAGGTTTATCTTATTAGTCCTATATAAAGCCCATGTATGAATGTAAACAGAGATGGCAAGCAGTGGTGTTCTCCAATGGTACGTAATGCGTCGAGTTTTCAGACGAGAGTTTGAATATCGAAAGGAAAGGTAGGTCGGTTAGGAAGCAGAAAAATATCTTACGATAAAACAAACGGATCGAATTAAGAACCTCCTCCCTTTTTTGAAGTCGGTTAAAAGTAGGATAATCATACGTCTCTTAAATGTGAGAGCTCGAAAATGTTGAAGATCAATAAGTACATACCTGGAACATTATGATTGAGTCGCGTTACAGTATTGGCTAAGAATGTGTGACTCACTTGAATAGATGGGTGATGTCTTGTGGTAGTCGAGACACGAGGTCTTCCCGTCGAGGCCGAGGGAGAGTAGCGCGGGCGCCAGGCCCGGCCGCGGGCACAGCTTGCACCCCCCATTGTACTTCTCACACAGGCACACGTTCTTATCCAGACCCTCCACCTTCAACTCATTCAGTCCGAACTTATCACACTCCTGCTTGACTAGCGACGCCGCCAGCTTATCCGATTGCCTGAGGAACTCGCAACCGTGCGGGCAGACGTGGCATCTTCGACCGTCCAGATTCCTATTAGACTCTGAATGTATATTGTCATTCTGATTCGAATCCAAATCTGGAATCGGGTAGTGGTTGTCGTCCTTCTTCCCGCCGTCCGCGCCGCCCGCCATGTACGACGTCAGCGTCACCTCGGACGACGACCGCACGGTGTTGGTCAACTTGTATTTCGTCATGTCGGTTATCAGTCTTTTTATCGTTACAATTTTAAAATACGGCTTTGTACGCCGACCCGCGAGACATTTTATTTTGACTCCCGCATTTGTTATAATTTATTATAATCACAACACTAGTAATGATTAATATGATCATGCGTTCATTATTATCACAGATTGGTGTAGGAATGTTTGTTTGTTAGTAATAATTGTCACTTAAATTATGTATTTCGTGGCGATTACGTATTTTAATAAATAGCACTGAAGTTGTCAAATTACTTTTTGAACGGTCGTGTGTCGTCGTGTAGCCAACAGGCGGGTGGTAGCGCGGTCGGCCGAGTGTGCCGCGGGTTGGGGCGCGAGTGAGCCGCCGCGGGGCCGCGCAGATGCCCGGTGCTACAGCGTCGTCGCTTCCACCACCGTGGCAACTGAAAGAAACAAGGGCTTACTTAATATTGTCTTGAAATGCGCATAACTAAGCAAGTTTGAAGTAAAATTCACTATTATTAAGAAATTAATACTAAAATGTATTATAAAATCTCCTTTGTAACGATGCTCAATGGTTAGATTACTTATATAAATTATTGTTAAAAATATTTAACGATATAAACACAAAACAACATAACACATTTATTATTTATATTTTCGTCACAGTAATTAGACTTCAAGGTATGCATAAAATAATAGTTTGACTACCTAATGTTTATTAAGAATAGTTTTAACAATATCCAGATAATATCTTATATTTATAATGGCATAGTGAGTATAATTTTAAATAATTATATATTATAATTTTAGGTAGTGACTATGTTGACCGAATTTATATACAAATATAGCCTGTATAGACAAATATAGCCTCTGCAAGATTAACCTGCCTTAGGTTACCTACCTGCTTAAATAGTGTTTTAAGATTATTTTGATTATGCGAGGAAACGTTTTAGTGCTTACCTAGTACGTTAGTATTATTTCAGTTTGTAACCGCACTAATATATGCCTTCCGGGGTTTGTATCATCGACAAGCGAGCAATTTTTCGTCGCATTTTTTTCCCATTTATTCAGGTGTTGTATTGTTATTTCGTTACACCGAGTAATTTCCTGTACTTTGTGTAAAAACACTTTACCTAATAGTTACCTATTAATGTTGTTAAATATTATTTAGTGAGTTGACGTAGAATTTTTTTATTAGGGGTTACTATCTGCCTCTTATCTATTATATTACTTATATTTTTTATCGAGTTGTTAAAACTAAAATAACTTAATATTGTTATAATATCTTAATATGTTGTTACTTAATTATTACTTCAATTTCAAATGATCTATAATAATCAATTAACAAAAAGTATCGCCCGAACAGGGACTTGAACCCTGGACCCTTGGATTAAAAGTCCAATGCTCTACCGACTGAGCTATCCGGGCTCTGAAGTGAGTGTCGAAATAGGTCATTATTATCTACAACGTATTCGGCTAACACGTTTTATTTCTCATCAAACTGTATTTACCGAAAATGTTTGCTCACATGCAAGTCTATTGTATCTTTTACACATTTTGTTAGTGTTTATTTTTTGTTTTGTATGTAATTAATGCCGGTCACGATTTTGCATATGTGCCTAAAAAGTCGCGACAAATAATCGATGAGTGGCAAATATTAGTGGTAATAAGTTGTGGCCACTCTACGATGTAGGAAGACTACAATACACTTGTAGCGGTGACGTTACGCACTCACCGAACTGGAATGTACTGAGGACGGGCGGATCAGACGCTCTTCCCAATATTTTGTGATAAGTGATAACACGTGTAGTGTAAGGTCAGTGGCATCGGAGAACATTTTATTAACATGCAAATCCTAGTACGTAATTAATCATAATAATTAATTCGGTATATTTGTTTCTTCTATTAATGAAACAATAATAACGTTTACTATTATGTGTAATAAAATAATCCTGTTATTTTATAATGATAATACAAGTATGAGGACATTTCATGAAACAAACTGCATAATATTATATCGTGCACCTGTATTCATTTATTATCCCCTGGTACAATGAATATTACATGACCAATCATCTGAGCGTTCACTACATTCTATACTATGGCGTAACTTAGTATAAGCTACTAGCAATTCATGATCTCCTGGTACTTCTAGAACAAATCCTAGTTGAAAATGTCAAATATCTGCATTTGTCTAGTTCAAGAAGTGGATTGGTGGGTTGTATAAGAGTGGTACTATAATTATTAACCATCTGTGACTGGGCTGACTAAAATAATCTTAAGTCCGATAGATAGAGACAGAGCTATACGAAAAATACTGCAGCTATCAGTGCGTCTCATTTCTTTGAGGTTTTTTTTTGTAAAAGTATGAGTAGGTGGTTTTACATACCTACACTGTATTTACCAAGAAAATAAGCAAAATAAGATAATAACAGGTATAATTTAATACAGCCTGGCTATTACTAGGTGTAAGATCTGTAGTCATTTACGAGTATAATATAATTATTAGCAGCAGTTATTCGCTAACTTCTACGTTGAATATTTGTGTTCTTCAGGTCGTCGACAAAGGTTGCAAAACTAATTATCTACCATGAATATTTTACTTAGATTCTAGCAAATAGCCCGCACGCAATTAGAACTCATGGAAGAGCTAACATTACATCCATCTCAGCACGATTTCACGTTGTAAATACCGCGAATAGTTGAATGGATCACGTTTGTAATGGAATGGGCGCGTTGTGTTGCGACCGCGCCGGTCACCTGCGCTCATTACCGGCGCGTAATTAAACCAGAAGCCAATATTAATTGTTGCCGTGCTGTTATTAAGTGAATTATCCTATGAAGATTTCTTGCTCTACCATACACCATACGTTGGTTAATACGGTAGTAGTATTTATCTACAAAACTATACACCAACAGGATACTTTACTTTCCTATCAAATATTTCTGAGAGCTGTGCACTTGTGACATTATGTTTTTTAGCATTTGCAAACGTGGGACTACATAAAATTAAAATAAAAGCATAGCGAAGTGAGCATGGAAATAAGTAATTAAATTAAAATTCCAAATTTAAAGATAAAAAAAAAAAATTAAATATCTAATACATATTAAAATTTATATCGTAGCATAGACGATGGCGCCTGCCGTCAAATAATTTTAAATTACACCCTGTAAAACAGTCAAATGAATTTGCTCGTTTCGGTATGATGGGGCTATGTATGCTAGGTTTATTTATATGCCTTTTTTGGTTTATTATTATCTGTGTCACATACCTACTTACTTATAGATTGAATGTATGTATGCGGCAAAGGCCACGCGACTATGCGAATTCTCTATAATTGTAAAGAAAAGTGTAAGCCTTAAAGCACTTACAAATAGTCAGATCAAAGCACTACACATTAAAATTACTTCTTCTATGAGTTACAGTTTGCATTGTAATTGGCAAAAAATACGCGCCTGTATGTGCTTAATTGTATTAAACGCATAGCAATTTTATAGCTTAACTAGCTGACCCGGCGAACATCGTACCGCCTTAGAATTAATAAACGTTAAATGTGCGATGACCCGGTGTACTTCGTATCACCTATCCTACCGACATTTAAGCCGTCTCTAAAATGGCTGTTTTATTTATTGTACCTAGCGCTAACTTATAATTTTCTATTATTTCTAGCTAGGCAATAAAAACTACCCCTCAAAATAATGTAATTTTCTCTTTTTTTTTTCTTTAATGTCAATGATTAGACATTAATAAATAATAATTAATCCCTATTTTCTCACCGTTTAAACCTTCCCTGGACTACGACAAACATTTTAAAACCAAAATCAGCCAAATCGGCCCAGCCGTTCTCGAGTTTTAGCGAGACTAACGAACAGCAATTGATTTTTATATATATATAGAGATAGAGATATTGAGCCAGCTGTAGTGCACTGTGGGTAGTTTTGGTGGTTTTGATTAAGTTTATTGAAAGCTATTAATATAACGTCTCGTCACGTGCTCTCGCGTTGATTGAAGTGTAATAGAGCGCGAGTATAAATAAAAGCCGATCATGTGATACGATCCCTGAACGAGGGCAATTGATGGGTTCCGATGGCGAAGTTCAAAGTACAACATTAATGTTGTTTCTCGGCTTTATTGTATAGTTACACCATAGAGTAGCATAACGTAACCTTTACGTAAAGTGTCGTAAATAAATGTGTCAGTGCTCGTGCGACTAAAAGGTGCATAATCGTTGATCGACAAAGTTACGATCACGGTAGCTACTAGCGAGTGTGAAACGCGCCTATTAGTAGAACTACAAGTAATCGTTCTGCCTGTAGTTATAAACTGTACATTGTCTTATATTGTTTTGGCTAATTAGTTTATAATCTACATAATACCACGGTTGATAAATTTGTGTAATTATTTCATAATTGTTCTTTATTTTTATATACCGTTTTTGTTGTTTATTACGTTCAGGAAGCATCAAATATTACCTATAATATTAACCGACAAAATAAACGTTCTATTCAAATTATATAAATTCACACGTTTTCCACAAAATGGAAAAATACTGCGGGAAATTGGCCAGAAATGATTGCTTACAAAACGGTACAATTTGCCCGCGGCCAGGCTCGGCGGCTGCCGCAAATATGCCATCTAATTGACCATCAATTGACGCTATTTGAACTTGCTTCCGGCATAGTACAGTACCTATTCGGAAACGTTGCAAAGAAATGTTCCTAGAATTAGATCGATCAAATAAGTACTAAATAGTCTCACGTGTCGTAAGCACATCTGGTATCCTTCATTCATACGATAAGCCAATAGTTTTTAGGCAGGGCTCCATTTACAAAGCGCAGGCTTTATAAATAGAGCCTTACTTGGGTCAAGTGTCAAATCTAACCCTGTATTAGAGACCATATAAACCAAAAATATATGTCAACTGTCAACATGGAAAAAATTATGTTTATTTGCTCCGTGTAAATAATTCTAATATTTATGTTTTGCATTGTTTTTTGCTTAGAGGTTTGTATTATAATTTGTTTATAATGCCGAACGCTTATTTCTGTGGTGGATGTAGCAATAAAATTCTTAACAAAGAGTTTCTAGCATGTACCTATTGCAAACAAAAATACGATCTGCACTGTGTGAATATACCAGAAAAGCGATTTCATCAGATGAATACTGACCATAAAAATAAATGGAAATGCCCCAGCTGCTTAGCTAAGCTACCTAAAGCTGATAATAGCAATACACCGCTCAGGCCTTCTGATAGGTCGGATTTGTTGAAGTCTCCTATTCTTTCCAATCCTGGTAGTCACAATGATAATTTGGCTATGAGCACAAATCTCACCACTCTTCAGGGTTCTCCAACTGGATATTCTACCCCTCTAACCAAAGAAGCCGTCAGAGACATATTTAGAGAAGAACTTAAATTAATGAAATCTAGTTTGATTGAGGAGTTTGAACACTCAATAAAGTCAATGGTGAAAAGTGAACTACAATCTATAAGAAATGAATTTGCTACAATAGAGACCAGTGTCAAGTTTTTAGACGAAAACTTTGAAACAACTAAGACACTTATTAGCACTTATCAGGAATCTTTAGCACAGCTACACAGAGAAAATTTAAACATGACTGCTACTATACAAGAGATGTCAACTAGGTTACAGATCATGGAGCAGCATAATAGAGCCAACAATATAGAAATACAATGTATACCTGAGCATAAAAATGAAAACCTTATTTCTACCACCATGCAACTTTCGAAGGTCATAGGTTGCGACTTAAAGGATACTGACATCCATAATTGCACCCGTGTGGCGAAGTCAAACAAGGATGATAATAGACCACGTTCAATTATTGTTAAACTTGCTACACCGAGACTTAGGGATACTTTCCTAGCTAACAGTATCAAATTCAACAAGGCTCATCCAAATGAAAAAATCAATACAAGCCATCTTGGAATCGGAGGCAACAAATCGCCAGTTTTTGTCTGCGAACACCTATCACCTACCAATAAAAAGTTGCATGCCGCGGCCCGTCTTGCTGCTAAGGAGAAATGCTATAAGTTCGTCTGGATAAAACAAGGCCGAGTGTTTATGCGCAAAACTGAAACTTCCGAATACATCTATGTAAGAAATTTAGAAACTTTAGATAAACTTAAATAGTTACAATTTTATTTTTGATCATTCCTTGTATAGCTATCGTACATGATTTAGTGTGTAAACTGTTTCAAAATTCACTTGCTTAAATATCTACTACCAAAATGTTAGAGGTCTTAGGACTAAGACACATGATTTTTTATGTAACATTGCTTGTGTCGCTTATGATGTGGTCATCCTGACCGAAACATGGTTAAATGACACTATATACGATTCTGAATTATTTGACAAACAATATATTGTTTATCGGCGAGATCGCAATAGCTCAGGCTTTCATGCAAGCAAAGATGGAGGAGGTGTATTAATAGCAGTTTCCAATAAATTCAGCTCAGTACGGTTATCTCATTACGAAAGTCAGTGTGAAGATATTTACGTACAAGTCAACTTGAATGATAATACCAATATAACATTTTGCGCTGTATATTTACCACCTCCGATTAAGAGAAATATTTTAGAACATTTTATTGATAATTTTAACCATGTTTCCAATAACTTTCACAATATCTGCGTTATAGGTGACTTTAATTTGAGCGCAATTAATTGGGTTAATATTAACAATGCTATTCACTGTACACCTTTAAATACCAATAACTCATCTATATGCAAATTTCTCATTGACTTTTTACCCCTTAACAACCTAAACCAATACAACAATGTTGTAAATTGCAATGGCAGAATTTTGGATTTAGTTTTAAGCAATATTTTAAACAGATATGTCTCAGCTGCTTCATCTAATTTGGTTGAAATGGATCCGCTTCATATACCGATTGAAATATCTTTGAAGTTTGTTGTAAACACGGCATTAAAAAATAAGAATATTCCTTTTCTACCTAATTTTCGTAGAGCGGATTATGATAATATCAATTCAGCTTTGTCCAAAGTTGACTGGTCTTGTGAATTTTCAAAAGGTGCCTGTCTTGATGATATGTTGAATGTGTTTTATGTCATTTTATACAACGTAATAGATCTTTATGTATCTAAAAACTTTATCATAAATAGAGGGAAATACCCTATCTGGTTCACAAAAGAATTAATCAAACTAAATAAAGAAAAGAATAAAATACTACATAGATACCGTATATATAATAATCCTTTAGATGAAATTTCACTAAAATTATTAAACAAAAGATGCAAACAGTTGTCAACTATTTGTTATAACGATTATATGTCTAAAGTTGAAATCTGCATTAAAAATAATCCAAAATATTTTTGGAGTTATTTAAAAAATAAACGCAGTAATATCTGTCAGTTTCCCCAAGATATGTATCTCGACGGTGTAAATGCATCGAACGGTCAAAATATATGCAACCTATTCGCATCTTTCTTCTCTTCTACTTTCACAAGACCGAATAGTAACAATTCTAACCTAGTTCGTGATGACAACTCTTTTATTAACACGTTGAACCATATTTACATCTCCCAGTCTACTATAACTAATTACTTAAAAAGTCTTGATGTAAATAAAGGAGCGGGACCAGATGGTATACCACCATACTTTATATCTAAGTGTTCTTCTAGTTTGAGTCTACCATTATTCTTCCTTTTCAACCACTCACTATCTACTGGAGTTTTTCCAACAATATGGAAGATTGCCAAAGTTGTACCTATACTAAAGAGCGGTGATGCTGCTAATATTTCAAACTACAGGCCAATATCTATACTATCTACTTTTGGTAAAATTTTTGAGGCTTTAATCTATCCTTTCTTGAAACATCATTCTAGTCATTTTCTAATTAATGAACAGCACGGCTTTGTAAAGTGTCGCTCGACGTGTACCAACCTAGCATCCTATTTGAATGAAATAGTCAATGCAGTAGACGCCGGTCTGCAGGTAAATGCAGTGTACATGGATTTTGCCAAAGCCTTTGACAGGGTTAACCATGAAATTTTAGTTCACAAACTCGCAATATCTGGTATCTATGGACCAGTATTAAATTGGCTAAAATCATACTTATATAACAGAACACAATTTGTAGTAGTTAAAGGGTTTAGTTCGGATACATATCCTGCCACTTCCGGGGTGCCCCAAGGCTCCCATTTAGGACCTTGGCTGTTTAATATCTTCATTAAAGATATTGTTACCTGTATACGATACAGTAGTCCTTATCTCTTTGCTGATGATTTAAAATTATGTAAAATAACTAAAGAACTCAACGATTGTGCTTTATTACAAGAAGACCTAGATAGTATCACTGATTGGTGTATTGCCAACGACATGTCGTTGAATATTAAAAAATGTAATTATATCATCTTTACTCGCAAATATAATAACATTAATACAGGATTTCATATAAACGGTGTCAATATCACAGAATTACCTGTAGTGAGAGATCTGGGCGTTCTTTTGGACTCTAAATTAACGTTTATACCCCATTTTGATAAGATAATTGCAAAATCCAACAAAATGCTTGGGTTCATCATCCGCAACGGTAAATTTTTCCGCAAACCAGAAACCAAAATTGTTATTTACAACGCATATGTCAGAAGTCATCTTGAGTATTGCAGTGTCGTATGGTCACCACATTACAACACTCATCAGTTAAGAATAGAGCGTGTACAAAAAAGATTTATGCGTCATCTTACTTCTTCCTGTAGATTACACAAACAACTCCCCACATATACAAGTAAATTAGAACACTTCAAACTCCAAAGCCTAATTGTCCGCAGAAATGTTTCAGATATGATTTTTCTATTTAAGCTTGTACGTAATTTAATTGACTGTCCTGCTTTGATGCAAAACATTAAGTTTAATGTACCTCGCAGGTTGCCGATTCGGTCAACTCGTGCAATTAGCCTTTTACATAAAGAACCCGCCAGAACGAACCTAAAACAGTACTTCCTATTATCAAGACTGTCAACTACCTTCAACTCAATCGGTCATGAAGTGGATTTGTTTAATGATACACTCTACAAATTTCGCAAACTGATCTTGTCATCGTTGGTGCGTCAATGATAGCCTTCTAGTCACTCATCACATTTAATTTAATTTAATTTTTATTGTCACATTCTTATTTTTCATTTATTATCAATGTTCCTGTTATGTTATGTTATGTTATTCCTCTTACTTATGCATGTTGTGGCACCTTTGTTAACTGTGCATTTAGTTTTCCCTTATTTGTATTTTATATTAATGTATTATGAATGCAACAGTTTTTGGATGTCCTGTTAAATAAATAAATAAATAAATAAATAAAAACATATGAGACAACTTTGTAGGATATTGTTTAAAATTAACTATTGTTTAAAAAAAATAAAAATGTGGATAATATTGAAAGCGGTCGATGGCGACTGTCGAATGTTAATCGCCTGTCAAACTCATAGTCGAGGCACTCGTGAGTAAGATTAAACTGTATACTAACGTAAACTTATAATTGGCAACCTCTAGGTGTGTTTAAAAATAAATAATTGGTCTGTTATTTAAAATGCGGGCGGTTCAAGGCTGGTTTCGAATTCCGCTCTCGTTTAAGGGCACGTCCGGACGTCGGTCCTCACCGGATAAGGCTCCAGTCGACATTGGCACACACTCGGAGTCTGACCTACTTGCCGGCTTAGACACTGGCCGTTTTGGAATCCGACCGCGAAGATTATGGCGATGTTAGTGTGTTCTGTGACACAGTGAAATTGACCTATGCCCCTGGCTCCTGTACGTAAATATATCGTAAGAGGAAGTTTTAAAAACAAATTTTAAGTAACTCTATGTGGTTTACAAAGGTTTTGTACAAATTCAAGAGCCGAAACTGAAACACGAAACTGAAAATATAGCAAATGTTGCTATATTTTCAGTGCTGGCAAATTTCGTTAAGCTGTAGCTTGGTGTCGAAAAATATTTTACAAATTTATATCAAAACCAGGTTCAAGTCTCTATTAATAAATAAGATTTTTTTAAATATTTTTGTGTTATTCAAGTGTCAAATGAGACGTAGAAATTATTGTACCAAATAATTGGGGCTCAATTAAAACTGTTTTAATTTGCATGTAGCTGAACTAATCAATTCGATAATACCGCATTAGCATTGGGGGGTCAAGGCAAGTAAAAGAGTAGGTTGATGCTAATAGAAAATATACACAATTTCAACTTCGCCACTTACTCCTGTAACTTGGGAATTATATAACTGTGTACTCGAAACTGAAAAATCCCTTCAGCATGTTAAAGTTTCATTTACCCGGCACCCACTGGAGCTAGCAAAATAACATGACATTTTGAAAATTAACTCTGTCTCCTACATAACGACTGAATTTCAATGGTAAAACCTATGCGACTAAACATCAATTCACTTGCGATATCGATGTAATTTCCTCTTTTAAGTTAATACAGTTAATTTTGGTAATGACAAAAAAAAATGTTGCGCGAGCGTTTGACGTGCCTAGATGCATCTATTTAAGACATTCAATTAGGTTCCAGCGTAGCAGAAGTTAACGAAATTCAACCTTATTAACTGCCACAATATTTCACGGTACAGCAAATGATCTCTACATTAGAATAGTGATTACATATTGCGACACTTAAAAGCGAATTCTTTGTACCTTGTGTCACTTTCACATTATTATAATAGTAAGTTAGCTATGTAAATAATGTGTTGCGGAGTGCGGCGGCGCAGTTTACTTATCATAATGTAAAGAATTGGATATAACAATGGAAAGTACAAACAAAAATATTAAGTATTAATGCAATATGTATTTAACAGATAGTTTTATAGGTTACACACGTGCAACAACTCTCAGTTTACACTAATTATGGCCTGGAAATAAGGTGCGAATTCACTCGATTTTTTTTTAACTCTGCCCAGTGCGAATATACATAACAGCGTAATTGGTAAGCTATTAACAATTCATGATCGCCTGGTACTTGAGTACTGGTAACTATTTGTCTCGTTCAATAAGTGGATGGGTTGTTATAGGAACGTTGTAAATTAATTATGTAGGTAATTCGAATAAATATAAGTCTGAGACCGCAATAAAGTAAATATTATGATCGCGTCATCGACGACATTTGCACAAAAAACACTGCTTTGATGACCCGTTTTTATAAAAACTCAGGAGTAGTGTCGAATAAAGCTTAACATTCCACCTTCCTTCGTGTTTCCCTCACGTTATCAGCTCCCTACGTGTCCTTATGCGCAGCTGTTTACACTGATCGTGCAGCGACGTGCTCGCATGGTCGCTTTCACCACGTCTGTTAGCCGCGTACACGGAGAGCCAGCATCCAAACAATTTGCAAACGGAAAACATTTGCTCACTTTCTTAGAAATTAAAAAATAATGTTCTATAGCTACCGGTGCCGATTTAGGTGGCACTAATCTAAACCAAGTGAGGTATTGCCGTCCTTCTCACGATCGTAATGAGAGAGTAAGACAGCTATATTTTTTGCTATAAATTTTTATTTACTCGTGATTAGTCTCATTAGAGCCCCAAGCCCCTAACACTATGGTCGTGGAGTTGCTATGACTTCATTGTTTAAGGCATATAAACAACATGTTTTATCAATGGTAGCTAAAATATGACCAGTGTACACATTAGACATTGTCACCTCGAAGCCATTAGACCAGTCATATTCTATCGACAAATAAAAAATGAAGTCAGCAACTCTACAACGTTAGTTGTACGCTTGGGGACTTGAGCCCGATGCGTTAAATATCAAGTACCAAAATAAGGGCCACAGAAAAGGTAGCATTCATGTTTAGGTGTATGCTATCTTAATAGTTGTGATCAATTCTATAAGTACCTACAATTATTTCTTCATGTGAAACTAAATCGGGGGCAGTAATAGTCTATTGCACAAAGTATAATACTGTTCCAACTCAACAACTCAACTATTGTTGAGCGGGCACGATGTCGCGGCTATGAAAACAAGTGATACGTTACGGTGGCTGAATGAACATGTAAAGGGCTACATACGCATTTCACAACAAGACATAGGACTCTGTAACCTTTTATACAAATCTCTGACTACAACGCAGCAACGCAAAATAGTTAAGCTCATAGAGCCTATTGCGAGTAGTGTACTTTTTAAAACTTTTATCTGCATGGAACCCGATTATGCTTTTAATGCTGCATTTTATTATATGTTGGCAAACAATTGTCGGTGAAATAAATGTATTCAATAATTATATAACCGTCATGTTTATCAATTAAAATTTTTGTAAAAATTTTCAACTTAAAAAACAGCACTTATTATCATCAATGTATGAAAGCACTGCGCAAATCGTCAAAACGCGTGCGACTTATTTTTGTCAATACCAAAACGAACAGTATTAACTTATAGATAAAGCACATTTTTTGCGAAATGTAATCTACGACGCGTAGTCACATGGCTTTAACATAGAAATTCAATCTTTAAATGTATTGGCACAGAGTACATTTTCAAAAAGAGTAAAGTGGTTCGCCGCAGTGGTTACAGGGCGTATAAGATTCGTAATGCATACAGTCTTTTAGCAAAACTATAACAAAGGCATCTAAGGCATTGGTGTCAGACAGAGTGTCGTCATAAAGCAATCGAACTTCATACCATAGCCCGGGTCAAGGATTGATTGTATCAATCACTTCACGGAAGCCAGTCGACAAAGCAATAGTTGGCAGTGGAAAACTATGAAAGAGATACGTTTTACGAGATTCATCTTCTATCTTTTTCGCCCATTCATATTTATAATGTGCATTAATTGGATTTATTATTGCTATACATTACTTGAAAGTAGCAGAATACTCGCTAATAACAGGTGTAGCCATTCCTCATCTTATAACATTATATAATTAATTTCGTAAAAGAAGACGGGTGAAGCGGTTAGGACACTGATCTGGTCATTATAAACTGAATACCGAGGCCTCTATTCGATCGCTTCAACATTAAGAGATATCGGCTGTGGTTTGAATTTAGCCCCAATTGATTCAAGATGATCTTTGATGACTTATATTTACCTATATTGGTTGTATATAATATATAATTGAAACACGATGCCAATACCGTAAATGTGTTGTATTGGAGGTACTGCATATTATCGAGTATAAAACTCTGTGATGTCCTCATTGGATTCAAAATAACTACTTACTGGTTTATCTTTATATGCCTAAAGGCCTAATTACCAAGGTGTATCTGTATAAATAAAATGGTAGCCACACACGTCTTCTTTTTAAAAAAAAATATTATTAAAGAGGCTTTGTCGCTTTGGCGACCATATCGCCTCATAGGAACAGAACAAAATCACGTCTTCTTAAGAAACGAATAGTTATAGCTAGGTTATATATAGGTTTCTATCTCAAAAAATACAATATTTAGTTAAATTTCAACTCCTAAGTATTCACATTCTTTGAAATCTTATAATACCTAAATAGATCGTGGATATAATTATGACATTTCTAATAATCATAATACGAATTTGAAAGTATACAATTAGTACTTACATATACTTCACACACACAGAACGTACACAGATTCTCAATCTTTTTTAATCACAGCCCCAACTGACAAGTAGATAAGTAAGTTTATTAATAATTGTCGTGAATAGTGCGGTAACGTCGTCGCGTAACGTGCGGGTTAGCGAGCTATGTGCGGGTTGGGGTGCGGCGTGCGGCGCGGGCGGTGGCGGCCGACTGGCGCGCGCGCAGCGCCCGCCGACCCGTTTTGTTGCAACCGACAACTGCACCACAATCAGAGCCGGATAAACGGTGGAGATAGAGGAAACAGCTTAAAAGTAAAATTAGATCTGGTGACATGGTTACTGACGAACCATTTGGTTGAAGACAGGACAGCTCGGCCTGGTTTGATCGCTCATCTCCTAGCTGACTATATCGGCTGGTTGCCGATTCAAATATCATCGATGCGAATGTTAGCAATAGTCTTTAAATTACCTATTACACTATGCCCCACGCTATACATAACCCACACACACAATCATCTGCAGTGTTGTATCCGCGGGGCTAGTCTGACACTACATAGCGCCGGGTGCTTTGATCTTTTCCAAATTTGTAATAGTTAGCACTAAGTAACATTGTGTGGAATCAATTCAGAGCTTAGAACATACGACGTAACGACAAACTCATGTAATATATAATATTGAAATAAACGTTTTGTGAGCAACATTGCAACGGGTTTGTAAGTAATAGTAGTTACATATATGTTGAATTAAAATTAAATGAACAAAAAGTGGAAATAAACCACCACTGTTACCGGTTGGTTCGAAAAAAATAGAAAATGATGTTTTGTAATTGAACCACTTTCCGTTAAGTAACATTCGTTTGCTGTCGTTCGCGATCGCTCGCACTGCGGCCGAGTCAAGGCCGCCTGCGCGTTAACCTGCCTCTTGTATAATGAACGGACAGCTGATTTTGTATACTTCTTTATGTCACATAATTATAATTTAATAAATAAGCAGTGGTAGCCGAGTGCTCGAACGTACGCCTTGCAATCAAAGTGTGCAGGTTCAAACCCCGGGTCGCACCTCTGGGTCTTATGTGCGAATCTCATTTTCATCTGAGATTATCACTTGCTATGAAACGGTGAAGGAAAACATCGTGAGGAAACCTGCACGTCTGAGGGAACTTTCCTAGTTCCCGATATATGTGTGAAGTCTGCCAACCCGCACCGGGCCAGCGTGGTGGACCATGGCCTGAATCCCTTCACATTGAAGGAAGGCCCATGCCCAGCAGTGGGACGTTAAAAGGGCTATAGTAGTAATTATAATATAGAAGGTTTACCTACTTTACGTAATTATATGTAAGTGCCTAAGCGAGAATATCCTGATGGTTAGACGGGTTGGTAAGCATGAGATTTTGTGTTCGTTCCTAAATCTGGCTATGGAACTATAACGTGGGTATATGTTATGGATGACGATGTAGCATTATGATTACAGGTTCACCAGTAAGTAGTAGTAGTAAGAAAAGTTCGCATACCCAGTAATATTAAAAACATTAATGAAATAATACGATAAACTTTGTTTATGCTATCTTCCGAAAGTTATTTTGATTCCTTCACTTTAAATTTATTTACGGTTAGGTAGATAGTGTAAGCGTTAGTAATCAATTCTAAACGTTTTTGAACGAAACGCAATTAAGTCCGTTTTTGATCGGAAATGCATAAATACTTTGTTTAGAATTTTGATATATTTTTTTTATATAATATTTAGTATAAATCGGATCGATAAATATAGTTACTATTGCTAAAGTGTCGAAATAGAATGTATATTACATTTTACTATAACTAGTATTGTAATGACTCAATCGTCCCCCACTCTTTAAAGAGTGGGGGAACGGACAGGTGGCGGGCCGAAAAAGCAACGGACCACCATTCTAATTCAAGCAGTTCCCTAAGAAGGTAACCAGTTGATTAAGTTGGCATAGATTACCATAATATACAAAATTTATTATATTACATTGTGTTTGTGTTCTAAAATATAATATAAAAACGAACAAAGTGCTTTATTTGATGTCCCGGCCCAACCTGACGTGAAGAATTCTATCATTAGATACAATATATGTATTGAACACGTACGGTGCGATATAGTAGAGTTTAATAGGTATTTTACAAAGTGTTAGATGGATCTCATGGTGCGTAACGCGATGGGTGTGATTAATCCATGACTCCTATGATGGTATGGAGATGGTGTTTTTGCGGGGCGCGCGGAAGCCGCGAGGTCGTCCCGACGCGACGGCCGCTGTTTCCGCGTTTCCCGCTATATTGTCCGTGAAATATCGCCGATCGGCGTGACGACAAAATGGCGGTAGCAACATGGCCAAACGTTTGGGTGCTTTCAATTTACCATTGTTAGGTAATTTTATAAACACAGGTAGATGAAGTGGGTACGTTGTCGTATATTTTGTTTTTTTTTCTCGTGAATTTCGGGAATAAGTGAGACTGGCGCTTGGCTACGCTATTTACAGACTTTTTTAATTATTATTTTTCTGGATACAATTAACCAAAAGAGCGATTAAGGAGTTTTAATTCGAATTGTTTTTTATTTGAAATTAAAAATGTAGTTGTTTGGAGCTATGTTTTAAGAACATTTTAATACATGATTTAAATAGTTTGCATCTTAATAACTTGATCATTCAGCACCCTTAGCATGATCGCGTAGACATAAATTGTATCTCTTTCAACAGTCAAAATTGTCGTGAAAATAAAATAACGTTATTTCGAACTTTTTGTACTGGACATGGCTCGGTATGACGACTCGATTTTCTCGACGAATCTGACAGTTGAAAGAGATATAATTTATGTATACGCGGTCATGCTACGCTTACTGGAGATCGAATCTTGAACTTGCATTATCCCTGCAGTAGGTTATGTACCTCCCGTTATATTTATATGAAAAAAAAAAAACTATTTTGTATACCATTACAAAACACTGTTATCTTGAAAAATGTTTCCTAATAGCATTGTAAACAGGCATATACTTTAGTGAAGTTACATTTCAACGTCTATTATAGTTTAAAGTCAAGACGATTCTGTATTGATACCATTTATAAACCACAAAGAAAGTTTAATTGAAATTTGTGTGTTACTCAACGTAGGTAGGTATGGTTCTTGACAATGCCTAGGTACAAATTTATGAGTTGACATTTGTGGGGGTAGTATGACGCACGCGACGATACCCTCCTGCCGCGCCGCTTGCGATTGCTCTACGGCTCTACCATCACTTGTATTACTCGTAAATTAGTTCTGCCAACCGAATTGGTGATCATAAAGTTTATGCTCTGACAATGCGCATAAATAATCTAAGTAGATACACTTAAGTATGTAGGTACGTACAGCAGTAAATGTGGAGGTGCAACGTTGGTTTTTTTTTAGTGGGTACTTGGTCTCGTGCTGTGAGTCCCACATACGCCCTATTATCCTCCCCCAGGAAAGAAGGCAGATGCATTACGTATTTTCCAACGGTAAAAAACCGGCCAAGTGCGAGTCGGACTCGCGCACGAAGGGTTCCGTACCATTATCTATAAAAACGGCAAAAAAAACACGTTTATTGTATGGGAGCCCCCTTAAATATTTATTTTATTCTGATTTTTAGTATTTGTTGTTATAGCGGCAACAGAAATACATCATCTGTGAAAATTTCAAGTCTCTAGCTATCACGGTTCATGAGAAACAGCCTGGTGACAGACGGACGGCCGGACGGACGGACGGACGGACGGACAGCGAAGTTTTACCCTTTGGGTACGGAACCCTAAAAAAGTACAGTAGTAATAGTACATTAAGTACCTTGTTACACACTTGTGAACAAAGGTTTAAATGTTCATTCATGTAGAGCTAATCGAAAATCTGAAGTTATAAGAAGGGAAGATAATATTTGCTTTGCCGTGAAATAAAATTCTGTAGTGAAATGTAAACCTTAGTATTGTATAGCTAAGAGTACATTTCAACAAAATCGACATAGTCTCTTCTAAATTAGAAGACTTATATAGAAGGTTAAATTAATAATTATACAAAATCTTGGTATACCAATTACACTGCAATGTTATTTGATTGATTTAGAATCAGTGTTTATTGGTGATCTCATAATAGGCGGTGAGCAGTTCTTACCTCTAAGAAAAAGGTCCTTCACAACGAGAAAAGTATTTAAGTTTATTCAACTTAGGAACTCAATTTTATGATGATTTAATTGGTAATAATAATTAATTCACAAATAAAAACGTTCCTAGTTATTAGTTATGTCAAATTATTTTTGTTCTCGAATAAAATATCAAGTAGATACTTACCTAGTGTTTATATTGACTGCTCCATAATTTAGAATATTATTTCAAATTCGATTTTTGAATCAAAGTGTCTTAGTACAACAAATAATACTTTTGTTGTATTTTTTTCAGCAACTTAAAGATTTTAGTGTTTAAGTTTAAGCAACGCCTTTTGTGCGAGTCTTGAAAAGCCGCTCTTTTTATTAACATCCTCTTTTAATTATTTCCTGTAAACGAGCTCTCGAATAACACTCCGATGTCATTTCTTTTAACTAAACAAATAGACGATTGTATTTTTCCGGAAGTAAACTCAATTTGGAGAAATAATTTTATTTATATACCAACTGTAGTCCGTAAATTATTTTACACGGGATCTTCTTTTGGTATATAGTTAATAATATTAATAAACTGTAAATAACAGTAATTTCGATGCAAATAACAGTAATATTTTTTCCTGTTTTATTATAACAGATTTAATAATAGGGTCATCTAGCGACTAAAGCGAGAACTAATATTTAGTTGCGACATCTATTGTCCAGTAACCAAACTACTATAATTATTAGTACATCAGCTGAAGACGCTACTCGCCGCTAGATGTCACATTACTCAAGATAAGTTCATTCTTACAAAATTTCACCGATAGATGGCGGCTTAATAACGTTTTATTTCAATTTGCACAATTTAAATTATTAATTTAAATTGTCTGAAATATGACGTATTGACTGCGGATTTAATTTTTTAAATACTTGTACCTAAGCCCAAACCTACGAAAAGCACCCAAAATATCAGCGAGATTACGTCATCTAGTACTATTCCAGCTACATTCATGATTTCAACGGATTATCCAATTTTGTGATATCATTAGTTTCAAATAACCACATAAATAAATATTCATAGTAAATTCCACACTTCTTTTTTTATTCGCACCTAAAAAGCAAAGAGCATAGCATAAAACACACTGGGGCGTCGACACTCGCGCGTCAAATGTTTTGCCATACCAAAATAAACTGTATTCACTTACGGAAAAAGTTCATTCTTTAACTAAATGACACTGAAGGCGCGAGCGAATTTGGATGTGTGGGCCACGCCGGCTTCTACCACAAAAACAGTTCCACAAAACCATCCTAATTTCTTATTACGTAGTATGAATGCAACATCTTAAAATACCTAACGCTCATTCAAGGAAAGCCGTGCTCATTGACAAACAATTTACGCATTATGTGCGTACACGAGATTCGTAAATAAGTTTCCCTGTTCTACGTCACCCCGCACCACTCACCAGCTCTAGCACGGGCTCGGCCTTCCGACAGGACTCGTTAGTCAATAGCGTACGTCAGGGGCTAGGTAGAGACCACTCAATGACACCGAACTCAACAATTTCTCTTCATACATTAATCATTGCATACTTATATGAGCTTCCGTCGGTTAGGGCGCTACGGCCTTTTTCATTACTTGCAAATATGTAAAATATCATTTTGAAATGAGTGACCTTGTAGTGTTTTTACTTCATAACAAATAGGGTGATCATCCCTGTTATGACTGATATTAGAAAACGCCTAACGAGCTTAAATATAAAGTAGATATCAGTTGCAGTATTACGTTCGGGCGTCTCCGTACAGTGGTCTTCATTTTTTTTGTCATGTTTACAATTCATAAATCAGAAGTAGATAAACGAGATGAAACGGATATCCGGTAACCGGCCTTCTCGGCCTTGTTTTCACTATCCGGCCGGATACCGAATAGTAATTCAGTATCGGGCCGGATGCCGGATATCTATTAAAAATTTAAAAAAATCACATAGGTAATCATACCACAATAGGTTATGGATACCGTTTATTTTTATAATAGCACGTCAAACATATTTGTTTTATTAATTAATAAAACTAAATAATTTAGTACTCAAAATTGACAATTGGCAAATTGTGATGAATGAATACCAAATTTTCAGCATTTGTTGGTAAGAGGTTACTCCGCTTGGTTTTGTATACCAGACCAGCTTTTGAAAATAGCCTTACGCTGTAAACGCTACTGCCAGGTGCTGAAAGATAAATTCTAGCAAACCTTAACAACTATGGGTACTCATATATGTATGGGTCGTGATTGCGATCGATTCGAGATGTCTTTAAGAAGCGCCCTGTAACGCGATAAAGTAGCCGGATGTCCGGCGCTCCGGCCTGGTAGCATGCCGAAGATCCGGTATCCGGCCAAACCAGTATCGGTTTCGTCTAGTAGATACTGTATAGCTTAGGTACATGGATTATAACATCTGATTCCGATTTTAAATGATCCTCCTGGCTTGTGGGTGCATGGAGGCTATGAAATTGGTCCTGTACCGTGCTTTAACATTTATACAATAATTGATACGTAAACAAAGAACGTCAGTATATCGCTGATCAAACGGTAGTAGAGTGAGACTACGCACCGCACCTCCTAGTGCACACGTGACTATAAAATCAGGCAAAAAACTAATTTAAAAAGGTGATTATATTCGCATGGCACAGCGACAGATGTCCTGCCGAGTCACGCGCCGCGAGTCCTTACGTAACTCCCTATCCTCAAGCAGTTCACGACCAGCCCCGTGCTGTGGTTCCCCTTGTGCGAGACGCAACCAACATACTAATCGCTTCGTCGTCTGACTTTGTTCGAAAATGTTTTATGTGAAGGTTGTAAGATGATTCGGCATTATTAAACCGGTAGTTCAACTATGAGTTTAACGTATCTACGTTAGTGAGGAGTCACTAGTCGCTAGCGTCTACGTAAATCTAATGATTTACGTAGACGCTTGAAGTTTCGAGCTCGTGGTGTCCGACTAAACTTGATACAGTTTCTCGCAATACTCCCATAAAAGAAGTTGATAAGTCACGGCTAACTTATGATTATATTCATCTAAATATGTATAGATGACGGACCGAAACTATTACAATATTTGTTACGCATTTACCTACCTGATAAGATTCTACTGTATATTTCGATGATCATTCCTACAAGTACCTACTTGGCGCTAACTTGTTGCAGTTTATGGTTATTAGCAAACGAAGAATATTTGAGCTTGTAGGAAACAAAAGAAATCAAGTGTAGCGCTAATTTAATCCTCGTCACAACGCTACTTAAAGTGGCCGCGTGCTCGCTGCGTAGGTTTTTAACTTTGGTCGTTTAGATAATGCTTGCTGCAATACCCTTATTAATAGCGAATCTTTATGTTTACAACCAATATCATACTTAATACTATTAAGACGTTTAAGATGCGTCGGTGTGTTTGATGCGTCGTCGTCGGTCAGTGTCGCAGCGCGGCCGTGGCTGCGCCCGCGCCGGGGTCGCTGCGAGGCAAGGTGTCGCCCACTAAAGCCGCTACCAATTACATGACCAGCATACTTAAGTACATCTAGAAATCACGGGCCTAACGTGTGCAATGATTTGTGTATTTTTTGCTGGTATTAGTGGCCAACGCTGTAGAAGTAGTTAGGCCGCTCAGAGGCCTCCGACATGACCTAATGACGAAGCCTGCCTATTATAAGTATACCAGCCACGCTCGTCCTCAATGTGGGGAAGATTTTAATTAGTAAACCACGCTGGCTCAGTGCAGGTTCGTGGATTTTAAGTATCATTCGAGAACTTTCTTGGATGTGCAGGCGTTCTTACAATGTTTGTGAAAAGACGATTGAGAGATAGTAAATTAAGTCTCTTTCTTTCGTATGGATTTTGAATGTGAGAAACGAGTCAATGTGATAAAAGTCTGGACTTGGTGCACCTGAGAGCCGTTCAGTAGGAGACGAACTTTGATGGGGATGCATACCTGAATTTAAAAAACTCAAGAGTTGCGAGCCGGGGTTGAACAGATTCACCTCGATTCCTAACCGTGCTTCCAAATCTGTTAGTTGCGAATGCTGAGTCAGGGCTAAAAATAATCATTAAGTAATTTAAGGATAATAACAAGCTACTTGGTATATTATCGCAATAATTAACGAAGACGTACCACAGGGGCTTGAAGACGCACGCGTTTTTTTCACTACCAAAACGAACTCTGTTTTAATACACATAAAGATTAAATCTCTGTTGTAAAAGCAAGGGACTTTTGTCTTTAATTAGCTCACTTGATCGATAACATTTCGTTGAGTTTATACAGTCTGTCTTGGTGTTGGCAAATATTTGGACGAGCGAAGTTTGTTGCGCCAGTGAGCCCGGAGCTTTATGGTTATCCACAATACACTTGTGGTCATCTTTAAGGGAAAATCAATAATGTAATAATTAGCCTCATTATTGAAAGGCAACGTAATAGGTTCATTTACATAGGTACCTATGAATTAATTAAAAACAATTAGTCCAACGAAAGAAAACGATACTATTAATAATTATATTATTCCACCCCAGAAATTCAGATAATATTTCTAATATTGCATGTAGTCTTTTCGTTTATAGATCATAATAATAATGAATGAAGCTAAGTAGATAATTAAGTTAATGTTAGTAATATTCTTTTAACGGACAGTGTGGAAAGAACTCTTGATGGCGGTTTACATGAGCTTTCACACAAGGAGACCATAGACACTAGAGGTAATACCTAATATATGACTATAATAGTTATACAATGGCATCATGCAAATGATGGATTTATTAAATTATATCGGCTGCTACCAAGGTAGCGTGCTAGTGGTAGCTTCTAAGTGTAACAGGTCACACTTAGAAGAATAAACATGGGGGTAAAACTTATAACACTTTGTTGTTTTTATGCGTTGAGATAAAACAAAAAAATGTTAACTAATGTCAAGATTATTAGAAGTATTGAAAAAAAATATTTTACGGATTTTATCGCGTTTATTTACTATTTTATTTTCCCGACGTTTCGGCTGCTTTACAGCAACCATGGTCACGGGGGGACTGAGGTGTTAGACGTCCTGATGTCATAGTTAATAACTGGGTACCCTCATATTTAGTTGTTGTTTGCGGTCCGATCCACGCAGAAAGTGCTTACGGTGTCCTGAGGTCTTGCAATGGTACACTTGGTTTTGGATTTAATCATATTGATTACTGGATCCCAAGTTGGTGGTAGCACCCAGCCATCTTCCCTATTGAAATTAGGATGTTTTTTAATTTCAATGGCCTCACGTATCATCCTTGGTCGGAGTCGGTGTTCTTTAGCGAGGATATGCGGTTTATCAAATCTGATATAATGGCGGGTGCGGTCCTGTACATGTTCACAGATTGCAGACTTCGTGGAGCGTCGGTGTTTCACGTCAGCTATATGTTCTTTTACGCGGGTTTTTATTGATCTTTTAGTTTGTCCTATGTAAGAGAGCCCACATTCACAATCGAGTTTGTATACCCCTGCATCTTGTAGAGGAATGTGACACTTGACAGGTGATAAAAACTGACTAATCTTCTTCGGTGGCTTGAAGTAAATTTTGATTGAAGCCCTTTTCAAGATGTAGCCAATCTTGTCTGAGATACCTCTTATGTACAGCAGGTAGACGCTCAACTGTGGCTGGTTTCACTCGGTCACTGTGATGGCGGCGTGGGACCCGAAGCTTGTTGTCATGCAATACTTGCTTGACATGGTGGATCTCGGCAGCCAGGTGTTGCTCATCACAGATCCCTTGTGCTCTCTGAAACAAAGATTTACCCACGGTAGCTAACTGTGTTGGATGGTGGTGAGATTCACCGTTTAAGTACCTATCGGTATGGGTCTTTTTCCTATACACGGTGTGGCCTAAGGTGTTATCAGGATTACGGATCACTAAAACATCTAAGAAAGCTAGAGTACTGTTGGCCTCTAACTCCATTGTAAATTTGATTTTAGAGTGTATGGAGTTAAGATGGTTTAGAAATGCTGTTATTTTGTCAGATGGTAATATTGTGAAAGTATCGTCTACATACCGCTTGTAGAATCTTGGGGTCACAGGTGAAGTGCGAAGGGCTGTCTCCTCGAAGTCTTCCATGAATATATCGGCGACAACGGGAGAAACAGGAGAGCCCATCGCTACACCATCTACTTGCTTGTAGAAATGTTCATTCCACAATAGATACCCGGATGTGAGGCAATGTCTTAAGAGTTCAGCATATTCCTCAGGCATGTTATTCTCTGCTAGCTTCTTTGATACTATTTCGATGCAGTCTACTACAGGTAGACAGGTAAACAAGGACTGAACATCAAAACTGACCATAGTTTCATTGTCCGCAAGATGTAGATGTTTAATCTCACTGACAAAATGGTATGAATCCTTTGTATGTGCTCTTGTGTGTCCTCTTAGTAGTGAGAGCACCTTCGCTACGTGCTGAGCCAGACTGTATGTTGGTGTGTCAATCTGGCTTACAATGGGGCGCAGCGGGGCCTCGGGCTTGTGTATTTTAGTCGTAGTTGTAGTTTAGTCTAACACCTCAGTCCCCCCGAGACCATGGTTGCTGTAAACGTCGGGAAAATAAAATAGTAAATAAACGCGATAAAATCCGTAAAATAGTTTAATTTCAATGTATAGTATTCGCGTAAATATAAGAAAACAGTATTGAAAAAAGTTTAAAAAACTGTAACCCGACTACGCAAACAAGGTAAAATAGACACCTATTGTTGAAGACAGTTAAAATGTAGGCGAATCAATTGACAACTTATTCAATGTTATACTTTCGTTTGTTATTGCAAGGAGTCGAATGGTAAAGTAATACCAAACTACTGCAATCTTGTCTCGGATTTTTGGATTTTAAATACTCGCTTCAATTCAATTATTTTAATCTGTGTTTGGTAATAGTTTATTTTTCTTTCACATCAGGAAAATCCAGTTTAAATATTAAAAACAGGATAATAATTATATAATAACAATAGTTATTGTTCAGTATATAAACTGAAACGGTTATCATTCGCTATATTGGGATTTCCATGAGGTATTGTGTTTATGCACTAATGAACACTTTGTTACAGGCGTACCTAACTATTTATTTTGTAGGTTTATATAAAATTAAATCACTGGTAGCCTAATTCGTAGAACGCTCGCCTTAAACGCACGGTCGGCAAGTTCAAATGCTGGGCCCACACCTATGGTATTTTAGGGTTTAATGAGCGAATGTCATTTTTAATAATGATTTCCACTCGCTAAACGGTGAAGGCAAATATAGTCAGAAAATCTGCACATCTATAGAAAGCCGTGTGAAGTTGAGTTGCGAAAATGAGCCATGATATTAACTGATATAAGAAGCACAGTTTTTAGCTTTTGCCACAGACATTCAATCTTTATGTATATTGACACAGGGTGCATTTACAAAAAATATCAACTGAATTCATTTGCGTCGGTCTAACTAAGTCACTCTACTGCGTCAGTATGTACCGTAAATTACTACATTTGTCAGTAAAGCTTCACGCCTCCATCACTGGTTGCTTCTGTGCAGTATATGGAGGGATTCAATCACCCGACGGCATTATGTATATAATTTTTTTTAATAAAACTCTTATAACGCGCTTTTAACTGTAGAGTAAGAAAGAGCAGTTAGCAGTGGTAGCCGAGTGGTCGAACGCACGCTTTGCAATCAAAGTGCGCAGGTTCTATCCCCGGCTCGCACCTCTGGGTTCCATGTGCGAATCTCATTTTCATCTGAGATTATCACTTGCTAAGAAACGGTGACGGAAAACATCGTGAGGAAACCTGTGTGCCCGGTATAATGGCAATAGGCTCGCCCCCTATTACATTGGGACCAAAATACATCGGCGTGTACATACAAGTGTGGGCGCACTGCAGTGCACCTCTGCCTACCCCTTCGGGGAATACAGGCGTGATGATGATGTATGTAGTAAGAAAGATTCAATATGTCAAAATATACATAAATTGACTTTTCAACCTTCATTAATTTCACAAATGGTTGCTGAATGTTTTGTAACTAGTAAAATTGTTATTGTATTTAACGTTCTAGTTAAATGAATAAATGAAGGTTATTAACCTCTTACTAAAATAATACTAATTAAGAGTTATAACGGTTCGATAATCCGACCACACTCGCTGCAAGTAGATGTGAGGCTCGCGGTGTGCGTGGCGGAATGACGCAAGCCATGATAATTTCACAATAAACACCTAGCCACCGATATTATTTATAACCATAGAGTTACCGACCGCATTGTTTTTTTTCTGGTTCATTACCTGGTATGGTGTCACGGGCACCCACGGTAAATATATAACATCTGATATTATTAGTGGCTTTGATATCATCAGTAGCACTACCATTGGTTTACACGTCACGCTCGCTGTACGCTGGCGTGTACGTAAAATGTTAATACTGCACCATACGAAAAGCTATGAAATTTCCATTGAAGTATTTTACGCGGACTCAATTAACGTTGGACTTGCTGCTGATGTTTTGTGACACAAAACAATATATATTAATAACGATATTTATTGTTAATTTACCGCTTAAACCTATACCTACCCATTGAACATACCTATGTATGTACCGTGATACCTAAATATTTCAACACCATTGGCATTTAAAACGGTTTGTGAACGATGATAAACAATGCTTAAGAGTGCCTACTCCAGAATATTGTTAGCGCAAAATTATTTTTTATCACTATTTAGAGCGCAACCTTTCAGATAAGTCTTTCACTGCAATGGGTAATGTAAATTAAACACAGCGTATGGTGAACAAGCTTTAGGTAGAGAGTACATACTACAGCCATTTTAACGTCCCACTGCTGGGCACGGACCTTCCCTCAATGCGAGGGGGATTCAGGCCATAGTCCACCACGCTGGCCCAGTGCGGGTTGGCAGACTTCACACATCTATCGAGAACTAGTGAAGTTCCCTCAGACGTGCAGGTTTCCTCACGATGTTTTCCTTCACCATTTCATAGCAAGTGATAATCTCGGATGAAAATGAGATTCGCACATAAATCCCAGAGGTGCGAGCCGGGGTTTGAACCTGCACACTTTGATTGCTAGGCGTGCGTTAGACCACTCGGCTACCGCTGCTATACGGTAGAGAGTACGTGCAATGGAAATCACATAAAATTATTAAAATTCCTGAGCAAAACCTATATGTTTACAGCCTAACATGACAACAGCCACTACTTGTATTTAATGAGATATAGATACAGCTTGTAATATTTTAAAACTGTATATTACGTGTAGTTTCATTACAATACAGTTGCACGCATAAAAGATTTCAACGCGGTTTGGTTAGCTAAACAGTCTGCAACTCATACATTATTTTACCTATAAATCATTCTGTTCTTGAACGAATGACGAGAGGCCACTCTTGGCAGAACCATTCCCTTAGCTGGTGCGGCTAACGTGATTATCGCTAAGTTACCTAAGTAGTATCTAAGTAATGTTATAAACTCTCCAAGCAAGTATCTTGAAGAAAATGAAAACATAGTTCTCGCATAATTTGTATTCAGTTTGATTGTATTGTACGATTCCAGCATCTCTATTGTCTTGTATAGGAGTCTAGCGCACGAATGGGCCGGTCGCCGCGGATAACAATACGATGCAAAACCAACACCTGTCCTTAATCGATTTCAAAACACAGGACAATAACTCCGTTTTGTTTATAAATCTATAAGAGTACTACTTCCTTCCTGAGATGATGGAAAGGAAACATTACAGGTAATAGTAACGGTAAACGGTAAGGGAAAATGCAAGAAAAACGTAACATTCAACGTCACAGGGGGAAGGAAGGACTTAGACTTGGGGTAACGATATTCAGTAACATTTACCGCATAGGTGAATAGGTCGGGATTGAGACTATTACCCGTATTTATGAATCAGTCAGTTTATAAACATCAGCTCATTGGTAGCACAGCCATTTGCGACAAGACAAAATGTGAAATATGATATGTAATTTTTAGGGTTTCGTACCCAAAGGGTAAAACGGAAACCCTATTACTGAGACTTCGCTGTCCGTCCGTTCGTCCGTCCGTCCGTCCGTCTGTCACCAGGCTGTATCTCATGAACCGTGATAGCTAGAGAGTTGAAATTTTCACAGATGATGTATTTCTGTTGCCGCTATAACAACAAATACAGAATAAAATAAATATTTCAGGGGGCTCCCATACAACAAACGTGTTTTTTTTTGCCGTTTTTATAGATAATGGTACGGAACCCTTTGTGCGCGAGTCCGACTCGCACTTGGCCGGTTTTTGTCTGTTCGTAAGTGTGAGAGCGACTCGGTGCAACATAAAACTTCAAATAAGTCTAGTCTTGAAGAATGTGCTAGCTATTGCTCTATTATTGTACTCCTCTTTAGAGATAAGTATCATATCTTTCATTTACTACGGATAATAAAGTTCTTATGTTCGTAATATGAGTTGAAAATTTTTCAAAAAAAATTAAAGCCTCAAGGGTTACATTTACTTGACTACAGGTAATAAGACTATAAGGGCATGTGTAAACTAAAACATATATATAGATATGGATAAGTTCACAAACCCTTCCTTGGTATTAGTCGTAGCGGAATATCCCTACCGTAGTCATTAATTTAGTACATACTGTGTATTGTGTGACGGGTCCTGTCCCCGTCACACAACCCGTGTATCTACTCAAGATCTGGAATATTCGTTTTCCGTATAATACAGAATCCACGCTAGTAAAATTATTAGTAGCCCGATAGTAAAATTATTAATATGGCGTTTATATAAATTGGTGATTATCGTTTTTCCTGTTAAATAAGCACCGTAAACTTTATTAATACATGAATAATTCGGTTAAGTAAACTGTTAATAAACCAATTTTTATTTTCATTTAATGAAACTATTTTTATTTTTATTTGCGAATTATTTATAATCTATAAAATAGTATCTCCATACTTCTATTGTTTCATTATTATTTTGTCTACGAGTTAGTATACCTTCAATAAAAGATCTTATTCTCTTTGTTATTTAAAAAAATATTACCGCTAGCTGGACCATGAAGGCAAACATCGTGGGGAAACCTGCACGACTAAGAAGACCTGTGAAGTTAACCAGCTTGCACCGAGCCGGAGAGTTGGACTATAAATCAAATCTCCGTCTCATTAAAGGGAAATCCCCGACATAATAGCCATAGTCTCGCCGCCAAAATTACAATACACCGCTGCCTGCCCTTTTGAGGAATAAGGAGTGATGAGTATTACTTATTCATAATATTTGTCGTTAAATGCTGGCGCCGAACGCTGGATAAACACTACATTATCTGAAGAACCTGAATTGTGGAGTAGTTGACCTTGGGCGGAGTTTAAGGATAAGCATCAGAGAAGCGTGACACTCGAGATAGCAAGGACTTCCCATATGACGGTAAAAGATGCTATGCGCAAGGAATGATAAGCAATGGTTGAAAGGTACACGTATGTATTATGTGTTTGGTGAATGCATTCAAGTTATATTCCAACACATTGGATCTATTCAATATTACGTCTGAAAACGTTCAAACTAGCTGTCGCATTATGGGGTCCTGTAATCAGCTGTCAGCTGGCTTTACCGTGTCAATAGCGCCTTTCGAGGTTTTTTTTGTAATTTTATCAAACGTACTTTTGCAGCACTTTGAATTATTTTTCGTGTTTAACGCATATTTTGTTCTTTAGTTAGGCAGAGGTGTACTGTAGTGCATCCGCATTTTTTCCAATATATTTTGGTCACAATGTAGTAGGGAGCGAGCCTATTGCCATTATATCGGGCACACTCCCCCACAATACGAAGGAGTTTCGGGCCATAGTCCACCACACTGGCCCAGTACGGGTTGGTTAAGTGTGCCTTTCTATATACGAGCAGGTTTTCTCACGATGTTTTCCTTTCATCGAATATATTACCTAGGTATGTGGTATTTAAATGACATTGTTCGGAATACCCCAATATTCAATAGTGATTCATATTAAAAGAACTGTTCATACTAGGTGGCCGGTAGTTACGTAGAGGAAAGATATTACGGTAACTTAGGTACCTATCACCTTTATACCTCCGAAACTACATACAAAAACTGACCTTCAAAAGTCCCACGTAGGTTTCATTAAAAATTAAAAATATATTTATTTAATTTCGAGTAGACGGAAATCTATCCTAATGCTCCATCCCAGTCCTCCTCCATTAGGATTTGGACACACTTGCATTGTAAACCTAATTGGTTTTTTGAAGTCGGTAGAATAGTTAAGTACAATCTATTATATAACACTTTTGTTCTAGACGGAAATTTAAGATGAAAATTGATTAAGGTCAAAGACAAATCATTTATTCTGTATAGGCCTATGGGGGCACTTACAAATTGTCAAGTTTACATTTTTTTTTCTTATATACTACTATACTACCACCGGATCGAAACGCGACCTCAACTGAGAAGATCCGGCAAGAAACTCAGTGGGCTGATCATTTTTTTTTATCGCCAAAGGTAGATTCTTTACTAACGATTTGACATAATAGTATTACCATTAGCCTCTCAAACTAAGCTAAATATTTGTGATGGAAGTGGACTGACTATACACCTTTTATTTTTATTAAGAGCCGCTTATCTAAAATTTGTCTGATCCAACTACCCATACTGTGGGGTAAAGAGGTCTCTACAAATCGGCATAGAGAAGGTAGTTTGCCAGCATCCCATAAGTATAGACGCTACCACACTATACATTGTTTTTGTACGAGTTACTTAGGCTATCTCTAACGACTGTGATAGATGCCCTAGCATCTATCACAGTACTCACTTCCAGGACAGAAGTTGCATAACTAAGTACATAATATTTAATGTTATGTATGTAATACTTTATTACACTGCTTCTATAATTACTTACACACCTGACTTGCTTGTTAAATATATACAGTTAACAGTGCAAATGATAAATATTAATAGCATCTTTATGTAATACCACAGACTACAATAAATTAGATAATAACAATAAAATAATGGCCTGGTCTCGTGGTTTAAGTCTAGGCCACTCTTACTGCACCGGGTAGTTGCAGGTTCGATTCCCAATAACAATTTTTCAAAATATCCTTTTCAGAATTAGCCCAGGGTCTGCGTGTAGCTGGGACCAGCCTCCGACCATAATATGATAAGTTATTATATACAGTCGTCGCTTAGATTGGGCCGATACGAGGAGTGTGTGTTGTCTGGCGATATTATTATAAGTAATACCAGACGTATTAAGTTTGGATTGAGCTGACATTTGTAATATTAAAAAGCATTCATTTCTAATCTATATGTTTAATCAACGAAGCCAATATATATGGTGATTAGTTTGTATTGAGTACTTATAAATAGAGGGCCTTATGTACAACAAAGTGTTGAAAAATACAATAAACTGATTATTTCTTATCAATATACTTCACCGGGTTTTACGTTGTTTACGGGAAAACCTGAAAAAGTATTTAAAATATAATATCCAACGACCACCTTGTGGTAACGGTTATCGTGTGACTTTTTATAAGATTTTTTTGGTATATTTGCAACAGCATTACAGAACAGTCTTTGTTTCAAACGTTTAAGAACTCTATTCAGGGCTGGTTTTTGATGTGAAACATCTACAGGCGAGGGCTAAACCTGATTTTTGGCGTGGCGAGTTTGCCGACGCTACGCCACAGCAAAATGAAATCAACTTTATTACTTAATGCATAAAGTATAGTTTTAAATGCGGCCACGCTTCATACGCTTAATTTTACATCTGCCAGGCGTCCCGCGTCGGCTCACTTTTTTATACACATTGGTACTCGTCGCATGACCGCAAACTAAGCTAGCAATATCCTGGGGGCGATCCAAGTTACACCCAGGTCAGGACAAATTATAAAAAGGTCATTTCCAAAATTTGTCTACGGCGGGAATCAAACCCGCTACCACGCGGTTTAGTAAGCCGAGTGGCCTACGCTTAAATGACTAGACCATCGTCACATATTACGCCAGAAGATAATAATAAGGTGTAGTTAATTAGTACTCTATTCAGCGGCGCGTTAACTAGTTATCCAGCTGGATAATGAAGCTTGCTTAGCCAGGCTGTCAGCGTTACCCATTGATATATGTTATTTATTCAAGCACATATCTCACGCTTCTAAACATTTGAGTTATGAATGCATCTTCAGCTTGTGGTGTGTTTAGAAAATCTTGTGTAAAAAAAACTCGGAATTTCATCTAGACGCGCGGTAGAGCATCAAGCCAAAATACAATTTGCAGGCGAGGCCATTATGTGTCATAACCAAAACTAGCTATACTATTATTATTAGAAATGTCGCGAGTAAATTTGGCCACATAGTCGGTATTTAATTTCTATCTTTTGTATGTGAATCGCCGTGCGCTTCAAATTCATAGATAAGATCAGTTTAATTATCCCCTGCTCACACACAATTAATAATTAACATTAAAATATCGATTAATGAATTGCAAAAAAACATACGGATCAAATTGTAAACTTCTTCCTTTTATTGATCTAAGGGATTTCGTAAGTAAAAATATGAGAATACATCATAAATCTTATTAAAACGATGAAAATGTATTTTTTAGTCTACATACCGCTTCGGATACAATAGAACATTTTGCCGGTTACAATAGAACATTGGAACAAAAAGTACGACAGAGTGGATCCCTAGAAATGTAATACGACATCGCGGTAGGCGCAGAAGGAGATGGCGGGATCAACTGGACTCCTATCAAAAAGAGTAGCTTAAAATAGAGAGGAATGTAGGAAGGGGAGGAAAGTGTTTGTCCAGAAGGGGGGCTTTTGAAACGCGTTGTATACACATATTTTGCTATACATATCTAGTGCGTGTATCGATCTATCGTGTTGACGAGGACTGACCTCCACGACTTAGCCTAGCTTGATATTATGTGTACATTTTTTACTGGTAGAACAAGATATATAATGTACATAATTGGCATTACACAGGTATTGTCATAATGACCAGTAGTGGGCCGTAATTGCCGCGTTGTGTAGCTTTTATCGCCATCGTGGCGGCACACGTGAGAATCACTAACAAACTTCAATGTTCACGTAATTATAATTACTTGCTTGGCAAAAATGCCAGTAATTTTGCGTAGATTCAATTCAAAGTTTATCTTATTTTAGCTTAGATTGTTCCCTTGCTAGGTAACTGTAAAACTTTACATAGATTGTTTCGACCATGGTGTTCTGTCATAAATGATGATTTCAAAGTGTGATGTTCAGGTCACAGTCCCCTCCCTGACCCCAGCAGGTTTAGAAGACTCTACATATCTTGTGGGCACCTGTTAGTTTTTCTAAAGCAGTGTTTTTCATTCTTTTTTAATTCGCGACCCCTTTAATGGTTGAAAAATTCTGGCAACACCCATGGGCCATGGAGAAACATAGAGTTAATAAGTAATTTATAAGACTACATATATGATTTTCTCTATTTTGAGTCTTTTCCATTCTTTCCTTTTGCCGGTGACCCCCCCGAGTAAGCCTTTGCGACCCCCCTAAGGGTCGCGACCACAGATTGAAAAACACTGCTCTAAAGCATGCAGGTTTCCTCAAGAAATTTCCCTTATCCTTCCATGAGATAATCAATGATTCTCAAAAGAATTCTATAAATTCTTAAAGCGCTAACCGCGGCTGCAGTAGCACGCACACTGTTTTTCAATTCGTGCTTTCGATTTCTTGGTTGTTGCTATCACAAGTAGTACCTACGAATACTCCACAGTGAAATAGGTACCTATCACCTCGAGCAGTGGTACGAAGGATGACATTTCCTCTACGTAGGCGCGTTCCGTGACGACCTCATCATACCAATGCGGGCGAATTCACTTGAGTGTTTGAAAATGTACCCTGTACCAATAAACATATTGATTCAATGCATATGGGAAAGTAACGCGATACAATTTTCTCGCGTCATCGATTGTATGCTTTTGAAAAAAGTGTGCGTGAGAGTTATTACAGTCTGTTTTGGTATTGATAAAACAATTATCGCGCGCGTTTTGTTACAGCTCCAGTTTACGGCGGCCTTGTTACCAAGTACCCAATTAACAAGTGACTAAGTATATTTCCCATTTTGGCACAGGTACCACATGATGACGTGGCCTAAAACTTGATCAGCGCCGGCGCAGGGGCCGCTCGCGTCAAACAATGGATTAACTTTTATATTAAATCCTTCGTTAATTGCTGCCGTTTCGCACGTACGCCGTTGACTCTCATATAGGTGTTCGGATCAACTACTATATTTATTTCTTTACAGGTTGTATACATCGTCATGCCTGTATTCCCTGAAGGGGTAGGCAGAGGTGCACTGCAGTGCGCCCACATTTAGCCGATGGTTTTTTGGTCCCGATGTAATAGGGGGCGAGCCTATTGCCATTATTTCGGGTATATTCTCCCTAAATACGAGGGATATTTTTGGGCCATAGTCCACCACCCTGGCTGGGTTGGTTGGTGAACGGGTTGGTGAACATCATACGTCTTTCTATGTATAGACGTGCAGATTTCCTCACAAAGTTTTCCTTCACCGTTTATTAGCAAGTGATCATCTCGGATGAAAATGATATTCGCACATGAAACCCAGAGGTGCGAGCCGGGTTTGAACCTGCGCACTTTGATTGCAAAGCGTGTGTTTGACCACTCAGCTACCACTGCTTTACAGATTAACTGTTTAATTCTCCAGCACTCGGCTAGGCCTGCAGGCATACTGGAGCGTCAAGACGCACGCGTCAGGAATGTTTCCAATAATAAAGCAAACTGTTTTGACCCATATAAAAAGCTTACTCTTTAAAGAAATGTCACTGACAGCGACTTTTGACTTATACTCGCGTGGGTTTTTATCACAGAAATTCAACCTTAAGATCATTAATACAGAGTTCGTTTTAGTATTGGCCAAAAATACGCGCCAGTTTTGCCGCACCAATGTGCCCGGGAATTTATAATCTGTAAATAAAGATAAACGTGACGGGTCATAATGGTCATAAATATCGCCAGAGTTCACCAAACGACGCATACTGATCGTATGATCCCAAAATAAGCAAAGCTTGTAGGTACTATACCATACAAAGGACTGGGGGTGATCCCAGTTACACCCAGCCTGGTGAAATTAAATGAAATGATGTATATATAAATGAAATCGAAGACATAGTTACAAGTTCGTATGTTACAATTACATTACCCGGTTTCAAGTTCATGTTCAACAACCAGTCTCGTTCAATATTCCTCGGTCGTCAGTACGGTCAATAATATGAGGATAAAAGGTAGATATAAATGCACATTGACTTATTGCCGATCATTTAATAAAAATTATTCAAATGTTTGTTTGTCTGCACCGCCAATTAGCGCAATTATTTCTGAAGGCAAATAGTTGGGGCAGTAACATGGTGTCTATTACATGGTTTTCCTTATTACATGAACTGGTACATACCACTTATGTTGCCACTGTATAGCCCATAACTCCACTGTGCAAGTGTTACTAATAAACGCTTATAAACTTATTAAAAAAAAACCATGACCCGTTTCCATACTCAAACACTTGTTTAATAGATTAAAACTACTATAAAATCAGGGGGACAAAAATTTTACATTAAAAAAAGTGTTGTTCCGATTGAGAAACTCTTTCGTTAAAAACGTCAAAAAGTCATTTAAAAATAAATACTATTAAGTATCCCCCATTCGGCCAATCGTCCTCCATTTATTCGCGAAAAGGCTTCATTGAAGTGCAGTGTTGAGGTGTTCTGTTCATAAAAGAATACCAAATTTTATTTATTTATTTAACAGGACATCCAAAAACTGTAGCATTAATAACACATTAATATAAAATACAAATAAGGTAAAACTAAATGCACAGTTAACAAAGGTGCCACAACATGCATAAGTAAGAGGAATAACATAAAAGGAACATTGGTAATAAATGAAAAATAAGAAATAAAAAATACAAATACCTTAATAATGTTAAAATAAGTCATACACTGACTCTAATAGCCAAAACATGATTAACATAATGTTCCCCGCGAAGCTTAAAAGAATTACCTACTTGGATCGAATCGTCCTGAATTATGATTCCTAATTTAAAATGAACAAATCAGGGCGTCTGCTCAAAGAATCGAATAGATATATAGTGTGGAATCTTACTCTCAGTAACATCCTTTATACATGTCATGATTCGATACGACAAACAACACGATAGCAATTAACGAATTTGCTAGTAGTCTTCAAAGTCGGAAATAATTGAAACATTAACTAATTAAATTTAAATTCAATTTTTGAATTTCGAGACATTTCGTGTATGGCCAGCTTTAGTCTATTAGTGGCCATATTCATTTATTTTATTGCCGGCGCGCAGTAGTCGTTGCGACAGAGATTCGTCAGATTGTCAGAGCGCCATAAACAACGGTTCTGTGGTTAAGCAGATCCGCGCAAGATAAACACTGGTTGCATTTTAAAAGCATATGTTAAAGTGAAATGAGGTTGTATATCAAGAATCTATAAGTATTATTTATTCTGTAGTTGTGTATAAGAAAATAGGGGAGACCATATCTTAACTCTGGAAGACTGAAATTTGAAAAAAGAACCATTACCTTACCATAAGCTACTCCTTCTTTATAGCCAAAGGCTGTATATCAGATGAACGAAGCATTTGAATAGATGTGTTACTTGCAAACCGTACACAGCCTTGTGTCAAAAGTGTAGGTTATGTAGCCTTGGTGAATTCCTCGTCCGAAATTTAGATATAATTAAAATAATATCGTCTGATATACAATTGTTAGGCTTTTCGAGTAGCGACATTATTATGTAGTAAGTACTACTTTGCTACAGTAATCTACTAGAAATATAATTATATTGTAATGTAAGCTACCATGTAAGTATGTTTACGAGATCTTGAGTGAGTACCTATTTACTACCTACTACCCAGTCATCGTGTGGTCGCAAACTAAGCAACGCTTGTAGTAAACCAAACAATAAACTAGAGGTGATCCCAGTCCTCAACTACCCAACCCAACTACTTGTAGTGAGCAGGCCACTAGAACTAATACACCAAGCCGTCATTTAGTTCGTCGTCGGAATATGTAAACATATTGGCGCCCAACAGTGGCCTGGCAGATTTATTTATTATTATTAAGACTTTAGCACAAAGATGTAGATGTGATTTAGCACAAAGGCGGACTTAATGCCAAAGGCATTCTCTACCAATCAAGCTTAGGATGATGCAGAGAAAACATAGATTGACGAAATATGCAAAATGGCCGGCAACACGCGCTGTCTGTATCAGCTTATACAGTCGTTACCTTATGTCGGAGACGTTTGGGCGTCCTAAAAGCTCCGACACTGACCGAAAACAAATAAATTATACTAATTTCTCATTCATTACCTCGTTGCTTTACGTTGAATTTGATATTCCTGGAAAGTTATCGCCCGATAGTTTTTAAATGGGTTTCTTCAATATTTCCCTAAGGAAAAACTAATGTGTTAACAACTTGCGTACTGCGTGTTATCAATTAAAATTTTGACTATTCTGCGTTAACCAATATAACGGTGTTAAGGATAACTTTATCAGTGTAGGTACGTGGGTGAACTACGCACATTGGTATACTATTATTACGATTTTGTTGCCATGTAGAAAAGTTTTAAAGGATTACGCGACTAGGCTGGACAAAATCAAACATCCTCTCAACACTCAAATACGCAATCACATGTACCGAAGATTATTCGGTGTAGTTTAAGTTAGGGCCACTAACATTATTTTTTTTAACACGTCAGCGTAAATTACAAGTTTTTATAGATACACAAAATGTCATTAGTCATCTAAATTTTGTTGGGTTTGGGACGCAAAAATAGAGAAAATGGGTAGTTTTATCCTTAAAGATAGAAATCTCTGGATTAGACCGAATAATAATATAAAACATAGACTCATAATATATTTAGTATTTTTAAAATTAGAAAAGGCCGCCCCTTGTTACACTTAATATTTTTATCGTATATGTACCTATAGGTGGTATTTCATTAATAAGGAATTATCTGTCTATCTGTCTTTCTATAGGCTTCCGCAGTCAGATTTTCAAAGGGTGGCTCACTGCACTGCCGGTGCCGTACACGATATCTATTTCAGTAAATTTTGAAACCTAGAGTTAAACTATACGATTGGTGTGTTCGACAATATTTATTAGTATAATGACCTCCACGGCGTTAATCCCCTGGTCCTGATGTTGAACTGTTAAACAGTGTGGTCACGTATCAAACGTGATTACATCTACAAGGCCAAGGTTCGGAGCTGCCTGCTGTCCCAAACAGCTGGTAACACTTGTAATAATATGCAAATGTATGTGTAATTTACATAATTTCTGTGTTACACGCCGCTATTGAAGGGCGGTAATCTTGTGACAAATTCTCTTATTGCGTTCTGCGTGGAAGGATAATTCGGCCATTACTGCCTGCGTGGTCATGTCGTCCTGGTACTCGAGGTAATTTTCATGTCGTATAATTAAGATTAATTTGTTTTTTTTTTTACAAAGTAATGAGTGTTAGGCATAGGTAAAATTGTGATGCAATAGCCTATTTTATAAAAGTATTTTATATATTTATAATACAAATACAATAAACAAATGTACCCGTAAAATAAAACAAGGGTATATGATACTTGATACATTTTCAATGATGATACTTTTTCAACCATAAAATTATTAAAACAAGTTCTGGCAGAGAAAGTATCAAGTACCTTGTATGTTTGATTTGTGTTTATTTTAATTATTACGCACATTATTGGCACAAGTATATTTTTTTTACATTTTTTATATTAAATTATATTTTATTCGATTTTTGTATTATTACACACAGTAGATTTTTGAGCTCAAACTCAAGTTGCTCTGTAATATTGGATACCTTGAGTTTTTTTTCAGTATTGAAAAAAAAAAGTATACGTAAGTCTTACCGACTCTTCCCAGTGCAAGCAGCATTCCGAAAATGTGGTAGAATCAGACTATTTTAGATTTTAGATTTTATATTTTTATTTTAGAGTTAATAGAACAAAGTTTGATACTCTCTGGCTACGCGTAAATACATAATGACTTTTTATTTGCCAAACAATGGACGATCTAAGTCACGGTCGAGTGCCCTTGTTACTAAACTGTGATGTACACTTCCTAAGGTTCACACGGACATAAAACATAATGTGCCCTACGACGTGACGATAAATGACGGTTATCGGATGACTATCATATACTATAACTATATTTTATTAAGTACCTAATAGATTTTCCAAATACTGGATTTCTTTTTGGGTAAAATCAGACAAAAATAGAAAAAAAACTACTTAATGATTGTGTATGAATAAATAAAATAAAAGACTTCAAAATAAAACGAACATAGATTGAAATAAAACAATTTTACGGATTTTATCGCGTTTATTTACTATTTTATTTTCCTGACGTTTCGGCTGCTTTACAGCAACCATGGTCACGGGGGGACTGAGGTGTTAGACGTCCTGATGTCATAGTTAATAACTGGGTACCCTCATATTTAGTTGTTGTTTGCGGTCCGATCCACGCAGAAAGTGATCACAGTGTCTTGAGGTCTTGCAATGGTACACTTGGTTTTGGATTTAATCATATTAATTACTGGATCCCAAGTTAGTGGTAGCACCCAGCCATCTTCCCTATTGAAATTAGGATGTTTTTTAATTTCAATGGCCTCACGTATCATCCTTGGTCGGAGTCGGTGTTCTTTTGCGAGGATATGCGGTTTATCAAATCTGATATAATGGCGGGTGCGGTCCTGTACATGTTCACAGATTGCACACTTCGTGGAGTGTCGGTGTTTCAGAACATAGGTATTTACAAACAATATATTTCTGTATCACAGGTATATTTTTTGTAAATTCATGTTCTTTTTATTTTGATCTGCTTTGAATTTTAAATATTTTGTAGTAGTAATTAAAATAACTTTCATAATTCTGTTATCTTATTCACAAGTGTATGATTGTAAAAAAAGCGTATCGTACATGAAAAAACCTAGACGTGATTTATACTTCAGAACTTTTTTCATTCATTAACAGTGTGCATATAGAGAGATATAGAATTAATATGACTTTTTTAAGCGTCGTTATTAGTTGGTAGTAATGTGATTGACAACAATATTATTTACTATAGCTCTGGTCAAATGAGCGCGTCAAAAAAAAAACGCGCGCGACCACTTTTTTGCCAATATCTGATAATCATCGATGACATTTCGTTGAAAAACGTGTTTTTTCTTCGAGATCATACAGTACATTTTTGAGGTAATTTTTGGCGAGTTTGACGTGACTATTTGCGAGGGCGTTATACTTTTCCTAATAAGAGTTATTTTGAATAATATCACGTATCAGAATAATGGAAATGTATCCTTATCTACTTATTGCTTTTTGTAAATCAGATTTTTATTCGCAAAAACAAGAATCAGTACATTTTCGAACTCGATTTTATTGTTCAATGTTAATCCGCGGCGCAATATTCATCAGTCGATAAATCTCGGAGCGGTCAGGTCACCAGGTCCTTACCCGGTCCGTTTTTTGTGAACGTCTCATTCTCGATGTTTGACCTTCACAAGCTGGTGATGCTCGAGGGACCGTGGGTCATTCACGTGTATAAATACGTTCACTTTGATGCGCTGCAGTGAAATTGTAGGCATATACCTACCTACCTGAGTGGCCTAAAGGTATACCTACCCATTTCTTTGAGCAGTTCGGGTTGAGACGAATCATGCGTTTTCACTGTCATTCCTTCTGAAATTAATGATGATGTCATGATTCGACAAGAAAAATAAAAAAGGTCGATTATATATTTTGGGAGTTGACTGCCTATATATCCCGTAATCATCGGGTAGCCGGCATTATCGTGTAAATAAAGCCTTAATTACTAAAATACGTAGAAAAACGTCACGCGCATTAAAAAACGAAGCTGATACAAAAAAACTGGTATATTTTAACATATTTGATGCATATATCACAAGAAAGCGAGAATCAAATGTGAAGCTGCGATCGCTGCGCGGGCGCAGTCACGGTCATCCGGACCGGTCTCGGGTACATGGAATTTGACGGTAAAAAATATGTACTATACATATAAAGGGTACATCACAAGTTCAAAATAATATTTTAGGTACATATACGGTAGCTAATATGTCGATGTTTTGTGAAGGCAGATTCTACCTAACTACCACAGGTCTTAAAGGTTCATTCATACCTTTGAGTATTTGTTAAAGTATCACGTTGTGGCCATGGAGCCCGCCCATAACACTACCTAACTGAGCGTACTGCATCTACGAGGAGCAACTATTTAACTGAACTATTTCAAAACTGAACTTGAAAATTTGCGTAGGACTCGATAAATCAAGATTTAAAAATTGGCGAAAAGTAAATTCAGACATGCTGTTCGAATGTCGTGAAATTTTATACCATTCAGTTGTATACCCGATACTCATGAAGGAGGAGCGTTATTATTTCAGACTCATGACGCACCTTGTATAGCACCTACTACTGTAGGTACTTGTCGATGGTTGCACCTGAGGTCTGTCCCTCGACCATAATAATTGGGGGAGGGATATCTTTGGTTAACCACAACCAAGATTTAAAAAGTAATTAAGTTGATTGGAAAAAGTGAATACAATTAGTCTGCCGCAGTCTGCCGATACTTTAACCTCTCAATAATGAGAGTTTATACTTTAAATCGTTATATATTTTGTCGTACACGCCGTAAAGAAATACAACGGGAAAAATTATCTGTTATGACCTCTATTGCACATACATATAAGAGTGGATTTTTGACGGTACATACCCACTAGCTGTCAATAAGAAATGTTTTTTCATGTGCACTGTAAAAGTGCTTTTGAATAGTCAATCTTTTCAAGAAAATATCGGAATGCAGGTCTTATGGAGAAGATATGACGAGAAACTCTATGGTCTTCAGTGGCCAATTATCAACGATTATAATATATTCCCGCAGAATACAATGACGAACTGTAAGAAGCGCATATCTCAACGAAAGATGACGAGAGCGAATTTAATTTCGAGGTCGAGTGGGTTTTGCTACAGAAATTTAAACTTTATTTGTATTGCAACAGAATACATTTACAAAATATATAAAGCAAATTCGCTCTGCCCAGTATGTGCAGGGCATTAGGGTCAGTAAGTAGGACTCTTCGTATTTATATAATAAATACTGATTAAGAACTAAAATTCTACAACCATCATCACAGTCACAGATCTCCAGAACTGCAATATTTGAAATTTGTCACAGAGAGTACAAAAGTTTTCAGACCATTATATTTATATAGAAAGGAGACGGATACGCTTTCATACATTCTTGGGCCCAGTTGTAAAAATATGGAAGTGGTGTCAATTAAGAGCTTATATATTATCAAACCATCTCCGAAAATTTAGCTGATCTTGGCAATCTGAGAGCAGAATTATTAGAGATTTAGTAAAAGTGTGGTTATTCAACAAAGTGACAACAACCTAGATACTAAACAGCTGATTTTTAACTGTGATTGTTATTTTGTTTTAATATACAGTTTTGGTGTTAATTCAACCACTTTGCTGTATTTTAATATATTAAAATGAATACAATTACATACTTGTATTCATTTTAAATTGCTTAATCACTAATAAAAAAAAATTTTTGGGCTACCGAACGTGCTCACTCTGTCTGGGGCGCGCGGGCGTTCGGAAACTCGTCCGTTGACATTTTGTGGAGCGTTCGGAAACGCGCACGCCACACAGTTATTTACTATATTAATTGTAGTTTTTTTTTATTGTTAATTATTACAATGTATTTATTCATTTTGATTTAATCAATCAAGTATTTTATGTTCAATTGTTTAAATCATTCACAGTAATCGATACTCTATTTCTTCAGTGAAATAAACTTATTTTTATGATTTCTCGTCTCCCGGATAGTGAATTGAGCTGTTTTTTTTTTTATATTTCGAATCAGAAAAAAATACCGCTTTTTTAAACCATATCTCAACTTATTACAATTGGGCCCAGAGATCCCCGTCTCCTTTGATTTATGGTCTCGGATATATTGCAGGAGACGGTAAAAGAGCTCACCCCCTTGTAGAATGCAAGCAGGGTTAGTAAGCTAAAGTGACACACGTTTTGACTACCTGCCTGCAAATTCTTCCGCAGTATTGTTTTAAATGACCTTGAATTTTTAATTTGTTTTATTTTTACACAAATACTATAAAATAATACAAATAAGTAATGTTAAAATGATACTGTTATAAAAGGTGATGATGCGACCCTTGGAATATATCAAATGTATTTTTTTTATAATGGACTACGCTGTTGGCCGTGAGTTGGCCTTTACAGCTTCACCGGAGGATCAAATGTATATTCTTTCTTTCCAAAACCTCTCTACCACAAAAGAATTTATTGACAGTGCCTAACGACAAAAGGGATAATGGCCGAGAGTGTTATTGATTGCAAGAAAACCGATTACCCACAATATATGAACCGCGTGGCCATAACATACCAAAATCAAAATGTCCGTAAGAGACCGGTTTCAACTCGAAAACTCATAACGCGGGTTTTTGCGCAACATTTTTGGTTTTTTTTCGTGTGTCCTTCAAATCCGACTGGCGCTAAATACCTACGTATAGACATATTTATAATGTTGATGAAAGAAGGATTTTACTAGTTATTGTTACCTATCGGGTTTGCCCGTGACTGGTGATAAAAGTAGCGTATTTTTTTATTGGGCGTAATGCCTAAATAACCGGTAATATCTTATAAGATATGTAACTACGTACGACATTATTAATGATGAGAATGATGTGTAAAGTCTTTGTCTATACACATCATTGGTGACTAAAGAAAATGATTATATACCTATGGATCTTAAAAATCATTCAATTCGCAAACTTCGCCATTCCTGCTATGGGCAGTATTTTAACTGTGTTGTATACAAATAAACTAAACATATTGCCGTCTCGTTCTTACATCAAAACAATAAAAAGGATGGCATAGTTCATAGTAATTTGGTGCCAATAGATAGTATCGACACATTGTACTTAAAAATATCGCTGCAAGTAGCTTGTAAATTGGTTGTTTTAGTAAGGGGACAGTTTGCATTTAAACCCCATTCGCTAAATCTTAAGTACGAAATACTTAGTCACCATTTTCGATTGGTATGTTTTGGACCTCGACAGTTTTTGCGGCGCTCGCGGCGGCCGCCGCCGCGCCGGTCGCCACACGTGTTTTGGAATCACATAATTGGTGTCTAGATGTTTTGAAAACGTGATACGTCACATCACGTTTGTAATTAATGACCCATTACGAACAGATTACGATTTGGTCTGTCTATTAGAATCAGAATCAGAATATTTTTTATTCATATAAACCAATACAGGCACTTATGAATCGTCAAAAAATAGTAGCTCTACCACCCATTCGGAATGCATTTCCTATGGAGAAGAATGGGCAAGAAACTCCATGGTTGCTTTTTTTCAAATAAGGATTTACATTTTTGTGATTAAAAATATAAATAAAATAATCATAAACAACACAAACTTTAAATGCCATTGATAGATATATAGAATGAGCGGCCCCCGAGCCATGACCTCTTCTACAGTTTTTTTCTAAATTTAATTTAATTTATAACAGTACAAAAACTATCAAAAAAATAAAAAGTAATATTAAAACAATACTGCTAAAAGATGTGGTGGTCAAGCCTCTAATATGACAACCGAGCGAGAGCAAAGCGCACGCAAAAGTAATAAATAAATACCTATATTAATGAGAAAAAAAACCTACTAACCTACAGTTACAGTTACATTAGTCTTTATACGTAGCGAGCGTTACTCACAAGATAGATTTAAATAATGAAAATGACAACAAGCTGTCTCGAAGTCGGTACGAACACATTGATCAATGTTGCTCGAGGGTCTGCTCGTCTTTGTTGGAACCTGGCGATAAGCATGCACTGATACAACAAACCACCGCATGTAAAGGTGACCATTGACGTAATCAAGTTGCTTCTAAAATTCCCTGTATAATAGTTAACGTCATAGAATTCACTCGAAAATTTAAACATTATGACGTGAACAGTACATCGGAGAATGTTTTTTATTTTTATTTTAAGGAGCATGTTTATCCTTATCTTACCTGTTCACTGGTCTTTAGTAGGTACTTTTACTTATTTGTCTTAATGTCAGCTATCATTCCATAGTTCATGTAAATTTTTTGGTATTCCCACAGGTCTCACCCAAGCGCTTTAAGCCTATATCCTCGAAGCCTTATGGAAGATAGCTTAGTGCGTCTACTCCCACTTAGCCATAGCAGTATTAATCCATGCACAACGGTCATATTTGTTTTAAGTAAACATTATGGTGCCGACCAAAGCTGCTAGCCCACGCCCGTTTTCCTACCATTGGCACGCCTAGACGCCTACCACATAAAATATACGATTGAGGAAAGTTTAGCTCCGCCTCTTGTGGTCGATATTGAGGTAGGCTTGACGTACGGAGGCCTAGATATCATCTACTATCTGAGCTTCATCATTTGTTTCAATTAAACTATTATGGTAGAGAGTTGGCTCACCGCACATTCCTGCAACTGGCAATCTACGATCTATACACGAACACGAGCTTGTATATAGTAGAGTCAACAGCTTGTTTTATAAAATAAGTACTTTGTCAAAATAACTCAAATTTAACGAGTTGAGTTTAGCTGTGCGCATTATGAAAATAATAGTTTTTCTATTTCAATGGGACTTATACATCCGGTTTGCAGTATAAGCGGATTTTTCAAAATAATTCATTATTGTGGCTTCAACAAACACGCGTCTAAATGTGCGAACACTACTATTCCCAATACTAACATGTACCCATGGAAAAACCATATTTTTCCCCTAAATGTAATCGATAACGCGCGCACATAGTTTTGAGCGGTATTTGCCACCGGTTACATGTTTACCTGTAATATGGAAATATCCAGGTGGCAATTGTATTTCATAAATAATTCAAGTATTTATTAGTTATCAGTTATTACTAAAATTAATGATTCAATACCTAAACGCTCGAACCATATTAAGTTGGATACTAAGTTGGCTACAGAACGGGCTAGTTGGAACCATTTTCCCCCTTATGTCATGCGGTCAATTGTCATAGTGCCTGCGTCAATTCGACCACAAATGTACCTATATTTTAACAGGTAGGTGAACTCTATCTTTCTCTCTCACGCTTAAAACCCGAAACAAACTGATAGAGTCACTTCACAGTATTTAAACGTCGTCAAAATAGTTTTCGAAAGCTTTCGAAGGATAACTGTGAATCCTTTAAAGTCCAACGCAAATGACCAAAACGTGTGCACTTTTATACGAATACTAAAATGAACTGTATTCATTTGCTAAAAGAGCACATTTTACAGCGAAGTTACATCGCTAAAGCGAGCAAATTTAAGTCGGATGTTCGCTTAACTTTCACAACAGAAATTCAATCTTTATGTGTATTACACTGAGTACATTTTTAGGGTTCCGTACCCAAAGGGTAAAACGGGAACCCTATTACTAAGACTTCTCTGTCCGTCCGTCCTTCTGTCACCAGGCTGTATCTCATGAACCGTGATAGTTAGAGAGTTGAAATTTTCACAGATGAGGTATTTCTGTTGCCGCCGCTATAACAACAAATACTAAAAAACAGAATAAAATAAATATTTAAGGGGGCCTAACAAACGTGAAACGTGAAATACAACAAACGTGATTTTTTTTGCTGATTTTAAGGATAATGGTACGGAACCCTTCGTGCGGAGTCCGACTTGCACTTGGCCGGTTTTTTATAGAGTTAAGTGCCCCAGTATGTAATGTATGTATTGTCAGTCCTATGGAAATGCAGGTTGAAACATAAATTTGCTGACTGGAACCATGTTATTTAAATTGGGAATATGTTTTTATGTAGTGAAATCGAATTATTTTTAATTGTAAGACACAACGTATGTAAATATTATGAAATTTTAATTATAAACCCACCATATACCAAAAATAGAGTTGAGCACCACGACTCAATATTGCGCAATAGAAATCAATTTCCCGGAAAATGCATCAGCATTGCTGCATGAATAGTTATAGTACTTTTTCCTTATCTACACTGTGAAGCTCGCGTTGCCCTAATGAGCTATGGAACTAGTTTGTTTAATAATAGTGTTAGGTCACCTAATGAGCACCATCGTTGAAGATGATAATTTATATGCATTTCCTGTAAGGCTTTATTCACACGATAAAACCGGCTAACGAATAATGCCGGGTTTAACGGCAACGCATGTACAGCAGACCATTTTGTATGGAAGTGCTTTTTGTTTGTGTTAATGGCCTCTTTCCGTATGGAAGTGTTCATACGAGCTGTTGGAAGAAGATAATACAAAGATAATTAATTAATAATGACAGCTTAGTCTTGTGGTTTGAGCGAAGGCTGTCCGGATCACAGCAACTAGTGGTTGTTTGATTCCCGTCATTGGCATATATCAGAAATAGTTTTTTCCGAGTTTGGCGTGGTCTGGGTATAACTGGGAACGGCCCCAAGTCCAATGTAAGGTACCCAGTGTACGCTTAAATATTATATGCTTTGCGTAGTTCAATTCATTATTTATTCGTTCATAGACCATAAAAAGCACAGTTTCCTCCTTGCGTTTTGGTGGTTTCATTTTTTTGTTCCTCTATCAATTCATTTTACTGTTCAAGATCAAAGATAGGTACAGGAAAATTCTTCGCCTTAACCTTGGTGCGAGTATCCTCAATTTAAGATACCCCAAGGTTGAAGAACCGTTAGTAAATTACGTGTGCCTTCGATGATTCAAGTTCAGGTCTTATAAAATAAGCTGGATTAGGTAAGTTATTTCTTGGAAATAGCGTTTTCGGCAGTAACTAATTAACCCAATAAAAATACTTAAAGATTAGCTGGCATTATGGTTGTCATTCTATGGCCGAGTTTACGATGGGTACTTCGTACTTCTAGGTAATGACAATATTTATAGAATCCAAATAGATCCAGACAGAATCAACGATTTTTCTGCGTCGAATGAGTATGGTCTCCTGTTAAGTTATCGTGATCGTGTGCATAGAGCAAAATAATCTATGTATATATAAGCAAATACTACGAATGTAGACTCGTTTTTAATATGGATTAGGTAACTTCTGGGTAAAGTCCGTAAAACAGGTTGTAAGTCGGTATACCTATAAATAATTCGTTAATAAATGATCCTGCATCTTAACCGACCTTGAATATGGCTGCGCCGAGAGAAGATGGCTAGATATGCCACTGCATCAGGTTTGCAACTGTGTAAGCGAGGACAGGTCTGACCGGTACTGCGTCTACATACAGTAAATGATCGAAATTAATTATCATAATAATTATATCGCCTTCGTAGTAATGAGCTATGTATCCAATTTTTTTATATCCTGAAGAAGTCATAAAATCTAAGAAATCCTAACCCCATTTTTATAGAAAAATCCATTTAAATAATTGTAAGACATTGCCAAACGTCTGATCGTAACATCGGGTGACCAGAACCACGGTGCCAGAACGCTAGTAACCATGGACACCATCTCACCAATGTCATTCAAGGTGATAATGTTGCCAGCGTTCTGGGCACTCTACCGCACGACGGGGATGGGGGACTGTGGGGGTTTATATAAATGTTTAGTTAAATTTGATAGTTACTGTTTTTTTTCATAATTGTAAATAGTGATTTGTGGAAATAGTAAAAATGATCGAATATTTACGATGATGATAAAAAACAGGTTATAATTTAAACATGTTTCTTTAAGCCTTGTTCAATGAATAAATTATTTTAGAGTAACAAATATTTTTTATTGTAAATCTTACTAATCTTACTAATTTTATTAATGTCAAAGTTTGTGAGGATGGAGCGAGTATCGCGGAGTTGCCGCCTTGGACAGGTTAGTAGATGCAATTAAGAAACAATAAAAACAGAAGAAAAGTGCATCTGACCATATATTAATGTTTGTACGTCAACACAATTCTGAGAAATCTGATCACAGTAAAAGCTGTAGAGGCAATCAATTTCTACTGCGGTCAACGTAGGTTAATACCTGTGAATATTTATTTGAGATTTATTCATGAATTCGTAGCAGAACGTACATCGGTATTACAGGATAGTTCACACAAAAAAAACGTAATTATCCTCATAATTTGTTAGGTCACGTTACATTTACGATATATTCTGTTTACTGGCAGTGGCAGCCTCGTCCGTAGAACGCCCGCATTGAACGCAAGGGGTGCAAGTTCAAATCCCGGGCTGCGAGCCCGGCCAGAGCCTCAGAAATTATTTTCATGTGCGAATGTAATTTTCAATCATGTTTACCACTTGCTGAACGATGAATGAAAACATCGTGAGGAAACCTGCGCATCTATAGAAGGGCGTGTGAATTTCACCAACCCACACTGGACTAGCGTGGAAGACTATGGCCCAAACCTCTCTCTCATATTGAGGGGGAATATACCCGGTATAATGGCAATAGGCTCGCCCCTATTATATTGGGACTAAAATACATCGGCGAAGTGTGGGTGTACTGTAGTGCGCCTCTGCCTACCCCTTCCGGGAATACAGGCGTGATGGTGTATTGTTATGATGTATATTATTCTGTTTACATTACGATGAAATATTTGTAACGCAAGAACATACGTGCTTTCATAGAGGTGTACAAAAAATAAACTAATTCTATCTTTAATAAGTATACTTATTTAGTTTCGAGTTAACAGAATCAGCAGCATTGTCATAAATTCTGCCATTACTAAAAAGAACTGTATTGGCTCAAAGTTAAAGGTCATTCTTCAACGAAGAGCCATTGACAGCGCGAGCGAATTTTATCGCCTGGTCCCGAGGCTGTGACCACGGAAATTTGAACTTTATGCATATTGATACAGAGTTCATTTTAGCATTCACAAAAATAAGAGGTGCGTGTCCCGCGCGACGCGTTGGTCATTTTGACGCCCCAGTGTTCCCGGCGCTTAATGTTATGTATCTTGATTCAATATAGCGTAGCGTAATTCTATTAACATAATAATAATACATCATCACGCCTGTATTCCCCGAAGGGGTAGGCAGAGGTGCACTGCATAACAATTAACATAGAGTCGATAATCGCTTCTGATATTTTGTCGACGTGGATGGTCGAGCATCAGCCTACAAGGAAGCTTGCACAGCCGATAAAATTACGCTTTCCATATCATGTAGTAACTATCAATCCTCTAATTGTCGCCGCCGGCAATTACGAGCCAGACCCCACGCACACATCATCAACTGGAGTCGCGCACCGAGGCTTCCGTACCTAAACTATGAAAGACCCGAACATTGTTCTAACGAAAAGATAGACTATAACTATAGAAAACTAGATAGACAGACAAACTTAACGTTGCCATTGGTATACTGTTGTCCCCATACAAACTTAGTACAAAATAAGTTTGTAATCGCAAAAAAAAAAAAATACATTTTAAATATAAATGTACTATTTTCAGGTTTTTTTTCCCTTTGCTTGTGCTGTAAGACCTTGCTTCTTACAAAATGTCATGATGCTAGGTCAACAATACCCTATAAGTTTTTAATCCCCTTAAAATGTACAAAACACGCAACATAAACCGCTTAACCTTTTGATTGCATTTACTTAGATATTTGATTTTTAGGGTTCCGCACCCAAAGGATAAAACGGGAACCCCATTACTAAGACTTCGCTGTCCGTCCATGCGTCCGTCTGTCACCAGGCTGTATCTCTTGAACCGTGATAGTTAGGCAGTTGAAATTTTCACAGATGATGTAATTCTGATGCCGCTTTAACAACAAATACTAAAAAACAGAATAAAATAAATAATTAAGGGGGCTCCCATACAACAAACGTGTTTTTTGCCGTTTTTATAGATAATGGTACGGAAACTTTCGTGCACGAGTCCGACTCGCACTTGGCCGGTTTTTTTTAGGACTCCAAGGGACCGCAGACTTAAGTCTTTGTTATGAATTTCAAATTGATAGCTCCACGCGTATACGCGAGCATCTAGAAGTATTGTGATTAAAAACAATACTGCTAAATTGGTTGTAGTAAGGCCCCAGATATGGTTTGCTTATTTTTTGCTACAAAACCAATTTTGATCGTATACCTGTTGATACGCGGAAAACCAGTTCCATTTGAGACGATTAGCATTTTTGAAAAACACAATTTGAATAATTAAAATCTGGTTTTGTATTTTTTTCTATAAAAAAGTACCAACATTTGTAGGTAGGTACATAATATGTAGTGGCGTCTATGGCACTACCAGTTTTTGGAAGTCCGTGTTTTTATGTAGATATAAGCTATGTTTATTACGCATTATTATATTATGATTATCGTACGCTATACTTACACAAAGTAGTTATAGCAGTTTTTTTACAATCGCTTAACAATACACAAAAACCGGCCAAGTGCGAGTCGGATTCGCGCACGATGGGTTCCGTAACATTATGTATAAAAACGGCAAAAAAATCACGATTATTGTATGGGAGCCCCCTTAAATATTTATTTTATTCTGTTTTTTAGTATTTGTAGTTAAAGCGGCAACAGAAATACATCATCTGTGAAAATTTCAACTCTCTAATTATCACGGTTCATGAGTTCCAGCCTGGTGACAGACGGACGGACGGACGGACGAACGGACGGATGGACGGACAGCGAAGTCTCAGTAATAGGGTTCCCGTTTTACCCTTTGGGTACGGAATCCTAAAAACGCTGTAATATATGAATATTAATTAATATTTTTCTGTATGTAAGTAATTTCTTTACATTATATGGTATATAGTGCCTTGGAACAAAAGTTTTTTTAAATTAGGAAAAAAACAATATTTTATTTAAACACCTACTATTATTTACAATAATTATATTTAAAATATACCTGTTACATACAACTTAGATAGACAATCTAGTAGCTATATATTTAATCAATGAGATAGGTCCCAAAGAATGATTAACCGTTTCAGACTGTTTTAAGATTCTCATGGTATTGACTTGTACCTGTACCTGTCTAAATGAGATATTGTGACTAGTTTCATTGCTTGGTGAAAGTTACATATCCAATAATCTATACAAATACATTAAATTGACGTGTTTATTTGTAATGTCAAAATAACCTGTTCCACTAAATGCATAAAAAGTATATGCGGCTCTTTTTTATTTTTTTATCACTCTCTGTCTATCATATCTCACTCCATTTATCATTATCTTACTACACATTATATACGTAGACTGATACAATATTTATCCAATTTATCATTATATTATCCTTACCATATATCTATTATCAAGTGAGATTTAAGGACGAAACAGTACATGGGCGCTGCTCAAATTGTTGAGCATTTTAGAAAACCGACGAGTATTGACAGCTTGCTAAACGAAGAGCAATTTTGAAAAACCCGCGCTCAGTGGGGGCTCGCCCATAATAGAGCTTTAAAAGCGTCATATTATGACTACAACAGATGGTCTGATGACGGTAATCCCATTACACTGTGGTTTTTCCAAATCTTAATTCACGCATTTAATTATATGGGGCTAGCACGTGTCTGATGTGCAATCAGTCCAAAACTATTAAAAGTTACAAGTATATGTATACTTGTTGTCGTTGCAGATTGCCTTATAGATATTTTACGTAGACGCTATCGTCTAGCGAGTGTGCAATGCGCTTAAAACTTATGGTAGTCACAAAAACTGCGCTTAGCTAAATAATCTATACACCTACAGGGTGGAATAAACTAAAAGGACATGAACGAGTAACAATTTTAATACATAATTCGCCTGTTAAAATTGGGTAGGCAATTATCTTTCGATCTCTAAATAATACTTAGTGTATGGAGTGTAGTGTAATGGAGACTATTATACAAAAACCCGGAAATCTAAAAGGTTCGATCCGGAGTTCCAACCTGTAATACAACTCGATTCGACAGTGTGCGTTCGACTCCTTGGCTAGAATAATTCGTCCTCGTCGCACAGCGGTAATCCCCGATGCCGAAGGTTTTTCCGTGATATGCCTCACACTGTACATAGAGTAAGCACGTGCGGCAGCTGTGCATTGCGGTCATCGACCCGCGGTGCAAGTGCATGGTGATACCGCGCAAATTGTGTCACTAACCTATGGCAATCTGCAGCTTAGATAGCAATGAGACGCAATAATAATGAAAAAACTATTGTTTACAAATGTTTTGCCTTGTAATATTACGCTCGTAGGTCTCAAATGGTAGGCAGGCGTGCATTGCAGTGTGCGCAGTTTAGCCCTAGTCAATCGCTCGTCCCAGTGCAAGTTTCTTTATGATGTAGAGTATCACTATTTAGCATATGATAATCATAATAAAAAATAACATCTGCACAATTCTGAGAATCCTTGAGATGTGAGCCGGGTGCTTACAAATTGCGAGCAAATTAACGATTCTCTTTTTATTTAAATGCACTCTGTGAGAACATTCATAAAGATTAAATTTCCATGGCAAATGCCATGACCACGCGTCAGAATTCAATCGCGTCATTGATTACATTTTATTCGAAATGTGTTTCATTGTGAATTAATACCATAGTCAGCGCAGGTAGTCGGGGATTTGGAAAGTATTTAAAAGAATACACAGCAGTCTTAACAATAGGACAGTAAGAAGAATTCGTTGTTGTAATGGTCCGGCTGGGAGATGCGTAAAGTCGCTATTTATACAGAGGGAAGGAAAAGCCCGCCATTCTAATTAAGGATCAGCCTATTCTTACAGTACATCGGGCCTGCTAATTATATCCTTTATTTAATACGGGAGGTGCGCGATGAATGACGCATGAACACGCAATACTTTCCATATGCGTAAAATAACCGAAGCCCGAATAACCGAGTACTGAATGTCAATACACCTACGTAAAGATTAAATGTCTGTATTAAAAGACGCCACTGGTACCCGCGAGAAGACAAGAGACGTAGCGGAAGACCACAACTAAGATGGAAGGATGACACAATAGAAACCACGGGAAAACTATGGGTCCAAAGGGCACAAGACAGAAATAAATGGCAAGAGATGGAGGAGGCCTACATCCAGGAATGGATGTCCCTAAAATAAACTAAAATTAAATCACTGTTAACGTTAATCCGAGAGAAATAAACGCTTTGGTATCGGCAAAACAATTGACCCGCGCGTCTTGCCACCCCAGCGTGCGGGGGGGGGAGGGGACTTAAAATGTATATCAACTTATTTTTTTAGAAAATTGTGAAAGGGAAATATTGTTATTGAATCTTCTATAATATATTGAAATGATAATTTCATGGCGTATTTAAAATACTTATTATTCTATGTTAGTAGATATTTCACATTTGATACAATAACAGAATATCAAAACTACTTATCTCTACTCAATCAGTTAGATAATTTGATTATCTTTAGACTAAATTGACAAGTGCGCAGAACATTACAATTGTTTGTTATAATCTGTGTTTTTTGGTGTTAAAAAATCTTTTATTTCAAACTAGCGGCCCGTCCCGGCTTCGCACGGGTGGACATTTTTATTTTTGTCATATTTTTACCTTAAAGCTTCACTTTACACTATGTTGGCAGTTGTATTTGTAGGTGGCAGCAAAACCATATTGATTTTCAGGGGATCCTACTCGAGAAAGTGCAACATACATTTGCCCATGAGAAAAGCACTCTTTCCTTACGCAAAACCCTCTCCCGCACTTCGGTGCCCGCTCTCTCGCCGCGTTGCTCGCTGCGCTTCGTGGACCTTCTGGCCTCAAATCAGACACTGTAGTCCAGATGCCCCCCCTTACGCGCCCCTCAGGCTCCCCCCCGCATTCGACGATGACGAGAAGGCCGAGCTTCTCGCTTCCGCTCTCGAAGAGCAATGCACGACTAGCTCCCAACCCGTAGACCCCGCTCACGTAGAGCTAGTAGATAGGGAAGTAGAGCGCAGGTCCTCCCTACCCCCATCCGAACCTCTCCGCCCAACCACCGAGACAGAGGTCAAGGATCTGATTAAGGGGCTTAACCCCAAAAAGGCCGCCGACACCGACGGCATTACCAACCGAGTTCTTAAACTCTTACCCGCCCAACTCATTTTCTTGCTTGTGACCGTCTTCAACGCCGCCATTGCCAATTGCATCTTCCCCGACGAGTGGAAAGATGCAATTGTCATTGGCATTCACAAGCCAGGCAAGCCCTCTACTGTCCCGTCTAGTTACCGCCCCATCAGTCTCCTTAAAGCCATTGCCAAACTCTACGAGCGCTTGCTCTATGCAAGACTCAGAGAGTTTGTCACTTCCCATGGTATTCTCATAGATGAGCAGTTTGGCTTTAGAGCCCAACACTCTTGTGTCCATCAGGTGCACCGCCTCACGGAGCATATTCTCAAGGGGTTTCATAGACCGCGTCCTCACAGCACGGGAACCCTCTTCTTCGATGTGGCGAAAGCGTTTGACAGGGTCTGGCACAACGGCTTGATCTACAAGCTTTACCTCTTGGGTGTGCCGGACAGTCTCGTGCTCATCCTGCAAGACTTTCTGTCAAACCGCACCTTTCGCTACCGCGTTGAAGGGGCGCTCTCGGCCCCTCATCCCATTAGGGCAGGAGTCCCTCAAGGCTCCGTTCTCTCCCCCCTTCTCTATAGCCTGTTCACGAATGACATCCCTCGTTCGGACAGAGTTCAGCTCGCCCTATACGCGGATGACACCGCTCTCTATTTCTCGCATAGAAATAGGGGCGTTATCACCCGCACCCTCCAACGCGCAGTAGATTCTTTGGGCGAATGGTTTCGGAAATGGCGCATTGAGTGAACCCGGAAAAGAGTGCCGCTGTGCTCTTTACCAGGGGAACCCCACGGCGTCCCCGAGCTCCCTGGTTCAGTCTAGGGACCATCTCTCTGTTCGACCAAAGCATCCCTTGGGCAAACCGCGTCAAATATCTAGGTGTCACTCTTGACAAGTCCCTTACTTTCGGTCACCACATTAGAACGGTGAGCAACCGAGCAGCTTTTGTGCTCGGTCGCCTTCACTATTTGATCTGCAAGCGGAGTAAAATGTCCCTTAGAAATAAGGTGACACTTTACAAAACATGCATCCTCCTCATTATGTCATATGCCAGTGTGGTTTTCGCTCACGCGGCGAAGACACACATCAACCGCCTGCAAGTAGTGCAGTTCCGGTTTCTCCGTAGGGCCGTAGGTGCCCCGTGGTACATACGGAACGTAGATCTTCATTCCGACCTTGGCCTCTTCTCAATTCGTAAACACTTAAAAATTGCGTCCGAACGCTATTTTAAAAAAGCCGCGTCGCATTTAAATCCTCTAATTGTCGCCAACGGCAATTACGAGCCAGACCCCGCGCACACATCATCAACTCGTCGCCGCCGTCCGCGGCACGTGACAAAACTACAAAAGATGGACATATGGTTTTGCGGACTTTTTTGTAGATATTGATGTGTTCTATAATATTGTAGAACATTTTTTTGTTCTATCATCAATACTTTCCGCAGCGTATGCGATGAAATACATTTTACGGGTAATTTTTTTACACCTTGGGTTGGTTTTAGTAAAGATTTCTAAGGATCTCTAATTTTTTCTAGTAATAAATATAGCATATGTTACTCAGTGATAATGTAACTTTCTAACGGTAAAAGAATTTTTGAAATCGGTCCAGTAGTTTTTAAGTTTATTCGTAACATACAAAAATACAAACCTTTCCTCTTTATAATAATAATATTATAGTATAGATAGTATAGATAATACCTACCTACTCATAAAACAATAATTTTCAATAATCCACTTGCTGAACGGCGAAGGAAACCACCTTGGAGAAGCCTGCACGTCTACAGAAAGTTGTGTGAAGGTGGCTAATCTACAAAGAGCCAGCGTAGTGAACTTTGGACCAAATCTCCCTCGACTTAACGGGGAATGGGTCTGGTATAATGGTAATAGGCTTGCTCGCAATGTGATTGGGACCAAAGTACATAGGCGAATTGTGGGTGCAGTACACTTTGGCCCACCCCTTCGGGAATACAGGCGCGATAGTGCATATTGTATTCTTACCAGTGTAAACAACATGTACGATAGACCACTAGTATTGCATATGACTCGAGATGAATGAGAATTGTTGATGCGTCATCAAATTGTTAATTAGAGCTTACTTGTTACTTTATCGAGCTTAAGCATTTGACCTACTTAGTATTATGCGGTAATTATTCTAATCAATAAAACACAAACTTACTAGGTATACGAGTATGAAATGATGATGATGTTAAAAAAAAATTCTACGAAAATAATTGGACGTAGGTAAACGAAAAGGATCCAATCCACGGCGAGGCAGTTTTGAGATATGGCAGCTTGAAGTTTGATAATGTGTATTACATGAGGGACACGTGGGATGGTAATCTAGGTAGTGAAAATACTATTTGCTTTTATTTTTCGATGGGATCTTTTTTGTTGTTTGAAGAGGCCACCTTTTAGAACCGTTTCTTCCGGTAAAGCTATAAAACCACTTAACGGCCAACAGCGTAGTCCATTCAAAAAAATATACTTGTCACTTTTGTGGGTTGACTCCTTTTTCTTTAACTACTTCTAATTGGCAATAAGCAGATTACGGCGTATTTGTATTTAAACGCACGTAGACAGACGTCTAGGACTTTTGCATATACAACTAATCGTGGGTGAACTGCCAATTCAAAAGAGGCCTTAAAGCGATTCTTGAATATGAATACCACTTTAAGTGGCAACTCTATAATACTAAGGCACAAGTTTAGGCGTTTCATAGTATAATTAATAACAGGCTCGAGTATCTCTAGCGATTGTAATGAGAAAATTATGAAATACAGATACATCTTTCTTGAGAAATATTTATAACAGTATATTTTAATTCTTTTTTTACTAAGACGCGAAAAACGTGCACATTTTCCTTATTTCAATTGACGAGATTTACGTAGTTGGCACCAACATTTGCAGGTATATATTTTGACCAATTTACCTATAGGTATGACGTAGTGGGTAGGTTGCTTACGTCCTTAGTAGAATCTGATTTTCAATTAAACGGCGCATTTTTATCTGCGTCGGAGTTGATTTTTTAAATTCTATTTATGGACTTATAGTCTAATTTGTTCGACTTTAATAATTATTCTTATTGTAGTATTCTATTTTAAGATTCCATTCAAGAATACAAACGCTTGAGGAAAAGGTTTTTAATTAGGTGAGTATATTCATTGTTTTACTTAAACATTTGTGTGTTTGGATTTTTACCTAATGAGGAAATTGAAGCAGTGGTAGCCGAGTGGTCGAACGCACGCTTTACAATCAAAATATGCAGGTTCAAACCCCGGCTCGCATCTCTGGGTTTTATGTGCGTATCTCATTTTCATCATCACTTGTTATGAAACGGTGAAGGAAACCATCGTGAGGAAACCTGCACGTCTGAGGGAACTTGACTAGTCCTCGATAGATATGTGAAGTATGCCAACCCGCACAGGGCCAGCGTGGTGGGCTATGGCCTGAATCCCCCTCGCACTGATGGGAGGCCCGTGCCCAGCAGCGGGAAGTTAAAAGGGCTAAAGTAGTAAGGAAATTGGAGCCTACCGTCACCAACTAGGTGGTTTGTTACGTAAAGGTGTGTGAAAACTAAAACGCGTATAGAAAATCAGTGAGATTAAAACTTTTTAAGGAAACATCTCTAGCAATAACAGCTATGTTGTATACAGATGAAGCGCTTTTAAGCTCCACGCACACATGGGCGTTAAGAAGCGCGCGGCAATATTTATGCGAATACCAAAAAAGAACATTGTATTTTCATCAATATACATCAATAAAGATTGAATTTCTGTGTTTCGTGCAAGAACGCGTCAAAATTCGCTCTCGTGCCCGGGGCTTTATACTTATCTAATAATTCACTGCATCTGCCAACTGTTTTCTATTTAGGCATCACATAAAGACATCAAGGTCTCACCTAGTGTAAGTGAGAACGGGCCTGAAAGTACTAAGTGCCCGGTTTCCCGAACTACAAGCAAAGCGAAGCATAATTAAGTAATATAAGGCAATGCCTAAGCAACAACTTCCGTTTCCCCATTAGCTACACACTGGTCGACTTCTCTTTATATAGTTGTCGACTTCCGTTTTTGACGTTTCATTATAACGATTTTTTTCATGTTACCTAGGATTCTTATTAAGGTTGGTGGAACGATATTTGCGTTAGGTAACTGCTTAATGTTTAGTGACCCCGTGCGTTAAGGTCTTCTTTCTATTACGTTGTAAGCGCTGTTTTTAAATGGATGATGATTTTTGTACGCAGTAAGTAGACTCCATTTTGTTATTGTGATAACATGTTGTTTAGTCATCTGCCCTTGTTATAACTATGCCCATTTATGTTTTAAAATCGGGTTCACATTCTACACTAGTGATGTACAAACCGGACTTGTTAAAACACACTTAAAGTCTTGCTTAAGTCAAAGTCAACGTCAACTCATTTATTTCGTATACGGCCTACGGGGGCCTTTATTCCAAACTTACAGAACATTTTACTTACGATGTGAGTACATTTAAAAAATATACAATATATCTATGTGTAGATATTCTTTATATTTTTATAATCTAGAAATCAATATCGGGTACTGTACAATTTTGTGGTAATTGATTTCATGTAAATATGTATGACTGTGGATGAAGCGAAAGAGGTATGTCAGGATCGTAGCATGTGGCAAACGGTAGTCTCTGCCTACCCCCATGGGATACAGGCGTGAGTATAAATGTACGTATGATTTTAAGACTTATAGAGTCTTTTGGTCTACCCCTGGACTCTATCCGGATTTGCGTTTTGGGTAAATTTAAAACCGATAATTCCAGCTTTATTGGCAGAGCAGTCAAGGCGCGAGCTGTTCAATGTTTGCCAACATCAAAACGAACTGTATCGACTCATAGAAAGAGCTCATTCTTCAACAAAACGTCATTAACGGCGCGAGCGAATTTTGCAGCGTGGTCGCGTGCCTTTACCACAGAAATTCAATCTGAATGTATATGGGCATAGAGTTCGTTTTTGTATTGGAAAAAAACGAGCCTTTTGACGGCCCCAGTGTGCCCGGTAATTTAAGGTGATACCTAAATACAAAGCCGTTGCTAGTTGTAGTAGTATTAATATTGCTTACACCGATTGGGCACCACTATTCCAAACTACGTTTCATCTAAGCCCTGCACCCACAGGCGCGTCAACACTCGCACGACCAATTTTTACCAATACCAAAACGAACTGTATTAACTCATACAAGTAGCACATTTTTGAACGATGACGCAGATGAATATCGACACTTGGTCACGCGGCTTTTGCCAAAGGAATTCTACTACTACTACTCTACTACAGCCCTTTTAACGTTCCCCCTCAAAGCGAGGGGGATTCGGGCTATAGTCCACCACGCTGGCCCAGTACGGGTTGGCAAACTTCACACATCTATCGAAAACTAGTCAAGTTCCCTCAGACGTGCAGGTTTCCTCACGATGTTTTCCTTCACCGTTTCACAGCAAGTGATAATCTCGGATGAAAATGAGATTTGCACATAAAGCCCAGAGGTGCGAGTCAGGGTTTGAACCTGCACTCTTTGATTGCAAGGCGTGCGTTCGACCACTCGGCTACCACTGCTAAAGGAATTCAATCTGTATGTTTATTAATACAGAGCATATTTTCGTAAAAAGTAAATTAGCTCGCCCCAATGGCTGCAGGGCATTATGACTACGTGCGAGTGTTCGCGCTGTCAGACCACAGAGCTTAATCACTACATTACATGTAATAAAATGATTCCGAATGAATCAGAATATGGTCTAATATACCTACTCTTCCAGACTGGCCGGCTACAATGCATTGGCGTCATCAGACGATATCGTAGAGCCGACTAGTCGGTACTTCGACTACCACACTGATTGCTTTGTTTATGTTCCTAGGTACATTTATTCTATACTAGATGTGCCCGCGACTTCGCCCGCGTGGAATTTAGGGAGATTACCCGGATTTTTTTTTTTTTTTTTATGAGATAGGGAGACAAACGAGCAGAAGTTTCACCTGATGGTAAGTGATCAACGCCGCCCATGGACACCTGCAACACCAGGGGCATCGCAAGTGCGTTGCCGGCCTTTAAGGAATGAGTATGCCTTCCTTTTATGAGGAAATATGGGTATTATATTTTTCCCGCGGAATCCTAATGCTTTTTCTAAACTTAAAGTAGCCTAAGTTACGCCTCGGAACGTCAGCTATCTGTCAGTGAAAGTTCCATTGAAATCGGTTCAGCCGTTAAGAAGTTTACCTCAAACAAACAGACAGACAGACAGACAAAACAATTTAAAATTGCGTTTTCGTTATAGGTATCGTATATACTTTCGTACGCATTCGGTAAAAAAAGTGTTATTTTGATATTACAAACAGACACTCCAATTTTATTTATTTGTATAGATGTATAGATTATACTTTTACTAGTCGCTAAATTTGAGAGTTATACATATTATTTCATATTAGTTATACATATGCTGCTCCTGATGAATTACTCGCACTTATCATTTTGAAAAGAGTAACCATTGAGTTTCTTACCGGCTCTTCTCAGTGGAACATTCCGAACCGGTGGTAGAATCTGACTATTTGTAAGTGCTTTTTGGCCTACACGAATAGGTTTTTTTTTTTTTTTTTTGAAAAGTGGACGTTCTTTCTCAGATTTTGAAGCGATAGTTATATCTATTTAAACGACGGTATGGCCTAGTGGTTTGAGGGTAGGCAGCTCGGTCCCTGCCCGCGACAAATTTTGCGAATTGTCTCTTCGGAATTTGCCCTGGTCTGTTTGCCTGGGATCGCTCCCAGTCCAGTGTATGGTCACCACAGTAGTAAAAGCTTTGCGTAGCTTGGGATCATAGGATAAGTATGTGCTAGTTGGCGATATTATTTATGTAATCATTTATTTTATTTATTCATTAATAAAATACAAAATGTAATTGGAGAAGGTTTATAGACGGATTATAATTTCCATTCCATTTAGAGTAAATACGCTCTGTGTAATAAAGGACGTACTCGCATGGCACCTAGCTAGACCAACATATCGCCAATTCAAAAATCGGTAACAAAATCACCATGACTATTTTATTGCATAAATGTTTTATACGGAAGAATTATGACATTATTATAACACTGTTTTCCTAGTAGGTTTCCCTGCTACAGTGTTATGTAACAAATGATTTATGTAAGTAGTTATTCACGTACATAGTTAGTCGAAATGTCATGAAAGTTCGTATGTGTCCATATAAAAATATATAGATGGTTAAGAAATAAAATCGTAAAAAATTGCAAAACATAAAATAGGGCAGGAGATAGAGACGTGTGGAAGAGAATGGTGAATCCCTTTTGCCCAGCAGTGAGACATAATAAATAAAAAAAGTATGTGGGTAAAAAATGGTAGCACAGTAATTGATGTGAAACTCACATTGTGTCAAAGTTCACGGGACTATTTGCGTCAACTTGGGTGTGGATCAAATCAATCGAAAAAAAATTTATTAAATTAAAATTAATCGACTTCCAAAAGGAAGAGGTTCTCAATTCGATTGGTATTTTTTTTGGAAATTATAATATTTTTATTTGAACACAATTGTCATAATATTACAAGACACCGAGTTCACCATCACACGCTGACAATGAATTAAAAGCAAATATTGATTTTTCCAACTCTAAGAATTGGGTTTTCTGCCACCTTGGATTATTAATATAACTCGTTTATCCGGATTTTCCGAACGGTTGGAGAGTGTTTGTATCTCACTCTCGATATAGAACGCGAATAAGACTGCAATAATATTGACTATACTTTGTGCGAAGGATTTTTTCCCCATATATTAACTTACGACAGTTATTCAGTGTCAAGTAACTACTTACAGTACAATCATAAAAAAACAGAAGAAGATAAAACTGACATTAACCTATTTTAGTAGTCACTAACACGGTAGCTCGCCTTGGTGCAGGCACCACTTATGCAAAACGACATAACCTAATAAATTGCAAAAAAAATTGCACGCCGCAGCAACTCCGCTATCGCTGTGATCTTGATTAGCGGCGCGGCCCACGCATCTGCGGACGCATCTTGTAAACAAAACAGTGCGCGACTCTGGTGGATAGTAATAAGGTGAGCCCGCCGGTCGCTCCGCGCTCATTCCGTCGCGAGTCTCCGCATTGAACGCACGCACGCCGCGACCATGATCGTCGACGCGCGACCCTACGACCAAAACATGTGCGAACTATACTTCCCGCCCACGTCGCCCGCGCCCGCGCGGCTCGACGACTTCCAAGTCTTCAAGAAGAACGCTTCCCACATCTATGGGAATTACTACACCAGCGCTTCTTATGACCCATTCGCGGAACCGGACATCGACAATGCCATGAATGAGTACCACAATCTCGTCAGCGCTCGTGGCTACCATCGCGAAGAGTGGAGGTACAAGGCGGTGGTCGAGTGGACCGAGGACGACACCGTCTCCTGGCTCATCGACGTCGTGCAGTCCTTGGGAATTTACGATTTCGAGATACCGTATCAAAACTTCAGAGTTACCGGAGTCGAACTGAGGAGTATGAAGAAAGATGATGTGATTCAAAGAATGGCCTATCCGACCATCGATCTGATGCTATCCAGGAGAATAGGGGTCAGTGTGTTCGAGAAGCTACTTGCTCGTCTAAATGAGGATTTTTCGCGTCATTCCTCGATATTCAGATACGCTGAGGCCGATCCTTACCAACACCAAGAGCCGGCGCAAACGTTTTTGGACTTGGACTCAGTGGATCACAGGAATAAGGCCTACACGTCTGACTATACACCGAATGATAGTACTCTCCTGCAGACCGACTCCAGCGACGACCAAGAAGACGTTTTCCGTTCATCAGAGACTGCGTCTCCGGAGTATTCGTACGGCAGTGACGGGAGCAAATCTGGTGACGAGGAGGACAAAAGGAAAATATTCAAGAGACCGCCGGGAAGGCCGAAGGGCAGCGGTCGGAAATCCTTCAAGCGTCCGAGGAGCGTGTCCGTTCCGGAGTTCCTCAGAAATTTACTATTGGACTCGAAATACTGTCCCACAATCATCAAGTGGGAGGACCACTCTCAGGGAAAATTCAGGTGAGTCTCTACAATTACGTTTAAGTGTATTTTTTAGGGTGTCGCAAAAAGTGCGTCGTCGTGACTCGGTGGTTTGTTTACAATGGCCGCATCTTGCCGTTTCATACATTATTAATCGCGGTCTAGGCACGTGGAGGACCACTGGTCGACAATAAACTGTTTAGTACTTGCACTATTGAAGTTGCGACATCCACTCGACACTTATTGATCATTATTAGCCGCAGTCATGGCATACATTACTCGTATGATCGGGTATCATTTGTCGCCGCACGTGTCAAGATTAATAGTCATGTTGTAAAGGCAATATAAAGAGTTTTAAATGTTACAATGGATGGTATAGCAAGTTCACCCTGTGATGTCTATAAAATGAGCGTTATTTGCATGCTTCCACTGGAGCTCCTTGGTTCTAAAGAGGCATTAGCCGGTTCCGAGGGCGGTGTGCAATTAGTCACCCGTATAATTATGTATCGGTCTTTGTCGCGGTCGATCAAGGTACAATTTCACACGCAGGGCCATCTTGTCAATATGCAGATCTCAACACGTAATAATAATTTCTAATCAATTAAATCCTTCAAGGCGTACCCTTGATGTTTATAGCGATGTTATTCTATAAATAAGTTTATGTACTTTATGTTGACATTCAATTGCTGCAGTAATGAGATATTATAGTTTTTTGTTGTTGTTAACTCTCTCGTGAAGTATCCAAATTGGTAGCCGATGTATTAACAATTCTAGATACTTGAACTAAAATAATTTATTGTTAAAATCAAAAAAAGTTTTGTATGCAAAAAGTTTTATCTCGTCGACAGGTTGGAAGTGTTAATTTCGTGACTCGATTGTTTTTGAAGCTTATAAAAAAAAGAAACTGCATCCAAATTCAATTCTCGCAAGTCATAAATAAATATCGTGACTAAATAAATAATAACATTGTGTTCACATCTTACGACAAAAAACATGTTTATTTTGGACAAAGAACTTGCTTGAACTTAAAGATTTATAAGTACTAATTTCGTCTTCAGATAGGACTGGAGTAAATGCTAGTATTGTCCTTGCCTATTGATATAAAGGTCATTGTTAGGAGTTTATAATCACGCGATCACCGCAATTAATTCCTATTTTAATTGTTACAAGAAAGCTGAAAATGAGTTTAACTTCGATTAAACATGGTTGAGTTTTCTTTGAAAAACTAATAGTAATGATTGCATGACTTAAATCCCGTTGATCAAGTTTTCTTTACGTACAAATACGTACATTCACGCCTGTATATCTCAGGGGTAAGCAGAGTCTGCATACCTGGGTCTAGACATACCTCTTTCGGTTCATTTTCAAAGTTTCTTCCAGAGGTGTACATAACCAATATTGCATTGCATATCCGAAAGTTCGCGAGCACCTAATGTCAAGATCGTCTTTAACGGTCGTTTAACGAGTGTTTTATAGGGCCAATCACCTCTGTTGTTTACCTAGCCAGCCGGGTGTTTGACTACAAAAATCATTCAATACATGATCGGCGTCTTGACGGTTTTAAAAATGCCTATTTTTTTTCATAAAAGTATATTACTGTTTTCCTGTGTATGTTATGTATTTCATATGGATGATATTATATAAGAATGCTTAGGTTATTGTTGCAATTAAAACAGTATTCGGTTAAAGGAATAATGTTTGTTTGATTAAATTATTTATTTAGGTTTTTTTTTGTTTTTTTGTCTTCCAACAAGACGGTTGGTTCTCTTCTCGAGTATACCTATTGCCTTTTAAAGGATTATCCAAATAAATCACACAGGTTTTGCAAATATAACCCGTCTTCAGTCTTTATAATAAGTGTTCGTTGTTTGTTGTTTTTATCAGTCAACCTTGCGCCGTCGCCGGTTTGACGTCGGCCTTGCTTAATGGTTCACATATTGATGCCACAGGTTAACTGAAAAATTAAATTTACGTCTTATTCTTTACAAAATAGAGCACAATTTGTGTTATTGCCCGTAAAGCATACTACAGCTACGACTGCAGTCGTATCGTCAATGTTTCAGCCACTATTGTATTTATTATCGTGTGCATTAGGATTAGATTTCTGTGAATAAGTTATGTAAATTTATAAGCATTCATGTGTTATTGAAAGAAAACGTTTCAAAGGATTGTAAACATTAGATGTAATTTACAGTAACTTAGCACCTCTTATCTGAGCTCGAAATTTACACCAGCTCTGTTCCACAAACTACGACGCTAAACATATTGCTGTCTCGCTAATACATAACGAGCAAGACAAGGACTGCGATACATAGTGTAGTTTAGTTGAGTGTTAATCGGCAACAATGTGTTCAGTATCAATTAGAAATTTCATAAGTAATTGGACATAACATGTCAAGTATCCGCCATGACAGAAAATGCCCTTCTCAACAGAACATTGCGTTCTTCAAAGGTCAGATATGTATATACCTACTATTGTCATTATGCAGGTTATATACGTAGTTTTTATGGCCGTTTGAGTGCAGGACTGAAGATCTCTCAGAACCGGTTTCTGTTAGTTTTAACTCAGCTCCGCATATTAATTTATATTTCTGCCGTAAACTTCGTGGCTTCGTAATTTTAATATTTTGTTAGTTTATACTATTTTAATTGTATAATGTTTTAAAATTGATATTTCTAATAAATTCACTCCCATATCTATGCGCATTACTCAAATATAAGTTCTCAGTGTTATCCGTACTCAAAACTAAGCACTTATTGTATTTAACTAATTAATAAAAATCTGAATATTTCACAAGATGTATTTCTAAATATCATTTTTGTTCACTATATTATTCTTTCATATGTATAAAAATAATCCATAACTAAATTGCGTGAGCTTAAATTATTTAATCCTTTGTTTTCAATTAAACTCTGGATTCAAATTCAGTGCGAAACTTCGATAAAGTGGGTCAAAGATCACGTCTGTGCGTCTGACTGAAATAACGATAAAACTAAATTTACATATCACGGGGCGGGGTATTCCCAGCGTAGCTCGCATTAAGGATTAACGTGAGATGCATTTACTTGTACCTATTTTGTAATGTAGAAAGCGCCGGCTTTAATACAGCACGGAGGTATGAACCTTCTTCACAATATATGTCGTATTTTAAGTTTAACTAGCAGATCTGCATGCACATTACCATTATCAATGACAAGGAGAATTGAAAAAAATAAATGCCATTCTAAATATCGGGGATCATCTGGTACTTTGATCTACATAGCTACTTGTGAGAGTGTTGTAGCTATGAAACTTAAAAGAGTTACTCCTTCGTAAATGTGACCATATTTTAACGTAAAAAATTCCTACAGGAAAATTGTAAGGACGTCAGATTCATTAAAACCTTTTAATTACTTTAATTGTTAGTGAAAAGTATGTTCATAAAGCGTCATAACGCGCGCGAAAAATGTTTGCCAATACAAAAACGCACTGTATTAACTCATAGCAGAAGCACATTTTTCAATAAAATGTAATCGATGATATGGGCGAATTTGATCACGTGGTTTTTGTCATGGTCATTTAATCTTTACGTGTATTGACATAGAGTACATTATTAAAAACGTTAAGCAAATTCGCTCGTCCCAGTTTGTTAATAGAGGCAGACAGATCGCTGTATAAATTCCTATAGTTGTATTAAATGTTTATCAATTCTTGGAAGTTTTTATTTTATTGGGATGGTTTTTTTGTCAGTCTCCTCTATGTAGCGTTTAGTTTTTGCGAAGTGTTCGAAATATTATGGTATCGTACTGTCGCTACGAAGCGCACACTTTAAATAACAATTATAATACGAGTCGCAGCTGAACGGGTTTTTTTTTCTACTTGATAAGTATTTTTTACACCTGTGGTAATGTATTTTCTTATTTTTTAAACCATTATATTTGCGCATCAAAGTAAAAATTACGAATTGTATTAAAATGTAGTTTTATTAAGTGCTCGCTATATAGGGTATTTGTAAAGGGTAAAAACTCCTATAAAGTGGGCGGATTTTATGTCACGTTACCTAAAACAGTACTGCTATAATCTCATGGCACCACAAACTGCAGATTTGTCTGTAAACATGCGTCGTATACAATAGTATTCGGCGAGGCACGTCTCGCTGGCGCAGTTTTAGCGTGGCCCGCGCCCGCGTGTAGGCGGCATCTAGGGCGCCCCCCGCCCTTGCACCGTACTACCTACTATTATAGATTTTTTCTTTTTCTTCCGGGGTTGCTACGCACCGCCAAGGCCGGCGAGCTTCCGGTTACTCCGCCGGGATACACGTGGACTGTACGCCTATTTTTATCGACAAAATATCTCAAGAAAAAAATATTGTGCTCGATAGCAAAAATTTTCCTTTATTTCATAGAGTAATGATTGGCGTACAGCAAGCGTGGGAGACGATGCTAGTTTTATTTTTGTAGTTTTTTTTAAACTTATAACCAGTCAAAACAACAATAATAGTTAGGTCTAACTACTTCTCTTATCCAACTTCGCTAATCTTCAAGAAAAGAGAAATTGTCCTAAAAAAAATATTTAAGATTACCAATCAAGTATTATTTTATGGTTTTCACTAATTGACTACTTGTTTAATTTATATCATTGAGTATAGCTAGCAAGAACTGTATGTTGTTCTAAGTGCAATTATTAAAGCGAGCCGCATCACTTTACCTTGCTCTCCTAATGTACGTATTTTTAAAGTTGTTTAACAAGTCACTCAGTGAGGACATACTCGTAGATCATTGTCATGATTGCAATGGCAACGGAATTTTAAACTTTATTTAACAAATTGCTAGGATGCGAATTTTGTACGTGGTTAAAAATACTGTGACGGTGAAAAAATTTATTATACCGACCTACGTACATATTTTTTAAGTCTTTAACAAAGATTGAAGCAGTCCACGTGTAAGGATAAAAAACAACTGCAACCCGCGTGGCCAGCACGGAGGCTTCGTATCCACGTGCCAGCCCTGGCCGTTGCCATGGCTGCGCGCCCGGGAAGCTTCCAGTCACGTGTCGCGGGAACTTGTTTCCGCTTTTCGCGTTTTTCTTTTTCTCTCGTTCTACGCACATTTTTTCTCCCATCCCCACCCCTCGTGGGGGGGCTTACTCGTGCAAGCCTCCCCTCACCCCCGACAGCTCGTGTACGCGACTTAATTGCGTCTGTGAGTGTGGTCCAGAGAAATTAGAGCGCGTGTAGGCGACGAGTTCAGAGAATTCTTATATATATTTTTGCAAAACATTACATTGTTGGTACCGAACCATTTTATTTATAGATTTTATTGACAATGTAGGTACCTAAGTCTGTAACAATGTGGGATTTTCATTGTTTATTACAATTACATACATATAACCTAATTAATGGAATGTTCTGGATAAATAGTTACACAATATTGGTTTGTTCAAAACACATTTAATAATTTACCTAGATGAGGTATTTTCATAATTTTCCTGAAAACGTATGATGATTTTTTTGCAATATTTTGAATATTCGTGTATTTTATAGGTTCCGATTTATCATAAAAATCAACTAAATGAAATTAAAACAATAAAAATACATACATATTTTTCTACTTAGCTACAAATGTGGCGTATGCGTATTCAATTACTAGCTGGTACACATCAGTAATTTAAATGAGTGTTATCACTTAATTGAAAAAAAAATCCACAAATGTTTTATCAACGGTCACAATTGGGTTAATATTTTTTAAATAAAAAAATAACGAGAGGTCATAAAAGCTACGACCCATACGTGTTTTCCAAGATAAGCCATAATCTTTTGACCTTGTTAATAATACTAAGCTTGTATTTACACATCGCACTTGCCAGCCAATTAGTGGACGTTACTATATTACTGTTTATTCTGTTAATTAATGTGTTATTATGTATGTACGAGTATATAGGTACATTGCTATCTGTACTACTGACGTTAAAGCTGTATGTAAAACTACCATGCATTTTAATGTGCAAGAATTATTTTTATATTAATTAGTGAAGAATATATTATACTGCAGTTCTTTTAGAAAAAAAAAACTTAAAGCGTACTAATATTTTCCCTTAAAGTTAAAAAAAATAGTTTATTTACAAAATATCTTTTCAAGCAAAATATAATTCGAAATTGGTAACGAATTTAAAAGCTATTAGTATTAGGAGTTAAGGATCACTTTTATTTTTCCTTAAACACAATATGATTCGTGCAACAACGTTAATTAGTAGCATAATTATAATCAGAAATAAAATGGAAAATTTATTGATTCATGTGAACTAATTAACTGGTGTCATATTTATAGAAATGATTGTATAAATACAAATTAGCAATTAACTGCAGTAAAGTGCGGCCTCTGAAACGGGCGCTGCTCTGTGCCACGGTTTGCACCAAATTCCCTGTAACATTTCTTTTTCGTGAAAATCTATTTATAACTAGGGCAGCCTTGTGCTTCCGGGTCCTACCATTGTGTACCTTCACTATACATGTTTAAGGGCGAGATCCGCGTGCAGAGAGGCACCGAGGGTACGTATACATGTATTTTTTTTCTCATAGTGGCTCTATTATATTGATTAGTAAGTCTCTCCCTCCTTCCGGGTGCCGGGTAGACTGTCTTTTGTGAGATTTTTTTCTTAGCTGCGTCTTTGTTTTAACGCTGCTGTATTTTTGTGGTAAATGAGTATTTACTTAAGTGTATATACAACGCAAGAAATATTACATAAATCCTTTTTTAAATTGAATTTTAGTAGAACAATACATAAAATGAAATGAAAATATGTCAAGGGAGTTTATTACTTGGTGCCTTTGTATTTTCTTAAAACTCGTGTGCTACGTGTATATACTATAAATGGTCTCTACCTGAAGACAATGACGTCACATTTAAGAAAAAGAAGTAAATATAATAATAAGTTAAAAACGCAAGTACCTACCTACCTACAAGCGAATATCACAATTCATAATCATATCGGAAGTAATGTTCCCACAACGTTCCTAACTATACCAACTAACAGGTTTTGTGTATACAAGCAATTAGGTGACTCACGGCAATCACTCTGTTAACAGCAATTGCAACTTTATTGATGCTAATACCTTCCTTTTGTTGTCAAGTTAAGTAGTGTCATACCGCTTGATGTTTCAAGGTTCAATTTCAGTTGGACTTTCCAACAGGCATCAAATTAAATATTTTGTTCACGGTGAGAGTATCTTAGTATATAATATTTAAGTTATACGAGATTTATGAATTTTACATATATCGAAAATATGGAAGTAAGATCTAATAAATTATATCAATAATTAATATACATTATTATAGTACCTAAGCGGGAAACGAAAAAAAGTAGGTAATGAAAGAACCATAGTCGTATTGTGTTTTAATGATAATGCGAGTATATAGAGCGCATTATATATATATTTATAGTATATTTTATGTAAACTCTTTGTAGTAGAGTCGATAAATTGAAATAAAAACAGCATTGTATGGCAATGCCACGTTTATCCATTCACAACTATACCTCGCAAATTCTGCTACGATTTCTTAAAACATACAGATTAAAGTTTGCACGGCGGGATTCCCCCGCGGACGTCTCACACATGTAAACGTTATGTAGCTAAGTGTGCGTCACACTCACACATACAGCGCAACCGGCCGCAGTGACGTATGCTACGAGCACCTAATGCAAATCAGCCTAATTAATAATGTCTAGTTTTTTTTATAACGGTTCATTATATAAGACAAAAATCGGCGAGGAAAATCTTATAAGGAAACTCATTATGGTTATGACATTGTGACTCAGTCTCATTGGAATTATACAGTGCATTTATTAATGTGCTGTACCATTTTTATTGCTAAGCGGACGGAATGTGGTGCAGTTGATTGGGATTACGTACTGGAGAGCGTAGCGTAGGTAAGATATTATAAGTATCCGATAAATGTATTTATAATCTCGATATCAATAATAAAACTGTTATTGATGGAAGAATTTCGTAATATTTAGTTATTTTTATGCAACAGATTTTATGCAGTTAATCGACTTTCGTAGTCGAGCGTAACGGAACGACATAAGCACTAGCGTACGGTGACGGGGGTCGTTGCCTCTTACATTCCGTGCAGGAAGTGGAAGTAGTTCCTTCTCCGAATGTCATACTCCGCGAGCTCCCCGCTACACGAAAGATTGGCAGCGCGTGCGCAGAAGCGGACGACCAATAAGTTGTGTACACACTTGAAATATTTCGCGGGTCAACATGACCGCGACAAATTCAACACGACCTTTTAGATAAACGTAGTTTATTTATTCTTCGATTACAATATTCAATGTAAGCAGTGATATCTCCGCTTTATCACTTGTCAATAATATGAATCATATATCGCACATTGATAAGAGATGGCAAACAGACTGTTTATATTGCAAGGTGTCTGGATTATCTATATCGATTGAATCAGATACTACTTACAACTGAACGAGCTAATCAATAACGAGTATACATTTGTACTTGCATTACCAAGAAACTCAACGGCATGATTGAGTTGCGTATAATATTAGGTGCACGGAAAACGTGTGGACCTTTTTGAAAGCACTAATTGTTAGCATCAGGTAGCGAGGACGATGTTTACATTTTTTACGACGTTTTCATATGCCCGACCGCAATCAGCTTAACCGTACGAGATGTTCGAGTAAGATTCGCGATAAAAACTTGCGGTTTCCAAAAAAAAGCTTTATGACACGGCTTTATTGCAAAAATGCGGGTCACGATATAAATACCGTTCGCTATAGCAATTATAGCGCTGGTGTCTGCGCGGCGTGCGAGCGAGACAGCTTGAGGAAAACGTGAAATAAAATAGTAAACACGCCGTATCAGTACCATCGATAACAGAATACATTGAAATCGGCTGATCAAGGATCACACATGAAGGTGCGTGACGTAACGCCAACGTTTTTAGATCCATTTCGGCGGGAGACGCGTATCATATCAGTTACTGTCACTGGCCAGTTGGTTTCAGTACTCGCCTTTTTTTTTTTACTATCATAATACGTAACAGTTGTAATCTTCGTTAGTTGGTTCGGCCTAAAGCTTATCTTAAAAGGTACCTCGTGTTTGTATGCGTGTGTAATGAGAACGGAGTGCTATGACGCAATATGAATTCAAGGTATTAAAAAATGGCGGCGTGCGGGTGACGCGCGTCGTTCGAATTTTAAAATTGTGGCGAAACAGGCTGTATGCGACAAATTGAACCCGTTTCCAATGCGACAACGATTATTAACCAATCTTTATTCGACAGTTAAACACATAGTATCCTGTTTAGTTAGTAAATTGATTTTCTTGAAATTTATTTAACTTAAACCAAAAATATTACTTTAGAAATTATTTAACTTACTTACCGATTGAGGTGGAATCGACAGAAACAAAGCAAAAATAACTTCAGATTAAAATTGGTATATGAGTATAAAAAAACCTTATCTCTTGGTTTTCGTTTAAAAATAAATAAATTGGTATATTAATCTTACTTAGGTACGTTCTGTTAATTATTTTATTATGTTATATACTAATAAATACGCATACAAGTTCAGTTTTATCTGTGGTGGGTCATACCTACTTTTAGATATTTTGAATGCCATTATTACGAACTAACCACTAAGCCACACTTTATCCAAAATGGTAGTATGTATTTATATAATTCCAATTATCTGATACCCATTACCATACCCTAATTTTAAACCTTATTTATGCTACATTAAGTTATGAACTATTTAAACCTTGATACGACTCTATCAAACCTCAAACCGAGTAATTATAAATCAAACTAAAATAAAAATAGCTGTTTGAGCTGACGAATATTTATCAGTGCTTATGTATCTGAACTTGTCACTGTATCTGTTACAAAGTAACGTATATCGTTACTTTCTTACAGCCCTAGCCAAAGGTGAAGTGAGAGTAGACCGGTATTTGTATAAACTCGTATGTGTCTGCGCACATATTTTCATAAATCGAACACCGATCGGCTTGCAAAACTAGAGATAAACAAAAAACGATAACGAAATTTCGATACATTTTCGAGAAACTTCGAAACAATGAATGATGATAGAACAAACGTAGTAAAAGGGAGTACCTTATACTATGCAGCTGTGGAACATTACAAAGTTCTTGAAAAATCACCGTACCACCTAATAAAGGGATCAACCAATAAATTCACAAACGAGTTTTTGATATAAGTGGGTATAAAACGGGTTAACAGGTATATCTGCTCGCCTGTACCTGTGATCGACGGTATGCGTCACCGATCACGGATCGAGCGACCAACAACATTCATTGTTGTGATAGATAAAAAACTATTTGCGGGCGCACGCTTTCCATTCCGCGCAAATTTATTTTTAGAAATGAATTTTTACAGACACCAGTCTAGGTCACGGCACGTGTAAACATAAAAGACACTATAGAGTGTCAACGTCTTTGGAAACCACAGGACCTACTCTTTGTACGTAGAGACGATAGGACGAAGAAAACGGCGGTAGAGTATCGAAGTTCCATTAATAATCATGGAAAAGAGTAACCATGGAGTTTCTTACCCTTTCTTTTCAATAGGAAATGTATTCCAAACTCAGATTTATGCTTAATAGACATCATGTGAGCTAACTAATTAGTATGTTCGATATACTACAAATACATTGAGGATTTTAAACTAAGCAACGCTTGTAATATGCCTCATGGATAGCATAACATGGTAGTCGGGTGATGCCAGACAGACCTAGTCCTCTTTGCATACTCCTCCTACTTTGATGCATTACAAATCTGTATGTAATATTTTATTTTTGAAATCTGTATGTACATCAATCCCGTAATCAGTCAGTGCAAGAGGCCCAGTCGCTTCTGCTTAACCTACCAGCCTAACGCCATATTGTACACTAAATCGCTCTATATTTTTATAAGAATGTGTGAAATTTGAATTCTCAATGTAAGTAAAGGTCAATCAAGGTGTTAACAAAACTCCTTTCGATGATTTCTTAGTAAAGAACTGTAAGAGATATAAATACCGCAACGGTGATCGTTTGTTTACGCGTCTGCGAGTGAGTTTCACACAATACCTGGAACGCATTAATTCGGACGCGTTGTGAATTTTAAATCTATCAAACTGTTTATTTAACTTTTTTGAAATTTAAACTTTATTTCTTTAAACTAGAGTTTACATTTAAATGAGAAGAATAGTTTAGGATGTTTTTGTGTGGAGTTCTTTGCCAAAAATTTCAATTATGACTCTTTAACCGCTCAGAAAATGTACTGCTACCATATCCTGTCCGTTGCACATAAATATATGTATTACATTGATGCTTTTATTGACATTAAATGATGCCTATATCGTGTAGTCAATGTAATTTGTTGAATGTGTAATATTTAGCAAATAGGTAGTGGTGTTTGTTTGCGATTTCGTCAATGTTTTCGATTTTGGAAGCGCGAAATGTTAAAAAAGGAATAAGGCGATATATCTAAAATTTGAATTTGGAATAAAGTTTTTTTTCCTGCCTGATACGGTCAATGACAAATTACGTTTCTATTTAAGATTCATTCAGTTTTGCAACCAAATTCATGCGTTGGCAATTTATTCCTTTTACAAACAATATTGATTGAAAGACTATTTTGACTTTTGGCTATTATCTTCTAATATTGTCGTATTTTTTTTTAATTCTTATGGCAACAGCGGAACCATAAGTAGACAAATATATACATCATCATGTTTGTATTCCCCGAAGGGGTAGGCAGAGGTGCACTGTAGTGCGCCCACACTTCGCCGATGTAGACAACTGTTACTACTAAATTGTCGGGGAATTCTTAACAATACCAATTACACAGCTAAGAGTACTGTAATATAACGTAATTACAGTTCTTAGAATCGTTAAGATATAATGCAGCCTCTACCAATCATGTAGAGTTATTCATTATTTTATAAGGACTATTTGAAGTTGTTGTATCATCAGTGTAGTTTATACAAAACAAAAGGTTAAGTCACAAAATGCATCACTCTCGTTAACGACTCTACGTGGACTACTTTGTAGAGTTTTTGACGCGAGTAGAATGTAAAATACTACAACTACATATAATCCAACCACGCGTAACTGATCGAAATATTATTAATTACTGGTAGAGTCGATAGCCCTAATGATTGAAGTCGTTAAGCACAGGCGGTGATAAGGGCTATCGGCACATGAGCTCGCCCTACGATAAAACACAATTAACTAGTTGACTCTACACGAAAATTGAGAAATTTATTAGGTATTAATTTATATTGTTATAATTAATACAATTCCTGTATATAATTATGTAACGGCTAATAATATATAGTCATACTCATATACTAAATGAACTAGTAGTTTATAGAGTACACTGCACAACCTTAAGTTAGTATGCTCATTGTAGCCAGTGCCTATTACAATACTTGACCATATATTATTTTATTATTGCGATTTGTTTTATTGCAAGTTGTTTAAAAAACTGTTGATACTTCACGCATTTCTATAACAAAAACTATCATTGTTGTGATATGTAAAATAATATTATGTGTTTAATTCTAAGATTAAACTATTTTAAGCCGCTTTAAAAAAAGCAGGAGATCCTCAAATTGATCCATTTTTTTAAAAGTCACTTCTTAGCTGATACCTTAGTAATAGATTCGAGTCTTCTATATTTATTGGAACAAGACATAAAAAGGTTCATAATTTGAACTGTAAATGTTTTCAAACAAGTTCTTTACACTCATTATTGAGCCTGCGTACAAGTTGACATTAAAGTGTTGTTCAACTCCCCGTGCAGCTAGCACCGCACCAGTCAATTACCAACTACCATATTTGCAAAAAAGCACCAATCTGTTAAACAATTTGCAACCATTAAGAACCATTTTCCGTTGAACGAAGTTAATCCCCGGGGGTATGCCCCTACATTTAACGCCTACTATAAATTAGCAGGTAATGTGGACATGCATATATTTGCATTTAAAAACAGCCTTTATGAGGTCTTTCTCAATCTGAGCGCTGAGTAGGACATGTTTGACGTCACTCGTGTGACGCTTGCCTTGCCTGCTTTTTCTGCACGCCGCCGCGCCAGTGGATTTTAAAAAAAGTAATTTATGTAACTATGTAATTTATTTTTGTTTTTGACTGTATTCTACACTTTTTTATAACAAAACTGGTAGTAAAACTTATAAAAAAAATCGAATGATTGTCATGTTTCAAATCTTAATGTTATTGTGAAGCCCACAGATTTGCATCTATAATTAATAATTCTTCACTGTTCTTGTTACAATTTTCCTAGATATTTAATATCAGTCAGGTGGAAATGAAATAAATTTCCATTAACAAATTCTCCAACAGATTCAAGGAACACATGACCTAGAATCACAACAAAGAGACGCATCGCACAGCGCATGCACACGAAACCCGCTAATTTGCATACACGACGACAAAAGGGCGAACAACATCAGATAACTTTGCTTAAAAAATATAAAAAAACGCCCAAAGATTTCGCCAAAAACTTGCTTAAGTCGCGGTCACGTTTCTCGAAGGCGAGAGCGGTCGGGGAGCGGGGGTGGAGGGGGGTTCGGGACAGGTTTTCATGTTTACAATTGTGTATGCATTTTGTGTGCGTCATTTAAAATCAAATGTCTTGTAAATTGGACCTAATTCGTTTTGAAACTAAAATTCTGAGAAATATATGTTTTAAAGGTCTTCCTGACATTAATAGGTGCCTTGACAGATTTATGAGGTTCGTGTAAAACTTCTACTTATTTTTTTGCAATTGGCGTCTTGATTCTCCTCTAGTTATCTATTATGCTAATTGCGAGTGTTACGCATGGTGTTTAGGAAGGAAAAAAACATCCAACACTTGGCGATATCTTTTGATAATCTATTCAGTTGTAATGTCATAATATCTATAAGCATTCAATATTTAATCACGGTTTATATAATGGTCTTCATCTAATATTTACACGGTTGTAGGCGTTTCAATATAATTATATTATTATTTAATTATTGTTACTAACTACATAAAATATGCATACATTTACCAAAGTTTATTAACTGCACTCACAAATACTATTAAAACATTATAAGCAATGAGGGTTAGTGGGCTAACGGCAGCAGTTTCTTGATTAGGGTACATATTGAAACTCCCAATTACCTGGGGACGGCCCATTTTAGCTACCCAACACTGTTAGAAAAACTTGAATGTAGTTCAGACTATCTGTTAGTTCCGATGAAACGTAGACATTTGACGGCAGGCAGTGTCAGTAGCTCCATGCGTGTCACGTAGGGTCGCCACGGATCCTTGGCCTAACTGATGCGGCGATACAACACAAGGCCGCCCGCCGGCCTCGCCCGTACGCACAGAGCATCCAAATTCGTATGAATCACATTTTTTATAGTTCGTACCTCGCTTACACAAGGTTAATGTTATAATACACTTGTTGTTTTTTTTTTCGAAATTCGTATTCTTTTGTTTTTCCAATCGTAATAGCCCCTACAAGACGCGTCTCCTTGAATCCATAGACAGTTAGATCCATTATAATGATGCAATTCCTCGATCGAATCCATCAAATAATTAATGGACAATAACAATCTCAAAATAGAAATCGAATTAGAAAAATTGCAAACAGAACAATTAGCCAATAAACTTCAGACAACAAAGTCGGAAGCGAAACAAAACAAGTGGTTATTATCAGTATTGAGAAGGTCCGCGGTGAGGCAACCAATCAGGATGCAGCATTGTGCTCCAATGACAGAAAAAAAAACGCAATTACAACAGATGAGACTCGAGAAAAAACTACTTTGGACACGCCATTCACAATGCCACGAATCACGATACTGTAAACAGTTGTACCTATGGCAAACTATAAAATAGATACATAGATTAGATAGATAGATAGATTTGCACTTGACCTGGCCACTCAATGATACACACTGATCACGGAAAGGTGATAATACATAAATAGGACATAATTTTACAAACAGGACACATTTAACTATACAACATAGTTAAATGTAGTCTAAAAATATATTTTATCAATACCAAAACAGATGCAGTAATAACATTGTTCAGATATTAACACTCATTGTAAATAAACCATCAACATTGACATAAATTGGAATAAATAATTTAAATTAACAGTTTAATTTAAATTTTATTTCTGTAAATGGGCATAAGTGGACAAAAAATAGTGTTTTTTTTGTGGAAAACAATTGGACAGTTTAATTTTTTTAAGCAAAATTAGTTCTCAAGCGAAATATATTTAAAATTAAACGTGTAAGAATATTTGAAGCGTCAGTATTGCCCGTCCGCGGCATCCCGACACGTTTGCTACTAACTATGTCGATAATGACAGCTACAAGATATCCTTGACTCTGCACACAATTATCTGGACACTTTGCATCAGAACTTGACACGGTTGCTTTACAAGTTTACACGTACCATCGCACAGCAACCAAACGTTGGGAATTCATTTAACGAGCATTAAATTATATGACGAGCTTTATTATTATAGTTTCCAGTTGAACTTGACTTGATTATAATTTATTCATCTATGTTATATAACGACACGAGAAAAATGTTAGTCAAGAAAAATGTTAGCTAATAAAAATGGTTAGTTAGTCTTCAAGATTGTTAATAACTTTGGATTGTTTGCGAACATCACACAAGTGCACATAAATACATTTCAGAAACTGATAACTATAAATAATATTCCAAAATATATTCAGTTACTTTTGAAATCCATCTAGTTAACCAAGAAAGACAACAATAACATAATTGCGTTAATTAATATTATTATCAACGAGCTGCGCTGTTGAGTATCCGCGATTGATTGACCTTGGATTATGGTTACCAGCTATCGTGCAGTCATAGATAACGAAAACAAATAAATATTACGCGAAAAAATATTTCAGTGTATCAAACGATTATCAAGCTCGGAGTATAATACATAATATATTGCATCCGAGTCAATGTTTCTAAGAATTTGAGCGACATAATAAAAATTATTTTTATGTAACCATTTGAAATATATTTTATCGTCTCACATGTTCATACTTATTTAAATCTGTCGACAGTAAAATGAAGCACGTGTTGACAAAGTTGCAAACTCCAATCCTATTTGTCGATAAATCGAAATTAGACTGACAAAGTATTATTCTTTGCAGGTTCGTGAAGCCGGACGAGGTGGCGAAGCTGTGGGGCAAGATGAAGCAGAACGACAACATGACCTTCGAGAAGTTCAGCCGAGCCATGAGGTACCACTACAGACAGGCGGTCCTCGTCTCCGTGCCGACCGCCCGCCTCGTCTACCAGTTCGGCCACAAGGGCCCCGACTTCAAGACGGACAACCCCAACTTCGTCAAAGTTAAAACTGAATTGGACATTCATGATATGCCATACTCTTAGTTTGTATCGGAGGAGTTAGGTTAAATTGTTGGAAGTCAAAGCTCAGAGATTGTAGCATGAAGAGTGATAATGTCAATGGTTATGAATAGTGGTAACCTGTCCTTGGTTCCAGTGGCTCTACCCTGGGTTTGTGCTCTAGAAGTCGGTAGTCGCAAACTTTTACGTCAATACCTTGTATTGGAAGTAAATCTTACGCGGAGGCTTGCGATTAGCGACTGCAAAACTCATGATAGATATACAGTAAACGATATAGTTAAGTATGACGTTGTTACTAAATGTTCTCAAATGTTTGATGTCTCGAACCCACCCGCTCTATCAAAGTTGTATGGTCGGGCGAGGTTTTAAGGGGCGAGACGGTCCTAGAATACTTTAGATAGATCTGAATTGATTGGTGTTTAAATCGCGCGTTAGTTATATGTCAATTGATTATCCAAATTTATGTCTTAAGAGTTGTTCCAAGGACTTTTATGATAAAATGAAATATTGAAGAGTAGTTAGGATTAAGATAATGTGAAATGGTTAATTATTCGAGATCACTTCCATGACAAGACAATGGGACAACGTAAACAAACAAGTGTGGATTCACATACTACTGATATTATAATTTAGAGTCGCCGTCAACTATTCAGAGTACACTAAATTTGCATTAGCCTTCATTTTAGCACCAGAAAAATAATTATAAATTTTCTACAAAAACACTATTATCAAATTTTTGTGTTAATTTTTTTAAGAAGTTTTCTGAGTAGCTGACTATGTATTTAGTATTCTTACATCAATTATTTAGAATTAAAAACAAGTACCTACAGTGTAAAGTTTAAAAAAATATATACGTAAAAAAATCTTATGATAGTGATAAAGTGGTCCCGTATATTCCCCGTCGATGATTTTGACGCTAATGTAGACCTACTGCGATGGAAGTGGTCTCCGAGTTAGGTGTTTTTGAAAAGTTATGAATGTATTTAGCAATGATAGGCTCAATGTTCGAATCGAAATAGTTACAATGGTTGTACTCATGGATGTTGGAAAAAAAAAGTTGGATATCGGTCGGTCGGCTTGCCCCGTCAATTAACTGTTGTTCCCGATACATTGGTGTGTCCATATTAATTTTTAAAGTGTTGTATTAGTAGTTTACCGTCGATGTACGCGTGGGACGTCGAACAAGGAATTTTGATGGTTGTTTACTTAAGGAGACATTACGAATTTTTGATAAAGTATTTTTTAATTGTTGTTACATTAAGGATATGTGAGTGCACGTAGAGTGAGTTACGGTAATGAAGACATTCCAATCTTATTTATAATTAATGTTAAGTTATTTACTATCCAGTAATGTGTAGTTACCTGTAAGCTTTTTCGAGTTGCCATAATGTATTACATACGTAAAACGTTCATGTACTTAATTTCGTAGTTATTTTAAACGATCGCATTCATCACAAAATACTTTTATAATTAAATATTATCTCTAATAATGTAGATAAAGTAATTTTTATATTGTTGTTTAAAATTCAAATCTCAGTGTTAGTTTAAAAATAATAAGGATAAGAGAAAAAAGCGCGTCGGTGCAAATGAAAAATAAAAGTTACAACAAGATCTGCAGGCCAAAGATTAGTTTCAAAAATGATTTTTTAATTTAAGATTAAAAGTAAAAGAGATTTTTCCGACAGTTAAAATAATATTCTTACCCCAAGTTAATAGGAATTTAAATCATATATTTATGGTATCACAAATAGTTTTTAAAACGAAACTGCTTTGTAATGCCTCCGTAAAGGGATGATTATAACTTTCTATGAAATATGTGGGGTATAGTGTTTAAGTTTGCGTCTCTCGGGCACACGCTGTGATGTAAGATAAATTAATCATTTTTATGTATATAGTTCCTTTCAATCACCATAAATAAATAGTTCTTGAAGCAAAACTAACCCATACATTTTGATAAGCATTATTTATATACTAAAACCTTATCCATTTCAAAATAAAATATTTTTATTGTATGTATGAAGATATGTATGTAGATTATATCAAAGTGACTCTGGAACAAAATTGCCGACAGTACAAATGTGGTGTCTTATATAACAACGATATTGTAAGCAATTTATATCTCTCTACATTTTTAAATATGTTCAAAGGTCTCGGATGCGCTCGCCTATTACAAAGAGATGTCGAGCAAATCCGAACCTTTTTTTTATTTAGAATTTATTACTTTAAGTTCTTACTAGTCTATATAGTAATATAAATAATGATTATTATTTTGCACAAGTATTTCAATATGTAGGTATATATGCGGGCTAACTTTGAATTTTAAGAAGCTTTTTATATTTTGAGACCTAATTCACGGATCTCACATCACTGTGTCACATTTTATTTTTATGTTATTACTAACTAAATATGTTTATTTATTATATCGTACACCTCCAAAAGATAATAATAGCATAATAAAATCGATCACAGAACGCAAACATGATCTCGGATTAGTTGTACGACCGATCGTGGTACTGATGATCGTCTCTACATCGTAATTGTGATGAGGGACATCACAGTTTTCTAAAGTTTTTGTAGATGTTGTGAGTGGCAGCGTGATAAAACGTCTCCTTAACATACTTTTAATGCACTTTTTCAAAAACACCAGGATAAGCCTGAACGTGTTTGTGAAAACGAACATTACTCTATCAAAAACAAAGTTAGTCCTCCCAGAGATATAATTTGAATTGGTGCATAATAACCAGTTAATAGTATTTATAGTTGTTAAAGATTTTGTTTTTTATATTACGTTTATACTTTAAGAGATATTTTCAGTAGGTGTAAGCCTCCTCTCTAGTTGTATACTATTGTGCAATTGATAAAAGACAAATTTTAATGTATTATTTCATAATTACTATTTGGTAATAAGAAGAGAATTATACGATTTATGAATGTGAAATAACAATATTGTTTTAATTTTTCACAATCAAATATGATGCCTATTACGTGAGGCATAAGGATCACGGCAACGTACCTTTGAATTCAGCCTGAATCGTCCGGTTCTAATTTGAATCCAATTAAAATTATTACTTCATACCCCATTCTAAGCCCTTATTTACTGGGCGTTTACTACGCACAATATATAACAAATACTAAATAACTACCACATGAGTCATGAGACTAGTTAGGTACCTACTGACTGACACTGTAGCCTATAAAATAATAATAATTTACAGAATAAAAGGAAGGAGCTTCTAGTACAAGTTTCATAACTTATGAAAGCCACCATCCGCCGCCAGCGCTTAGTAATCCTAGCTAGAGGTGTAATGTATTTAAAAAATCACTCGGACTGTACTCCTATTTACTGATAATGATACTTTGCGCCACATTTGCTGAAGTCTTAATTGATACTAACTTACGCTGAGCCAGCGTAGTGAACTATAGCTCGCATCCTAGCATCCTAAGTGCCTGGGAGGTTCCCCTATTATCTACAGGGTGTTTCAGATATCCGAAATAATACTTTGACATTTGCATGAGTAACTGAATGCTATAAAAAATCAATCGAAATTAGAACATGATTTTTTATCGTTTTTTCGTCGCTGATTTCTATAACTTGTAATATCTAGAGTTCTATGTAAAATTTTCATGAAAACTGTTTTGTGAATATTGGTAGCCGCCCTTGGTAAATGTAGTTTGCACTGCTTGATATAATCATGGATGCACCCAAAGGCCAGAACACGATACTTCGGATAAAAATCCAAAGGTCAATAACTCGGGAACTATGATAGTTAGGTATAATCTATCTTTAATAAGCATCTACATACGAGCTACCGTATATGTACCCAAAATATTATTTCGGACTTCTGATACATCCTGTATATTCTGACCAAATAACGTTGACCTAACATAAGTGCGGTACACTCGTAGTGCACAATTTGAGACAAATAGGTGTGATATACTTTAATAAAGTAATATTATTACTTACTTTCTATACTTTAATAAACGGGATTGGAACTAGTGACCTATCGGTGCAGTGAGCTTAGTGAGCGTTTACTCAACCTAAAATCATAGGAGTCCCGTTATCCTACAGCTCGTGAGAACCTTTGCATACAGAATGTTCTGTCACTGCGCATCTATCTAACCCATAATTATTGCATAGTCGGCTTTACCGCGTGAATATTTCTCTAGTGTAGATACATTAAGGCTATATTCACATGGTAAAACCGGTATAGCTTTAGTGTACATATCAAAGTCAAAATTAAGTTGTTTATTTTGTTTCGAAATGTAAGATTATTATCCAACCCAACTGAAATACAATGTGACATAGACCGAGAAGATCATAGACACACCTTACTGTACTAGCTTCCTAAGCATAAAGACTATATTTGTATTTAATATTAGACTGCCGTGAGTATAATTTTTCTCTAGTATTGTGGCAAAGGTGCTGTCTGCTCCTGAAAATGTATTACTCGCAATTATCATTTTGAAAAGAGTAACCATTGAGTTTCTTACCGGCTCTTCTCAGTGGACGCAGCATTCCGAACCGGTGGTAGAATCTGACTATTTGTAAGTGCTTTTTGGCCTACACGAATAAAAAAAAATGATTTTGATTTTTAGGGTTCCGTACCCAAAGGGTAAAACGGGAACCCTATTACTGAGACTTCGCTGTCCGTCCGTCCGTCCGTCTGTCACCAGGCTGTATATCATGAACCGTGATAGTTAGAGAGTTGAAATTTTCACAGATGATGTATTTCTGTTGCCGCTATAACAACAAATACTAAAAAACAGAATAAAATAAATATTTAAGGGGGCTCCCATACAACAAACGTGATTTTTTTTGCCGTTTTTATAGATAATGGTACGGAACCCTTCGAGCGCGAGTCCGACTAGCACTTGGCCGGTTTTTTTTATTTTGATCTGGTAAGAAACACAAATTTGTTATTAAATAATTTTATTTTAAATCTTATTATGTTGGCTTAGTATTAAATATACAGATAAAACCTACCATATGAAGCCAGTCTCTATATTTTAAAATGCAAAAATAGTTACTCAAATGACACTGATTTAGTGCCCTGTCTTTATGTACTATACTAAGCCTCGAGTCGGCATCTAAGAACGGCGTTATTCCAGTTAATTCTATATTCCGTGGCAGACCGATTCAGGCAGCGCAGAGAAAAACTTTATAAACGTTTAATAAATTAATTATTAGGTTTGAACTGTATATGTAGGTATTATATGGTGTAAACATTTTAATTGGCTCAGCAGATTATCACGTATAGCAGAGTTTGTGCTTAATTACTTTAATAATAATAACTGTATATATAACAACATGTATTGTTTTTGGGAAATCTGACCGCAACATAGCAAATGTATTGTGTAAACGCCTATATATTTACGTCATAGATAAGCCTCAATTTATACAGTTTTGTACATGTATACATATTAATAGGAATAAATTGATAACTTTCAAATGGAACATGAAATTATCTAGAATCAAAGAGGGTTCAACCCCCAACTTGCAACTTTGAATTGACAATGAATGTTACCCCTTGTAGATTTCCTCATGATGTGTTAAGTTCGCCCACACACACCAAGGCATTGTAGTGAACTATAACACGAATTGAATGTAGTTCTGTACGCTGCATTTTGATACCATATGTGATGTGTGGGGCCACTATAGTGTACCTCTCAATTGTGACACACGTCTTTAGCGAGTGAGCAACTTTAAAGTACAGTTTTCTCTTTCGGACTGCGCATAAATTGTAACATTTCGAAATCATAGAATTATAAAAGGAGCTTAACATTCGAGGTTTAAAGATAATTAATAATCATCGGCATTAACACAAATAGGATGTTATTAAAGTAAGCAACCCTTGATCTGGATTAGAAGTGTGTCCAAGGGGTCAACTTGCGCACGGTCGATAATATCTCTCATTTGACATATGTCGAACAAAACGAAAAAATACGGCCTATTTGGCGTTTTGTTCCGACATTATGTCGAATTAGAGATAATGGCGATATTGCGAGAATTGGGCCCCAGTTACTCCCAGCTTGGCTTGGCTTGTCCGTCAAGACAAGTCTTACCTCACGGATTACCTGTACTGTACACAATGAGGCAAGTGAATGGTAGAATCTGGCTTTTTGTAAGTGGTTTTTTTGCGTATATGCATAAAAAAATGATTTTGATTTTGAAAATCTTGATTCTTTAAAATTTTTTAAAAATAAATGTGGTTCACGATTAGTATTTATATCTACTTATCCTCAAAATATGTTCTATAGCTAATTCTAAAGGAGTATGTGTAAGAAATAACTTATTATTGTTTTTAGTAAGTTTTTGAGTTAAGTTAAGTACTTTAGTACTCTCTTCGATCTAAAGGTGTACGGTCCCTTGCTTGTCCCGTACACGCTTCTTGCTGCTTGGTTTGTTTGTTTGTGGAATGAAACTCACATAAAGTATATATAAGTATATTGGGCAAGTTAACCAATGATTTGATGGTCGTGATAAGTAAGCACGCGCGGTTTCCTTGCTAATCGTTCGCGAACTGGTCTGTATTGCAAATGATACCGATCGTGTCACGTAAAATGCTGAGTTGATGATTTGTATATGTGCGGTTGTGATGCACCGTACAAAAGGTAAACACAGCAGAATAGCAAGCAACCCAAGCGAGCACGCCTAGGGATGTCAAAGCATAGAATTACATTAATATTTTAATTTTGTTTGAGAAAAACAATGTTTTTGTTGTCTATAAAATGTTAATGTAAAAATGTCTATAATTCTGTCTCAATAAGAAAACAAAAAAAAAAAACATACGGGTTGAATTGAGAACCTCCTCCTTTTTGGAGTCGGATAAAAATGATTTCATAATACTGTACCTACATGATGAAGTGTTGCAGGCATTTTAAATGTATTCTGAATCATATTTGAATTTCTGTGGTAAAAGTCAAGCGACCACGCATCATAATTCGCTAGTCATCGTTGACAGTTTGTTGCAAAATGTCCTTTTTAGGGTTCCGTACCCAAAGGGTAAAACGGGAAACCTATTACTAAGACTTCGCTGTCCATCCGTCCGTCTGTAACCAGGCTGTATCTCATGAACCATGTTAGTTAGAAAGTTGAAATTTTCACAGATTATGTATTTCTGTTGCCACTATAACAACAAATACTAAAAAACAGAATAAAATAAATATTTAAGGGGCTCCCATACAACAAACGTGATTTTTTGCTCGTTTTTAGGGTTCCGTACCCAAAGGGTAAAACGGGAGCCCTATTACTGAGACTTCGCTGTCCGTCCGTCCGTCCGTCCGTCTGTCACCAGGCTGTATCTCATGAACCGTGATAGTTAGAGTTGAAATTTTCACAGATGATGTATTTCTGTTGACGCTATAACAACAAATACTAAAAACAGAATAAAATAAATATTTAAGGGGCTCCCATACAACAAACGTGATTTTTTGCTCGTTTTTAGGGTTCCGTACCCAAAGGGTAAAACGGGAGCCCTATTACTGAGACTTCGCTGTCCGTCCGTCCGTCCGTCCGTCTGTCACCAGGCTGTATCTCATGAACCGTGATAGTTAGAGTTGAAATTTTCACAGATGATGTATTTCTGTTGACGCTATAACAACAAATACTAAAAACAGAATAAAATAAATATTTAAGGGGCTCCCATACAACAAACGTGATTTTTTGCTCGTTTTTAGGGTTCCGTACCCAAAGGGTAAAACGGGAGCCCTATTACTGAGACTTCGCTGTCCGTCCGTCCGTCCGTCCGTCTGTCACCAGGCTGTATCTCATGAACCGTGATAGTTAGAGTTGAAATTTTCACAGATGATGTATTTCTGTTGACGCTATAACAACAAATACTAAAAACAGAATAAAATAAATATTTAAGTGGGCTCCCATATAACAAACATGATTTTTTTGCTGGTTTTTATAGATAATGGTACGGAACCCTTCATGCGCGAGTCCGACTCGCACATGGCCGGTTTTTTTATGAGTTAATAAAATTTGTTGGTAAGCAATGGTAGCCTCGCGGGCAAGAACGCCCGACTTGAACGTAAGGGGTGCAAGTTCAAATCCCAGGCCCGCACCTCTGAGATAATTTTCATGTGTGAATGTAATTTCCAACAATGATTACCACTTGCTGAACGGTGAAGGTAAACATCGTGAGGAAACCTGCACGTCTATAGCTTTCTATAGCGTGTGAAGTACACCAACCTGCACCGGGCCAGCGTGGTGGACTATGGCCCAAATCTCGCTCGTATTGAGGGGGGATGTGCCCGGTATAATGGCAATAGGCTCGCCCCCTATTTATTACATTGGGGCCAAAATACATCGGCGAAGTGTGGGCGCACTACAGTTCACCTCTGCCTACCCCTTCGGGGAATACAGGCGTGATGATGTATTTATTTAACCTGTTTTATACCTTCTTATATCAAAAACTCGTATGTAAATTTATTGGTTGCTTGTTTTGCTTTTGGCAAAAAAATGGTAGCGAGCATTTTGATGTGTCTGCGGTCTCACGATTTGTTAGTAAGCTCACACACATTAGTAATTCATAAGAGATAATGCAACTAAGTATAGATTGACATATCCCACTTTTTTACCTAGGTATACTAATGCTGATCAGCAAATCAGGAAAATTTCATTTTCTATAATTCACCTTTTCAGGAATCGAACCTACAGACCCGATGCTGCAGTGAGCCGAGCGGCACCCACACAGACCACCGGATAACTATTGTACTTAGTAATTATTTTCTAATCGAAATATATACCTACTTTCCAAAATATTGGTACCCATCATTCAAATATTGGGTTCATTGGGTTCATCATTCAATTACATAGGTACCTACGCCACGCTGTTAAAATAAAGGCATATATACAAGGTATAGCTACTGAACACCACGTAAAAAGTCACAGTGGAAATTAATATACAGGTACGTACTTACCTACCCGGTGTCGCGCCCTGCTGATTAATAACACACGAAGCATGGTGTTAAAACACTCACTAAAACATAATACACTAATACACTGATTTCAACTATGTTGGTTAAAATCTGATCAAATTATTTGCATTTATTGTTCGAAAGTATAAATATATATATATATATATATCATCACGCCTGTATTCTCCGAAGGGGTAGGCAGAGGCGCACTGTAGTGCGCCCACACTTCGCCGATGTATTTTGGTCCCAATGTAATTGGGGGCGAGCCTATTGCCATTATACCGGGCACATTCCCCCTCAATACGACGGAGATTTGGGCCATAGTCCACCACGCTGGTCCAGTGCGGGTTGGTGAACTTCACACGCCTTTCTATAGACGTGCAGGCTTCCTCACGATGTTTTCCTTCACCGTTCAGCAAGTGAAAATTATCTCAGAGGTGCGAGCCCGGGATTTGAACTTGCACCCCTTACGTTCAAGGCGGGCGTTCTTGCCCATGAGGCTACCACTGCCAAGTATAAATAAGTATAATTTTCCTTGAGATCTCCAACGTTTTGAAGAGAAAATAACACGAATATCGCAAGTTTCGTCATGGGGGTAGTTCTAAAATTGTATTAATGAGGTGAACTTCAGGTGAATAACTTCATTCCATACCAAGGTAAAAAATGAAACTATTTTTATTATTTTTCTATATTAGTTCTTGTCTTAAATTTTTGCAAGAGTGTAAGTATATAAAATGTATTTTCGAGGTGGTACTGCCATCTAGTGTCGAATAGAAAGAAACAATAAGATTCTGACATAAAAGACAACGCTGCACAATATGAAATTATAAAATCTGCTTAATAATATAATTATTCAATTATAAAAATAAGAGAATATAATGATAATAAGTCATACAATACTTACTACGAACGAGTGATAAAACTAACTAGTAAACGGGTTCTTTAACGATAATCGTTTTCTTCTTTCTTCAACCACATAGTTACAAAGAGTTTTTCTTGTATGTATTTATGTATAAAAGTATTTTAAAATTCTACTGTAAAATGATAATATCATATATCATATGTAATAATAATAACTGGGATCGCCCCAGTCCATTGTATGTGCAAACTTTGCTTAGTTTGGGATCATACGATGGGTATGTGTTGTTTGGCGATGTTTATTTTTCTTTCCATAAATATAAGGGTGTTTTTGTGAAATTCGTGCTTAAATTATACCAATTATTGCAGAATAAAATATTTTTTAATTTCGACTCCTAAGTCGGACCCAAGCGCCGCCATGAATGCGCATATTGAAGCCATCTTTGGTCAGCTTGGTGGGGAAGCAGGTACGCTCGCAGGGGTACACCTCCATGTCCCGGAGGAGCTGGTATAGCATCACCTTCACCTCGCACAAGGCGAAACGAGACCCTGGCGAAAAATGAAGGAGGTCATCCATAAAAAGTTTAGTATACCGCCATCTATGACCTAAAAGCGTCAACAGTCTTGTGGAGAACTAGTGAAGCCACTCTTAATTCACAGCACAAGTATTTAGTTTAGTTTGAGGGGCTAACGGGACAACTAGAAAAAAAATGAAAAATGTAGAAAGGAAAATAAAACAAATTATATCACATTTTTAAACTGAGATAGTAGCGATACCTGGCGGATAAGTGAAACAACATTTCAACCTTATCTACAAGGCAAATGACATAGTTTCGTTTTAAAGCGCTTGAGGTCGCTCGAACCACTTGCGGTGACATGTTACTAGTTTCAGATCTGGCCGTTGAGGGCGCTGTTAAATTAACGTAACTTGACATGTGGGAGGGTTCAATATCAAGCTAGGTCAATTGAATACTAGTGATTTATTTAATTACATACCAATGCAGTTCCTAGGTCCAACCCCGAAGGGCATGTAGGTAAATGGCTTGATGTTGTGGCGGTTCTCCTCGGAGAAGCGTTCAGGGTTGAACTTTTCAGGGTCAGGGAAGTACTCCGGGCTGCGGTGGAACGCCCAGATCGGGAGCACTATGTAATCGCCTTTTTGCATCTATGACATGACACATGACATGACAAAACAGCGAAAGACTTTTGTAGAGCATTTGAATTATTGGAAAATATTCAGAATGTCGAATTGGCTCACCAAACTGAGCACGTAAACGTAAGTAAACCACAGACCTTAAATTCCCTCATCACACTTACATCCTAAAGCTATGATGAAAATAATATTTTGTATCAATGGAGCTGCCGTTTTTTTTTATGAGATAGGGAGGCAAACGAGCAGACGTTTCACCTGATGGTAAGTGATCAACGCCGCCCATGAACACCTGCAACACCAGGGGCATCGCAAGTGCGTTACCGGCCTTTAAGGAATGAGTAGGCTCGTTTCTTGAAGATACCTTTGTTGCATCGGTCCGGGAACACCGCTGCAGGAAGTTCATTCCACAGTTTGGTGGTGCGAGGGAGAAAATTCCTGGTAAATCGCACTGTACAGTTTGTGGCGAGCCGTGCGATGGTGGAATTCAGCGGCAGGTATAATACCGAACAATTCCTCGGAACACTCTATATGATAAAAGCGGTAGAAAATGCAGAGAGAGCCTACATCTCTACGCAACGCCAGAGGGTCTAGCCGATCGGTAAGCTAGACTAGTTTCATGTATACACTGGTTATCATTGATAAACAAAGTTTACCTAAGTAGGTATTATAAAGTGAAGCTATTGATTGTAATTCCACAATAACAGTGTTAGCCGACTTAAGGCCAAGAGCCACTGCGTGGTTGCGGATTCTATACTATGACTGACTACATTAGACTGAATATTACTCCTAACTGGCCTATGAATAGAGGAACGTCCCGGCCCTTTAGAGTTTAGGACTCTACAAAAATAATAGATACATATAGGTGTTGTTCTGTTCTTACAATCAAGTCCTTGGTGGCAGTGTTGTTCGGCCTGCCCGCATTGTACTCCTTGACGCAGAGTCGGTCTACAAAGGGCGCTGCGGGCCACAACCGAAGACCCTCTGTAACAGAATAAAAAGATAATAAAGAAAGCAAAAAAAATATTAATTTAATTATTATAGGCGCCACACACTCATCTATTTGAAGTCGGTGCCAGCTAAGTTTTTTTTTAGCTTTGTTACTTTCTACATAACATACATCATCACGCCTGTATTCCCCGAAGGGGTAGGCAGAGGTGCATTGTAGTGCACCCACTCTTCGCCGATGTATTTTGGTCCCAATGTAATAGGGGGCGAGCCTATTGCCATTATACCGGGCACATCCCCCTCAATACGAGGGAGATTTGGGCCATAGTCCACCACGCTGGCCCAGTGCGGGTTGGTGAACTTCACACGCCTTTCTATAGGCGTGCAGGTTTCCTCACGATGTTTTCCTTCACCGTTCAGCAAGTGGTAATCATCATTGTTGAAAATGACATTCGCACGTGAAAACTATCTCAGAGGTGCGGGCCTGGGATTTGAACTTGCAACCCTTACGTTCAAGCTATGTGTTCTTTATATCGAATACTAAAATTACGACCTGTCTGACCTATATAGACCTTATTACAAGTGTCACAAACTAATTTATAAACGCCGGATTTTTTTAAATAATCTACCCTATCTTTACCGTTACATAAAGATTTTAATGAACTATGTACTATGAACAATGTACCAACCGTCCTGAGGATGCCTCGTTGAGAGGCGAAACACGTGTCGAATAATTTTTTTAGATTCGATTGTTCTGCGGAGGATTGCTCATAGGTAGGGCCCATGACTTATGACATACTGACTCTCGACTGACAGGGAGTTCGGTCTTGTTGGTTTCCTCTATTATCGATCAAATTTATTTGATTTATAATTTGGGACTCTAAACAATTCCGAGGGTGAGTGGTGGGTCCCTTTCTCTAATATTGTATTAAGAGTTTTTTAGGTTTTATTTTTGTTACAGTAACCTCCCCACTATGTACTAACTACACATACTTAATACCCTTATGTCATCATACATCTCAGTAAATGGTATATAAACTAAAACAATTACCGGAAACAACCATATCCAAATACTTCATATTCTGAATGGTGTTAAAGTCGAATTTCCCGTCGTTCTTGGTATCGTATTCCTTAATCTCTTGCACCAGACGCTCCTGCACGTCAGGGTTGAGGGCCAGCTCGTGCAGTAGGAAGGACATGGCCGTGGACACCGTGTCGAAGCCAGCGAACAGGAAGAGAACCGCCTGGGCTACCATGTCTGTGTCCGACCATTCTGGAAAGACAGGAATCATTTTCTTAAACTAAGTTATCGCACAGTCATATCTATGCAATTTCGAACAATAAAACAATTATAATAAAGCTATTAATGAAAGGTCATCGAACAATTATCGCACGTACTCTTCGCTAGGTGTCCGCTCATATAGATATATATGAATAAGTACTTGCGTTAATAATAATTGTATTATCAATTTACAACATATATTAAAGTACAAGTATATAATGTAAAATGAAGTAGAGCTCACCGACATCATATTGTCTCTTTCCAACAGCGGATTCCTCTACAGTAGCGAAGCCAGCATCTGTGTTATCATTTGCCGATTCCTTGTGATCGTGGTGCAACTGACCTATATAAGCATTAATGAATTTAGTATCATATTAATTTCCAAAATCATTTTTTTATAGAGTATAAGTTACAAATTTTAATGGATAGAAAGAAATAACCAAAAAATATCAGTTGCCATTCAAATGATATTGGGACGATTGCTCTGTTAGTCCTATCCTTGGTTAAAGGTAAACACACGTGAATGGTGAGACGCAAAAACAGAGAACATAAGTAATTATCCTTCATAAGTCAAATTCACAGATTAGACTGGGGTTGGGTTTGAGAAAAGTATGTTGCAGTGGTTTGGCCATGTAAAGAGGATGAGCGAAAGTAGACTGATATATACCAGGCAAATATGAGTGGAACAGTAGGAAGAGAGATGACTAGACTAACGGTCTCTTCTAGAAAGGTCAGGTTTATAGCACCCTCAACCGATGGAAGTGCATGAAAAGAAGTATGAATGTGGATGAAGGGAAAGAGGTATCCAGGAATTCAGGATCATAGCATGTGGCAAACGGTAGTCTCTGCCTACCCCCATGGGATAGAGGAGTGTGTATATGTATGGGTTTCCACCGCAAGTGGATAGTTCGGACATAATACTGTATTTGTACCTATCATTACCTTTTTTTACTTCAAGGAGAATGTTGATCATGTCAGGTCTAACTGTGTGGTGGGCTTCTCGGTCCTTCATCGTCCCCAGCACTACGTCCCTGAAGAATTTTGAAGCCTCGCTCGAAGATAGCTTTATATGCAACAGCTGTTGACATTGAAATGGATAAGTAGTGCCTCAATTCCAAAGCAATATTCGGTCAGTGTGTACCCTTGGGGGCGCTAACCTAACCTAACCTAACCTAACTTTTTTTTTTTTGTTTGCGCTGGGAAATGCATTCCCAGCGCAAACAAAAAAAAAAAATAACCCTAACCTAACCTAACCTAACTTAACTCCATAGAGCCCCCAAGGATACACCCCAACCCAATATTCTAGCTATTTTTGACACGTTTCTTCGTCGTTATTTTATGAAATATACCTACTATGAAGTATTTTCCTTTCGCAAGGATTTGTATCTGTGGTAGAGCAGGCAGCACGGTAGTCCTAATTTCATTTTTTTTATCTTAGTAGGTAGAGTTTTAACATTACAGTATATAATGTTCGGATTTAAATGACAGCTTACCTATCATAGTTATTTTATGTTTGGTGTTGTTCGAGGTTTCGATAGATGTCGCTAGAATAGTTTTGGAATTATAGAAAAAACTAAAAATTGAAATAAAACTATTGAAATTAAACTATTTTACGGATTTTATCGCGTTTATTTACTATTTTATTTTCCCGACGTTCGGCTGCTTTACGGCAACCATGGTCACGGGGGGACTGAGGTGATAGACGTCCTGATGTCATAGTTAATAACTGGGTACCCTCATATTTAGTTGTTGTTTGCGGTCCGATCCACGCAGAAAGTGCTCACAGTGTCTTGAGGTATTGCAATGGTACGCTTGGTTTTGGATTTAATCATATTAATTACTGGATCCCAAGTTGGTGATAGCACCCAGCCATCTTCCCTATTAAAATTAGGATGTTTTTAATTTCAATGGCCTCACGTATCATCCTTGGTCGGAATCGGTGTTCTTTTGCGAGGATATGCGGTTTATCAAATCTGATATAGGTAATGGCGGGTGCGGTCCTGTACATGTTCACAGATTGCAAACTTCGTGGAGCGTCGGTGTTTTACATCAGCTATATGTTCTTTTACGCGGGTTTTTATTGATATTTTAGTTTGTCCTATGTAGGAGAGCCCACATTCACAATCGAGTTTGTATACCGTTACCGAGTTTGTGTAAATAGTTTTATTTCATTGTATTGTATTCGCGTAAATATGAAAAACAATATAAAAACTAAAAATGTTAGCATCTACCTCTGTATTAATAAGTGAACTAATGGCCCAGTGCGCGGTAACTCTCCGTTGATTGAAATCAATAATTTTAATTTCACAATTTTCCTGTTTCTCGTCGACTAAAGTCTGCTCGGAAATGTCTCATGGACGTATTATTGTTAGTTTTTAGGGTTCCGTACCAAAAAAGGAAAAAATGGAACCCTTATAGGATCACTTTGTTGTCCGTCTGTCTCTCTGTAGGGGAGTCAAGATAATTTTTCTCAGGAACGCTTGAAGGTATCAAGTTGAAATTTATAACACAGACTTATGTCTGCGGTCCCTTGGTGCCCTTAAAAAATCAACCTTATAGGTTAATGCAATCAAAAGATACGGTGGTTTATGTTGCATTTTCAGTACATTTGCACGGGTATCAAAAACCTTTAGGGTACTTCCCGTTGACCTACAATCATAAAAATTGGCAAGAAGCAAGGTCTTATAGCACAAATACAGGAAAAAATCCAAAAACTGTAAATTAATTGTTAGAAAATGTTTTTATACGATTACAACTTATTTTGTAGTCAGTTTGTATGGGGACACCAGTATACCAACGGAAAAGTTAAGTTTGTCTCTCTGTCCAGTTTATCTTTTCGCTAGAGCAATGTTCGGTGCCTTCTTATTTTAGGTACGGAAGCTTCGGTGCGCGTGTATTTGTTACTGTGCGATATTGATATTGTTGTTACTGTGCGATATATACTTACTATAGTGACCTGTCTGCACTGTATCTCTATTGTTAATAACGATTATGGAATAAAGTCCCCCAAAAACCTCGCGAGTTCACGCGTTTTCACTTCATTAGCTTACCTACCTACCTTGCATACTCACTCACTCGCGAGTCGCAAAATTATTAATACTTTTCTTAGCAACGTTTGAATGAGACGTGAGGACAAAGTGAATGAGAGTATAAAAACCGGCCAAGTGCGAGCTGGACCCGCGCACCAAGGTTTCCGTACCTAAACTATGAAAGCACCGAACATTGCTCTAACGAAAAGATAAACTGGACAGGGAGACAAACTTAACTTTGCCGTTGGTATACTGGAGTCCCCATACAAACTAACTTCAAAATGAGTTTGTAATCACAAAAAAACATCTTCTAACAATAAATTTACAGTTTTCGGATTTTTCCCTTTATTTGTGCTATAAAACCTTGCTTCTTGCCAAATTTTATGATTCTAGGTCAACGGAAAGTACCCTAAAGATTTTTTATTCCCGTGCAAAGGTACTGAAAATGCAACATAAACCACCATATCACCTACTCTAAATGAAATTCCACTCGATTGGAGTCGCCGGCACAACTAGTAAGTTATAAATACAATGGGTGATGAAGATGGATCGCCCGGTTCTGTAGTCTCGATGGGCGTTCCACAGGGTTCGATACTAGGACCATTCTTGTTTTTAGTTTATATTAATGACTTACCCTTCTATGTGGGTAATCATCACGAGATTGCGTTGTTTGCAGATGATACTTCGCTATTATTTAAAATTAAACGACAGCTTTTGCTTTATGACGATGTAAACAACGCTCTTGCTAAAGTTGTTGATTGGTTCAATAAGAACAACCTGCTTTTGAACGAGCAAAAAACTAAATGCATAAAGTTCTCGACACCAAACGTGCGAGAAATAGGGACCATTCTTCAACTAAATGGAACGGGGTTGGACCCTGTGGAGTCAACTGTCTTTTTAGGTATCACAATAGATTCCAAATTACAATGGGGTCCCCACATTAAAAAAATTGTCGGGTAGGCTAAGTTTGGCGGCTTTTGCTGTTAAAAAAATTAGATTCTTAACTGATGTGGAAACAGCTAGAATAGTTTATTTCAGTTATTTCCATAGCATTATGTCTTATGGCATATTGCTCTGGGGATGCTCTGTCGACCTTAATTCTATTTTCGTACTACAGAAGAGGGCCATACGAGCCATTTACAACCTGGCTCCGAGAGATTCCCTTAGAGAAAAGTTTAAGGAGATAAATATTCTAACTGTCATATCCCAATTCATATTTGAAAATTTAATGTATGTTAAGAAAAATATAAGCAATTTTGAAAAAGGAAGCGATGTTCACTCGTTAAATACACGGAATAAGCATATGCTATCCGTACACGTTACTCGTCTCCACAGAATAAATAACTCTTTCATGGGGCAAAGTATACGCTTTTTCAATAAACTTCCAAAAGAAATCAGAGATTTGCCCATTAATACATTTAAAATTGCAATCAAATCCAAATTGTATCAAAAGGGCTATTACAAAATCTCGGATTATTTAGATGATAAATCAGCTTGGGATTGTACAGCTCAGGTTCAAAACAAAAATCGAAATATTGCCCGTCATGTCAAAGTGTAGCGTGTGTTGCCTTACTAACGTATTATTATCTTATCTTTATTATTAAAAACAGCTCTAAGGCAACACACTGGAGCTATATGTACCTATGTATTTGTAATAAGTTTTGGCGATTTAAAAAATGATCAGCCCACTGAGTTTCTTGCCGGATCTTCTCAGTTGAGGCCGCGTTTCGATCCGGTGGTAGCATATTAGAATATAAGAAAAAAAATTTAAACTTGACAATTTGTAAGTGCCCCCCCATAGGGCTATACAGAATAAATGATTTGACTTTGACTTTGACTTTGATGAAAGCGGGGCGCATTAATATGGTGCTTTATTTGGTGCATTGCATGGACTATTTGCACATGAACATTGAGATTGATGTCGATTCTGTGGTATATAAAGTACAACTACATCTGATAGCACTATCTTTGTCATAGATTACAGTCGTAAGAATAATGGTAGTGCCAACTATTTATTTAGCGTGGTTTAGTTTGGTTCCAAGTGTCAACAGAATCAATCAGTGTCATCATTGGCCGTTCATTATGCATGGATGAACTTTCGCGGGATGTGGTATCTTTTCTTCGCACTTTCATTTACTTAGTCATTTAAATTTATCTTGAAGAGATACTATTTATGATTCTGCTCAACCGTTTGACTTACCTTAGCTAGTCCAGGAGATATTCTAAACAAAAACACCTTCAGCAGGCTCAGGAAGTCGAAAGTAGTGATCTCCTTGCTCAGATTGTAGAACTGGTTGTTCTCCAATTGAGAGTCCACCTTCAAACCGAAAGCGCAGCTGGCTATCACGTCACATGCGTACCGAGTGGCCAGATCCTTGCCTTCGACGTCGATGTAGCTATCTAGACAGATAATTGTATTTTCAGTCTCTTTTTTAAATTAATATTGTGAGGAAAAATGTTTATTCAAGAGTTCTTAAAAGTTCTTAAAAGATGCGTGAAGAACCTGAACTTTTCCAGGTTGGTGGATTACAACGAGAATGTATATTGTATTGAAGTGCGTCTAAGGCAATAGAATCACCTCAAATATTTGGATTAAATATTATCGTGAAAATGGGCGCACTGGTTCAAGTAATACAAGCGTAATGTGGTCACTCAGAATGCGTTTATGAAAAAACTTACAAAGGGTTAGACAGATACTATGCATATTTGATCTCATTGGTATTCCCATCATTATTTCCAAGTAAAATAAATGCTTGTGTCATGGCGCTTAAGGCTTACGAGGGCAGCCCCTGTAAGCAGACGGCTGTCAACGCTTCAAATATTGTAAGATAACTCACTTCCCGACTCGTGTATCCTCTGCTTCAGCACTTTGATCATCTGATCCCCGACGTCCACCATAAATGGCACCATCAATCGTATCTTGGAGCTGGTGAATGCAGGACTCAATGTGGACCTCATGGCTTTCCATTCGTCACCTGTTAAGTATTATCAACGTTAATATTTATCACTCCAAATATATATTCATAGTGATATAATACGACTAACCCTTTAGTAGCACAAGCCCTCTCCCAAACAGGGGATCAGTGGTGTCCACAAAACCTCTTCTATCCACGAAGTGGTCGAAATCTTTGACAGTGACCTTTTTAAACATCTCAAGGTCTTTGATCAGATATACCGGAGCCACCAGCTCATACTGGCCAACAATCCTGGAAAAGTAAGGCGTTGAAATTGCAGGACCTAAAAGCCATGTTCAATAGTAGAATAAAGTATCAGTACGATTAATTTTATTGTCTAAATAACCCTCAATATGAATTGCAGGTGAATGTGAATACTTCTTCTTGGGTCGAAAATATTATTTTGGTAATTTATTCAAACGGGAATCGACCCCAACCAACATTAGGTAGTCGTGCGGCCTGTACTTAACACTTAACACTGAATTCAGTGTTAAGCCCCTAATTAATTACAAGAAATAAATACTCACTTATCTTCAGGATAAGTATTGATGGTGTCCATGACGCTATCCATCATGTGCTCCATCTTGAGGAAAACGTATGCCGTATTTCCAAAGAAGGGGATGATGGGAAGGTGGTTCACGCCGACCCTGGACAGCTTCGTGTACGTCTTCCGGAGGTAGAGCAGCAGGGCGGCGATGGCCACCGCTAGCCAGATGTAAGTGAGGAACATGACCTGGAACCAAGAGGTATGTAGATGATAATATAACACAATTTGTATAGGCGAATCTTCTTAATTATTTGTAAGCGGCATTTGTAAGAATTCGTTTATAAGTAAACGTATTTTGTTTTTGAGTACATGCATTGACTCTTGATGTGTTTTAATATCCACCTTTTTTATACTTAGGTACTCATACCACATAGTAGCAGCGTAACTATGTGGTAAGTATATAGAACTATGAAGATTATTTTTATTTGATAGAATCGCTTTGACTGAACGCATACTAAAATCATATGTATAAAGGTATAATTTAAAGACAATTAGATATGATCCACCTCATTAGCACAAAAAAGCGACAAGAAAAACCTTCTGTAATATGTAAAAAAAAACGGACTTCAAAACCACAAATAGGCCATCAAACGCGAAAAATAAATTAATATAATTATTTTAAGCGCTACCCACTCATCTATTTGAAGTCGGTGCTAGCCAAATCTAATAGGTAGACACTATGTATGTAGTAGGTAAGTAGGTAGATACTTGTAGGTATTATCTATCTACCACGAATTAAGAAACCTCCTCCTTTTTGGAAGTCGGTTGAAAACATGTTTATCATTGAAAATTAAAAGGGGATAGCATAAGTTACTTCTGTGTGTTAATTATAAAATGAAATTTATCAGTTCGTTCAGCGTCAAAGCAAATAGTTAACGAACCTATACTGATAAAGTTGACATAAATAAAAACTTAGTTGATGTAAACAACTTCGGTTTAAAACGCAACCCAGAAAAAAATGCCATGAGCAACTTCTATCTTAATTACTTTGCGAATTGCCTCAAAGATTTACAACACAAATTGATTGATTGTATTGATCATCGCCGTAAAAATATAGTTTGGAAATAATAATATTTACTCACTCATGACACTTTATTTACTCATGACTGAACACAATTAAATAAGAAATATAGTCTTAGTAGTTATAGAAATAAAGTGTAATCATCATCTGACAACAGGGTACTTACTGTCGTTACAGAAATGCTTGATTTTATTTCACATGACAAGAATCAACAATCATTTATGTAAAAACATCAAATATTTGTCACTACCTACTAACCTATCATCAAAGTATTAAAAACAAACTTATGCCCAAAATTAAAATCTAACATCTAATCAATAAACAACTTACCTGGCCTTCGATAAGTAAACCAAAGCAATATTATATATACAATCAATATAAGAGACGACAACACGTCTAACACGCCGGATAACGTGGGGCACTACTGTCCGCGTGTCGGAACCAAGCTATATATGCGTGTGAGTCAACAACAGTATGTGTAAAAACTCTCAGAGATAATAATTCATAAATTGTCTAGTAATTGTTTTGACGCAAAGATACGATGGACTGGCTATTGAAAAGGAAAACGTTAGAATTAAATGAAGCAAAGCTACTACTTATAACGTGTGCTAAAGAACACAATCTCTATTTCACTCTGCAGAGAGCATCCTGTTTACCACGTGCATCTATATTTGATGATTGACTTTATGAGTCTTATGTCTTATTATATTTAAGGAAACCTCACCATTTGTTTGTGTACTATAAGACGGGAGCTTTAGGTCTAGTTTAGATGCCTACATCCCATACATAAGCATATGGCTACTGTTAATAGAAGTAATGTTAAGCCATTGATTGTTTTATGGAATCAAAATTTAACTATAAATCAAGATCTACATTGTATTCGAAACAAGCTTTGTGTATCGGTAAATGTACGTCATTTTTTATCACCGGATGAATGAACTCGGCGCCAGTAATCACTGCAAAATAACAAAGACAAATATACATTCTCGTCTTTACAATTTAAGGTCTAAAATCACCTATAATCGCGGTTTGGCGCATCGATGTAGTAACCGGTCGGCACAACAGGTAAATGATGCAAAGCACTCGCAATAATGACGCATATTTCAGTGGGACAATCTGAATAAAAAAAAAACAGAATTAAAAATTAGGGTTTTATGTATTAGCAAGCATAGAGCTGCCTTCCCAAAGAATGGCAATAGTATAATAACATTTATATGCATAACATATTAATACAAATGTATTATAAAAATTATTGCATTGCATATAAATTGCAATAAAAATTTATTGCTATTTATATGTAATGTAATAATTTTTAATGCAATTTATTGCAACTGCAAACATCACATTTTATCTAAAAAAAATAAAGAGAATATTTGATAAGGAAAATTACTTCAGAATGTAAGTTTTGTTCGTGTCAGTACAGAACTCGTTCTTCCTGTCGTCTTCCAAGCGAGTGAAATTATTGTGAAATCATTGCACCAGCCCTTACATCCCACAATCTAATTGCGTTTTTGTTGTGAAACAAATAAATAAATTATCAGTAAAAGTGTTGAAAACAATATAACTTGTTTTCTGGCTACGTTGCACCATAAAAAGAAAACGATGGGATAAAAATAATACTTTTGATATTGCATCATAATGATCTCTTGAAACTCTACATTTTACGACTCTACATGTAGACGGCCTTAACAATAATCGTTGAGATATTGCGTGCCTTTGTTTTTGATCGGACAGAAGCTACAAAAAACCAATAATTTGCATCATAAACAAAGACGCTCCACTTAGACCTCAAATCACTCTACAAATATTAGAGCAATGCGATTACACAGGTTAGTAAAATATTTTTAGTATAATATTCTCACTTGCAAGTTATTTAAGTAGCTGTACTCAAATTATTGATACTGAAAACATTTCTAATTTTGCTAAAATAAAGTATACTTTTACATATTATGTTAGAGTTTGTAGAGCAAAGTATATTTTGATAATACGTAAATAATATTTCAATTTACAGATTAAGTAGATAATTATGTACCTATTTACTTATATTCTAAAAAAGGGATTGAAAAATTGTAGACGATTAAAATGTATGCTTAAATAGCCCCTGATTGAAGCATTTTAATGTAAATTATCCTGCTTCGCAGCAGGGGAAGTGTATTATTACAAATGGCAGTTTTCTTTTGATTGCTGGTTTTAAGACGAGAGGATTTAGTTTATCAAACGGCTTCAGTATGTCGAATCTGAGTGATTGATGTGAGCTACGTTTTAATTACTTAAATAACAGATTAGTAGACGGTAGTCTGTGTCAGTCGGCTGTCGTCGATAAATTTTCGAAAGGGCCGTTTCGTTATTCACCCTAGTTTGAGTGTAACTGGGAATGGCTCCCACTCATAAATTGGTACGTACCCGTTACATAAGTGTTTAATTTTTCGGGACGATGCAGTTAGAATGTCATGCGACTATACAGATAGCTAACTAGTAATACGTAAGTAGTAATACTTATTTGATGTCATAAAAATCCCCGTATCGACAGAATCAGTATAATCTATTGAATAGTAAATTACATTGACCTTGTTGTTATATAACGTAAAATAATTTTAGATTTAATATTTATTTTGACGGTGAAGGCATCATAAGGAAATCTGCATATATAAATAAATATACTCATCGTATGCTTCCAAACTAAGCAACGCTTGTATTATGGGTACCATACAATTGATTGGGACCGATCCCATTTACATTCTGACCAGGGCGAATTCCGAATAAGCCATTTATCCGAAATTTGCCACTGGCAGGAAACGAACCCACTACCACCTGGTTCAGTGAGCTGAGCGATTTACGCACAAACCACTAGCCAATCTAAAATAAAAAATGGCGTGTGAAGTTCACCCACCTGCACCGGGTCTAGCATGGTGGATATAAATATCTCTTATATTGGGGGGAATATGCACGCCCCCTACAACATTGGGGTCAAAATACATCAGCGAAGTGTGGGAGCACTGCAGTAGACCTCTGCCTAACCCTTAGGGGAATACAGGCGTTATGATGTATTATTATAACCTAATATTTAGATTTTAATGAATTTGCTTGATGTTAAGCACATCATAAATCAGCTAGGTGCATACCTAACCAAACTATATAGATACCTACGTAGTGTAGAGATCTGGCTTGAGGATGCATGTAGGTTGTGAATGACCTTACACCATCATTAGACGCGATAGCGGCTAGTTTCTCATGACATAATGCGCTGAGGACCAGCTCCGTCAGTTGTGGGAAGAGTGTATTGAACCGTATTACTTATAATAATGTTCGACTTATATGCAGTAACTGTGTAGTATCCCGAACACAGGGATCATTTTGCATGACCATAACACCTACACTGGTACATGGTGCTAGATCCCTGATAACACGTTGGCTGCTAGGCTAGTTTTCATGGACATTCAAACTGTGCGCAGCCAGGTTGATTAGGCTCAGTGGGAGTATTTTTAATGGAACGTACCAAGTAAAATTGCTTGATTTCTGCGCCCGCATAGGCAGAAAGAGGCTTTTAAACATAGTGTAGCAGCTATAAGCGATATATATATATATACGAAAATAGAAACAAAACGATGGGCCTTACTTTGTTGTTAAAAAACTGGCTGTTATTTTTGTCATGTAAACCAATACATGCACTTATGAATCGTCAGTAAAAAATAAATAATAATAATAGTATCTCTACCACCCATACGGAAATCATTTCCTATGGAGAAGAATTAGTTTGTTACCAAAATTATGTTCATCATATTTTTTAATGGTTCATTCTGAGCGATTTTTTTGTTTGACTGCTATTCAACCTTGTGGCGGTGTGCAGGGTCATTATCATTGTTTTCGAGCAAAATTGATATCCACTATGGGCTGCCATAACACGTCACCCCGAATTAAAATGCGATTTGTATTATTTATCTTTTTGTGTATATTTATTCCCTTTGAAATTTTGTTAGTCTATGAGTGAGTTTATAGGTATATCATAAGGCTTCCCGAATAGCGAGGCGTAAACACTCGCGCATCTAATTGTTTGTCAATAGCAAAACTTAATCGTTAATCATATTTTTTATAATAAAGTTCGTACGTAAATAAAATAAATGTTTCGCAACCAAACAACAATAGCTGATAATGAAATATTGATTATAAAAATGTCTTGATATATAAAAACAATATTTAAAGCAAAATCTTACAGGTTTTTATCATCGGTGGGGACCTAGTTTATCTGGTTGCCGCAAACGCGCGTAATTCATACCACGTCCAGGCGCGGTTGAAGGCGCACGTATTACGTTACGTTAACAATTTCACGTGTTACGTTATCCGGTTTAATTCTACGCACTCGTGCGTTTTACGTTTCCTTGTTGCTATTTCACGTTCCAAATGCTTTTTGGTGAACCGCTGTAATAGACTGGTAAGTTAAATTTAAATGACATAAAAGTTTAGATACAAATAATTTTTAGTGAATGAAGTTGATTAGTATTAGTTTAATAGTGATTTGCGCTGTAGCAAACTTACAGAGCGACAGTGTTGTAACAGCATTGTTATAGATGCGAAGTTATAAAGTTACAATCCTATCAAAATACCTTGAGCGTGAGTATAAAATACTTTTCCGGTCGTTAAGATTGCGATTCCTTTAAAAAATGAATAGGGGTAGAAACGCCATAAAAAACTACAACTTAACTATTTGAAAGCACTAACAATATAGCCGTCTTGCTCATACATTGCTGCCGTAAGAAGGATGGCAATACACTTACTTTAGTGTAGTTTAGTTTGATGCTTATAGAGAGAACACCATAGTCTATGTATTAAGTACATTGATGGTTATAAAAAAGTAAGGAAAGTAGCCGAGTGGTCGAACGCACGCCTTGCAAATCAAAGTGTGCAGGTTCAAACCCCGGTTCGCACCTCTGGGTTTATGTGCGAATCTCATTTTCATCCGAGATTACCACTTGCTATGAAACGGTGAAGGAAAACATCGTGAGGAAACCTGCACGTCTATAGAAAGGCGTGTGAAGTTCACCAACCCGCACTGGGCCAGCGTGGTGGACTAAAGCCCAAAAATCTCCCTCATATTGAGGGAGAATGTGCCCGGTATAATGGCAATAGGCTCGCCTCCTATTACATTGCACCTCTGCCTACCCCTTCGGGGAATACAGGCGTGAAGATGTATTATTTAAAATAACATTCAGAGTGGCTGGAGTCAAAACAAATTTTATTTGATGTACCATAGTTAGCTATGGTATGTTAGATTAGTCCAACAAATCTAAATCAGAATTTGATTCAAACCTAGGCATACCTAAGTTAACATATCATAAATATACATGTTCAATGGTCAATAGTAATTTACATATCATTAACATGAAGCAGTAAACTGGTTTATGTATGAATTATTTCAATGGGTACTAGTCGACATCTAAATCACGACTTCAAGCTTTTTATCAACAAACATACTTACATACACCTGTCAAAATACTTGCAATCTCAATGGACTTCAAAAATTAAAATGTATTCCAATGTGGACTTTCATTTGTTATTTCCTTTAAAAGTATAGAGACCTAACTCAAAAATAATGTTGTTGAAAAATGGTCGTTAGAACGACCCTTTAACATTTAAAGTCGAAATCCTAAAATTTCAAAATGGGTCTCTATACTTTTAAAGATGCAATGTGTCGATGTAGAGATGATGACGATCATGCCAATATTGCCACCCCGAAGTGCCGTCATAGATGTAAAAATTTGTGATAATAAGTACACAAGTGCGCCGACAATTTTGCCTGCAATAAATGAAGGTCAAAGTAGTAATCATCCTATCAAAGTAGCGCTTGACCTCTTGTTAATCGAGTATTTTTAGAGGTTAAGATCATGGATCTGTTTTATTACTGTAATATTTCGTTTCGGCGTCAACAATATTCTTCTATAGTTATTATAAAAAGACTTTTCGTGGATCTAATAAGCATTTATTATTGCAAAAAAATTATTATGTGAGAAGAATACAGAATTATTATGTGGATTCCACAAATAATCCCAATTAAGCCACGAGCTCACTGAGGCGGCAAGACGCACGCTGTAAATAGTTTGCCAATACTAAAATGAACTCTGTGTCAATAAATATAACGATTAAACTTATGTGGTAGAAGCCACGCAACTAAGTTGACTAAAATCCACTCGCGCTGTCAATGACATTCCGTTGAAGAATGAGCTCTTTATATGAGTCTATACAGTTCATTTTGGCATCGGCAAAAAAACTTCAGTTCGCGTCTTAACGCCCCAGTATGCTTTGCCTTTATTGATTACTAAAAGTATGTTACTAGTGGCTGACGCAGATAAGCATACCTTATTACACTGTTTTTAACTGTTTTCATTTCTTTTGTTAATCTCCATACTACATTTTGATTGCATTATGGGTACTACAAGAACATTAAAATCTTCTTCACAATTTTTTTTCACTGCAACCAAATTAAGCTTTAATATTGTTATCAGAGAGTATGATTCTCCTGCTCATCTGGCTGACGGTCTTGGTGGCCGTAGTGGCCTTGTACCTGCGCCAGGTGTACTCGCGTTTCGACCGGTATGGCGTGAAGCACTTGAAGCCGATCCCAGTGGTGGGGAACATGGGCAACGTCCTGCTTAGACTGAAACATTTTGCTGACGACATAAGTGATTTGTATAACAGTTTTCCTGAAGAAAGGTAAGGATAATATATAGTGGGAAAATCAAATTAAAAAAAAAGTAGCCGTCGCGGGACGCCTGGCAGATGTGAAACATTATGTTATTTATGTCGAAACATTATGTCGAATTATGGTTTGCTGGCTTATTAGCAATTTATAGATCATAGACACAACCAATTGTTTGCTATGCTAATACATAATTACTCATAGTTAACAAAAACATATCAGCTGAAGTGGCAGACATTTTAGATGATGAATCTAAGGTACAATCTAGGAATGTGCTCAACTTTAATGCGCATTGGATATAAATAAACCTATTAATGACGCAAAAAAATGTATAAAAATACATGTTTTTTGTTTTTGATCCCAGGTTCGTTGGAAGATTCGAGTTCATGAACGAAATGGTGATGCTCCGTGATGTGGAATTAGTGAAGAAAGTCACAGTGAAAGACTTCGAGTATTTCCTCGACCATCGCTCTATATTTAGTGAGAACGACCCGTTCTTTGGAAGGAACCTGTTTTCTTTGCGAGGTGAGATAAAGTGCCCAGCATGTAGACAGACCATGACATGTACCAGGACATGTACCAAAACGGATTATATTATCTCAAAGAAGAAGCATCTTTTTCAACTTAATGTGATCGTTGTCGCGAGTGAATAATGACGCGTGGTCACGTGGTTTTAACATGGAAATTAAATCTTTACATATATTAACACAGAGTACAACTTCAAAAAAAGTCAAGTTAATCCGCTGGCCCAGGTAGACGCTGAGCAACTGATAGTAATTTGCAGTAAACTAAAGCTCGTGTTGTGTAGCATACACTGACTGATGTTTTCCTGCAATTCATTTAACTTTGTACAATAGGTCAGGAATGGAAAGACATGCGCTCCACATTGAGTCCAGCTTTCACTAGCTCCAAGATACGACTGATGGTGCCGTTCATGGTGGAGGTCGGTGATCAGATGATACTGTCTTTGAAGAAAAAGATTGCAGCATCCAAAGGTCAGTATAAATACCGTACTTGATATTTACTAACAAATGTATAGAAATGTTGAAGTCTTTACAAACCATTATAATAGGGATCTCCACATCATTTACATCGATAACTGTATAGTCCTAAAGTTAATCGTTTCGTGCCATGGACTAAGGGTGATTCCAGTAACATCTAAACAAGGGAAAATTTCTAAGAAGTTGTTCTAGATTTTACTCTATTGAAATCAGTCTCGTTGCCTACCTCAGTATCCTAAATCTATGCTCTGATACCTCGTGTCACTGTTCCAAGCCGGTATTGGCTCGACTCACTTTTATAAAAAGAATAGTTTGCGATGTCCCAAATGATGTACTTATAGAAGGAAGGTGTTTAAACATGACGCATCACCTCCACAATCAAATAATTGAAAGATGTATGGTACTTAGTTATAAGTGAAGGCTTCCTTGAACGCAGATGCCCCTTCACAGATGATTACGTAGACGTGGACTGCAAAGACCTGACCACTCGTTACGCTAACGACGTGATAGCTTCCTGTGCTTTCGGTCTGAAGGTGAACTCCCACGCTGAAGAGAATAATGACTTCTATGCGAACGGCAAGAAGGCATCTACATTCAACTTCCGACAACTTCTTCTATTCTTCTGCATAACGAACTTTCCAAAGCTTATGAAGGTAAGTAATTGATATAAACTTATGTGTATATTTGTAACGAATTGTACACTATAATGTAGCTAATTGTCATAACTAGTAAGTCTAAATCAAACTGACAGACTGCTTAACCTATTCCAACTCTTACGATTCTGACTACCTTCCTAACGATCCTAGCTTATAATTATTTCTAGTCAACAGCTTCAAGGTTATTTTTATTCCGTTGAGACGTAATTATATATTATTGAGATTTATTACTTCTTGTTATTATTTAGTCCCACTGCCGATTAATTGAATTGTAAGACGATAATAACATTTTAAATAAATTTGGAATACAACATTCTCCTAAGGATTGTATGAGTATTGTCAAGGAACGAGATGAGTATAAAATAATGTAATGTAATGTAATGTACTATTATCAAAACAAGATGAATCAGGTCAAAATACGCGTGACCAATTTGATCAAAATTGTTGCTTGTGAACTCGTCCACAAGGTCGAAACAATATCGGCAGTAGGGTATCTATACGAATCACAATCATGAAGTGATACGTTCCAGACACGAGGGTTATTGGGTGTGATATAGTTTTATTGGTCTTTATGAACTTGCAGCCGATTTGTATGAACGAACATGCCCTATGTCATGTGTAATAAAGACAGCGGCTAGATATAAAATTTCACACAAAAAAGATATATAATGGTTTGGCACTTTACGACTGTGCTGATTAATTTATTTGTCGAACCGTAAGAAAATCAATTTATTTATTCTAGATACTGAAGGTGAATTTGTTTGCGGAAGACTCCAAGAGCTTCTTCAGAAACCTGGTGCTGGATACCATGAAGGACCGAGAGCAGCGCCACATATTCCGACCTGACATGATACATCTCCTCATGGAAACTAAGACCGGTACAGTTAACTTATAAAAGCATTTCATAATTCCATGAAAAGCGGAAATAATTCTAGAAAAGTAATGTAAAATCTGATCTATGACATGATTTTTTGTTTAGGTAAATTATCGTATGTGGAGAAAGCTGAGCCCAACAATGACGCTGGGTTTGCTACAGTCGAAGAATCTGCTGTTGGCAGAAAAGAGATCAACAGAGGTGAGTGTTTGCTACGTACAATAGATTATAAAGTGTATATTGTGTTTTGGAAACTGACAAATTCAACTTATCATGGAAACTATAGAGTCCGTTTAACACCGCTTCTAAAGAGATATATTATCTTAATACACCATTTTTGTACAGTTTTATAGTACACTAACTGACAAAAAATCAAAGTAATATTAGAACAATACTGCTGTAAGAGATGGTGGTAAGGGAACATTATATTTAAATCATTGATGTAGATAACATTACTCTTTTATTGCCTTTTTGTCTTGTTGTTTTGCGCAGCATTATAGAGTACCTGTAGTTTGTTGATTAGTAAAAATAAATCCCACATACCAATTATAACCACATTATGGTAAAATATCGTAAAAAGATATAATTATAAAAAAAATGATGCTATTAGAATTTCAAGATTCAAGGTGTTCCGAATGTCCTTGTTTATAAGTAATATTTATAAAAATGAGTGTCCAAACCATCCAACCAATCCAAACCATCGTGTATCAAATGACACGGTTAATGTTTGTTATTTGATTGAATCCACAAAGCGTGAAGAACTCTGAGCTGTGGTTAGAGATAATGAAACTGCAAATGGATCAATTACACAAAAAACGTTGAAGTTTCAACATTATTTAAACTTTTTTGACATATTTCGTTTTAATCCACCCTTTGCACAAGGGATATCAGAAGCTTTACCACGAACTTTTATGGTATTACTGTTCTAATATTGCCTGTCAATTTTTGACTAGTTTTGTACTCAGATAAGTGACAAAAACTGAAAGTAATATCTAAACATTATTGCATGAGAGGTGAAGGTTTGAGGGTGAGAAAACAAAATTACGATAACTATAAGTAAGTCTCCGTTGACAATGTTCATAATAAACTGATCTAACTATCAATAGAACATTTTTTATTTATGTTCAATATGATACAATAATATTAATATTTGACCATTATAAACCATTACCCACGCCAATTATAAATTAGATGTTTTTACTTAGGTCAATAGTCGACAACAGGATCCAGTCTTAATTTTTTTACTGAATGGTAATCAAAACACCTCATTATGGCTTTAATTCAATTTTGAACGTTTTTTAGTTTGGTCTGATGATGACCTCATCGCTCAAGCGGTTCTGTTCTTCATCGCTGGCTTTGAGACGGTGTCATCTGGTATGACATTCTTGCTGTACGAGCTGGCTAGGAACCCTGACGTGCAAGAGCGCTTGGCACAGGAGATCAAAGAACATGAAACCAAAAATGACGGAAAATTCGACTTTAATTCCATACAAAATATGACCTATCTCGATATGGTGGTCTCAGGTGAACATTATGATTATAATAAATCTCGTTAAGCTTATTTTGATTGTAATTGATTTCCGAATGGGTGGTAGAGATACTACTATTATTATTTATTGACGATTCATAAGTGCCTGTATTGGTTTATATGAATAAAAAATATTCTAATTCTGATTCTGATTCTGATTCTGTATTTTTTGGTATATTTACGATGTAGGTTTTGGTAAATATCAATTTTTATTTAAGTGGTTTTTGTTATTTGATGATCGAGAATCCTCAAACCTGTTAGAAATAAAGATTTTGTTCACCGTACACACCAATACGGTGAACAAAATCTTCTGGATCTTTTAACTTTTGATGGATGATACAAAAACCACTTTTTTCTGCTTCGTATATTATGGATGACTTTATTTCCAGAATTGCTGAGACTTTGGCCACCGGCTGTAGGTCTCGACAGGCTCTGTATAAAGGATTATAATCTTGGAAAACCTAATAAAAATTCAGAAAAAGATTTTATCGTAAGTACCAATACTACCTTATTACCGTATATGTTATTTATATGCGATTTGCAACGAGCGTGACGATTCAAAAATGCATTTCAACTTTCAGATTCGCAAAGGTACAGGCGTAGTGATCCCAGTATTCGCCATACATAGGGACGCCCAGTTCTATCCAGACCCTGAAAAGTTTGACCCCGAACGATTTTCTGAAGAAAATAAACACAAGATCAATCCAGCAACTTATATGCCTTTTGGAATTGGTCCCAGAAATTGTATTGGTTAGTAAACCACTCTTTCTATAACGTTAGTTAGTTCAGTATATGAAGAATAATCAAGAAGGTTAATATTATCTATTAAAATTAGTCATATTAGAATCATCATTATCATACATACATACATCATCAGCCGGTGTCAGTCCACTGCTGGACGTAGGCCTCTCCCAAGATGCGCCACTGAGCCCGATCTTCGACTCTTCTCCAACCACTGCCCACCGCTTTGCGTATGTCGTCGCTCCATCTGGTCACAGGACTTCCTACGCTACGTTTGCCGATTCGCGGTCTGCACTGTAGGACAAGCCTACCCCAGCGGTTATCAGTCCTGCGGCAGATATGACCGGCCCACTGCCACTTCAGTTTGCTAATCCGTTGAGTTATGTCGATAACTTTAGTTCTCTGGCGAATTACTTCGTTCCGGATTCATCATTATCGATTTTAGTGATTAGTATAAATAATTATCTAAATATAAAACTTTGAGTACAGCTTAGTTCAGCTGTTTGAGCAGAGGACACTGGGCACTGCACCGGGTGGTTTCGAGTTTGACTACCATCACGACAAATTTTGGAAGTCATCATTTCAAATCTGTATTGTCGTCTGGAGGTTTAAATTTCAATATGTTGTCCATAACATTTAAGTTTAAGGAATCATCATTATATTTTATTTGTTTCTGTGCAGGATCAAGATTCGCTTTATGCGAGATAAAAGTGATGACCTATCAGATCCTACAGCACATGGTGCTGTCCCCATGCGAGAGGACCTGCATACCAGCCAAGCTATCCACAGATACCTTTAACATCAAGCTCAAGGGCGGCCATTGGCTTAGGTTTAAAGTCAGAGAGTAGAATTGTATATTTGGCGGAGATTAACTACGAGATTTATTTGCGGCATCTAAATTTACTTTTATTAATAATATTAAGATAATAATAATTGTTCTATAACCTTGTTTATATTACAGGTTTAATAGAATTAATGTACAAGTTATTGCCATGGTAATAATATTATTGTGATATTCATTATTATTTTTATGTAAAATGGATTAAATCTTCTAACATCATACTCATTTGTGTTGTTTTTAACCTAAACATTCCATAAATTTAGTACTTTCTTAGGTATCTTCAATTAGTTTTAGTGTTCTTTAGATGAGGCATGCTTATTGCTAATTAATATGTCATGTACATTTCCAACATTCAACCAGAATTGTTGTGAAGTATATTAGCAAGTACGTAGTGAGCTACGTCATATATGCATAATTTTTTTACAGGTAGTACTGATTTGTGATTTGTATTCTATGATGAGGCCTTTAGTAAAGATACAGTGTGCTTTCAATGCAATGACAGACTTTAATGCTTTCTTCAAGGATTTAATAATGGTTAGTGCTTGATTCTAAACGTGTGAGTTGAGTTTGTAACTGTAATTATTTTTATTTACGCACTTGACAAAGATATTTTTTTTGTTGCGTAGTCTTTATGTATAAAGTAATTGTTACTTAGGTAAATATTCAAATTGAATTAACGAATTACCTAGATAGTTCCACTCTTTCTTAGTCTACAGTCGCTATTACGTACACTGGCTCTACAGTGGCTCACCAAACTTTACACCTGCCACCAAACGTAAATACTAATTATACGCTATAAGTAAATAACATTGATACAGATAAGATACAATTGTGTTTTTCTTGTTTCGCTATATTCCCCGCACGCAGTGAGCTCACAGCGGTCTTGTCTCGCAGACGTGTGGTCACTAGCAAACTGGTTCTGTATTTGTTTATTATTTTGAAGCCTTGAAAACACCGGTAAGTTAAACTGTTTACATTATACAGGTGACCAACGGTATTAACTTACGTGTGATTAGATGTTATTTTTAATAGGATCATAGTTTAAAATATTTTGTATTTACGTCATTATTTCAAATTCATTGTTTGCTATTTTTTGGAGCCTTTAGTAATAGTTAGTTATTATTTCATGGGTTATCTCACGTACAATGAACCCTTGAATGATTGGATGATGTCATGGACTCGCTCTTTGTATTGCGGACTCCTGCGTTGTATTCATGTATCGCAGTGGTCACCCAATCATACAAATTGGAGACATTTAATGAAGTAAACTCTGCATCTATAATTTTTTTATAAAAATCTCAACTGAAAATATTACTGTCTTATATGATCATGATAAAGACAACAATTTACTAATTTAGTCTCGCACACTGGCGCGTCAAGGCTTGCGGGTCAAATCTTTTGCCAATAACAAAACGGACTCTGTGTCAATAATTATAAAGAATGAATTTCTGCCGTAAAAGTCAGGCGACAAAATTCGCTTACGCCTAAATATTCCTAAACTGCAAGCTGAAACTGCTTCATATTTAGGCATCAAGTTAACATGTCTCTTAGTGCTAGTGAAAAGAGGCAATAGAATCATAAACTACACTCTAAAACATTTTAGTAGTAACTATATAAGAATTCTCTTTAATGCAACTTAGTTTTGGGTCTAATTTTTTTTTCCAATGCTGCTGTTACAGAGGATGATATACCTCCTGATCTGGTCTGTGGTCCTGGTTGCCGCAGTACTGCTGTTCTTCAGGCAGAGATACTCCACCTTTCGCAAGCATGGGATAAGACACCTCAAGCCATACCTTTTAGTGGGCAATACAGGCAGGACTCTGATGAGAAGGATGCACTTTGCTGATGATGTAAAAGATTTGTATAACAGCTTCCCTGAAGACAGGTATGTGTATATTTTAGTTACCCTTAAAAATACTTAAGTGGCTTTAGCACGGTCGGACAAAGAAGCTTAAGATATATCCGCCATGGCTTACCTTAATGAGGATTCTTTAAAATGTTAAATTTTTCTAAGTTCAGAAAACATACTTATCAATAAAGCCGTTAAAATTAGTTTAGAAATAGTATTTTTTATTTACTAAATCCTTTCAGGTACATTTGTATATAAATGTAACCTTACAAACAAAAAAAAAACTATCATGAACATTTACTGCAAATTTGCATTTTTAGCTGTACTAATAATAAAGAAACAAATCCAGATGCCGGTGGGGAACTGTTTTTTATATTTTTAAATCTATTTTTTATATTTATATTTAAAAATGTACTAAATAAGAAAAATGAGAAATAAAGGAATAAGAAACAAATACTGACTTCAAAACTTGGGTGTGCAGAGACATGACATTTTATAACCATTCTTTTATTTGGAATTCCTCAAACGCTAGTGACTTTATTTTGCATGTCAGATACATTATACTGAATTTCAAGTCAATTAAAAACTTATTTTTAAATTTTACGAATTTCAACCCCCAATTCCAGCCTTTAGAGGGTTGATTGCTGAAAATGATTTTGAAATGGCACAACACCACCTTGAAAAATTTCCTAATATTGCAAATATTAAAAAAAAAAACTTGGAATCGATTCATAAAGTTTGGAGTTATGCGATAACATAAAAATAAAACCATACGGATTGAATTAAGAACCTTCTAATGTTTTTGAAAGCAGTCAAAAATTAAAATTTCCGTTCTTCTTATTGTGTGAAAATGTAATTCCAGGTTTGTTGGAAGGTACGACTTTCTCACAGAGTTGATAGTTCTCCGCGATATCGAGCTGATTAAGCAGGTTACAGTCAAAGACTTTGAATATTTCCTAGACCACCGTACGACCATAAACGAGAATGATATACTCGGGAGAAACTTGGTTTCCCTAAAAGGTGCGTATCTTCAACTATTACTACAAATTATCTATCTCACCAATACTCTAGACACAATGTAGATGGTCTTCTTAGAATGTAAATTTTCAGTTCGTAATACAATCTTCATTGTAAAATTTAGAATAAGTATCAGAACTATTTTATTTATGTAATAAATCATTACAGTGCTTATGACAAAACAAACAATCAAAAATATAGAACTCTACCACTCGTTCGGAATGCATTTGCGGAGAAGAATGGACAAGAAAGTCCATGGTTACATAACTTCTATATCTAATGTTTCCAGGTCAAGAATGGAAGGATATGCGTTCTACTCTTAGTCCAGCTTTTACCAGCTCTAAAATACGACTAATGGTGCCATTTATGGTGGATGTTGGCGACCAGATGATACGATGCTTAAAAAAAAAGATAGAAGGCTCAAATGGTTAGTGCCCTAACTCTTAAATTTATAATGATGACATGTTTTGTTCAGCTGCTTGATGTATCTTTATGTATAGTGGGGCACCTTGACGTGGACTGCAAAGACTTGACTACGAGGTACGCGAACGACGTGATAGCCTCCTGCGCCTTCGGTCTTAAAGTCGACTCTCACACCGAAGAGAATAACGATTTCTATATGAATGGAAAGAAGGCGTCCACTTTTTCATTCCGCCAAATTATGATGTTCGTCGTCGCCGCGAATTTTCCAAAAGTAGCAAAGGTATTTTTTACAAACTCTATTTTTCAATTTGAGGCATTTCTCTGTATATAATTTAGTTTTATTATTGTTGTATTCATAGTAAACAAGGTTTAGTTGGAGGAAGGATTAATTATTTCTAAATAAAACGTTGTTGGTAGATATTATTCCATTAATTTTGTTCGACATGTACAAAGTTTTAAGATATTTATTTCATTTTTAATTTATGTAACACATACGTTGTATAACTACTTATATAAAGAAATATTTATTTTACAGTTTTTAAAAATAAACTTATTTGGCAAGTCCACAAGTGCATTCTTCAGAAGCTTAGTGTTTGACACTATGAGAAATCGAGAGGAGCGCAAGATTATTCGACCTGACATGATACATCTGCTGATGGAAGCTAAGAAAGGTAGGCTCAGTATTTTAATATAACTCTTTATCTACCCAGTTAATAGAGAAGCGATTTCATTATATTTTTGTTCAATAGGAAGACTAAATCATGAAGAGAAGTCAAGTGAACCAATTGACACTGATGATGCTGGGTTTGCTGTGGTTGAAGAATCTACCGTGGGGACGAAAAAAATCAGCAGAGGTTAGTCAAAAACAAAATTTATTTGCACGGCAAGTAGAAGAAAATCGTGAAAGAGGACTAACTTTTGAAGAGTACAACTTTTTTAATATTTATCTTAAGAAGGTTGGAATTTATTCCTTGCTCTTACAGCGTTTCGTTCACTTTGCCTGCCACCTTCCCCAGGTCAATAATAGCAATTATTTATATATTATCTATTCTGCAGAGTGGACCGATAATGATTTGTTAGCTCAGGCAGTTTTATTCTTCTTGGCTGGCTTCGAGACTGTATCAGCAGGTATGTCGTTCCTACTATTCGAGCTGGCTGTGAATCCAGAGGTGCAAGATCACTTAGCTCAAGAAATCAAGGAATACAATGCTAAGCATGGAGGAAAGTTTGATTTTAACTCTATACAGAAGATGACATATATGGATATGGTTGTGTCAGGTAAATATATTTTTAGGTTTTTATAGATTTATTCTTTTGAAATGCAATTTTGAATATTGTTTCCTATTTTAGAGTTATTAAGAATGTGGCCACCAGGAGTTCTTCTCGACAGGCTTTGCATAAAAGATTACAATCTTGGAAAACCTAACAAAGATGCGAAAGAGGATTTCATCGTAAGACTAAACCTTACACAGAATATTTCTGCTGTCTTAGTACTTTGATACATTTTAAATTACTTTACAGATTCGGAAAGACTCTGGCATCATAATACCCGTGTACCCGATCCATCGCGACCCTAAGTACTATCCAAATCCAAATAAATTCGACCCCGAGCGATTTTCAGAGGAGAACAAACATATGATCCAGCCTTTTACGTATATACCGTTTGGATCGGGACCCAGAAACTGCATAGGTAATTGTCTTTTCTAATCGCCAATTAGACTGTTATTAGATAATCGAGCGCACTTTCGTAAATGGAATATGGCTGACCCTAGGCAAACTATTACGCTGCGTGCTCCGCTCTCATGCATAAGTTTCCATACTGTTTGTCAGCATTGCATGAACTTAGTACTCAGATGAACACAGTCTCCCAAGGGAATTCTATTCAGCTGCGCCTCAATTCACGGCACTTCTAATTTTAGAGATATCATAGCCGATAGGCTTACTTAGCGAAGCGAGAAAAGATATGTTAGAGTATGTTTTTCCCTCATTATAATAATTTTAATCAATTAAAAAATATTTTACAACCTTTTTCAGAAAAAATGGCACTATTATCAATATAGAAAAAAAATCGTTGTTATGCCTTGTCCAAAGCATCGTCTTGTCTAGGTCTATGGTGGATTGCAATTACATGTAATTGGTTTAAATAGTGTTACGCCAGATACTGCTCTACTCCAGTGGTTTTATTGTCTAATTCCCAGGGTCAAGATTCGCCCTCTGCGAGATGAAAGTGATAACGTATCAGGTCCTGCAGCATTTCGTAATTTCTCCCTGTGAGAAGACAATCATCCCGGCAGAGCTCTCGTTGGAAAATTTCAACATTCAACTGAAAGGCGGCCATTGGCTCCGATTTAAAATCAGAACTTAGGTTTTACTTTGAACGATTACGTTCCTACTTTATGGACTGACTATTAGTAACTACCAAGTGGCAATAACATAATGATTTGTTTAAAATTATGTAAATATAAAATTGTTTAAAAACTATGATTATGGAAATAAACTATTAGACGTGTCATTTATACAATAAATAATTAAACTTTATTCATGTTGTGTAATTTAATAATGCTTCATGTTGTGTAATATAATAATGCTTCATGTTGTGTAATTTAATAATGCTTCATGTTGTATAATTTAATAATGCTTCATGTTGTGTAATTTAATAATGCTTCATGTTGTATAATTTAATAATGCTTCATGTTGTGTAATTTAATAATGCTTCATGTTGTGTAATTTAATAATGCTTCATGTTGTGTAATTTAATAATGCTTCATGTTGTGTAATTTAATAATGCTTCATGTTGTGTAATTTAATAATGCTTCATGTTGTGTAATTTAATAATGCTTCATGTTGTGTAATTTAATAATGCTTCATGTTGTATAATTTAATAATGCTTCATGTTGTGTAATTTAATAATGCTTCATGTTGTGTAATTTAATAATGCTTCATGTTGTGTAATTTAATAATGCTTCATGTTGTGTAATTTAATAATGCTTCATGTTGTGTAATTTAATAATGCTTCATGTTGTGTAATTTAATAATGCTTCATGTTGTGTAATTTAATAATGCTTCATGTTGTGTAATTTAATAATGCTTCATGTTGTGTAATTTAATAATGCTTCATGTTGTGTAATTTAATAATGCTTCATGTTGTGTAATTTAATAATGCTTCATGTTGTGTAATTTAATAATGCTTCATGTTGTGTAATTTAATAATGCTTCATGTTGTGTAATTTAATAATGCTTCATGTTGTGTAATTTAATAATGCTTCATGTTGTGTAATTTAATAATGCTTCATGTTGTGTAATTTAATAATGCTTCATGTTGTGTAATTTAATAATGCTTCATGTTGTGTAATTTAATAATGCTTCATGTTGTGTAATTTAATAATGCTTCATGTTGTGTAATTTAATAATGCTTCATGTTTTGTAATTTAATAATGCTTCATGTTGTATAATTTAATAATGCTTCATGTTGTGTAATTTAATAATGCTTCATGTTGTGTAATTTAATAATGCTTCATGTTGTGTAATTTGATAATGCTTCATGTTGTCTAATTTAATAATGCTTCATGTTGTGTAATTTAATAATGCTTCATGTTGTGTAATTTAATAATGCTTCATGTTGTATAATTTAATAATGCTTCATGTTGTGTAATTTAATAATGCTTCATGTTGTGTAATTTGATAATGCTTCATGTTGTCTAATTTAATAATGCTTCATGTTGTGTAATTTAATAATGCTTCATGTTGTGTAATTTAATAATGCTTCATGTTGTGTAATTTAATAATGCTTCATGTTGTGTAATTTAATAATGCTTCATGTTGTGTAATTTAATAATGCTTCATGTTGTGTAATTTAATAATGCTTCATGTTGTGTAATTTAATAATGCTTCATGTTGTGTAATTTAATAATGCTTCATGTTGTGTAATTTAATAATGCTTCATGTTGTGTAATTTAATAATGCTTCATGTTGTGTAATTTAATAATGCTTCATGTTGTGTAATTTAATAATGCTTCATGTTGTGTAATTTAATAATGCTAATTACGTAATAAGTAACGGAGGATTTTAAGATCGTCATTCTTTGTCGACGTAAAGCCTAAATGATGAGTGATTGTCTTGTTTATGTTTAATAGCAACAAAGTGTGAACGGTCGTCTGTGAAAGAAGACGTGTGAATTACAAACATACTCCAAATATTGGTCATTTAATATCAGTGAAATTGACATTTTATGAGAATCCAAAAGTAAGTTGTTTTGTTTGTATTACGTAATAAGTAACGGAGGATTTTACGATCGTCATTCTTTGTCGACGTAAATCCTAAATGATGAGTGATCGTCGCCATCTCAATTGAGCTTATTGCTGAGCAGACTGCCCAATTGGTTCTTGTTTAAGTTTAACAGCAACAAAGTGTGAACGGTCGTCTGTGAAACAAGACGTGTGAATTACAAACATACTCCAAATATTGGTCATATAAAATTAATATTGGTGAATTTGACATTTTATGAGAATCCAACAGTAAGTTGTTTTGTTTGTATACCAACCAATGTTGTAATCTGTATTTATATAATATATGTGCGACTTCAAACCGGGAACTCCGCTAGTAACAACCTAGAACTCAGAACTTTTACATCCATATTAATCAATTGAAACCTCGTAATATTGGTCATTTTGTTCGCTATGCCTCGTCTATTTATGGTAGATAATAATTCAGAATCAGAATCAGAATATTTTTTATTCATATAAACCAATACAGGCACTTATGAATCGTCAATAAATAATAATAGTAGTATCTCTACCACCCATTCGGAATGCATTTCCTATGGAGAAGAATGGGCAAGAAACTCCATGGTTGCTTTTTTCAAATAAGGATTTACATTTTTGTGTTTTTCTTAATTAACAATTATACAATATAAAGTTAATGAGGCTATACATTCTCAAAACACAATTAAATCACTAAACAATCTACATGTTGGACAAGATTTAAAGGTAGGAAGGAGGAGGAAAACGGGACAAATAGCTAAAATCCCTTAAACTAGTTCCTGTGGAGCCGGACCAGCGCCTGACCAAGCGTGTTTATCCTCTAAATAATCACCTATTGTGTAGTATGCGCGCCTGCATAGTGTATGTCTAATGCAAGTTTTAAATTTAGTTTCATTTAGGTTAATGACGTTAGGGGGAATTTTATTATAAAATTTGACACAGTACCCCATGAAAGATGTGTGAATTTTCGCCAGTCGAAAGTGTGGTTGGTCTAATTTATCTTTATTTCTAGTGTTAAAACGATGGCCATCACCTACTTTTCGAAACAGATGTAAATTTTTCCTTACGTACATGATATTCTCGTAGATATATTGGCATGGGACCGTCATTATGTTGATATCTTTGAAGAGTTCTCTTAGGGAGTCGCGACTACCTAAAGTATAGATGGCCCTAATGGCCCTCTTCTGTAAAATAAAAACGGACTCAATATCAGTGGCCCTACCCCACAATAGAATACCGTACGACATGATACTGTGAAAGTAGCTAAAATAAACTATTCTCGCGGTGTCTACATCAGTTAGCTGTCTGATCTTTCTGACATTCAAGTTTCAGATACAGTAAACAGATTGAAATATGTGCATTTGTATCTTGAAAGCTAAGACACAAAAAAAAATCCGGACTGCCTTTTTTCTTAAACAACTATTACCTACAGGTCATGATTCTGCTAATAATTTGGACTGTAGTGCTGGTGGCTGTCGGGGTGCTGTACCTCCGTCAGCTGTACTCGAGGTTCGACCGGTACAGAGTCAAATATACCAGGCCTTACCCCATTGTGGGCAACATGGACAAAATCCTGCTGCGACGCATACATATCGCTTATGATTTGGCTGATCTTTACAATAGTTTTCCTGAAGAAAGGTAACGTTGTTCTTATAGCTGTTAGCCCCAAAATGTATGCAAAGTCCAGTTATTTACAGTGGCATACTTTTGTAATGAACAATGCAACAAGGCTTGAAATAATAATTGCTTCGTATGATTTTTTAAATTTTAATACATACTTGAATAGTCTATTGTCTTCCAAAAATGTGATATATAAATAATCTTTACGCGGGACATAATCGTTGAGCGCCAATAGCTTAGTGGCTAGATAAACTGCCTTAGTAAGCGAGAGGTGTTGGGTTAGATCCACGCCCCAGCCTATATATTGTTGATGTGAACCTAGGTACTCCTAGCAAAGAATTTGACCAGTAAATGTTGTATACTCACAACACTAGTAAACTTTTTAAAAATAACATAAAGTCTAACCTTCTTACGTTAAGGTTCGTGGGAAGATTTGAGTTCTTGAGTGAGATGGTGGTGATCCGCGACTTACAACTGGTGAAGAAGATCTTAATTAAAGACTTTGAGTACTTCCTCGATCACCGCGCGGGACAAAGCAATGCCGGCACGTTCTTCGAGAAAACTTTGTTTTTTATGACTGGTAAGTGATGTAGATAGGATAAGCGAGGAAATAGTAGATGAAACGACATAGATATATTTTTCTAAACAATACCGTTAGTTGTTGGCGTGAAAAGGATCAAGAATAGCGACGACCCTAAGTCAAAGACGGAGTGTACTATGGTCTCAGATAAAGTATATCGATATATCATACGCATTGAATATAACCAATGGATGCATTTGGTGGAGTAACGACCTCTTGTGTGAAAGAATTAGGAGGACTTATATCTATAAATATACTTCTAACAGCTGATAGAATGATTGAAGCAAAACAACAAATTTAGCATCACCATTTTAAGTTGAATTCAACTAAGTATACAAACAAAGTTCCGGGTTTCATAACATATTTACAGGTCAAGAATGGAAGGATATGCGTTCTACATTAAGTCCAGCATTCACAAGTTCCAAAATGCGTGCAATGGTCCCGTTAATGGTTGAGGTTGGGGATCTAATGATGAAATCTTTGAAGATGAAACTTGAAGCGTCGAAAGGTTAGTGCCAGAATAATTAAATATAGCAAAAAATCTCACAAAGACAACTAAAATGCAACCAAAAGACACGTATAGTAACGTTGCATTTTAATTTCAGATGGCTATTTAGACGTGGAATGCAAAGACCTGACATCACGGTACGCTAATGACGTCATCGCATCTTGCGTGTTTGGCCTTAAGGTGGACTCTCACACCGAGGAGGAAAATGAATTCTACGCGAATGCTAAGAAAACAGCTACATTTAAATTTCAACAAATGATTATATTTTTTCTTATGACGAATTTCCCGAAAATCGTTAGGGTGAGGTTATAAATTTGTGTACAGAAAGTAAATGATTTTGGAAATCATCGTCAATGCACTTGTAATTACAAAACCAAGAAGTTCTTAATGTTGATGTGTCGATTGATGTTTCAATAATTCGTTTTTAGTTCTTCAAACTTGACGTATTTTCGGTGGAGTCTCAGAATTTTCTGACTAATTTAGTATTAAACACGATGAATGAAAGAGAATTACGGAAAATCGTCAGGCCAGACATGGTCAACATACTAATAGAGGCGAGAAAAGGTAGTGACTGAATTCTATAGGAATTGTCACTCATGATCAGAAAGATATTATATATATTTACTTTATTGTAGGTAAAATAACCCACGAGGAAAAGAATAACGACGTAAAAGTAGACGCTGGATTCGCTACGGTCGAGGAATCTTCTGTTGGAAAACAAAATATTAATAGAGGTACATTACTTGTTGAAATTAAACAAGTTGTTACTATTTTTTTGTTATCTTTGGCTGTTCTGTAATACAAAAAGTGAATTGTTCAACAAAATTAGTTTATCAGCAACTTCCGTTGTTATGCAGATGACAGTACAGGAGATGCTCTTTACACCGGTCGTGCTAATATTTCTAGGGCAAACGTTGATGAGTGTCGGAACAAACTTGTGTCTGAAGTCGAGACTTCTTTACATCTAGTCCCGAACTGGGGCAAACTGAACTTGGTGCACCAATTCAACCCCAAAAAGACACAAATTTGTACGTTCAGCGCCAAAAAGAACCCCTTTGTCGCATCTCCTCGTTTCAAAGACACTCTCCTTAATGCCAACCCAAGTATAGGGATCCTTGGAGTCGACATATTGAACGACGTGCAATTCCGCGATCATCTGGAAAGTAAGGCCAAGTTGGCCTCCAAAAAGCTGGGTGTGCTCGGTAGGGCGAGGCGGTATTTCACGGCGGCTCATCGCCTGCAACTTTACAAGGCGCAAGTCCGTCCTCACATGGAATACTGCTCTCACCTTTGGGCCGGTGCACCACAGTACCAATTTCTTCCTTTTGACCGCCTGCAACGAAGGGCAGTTCGAATTGTTGATGACAAAAAGCTTACTGATCGGCTAGACCCCCTGGCGTTGCGTAGAGATGTAGGCTCTCTCTGCATTTTCTACCGCTTCTATCATGGAGAGTGTTCCGAGGAATTGTTCGGTATTATACCTGCTGCTGAATTCCACCATCGCACGGCTCGCCACAGACTGCATTACCATCCTCACCATCTGGATGAATGGAGTGCCAGTACAGTGCGATTTACCAGGAATTTTCTCCCTCGCACCACCAAATTGTGGAATGAACTTCCTGCAGCGGTGTTCTCGGACCGATGCGACAAAGGTATCTTCAAGAAACGAGCATACTCATTCCTTAAAGGCCGGCAACGCACTTGCGATGCCCCTGGTGTTGCAGGTGTCCATGGGTGGCGTTGATCACTTACCATCAGGTGAAACGTCTGTACGTTTGCCTTCCTATCTTATAAAAAAAATTAAAATAAAATGCTAATACTTATCATCTGTTTCTAGAATGGACCAATAAGGACCTAATAGCCCAAGGCGCAATATTCTTCATAGCTGGTTACGAAGGCGTATCCTCGGCCATGTCCTTCCTGATGTATGAACTGGCTATGAACCCCGCTGTTCAGGAACGCTTGGCTCAGGAGATCAGAGACCACGACGCTCGGAGTGGTGGCCAATTCGACTTTAAGACAATACAGAACATGACTTATTTAGATATGGTCGTGTCTGGTCAGTATATTTAAGAGAGTTTAGTTTGACTAAGGTTAGGAATTTTCCGTAGCAACTACACCTAGAATTTTTTTTAGTAAAGGTCTGCCTGTCTTTTATATACGAGTATAAAGGTCTGCAGGTCTTTTATAATTGTATCTGCCTCATATTTTTTTATACATAATTACAAGCAATGTGAGATTATAAAGTAGTTTCGTTAGTCCCTCCAACTAAGCTAAATGCTTGTGCTAGGATTGCGCTCACAATAATAGTTTAAAACCCAGGGTGGGGATTGAAACCGGAACCTCTCAGTTACCAGTAGGGTGATTTTAAAACACTCGGAATCGAATTCGGAAACGGAATCGAAAACTTTGAGTTGTCGATTCCGTTTCCGACGGTATGTCAAAACGCGATTTTGAATAGCGGACGGAAGGGCCAATTGGAAAGTTCCGACGTCGGAAAGATTGTGTGCGTTTACAAAGAACGTTTAAAAATGGTAGAAATAGTAGAAATAAAATTCAATTACAAAACAGTTATTAATACGAATTTTTTTGGCCAAAAAGTCTTATATAAACACACTTATCATAATTATAAAATTGGAAATTGATTACTTGTTTAAATTGTCGATTTAAAACTTACTCTCCTTCATTATTTTTGGTTATAACGAACCTCGAAAATTTTTACTGATACGTCAAAGTGAAAGTGAAGGGTAACATCACGCCTTTGCAACCACGAAGTTTCAGAGCTACGTTATAGATGGCGCATGGCGCTGTATTTCGGTAAATAAAAACACAACCACGAAGTGAATAATGCAGCACGATTGTTTGCCGGCGCTGCACAGCAGCCGCCCTATGTTGTCTCCTATAAGATAATATTCCATCCTATCGAAGGTTGAAGGGAATAATTTTCACAATAATGTAAAGGGCCATAAAGCAACGTTAATGGGTTTATTTTAAACACTCTTTAGTACTGACTTACCTTAAATATTATACAAGTATTTAGATAACACTTAAATTTGGTATTTTATTTATGTTTGTGTTCAATTTCGGAAGCTTTCCGCGAGGAAAAAGGTGTCGGAAACTTTCCGTCGATTCGGATGGGTTTATCCGACGAGAAATGTCAAAAATCGTCGGGTCCGGAAATCAAAATAGCGATGGCTGGAATCCGTGACGGAAAGATCCGATTCCGTTTCCGAATTCGATTCCGAGTGTTTTAAAATCACCCTGCAGGTGGCTTGTCTAACCACTAGGCAATTTGTTTCCGACTTTGCAACTATACATTTACTTGTGGATTGTGAGTTTGATACTCAACTATGTATATTAGTAGTAGGTACCATCAAAACTAAGTAAATTCTGTTTTTGGCATTTCGGTTCCACTTAAATTTATAGAAAGTTTTGATCAATGGTTGCAATGCTATTGTAGATGGTTTGTAGATATATTGTAAACTATAATTTTGGCGGTTATTTATTAGATGGCCGAGGGCTACTGTATGGTTTACCGCTAAAGTGTTTTACGCAGACGCCAGCGATAAGCGCTCGTGACACACGAGTTAAGCTGATGGTAGAGCTACTGTTTTTTATTTTTGGTGTTTTTTTAGAACTTTTGCGTTTATGGTCACCAGCTGTCGCTATGGATAGAATATGTGTTAAAGATTATAATCTCGGGAAACCGAATGATAATGCAGAAAGGGACTTCATAGTAAGTTACTAATCAATTTGGTAATTATAATTCATACATACATAAATCGGTAATACATTTTAGGTGAGCTACAGTTATCAGTCAATATTCTTAGCTAGGTAAATTCTATATTTTGGAATTAGAACCTATTATTTTTAATTGTAGATTAAATAATGTCTATATAATATCTATTTATTTATTTATCTATGTAATATATATTTTTCAGATACGTAAAGGCACTGGAATAATGATACCAGTTTATGGATTCCATAGAGATCCCAACTTTTATCCGGATCCAGAGAAGTTCGACCCGGAGCGCTTTTCTGAAACAAATAAACATAAGATACATCCATTGGCTTACATGCCTTTTGGAATTGGACCTAGAAATTGTATAGGTATTTTATTTTTATTTTTATCTTAAGCTACTACATCCCTTTTAACGTCCCACTGCTGGGAACGGGCCTCCCCTCAATGCGAGGGGGATTCAGGCCATAGTCCACCACGCCGGCCCAGTGCGGGTTGGCAGACTTCTTTTTTTTTTTGTTTTTTTTATGAGATAGGGAGACAAACGAGCAGACGATTCACCTGATGGTAAGTGATCAACTTCACACATGTATCGGAAACTAGTCAAGTTCCCTCAGACGTGCAGGTTTCCTCACGATGTTTTCCTTCACCGTCTTATAGCAAGTGATAATCACGGATGAAAATGAGATTCGCACATAAATGCCAGAGGTGCGAGCCGGGGTTTGAACCTGCACACTTTGATTGCAAGGCGTGCGTTCGACCACACGGCTACCACTGCCTTATCTTAAGCTAGGTTTATAAATATTTATGTATACAGACCAATTAACACAATCTCTTAAGCAGTATCACTTTATTATTACGTTGATAGTTTTGACATTTATTGTATTAAGAGTGCGTTAAAAAATCATCGTAATTTTAATGCAGTGCGTTTGTATGCGTTTGTTTGATGATTTATTTCGAAAGAAATAACGTTAGACGATACCCCGTTAAAATAATTAGGAAACCTTACTTCTATAATGTTAAGGCATTATTGTTTTAATGTTATTTTATATTTTTTGTCAGTTTATGTAGTTACTAAATTACTTTCAAGAAAAGTGCAACAAGGTTGGTAGGAGGTCTGATGTTATGAATAAAAATATAACTTTGAATCAGAGGATCAAATAGATTTCATGTCCATTCGTTCCACAGGTTCAAGGTTCGCGTTGTGCGAGTTGAAAGTGATGATTTACCAGATTTTGCAGCACATAGAGCTCTCCCCCTGTGAGAGGACCAGCAGGGACCCTCAACTTGCGACGGATAGCTTCAACCTCAAGCTCAAAGAAGACCACTGGCTAAGGTTCAGAGCAAGGGTATAAAAGGACTGTTAGTTTTTTGCAAGCTACTCTACTAACACATGATAATAGATACACAAAGCACCTGTCCGTAGCCTTACGGCTTCTTTCATACGCTACAGTCAGCTGCCTGGTATTTATGTGCAAAACGGGAACGGATGGGCTGAATGTTTGTATGGAAGCGTTCAGGTTCTTTCGATGTACAGGAGTCCCGTAATTCTAATGCAATAATAATGTAAAATGTTCTGCCACTACACGTTCCCATTCAACCCGTTCATACGAGGGAGCTGGTTTTACCGTGAGAATGAAATCTTAAGACGGACCTTGTGGTATGGAGCTGCATTTTTATATTTAAAGGTTTTTATAATTATTTGAAGTTATTGTGTACGGAGTTGCTGATCAATAAAAATATTGAATTTTTGATAAAACTTAAATAGTATGATTACTTATCTATATACAAAACAATCAATTGCTGTTCGATAATCTCTTAGTGAGATTAACTCAAAAATGGCTTGACTGGTTAGATTTTTTTATTGTTGAGTGATGTGACTAGAAACTTATGATTTTCTGATTTTTCCCTATAGTTACGCTATAAGACATTGCTTCTTGCCAAATTTCATTATTCTAGGTCAAAGGGAAGTACCCTATGGGTTTTGATTGCCTTGCGAATCAAAATATGCGGCATAAACGGTCGTATCTTCTGTTTGCGTTGACTTACACGTTTGATATATATTTACGGCTCCAAGGTATTAGAGATCTGAGTATTTGATTTAAATTTCAACCCGATACGACCACGCGTTCAGAAGAAAAAGGGTTGTGACAGACAGACAGACCAACAGTGAAGTGAACTATATAGGTAACTTTTTCCTTTTGTGGTACGGAACCCTAATAATGAAAATAAATTGTTGGTTCATCGGATAAGAAGTTCGCCGGGTTATCTAGTAAATAATAAAATCAAATGTAAACGAACTTTGTAATGGGCGTTGCCGTGTCAATGCGGCTCAGTCAGTTAATTATATGTTAATGACAAGTTGTCCATACGCTCATTAATCATAACACAATCTTTACGCGTCATTTGTTACCATTTTCACCAAACCGATACCCGGTTATTGTTTTGTACTAAATGTGTTATTATTTTGAGCCGCGCCGCGGGCCGGGTAATCGGCCCGAGTATCCATTCCCCCGGATAATTGCCACAGCGAATTATCTCGCACAATTATATCGGACGCCTCACAAACAGATCTCTCATAAAATACCTTTTGTTTTATTAGGTATAATTTGATGTTTTTGTTACTGTTTTAATATTTATTACGGGTTGAATTGAGAACGACCTCCTATTTTGAACTCGGTTGCATATGAATATTTAAAAATACTTGAGTTAATAACTATACAAGTTCGTATATAATTGTAACTCATACATTTGTAGTCAGATCAAAAATTTTGTTCTTATAATCTAATATCATAATTTTCGTAGGACTCCCTTAATTCATACATACATATACTCACGCCTATATCCCATGGGGGTAGGCAGAGACTACCGTTAGCCACACGCTACAATCCCGACATACCTCTTTCGCTTCATCCACAGTCATACATCTTTTCATGCACTGCCGTCGGTTTAGGGTGCTACGGACTTGATCTTTCTGGAAGAGACCGTTAATCTGGCCGTGAAAGGTCCTCCTCGGGCGCCCTCTTCCGACTCTTAATTCATTGCTCAGGTTATGCCTTCTTTCACTAAATAAATACAGAATAAATGATTTGACTTTGATTGCGACTGATAACTGCTTCCTAATTAGGCGTTTCCTAGAGTTGTTGAACACGACCCTTACTCTTGCAAAAAGGATAATACAATAAGTCAAAGCCCTGTTGTATTTATTATACGAGTAGATATAGAAATAATAAATTGAATTAATGTGGATTCTATTCCTTACTCATTCGCGTAATTCCTTGAACATACTAAGGGGAACGAATTCACTTCAGTTCTTTTTAAAATGTACTCTATGATATATACATTAAGGTTGAATGTTAATGCCAAAGCTACATGACCTAAGATTCATTGAAAAATATGCTTTCATCTTGAGTTAATACAGTTTGTTTTGGCATTTGCAAAATAATCATTGCGCGCGATTTGAAGGACCTATTTGTACAGCGAATGATGAGCAAGCGAGCTGGGCGGATAATGGATACTATCCGGATTAATTACCGCAGACAATTATTCCCGACCGATAATATCATCCCCTATCCGGAACGACTGTGGCGTTTATTTTCAGATTTTAATCATTCCGATTGAATGAACAGCGATTTTTAAACATCGACAGACATGTGGGGTATGTCGTAAAACCAAATAGATTATGTTAACCTTGTTGATATTGGATTCCCGTAATAACCGAAGAACATCAAGGTATCGCCAGTTTGGTTGAACTTCAATTTTCGAGATTAACGTATTAATTCAATCCTAGTTACTCGCAGACCACGGTAAATTCTGAAAAGGCAATTCCCGTTATTTGCCGCTAGTGGGAACGTACTTGCATCCAGTAATTGTAGCATGAGCGCCAAGACTATACTCGTATCACGCAATATATCGATTTTGTCTCTTTCTCTCGTGTGAAATAAGACAAAGAGCGAGCGAGCGAATCTGCGACAGAGGTGTGTAGTCTTGACAAGCTTGCTAACTCTACGCGTTAGGTGAGCCGTGTGACCTTCACTCGAACCTATACACCAAACTGTCTTTTCTTTTCGTGTCTGGCTATTCTGATTTGCGCGCTTACTAAGAAAACGACTAATAACTCTATAAACATTAAGTGCGGTAATTAAGAAAGATTTTAGCGGAATTAACGACAAAAGAATGGCGTGTCTCCGAAGTCATTATGCAAAAGGCGATCGTTGCAGCTCCAACCTTGTTCCGTCTACAAGCTTGATAGGTATTTGGTTAACGAGTTTCTGATTTAACGAACATTTTAGAACGGAGTAGGTACAGGTATCTACTTTCTTAACAATAACAGGAGTGTGTTGCTTGTAATTTTAATGTACATATTGAGTTTTTGCTTATATTTTTTTATCATGTGTCCTTAGATAACGTAGTGTTGCTCGGGGCGGGGCAATGTGACAGATTATTAATCAGGGCCTGACGTCACGCGTCGCCTGCAGATTGACGCAGATGATGCGAGGAATGGTGGTACATGTATTAGACTATAGCGTTATTCTCCCTACTACTACCGCTAGCTGTGTGGCGACCCTATGTTGCCACAAACAGAACTACTACAATACGCCAATAGATGGCGCTCACTGCACTGGGTAGTTGCGGGTTCGATTCCCGCTGGCGGATTTTTTTGAAAATGGCCTTCCCATGATTTTCTCTCGTCTGAGTGTATATGGGACCGCCCCCAGTCCATTGTATAGCACCTATAGTACACGCTTTGCTAAGTTTGGGATCATATGATGAGTATTATGTTGTCTGGCGATATTAATACGTTAGCAAACGTACTTCAAAATAGGTTATAGAAAGGTCCATGAGTGTGTACGTGCGCAAATGTGAAAAGCAGAAACGTATCCCGAAATATCCAATTGTACACCCGAGCTGAAATATATTTAAAAAAATCATAACTCCTTAATAAAATTAGAAAAACTTCAACGCTGTATCATTTTTTTTTTCGTCGCAGTGGTAGCCGAGTGGTCCAACGCACGCCTTGCAATCAAAGTGTGCAGGTTCAAACCCCGGCTCGCACCTCTGGGATTTATGTGCAAATCTCATTTTTATCCGAGATTATCACTTGCTATGAAACGGTGAAGTAAAACATCGTGAGGAAACCTGCACGTCTGAGGGAACTTGTCTAGTTCTCGATAGATGTGTGAAGTCTGCCAACCCGCACTGGGCCAACGTGGTGGACTATGGCCTGAATCCCCCTTGCATTGAAGGGAGGCCCGTGCCTAGTAGTGGGACGTTAAAAGGGCTGTAGTAGTAGACAGACGAAACTATAGACCATTGAACGCAACTTTTTTCTTTAATAAATTCAATATCAATCAGTCATTTAGGCCAATTTTCGAGATACAACATTTCCGCTTTCTGCCGTCAATATGTAAATAACCAAAAGCGATAATTTGGCAACTTGGACCGAAATCCCAGTCTATTTATTATCCATTGAACACCCTCCCGGGTGCGTTTTGAACCCCGATTGATCGGCGTCGCGCGTCAAACGTTCCGCGCCGCTGCCATGTGGGACACGGCGCGGGTAAAAAAACCAGAATACACTGTTTATTTTTTTGTACGTGACCCTAATGTTCTGACCTCTATTGACAGGCTTCATTTTATTGTATACATAAATGTATACAATAAAAATCACACACACATTTGTAAAAGTGTCGTTACAAAATTTTCGTTTCAATTTTTCGTCTTAATTTTTTCCGTCTAGCCCTTTCGCAACGCGCGATAAGGAACTACGTTCCAAAATATTAGCCAGTTCCTTGTTCGCTTGATAAATTTCTCATAATATATTTATAGGGGCTCTACAGATAACGATCTTGATTAGTCGGCAAATTTAGAACCATTCGTACAGTCTGAAAATAGAGACTTGAATTATACGCATAGGTACCTACGCACTGAAAGCCTCAAACTCAATGCGAAAACGCTGTAAAGCCTAGCCTTACGCGGCACTATATGACGAAGATTTATTAAGTAATTTCAGCTCTCCACTAAACTTATGACGTAGGCTTGCTCACATGAAGTTACATAGTCAGTCTGTCAATTGAAGGTCGAATATAATGTTATAAAAATACTAACAAAAATTGCTGAAAACTAAGGTTACCTATTCAATTATGATTAGCTAATTATGTATTACTAATGGCTAAGCTTGCGCAAGCATCAATAGGCACTATTCACATGATCAAGCCGGCTATCAGATAATTACGGTTTCCACGGTTTAAAATTTTACCTGCCTTCCCCGAAGTTGCAATACGCAGAAATAAACTGCACATTACTCGAACTATAGATTGTAGTCTCATAGTCCACTACGATGTTCGATTAACGAATTTAAGTTATTAATTATTTTTTTTGATGTTCGTTGTGAAACATCTTATGGCGCGCTTGGCGAGTGACAGCGACTGTTGATGCGGCGATGCCGTGATCCCATAACTTCCAGCAGCTTCGTGGCTCCTCGGTTCTTTCCGGCGCTTAGACTCCGCCCACCGGCTGACTCCACTCACTCGCAAACTCGCCGCTACGACGTTTATGTTTTATGTTTCATATCTGCCAGGCGTCTCGCGACGGAGGACGTGGTGTGACCCACGCCGCCGTGTGGAGGAGGTGTCTGCTCGCGCGGACAGCCGCTGGCGGGGTAACGGATGTGTGCGAAAGGTTCCCGTGACCCCTCCGATATCGCGGGTGATTGGATCACCATGGGTTTTTAGTGGATATACGGCTTCGCTGGGACTTCCACATAATCCCTTCATCTCCCCCAAGATGAAGGGGTATCCATAAAGGATTTTCCCATGTTAAAAAAAAAAAAAGGCGTCTCGCGACGGCTCAGTTTTATGGTTTTTTTAATATATCGTCATATGCCTCCAAAACAAGCAAAGTAAGCAAAGTACTATGGGTACCATACAATGGACTGGGGGTGGTTGCAGTTTAATCCATACAAGGGCAAATTCCAAAAAGGTCATATCCGAAATTTGCCACTGCTGGGAATAGATCCCGCAACCATCCGGTGCAGTGATAACAAACCACTAGACTAAGCCGTCATCACATTTCACACACAACACTATTCAGGATGTATCAGAAGTCTGAAATAATACTTTGGGTACGTATACGGTAGCTCATAATATGAAGATGCTTAGTGAAGACAGTTTATACCTAACTATCATTGTTTCTGAGCTGTTTCAGACCTTTGAATATTTGTCACAGGTATCATGTTCTGGCCGTTGGGTACATACATTACCCTATTCAGCAGTGTAAACTACACTTATGATGAGGGGTGACTACCAATATTCACAAAACAGAACATGATTTTTTACATAGAAATTGTCGACGTAAAAAAAGTTGGTAAAACATAGTTAAATTGCGATATTATTTTTACATGATTCAGTTATATACCCGACACTGATGCAAACGTCAAAGTATTCGTTCGGACTTCTGAAACATCCTGTATATTACAATTTACTTTGTATCCAATTACATAACCCTATATTGGTCCGTCCAAACTTTCCATCAACGCAAATGAATAACACCACATCGACGGTATGGGCGTCGTCAATAAGGCGTAAAGGGCCTAATCGCGGCCACTCCGAGTCGCCAACTCGAATGAGCATCTATCACGGGGCGCATTAAGGGCCACCAGGGACTTCGCCGCCAAATGGTTAGATAAACTTTGTTTATCGCCCGTACTAATTAAATTTGGACGTTATTAAGACGTCTTATTTTTAATGTAATAAAGAACGTTTTGGTATGAATGATAGAGATCTACTGCTTTCTACGAAATTAAAGAAATGATTAAATTTAATGGAATTATGTTACGTGTGTTGGTACAAGACGGCAATTCTTCTTTATTTTAACTTGTAGTAGACGCCTCGTCTCACCGAGTAACCACGTATTTTAAAGATCTCTCATGCTAAAAAACAAACTCGAATCCTGGTCTGGATCGCCCGCAGGCGTCGCGCTCCGTGTATCGGAACGTCGCTGCTAGCTGTCATTAAACGTCAACGTGTTCAGCGGGAACCGCGTATGTAATTTTTTCACAACAATAAAAAGTTTGCGACGTCTTCTATCTGCCGGTTGCGTATGGGTCATTCTTGCACTCCAGTTTTCCTCAACAAGATTAGAGTAAGAGATCATTCCCTCTGCGAGTGTGGATATGATGAAGGCTCTGTAGACCACATTTTCTTTTCCTGTCCCAAATATTCTATATCTCTGTATGATATCCTTCCTCCAGAAATTCCCCGTCCTATCAATTTCCAATCTCTACTCATGCTTGTAGATACTCCCTTTATTATTATTTTAATGAAATATATAACATCCCATAACATTAGATTGTAACATTTTAGTAGTATATTATAGGTTTTGCTTATTGTGTCGTTTATTCCCTTCTTACGTGTTATTTTGTGTTGTTCAGACAGAATTAACCGGCCAATCCCAATAAAAAGTCTACTTTGGTGTAAACGCCGATTGTTCAATCAATCTCCATCGTGTCTCCTCTACTACGTCGACATTGGCAGAATCACATTGGGCCTGACTCAATGGAAAGAGGCCATTAAGATAAAAAAAAAAAACAATAAAAAGTTTTCCAGTGAGTTTTGGCTCACTATATCAACAGTAAATTTGTATTAGTAAGTTTAGAAACGTGAATCATCGAATTAATTGTGCAAGTGACATGGGAAAACACAAACGCAAACGGGACAACGACATAGGCGAACTGTACAGGAAAGTGAAGAAGCTTAAAAAAGACATGAAAAGGAAAAAGAAACATACGAAAGGTGAGTTTATATAATTAAACACTAGCTAACCCTTCTAATCTGCTTAATTGAATACCCTTCAGAGGTTTTTTGTGGCGACAAGACATACCCCAAGTAGGTGTAACTGTCGCGACTTTTTTTTGTTTGTTGTGTCACCGGCCGGCAAAAATTAACAAGAAACATGAAACCCGTACATCTCATACGGACACATGGTTGGTACCTATCGACTGTCTTGCGAATTTTCTCGTGTGGTGATTAAGAAATCACCCGTGTGGATTATTTCTTGACATACATACGGTTTGAGAATATACTCGTGTGGCGTCAAGACGCAGCCCGTGTGGTATATTTCGTACCGTCAATACTATAAACACAGGCTTAGCCTAACCTACTGTCAAGTTTGGAATTGAGGAGACTTCCCTAACAAAAATCTCTTACCTTCACACAACTGCCTAGTTTTAAAAGTGGGATCATAAAACTTTCAGAATCACCATCAAGTGACACATCTGAAAACCTTAATCAAGGCGAAATGATGGACAAATTGAGAGAGATACAAAACACAATGGAGGATCAGGAACTGGACTTGACGGAGGAACAACAAACATTACAAGAACCGGACAGTGAATGTTTGATTGTGGATATAAACACCAATGATGAAAATGAAGTCTTGGGAGAAGACCCAACAAAAATAACAAAGTATGGGAAAGAAATCGGTGTTGCAATCACATCACGATGGGAACATATTTGCAAAGAAGGCCTAGCCAAAGATACAAAAACAGATTTGTTAAAATCTTGTACTCTACCTCAAAATTGTCGCTTCCTAGAAGCCCCTAACATAAATGCAGAAATAAAGGCCGCTCTATCGGACCCAGTATTAAAAAAAGATCAGATTCTGGCTGCCCAGCAAAACTTGCTGGGCCAAGCCACAGCTGGCATAGCCGTGGCTCTCAATGATATGATGAAAGAAAAAAATACAAATAGTATAAATACAACAAAAATAATAAGCAATGTTGGCCGTATACTATGTGAACTGTTCCATGTTCAAAGTAGCGCTAGACGCTCACTAATTCAATATGCCTTAAATAAGGAAAATCGAGACATAGTATCGCAGACAAAAATTGAAAACTATCTCTTTGGAGACAACTTGGCAGACATATTAAAAGCTGGAAAAGCAATAAATAAAACTGGCTCGGAAATCAAGTATTCCAAACCTCCGCCTGCTAAATCCAATGCAAAGAACAGCAGTACATCTTTAAACTACAGGGGCCCGCCTCGGATACAACAACAGCGCCGACCAGCACCGGGTGCAGGCAAGACAGTGAATACCACAATACCAACCTACAAGCCACGTCCATTCACTCAGAAAATGCGCTCACACAGAGACAGGAAGTAGAGGTACAGTATGTCGGCAGACTATACAAATTTTACCACAACTGGTGCTATTTAACCAATGTGTCCTAAAATGGGTAAAGGGGTATGAAATACCATTATCAGATGCCCCTTACCAATTTATACACCCACAAAGCAAAAACATTTCTGACTTAAAAATGCAGGAAACTGAGAAATCAATTTCACACTCCTATCAATTGGTGCAATAAGTGAGTGCCACTCAGTTGACAATCAAGTTTGTCTCCCATCTTTCTTACGCCTAAACCTAATGGAGAGTTTAGATTCATTCTCAATATAAAAACACTTAATAAATATATACCTACAACCCACTTCAAGCTTGAAGACATTAGAACAGCCATGATATTAATATCTCCCCATGACTATATGGTCAAAATTGACCTAAAGGAAGCATATTTTTGCATAAATATTCAAATTAAAATAAGTGACAAAAATAAAAAGTGAACTCTTATATTTCTCAAAACTAGAACACTGTAAAATAAGAGCCTTCGCACAATTCTTAGGTCTACCTCAGCCTGTCCAGCTGTTAAATATGGATGGCTGTATACCAAACAGTTTGAGAGAACAAAATACCTTAACCTAATTAATAATGATAATTATGAAAAAAATATGGCAATACCCAAATCACTTAAATCAGATTTTGACTGGTGGTTAAAACATATAGATAAATGTAATAATAACATCCGTTCAGACTCATATAGTAAAGAAATATTCTCAGATGCATCTTTGACTGGTTGGGGAGCAGCTTACAGCACTCACTCGCATTTAAACAAGTTGTGTCACAACTAAGACAGCCAGAGCTAGACGTTTTTGCAACCAGACTAAATAAAAAAAAAAAAAAAAAAAATACAAAATGACAGAGCTAGAGGAATCTTAGTGGCACCATATTGACCTACACAAACTTGGTACCCAGGGTTTATAAGTTTACTGGATTCTGAACCAAATTGCTTTCCACCTCACAGATCACTGACTTCAACCAGCGGACAGCCACACCCACTACATACCAGCCTTACCCTGGTGGCAGGAATATTATCCGGCAAGCACTAAAAGCCCGGGGTGCTCCAGATACATCTTTAGAAGTAATGATAGCTCAATCACAGATAGTACTTTTACACAGTACAACACTTGTTTCAAACAATGGTGGGAATATTGCTTACTATACCAAATTAACCTAATAGAATTCCTCACTACACTCTATAATAAAGGTCTCAAGTATGGTAGCCTCAATTCATGCCACTCTGCTTTATCCCTCTTACTCGGGCCTCACGTGGGATCACATGAACTTGTCAAACGCTTCCTCGAGGGTGTATCAAAACTGAGACCAAATACTCCCAGATATAATTTAACATGGGACGCTAACATTGTATTAAACTATCTCAGTACATTATACCCAAATGTAGAAATATCACAAAAAGATCTGGGGATGAAAGTGGTCACATTATTAGCTCTTATTACAGCTCATAGAGTACAAACCCTTAGTCTTGTAAAATAGAAAATATTATTCAACAAAATCATTATAAAAATTACAGATCCAATTAAGACGACCAGAGAGGATACTCCCCAGCCTGTATTAGTAATCCCTTTCTTCTCGGAGAAGCCAGAAATTTGCCCAGCACAAGCCCTTCTTGATTACATGAAGGTTACAGAAAAACAGCGAAAAGAAAACAGAGGTAATTTATTTATCAGTTCCAAAAAACCATATACTACGGTTACATCAGAATCAATCAGTCGCTGGATCAAAGAAATAATGTGTAGAAGTGGCATTGACACCAATACATTCACCTCTCATAGCACCAGGCATGCATCCGCATCAAAAGCTAACAGGGCCGGACTTAAAATAGATATAATCAGAAAAACTGCAGGCTGGAGTGGATCCTCATCTGTGTTTGCCCGGTTTTATAACAGGCCGATAGTAGAATCTCCAGAACTATTTGCGAAAAGCATTCTTAATACTAGTTATAATAATTGATTGATTGTTTTAAACATTTTCTTTCATTAACCTCCTTTTTTGAAATGAAAATAATAGATGATTGATTGTGTTAGTCAATTAATACTAATTCGATGATAATAATTTTTGATTGTTTCAAACATTTGATTACATTTCATGTACCCCCTATTTTGCAATATGATTAATATATCATTGTCTTAATTAATGAACAATAATTAGTTAGTACTAGCCATAATAATTTACTGATTATTTCAAACACCAGGTTACATTTCATGTACCTACAATCCGCAATATTAGGTATTAATATAGAATATTTTATGTACATGTTGATTAATGAATAGTAAAGAATAACTGTTTTGTTAACTTGTAACTGTTGATTATTAATAGTTAATTGATGAGACTGATTAAACTTTATAACAATAATTGAATTCATCTCTCTTTCTATTCATCCTCATTATTTCACGGCTCTTTGAACATCCTACAAGTTAAAATAAAGAAGAATTGCCGTCTTGTACCAACACACGTAACATAATTAAAAATCAAACGAACTTACCTGTGAAGTTCGATGTTAATTATGTAAGGGTGTTGGTACAAGACGGCCTTACTCCCACCCTAATCTACCCTTATTTGTTACCAAATACCCTAAGTTACAGGCCGCGAAATAATGCAGTACCTTCAAACTTAATGACAGCTAGCAGCGACGTTCCGATACACGGAGCGCGACGCCTGCGGGCGATCCAGACCAGGATTCGAGTTTGTTTTTTAGCATGAGAGATCTTTAAAATACGTGGTTACTCGGTGAGACGAGGCGTCTACTACAAGTTAAAATAAAGAAGAATTGCCGTCTTGTACCAACACCCTTACATAATTAACATCGAACTTTACAGGTAAGTTCGTTTGATTTTTAATAATATGAGGAATGGCTCCATCTGCGGTTAGCGGTCATTTTAGCCAATGTCAAGTAATTAAAAGCAAGTGCAAATTGAATAAAGACACATAATAAAATAAAATGGGTGATGATCGTGATAAAGATAGCAGCTGATACGCCAATATTATAGATAGACAATATCTCTAATTCGACATAATATATCAAAACAAAACGCCAAAGTGGTCGTAAATTTTCGTTTTGTTTCAACATATGTCGAATTACAGATACTGACGATCGTGCGAGAATATGCCCCTGCAGCTCTACCGTCAGTTTGACAGTGACTCTATCATGTATTAATTCATTTTTAGGTGGATAATGAACATGATTTTTAAGTTGATAGTAGTTATCTTGGTAGTTAGTTTACCTAAATCTAATACAAACACTGACAGCAATGAAATAATATCAGCCAAAGATTGTATCTATTAGATTAGTGTGTTTTATCTATACATCTATACAAATAAATAAAATTGGAGTGTCTGTTTGTAATATCAAAATAACACTTTTTTACCAAATGCGTATGAAAGTATATACGATACCTATAACGAAAACGCAATTTTAATTTTTTTTGTCTGTCTGTCTGTCTGTCTGTCTGTTTGTTTGAGGTAAACTTCTAAACGGCTGAACCGATTTCAATGGGACTTTCACTGACAGATAGGTGACGTTCCAAGGCGTAACTTAGGCTACTTTAATTTTAGAAAAAGCATTAGCGTTCCGCGGGAAAAACATAATACCCATATTTCCGGGTAATCTCCCTAAAGTCCACGCGGGCGAAGTCGCGGGCACAGCTAGTGTTTAAATAAAATAGATTGACTTGGCCATCGCATGACAACACAATGTATCTCACAAGTGGTAAATATTATATTATATAAGATTGTGTGTTAATTATAGTGCGATTGCCAAGTCAATCTATTTTATTTAAAAAATAAAGTATTTTTAATATTGATATGGTCACAATAAGATCTTATTACGCTAGCTAATTACGTAGATTAGCTAATTAAGACAGAAGGTAAGTAGGGACATAATAAAGTAACCGACTTGGTATTACATGGATCTCACAACTTTTTAGAACTGAGTAGCGAGACATGTTTTTCACAAGTTTTGTTTTTGATGGCATTGTTTTATCACAAAGGGTCTTTAGTGAGTTACATCTATATAAAAAGTTTTATTCGAATGAGGAAGGCGACGAACGGAGAGCATACATCAAATTTACACAAGTATTACATGTATATAAAACTACGCGATACATGAACTAACTTTGATGTATGTTTATTTGTTTTGAATTGTATGTCTTTAAAAATTTGATAAGTACACTTTTATATTCTACCTCAAAAAAAGAAGCAGTTTCTCAATTAGATCCGTAAAGCTCGTTCTATTAAGCAATTTTTTTATCAATGCTTTTTCTGCACTCATTTTAATGAAATAAAACTAATATTTTCGACAGCATTTGATTTATGATTATTTTTAACAAAAATCAAAAACCGACTTCAAAAACCTAGGTGCACTAAAAAGCTACAAATAACCTTACATTTGGAGTAGGTGCCAATCTACGTCAGACTAGGCAAATACACACACGAATTGGCACCGAAAAAAAAACATACGGGTCGAATTGAGAACCTCTTCCTTTTTGAAGTCGGTTAAAATTGAAAAAAGTCGAAGCAATACTAAAACCAAACTCCTAAAGTAGTGATGGTAAGGCGGCTAATAAGTAGGTACCTACACCATAACATGACAATCTTTCTATGTTTCCTTGGTATTTTAAGCCCCTCACTGAGACGTCAACACTTGCACGTCCAATTTTTTGCCAGTACGAAAACGAACTCTGTGTCAATATGCATAAAGATAATGCCATGCCCCTACGAGTAAAAAATTACTCGCACTGTCAGTGTCATTTTGTTGTAAAATTAACTTTTTCTATGTTACAATACAGTACGTTTAGATATTAGCAAAACAATTTGAGGCGCTAGCCTTGAGATCCCACTATGCGGGATATAGCACTCCACAAGTGACAAACAATAATATAGATAATATTCCTCTAAGGACTAGTTATATGGGTCGCAATTTTATGAATATATAATTATAAACAAGCCCATTTATGCTAATCGATAAATGAAGATCTTGAACAGATGACAGTAATGTCTCATGTCGGTTTAAACTTAAAGTCGTGTAGCTCGGAATTATGGCCAAAATCGTGGCAGCAGACGGGAGTACACAAACAAGGTACAATAAAAGTCTAAGAACAACTTTGTGGTAACAGCGGGTTTACGATGTGCGCCCCCATGACATACGGGAAAGAAAAACATGTGGCTCAGCGTTTGTGTGCACCAACATGCCAATTTTTAAAACGAAATTTACCTACTAATAAGAGAAGCACATTTTCCAACAAAATGTTATCGTTGACTTGAGCGCACCTTCCCGCGTAGTTTTTGCCAAAGATTTTTTTAACCTTTATTGTTCCACTGCTGGGCAAAGGTCTCCCCCATTCTCCTTCACAGATCTCTATCTCCTTCCAAATCACTCCATTTCTCCAGATAACGGTCTAGATCATGGCACTACCAAAGATATTCAATCTTTATTTATATTGGTACAGAGTACATATTCAGACACTCTCGTCCTAGTATAGTCACGGCCTCCACAGACTCCATATTATAACTCATGGCACCAATCATAAATATGTTACTTACCTACTCTATCATTAATGATTCCCCACTTGAATGTCCATACCGGTTATTTTTATTGCTCGTTATCGTTTTTGCCACTTTCACTAGTGATGACCATGATGATTAGTAAGTACCTACAACCACACATAATTTTTGATAGGTACTGAATATAATTTTAAATCCATGCATACATACAATACACCCTTGTGGATGTGTCCATAAATTACAATTCATGAATGTATCTGTTGAGATTTTATTTATTGGCAGCAGTTTAACATAACGCCCTAGCAAATAAAATGTAGACTATACGGCCAAATGGATGTCTCAGATGGGGGAGTTGAGCAATTCTCCTTAAATTAATTAATTTCCTGTTTTTTAACGTAGTTTTTAAAGTTACGTGCAATTCGCGCGCATGTTTTTTCATCTGTAAATTCATATGTGGTACTATTACTCTGTATTTGTAAAACAACACTATTTAAATACAGATATAGATTGAAAAAACTGCTCGCCCAATTACCGTCCCGTATATCATATCAGCTAAGTCCGCAGCCCAGATGATGGGAACTAATGTTGCAAAGCTTTTAGCCGCGACTTCCCCCACTTACCTTCCTTCCCCTTCCACCTGTAGCGAAACAATGCTCCTCATTACACGTCATAAAAAAACTGTTTAGAGCCCCAGATATTTTATGGGATACTTTGTGTTTTGGATGTGTATTGTCTGCCTACCCCAGGAGGTCAATGGCGCGCGTGAATGTAGGTAAATATAATGGTTCATGTCTGATGTGAACTGAAATACCATATACGGGTACTTTAGATACTTTAGTCCGGACAGTTTCGTGTATTATATCTTTGCACAAGTGTCCGGAAACCTTCTGCTTTAGCTCATTTAAATTCAAAGTAGAAATTACTTTGCAGTCGGTACTTATCCACAGAGTTTTCAACGGGACCCCAAAATAGGATGAGATTTTCAATTCGATATGTGTTTTCTCTTTTTTTAATTAATTTTAATTATAATTAATCATCATAAATAGTTGACGTAACGAAAACTATGAGCTAAGTATTTGAGTTATAAAGTTGTGCAGGAAATACCTCTCTTGCAGAAATGTTTTAGTAATACTTTTTTTACAGTTTACTTAGTACAAATTCTGACGCAAATCGACAGTTAATATTAAAAGAATAATACTTTAAGAGGTGGTGTTTAATGGTGAATATATTATGTATATATTGAATAACACAAATTTTTACATTATAGCTCCCTAAGATCTTAATTTCAATCTATCGGTGCCGGTTCAATGGGCTTATCACTTTCCGATATCCATGCACTACCGCTGTCTGCCACCACAAATACATCCACAGCGGCTATTGATAATCAAACACGGACATTTCCAAATCGTTCAACAATGCTGTATGAGTGAAACCGGGACATATCGCTATCACTCTCACACCAGTTTTATTGTAGTTGTATTCGTGACCTAATGTTTTGGTGAAGCCTATAACGCCGTGCTTTGATGTTTTGTAGTATACCAGGAACGGGTCTCTCAAGAATCCGTACATGGACGACACGTTGAGTATGGTCCCACCGCGGCCGCCCTTGTCCGTCCTCATGTATTCCCAGAACTTCATTCCCCATTCTACGACCGCTATGCTGTTCACTTCTAAAGTCCTCCGAGCCGATGTCTCGTCGACAATCCCTGCGTTATTCACCAGAACATCCACTTCGTATTTCCTTAGTATCTCACTGGAAACCGCTTCTAAGTCTTTGGTGACATCGCATTTTATAAAAACTGCTTTGTCTTCGCCATATTTCTTGTTTATTGTTTCAACGGCTTGAGTGCCAACCGTTTCGTTGATATCAAGTAGTATTGTAGTTTTAGCTCTTTTCGATAGGTAACTGTCAGCAATTGCGTATCCAATGCCTTGAGCACCACCAGTTATCACGATCGCTTTATTTTTCAGGTCCCTCTCCATGACGACATTCGAATTACCGTCGAGAACTGGCTCGCCACATTGTCGGATATTTGTGATTGCATCAGCTTAAATACTTATGTACGATAAAAATAATGAATGACGATAACAACGCAAACTCGATAACTAGTTTCGTTGCAGCTAGAGCATCACTATCTGACTTTTCAAGGAATACATTTGAGACGATTTACTTAGGATTTTATTATTCTACAAATTTGATGCAGCACAATGAAAAAATTTGTTAATTTGTTGAAATTAGTTTATTATTATTTATTATTATTCGGTTGTTGAAAGGTAAAAAATGATCATACATAAAAAAAAACCAGCCAAGTGCGAGTCGGACTCGCGCACGAAGGGTTCCGTACCATTATCTATAAAAACGAGCAAAAAAATCACGTTTGTTGTATGGGAGCCCCCTTAAATATTTATTTTATTCTGTTTTTTAGTATTTGTTGTTATAGCGGCAACATAAATACATGATCTGTGAAAATTTCAACTCTCGAAGTCAGCGAAGTCTTAGTAATAGGGTTCCCGTTTAACCCTTTGGGTACAGAACCCTAAAAACGTGTCGCATTAAGGACCTCCTGCTTTTATTTTCGTCGGTTAAAAATACGCGTGAGAATATTTTTCGTATTGATAGCCAATAATGTGTGTTAGCAGCATAATATTATTGCGTCACAGTTTACTGTTATCGTATACTTTTAATGAAAGATGGGTAACAAAAAATTATATGAATATTTAATACCTAATTTGTTATTGGAATCTTATTTGGCTACCAACCAAACTTTGACCTAAATAAAACCGATTTTGATAAAAAAAGAACAACGTGGGATTTCGATACCGTCATTTATTCACGTCAGTACAAACCCACTGGCGTCAAATGTTTAATGATTGTACCTACGTTACAGCAGAAAATAATGTAAGTCGTTAGTTGTTCATGGGGAACAAAATGCATTTGCAATATTTACTGAAATATTACTTATCACGACATGTATAGATTATCCTATTTACTTCGATAAGTATGTAACACGTTATAATTATTCTAGAATTTCATATCAAATCTAGAATTAGGCGTCAGCTCACCATATCTAACTACAGCCCTTTTTAACGTCCCACTGCTGGGCACGGGCCTCCCCTCAATGCGAGGGGGATTCTGGCCTTTGTCCACCACGCTGGCCCAGTGCGGGTTGGCAGACTTCACACATCGAGAACTAGTAAAGTTTTCTCAAACGTGCAGGTTTCCTCACGATGTTTTCCTTCACCATATCATCGGTAGTATAATTAATGCTATTTATTTTTACCGCCTATATGACAAGAATCACGAAATCAAACTTAGATAAAATTCATTTATATTTCTACATCTTTGATATTGGTACGCTCTTACATATATAAAAAAAATTCACGACATTAGGAATAAATACAAAAAGTTTTATTCAATTTATCGGTGCAAGTTCAATAGGCTTATCCTCCTCCGCGACCCACGCGGATCCAGTCTCCGCCATAAAGAACATCTCAACTGCAGCTCGACCGACCGCATCCATATTTTGAAATTTCGTACATTTTATAAAATTCTCAAAATCTTCCTTTTGAAAATCAAATGGCGTTGACACAGCCGGTACTTCCTCTTTGGTTCCTAACGCATTCGTTAAAGCTGTATGTGTGAACCCGGGACATAAAGCTATGACTCTAACTCCAGTTCGGCAATAGTTGTAAGCGTGACCTAACGTTTTGTTGAAGCCTATAACCGCGTGTTTTGAAGTTTTATAGTATACCAGCCAGGGGTCTCTTCGAAAGCCGTAGATGGACGACACGTTGAGTATGGTCCCACCGCGGCCGCCCTTGTCCGTCCTCATGTATTCCCAGAACTTCATTCCCCATTCTACGACCGCTATGGTGTTCACTTCTAAAGTCCTCCGAGCCGATGTCTCGTCGACAATCCCTGCGTTATTCACGAGAACATCCACTTCGTATTTCCTTAGTATCTCACTGGAAACCGCTTCTAAGTCTTTGGTGACATCGCATTTTATAAAAACTGCTTTATCTTCGCCATATTTCTTGTTTATTGTTTCAACGGCTTGAGTGCCAACCGTTTCATTTATATCAAGTAGTATTGTAGTTTTAGCTCCTTTCGATAGGTAACTGTCAGCAATTGCGTATCCAATGCCTTGAGCACCACCTGTTATCACGATCACTTTATTTTTCAGGTCCCTCTCCAAGACGACACTCGAGTTACCGTGGAGGACTGGCTCGCCACACTGACGGATATTTGTGATTGCATCGGCTTAAATGAAAAAAAATTTATGACGATAACAGCGCAAAACACGATAACTAGTTTCTTTAGAGCTAGATATCTGCAGACTGACCTGTACTTGTTTTAGTGATCGGTCTTGAAATTTTAATACATAAAATATATCGGCCAAATGTGGCTCTACTGCAGTGCATCACTATCTGCCTTTTTTAGGCATAAATGGAATGTGAGATGATTTACTTACGATTTTACTATTCTACAAATTTAATGCAGCACTCAATTAATTTTCTTTTTAAATTAGTTTATACTGATTGTTACAAGCTTTCATTTTACTTGCAATTTATGTACCAATGTTCGGGTGGAATTTTGCAACTGAATTTTAAATCCGTTATCTTTAACCGATTGAGCTGAAATTTGGTATTCACGTTTATACTGTTGTTGTTGAAACGTAAAAAAAATACGTCTGAGAATATGTTTCGCCAATAATAATAATGTTTGTTAGCAGCATATTATTGCGTCACAGTGTATTGTTATCGTATACTTTTAATTAAAGATATGTAACAAAAAATGATAAGGTTACATAATGATGTGAATTTGGAATACCTAATTTGTCATTGGAATCTTATTTGGCTACCAACCAAATTTCGTTTAAATAAAACTGATTTTGATAAAAAAAGAACAACGTGGGATTTCGATACCGTCATTTATTCACGTCAGTACAAACCCACTGGCGACAAATGTTTAATGATTGTACCTACGTTACAGCAGAAAATAATGTAAGTCGTTAGTTGTTCATGGGGAACAAAATGCATTTGCAAAAATAACTGAAATATTACTTAGCTCTCACGACATGTATAGATTATCCTATTTACTTGGATTAGTATGTAACACGTTATAATTATTCTAGAATTTCATATCTAATCTAGAATTAGGCGTCAGCCCACCATATCATCGGCAGTATAATTTATGCTATTTATTTTTACCGCCTATATGACAAGAATCACGAAATCAAACTTAGATAAAATTCATTTATATTTCTACATCTTTGATATTGGTACGCTCTTACATATATAAAAAAAATTCACGACATTAGGAATAAATACAAAAAGTTTTATTCAATTTATCGGCGCAAGTTCAATAGGCTTATCCTCCTCCGTGACCCACGCGGATCCAGTCTCCGCCATAAAGAACATCTCAACTGCAGCTCGACCAACCGCATCCACATTTTGAAATTTCGTACATTTTATAAAAATCTCATAATCTTCCTTTTGAAAATCAAATGGCGTCGACACAGCCGGTACTTCCTCTTTGGTTCCTAACGCATTCGTTAAAGCTGTATGTGTGAACCCGGGACATAAAGCTATGACTCTAACTCCAGTTCGGCAATAGTTGTAAGCGTGACCTAACGTTTTGTTGAAGCCTATAACCGCGTGTTTTGAAGTTTTATAGTATACCAGCCAGGGGTCTCTTCGAAAGCCGTAGATGGACGACACGTTGAGTATGGTCCCACCGCGGCCGCCCTTGTCCGTCCTCATGTATTCCCAAAACTTCATTCCCCATTCTACGACCGCTATGGTGTTCACTTCTAAAGTCCTCCGAGCCGATGTCTCGTCGATAATCCCTGCGTTATTCACGAGAACATCCACTTCGTATTTCTTTAGTATCTCACTGGAAACCGCTTCTAAGTCTTTGGTGACATCGCATTTTATAAAAACTGCTTTACCTTCGCCATATTTCTTGTTTATTGTTTTAACGGCTTGAGTGCCAACCGTTTCGTTGATATCAAGTAGTATTGTAGTTTTAGCTCCTTTCGATAGGTAACTGTCAGCAATTGCGTACCCAATGCCTTGAGCACCACCTGTTATCACGATCACTTTATTTTTCAGGTCCCTCTCCATGACGACACTCGAGTTACCGTGGAGGACTGGCTCGCCACACTGACGGATATTTGTGATTGCATCGGCTTAAATGAAAAAAAATGTATGACGATAACAGCGCAAAACACGATAACTAGTTTCTTTAGAGCTAGATATCTGCAGACTGACCTGTACTTGTTTTAGTGATCGGTCTTGAAATTTTAATACCTAAAATATATGCCAAATGTGGGTCTACTGCAGTGCATCACTATCTGCCTTTTTTAGGAATAAATGGAATGTGAGATGATGTACTTAGGATTTTACTATTCTACAAATTTAATGCAGCACTTAATGTTTTTTTTTTTAAATTAGTTTATACTGATTGTTACAAGCTTTCATTTTACTTGCAATTTATGTACCAATGTTCGGGTGGAATTTTGCAACTGAATTTTAAATCCGTTATCTTTAACCGATTGAGCTGAAATTTGGTATTCACGTATAGACTGTTGTTGTTGAAACGTAAAAAAAATACGTCCGAGAATATTTTTCGCCAATAATAATAATGTTTGTTAGCAGCATATTATTGCGTCACAGTGTACTGTTATCGTATACTTTTAATTAAAGATAGGTAACAAAAAATGATAAGGTTACATAATAATATGAATTTGGAATACCTAATTTGTCATTGGAATCTTATTTGGCTACCAACCAAATTTCGTTTACCTAAATAAAACCGATTATGATAAAATAAGAACAACGTGGGATTTCGATACCGTCATTTATTCACGTCAGTACAAACCCACTGGCGACAAGTCTTTAATGATTGTACCTACGTTACAGCAGAAAATAATGTAAGTCGTTTGTTGTTCATGGGGAACAAAATGCATTTGCAAAATTTACTGAAATATTACTTAGCTATCACGACATGTATAGATTATCCTATTTACTTGGATTAGTATGTAACACGTCATAATATTTCTAGAATTTTATATAAAACTAGCCGTACCCGCGACTTCGTACGCGTGGAATTTAAGAACCCCAATTGTTTTTTTCAAAATTGAAGTAGCCTAAGGTACTGCGTGTAACATTAGTATCTTCCAGTGAAAGTTCTGTCAAAATAGATTCAACTATTTGGGGGATCACTTGGAATAAGTGTGACTTATGTTCTTACCGCAGAACCCTAATGCTCTTAAAACTGAAAGTACCTTTAAAATTTGATAGTATGCCAAGTTACACCTTGTAACATTATCTATCTGCCAGTGAAAGTCCCGTCGAAATGGGTTCAGCCTTCTGGGAGATCACTCGGAATAAATAAATGGGAGTTGTGATCTTTCCGCGGAACTGTAATGCTCTTTCTAAAATGAAAATACCCTCAGTTACTCATTGTAACATCAGCTATCTTGGAGTGAAATTCTCGTCAAAATAAATACTGTTTGGAAAATTACTTAGAGTAAATGATAGTTATGTTATTCCCACGGAAACGTAATGCTTTTTAAAAAAATATAGTACGCCAAGTTACACCTTGTAATATTAGCTGACTGCCAGTGAAAGTTTCGTCAAAATAGGTACAGCCGTTTTAGAGAACACTTGGAATAATTGGGATTTATGTTCTTGCCGCGGAGTCGTAATGCTTTTTTTAAAATGAAAGTACCTTAAGTAACTCTTTGTAACATTACCTATCTGCCATTGAAAGTCTCGTCAAAATAGGTACAGCCGTTTGGGAAAATCCGTGGGACTTACGATTTTTTCCGCGGAAGCCTAATTTAAAAAAAAAAAAATAGTACTCTAACTTACTCCTTCTAACATCAGCTATCTGCTAGTGAAAGTCCAGTCAACATAGGTAAAGCCGTTTGAGGAATTGTCCGACAAAAATAAGATATATGTTCTTTCCGCGGAACACTAATGCTTTTTCTAAAATGAATGTACTCTAAGTTACTCTTTCTGATATCAGCTATCTGCCAGTGAAAGTCCCATTAAAATGGGTTCAACCGTTTAGGAGACCATTAGGAATAAATGGTATTTATGTTCTTTCCGCGGAACCCTAATGTTTAAAAAAAAAAATAGAACTCTAAGTTACTTCTTGTAACATCAGTTATTTGCCAGTGAAAGTCTTGTCGAAATCGGTTAAGCCATTTGGGAGATCACCCGGAAAAATGGGTTTTATGTTCATTTCGCGGAACCCTAATGCTTTATCAAAAAATGAAGAAGCCTTCCAGTGAAAGTCCTGTCGAAATCTGTTCAGCCGTTTGGAAGTTTACCCCAAACAAACAGACAGACAGACAAAAAAATTTAAAATTTCTTTTCGTTATAGGTATCGTGTATACTTTCATATGCAATTCGTAAAAAGGTGTATTTTGATATTACAAACAGACACTTTAATTTTTTTTATTTGTATGTATGTATATTGATGTTATTTTAAATAATAAATCGTGGAACTTCGAATCAAGCTGTATTTATTTCAAACGTACTTACACAGAGAGTACAACATAGACATTAGCAGAGACAATATAAGTTCCCTTTTTTTTTTTAATCTATGAACATTGCACCTTATTATTATAACACCCCCTCTCAATGTTATACATAAACAAAAAAAATATTCTACATATTACAAATTATGACTTTAATTTATCTTTTCCTCTACTAGACCACATTGTTTCAAAAACTTTACAATTAATTCTTTACTTAAAGATTTTGTTAACATATCTGCTGGTTGATTTGAAGTGCATATGTACTTGACACAAATCTTATTATTTTTAATTACATCTTTAACAAAGTGGTATCTGATATCCACATGTTTTAAACGTTTAACAGACTCTGAGCTTGCATTTAATATCGCTGACTGATTGTCACAAAACAAACTTACAGGACAAACATATTCAAAACTAAAATCATGTAACAAATTAATAAGCCAACATGCTTCACTAGCAGCCATACTCATTGCAACATACTCAGCTTCTGTAGATGACAGACTTACAGATGATTGCTTCTTAGAGCACCATACTATTAAACAATTTGCAAAAGTAAACAAATAACCTGAGGTAGACTTTCGGTCTCTTTGGTCGCCTGCCCAATCAGCGTCACAAAAACCTTGCAACATTGTATCATTACATTTATAAATCAAATTATAATCAACAGTACACTTTACATAGCGCAATACTCTCTTGAGAGCACTCAGTAACACACTATTTGCACACTTCTGATATCTACTTAACATAGAAATGGCAAAACAAAGATCAGGCCTAGTACCTGAAACAGCATACATAAGACAACCAATTATTCTCCTACAAACTCCTTCAATGTTTTTGTCACATTTCATATTAGAATCAAACAATTTACTGTTACAATTTGGATCCATAGGGGTCATCATAGGTTTACAATTTTCCATATTAAATTTCTTAAGTACATTTTCTAAATACTTTTTCTGTGATAAAACAGTTGTACCATTTAGCAAATTTTGACTTACATTTATTCCTAAGAAATCTGAGATCAATCCTAGATCTTTCATCTTAAATTCTTTATTTAATACCATTTTTAATTTTGTAATCTCTTGTTCATTTGTACTAAATAACAACAAATCGTCTACATAAATTAATACAAAAGTTTTATCCGTGCCATTATACTTTTTATACAAACATGAGTCACACTTTGAACTTACAAAACCTTCTTTAGTTATTACTGTATTAAATTTTAAATTCCAACACTTAGGTGAATTTTTCAATCCATATAGAGACTTATTTAGTTTTACAATATTATTACTTCCTGAATAAGCCCCTTTAGGTAAACTAAGATACACATCTTCTTTTATCTCTCCATATAAGAAAGCCCCCGTTACATCCATTTGGTAAATAGGTACATTAAATTTAGTTGCTACTGCTACAAATAGTCTAAATGTAGACAACTTTGCAACCGGAGCATATATATCATTTAAATCAAAGAAATCCTGTTGTTCAAACCCTCTAGCAACTAACCTAGCTTTATACTCTAAATAATTTTTTACATGTTTAATTTTAAACACCCATTTACTACTGACCGTTTTTACATTTGCCGGTACATCACAAAAATCCCAAGTATTGTTATTTTTTAGAGTCTCTAATTCCCTACTAATAGCTTCACGCCATTTACTTGCATCACTCCGTTGCATCGCTTCAGTGTAGGTACTTGGCTCATGTTCTTTCTCTTCCAACTGCACATTATTACAATTATAGCGGGATGTTTGTTTTCTTAGCCGTTTACTTCTTGTCTCTATTGGTGATCTACTTTCTTCCATAATATTTTCTTCTTCACTACTACATGGTTGGTACTCACTGTCACTTTCATATTCTGATCTGTCCTCTCCAACATTACTTGTATGAGTCATCTCAATTGTTTCATCCAAGTTGGTAGGTAGCTCGTTTACATCTGTCTCAGGGTTATTATTATCCACAAATTCGTCCAGATTTATTTGTGTTGTAGACTCCTTTTCTTCACCTTCCTTCACTTGAAGTTTCTCCTCTTTACACTCTCGATTTAAGAATACAACATCTCTTTTTGTCTCCACTGTGTTCTTTTGTGCAAAATAAATTCTATACCCTTTCACATTTTCTTCATACCCCACCATCAATCCTTTTTCACCTTTCTTGTCCCATTTCCTCCTTTTTTCCTTTGGGATGTGAGCATATACTTCCATGCCGAAGACTTTCAACTGGTGAATGTCAAACCGTTCACTTGTCCATACTTCAAATGGAGACCTTCCATTTTCATGACTTTTCCCAGTTCTATTCAAGACAAATACCGCTGTATTAATTGCTTCTGCCCATAGTTTCTTTGGAAAATTTTCTTCATGTAACATTGTCCGTGCTGCTTCCACCAAAGTTCTGTTTTCTCTTTCAGCCTTCCCATTTTGTTCTGGTGTATAAGGTACTGTCGTTTGGTGTGTTATCCCACGTTTCGAAAACATATCCTTCATTTCTTTGTTTACAAATTCTAGACCATTGTCACTTCTAAACAACTTCACTCTATTTCCAGTTACATTTTCAGCCTTATTAACAAAGTTTTCAATGCAATGTTTGATCTCATATTTTGTTTTGACAAAGTACACACTCCTAAAATTTGAATAGTCGTCTTTCAGTATGACGAAATATCTCGACCCTCCAATAGACGCTTCTTCCATTGGGCCACAAGTATCCGCATGAATTAGCTCACAAGTCCTTGTACTAACGTATTTGCTTTTGCCGAATGGCAAACGATGTATCTTTCCGACCAAACAACTCTCACACATAGGTTTAGAAGTTTGTTTTACATCAACATTATGTTTTTGCAGAATCTCTTTCACGTAAGTAAAGTTTTGATGCGCCAATCTTTTGTGCCACATATTTAAGTCGTTCTGCAGTAGTGTAGCGGTGCTTGCAGTGTCGTACTCATATTTATACCGTAATTCCAAATAATACGAATCTCCAATTCTTTCTGCCACTGCACACACTTTGTGACATTTATAAAATTTACATGATGTGTCATCTGTCATCATGACGTAACCTTTATCTGTAGCGCGGTTGACTGAAAACAGATTGTTTGCTAGTTCCGGAACGTACAATACATTGTCTATGACCGTATCAATCCATTCGGTGCCGTTCGACACCTGTACCGCCATCTGTCCGCAACCAAGGGCGTTAATTATCGCGCCATTACCAACGATCACTGATTGTTCTGAAGTACTTCTAAATGATGTAAACAATGCTCGATCTCGACACATGTGTTCACTCGCGCCAGAGTCCACTAACCACTTAGATTTTTGCAGTTCATGAGACGATTTAGACACTACAAATGCGTTACTTTGCGTTTTGTTCTCAGTCTTACTACCTTTTTGTTTTCTGAACCTACACTGCGCCTTGTAATGTCCGAATTTTCCACAATAGAAACAGTTATTATTGTTTACATTTTCTACACTTTTGTTTTTATTATTAGTATCTTTGCACTCACTTTGATAATGTCCAACTTTGCCACATTTATAACACTTTACTTGTCTTTTATTTTTCACTAAGAATGCAGAGGATGAAGTTTGCTGGGACTCTTCATTTTTTCCTTTCACCCTCTCTTCTTCAATTAATAATCTGGCCACCAAGTTGTCAATGGTTTGCTTATCATCAGGTGCAGACTCCCATGCCGACACAAAATGCTTGTATTCATCCGGCAATGACATCAATACTTTTGTGATAACAAATTTATCAGAAATTTCCTCGCCCATCTGTTTTAACAGGTTTTGCATCTCTTGGATCTTGGATAAGAACACTGACATATCGATCCCTTTTTCATATTTGTACTGGAAAAATCGCTGTTGTATAATGTGTATACTTGTTTCAGTCTTCTGCTCATACACGCTTTGAAGTTTTCTCCACATTTCAGCAGAACTCGTGCATGTGATGATGTGTAGCATCGCCTCTTCCTTCATCCGTGTAACCAGTAACGTTTGCGCCTTGGCATCTTTAGCTTCCCATATAGGTATTTCAGCAGCAACTTCGGGCTTAACACATTTTCCCTCGACAATGTCGAGCCAACCTTGGCCTCTCAACAACACCATCGTTTGAAATTTCCAGATATTCCAATTTCTGGAACCTTCCAGCTTGATCACGTGAACAATATGATTGTTATTCTCCATTCTCCTGCCTTATTCACAATCCAGAATAAGTTTTTTTTTTCTTGCGTCGAAACACGCCACCGCCTCGTGAAAAGAAGAATTAACCTCACTTTTGGTTTTCTTCACCGATCAGTAATTGATACCGCCGCGCCGTACTTTTCTTCGGTCAATAATGTTCACGGTGCCGGATTATGTGCCTGGGCCCATAACCTGATGTTATTTTAAATAATAAATCGTGGAACTTCGAATCAAGCTGTATTTATTTCAAACGTACTTACACAGAGAGTACAACATAGACATTAGCAGAGACAATATAAGTTCCCTTTTTTTTTTTAATCTATGAACATTGCACCTTATTATTATAACATATATGTATAGATTTAGAATTAGGCGTCAACCTACCATATCATCTGCAGTATAATTTATGCTATTTCTTTTTACCGCTTATATGACAAAAATCACGAAATAAAGCTTTGATAAAATTCCTACATCTTTGATATTGGTAGGCTCTTACGCTATTAAAAAAAATACAAGTCATTAGGAATGATTAAAAATGTTTTATTCAATTTATCGGTGCAAGTTTAATAGGCTTATCCTCCTCCGCGACCCACGCGGATCCAGTCTCCGCCATAAAGAACATCTCAACTGCAGCTCGACCGACCGCAACCACATTTTGAAATTTCTTACATTTTATAAAATTCTCATAATCTTCCTTTTGAAAATCAAATGGCGTCGACACAGCCGGAACTTCCTCTTTGGTTCCTAACACATTCGACAAAGCTGTATGTGTGAACCCGGGGCATACTGCTATGACTCTGACTCCAGTTCGGCAATAGTTGTAAGCGTGACCTAAAGTTTTATTGAAGCCTATAACTGCGTGTTTTGAAGTCTTATAGTATACCGCCCAGGGGTCTCTTTGAAAGCCGTAGATGGACGACACGTTGAGTATGGTCCCACCGCGGCCACCCTTGTCCGTCCTCATGTATTCCCAGAACTTCATTCCCCATTCTACGACCGCTATGGTGTTCACTTCTAAAGTCCTCCGAGCCGATGTCTCGTCGACAATCCCTGCGTTATTCACCAGAACATCCACTTCGTATTTCCTTAGTATCTCACTGGAAACCGCTTCTAAGTCTTTGGTGACATCGCATTTTATAAAAACTGCTTTATCTTCGCCATATTTCTTGTTTATTGTTTCAACGGCTTGAGTGCCAACCGTTTCATTTATATCAAGTAGTATTGTAGTTTTAGCTCCTTTCGATAGGTAACTGTCAGCAATTGCGTACCCAATGCCTTGAGCACCACCTATTATCACGATCACTTTATTTTTCAGGTCCCTCTCCATGACGACACTCGAGTTACCGTCGAGGACAGGCTCGCCACACTGTAGGATATTTGTGACTGCATCGGCTTAAATACTTATACACGAAAAAAAAAATGAATGACAATAATTAGTAATTAGTGATAAGTGATAAGTGATTAGTGATTAGTATATTAGTATTAGTAGATTGTTGTTACCTAACTATTATAGTTCCCGAGTTATATACCCTTGAATATTTGTCACAGGTATCGTGTTCTGGCCTTTGGGTGCATCCATGATCCTATCAAGCAGTGTAAACTACATTTACGAGGGGCGGCTGCCAATATTCACAAACCAGATCATGTAAATTTTACAAAGAACTCGAGATATTACGAGGTTTAGAAATCGGTGACGAAAAAAGTAAAAAAAACATGGTCGAATTTCAATCATTTTTTAATACCATTCAGTTTTATACTCGACACTCATGCAAAACTCTGTGGATAACAAAATTAATAACGTAAAAAACCAATTAAAATCCTATTAGAACCATTTTCGACTTCTACGCGGACGAAGTCGCGGGCAAACGCTAGTCTATAATATAAAAATGAATCGCTGAATGTGTTGCTATCTCGAGAGCAGCTGAACCGATTTCGCTTATTCTTTTTTTAGAATATTCCTTGAAGTACGAGGATGGTTCATACTGCGAGAAAATTTAAAAAAAATGCCTACAAAAGTCTAAAAACAACACTTTTCTATACTCCTATACAAAAGATTCGTAATAATACTTAAAAGTCAATTTGAACTTTAATGCCATACGATAAAGTTCAAGTGTTAGTGGAGAGGGAGTTCCGGGCAGGAAAAACAGTTGAGTGATCTGCTAAATTATGCTATTACTTTTTACCGCCTATATGACAAGAATCACGAAATAAAACCTAAAATAAAAGGGAACTTAACTAGTTCTCGATAGATGTGTGAAGTCTGCCAACCCACACTGGGTCAGCGTGGTGGACTATGGTCTGTATCCCCCTCGCATTGAGGGGAGGCCCGTGCCCAGCAGTGGGACGTTAAAAGGGCTGTAGTAGTAAAGTATTTCTACATCTTTGATATTGGTAGGCTTCTTACGCTATTAAAAAAAATACACGACATTAAGAATGAATAAAAATGTTTTATTCAATTTATCGGTGCAAGTTCAATAGGCTTATCCTCCTCCGCGACCCACGCGGATCCAGTCTCCGCCATAAAGAACATCTCAACTGCAGCTTGACCGACCGCATCCATATTTTGAAATTTCTTACATTTTATAAAATTATCAAAATCATTCTTTTGAAAATCAAAAGGCGTTGACACAGCCGGTACTTCCTCTTTGGTTCCTAACGCATTCGTTAAAGCTGTATTTGTGAACCCGGGACATAAAGCTATGACTCTAACTCCAGTTCGGCAATAGTTGTAAGCGTGACCTAACGTTTTGTTGAAGCCTATAACCGCGTGTTTTGAAGTCTTATAGTATACCAGCCAGGGGTCTCTTCGAAAGCCGTAAATAGAAGCCATGTTCAGTATGGTCCCGCCGCGCCCACCTTTATCTATCCTCATGTACTCCCAAAACCTCATCCCCCATTCCACGACCGCTATCGTGTTCACTTCCAATGTTCTCCTCGCTGAAGCCTCGTCTACGAGGCCAGCATTATTCACGAGAACATCTACTACGGTCTTTCTCAGTATCTCACAGGACACCACTTCCAAGTCCTTTACAACATCACATTTAATAAAAGATGCTCTGCCGTAACCATATTTGGTTGTTAACGTTTCGGCTGCTTGAATTCCCAATTGTTCATCAATGTCGAGTAATATTGTAGTTCTGGCACCGCATTGTAGATAACTGTCAGCGATTGCGTATCCTAACCCTTTGGCACCACCAGTTACGACTACCACCTTATCACAGAGTTGCCTCTCCATGACCATTGTGTTTTGTTCTCTAATTAATATTCTGTTGTGTTCTTTTTTCTCCCTGGCGAGTAAACTTCGCAAAGCACTTCGATAAACCAATAGATTCTTGCAATACAAAATCATATTGATCGAATCAAAAAAATCCAATATAAAGATGTAAATGAAAGATAAGGCTAGCAAGAAAACATACACATATAAAATTAAAGATAATAAAAAAATACAAAATAAATAGAATTGATTTCGATTTTGACAGATTTTAATGAGAAGATAGACAATAAAGTGGCAGCAGTCTATATCTAGAATCTAAGAAAATCTACAAAAAAGGATGGTAACTTTTTTTTTATTTCAAATAGTAGTGATGTTTATTTACGAAAAACATTGTCAAAGCATTACGAAACCTCGATAAGCATTGATCCTTCGATCAACCATGCAGAACCGCTGTCTGCTCTCCGGAATATTTCCACTGCAGCATCACCGACCGCCTCCATCTTCTGCCACTTCTGTTTACTCAGAAATCGATTGAACTCGTCTTTAAGGCTCTCATCCCAAATTGTTGGTTTCAATGTCAAGTCCGTCTCGGTAAACCCTGGGTATATAGCTACGACCCTGACGTCGGACCTTTCGTAGTTGTACCCATGTCCCAAAGACTTTGTGAAACCCATAACGGCAAACTTTGAAGATTGGTAAGTCGGCAGGAACTGATCTATTCTGTACCCATATATCAACGCAAGGTTAATAATCGTCCCACCTTGCCTACCTTTATCTTTTCTCATATGCTCCCAAAACTTCAAGCCCCATGTCAATACACCTGTCACGTTGATATCAATGGTCTTTTTCACATTACTGTCGTCGAGTATACCAGCATTGTTAACTAGTACGTCGACTTTATGATTGTCAAATATTTTCTTCGATACTTAATCCAGATTAGAAGTTACGTCACATTTTAAAAATATGGAATTGTTAGTACCGTATTTGGCATTGAGTTTTCTGGATGCTTCGGCTCCTAGTTTCTCATTGATGTCCAGTAAGTAGACCGCCTTGGATCCATTATTGAGATACTTTTCAGCAATTTCGTAGCCGATGCCGTTTGCTGCCCCAGTGATGACTATCACTTTATTTTTCAGTTCTCTTGGCATGATTACTTGAAGTCAGCCAGTCTGTTGTCAGTTTATAACATCACTCTACGCCAAAGTAACTATTAGCGCGGGTGAAACCGCGGGCACAGCTAGTCTTTAATAAAATAGGAGAACTGAGTAGCATATGAACATGAGTTTTCATACGTGTGGTGGCATAGCTTATGCTGTATAATCGATCACTATTACTATACTTAAAACTATATTTCGGGGTTATTTCAGTATATCAAAGGTGTTTGTGTGTGAACTGAAATTAAAATAATGTGTTGCTATTACATGTTTTATTGATATTATGCTTTATTCTCACACTGCTATTATACAAAGTAGTAGCTAGTAACAAAAGCTGGAAAAAGTCCCTCCCGCTAGTGACATGAGAATTGTATACTATATTATGTTTAGTATAATGTATTATATTTTTAAACCTTAAGAAAATTTATTAGCGTTGTATTTCCCATTTAAATTTCAGATATTCTTTCAGTTAGTGTTCCACCTTCGATAACCCAAACGCTTCCGCTTTCTGCTTTTTTAAATACCTTCAATGCTGCTTCACCAACAGCTTCCACCTTCTGCCAAATCTGATTACTGATATATGCAACAAAATCCTCCTCCATCGCCGCAAGATATTTAGGGTTTTTTAAATGTAAAGTTTGCTTCCTTTTTGTGAACCCTGGGCACAACGCCACTACGCGTACTCCAGTTTTTTTGTAATTCCGTGAATGCCCCATAGATTTTGCGTACGCAAGTACACCATGCTTGGAGGCTTGATAAACTGCACCATAAGGTATTACTCTAAATCCATATATTGAAGAGATCACAATCATGGTTCCTCCTTTGCCGTTGTTTCTGTCCGTTCTCATGATCTCTTCAAATTTCATGCACCATTCAATCACAGCTGTTAGATGTAAGTCAATCATTCTCTTGGGTATAGAGTCATCTCTTATATCTGCCACCTGCACCAGCACATCGATTGTTTTGTAAGAGGCCGTAATTATTTTGAATGCTTTGTCTAAATCCGTGATCACATTACCTTGTATGAACACAACCTTTTCTCCGTGTTTTAATGTAAGTGTGGTCAATGCTTGTTTGCCTTGAGTTTCATCAATATCAATAAAAACTTTTTAACAAAAAATTAAACCGCCGAAAATTTTAAAAAGCAAAAAATAATATACCTTTTTTATTTAACCTTAATAACAAAGTTCTTAAACTAATGTAAGTATACCTAAGTCATTTTGAGTCGGCGCCAAACAAGCAAATTAATTAATTTAGTAAAGTGTGATGTACGGCGGCGGCGCGGCGGCGGCGCGGCGCGACACGCACCTTCGCTGGAAAATGCCGAGCGTTCACGAAGTTAACGTCAGCGAGACAGCAATACACAGCGAGATAGCGATACACAATGTGTGCGAGTGGTCGTACGGAGAGTACATTTTTTGGAATGTTAATGTTTGTCGCTGAAGATTTCACGTTGCATTGTTAATTTCATTTGGTTATTTCTTTAAATTTATTGTTTATTAATTGTTTGGCGCCGACTCAAAATGACTTAGGTATACTTACATTAGTTTAAGAACTTTGTTATTAAGGTTAAATAAAAAAGGTATATTATTTTTTGCTTTTTAAAATTTTCGGCGGTTTAATTTTTTGTTAAAAAGTTTTTATTTTATATTTTTTTGTGGCTAAAATCTACTACTTAATCTGAATCTACTGTTTGTTTTTTTGTAATACACAACTCAGCATTAAAATTTGAGAATTAACAATAAATCTCGCCCTATTTTCCCACCTTTCGGGTAGGATTTTTGTTCCTTATATATATAGGACCAACTTCGAAGTTATACCCTAACCAATACGTGTCGAAACGTGAACCTCTTCTGTTTTCTTCGTTGGTTAAAAATGGGTATAATTCCAAATAAAGTCCACGTGGGCGTAGGTATATCATGGTGTAGGTGCCAATCTATATCAGACTAGGCACATACACAGATGAATTGGCACCGACTACAAATGTAATGAATTATAAGGTTATTTGTAACTTTTTAGTGTACCTAGGTTTTTGAAGGCGAATTTAGTATCTATTTTGTGAAAAGATGCAAGTATTAGCACCTCATAACAGCCCAAAAAAGGGATTCATCCCCCTCCACCCTTTCCATCCCATCGTTTCGATATTTGTAAACTATCCGTATTAAACAAAAAAAGATTTTTCGAAATCGGCTCACTAACGCCGAAGATATGCTATAGTCCAGAATGCAAACTTTATCAGCCCATTTCACCGCCTAAATATTTTTTTTTCAAATTTCCTAAAACACGTGTTTCTTTATTATGTATGTAAAATACATATACAAAGTTTCAGGTTGATCAAAAAATATTTTTGAAATTGTGTGACCTTCAACCCCCCATTTCACCCCTAAGGGGGTTGATTTCTGATAATGTTTTGAAAATGGGACCACCCTCGAAGAATTTCTTAGCAAACGTCATAGAAAAAATCGAAATCGGTTTAGTGACGCCGGAGATATGCGTGATCATACATAAAAAAGAATGCAAACTTTATCACCCCATTTCACACCCTATACATATATTTTTTCAAAATTCCTAAAACACGTATTTCTTTATTTTATATGTAAAATACATATACAATGTTTCAAGTCGATCAAAAAATAATTTTTAAATTATGTGACCTTCAACCCCTCATTTCACCCCCAAGGGGGTTAATTTCTGATAATATTTTGAAAATGGGACCACCCTCGAAGAATTCCTTAGCAAACGTCATAAAAAAATTCGAAATCGGTTTAGTGACGCCGGAGATATGCGTGATCATACATAAAAAAAAAAAAAAATAAAAAAAAAATATACGCGTCGAATTGAGAACCTCCTCCTTTTTTTTTTTCGTCGGTTAAAAATAGCTGTTTATGCACCTTGTTCTAAAAATTTATCAATGATCGCATAACCTAAGCCGTCGGCTCCACCGGTCACAACAACCACTTTATTTTGAATTTCTCTCTCCATATTAATAGCGTTTATGCGAGTACGTTTGTGCTCTAAGACTGAAATAAAAATAAGTGTAGAATACAATAATTTATCTGTTACACTAATAGGTTATCATTTAAAGGGTGGCGCGGTAACATCCATACACATAAATCAATTTCTGTTCGTTAGTCTCGATAACTATTTTATTTCTTTTATAATAATAATACATCATCATCACGCCTGTATTCCCCGAAGGGATAGGCAGAGGTGCACTGCAGTGCGCCCACACTTCGCCGATGTATTTTGGTCCCAATGTAATAGGGGGCGAGCCTATTGCCATTATACCGGGCACACAGGTTTCCTCACGATGTTTTCCGTCACCGTTTCTTAGCAAGTGATAATCTCAGATGAAAATGAGATTCGCACATGGAACCCAGAGGTGCGAGCCGGGGATAGAACCTGCGCACTTTGATTGCAAAGCGTGCGTTCGACCACTCGGCTACCACTGCTACACATTATTTCTTTTGTTCGGTATAATAAAGGGGTGGGTTAATTTTTCTTTAATAAGTAGATGATGCGACGTTCAGCCGGTCACGGTTCAGTGCAAGATAAAAGTTCCCACAATAAAATCAATTAATTGTACAAGTAATAAACAGGTCTGGATAGATATGGGAGGAATTTTGGTCATTATTATTATAGCACAACCTCCTTTATATTTACCTAAGCAAATATCTATCTTGTTATACTTAACAAGCAGCCGGTGTTTGGGAAAGTAATTTGCATGTAAACAGCTTACACGAGGCTTATGTCAAACATCAACTCGAAGGGAATGCTAAAAACATCCAGTTAAGCTTGGATATACACTTTTGCAGGAAAAAGGGGACATGACATTGCAAATAAGTGAAATTTTAAAGGGGGAGCTCTACTGGTCTGGCATTATTGTCTGAATTCCAACAGCCCCTTTTACCACCAATTTGTGTGTAGGTATAATACTTTGGTATTACAACAGATTTTGCTTTACGTAAACTGGCATAAAATCATAGATATATGAAAATAATACTAATATTAGAAGTGATGGTACTAATTCCGTCTGATCTTTTTTTTTGAAGCTGCAGTGGTAGCCTCTTGGGCAAGAACGCCCGGCTTGAACGTGAGGGGTGCAAGTTCAAATCCCAGGCCTACACCTCTGAGATAATTTTAATGTGCGAATGTCATTTTCATTTTGGTGGACTATGGCCCAAATCTCCCTCGTATTGAGGGGAATGTGCCCGGTATAATGGCAATAGGCTCGCCCCCTATTACATTGGGACCAAAATACATCGGCGAAATGTGGGTGCACTACAGTGCACCTCTGCCTACCCCTTCGGGGAATACAGGCGTGATGATGATGATGTATTTTTTTTTTTAATATGGAGATACCAGTAGGTATATCATGTGCGCCAAGACTAGACGTATGTGACGGAATATCTTGATGTTCTCTCTTTCTCTCGTATGAAATTAGACAGAGATCCAGTGAGTAAATCCGTGGCAAAGGTCTCGTCTTGACATACGTGCTTACCCCACTGCTTCAGAAAAGTACCGAACTGTAACTTTATTTATTTCCATTTTTAATGAAACAAACATGGTATTCGCAGGTATTCAAATATTCGCTACAATTATGAATGAGTAGTATAACGAGACTGAATTAAGGTGTGATCGCAAATACTTTTTTAATTAATATAGTATACATGTACGTAAGCACTGGGAACACTAGAGCGTCAAGACTCGTGCGTCATTTTTTTTTCAAAACCAAAACGAACTCATTATTTAACGAAATGTCATTGACGGCGCGATCGAATTTTGCAGCGTGGTCGCGTGGCTTTTCTCACTGAAATTTAATCTTAATTTATATTAACACAGAGTTCATTCTTAGTAGTTCCAAAAATGTTCTAGGGTGCGTTTTGACGCCGTAGTGTGTCCGGAGTTTAACTCGTTACTATTACTGTTGGAAAAAAATTGAAAGTCACTTCAAAACTTGCGGTTTTCAAAGCAATGAGGTACTCAAGTTTGAATATTATTCACCTCGCACACAGCCTATCTTTTTTAATTTATTTACTGACTGTACTGGACTTGCTTTATGAAAAATATCTGAAAATAACGACATCTGCAATAACGCAAAAATAATGAAACCTATGCCATCAGCATCTGACTATAAAATATAAAACCATTATAATGACGTATTTCCAAAACAAACATACCTACATACATAGACTGCTATAACCATAACTCTTCCATTTGACTGTACCGTATTCTGGTAAAAAATTATAGGCACTCATCCAAATGCGTTACTAATTCATTTATTTCAGTGTTTTTTGTTTCTTTTGTAATCTCAGTTCCACAACTCAGTACAGAGTAATTCCATATTAGACTTTATTACTATTGGGACACAGTTTACATTGATAGGAATGAAAAAATTTGCCACATTTGTATTTAAATACCTATTTGACACATATATTATAATATTTTTTGTTTTTTTTTTATAAAATCTATTCAATGAATTGATAATATCATGGTAATCTGTAAAAATTAGATATAGAACTGAAGCGAGTCATTTGTCGCAAAGAGGTCGATACATGATTCATTCGGTAATATTGTTTTCTTATATTTACGCGAATACTACAGATTGAAATAAAACTATTTTACGGATTCTATCCGGATTGTTTTATATCAATGTCATTCAGTAATAGTTTAGTTCTGATATGGTGAACTAAATTGAGAACTGGATTAAATGATTGAAGTACTTCAGTGAGCGAAAAGGTATAGTATAAGAATAAAAATCTGAAAATGTTATAGCAACAGTGCTTCTGTATTTATTTCGATATATGTCTTTTTTAATAGGCGTTTTCTTAAATGATTGTCCAATATTTTAGGAACTTTATCTGCAAGGTGTGCAGAGCACACACAGTCACGTCCAAACGCACGCATTCAATTTATACCCATACCAAAATGAACTGTAACAACTGAAAGAACAAGCTAATTTTTCAACTTAATTTTACCACAGAAATGTAATATTTATTGAACATAGAGTAGGTACATTATCAAAATACGCAAAACTCTCGCCCCAGTGGATGCAAGGCGCAATTCAGATTGTCCCAAATTGTTTCCTAAAGTACGCAATTCACCTTGATTTTATTTTTTCGCCCGTTACGTTTTGTCCTTTTAGCATAAAAAGTGTGTCGAGATTAAATTCTAGATTTATAATTTGGTATTGCGCGCACCATTAGTATTCTGTTAGGACCATTGTTACGATACGCTGAAGATTTATGGCGCCCTTTCATTAAAGCTGAACACATTTATTTGTGTTTAAGGGCAATATAATAAGCAGACAATAGGCCCAAGGGAACAAAGGGCGGATTAAATTAGTATAGTTTTTTGGTGCGTCAAAGATTCTAGTTGGAGTATTAGTTATCGGAATGTCTGCCCGCTCCAGGGCCTTGCCACTAGCCATACGCAACTCATAAAAGAAAAATCTAATTATGTCATAGTTGTATTGTTTAAAATTCTGTTGTCGGTTGAGATTAGAGCACTCATGTATGTGTATTTCTCTATAAAATTTAATTGAACCGGCGTTTAATACATTGGTAATGAGTTTAAGCCTGTTTTCATCTCCATTTTACCTTGCTATAACAACAATAATATTAATAGAGGCTGAACTATGTTGTACAACAAAAATATAATAATTACTGACCTTAACTAAAATTACTTATTAAATAAAGGTATTCTTTTTATCTTTACCACGAAGCCGTCTGGTCAATACAAGTCTGAAAAGTTAGACAAACATCGCTATCGCTCGCCAACTATCCCCTGTACCAGCTCCTAGCTTACTCCGACGTTCTCAGATGAAGTTGATAAATGACGCGAAGGTAATCCGGCCAGTAATCTCCGTCGGTGCGTCCCGTAATTTTTCACCTTTTTCTATCTTTTAATCCGTCGCTGGCGGCGTCGATCGCGCGATAGATGGCGCCTCACGCGTGATGAACACGGCGCACATAACTCGACTCTGTAATGAGGTAGACACGCTCTGAACGCTGCCATGGATTTCGCGGTGGTTACTTAAGATATGAAAACTCAGTGCGCTGATTTATTATATTTTGGGCTCGCTCAATCGTTTAGTGACGTATTTGTGATGTCTTAGGCATAATAATCTACATGCATGCCTACAAACCATACATCTTTTATTCTTGGAATAGTTAGAACATAAAAAAAAATACCAATCAAATTGAGAACCTCCTTCTGGAAGTCGGTTAATGAAAATTGATTTTCTTAGTACCTAAGCACTATCCCTAAATAGGGCCATTTCGTTACAAACACTCTCTTTTGATTATTAACCAACTAGATTTACAATAGAAATGCCTTACAAAAACCAAACTGAATAGAGTGACAAGTTTAGTGTTATTCATACAAACCCAGCTGAAGAAGCCAGATAGACTAACTAATTAATAAATTATTTACTTATTAAATTAAATTTGATTTAGATCACAATTAGTATCAAAACCTCCGGGGAAATCAGGGATGGACTACGATAACGCCTGCGCGCACTGGAGCGAGCAATTTCACTTCACTTTTATTTGAAACACTACATTGTGTAAACAGACATAAAGATTAAATTTCTGTGGCAAGAGCCACGCTACCACGCGTCAAAATCCACTAGCGTCATCGATTGCATTTTGTAGAAAAATGTGCTTTTTTCGTGAGGTGATATAGTTCATTTTGGTATTGGCAGAAAAAAAATTGCGCGCGTTAGGTTAGGTTAGGTAGATATTAGTAGGACTTAATGGGCTAGACATTATTCGGGAATAGTGTTTATGTGTGTAGCCAGAATTAAGTACGTAGAATTAAGTTTTTGAAAATGGCAAAATTTATACAGTTTAATTTTTATTCTGTATTGTAAGATCATAAAAGAAACTATCTTTGTTGCCCTGAGTAGGTATACAGTAAATACTTCATCTTAAGTACGCTTGGCAGTAAATTTGCAAGTAAATCCCCGGGATTTACTTGCCAATTGTCGTTTGGGAAGTTCCAGCAAGAAACGCAGCTTTTTTAATACAATTTTTTTCAATTGATTAAATATAACTTGATAGCAGGATTTATAAACCTAACCATGTTGTAGTACCTATTTGTTTAGTAAACTCCGTCCTTACTAGTAATATAATTCCTCTCCATCCAAAGGTCTCCATCCGTGGTAGAGATTACTTTTAGTGACAAGGCCGGCCTATATGTGGCTAAACACAAATTTAATAAACTAAACTAAAAACTTGCCTAAACACTTTATTTTTTATTATATACTTAGCTTGTATTACTTTAAGAGGTGGAACAATACCTGGAACAATATCTATTTATCTATTTCCTGAAAATGATTGTTCAGCTACTTACCAATTCTTTTGTAAATGACAAACACTATGTACACTTTTGTTCTCTAACCATACACTTAATAATGCTTTGATTGAATAAAATACCCAGAAATTTCAATGAGTGGTGTGCGGACGGCTTTACACGGCTCCTGTAACGAGGTTAGGAGAGGTATTAGGGACGCTCTGTGGGAAGACTCGATAATTCGAGGAGAAATCGTGGTTATCATGCAACTGAAAATAGCAATCACCTTGCAATTATTGCGATTGACTTAACGCTCTTAAAACTACTTGAATGCAATCTCATTTTACTTGTAACTACGACGAAACGATTTTTATTAGGTCCATCACTTTCAGATCGTTATGTCGTTTGTCGAAGTCACTTAATTGTTTTTTTATGTTTCCAAAATCAACTTAAGTTAAATTTATAGTTAGTTCCTACTACGGGCGGAAAAAACAATAAATTGCTTATACAATATATTATTATGTTCAGTAGAAGAAACAAATTGATAGAAAAAAAAAACACTAGTCCAAAGTTTTAATGCCTTTTTTCTATTTCTCACAAATTGATAGCTCGGATGCATTATCAATGTAGATGCAGCACATCATTAGGGGGCAATTGTCGCAAGTTCGACATCATCTCTAAATCGACATAGTATGTCGAAACAAAATTGGTCAAATTGGTTGTCATTATGACGTTTTGTTTCGATATATGCCAATTAGAGATGATCTCGATTATGGGAGAATTGGGTCCCAGATGACATACTTCATAAACCTTAAAGTAATAACACCGATTGTAAAAGTTAAAAGAAGCAATTCCGAAGCAATCGATCGTCCTGCCGGTTTACGTAATCAATCACCAACGGTTGGGTCCCGTTGTAAATTATATCGAAGTGGTCTCAGTCAAGTGTCGCTGGCCCCTTGAGCCCGTCCCAATATCCCACAAAGGCACCCTCGTACCAACCATTACGCTTTCTTCGTATTCAAATCAGAGTCTCAGACGCGTCCTCACTTTCAAAAGTTGAGGGACTCATTATAAAACGCTTGGAGTATTTTATACGGCGTAATGTCAGATATTTTTATTTATTGATTTATTTGACTTTCTTTGATGTAGTGAAAACAAGTAGATTGGGTATTTCAGGATATTTTCCTAGTCCTTAGAATGATCTGAAAAGCCTATTGATAATAATAAGAACCAGCGCATAATTAGACTAGTTATTTGGAGTTTATTACTGCATATTTTGTTAGGTTTTACTAACTAGGTACATATTTCATTGACTGCGCTCTTCCTCCATACTTAGTAAATATGTGGATAAATATGACAATAATAATGAGAATTCATAGAAACAAGTTATGAAGTCTATGAGCCTTTTCAAACAAGCGTTTTATACGAACGAATAAGCTCGTTTTTTGAAGTGCGTGTAGGCAAATAAAAGCGTGAATTTTACCACACGTTCAACTCGTACAAGCGTTATTTATTTATTTATTTATATTTCAGATGCGCAATATTTTAAATTGTTGATTATAGTTTCATAGTAGTCAGCTACATTCCCAGCGTCATATTTCTAAACGCTATAAAGGTGTCAGAATTGATACTGTAAGAATGTATTTAAAAAACCGGGCAAGTGCGAGTCTCATTACCATTTTCTATAAAAACGGCAAAAAACACGGCTCCCTTAATATTTGTTTTATCTTGTTTTTTATAGCGGCAACAGAAATACATCATCTGTGAAAATTTCAACTCTCTAACTATCACGGTTCATGAGATACAGCCTGGTGACAGACGGACGGACGGACGGAAGGACGGACGGACGGAAGGACGGACGGACGGACGGACGGAAGGACGGACGGACGGACAGCGAAGTCTTTGTAATAGGGTTCCCGTTTTACCCTTTGGGTACGGAACCCTAAAAAACTGTTTTCATATTTGCCGTATGTATTTATGTAATATAGTTTTAAGAACTTAGAGTTTACCTAAAACAATCAAACAGACAGATAGACCCAATAAGTAAAGGTAGCGTAATAATGCATTTAGTAAAAAAGTTGTGATTTTTTCATTAAAACAGACGCTTAAATTTGATTTATTTGTACACATTAACTGATTTATCTGAAAAAAAAGTAGATATTATGAACAGTATTATTCCAAAAAATAATACAACCTTGCCGACAGTATACTCTATAATTGAAGCTTCTCACAGATAAACAATTAGCGTTCGAAAAACAATGTATAACACAATTTTTGCGGTTGTTTTTCACCAGCTAAGCCCTGCGCAAATAAACGCGTCAAGACTCGGATGGCCAAACTTTTTCAGATACCAAAACGAACTTTATTAACTCCGGAAGAAGCTTATTTTTCAGAAGTGTCATACATAACGCGAATGAAATTAGCGCATGGCTTTTGCCAAAGACATTTTGATCGTTATGTATATTAGCACAGAGAACATTTTCAAGAAAAGTTAAGTGAATTCGCTCGCCCCAGTCCTTACCCGTTACGTTACGTTAGTGACAGGTAAGAATGATGAGACTTCCTACTCGGAGGACAGCAGATGTTAATGAAACACAAAGGTAACAGAACGTTCCAATACAGTTTTGATATTATCAATTCTAAATTAATTCTCTTTCTTCTTTTACAATATTAATGCAATGATGAAATTTTAATGGGATAAGATGAAATGGCTGCTACTGCGGTTAGCGAGTATTTCACCAATGTTAAGTTATTAATAACAAAGACGAATTCAACAAATACCCATTATAAAAATAGCTGACTAAGGTAATAAAGATGGCAGAAATATCTTTAAATACCGTCAATGCACTACGTTTCCGTAGAGTTATTTGTAAAATAAAAGCCTATCTGACAATTGGAACAATTGCCTTAAGAACTATAGATTTGGATGTCCCGCGCATTGAAAAGTCTTTGTTAAGAACTATAAATAGTCAGTTGACTTGATTCAATCAAGATCGATATCTGCTTTGCTGAATGGTATTATTTGGATATTTGCATTTATAAGATTTTCTCAAAGAAGAACAAAAAACATTATTACTCTACTAATTTAAATTCACTGATGAATGGATAAGTTACTTCGGGCGAATGCTTAACCAGCTTAATCGACAAGTATGATATTTATACTATAGTTACATAATTATTCGTAATTTAAACAAAACAAACGTAAAGTTCGCCGTGTTACAAGTTTGTTTAGTCCCATCAAAGCACAAACGCACCGCTGATCACTCAAATACCAAGAAACGAAACACGATACCAAAAGTTTACAATTTAAAGTTAAATAATGGCGGTAGAGCCTTCAGAGATACCAGACGAGGTAAACTTAGCCAGTTTCAAACACAATGATACAAGCGGGCCCCTGAACAAGTGAAATGATTTACATACATACATATACTCACGCCTGTGTCCCACGAGGATAGGCAGAGACTACAGTTTGCCACAATCCTTACATACCTCTTTCGTGCACTTCTGTCGGTTGAGGCTGCCAGACTTTTTGGTAGAGACATTTTAATGGAATGAGCTGAGTTATTGGTTCACATTTTTGCGATAAGTGGGTATTCTGCAAATGTCAAGTAATTCATAGTGAGGAAAAAATTAATAAATACACATTATAATAAAAAGGGACAATGATGACGGATGAATCCAAAATGCATCTACTAAAAAAATATAGTGAAGCTTGGTTTCATCGATAAGTACTACAAGAAATCATCACATCATCATCACGCCTCTATTCCCCGAAGGGGTAGGCAGAGGTGCACTGCAGTGCGCCCACACTTCGCCGATGTTTTTTGGTCCCAACGTAATAGGGAGCGAGCCTATTGCCTTTATACCGGGCATATTCCCCCTCAATACGAAGGAGATTTGGGCCATAGTCCACCACGCTGGCCCAGTGCGGGTTGGTGAACTTCACACGCCTAGACGTGCAGGTTTCCTCACGATATTTTCCTTCACCGTTTTCAAAAATGTATTTCAACAAAATACATACAAATGTCAGTGGTAAAATCCACGCCATCACACTATTAAATTCATTTGCGTCATGGATGATATTTCGTTGCGAAATGTGCTTCTTGTATCATTAAGTACAGTTTTATTTTGATATTGGCAAAAAATATACTGAACTTATTAGGGCAAAAACATTAACACAGGAAATCAATTCTACATTCAGCGGTAAAAATACCATGCTCTGTTCAAAAATTACAGTTATTTTAATTAATCCGGTAAAAATCGCTGTTCCCGAGGCCAACCCATTAGAAAACCGCTTCAGACAGTTCAAAGCGTATTGTTTTACCTCTCAAAACTGTAGTACACGCAGAATTAAAAACATTGTCCAAATCTGAACAACTAAGAAAAATAAACTTTATCACAATTGGATAAAATATTATCTTAGACAGCTATCGTGGACCGTGTGCATTCTGAAACGATACTTATACCGTTTAGATTTCGGTTGAATTTTTATAGTTGATCAGGTAATTTTTGAACAATCTTATGGCCTTTATATTTGTGATACTGATCATACCAAACGTGTGTGATTCGTTATAACTATCTAATTTTAAAAACAATTGCAGAGAAAGCAGTGGTAGCCGAGTGGTCGAACGCACGCCTTGCCAATCAAAGTGTGCAAGTTCAAACCCCGGCTCGCACCTCCAGAGATGCGAGCTGGGGTTTGAACGGTTCACATTTTTGCACACACACATTTCGCACGTAAACCCAGGTTTATGTGCGAATCTCATTTTTATCCGAGATTACCACTTGGTTTGAAACGGTGAAGGGTAACATCGTGAGGAAACCTACACGTCTATAGAAAGGGGTGTGAAGTTCACCAACCCGCACTGGGCCAGCGTGGTGGACAATAGCCTAAAAATCTCCCTCGTAATGAGGGAGAATGTGCCCGGTATAATGGCAATAGGCTCGCCCCCCATTACATTGGGACCAAAGATACATCGGCGAAGTGTGGGCGCACTGCAGTTCACCTCTGCCTACCTACTGTGAATACAGGCGTGATGATGTATTTATTTGATGATGTATAATTGCAGACTGTGAAAGTTAACATTATACTAAGGTAACAAATACCACATTTGTCACACCTAGTGTTACTATTCCCAACTCATAGTCACAAATAATCTCAGTGCCACAATCTCGTCGCCCACAAATCCGGATCGATCGCGATTCCGTTACTTTCTCGTTATGAACGTTTGATAACGACGTGCCAGGAATTAGCGAACGATCCCTTAGACATCTCGTACGTGTGATATCGTTACATATGTTTGGGGTAAGGTTAATAATCTATTTTTGATCATTGTGTCAATGGTCTTACTATTAAGGCAATGTAGTCGATTCTGTTGTATACAAATTACAAGTTAACTTGCCGGCACGAAAATTGTTCATAGAGCTCGGCTGTAAGAATGGCTGAAATACGCTTAGTTTAATTCGGTGGCAACATAATGAATACCAATTTCCGTGGTATTATAAAGAAGAAACAATATCAAGACTGTGTAAAATAGTGCTACCATTTCTGTTATTATATTATAATAATCTCCAAATTTATGAAAAATATAAGACAACAAACCAGTTTAGTAAAAATGTGTCCTGCAACTCCAATGGAGATCTTTATAACTTAGTTAAGTGTACGAAGGCTGTACGAAGTTCGCCCGGTCAGCTAGTAAGGTGACCGGGCGAACTTCGTACAGCCTTAGAATTAGTGGCATACGAAAGCAGCGCCACCTACCGGGTCCAACCGTCACCACCCATTGAAATATACACACAAAATTTCATCCAAATCGGTTCAGCCGTTTAGGAGGAGTTCAGTGACATACACACGTACAGTAGAATTATATATATAAAGATTTAAATTTATGAATATGAATAAATAATCTTACTCATGTCTTTTTTCAAGATTGTGTTCAGTTCCTTTAACTCAACTAAATGTGTCTGCAAGGCCCTCCTTGCAGACACATTTAGTTTAGCTAAAGGCTAAGTTAAAGTAAAAAATAATGACGTTTGACCAAACCTGTGGGTTGCGATGACGGTATCTGTAACGTGTGCAATTGCTGTTTAAGGAAAAGAAACTCTCAATAAGTTTACTATTTCTCTGTTCTACACGTAATCAGCAGTAGAATACATTAGACGAATACCCCGAGCTATCAATACAGTCCGCAATGTAAGAGCCACTTTCCTGATCACGAAACTCGGCCTCTAAATTTATAGGTATAACCTCAAAGATGGATTCCTAATACTTAATTCTATTCAAGGCACGCAATACGCGGCTCATATATCGTCGGGCAGACGCGAGTCACGCTCCTAATAAATTCAAACACGTATCATTCGACCAAAAACTCCCTGAAGCTCAAATCTTAAATGTATTAGTCGTATCTCCCCACGATATTCCTGCCATCAATATTGTTCGAGTCACTCTGCTATTTGCAATCTTTACGGAATCTTAAAAGGGCTTTCACACGGTCGGATACTTCATCCAACAAAGAGATAAATCTTGGGATTCGTAGTCCCTAGAGGACGGTTGGCACGTGAGTCAAGAAAAGACTGTGCCACGAATTATGTCGCACCGGGACGATCTCTCACTTTCGTAATTTATAGAAGAGAGAGTGACAAAATGTATATATATCTCACATTTTGTCTTGTCACAATCAGCAGTGCAGCAGTGCACTCATACAAATCAACGAAAGGTTTCAAATTAGGTACTCTTTATGAGATTACTATCTTCTCGTCATCATAAATGCCATAGTGGGGTAAAAATTAGGAACAATTTTTGAAAACGTAGGTAGCCTTAGTTGAAAATATATCTTCTGTTAACACACAAATATAAATTTATTTTCGCTTCTCTAGCGTGATGACATATTTTTAAATTAAGTATAAAAAACTATGCAATTTAATGCTTACAATTTTCGTGGTTCGACATGTTCTTGACGGGATTATTTTAATTCTTTATTATTATCTTGGAACTCTTGAGTCGTTAGTGGAGAAGTGTTTTAATGTTTCTATTTATTTATTCCGCCGACACTGTAACTATATTTCAATCTGCCGGTAATTACACGAACAACTGCGTCGTCCCAAGCACGTTCAGCGCTTAATAGCGGAAAAAAGGGGAATTCGGGGATCTTGATTAAGCGCTTGTCAGCTCCGCGCGCGGGCCCGCTGTGACGCCGCGATCGATGTACCCAGCCACAAGGTTACAAAATGTATAGTTCTCAATACGAGCTTTGGAATATAAAAATAAAATACAATAAAAACTGTTACAATTTAACTAACCGCATGGCCAAAGCGACGCTTAAGGCGGTATATAAAAACTAGGGTAAATTACGTAAAGGTAATGAAATATACCCACCCTATGAGACCACTCAACTAACTGTTAAAAGCTTAATGTGTAAGCTTTTAGAAACAATCGAAAGTCCAGTTATAGACGACTTTCTGTTAATTAATAAAAAAATAAGTAATGGGCGCTTCAAAAGGCGATCGATAAATTTGTTGCCAATACCTAAACAACACTTTTTTTTTAGCGAATCTCGTCTCATGTGGCTTTTGCCACAGAATTCATTAATTCTGTATTAAGGGAGAGAGTACATTTTCAAACCAAATCAAGTGAATTAAATCGTCCCAATATATTAACGTGACCATAGTATTAAAAACCGTGTAAATAAAACTTTTATATTGTTGTAATGCAACATATTTATAGTAATGGTGAAACGCTATGAGAAAACTTTATTAACGAACGCTTAATGCCAAATAAAATACCGCAATATATCTGAGCTGGTAACACAGTATAATATGCGAATATATTCCTGTGCCATATTTTTCAGTGGCAACCCACAGCCGTGTCGGGGCGGAATCGAGAAATATTCAACGATAAGATTAATCACCATCCGTGACAAGCTGGAGACGGGGTAAAGGGGAAGACTTTGCTACATTAAAAAATATGAAGGTCATTGCGCTGGTGACACGAAAAACAACTCTATGAAACAAGACAGCTGTTTTGAAGCATTTTTAAATTAAAATAATTGACCTGGCCAATTATGACCTTCTTGTGTAGTAATATTTAATTATTACTTTCAGTTTTGATACTAAATTCACTAGAACAAAACAAAATAGTGTTCACAATAAAACAATACTACCTACTTCTTATAATATGCTTCATTATTATTATTTTTTATACTATAGAACGGTTAAATTCTTATCAGATTGGGGACAAATGAAATTGATTTAAACGTCTCAGACTCGTATAATATTGTGGACCCTTCAAGAGTTCTAAAATGTTCGATTTTATACTTAGTTCATTTGAGTATAATATACACAATTTGTGACTATAATTCTTAATATTTTCATTGTGGTTATAGCATTTTTTTATGTTGTAATTACATTTATATAGCTCCCTGACTTCTAAAATAAATGAAGGAATGAAATAACATTTGTAACATGCACTGCACCTTATCATAAGAACGTGTCTGCAATCCAATGCGTGGGATAACGCGAGCGTGATATGACTCTCGCTGTGATATGCACGGCATGTAGAGTCATCTCAGCGAAGGTGCTGCGGTTATATTGCTAATTTGAATTTAAAAATAAAATTTTAATCCAAACAGTTATAACTACATGCTTTTCATAGCAAGCGCATGTGGAAGAGGCGTGACTGACGTATCGTCTGGTATAAAGATAAGTTATATAGCGCTTTCAAACTATCGTTTTGGGCTACCCGCTTCAAAAAGCCGCAGGCGCGTAAAACGGCTTTATCCAGCGTGTACCTTCGAACCGGTGGTGACCAGTGCCAGTAGAGTGTCTTTAACGAGCTTATAAGCGCGTAAACGTTTGTACTAGTTGCGCGTGTAGCAAATGGCGCCCCTGCACGCGCCTGCAAGGACATGATCAAAATCAAAATTTTTTTTTTTTATTCGTGTAGGCCAAAAAGCACTTACAAATAGTCAGATTCTACCATATAAATGGACGCATTCGAACTCTATGTCATTAGTTTCGCAATTTTGTGAAAATGTTCCGCTTTATATATACAAGGATTGGTGGTAACTTTTTCAAATGGTCAGTCTATCTAGTTTCAAACAAGCCAGCATTCCGAAGTGGTCTCTATCATATTAGATTTTATAAAAAGCATTGTAGATTTGGTTAATACGTCCAGACTGAAGCTACTTTACAACAAATTTTATTTATAAAACATCTTTTTAACAACATTTTCTCCAATTTTCCATTCTGCTCTCTGTATTGTGTGATTCCAACGAAATTATTTTATGTTTCAGCTTTCTCATTGTACGTTTACATCGTACTGAGATGAAAGTATTCACTAAAATGTATTTGGTGAATGCAAGCCATTGTGGCCCGCGGAGACCATCTATTTTGTTCTACCATTGTTATTTTATTGTACTCAATGTTCACTGGTAAGTAGATAAAAACTAATACGAGTACAATGAATGCTTCAGTAATGGACTGAAATATCTGAAAGATCTCATTCTGAGAGTATTTCAGTCCTAAACCATTTTTTTTCAGACTGAAGCAATTGAAACACCTGATCATTGGGTTGTATTCAAGTCCATTAGATATAATAGACATGCCTACAAATAACAACATTTTATATGAAATGGATTACCATTTTTTTAAGCATAAAGGTGCTTTGTTATTCTACAACAAATTGATTACAACTTATTACAAATTAAGGTAAGGCGTAGCTACTACTACTACTACTACAGCCCTTTTAACGTCCCACTGCTGGGCACGGGCCTCCCCTCAATGCAAGGGGGATTCAGGCCATAGTCCACCACGCTGGCCCAGTGCGGGTTGGCAGACTTCACACATCTATTGAGAACTAGTCAAGTTCCGCAGACGTGCAGGTTTCCTCACGATGTTTTCCTTCACCGTTTTATAGCAAGTGATAATCTCGGATGAAAATGAGATTCGCACATCAATCCCAGAGGTGCGAGCCGGGGTTTGAACCTGTACACTTTGATAGGAAGGCGTGCGGTCGACCACTCGGCTACCACTGCTATAGTAACTGGTGCGTAGCTGATGTAACTTATATTACTTGGGAGACAATGTGGGCAGACATTACTACCCTTCACTTAAACCTTGATCGGATTAAATATGTCCCATAACGATTGAAACGTCGGTCTAAAAGTATTCATGAAAATGTTATGCAGAATAGATTACAAACATAAAAACATATCGCCAGACCAAGATATGCCTACACATTGTATGATGCCAAACTAAGCCACACTATAGGTACCATACGATGGATTGGGGGCGATCCCAGTTGTGTAACTGGGTAAATCTGTAAGAGCCATTTCCGAAATTTGTTACTGACGGGAATCGAACCTGCAACCATTCGGTGCTGTGAGCCAAGTAGGCTTTGCTCAAATCACTAAAGCAAGCCATTAAATGATATAAGTCAGTATTATAAGTTGCATGGCTGAATAAAATGAAAATTTTTATTATTAAAATGCGTAGTTACATTTGACATGAAATAAGATATTGCCACTGTTACAAGGTTGAGTGCAGACAATTAATGATAATTAACTGTATAAAACAAATTTCAATATTCAATAATAACAGTAATAATATTAGTCCCTGTTCCAGATGCCGGTGGGGAACTGTTTTTTATATTTTTAAATGTATTTTTTATATATATGTATATTTAAAAATGTAATTTATAAGAAAGATAAGAAATAAAGGAGTTAGTAGTAATAATATTGGACAGGGGTGTATGTTACATCCCTGTCCAATATTATTGTTAAATGTTTTAATTTTATTTCTTGGAGTATTACTTCGATAGCCGTGGCACTCCATTCTTATCCATTCTGATTCGCTGATCCATTCTTGATGGCAGCCGGACGCCACATAATCAATTATTATGAAGGACTGGGCGGGATTGTCACACACACATACAACACACTGATACATATGAACACTTCATTATATTATATACATTTAGTACTACAATAGCAGCAAATTTGTATATGTGGGCAATGTTGTAGGGTATACTATAAGTAATAATAAGATATATCCTACAATAACTTGTATTTAATGTATACCTACCTGTTTGTTGCACAATACCGGGCTTGCACCGGAGGATTGCAAAATCCCAGAGAATTTTCGGACTTGATGTGTGAATGATAATGATTACCATTTGCTGAACGGTGAAGGCAAACATCGTGAGGAAACCTGCACGTTTATAGAAAGCCAGGTGAAGTTCACCAACCTGCACTAGGCCAACGTGGTGGACTATGATCCAAATCATCCTCGTATCGAGGGAAACGTGCCCGGTATAATAGCAATAGGCTCACCCTCTTTTACTTTGGGACCAAAATACATCAGCTGCAATAAATCAAACAGCTGCTAGAGCCGAGTCCCCAGTCTGTCGTACCCTGAATGTGCTCAATGCCCTCCTGACGGCTAATCCTGAATGTGATGTCTTTGCAGATGGATGGAACTTAATTAGACGATTATGTTTGGAGTTTTGTGAGAAGAAGTATGCACGAGTGTATCAATTCAATCATAATTTTATTTTTTATTGTTTTGTTATTGTTTAGATTTTAAGATTCTATGTTAATTAATATAATTGGTTGTGCCGTTTTAATTAACTACAAATAAATAAATCAGCTAAGTACACTGCAGTGCACCACTACCTACCCCTTCGGGTAATACAGGCGTGATGTATCTAATCTTTTACTATTTCTAGTCTATTCTTTAATAAGAATATGATGGTCATGACTTATGTGGTTTGAGTACCATCGTTTAAATCATTGATCTGTAGGTGTGTTTTGCACTTTTTCTAATTGGGTAAGCCTATTTTAATATCCCTAACAATCAAATTAATTAAATGATTATAAAAGCAGATGGTACTCTATCATCCGGTCCCGCCACTCGTCGGGTTTTAAAGTAAGCCTACCCCAATTTTCAGTGGGGCTTAGCACTTCTTGTTTTGTCACTTGATCCGTTTGGTATCGTAGTGACAAGAGCATTAACGTTTTTAAATAAATTTCAGTTGTAAAGTGTTAAAAGTGTAAAGTAAAGATTTTTACTTTTAAAAAAAGTAACGGACTTAACAAATTTGTTTCTTGTTAAAAATCTAAGAAAGTGATGATTGTGGAAAATAGTGAGATGTTGGTAAAGGGGCTGACAATAATCACTCATTGTCAATTACATTCAAAAGGGTTACGAAAATTTTATAGTCAGTTTTGAATAACATCTTTTTGAAATTTTCCAATACCTACCTTTTACTTCTAGTACGAACGAACTACTTCTTCAATGAAACTTCTTTGAGAATGCGAGCAAATTTGTAAGCATGGTCACTCTACTACATAAATTATATCTTTATGTATATTGATACTTAGTTTTACGCCTCGGTGTGTTCTCGCTTTAGCCGATAACAAGAATCACGTTAACAATACCAAAGAATAACTTATGCCCGCAATCCACCCACTCCTAGTTTACCTACACTATTCCAGAATGTTCCAGGCATTATTTACGAGGGCACCAACAATTACAACAGTTTTTCCAACAAATTATCAGTTCGTGATTCCCCTCTACCAATTTAGCGCCGATTTCCAAGTAAAATCGTGAACGGAGTTAGACAAAGTTTCGCCAATTAGAGTTTTGGTAGAGCCGAGCCGACTCTATTATTTACATTCTACTCGCAGATGGAACGAGCGGCTAATGTTAGACTGAAGTAAAAATAAAGGATTTATTTTGTTTTGTAGAGTTGAAACTTCAATTTGGATTGGACGCAGTGGCTCTACCTAAAGTTATATGAACTATACTAGAATTTAACCACATTGTTATGATACAGAACTGTACCGTCTATTAATCGTAGCGTAAATATTTTATTATTTTAGTTGTATGTTAATTTATTTCTTAAATATTGTTATGAGTGGTACTACATTAAAGATTTACGCAATCTCAATTTCTGAGTGACAAAGTGATGGAATCATTCCGATTGTGGCTCATGAGGCTCGAGTACCTACGAGTATTTATTTATTTATTTATTTATTTTATTTCATAAATATGTGGTGTACAAATGGTATTACACATAGCCCCACAAAACCGTACAATCGGTTTGACTGTGGGATCAATTGAGTCTCTTATAACTATCACTTATCACAATTGCTACTAGGTTAAATAATGTCTTAGCAACTTCTTTTTAAATATACGCTTGTCAGTTTCACTTCTAATATCTACCGGCAGGCTATTGAGTAGGTATGGTAAACGTTTTTTAAGCGTTCTATCACCATAATAGTTAACAACTTTAGGTACATTTAGTTTGCCTGCCGCCATTGACCGTGTATTATAGTTATTAGTGACACAAGTTAAGTTATGGTCTAGATTACCATGTTGGTTTACAGCCATTAGAAATTTATGTTTTAAACTTACTGGTAGTATCTTACACAATCTAAATAATTTCGTGTAATCGCCGTTACAAGCTTCTTTATTCTTATTACTAACTAGAAGTTTCAGGAATCGTATTTGTAACGTTTCTAATTTATTAATATTAGTTTTACAGGTTAAACCATAGCAATCAAGGGCGTAACTCATTATAGAATCCACTAGTGACGTATATAACAATCTTAAAGTACGGACAGGTACTTTGTAACTTAGATGATAAAATTTGCCCAGCAATATTCTCAATTTAGAAGTAATATAATCGATATGTTGGGACCACGACAAGTTTTCATCTATTTTTACACCAAGATAAGTTACGCAATTAACTCGCTCAATAGGTATACATTTGCAATTAATTAAGTTACTATGAATGCAGGAAAAATCGTGTGTCCGTAACGGTAGCGGTAAAACATCTTTGTGTATATAAGGAGAATGGATGATTAGCAGTTTGGTTTTATCCACGTTTAAGACAATACCATTGTCATGCGACCATTTAACAACGGCATCAATGTCCTCCTGTACTAGCCTACAAGCGACCTCGATATCCGTTCCGGCGCGAAGTATACATAGATCATCTGCATACATGTGTGCCGAGCAGTGCCGCACCACTTCACACAAGCTGTTAACATGCATCAAATAGCAGATTGGTCCACACCCTGATCCCTGTGGTACCCCGCAACTCACGTGAATCTTGTCACTAAGGGCGTCACTTACTTTTACCCGATACGAGCGTGCCGTGAGATAATCACGGAACCATTGGTTCAGCGGTTCTCCCACCCCACACTCATCCATCGCATTAAGGAGCGTATCAATTTGCAAAGTATCAAAGGCTTTTTTAAAGTCAAAAAATATTGCAAGAACAAATTTCTTATCATCTAAGTATTGATTAATTTCATCTGTAAATTTAGATAATAATGTGTTTGTACTTTTTCCTTTCAAAAAACCGTGCTGACATTTATTAATTATATTATTCTTTTTTAGATAATTTCTTAATTGAATAACTATACATTTTTCTATAATTTTATCTATACTCGATAAAATGGCTATGGGTCTATAATTGGAAGGGTTTTTATGGTCTCCTTTTTTGTAAACGGGACGAACTATCGCCTCCTTTATCTTATCAGGAAATTTACAGTGTTCTACAGAAAGATTTACAAGTTTAGCCAGTACAGGACTCACCTTGTCTACAATAAACTTAAGGTCGGACATTCGCACTTGGTCGCAACCTGATGATTTTTTACTGTTCATACTAATAGTTATATTTTTTACAACCTCACTATGTACAGGTTGCCACCTCATACACGTGTCCGATCTCTTTACATAATTATTTCTGTCAAGCCACTTTTCATTACAATGATGTTTTATATTATCGATTTCATTCACAAAGGTAACCGCAAATTTGTTACAAATATCTCTAATACTACCTTGTCTTTGCATATTCGCTAATATTAGTTCATCCAAAGATTGTTTGTTATTTCCCAACAGTGCATTAATTTTTTCCCATATCTTCTTAATATTATTATTGCACTCTAATATACTATCCCTATCGTATTTATTTTTACTTTTGTTGATAGCTTTTTGACATTTGTTCCGGAATCTAGTATATTTAAGTCGCTTTAACATATTCTTAGAATCGTAGCTCCATATCTCAAATAATCTATCCTTTTCCTCGATCATACTTTTTAAATTATTATTAACCCAGGTTTTGTTATTTCTATTACTAATAGGTATACATTTACTTATGTAGCATTCGTTGTATATGTCTATAAATATTTTACAGAAAGCATCATTTAGTTCGTTGGGACATTCAATCGACATCAAATTATTAAAATTAGTACATAATAATTTTTCTCTGACCAACCTGTTGTCGAGAATGCGCTTAGATAATGACTGTGGAGGGGCCGGCGCACTACGGGGAGTCCCTTTCCATTCTACTACGGCTGCCACGAAATAATGATCCGATATTTTATGTCTTATTACAGCTGAGTTTATTGATGCGTTATTTGATCTTACGTAAATATGGTCTAAGCATGATTGAACTACATTGCCCATTACAATCTCATTCCGTGTTACGTCATGAATGCATTTAATAAAGCCATATTCACATAATAGATTTTCATAGGCAATTACATGTTGACCACTTTGATTTAATATGTTTATGTTTATATCGCCGCAAAATATTACTTTAGTGTTTCTAGGAAAACTTTCTAGAGTGTTACGAAATTCATTAATAAACGCAGTTATTTTATCTTGGTTATCAACTCTCGGTGGTCTATATATAGATATCAAATGTATTTTCTCGTGATTAAATTCGATTGTAATGGAAACGCACTCCGCCGAGCGCATTCCAGAGAAGGTCGCCGATTCGCACACACATGCCCGAAGCTCTTCACGCGTATACACCAGCACTCCTCCACCCGTACGGCCCACTCTCGCGTACAAGTTTACATTATACCCACATATTTTGAACAAAGATGCCATTGAGTAATTAATATTAGGTTCGGTAATAACTATTACATCAAGTTGGTCTAAGACATTATTTAATGTCACAAGCAGCTCATTGAAGTGCATCTTCAAAGAGCGGATATTAATATGTATTAACCTTAATGCTGTTTTGTTAACAAATTTACTTAGCCAGTTGCTTACATCAGATACACAGGCATAGTTTACATCGCAATGTGTTATAAAGTCAATATTGTTGATGTCTGCGAATTTTAAGAAAGATATAGTATACACTTCTGTAAACATTAATTTTAATTTAAAGGATTGCAACCGAATTACTTAACTTTTAATAGATCACTTATTTCACTTTCCGCTCTTAACCAAATAACTTTATCACCATCAGCTTTCTTCACCAGTATTTTTCCACTCGTCACCCAGATGTACTTATAGACTCCTTGAAGTTGTTTTTTTGCAGTCCATAGTAAAGCTCGTGTAGCCTTGGTTAAATCTTCATTGATGTAGATTTTACTGTTCATTGATCCACCGGTGATTGTGTTACTCGTCATTTCTGTAAGTTTACGACGGTTATCCAGCCAACTTGCTCTGGTGTCACTACCAGTCATCTTAAATCCTACAATGATTGATGCTGGTTTCATCCCTTGCTTCGATGGCCGTTCACGTTGAACCCACTCGATTTCATCACAGCTTACACCAATTTTCTCTCCAACCTTGGCTACTAGCTCCTTCACCTTCTCGCCAGGTATATATTCAATTCCAACAATTTCAAGGTTATGTTTACGGGATGCTTGTTCGAACTCCTGTACTTTTTGTTCTAAAGCAAGGTTGCATTTCTCCAAGTAGACACATTTGTTGCTAACATTGACTACTGTTTTTTCAAGCTTTGTTATTTTATCCCTGGATTGCTCATGTTCTACTAATAATGTGTCGTATTTATCCGAAAGCATGCTAATGCTTTGTTGTATTGTATCCAAGTGTTTTTTTAGCCCCGAAATGGCACTGACCTTATTTTGTATGTCTTTCAGGATTTTTTCGAAATCTTGCACCTCCTCTTCTGGCTCTTCCTCGTCTGATCCTTCGTCTTCGCAGTTATTACAATAAATTCGATTTTTTCCAGCCTTTAAGTCCGCCGCTAGTCCTTTAACACAGCTCCTATGAAATGTTCCTTGACACGGTCCTTGACACAAAAAGTGAGATCCCTTCTTAGATAGAACCTTTTTACATTTTTGACATTCCATAATGTAAACGACACAATTAACACAATGAAACAATTTACTTGAGCGCGCGAACCACGTGCGGTGCGTATGCAAGCGTAGGCGAGACTGAGGCGTAGTACTCAGCCAAAGTTGTTGAAAATGACATTCGCACATGAAAATTATCTCATAGGGCCTGGGATTTGAACTTGCACCCATTACGTTCAAGGCGGGCGTTCTTGCCCGCGAGGCTACCACTGCTTTTTTGGGGAATTATTTTGATGACCAATTGTTTTAAAATATGCTAACTAACACTTCACTTTCCAATTCTTGGGTAATACAGGCATTTAGATGTTAATTTCTAATCACCTTCAAATGAAACAATCAATTCAATTCAACAATGAAACAGTCATATTTGAAAAGCTGGTAATATTGCAAACGTAACTTTGTTATTTGGATTACAAGAGTCATATTTGCTAATCGATGTAGTGACAGATGTTACCTTGTTCTTGGTATAGGTCATAAATCTAGATACCATTCAAGGGTAATCATAGATTATGCTTAGGTTTGTAATTAATGAAATTATATTCACATTATCTGTATAAGACTTTTAATTTTTATATATTATGGTTTGTAGTGTTTACAGTTAGAATTTTTATAAATAACATGAATAAATATAAACAGGGTAAAAACCTAAGCAAACAATTATTGCTTTATAAAATATCAACAAACGTATCGCCTGACCACAATTCCTAAAATAACAGCCAAACGTCTCTGTCATCGCGGTAATCCTCCCGATGTAACTTTCGGGGCGAAACATTGGGTGAAAAGAATAATTCAACGCGTAAAAGCCGAAGTAATAATAACATTGAACGGAGCCGTGGAAAGCGATAACTGCCTCTAACTAGGGATGATTGGCCCTCGAGAGGCGGGCCGAAGTTTCCACCCCACTTCTGTGGCCGACGATTAAGGAATTTGGTAATGGAATAAAAAATTCTGAGCCGCAAGTTGGGGATAAGTGAAAACGGTCTGGTGTTGAGCGCGTTGGCAATGTAGAGTTGTTTAGGCTTAGCTCCAGTTGGATATTCTTCGAGATGAGTTTGTTTCTTGTTGGCTAGTTTGATTACTTTTTATAGAAATAAGTCGCAATAACAATTCTTACTTACTAAACTTGTAAAATTACAGATTTTATTTTTGGACTATATTAATTTTATAACGTTTTTATTTAAAAGTTTGGTATAATTGTAATTGTTTAGCACGACACGAGAGAAGTGGGACGAATGCAAGGACATCTGGGGCAAACACCAGTATTTTAGCTAAATACAGTGAATTATTTTTTTATATATAGAGGGATCGATAGAGGTAGTCACCAGGTAGAGCCCAGCCAATGGCTCTCCGTAGAGAGGAAGTGACGACGCTCCCCAATAAACGCGGCGCGTATAGGAGCAATATATTCGCTCCACGGGAAGCACGCCCTAAATATTTTCCCAATGATGTTCGGTATAAGCGATCAGTGATTGGCGAAATAAGTTATAATAATCGATTATAATAATCTAGTGTGATCTAAATATTTGGTGAGTTATAAATGTATTTTTTTAATGCGACATTATAAAGTGGGATGAAACTTTTTAGGAACGTTGTATTTATTATCTAAGTAAAATGAACTTCAAGTAAAGATGAATAAGAAACAAAACTCTGTACTTTTAAGTTAGAAGGACATAGCATATTAAAATTATTATTTCCAAGAGGATACTAAGGATGAGTAATAAAAAATAAATGGTGCTTCACAAGTATTTTGGGATATTTTCATATAATCGCTGTAACTACCATTTTCAAGCCTAGGCCAGCCGCCAACCGCATCCGGTCCAGCGGGCTTCCGGCCCACTCGTAGAATAAATAAGCAAGAGTATCGAAGCACCCCCGGATTGGGGATAAATCAGAACGCGGTATAGTCAAGACAATAAACCAAAGGTAATTCCGTTTCGGAGGTATTGGGCGAGTAACTTTGTTAGACCTTATCGATTTTATAAGATTAATATTCTCTCTGGCCGGTATTTTTAAAACGGTCGTTTGGAACCAAACGCCTGTGCACCTCCCTACTAGCGCGTATCCGTGGCAGTACCAACAGTATGCTGAACGTGTTTAATGATAGTTGGGACTCGCCCCTACTGCAACAGTGGATTCGGCTTCACACAACATATAAAAATTAAAACAGATAATTTAATACATACCAACATCGTTTGTTTGTACCTACCTAGTATTTATTAGCTTAACAATCACACATCACATTAATGGCAATCATTCTAAAAATATTTTTTATCAGAAATGATGTCCCAGTAAAATATTATTCAATGTTAATAACATAGATTTGAATAAATTTAGTTAGATTTAATTAGATTTAAATAAATAATAAAATAAGGCTAAATTGTATTTTGTAAATTGTCCTTTGTCATCTACTAACATAATCTTAAATAAAAATTGTTACTAACACATATGGATGTAATTATCTGAAATAAATTTATTGAATTGAAAGTGTAAAACGTACTTAAGTTATAAATTGTATTTTAAATAGAGTTGTGAAGTCACATAAAAATTTAATATAAAATAAGTAATGATTTTTGTTCGTGATTGTACAACATTTTTAAGCCTCCGGCACTAAGGGCGTTCGCGAGGCAAATCTTTTTGCCAACATCAAAATGATCTCTGTGTCAATATACGTAAATATTTAATTTATGTAGTAAAAGCCACCACGTGACCACGCGTCAAAATTCGCTCGCGGTTTATTGAAAAAACCGGCCAAGTGCGAGTCGGACTCGCGCACGAAGGGTACCGTTGTTTTTTAGTATTTGTTGTTAAAGCGGCAACAGAAATACATCATCTGTGAAAAATTCAAGTCTCTAGCTATCACGGTTCATGAGATACAGCCTGGTGACAGACGGACGGACGGGCGGGCGGACGGACGGACAGCGAAGTCTCAGTAATAGTGTTCCCGTTTTACCCTTTGGGTACGGAACCCTAACAATGAGCTTTATCTACGAGTACAGGTCGTTTTAATATTTGCACAAATAACAACGCGTGGGTTTTGACGCCTCTGTGTGCCCAGAGCTTTATTTTATGTAATTAGGAACATGCTAGAATGTAATTACTATTGCTATTTACCGTAATTATTTTAAAGTAACTACCATTTATAACGAACCAACTGTATTATTTAAGTCAACCACGTAATTCACGAGATATTAGTATAAAGAATTAACTTCTTAACTAGAACGTCACTGAATTAGCTATAAGTAAGTTTTAGTTTGTATACAGAAAACCGTTTAATCAAATATTCTTTGAATTTTAAATATGATGGAACAGTTCAAAGAGTAAATTCAGAACAAACAGCAGTCCCTTTATATCGCAGCGGGACGTATGCAGACAACGCTCAAAGCTTCTGCGCTGAGAGTACAGGCAAGCGCTAACAAAACTTAATTTAAAGCCGCCACACACAGGTGCGTGAAGACGAAGGCGTTGAATTTATTTCCCTTACCAAAACGAACTGTTTGGACACAAAAAAAGTTCAAAAAAATACTATGTCCCAAATCTCCCTCGTTTTGAAGGAAAATATGCCCGGTATAGTGGCAATAGGCTCGCCCCCTATTACATTGGGACCAAAATACATCGGCGAAGTGTGAATGCACGGCGGTTCACCTCGAACCTTCGGGGAATACTAGCGTGGTGATGTATTTATTTTTGAGTTTGTTTTGGTATTGGAAAAATACTGACGCGCGGTTTTAGACGCCCCAGTGTGTGCCAGGCGTAATGCGGAAGCAAGTCACAGCAGGCTGTGTGCGCCGACAAGACGCCTCGGAGCGATGTGTACTTTCACTAACAAAATAATGTCATTAAATTTCGTATATTTGATTAAAAAAAATGTCTGATAGTCATCTGTTTATATTATTTTTGTAATGTCATTACTGATTTTATTATACTTTGATAAATAATCTAATGTAAAAATATCAAAATTATTTATGTATTTTAAATGTTTCATGTATTAAAATGTAAGTCTCTCAGTGTCTGCTCAATATATTTCTCTATATACTTTTCTTTTCAGATGCGAAGAACCAATATTGATTTTAATATACTGTCTGAAATACTCATAAACGAAAAAGTTAAGTACTCAAATTAAAGCTGAACATAGAAATTATAATGTCAGTTCTGTTGGAAGAAAACTTTAATCAAACCTTATTTGACGTTACCAAAATATTACCGTCTTGCTCTTACATAATGGCAGGAAGAAGGATAGCAAAACGCGTAGTTTAGCTAAGTAACCATGGAATAACATAATTGTTTATCTAAATATGCTAAATTAAAATTGATGTGAAGGCGTGTGAAGTTCACCAACCCGCACTGGGCTAGCGTGGTTGACTATGGCCCAAATTTCACTCGTATTGAGGGGGAATGTGCCCGGTATAATGGCAATAGGCTCGCCCCCTATTACATTGGGACCAAAATACATCGGCGAAGTGTGGGCGCACTACAGTGCACCTCTGCCTGGAATAAAGGCGTGATGATGTATTTTTTTTTTTAATTAATGTGTTTTGTTCGCGTCTGTACCGTCTAGCTGCACGGCGTACTACACGTACCTCGCAAAGGGAATAGGAAAAATTTATTATGTATGACGGAATGCATCTTGTACACGACTGTATGTATTTACCAACGAAATTGCCCCCCCTCCTGTCTTGGAGCAATGTTTTAAATATTACTTTCAGTACCCGACATTTAACTCAGTACACAATCTATCAAACATTTATAGTTACTATTAGCTGTGCCCGCGACTATGCCCGCGTGGACTTCAGGGAGATTACCCGGAAATAATGGTTTTATGTTCATCCCGCGGAACCCTAATGCTTTTTCTTAAGTCGGTTAAAAATAAAAGTAGCCTAAGTTACGCCTTGGAACATTAGCTATCTACCAGTGAAAGTCCAGTCGAAATCTGTTCAGACGTTTGGAAGCTTACCCAGAACAAACAGATAGACAGACAGACAAAAAAATTAAAAATTGCATTTTCGTTATAAGTATCGTGTATACTTTCATGCATTTATTAAAATAATGTTATTTTCATATTACAATCAGACACTCCAATTTTATTTATTTGTATAGGTGTATAGATTGAAATAACAATATTTTATTTTAAGAGTTAAATAAATATTGACACTCATCTTTTGTCGCCTCATTGTGCGCGGTACTTAAAAGGTCTATCTATACATCTATATCTATACAATCTTCTATACATATATACATATACATACATACATACAAATTAATAAAATTGGAGTGTCTGTTTGTAATATCAAAATAACATCTTTTTACCAAATGCATATGACAGTATATACGATACCTATAAAGAAAATGCAATTTTAAATTTTTTGTCAGTCTATTTGTTTGTTCTGGGTAAACATCCAAACGGCTGAACCGATTTCGACGTGACTTTCATTGGCAGATAGCTAATATTTTAAGGCGTAACTTAGGATACTTTTATTTTGGAAAAACATTAGGGTTCCGCGGAAAAAACAAAAAATCCATTTTTCCGGGTAATCTCCACTAAAGTCCACGCGGGCGAAGTCGGCACAGCTAGTCTTAAAATAAAACGTATAAACCTAATAGTTAATTTCAACAACTCATTCAAACCAATGTAACAAAAGTGAAATAAAAAAAGTAACAAAATAGTAAAGATATTACCAGAAAGACAGATTTTATTATTCCTATCAGCTCTAACCCTGAAATAAGTTATCCCGATTCCCGTAAACTTTCATAATGGCCGGACGGTTAATCGACGCGGCTGCGGCCACTACGTCGAGCTGAGCTGTGCGAGGTAACAGAGTGTTTTGCGTGGTAAAAACAACAATAAGATTTTGTAGGAACATAATTACGTCGCAATTTATTTTGTACAAACAGAATCAATGACTTCGTACGCGTTGAATTTAGAAACCCTAATTATTGACCCCACAATTAAAATAGCCTAAGTTACACCTTATAACATCAGCTATCTGTCATTGAAAAGCGTGTCAAAATCGGTCGAGCCGTTTCATTGTAAGAATAAGATAGAATCTTTACGCTCAAGAGGAAGTAGTTTCATAACAACTAGCTAGCTAGCATTGCTTATTTCTACTTCGCAAACGAATGACACGTGTCATTCCTGTGCGAAGTAGACATAGATTATTTCTAATTAGTTTAATTAAGAGATTATTTCCGCGCTTGGCTTCCTCGTTTCACTTCTTAATTTCACTTCCTCGCTACGTTTCCTGACTTCGCTTCCTCGCTACGTTTCCTCGCTTCACTTCCTCGCTCCACTTCCTCACGTTTCCCGGCTTCACTTCCTCGCAACGCTTCCTCGCTTCGCTTCCTCGCTACGTTACCTCGCTTCGCTCCGTTCAATAGAGACTAAATGGAAATTTTTATTGTCGACCATTGCTATTATCTCCGCGGCGTCGTAATAAAAGGTTCGTAACGTCGGCCTTTTGTTCCAACACATTAGTCCGCCGATCAAAGTGAAATTCACTTTGATTGGCGCTGTTAAATTGTTTTATGGGGGTTTTATTGAACTACACTAAAATTGTAATGATGTTAAATTAAAGTTTAAACCGAAAAGTTCAAAACGAAAATCAAATTCAAATAAAACTATTGAATGTATACTGAATTCAGTTGAGATATAACCAACAACTAAAAACCCCACTATAAAGCCCTGAGCACATCGGGGCTTCAAGACAAGCGCTGCACAATGTTTGTCAATACCAAAACGTACTCTGTGAAATATATATAGAGACTAAATTTCCGTGGTAAAAGCCACGCGATCATGCTGCACAATCACCTCGTACTGTCATTTTGTTGAAGATTGAACTTTTTCTATGGGTTAATACAGTTCGTTTTGGTAATGACGAATTTTAATTTAATATTTAAAAATGTTTTCCGATGTGAGTGTATTTATAACGTGTTATAATATAAGTGTTATGTTATAATATAAATATAATAATATATGGTAACTAGGACCCTGTTCCAGATGCCGGTGGGGAACTGTTTTTTATATTTTTAAATGTATTTTTTATATTTATATTTAAAAATGTACTAAATAAGAAAAATGAGAAATAAAGGTATATAATATAAGTAACAATTGTATTGACTTACCCTAAAAATACTTAATAGCAAGGAAAAATTCAATAAATACACATTATAAATAAAAATGGATAATGACAGTGATAAAGGTGGCGGATGTTTTCTAAAAATACTTAAATAGAATCTGTATTCTGACAGTGCAGTTTCCCGCCATTTTTATACAGATAAAATGTAAATACGCTGTCACCATTGGCTTAAAGGTGCGTTCCATTATACATAACAAAATAAAAAAAATGGTATTTAATTCTGAACCCAGCCGCTTGTATTATAAGTAAGTAACATCGTGATGTAACGAAAATACAGATACAATTACAGTATCCAACTATTCTCCGCTAACATAGTCCGTAGATTAGACCAGATTACATGTCTGATAGTTGCTTTGCTCTATGGCCGTAGTCTCATTATGTTTTGTCCCAGAAATCTTGTAGGGCACAAAGATCGCTCTACGACCGCGGCCGTCTAATGAAATCAGGCTGTATGCTGCCCGAGGCGAAATTAAAACCACATTTTTAGGGATCCACAGTCTCTAGAAGGAGTCCAGGGACCCTCTTATCACTGCGTTCCTATTCATTATGCAGCTTCTATGAAAAATCATAATATTTGTGCTACTGTACCTACAGTCGGCGGGATCTAAGAGGCCCGTTATGACACCTGTCATTCATTACGTTCAACTGTGTTTTTTAGCCTATTTTCGTGTCCCACCTCTGAGCAAAGGCCTCTCCTCTTCACCACACTGCGGTCTCGTATTAAAGTATTACCCGAAAAGGTGACTAGATTGCCATCGTCGTTTTGGTCTGCGCCGGCGGCTGTGGCCGTTGGTCGGGGTCCAATTTGTAATTATGTTAGCCCACCTTTGCGGGTCCATACGTGCCACGTGACCAACGCACTCCCACTTTAACTTTGTAGTTTTTGCCCCCACGTCAGCGCTGCGAGTAATGGAGCGCAGGGTGGTGTTTTAAGGCGTTCTGTCCGCTTGACACCTAATATGCTGCGCTCCATGGCTCTTTGGCAAATCTTGGGCTTGGACTTCTGCTGTTCGGTTAGTGACCACGTTTGGGCACCGTAGGTTGGGAGGGTAAGATGCACATTTCGAGTTTACGTTTTTTACTGTGGTTTATTTCATGAAAATAAAATACTTGAAATTATGATATTAAATAAGAAGTATTTAATGCGCGAAGAAAGAAATTTGTTTCGAACTCAAAAAGTTATTTTTTTCTTGATTCCAAGTTAAGTTCCCGTCTAGCTATCATTGTCACAGCTATCAGTCATAACGGGTCTTATCGATCTCGAGGAATGTAAATGTGAATTTCTATTTTCAGACACCAAAAAATACATACAAAATATTTTAGGAAGTAATGAACGCATATTTACACCATTTAAGTTGTAAACGATGTGTAATTTAATAACTTAAAAACTAGGTTTTACTTATAATATTAAATAATAGAGCCGCACATAAAAAAAACTTTAAATATACAGTTAGATTATTTTTTTGTAATAAAGTTTACATAATCACTACGGAACCGTTTGCGTGTTTCGACGCACACTTGACTAGTTTTTATATCCCAGTTCGCATGGTCTGGCAAATAAGTGGGTCGTAGCCTAATTGGTAACATATCTATGTAAGGGGTTGCGGCGCTCGAGAAACATATTTACTTTGCCGGAAGCGCCTTCATTACGGAGAGTCTTCTAACTTCCGGACAATGTTAGACTCTATTATGTTCAAAAGACTTGACACGTGAAGTTGGTTACAGCCATGGACACACTAGGGTGTCAAACCGCGCGCGTAAATATATTTATCAATACCAAAATGAACTTTATTGATTCATAAAAAGGCTCATTCTTTAGTGTGATTTCATTAATAGTGCGAGTATTTTGAAGCAAAGTTGCGTAGCTTTTACCACAGAATTTTACACTTTATGTATATTCACAAAGAGTTATTTTAGGTACTGCCAAAAATTACGCTCGTATCTTGATGTCCGAGTGTCCCCAGGGCTTAGTTATAAGTGGCAAGATATTACATTTTCATGGTCACAACATAGGTTGAAGTTTAAAATCAAATTATCAATATAATTTAGAAAAAATACAAAAATCTTGCAACCGCATGTTACGCTAAAGTTTAGGAAAAAATTTACAAGTCAAAAATCAATATTTATGATTTTACATATTTGTTGAGAATAAGCTAGGGAACCTATGTTTTTCAAAGAGTTACTATATACATATTTAATTACATTGTATACAATATAATTTAAGCAGTGGTAGCCCCGTGGGCGAGAACTTGCACTCCTTACGTTCAAGGTGGGCTTGAACGTAAGGGGTGCAAGTTCAAATACTGGGCCCGCACCTCTGAGAAAATATTCATGTGTGAATGTCATTTTCAATAATGATTACCGCTTGCTGAAAGGTGAAGGAAAACATCGTGAGGAAACCTGCACGTCTACGGAAAGGCGTGTGAAGTTCACCAACCTGCACTGGGCCAGCGCAGTGGACTTTAGCCCAAAAATCTCCCTCGTATTGAGGGAGAATGTGCCTGGTATAATGGCAATAGGCTCGCCCCCTGTTACATTGGGACCAAAATACATCGGGGAAGTGTGGGCGCCGCACTGCAGTGCACCTCTACCTACCCCCTTGGGGAATACAGGCGTGATAATGTATATTTATTTACAATATCAATCTCATTGAAATAAAACTATTTTACGGATTTTATCGCGTATATTTACTATTTTATTTTCCCGAAATCCGTAAAATAGTTGTATTTCAATGTATAGTATTCGCGTAAATATGAGAAAACAATATCAATCTCAGTTTTAAAATGTTTAATGGAATTATGAAACTCATTTAAGTTTCTAAGCTCAAGATTATGTATCTCAAATTACTAAATTAAATATTAGAGCTGTTTTAATGAACAAATTTTGTGATGTAATAAATCTTGCAAATTTTAGGTTAACAATATTTACAGACTTGTATCAGCAACGTGAGGTTTATATAATATGGAACGTGTCTCATCATTATACGTATACTTAAAGCGTTATTCACACGGTAGAGCTGCCTGCCTAAATTTACAGTATCCGATGTACAGAGACAGAACATTATGTATGGATATTCTGCCACTGTAAATTCGTTTCATTTAAATCCATAACTATCGGTGAGCTGGCTTTGCTGTGTGTATAGAGCATATCACGTCGCTTTATAGTGATGTAAAATAGTGCACCTGCTTGTTTATGCATTCCTAGTCTCATTTCGCTACTGAGTAGGAGTTTTGCATTTATGAACCCCCACTACCACCCCCCGTAGGGTCTGGTCGCACTATGTCTCGGCATTAGTTTTATAAAACTTTATAGAATCTCGTAAAAAAACTTTCATTTATTATCGTCTGTTGACTGGCGAAATAACAAACCCTTCGTTTGATCCCAAACTAGGCACCGCTTGTACTATGGGTTCCGTACAATGAACTTTGAAACAAATACATTGCACTTAAATCTTTATCCGCATTTTCCGATGCCACCTTTATGCTTTGAACACACTGGAGCAAGCAAATCAACTGGATTTCAATATAAAATGTAGTCTGTGAGTATGTACATAAAGAATAAAATGTCTGTGGCAGAAGTCACGCCACCACGCGATTTAATTCGCTCTCTTCGTCATATTTCGTTGAAAAATATGCTTTTTTTGTGTGATAATACAGTTCCTTTTGGTATAGACAAAAACTTGGCCGCGCACGTTCTGACGGAGTTATATGCGCGGGACTTTAAACGGATCATGTATCCTTTAAAGCGGGTGAAATTGAATTCTCCGAAGTTCCGCACAAGTGGGAATTAACCGCCTGCATAATTGGCTCCCTGGATACTGGATCTGCATACAAATAGAACGCACATCTTCTACATGCAAAATGTATTCTTAGGGTTCCGTAACTAATAAGGAAAAAATGAACCTTCACTATCTTTTCCGTCCGTCTGTCTGTCTGCTAAGACCATTTTTCTCAGAAACGCGTGGAGGTATCGAGTTTTTAAGAAACACTTAAGTCTGCGGTCCCAAGTTAACGCAATCAAAAATTACAGCGGTTTATGAGTTTTGTTCATTTTTAAGGAAATCAAAAACCTATAGGGTACTTCCCGTTGATCTCTAGATTAATCTAGAATCATGAAATTTGGCAAGAAGCAAGGTCTTATAGTAAAAGTAAATAAAAAATCTGAAAACAGTAAATTTATAGTTACAACGCATAAACAAAGTTTTTTTTCTGCGATTATAAACTTATTTTGTAGTTGGTTTGTATGGGGACAGTTAAGTTACCAACGGGAAAGTTAAGTTTGACTCTCTATCCAGTTTATCTTTTCTTTAGAGCAATGTTCGGTGCTTTTATAGTTTAGGTACGGATGCCTCGGTGCGCGAGTCCAGTTCGCACTTAGCCGGTTTTTTGTCGCGCTGTTTCTATTAAAACTTTAGCTTATAAGGTCCTAGGTAATGGGTGTGTCGAGTTTAATTAAGCCCCGGGCACACTGCAGCGTCGAGACGCGCACATTTTTATTTTTTTCAACACTAAAATGAACTGTATCGACTCATACAAAAAGGCTCAATCTTCAACGTCATGTCTTTGACCGTGAAAGTGATTTTTGACGCGTGGTCGTGTGGCTTTTTCACAGAAATGTAATCTTTATGTATATTAAGACAGAGTTCGTTTTGGTATTACGACAAAAATTTGCGCGCGCTTTTAGACGCTCTACTATGCACGGGCTTTACTTAGTTTGGAGTGAAGGGTTTTTCATGTTGGGCTTGTTTAAATGTTAATTTCGTAAACCCTGTTTTGAGACACTATCTTGCTAGATGAACAGTTAGTTTTTTTCCTGAAGTATTACTGTCTCGTTGGGTCCGTATGCTTTTTAATTAGAAAAATCTGGTTAAAACTGATTGCTACGATGGTGCTCGTAGATTTGTTTAAGCCGATTATTTACTTAAGTTTTTATTTTCCTCTTTATCTCTCTTCACAGTGATTACAGTAAAAGGGTATTAAAACGTATAAAACATCTTAATTTTGAATTTAAGTAATAATATATTTATTTTCAGCGCCAACAAGATAACTCAAATATCCGACATGGCGGAATTTCGCAAGCATCTCTGTTATCTGTGCTTAATTTTTTTTTACCAAATTGCGAAAGTAAAGTGCAAAGTCAAATAGCGGAAGGAATTGCGGGTTTTTCTTTCCAGCGGCGGCTGACGGGTAAAATATATTATGGTTTAAGTCTGGATCCGAATACACAGGGGCCAGATCTCCCGACACACGACCCAGGCTTAGCGGGAAACTCGATTTTATTACAGCTTTGACGACGAAATTCGGGATTTATTCCCGATGTGTGACTCGGCCGGGTTTATCGGGGGGAATTTGTGTTTATTATTAGGAGCGTTTGATAGGCTCTTCGTGTCCTTAGATTTTTTTTTTCGTGGTAAAATTTTACTTCGTAATGACTATCTGCTGACTTCTGAATGTATTTTTTTACTTGAGCACCTTGCATCGTTCAATACTTTTAATGTATCAGACAGAAACTTAAACCCGCAGGTATTAATTTGCCCACCAGTGGTGTTAGCACTCATGCTAAGACAAGACCACTGTCACGGATTAGCTCACTCGCTCTCTGTCTTATTTCATACGAGAGAAAGAGATATATTCAACATATCCTGTGATATAAGTCTAGTCTTGCTACACATAGTACATGCTACAACTATAAAAGGTATATTACATGAGACGATATTACGGGTACGGTCAGGGTATGAAACGGGGTAGTGGGCAGAGATGTTTATCATAAACAAATGCTTAGTTCCACTTGAAGTTTGAAGCTCTAGGGACCCAATTCTCGCATTTTCGACATCATCTCTAATTCAACATATGTTAGAAAAAAAAAACTTCAAAATTTTTGATCGTATTTTTTTTTTTGTCGTCGCAGTCTCACAGGGGCGTCAAAAAACGAGCCACAAAATGATTGCCAATACCAAAATGAACTCTGTGTCAGTTAACATACAGATTTAAATTGCCAAATTCACTGATAACATTTCGTTGAAGAATTAGTTTGTCCTAAAAGATGATAGAGTCCGTTTTGGTATGCCAAAATATAGCAGCAAGCATCTTGACTCCCCTGTGGGCCCAGGGTTTTGTCTTATTATTGTGCTTCGTATATCATTACAGACGTTTTCAATTTTACATTTATATTGAATGTTTCCGTATTAAAAGTTACCACTCCATTTCCTAGGAGCGCTCCGCGCTCTGGATGCTGTGAAATATGGAACATTAACATTTTATGTATCGTTTCAGCGACAAGCGAGCCGTTATATTCTTGCAGGTCATCATTTATTCGGAACCATTCAGCATTCAGGTTAAATACTAGTTTTAAATAGTCTGAAAACTACTGGCATACCTATATAAATTTAATTCTTTAACAAAATGCTCATTTCACTCGATCTATAAACCATTTACTAATAACTTTACAAAGCAAATTTAAACAAGTCACGACTAACAAATTGTTGTATATTTTGTTACAATACAAATTCCAATATCATAATTTATTGAACTATTTACAAAATATTTACAATGCAAAACTAACAAAAAATTTAATTAAAATATTTAATTTTAATTCCTATTAAACAAATAAGTAAATCACACTTTATCTCATAGCAGTAAATGTGTCCTTACATATTTTAACAAATATTAGCTTTAATACAAATAAAATTAGCTTTATTTTTACCCGACTTTAAAAAAAAGTACTCAGGTACTCAGTTACCGATATTTTTTCGTAACCAACGCATAAAATTTACCCGAAAAAATAGCAGCTTGATAATTATTTTAAGTTGGAGACAAGAGCCACATTGCCTGGCTACAGAAAGCCTTGATAACAATGTGTTGAGCGCTGGAATAGGTCCAGCTGGGAGGCGTCTTGCTACAACAAGATAAAAGAGATAAACCCAAGATTTATACTGTGACTAATTTAGTGTATAATTTATCAAACTACCTTTTAAGCAAAGTGCCATATTTAACTGAATATTGACCGTTTTACTAATAAGGCTAGGAGGCATGAAACAATTGCCAAGCGCAAAAAATACACCAACCCGTAAGTCGACAAGTAAGGACCGTAGGAGCCGCCTAAATTTACTACACCGATATAGAGATGCATAAGCGCAACTCTATATTTTGACATATTTAATAGTCACCCGCGTTGGAAAGTAACGCAATGTATTCACGTCGATAGTTCAATGGCTAGGGTATTGAATCGAATATTCCAGGTCTCCATGGCAGCCCGCTTAATTACTAGGCTATAGTTTTTTTTTTAAATACAGATAAGAATCGAAAACTAATAAGTTGACACAAAACAGAGATGGCAATAAAAAGACAAGAAATAAAATACTGGTCAAAGTCAAAGAGGGAGCTTTTCCTAACATTTGATAGCTTCACGTCCAATATTGCTTGTATGTCAAGACGAATAAGACTAGACGGCAGTGGTATTGTAGAGACCAACTTGGTCAAATTTCTTTGGCGTCCTTTCTGCATATTGAGATATCTACACTGTCTAATATCATTGGTTAAAAAATACATTTGACAATGATATTTGTAAATGAAATGTGGAAACCAAACTGTGGAATTAACTTCCTGCAGCGGTGTTCCCGGACCGATCCTACTCATTCCTTAAAGGCCGGCAACGCACTTGCGATGCCCCTCCCTGGTGTTGCAAGTGTCCATGGGCGGCGTTGATCACTTACCATCAGGTGATACGTCTGCTCGTTTGCCTCCCTATCTCATTAAAAAAAAAAACTGAAAATCACAGAAGTCCGGGATTTGAACTAGCACTGCTTGCGTTCAAGGCGGTCGTTCGGCTACCATTTATAAGCACATTCGTATATTTATAAAGCGACAGACTGGAAACTACCACAACAGCAATAGTTGGTTGTAGCATACAAGGCACACCGTAGTCTGAATATGGTGCGAGAGTTCGCACATTTCCTTTATGTCTGCCATTAGGGGCAGATTCAATCTTCTTAGATTGAATTTCTTTTAGTGAGGACATACTTATGCACATCACTAGTGCGTAATGGAATTGAGGTTTGTTGGAAATGTGGTCATGTAAAAAGAACCCTATGCTGTTGTATTAGCGATGAATGTTGAACGACATTCATTACTTTTGAACTTTGCAACACTACAATATGGGTGGGTTTAATGTAAGCGCTACATAATTAGTTGTATACGTAGTCTCTATCAGAAATAAAATAATTGTCTCTACCATTGATCTATGTAGAGTACATTTTGCCGTGTTTCAGGTAAAGAATAAGGCTGAGAGTTCATTGTTAGACGGAAAAGATAACCCTTGAAGTAATAGGCAGTTACTATACATTGGTGACAGCATTTTAGAAACACTAATATAGTGAAAAATTGGTTTGTATAGGTATATTTAGGAAAAACACTCACTGGTTGGCTACGAAGCTATTAGATTGCTGGTTGCCTTTTCAGAATTTTCGCTTGTCTAGATGTAATTGGGGTCGCCCCCAGTCCATTGTACCCTACAAGCTTTGCTTCGTTTGGGATCATACGATGAGGATGGCATTATCTGGGGATATTTATTTAGATATCTACCTTGTTACCTAACAAATGTGTACCTACTCACAGTCGTTCCTTTTGTGTTAGTTTGTGGGTTAAAGATATTATTGCCATGATTACCATAATAGCTCCACAGTGATACCGGCGCGGGTGTGGGACTGTCGATTGCTTCCCGAGCTGTTCCAATCGGATAATGGCCTCTTAGCGCGGTTTGTAGATCGGTAACGTTATGCACGCTTCATACAATCAAATTTTATTGCTTGAAGATGGTATAAGCAGCATTTATTGAGCTAAAACTGAAAGTGATGCAACGTGATCAACTCACGTTATCTGAAAGAGATGGAGCTATAAGAAAATGTTGCTGATGTAGCTGACAGTGGTCTAAAAGATATCCCCCCGTTTAACTTGTTTCGAAAATGTACTATGAGTTAATATTCATAAAGATTGAATTGCTATGTAAAAGCCGCGCTATTAGACATCAAAAGTACGTTCAAAAACAAGCTTTTTTAATGTGTTAATCTAGTTCGTATAGGCAAAAAATTAGTCGCCAAATGGCTAAAGCATGTTTCAAACCCATTCTCTTTTGAAACAAAATAAACTATTCCGAAAATAATGCTTTTAGTTTTGGTTACAATATTCGTTGCGAAGTCATAAAGCAATATCTCGTGCTTTCACGCGTTTATATAACAAAGCGCTCACGGCTTTCAACTTGTGACATTTTGAATGGTCCGCCTGTTTGTAGATGCAAAGGTTGTTTCTAAAAATACGGTGACAGGCATATTGTTTTTATGAAAAATGCCCGCCTTGTAGAGGCGCATGCGCGCTTCCCGACTACTACCCCAATCAAATTTCCAGTTGCCAGACTTAGGAAAAACATTCTGGAACAGTTACATTTCAGAGATTTTTTTTTAAATGAATTTTAGTTTAACTTATAATTATAAAGATATTAAAACGACCAAAAATAGTAAAACAATAGCGTAGCAATATTAAATTTGAAACTTAAGTTCAACGGGGTATTTGAATGAATGGAACGACTTAACCAAAATGTCCTACTTACTGTCTATCTGACTATCATGCTGACCTAAATCAACACATGCCTCGGATTGAGAACCTCCTACTTTTTAAAATGGTATAATAAAATCACATACACTTGTATAGCCCACTTGAACTGTGAGTACTTCAAAATATAATGAAGGCGATCCCAAAACAGGTATATAGGTAGAAAAAAAATCACATCATATTAAGATTTAAGTATAGCAACCCCAATTCGCGCGGTATCTTATCATCTGACGTATTCTCCCTTCAGTTGACAAGTGACGCGCGCACAGAGCGCACGTCCCTCTGCCCGCTAACACAACACACGAATAAAACACGTGCGTATCATCGTGTTTATGAAATGTGAATACTAGGAATGTTTTGTGTTTGTGACCACCGCTGGATAATGTGACACGGTACAGAGTGGCGTGAAGTTTGAATACAATGTTGTTTTTATTACTGGGCATGTTCATTGGTGAGTTGGTTCGTTGTTTTTCATGAAAGTTTCAGTTCGAAAGCGCCCAGTTTTCAGGGTTTATAACACACTGAAAAGGTCAGTTGGTGTATTGATATGGCGAGTTTAAGATTAAACTAACTTAACGCCGACCTTTTTCTTTATTATTCAGGTGTAATTACATTTTGGGTTCCATTATGAACATAAAAAAGAGTGAAAACAAGAGGAAATAGCTCTCATATCAGCTGTCTATACTTAAGTAACTAAATAATAATAGTTAGCCCGACTGTGTATTTAAAAATTGTATCGAATCATCAGGCGTTAATAGAACTGTACGTTATTAAATAGTTGATTGGAGCACTTTGGTGTTGACTGAAACACTAAACTAAAACATTTTAAAGAATTAATAATTAGTAGAATTGAAGTAACTTTCATAGATATTGCCACTTTCACTATTAATTTGGCAAGAATGGCAATATGATATCAGGAAAAAATATCATGCGTTTATATCCTGAAGAGACAAGCAGAAGTGTTCTTTTAAAATTGTCGCAATACAGTATACATCAACTTGACTTTCTAAGAAATTGTACTCTGTGTCAATATATTGTACAAGACAATCACGTCTGTGACAAAATCGCGTCTAAAATTGATCGTGTCATCAAACACATTTTGTTGAAAAATGTACCTTTTCTACAAGTTCCTAGTATTAGCAAAAAACCGGCCAAGTACGAGTTGGACTCGCGCACGGAGGGTTCCGTACCATTATCTATAAAAACGGCAAAAAAATCACGTCTGGTATATGGGAGCCCTCTTAAATATTCATTGTATTCTGTTTTTTAGTATTTGTTGCTATAGCGGCAACAGAAATACATCATCTGTGAAAATTTCAACTCTCTAGCTATCACGGTTCATGAGATACAGCCGCGTGGCAGACGGACGGACGGACGGACGGACGGACGAACGGACGGACAGCGAAGTCTCAGTAATAGGGTTCTCGTTTTACCCTTTGGGTACGGAACCCTAAAAATGGTTGCGCGTGACTCGACGCGCCTATTTGGGCTTTCAATCAGCAGTGGCGGAGTTCTCACCAAGAATTTCTGAAATAAATCCATATCATGCCATGTTTTAATTAACCACAAACCATAATAAATCACGGAGTCAACAAACTTACGTTCCCACTCTTCAGGCTCAAGATAAACAAGCACATAATGAGAATCCGGGCCCCGACCGAATTAGCCCCAATCCGCCCCACTCATCTAGGTCGGTCCATCAAGTTTTTGCGCTACGTAGTTAGGGTAAGCAAACAGTTAGCGTAAGTGGGCCGAGTTAGCGAAATGTGTAATTCTATCCGAACAAACGTTTGCTCACTAAATCTCGGGCGGCTCTAGTCATCCTGAGCTCCGGAGCAAATAGTTCGGTGCTTACCCGTGTGTGCGCTGGAGTAATGGGATTTCGGTGGATTTTGTGACCGGACTGTATTTTGATGTCGTTAGCGATACTTGTCAGTCAAAAAGAAAAAGTTTTTTATACTGTAAATGGCTTCGTAAACTATTTTTGAAGGAATTGGAACTTCAAAACATTTGCAACTGTCTCTAAATAGAAGGCTGCCTACTTCTACTGGCTCAAGAATCACATCAAACTTACCGTTCAGAATGCTTATGTTTATCAATTCCTTTGTAAGTGGTTTGTATAATAATTGAAATCCGTGTAAGCAAGTTTATAAATTAATATCATTACTGTCACCATTACGCCTGTATTCCCAGAAAAGACAGGTAGAGATTCACCGTGAAGTGCCCCATTCCATAAATACTCTGACTTGTGCAAATAAACGCGTCAACACAAGTGCGTTCAATATTCTGGTAATACTAATTGAAACTGTATTAACTCATAGAAGAAGCACATTTATCAATGTAATTCATTCGCTTGGCTTTTGCCTCAGACATTCAATCTTAAATATATTGATAGAGAGTACATTTTCAATAATAAGCAATTGCAATCGGCCGCCCTGGAGTAACCAAGGCGTTACCATTGAAATAAAATATAATAAACGATGTTATTGCTTTTTTATAAGCGTAACCACATTATTGTCATCTAACATAATAATAGTTGATAAAACAATCTCTCCCATAACCTTCTACCTAGTTTGATGTTGTTATGGAGTGAGAGTACCCTCGGAACATATTTAGGGGACATCGCGCCAATGACGATGCAGGAATGGCCCAGTGAACCGTGAAACGAATCTTTCTTGTTCCAAGATCGTTTCCTCAGCATTTTTTTTTACTTTCGGAGTATTTTTTATCCTTTCCAAATTTGCGAGATGATTCACCGTTTTCGGGATCACGTAGACGCCTTGATAACCATTGACGTAATCCTAACACAGCAGAATCTCTCGGGCGTACGTGTCGAGTTGGGTGAATTTTTAATGCTTTTATATAGAAAGCGTTCTAAAATGGCGGGGGAGAGACAGAATGGGGGGCTGACGTAACTAGGGATGGGTATATTATTTACTGAATAATTTATCGATATCACATATTTAAATAGCAGTGGTAGCCGAGTGGTCGAACGCACGCCTTGCAAATCAAAGTGTGCAGGTTCAAACCCCGGCTCGCACCTCTGGGTTTCATGTGCGAATCTCATTTACATCCGAAATTACCACTTGCTATGAAACGGTGAAGGAAAACATCGTGAGGAAACCTGCACGTCTGAGAGAACTTGACTAGTTCTCGATAGATGTGTGAAGTCTGCCAACCCGCACCGGGCCAGCGTGGTGGACTATGGCCTGAATCCCCCTCGCATTGAGGGGATGCCCGTGCCCAGCAGTGGGACATAAAAAGTGCTGTAGTTATTACATATTTAAATAGATTAATATATTTTTGTGTGTCTAAAATTATCCACATCGTCTGCGTAGCACGGATGCGTACAATTTAAACAATTAATTTGGACTTTTTTGGAAAATTATAAATGATTTTAAATGGGTTGTCCCATTTACATAATTATTTATAATAATATTGTAACATTAGTCATGACTACCGGCCTACTAGTTACACTCTAACTATTAGCAAGAGGCTACTAGGAAATAAAATCACGTCATTAAAGAATTACGATATTTTCATGCGCATCTATAATTACGTATAGGATGTACCTTAAAAATAAATTGTAGTAGTAGTATACTGTATACAATTTAGTTTCAGTGTATTATTGGTACTAATTTTTTGATATTATATCGATATCTAGATATTTAATGTGACACATCCCTAGTGGCAAGTGGCTTGTAGAGCCTTTACAGCGGTTTCAATAATAGTGACGACGCGAACCTATTGTTTAATTGCGACGGACATTTATAAAGTAAAATGTGTTCAGGCAAACACTTTCCATGGATACCTAATAGTGGTAATATTTTAATGTGTAGACGTTCAGGTCACGTGACTTGGGTAATAATAATATCGAGCTAACTGAAGGCTGCATCGATTGGCTTACTGTTTGTAGTTATATTCTATGTCAGGGCCAACTTCAATATGGACTAAGCTTTAGCTATTAGCTGTAGTTTGACTGATATCAAGTCAATTTAGTAAGCTACAGTTCCAATTGTTTTTGCCTGAAGTTTGCAAGATCTTATGTACAAACTACCATCTCATGTACAGAATATATCACTGCAAAATATACCCCATGGTATATAATTAATGTTTTTTTTTCTTTTATGAAGAAATGAATAAGTTTCGCCAGGCAAACTAAGTAAAGCTTGTACTATGGGTATTATCCATTGGATTAAGAGCAATTCTAGTTACACCTACATCAGGCCAAATTCCGAAAATTGCCGCTGCCGGCAATTGAACCGGGGTGCAGTGAGCCGAGCGGACATCATACAAGTCACTACAACAACATACATATACTCACGCCTGTATCCCATGGGAGTAGGCAGAGACTATCGTTTGCCACATGCTACGATCCTGACATACCTCTATTGCTTCATCCACATTCATACATCTTTTCATACAGACACCGACCTCGCCGGTGAGGTCGAGGAACCCACTCTTCCGCTCGTAGGTGCATCTTTGCACCTAGGAGTGTAGTCGCTTCCTCTCCCCTCACGGTAACTGCGCAAGCCGAGGTCGTGCCATCTGTGGCGCCCTTGAGCTAGTTGCCACCCCTTTTCCGCCCTTGGTTGGAGTCGCACTCTGCACTTGCCACTCCTCCGGTGAAGCTGTAAAGGCCACCTAACGGACAACAGCGTAGTCCTTTAAAAAAAAAAAGATACACCTTTTCATGCACTTTCACTTTGGTTGAGGGTGGACTTGACCTTTCTGGAAGAGACTGTTAATCTGGTCGAGAAAGGCCGTCGTTAAATATAATGAAGCTGCGTAAGGTTCGGTAATCGAAATGTCTTGACATTTGCCATATCAAACACTACTCTGAGTCTCATTCTCAGACACGACAAAGTCACTATATATTGATTGATTGCACACTGGGGCGTCCTTCACTCACGTGTCAAATTTATGACCAATGCCAAAATGACACTATTGACACAAAAGTTCGAGCGAGCTTTCACGCCCCAGCGTGTGGGGGCGTTGACCCTTCGGGCTATTAGTAAAACGACAGTTTACAGTATATATGAACACATTCAGAATGTTACAAAGTTAACGAAAAGGTCAAATCGTCGTCTTTTTCTAATAAAATTAGACATAGTTTGAGAACGTAAAATAATGGATATTAAAATGCTAAAGTTTGTAATTGCTAACTCGTGCATCTTGTTCAGAACTAATTTAAAATATTCAACTTATATTACTTTCTCCAACTTTTACAATTAATATAAATTATCATTTGTAAAGAATGCGTAATTTAGTTTTGGTACCTAATACTTAATTACAAAATGCAGATTGATCAGTCTAAAACACAGGCTACATTTCAGCAGTGAATTTCAGTTCATAATGCGTCGCAAACCTACTTTGTACCTCATAAAAAAGTAAATTTTAGGAGTTTTAAATTAGGCGGCGCAAAAACGTTGGAAAATATTTTCGATATTGGATCAAATTTATTTCCCATCCCATTCTCGGAAACCGTTAAAGTATTATATCGATCTTCTAAAACGGCCCGCGGCTTGTTTTTATGCGGCCAGCGACGCATGTTTTAATCAGAATTTTTTTGAATATAAATAGTTTGGAGTAACAAGGGTAGAACAGAAACGGGGATGGATTTTTTTAAGATCCTTGGCGATAGTTTCTCCAAACTAACAAATTATGATATCAACATTCGTTGACATATGATTGTTAAAGATAAATTTACGAAGAACTAATAAACGCACAAAGATTACCCTGTTTTTTTACTTGAAAACTGAAAATATTTTTTTCTGCGGCCGTCCAGCTTTTGTAGTAAAATTAATTAGCCCACGAAGGTATGTAGTTTGGACAACCCTGTTCTAAAATATCTATAATATGTATTTGTATTATTTAATTTGTGGCACTTACTTACACAGGTATACAAAGTTGGTTTGTTTTTGTATATCTATCTATAGTAAGTATAAGTTGTGTGAGTTAAACTATATAAGAAACAAAATTATCCTTTAAATATCAAAAAGAAGATAAGTAAAATGGGCATTTGGGAGGTCCAAGTTCATAATACAAATCGCTTCATTAATATCAATTAGGAAAACTTGACCGTCTCTAATTACGAACTCGTCATTTGATTACGGGACTGATTCGATTACTCGTGCTCGGCGATCGGAAGAATCTAATCGATTCATTTGCGATGTTCGACTTCACATCACTTTTAAAAGAGATTTCGATCGCTGTAACGGAGTCTCATTATCCCCAAGTATCTTATCAGTTACTTATTTAGCTCTTATGTAAAATCAATGAAAGTTATTGTTTTCTCATTTTTATGCGAATACTATACATTGAAATAAATTTGTTTACGGATTCTATCGCGTTTATTTACTATTTTATTTTCCCGACGTTTCAGCTGCTTTACAGCAACCATGGTCACGGGGGGACTGAGGTGTTAGACGTCCTGATGTCATAGTTAATAACTGGGTACCCTCATATTTAGTTGTTGTTTGCGGTCCGATCCACGCAGAAAGTGCTTACAGTTTCTTGAGGTCTTGCAATGGTACGCTTGGTACCATGGTACCAAGGCATGGCAATGGAATGAAAGTTTTTAAAAATATTAGCCACTTAAAATAAGACAAATATGGAAATATCCAAATTGATAATCGATATATTGTGACATTTGTCATGTCGAGTGATGACAGCATAATCAATGTCAGAAGCATCAATAGTGAAAATAATGACCCTGAGAATAGGATTTGATATGACAAATGGTGATATACATCGATTTCGCCAGAACAAGCTAAGGTTAACCTTTCTAAGCTAAGGTTATCTTTTCTATATAAATTCTTCGTGGTGGAGTATGGTCCTAACCCCCTCTACAAAAATGAAAGACGGGAGGTTGAGGCCTTTGGCCAGAAGTGAGACATTCACTATTGAATTTCTTTAAAAAAAAAGTCTTCGCCCATTTAGTCGTTTCATAAGCATCAAATAAAAATAATAAATGAGTTTATTAACATTTTTATAAATACATAATATTTGTTCACAAAACTCGTCTATAAGTTAAATATTTAAAAGCTTTTGTATAAGAAACAAAAATATTATCCCAAAGTTATAACAAGTTCTAAGATAACACTAACTAATTAATTCAAGATTTTCCTTCATGAAACTTATTACGAATTCTAAAGGTACCTACAAATATTTTCTTTAGTAAGGAAAATTTTTCTTCCTTAGAGATAGCTCTATGTTTTCTTCATAAAATATTATAGTGTATGTGAGTTGAATATACAATCTAGTCATAAATAACTAACTTAAATGAACTTAGGTTCGATTTACGGCTAAAAATCTTAACATCATTTTTTACAAATTCATCTTTAGTACATACAAAACAGTACCTACACTACTTGACCTTACAGTGTCTTAAACACACGAAAGTGATTAAATAAAGGAATGAGTATAACAATGAACTTAAGAACTATATTCCTATAACAAACTATGAAGAAAAGCGAGAACAATAAACACTCAAAAGGTCTAACGGCCAAGCGATACTAATCATTGACGAAGTCTACTGCTCAAGCTCATACCTTATGTATTCGTTGTCACGCACTCGCTTCCCTTTCAAATTCATAGAGAGTTATGTTATACATAAAATATAAATGTAAAACAGTTTTGTATTGGAAAATGACCGTGTAGTTTTTACAATATGAGAATAATACGACTTCCACAAGAAAAAATACATGCACAGAAATGTTTAGGAAATATTTTTAATTATCATTGTAGATAGCAATGTAGTGTAATACCATACTTGTTCACGATATATTTTTAGTACGTTCACAAGTAAAAAAACATGAGTTGACATGTAAATAAGTGGAGAATTTCTAAATCTGTGAGTAATTTAGAACATTGGTTGTTCGCAGAAAATTTATAAACTTCCGAGAATTATATCCCCTCATATTTATAGCAATTTATATAACTGGAAGGCATTCTTGTTCTGTAAAATTGTTTGTAATAACGTAGTAAATGGATAATAAATTTAACAAACAAAAAAATACATACAGACGAACATAGAACCTCCTCCTTATTGGAAGTCGGATAAATATTTGGAGTACGGTCCTATTTTTTTTGTATGTTTTAGTTTTTATGATGAATCTTATGTATGCCTGTCTTCTTATTATTAAGACTGCTTAATATTTGGGCATCACGTTAAGTCGCCTTCTAGTGAAAACGAGTATTAGAGAACTGGCCTCATTTAAGAGCTTGTTAAAGATTGCTAACTCTATCATATGACAAGAAATAGTTGTAGTATGGTAATACATTACTATAGTTATAATGATCAATACACTATGTTATGTTTTATAGTACAAAGACGTGAGCTCTCACGTTTTTAATTAATATGTAAATGTAAACATCCACACGAGTCCCGGGGTTTCATATTAAAAATTTCAGCGCTGCCTATACACGGCCTCATTAACTCCAATTACCGTAAGCTTGACTGTCACTATTAAAACGTTGCCTACTAATTTAATTAACACATAAAAAAGTTAGTATTTTTAAGGTTTTAAAACATTACGTTTGAATAACGACTCTACTCCCAATTAATAAGTTTTAAACTGCCCTGCTCATTAAATAAGTTATAAAACATGCATAAACATAAACATACATAAACAAAATAAAAGACACAATTTAATACACCTGGAAAGGTGGAGAATTATAAATGACAGGCTCCTATTAACGACCGAGCACGTACCAAATAAAATTATGATTAGTAAGGGCGCCGCCACATAAGTTTTGGGGGTGTAAATTCGAGTCACAGCCAATGTGGGGCGGTCCCCGGGGCTCAATAACTTTTGTTGTTCAATTACCCCAATGTTACGGAACGCAAACAGAATGTATCAGGCCCGAAATTGGGATTGTGAGGTATTGTTATATGAGTTGCGAATTTAGGAACCTATTGGTAGCTATTACAATATACCGCTGAAATAATGGTGTACGTAAATACGTAAAGTCCGTATTCCTAAGTATTTTCTAATAGCATTTTATTTGATCTGTGTTTTGAAGATAATTATACAATATGGTTCAAAATCGGTGTACCTACAAACCCTTAAAATATGGTTCAAAATCGGTGTACCTACAAACCCTTAAAATATGGTTCAAAATCGGTGTACCTACAAACCCTTAAAATATGGTTCAAAATCGGTGTACCTACAAACCCTTAAAATATGGTTCAAAATCGGTGTACCTACAAACCCTTAAAATATGGTTCAAAATCGGTGTACCTACAAACCCTTAAAATATGGTTCAAAATCGGTGTACCTACTAACCCTTAAAATATGGTTCAAAATCGGTGTACCTACAAACCCTTAAAATATGGTTCAAAATCGGTGTACCTACAAACCCTTAAAATATGGTTCAAAATCGGTGTACCTACTAACCCTTAAAATATGGTTCAAAATCGGTGTACCTACTAACCCTTAAAATATGGTTCAAAATCGGTGTACCTACTAACCCTTAAAATATGGTTCAAAATCGGTGTACCTACAAACCCTTAAAATATGGTTCAAAATCGGTGTACCTACAAACCCTTAAAATATGGTTCAAAATCGGTGTACCTACAAACCCTTAAAATATGGTTCAAAATCGGTGTACCTACTAACCCTTAAAATATGGTTCAAAATCGGTGTACCTACAAACCCTTAAAATATGGTTCAAAATCGGTGTACCTACAAACCCTTAAAATATGGTTCAAAATCGGTGTACCTACTAACCCTTAAAATATGGTTCAAAATCGGTGTACCTACTAACCCTTAAAATATGGTTCAAAATCGGTGTACCTACTAACCCTTAAAATATGGTTCAAAATCGGTGTACCTACAAACCCTTAAAATATGGTTCAAAATCGGTGTACCTACAAACCCTTAAAATATGGTTCAAAATCGGTGTACCTACAAACCCTTAAAATATGGTTCAAAATCGGTGTACCTACTAACCCTTAAAATATGGTTCAAAATCGGTGTACCTACTAACCCTTAAAATATGGTTCAAAATCGGTGTACCTACTAACCCTTAAAATATGGTTCAAAATCGGTGTACCTACTAACCCTTAAAATATGGTTCAAAATCGGTGTACCTACAAACCCTTAAAATATGGTTCAAAATCGGTGTACCTACTAACCCTTAAAATATGGTTCAAAATCGGTGTACCTACTAACCCTTAAAATATGGTTCAAAATCGGTGTACCTACTAACCCTTAAAATATGATTCAAAATCGGTGTACCTACAAACCCTTAAAATATGGTTCAAAATCGGTGTACCTACAAACCCTTAAAATATGGTTCAAAATCGGTGTACCTACAAACCCTTAAAATATGGTTCAAAATCGGTGTACCTACTAACCCTTAAAATATGGTTCAAAATCGGTGTACCTACTAACCCTTAAAATATGGTTCAAAATCGGTGTACCTACTAACCCTTAAAATATGGTTCAAAATCGGTGTACCTACAAACCCTTAAAATATGGTTCAAAATCGGTGTACCTACAAACCCTTAAAATATGGTTCAAAATCGGTGTACCTACAAACCCTTAAAATATGGTTCAAAATCGGTGTACCTACTAACCCTTAAAATATGGTTCAAAATCGGTGTACCTACAAACCCTTAAAATATGGTTCAAAATCGGTGTACCTACAAACCCTTAAAATATGGTTCAAAATCGGTGTACCTACTAACCCTTAAAATATGGTTCAAAATCGGTGTACCTACTAACCCTTAAAATATGGTTCAAAATAGGTGTACCTACTAACCCTTAAAATATGGTTCAAAATCGGTGTACCTACAAACCCTTAAAATATGGTTCAAAATCGGTGTACCTACAAACCCTTAAAATATGGTTCAAAATCGGTGTACCTACAAACCCTTAAAATATGGTTCAAAATCGGTGTACCTACAAACCCTTAAAATATGGTTCAAAATCGGTGTACCTACAAACCCTTAAAATATGGTTCAAAATCGGTGTACCTACTAACCCTTAAAATATGGTTCAAAATCGGTGTACCTACTAACCCTTAAAATATGGTTCAAAATCGGTGTACCTACTAACCCTTAAAATATGGTTCAAAATCGGTGTACCTACAAACCCTTAAAATATGGTTCAAAATCGGTGTACCTACAAACCCTTAAAATATGGTTCAAAATCGGTGTACCTACTAACCCTTAAAATATGGTTCAAAATCGGTGTACCTACTAACCCTTAAAATATGGTTCAAAATCGTGTACCTACTAACCCTTAAAATATAGGTTTTATTATCGTATTTAGTGTTGAGTTTTCCTTAAAATGCGGCGCAACACAGCTCTAAAATCATCTGTTACTTTTAAACCCTATTGGATCTAAATATTAACATAGCATAAGGTAGATGTGACCTAAGCGAACATGCCTAGGGTTGTCAAAGCATATAATTATTTTAATAAATTTCTTTTGTCGAGAACAAAATAAGTTATCGATATTTTGTCTTCATAAAATGATTTCATATACTGTACTTGACAAAATGCTGTAAGCTTGTTACTTCCATTCTCAATGGACGACGCCACAACTCAACGAAGACATACAACTTCATACATTGCCGTGAATTGGGTAATAAAATTCTATGACCAAATTCTTGCAACCATTTTCCCATCACCGATCGTCGCATGGTTCGTGCAACATCACATAACCATTACCAAACTTTAAACTCAGGTTATAATTTGTAAACAGCGCCACTGCAACCCAGTTGTGAGTTTTAAAACAAAACAAACAGCCAAGTTCCATTCGGCGACTTGCAAACTTGACAAACGGCGTGCCAACTTTACCTAGTAAAATGGGAACTACAACAACGGCAATAAAAAGTTTGATTAGGAATATATTTAGAGCAATTTTTATGATATGAATAGCAATGGTAGCCTCGTCGGCAAGAACCTTGATCGTTTTGTTGCAAAAGTAAAAAAAAAACTTTTATTCCGATACCATTTTGAGACATCCTGTATAATAAAGCTATATCACATTTGATTATGAGCGAGATGAAAACAATGTCCATATACCGGGGATATAAAATTGTATCCCGACGGATGCGCAGGCCGGGTAAGCAGTAATGTGCTCAGGGCTGCCAAATGCGGCCGTTGCGGAATTGGCAACTGGCTCGCGGTCGCCGATCGGATGTTTGTTTTGTTATTACCGCCATTAGGTCCATTTCCGCTTGCCGGTACTTAAGCACCACGCACCGGGATCTTAAAACATAGACAACGGTGCCGATTCTGTTGGCACCAAACTATTATATAAGTGAACTAAAATTGATAGCACTAATAGTATTCCTGTCTCGTTCATATATTGCTGCCATGAGAAGGGCGGCAATACATTTAGTTTACTGTAGTTTAGTTTACCGGGCCCACAGGCGCATCACTATCGACGCGACAATTTTTTGCTTATAACAAACTGTATTAACATTGACATTAATATTCGAAGCAGTGGTAGCCTCGTCGGTATACCCGGCCTCGTCGGTATGCCTTGAACGTAAGGGATGCAAGTTCAAATCCCGGGCACGCACCTGTGAGACAATTTTCATGTGCTAATGTCATTTTCAATAATGTTTACCACTTACTAAACCGTGTAGGAAAACATGGTGAGGAAACCTGCACGTCTATGGAAAGGCGTGTAAAGTTCACCAACCCGCACTGGGCCAGCGTGGTGGACTATGAACCAAAATCTCCATCGTACTGAGCGAGAATGGGCCCGGTATAATGACAATACTCTCATTCACAACAGTCCCATTGGGACCAAAATACATCGGCGAAGTGTGGGCGCACTGCAGTGCACCTCTACCTACCCCTTCGAGGAATACAGGCGTGATGATGTATGTATGTAATATTTGAATAATACTTATATAACGTGGTAAAGGGATAGTTAAACGAAAAGGGTCTCAATTTGACCCACATATTTTTCGTCACCCCTAATCTTAAACCTTAATGCATTACGTATGCTCAAAGTAGCCAAACAAAAAATTTCGCAATATTCCTTTTGATCTCAAAAGTACAGTGGCGGCCGAGATAAAGTATACACTGGGGGGTTAAACCTTTACTGCGAAAAAGGCACGTATTGTTGCGTATTCAATACGCAAGGTTGGCGTACAGTACCTATCAGCATTAGGGGTAATGACTTGCCCACGGCCGAGTCTGGTTTAAGTGCTTGTGGGCCCCGAAACAAGCCAGCTAGGCTTTTATTACGTCACTGTGACTTTTTTAGTGCCGCTTTGATGTTAATCCGTACAGATATTGGTGGAGCAATGTCGTATAATAGAAAATAGCGTGTTACCACTGTATCATACTGACATTTTTTTTAAATCATACAAATTTTTATAAATGTGAAAGTTTGTGAGGATGCATTGATGGAAGGTTGGATGTTTGTTACTCTTTCTCACAAAAACTACTGAAACGATTTTGATAAACATTTACAGTATTATTGTTTATACATCAGAATAACATAAAGGCTATAATTTATAACGATATTGAATAATCAAAGTCTGCGCGTACGAAGTCGCGGGTAGAAGCTAGTATACTATGTTTACGTCATAAAAGTATTTAATACCCTCCACATTTCTGCCCTGTAATCTCAGCAAGGCCTAAAAATTTTCGACCAAATGACCTCACATCCAACTATGTCACTAGACATAGTAGAAAACAGCTCCGTGTGACAAAACAGTTCCGTGTGACGTCATCTTACGACAAGTCTGACAGTACCAAGAGATGAAACTCATGCCATGGACAAGTTAAGCTTGCTGGTTTGGTATGAGATCAGTGTGGAAGTAAAAGACAGGTATTTGTGCAGCATTAGTACAAGACAACATTTGAGATATGTCAATGTTGTCTTGAACACTGAGAGAGCGAAACGATAAGACATAATCCGTGACGTAAATCCGTCTTGGCGCACGTGTTTTCTGAACCGAGACATATAACGGTCATTTAAAAAAATACAGCAATAACTTTAGGTGTTCCCGATTTATTGTGTAAATGAGAAATCGTCCAAGGTTTGAGAATGGCCTAATAAATTTGCTTCTCTAATCTTGTAATGTACTTGGCGTAAGAATGGGTTTACAACATCTATTATGTAAAAGGTACTACACGCCCTGATTTATGAACGTATTTTATCTTGCCAGGTGATGAAGGAAAATGTTCGCGAAGAGATTATAATACTTTATGCTAGTGTATTTAAAAAATAAGGTAAATTGTTTACACTAAACTGAACTTAACTAAGCGTATTGCCATCCTGCTTACGCCTGTTATGTACGAGCAAGACGACAATCTTTTTAGAGGTATCAAATATAGTTTGTGTACAACAGAAACGAATTTATTGTCAATATAATCTTTAAAAAAACCCGTGGCAGGACGCCTTTAATGTTTGTCTCCCTTGGAAACACCTTACTTTTTTCTAATAGTCTACATACATTAATGAATCGTAGTATTCGTGTTAAATAATAAAGCCCAAACACAGTTGTATTTATAAGGCACTAGTTGCGGTAAATATTAGCTACATATTTAATGAGTGGGTCGATTCAGTGGTCGCCACTGTACCGCGGTGTACCGTGAATAAATTATATGAAATATGAGGTTGCTAAACATGCCGTATAAACTGATTATTCATGAAGGTATAGAGTTATTATTAGTAATATATTAATTATAGCCATATGCTCTACGTAGAGATACCTGATCTAAGACCTTAGAATGGGTTTCGACAGTGAAGCAGCAAGATTTCACTACCACAACTGTTGCTGTAAAATGTATTAAAAAAATAATTGTAAACTTCACACTTCTTATTACAGACACGCAGGTTTCTTCACGATGTCTTCTTTACCATACATTATTGATAATGTCAACCTTATTTATCCATAACTAGCTACTGTCCGTCACTCCACTTTTAGCGACCATCGATTCTATGTTCCATTTAACAACGGCCTTAGTCTCATGAAGTCAAACCTAAGTAAGCGACATATTTTATACATTTTTTTGAACGTGTATTTATTGAATTTGTCCTTGCTATTAATAACTTGCGCAAATATTTCGGCTCAGTGGTGCATCTTGGGAGAGGCCTACGTCCAGCAGTGGACTGACACCGGCTGATGATGATGATGATGATGATTAATTACTTGATATTGGTAGAATACCTGCTAATCGCAGGTGCAGCCATTCCTCATCTTATTCAATTAAATTTCATCATTTCGTAAAAAAAGAAGAAGAGACGTGTTAAAAATCCTTGAAAATGGAATGGGAAGTTTCAACATGAAGAAAACATTCCCATTGCTATGATAATCGTTTCGAAACACCACACTAGCGCGGTACACAATCTCCTCGAACAACACAACAACACAGCATCTTGAAATCCCCAAGCGCCGCGTATGCATAAGAAATCGGCGCGCGCTCTTCTATCTAAATTATTCCGAGAACAGTCGGACGGCGATTACCTTAGCTTACGACCTGGTGCGTAATGTTGCGAGAAAAAATCTGACAAGCTCGTAAAATTACGGGAAGTGCTGCGTGAATTATTGAGTGGTACTTGAGTGCAAAAGCTACATAAAGTGTATTCATTAAATTATTATTATATGTCAGTTTTCGTAGAATCATACAGGAGGTCGTTGTCTAGACACTTTTTTTTAAACTATACTGGCCCACTGCTGAGCAAAGGTCTCCCCCATTCCCATCTCTATCTCCTGCCAGATCACTCCATCCGTCTAGATAACGGTCTAGGTCAGAAAATTTACGCGAAAAAATACTATGACAGCCTCCACATTTTTGTTGGTCTTCCAATACAATTGTAGAGTCTAAATTTTAGTCTAAATTTAATTTTAGGGAAATATACTAGAGTCTAGTATATTTCCCTAAAATTAAAATTATGTAACTGTAACAGAACGCATTGTAAATTTTGCGTTGTCACGGATTTAACGAAACGGATGTCACGGATGTCACGGATTTTAATTCATTGTCAATCAAGGAAATTGTACACACCTATTTATAGATATTTTAAACTAAATTATATATTATATTATATATTCTTAACTTTTATCCTATTTCATAGAACAACAAAATCGATGAGTTGAGAATTTTTCGACTCATAAGACAATTTATTCTCATGGACAAATATATGTTTACCAAAACAGCATTCCCGTGATGCGTCAGTGTTCCCCGAGGGTACGTTCGACGATAAAAGATAAGAAACTTGTACTTACATACAACTTCCTCGCGAAATATTCGCGTATCCCAGCGAATCCCCTAACTACTTATGCCGGGGGGTATCTCCCCGGATTTTCCGCGCGGCTCCTTCTCTGATTTACGCCGTGAACGAATAAACGTGACTTTTAAAGAACTGTCTTTCATTGAAAAATGTACTCCATCTATAAGTTGATACAATCAATTTTGGTATTGGCAATTTTTTGTATTGTTTATTGAAATTCGAATCGTAAATAAATGCGATGAAAGCCTCAAATATAAATCATCATTTCCTCAACAATTAATTGTCAACCCGCCGCCGTCGGAATCCACTTCCCCTACATTATTAATGTTGGGAAACCTTGGAGCGAAAAAATGATTTTAATCCGTTAACTCGGCGCTTCCAACGCAATACTCAAGCGGTAATCCCCCTGATCTCGTAATAAATAGCCGCTGGTTTTTAGTGATATTTTAAGGGACGAATTGCGACGCTCACGGAAATGTTGAGATTAGAAGGGATTTGTTAGAATGTGGTTAAGTTCGATCGTTATTTTATTTGTATGATTATCATTTCCTCCTTCCATATTAAGCCACGTTTTAATCCATCATTAGTCTGACGAAATGTACTTACGTGTTTTATGTTATTTCCGTGCATTTTGGCACAGAGAGTTCTTCTTTTACAAAATGAATGAAATGATGAAATATAATGGAATAAGATGAGGAATGCCTGCACCCACTATTAACGATCATACTGCTAGCAACATCAAATTTAAAAAGTGAACATTATAAATAATCATGGGTGACAAAGACGGCGAATGAATCCTTGTTAAAACGTTTATAGACAGAGGTTATGGCTGGTGGTTACCGTTTGTTTACTGTATAAGCGTAAGTCTACGATATCCAGTTGTATTCTGAGATAGACGAAAACATCATTTATTTTAATATTTAAAAACATTGTATAAAGACGAACTAAAAATGCACGCTTAACCAAGCTTTAGCGATCGTTGAAAAATATATGACACAAAAAGGGTTTTGTAACAAATCCCAAATCAAACAAGCGTCGCGTGTCAGAGGAATGATAAAATAAATCCACCACCCCTTGTAATACCCGATATACAAACAAAATTTAAATTTTATCGACACCGGCCCCGCCACGGTCGCCATAAAAGTATGTTAATTTTAATCGATAAAGTGATTTATAAAAATCGATTGCAATAAAAAGCATCGAGGATATTGTTATGGATGTGTCGATGGGGTACCTTTTCAATAACCGCCGGGCGTCGTGTCGCATCGGGCCCTCGATGATCGCATAAAAACGTTACGCCAACAAATTGGCTGCCATTGGGAGCCCGCGCGGGTCGCGGGGTCCAGGGTTGGGACACGGCCATCATATTTCTTGAAACATTATTTTTTACGTTAATTCGGCGTCCTTTGAACTCGGTTGATGCATTATCAGTACCGCTTCCATAGCGGTCCAACTGACAGGAAACAGAACCGTTATCTTTTAAAGCAATGTTTATAATCTGTGGGGTAATTAGAGCGATAAAAATAAGCGATAAAACATTTTTTTTTCTTTCCTCTGACACCTTAAGCGATCTCACTGACTATCAGTCAGATCGATTATATCTTTGTTGTATTTATCTACAGATCTAAGAGGGTTCAAAAGTTACAGCTGAATTTAGAGTTATATCAACATTTAAGAAAAACGGTGAAAAAATATTGTTTACTTCACATAATCGCTTGGAATAAGCGATTGTGTGAAGCGATTGTGTGAAAACATAAAAAAGTAGATGAATAATATTTTAACGTTATTGCTTGAAACCAAAAATGAATTCTGATAGGGAAATTATGATAATTATGTATTACTTTATACTATATAATTGCTATTTACAAAATATTTACAATGCAAAATAAAATAAGTTAAAACTAATAAGAAAATATTATATTAATAAAATATGTAAAAATTTGGCCCATGCGGAAGCGTACCCAAGACGCTGGCTGCATTCCCTAAATGAATGGCTAGAGCCACTCGTTGATCGAGAAAATGGCCTGCTCTTGGGTCGCCGGTTGTGTCGACCAATTTTTTGCCGAGTAAGTTCATTAAATTTTGGGTGCCCATGGACCTAGGGTTTCGACTCCAAAAGAAATGAAAATATATTCGGAGCCGATAACCTCGTACTTCCGCCGTTTCAGAGTCTCAGCCGCCTCCGCCGCCGAGCCCACTTTCTGAGTGGTTCCCGAGAGATGGGAAGGAGCCAAAGTATCGACGCAGGTTGCATCCCATACCATGGCTCGTCCCATGCTCCAAGGAACCAGAGACATTCCGTCGGGTCTCTTGCTATCGTCACGCACGATATTGCTATTACTTTAACGATAATTATGTTATCAACATTAATAATTTATTTATTTTACGGACACAAGACATGAATTGGAACAGCCCTACTATCGTAGACATATGAAGTCATTTGACATAGAGGAGACAGCGTGTGTATGTCTCCATCACCTAGACAAACGTGCCGATATTATCGTATCTTTCATGAAATGAACGTAACTGTAGGATAATAGAGACAGTGAACTAAATAATCATATCTATGTTATTTTATTACTTACCTTATTTTATGACCAAAAATATATAAACTGGTTTTTAATTAACACAACATAACAAAAGAAAAAAAAAACCGCGGGCGTATCGGAGCGATGGCAATTTTTGCCGATACCATAATTAACTCTGTAATAATAAGTATAAAGATTGAATTTCAGTGGTTAAAGCCACGTGACCACGCTGAAAAATTGACTCGCGCCGTCACTAATATTTTGTTGACGAAAAAGCTTTCTTTTGAGTCAATTCGTTTTGGTATTTGCAAGCATTTTGCAGTGTCTTGACGCCCTTGTGGGCCTGGAGCTTTATGATAATCTTAGTCCTAAGTTTACGGAATATTTTAATCTAACTACTAATTATTTTCTGTGATATTGGTGAGTATATTCATAAGTGTTTGTAGCCCTACTGAAAATGGGACAAAAAGATGTATCAATTTTCCCCTAAGTGTAGAAAAAATATGAATTATTATAAACCCAAAGACACGATGACATAAAATTAACACAATTATAAATAACATCATGAAAATACATAAATGTTTTGGACTCATCTAGTTGTCACATTCACAAAACGTATTTACATAATTGGAACAAAATATTTCAGCAGAATTCTTTCGCGTTACCTTCGTTTGAATAACAAAACGGAAGTTGGTTAGTTCCACCCACTTCAAACTTGAAGTCGGCTCGAGGAGTCGTGGCCAGTCCAATGGCAGACATTGTGGTCCCGGCTTTTTATTAAAACTTTGTAGTTATCAAACAGTCGTATCTCACTGCGGTCAACTTTTATTTGTTCGGCTCGCTTTTCAAACGAAAAACAGTTTTTTTTTGTTTTCGTAAGGCGATTATTGTGGCGAAATATCGTGGGAGGATTTTATGTTTAAAGCATTCGAAGTTATTTCTGATTTCCTGGTAAGCCGTACATCGATGTTCGAGATTTGTAATTATAATAACATCATGCCTAAATTGTCATAAAGGGTAGGTATACTACAGCGTACCTCACGCTGTAGTATACCTACATTTCGCCTACGTATTTTACTCCTAGTATGCTAGAGTACACGCGTATCTTTTGCTATTCTACAGATACACTTCCCCTGAGTACAAGGAAGTTCAGGCCATTCCGGTATGGCTATCTTGGACTTGCATTTTTCCTTGCATGTTTGCTTGCTTAGCTGGTCAGATGGGTTTTCAGGAAAAACGAGAGATTCCAGGTTCGAAATCCACACTGAGCTCACTGTTAGCACAAGAGTTTAGCTTAGTTCGAGGGGCTAAAATGGGAATTTTATAACCGCACATTGTTAGTAATTCATAAAAAGAAATAGTGCCCGTCGCCGGACGCCTGGCAGATGTGAAACATTATGTTATTTATAGTAGAGAGAGGAAGCGTCGTAGCGGCGAGTGAGTGGAGTCAGCCGGTGGGCGGAGTCTAAGCAGCGGAAAGAACCGAGGAGCCACGGATGCATCACGGCATCGCGGCATCAATAGATGCTCTCACTCGCCAAGCGCGCCATTAGATGTTTCACAACAAAAGTTTTTCTAAAATCTTACGCAAAAATTGAAATCGACAAAAAATATTTAATGTAATATTTTCTCAAAAGAATTCTGGTTGGATACACCCATATCAACAAGTTGTTAAGGTCCGGTCACTACAGAGGCGGAAGGAATACTAATATGTTCCAAGGGTCGCAGGACGCGCTGTCGAACCCGGCATCGCCTGAGTAGGGTTCCGTAACTTTGCTTGGCAGTTTCATCAACGTAGATTAGTTTATTAAATACTTTTAATTACTATTATTAATTTTAACAATCTAAAACGGTGTATGCTTTCGCTTCTGCGTTAGTTCCCTATATCATTGTTGCGTATTGCGATATGTCCTAACGTAATCGTGTCGTTATCGAGAAATAATGCTATCTCTTCCCTTCATATTCATGAATAGTGATGTGTAAAAGATTGAATAGAAAAATATATAGATACTTAAGTTTAAATGATACTTTCCTTCGTAAGAAGATCGCGCTGATGGCACGGATCTCGTGTACATCAATAGCCATGTACAAAGTGCCTGAAAAAGTTTATAAGCAGCATGGCCTTCAATATGCGAGGTCTACATTTGATCCCTATCAAATAAATACCGCCAGACAACACATACTTATCGTAAGATCCCAAACAAAGCAAAGCTTGTACTATGGTTACCATACAATGTATTGGGCACAATCTCAGTCACACACAGACCAGGGAAAATTACGAAAAGGGAATCGAACCGGCAACAAGCAGCAGCAAGCGGCCTTCGCTCAAACCAATAGACAAGCGTTGATGATGATTTAACTCTATTTATTGATGTAGTTTCACTTAGACTAATATCTAATCGCTACTAGTAAGTTGTAACATTTTGCAAAGCAAAATGTCGATATATCTATTAGTAGAGTTAACCCTACAATTAAGTTTATCGACAACAACCCATCCCTGGCGGTTCCCGGGGGCGCACTAACTTCTATTCCGACATAATGAAAACACGACGCGACACTGCCAGTAATGGCCGTGCCAGTAAATATCACTTTAGATACTCTATGGAATACTGTTTTATAAACTGTAATAGTTCAGGAATTTGTGGGCGTTATTAACAGTTTCTTGTAGCTTAGTTTTAAGCCAAACGTTTTAAACAAATGTTAGTTACGCTGATATTTATCGATATGGTTAGATAGATTAGGACTCAATAATTGAATGACGTGATTTTTTTATAATTTTTTGCGTACAGATTAAAAAAAATATACGGTCTAATTGAGAAACCTCCTCCTTTTGGAAGTCGGTTAAAATGCTTGAAGAATATTATTTTGGCTTTGGGTCGAAGATTTCAATGTAAAGGTTTCGCATAATAAACTTAATACAACAATTCCTCATGATTTAATTAAACAGCGTACAACCTATTTTGCTGTACGGTTAGTAATAAATATTAGAGATGAAACGCATATCCTATAACTATCCGGTATCCAGCCTATCCGGCCTTGTTTTCACTATCCGGCCGGATACCGGATAGTAATTCAGTATCCGGCCGGATACCGTATGGCGTATAGTAAAATTCAAAAATTTCTCATTATATTACATAAGGCAAATCATACCACAATAGGTTATGGAAACCGTTTATTTTTATAATCGCACGTCAATAATTTTTTTTCATTAATTAGTTTAGTACTTCTTAGTACTAAGGCAGTGGTAGCCGAGTGGTCGAACGCACGCTTTGCAATCAAAGTGCGCAGGTTCAAACCCCGGCTCGCACCTCTGGGTTCCATGTGCGAATTTCATTTTCATCCGAGATTATCACTTGCTAAGAAACGGTGAAGGAAAACATCGTGAGGAAACCTGCACGTCTGAGGGAGCTTGACTAGTTCTCGATAGATGTGTGAAGTCTGCCAACCCGCACCGGGCCAGCGTGGTGGACTATGGCCCGAATCCCCCTCGCATTGAGGGGAGGCCCGTGCCCAGCAGTGGGACGTTAAAAAAAAGGGCTGTAGTAGTAGTAGTAGTAGTAGTAGTTTAGTACTCAAAATTAACAATTATGGGTAACCACCATATGTATGGGTTGTGATTGCGATCGATTTGAGATTTTTATTTTTATTTTATTTTATTAGGGAAAACAAACAATTATACAATTTTCTTATTCTAAAGTCTTAACAAATAGCTTTATCATTGCATAATTCACAACGTTATCCACATTTTAAGTAAAAACATTTTTACACTTGAACTGTAAATTGGAGTGAGTTAATTCAAGTTTAAAGTAAATTTAGGCAAAACCTATTATTACAAATCGGATATTCTACTTATAATCAGCGTTTACAAAAATATTTAATCATGTTTTGTTTTAATACTTAATCTATTTTATGTTTTGTAAGAGCAACTTTCGAAATTTACCATGTGATAGTGTAAATATATCTAAGTCTATGAAAAATGTGTTATAATTATTAACAATACGACGTAGGGGTGCACGAACACCTGCATTAGTGTGACAAGAAGACACAGCAAATAGTGGTCGCGCGCGCACCTCACGTCTGATAACAGTCCTTGGGACAATATAACATAGTTGATTTGTTAAATCAGGGCAATCGAATCTGTTATTGCACAGGTCATACAAGAACATTGTTTCAAGAAATAGACGCCTAGATTCTAAAGCTGGTAGGTTAAAGGTAAGAAAGTCAGAGGAGCCATTTATATTATGGCGGCATCGATACTGTGTTGCTTTAAGAAATTTGCGTTGAACTCTTTCTAGATTATCTTTGTATTTTTGGTAGAGTGGGTTCCATATCAATACTGCGTATTCTAATTGAGATCTAACTAGAGCCTTATATAAGTGGATGTATGTGTCAGTACGCTTAAAATCTAGAGTAGATCTCATGACATAACCATACATACGATAGGCGTTATTGACAATTTTGTGAATATGCTCATCAAAGTGTAGCTTAGCATCTAATAACACCCCAAGATCTCTAACTGTCGAAACTTTACACAGAGAAGCATTATTCAGTGAATATTGGTATGAAATAATATTCTTTTTTTTGGTAAATGAGATTGTAACACATTTAGGTATACTTAACTGTAATTTATTCTCGCTACAGTAGTCAGAAAAGCGACTTAGGTCTTTTTGCAATAAAATACAGTCATTATTTGTGCGAATTGACCTATAAATTTTTAGATCATCTGCATATAGCAAGAATTTAGAATTTTCAAAACATATTGAAATATTATTAATAAATATTATGAAAAGTAGAGGACCTAAAATAGAGCCCTGGGGCACACCGGAAGTTACATTTACTGGATAAGATTCAAAACCTTTAATTACCACTCTTTGAGATCTATTCGTGACATATGATGCAAACCATCGAAGTAGGTCACCGCGAATACCGTTGTATGCAAGTTTGTTTAGCAGGAGTTCATGATCCACTTTATCAAATTTGCACTCGCCTATCCATATTATCAAACAAGTAATTCGTAAAGCTCAGTAGGTTAGTGACGGTAGATCTTCTTTGAACGAATCCATGTTGTTGATTTATTATGACGTTATGCAGAATGGGATATATCGCCGTATGCACTAGTCTTTCGAAGACCTTTGATAGGGTGGAGAGAATAGATATAGGGCGATAGTTTTCGACATCATGTTTTGATCCTGCTTTATGCACTGGTGTTATGTTTGCTCTTTTCCATATTTCAGGGAATGTGCCTTCCGTAATACATTTATTATAGATGATATGTAGAGGGGTAGATATACTATTATAAGTTTTTTTGAGAAAATACGCAGGCAGTCCGTCTGGTCCAGGTCCCTTTGATGCATTTAAATTGTACAGTGTTTTTTTTATTTGTTCTAAAGTGAAATTAATGCCGTTGATCACAACACAGTTATCTTCATACGTCTCTGGGGGCAACCAACTCCTGTAGCAAAATGTCGATGGTTCATAAACCGATTTAAAAAAAGTTGAGAACAAGTTACATATGGTGCTAGGATCATCAGATCTTTGGTTTTTGTAGTACACTGCATCTGGTATCCCTGTATTGGCTTTACGGTTGGACATGTAGCTCCACAGATATTTCACATTTTTTTTTAGATTTTCTTCTGTTGCAGTGACATAGGTTGTATAGTTTCTTTTGCATTCAATTTGGAATCTACGTCTAAGTCTACGATGTCTTCAAGAAACGTCATATATCGCGATAAAGGGCTGAATATCCGGAAGCCGGATATCCGGCGCTCCGGCGTGGTAGCTTGCCAAATATCCGGTATCCGGCCAAACCATTTTCCGTTTCATCTATACATATACATACAAATAAATAAAATTGGAGTGTCTGTTTTTAATATCAAAATAACACTTTTTTACCGAATTCGTATGAAAGTATATACGATACCTATAACGAAAACGCATTTTTTTTGTCTGACTGTCTGTCTGTCTGTTTGTTTGAGGTAAACTTCTAAACGGCTGAACCGATTTCAATGGGACTTTCACTGACAGATAGCTGACATTCCAAGGCGTAACTTAGGCTACTTTAATTTTAGAAAAATCATTAGGGTTCCGCGGGAAAAATATAATACCCATATTTCCGGGTAATCTCCCTAAAGTCCACGCGGACGAAGACGCGGGCACAGCTAGTCTCTAATAAATATATAACAAAATGTTTTTGTATGTTCTATGGCACTGAGCAAAGCTTACTCTTAATCGCCGCCGCCAAACCTATTCGCTCGCGTCACGCGTATTTCTTCGCGCCCGGGATATTGGGGCGAGCGATTTCGCCCACTCCAGTCTGCGGGAGGCTTAGACTTAGACTCCCACACACTGCGGCGTCACCACTCGCACGTAAATTTTTTTGGCACGGCAAAACGAACTGTATGGACACTTAAAAAAGAGCATTCCACAATGAAATGACACTGACGGCGCGAGCGAATTTTTACGCGTGGCTTTCACGATAAGAATAAGTAAGTTATTAATACTCAGTCAGCATTAATAAATATAAATAATTATTATTTCTTAGTCTGATTTTGTATTTATTACAAGTGAGGAAAACTTTTCTTATAATACTCGTAAAATGAAATAATAACTCAATCAAATTGGTTTCTAATTGTATTTATTAACTAACGTACACGTGTTAGTTGAAGCATGGCCGAGTTACAACACGAACTATTTTAAAAAACACTATAGTTCACGCTGCTCTCGTGATTTCATTTATTCTCCTCTCAAACACGCATCACGCTTTGACTTACGAACTTGGGAGTTTGATAGTTCACATCACTATGTTGGGTTAATTTTAGTAGCCATATGATATATCTACCTTAAGTAGATATAGGAACCTTTTTTAACCAACTTCCAAAAAGGGGGAGGTTTCTCAATACGACGTATTTTTTTTTTACTAACATGTTTCTTATACATTTTTCTCTATAGGACTTGCATTCCGAATGGTTGTAGTCTTTACTGTAATGGTACATAGATAAATTCTGATTCCATAATGTTTATCGCGCAGGAAGCAAAGACATGAATAAAACACAAAACAAAATAATAAGGTTAATTTCCACAACAGAGTTATATGGCGTGTTCTAGCAAAAATCGTTGAATAATGCAAACGGTGGCATACATAATCCTCTTTCCAAATTATCATAATATCCGTGGCGTGCTAGTTAAAATTGCACGGCGCTTCGTTGCTCATTATTATACACTAGTTCTAGCATTCAACTTTGCCCGAAATGAGATGCCGCACTATTGATTATTGCACTTAATTTCTTGTGTGAAGTCAAAACCTGGTTGGTGGAACGCCCGCCTTGAAAGTAAGGGATGCATGTTCAAATCCCGGGGCCGCACCTCTGGAGATTGTCATGAGCGCATTTCATTTTTAATATTGATTCCCACTTGCTCCAGAAAACCTATATTTTAAGAGTTAGTATACTGAATAACATAGTAAATGTTTACTATACTTTGTAGAGCCTTCTGTAGTAATATAGAGCCCAAGAGATCTAGATATATTTGGCGCAAATTGGAACGTCAATATGTAATTAACTTCATGTTAGTTATTGCTATCTAGATAAATTTTGGTGGCGCTGTGTTACGATGTAAATTTACAATCTCTGCCTACTTATGCAGGCCTAGTACCTAGTACCGTTGTCTTGAATTAACACCAAAAATCACGATAGCAGACGCGTGGAGAGGTACGGCAGATATATAAGTTAATCTAACATAATTACTACTACGAACTTGGTGTACATTTTATGCTCTAAGATTGTAAGCGTTTGTATAAAAATACAAGCAAATAGTACAATAAACGCTTGTAACTAACAACTTTTGGCTAACGTATGAAATCAAAGTAGAGCTACAGAATTCAGAAATCATGTTATTTTTCTTTTACGTAAACCAATATAGGTGTACAATTTAAATTATAAGATTACCATACATTCACATTGCAATTCCCATGATGCAGAATACGCAACAAATTACCTTCATCGTACTTCAAATTGTTGAAATTAAATTACAGTCATAACTCATTGTCTGACTTCTTATACGCTGCGTCGGCAGTAAGAATGTTTCATATATGCATTTAAACAAATGGCTTTTTCCCCCCACACACAGAGGCGTCAAGACGCGTGGGTCGAATGTTTTGCTACTCCCAACTTATAGAAAAAGTTTATCCTTCAACGAAATTACTCAATAATTTGACTGATTGTGGGGGCTTTACAACAGATATCCAATCTTTATGAACACAAATTTAACGTGAAACTTTAAACGCCCCAGTGTGCGTGGAGCCTCAATGTTATGCTAGGAAACTATTCTCAGGGTAATTATGCGATACAAACATTTGTACTAAGCCTTACAATTTATGCTATGTACTGCTGCAATAAGGAACAAAGTGATTTCTACTAAAGTCTATTTTTTGTTATAAGTATGACATCACATGTTTTAAACTGTATTGGGACAGAATCTGTAGACAATGTCTAATTTTTTTTACCAATTCTTTACAAAGGATACTACTCTATCATCACGTAGAGCTCCGATAGGGGCTGTAGTGCACCCATATTTCTATAGTCTCAACGTAACAATAGTTATAAACTATCCCTCAGAACTACCATCTACCATCCCTCAGAACGTCTATTGTTCTCTATTTCTCAAACACCTTATAATAATAATGTCAACATACATTGCTCGTACCCCGATCCTGACGAAATACCATTTGTCAACAGGAAATAAGTAAGCAACGGAGCGAAGAATGTATTTTCTTACATACCCCTTTCTGGGCAACAATGCTATGAGCTGCGTATATATCAATCTTGTTTACTTAAAAAAAGGCTCTTAGAATCTATTTTTGTAAAGGAAATGTCGCCATACAATCAGTTTTCGTCAAAATCTAAAATGAACCTAAACTTATTATTTTCTGCACGAATAGTCTAGTATACCAATAGCGAGAACTTTATTCAGGTAGGGTATAACAATTCTTTGCTTCTATGATGTTATTAAGAACATCATAGAAGGCAAGATCGACGGAAAGCGTGGGAGAGGTAGACCGCGTATATGTTACATGAGTCAAATAAAAAAAATGGTTGGTGTCATGTCGTATGTGGAGGTGAAGAAGGCTGCACTGGATCGACCCAGATGGCGGGGACTTCTTCAGATGCACCGACAAGGGCCGAGCCCTTAAATTAGAAGAAGATAACAAGCTTGCCCCTTCGTGTATTCTTCATGTATAAACATATGAAATTATTTTATATAAACAATATTGTAACATTTTTAACAATTTCGTTCTTTCCATGACAATTAAACCAAAGTATTTGCATATTCCTAAACAAAATAATACTTGTAATGTGACTGTTATTTGATAGACTTTATAGAGAAGAGGATGACGCCTGACAGTACGTATCTAGTTGTAAATCGATCTAATAAATTCAACTTGTACCTAGTATTAGTTCCGCATTCGAATCGAATTAGATTGGTACTCGATGCGAGTAAGCTTCAGGTAAAAGTTACAAAAAGTTCATAAGTGACATTTGTCTTTCATGGTATTCGAGCCCACAACCAACCTGTGCAATAAGTTAAGATTCAACACTCAAACTTCTAGACGGAGCAAACTTAATTTATATCATTGACCACTCGAACTAGGACAAAAATGTTTAACGAGGTTGAAAATATTCCAATTTATAAAGGGACCGTAAACTTTCACATCACCATTTCACAGTTGAACTCTTTTGAAACATCTCGTCCATTTATCATCCCCTGGTAACTGGGAGCTATCGACAGGTGTAATCAAAGTGGCATGTAACGGATTAGACTCAGGCTTTTGCAAAATTTATGGTCAATTAAATCAGAAATTGTCTGTGGAAGGCCTTATTCACACGGTAAAGTCGGCTGACCGATAATGAGTGCTTTAACAAGAACGGATTTGCAGTGATAGAACATGATAATAGCGTTATGCCTGTAAATAAAAGGCTCGTTTGAACGTTCATAGCTCTGTAATTAATGTTAGGAACTAGAATAGGGAAAGAACAACGATGTTTAGTTACACATTACCGGAATTGAACTTTAAAATGCTATAATTTTCAAATTAAAATGGTTCTTATGTTCTGCTGAACAAGACACAAAATACTTCTAAAGATATACGAATATATCGTTGTTATTCGCTTTCATGTCACTGTCGATCCCGTTTAAAGTTTTCCCGACAGGCAAGTTCGCCCCCGCCGCGGGCAAGTTATCGCGGACTGTAATCAAAGTTGCCCATGTCGTGGGATTAGTCATGGCCCTTTCCTGGATTTATTGGCTCCAATAACTCCCGATATCCGTGTTAATCATTTGTTTGGAATCGAAACGTAATTTATGTGATTCTAGAAAAGTCTTTGCTATTTTATTCTGATCTATTACTTAGTTCCTGTTTAGTCCAGTCCAATCAAATTATGCCTACATTCAACATTAATCACGTATCCTTAAATGATGGGGACGTTACCCTATAATTTTCGTACCAAAGACACCAGATGTCTGCGTCCAAAGCTGAAATCCGATAACTTGTGAAAGGGATATTGAATGAAACTTCCTTATTTTATCGAAAATGTAATTTTTGGGAGTGCTTCCTTTGAGTTTTTTTTCCGTTGCTTTTCCGTTTGATTTGGCTTTTATTGGCGAGCCAATTTACGGCACAATAAAAATGTAAAACGTGCCCCATTTGACGTGTCGAGGTCGATAATCGAGTTTTTATTATAATGACTACGGTTTCTGTAAATGATGTTCTAAATAAAGTACTAGGACAACATGAATAGAAGAAAGCAAATTCAAAATACAGGTAGAGATAGCATGTTTAAAAAAGCGCTCTATTATGAGATTGTAGGTTTTGCAGGTTGTGCAAGTGGTAAGCTCTTCGGGAGGATACTTATCATAGACAGAGACTAGTAAGGGTCAAACACGATCGGGCTATCAGTTAGCAAACGTAAAGAGCAATCTTATAATTTTCTCAAACCAGGCTATCAAATTTGCCATGAAAAAGCCATCCACATTTAAATTTATCCAAGTAATTGAATAATAAAAACCCAACATAAAGCCATCAATTAAGATTAGGAGACCGCGTAAACCAGCGCATCGAATATGACTGAACAGAATCCCGAAACGAAAACATTCACCCGAGTCCCGTAATTTTCAATTTACAATCGTATCTCCGTAATCGCGGTCCAATCCATTTGACCATCACATTACCGTTTAAAATATACGACCGTGGCCGTGCAGACGCGGCGACTTAAAGTTACGACCCTCGCAACAGCTTGCCATTTTCATTTGTTGTTATTGCCATAAGTTTTAATAAAGAAGTCACATCTGGTCTGAAACCAGCAAAAACTTTCTCAATTCGGTACATTTTGTATTGAAAACCCTCATCAAGTGTTCTATTATTAAAGAAAAAAACATTTATTAGGACTAACATAAACATTTACTACGCACATAAGGAAAAAAAAATTATCATACGTACAGGAAGTAGTCGTAGTGTAAAAAGAAAACAGAGCCCCAACAGGGTTTATTCTCAGCAAAGTCTATGAAAAATATTTAGGGAACTATACCCAGAACCCAACACGCGTTGAGTGGGAAGCGACAAGGACCTATTGCTTGTAGATGTTAATAACACTAAAAATATTTCCGTCTTGCTCATACATTACATTCGTGAGAAGGACGTCATTACACAAAGTTTAGTACCGTTTAGTTAGTACAGAATTAGCAGCAGTGTCAATCATATCTGAAGATGGGGAGTCGCTCGTCTGCATATCACGGAATACTTTACGAGGCCCAACAAACGAGCGTATTATGCAAATCCGAAACACATACGGTACATGGGTGTTTTAATGTTTTTCCACTCTTCTTACCTGGACTCTGTTAATATTTATTGCGAGAATGTAAGAAGGGTCGGCCCATTGAATGTTTTATTAAGAGACCCTCCGCGATATTGTGCTTCGGGGTTGCAAGTATTGTCTGTAAAAACAACACAATACCGGCTCCGGATAGAGAACATATTGGTATGCTAATGCCGAGCTCTTGAATTTTATACGGGTCGGTGTGATTCGTACAGGAATGTTTAGATGTAGCCAATAGGTGAGAATAAGAAATAGGTTTAGATATAGCACCAATGTCTATGTTTGTTGTTCATTCGGTAAATTAAGATCTTAGAAAAGGATCCAGGTACCACAGCTAATTCTTTAATGTCTGTTTTTGCTAACAGTAGGATACGGATAAATGGATGGGTACCATACAATGGACTGGGGCGACCCCAGTTACACCCAGAACAGGGCCAATCCCGAAAACGCCATTTCCGAAAATTTCCGCTGACGGGAATAGAACCCCAAATTACCTGTTCTAATAGACCAAGCCGCTATAGATATATTAATACAGCGCAACTTACAACTGCTTTATATTTAGGCATCTCCTATTGTACGTTAAAACAACATTACAGCTCGTATTGGAAACCTACTCATTTCATTATCTTTAACGAGGTTTATACGACATAATTATATCATCGAGTCATGGAATTTTGATAATCCATCACCAAATTTTGAACCATTCGACACCCAATGAAATTAAAACGCCACGAAGTGTTCTCACCCATCAAATACACAACAATGAACTCAATACTAAATAATCCAGTTTATTAGTTATATGACAATACATAAATTGAACCCAAATATAAACTTATGACCTTCAAGTATCATTAGAGGGTGTAGTATCACATATCAAAGGGTAATAAATATCGACTTGGGCCCTACAAAGGCAGTTATTGGAAAGGCATCAGTTATGATCATGGGTCTAGCCCTTAATCCAAGCGTTACCCTAAAATAATTACTTTGTAAGCTTTTGACCTTAAATTCCTAATCCCCTCTTTGCATGCGAAGCCTTGTCGTTTCATGACTATTAAATCAGTAGTAGTGATGTGGTCAGACGATTACATTTCAGAATCGATTTAAGCGTCACTCACCTAATAATTGTGTTGGCGATAATTTACTCTCGTAAATAGTGAGGTGAACTTTTGTAATGGAGTTCATTTCTGCAACGACAAAAACCGTTATGTTTTTTGCTTCTAAAAAAGATACGAAGATAATATCTTGTTATATTCTCAAAATACCTACCGAGGGAATTTTATTAGTTTTAAATATTCGAGCAAGGTGTTCGGGTCTCGTCTCGGCGGTGTCTTCGCATCCTTATTCGTATAAAGGGTTAAAACCAAGGTTAAAACAATATACGTGGGTGAGTGAATGAACCGGTGCGACCATTCCCGTACAGTTTAGTATAGTGTAGGCACACCGCTGCGAGTCATAGAGTAGTCCATTGTTTCATTTAAGTACCGGTGCCGTTTCCCTTAACGCGCAAGTGAAGCGAGTGTTTCGTTATTTTTACCCGACTGCTCCGGAAAGAGGGTTATGCTTTTCAAATTAATGTATGTTTATTTTTGTGGTATGCTTTGTAGATAAGCTGCTTGGTGGATATTGGTGATAGTGAGTCTAAAGAGAGGAGTCGGAATATTTGAAAATCTATACTTTACCTCGAATGACCAAGTTACTTTGAAAATTATTAAATTACACTGTAAGTAATCATGGGACATCAATGATATTTTATCTAATATGCAACAAATAATATTGTAGAAACTTCTGTTTCGAATGTCAATCGAAGTCTAGTCTGTTTGTAAGGAGAGTTCTCTTGATCTACAGTAGAGTATGAATACATAATAATGTACCAACATTTCCACTGTACCCTAAATTTACCTCTATCTCCATCTCGTATCAACATAAAGAACAAAAGAAAAAAAAAACCGTGAAAAACGCTTACTGAGGAAACATAAAAACTTGCTATGTCCTTACATAAAAATTTTAAGCGAGAGTGTGGGTTCACAAGAAATTGCCCGAAAGGTTTAAACCCGAGAGCAAAGATAAACATGGACCCATCTTCACGGGGATAAAAACAAACGAAAATGGGGCCGGGAGAATTGTTTATGTCTCGCGGCGAATGGGCATAGGCGTATATTTGCACGGTAAAGTCGGCTGCTTGGAAACTACGTGTTTACCAGTCTTCTGTAAATCGTGTGCTCGTGTGAGCAGGAAGACAATAAATAACTCACATAATTCCGTAGCAGTGGCAGTCTAGTTGGTAGAACACCCGTCTTCAAAGTAAGGGGTGCAAGTTAAAATCCTAGGCCCGCACCGCGGCGATTTTCATGTGCGAATGTCAATTTCAAGAATAACTACCACTTGCTCAACGGTCTACACAAATGCGTGTGACGTTCACCAACCTGCACTGGACAGCTTGGTGGTCTATGACCCAAATCTCCCTCGTATTGCGGGGAGTGTACCTAGTATAATGACAATAGGCTTGCCACCTTTTACATTGGGCCCAAAATACATCGGCGAAGTATGGGTACAGTGTAGTGCACCTCTGCCTCCCCGTCGAGGAATATAGGCGTGATGATGTGTATATTATTCCGTCATTGATCAACGCCAATCTCATGTAATCGATGCCCTTCCGCACGGCGGAGTCTACTGGAGGCATACAAAGCTACATTTAATGTGCGCCGAAGCTTACCATCCCGCTACTACTTTCAGAAACCCTTGACGGCTTTGAGATATATGTCCGACTAGTAAGTAGAGGGGATTATTCCGAGAGCGATAGTCGACATTCGTCGGTATTCGTCGGTATTCTCGGTAGGGCATTAATCTGGCACAGATGTTTGCAATGAATTATTGATGGTAATATCATTCGAGATGTTCGAATCGTTTGAGATTGTAAATAACTAAGCTGCTACTAACACGAGACTTGAGTTTAGTTTTTAGTTCACTCTGGTTTTTATCTATATATAACAGTCAACATTCGAAAAATTGTCGAAGGGTTAATTCCATAATTTTACATAACGTTGCATTTTTATTTAAGAGTGTTCTTATATTTTTTTTATTTCGAAGATCAAACGGGAAAGGGAAATAATTTATAGGCTCGTCTTGGCGGGGGCACTACCGTGCTCCCAGATCAGACTAGCTGTGCCCGCAGTTTCAACAGCGTGTATCGTTACTGTGTCGTAGCGTGATTTTATAAAGTATATACCTTCCTCAATAAATAGGCTATACAGTGCAATTTTTTTTTATACCAGACTCATAATTCCAGTGCTTAATGCATTCAACCAAACAAACAAACTCTTCAGCTTTATAAGATTAGTATAGATAGTATAGATCAAAACTCCAGCGAAGCGTGGCCGGGTTTATCTATAATACCTATAAATAATTATAAAAAATCAATCAAATATTCTCACGATTCATTGCGAATAGCTATATCCTGTATGTTACGCTTAATAGCGTCCAAATTAATGTAATTTAAATAAATATCTAATTCAACACCAGTTCATAGTAAGGTCCCAAACGAAGCAACGCTTATACTATGGGTACCAGGGGGCGACCCGAGTTACTATGAGACTAGAATAAAATTCCGAAAAGGCAATTTCCTGAAGGGGATCGAACTCGCGGCCACCCGTTGTCGTGAGCTGAGCGGCCTAACATCAAACCACTACACCTAGTTGTCTAAATATATTTTCCTTTTTTTTCAGCCCGGAGTGTATCTCACACAATAACGTCGCTAGAGGTGCCTCTGTTCGCGGACCCGAGGCGCGAGGCCGAGCTGCGCTGTCAGTACACGAGGCAGCCTCAAGATCCGCCGCTGCACTCAGTCAAGTGGTACATGGACACTCACGAGATATTCCGATACACACTACAGGAGGTAAACACGAAATTATTCTTTATTTTCATAGCTACAAAGCCCAAATCTATTTGGGACATATTTAAAAAAAATATATCATAAAAAAACACAAAGAACAAAATGGAGATGTCATTTATAGGGTATACCAAGGTGCGCTCGGTCAACTCCCCCGGTAAAGCTGTAAAGGCCACCTCACGGCCAAGACCGTAGTCCATTCAAATAATAAAAAAAAGCAGTCGGTCAAATCGGCATGAAAACATCTATGTAGAATGTGGTTATCGACCAATAAGGACTAAGGGCCCGATTATTTCCGTTTTTTCGACAGATCTCGAATAGAGATGATGTCTATCAAGCGAAAACCGGGAACCTGTCTAGGATATAAGATAGATTATTTTAATGTCATTGAAATAAATTGTGAATATTATTTACCTAAATAAGAAAAACAAGTATCAAAAGCTTCAGAATGATATTTCGGTAAGGCAATCCAATAGATATTAATTACAAAAATCTTGTACACAATGCTCCATGTTGCTTCAATTCATCTCGATTATTGTACAATGGATTCTTTACGTTATCCCTGCCCTGTATCGTCATTACTTTGCCGAGAGTATTTCTGACACCAACAAAGGAAATCTACGAAAAGATATCCAATATCAAAACCATTCCCGTAAAGGCTTGCTCCAATTCGGATAACTAAAATAGAAATTGAATACTATGACGAATGAAACATTTCTTTCAAATGTTGCATGGATTATTGATAAAAAATCTGCAGGCATAGTTGCCTTGTTTGGGAGGCGCTTAATATATCATTAATGTTAGACAGTTTGATATGCCTAAAGTCTCAAGAATGATTTCAGTCTTATTTAACGTGTTTCTTGTTTCATAAGTGTCGTAACCGTGCGTGTAATTAAATTCAGGCTTATGTGCTTACGACGGTCTAGATTTCTTAATTAAATACGTTAATTGACTCCCGTAACTTTATCATTAATTAACCTTTTGTGAAAACATTATGAACAAAATTATAGTACATAAATTGTAAAAGGGTCGCTCGTAAACAGTTTAACATTATTTGGTGTACTTTTTATAATATTTGAAGATAGTCGTCGCGAATTAGACTTTCAACCAAAGAGTTATAGGAGTGCCCCAGAATTACTTATTTAGAACATCGCAAAAACTATGTTTTTTAAGTATATACATGCCAAATATTTCAGAAGACTAATAATTAGTGAAACTAAGCTACACTCTTGAAAATAGTAACAAATGAGTTTCTTACCCAGCTGGTAAGAGCTGGTAAGCTTCTCAGTAAAAATGGTATTCCCAACCGTTGGAAAAATCTCACTCTTTGTGCTTTTTGGCTTACACAAATAAAGAAAAAATACATTTTAGTTATCAGTACAAGTCCGATTTGAAGACATTTTCCAAAATTCATAGTGAGTATAGGTAAAAAGATTTGGGTCGTAAGATTTGAACGTAATGTTGTAAGAAACCTACTGTAAAGGTTCAATAACTTGAGAATAATATAATTGAAGTATGAACAATCAATGGGAAATATTAATGAACAGTCAAATACATTTCAATAGTACTAGAACAATACTCTTTCAAACTGCTGAAGACACAAAAACTGAAGCCTCCCGACCTCTGAGCGCGGCGGGGGCCGAGTGTAAAAAACAGATGTTTTCCCATGGCACACCCCATGGGAATGCGAATGATATCTATTTGATTATGGGAAATTATCTCAAGATTTCTCTTTCCCATTTGTGTGGTGATTTTCCTTTTAGATAGAGGGTTTGATTTATGTTTGAATAGAAACGTTTCCATTTTGATTTAATGACTGTCAACTTTGATTTTAATGAAAACTGTACATATGAGTGCCTTTTTCTGGACTTTTAACAGGTTGAAAAAATATGTCTGACGTCATTTAGAATGAAAGTTAAATTGATGAATAGTAAAACTAAAAACTATCAAACCCTTAGGTGACTTTGAAATCTTAAAGACACTCTGATTCTAAATGTTAGGTAGGACAGGCGTTAAACCAAACCCTTATTTTTATTACTATTATAAACCTAAGAAGCCTCATTAAGCCTTGTGAACTTTATAAAAGAGGAATGCGTGTACATTTCTCTTCAATTAAGTAAACGAAAAGCTAGGATGGGATCTCGTTTCTGTATACCCCGTAGATAAGTATATCATTCAGTCATTACGTATTTAAGCACTCACAGAAGCGCCATTGAGTCTAAATACATTCAACTTGAAATATAGACGGATTAAAGTGGTTTTGGCGCGCGACACTACATTACTTGGGTCGCGGGTGCGGGAATGAAATCGCACGCGTAACGAGAAGTGATTCTTGGCGGTATTTTGATAAGTAGGTATTATGCGAGGACTTTGAAGTTTTTATAAGGTGCTTAAATTAAGAAGGGAGAAGACGCGAAGTCTTGGTCTAGTGGTTTGAGTGTAGGCCGCTGGACACACTGCATGAGGTGGTTGGGGGTTCGATCCCCCCCGCCAGGGCAAATTTCGGAAATGGGCTTTCCGGAATTAGCCTTGGTTGGTGTAACTGGGTTCGCCTCCAGTCCATTGTATGGCACCTATAGAAAAAACTTTGCATAGTTTGGGATCGTACGATGAATAAGTGTTGTCTGGCGACATTTATTTATAATGCAAGTACTTTGTAGTTTTTATGAGTGAGTGTTTATATTAACGGAAGATAGTAAATAGTGACGAGGCAGCTTGAACACTCTCAAGTCAAACGAACCTCGATCGGCCAGTAAACGCCTAATGAGTGCGGTAAAATAAAAATGATTACATCAGCCAATTTCCTACCCCATTGAAATTATACAAATAGGTAAAATCTGTCTTAAGATGAAACGGTAAAATGTGTATCTATTTTAATACCCCAATTACCATCGTTTCAACATAGCTGAAAGCGTCATATCAAAGCAATATTTCTGCAAACAAAAGTCATTTTAACTGCTAAAACGTCAGATTAACTCGCCACTTCGCTTGTGACACTTATCCGACACGACGGCCGCTATTAAAGCCGGGAATAAATTTCATTTGGAATACATCTAAAGCCTCGAGCACACTGGGGCGTCCACACTCGCGCGTCCAAATGTTTGCCAATACCAAAAACGAACTCTGTGTCAATATGCATCATAGAGTATCTAGAGTGATGGCTGCTCCTCAAGTCATGCTCGTGTACGGGTGCTACTTGCGAGGACTGGTCCAACCATTTTCCTCTTAATGACTTACCATCTACTCTCCCATACTGCGTTGAAGGCATCATACCAAAGCTATTATTTCTATAACCATCTGTGGTTTAGGATAATCCCTTCATTGTAAATGGGAGTAGACGCACTGTACTATTTGTATTTAATATTAGACTGCCGTGATATATTATTATTTTGTAGTATTGTAGCAAAGGTGCTGTTGGCCTTCATGGCATTGCTGCTCCTGAGAATTATTACTCGCAATTATCATTTTGAAAAGAGTAACCATTGAGTTTCTTAACGGCTCTTCTCAGTGGAAGCAGCATTCCGAACCGGTGGTAGAATCTGACTATTTGTAAGTGCTTTTTGGCCTACACGAATAAAAAAAAAAAATTTGATTTGGAAAGTACCCATAGCGACTCCACTCTTCGTAATAGTTATGCGGCGATTTTTTGGCCATTTTTGTTTAATCACGTACTTGTAGTATACGGCTTTTAAATAGGAAAACAAAGCGAGAAAACGAGCGCGGGCTCGAAATTACATCTCCGTTATAATATCTCCATGATATGCATAAAGAATTATGTCCTAAAAGCCACGCCTACACGCGTCAAAATTCGCTCGCGCTGTCAGTGTCACTTAGATGAATAATGAACATTTTTATTATTACAAGCTTTATATTAGCTTCTAACGTATGTATGTCCGGGTGGAATCTTGCAACTGAATTTTAAATCAGTTATCCGATTTAACCGATTGAGCTGAAATTTGGTATACACGCTTATTTTGGATGACAATGCATGCATAGCTATGTGACATCATTCTAATTCCAATATGGCGGATTATCCAAGATGGCGGTATTTTTATTTTTGCTGCACTACCACAGTTTGGGTATCAAATGAAAGGGCTTTCTGAGGAGAACACGAAAATTAAGGGCAATAAAAGCTTGTTTTAAAAAGTTGTTTTTTTGGTATGGCAAAAAAATAATCGTGGATGTCGACGCCAGAGTATGCGGGTTTAACGCTGGCTTTCAAGGACTGATATTTTATTCAAAATCTTCGCTTAGATACTTCTACGTGTTTGAAGAGTGATACTCACCTAGATACGTGTGACTAGTGTATTTTAATGACTAGTGTATGATAATGACTGCTAGATAATGAGAGGCCGATCGTCCTTCCTCTTTTTTTTTTTTTTTTGAAAGTACTTACACTGTTGACCGTGAGGTGGCCTTTACAGCTTTACCGGAGGAGTGGCGAGCGCAGAGTGCACTCCAACCAAGGCCTTAAGGGCGGAAAGGGGTGGCAACTAGCTCAAGGGCGCCACGGAGGGCACGACCTCGGCTTGGGCAGTTACCGTGAGGGGAGAGGTAGTGACTGCGCTCCTAGGTGCAAAGATGCACCTACGAGCGGAAGAGGGGGTTCCTCGACCTCGCCGGCGAGATCGGTGTCTGTTTGAGGCTGGTGTAGGTGTGTTGGTGGCCCTCTCAACGCCCGGGTCGAGGAGGGCGGTGAGGTCCTTCCTCGTGACGCATGTAACCGATTATGAAGAAAGTGGTTACGAGAATTTGCCTCGAGTGAGACACGCACTAGTGAACTGCCTCACGATACTATACTGAGCGAGTAGAACACCAAGTAATTATTTTAAATTAAAACTATACAAATTATTTATTATGCACGCACATTCAGAGAATCCCAAAATATAAAAGAATCAAATTCCAAAGGGCGCCTGTGATATCAAAAGATTTTTAATTCATTTCGATTGTTATTCAAATAGCCCGCGGGAAGTTCTCAGCGGTGAATGCGGCACGTTAAATAGATGCTAAGGCGGGCACAACTTTGACTTCCATCTTTTGATGTATTCCAAAATGAAAACGCTCTATCTTGAGCATGTTTACTACATAATTTGAAACTTATTTTAATTGGATCTAAGTTTAAAATTGCTAATTAACTTGTAAATTAGTTTCAGAACTTTTATAAAATCTAACAGCAAAATAATATCCAAAAGTAATTAGTAATCTAAATAATACAGATAATGTTCGCCTACACAAAACTGAATTCTATTACCATAGTTCATAAAGGACTCTCCATCAAGAATTGAGATACTTTAATATATTCAAGAGCCTCTCGAACTTAATATTATAAGAATTAGTTGAGCAAACTTTTAAGAAATATGTCTCCGACGCGCCATAAAAAAGGGAAGTCTCTCAAAAAGCCGGAGATTAATTTTCCCGGCTAATTGAATAAAGTTGGTCTCGCGCAGGCATGAAATTAAAAAAAATGATTTCCTTGTCTTTGTGTCGGAAAATTATTATAACCAGGATATTAATGAACGCGGGAAAAATTGTATCGTGAATCGTTCTCTACGTTTATTAAAATAAAAAAAGAAACTATAGAAATTTTCTTTGTTCATTTAAATTAATCTTCAGCTGATATTGACAAGTCTTTTATAACCCCTAAATTCATGTTTCTATTATTATTGTATTCATATTGCAAAACGAAGTCTCAAATAATACATAACATTTTACATTAAAATGTAAACTTATTTTAATATTTTTTGAAAGTTTACAAATTTTTTTTCATATAGATAAACTAAGTGCATAAATAAATACTAACTTATACGGACAACAGGGTACACGGTAAATGCAACAATAATTAAGTATATAGTAGCCAGGGGAATACGTATCATGTAATGATTTTCATAAATGTTTCCGTGTGAGGTTGGTAAGTTTGAATAGATTATTTATAATAAAACTTTAAAGCTATAGTGTTTACCGACTCGAGACGATTTATTTAAATCAGTTTGTTCTCTTTAAATTTCAGAACTCATCAATCCTATTCACTAAATGTTTAATATACCTATCTCGTTTCAGCTCAACGAAGATCGAAATGAATCTAATATTCATAACATTTAAATCGTAAAGGGGTTACGACCTCTGGCTACATTCACCCCGGCTGTCAAACGGCTTATACTGGCAGCTTTAAGCGTTAAGCTGTCTGGTATAAGGTATATTATTGATTAAGCGGTGATAAATTAAAATTGAGGTGAGAAATCCGCAAATGCGATGCAAATAAGCGCTAAGGACTTACCTTTAGTCGATGATCCGTCTATGACCAAATGATAACCGACTTACCTGAAAATAAAAATAATAGATTAGGTTTGAGACTAGCAGATTTTTTGTCAGTTTTCCTAGTATCGCAACTTTTAAAAAATCAAAATAATTTTAACACAAGACTGCTTAAGAATGGTGGTAAGGGAAAACTTTAATGTCCGTTAGCAAAACGTGGCTTTGTTCCTGGAATATAGAAATAATCGGATACAACTTCCAAGAAACATTCCAGTCAACACAATGTCTACTATCAATAATAAAAATATACATAAATGCCCAATAACCTCTTAAACTTGGCAGTGTTATCATTTTGTCAGGAACAAAAATATATATCATTGAAAATGGAGACAAATTAAAGTGGTTTTGGCACCAGACACCACATTATGTTGAGTTACTCGCGAGCGCGCACCACAGACCAAGAAGTCCGCTTTAATTTAGTTCAACAAAACCGGTAATGTTGTTAAGTCTGTTATTACCAAACTAAACTAATTGTATTGCCGTTCGTCTCACGGCCGTAATGTATGAGCAAGACGGCAATAGTTATAGTGCTGACGTATTTAGTTTTTTTGGCAATATGTTTAGTGCTGTCGAACAATGTTGCTGAATCTGTAAACACCATACTACTACTACTACAGCCCTTTTAACGTCCCACTGCTGGGCACGGGCCTCCCCTCCATGCGAGGGGGATTCAGGCCATAGTCCACCGCGCTGGCCCAGTGCGGGTGGGCAGACTTCACACATCTATCGAGAACGAGTCAAGTTCCCTCAGACGAGCAGGTTTCCTCACGATGTTTTCCTTCACCGTTTCATAGCAAGCGATAATCTCGGATGAAAATGAGATTCGCACATAAATCCCAGAGGTGCGGGCCGGGGTTTGAACCTGCACACTTTGATTGCAAGGCGTGCGTTCGACCACTCGGCTACCACTAAAAATGTTGCCATTTCGCTAATACATTCAAGCCGTATGAAGAAAGGCAATGTAGTTAGGTATGGTCCCAATAGAATTAGTACCTATGTTGCAAATTTTAAAAACACCTTAAAAAAACAATCACAAATCATTTGGAAAAGAGTTACTATGGAGTTCCTTGTGTATTCTTCGCCATAGGTAATGGGTCTTACACAAATACCACTTCGTTGACAAATGAGCTTTTCCCTATCAATACCAAAAATAACTGTATCCACTTATAGATAAAGTTCATCTTTCAGCAAAATGTCATCGATAACGCGAGCTAATTATTTCACGTGGTCACGTGGCTTATACCACAGAAATTCAATCTTTATGTATACCTATTGTCCACAGAGTACATTGTCGAAAAAAGTCAATAAGTGCGCTTTCGTCCCTATTTGTGTTTGCTAATAATAAGTCGACCACGTTTTATTTTGACGCGCTTGTGGACGTAGTATTTTAAACACGTCACTTTCGTCTCTGTCGCAAAAACAGCTTCTTTGCCTCCAACTTCAGTTATTCAAGGTGCTTTCACAAACGGCGTCTAACACGTTTTTCTCGTTCACTTCTTTGATACTAAGCACAAGCGCTAACTGCCAGTCGCATTACCTCTAAGTTTGCTCAAAGCCGTCATGATTTCTCTCAGTTATAACTTCGGAAGGGCGTCATTTACCACAACAATTACCGCAAAGCTCCACTTCAACGACGTCAAACTTCCATTCAAGTCGGTATAACCTTTACGCACGTAATATTTTAAGCTCAGCAGAGCGTCTCAGGACAAAACGGCATTCATAAAACTTAAGCCACGAAGAATAGGCGCCATTTCTCTCGGCGCTGGCGGCCGCGGCCTGGTGCGATGTCGCTGTAATGATTAGGGTGCCGACACATGATTATACTTTACCCAGTTAGGAAAGCATACATATTGTTTTCAATTAATTCTATCGCCAGACAATACATACTCACCCTATGATCCCAAACAAAGCAAATCTTGTACTATGGGTACCGTACAATGGACTAAGAGCGATCCCAGTTACCCCCAGACCAAGGCAAATTCCGAAAATACTATTTCCTTAATTTTCCACTGGTGGGAATCGAACCCGCAAACACCACTAGAGACGTCGTGAAAATAATAATAAAGAAAAATTAAAAAAATTAAAATAATAATGTTTTGCGCTACACTTAAACATATAATGCAGAAGAAAATTTTAGCGGAAGTGACTTAATGAAAAAGATTTTTGGACTTTTTTTACTTTTGCAAAAGGGTTTTACAATCTTGCACTTTTTATTTGCGAATGGGTTCTGAATCTACTTACCATGTCAAATAAATAAGCCGTTCACATACATCTCAACATATAAAATTATACGGGTCGAATTGAGAACCTCCTCCTTTCAAGTCTGTTAAGAAAATAACTCTTTGCCAATCAATGCTAACAGTTTTGTGATGACCATCGATAAATACGGTTAAGGTATATCCATACGAAATTGCCCTACAGAGGCCTGTGTGTCCGTCCCTTAAGGTTTTCGTCGGTATTACTCAGAACTAAGTCTGGACGTGTTGACTAATCGACACAGACCCAACAGAATGTCGGTGTAGGTATACCCTCGCCGACTTATTTAACCCCGAAACAATTCGCAAGGTTCAGCTCAATTCGTTTGTTTAACTATTTTATTTGAGTTTGTGAAGTGGCGACGTTGGTCCTGCCAGTGTTTTCAGGACTCCCTGAATTATTGTATGAAGCAGGGTGGATATACGTACATTCTAGGCTAATCTATGAACATAGATATCTTTCTTAGTTTGATTGTATTAAGGTTTTTTAACTCTTCGCCCTATTGCTGCGTGAAATGTACCTAGATATTATTTACGAAAACAACGGTAGCTTAGCTAAAGTTTTGACTGCTCAGCTCAGCTCACTGCACCGGGGAGTTGTGGGTTCAATTCTCGTTGTCTGCAAATTTTAGAAATTACCTTTTCGGAATTAGCCGAAGTCTGTGTGAAATTTGGATTACTTCCAGTCCATTGTATGGTACCCATAGTACAAGCGTGGTTTGGTTTAGAATCAAACTATGAGTAACATGCTTGGCTTGGCTTGGCTTTGCTTGGCGATATTTATTTATATTTATTAGGTAAAGGCGTAAAACAAACCTGTCACTAACTTTTAACTAATACTTTTCATTACTACTAATATCACTCTGTATATCTGTCGATGAATGTATTGCACTACATAACTATTATAACATAGGCTTATTAGCCTATGTCTGTCTGCCTATGTATGTCACAACTCGAGTCTTGTTCTCGTTTTCATGTCCGTTGCTCGCCGCAGCCGAAGTCAGAATGCGCTCTCTTCCTCTTCGTACCTCCGACGCCGCGTCACCCTTTAGTGTTGCCTACATCTACCCACTACTAGATACAAAATATCAATATTCAATACTCTAATAACAATATTCTAAAATTGCTAACACTACTTTGAACTTTTGTCAGCTCTCACAATACAAAAACTAACTAACTACAGCCCTTTTAACGTCCCACTGCTGGGCACGGGCCTCCCCTCAATGCGAGGGGGATTCATGCCATAGTCCACCACGCTGACCCAGTGCGGGTTGGCAGACTTCACACATCTATCGAGAACTAGTCAAGTTCCCTCAGACGTGCAGGTTTCCTCACGATGTTTTTCCTTCACCGTTTCATAGCAAGTGATAATCTCGGATTAAAATGAGAGTCGCACATAAAACAAAAACACAATACAAAAACCTTTTAAAAATCATAGTTATATAAAAATAATACTACTATAGGAGGCAGTTCGTATTCTCCTGGACCAATTCATAATAATGATTCTTCCCATACACAATAACGCGCCAAGTGACTGAGGGCCCACCATAACTTGTTTCACGAGCTGCACCCTTTTCCTTTTACGAGCTCCGTAAATCTGTGTAGAGCTATAAAGACAAAAAAACATTCAAGGAGTGTTATTAAAGTTTTACTGCATGATGTCTTAGCGTGTGCATCTTTAACTATTGTTAGGTCTACTCGTATACCTGGACGAGGGTCTAAGAGTATGTAGTTGTCGTTAAAAGTTTATAGCTCAGAGTCGGCCTTTATTTCCAAGATTAGGTATTTTCTGAGAATAGCTACCTACGTTAAAAGCAATTGCTTAGTAATGTTTTCCTTCACTAAATAATTTTACCTGTTTAAACGGTGAAGGAAACGGCGTGAAGAAACCTGCATATCCATTAAAACCTATCCAGTTCACGAAATATATTACGAAGCTTTTACTAGCCACAGTGGATAAAGCGTCCTGTTGCCACCCTCCTCTCCCCTCAAACCGGTGAAAGGTCCACCCTGAGTCTAGCACAACCCACACGTCTTCCTGGTAGCGTAGTATGGGAGTCCATGAGAATTTTCTCACGATTAAAAACAGTCATGATGGACTGATGATCCAGGCCATATACTGAAACCCTCACATTTGGTGTTAGCAATACCCTCAATCCTTATTACATTTAAATCATGAAACTGTTTCAACCTGCCCCTTCGGGCAATACAAGCGAGGTGATACACTAGGTCTGATTTCAGTGCAGTAATGAGTTTCAGCCCGACATAAGTTGTTAGCGCCGTGTATAATCAGATCTTGCGGCAATGAAGCTATATAATCACGCTAAAGTAACTTAAGCTTGACAAAGTGCGTACTTTACAGCTTACGTTGAGTATCACTCTGTTGGATATGCTCATGTTATGTGCGGATCCACACTTGGGATAATCATGTTATGGATTTTCAACATTTTAAGATAGGAGACTTTAAGTACGTTACCGTTTCGAAGCATGTGTGTCAAGACTAAACTTTTGTCACGGACTATATTCTCCCCCCTTCTCTATAGCCTGTTCACGAACGACATCCCTCGTTCGGACAGAGTTCAGCTCGCCCTATACGCGGATGACACCGCTCTCTATTTCTCGCATAGAAATAGGGGCGTTATCACCCGCACCCTCCAACGCGCAGTAGATTCTTTGGGCGAATGGTTTCGGAAATGGCGCATTGAGGTGAACCCGGAAAAGAGCGCCGCTGTGCTCTTTACCAGGGGAACCCCACGGCGTCCCCGAGCTCCCTGGTTCAGTCTAGGGACCATCTCCCTGTTCGACCAAAGCATCCCTTGGGCAAACCGCGTCAAATATCTAGGTGTCACTCTTGACAAGTCCCTTACTTTCGGTCCCCACATTAGAACGGTGAGCAACCGAGCAGCTTTTGTGCTCGGTCGCCTTCACTATTTGATCTGCAAGCGGAGTAAAATGTCCCTTAGAAATAAGGTGACACTTTACAAAACATGCATCCTCCCCATTATGTCATATGCCAGTGTGGTTTTCGCTCACGCGGCGAAGACACACATCAACCGCCTGCAAGTAGTGCAGTCCCGGTTTCTCCGTAGGGCCGTAGGTGCCCCGTGGTACATACGGAACGTAGATCTTCATTCCGACCTTGGCCTCTTCTCAATTCGTAAACACTTAAAAATAGCGTCCGAACGCTATTTTAAAAAAGCCGCGTCGCATTTAAATCCTCTAATTGTCGCCGCCGGCAATTACGAGCCAGACCCCGCGCACACGTCATCAACCCGTCGCCGCCGTCCGCGGCACGTATTGATTGATCCTCCCGACACGATCACCGCCCTCCTCAACCCGGGCGTTGAGAGGGCCACCAACACACCTACACCAGCCTCAAACAGACACCGATCTCGCCGGCGAGGTCGAGGAACCCCCTCTTCCGCTCGTAGGTGCATCTTTGCACCTAGTAGCGCAGTCACTACCTCACCCCTCACGGTAACTGCCCAAGCCGAGGTCGTGCCCCCTGTGGCGCCCTTGAGCTAGTTGCCACCCCTTTCCGCCCTTGAGGCCTTGGTTGGAGTGCACTCTGCGCTCGCCACTCCTCCGGTAAAGCTGTAAAGGCCACCTCACGGCCAACAGTGTAAGTCCTTCAAAAAAAAAAAAAGAAAAAAAAAAAAAAAAGGACTATATTCATTTTGTCGCTTTTTCTCGCATGTAATAGGACAGTGAGTGAGGAACTCGGTATGACACAATCCATGAGACAGCCCTGTTATATACATAGGTATCGAAGGTAGAAGGCGAAGTGACTGAAAAGCCATGTTGGGAGATATTTATTTATATACCTATAACATAACGCTGGAATCAGCTAATTTTTCTCCGTGTTTTGAGCTGGGTTTCCTGCCGACTGACCAAAATGGCGCATACAATTCGCTTTTTAACGGTCGATATATATGTGGGGAATTTTGAATCATTCAAAATGGCTTTTGGCGCACAGAACCATTTCATTAAAGGGTGTATTATTGCCTAATTAATAATTCATTGATGATGATGCCCATGATCAATCGTTGTACCCATGCGACTTTTGCAATATTAGGTGTCATGCAATGTGTTATCGCATCACCAAGATCGTCATAAAGACTTCTAACAAACCTAAAGGCTAAGAGTATGCATATTTCAATTGTTTAGTAGCTAGAACGGAAATTGAACCAGGAATTAAGTCTGCCCTAATAACCACTAGCGAATTGGTGCTACGTCTTGGAATACATTATTTCACGGCGTAGCATGATTTAGGCGTATTCATCACGATTATTCCTGAGATTTTGTACAGCAAGTATTGTGTTAAAAGACATCTATCTCCATATATCGTGGCACGTCCTTCGCGTCCCATGTGTATAGATTGCCACGGAATAAATTCAAGCGACGATTTCTTTCTTTTTTCGCGATGGTTAAGAGTGATGGCAATATTAGATTTATTTTAAAGTAGAACAAGGTTCCCATTACTGGGGACTCTTTAGCAGTATTGTTGCAATGTTACTTTGACTTTTTATGAATCGTAAACATGTTAATATGATGTTAATAAGGAGACAAATGGGCAAAACACTATATTTGCCCTACGCACATATGTATTTTAGGGTTCTTAGCTAGTAAACCTACGAGACGACGCGACGGGGCTTTTACAGGCAAACGCTACTGAAAATACCGTCCAAATTCCACAACCATTCTGGAGATTATCCAAATCAAACAGACAGACACAATTATTTTTCTTTGTTATAAATGTAAGTATACGCATTACTCGTACATTTACATTTAGTAAAAGCTGTTCTTTTGATATTAAAATAGACACATCAATTTGATTAATTGCTGTAGAGGGAATACACGGTAGAGTAGTAAATATAACATGAGAACTTGCTCATTATACGAAACAAGTATACGACTTCGTCATTATACGATATAAGTGAAACTTTATACAATTCTTGGATAACTATGATACTTTATATTGACAACGTCGAAGTATATAGTAACACGTGGCGCTACAAAAAGAAACCGGCCAAGTGCGAGTCGGACTCGCGCAAGAAGGGTTCCGTACCATTATCTATAAAGACGGCAAAAAAAACACATTTGTTGTATGGGAGCCCCCTTAAATATTTATTTTATTCGGTATTTTAGTATTTGTTGTTATAGCGGCAACAGAAATACATCATCTGTGAAAATTTCAACTCTCTATCACGGTTCATGAGATACAGCCTGGTGACAGACGGACAGCGAAGTCTCAGTAATAGGATTCCCGTTCGGGTACGGAACCCTAAAAAATATTGGCGACGCCTCACCGTAGCCCAGATATTACAGGCAAGGACGTAATTTCAGCGTAAGCGCGGAGATTTTCGCGACTCGTGAGACCCTGCCTTTATCTGAGCTTCACATACTTTCATCACGAAATATATTTATCATAATAATAGTGTCTACACGGGCGGGGTACAGTACATGAAAAATATCTCCCCTTTATAAAATAACGTGAATATGGAATATAACGTAAAATAAAGGGTAAAGACCCCGAATTTACGGATAGGTAAAATCTATTTAGCAGAATCAACGGAAAATAACAAGTGTACATGGTGAGTGGAATACTTAAAGTATCTATGAATTTGGAGGTTTGTGTTGTAATAACAGCCTCAGTTTTAAAATAAATTTTAGTTCATTGTATCAGAGTTTTTTTCGTATTTAGGGATTCACGTAAATACATTTTATAAGAGATTAAAAAAAAGGAAATTGTTCTTGATTCGTTTATTTTTCTTTTGCAATTATATTTTCTGTTAAAAATATTTTGTTGAGACACAAAAAGTCGTTTACAAATCGTTTTTTACAGACAACAGGTCAACTACTTTTTCTGTTATTCTGAATCAATATACTCTACCTATATACTCTACCTATAAGTCTTAGGTTAGGTAGACCCCTCGCGTATCCCTAAAACACTGAACCCTCAGCTTATCCTGCCATTTAAATAAATTACAGAGGATAACGTCTCGATAATGTGGCCATAATATATTAAAACTTTAGCGAGCAGGAGCCTAAGTAGGGTCGCCATGATTTAATGTGGGAAATCCGGACAGGGACCTAACCTAAATCAAAACTGGGCAGAAGATTGTGACTTGTAAAAATAAACTTATTTTAGTTAGTCAACAGCTAATTTTTTTATGATATCTCTTCTTAATTTATGTTTATTAAACAAATAAATGTTTAAATGTCAGTATGCTATGATTAAAATAAGTCTAAAAGTGACAACAATGGTTCTTTTGGTACTAAAGTACGACTAAAGAAATTATGACACAACTAAAATTAAAGTCATCTCGCTCATGCATTAAGACTGTGACAAAGACAGCAACACATTAAGTCTAGTCTTAAGTCTGGTTTGGTGCTAACAGAAGCACTATTAATATTAAACTATGTTGTTTTTTTGCTTAGCCAAGACTTTAAAATGTTTCATGTATTGATGCACTAAAGCAAGACATTTAAAATGTCTTGTTTTTCGTGCACACCATTGTAATTTATAAATCAGATTGCAATCCGGTCTTGAGATTCATCCCGATAAAACCAGTAAGCTTGGCAATACTAAGATTCGGAATAAAAAGCCAACAACGCCGTTATCCGTATAAAAATCACATTAGCTCGTAGACACGGCCAAGTTGCGGGCTATATCGTTATTTAATACCGCACTCCAAATACATTGTAGTTCATGCAGTTATATAAAAAAGGTTATTTTTTAACCGACTTCCACAAGGAGGAGGTTCTCAATTCGGTTGGTATTTTTTGTTGTGTATGTTCCCTTTGATATCGAATTAAGTAGTTATCATAAATTATTGTAATATGAAGGTTTGGCTGAACTGGATTAAGCCTCACGCACGTTCTAGCGTTAAAACCCGTGCGTCTAAATTTAGCTATGTTGTAAAGCAGCGGTAGCCGAGTGGTCGAACGCATGCCTTGCAATCAAAGTGTGCAAGTTCAAACCCCGGCTCGCACCTCTGGGTTTATGTGCGAATCGGCGAAACGGTGAAGGAAAACATCGTGAGGAAACCTGCACGTCTGAGGGAACTTGACTAGTTCCCGATAGATGTGTGAAGTCAGCTAACCCGCACTGGGCCAGCGTGGTGGACTATGGCCTGAAGTCCCCTCGCTTTGAGGGGAGGCCCGTGCCCAGCAGTGGGACGTCATAAGGGCTGTAGTTAGTAGTTAGCTATGTTGTGGCTGTAACACAGAGATCCTGTTGATATTGGCAATAATTTTGACGCGCGGGGTCGGACGTCCCAGTATGTCACAGATTCATATAGCAAGAGTGTCACAGATTCTTTGACAAGGGAATCCATCAATTGGAAAATGAATATTTGATGTTAAATACTAGTCCCCAATTATTTAGTTTATTTATCATTCATAAAAAATACGCATTTTTTTATTGACTTCAATTAATGAGGAGGTTCTCAAAGTCAGATAATGAATTTTGTATAGACTTACGGGGTACTTAACAGATTGTCAAGTTTATTTTTTTTTTCTTATATCCTACTACCAGATCGAAACAAGACCTGAGAAAGTCCGGCAAGAGACTCAGAGCGCTACTCATTTCTTTTTTTTTTATCGCTAAATCTTACTCAATTCGACCCGTATGCTTTTATTATCGCTAATAACTAGTGAACTCTAAATAACAACAATCTATGCTAAACATTAAATAAAAGCAATACTGCGTTATAAAAATAATATCAGAACCGCTAAGATGATAATTACTTAATTAGTACACTAACATGAAATGAGAGTAATATAATTATCATCCCAACCCGAGGAACACCTGACTCCATTATCTAATTAAATTCACAGATGGACCAACGGTCAACATGCTGACTTTACGTTAAAGGAAGCTGAGTTTATGCAGTTAGTTATTTCAATTAGTTAACAACATGAAAAGTGCTTTTAGATATTATGTGAGTTCCATCGTAGTTATATTACCAAATAGTCCTGGCGGCGGCGGCGTAATAAGTAAAAATAATTTATGAGGTTTTAATATTGGTAGATGGTAGAGATACTATTAATACTATTTATTTTTTACTGACGATTCATAAGTGTCTGTATTGGTTTACATGAATAAAGAAATTCTGATGCTGATTCTGATTCTTATTCTTATTCTTATTCATTACTATGTTTTAGTAATGGTTTCATAAAAGTTGCTTCGAGCAGTATATTAGTGTGTGATAAAATATTTGTAAATGTTTCTACGTGTGAGTCTGATATATTTAAAATTAAACTGAAAATTCCAATTCGGTGTTAGCGTTGAATATATTTAAGCCGCGGACACACTTTTTGCAAATACCAAAACGACCTCTGTGTCAATATACATACAGATTGAAATGCTGTGATAAAATCAGGCGAACACGCGTTAAAATTCGCTCGCGCTGTCAATGATATTTCATTGAAGAATGAGCTTTTACTATGAGTAAATACAGTTCGTTTTAGTAGAGATAAACATTATGACGCGTGCGTCTTGACATCCCAGTGCTCGGTGCTTTAGGTCCTTATTTTTAACCAGTATACTACATTCAAGATCGATCTCAAACTTCATAGCCATTGCTATCGTCGGTGACCGCTATACATCGAAGATAAAAATAATAAAAAGTAGATTACGCTATAAAATCGCGGCGTTTTATCAACGTGGCGTATGCTATGTATATTTGCAATACATATCTCTTTAGATCTTATACATTCACTACGATTTGTTTGCTCCGTACATTTTGTTATTGGAGTGACTTTCTAGATTCCTTTCCAATTGGGGATTACTTAGGAGAAAGTTATGTATAAACGCTTGTGTTTGAACACATGAATGCTGTTCCAAATAGTGTACATTACACAGCTGAACTGGAATTGGAGAACATTCAAATATCCTATGTTTAACATGTAATACTCTTTATTATTATTTGAATCCCGATGCTGATTAAGTAACTTTTTATATAATTTCATTTCGAAACAAAACTTTCACACTTATTTGATCGAATATCAAACAGTTTTTTAGACTATCTAGCGACTATTTTAAATGCTATAACCTAATGATTTTCTGTTCGTGTATACATTTACTACAAGGCTACACTTGTAAACTAGGGTAGTTGCATATAAACTGAGTTCATTAAGCATGAAAAGATGTATGAATGTGGATGAAGCGAAAGAGGCAAGTCGGGATCGTAACATGTGGCAAACAGTACCTCTGCCTACTCCCGTGGGATACAGGCGTGTACTAAGCATGACATCATAATCGTATATGTAGTTAAAATATTTTTTCGGAATTCAGATACAGCGGTGAGTACTCAGGTACTAGGGTAACATAAATCAGTAGGTACACGCGATGTTCAATCGATCAATCGGCACCAAACGCACTAATTGGGTATAATTAACGAGGGCCAGGCGCTCGGGCTATTCATTCGCGAACCGCACGTGACCCATACACTGTGGAAGCTATTCCGAGAATGTAGAACAGGTTAGTAAATGAATTTCAAAGAACAATTACAATAGTAGTAATTTTGCTTTGAATTTCGCACTTGGATTAGTTTGTTCTGAGGACACCAAGTTATACTACAGAAAACAAGCTTTAGAAGGTTATAATAAGCGTCAATAGAGGTCAGACTGGTCCCCCTTGTAATTAAAAGGTTCCGGTATCAAACCCGGAACTTCGATGATAGTTAGCCATTAAATTTCTAACACTCAGATTAGTTAACGAGGCTATCGGGACTAGTAGTAATGTGATTATCTCAGATTTAATAAGACATAAGAAATGATAAAATTCAACTCATAAACTAAGATATCTAAGTAGGTACGTACAGTGAGAACTCATCAGGCACTTTATAATGTGTATCTGAATGGTAAACCAATCAGTGCTCTTACAGCTTATTACGTAAGGTACTGATACTAATTTTATTTGAAGCACAGCAAAGAAAAACAATCTTGTAATTTTATATTTAGCATATTTAACAATGTTACGTATTCTGTATTTCTGTGAGTCGTATTTTTCCTCATTTTGTTTCATATGAAACGCGTTGGTAGGAATCAGAATCAGAATATTTTTTATTCATATAAACCAATACAGGCACTTATGAATCGTCAATAAATAGTAAAAATAGTATGTCTACCACCCATTCGGAATGCATTTCCTATGGAGAAGAATGGGCCAGAAACTCCATGGTTGCTTTTTTCAAATAAGGATTTACATTTTTGTGTTTTTCTTAATTAACAATTATACAATATAAAGTTAATGAGGCTATACATTCTCAAAATACAATTAAATCACTACACAAACTACGTGTTGAACAAGATTTAAAGGTTCCTACCTTTAAATCTAAGAAGAAAACTAAAAAAAAAAATAGCTAAAATTAGTTGCCCTTAAATGAGTTCCTGTGGAGCCGGACCAGCGCCTGACCAAGCGTGTATTACCAAACCATTTTATTAATGTAGGAGACGCGTATTTCCAAAACCTTTGAACACGTTTCAAACGGTTATATCCGGGTGTTATCATTACGTCAAAACATTCCGGGTATTATTTTAATTTGGCCGTGCACCGCACACGTTATCGTACATCAGAATATGCAAAAAATATACAAGTATAATCATGTAAGGTACGGGCCCCGGGGCGCCGCGCAGGAAAAATACGCGAAAACGGCCGTAATTGTGTTTACATATTGTATACAGATATAGACCACTCGGCCGCCTAAAACCGCTGGAAAGAGAATTCGTTTATTGTTTTAGTTTAATTGATTGAATCATCTGCCATCTTCATCACCTCATTCTCCCATTTCTATTTATAATGTGTATTTATTGAGTTTGTTGTTGCTATAAATTATTTATAAGTGGCAGAATACTCGCTTATCATAGCTATTCCTCATCTTGTTATTGTTTTTGTAAATTTATTAGTCGTAAAAGAAGCAGATTATTTGTCTATAGATACATATGTCATCTTTAAAAACAAACATCCAATAAACTCTATTTCTCATGAATTAAATTTAATGTATATATAATTTAATTAAATAAGACACCTAAATATTTTGTAAAACATTAGTACTCAATCATATAAATATAATAAATACATCATCACGCCTGTATTCCCCGAAGGGAATATATTCTCAATCATAGGCAACCATAAATTACCAATATGTGTTGAACTAAATTCCGTTTTCTGTATTTCAATAAATATCTACTTAGGGTCTTCCATCATCTTTTTAACAGTAGAAATTATATTGAAATAAAACTATTTCACGGATTTTATCGCGTGTATTTACTATTTTATTTTCCCGACGTTTCGGCTGCTTTACAGCAACCATGGTCACGGGGGGACTGAGGTGTTAGACGTCCTGATGTCATAGTTAATAACTGGGTACCCTCATAATTAGTTGTTGTTTAGTAGTAAATACACGCGATAAAATCCGTAAAATAGTTTTATTTCATAAATACATACATAAATACATCATCACGCCTGTATTCCCCGAAGGGGTAGGCAGAGGTGCACTGCAGTGCGCCCACACTTCGCCAATGTATTTTGGTCCCAATGTAATAGGGGGCGAGCCTATTGCCATTATACCGGGCACATTCCCCCTCAATACGAGGGAGATTTGGGCCATAGTCCACCACGCTGGCCCAGTGCGGGTTGGTGAACTTCACACGCTATAGAAAGCTATAGACGTGCAGGTTTCCTCACGATGTTTACCTTCACCGTTCAGCAAGTGGTAATCATTGTTGAAAATGATATTCGCACATGAATTTTTTTTTATTTTATTTCAATGTATAGTATTCTCGTAAATATAAGAAAACAATAGTAGAAATTATTTTAAAATTTCTTTGATTTTCATTCACCCTTCGTTTAATACAACAACAATGTCAAAAAGTCTAAGTAATATTAAAAGAGAAATTATAAGAAGTTCTTTTTCATTCTAAAAGAGGTTCTTACTTCTTATGAATTCATTATAATATCAACTCATGAGCTGTACACCAAGACTACATAAGTGTCAAGCTAACCTCATCACCGTAAATCTAAAACTTTCATGATTAATATTAACACACCATCCAGCTCTACCCGCTTCCGTTATGGCCGCCAACTCCAAAAACAGCAGTAAAGTTGAGCGTTTTGAATCATTTACGTCCTGTACATACTGAAGCGAACGAATCCATTTCATTTACTTTTTTAGAAATGTTACTCTATATTTATGAGCATACAGATTCAATTTCTGTGACAAAAGCAACCAAGCGACTATATTCATTTGCGTCATTGATAAAATTTCTTTCAAAATTGTGTTTTTTTGTAAATCTGATACAGCTCGTTTTGGTGTCAGCAAAATTTAATTCGCGCTTGTTTTGACGCGCCTAATTGCGCAGGGCTTCAACGTACGTGGAGAACCTTAATTCATGCCTGAATTATTTACAGCGAGCAGTTTTAGTACCGTATTACACGGATAACTGGGGACGAGTCAATTTTGTAGAGTGACGTTGCAATGTAGCGCGATGGAGCTCTACCAAGAGTATCCCTAGGAGCCGCTAGGAGAGTATACGTTAAATATTGCTTATGAAACATGGTTTATTATCGTCCGACAGATGGTTGTGAACAACTTTTTAGATATACAGATACTTGGGATTAAGCGAGCCTAAAACATGCAAAAAACCGGCCAAGTGCGAGTCGGACTCGCGCACAAAGGGTTCCGTACCATTATCTATAAAAACGGCAAAAAATCACGTTTGTTGTATGGGAGCCACCTTAAATATGTATTTTATTCTGTTTAGTATTCATTGTTATAGCGGCAACAGAAATACATCATCTGTGAAAATTTCAACTCTCTAACTATCACGGTTCATGAGATACAGCCTGGTGACAGACGGACGGACGGACGAACAGCGAAGTCTCAGTAATAGGGTTCCCGTTTTACCCTTTGGGTATGGAACCCTAAAAATCACATTACACCGATTCTATGCTTTGATTTTACTAACCATGGTATGTAAATCAGTAAGTATTTCCCAATTGAGTTAAATTTGCCTCGAGCCAATTACCCTGACCTTAGATATGGCATGTTTCAAGCTCCAGACACACCGGGGCGTCAAAACTCGAGCGTCATAATTCTTGCCAATATCAAAATGAATTCTGTGTATACATAAAGATTGAATTACTGTGACAACAGCCACTAGACCATGCGTCAAAGTTCACCCGCGCTATCAATGGCATTTCGTTGAAGAATGAAGTTTTTTTCTTTAATTGCCAGACAACACATACTCATCGTATGATCCCAAACCAAACAAAGTTCATATTTTGGGTACCACACAATGGACTGGGGCTATCCCACTTACATCCAGACCAGGGCTAATTTCCAAAGGCCATTTCTGAAATTCGTCGTTGGTAGGAATCGAACTTATAGCCACCTGATGCAGTGAGCCAAGCGACCTACACTCAAACCAAGCCGAGGTCTGTATGACAAATATTTTGACTGACGCGTCTTAGGGCCTCAGTGTGTGCGGGCCTTTTTTTTTCTTTTTTTTATCGTTGGAAAATGCTTTGTGCAAGAAGAAGAAGAAGATCGCATGGGGCTACGTCCGCGAGGTCTGTTACCATTGACCCTGCCCTGGACAAGTCTATCCATGGCATCTGCTGGTCACCGTGACACATGGCCAAAGTATCGGAGGATCCTGAGCTGTACTGTGGATGATAGTCTCTCTTTTATTCGTAATTCGTTCAGGATCGATACATTGGTGCGCCGCTGCGTCCAAGAAATGCGGAGCATTCTCCTGCAGAACCACATTTTCAATGCATTCGTTTACGTTCTCGTTTTTTTATTTTATTAATTTGACTTAAAACTAAAATACATTATCAATGTTACACAATGAGGTTTTAATGGAGATGATATTATTATCGTGAGTGGCACATTGTTTAAGCTTCGAGTTTAGCACTTAAGCGTCAATTCCATATAGTGACGCTGCAAGCTATACAATGTTACGGCACAAACTTGTTTTAGTGTTAGCTTAGTGCTGAATTACAGATAGTTTAACAACATTTTACACATTTGGTTATACAAGTATACTATGAAACAACATGTTGTGATTTCATCCTTGTATAAGAAATTATTCGACTTAATTACCAAACTTCTTCCTCATACTGTACTACCATGAAAAAGTCGGAAAATAATTATTAGGTACGTTTAGTTATTTCGCAACAATAAATCAAAACTGTTTTGTTTAGAAATGACGACGTAATTATTAAGTATAATTCGCGAAGGCGCGTCCACCTTTTCTCAGTGGTGACATTAATACAGAACAAAGAAAAAGAGAAATAATATCTAAAAGGTTAGGTAGTTTGAAGTTTCCACAAAAAGTAAGAAAATATACAACATTATAAAAAATAGAATACTGAATATGTTTGACGTACAAAGACTCAAGCAGGATCTCCAGTTACATTATTTCCTGCTGGTATACTTCATGAAGGATTGAACGCTAGTGGATATGTTAGGAGCATTACCGTGTTATACAATCTAAATCATTATGCCTGTAACAAACCTGCAACCTTTTCTTATTTACAGCACCTGAAAACAGTTTGCCTGTATTTCGATAAAATATAATTTAAAAAAAATATGATCGTAATTTATTCATGCCTTGTTGTTCTTTCGATCAAGAAAAGTTCAAAAGTAGCAGATGATTTTAAAAATTCATTGCACAATGTTTAAAGGGAAACTTAACACATCATAACATCACAACAATTTATTTTGTGACTTTACGGAAACGTTTACAATAAGCTAGAGGACCAATATTTTCAGAGTTAGTACTGAATACAGACCCTGAATAAAATTGTATAGATCAGGGACTACGATAATTGTATTTGAAAGACGACTAATACGCGAAAAAAACCATTATCGATGGCCCACTTTTCACAGTTATTCTTGTTTCTTCGCTTTCTTTGGCAGTATATCGCCTTTTCATGAAAGGGCACAGAGGGTGGGTACGCCGGCTTACCCAGCGTTGGACGGTGGACTGAACTTCAATAAAATTTCGCATTTTTGTCGAATGCTCTCAAGAATTTGTATAAAATTAAATTGTATTAGGGGAGCGTCTACTGTTGAGAGGGTTCAATAAAAAGGAATGGGTTTTGGCATTGCAGACGACATTGCCGCGATTCTAGAACGAGAAATCTTCGGTTTATTGTCAGACTACAATTTTATGAGATACCTCTATAGTACTACTACTTGGCTAAATATTTAACTAGAAATTCAACAGACCTACATTTAGCAGACGTAAATTGATGTGCTCAAATATCAGCATTGCTTACGTAAATTCGAAGAAAGCTTAGTAGTTCTAGAACAGGTTACTGGGCGCTGGTTTGATTCCTGTCACAGGCATATTTTGGAAATAGCCTTTTTAGACTTTACTCTGGTCTGATCGTAATTGTGATCCCCTTTAGTCCATTGAACGGTACTCATAGTACAAGCATTGCTTAGTTTGGGATTAAACGATGGGTATGTGTTGTCTGGCGATATTTACTACTACTACTACAGCCCTTTTAACGTCCCACTGCTGGGCATGGGCCTCCCCTCGATGCGGGGGTGATTAAGGCCATGGTCCACACTGGCCCGGTGCGGGTTGGCAGACTTCACACATCTATCGAGAACTAGTCAAGTTCCCTCAGACGTGCAGGTTTCCTCACAATGTTTTCCTTCACCTTTTCATAGCAAGTGATAATCTCGGATGAAAATGAGATTCGCACATGAATGCCAGAGGTGCGAGTCGGGGTTTGAACCTGCACACTTTAATTGCAAGGCGTGCCTTCTACCACTGCTTTATCGATATTTATTTGCTCGGCGATATTTATTTGTTTTAAATTAATGTTAAAATTTAAAAAAATCCTTCAATAACATTAATATTTATCTAATTGATGTATAAATTAAGCTATACTATAATGTTAACAGTAACCGCAATAGCAGGGTTTAATTATGTTCAATAAATCAACTCTTATCAATAATGTCATCAGTAAAATATAGCGCCGATAAAACACACAGTTAATTACGTAGATTTTAATTAAGTACCAATTTATAATAATAGTTAAATAATTATATGATTGTGGATAATTTCCGTTGTCAGTGATAATCAAGCTTCTATTAGTAATTTGTTTTTCTAAACCGGATTATATACTGGACGTTTTTAGAAAATGTTATCTATGTACCTAATTATTGAATTTTCTGTGGTGTTAGCTACACGATAGCGTAGTTGATAATATTTCATTGTAAAATGTGCCTTTTCTATCAGTTAATAAAGTTCGTTTTGGAGTTAGCAAAAAGTGGTCTACAGAACTAGTATGCGCACCAAGACAGGACTTATATCACGGAATATGTTGATTATGTCTCTCTCTCTCTCGTATGGAGTAGGACAGAGAGTGAGTGACTCGGTACGTACTCGGTACTCGTGACGGAGGTCTAGTCTTGACATGCATGCAAAGCCCATAGGAACAGATGTTCAGTGGCAGAATATCTTGTATGGCAGTGTTCATACGACGAGTGGTAGCAGAGTGGTCGAACGCACGCCTTGCAAATCGAAAGTGTGCAGGTTCAAACCCCGGCTCACACCTCTGGGATTTATGTGCGAATCTCATTTTCATCCGAGATTATCACTTGCTTTGAAACGGTGAAGGAAAACATCGTGAGGAAACCTACACGTCTGAGGGAACTGGACTAGTTTTCGATAGATGTGTGAAGTCTGCCAACCCGCACTGGGCCAGCGTGGTGGACTTTGGCCCAAATCCCCCTCGCATTGAGGGGAGGCCAGTGCCCAACAGTGGGACGTTAAAAAGGCTGTAGTAGTAGTACATACGAACTGTTAGATTACAAGTCTCCCGGAAACTGACACTTCTACATAATATTTCCGAGTCAGCACATCCGTTAGATTCGTAATTATCGAATTGTTGACTTCCCCCTATGAAAAGCTGATATGGCTGCTATAAACTCGTTCTTTGGAAATAACCAAGCTAATGACATTTAATTTTGCACAGCGTCTTTTCATATGTTAAACATTTAAATTATGTGAAAAACTAATTAAATTGTTCTGACTGCGTACAAAACTTGAATGCATGCAACTAACAACTGCCTTAATAACATATGCAAAGCCTGAATACGAAATGAAAAGAACTTTAATTTCACAGACGAACTCTTTAAGCCCTGCGCTCACAGGCACGTCAAATCGCACGCAACATTTTTTTAATAGCCATACCATATTAAGTCAAACAAGAAACACATTTTTCAACGAAATGATTTCGATGACGGGAGTAAATTTCAAAGCGTGGTCGCGTGCCTTTTACCATGGAAATTTAACCTTTATGTGTGTAAGCACGGAGTACATTTTCAAAAAAAGCCAAGTTACTCGCTCGTCTCTGTGAGTGCAGGGCGTTAACGTGTAACATTTTATTCGGTAAACGTTATTTTTTTTAATTCACTCGAGGTTTTTTACTCTCGGAAACAGCACCACTGGAATGGCCAGGGAATATTCCACGGAACGAGGTCGAAAGGGTCTCAATGCTCCGCCTGAGTTTCAATGGCTTTTTAAAACCGTCGGTCTGTTAATCTAGGCGATGTGTTCTGAATATAGAAATCTATGGAGATAACATTGAATGTTAAATCACTTTATAAATTCGGTGTTTTTTTGCCTAGATCAAAGATTAACTTAAAACGTGTTAAGTATAGTCGCTAAGTTATTATACAGGCTGAAATTATACTCCACCATATGTATGAATATCGGGGATCAAATTGTATTAAAACTTATCAAAATTCAGGCATGGTTTTGTTACCAATATTCAAAGTTGTATAACTCAGCAACTACAATAGTTAGGTGTAGACTACCTTCAAGAAGCATCTATATATACGCCACCGAAGAAGACGTACCGAATAATAATATTTCAGACTTCAGATACATGTCCCAACCTCGCGACGTCAATCAATCGTATCTTGATCATCGAGAGACATGGAGTTAGTAATGACGGACGGATATTTTATTTTGTATTTTATTACTTACTCGATCAACATCGCCTATCATATTCGTTTTGTTTTTGAGAAATCACGCCGTCTCTGTCACGTTTATTTATGAAATGTGATGTGTGAGTGGGACAGGATACACCTTCGTAGCAAACCAGCATAGCTACGTATAAAAATGTAAACTTGCTACAAGCGACGACGTAGCATACTATGTAGCTATTGTGCTACGTCGCTACAATATTTTACTACGCATGCTACGAACTTCAAACCAAACACAAATTAATTGTAAAAAAAACTTTTTAAAAACTAGCTTTTAAGTAATTGCCCTTTGTTTTCGTGTTCTCCTCGCGCTTCTCCTCGCCCTTTCATTTGATACCCATACTGTGGTAGTGCAGGAAAAATAACTATTCCGCCATCTTGGATGATCCGCCATGTTGGAATTGGAATGACGGCACGTAGCATGCATTGTCATCCAAAATAAGCGTGTATACCAAATTTCAGCTCAATCGGTTAAAGATGTCTGATTTAAAATTCAGTTGCATGATTCCACCCGGACATACATTGCAAGTTAATATAAAGCTTGTAATAAAATGTAGGTACATCATTTATCTTATAACTAATACTGTAGTTATATTTGCAGTTGGAAATGCGCGCGTTCAACAGCAGTGGCATATCGGTGACGAACAGCTCGTGCGACCCGTACGCATGCGCCATCACCGTGCGGCCTGACCGCGGCACCGCTAAGTACACTTGCGAGGTCTCCAGCGAGGGGCCCAGGTTCGCAGTCGACAAGAAATCTGCCAACATGACTTTGGCCGGTACGTATTGAAAAAAAAGTGCCGTCGCGGGACGCCTAGCAGATGTGAAACATTATGTTATTTAGAGTAGAGAGAGAAGCGTCGTAGCGGCGAGTGAGCGGAGTCAGCCGGTGGGCGGAGTCTAAGGAGGCGGAACGAACCGAGGAGCCACGGAGCTGCTCGGAGTTTTCGCATCACGGCATCGGGGCATCAACAGTTGCTCTCACTCACCAAGCGCGCCATTAGATGTTTTACATCAAAAATACACAAACTCATTCTTATGTAGAAGGAGTAAGGACTCATTTAAAAAATTCAAAATTTGATGATCTGCGATTTAATTGTTTGTAATATTCTACGTTATTTGCAATAATACTTGAGTATAGTTAATTACTGAAGTAATTTATGTACAAAGTGTACAAGTTGAGGAGCAGCAAGCTAACTTGAAATTCAATTTTCCAAACTACTTACAGTTGAACTTAAGTATGAACTTAACAACTTGAAACGTGTGAGCTTCGTATTCGTATTACGCTTATACAGGGTGTTTCAGAATTCTAAAAGTCTTAAATACTTTCACATATGCACAAGAAATGGATTCGAATATAATATTTGTTTTTTTTTCGCTCATTTGTAAAATGTTATAATATCTTGAGTCAGCCTCACTTAATGTAGTTTAGATTGCGATTATGGATGTGCCGTAACTCCATAATACAACTGGTGTAATAAATATGCAATAGCCAACTCACTCGGAAATTACGTCTCACGCTAATCATTTACCGTATATCTCAATAATTAACACCCTCTATATGTATAAAGTATGTCTCACTTATTTCATTTGATTGTGTCAAATGTTAGGGACTATGAAAATTTAGACCCCCGCAAACTCGCGCGTTTTTCCAAAACAAATTCTATATCAATATGTATAAAGATTGAATTTCTAGTCACTGTCATTTCGTTGAAGAATAAACTTTTTCTATGTGTCAATAAAATACAATATTGATGGGTAGTTCTACGATAAGAGGTAACTTGTGCGGCAATCAGTTTAAAATAGAAATTTTATTCTATATGTTGTTATTTCTTTCAATGAAACACATCACCTAAATGTACTTTATTAAATAACGTCACGATTAAATGCCTAATTAAGGTATATTTTTCTGAAATTCCTTATAAAGTCTAAAAAAGTCTCTACCCTGGCCTGTCCCCCTGCCGGTTTCAGTTTAATTTGCATACGATACATACCTTTTTTGTATCAGTTATTTAACTAAAGTATGTTAAACACAAATTTCAATAAATATGTTTAAGTATTATTAAGGAAAAATAGAACAATATTTATTTATTTGCAATATTTTTTAAACTTAACTTTTGTCCCACTGTTTTTGCGTATCTACCCTGACAAATTTTATTCCGCTACTAAAACACAAATATAAAACGGCCATATTCCAAATAGCGCTTAAGGTCATCTATGTGACGTGAAGTTAGCAATGCAAAACACGTGAACCGTTAACAGCAGTTATTTGTTATTTATTGCGACGCGTTGGTTCAAAGTGGTGGCTTCGCGAGGTCATTGTGTCTCTCCACTGGTAAGTCATAAAAGTTATATTATTCTCTTAATTTATTTACATTTACTGGTCTAGTTTTATAATAAAGCAATAGTTAAAGTGTGATACATAATGTACCGAAACATTTCTTATGTCAATTAAAACAATAAAATGTATCATGAAACGTCTCTCCCCTGCCATATTTCCCCTGGCAAGATAACAGTCAGGGGAGAGACTTGTTGACCAGGGGAGATAATGTAAGTGCAAAAAACTAAGATATAGCATATTTTTATCAACGAATAGTTTTAAACAATTTAAGTAAATTCTTAAAACTGAAAATTAAATGAGGCTCCCAGTTCATATTGTTATTATTGTATATTATTGTCTAATATTGTTACAGATTATGGCACCACGGAAAAAGTTAACACGTGTAAAAAGATTGCAGAAGAAACGTGAAGCAGAGAGACTACGATATGAAAAGAGTAAAAATGATCCCGAAAAATATAAATTGCAAAAGCAAAAAGAAAAAGCCAAATATTTAAAAAAGAAGGAGAAAGGAATTATAAAGCCTGTCAACCAAATGACTCCTAGGGAGCAACGTAAGGCACGAAAGATATGGAAAAAGAAAGCAAGAGAGCTGGGCAACGACTTGCGCTTAATGTTACTAATCTTTCGATAACGCCATCGATGTCAGATATTAATGATCAAACTTTTAATTCTCATAGAAGAGTTATAGCTGCCAAACTTAAATCAGACCGAGCCAGAAGACAAAGATATTTAATTAATAAGAACAAAAGATGAGATTATAAATAAACTTACGTGTTTGAGAAAGCTTAAGCATTTATTTTTTGTTAATATAGGCAAGAGTGCCTTTAGCTTAATACCCGTCTGCTCCGACTTCAAGTACCTAGGTTCGTTACTCCAGCATGATGGAGATGTAGATCGGGATATAAAGCGGCGAATCAATGCAGGATGGCAGAAGTGGAGACAAGTTACCAGCACTACTTGCGACCCCAAAATGCCGTTAAAGGTAAAAGGAAAAAAATACAAATCAGTCATCAGACCAGTAATTATGTACGGCTCGGAATGCTGGGCGGCTAAAGTGCGTGAAGAGAAACGTCTCCACTCTGCCGAGATGCGAATGTTGAGATGGATGTGTGGAGTGACGCGAATGGATAAGGTGAGGAATGTACATATTAGAGGTAGTATAAAAGTAGCGCCCATAACAGAAAAAGTGAGAAGTAAGAGACTAGAATGGTTTGGGCATGTGATGAGAAGATATGAGAAGCATGTGACTAAAAGAGTGATGATTATGAATGTTGATGGATACAGAGCGAGAGGTAGACCAAAGAAAAGATGGATGGAGTGTGTAAAAAGTGATATGATTGAGATCGGAGTCGATGTTGGTATGACGGAAAAGCGAGACGAATGGAAGAAAAGGACATACTGCGCCGACCCCAAATAATGGGATAAGGTAAGGCAAATGATGATGATAGGCAAGAGTGCCTTCAATTTTTATTTTATTTTATGATAAAAACATGTTAATTTACTGAAATGTAGCTTAGGTACAGGCAATATGGAAATGATCCTAGTTATCGCAAGTATAATTATTTGTATTAGGTACTTAAAAGAAGCTGGTCTATATAATTAGTATTAATAAAATAATATTGTATTATTTGTTGTAGGTACATTGCCATGTTAATTTCATATATTATTGTGTAATGACACTAAATACACTTTTGTTTAAAATTTCAGAGATGGCTGAAATAATATAGTCTGTTCATGTTTAATATGATTGGTAAAAAATATAGTCTAATTCTATGCTAGATACAATGTTTAACTAAAGTTGATATTACTAATTTTGTTACTATTATTGCCACAAATTATCTCCCCTGATCTTGGTGTCTCTACCCTGCCCAATGTATTTACCCTGGCCTTGTAAAAAGTTATAAAATATGCATAAATTGACTTGCCCTTACGTGAAAAGATACACTATTAAGACAAAAATCGTAATATATGTGTTTAATGAAAAAACAGCAACCTTTCTCCCTGGCCGTGTTCTCTAAGGACGTAAAACCTCTTATCGTAGAACTACCCTGATACTGGACGGCTTCATTCACTTAGACGGTTTTTTTTTTAATTTTAATTCTGTACTCTCCTGCCAGTGCTGCCAGAATACGAGCCGTTGATCACGGGTCTCCCAACCCTGGTCAATGTGGGCGAGCAGGCGCTGGTGAACTGCACGTCTGACTACTCCCTACCAGGGGCGACCATCGACTGGTTCGTTGACGCGGAACCTCAAGAGGTAAGTTAATCAAAATCCCGCTACGTCGACCACGATAAAAGCTTGTCCGCGTAGCGACTGCGCTTAACATTTTGCCCGTGTTGAACATGCAATAATCTTATCCGTGTCGACCACGTCAAAATATTCTCCGCGCGTCGATCACACTTAAATCTTGTACTCGTCCATCACGCTTAAAGATTCAATGGACAAGATGTCCGCGCATCTTGATATCTTGTCCTTGTCCATCTTGAGTCCTTGTCCATCTTGATAAGCCGCATATACTCGCAAAAGAACACCAATTCCGACCAAGGATGATACGTGAGGCCATTGAAATTAAAAAAAACATCCTAATTTCAATAGGGAAGATGCCTGGGTGCTACCACCAACTTGGGATCCAGTAATTAATATGATTAAATCCAAAACCAAGCATACCATTGCAAGAACTCAAAACACTGTGAGCACTTTCTGCGTGGATCGGACTGCAAACAACAACTAAATATGAGGGTACCCAGTTATTAACTACATCAGATCGTGTAACACCTCAGTATCCCGTGACCATGATTGCTGTAAAACAGCCGAAACGTCGGGAAAATAAAATAGTAAATAAACGCGAAAGAATCCGTAAAATAGTTTTATTGCAAGTAAATTCAATTCTTCATTTCATAAAAAAAATCTTAACATACCTAATTGATTAGTCTCAATACGAGTGAGTCCCGATTGGATGAGATTGATATTTTACATTTGACATTGCGTGGGCGTCGCAGTAATTTGCCAATTTCCCAATAGACTTAATTTCACTCGAAAATTCCTTTGCTTCGTGACCTTTATTGTTATAGCGTCGTTATAATGTAACTACTGTTTGGTAGTTAATTAGCTGCCAGTTTCAACTTTTTATTTTGGTAAGTTTTTCATGAATACGGCAACTTGACATTCGGGGATATCTTCAGATAGTAGAGCCGGCTGCGAGATTATGTGAACGCTTTTCTACAAAATGCATTTTGGCTTGACTGTTGCCTGTCAAAATGATCCTATTTTTAACCGACTTCGAAAAGGAGGAGGTTCTCAATTCGACTATTTTATTACGACTAGTAACGGAGACCTAAGTGTTACTATTAAAATCGATTATCGATATAATAGATAGAAATTCATCGTATGGAACTTTCTAATATTAAAAAACTCGCTGGTGGAAGACTGGAGAGTGGCTGAAGATCTCACTAGCTCAGATCACAATGGCATACTCTTCCAAATTCGACGACTACGAATACTTCAGCGAAAGATCGTGACCGTGGTATCGCTGGACATAGAGGGAGCCTTCGACAACGCATGGTGGCCGGCCATAAGGGTGAGACTGGCCGAGGAGGAGTGCCCGGTCAACCTCCGACGAGTCGTCGACAGCTACCTGCAGAACCGCAAGATCCGTGTCAGGTACGCTGGTGAGGAGTACATAAAGGGCACTCAGAAAGGGTGCGTACAGGGGTCTATCGGCGGACCGGTTCTCTGGAATCTCCTCCTTGACCCGCTGCTGAAAGGACTTGAAACGCGAGGGCAATATGTACAGGCTTTCGCAGATGACATAGTGCTTGTGTTCGACGGCGAAACGGCACTGGACATACAGAGGCAAGCCAATCGCACTCTCGCCTATGTGCGGGAATGGGGTGTCAAAAATGAGCTGAAGTTCGCACCTCACAAAACAAGCGCGATGGTTGTGACTAGAAAGCTTATCTATGACACCCCCCTGCTTACCATGGGCGGGGTTGATATTGGCATGACCGATGAGATTAAGATCTTAGGGCTCACTATCGATCATAAGTTGACATTCAACAGCCACACTGCGAACACCTGCAGAAAGGCGTTGAATGTCTACAAACAGTTGGCAAGGGCCGCCAAAACTAGCTGGGGCCTCCACCCGGAAGTCATCCGGGTAATTTACACAGCCACTGTTGAGCCCCTCATCCTGTATGCCGCCAGTGCCTGGTCACCGTCGACAAACAAGATCACTATTCAGAAGCAGCTGAACACTGTCCAGAGAGGCTTTGCGCTAAAGATGTGCATAGCCTACAAAACGGTGTCCCTGAACGCGTCGCTCGCTCTGACCGGGTTACTACCCCTCGACATTCGCATACGCGAAGCGGCCTCCCTTTACAAGGCCAAGAGGGGAGTACCTCGACCAGAGCTGAGAGACATCGAGGTTGAGAGCAGACTGGAATTCACGAGTACTCCGCATCCGGCGAAACATATGGATCTTAAGTTCATAAGCCTGATGGATCAGCGAGACGTGACCATCAACGTATGCAGCGCAGTACGAATATACACAGACGGCAGTAAGATTGAAGGCAAGGTCGGCGCTTCACTATCCATATGGAATAGTGAAATGGAGACAAAGTCACTCAAACTCAAGCTGTCGTCCTACTGCACGGTCTATCAGGCTGAACTTCTGGCCTTAAGCAGAGCCACTAAACATGCGTTAGAGTGTGGAAGTGCCAGTCTAGCTATCATCAGCGACTCGCGTTCGGCACTCGAGAGTTCGGCGCTCGCCGCTGAGGCGAGGAACAACATCGCCCGCTGCAGACTCCAAAACAAGGACGTCTCCTTGTTTTGGATAAAAGCACACGCGGGGCTGGCGGGTAATGAGAGAGCAGATGAGCTGGCTAAACAAGCAGCGCTGCACGTTAGGACCAAACCTGTGTACGACAAATGTCCGGTTTCATTCGTCAAACGACAAATCCGCTCGGAATCGCTTGACGAATGGAATCGTAGGTACCAGACTGGCACCACTGCATCCACGACTAAAATGTTTTTCCCTGACCTTCTGGTAGCGTACAGGACGATTAGACAGATCGTGCCCACTACCGTGCTCACACAGGTTCTGACGGGGCACGGTGGGTTCTCTGAGTACTTGAACCGTTTTAAGTGCAAAGAGGACCCATCGTGCATCTGCGAACCGGGTGTCAGCGAGACAGTGGAGCACATCTTGCTTCATTGCCCTGTGTTTGCGCGCCGAAGGCATGATGTTGAGATGACCTTAGGCGTAGCCTTAGTTTTATCCAGCCTAAGTAAGCTCGTCATGGACAAGGATAGACGTGATACCCTACTAGGCTATTGCGTGGAGGTGGCGACCAGAGTCATTGATAGAAATAAGACCTAAGCAGAAAGAGGCCAGCTGCCAACTTATTTGGTAATAAGCGACCAGCAGCCGCCTACACCACACTGCGCATCAATGGCTCTGGTTGCCGGATCCGCGCAATGGATAGTAGGGAAACTCTGTAATTTTACTCTTTATCATGTTTTATATGCTGTATATTATCCTTGTCCATGGCCTTTTGCTATATTATTGTCTTTTTTTTTACATTGTTATTTTTAGACGAGTTTGCTTTTTTTTATTATCATGTATTTTCTTTGACATTTACACATTTTTAATAAAATTTATTTGACTTTCATTTTTAATAAAACAAACCAGGCTGGAAAAATTATTTTACACACACTAAACTTAAGGCAAATTTTAAGTACTCTGACCCCCACATCAGAGGTGAGCACGCGGGCCGGGACGATAGAGGCCCGGATTAAAAAAATTAAAAAAAATATATTAAAAAACTGTTCACTGTTAACTTCATACTTCACAAATAACAAGATGTTTAATTTAATTCGTGCATTTCAGTATTGTCAGTAACAAAGCTTGTTTCATTCAATTTGTTTGTAATATTCATCAAATTCCCAGGTTGGGTTGGCGTATTCAATATTTCAACTGAATTAGAATAATTTGCGATGATGAAAGCTAACAGAGTAATGACTTGTGCGTACAGTTTCTCTTTAGACATTTTGAATATTTAATTCTACGTTCGTTTGCTGACTTTACTTACTACTTGTGTTAATTATTAGAACATTTTTCTTTTAGTTAATACAGTTGTTCTTCTTGTTTTAATTTAAAACCTTAATTACATGTAGTTTGGATATTACGTATGATCTCTCATACTCGTATGTTTTGTGAACCCATAAATCAAAATTACAATTTACTTAAAAACAAACGCCTCATTTTCCTATTTTACTTGGACATAATTCCTGTACTAACACACATTTATCATAAAGTACTATCGTAGTTTTTTTTTTACATTTCAATTGTTTTAAATTTCCGTTTTGCTTTTTCTTAAGCGAATGTTTTCCAATGTAATGATATACTTCTATATTTATTTGTGTCATGCGAGATTTATGAAATATGAACACAAAAGAATAAGATTAATCATGTTTGTTTTTTCATCTAACAAGCTTACTTTCAGCAAAAATGTCACGTCTCGATTTGATAAGCAGCCACAATGTAAACATACGTCACATACAATTTAACCCAGTTTCCGTTTCCGGTTCCTGGGTCCACTGGAACCCCGCCTGATTGAGGTCGCTTGTAAAAAATATATCAAAAAGCCGCAAAAATTTCATACACTTTTATGCAAGTCACAATGTTTAAGCAATTCCGCCGGAGCTCGCATACGATGTATGATTTTTTTTTGTCAGGGATCAATGGATAGAATTTATTTAAATTAGATTTGATGAACGCCGACGTCCCGCTGTTCGTGTGAGGAATACTGATACGATTTTTTGGAGGCGCGTGTGTCAAATTCACCGGCAGTGTGTCAATTTATCACACGCCGAACTCTGGAACGTGCCATTAAAAGGATGGAAAATGAAGAAATATTTTCTTGAGACTCCAATTTATCTGCACTGTCGTTTGAATCGATTTTACATATTTTGTTATATTATCTCCCTATTTTATGTTTAAGATGGCTCAGTAACTTTGGTTTCTAAAACATTATTTTGTATTGCTTTATCTAGTTTCACTGCCACAATGCCACTATTGACTCTACCATGCATGTAAAGTGCAAACTCAAACTCATGGTAGAGTCCTTAAAAAAATTCCGTTGTGGGTACCAAGGCGAAAAATAACGGAGATATAGTCACAGAATAACTAATTGTCCTGCAAAAATATTTTTTAATTCAAAAATGATTGAAAGTCCCAGAGAGTGATCTAATATTTATAGATTTAAAACAGTTAATCATGAAAAAATCTCATTAATTCAGGCGTCAGGGCTTTGTGCGACGGAGGGCGCGCCGGGACAGGCCCTAATAACGGAAATTAAACCTTTACTTGGAAAATGATCATGTTTCAGCTGGGTTAAATTCGTAATACATACTTGTTTAAAAAATCGTATTTAAAAATACTTTACAATTAGTTAATTTTACTATCTTATTTAAATTGCAGTTCATAAGCAAACAGCGAGTGATTTTCCATTAAGAGTTACTTATGAAAGGTTTCAAAATGATCATGTGTGCTATATATGTTACAGTTAAAACTAGTTTTTTGATTGAACGCGTTTTCCTTAGTTAGAACTAGTATATCGCCAATCAACACATACTCATCGTATGATCCCTAACTAAGCAAAGCATGTACTATGGGTACCGTACAATGTGCTAGAACCGATCAAAGTAACCCCCAGACCAGAGTAAATTCCAAAATAGCAATTTCCGAAATTTGCCACTAACGGGAATCCAATCCGCAACTACCTGGATTCAGTGAGCCGAGCGTCCTACGGTCAAATCACTCCACCAAGCTGTCGTCTATTTATACAATAAAATAGAATGATAAAAACGAAACTGTATCTGGACATACACTCTCTCATACAATTCGAAACGGTACCTCATACTTTATTATCATCGTCGTAGCGGCAGACCAATTGGATTCTCAACATCAAGAACGGGTATAGAATACTGATCATTTGAATTAAAAGGAATCGCATGGGGGGTTATACTTATTCGTTATAACTGTTTAAAAGAGACGAATGTTGACGATAGGTCCCTAAGTACACACATACACATATTTATACTCATACCTGTATCCCACGAGGGTAGGCAGTGACTACCATTTACCACATGCTACGATCCTGACATACCTCTTTCGCTTCATCCACAATCAGACACCTTTACATGCACTTCCGTCGATTGAGGGTGTTATTAACCTTTCTGGAAGAGACTGTGAACGATCCTTGGTGCTCTCTTCCTACACTTCCACTCTCGTTTTCCTCGTATATTTCTTTCGTCAGTCTGCTCTCACTCATTCTCTCTACATGGTTGGTTAGACTTTTACTCAATATACTTTTCTCAATTTTAGTCACCTCATTATCGTTCAGCTTACCTCCTTTAGTCATAAAACAAAATTGCGCGTCTTTCTAATGTAAGTCACAGTATCGGTCGGAATAATATTTAAGCAAAGTGCCTATTTTTACCGGTCGTTACAACACTGGAACAACCTAATGTAATTTATATTCGTTACCTAATTTGAAATTACGGCCCTTGTTGTTTGAGCCAAACTATAATTTATTACGTCATTCGTTGAGGGTCTTAGCTGTCACACGTTATGTGCTGGTATTGTTTCAAATTCCTAATTTATAGCTCGGAGTTTTGGGAAAGGACTTGTCACTTTAAGCATTCCTTTTTTTACGCGTTTGGTATTCTGTATTAAAGTAATTGGGGCTTAATATTTCACCTTGATGGATGCCATGATGATTTGGCATTGTGTTTTAGGGTTCCAAAAATTAAAAAGGAATAAAGGAACCCTTATAGGAAAACTTTGTTGTTATATTACAATATAGGTACATATTATAAAAGGGCTGTAATAATAATTTTACAATTTAAAGCTACGCAAACTTGCACTGTAAAGTTTGCGTTCGTTGTTAGTTTTCGCAACTAAATATCATGTTTACGTTTGCAAACCGTTCTACTGATATCAATATCTGAAAACCGTTTTATATATCGATATGCAAACGGTATATCGGTTACATAATAGGAGTGAGGCGTATTTATCGGAACACGTAAAAATAACACGTCTTTAAATGTCACTGTTCCGTACTGTTATATTATATACTAGCGGCCCGTCCCGGCTTCGCACGGGTGGACATTTTTATTTTGTCATATTTGTACTTTAAAGCCTCACTTTACACTATGTTGGCAGTTGTATTTGTAGGTGGCAGCAAAACCATATTGATTTTCAGGAGATCCCCTCGAGAAAGAGCAACATACAATTGCCCATGAGAAAAGCACTCTTTCCTTACGCCAAACCCTCTATACAACGGCGAAGTGTGGGCGCACTGCAGTGCACCTCTGCCTACCTCTTCGGGGTATATAGGCGTGACGATGATTTATCAAAATTCTGATTCTGACGATATTTATTTTAAGTATGTTGATTCCTTGCTTTTTTTTACTCAGGATCCAGTAATAACGGGGGTGACGCACGTGTCGGGGGCGGACAGCGAGGGTCTGCGGGCGTCGTGGCGGACATTGCACGTGTATCCAGACGACTACTCCACGCACCGCGGGTATCTCGCGCTGCGGTGTCGCGCGACCCTCGCCACGCACCCGCCACACGAGCGCAGCATGTCCGTGCGATTATACGTGGCGAGTCGACCGCATATATCTACTTATATGTTTAGTAAAAATAGTAAGTGGTTATGTTATGAACTCAACTGTGCAGTGGTATAGGTAGTATAGTTGGTGGAGTATTCTACCTTGAACATAGGAGGTACAAGGTCCCGGGCTAGCACCTCTGAGATTTTCGTATTTCATGTGCGACTGTCATTTTTAATAATGATTACCACTTACGGAACGGTGAAGGAAACTTCCACGTCTGTAGAAAGGCATGTGTAGTTTCCTAACCGCACTAGATCAGCGAGGTGCAATGTGGCCAAAATCTCCATAGTATTGAGGGGGAATGCGCCCGGTATAATTGCAATAAGCTCGCTCCCTAATACATGGCGATCAAAATACACCAGCGAAACGTGCGTCCACTGCAGTGCACCGCTGCCTACGCCTTCGACGAAAACAAGCATGATTATGTATTTATCATAACTTAATTTTAGTACTTATCCCTCAAAATATACTACATCAAGTTAGCCATATAGTTACTTACGATATAAGAAAACTGTTCATAATCTAATCTGGGACCATGAATCGTGATATTTTAATAAAATCATTTTTCACGACTAAGTAAATGCCCAAAGATAAAGTACCCCAGAACTTTATCCAGAAATTTTTCTCAACGTTACGTCGGATAATCATTATTTAGTTCTACATAAAGTGAGAAAGATGAGACTGCGGACATTGAAATAATAGCGAAAAAGTAGGCAGTTGTATAATATGAGAGTTATAAATTCTTATATATCCTCGGGAAGCCGCACAAAGCTGATAGCCGAAATGAAACAACCATTTCAGAGGAATGAATAGCGTTCGGAACTGTCGGCACTTGCCCGCCTCAAGCCATTTATTGTAATCACGAAAATAGGCGTTCGCTTAACAAAAAGTATATTTAAAGCAGTTCTATGGAAAGGGGCTCAGTTGTTTGCATTATAGATATTTTTTTCTTATCTCGGGAATTCTAAAAATGCCTTAAAAAGCGCACGCCTCTTGGATTAACCAAATTTTTGGTCTCAACATTTTTTAAATTCAAAAGTAACGTTTTATAAAGCGGCCTTAATTTGATTAAAACAAAGAATTTATTAAAACACATTTTAAATTAAGTAGGTATATATACTCTGCACTGCCACCTTGAATAGTTAACTTTCTTTAATTGTAGGGGTCAAAATATTATCGCATTGTATTTGTCTTCTTCTGTCTCATTGTACTATGTCTTGTTTTAAATATCGAGAGGTGAAAGACTATTTGACTGGCGAATTGTTCTGCGTCGAATGAGTATGCTCTCCTGTAAAGTTAAAACTGTCGCTTAAGTCAAATTGCCTTTCACCCCTCGATGCAGCGATGGCCACCCAGACTGCCTATCTTGGCTGTCTTAATAAAACCGGCCAAGTGCGAGTCGGACTCGCGCACGAAGGTTCCGTACCTATCTATAAAAACGGCAAAAAAATCACGTTTGTTGTATGGGAGCCCCCTGAAATATTTATTTTATTCTATTTTTTAGTATTTGTTGTTATAACGGCAACAGAAATACATCATCTGTAAAAATTTCAGCTCTCTAGCTATCACGGTTCATGAGATACAGTCTGGTGACAGACGGACGGACGGACGGACGAATGGACAGACGGACGGACGGACAGTGAAGTCTCAGTAATAGGGTTCCCATTTTACCCTTTGGGTACGGAACCCTAATTAACTTCAAACCACTATTATATGCCCTCCGCCATCCAAGGGTTGGAGTAATATTTTTCCATTGAAGGTATATTTTATTTTCAGATGCAGTCGCGAGTAATGGTTCGCAGCGGTTCCGAATAAATATCACTATGTGGACGTTACTACAGATGTTGTTAAATAGTCAAGTGCCTTCTAGCAACTAGTTCAAACTCAGTTCTGTGTGTGACGATAACAAATTAATGTTTATGATAACGTGAAGCTGTGAGTGTTTTTAAGATATTGTTGTTTTGGTTACCGCGATTGACAGTACCAGAATTGCCAGTACGCAGCATGTGAATTATTCCTTGTTATTTCATGTATCCCTAGTATCAAAAATAAAAGAATGATTGAATAACGTCGATTTTACAAGCTTTATAAATAGCAGTGGTAGCCGAGTGGTCGAACGCACGTCTTGCAAATCAAAGTGTGCAGGTTCAAACCCCGGCTCGCACCTCTGGGATCCATGTGCGAATCTCATTTTCATCCGAGATTATCACTTGCTATGAAACGGTGAAGGATAACATCGTGAGGAAACCTGTACGTCTGAGGGAACTTGTCTAGTTCTCGATAGATGTGTGAAGTCTGCCAACCCGCACTGGGCCAGCGTGGTGGACTATGGCCTGAAATCCCCCTCGCATTGAGGGGAGGCCCGTGCCCAGCAGTGGGACGTTAAAAGGGCTGTAGTAGTAGTAGTATCTTTAATTGATTGAGCTGAAATTTGGTATACACGCTTAATTTAGATGGCAATGCATGCTTAGCTATGTGACGTCATTCTAATTCCAATATGGCGGATCATCCAAGATGGCGGAATAGTTACTTTTTCTGCACTACCACAGTATGGGTATCAAATGAAAGTTTTTGTACCATAAATTTATTAGAAAATACTCATTACTTAAGTATCAAAACTTGCTTCTGATAACACAATAGTTGGTTATAATTCTGGTACTACTAATCGCAGACGCATACCATAAGATCCTATTTATAAGTAAAATGAAGTTATTTTTAAAATCCACTATGAAATATAATTTCAATATTGTAAGAAAGAATTATAGCTATGTTACATATATTATTATTTTCGTGAGCCATAATTCACATAATGTAACTTGAAATCACATAGATACATATTTTAAAATCTTTAAAAAGGTTTTGCTCAAGTATTGTATAGATAATTGTGTGATTTTTGTTTGTGTTTAATATTATTTCAGACTGATCCCGTATAGGTTTCACTCAATTTAATACAATCCATATTTTTGAAAAGGTTCATAGTTTTATTTTATGATGTAAAAGGATTTTTTTGGCTTTTCAGTATTTCGCCGTTCTACCCCGTGCTTTTAGTTCTGCAGTCCTTTTTACAGATTTCATTGTCATAAATATTACATTTTTCATCTTGTATTTCGAGCAGTTATGGTCTTTGTCTAGATACGAAGGTGAATGAATAAAAATCATAGATGTTTACCATCTTTCTTTAAATACTACTCACAGATAGTTTTCTAATTTTACAACATACATATAAACATACATACATAGACAACATTTTCTAATACATTTCCAAAGCTGTTTCATTTTCCGCATGTATTTGTTAAATTTTATTGATTTTACCATTTCCAACTCCAGCTCGCGGCTTTCAAAGTGTCCGAAGTGTCCACACGTGACGTGAATTCTGTCTGAGAGCAATGTCAGCCGCTTCGTACTCTAAAAGCCGTCAGTAGATAGTCAATATTGGAAATGTACCTACCAGAGTACAACTGGGATTTCATCTACGTTCCATTGCGTTTTGTCGATTGTTTTTTTATAGTATTCTGCCCTATCGACTGTGAAATGAATCCGAATGCCAGTTGTTCGATTTCGTACATAAAATTAATTCAGAAAGAACGAATTTCGATGAAATTAAAATCGACTGGAATAGCATTTGGCGTGTTTCGTCCAATTGGGAAATCATTTGAACGATAAACCAACTTTTACAGTCACTTTGATTTCTTGATAGATTTTGTATTACAATAACTGTTAGAGTTCGAAGTAATATTAAAATAATGCTGCTGAAGTAAGGCCGCTGTTCAGTTTCAGTTAGATGGTTCTTTATTACCGACTCCAATAAAGCAGGAAGTTCTCAATTTGTCTCGTAAGTATTGAAAAAAATTAGTTAAAAAAATATTATAACTTAGGATTAATAAATTAAATTATAATACTTAAGTATTTATATAGTGATAAGGAACACGCATACCTATAATCTGTAAATAATTATAATTAAGTCGACACGTGCCAATTTGTTAATAAGCGTTAATCACGTTATGATTGTTTGAGTTTAGTTCAAATGAAGTTTTCATATTTTGCATAAATGTTGTCAATTTTAAATTATACTGGCGTGCTTCCTGACGAAGATCTCGAACGATTGACAGTATATACGTACTAACCCCTGGGCAGATTGGGGCGTCTTAACGCTTGTGTCAAAATTATTACCAATACTAAAACAAACTGCGTTGACTTTTAGAAAAAAAAAACATTCGTCAACTAAATGTCGTTGACAGCAAGCCAATTACGAGACATGATCCACAGAAATTCAATATTATTGATACACAGCTCGTTTGGTATTGGTAAAAATATTGACGTGCGGATATTGACGCCACAGTGTGCCTAGGGCTTTAGGTTGTCAAAGATGACTATTGTGTTTATCTTTAATACTCAATTATTATTATTTATAGCGTAAATAAACATGAGTGTCACAACAAGTAGAAAAACAATCTTTGAACCGTTTTACCGATGCGAAGATTAAAACATTTACGCCCGGAGCACACTGGAGCGTCAATGATCGCGCGTCAAAATTAATGCCAGTACCAAAACGAACTCTGTGTCATTGAGATCGTTATGCATATTGATGCATAACGATCTCGTTTCTGACGTAAAAGCCGCGCACCCACGTGTCAAAATTCGTTCGCCTTGTCAGTGTCATTTCGTTGTAGAATGTTTTTTTATTACAAGCTTTATATTAACTTGCAATGTATGTCCGGGTGGAGTCTTGCAACTGAATTTTAAATCAGTTATCTTTAATCGATTGAGCTGAAATTTGGTATACACGTTTATTTTGGATAACAATGCATGCTTAGCTATGTGACGTTATCTAATTCCAATATGGCGGATCATCCAAGATGGCGGAAAAGTTATTTTTTTCTGCACTACCACGATATGGGTATCAAATGAAAGGGTTTGCTGAGGACAACGCGTTAACTAAGGGCAATTAGATATTTTTTTTTTTTTTAAGTTTTTTTACCATTAATTGCGTCAATACAGTCCGTTTTAGTGTTGGCAAAATATTTGTCGCTCGAGCGTTGACACCGCCGTGTGTGGATGGCCTCTTGAGTTCATCGTTCCAAGGTCGTTATATTGCTCATCTATATCTAGGCCGCCCGTTGTACAAACGTGTTGGAAGTTGTAAAATAATGTTTTCTAAGATTTACGCGAATACTACAAATTGAAATAAAACTATTTTACGGATTCTATCGCGTTTATTTAGTTTTGTATGTTCCCGACGTTTCGGCTGCTTTACAGCAACCATGGTCACGGGGTCAAGCAGCCGAAACGTCGGGAACATAAAAAACTAAATAAACGCGATTGAATCCGTAAAATAGTTTTATTTCAAGTTGTGAAATAAGTTTACAATAACAATACTTAGTTCCAGTAATCAATAATGCCTTTGAAAACGATAAATATTAATAAAAATAAAAACATTATGGGGCAACATACGCTACACTTTGACCTTATTATCGACATGAGACATTTGAGCTTAGAAGCTGATTTGATATCCGAGTAAAGCGGGTTTCAGACTACGCTATAATATAATAGCATATAGTATGTAGCTCATAGCACAACAATATCGCGCACCATACATTGTTATGGACACGTTCACACTGTACTGTACTATATATTATTGGCTTCGGCAACTTGTACGTTTTTAATTCTGTTGGGTATATTCTTTTGACTAGTTTATTTTTTTGAATAACAAATGAGGGTAATAGATTAAATATATTTAATTAAAATATTAATCATTTGAAACTATCCGGCCGCAATTTAACTAGGCAACCTATTTGAAATGTGTCAATGTGAATGTTATCTATAATTAATTCTTATTAATAACTGTTGGGGGTATATATTTCTTGTACTATGAGAGAAAAGGAAAATGGCGGGGCGCGATATAGCATAGCATGAACTCATCGCACCAATTTATAGCGCACCAGTTTGTAATTTTTGGTACAAAGAATGTGTATATTTTTCGTTGCATTAAGTGACAACCATGATCTAGATCAACTTTTTAATAAGGCAACCTAATACAGTTAAATTAAGAATAAAACAAGCTTTTATTTGACATTTTCGAGTAAATAACTGATGAGGGTATATAAACAACATTTACTCACCTGTTTATATCTGACAACCCCATAGTTGCGCAGTGGTAAAAGTAGGCAACTTTTACGTTTTCAATTCTGTTGGGTATATTCTTTTGACTAGTGTATGTTTTTTAAAATAACAAATGAGGGAAGTACCTAGATTAAATAAATTTAATCATTTAATACTATCCGGGCGCAATTTAATTAGGCAACCTATTTGAAATGTGTCAATGTGAATATTATTTATTTTTTATCACTAATAAATAACAGATGAGGGTGTCTATATATTTCTTACATCGTATCTAAGACTATCACCCTCGGCCGTCCCGTCAACTGAGCTTGCTATATACTATAAATGCTTGCGATAATATCGCGTAATGTGAACGCCATGCTATGCTTTACTATATAGCATCCTTCTTTGCTCTACTATATAGCACAATAGTATAGCATAGTCTGAAACCCGCTTAATTGTATCTTAGCTCTTAGGCTACATTCACACGGTAAATTTCGCTGCGCAATAATTACATATTGAACAGAGCAACATCATTTTATATGGGAGCAAACACATGAGCTGACAGTTTATGCGAATCCTGTAACGCTACACAACATATTGTGCCACTGTACTGTACTTCAGCTCTTGTACTACTATAGCCGGTTTTACCGTGAATTGAGTCTCAATAGAAATATTACGATATTTGTATCAGTATTGTAAGTGAGCACGCCAGCTTTGCAAAACATCATTGTAATTGTACAGAATAAATTGATATATCTGAATGTCACTAATAAAACAATTGAAGTACATAAACGTTGTTTTTTTTACAAGCTTTATATTAACTTGCAATGTATGTCCGGGTGGAATCTTGCAACTGAATTTTAAATCAGTTATCTTTAACCGATTGAGCTGAAATTTGGTATTTTGGATGACAGGGCATTCTTAGCTATGTGATGTCATTGTAATTCCAATATGGCGGATCATCCAAGATGGCGGAATAGTTATTTTTTCTGCACTACCACAGTAAGGGTATCAAATGAAAGGGCTTGCTGAGGAGAACACGAAAACTTTGGGGCAATTACATAAAAGCTTGTTTTTAAAAAGTTTTTTTACAATATTTTTTTCTTAAAGAACGACCGACTTATTACGACTACAAAAACAACCTTTGGGCAACGGTTTGGTCTAGTGGTTTAAGCGGAGGCCGCTTGAAGCACTGACTGGGTGGCTGAAGGTTCGAATCCCGCCAGCCACAAATTTAGGAAATAGCCTTTCCGAAATTTCCCTTAGTCTATGTGTAACTGGGATCGCCCTCAGACCATTGTATGGTACCCATAGTACAAGCTATGCTTAGTTTGGGATCATACGATGAGTATGTGTTGTCTGGCGATATTATATTACAATTGGGTCGAAACTGTTGGGATAAAACTAAACTTTATAAGCCTATTGCCGTCCTTCACACGCTCGTAATATCAGAGCAAGACATCAATATTTTAGTGGTGCCAAATATAGTTGGCGTTTGCTCCGCATAATCGACATCAAGAACTAAAAAAACCGGCCAAGTGCGAGTCGGACTCGCGCACGAAGGGTTCTATCGCACGCGCAAGAAAATCACGTTTGTTGTATGGGAGCCCCCTTAAATATTTATTTTATTCTGTTTTTTATAGCGGCAACAGAAATACATAATCTGTGAAAATTTCAACTATCTAACTATCACGGTTCAAGAGATACAGCCTGGTGACCTATCACGGTTCAAGAGATACAGCCTGGTGACAGACGGACGGACAGACGGACAGCGAAGTCTTAATAATAGGGTTCCCGTTTTACCCTTTGGTTACGGAACCCTAAAAATGGTGTGAAATATACCAAAGATAGGTACTACTTGTAAGGTAGGTAATTGTGTGTTAAACCATAGGGTTTGTGCAGACTTGAAGACTTGTACACACTTGTACACCTTTGAAGACTTGTGTATTACAATCCTTACCTTTCAATTTGATGAGCGCCCTGTACATGATAGTACCAAAATAACTTGTACCGATTACATACTACGCACCACAAGGTTATTTATTAATAAAACTGTCATTATAAACTCTAACTTTAAAGCTATAGCGCTCAATATCGCATCACATAGTCTACAGTTGGGGTCATTTTATCAATTTAATTTATGTCTTTATACTGTATTATAAGGTCCATTTTATGAGTGATGAGCGGAATAAGAACACAGTTATAAATATCGATGAAAAGACACATATAAATAAAATGTATAGTGTCGTTTAACAAAGACCAGCCACACGGTGATTGAGGCAAAATTAAAAAAAAAATAACGTACGATGGGCATTAAACACATCAAGGCGCACGGGAGTGCGCCCAGCCAATGAAAGCTGGCTGCAGCACCGTGTGTAATATTACACGAACCATTTGGAGCGACTCTTGACCCCCTCATAACTCAGAAACTATTTAACATAACCATGTCAAATTTGGCTCATCTATTGAGACTTGCGAGATACATATGTGCTCCAAATTTCATAAACACACCTCAAACGGTTCCTAAGATATAATCGCCCAAAAATCGGAATTATCACACTGACTGACCTATAGATCAAAAATCATAGCCTCTCCCAGATGACCTAGAGAGTTCAAATTTGGCATTCAGATAGATATTTGGGTAAATACAAAGGAAAAAAATGTGAAACTAGTATAATTTTATCATTTTATAATATTTTTTTCAATTAATTGATTTTGTTAGGAACATTCACTTTATGACGTCATTGGTAGTATGACCAACCAGTCAAGTTTTTCATAACAAAAGTATCTGTTAGCATAGCCTAGTGGGCTATGCTGTTGGATAAATCGTCAGGGTCCTGCGTTCGTCTCCTACCACATTAAATGTATTTTTTATGCAGGTTGTATGTTTAAAGTTAATTATAAAATATTAAATGATCATTCTAACATACTAATAAATAAGATTTACCTTATAAGTTTATTGTTTCATGATTGAAGAATATTTTATTTTTAATACCAACTATTTGAGTTATGTTAGTTATATTATGTGCTGCTTATAAGTACCTAACGATGATCATTCTAACATTATTAAGGTCTTCACGTGAATATATAACGAGTGGAAAACCACCCTTTGGTATTAATTTTATTATGAATAAGTACCTACTAATTATTTCTGTACAAAAAGTAATGATATCCCATCAAAAACATAAATGTAAACCTCTGTTTAGCCAATGATATATGCCTTGGTTGTCCACTTCAACGACAAAAGATCTGAGATCTAAACGGGCGCCAATTTCAGTGGTCAGTCCTAAAATTTATTTATAGCAACATCAAATATTTCATAACAACTTAAAGTATAATTTCTTATTAAAACTTAGGATAATATATTGGCCTAAGGCCTTACTTGGCTAGTTCTAATATACGAATTCGCATTTCTAAAGCTGTAAGTACTTATTTTATTCTTCCGACAATTTGGCTTGCTGGTAGAAACTAGCCAGCGAACATAGAGCTCTTCCAGGACTGGTTTAGTAGGTATTTAATTATAATTCGTACATTAGAACTAGCAAAATAAGGCTTTAGGCCAATATATTATCCTAAGTTTTAATAAGAAATTATACTTTAAGTTGTTATGAAATATTTGATGTTGCTATAAATAAAGGAGACGGATACGCTTTCATACATTCTTGGGCCCAGTTGTAAAAATATGAGAGTGGTGTCAATTAAGAGCTAATATATTATCAAACCATCTCCGAAAATTTTGCTGATCTTGGCAATTTGAGAGCAGAATTATAAGAGATTTAGTAAAAGTGTGGTTATTCAACAAAGTTACAACAACCTAGATAATAAACAGCTGATTTTTGAGCTGTGGTTGTTATTTTGTTTTTATATACAGTTTTGATGTTAATTCAACCAATTTAGTGTATATTCATATATTAAAATGAATACAATTATGTGCTTAATAATTAATAACACAATTTGTTTTTGAGCTACCGAACGTGCTCACTCTGTCTGGGGCGTTCGGAAACTCATCCATCGACATTTTGTGGAGCGTTCGGAAACGCGGACGCCACACAGTTATTTACTATATTAATTGTAGTTTTGTACTGTTAAATATTACAATGATTTGTTCATTTTGATTGAATCAATCAAGTATTTTATGTTCAATTGTTTAAATCATTCACAGTAATCGATTATTGTAATCGATACTCTATTTCTGCAGTGAAATAAACTTATTTTTATGATTTCTCGTCTCCCAGATTGTGAATTGAGCTGATTTTTTTATATTTTGAAACAGAAAAAAATACCGCTTTTTTTAAACCATATCTCAACTTATTACAATTGGGCCCAGAGATCCCCGTCTCCTTTTAGGACTGACCACTGAAATTGGCGCCCGTTTAGATCTCAGATCTTTTGTCGTTGAAGTGGACAACCAAGGCATATATCATTGGCTAAACAGAGGTTTACATTTATGTTTTTGATGGGATTCTCTTTACACAATTAATGACATCTATCATCATGAGTCATGGTTCCTAATAATTGGCAATTCTCCTCGACCAATGGATTCTATGATGATTGAACACGGGTTTCATCCTAGCGCAAGACAACCTCAGGACAGTTAAGTTGTAACAGACTGACTGGGAGGTTTATTTATTTCCAAGCCTCTAGAAAGTTCAGACAACAAAATAATTTTCTTGTAACTTAGACCACTCTCACAGAACGCTCCCTGCGCTCCCAATCACTACACTCATTCGTTGGGAAACAGCACAGCATGATACTCGAGATCATAATATTCCTGATCACCACTCTCGCGGCGTACTACCTGTACTGCTACAAGCAGGTCCATGGGTACCTGCAGGCGAGAGGCGTCCGCTACCTGCCCGGAGTGCCTGTATTCGGGAATATGATTAAAAGTACGTTCATGAAGAGCCATTTTGTCGAGGAGCTGGATGAGGTTTACAACGCTTTTCCGGATGACAAGTGAGAAGCTCTTTTTAACCGATTAATATTTAGCTTTAAGCTAAAATAAATATTTCTATTTGGAGGGGAACTTGCTTATAAATGTATCGTAGTAGGTCGAGGCAAATGGAGGATTTAATGTGAATCTTATCTGCTATATTTCTTTGAAGGCTGATCATTTAGGAAGGGAGCTGATTAAGATCTAGTCCTTTTCCATACTCGTCAGGCTACATTTGTCACATTGAACCTGCCAGACTACATTTGGCACACTGAACTTGTCAGATCATTCTTGTCAGGACAGTACTTAGATGCGAAACTGTACAGAAAGGCCTCAATAGAGTATACTAATTACTTTCTACAATATTTTTTTTTTACCAGTGCAGCATGACCTGACGGGGTTTGCAGCATACTCTTAGCATAGGTCTCATAAAAATCCCTGTTTAGATACGTTGGTTTCATCGAGTACACATCGTCGATGCTCATGATACGAGACCCCGAGTTGATCAAAAACATCACTGTAAAGGACTTCGATCACTTCGTGGACCATAAGGAGTTCTTCAGTGAGGAGGTGGACCCACTATTTGGAGGCAGTCTCCTTATAATGAAAGGTTAGTCATCCTTCTAAGGTTTTTTCTAATTTTTAAATTAAAGTCTGCCTTAATTTTGCTAATTGATTTCGTAACTATCAGGCAAACAGCAATCGTTAATTGAATATGTCTGGAACCATAGACAAAAGCAAGTTAGCGCACATAATTAAAAAAACAATGAAAACATTATATTATTGATAAAAACATGAATGTTAAAAACATCATTATTATAACGTTACATCATCCCGATTCTACATTTTTTATAATAAATAAGTTTGTTTTGTTCAACATAATATTGTGAACTATAAATGTTTGATTCTAAGAATGTACCGGACGTTATAAAGTCAGTGAACAATAGATTCGATCGTAAGGTCAAGCAAATTGTCTCAATTTTATTGACTGATCACCGAAACCCTATGAATGACCCCTTGGTCTTATTTGAGCATGAGTTTTTTGAGCACCGTTTCATAGCAAGTGGTAATCTCGGATGAAAATGAGATTCGCACATAAACCCAGAGGTGCGAGCCGGGGTTTGAACCTGCACACTTTGATTTGCAAGGCGTGCGTTCGACCACTCGGCTACCACTGCTACTCTTCTTCTCAAAATATCTGCGTATACCCAAACGAACTGTATATACTCATAAAAAAAGTTTATTCTTGAACGTAATGACATCGACAGAGCTAGGTAATGTAGACGCGTGAGGTCGTGGCAATTATTACACAATTTCAATGTTTATGTATATAGATACAGAGTACATTTTGGTATTGGTAACATTTATGACACGCTAGTTTAGACGCCCGATTGATGAATTGATTGTTTAGGACATTTGCTATGTAAGGATTTTTAGTGTAGGTACTTTTTGTTGATGCGTCAAGAGGTTATATTGACTCATAGAGGTAATAGCTTTGCGAGCGCTGTGCACTGGATGAATGTTTGCCATGAGCCAATATGACCTCACAGCGCAGCGGACGTGTTAATATTTGCTAAGTTAGTTTGGACTCATGATGAAATTATACAAAAAACTACAAAATTACTTTATACATCTCAGGACAATATATAGCTCTAATTGATTGGCATTTTATGCTAATATTGTTATTACCTAGGAGTCAAATGGCGTGAAATGAGGAACACGCTGAGCCCGGCTTTCACCAGCTCCAAGATGAAGCACATAATGCCATCAATGGTGGACATGGCTCACAACATCATCGAGTATCTGAAAGGTTTTGTTTAAAATATTCTTTAGAAAATAAGGATATGTAGGTTCCATTACAGGTTACAGCTTTTGTAGATGCTATCTTAGTATTACGTAATCTATCTTTATGTGTTTCTTCAAATCGTCACGCCAGATTCTAATCAAATTAAAAAGTCACGTATTCTATTTATTGTTGGATAATGTCAAAGGCATTAGGATCGTAACATCTTGAAGAAAGGTTCCTAGATAGTAGTATATTAATTTCAGAATCAAAAAATTTGTTTTGAAACGTTTGGCGAAAACTTTTTAATTTCGCTTTTAAAAGATAGATACGAGATATAAAACGGGCCCAACGCTATATTTTTTTCCGCACCAATGTACAATTCCTAAGGATTTCATTTTGAAATGATGATTTTCAAATCCCCGGTAACTCGTATACAGGTTTATCAGAAGTCCGAAATAATACTTTAACGATTGCACGAACGATTATCGGATATACAAGTCAATGGTATAAAAATTTGACCAAAATTATAACGTGATTTTTAAATATTTTTTTCGAAGCCAATTTCTAAAACTGGTTACATCTCGAGTCTTATGTGAAATCTTCAAGTTATGTTTTGTTAAAATTAGTACCCACCCCTCGCAGATGTAGCTTACACCGTGAAATAAGGTCATGGGTATGCCCTAAGGTCACAACACCATGAGACCTACCTATGACCAATAGACAAAGGTCTCAGAAACCATCTCAGAAACCTTCACTACGCATCTACATATTAGCAACCGTATATGTACCAAAAATACTATTTCGGACTTCTGTTACACACTATAGATTAGAGGTGCGACAGATATTATCTATTAGTAATTTGACTCGGCCCTGTCCTTGAAATAGTTACCGACAGCCGCGCGGTGCGTGAACACGCGATAGGGCTGCCCGTTTATAGTATTTTAATTTCATCTACCTGCTTGAGTTTCTTCATAGTTTTGGATTATAACTATATTTATAATAAAAAAAAAAAAAATTCGGTGTGAATGAAATAGGAAGTATTCAATAAAAATACATATTGTGTTTTTTGGAACGAAGTTCCTTACGGCAGGCTTGGAGGGGATAGGGATTTTGCTAGGCGACCGAACTGAAAAAAATGTGATAGTAAAACCGTAAGAAAAAGTGCGTGGAATCAAATCGTTAAATGAGACGACTTTAGTTGATAATTTGAATTGCGATGTTTTTTTATTTTATTACTTTTTTATTTTATTACTTTTATATTTTGTTGTTTTTTTTTTTAGGTTTTGCTCTAGTTTTTATTTTATATACTAATAATAATACACACATATTAAATACATTGAGTATACTGCCATCTGTGGGACAGTCGTTGAACTATTAAAATACATAGAACTCCGGGTCGTTATGGACCTTTTTTGTTTTTTAAATTTCATGTTATTTTGCTTTCACAAGTCTATACATGAATATAAACCTCTCATTAACAAAATATAATACCTTTCTCTTTCTTTTCATTCATTCTACATTAGCCGAAGGAACTTCGTTCCTACCTGGTGTCCCACGACACCATTCAGTTTTTTTATTATTAGTAGATTTAATAAATAATACCACCCTTATAAATTTGAGACTGAAAAATATTTTCGCGTAGACTGAGAGTTACGAAAAGCTTTATTGTTAAATTTAATAGTATAAAATAATCGCAGTCGGATTAAAAGTTTAATTACTTACACAATTGTACAATTCCAATACAATGCAATTGTACTTATTTAAGCATCAAATATTCATCACGCGCTTACTAGTCACAAACCCATCACACCATGCATTCGTCACTACTGCACAGTCACGACTGGTTGCAAACCGAGTGCATACCGACTTCGAGGCGAGGTATGACTCGCGTTTCGACCGTTTGTATGAAGTCATATTGCTGTAGATAATATTACCGTGGTTTTATTATATCATGTAGCGTTTCTTTCGTTAATCCGGTTAAAGTGAGCGATAGAGGATAGCCCGCTAATGTATCTGTTTCGTGTTTCAGAGCATCAATCAGATGACATAGACGTTAATGATCTGATGCGTAGGTACACTAATGACGTCATCGCGTCAGCTGGCTTTGGACTCCAAGTGAACTCGGTGAAGGACAGAGACAATGAGTTCTATAAAATCGGCAGTAACATCTTCAACTTCAATATCAAACAGAGGATATATATTATTTTAATTACACAATTTCCAACATTAGCCAAGGTATTCAACAAATATATATAAATAAATATAATTTATCTGGCCTATTTGCCTTTGAATGAAAAAAAAAATCATTAGTTTACAGAAACAACCGGATTACTGAGCTTCCCATACCCAATACCCGTTAATTCATAGAATGTTATGAACCATTCACAGTGGCACTATATACCTAACAGTTTTCTACTGAAGGATACCATTGCATCAACAATGGGATGGCGTTTTTGAGTCCTTATTTAAATATTGTGTCGGTACAGCTTCAGAGGTACCAGGAGAACAAAGCTGTTACGTATTGTTTTATCCGGAATATAGATCATCCGACACTGCTGCCGAGGAGCATCTCGCACCACAGTGTGAGATGCCACATTTCAATGGGATGACCATGTGACTGTTTTTATTACAGAAATTAGGCATACGTTTATTTTCTAATAGAGTATATAAGTTTTTCACAAATATCGTAACAACTACTATGGAATACAGGAAAAAGGCTAATGTGGAGAGACCTGATATTATACAGCTACTAATGGAAACTCCAAAGAGTAAGTTAACCTGGATTCAGACTTAAAACTAATTTCGTCATCTATCAACGAATTAAGGATGGTTTTGAAACTATGCTAGACTATTCTTGATACAAAAATCTTTTTTTTTTTTCGTTTTCGTAGAATGGACAGTCGATGAGCTAACTAGCCAAGTTTTCATATTTTTCGCGGCTGGCTTCGAAACATCGGCCTCAGCTCTGGTGATGAGCATTCACGAGCTGGCTATAAATGAGGAGATCCAGGAAAAATTGTACCAGGAGATCAGAAAACATAAAGAGAAAAAAGAACTACAGTTTGATAATTTGAACGAATTGAAGTATTTGGAGTGTGCAATAAATGGTATGTACATAAGTATTACATTATGCAGGTAAATACTCCACAGATTTCAGACGATATTATTTAATTTCAGAAACTTTAAGGAAGTGGTCTCCAGCCATATTTATGGATAGAACATGCGTCAAATCATATGAATTACCTCCACCCAGGGAAGGCGCACAACCCTATTTAGTAAGCATTTTATACAAAAACAGATTGCAATTGCATATTCTTCATTAATCCCTGACTAATAAAGTTTTATTTTCTTCACAGTTGAAACCGGGTGATGTGGTGATAAACATGGTGAACTGCTTACACACCGACTCGAAGTACTTCCCAGAGCCACTGACCTTCAACCCTGACAGGTTTTCAGAGGAAAACAAACACAATATACATCCTTTCACTTTCATGCCCTTCGGCTCTGGACCTAGAGTGTGTATTGGTAAGTCATTTCCAATATTTCAACTTATATTTTTTTCGACGTTATTTGAATGGTGTCTGTTTAAGGTTTACAGTTATTAAATAGAAAAAGTAATATGAGCTAACGATTCTTTAGGTACGTAGTGCGAAGTAAGGAATAAGTAGGGTTCCCGCAAAATAAGCATTTAATCTTAACCTAATTTCAACGAAGTTCAAACAAACTTAGGCTCTATTCGCGCGGTACAGCCAGCTGCCTGATAATTATGTGTTTATCGAAAATACCATTAGCAGGACATTTCATATAGATGCTATCAAACGAGCTGTCTCTTCCCTTAGCCTACAACACATATGAACGTTATCATACATAATGTTCTTCCCCTGCACATTTGATGCCGTTATATATAAATTATCGTGCAGTCAGCTTATCTGTGTGTACGGAACCTACCTTTGTACCGCACACCCAATGTATGTCAAGTCTAAACAAGCTTAAAGTTGAAAAATAATATCAATGAAGAAGTCAAAGTTGAAGTGAAATATACTAACTTGATTTACAGGTAACAGGTTTGCATTGATGGAGGTCAAAGTGCTCCTCTACCATTTAATCTTGAACTTCAGGATCCAGAAATGCGAGAAGACTACGAATCCCATCCGCCTGCAGCCCCATAGTTTCAACATAAAATCCGCTGGAGGGACATTTGTTAAATTCGTGAAAAGGGATTAAATACCTAACTTTTGTATATAAACTTGAAAAGACAAGGTTTTAGCATCTAGTATCGACCTAAGCTCCTCTTTGTCAAAAGTTCATGATGCATTGACTTTGTGTTGAGTTCAGGCTCTGTTTAACTATTTTAAGATTTTTGTAAGTTTTCGGAAATAATATAATATATACCTATTGGTTTTAAAATATAACAGAGCTTTTTTATAGAAATAAAAAAATATTCATAGTTAATGGAAATTGGAACGTTTTTTAAAATTTTGGAGTGTTTTTATCACAACGTACCATTTGTATAAATAAAAAACTGCTTAACTTAACATATTTTGCATAGATAAAGGACATTAATCTTAAATTAAGCTTTGCAATAATGCCAGCTTAGCGTAGCACCGTAGCGATAAGCTGGCTTGGCGTAGCACTACAAACACGTATCGCAATAAAATTTCGTAGCAAGTAGAAAATGTTTAGTAGTTATACTTTGAAAATAAAATACCAATTGTTCAACAACTTAAGAGTGTCATTTGTAACAAAACCGCACCTTCAAAGCGTTAACCTGAATGTTGGAAAATTAATCAAACCGATATCTGGGATTGGAACTGGGAAAAATATGAATGTAAGAACAACATTGTTGGAGTTTCACGAACGCTTTGAAACCTACAGTGCTATAGCCTCACAAGTTTAATGAATAAATGCTCGCGACCTGATAAGGCGAGCGTAAATTGAGTCTAGTGGTTAGACTGGTCGCCCTTTGTAACCGAGAGGTTCCAGGTTGGATTCCCACGTAGGCACACCTCTAGCACCAGCATTTAGCCTAATTGAAAGGGCTTTCGGGACTACTGATGTGATACGCTCACATTGCTAGTAATCTTAATAAAAATAAAAAAGGATTTTTAAATAATCTTTCTTTTCGAAAAAACTTTTAAAGAATATGCTGTATAATATATATTTCAGAAGCCGCGCGTACCAATTCTGTAAACAAAATTCCCAGCAAACATTACACCCTCCTCAAAATTCAGATGTCTTTTGAGAAGGTAACAATACCTGGACTGAATACCGGTCTGAAATGACGGCGGCGGTGTCATCAAACGGGGACATTTGTTTATCACGACCCCGCTGATAAGAAGCCACGACGACACTATTGTACAGTTCCTTCAAGAGGTTTATGTAGGTCATTTGGCAGTTCTGTGAGATTTGTGTACGCCAGCAGAGCTCTCACGTGTGACAAGATAAGACATATGTCACGGACTATGTCACCAAGTCCGTATTTCATATAAGAAAAATAAACAAAATGTATTCTACCTGTACCTTCTAAATATAGTCTGACCTTTAGTCTTGCTACAACTGGCCGTGGATCTACTAATACACACAACTCGATGACATTTTGTTAAAGAAAGTTCTACTTAAATCTTTTTGTTGTTGGCTAACATTGTAGGCCTTAAAAGCGGGGCTAATAAGCATTCTGGTAAGTTTAGAATACTTACGACAAATTTATCACAATAATTAATTCGTTATTATGCATTCAACAAAGTAAGTTATGAATAGATAGGTAATTGAATTAGTTAGGTTCGTGTTCCCATTATAGCACAATAACAATGTTACTTTGCTAGTTTATAAGTGTCCAAAGGTACTCAAGATGTAGAGGTTGACAAAGCACCGAATGTCCTCAATCAATATTGACATAGAACGCCGACCCGGACTTTAAACTAAACTCCCTGCACCCACTGGGGCGAGCGTAGTGTCTTATCTTTTTTTGATAATGAACTCTGTGTTAATATACATAAAGATTAAATTCCTGTGATAAAAGCCACGTGAAGAGTCCTCGAAATTATTTCGATGACATTAAAATAGAGCAGCCAAGTGCGAGTCGGACTCGCGCACGAAGGGTTCCGTGCCATTATTTATAAAAACGGCAAAGAAATCACGTTTCTTGTATGGGAAACCCCTAAAATATTTTTTTTCTGTTTTTTAGGGTTCCGTACCCAAAAGGTAAGACGGGAACCCTATTGCTGAGACTTCGCTGTCCGTCCGTCCGTCCGTCCGTCCGTCTGTCACCAGGCTGTATCTCTTGGACCGTGATAGTTGTCACGGCGCCTGTGGTTCTATAATCAGCATAATAATATAACGTCACCAATTCATCACCATGGAAACTGTGCGACTGACTCTCTTTACTGATTTTACTTGTTCAATCTCGTGTACCACTAAAAGGAGCCCAAGTTAATGGGTACAGATCCCAACCCTACGGTCGTTCACTGTTTTGCTACTCCACTCATATGTTAAGGAGCCCAAGTTAATGGGTACAGTTTCCAACCCTCTGGTCTTCCACTGTTTTGGCCCTCTATAACATGACCTGAACACCACTGCGGCCCATCCGGACCCGCAGCTGAGCCTCCACACACTCCCCTACAGCTCTACCCTGCCACCAGGTACTACTTGGGTGTTCATCCCCATAGGTACTGTGCCCCGTTCGTATACTAGCTACGAAGGCGGCTGCCCCTTGCGCATACTCGCTACGCAAGGCGGCTTACTCAAATCTCTAACCATAGCCCCTCTAGAAAAGACTATAGCTCGAGTACAAACTCAATCGCACATTTACCGTAATGACGAGTCCGTGCTCGTATTACTATTTAATAATCTCGAATAATCTTTGTCGTAATAATAGTAATGGGACTCACCCCGATACTCTAGGTAGCACTGCCTCGTGCATCGTGACTCCACGCCTTGCACTCAATTACTTTGTACTTACACGCTCTCTGTACCTACTGCCTTACTACCTCCATCGTAGCAATGCATAACTTACAACCATTTGTCGGTCTTCACTCCATGAAGACTACGCTCACTTTTCTTGTTAACCACTGTAGGTAGATGTGGAACCATTTTACCACGCTTTGCTCTTAATACAACCACCCACATGTCGTAGCGTCCCCACGCCTACGCCCTTTTTCTATATCAACGCGCTCGCGCAATGTCAAAAACTAATGACATTGACACTCACCTTGACACATGACAATAACAGATAATAAATCGCGATGAAATCCGCGACAATAGTTCTCTAAGTTGATTTTTTACAGATTATGTATTTCTGTTGCCGCTATAACAACAAATACTAAAAAACTGAATAAAATAAATATTTAATTTTTATAGATAATGGTAGGGAACCCTTCGTGCGCGAGTCCGACCCGCACTTGGCCGGTTTTTTAGTATTTGTTGTTATAGCGGCAACAGAAATAGAGAAATACCCGATAAACGAGTAACGATTTATCGGGTATCGACCGCCCCCCGACCGGTGATGCGGTGATGCAGACCCGACCGAATTCGTGATGCGGTGATAACTGACGTAAGTGACGTTAGTGCCAAACATGACTATGGGGATAAATGGGTAAGTATTCTCGTCTAAAGAAATGCCAGAGTTAGGGGACCTTTTAAAGTAACTGTTATCAGTGGAACTTGGGGCTCTTATTGGCACTTTCACTAAAGTTTGCGAACCTTACCTGCGTTATCTACTTTATGTGACAATGGCGAGGTGTAAAAGTTGTCTAACTTATTGAACTCTACCATCTGTTCGGAGAGTTACCAGTTAGTCCATCTGGGTGGAGAAACCTCGTAAAAATACCTAAAATATTAAAGAGATTTATTATTATAAAACAAAGAGTCATGTTGATATAACCTCTGTTCTATACTCCAGCCCTTTTTAACGTCCCACTGCTGGGCACGGGCCTCCACTCAATGCGAGGGGGATTTAGGCCATAGTCCACCACGCTGGCCTAGTGCGGGTTGGCAGACTTCACACATCAATCGAGAACTAGTCAAGTTCCCTCAGTCGTGCAGGTTTCCTCACGATGTTTTCCTTCACCGTTTCATAGCCAATGATAATCTGGGATGAAAATGAGATTCGCACATAAACCCAGAGGTGCGAGCCGGGGTTTGAACCTGCACACTTTGATTGCAAGGCGTGCGTTCGACCACTCGGCTACCACTCCACTCTGTTCTATAAAGAACAAAAAATACTGATCGCAATAATAACAAATAATGCAATATATATAATATTTCATTGGAATCGGAAGCGTCTGATTGCTTAGGGCGTTAAGCACGCAGGCCAGCGTGGCAGTACAATACGTGGCATTACATTTGAGGCCTGTAGTGCTATTCGAGACCGAATGCCATTTAATAACATTATTACTCGGCTTGTAAACGCAAACTTGTATAACATAACAAAATCACGCTAAAATTCTAGATAAAAAAATGTATTTACCTATTTTTAAGATCGTCACAACGACACCTGGCATCTGTAGATCACTCAACGATGTCGGGAGTAAGGATTACTCTCAATACATCACTCATCTTACTCCCAAAACCATTATTACACTCGTTAATCAAGTAAGTAAACTCAATTATTCTAAGCTAATGAAAAAAACTAATCTTTATTAATATTATTTGCTTTTTTAATAAATAATCCAGTACTCACAAAAGTCAAGTACACATGGTTACTAGCCGCGGAGACCTCGACATGCTGGCTTCCATAATATAACAGGCTATCACACGCCGGCGGGGCCTTCGCCTTGAGCTGTGAATTATTAAACTAAACCTTCAGTGGTTTTTTGCTGATTTACATGAAATGAATTGCTGTTAAAAATAACCTTAACTAAACTAAGCGTAGTATCTCATGAGTAAGATAGCAATACGTGTAGTGCTACGAAACAGTTAGGTTTTTCATGTTTAGTAAAACAAAATTTATTTTATTAATTCTAAAAGAATATTAAATTTATAACAAAGAAACGAAGTTAAATTTGAAAACAACAAAGTTCAGAAAGAAACATAAAACATAAATTAAATGATAAAACGTACAATAAAAACAAGAGAAAATAAAGCAATGTGTCTCTACGTCGTGTGGAATTGCTACAAACTAGTTGCCCGCCGTTTCATAGAAATATTCTTGAACAAACCAATAGAGCAATTGCAGAGTTGACACAAACAACAGCCAGCCTCTATCTGTGTGCATACCCCCTCATAATGAAGTACATTTGTCTGCGTTATCACTCTACCACACTGAATGCTATCTCTACATTTGCCTGCGCTACGGAAATTAACGCGTTTTGCGTTTTGGCAAAACAATTACATGCCATTGTAAGATACGGAGACTGCGGGTGCTCTGTCAACCGTTTTGAGTGAGGACACAAACAAAAATACAGACAGGTAGAGTCGCACATTACTATTAACAGTAAACAGTAAAGCTATACTAGCAGTGCTCTTTAATACGAACTCTACCTACATAATATATAAACATGTTTAAATCATGAATTTGTTGCGTAATTTTTATGTAATTTAAAACATATAATCTTAATGGGTAGACAGACCGCCCCGGTAACCGAGAGGCTTCGAGTTCGAATCCACCCTGGCCATAAAACTATTCACGAGAGCCCACTCTTCTCACAGGTATTTAGGTTAGTTGAAGAGGCTAAAATGTCTAGAAGTATAAAGCCCCTCACACTGGGGTGTCAAAAGGTGCACGTCGAAATTCCCAATGCCAAAACACACTGTATTCACTTATAAAAAAAGTTAATTCTTCAACGAAATGAGATTGACAGCACGCTTGTGTCATGGGTTTACCACAGAAATCTTTATTATTATTATCACAGAGCTCGTGAAATAATTTTGACTGATCTGTATCCCTCTTGTAAGACTTCAGGTACTTCAGGTACCTAGGCAGCATAATAACTCTTAGCCAACTTGGATTACAAATTACTTAATAAGCTTAGACTAGTAAGTACACTCCTGGTTAGATGTTACTACATAATATACCACCACCAGCATGCTGTACACCGCCTTATCCTCCTATATATACGGATGATTATCGCGTGTATATTGTGTTGAGCGAAGGGTCAAGTACAACCTCTAGTGGCATCTGGAGGATTTCTGCAGTGGACTATTGTTTCTTACGTGTATATTCTATAGAGAAAAGGAAGGACTAAACTAAATACTAAAATCAAATCAATCGTTTTGCAATTGGAAAAACGTTTGATAATTCGTCAGTCTGTTCGTTATATCGCTCATATGTATCTGTGCCATTAAAATCACCTATTAATATCCGAAAGGGTGGAACACGTGATCGCTACTGATTGAACTAATTCAAATAACATGTCCTGTACCATTTATTTCGAACCGAGATTAGATGTACTTAGAATCAAAAGGTGAGTTTAAGTTTTTTCTACATTTATTGATAAAATTACATTTGTCCAGATCGTATACGATCATCATCATCATAGCGTATGGCAATCCCTGCTTGGATCAGATGTCTATGTCCAGGTTTTTTAGCCAGCTTTCTGCGTTAGCGGTGAAGTTGTGCAGCTCGGCGATGCCACCGGGAAAACAGCGAAGTGGGCATTCACATCGTATACGATGTGAATCAGAGTAAGTATATCCAGCTACCATGTATCATGTACATTATATGAAATTATTTTAGTAAGACAAAATATCGACAACGTTTTTTTAACACACATTGATGGAACAAATGCTTGATGAATTATACATTTTGATTTAAATTAACTATACTTCACCTTTACCTTACCTTTTTATATGTACCATACCCGTGCATTATATGGTTGCTATTATATATATACATTGTAAGATTCTACTTTACTTTATAGTTATATACAATACAATACAATACAATATTTTTATTTGCACAAAACACGGGTAGGTTAGGTTATTTAGTTCTTGCCTTATACTCTAATGTAATATTTAAAAAAACTGTCTAACTGACAAATGGGGCATGCGGTGTTTACCTTTCAGTAATTGTTGCACTCTTAATTGTTAAACTTGTGGAAGTATACCTATGCTGTGTTAGTGGCAATTATTGTTGGTGAACCTAATAAAAAACACAAAACTGATTTCCTAGATTGACAAGCCTTTTTCATAGTTGTTGTTCAAATGTTATTAAATGTTTAAAAAATCTATTTTTTATAGAATCTAATTCACCAACATGTTGTCGAACACATTGTATAATTTCTACATTTGCAATACGCTCCGTTTTGCTTACGGACCGTATTTTTTTACGAGTAAAGCACTAGCTTTTAGGGACTACCCTGAATATATCAGGAAGATTATAAATTAAAAAAAAAACTTATCAAATCTCGTGCTAAAAAATATTTCATTATGAACGCTCCCAATGTTTAGCTGCTCGTTCATTAAAAATAACGGATTGACGCCTGCTAACGATTTAAATACGAAACCAGCAAAATCCTACACGTGTTTCCGTTATGATGAGACTACGCGCGAGCCGCCAACTTAACTGATAGAGCACTGGAACCTCATTTTGTGAGCGACAGATGTTACTCAAAGTTATCTACTAAACTGACTCTACATAGGATGTCAGATTGTTACAGTCACCCAATGAATAATATTGTACTACATGACCCGGCTAACTTCGTATCACCAGCAATTTTTTTTCATTTCACTTTTTTTTTTAACTACCCCTGTCTTATAAAACTAAAAACAATAATTATACGAAGCACCTCGTCCGAAGAGATAAGTATCCTGAATTAAATATGTTATTCACACATGTAGTACCGCATAGGTGCCACCACTCATGCACTATGGTTGAAAGTAGTATTTTTGATAAATATATCTTCACTTGGTAAGTTATTATATAGTCGGTCTAGCTGTTTTTGAGATTTAGAGAGACATTTTTTTAAACGAATTACTTTTACACTTAATAAAAAGCAGATTATTTTAAGTATCATCTTTAACATTGACGCTACGGTCAACTGAACTGTCAAAGTAGTTGAAACATTTAAAAAAACTAACCAATCGAATTGAAAACCCCCTCTTTTTGGAAGTCGGTTAAAAATTATCATTTTCACTCCTGTATTCTCACTGCACTGAAATTCCAGGTGCGCTTCACCAATATATTTTGGTGCCAATTTAATAGAGGGCGAGCCTATTGCCATTAATCATGGTACATTCAATCACCAAAGGAGGGAAATTCGAGCCATAGTCCACCACGCCGGCCCACTGGGGCTTGGTGAACTTCACGTTATCAAACTTAAGTAGTATGTACAACAAAAAAACGTCAATTAAAAAAAATTACATTCCATATCTAGTTTTCCCATAATTTATAAATAAAAAACTTAGTTACTGTTTACAAAAATAAATTTCAAACCTGTTTTTTTAAGAGGTAAGCAGGTGCTGTGCAATTGCAATGTTCCAGGATTAAAAATTGGACATTGTTAGAGTTACGATTCCATTATTATGATAATACATTATCTATCCATGGAAACTTTGCGAGTTAAATACAAATATAATTGCCTAACTTACTGAATAATTTCTTTATAAAGCTCTTTTATAATACTTTAATACCATTGTTTGCGCACTCGTGAGCCGAAATAAAAATATATTCTGTGAATTATGTTAAAAAGTTAGCAAATAAATTTTGCTTAAAACGCTGTAACTTTGAGCATGCGTGTATGAAACGGTGAGTTTTGTTTCAGAACGAACTTCATTCAGGCAATTTGGCTGTAACTCGAGTTGTTATTGACTTGTACCGATCATTATAAGTACGGCTTATAATAACAATAATAAATAATATACTTACTTTATTACTTGGTATTCTAAGTTTTAATTTAAGTTAAAAATGTACATCGTTCTATGGTGTGACGATTTGGTCGCAGTTATGGCCATTAAAACAGGAAAACGGGCGTTAGAGAACTTGCCCAGCACTGGGGCATTATAAAGGCAATCGGAACAAATTCAGATTCACAAAATTTTATACATTTCTGAACAAGTAACATACCATTAACAAAATACAAATCATCTAAATTAATAATTTGAGTTTTGATATAAATAACGTATTTAATAAGGGGTTTACATTGTACGAATACTTACATAAATATTCATTTTGAATTTAAGTCGAGAATACTCCTCATTAATTACCTGAAACAAAATTATAAATTGATTGTTATTTATTCATTAACTACGAAAGGACTCTTTAAAGTCTTTAAAGTTGAATAGAGAGGTTTGTAATTATATTTGGGCGTTTATTTTTGTCACAACTCATTCGAGGATAAGACAAGCCACAAAGACGGCCCCTGTCTAAACTTAATTGCGCTAATAAGGTTAGTTAATTAAACTCGAAGACAAAACGAGAATTCGCGAAGCGCGGCGGAGACAAATATAACGCTATCTTGGTCTTGATGATAAATATTCGGTGAGAATATTGTCGGTGATGGAAATACACCAGGTGGTACTTAACTAACTTAAAAAATATGAGTTTCTCAATTCGACCTTACCCATCAACTGTTTTGCAGCAATATTTTTAATATTTCTTTCAGTTTTTTAAAGTTACTGTTGGGGAGCAAATCAGGAAGCCTACCTGGGTTTCTATCTGGCCTCCTTCACGGATGTGTGATCACGGCGTCTTCGTAGGGCGGGCGTGCCGATATAGATGTTGAAGCTCGGTGTGGCACGTAGAATGAGGACCTTCCGTAAACTCTAAACTAGACACACTGTCCACTGACACTCACTGTTATATTTGTATGTTCACTAACACCAGCTAGCCGGTCTTCTAGGATACACGTAACAATGGCGTCGGATGCAATGGAAGCGTTGCACACCACGGGAGCGTACGTAACGCGCGTGCGGACTCGGGGATGGGTCACGGAAGACTGGTCGGCTTCGTAGACGATGTCGCGCCCTTACATCGCTTGAGGGCGCCTCGCGCGCAGAAATCGGGTTGAATCAACCAATCACGGCTCTCCATCCAATGCCGGCAAACCCGATTCACTCACACCAACACCCGAAAAGTAATGTTTATCTATGTGTGGTTCTACGTTCAAAAACTAATGAATAAATGAAAGTGCAAACTTAACAAAAAATAAACGAAATATTGATTACTTGTTTTGGGACGAAACATGCCGCTCACCTTAAAGGAACAATTCCTTTAAACTAAATTAAATGAAAGGTTGTGTCCTAACATTACCTAACTCGTGAAATACAATATGACAACTAGCATAGAGAGGTTCTAAAATGTAGAAAATTAACCTTAAGAACTTAAAATTAAATTATATTGTCGAAACAGGAGGTCTACTCTAGTGGAAGTTTGCAAAGTTTGACAACTGCCCGTTTAAATAATTTCATGCCTGATTGCAACGTCACAACTCTGACTCTATCATCGGACCCGGGATGAAGTGTATGCACACGAGCAAGTTGCCACTGGAGTGGGGGGAGGTTGTCATCGACGACTACAACAATGTCGCCCACACGAATAGGGGACCCGCTGTCGCTGTACCATTTTGTACGTTGTTGGATCTCATGTAAGTACTCACGGCTCCATCGCTTCCAAAAATGTTGAACACATTGCTGTACCCAACGCCACTTAAACAATCGCCCTGGATTTTCTTCGGTCAGGGAAACGTCGGGAATAGCCGTTAAAGAGCCACCAACAAGAAAATGCGCGGGAGTTAAGGGTAGAGGGTCGGTTGCATCCGCGCTTACAACACAGAGGGGCCGCGAGTTTAAAATAGCCTCAATTTGACACAATAGAGTATGTATCTCGTCATACGTCTGCACTCGAGTACCTACAACGCGCGTCAAGATAGTTTTGAAACTACGTACTCCTGCTTCGAATAACCCACCGAAATGTGAAGCATATGGAGGTTGAAAATGCCACGTAATGCCTTGTTGCAAGGTTTGTGAGTTCAAGGCACTCTGTACAGAGTCATTTTTCAGAAAATCATACAATTCTTTTAGATAATTGTTGCAACCTACAAAGTTACGCCCGCAATCGGAATAAATGTCGGTGCACAGACCTCTACGCGATGTGAATCGGCGTAGAGCAGCCATAAATGCTTCGGTACTTAACTCGGACACGAGCTCTAAATGTATAGCTTTTACACTCATACAAACAAAGACGGACACATAACATTTCACTACCTTCGCGTTTCGCACTTTGTTAGCGCGCACGTAAAACGGACCCGCGAAGTCAACGGCTGTTTTGAGAAATGGACGCTCCGGTCGCAATCGGGCGGCTGGCAACGGTGCCATCGCCGGTTGCGGACGAACGGGGCGAGCACGGAAACACCGCACGCAACGAAATAGTTGTTTACGAATAACATCACGACTGGATAAGATCCAATACTTTTGTAAAAGCAAATATTGAACAGATTGGGTACCCGCGTGTAAGTGCGTAACATGGGCATCCTCAATAATCAAACTCGTTAACGAATGGTTTTTTGGCAAAATCAATTGATGTTTTGAGTCGTATGACAACAAAGATTTGTGTAAGCGCCCTCCAACTCGCAAGAAATTGGAAGAATCAATGAAAGGGTTAAGACGTTTTAATTGATTGGAGGAACACTTACCCTGCGATATACTCTCAAAATCGTCATGAAAAACTTGATGCTGTACCAAATAGATTAATCGATTGAGTGCAAATTTATATTCGTGGACTGTAATATAATTTGGATAAGAACTCTTTTCTTGTTTACTAATTCGCGATTTTAGGATGTCATAAAAACGAAATATGTACGATGTAATTCTAACTAATTTACTCAAGGTAGAAAATCTATTTATAATTTCTACTTCGTCAATCACCGCAGCCAATACGACAGCGACGGGTAAGTTACGCTTCTCTTCATTCGTGCTAGGGATGTCCTTAGGTACTGGCCACGCCGTGGATTCCTCGCGAAGCCACAGAGGACCATGGAACCACATCTCGTTTCTTAAAAACGTCGACGGTAGCTGACCTCTAGATGGAGCATCGGCTGGATTGCTGGACGACGGAACGTGTCTCCAGTGACGACTTGGGACTCGTGAAAGGATTTCACTCGTACGATTTGAAACAAATGTTTTCCACTCATAGGGAGGGGACCGAAGCCACGCCAACACAACAGACGAGTCTGACCACGCATATACCTCTTCACTACTAACGCGCTCACGGTATGTATGCAACACCCTTTCAATAAGTTTGGACAACATCACGGCTGCCATGAGCTCGAGCCGCGGTATGGAGAGGCACGGCGATATCGGTGCTACGCGCGTTTTAGCGAGTATTAGAAATGTTAGGATTTGATTGGAGTCGTCGTCCGTAAGACGGATATACACACAAGCTGCATAGGCTCGCTCACTAGCGTCGCAATAACCATGTAGTTGAATACCACACGCTGAGAAAAATATTTGACGAGGTATTGAAATTCGTCCTAACAATGGCAACTCCGAAACAAACGCCTTCCAAGCGTTAACAATGTCGATAGGGGGGCGCTCATCCCACTGAACACCTGAAATCCACAATAGTTGCATAAGATGCTTTGCAAATAGTATGACGGGCGACAACCAACCCATCGGATCGTATACTTTCGCAATTTGCGAAAGTATCGCTCGTTTGGTGATTGTGTCCGCGGAACACTCGACTACAAAATTAAAATGGTCTGAGTGAGGGTTCCACTGAAGGCCTAGTACCTTAGTTTGATTGTCGTTTTCCATGGGAGCGAAGGGCACTTCCTCCTGCCGCTCACCTTGAACAACTGGCGCGTGAACTGCCGCAAGGAGTGCGGGCGAGTTGCTATGCCATTTTCGTAATTCAAAACCGGCAGCTTTACAAATACCTATCAACTCCTGCTGTAACACAAGAGCTCTGGCCTCGTCACTTTCGCCGGAGACAACGTCGTCAACAAAAACTTGGTCCATCAACACTTGGGACGCAAGGGGAAAATTCGAAGCTTCGTCGTGCGCCAATTGCCTGATCGTGCGAAGGGCTAAATATGGGGACGAATTAACACCGAATGTAACTGTGCACAAACGATACTCACAAATAGGCACATCGGGAGATTTACGCCATAGAATACGCTGGAAGTCCCTATCGGACTCTTGGACTAATATATTCCGGTACATTTGTTTAATATCGGCCGTAAGCACGATATTGTGCACGCGAAACTTCAAGAGGACGTCAGCAATATCCTGATGCAACTTAGGACCAGTCAATAAAATGTCGTTCAAGCTATTTCCGTTGGAACTTTTACAACTCGCATCGAAAACAACTCTGGTCCTCGTTTTTTGAGATGATTCCTTCACCACGCAATGGTGTGGAATGTAATACGACCTACCTACTTCTGGAGGGGCGGACACCGGCTCCATATGGTGCAACTCCAAATACTCTTGTAAACACGCATGATAATCTATGCTAAGACTCGTGTTACGTTCTAATCGATTCTCTAATTTATGCCATCGCGCGAGGGCAATGTCTCGGGATTGACCAAGGGATGGGGCGTCAGGCTTACGAGGTAAGGCTACTGTATACCGCCCTGTGACGTCCCGAGAATGGGAATTTTCAAAAATAGACTCGCATAGAAGTTCCTCGGGTGTCAGTGTCTTCACTTCAGGCACTGCCTCCAATTCCCAGAATTTTTTCAGGTCGCTGTCATCGAATAATGAGCTAAAACACGCCTGAACCGGGAACGGAGTCGAATAATTGAAAGCTATCTTTCCCAATAACAAATAGCCAAAAATACTATTCATAGCGATTGGTGAACCAGGTGAGCCCGTTATGACGTCACCTAAAAGGATGTGGGACAATATATCCGCACCTAATAATATCTCCACGGGCTGCGGAGTGTGAAAGGTAGGATCCGCCAAATTTAAATTTTCAATATGTGACCATTCTGTAATAGGCAATCGAACACTAGGCATTTGAGGTATAAGTTTAGACAACACAAAGCAATCAATAGGTATAGACGGTAGCATTTTATTTCTCGGAGTTATGTGCATTGAAATAACGCCTCGCGGACGCACCGGTTTATTATCACCAATTCCATAGATAGGTATATTCGCAAAGCGGCGCTTCAATTCTAAGCGCTGCGCGCACGCCTCCGTAATAAACGACGCTTGACTCCCCGTGTCGATCAGACACCGGATCGTAGATCGCTTCGTATTACTTATACATACATCGACGAGTGCCGTAGACAGCAACACCGTCTCGGTCCTAACGCAAGGAGCGTTGGATAGCGCGCATTCAACATGCGTCGTCAGGCTCGTCGCGGTCTCGAGCGCGGGGCCAAATTCCGGAAGGTTTTCGTTCGCGAGGGTAACTGATATACCTTTCTCAATGTTTAGATTTTGAATACTATTATTATTTTCTGACGGAAAATGAATAAGGCTATGATGCCGTCTTTGACAAGAACGGCATGAAAAGTTAGATTTGCAATTAACGACGTTATGACCTCTGCCTAAACAATTATAGCAAATATCTTTACCTTTTAGAGACAAAAATCTATCATAGGGTGATAGACTCAGAAATTTATCACATTTTGTCAACGAATGTTGAGCTTCACAACACACACAACATTTAACCTTATTATCATTGTACGAAGATTGAAAATTGCTTGAATCCCACGCTGTATTAACCGAGTTCGCGGCGACGTTCGCGGTCAGCGGGCGACTCTGTCTACCCGCGAGTTTAATTTTTTGTTGACCCTCGGACTCGACAATTTCGCACGCATTCATTTCACGTTCTAAGAACTCAATTAATACATCAATGTTTGGAATGTCGACAGGGGACTTCAACGATAATTCAAAGCGTTTTCGCACAGAAATAGGTATTTTACGTAGTAAAATATTCAACAACAAGAAACTCCAATGTTTTGTAGGTAGTGACAAGACTTCTAGGGCTTTTATATTCTCATGGTACACGTTCAACAAATTACGCAGACCCTGATTAGACTTCTCACTACATGCCTCGATGTCAAAAATACGATCAACATGTTTGGAAGCGATAGCTCGTTTGTTTTGATATCTAGAAGCTAAAACGTCGAGAGCGACCGAATAATTATCGTCAGTGATTGGTATCGACTTAATTAAGTTATATGGCTCGTTCTTTAAAGTGAGAAGAAGATACCTAAACTTTTCCACATTCGTGTAGGCGTCATTGTTATGAATTAATGACTGAAATAAATCAAAATACGATGGCCAATCCGTAGATTCGCCATGAAATGACGGTAACGGCAACGTAGGTAATTTGAAATGTTGATGACAATTATTATTGCTAGTGGACTGTACTGTATTATTTAGCGACACACGACTCATGCGCCTACACTCATCCTCGGTTTTCCTAATCTCTTCGCAATGACTCAAAATAGTGTAATAGATATCGTTAAACTGATTTCGAATAAGTAATTGTTCATCCCGATCAAAAGTTTCCAATTTCAATAATATCTTTTCAATTTTAGTTTGTAACTTCAAGAATTTTCTCTGAGTGGATAAAATATCCTTAGATCGCACCTTAAATTGTTGTTTATCGATTTCATACGTCTCTAAGGTATGTTTGACTTCGTCAAGTATAATTTCTCGCTCAAAAATGTCTTGTTCCGCCATTTTGTCGGACGCGTAACGTCGCAGTACGTATGGGCAAAATCAAGACACAAAACTACAAAATGTCGTTAGGACGCGTAACGTCGCTAGGCAAAATAAGGCAAATCAAGACGAAAACTACAAATATTGTTAGGACGCGTAACGTCGCTATAACAATACGATGAATTTTGCTACTTTCAATCACAATATAAAACAACGAAATGTGCCCTAACTAACGCGATTAGACAACGTGACCACAACACAGAAAACAATCAATCCGGCTCGAACGGATCAAATTTATGTTGGGGAGCAAATCAGGAAGCCTACCTGGGTTTCTATCTGGCCTCCTTCACGGATGTGTGATCACGGCGTCTTCGTAGGGCGGGCGTGCCGATATAGATGTTGAAGCTCGGTGTGGCACGTAGAATGAGGACCTTCCGTAAACTCTAAACTAGACACACTGTCCACTGACACTCACTGTTATATTTGTATGTTCACTAACACCAGCTAGCCGGTCTTCTAGGATACACGTAACAATGGCGTCGGATGCAATGGAAGCGTTGCACACCACGGGAGCGTACGTAACGCGCGTGCGGACTCGGGGATGGGTCACGGAAGACTGGTCGGCTTCGTAGACGATGTCGCGCCCTTACATCGCTTGAGGGCGCCTCGCGCGCAGAAATCGGGTTGAATCAACCAATCACGGCTCTCCATCCAATGCCGGCAAACCCGATTCACTCACACCAACACCCGAAAAGTAATGTTTATCTATGTGTGGTTCTACGTTCAAAAACTAATGAATAAATGAAAGTGCAAACTTAACAAAAAATAAACGAAATATTGATTACTTGTTTTGGGACGAAACAGTTACTAAGCACAAAATTTGACAAAAAATTACAGTTAGTGATGAAACATCAATACTTTCAGAGGTCTTGGTTTTTTTAACATAAATGCGTTTTGATTGCGAAATTTATAAAATTTACGACCAATTTGCTCTGTGAAATTACATCCAAATCCGCGTTAACATGTTTGTAATACCAGGCGTGCATAAAAACAAACACGCTGCAATTCATTTCGAGATATTAACAAAACACGATTAAATTTATTTAATTATTCTACTTTGTTTAAAAAGGTAAAAGTGTATTAAAAAGTTGGATAAAATAAAGCCGGGAATGTAATGAGATAGAAAGATAAACATCCACCTGCAAGCGGACTGGAGCAGAGAGGGATGAAAATAAAAAGTGAACGTTTAAATTGAGGAGGACGTGCACAGAAACGATTTGAATGTTCGCCGAGAATTAATACCTTTATACTGTATAAATTTAAAAAAAGAAAAAAAAACATCAAAGCTAGCGTTCATATTTCCAGTTATCCATCTATTTGTAGACTGGCTTCTGACATCAACGATGCCCTTAAGCAATGTTGCGGTAATATGTAATATTACGACGATTAGACTACGATTAGACAACACATACTAATCGTATAATGCCGAATTAAGCAAAGTTTGTACTATAGGAAGCACATAACAGGCTAGGGGCGATCCCAGTTACACCCACATCAGGGCAAATTCCAAAAATTCCATTTCCGAAATTTGTCGCAGGCGGGAATACCCATAGCCACCTGATCCAGTGAGCCTAGCGTCCTACGCTCAGATGAATTTACCAAGCCGTATAATTCACTAAATAATAGAATTATCGACATACTATGGTTCCGTACCATATCCATTGAACCAGAAATTTCAAAGTCAGGGTAAAAAAGCTGTGACATACAGAATGAATAAACGTTTTTGTCATTTCCGTCTGGAACCCCAAAAAGATTTTCGAGTATTATCTTCGTTAAAGCTACGTTCTTCCACAGTATTGATGTATCTCAAAGATTCAATATGGCAGCGAGATGGAATTGGTAGCCGGGACACGCAGGGCGAGCCTGAAATGTAGACTCCGGATTACTGGACCCGAGAGCGACCCGCCTCGTGTATTAGGGTACCTGTAGATGCTAGGATTTACTGAGAATTAATTTAGTTCTGAAGAAAACAACAGTATCCTTTACTATTTTGTTTTCTTTATGTTAATATACATGAAACTGTAACAGGGTGTATCAGAAGTCCGAAATAATATTTTGGGTATACGGTTGCCCATATGTAGATGCTTTGTAAAGACAGATTATACCTAACCATCATAGTTTCTGAGTTATAGACCTTTGAATGTTTGTCACAGGTATTGTGTTCTGACCTTTGGGTATATACATGGCTACCAATATTCACAAAATGAACATGCAAATTTGACATAGGAATCGAGATAATGCAAGCTATAGAAATTGACGATGAAAAAATTGTTGAAAAAACACGGTCGTATTTCGATCAGTTTTTTATACCATTCAGTTGTATACCCAATACTGATGCAAACGTCAAAGTATTATTTCGGACTTCTGAAAAACCATATATATTTTAAAATCTTGTTTTGTCTTTTGGATTGTGAATATTAATGTTATTATTAATAATGAAAAAGCCACCGTTGGTAGATGTAGATTACATTGTCACATGGGGTTATGGGTGTGCTCTAAGTCCACAGTGTGATAATTATGACAAATACCAAAAGGTCTGTAGCTTAGAAAGTATGATACTTACATAAAGTCTCCCTTCATTAAGCATTGACATATCAGCTACCATATAAGTAACTCAAATATTGTTTCGGAGTTCTGATACATTATGTACCTATAATTCTATATCACATAACATCTCGAATCTATATTTACAACTATCATTCCGTATAATGCAGACGTTAATAATATGCTCGGGTTAACCGCCTCTTAATCTGCTCGAGTTAATCCTCACCGTACTTCAGACGAGCGGGATTAACTTATATTAATTAACATTCGTGCCGCGAAGCTACGTCGACAGTGAAATACGCTCGCACGCACTATACGGGATTTATATTGCTCTTCCGTAGCATGAAATTAAAGTTTTAGAGCAATTTTACAAAAAAACTTATCTGCTCGACTAGCTAAACTGATATTCCACTAGCGTTTCTACGCTGAAACTAACCCGTTTTTATTTATAATACATCATCATCATCAACACGCCTGTATTCTCCGAAGGGGTAGGCAGAGGTGCACTGCAGTGCGCCCACACTTCGCCGATGCATTTTTGGTCCCAATGTAATAGGGGGCGAGCCTATTGCCATTATACCGGGCACATTCTCCCTCGATACGAGGGATATTTTTGGGCTATAGTCCACCACGCTGGCCCAGTGCGGGTTGGTGAACTTCACACGCCTTTCTATAGACGTGCAGGTTTCCTCACGATGTTTTCCTTCACCGTTTCAAAGCAAGTGGTAATCTCGGATGAAAATGAGATTCGCACATAAACCCAGAGGTGCGAGCCGGGGTTTGAACCTTTATTTATAATGAACGTTTATTTATAATGTGTATTTATTGAATTTGTTAATGCTTTTAATTACTTGACATTGGCAAAATATTTGCTGATCGCAGGTTCAGTCATTCCTCATCTTATTCCTCAGAATATAATTACTTCATTAATTTAGTCAAAGGAGAAGAGCTATAAAGTTATTATTCACGTGATCGATATACCTACGACTGGTGTCGTATCCAAAAAAATGGAATATTCCCGTAGAAATATCGTTACATACTAAAACATCACTGGGTGCCGAACACTTTTTAGTTCAGTTTCATGTTAGTAGTCTTTAGCAAAGTCGTAGCTGACTACGGACTACGGCGTAGTACTCTTGTAGGGTGGAATACTTAAAAGAAGTTAGAAAGCAAGTGACTACTCGGTAGTCGTTATTAAATCTTATCAAAGTTCGCATTTTTTAGAATAATTATTTAAACTAAATAATATGTACTGATGCGTGATCAAATGAATAATATCGAATGATTATGAGCTTCACATACGCATTTTCAGATTACAAAAATACTAGGCAAGCATAAACTAATAAGATATATACAAAATTATTGACAGCCTCCTACACTGCCATACGCGCCTAGTTAAATAACTTCCGCCAGTATTTATCTGAAATCCCGTTTCTCCACGGCTCGTATCTGTAAACACGGTTCACTGGGTAATCTGTTTCATTGTATGCTGTAATCTCAAGGGCCGCTCACTCAAACAAGCCGTAACTGACTGACTACCAATAGACTCGTGTGGTTCCAGTATAACTAAAATCTTGTATCATAAACTACAGAATATACCACAACTTGATCTGGTGATTTGAGTATAGATACAATTACGAAATGCGTTTACAAAAATAGCCCCTTGCTTAAACTTTTCATTATAACGTGTGTTCCTAATATACATGTTTTTAGTTTGGTTCTTAATTGTATTGATGATTGGGGAGGGTTTTAAGGTACAACTATATTGTATAGTACTAAAAATATTGCCGTTTTGCTTATGTTTATGTTATGTTTATACAATATTTTAGACATATCAATGGATAAAATAAAACATGAAATTCATGACAAAAAAAGTCATTCGACCGTGACAGGACTCGAACCTGCAGTCTTCGGATCCGAAGTCCGACGCCTTATCCATTAGGCCACACGGTCTGTGCACAACTTCGCACTAAAGCGAGGTCGTATCATAACAGGATGCATAATATTACAAATACAATATCCAAAGGTGTAGATAGCAACATTGAGTTTTGAAAATCACATCAGCCAGTCACTGACAACGATCTTGAACGAACACTAAACTATGTCCCTATATCTTGAGGATAAGGTTTGATTTGCATTAAATATGTTCTTTCCACGACAATAAATTTACGAACTATGCATAGCTATCGAAATCCTTACAAATTATCCCTTTAAGGTCAAAGGGTTACCACGAAAGGGTAACCCTTTGAGGGTTTTTTTGTAGATCGTTTACGAACTACAAAAAAACACTAATGTAATTCTATTCACTGACCGACCTAAGTCCACCTGGAGAGCAACTTACACCCGTTTGACTGACAGTAGGCGACGCCTTAAAGCGATGCTTAAATATGAAGCAGTTATTAGTTGTCTCTTAGTAGTGAAAGGAGGTATTAAACACATGGTTTCTGACTTGCCGGACAATTATTTAACGATATTAGTAAGTACAAAATCGTTACTAAATAGGCGCAATACAAAAAGGAATTAGTAAACTATGTTCCATATCTTCCATCTATAATTCTACTTTAATTGACGGGCTAATATATATATATACGTTTTGAAAGTAAATTGTACACCATAATTTTCATTTTTTAAAATGCCAAAAATAACTTTCCTAGAAAGATCTTTTCCGATATGTCGTACTGAAACGACACTAGAGCCAGTGATAAAATAGAGTACAGTCTCCACTCTATCGTCGTAAGTACGCAGACAGAATAGTAATTTATTAGTGGCAGCGATGGGGAGCGGGCTACATGATTGAGCACAGGAATAAAGTTCCGCTCGAATGAATCTTCAATCAAACGTTTCATCGGATGTAATTTAGCGACTAACAACTTACACAAACAAGATACTTAACTCTACTCAACAGAATGTTCGAATGAAGATTTTTCATGAAAATAAAAATAAAAAATCACTTTGCGTGCTGTACAGTTTTACCTAACAATTGATGACGTAGTCGACTAGTTTGAAGGTTGTATTTCCGTCAACGGTAAATTTCAGAAATGGCCTTTTCGGAATCTGCACTGTTCTGGTAGTATCTGAGATCGCCCCCAGTAGTGCAAAAAGCCAGACATAGTACCAGGCAACCACGACTTGTTTGGAGTCAATTTCTACTTTCAACTATTTGTAACCGTTACAGTCTTGCGTTTGTTGAAACTGCTGCATCTAGCAACGAATTTATTTACCTTGTTTTCTAGCCAGAATTGTCTATAGTACGTTAGATAAATTCATGTGTCTTAATAAATCCTTTCGGTCTATTAACTTCTAATCTAAATACATAGCGTGTCTTGATTAATATTCGTATCTCGTACGCACAGTAAGTCGGGCTAAGTGAGGGCTTTTAAATAAAACATCAGCTACGTTTCCTACCTTGTGTCACTGGCAGAGAACCGCGAATCCGTCACTCTACGTACTGCGGTGAGAATACAAAGTCACAGTATAATAATAACAGTATGACAACTACAATAAATTGCAAGAGTTTCAATTGTCTTTTTTCACATTGGATTTGAATTATTTGGGTCAATGAGAAAGTGAAGAGCCTATTACTTCAGTAAATAAGTATAGATATATGAAACTAACTGTTTCATAGTCCTCTAGGAATTAGAACCGTATTACAACTATCGTTAATATATAACGTACTAGTTAAAGGTACTCCTCAGAAAATTTACCTGTCATTCGCATTTCATAAGTTAGGGGCAAGACTAAATGTAAAGAAAAGAAAGTAAGAAACTAACGCGTAACTTGACCGAAGGCTCTACATGCACGGTAAAGCCAAGTGCCAGCTTTGCCGTGTGAATGGCCATAACCATTTTTCTCCAAAAGCTAAGAGACAATCATTTTCTCCATCTACGGAGAAGAATGGGAATATATTCTTTAAAAAAAATCTATCATCGCTTATCTATTTTGCTTACTGTAGAATATTCAAGACACTACAATTATGTATACTCAGTTAATTGCAAATTTGGAATAATAATTGTTATTTATATCGTAAAGTTAACTAACTCTAGTCAGTACTATAAATTATAGATTTGTCGGAGAATTCATGGTCCCAGTGGCCTCGTACGTGACCACCGGCTATTTATACTGCTAGAGCTAACACAAGTCGAACTGAAACCTTTACTTGTTTTATCATTTGTTAATAACTGACCGTCTAAAACCACTGCTTTTACAGCAGTAATATTAATTTGATTTTTGACAGTTGCGTTCAATAAAATTTGTGCAAACATTTGGGGAATATTAAAACAAGGCTGCAAAACAAAAAAAGGTGGTGAAGTTTCATTCACACACCTACCATTTTGTCGATCGTTGGTACTCTTAAGCCCTATGCAAATAGACGCGTCAAAACGTACTCAACCAAATTTATGACAATAACAAAATCAACTTTATTAACTCATAGAAGAAGCACCTTTTTCAACAAAATTTCATCAATGGCGTGAGCTTATTTTGTCGCTTGACTTTTGCCACAGAATTTTTATCTTTATGCTGTACAGAATAAATTTTCGAAATAAGTCAAATGAATTTTCTGACCTCAGCACCTAGGTTCACGTGAAAGAAACTATATAATTGAGATAATAAAGCAATATGTGTTCTCTTTAAAATAAACCTGCGATACCTATCTTCTCCGTAATTACTCTTTGTAGAACACTCTGATTGGTTGCATACACTTCTCTGAATGGCTACTATTTAAACTACCACACTCTTACACACAGTGCTCTAAGCTCAATCTTCCAACGTTTTCATATTGTCATCCTGTGATTCTCTGTTCCATAATATACACTTCTCATCAAAAAAATCTAAACACTTTCGTTTTTATTGTTTTTGTCCTAATTTTTAAAATTACTCATCATACAAAATACGAAACCTATGAAGACTTAATTTGAATTTAGAACATTAACATTAGGATTTATAAACCTCATACTACTCACTATTAAATGACATTTTACATTTATTCCTAAATATACACATTTTTCTGATAATCCTTATCAAATCATAAACTGCGAGGTGTTTCGATTTTTTTGATGAGAAGTGTAGTTACGATTTTTTGAAATATATTAGAGACACTTTCAGGTTATTCAAGTGTTTTTCAGCCAGCCATTTTTTGTAACGTCCTCATGGACCCAACATTTTTAAGCACAAAATATATACAAATAAATAAAAGTGTCTGTTTGTAATATCAAAATAACACTTTTTTACCAAATGCGTATGAAAGAAATTATTTATTATATAATTGGACAACTATTTACAAAATATTTACAATGCAAAATAAAATAAGTTCAAACTAATAAGAAAATATTATATTTATAAAATATGTAAAAAATTTGGCCCATGCGGAAGCGTACCCAAGACGCTGGCTGCATTCCCTCGCTGAATGGCTAGAGCCACTCGTTGAGCGAGAAAATGGCCTGCTCTTGGGTCGCCGGTTGTGTCGACCAATTTTTTGCCGAGTAAGTTCATTAAATTTTGGGTGCTTGGACCCCATGGACCTAGGGTTTCGACTCCAAAAGGAATGAAAATATATTCGGAGCCGATAACCTCGTACTTCCGCCGTTTCAGAGTCTCAGCCGCCTCCGCCGCCGAGCCCGCTTTCTGAGTGGTTCCCGAGAGATGGGAAGGAGCCAAAGTATCAACGCAGGTTGCATCCCATACCATGGCTCGTCCCATGCTCCAAGGAACCAGAGACATTCCGTCGGGTCTCTTGCCATCGTCACGCACGATACCTTGCGGCTCTAAAATGGCCGGTACATTGGCGGTGGCAAGAGAACGACGGATGATGTCATTCAGAGCAGCATGACGAGAGTGGCGGCCAGCACTCCTAGCGCAAGACAGTCCATGCCGTCCAAGCCGGTCGACGACAACTCCGCAGGGGCACGTGTGCGGCGTACAAACGTCGGCCCCGAGCCGTAACCCTAACGCTACACGAAGTGTATTAGGATCAAGGTAGTTTCCCGTATTGGCACATGGAAAAGCATGTAGCCAATATCCGGATTCCTTACAGGAAACTGCCTTGATCCTAGCGAGCTCGGAGCCTGTGCTAGTGTCCCTTAGATTTCTAAAAGTGGCACTGCAACACAAATCATCCCAGCTTCGCTGTGAAGTCGGGTTTGTTGGATTTTGACTTGGCCAGGCCAACTCCCATGCTTTTCTGCCTTCGTTCACAAAAGAAATAGCCCCATTAAACGAGGATCTGGACAAAATCTGTTTAATGAGGCTGTCATTCTTATGTGTTGAAGACAGGAAAGCCGGTAAACAAATATCAGAATTTTTACGTATACCTACTCCTCCGTATCTTATGGGTAAAGATGCTTGATTCCAAGATTTTTCATTTAGTTTTAAATTTACAATGCTTTCGAAAGAAGATCTAATTAGGTTGTCCACGGTTATAAGGGAATTTTGATATAGCCAAACTGGAGATGTACGAAGGAGATACGTAAATTTAGGAATAAAAAGACAAAATTTTAAAATAAAAAGAGCCGAATGAGGATTTATTGCCAATAAACGGTGCGAGTATTCTTTGAATTTAATCAGCGATTGCGCTATTGTTGGTTCAATCGCATCAGGAAATATTGGTGACCCAAGGAGATGAAGAGACTTTTTGTCAACAATTTTAATATGGGTAGCCAAACTATTAAACTGGTTGATAATTAGATTTTTGTTTGGATTATTTTCAGCCAAATATAACTCGCACTTATCAAAATTTAGCTCTAGACCTAATAATTGAAATTTAGTAATTATATTTTTAAGATCCAAAAGCACTTTATCTGAAGTATCTCCTAGGGTACCGTCATCCAAATACCAAACATTCAAATTGGAGTTTAAATTTTGTACAACTGAGTTTATGGCCAAACTAAAAATGGCCGGGCCAAGAGGGTCACCTTGTTGACAGCCAACAGAGGAAAGAATTTCGTGATGTTTGTACATTAATTTAGAAGGCTCCCTATAACATTGGTTCAAATATGCAAAAATTTCTGGAACGTTTTGTTTTGCTTCATTTAACAAAGTGACCCTGTTTACCGAATTAAAAGCATTTTTAACATCAATTTTAAGCAGCACCTCATTATCGTGGCTGCTATGTAGGTAAGAGCGTGTGGCATGAACAGCCGCCTCACAACCACCACTTACTCCGAAACCTAACTGTATGGGAGAAAATTGCTCATGGAGTTTGGGAACTATACGTTTAACTGCAATTTTTGACACTAAACGTCGCAGTGTAGAACCAACTGCGATATATACGATCCCTATAACGAAAACGCAATTTTAAAAATTTTTGTCTCTCTGTCTGTCTGTTTGTTTGAGGTAAACTTCTAAACGGCTGAACCGATTTCAATGGGACTTTCACTGACAGATAGCTGACGATCCAAGGCGTAACTTAGGCTACTTTAATTTTAGAAAAAGCATTAGGGTTCCGCGGGAAAAACATAATACCCATATTTCCGGGTAATCTCACTAAAGTCCACGCGGGCGAAGTCGCGGGCACAGCTAGTTTAAAATAAACTATTTCAAGTCTACGTAAAACTATTCAGCAATCACTTGGGAATTTCCTTTGAAAACTTGACACTTCAAACTTCATTATATTTACACAAAATAAAGTTTATAAAATTACGCATTACTAGACGTTTGTAATGCTCCTCAAGTAGTTGTCTCAAAAACTACTTCAAGTAAAAAAAATATACATTCAGCAATTTATAGCCCCAAAGTTATATAAATTCAAATCCAAAACACCCAAACCCCCACAGAGGCAGCTTTTTAGTACAAAACGCTCTTGTAATACCAATATTAAAGGTTCGTAAAGTTCCATAAATGTTGGTTAGTAAAAATTCAACAGTTTGGAATTCGAGGAAAATTGTAAATACACAAATATAAAATATATATTTACGAGCAAAAAAGGAAGGAAACATTATATTTGTGTCTGTGCTATAAAGTACATATTCCTAATAAAATTAAGGGAGGATAACAGCAGAATACCCAAGAAGTGGGATTAGAAAATGGGTAAATTTAATTAATAGCATTAAAACTTCTAAGACATTTTTCTAGACGACAGTACACAGAAATGGTAAATTATGTCTGAGATAATAAACAACGTAATCAAAGGTAGAATATTTGAATATATACTTACTCGCGAGTTCAGCGTAATGAGAAATGGAAGTGTATTAAATTATAAGTGTGTACAATCAACGACAAAATTCGTTAATGACATTAGTCCTAATAACTACTGAACATTGAATATTTATAAATTATTTTCATTTGGAATATGTGTGTCATATATTCTGCAAACTTAAGGCCATATCACACGTCACTCACAAACCTTGTATAGCCATTAAAGCATAAGAAATGACATAACGACAAATATAAATATTAATAAATACCGCAAGACATAACATACTCATCGTATGCATGGGTACCAAAAAATCGCCTGGGGGCGATCACAGTTAAACCCAGAATGGGTCAGATGCTGAAAGACCATTTCTGTAATTTGCGCTGGCTGGAATTGAACTTTAAACCATTAGACCAAGCCGTCTTCACTCAGATAGATATTATAATGGTGTAAAATAAAAATGTGTGCTGAAAAACACATATTTAATTTATTCTCTCAGTCAGTTTCCACATTTTTGTTTATGATGTTACTTCTCATATGTTACAGACTAATATTGGCACGCGTATGATATAAGTTCGTACTGTTTTATTACTTGTTACGCAGTCGCGTCTCTCAGCCCAGACGACTGTTATTATTGTTTGTTTTAGCTTGTTACAAGATATGTAATAAACTTTTAACTACTTTAGTTTACTAAAAACTTTTACGTAGACATTAATAGGTAAGTAGCTACTTAGTTTCTTGTATGATATTAATTACTTGTTCGTTGATTGCCTTTTGTTTGTTCTTTATTATTTCTGACATATTTATTTACGTTGTATCTGGTGTCGTAAAGCATTTATAATAAATGTCATTTATTACTTTCGAGTGTATGTTAGACAGCGGAAACTTAAAGCTAAAACGCGCGCTGCAATTTTTTTCCAATAATAAAACGAACTGTATTGACTCATACAAAAAGCTCATTTTTAGGGTTTCGTACCCAAAGGGTAAAACGGGAACCCTATTACTAAGACTTCACTGTCCGTCCGTCCGTCCGTCCATCCGTCTATCACCAGGCTGTATTGATATAAAATTAAATAAAATTTCAACTCTCTAACTAGCACGGTTCATGATTGAACCGTGCTAGTTAGAGAGTTGAAATTTTCACAGATTATGTATTTCTGTTGCCGCTATAACAACAAATACTAAAAAACAGAATAAAGTAAATATTTAAGGGGGCTCCCATACAACAAACGTGTTTTTAATAGATCATGGTACGGAACCCTTCGTGCGCTAGTCCAACTCGCACTTTTACGGTTTTTTTTTTATGAGATAGGGAGGCAAACGAGCAGACGTTTCACCTGATGGTAAGTGATCAACGCCGCCCATGGACACCTGCAACACCAGGGGCATCGCAAGTGCGTTGCCGACCTTTAAGGAATGAGTATGCTCGTTTCTTAAATATACCTTTGTCGCATCGGTCCGGGAACACCGCTGCAGGTAGATCATTCCACAATTTGGCGGTGCGAGGGAGAAAATTCCTGGTAAATCGCACTGTACTGGAACGCTATTCAACACCAGATGGTGAGGATGGTAATGCAGTCTGTGGCGAGCCGTGCGATGGTGGAATTCAGCGACAGGTATATTACCGAACAATTCCTCGGAACACTCTCCATGATAGAAGCGGTAGAAAATGCAGAGAGAGCCTACATCTCTACGCAACGCCAGAGGGTCTAGCCGATCGGTAAGCTTTTTGTCATCGACAATTCGAACTGCCCTTCGTTGCAGGCGGTCAAAAGGAAGAAGTTGGTACTGTGGTGCACCGGCCCAAAGGTGAGAGCAGTATTCCATGTGCGGACGGACTTGCGCCTTGTAAAGTTGCAGGCGATGAGCCGCAGTGAAATACCGCCCAGAACTATACTTGTTCATTGTTAGAATACTACTCATTCTAAGGGCATTGCTATTAACATATTTGGGCATTTTTTCAACCGCTAATGTACAGTTATTTTCATATATATCCATTATAATAAAAGGGACTTACACTAAAAGAAGCAGGTATATTTTAAAATTATTATACTTTAAAATGTAGCTACATGGTAACTCACTTAACATTTATAAGTAAATTTCGCTTGTAACTTGAAAATATTCCCAACATGGTTCGCGCATTTGGGACTGAGATTATAATGTCTTATAGCTCAAGCACAAAGATAGGTACTTATGCTAAAACAACCATAGTTTTTAGGAAAAAATTAAACTGCTAATACTGTGCAAATATGTAGGTAATAAGTGGAACTGTCAGTTTGCGACGAGAAAATATTATTTTTTTCAGGGGCCATCTGCTATCTTTATCATGTTCATCTAACTACAGCCCTTTTAACGTCCCACTGCTGGGCACGGGCCTCCCCTCAATGCGAGGGGGAGTCAGGCCATAGTCCACCACGCTGGCCCAGTGCGTGTTGGTAGACTTCACACATCTATCTAACTAGTCAAGTTTCCTCAGACGTGCAGGTTTCCTCACGATGTTTTCCTTCACCGTTTCATAGCAAGTGATAATCTCGGGTGAAATTGAGATTCGCACATAAATCCCATCACCGATTTTTATTTATAATGTGTAATTATTGAAATTATTCTTGCCCGAAATTGTCACAAATACCCGCTAGTTGCAGGCAGCCAGTCCTCTTCTTATTCCATTTTAATTTCACCATTTCATTCATTTCGTAAACAAGAAAAAGATTGTTAGTAAATTGGACACTTTTGACATTACAATTATTATTTATTTGCTCTGCGATTTATCATTCGCCTTATATAAAATACATTCACTAAACATTGTTATATCATGTACTTATATCTGCGTTATCAAATGATCTTAAAACACCGTTTTAAGGCATACCAAACAATATTAAAAAAAAAATACAGAGAAGAGTGATTTGTAGGTTTTATGTATGTTTTGTAGCTTACTACGATTTATTAAATATGTATTTCGTAAGTAAGGTTTCTTAAATAAATTAACACGCTTTCGTTTATCCAATTTCATCTGTAATCTAAATTAAGTTTAGATAACTCCGGCCTACAAATATTGGACGTACGCACAAATATTTATGTTTCGTCTGAGAGCTGCCCCACGACTGACTCTGTATCTTTTTAACTTATAGCCATATCTATCAAATAAATACAATTAAATGAGCAGTATTAGTCTGGTTGTTATAGACGGGCACCCTAAAGCTTCAGGGTTTGGTCCGCGCCCTGGACGTGAAACTAATGTAAGTCCAGTCCTTAGCACAAGTAAAATAAATACATAAATACATCATCACGCCTGTATTCCCCACACTTCGCCGATGTATTTTGGTCGTGGTAATCATTGTTGAAACATGGCATTCGCACATGAAAATTATCAAAGGTGCGGGCCTGGGATTTGAACTTGCACCCCTTACGTTTAAGGCGGGCGTTATTGCCCGCGAGGCTACACACGCATTACACAAGTATTTAGCTTAATTGGAGTGGGTAACAGGACTACTGGGAATGTGATAACCACACAGTGCTGGGATTGCCCTGGTCACGCAGGGACGTCAAGACACGCGCGTCAAACGTGCGACTAGGATTTTTTTGCCAATACCAATACAAACTCTGTGCCAATATACATAAAGATTGACTTTCTGTGGTAAAAGCCATGCGACTACTATTGGCGACTAAATTGGCTCGCACTTCCTAACATTTCGGTGAAAAATTAGTTCTTTCTATGAGTCTATACAGTTCGTTTTAGTATTGGCAAATACTTTGACGCGTACGTCTTGACTTCCCATTGTATCTAGCCAAGGCTTTATACGTGTGTACTATCGGTCGATATTTATTATTGTTATATTATAACTATACAGCTTACACTAATAAATAGGATTATAAGTGTGACCTAAGGCCACAACACGATGCCTTGTGACATTCACAAATCTGCCAGGCGTCCCACACACTGGGGCGTCAAAGCTCTCGCGTCATATTACTTGCTATGGCAAAACGAACTGTAATGTAACTTTGCGAAATGACACTGACACTGACATCGCGAACGAATGGGCTTGTACGACAAAAAAATAATCTCTATATATATTGACACAGAGTTCATTTTAGTAATGACAAACATTCTGACGCGTGAGCATTGACGCCCCAGTGTGCGAGGGACTCACAACTCAGTAACTATGATTGTGAGATATAATCTACTAAGTATCTACATACCAGCCTCGGTATATGCACCTAAAACATTATTTTGGACTAAAACATTCTGTATATAAAGGTACGTAAGTGTTTATAACTCATTAAGTTTCAATACTAGGAAACGCTCTTATGTCTGTAGTACTCCAACCGATTACCGCCTAACCGATTCAGTCATTTAAGTACTTAGCACAATTAATTACCACGGTATCCGGTATTCACGTACTGTATTGATTAATTAGCGGAATGAGCTCCACTCTCGGGGGCACTCCACAGACGCTTCACTAGAATGTCTATCCTGTAGTTCTACCATGAGTTTCTCACGTGTTTTACGCTCGTCAGTCGCTAACGTCTACATAAAATATGTATAAAGCTGGCTTCCTACGATGCGCGATTCTACGGATCATCACGCATAGCCGACGACCACGGACGGCAACGCACACAGACAGTGAAAGAGTACGTGATACGTTCTCTTTCCTACGTAACTAGCCTTGTATGTACTATCAATTTATAGACGCAAATAAATAAACAATTGCTGCATTGTATAATTTATTGTTGTAAAAGTATTTTTGTTGTAAATTGATAGTAAATACAAGATTAATTACATAGGAAAGGGGAGGCTTCAAACTCTACATTTTACTTTTTGGAAACAAATCAAATTAATGGTCACAAAATAATACTACAAAATATAAAATGATCTAGCAGACATTTGGAATGAAAAATCCACGGTAATTAATAGGCATGACTTTACTTGTCACTATTTTACAGGACTTAAGGTATTTTACGTAGACGATAATGACTAGCGTAGAGCACGTGCAAACCTGTAGTAGGCTCTCTGTTTAATTAAGACTGGACTTACTGTACTTATTTCTCCTATGGCTAGTGGGAATATTCCTGAATAACCGGGTCGCCTAATTGAAAGAGGTAAAAATAACTAAAAATCTAACGAGGCTGTAATTGAAATAAAACTATTTTACGGCTAATAATAGTAAATTAAAATTTAATAGTAAATTAAATTTAATAGTAAATAAACGCGATAAAATTGCGTTTATTTACGATAAAATCCGTAAAATAGTTTTATTTCAATGTATAGTATTCGCGTAAATATAAGAAAACAATATGTGAACCAGTGAGGCCGTAATTGTTAAAGGGAAAGGCAGATGTGCACTCTTGTGCAGTTTAGGTCTAAGTAGTAAGAGCAAACTTTGTGCCAGAAAAAGGAATCTAAAAGTTTCAAAGACACGGTTTAGTATTCTATGTTTTAAATTTAACTATATAAGGTAACATTCTATCCGACTTCTTTCTAAATTATTTATGTGTTTGAAATCAAGTTTGGAATTCATAACAAATGTTATACTAGGTGCTGATTTTGATGATACCAAACTAAACTTATACTAAACTAAATGCTAGTTAAAAAATAATATTTTTAGTACTGTCAAGTTTAGTCCTGTCATAGTTTGTGTATAATAAAAGTAGTGTCATTATCTATTATAATAATTTACTTTGAGACAATGATAAGTGATCGTCCGTTTATCTAAAAATAGCGGGCGTGTCCACAGCCTGATAGACTACATCACAGTGCCGTCAAATTATATCCAATGACAAACAGATCACTAACGATGATGGATGAGTGGGTACTAAACAAATCCTACAACAGAGACACAGGAATTGGGACCCTCGGATTGATATTTATTTAGTCATGCCATATAAATTGTTTTACATAAATATTTCTACGCATTCACTTTTTATTAAATTACAAAGCGCTTGTAATGTCATTTCAGCACATAAGCGTCACACCTGTCTCCAAATTCACAATTGATTTTTTTTGAAAATGTACTCTGTGACCAATATGTATAAGATTGAATGTCTGTTTCAAAAGCTGCACGAACGCGTGTCAAAATTTTCTCGCGAAATCGATGAAAACTCTGCTCTTTCTGTGAGTTAATACAGTTGGTTTTGATATTGACTACAAATCCATCGCGCGTTTCGACTTATTGACTGACTTGAGCAGTAAAGGGCTCATAACACTGCCAAATATCTATAAATTCAGAGGTCATAAGTTAGTAAAGTTGAATATTTTATATGTTAAATGGTAAAAAGCTAGGTGAAGTAATAAATTGTGAAAGGTGAGTGAACTCGGTCGATAAGACATCGGACGGGACCGGTCCGGACAATCCGGACGCTGACTATAACTCACAAGTCACAACCTCTCGCTTCCCTTACGTATTGGGAACGAAAAAAAAAAAGTTTAACCAAAAAAACTTTAAAACTATAACCCGACTTTCGTGTATTTTTTGTTCGAACCTAAAAGGATGACTTGAGTCTTTTTTATTAATTTCAACTTGATACCTGTACGTGTTTCTGAAAAGGATCTTGACAGACAGACGGACAACGAAGTGATCCTATAAGAGTTCCTTTTCCTTTTTTAGGTACGGAGCCCTAAAAAGAATAAAAGCAATATTACGAAATCCTTGCACAATATACAGAGTGTTTCTGAAGTCCAAAATAATACTTGGCGGTTTGCTCGAATGTCGGGTATACAACTGAATGGTATACTTTTTTTAGAAATTTTTAAATTAGTATTTCGCCTACAATTTTCTATTCTTAGTATTTTTTTTATTGATTTATTAAGGATTTCCAACAACAAGTGCACCGCGGGAAATATCAAGGTAACATGCATAGATTTTAAGCTAAGTGCCCTGTCAATTATAGGAAATCACAGCATGCATAAATAACAATGGGTAAACTACTTAAGGCTAAATTATATAAACACAATATTACCTAATCATAAAGGGACACAGTAACCAAGCAAAAGTAACAGTGTGCGGCGTTTCTTTTTTTTCTATGGACAATACGTTTAAGATTTGCTGTGATATCGGGTACTAAGAGAAAATTTTAAATTTTGTTATGTGAATACAAATAGTCACCTCACGTAGATGTAGTTTACATTATTAATTAGGGTTAAGGTGTGCCCTAAGGGCACATTACGATATTAGTTTCAAAATAAATATTAACTGGTTTGTAGATGTATGAGATATGCATTCACTAATTATGGCATATACGAGCTACCATATATGTACCTAAAATATTATTTCGGACCTCTGATACACCCTGTATATACGTATTTATAGTGTTAGGCCATATGCGGCAGATACAAAGCGGCGGCTTCTACAGTAATGATGCAGCTGCCTGCAGTGAAAACTTAATTGAGTTGACTCGCGCCGTCTCCCGCGCTGCAACTTTGCGCGGCGGATAATTTGTCAAAGCCCTGACACACTGGAGCGTCAGAACACACGCGTTAAAGGTTTAAATAATACATCATCACGCCTGTATTATCCGAAGGGGTAGGCAGAGGTGCACTGTAGTGCGCCCACACATCGCCGATGTATTTTGGTCCCAATGTAATAGGGGGCGAGCCTATTGCCATTATACGGGCACATTCCCCCTCAATACGAGGGAGATTTGGGCCATAGTCCACCACGCTGGCCCAGTGCAGGTTGGTGAACTTCACACGCCTTCCTACAAACGAGCAGGTTTTCTCACGATGTTTTCCTTCACCGTTCAGCAAGTGGTAATCATTGTTGAAAATGACATTCGTACAAGAAAATTATCTCAGAGGTGCGGGCCCGGGATTTGAACCAAAGGTTTTACCCATAGTTTAACGGATTCTATTGACTGATAGAGAAAGATCATTCTTCAACGAAATGTCACTGAAACTGCGAGTGTATTTTGCCACGTGGTTGCGTTGTTTTTACCACAGAATTTCAATCTTTATTTATATTGGCACAGAGTTCGTTTTGTTGTTGGCAAATCAACACGCGCGTCGTGACGCCTCAGTGTGCCAAGGGCTTTAAGCGAAGCGAAGATAACTGACTCCAATTACTTAGCTTACGGTTAGCCGTGTTGGTTTTAAAATTTTATCGGAATGACTTACTCGCAGTTCGAAATTTCACTAAGACCATCCTAACAAGTTCTATCACTCTGCATCTTGCTTACTACTACTACTACAGCCCTTTTAACGTCCCACTGCTGGGCACGAGCCTTCCCTCAATGCGAGGGGGATTCAGCTCATAGTCCACCACGCTGGCCCAATGCGAGTTGGCAAACTTCACACATCTACCGAGAACTAGACAAGTTCCCTCAGACGTGCTGGTTTCCTCGCAATGTTTTCCTTCACCGTTTCAAGTGATGATCTCGGATGAAAATGAGATTCGCATATAGATCCCCGAGGTGCGAGCCGGGGTTTGAACGTGCACACTTTGATTTGCAAGGCGTTCTTTCGACCACTCGGCTACCACTGCATCATACAATTGGATATTTTCATAATTTTGGTCAAATTGTAACTCTGTTTCAACCTTAAAACAGGTTACTTTTTCTGTTTTGTACCTGCCAAGCTCTGCACGTGGAACACGAACGATATACTAGTTCATGAATAAACCATTTTACATAAGTAACGTGCAGGCACGTACAAAAATAAATTGCCATCGTGATATTCAGATAATATTAGCGACAGGTCCCTTACCAAGTTATCACAACCTCTAAAAGTATTGTTCTATCAATTGTAACTGTCAATTTTTGACAGATTATGTACTGCGCTAACTGTCAAAAACTAAAATCAATATTAAAAACATTGCTGATCGTGAATATTCTCATGGGATTCATCCGCCATCTTTATCACTGTCATTATCAATTTTTATTTAAAATGTGTATTTATTGAATTTGTCCTTCCTATTAATTACTTGACATTGGCGAAATACCCACGCAGTCAATACACAGTCGCAGGTGAAGCCATTCCTCATCTTATTCCATTATATTTCATCATTTCACTCATTTCGTAAAAAAGTAATTGCTGATCGTCCGCCATCTTTATCACTGTCATCATCCATTTTTATTTATAATGTGTATATTTCTCCATGTTTTGTCTTATGTATTTTCGTGTTTGTGATGTTCAATACGCTTTATATTATGTTTTCTCAACTGTAAATAGTCACCTCAAAATTTAATATCTTATTGTTTTGTAAAGTCTCACCCATCCACCGACCAAGTGTTTTTACATACTCTAATCGATCGAACATCGATAGAACAAATCATCGACTAAATACGATGGAGGTCTTATCTTTTTTAAACAGTGAAGTGAAGTGTATTTATTGAATTTTTCCTTGCTATAATTACTCGACATTGCCATAAATACCGCATATCGCAGGTGCAGGCATTCCTCATCTTATTCCATTATAATATAATCATTTCGTGAAAAAAGAAGAAGAAAATATTGCTGCAAGGTATGTCGTAGTAAGGGGGCAGCTGACTTTAAAATGTGCTAATTAAGCCTTTTGATTTGATACCTAACATATCATTCAACTTGTTTAGAGTTCCGTACCCAAAGGGTAAAACGGGAACCCTATTACTGAGACTTCGCTGTCCGTCCGTCCGTCCGTCCGTCCGTCCGTCTGTCACCAGGCTGTATCTCATGAACCGTGATAGCTAGAGAGTTGAAATTTTCATAGATGATGTATTTCTGTTGCCGCCATAACAACAAATACTAAAATACAGAAAAATAAATATTTAAGGGCTCCATACAACAAACGTGATTTTTTTGCCTTTTTTATATTTATTTATTTATTTATTTAAGAACGACACACCAACAGTATACCTATTAAACAATTGGGTAAATAAAATATTAAATAAAAACTGGTCTGATAGGTACACCAATGACAGGTGTGTACAACTTTCACCGACGTGAGACTTAAACATTTAAAAAAAGAAACAAATAAAGTTGAAACTAAACTAAAAATTAAATTTAAAGCTAAAATTTAAAATTTGAATACTGAAAAAGTAAAAATAAAATTAAAATATTTATGGCAATGATTTAAGTATCATTTTTCTAAACTCGTATAATGAACTGTTGAATATGTCTAAGTTGATAATTTTACTGTTAAACATGTTATACTCATTACATATTCTTACTGCAGGAGAGTTGAGACCCAGATTGGTTCTTACTAATGGCGTATAAAACGATCTTGTAATGGGATTCCGAGGAACATTGTGAGGTACAGTGAACGATATATGGTTAAGAATGTCACTGCAGCTGATGACATTGTTGACTATTTTATAAAGAAATATCAAATCATGCATTTTTCGACGACTGGATAATGATTTTAGCTTAAAAAATTCTAAGCGCTGCCCGTAACTACATCGGTGAGATATACCAGAAGATACGAAAGCCAAGTGTCGTGTAAAAGCACGTTGTATACTTTCAATGCGTTGTGAATGTACACTAATGTAATGTTGTAATGTTGTTGTTGTAATGTTAATGTTGTGTAATGTAATGTTTTATAGATAATGGTACGGAACCCTTTGTGTGCGAGTCCAACTCGCACTTGGCCGGTTTTTTAGTTCATGACTTTATGTCCTCTAGAGGACGCCATAATAAATTTAATGTGACTTTTCATAGCCTATAACCAGCGGTGGACCAAGACGCTTCCAACAATACCACATTCGCATTTATGATTTTAAAGTTATATGATTTTTACCACTTGCTGAACGTTGAAGGAAAACAGCGCAAGGAAACCTGCACGTCTATAGAAAGGCGTGTGAAGTTCAGCAACCCACACCGGGCCAGCGTGTTGGACTATAGCCCAAATCATATTGGCAATAGACTCGCCCCCTTTTACATTGGGACCAAAATACATTGGCGAAGTGTGGGTGCACTGCAGTGTACCTCTGTCTACTCCTTTGGGGAATACAGGCGTGGTCATATATTATATTTTTAATGACACCGTTCGACATTATTAGCGCCAAGTCATAGATACCTTAAGCATAATAAATTACCATACCAATCTACGAACCTATACAAACGATTGTATAGAAGCATCGCTAACAAGGTCACGTCGACCACACAATCATCGTGAGTGCTTTATACTATGCCCTTACCTCTGTCGCTTCAGAACACCGTCTATGGGCCAAATGGTACAAGGTACATATAGATGGTTAAAAGGTGAATTGATGCAACCGCCATTTTGGTAACATTGCATGAAACCCAGCTCAAAAGAAAGGACCGCTGATTCCAACAATATACAGGGTAGAATTTTGTAATGCCACCCGAAGGGAAAGTACTCTTAATACTGTAGATAGAAAATAGTACTCAAAGAAAACATTCCTTTATTTTTGAAAAAAAAGAAAACTGCATACAAAGATTTTCGAAAATTCGCTTGCCACACCCGAGAATCGAACCGACTAAAATCTGTAAAAAATACACTCTGTACTTTTATTGCATCGATCGTTAGGGTCAATTATAAGGATGAAATCTATCTAACAAACTTGGTAAATTAAATGAAAGGAAAACAATGAAATCCGGACTTACAAATTCAATAGGTCAAGTTAAAGCACTTTTACTCGAAGATCCATCTGGTTACTTATCTTAGTTTTTTTTTAACCTACATTGTCCCACTGCTGGGCAAAGATCTCAATCTCCTGCCAGATCAGTCCATCTCTCCAGATAACGGTCCAGGTTATGTTAGTAGTTAATAATTATCATTAACGTCATTTATCCATTTTTGTAAATAATTTAAGATTTCATGCACTGGGCCAGCGTGGTGGACTAGTGCCCGGTATAATGGCAATAGGCTCGCCTCCCATTACATTAGGACCAAAATACATCGGCGCTCTGCAGTACCCCTTCAGGGAATACAGGCGTGATGATGTATTCATTCCTTTCTTTTTTTTAAACAATTTGTATTGTACTCCATTGACAGCAAATAAAAAAAAATTGTACCCATTCATGCGAAAAAAAAACTAGCTTCAAATCGGCACTGTCATTTCCCGACTTTGGCTCACCCATCACTGCTTATACCAATTCAAGTTCCCTTGACATCTATACAAATAAATAAAATTGGAGTATCTGTTTGTAATATCAAAAAAACACCATTTTACCAATTGCATATGAAAGTTGAAACGATGCCTATAACGAAAATGCAATTTTTAAAATTCTGTCTGTCTGTTTGTTCCAGGTAAACTTCCGAACGGCTGAACAGATTTCGACGGGACTTTCACTGGCAGATAGCTAATATTCCAAGGCGTAACTTAGGCTACTTTAATTTTTGAAAAAGCATTAGGGTTCCACGGAATGAACACAAAACCCATTTTTCCGGGTGATCTTCCAAACGGCTGATCCGATTTCGACGAAACTTTCACTGGCAGATAGCTAATATTCCAAGGCGTAACTTAAGCTATTTAAATTTTTGGAAAAGCATTTGGGTTCCGCGGAATGAACTTAAAACACATTTTTCCGGTTGATCTTCCAAACGGCTGAACAGATTTCGACTAAACTTTCATAGCTGATGTTAAAAGTAGTAACTGAGGGTATTTTCATTTTAGAAAAAGTATTAGGGTTCTGCGGAAAGATCATAACTCTCATTTATTCCGAGTGTTCTCCAAAACGGCTGTAACCAATTTTGATGAGACTTTCACTGGCAGATAGCTGATCTTACAAGGTACTTGGCATACTATCATTTTTTTTAAACATTACGGTTCCGCGGGAAGAACATAACTGCCATTTATTCTGAGTGATCTTCCAAACAGCTGTATCTATTTTGACAAGTCTTTCACTTGAAGATAGCTGATGTTACAAGTATTAGAGGGTATTAGAGGGTATTTTCATTTTAGAAAAAGCATTACGGTTCTGCGGAAAGATCATAACTCTCATTTATTTCGAGTGGAGGGATCTCCAAAACGGCTGTAACCAATTTTGATAAGACTTTGACTGACAGATAGCTAATGTTACAAGGAGATTCTTAGGGTACTTTCATTTAAAAAAAAACATTACGGTTCCGCGGGAAGAACATAAAACCCATTTATTCAGAGTGTTCTCCAAACCAGCTGTAGCTATTTTGACGAGACTCTCATTGGAAGATAGCTGATGTTACAAGGTGTAACTTGGCGCACTATATTTTTTTTAAAAACATTACGGTTCCGCGGGAAGAACATAACTACAATTAATTCTGAGTGATCTTCCAAACAGCTGTACCTATTTTGACGGGACTTTCATTGGCTGATGTTACAAGAAGTAACTAAGGCTACTTAGAAAAAATAATTGGGGCTGTTTAATTCCGCGCGTACGAAGTCGCGGGTACAGCTAGTTAATAAATAAATTACTGAACTAAAATTATATATAAAAATTCATATTATAAATTAAATAGTGGATCTTTGCTTGGTCATAATTTAAAAAGGCTATCAAAATTTTTCGTTATCTAATCATTCGATCTAGAGGTCGTTTATACTCTGACCGTGATCAAAGCCACCGACACACTGAGGCGTCAAACCACGCGCGAAATATTCTTGCCAATACTTAAAAAAAATGAAAAAGCTCTTCTTCTTGTTTTGTGGAATAATTTAAATGATGAAATATAATGGAATACGATGAGGAATGGCTCCACCTGCGGTTAGCGGGTTGTTCGGCCCGTGTCAAGTAATTAATAGCAAGAGAAAAATAAATAAATAAACATTTTAAATATAAATGTGTGATGAATCTGATGTCGGCAGTGATAGCCGAGTGGTCGAACGCACGCCTTGCAATCAAAGTGTGCAGGTTAAAACCCCGAGTCGCACTATGAATCTGATTAAGATGGTGGATGAATTTAAGCACGACTTGCCCTCTTTGGATAACATGATTTGTTAACTACAAAAATGTAATTCTTTAACGAAATGTCATTGTCAGCGCGAACAGACATTCAATGTAGAGTTCGTTTTCGTATTGGCAAAATAATTAAGACGCGCGTCGTGATGCCCTAGTGTGTGCAGGGCTTAGTGTGGTCACCTCGGAACCAAGCAGAATATAAGGCTGGCCTTATAACATCATTATTATAATTGCTTGATAATTTTATTCATATTATTCATTATTTTAGAAACACAAACTACGACGCAGGTACATAATATTTGTATTAGAAGCGAAATGTTCTCACGTTATAGAAGTAGTTATAGAATACATCGGTCATCCTGGTCTTTTTAAACTTTGTCTGACAAGAGAAACTAAAATAAAATTTATTTTTATTTTTAAACTGACAATGCATGTGATGTGGTCGTGTCTCATATAATTGTGAAATATCTTTATGCCCTCACGGTGGTGTTCTCATTGTGTCTTTAGCCGGTAGTCAAGATAATCGGTAAGCTGAAAAGTTGCCTTACATAAAGAATTTATTAACAACAACTATTTACAAAATATATACAATTAAAAAAAATAAAAAAATATAACGTCGGGAAAATAAAATAGTAAATAAACGCGATAAAATCCGTAAAATAGTTTAATTTCAAAAAAATATAAGAAAATATATATTTATAAAATATGTAGAAAAATTGGCCCATGCGGACGCGTACCTAAGACGCTGGCTGCATTCCCTCGCTGAATGGCTAGAGCCACTCGTTGAGCGAAATGGCCTGCTCTTTTGTCGCCGGTTGTGTCGACCAATTGTTTGCCTAATAAATGCATAACATTTTGGGTGCTAGGACACCAACGACCTGGGTTTCGACCACAAATGAAAGGAAAATATGTTCGGAGCCCATATTAGATAGAAAGATAACTCTTTATTGAATCTCTTAGAGAAATACAAACTATACATGTACGTTGAAATTAAACTATTTTACGGATTTTATAGCGTTTATTTACTATTTTATTTTCCCGACGTTTCGGCTGCTTTACAGCAACCATGGTCACGGGGGGACTGAGGTGTTAGACGTCCTGATGTCATAGTTAATAACTGGGTACCCTCATATTTAGTTGTTGTTTGCGGTCCGATCCACGCAGAAAGTGCTTACGGTGTCTTGATTCCTATGGTATAGTATTCGCGTAAATATAAGAAAACAATATATACATGTACGATAAAAAATAATAATTAAGTGTAACAATGGGTGGCCTACCAGTATTGTCATAATTTACGCGCCTAAAAAAGGAGGAGGTTCTTAATACGCCCCATGTGTCTCTTTTATAATGTTTTCTGTAAATTTATCGGATTCCATACCTAAAAAGAAAAAAAAGAATAAAGAAAATAAGAATAATATGGAATAGGAGCACTTTGCTGTCCATCTGTCTGTCTGTCAAGACCGTTTTTCTCAGGAACGCGTGAAGGTAACAAATTGAAATTTATAACAAAGACTTAAGACTTCTTACAGTCCTTTCGAGTTGTAAAAAATCAAACTTCTAAGTTAACGCAATCAAAAGATATGGCTGTTTAAGTTGCGTATTTTGTACATTTTCAAGAGGATCAAAAACCTATACCATATACTTCTCGTTGACCTAGAATCATGAAATTTGGCAAAAAGCAATGTCTTATAGCACAAGTAAAGGATACAGTCTGAAAACAGTAAATTTATAGTTACCACGCATAAAATAAGATTACCTTTTCGTTAAAGCAATTATCTGTGCTCTCATAGTTTAGGTACGGAAGGCTCGGTGTGCAAGTGGCCGCAACTTGCACTTGGCCGGTTTTTTTTACTATAGATTTAGGCGGCAATAATTATCACCCCATTACCCATTATTATGCGTATTGAATTTGTTCATGCTATTTATTACTTGACATTGGCATAATACCAGTACCATCACCTGCTGTGACGCAATTTATCATTTTGTAAAATAAAAGCTCTAAGCCCTGGTGTCTACTAGTAATTTTTATTTTTGCAGAGAATGGACTCGATATACCGTTTATCAGTGACGGCGGTCACCACGCTACCGGTCTTCCTCAAAATCCTACAAACACTAGCTGGCTTCATAAGAAACAGTAATCTGGTTGAGTACCCAAAGCAAGCGAATGTCTATGGTAAGATTATTGTATTTAGGTATATTCTCGACTGGCGCAAAACAGAAAGCGCAGCAATGGAGCAGTTAATTATTGTGTATGGTCTAAAGCAATTTAAGTTTATCCCAACTACATAGACGCCATTTCTTACTAAGTGTCGCCTAACAAACCAAACTGTTACTTAAGTCAATAGTAGTCAATTTTGGGATCCTAAATATAGGGGGCAGTTACTTATGGATTAAGTGACCCTTAGCGGTGATAGACACTTAAATTTTTGTAGGTGCTTCTCACATTTAGGAGTCCTTGATAATCATTCACAGACGTGGTCTAAACCCGGTTGGTTTTTTATTGAACCCTAGTTTTGTTTAAGTAAAATAAATATAAAGCCCCGTTAAAACCTGTATGAATGTGTAGTTCAATTTGGTGATTTTTGTATCCAGATGGCCAGAGCTTCGACTTTATAGTGGTCGGCGCAGGATCAGCTGGTTGCGTCCTCGCTAACAGACTAACTGAAGTCTCCAAGTGGTCCGTGCTGCTGATAGAAGCTGGAGGGGACCCTCCTATTACAGCCAACGTGAGTAACTCTCACATGCAAGCCAGGGGGGCAATTCTCGCAAAAACGACGTTATTTCTAATTCGACATATGTTGAAACAAAACGGTAAAACACGACCAATATAACGTTTTGTTTAGACATATGTCGAATTAGAGATGATGTCAATCATGCGAGAATTAGGCCCCCAGACGGCTACCAGCAAAATCGATATGTCGTTTCGAATCATGGCGTCATTATTAATAGCAAAAGGAACGACAATCAAAACGATGCCACTGAGAGTACTTCTACTCGGCTACCACTGATACTAAAGTATAATGTATCTCCTAAATATTATATCTACCACTGACCTCAAAGCGCAAACTGGGGGTGCTAGATTTCAATACCCGTCAACCCTTTAGGAAAAATATGCAATTGCGAAATTCAATTTAGTGATCCGAGCTTTCAATACTCAGCCCAGTAGTGACCTCACACTTGTGATGGTGGCTATAATTAAATACTGTCAATCATCATTGCAGGTACCAGGTTTATTCCCTCTAGTGGATTATTCGACAGCCGACTGGAACTACTTCACTGTCAACGATGGTTACTCGAGCCAGGGCCATAAGAGTGGGACCATCCATTTGACCCGTGGCAAAATGCTGGGCGGCTCCAGCGGAGCCAACTTTATGTTCTACGTGCGAGGGAATAAGGTCGACTACGAAAACTGGGTTGAACAGGGCAACGAAGGCTGGGACTGGGATAACGTCACTGCGTACTTCAAGAAAAGCGAACGCCTAAGAAACAAATTTATATTAAAAAGTAAATCGGGAAAATTGCACAATACCAAGGGATACCTTGGCGTCACCAGGCCGATGCGCCATGAAATAGATCCGTATCTTGAGGCTTTCAAACAAAACGGTCACGAAATTTTAACTGATATCAATGGCTACCGGCAACTCGGGTACAGCTACCCTCAATTTACTATCGACAATCGTATAAGGCAGAGTACAGCTAACGCCTTCCTCAGCCCTGTGAGAACCCGGCCTAACTTACACGTTTTGAAGAATACATTAGCAAGGAAATTGATTTTTGATGACAACAAAACAGCTACTGGAGTCGAACTAAGCACGCCTGATGGTGAAATAATAAAAGTCTCAGCTCGTAAAGAAGTGATTGTATCATGCGGTGCAATCAATAGTCCTCAATTACTGATGCTGTCAGGGGTGGGACCAGAAGAACACTTAAAAGACATGGGGATCGATCTGGTTTTAGATTCACCTGGTGTAGGCGCCAATCTACAAGATCATCCAACTGTCGTTGTACATTTAACTGGAAAAAAAGACCCAGCCTCGGCCATCGATAACATAAAATATTTCACAAATCTTGACAAATTTCCAATTGCACCTATCATGGGGCACGTCGCTTTAAATAAGTCACAAACATATCCCGACTACCAGGTCATAGCGCTCGCTGAGTCGGCTCGCGGAATTGGTGGTTCTGTAATAGTATGTTCCTTTATAATAGGTTTAAATGATGATATATGTGCAGCAACACTAGATGCAGGATGGGACAGACAGTCCTTGGCGGCTGCTGTTACTTTACTGAAACCTGAATCTAAAGGTAGGATACGGCTGAATAAAAACGACCCAAATGAAAAACCACTCATTTTTGCAGGCTACTACACAAATGAGAATGATTTAGACAAACATGTTAAGTGTGTGATGGATTATATCAGTGTGATTAATACGACGTATTTTAGGCAAGTTGGTGGAAGAGTAACTGAAGCCAAAATCCCTCAGTGCAGAGGTATAATGTTTGGTAGTTACAATTATTGGAAGTGTTATGTGTTGAATTTGGTGACTACTCTGTGGCATCCGGTGGGAACTTGTGCAATGGGTAGTGTGGTGGATGCGACGCTTCGTGTGCGTGGGGTGCGGGGGCTTCGCGTGGTGGACGCCAGTGTGATGCCTACCATCGTGAGCGGTAATACCAACGCCCCAGTCATCATGATAGCTGAAAAAGCTGCCGATATTATCAAACTTGACCATGGCGTTGATGTATATTAAAAAAAAATTAAGAATAGTACAATCATTATCTTGGTTTCTGCGCAAATAGGCATTGAAATAAAACTATCTTACGGATTTTATCGCGTTTATTTTCTATTTTATTTTCCCGACTTTTCGGCTGCTTTACAGCAACCATGGTTACAAACTTTGCTTAGTTTGGGATGATACAATGAGTATGTTGTCTAAAAAAGAATCTAGAATAGATTAAAATACCAATTTGACATCCTGCATAGTTCCAGCTACGCTTCGATGAATATTAAATGAACCGCGATTGGTTTAGCCGCCGCAATGTAATCAAGCCAAGACTCTGTTATGTGCATAATTACTTGATGGGTCCGGTGACGTCACGTTACGTAATAAATGAAGTTAGCCGTTCCCGCCCGCCCTATGGGAGTGCGTCTCACCGACGTGTAACGCTGTCGGTGGAAAATTGCAACGCATTCGTCTTAGCCTTGTCGATCGTGGTTAGATTAATCGGGTTAAATTAGTTCGACATTGCACATTGGACTTTATTTATGGACTACAAAGTGGGGTTTCCTTCTCTTTATTTTGATAATGTTATAGCAAACTCTCTTGCCAATACTAAAACAAACTGTATTACCTCACAGAGGAAGCCCATTTTGTAAACAACGCGAATAGATTACGCTTGCTAATATATTCGCGTTGTCGCATGCCTTTTGCCACAGATATTCAATCTATATGTATATTGGCTCAGAGTTCATTTCCGAAAACCAGAGTTCGCGGAGTCCTAATAGTAGTTTAAGTAGACTAAAGTATCGTCAGCTCGATTTTCGTTGACAAAACCGTCCGACAGTCTATGTGTAATCATTTTCGGTGTAACGGATAGTAACAGCAAAGGAGTCTTGTGTGCGTATAAAATTAGTTCAATTTAACCACCGGCCACTTTGATTAGCGCTCGTGCTGTGTGTAAATATGATTACTGTCTCAGCCAGGCGTTTCTCAGTAAAATTTGGCCCAACAATTCATTTTCGTAGAAAACACACTCGTTGTATAATCCCTAACTAAACAATACTATGAATACTGTACAATAGACTAAAGGCCATCCAAATTACACCCAAACTATAATTTTCCGCTAACAAGGATTGAACCCACAACCAACATATGGTTAACCCTTTAGCTGCAATTGTAGCAAATTTGCTACCGTTTATAAATACTACTTCCCAGGCCCTCATCGACAAAATTACTAGATACTACCGGAGGAAATAATTTTGAGCCAACCAGACATAGGCGCGGCCGTTGAAGAGTTAATAGCCTACGCTCGGAGTAGTCTGACTAACAAACCTCGGCAACTTTTGTTTTATTTTAACTTATTTGTTTTTTTACTTATTTAGTCTTACTTACAAACATCGGGAACATAAAAAAGTAAATAAACGTGATAGAATCCGTAAAATAATTTTATTTCAATTACTTATTTGTTCTTTTTTTTCAGTTGTCAAATTAGCCTGCTTTGATATGATATTTCGATTTACAATAATAAAAAAAATCTTATTTACAAATATACATACCAAAACGGTCGAACACGTCGCTAACACTTTCTATCAATTATTTTCAGCTTATTGTTTTCGTGATAGTGAGCTGTAGTTAACAGGGAATCATAAATAACCTATATTTCATAAAAAGTAAATGATCTGGAATAGCGTTTTTTTTTTCAGAACAGATTTTTTACGATCCTGTGGCTGATCGTGCCAAGTCTCGGGTTAAAATATAAATGGCTTTCCATATTTTCGTTTGGAATGAGACGGGTAATACGTTTTCCGATATGCAAAAATGATTTCACGAACATCTCTGAATTAAAGGACTCAAAAGAACCCAGCTCTAAAGGACTCAAACTATTTTCCATAGCAACTGTTTTTCCCAAAGATAATGGCAGTAGTGTTATGATATTCGCCGCTGTTTGGTTGTAATAGGGAATGACTATATTACCATTATATGGGACACATTCCTGTGATTGCGAGGGTATTTAGAGACCATAATCCACTACGCTATCTCAGTACGCGTTGCCAAACTCGGTACGGTTTCGGTACATTTCCAGTTGTTTAATAAAGAAACGAAATTCATTTATTCCTATCAATTGACAACTAATTTAGCAACGAATTACACCAACGCCTAGTCGAGTTATTTGATGCATGTTCGATTCTCAAATTTATTATTTTTGTAAAAGACTTTTACATATATTTCCGAGTCCAGTGTTGTAGTATGAATTTTTTTTCATTAATTTACACCATAAACTGATTATATAAGTATGTTAAGTGGATACTATTATTATGCATGTGATTTGCAATTTAAATTATAAATGTGTGAGAACGATCTTTTTTGTTTTATGGCTGAGAATCCTCTGTTATTCGGACGCGGAGTGGCGAAAATGATAAACCGACAACGCTCTGCGTCAATAAGGCCCTGTGCAAATAGGAGCGACAAAACGCGGGAAATCAATTTTGTTTACGTACACTCGGTGAAGGAAAACATCGTGAGGAAACCTGCACGTCTATAGAAAGGCGTGTGAAGTCCACCAACCCGCACTGGACCAGCGTGGTGGACTATGGCCCAAATCTCCCTCGTATTGAGGGGGAATGTGCCCGGTATAATGGCAATAGGCTCGCCCCCTATTACATTGGGACCAAAATACATCGGCGAAGTGTGGGCGCACTACAGTGCACCTCTGCCTACCCCTTCGGGGAATACAGGGGGTGATGATGTATTATTACACTCGTAAATGTAGTTTACACTGTTTAACAGAGTTGTAGATGTGCCCTAAGGTGACAACGAGACACTTGTGACAAATATTTATAAGTCTGTAACTAGAAACTACGAGTATGTTGGTTAAATATAGTCTACATTCAGGTAAACATGTACATATTGAGGGGCGAAAGGCTAATTGACTTAAGCGACATTTTTATAACTTAACAAGAGAGCATACTCATTCGACGCAGAAAACATCACTGATTCCAATTAACCATTCACCCCCCGATATCTGCTTCTGTACATCTGCCCAAAATATTATTTCGGACTTCTGATATACCCTTCATTTGTCAACTAACAACATATTTTGACTTGATATTCCAGTACATTCTGCCGGCAAACAATGAAGTAGAGTTCATAAACAAGCCTGCGCAAAGCGAAGTTACCACTTGAAGGACGAAAAATACATTTGTTACAATACACAGATGTCATCTGTGCTTTTGTCTCGTCCCGTCTCCTGGGAGGGGGACTTTTTCGTCGCTATATAAAATGTCTTTGAATAAAATATTGTACGCAAAACTCTGTAACTTGCTTTTAGTGTGTACTTTGAATTTTAAAGTCAAATACTTCTTTGAGATACGTGTACTTTTTGTTGTTCAATGTAAACAGATCGTCAACTTTGCATATAACTATAAATTAGATGCCTACTAGCTAGCTGTACCCACGAATTTAGGAATGCCAATTATTTTTCTAAAATAAAATAAAAGTACTGTTTATAACATCAGCTATCTGCTAGTCTAAGTCACATCAAAGCCGGTGCTGCCCCTTGGGAGCTTACCCGATACAAACAAAAATGTTTAAAAAAAATGTGTTTTCTTTATATGTAGGTAGATACCGTACCTATATATTTTGAAACACATGTAGTAAAACGCTTTTATATAGATATTACAAACAGACACTTAAGTTTTATTATTTGTATAGATGTTTGGATGCGGAAGTAAATGTTTCATAATTATCCTTAGTTTGGGCGTTACACGTTACAATGTCACGAGCTAACGAAACCCCTTACGTTATGTTACGTTTTGTTATTCATAAAATTACCTTAATCCTGCGTCATTATGCTCGCTATTAGCGGGTTTTACGGCTCGGTTTACGGCCGAGCAAATGCACAATCCGTGTTGGGAATACGCGCGCGGCGCACGCGACTTTCATGTGAAACGTTCTAAGTGACTTGCTATGTAACCTCTGAAATTTTACTAATATATGCTTATGGTATTGACCTACCTACGATACTTACTGACCTAAAACGTTGTGTTGAGGAAATAATATGGATATATGGCTAATTATAATATCGCTATATATACGTTATATCGATAGGCTCCGTAGTTAAAATGGGCGTCCCCCAGGGATCTATTCTAGGTCCGTTCCTATTTTTAGTCTATATAAACGACTTACCCCTGATAATTCAAAACAGGGCGAAAATAGTGCTATTTGCCGATGATACCTCTTTGATTTTTAAAGTAGGTAGACATGTAAATAATTTTGACGAGGTGAATGACGCTATCCTTCAGGTCCATAATTGGTTCACTACTAATAATTTAGTATTAAATAGTAAGAAAACAAAATGTATACGGTTTTCCTTGCCAAATGTTAGAAGTAGTGATTGTGACGTAGTAGTAAATAGGGAGAAACTTGAATTCTTTCATGAGACTGTTTTCTTAGGGATTACGCTTGACTCAAAGTTACAATGGGGTCCACACATTAGAACTCTAGGAAAGCGCCTCAGCGCTGCTGCCTACGCTGTCAGAAAGATCAGACAGCTAACTGATGTAGACACCGCGAGAATAGTTTATTTTAGCTACTTTCACAGTATCATGTCGTACGGTATTCTATTGTGGGGTAGGGCCACTGATATTGAGTCCGTTTTTATTTTACAGAAGAGGGCCATTAGGGCCATCTATACTTTAGGTAGTCGCGACTCCCTAAGAGAACTCTTCAAAGATATCAACATAATGACGGTCCCATGCCAATATATCTACGAGAATATCATGTACGTAAGGAAAAATTTACATCTGTTTCGAAAAGTAGGTGATGGCCATCATTTTAACACTAGAAATAAAGATAAATTAGATCAACCACACTTTCGACTGGCGAAAATTCACACATCTTTCATGGGGTACTGTGTCAAATTTTATAATATAATTCCCCCTAACGTCATTAACCTAAATGAAACTAAATTTAAAACTTGCATTAGACATACACTATGCAGGCGCGCATACTACACAATAGGTGATTATTTAGAGGATAAACACGCTTGGTCAGGCGGTGGTCCGGCTCCACAGGAACTCATTTAAGGGATTTTAGCTATTTGTCCCGTTTTCCTCCTCCTTCCAACCTTTAAATCTTGTCCAACACGTAGTTTGTTTAGTGATTTAATTATGTTTTGAGAATGTATAGCCTCATTAACTTTATATTGTATCATTGTTAATTAAGAGAAACACAAAAATGTAAATCCTTATTTGAAAAAAGCAACCATGGAGTTTCTTGCCCATTCTTCTCCATAGGAAATGCATTCCGAATGGGTGGTAGAGCTACTATTTTTACTATTTATTGACGATTCATAAGTGCCTGTATTGGTTTATATGAATAAAAAATATTCTGATTCTGATTCTGTTAACTTGACATGTGTGTATGTGTTTACTACATAAAAGCTAGATAAATGTTTAGCTCGAGTTGCTACTAGGTACTACAAAATTAGCATTTTTTTATATATAAAAGAAGGAGTATAATCTGTACCTATGACTAAATGTAATTCCTATTTGTCTCGTGTCTGTAGTTTTCAGTTCCAATAAATATCAATACACTAATTATTTATTTAAAAAAAAAAAACTGTCGCCAGAACTAGACAAATCTTGTACCATAGAATGGAATACGGCGACCCCAGTTAGATTAGGTCAAATACAATTTCCGATATTTACCACTGGTGGGAATCAAACGCCCAAACACCCGGTGAAGTGTGCCAAGCGAGACACTAGACAAAACCGTCACCGTTAACTTATTTAAGCTCTAAAATAAGTGTACTTATATTCGTTAGTCGACAGCGTCTACGTAAACTATCTGTAAAACTGATTGTAAGTTCTAGGGTGGTTTATACGGGCGCTTTACAATTTACCATACAAAATTACTAGATGTTTCAAGACATTGTGAAAAGTCTGATCGAAACATCCGGTGATCAGAACGCTGGAGACTATTTCGCACAGCACATCAGCATTGCCATTCAATGTGGCAATGCTGCCAGCGTTCTGGGCACCCTACCGACCGACAGTGGTGGGGGGCTGTGGGGTATTTTTTTTTTTTCTCTTATAGTGTTTACTTATACTTAATTGGTACACTTTGTTTAATATAAATAAATATGTACTCTGTAATAAAAATAAAACTAGAACATAGCTTCAATTCCTCTCATTTTGTTTGAAATCTGAATATGACAGGCTTATGTGGAATGCGTTTACACTCAAACGGTATCGGATTAATTGGCTGCTAATTAGCGGTACATAGATGCAATTATCTCGGCTTTAAATCCAGTTAAACTCTAACCATTTCAGTTCAATCAGTCAATAACATGATTACTGACAGTTTTATAGGGAAACTAACAATTACCTTCCACACCGTTCACATAGAAATTATGAAAAATGGAGCTTAATTACCTCTTATAATATTGGATATGCTGGTGAAGGTCCCGTCAAACTTGGTTCAGCCGTTCCAGAGATAACTCAGAATAAACAGATAGGCAGGCAGACTGACAGTTGGTATACGTACAAAATATACTTTCATATACATTTAGTACAAATCTATTATATTGACATTACAAACAGACACTTTAATTTTGTTTATTTGTATAGATTTCAGCATTACGAATCTGAAGTAATATTTCAGGTACATTTTTAGGGTTCCGTACCCAAATGGTAAAATGGGAACTCTATTACTGAGACATCGCTGTCCGTCCGTCCGTCCGTCCGTCCGTCCGTCTGTCACCAGGCTGTATCTCATGAACCGTGATAGCTAGAGAGTTGAAATTTTCACAGATGATGTATTTCTGTAGCCGCTATAACAACAAATACTAAAAAACAGAATACAATGAATATTTAAGGGGGCTCCCATACAACAGACGTGATTTTTTGCCGTTTTTATAGATAATGGTACGGAACCCTTCGTGCGCGAGTCCGACTCGCACTTGGCCGGTTTTTTTTCTAACAAGGCGGACAGATGAGACCGTACGCATGACACAGTGAAGGCTAAGCTAAGGTTTGGAAACCACTAAGGGCGACGTATGCCAGTAGCCGCTATCCTGTCCAAAGATACATGAAGAAGCGACTGAAGCAGTCTCATAGTAATATTTCGACTAAATGCGCTCATTCTATCTCAGTCGAGGTCTGTTTACTGCCTCCATACATCTCAGTTCAAATCCTCGCATGGTTCACCCCCAAATGTTGTTTTCTTTGCTATTAAGATATAAATAAGACGGCATTGTTGCGACGATCGCTGTCTAGTTATGGACATTTTTTTCTTTGGCACACTTCCTTCTTTCCTACCCAGAAACACAACTATCGATAAAGACCACATTCAATACGCGTTTTACTGTAGTATCTGTACATTGCTGCACTAAAAAGGAGTAATGGAAGGGAAACTGGTGATAGTATCGTATGATTTTCACGTTTTGGGTACAGGATTTGTGGTCAAGATAAGACCCAATGAGTTGTGACAAAATTGGCTGTCGTGTTTATTGTGGCCGTTGCCAGATATAAAATGCTTTTGGCCGAGTGTTTCGTGGGCTGATCGGGGCTATTGTGAGGGCAGTGCGGACCATTACCGGACCATATATTTGCCTCCGGACACCATCCAATGGAAAGAAAGTGAAGTTATCTTTTTTTGTATTTTTTTATATGCTATCGGAATTCACATTACTATGTGTATGTAATATTATATTGCAAACCCCAAATTAGCATTATAATAGGTTATTTTACTGCAACTATCGTTGTTGATAGTTTATGATTGCAATTTAAACAAGTATTGTAATGAATTCAATGTAGAGTTCATCTCAGGCTTGATCTTAGAGAAAGGATAATTTGTAAGACAAAAGAAAGGTGGGGGGCTGGGGGGTGTGGCACTCTTAAAATCGATACTATAGATGACTTGAGGCAAAAGGCAAAAATTACTTGAGAGATACAATTATGAACAATCTTAGTCCAATTCGAAGTTGATAATTATTTTAAAGTTCCGTCGCCTGACGTTGTTAGTATAAACATCGCCCTGCACCCGCTGCGACGAGCGAGTTAACTTAACTTTATTTGAAAATGTACTCTGTCTCAATATACATAAAGATTGAATTTCCGTGGTAAAAGCCACGCGATCACGCGCCAAAATGTTCTCGCGTCATCAATGACATGTCGTTAAAAAAAGGTGCTTCTGCTAATAGTTAATACAGTTCGTTTTGGATTTGGCGCAGTTTGGATGCTTGGCTGGACCGGAGTAATCTGATTGCTGCTCTGTTGACTGTCTTCAATCATCCATCAACTTTTGGTGACCCTTTTGATAATAAAGTTTCGATCCCTTATAGCAGATAAATACTAGTAAGGGCCTATTCACGATACCTTCTGTAAGCCGACAGCTCGTGTATACGCTAACTGCTACCATAGATATACACGTCTGTTCCTTTTAAGCCCGTGATAGTTGACTAGCCAAAGAGTAACTTAGTTACTACTGATTACTTCGATTTTTGGCGATTTTAAAAAAGCTATTTAATTAAATTATTTGCCTACTGAGTGTCTTGCCCAATTTTTAGGGTTCCGTACCCAAAGGGTAAAACGGGAACCCTATTACTGAGACTTCGCTGTCCGTCCGTCCGTCTGTCACCAAGCTGTATCTCATGAACCGTGATAGTTAGACAGTTGAAATTTTCACAGATTATGTATTTCTGTTGCCGCTATAACAACAAATACTAAAAAACAGAATAAAATAAATATTTGAGGGGGCTCCCATACAACAAACGTGATTTTTTTAGCCGTTTTTATAGATAATGGTACGGAACCCTTCGTGCGCGAGTCCGACTCGCACTTGGCCGGTTTTTTTTTTTCAGTCAAAGTCGCGCTTCGATGCGGTAATAGCTTTTAAGGAAAAAATCTAAAGTTGAAAATTCTTAATAATAATTAAATCTAATAACTACACGAATGATACTGATGTTATTTAAACAATTTCATACTTAATTAGAAAGAAGACTAAAGATCATTTATTTCGTGGCACTAGTGATATCTGTTGATAAAGGCAGCTAACAAAGTGTTGTTGCCAGCTCCCCTCCCCTCCCTCCAGTTGTCTCGTTTAAGTCGAGGCCGCGTTCGATTCAGTTATATTGCACTTCCGAGGCGTTTCTGTAAAAACAAACCAATCTATTTTTTATAAATTCATATAAAACCACGCGATTGGCGAAGCTCCACAAAGTTCTTTTTTAATAGAAACAGTTTTTGTTTAAAGAATTTTCATTATTATTTTAATACCACTGTGTTTGCGGGTTCTCGTTTTCACATTGTTGTTCTTTCAGTATTATTTCAAACAATTCCTAAAGTTTCCGCTGTCAGTAACAAGATAGCACTTAAGTTTCCAAGACTCAGGTAGGTAGCTATCCTTTGAGCATTGTGCGGTTTTCTCGAGAATTAGGCATTAACTAGTTGGACAAGTTTGTTAGTGTTTAGTGAAAGGAGAGTGTAGACATGCTCTAAATTTGAGAACATCCTTATACTAGGTAACAGTATGTTTAAACTTAATCCTCGTATTCTGCTGCTTGACTAGTTTTGTTCACGTATAATGGAACGCAACCCTATATCATAATCTGTGCCAGCACGGTATCCACCATTTTCAAAAATCCGTCATCCGTATTACTATATTCTTGAATGCATATTTTCATTAATATATTATCAAAATACACGTTGCCAAAGAGCATATAAAAACAAAGCGCTAATAAACATAAAGAAGGAATATCTGGGGTAAAAGCCATGCGACCAAGCGAATAAATTCAACTTATCGATGACATTTCGTTGAAAAATATGCTCTTTCGTTGAGTTAATAGAGTTCACTTTGATATTGGCAAAATTTGTTCAGGGTTATATGAGTCTATTGTGGAATGGTTATAGGTAACTGACTGTCTATTTGATTACCAAATTTACGTCTCATAAAAAAAGATCTCGTAGTTTACGTACCAACAAATAGGTGACGATCAAATTTTATGTGAAAATTAACGTTATATTCGTTGATTTTACGTACCTAATTTATCCCAAATTACTTATGGGATATTTTATGACATGTCGTAACTATCGGGCGGTGAAAGGTCCCTATGGGAATAACATTATGTTATAACTTTGTTAATTGAGTTTCGCGCCTCTTGAGCGTCAAACATTATACAAACTTACTGTCAAATTTGTTAAACATGTTTAACCCATTTGCAATGAAATTGTCAGTTCTCTTCCGGTAAAAGGCTGTTTTAAGTGATTTGTTTATTGATCGGTAATTCTTTAAATTTGGCAAGTCAATTACAAACATCAAAATTAAAAAAATCTTTATAAATAAAATAAAAAAGCCTTTTATTTCTTGCTTTTAACAAAGTATATCTAGTATTTATAACTTAAGAGAAAAATATCTAATCTAATCTAGTCTAGTTTATTATTTTTTAATCTAATCTAGTTATAAATAATTTTAATCTAATTTAGTTTTAATCTGCAAGAACCCCGGTTCGGGTATAGGCCTCCTCCATCATCATCAAAAAAAATCTTTATATTGGGACAAAAATACATCGGTGAATTATAGGTGCACTGTAGTGCTCCTCTGCCGATCCCTTCGGTGTCTACCGGCATGAAGATGTTCATAAATTTGAATACCTGTAAGTATTTTGTGCATTTTCTAACAGATGATGTTTCATAAAACAAAATTAATCTTGGATGATAAATTCAAACTGAAACATTCCTTTTGTACTTTTACCGCGTTTTGTTACAAACATCACAATGAGAAGGATTCCGCCAGACTTCCTTTGTGCTCTCCCGGAGAGCCGGCAGTGGACGACACGCATGGACGTAGAGCCTATTATGGAACATCTCTAGATGCAATGTAGAGATAGCAAATCGTATGAATAAATTGTATTTTATTTTACAAACACGAGTAACTGGCAACGTTTCGGGTGGTATTAACCTTCTACAATATATAGGCGTGATGATATATACTTTTATTAAAATTTGGATAAAATTAATTACGAGTAAAATATTTTTACGAACCCCGTTATAGCCGTTTTCTCTATTCGTAATATTAATGTATCTCCTATCTTATGTTATCACAACTTGCCTAATAGTTACAGATGCGACCCTTACATTGCTACTAGAAGATTCAAGGTTCGATTCCTAACTTGGTCTGCAACTATTAACAAGAGTCCACTTCTAGCTTAGTCGGAAGAGCTAACGGGACTATTAATAACGATTACCTTACATTACTAGTAAACTTATTTTTTAAAAGTTTGAAAAACTTTAACCTACTACGGACTCCTCCTATTGTTGAAGTCGGTTAAAATGTAGCCTTATTTACCTGGGCTATAATAACGATTGACATATACATACATACATAAACTATACCCCTTCCAAAAACCATAACCCTTCTGGCTTCGCCGTAGTCAGGTAAAAAACAAAATCACAAGCCTCTCTACCAACACATACTCGATATCTTTACGTAACACTCGAACTGATATTGAATTTGAATGCTTACTTTGTAACTAAATCCGAAGTATAAATTTCAATAGAATCAAACTATTGGAAAACCAACGTTACAAATATATAGTATAAATACTTCAGTAGCTCTATTACGAGTTTGTTTGAACGCTCATCGCAAGGGTCTGGGAAATGTGAATATCCTGAAAATCGTAGTTAATTAACTTACTACTATAGGCAATGTAGGACTTCACCGTGTAACTTTCGTGCTGACTTCAGATATATTATATAACTATACTAGCTGACCTGGCTAACTTCGTACCGCCTTAGAATTAGTGACATACGAAAGCAGCACCACCTACCGGGTCCAATTGTGAATCTAAACCCTCCAGGGCGCCACCCAAACATTCAAATCAGTCCAGCCATTTAGGAGTTCAGTGACACGTACAGTAGAATTATATATATAAAGATATATATATGAAAACGAATCCCTATTTCCCGACTTTACCGATTTCATTCAACTTTTTTTATAAGTTTTCTAATACTTTGTATAAAGTAGGTACTTATGGAAAAAAATAAGGGTTCGTACATTTCGCGCGTACGAAGTGGCGAGCTCAGCGAGTATGATAATAAACCTAAACTATATATCCTGATGTCTGGGAAGGTAGTTATACAATTTCCCACACAAAAATACTCAACATAGTAATGCTGTACTAGCTTAATAAGTTTATTCCTAGCCGCGTGGGTTCGCACCGTACACGATGCACATGAGTAACATATCTGAAGTCAATTTGTACTTCAATCAGTGAATGAGATTGAGTCACGAGCGTGCTAGCATGGTTTATTTCAGCTCAACAAACTGATGTATACGATGGATATTACATAGTACATTCAAACTTACTAAACAACAATTCTGTAATGTTATTGACTATAGAAAAAGTTCATTGTTCATTGAAATGAAATTGACAGCGCGAGCGAATTTTAAAGCATATGGGTGTGACTTCACCACATAAATTCAATCTTTATTTATATCGACACGGACCATATGTATCGAAAAACATGTTTATTTATGTTACCATCGAAAAATTATAGAGGTACGAGTTACTTAATACCCGAGGTGAGATGTCATAGCTTTCTGTAAGTTGTTCCGCTGGCGGCTCGCAGCACGTCCGCCGCCTCCAGCTCGCGGCTATTGTTACCAGCAGATGGTGCGCCGCCAATTCCCACCGATAGTTTTGCCAGTTTTAAATTTATAGTTTGCATTTCACTTCGGGAATATAGTGTTATTCTGCGAGAGGAATGTTTTGACAGGTTCGATCGAATAGGGGCGTACTACTATTTTTTATATAATTGATTGAAACAAACATAATCATATGTATATATAAGTTTCGCTCATTAATTGTGCAAATCTTATTATACAGCTTTAGAAATAAATGACGTCTTGTAGAAACCAAGAAGTTTGGATTCGAGATTTGGAGCGTAATTCTCACATGATTGACATTATCACTATAAGATCCTAAACCAAGTTTTAATAGAACAATGCCAATACCAGAGTTATTGGACTGAAAATTATTAATAATCACATTTTATTAGTATTAAAAATTTACATTATAAACAGACTGTAGCCGCAAATCGATCAAGATGTGTAGGTATCTTGTTGTGAAAAAAGTAAAGGTCTTTGTCAAGCAGTTACATCCTAAAGGCATATAGAAATACTATATCGACGAATATTTCAATAAATAATGTTTTCAAACAATTCTAGCATTTGTGACAATAAATAACAATATTGTATTGCAAAATACCAGCTCAGCTATGTGTGTTTTAGTATTTGTTGTGTAACAAAATCCCTTTATTAAATAACTGACGTCAATACACACGTGTATGTACCAACTTCCTAGTGCAGACACAAGCCAGACTCTACACGAAGGCTTTTACCGTAATGACGCCGCCCGCCCTACACTCGCCGCCCGGCTCTCGCTAGCCGCCACCCGCCCACCGACCGCAGTGACGTACGCTCAAAAACTTAATTGAGTTTACTCGACCACTGAGTTCACTTGATTTAAGTGGAAATACCGTGTGAAGTTGGAGTCAACACGTGAACAGGCACCCTTGGGAGACAACTCGCCTTGAACTCAAGGGAGGTAGTTCAAATCCCGGGCTTGCACCACTGGGATTTTTTGATTGCATGTGTTAATGCCTTTGTCCATAATTAATAACACTATTGTTGAACGTTGAACTCCATTGTATGGTACTCATAGTACATATATTGCTAAGTTTGTGACCGTACAATGAGTATAGATAGATAACTCTTAATTCTACCACCTCTTAAAGTAATACAAACTACGTAATCATTTACAAAACATATAACACACATAATCCGAAAACTGAAACAAATAAATGGCACCTAGTCTACTGATCCCCAATACACTTTCCCTGTATCCATTAGCAGGGTTCACCATAACAAAAAAGCACTGTGCCTTGTACTGAAGAAGAAAGTTATTAAGCAAAAGCACGGCTGCATAGTAAGATTTCGGCATGTTTACTATTATTTTACTGTTCTTCTTTATTTTCATATGTGCACCTTAATTTTTTTTTATTTAGTAAGGGTACAAAATGTTTTATTTTAAGCAACCTTTTATCTTATAATTTTGCATTTTTTAAATAATAAAGCTCATAATAAAAAAATTAAAAAACTACGTATACCATATAAATTTAAAGTGTTATAATGGGCGGCCTTATCATTAAGTCTCAGTATGTGTCGTTCGATAAGTTACAAAAAGAAAAACACATTAAATGTGTATGATATTTCCGACCAAGCTTTCGGCGATTGCAGTTTGTGGGACTTTTCGCTATGTAACTATTTTTTTGTCTGATATATATTTGTGCATAAACCAGCGATGGGCCGGTGCCAAAGGATGACCGCGACCAGATAAGCCGACCATTACTGTGACGTTAATAGGCACAACGATTAATGGGTAACAGTTACATAAGTTTTTAAAACAACCCCCGGCTGCAGATTTATGACGCTAACTCTACTGCGGGGTTAACATTTGAAAATAAAACACCAATAGCACAAACTTATAAAGCTTGTATCTACAATTGGACATGGGATAATGACATGTGTTTTACGAAATGATTTAATATAATGGAATAAGATGAGGAATGACTACACTTCTGCTCGTTTGCCACCCTATCTCATAAAAAAACTCGCCAAAAATCAGGTATTGCCAGTTTTAAATAATTAATAGCAATGAGAAATTCGATAAATTTAAGTTTTATGATTCACATTCCTTGATTCAAAAAAAATGCTGCATGATTAATGTAAAAAAACCTGCCAAGCGCGAGTCGGACTCGCGCACGTAGGGTTCCGTACCATTATCTATAAAAACGGCAAAATAAATCACGTTTGTTGTATGGGAGCCCCTGTAAATGTTTATTTAGTTCTGTGTTTTAGTATTTGTTGTTATAGCGACAACATAAATACATCATCTGTGAATTTCAACTCTCTAACGATCACGGTTCAGGAGATACAGCTTGGTGACAGACGGACGGACGGATGGACGGACAGCGAAGTCTTAGTAATAGAGTTCCCGTTTTACCCTTGGGTACGGAACCCTAAAAACTACTTTCATCCGATAGGTTACGAGAGTGTTCTTATAAGAATTTTCTATATTCCTTTTGAGGTACGAAACCTTAAGACGTATTAAATAAAAATAGTATAAAACATAATTTGTGTTTAAAGCTCTAGGGTGCCACTATATGAGACAAAGTAAGGTTACATAACATCTGAGGCGCAATATTTTATTCAAAGACATTTTATAAACTAGGCTCTGTGTAAAAGAAGTGTGCCTCGTGGGAGGTGCGGCGCTCGAGATACAATATCTGAACATGAGGTACAGTCGGCGGAAATAATTACATCACGTCTTAAGAAATGCACCTTTTCAAAGCTCCGTGCCGAAACTTTTCTTAGAAATTAAGATACGTATATATACATACATACATACATCATCACGCCTGTATTCCCCGAAGGGGTAGGCAGAGGTGCACTGCAGTGCGCCCACACTTCGCCGATGTATTTTGGTCCCAATGTAATAGGGGGCGAGCCTATTGCCATTATACCGGGCACACAGGTTTCCTCACGATGTTTTCCGTCACCGTTTCTTAGCAAGTGATAATCTCAGATGAAAATGAGATTCGCACATGGAACCCAGAGGTGCGAGCCGGGGATAGAACCTGCGCACTTTGATTGCAAAGCCTGCGTTCGACCACTCGGCTACCACTGCTATATACGTACGCTTCAAATTTTTGCTGCTGATTTGAACCTTAGCAAATGTTGTGCTGGCGAGTTTCAAACATAGCTAAAGGTATTGCTGTCTTGCATAGCCTTAAGTATTGTCTTGCATAGCTTTAAGATCAGGTGTGAAATCGGACATTAAGTTTAATATTATCAACATAAATTTATATATCAACAGCCTATATAATATAAGATTTCGGGCACTATGAGGCGTCAAGTCTCGATCGTCAATTGTTTGCCAATTCCAAAACGGACCCTGCACTTCACTACATAAAGATGGAATTTCCGTGGTAAAATTGTGAAATAACTGTTAAATATAGTACACAATATGTTTATACGAACTGTACCACAGTATTATTAGCACGCAAATTGTAGAGCATAATATTTGTCATTGTGTGAACTACGAAGAGTTCCCCAACAGCGTATACCGAGTCCTAATTCCACGATTCTAACGGCATACCAATTTATGCAACCTATTAAAGTAAATAAAAATAAATTCTTAAACTTGACTCCCTCCTTTAAACTTAATTAGCATCACCAAAGCAATGCTACAGTAATTCCCTGAATATACCAATGTGTTTTATGCTAATATACATAAAGTTGGAATCTCTGTAGCACGCAACAACGCGACTAAATTATCTCCAATCGTCGATAAAAAAATTGCTATTTTACAGAGTAAATTAAGTTAGTTTTTCAAAAATTGGTAGCGCAAACTTTGACGCGTCTATTACCGTAGGCTTTACTGGGAGCCGCGATACAGAAAACGGAGTCGTTTAATTGTAACAACCTCGTTATGGTTCCTGGTATAGTCGTTGTGAGTCGCGAGCGCGCTCTTATCTGATACATACTGACTGTACATACTTTGTACAGTCAGTATGTATCAGATAAGGCATTGATATGATGTATATTTAACTGGGCCATCGACCATCTAACCATTGAGTTTCATGCCGGCTCTATTCATAGGAAGAAGAAATCAGTGGCCTAATTCTCGTAATCAGAACCGTAGCGACATCGTAGCGAATTAGCCGTTGATGTCGTTTTCGTATTCTCATCCATCGATCAAGTTTGAACGACACCGATTTAATAATCGTTTCGTTGAGTGCCGATAAGTGGTATTCAGATACGTCGATCGCCCTTTAGTTGTTTGCCAACTGTGGCTTTTCCGTATTCTTATAACAAAACGACATTACAATCAATCGCGTGCCAACGGTTAAACGTCAAATATTCCGATTGAAAAGCCGATGAGCAAACGTAAGTTATTGGCGACGACTTGCATTTCTTGTACGGTGTTTAATAAGAAATATACAAAGAAATGAGTCTCGGAGTAGCACATTTCCTTCGGGATGCGGCTGCAAGAGAAGACCGAAGGAAAATACGTGTGAGACGGAACCAATTGAGGAGTTTGAGGTGGGATTCATTCCAGACGACTGAGAGAGACTTCATTAAGACATTTCGTCTCAGCAAAGAAGTCGTGGAATCTCTCATTGAAGATCTCCGTCCTCTCATACGTAGAGAGTGTAGACGATATATGTATAAATGATTTATGAATAATTATATGTAAATACTAGCTGTGCCCGCGACTTCGCCCGCGTGGACTTTAGGGAGATTACCCGGAAATATGGGTATTATATTTTTCCCGCGGAACCCTAATGCTTTTTCTAAAATTAAAGTAGCCTAAGTTACGCCTTGGAACGTCAGCTATCTGTCAGTCCCATTGAAATCGGTTCAGCCGTTTAGAAGTTTACCTCAAACAAACAGACAGACAGACAGACAGACAAAAAAATTTAAAATTGCGTTTTCGTTATAGGTATCGTATATACTTTCATACGCATTTGGTAAAAAGGTGTTATTTTGATATTACAAACAAACACTCCAATTTTATTTATTTGTATGTATGTATAGATGTATAGATAAACAACGTCGGACAACACATACTATAATATCAACGTAGACTTCTATGATATCGAATATCTTCTTCTTTTTATTCTTACTGTGGAAATCATTTTTGAACTGATATACAAATGTGGTTTTTTCCGAACTCCGATATTGACGTCCTTAAAAATATCAATATATCGTGTCTGATATTTTAAGAAATATCAACAGGTTCTACCCTGGTACGAGCAGAAAAATCTTCTTGCACTTGAACTTAGAGAAGCGACACTCCAGCGTTTTGTGAATAAATAACCACATTTTTGGCATTGCTCCTTTGTACCCGAACTTCTAACCCGGTTGTTGCACGGCTGTTATCTAGGTACTTTAGTGATATTTTTTACCTGGTTTACGACACTGGTATTTTTACATACTCGTACTTGAAAGCCCTAATATTGTATTTTGCTAGTATATCACAACCCTACTTTGAAAATAATAAAGTGACAAGTGGAATTTTGAAAATTATTCGTTTTATGCCTAATAATTAGAAAAACTGGTTTTTCTTTAACAATTTGTTTTTACATTTATTTATATAATTTAAAACGTTATATAATTTGATATTTGCGACAAAAATCGCGATATTTACTTTAAAATATGTTTTGATAACTTGGCAGATAGCAGGAAATGTATCTGGCAACGATTGCTGAGCGTTGGTTATCATTCGATTCTATTGAGTTATAGTTCTATCAAATTGCGTTCAAGTGACACGTGAATACCATTTTTCGATAGCATTTCAGCCGAACGACGTTTAGCTTACAGCCGTATTTAGATTATTTGTAATTACGAGAATTAGCCTACAGAACCGGTGCTAGATTCTGACTATTCAGTTATCCACTTAATGTAAATATAGGTAAAAAAAAATGCGGTCCATTGACCTTTGCCGGTGAAAGGAATTGCACTCGCAGACATCCAGTGCAGTCGAGCGGCCTACGCATAAATAAAGAGATCAAGTCGTCTTCGAAAAGAAAATGTTTAATATAAGTTATACAGACATCTTACTCGAACAAAGTAACTACAACATCGGCAAATAAAATATTTTATTTGCAATATTCAAGCATTTAATATCGCGGACAGAATGTGGTTGTACATACTATGTTAACTTACTAACGGACGCGCAAAATATGGACGGCGATGCGAACGTTAACAAAAATCGTCTCCAAAAACCTAGGTGCATTAAAATGATAGAAATAACCTATATTTATTTCATTTCGTGTAGGTGCTGATGTACCTCGTCACTACGGCTGGTAAATTAGTGTAAATGAGGTATTAATATCATTGAAAGAATGCAAGTATTAGCACCTTATTTCTCCCCTATAAAAATTATATTCGACCCCTACTGTGGAGGTCGAAGTCAAAGTCAAAGTCAAAGTGATAGTTAGAGAGTTGAAATTTTCACAGATGATGTATTTCTGTTGCCGCTATATCAACAAATACTAAAAACAGAATAAAATAAAATATTATAGGGGGCTCGCATACAACAAACGTGATTTTTTTGCCGTTTTCATAGATAATGGTACGGAACCCTTCATGCGTGAGTCCGACTCGCACTTGGCCGGTTTTTTTTTTGTAATCCCTATTGGGAATAAAAATATTTTTCAAAATCGTTTTTTTTAACTCCGGAAATATGCGTCAGCCCGGATTACAAGAGTAACACTCGTATTTCAGTGCCAAAAAATAGTTTTTTTTTTTCCTGGAACAACACCGTAGGCGAATAGTATGTAATAGCGACTCTCACTTCTCGTCCCATCATCTGTACAAGCCATAACTCTTATGGTTATCAGCTAATATTCCATTTTATTATATTTGGGTCCGGGTTATATAGTGTGTAACGGTCTTACGCCTTGCCCTCACAGACCCGTCAAAACGTATGCGATTAATATTTTTGACACATCAAAAAGAACTGTAATAACTTATGGAAAAAGCTCACACACGAAATATTATTTAAGACGCAAACTAATTTGGACTCTTGGTTGCGAGCACAGAAATTTAACCTTTATGTATATTTTGCACAGAGTACATGTTTTAACGAGAGGCAAGTTATTCCCTCGCCTTCGTATGTGCAGGGTGTACACGTCCCATTCCCGGACGAAGGCCTGTCGCATAGAATTTGAGTGGAACGATAAGTGTCGAGTTCGAAATGAATTTGAGGTAGTGTTGGGGCGGTCCCAGAAGTGGGATAAATTGATACTTGGGCTAAAGTTTTTTTTAAGGGGTGGGGTTTTATTGCAGTATAAGGACCCATACAGTTTATACAGCACCTATATATATAACGTTGCAAAAGTTTTCTACAATATAATTGTAAATAAATAAAAAATAGTCATACAACACATACTCATCGTTTGATCCCAAAGTAAGCATAGCTTGTACTTTGGGTACAATGGACTGGAGGCGATTTCAGTTGCACTCAGACCAAGGCAAATTCTGGAAAAGTCATTTATGAAATTTGCCACTAACGGGAGTTGAACCCGTGACCACCTGGTTTAGTGAACCGAGCGTCCACTAGACCAAGCCGTCGCCAAAAGTTCATCTTTTCATGAATTAAGGTGTAAAAGATGGGGGAAATGTTGAAAATAAAAATGGGAACCGAAGTGAATACCATGAAAAAATCATTTAAACTAATTTTAAAAAAAATGTCAGAAAAGGAAGGACCCTCCCGACTAGACGGGTGTTGTGTCTGGTGGGCTACTGCCCGACGGTCGTTGTCGGGTTCTTGTTGTGCAATCGCTCGGATCGCTTTAATATCGCGATGCAGGATTCGTTCGTATGCGGCGAGGTAGATGTCGCTACAAAATGTTTGGACCGCTTTGACCGGCTGGACTCTTTTGACCGCTTCCCTTATTGGTCACAATATGGAATCATCTATTCCTGTTAAGCGTACGACATCAACAATATTTAATTTCAAAATTGGAATATAACATTTTATATATGTAGGTACATTGCGTGAGCCCATTCTGTATCCCATCGGAAATAAACTCGAAAACTAACTAAAATGAATTTAGTTGGGGTCGCTTCGTGCTGGTTACGCCGCATGTCGCGACCGCCGCCTCGGGGGTCATAAATTCCGCCTAAATTATAATTTACTCGACTAAACTACACGTTGCGTACTTCATAACGATATTATTAAACAGTGTTTGTTCTTAGTTTAACCATAATAATGTTAAATAGTTAGTTGTAAAGTGACAATGTGACATTAGTATCTAGTTCTAGAACGTTGGTTAGTATAATCACATTGAGAAAACAAAATGTTTGGCAATACCAAATGTATTCTATAACAATATACATAAAGATTATATTTCTGTGGTAAAAGGCACGCGACCACGCGTCAATATTTGATCGCGCTCTCAATTACATTGAAGACTGAGCTTTGCTTTCATGAGTCCACTTTGGTATAGGAAAAAAATTTGCACCGCGCGTCTTCAGAGGGGAAATTCTCGCAAGGTCGACCATCATCTCTAATTCAAAACGAAAATACCGGCCAAGTGCTAGACAGACTCGCGCACGAAGGGTTCCGTACCATTATCTATAAAAACCCGCCAAGTGCGAGTCGGACTCGCGCACGAAGGGTTCCGTACCATTATCTATAAAAACGGGGAAAAAATCACGTTTGTTGTATGGGAGCCACCTTAAATATTTATTTTATTCTGTTTTTTAGTATTTGTTGTTATAGCGGCAACAGAAATACATAATCTGTGAAAATTTCAACTCTCTACAGTTCATAAGATACAGCCTGGTGACAGACGGACGGACGGATGGACAGCGAAGTCTTAGTAATAGGGTTCCCGTTTTACCCTTCATCAGGTGAAACGTCTGCTCGTTTGTCTCCCTATCTCATAAAACCCTTTAGGTACAGAACCCTAAAAACAGTGGCGTACTTTTATTCCGCGTAGCTCGCTTACACAATTTACTTTAAAAGCTCCAAAACGATACGAATTTCAAGATAATGGTATATTCACAAACAAAAACAATTATACAAAGTCGAATAGCTCCAGAGAGTGGTTCGGAATCGCCCTGCGGACTATTACACAGAGGGACTAAATTACTTTTTCTATTACAGTCTTTGTCTAGTCCAAATAACGTCCCTTTCACTCCTTTGCTAAATCTTAGAATGACACAAAAATCTGAAAGTACTTCGAAATTCATTATCTGCTTGACTTTCTCTTTCCCTTTGAAGTATAACGCTTTAGTTTTATTATCGACTAGCTGTGTCCGCGACTTCGCCCGCGTGGACTTCAGGGAGATTACCCGAAAATTCAAATTCAAATTCAAATATATTTATTCATCTTAAATTGTAATCTAGCACACTAGTACATGTGTTACTGTAATTAAAAATCAAACATGGGTGTATAACTAGTTATCAATTTAAGAGCTTAGTTTTAAACAATTTCTTAAACTTGGTTCCGACACTAAGCAAGCTTGTCTCGCAGGTAACCAATTTTAAAACAAATAAAATTTAATAAAACATAGGTGCGAACTGTCAAATGACTGTGTAATGCGAAAAATTTAAATTTAATGCAATAATTTTAATAATATTCATATTATATGTTTTTTGTATATGGATGTGTGATGTCTTGTGTTGTGTGGTGGAATGTATGGGTGTGTGATGTCATGTGTTGTGTGGTGGAATGTATGGGCGTGTATTAAAAACTATGTGGTGTGGTGGTTTTATGTTCATCCCGCGGAACCCTAATGCTTTTTCAAAAACAAAAGTAGCCTAAGTTACGCCTTCGAACATCAGCTATCTGCCAGTGAAAGTTTCGTCAAAATCTGTTCAGCCTTTTGGAAGTTTACCCGGAACAAACAGACCGACAGACAGACAAAATTTTTAAAAATTGCATTTTCGTTATAGGTATCGTGTATGCTTTCATATGAATTTGTTAAAAAAATGTTATTTTGATATTACAAACAGACACTCCAATTGTATTTATTGTATAGAGTATAGATATAGGTACGAATCGTGACTGAAACTTAAACGTGTTTGTAATGATAATTACATATTGCCAGACAACATCTTCACACCGTATGATCCCAAACTAAGCAACGCTTGTACTAAGAGTAGCACACAATGAACAGCAGACGATGCGACGCCATTAAGCCCATCGCACACTAGGGCGTCTAAGGTCACGCGCCAAAATTTCATATCGACTGAATTGTGTAACCAATCCGGCCAGGAAGTGCAACAACCATCCGACCCAACCCGAAGAACCAGGGCCCTGTAGACTTAGCATGATCGCATAGACATAAGTTTCGTCCATTTCAACTGTCAGATTTGTCGAGAAAATGACGTCACTCTGAGCCATGTTCAGTACAAAAACTCGAAGTGACGTAATTTTATTGTTTTCTTATATTTACGCGAATAATAAACACCGACGCTCCACGAAGACTGCAATCTGTGAACATGTACAGGACCGCACCCGCCATTATATCAGATTTGATAAACCGCATATCCTCGCAAAAAAAACACCGATTCCGACCAAGGATGATACGTGAGGCCATTGAAATTAAACAACTGCAAACAACAACTAAATATGAGGGTAACCAGTTATTAACTATGACATCAGGACGTCTAACACCTCAGTCCCCCCGTGGCCATGGTTGCTGTAAAGCAGCCGAAACGTCAGGAAAACAAAATAGTAAATAAACGGGATTGAATCCGTAAAATAGTTTTATTTCAATGACGTCATTTTATCGACAAATCTGACAGTTGAAAGAGATAAAACTTATGTCTTATGTGATGCTAAGGGTGCTGGTTGAGCACTACGTTACGTGAAAATCTGCTGGGAATCAGCTTCGGATGGCTCCCGCCTGGAGATCCAGGTAGATGCATGCTTCATACCCTCGAACTCTATCGTATCAGCGTATTCACGTAGTTAATGCGATCTTTTTCTCTCTAACTCAGCGTGGTTTCATCACAATGTTGTTAAGCATAATCTTAAATTGAAATATTATTTAATTTATATTATTATTTACAAAGTTTTTTTCAGAACAGAGCTTTGCAATTTCAGTGTTAATGGATTATAAACTTAATTATAAGAGCTAATGGATTTGTCAAAACTAACTTTTACTCGATTTGATTATTTCTACTAAAATGCTTTCAATCAATCAAGAGGTATATTGATTTTAATACAACCCAAAATACGAGTATAAGCAAGGGAAATCATACAAAGCAAAAAAATTATATTGTACAATTAAATTACATTCAGTGGACGCACTCATTCACACGGAATCAATTAGAGCTCATAATTAAAAAGTCGCGTCGATTGCGTCCCGTCCCCGTCCCGGCGGCTGTAAATCTGCTCGCAACGCTGAAACTCTCCTTTATTAATCATACCGGTTTATTAACTCGACTGTCATTTCGGAAAATTATAGGTCGCGTGAGATTACATTTTTAAATGACGGATTTATTAAAAACATCTCACACTGTACCCGGATATACTGGCGATAAGCACGCCTTCTGTTACATTAGCATCAAATTTCTATTTGCATCATGTGCATATACTTCTGCCTATGGGAAGTACAAGCGTGAGGGTGATGGTAGTGTTTAAAAAACATACGGGTAGAATTGAGAACCTCCTCCTTTTTAAAGTCGACTAAAAAGTAATGACGGTCGCAGCAATACGTACACAATTGATTGACTACATGTTGACACAGCTAAGGCTTATCTAATAGTCATGTTTATAATGCACTCCCAGCAGAAGCGTTTAGTTTAGATGGAGAGGTTAACGGGACGACTAGTGATGTAACCTCACATTGTTAGTAAGCTTTGTTAAAAAAAAACTTTTTTGTAAATAGAATATGAATAACAAATAGACATGTTGTTCAACTGCACATGTTGTTCCAGAAAAAGAAAACTAGCAGTATATGAACAAGTGCATTATCTGGGAACACGCCGCGCGGGCTGTGAACAGAACATCTGGTGGGAACATGCACGTTATTAAAGCGCGCGACGCCAGACAAAAGGGAAATGCTTTTGTTCCGCTTCAAACGACGACTTTCCAATATTTCCATTCAGACATTTTATTGGTATCCGCTGATGCTGCCACATAAATATAGACAGTAGACAGTATTTTTATGTTTAAAACATGTTTAAAATATCTGAAATATCACTTTGGAATACTAAAGCATGAAAATGATGATATACTCGTAATTCGATCGTGTATTTTTTATATTTGATATTTATACAGCCCATTTTGCAAACATAAAATATAAATTGAATTAGTGCACGCAAAACAAACAATATTTTAATTATTTCATAGGTCTGTAAATTGAAAACCGAGACATATAACTGCATTTATCTGTATTCATTTACGTTTTTGCTATTATGTTATGTCCCGAAAATACTTGTTTGTACTGCTAGTACACGTGGTAAAGATGTTTTGGACTCCATCAAAAACTATGATATTATATAGAATCAATCGTATAAACTTGATGAAAGTGGCTTTGCTTTTCCATCATTACTATCATTTTCATCGCCCCTATCAGTAGTGAAATAACTAATGGTGTGTACTTTGACTTAAATTTTACCCTCAAAGCCTCCGCTAGGGGATTCTTGTATAAAGATAAGATAATTTACTTGAATGTTAAAATAAGATTTAATTTCAAACACGATCAAAGTTAATCAAACTAATCTAAAAATGCTAAGCTACGATTCTGATTGGAATCCCAATTTAAAAGTAATTCGTCCATCATTATTTTTGTGAGCACAGATTACGTAACGACGTGAAATGTTTTTGAAATGAAACTTATTTTTTATAACGAAATTGTACAAGAAGGCATCAAGGAACTATGTAGGTAGTTAAAGTTATTACTTTATCCCCCTAGCTTAGAGAGATAATAAACTCACTTATATTAAATAATAAATGAAATTTTATAATGAATCTATTTCCAAGCTGTTTTTTTTTTACTAAACATTAGGATTTTAGAAACACAAAAATAGTTATAATACTTATTGTATTACAAGGGAGGTATTGATATTCTACAGCACGTTTGCCAAGACAAGTCTTATAACACGGATTATATCGCACCGAGTCGCTCTATTACTCTAATTCGTCGTAATTAATAAAAAAGTCATAATTGCCAATCTGGTAACATTGCAATTAAGACTCTAATTCTAGCAACCACAAGTGTCATATTTGCGAACTGATATCGTTGCAGATATTACAGTTCTTGGTATAGGTCAAAATTTAATAGAATTAAATGACCTTCAGATTATTGTTAATATATTCTATTATGCCCTGAATACACTGGGTCTAGTGATTTTCTTTTGAAAATGTACCTTGTGTTAATAAACTTGAACTTATTTTGTATTAACTAGTAGACTACGTCATTAGTCGCTGGCGTCATCGTTGGAAAATGTGCTTCTTGCATAAGTTAATACAGTTCGTTTTATTATTGGCAGAAAAATGGTCACACGCGTTTCGACGCACTTGTGGGAACAGGGTTTTATTCATGTTACAATAACCCACGTCAAAATGAATGTCGACTAATAGACGCGACCTCGAAACATCGTCTTAAATGATAAGACCCAACTCTTCCGTTCTTCCCTCTCAGTTCCAAGAAGTTTCAAACCCTTCCCATCAAAACAATAGTTAAATCTGCCACAAACAAGATTGAACGGTGTTATTAATATCCATTGTAATTTGTCAAGTGCTTTGTATAATGTTATGACGGGTTTTAAATGTGTCCCGGCATCCTATAAAGAACGAATAGTTATCGTTAAGTGCAACGTTAATTTTTTTGGGAAGAGTAATAACTGAAATAAGTAAGCACACTAGGGCGAGCAAATTAATTTGACTTCATTTGAAAATGTACTGTGCTTTATTATACTTAAATATTAAATTACTGTGGCAAAATCCACGCGGCCACACGACAAAAGTCACTCGTGTCATTGGAAATTTTTGCCAATACCAAAGCTACCTGTATTAACTCGTAGAAGACTCGTAACAATTTAAACTTCATGTATATTCTTAGAGAGTACATTTTCGAATGAAGTCATGTGATTTCACAAACGCCGTTTTGTGACGAATCTTTGAATATCTGGCGGTCCGTTAACAAAACGGGACGTTTCTTGATTATAGGAACCGGCCAATGGAGTTAAATTATATTTCGTGTAAGTATTATCCTAATTGATTGTGACTCATCTGCGTGTCAGCCACTTACGTTATTTACGAGTACGAATTTAACGCCAGTGGATGTGAACTAGCGAGGTACAAAGGTTATATTCAAAACTCGCATAGCTCTTATGCGTATATATATTAAAATCATTACCGATGTCATTTGACCAAATAAGTTTCATTCATTATTATCAGAACGTAAGTCGATAGCTCTTAATATCAATAACAAAGAACGTTCGTTCTAAAACCTGCTTTGTAAAACTATTAAAAGAGAACTTAAAATGACGTATTTTCAACTGTTCAAATAAATAATGTATTTGATCAAAACATATTCGATTGAATAAAACAGTTTTAAAACAGCAGATAAATTATTAATTATAAGTAATGTTATCCCCACAAATTATTAATGAGTATACAGATTGTTTTAATACTAATACTAAGTACGTACTAACTAACATTACATTAGTTAGTACTCAAATTTAATAGTCAGCCGATACAATGCTACGCTCTGTCACTTCGAAACTGCTACGGCGTAGGTGACTACGACGTAGTAGTTTTCAGATAGTTAAACTGAAACTCGGTTAGTTAAAGGTCGCCGGGCACAATTTCGATATTAAATTATTTATAACTAACTTACGTAATAGGTAGGTTTGAGATTGTGGTAACTTGAATAGTATCGATTAATATTCTTATTTAAGATTCATTAGTTCAAGGAACCATTGGATTGGCTGAAGACTGTCAGACTGTACCCAGCAGCTTAAAAAGCCGACATGAAATAACTATAACATATTACCAACTTGATAAACTTGATAAACTATTTTAATTTTATATTAGTCATTTTATAATTATTTAATTAACATTTTTGTATTTTTTTTTGTAATTGCTTGATTATACTCATATCAAACTTAATATTAAAGAGAAAAATATTAAATACGTTATAAAAACTAAACGTAGAATCGACCGTGACAGGACTCGAACCTGCAGTCTTCGGATCCGAAGTCCGACGCCTTATCCATTAGGCCACACGGTCCGTGTTAGTAAACGCTATAAATGGAACCAATACCAGTACATTAACAATAGTGGATAACCACATTAGCATAAGCCACGGTAGCATAAGCTAAAGTAAATAAAGAGATGTGACAACACAAATTCAATTGTTAGATAAACCGATAGACAGCGTTTATTCAAACACGAACTACATTTACTTTTTTCTTACGAAATGAATGTAATCTTTGAAATGTGATTGATTATGATGAGGTATAAATGCACCTGCGATTAGTAGGTGCCAATGTCAACTAATTAACAGTAACAAAAAAATCAAGAAATTCATGAAAGTAAAACAGATGGCAGATGAATCCCACAATATACTAAAAAAAACATTGACATCCTTTTTACTGTGTTGGATACTACAACATCATTATCCAATTTAAAAAATAAAAATCATATAATTGTTGATATAACAAATTAGACCTTATTGCGCACACTTTGTGTTGAAATTAGATTTGAAATCTGATAATAATTTTCAGTCTGCAACTATACATCCGGAGCCTGCAATCAACACTGATTCAAACGATTCAGTTCGTGTTTACGCTACGCGACGTCTGACGCCCTGAACGCACTGGAGCGAGCGTATTTCCCTTGACTACTCTTAAAATTTCACTCTGGGCCAATCTGCATAAAGGTTAAATTTATATGTGCAAATGCTGCGTGACCACGCTACTACATTCGATCGTGGCATCAATGACATTTCGTTGAAATAAAAAAATAGAGAGTCGTATGAGAACCTCCTCCTTTTTTTGATGTTGGATAAAAATGTGCTTCTTCTACATGATAATACAGTTCATTTTGATATTGGCGAAAAAAACGATTGCGCGCGTTTTGTAGCGCCTGCGGGCGCAGGACTAGAAATTAATATCACAGCTGCATTATTTCCTATCACATGTTGCTAATTAAGCCAAACACAATCAATACTGAGACTATGTTTAGATTCATGCTTTATTCACACGATAATGCCGGCCGCCCAAGGATTATGGATAAACAGTGGTCAAACATTTCACGATTACACAACTCCCGTAAACCAGAGGCTCATGTTAATACTTCAACATATTGTTTTCTTCTACGACTTACACATATATTCTTGTTTAACCCGTTTATCAGGCACCCGGCATTACCGTGTGAATGTAACCTAACATGGTTTGATTCGGATACATAATAATTGTGAGTTGTACTCTATGTAGCTTGCATGCTATGTCATATTGTTGATTTATGAACGGTCTCATCTTAGGAGTCAAGATAACTGTAAAGAAACCTGACAGATAAGAAATTGCTGTAATACGAATGTTTATTTAGATGATTTTAATTTTTAGCAAACATTTTCTACATCTTCTCGTTTCAGTCTAACGTCGTGCACTATACAGAATGTATCAGAAATCCGAAATAATAAGGTACATATACGGTAGCTGATATGTAGATGCTAAGTGAAGGTAGATTATACCTAACTATCCTACTTAAACTTTAACATGGTTTTTGGGTTACAGACCAGACCTGCTCCTAAGAATCTATTACTCGTAATTATCATTTTGAAAAGAGTCACCATTGAGTTTCTTACCGGCTCTTCTCAGTGGACGCAGCATTCCGAATGGTAGAATCTGACTATTTGTAAGTGCTTTTTGGCCTACACGAATAAAAAAAAATTGATTTTGATTTTGATATTGCCTCTAATTCGACATATCTTGAAACAAAACGAAAGAAAATGACCTTTTTTCGACATATGTCGAATTAGAGATAATGTCGATCATGCGAGAATTATCCCCCTGAACGGAGCAGACATATCCCATAACAATAGAAAATAAATTGTTTCAATAATACCAGCCCCCGTAGCATGACCGCATAGACATAAGTTATATCTATTTCAACTGTCGAGAAAATGACGTCACCGAGCCATGTTCAGTACAAACTGCTCGAAGTGACGTCATTTTCTCGACAGTTGAAATAGATATAACTTATGTCTACGCGGTCATGCTACGGGGCCAGGAAAGAGATTGAATATCTGTGGTAAAAGACACGCGTAGAAATTCGCTCGCATCATCGATGACTCTTCGTTGAAATATGAGCCTTCAGTAGAGTTAATATAGTTCATTTTGTGGGACATAGTGTGTAGACGTAGGGCTTGATATGTATACAGCCTTAGCTATGTATAAAGACTTTAGCCAATTTTGAATACCTATCATAGAGTAACTAAAGTACCCATAACGACTCTACTCTTCGTATGGCTCTGCGGTAATTATTCCGCCATTGTCGTTATCACATGTACCTGTATTATACGGCAACTATATGGGTAAACAACAATGGCGGAGTCAAATACACCAGAAAAAATACCGCAGCTCGCCTCGATATGCTATCTCCATGATACCTATTGATATCTCGATTGTTTAATTTTTTCCCCAAAGAACTAAAAACTTTAGATTTTTTATAGTGTCTTTTTTGTTAATAACACATTAACATATTTCAAGAGTTGCTGAGATGTAGGTGCCGCTTGTCACCGCCCGTCTGAAGACAGACACATTTCCAGAATCAACTTTATGAAATGGCTGTGAATAAAATGTTACATCTAACAGACTGTTAAAGATAATATTAAAATATATGTAGGATTGTATTTGTTTTTTTTTGGGTTCCGAAACATACGTTTTTTAATTTAAAAACCCTCGTTGTGCGTTAGACTTTTATAAAATACAACGTCAACATGCAAAATTCGTAACTTCTTAATTTTAAAAAAAACTAAGTTTCAACAAAATAACAGTACCCTGGGTTTGTGGAGTGAGTGAAGTGAGTTACATTCTAAAGTTTTCATACAAAATTCCCGTTTTACATTTAAAATTTACAACGAAACCCCGCTGAGCGCTTGAGTTACGTCTGTCCTGTTTTTTTAATATTCCCTTCGATACAGAGTACTTTGTTTAATAACAAAAATATCGTAAAATCAAAACTTTTTCCACAATAATAACACGCATACAACATGTATGCCCGTTTTCACCAACAATAGGAGATGCCTTAAGCATTTGCCATACCAGAACAAACTGTATTTACTAATAGAAAAAGTTCACTCTTTAACTAAATGCCGCTGACAGGGCGAGCGAATTTTGACGCGTGTATTAATATTAAAGCATCACGCTTAGGCGATCTCTAGTGTTAATAATAAAGGTATTAATGCGTTTGATTAATTATACACGCACAACACAAAACCGTAAAAAGTCATGTAAAGAAGTAAATTTAAAAAAAAAAAGATTACTATTTGGTTTTTAGTCTAAACATTTGCTTCACTGATTCGGGTTATTCACATCTTATTAAAAAAAATGTGCCATCGACACAACTACGGTGGAGATGGGTGAAATCGTTACCGAAGGCAACTGAGACGAAAGTAGTTGACATTGTTGAGAGTCATCAAATTACTCGATCAAAATATGTTTTTTATATCTACGTGAAATATGAAAGGGTAACTGACACAAAATACATCATTACGGCCTGTATCCACAGGTGCGACCGAATTAAATGGTTTTTATTTAGGTACTCTGTATTGATATAAATTACTATAGAATTTCAATAGGCTCGCCCCCTATTACATTGGGACCAAAATACATCGGCGAAGTGGGGGCGCACTACAGTGCACCTCTGCCTACCCCTTCGGGGAATACAGGCGTGATGATGTATTATTGTATACTATAGAATTTCTGTGCTAAAAGCCACGCGACAACGCGTCAAAGTTCACTCGCACCAATGTAATTTCATAGAAGAATGAACTTTTTCTATCGGACAATACAGTCCATTTTGGTATTGGCAAAATATGGAGTACATAAACATGGTGGTAGCAGTGGTAGCCTCACGGGCAAGAACGCCCGCCTTGAACGTAAGGGGTGCAAGTTCAAATCCCAGGCCCGCACCTCTGAGATAATTTTCATGTGCGAATATCATTTTCAACAATGATTACCAAAACATCGTGAGGAAACCTGCACGTCTATAGAAAGGCGTGTGAAGTTCACCAACCCGCACTGAGCCAGCGTGGTGGATTATGGCCCAAATCTCCCTCGTATTGAGGGGGTATGTGCCCGGTATTATGGCAATAGGCTCGCCCCCTATTACATTGGGACCAAAAATACATCGGCGAAGTGTGGGTGCACTGCAGTGCACCTCTGCCTACTCCTTCGGGGAATACAGGCGTTATGATGTATTTATAATACAGTCCATTTTGGTATTGCCAAAACATGGAGTACATGCAAAACATGGTCGTCTCAGTGTGCGCAGGACTTTTTACATTATAACATGCAGAATTAGTAATTAAATTTTCTGAAACTCATTTTCACGTAAAACCACTACAAAGCTGACTCTGCGATACATGAAAAGCTTATATTATTATCATTATGAAACAAAGGGTTTATGCAAACACTAAACTAATTTATCATTCGATGAACTCCAGCTGGACTCATCAATAGTATCTAAAGTTTATTTATAAGGGCCCTCGCTTCTGACAAATTAATTAGAATTGAGTGAACGCCCACAAACCACAACTTGGAGAACCCACAAAACTGTTCACAGCGATTTTGGTTTGCGATATAATTTAATTATGGTTCCGTGTTTTGATTACTGGGATTGCTTCGGAGATGCTCGGAGTATTATTAGTAAATATGTGTTTAAACTTAAGATTGTACAGCCGCCTCAGTAAAGCTATACATACATACAAATAAATAAAATTGGAGTGTCTGTTTGTAATATCAAAATAACATTATTTTAACAAATGCATATGAAAGTATACACGACACCTATTACGAAAATGCAATTTTTAACATTTTTGTCTGTCTGTCTGTCTGTCTATCTGTTTGATCCGGATAAACTTCCAAACGGCTGAACAGATTTTGACGGGACTTTCACTGGCAGATAGCTGATGTTCCAAGGCAATGCTTAGGCTTAGATGCAAAACTTAGGCTACTTTTATTTTAGAAAAAGCATTAGGGTTCCGCGGGATGAACATGAAACCATTATTTCCGGGTAATCTCCCTAAAGTCGACGCGGGCGAAGTCGCGGGCACAGCTAGTATTATTTTATTATTTTATAACAGTATGGTTTAGGTGCGAAATGGGATCGGGGATAAGCCTACGCCCGGAGGCCTTTAAATTATTTTTGCCAATATCAAAACGAACTGTATTAACTCATAAAAGAAGCGCATTTTTCAACGAAACGTCATCGATGACGCGAACGAATTTTGACGAACAGTCACATGGCTTTAACTACAGAAATTCAATACTAGTATCTATGTACATTGTTATAGAGTAGAAAGTTAAGTAGGCACAGAGTGCAAATATATCCTGCGACATAACCTAACAGTTATTCGTCAGTTAATATCATGCATGCCCATTAATACTGAAATACGCCTCAACATGATGCCTATCTCATTGTGTAAACGAATACGGTCCATACAATTGTTGTTGTCCCCTGGTGTTGCAGGTGTCCATGGGCGGCGTTGATCACTTACCATCAGGTGAAACGTCTGCTCGATTGCCTCCCTATCTCATAAAAAAAAAAATACAATATTATATGCATCACAGAATCTGATATTACATTTACGTCACTATACCCATTTCATAAAGTCAACGTGTCGGTCGAATATTTTGTCGAAAGCACACCTGTCGACGCTTACCGTATTATGTGAAACCACGTCACGAATACAATAGAGTATCGTGTGTAGAGATGCGCTTAGAGCCTCACTTTTGACTTCATACTATACATAGAGCCTTACGCGTGTGGTCCATAACCATAGCTCTTTTAAGCTAGTTTTGTGAAATTATCACATTAGTAATCTAAACTACACTAGTAATCCCGTTACCTCATCTAAACAAAATCCTTGTGGGAGGCTCGGCGCACTGCAATGCATCTCTGCCTATTCCATCGAGGAATACATGCGTGCTGATGTATTGTATTGTTCCATACTTTACAATATTTGAATCGATTTATTTATTTATGTGTTAAAGTACATCACTAGTTATCCGCGAACAATATTACGTGTGTAAAAGTTTATATTCTCCGCGCAGCACTACGCGGTGCGTATTTTCGTATTTTCTTTACATACAAACGGTTAGAGATTTACTTTTATTTTACTACACAGCGCCATATTGTGGCTGCTATTGCCTAGTATTTCTTCATGAGAATTTTATACTTTCATTTAGGACATATCAAGTTTAGAAATATATGAAATCACTTATAACTTACCTTATGTTTTGAAGAAATCATCGTACTAAAATAAATCCAACGTGGTCTAAAGACATAGTTATTTATATAATAATAATAATAGCCCTTTTAACGTCCCACTAAGAGACACCGGCCTCCCCTCAATGCGAGGGGGATTTAGGCTTATAGTCAACCATGCTGGCCCAGAGCCGGTTGTCAAACGGCCATCTAGAACTGGTTAAGTTTCCTCGAACGTGCAGATTTCCTCACGATGTTTTCCTTCAGCGTTTTTAGCAAGTGATAATCTCAGTTATTTAAAACCTTCAACCCGGTTTTATTGCGTCAACAGCCAACGTCTGTTTTCTAAGGATAGGTTAAATAAAACCGGCCAAGTGCGAGTCGGACTCGCGCACGAAGGGTTCCGTACAATTATCTATAAAAACGGCAAAAAAATCACGTTTATTGTATGGAAGCCCCCTTAAATATTTATTTTATTTTTTAGTATTTGTTGTTATAGCAGCAACAACAATACATCATCAATGATAATTTCAACTCTCTAACTATCACGGTTCATGAGATACAGCCTGGTGACAGACGGACGGATGGAGGGATGGATGGACAGACGGACGGACGGACAGCGAAGTCTCAGTAATAGGGTTCCCGGTATACCCTTTGGGTACGGAACCCTAAAAATCAAATAGACAAGTTTCAATATGTAACGAACTCTCTTCTACTTGGAAAAATACGATGGATAATGTGATTAGTTCTCGGGATTCGCTTTTGAAAGTGTAAACGAATCGAAGTTTTCTCGTCAAAGAGCGTCCCTGGCTCTACTAACGAAGCTATCAGCGGCTATAAGTGCTCAGACGTGGCACTCTTCACCCACCACTCATTCGATGCACTTAAAGTGTAGAGCCCTATAGAGTAAGTAACTGTACCTCGTGTCATTAACATCTTTGTTTACCAATTCACAATATTGTTTCGTTAATTCATAATTACAATACTTATACAAAGATTTTCCAAGTGTTTTTCTGTACCTACTGTAGGTACAGAAAAACACTTGGAAAAATTGAGAACCTTCTCTTTTTAACTGACTTCACTTCGACCGACTTTGTTTTTTTAACCGACGAAAAAAAAAAAAGGAGGCGGTTCTCAATTCGACGCGTATATTTTTTTTTTTTTTTTTTATGTATGATCACGCATATCTCCGGCGTCACTAAACTGATTTCGAATTTTTTTATGACGTTTGCTAAGGAATTCTTCGAGGGTGGTCCCATTTTCAAAATATTATTAGAAATTAACCCCATTGGGGGTGAAATGAGGGGTTCAAGGTCACACAATTTAAAAATTATTTTTTGATCGACTTGAAACTTTGTATATGTATTTAACATATAAAATAAAGAAATATGTGTTTTAGGAATTTTGAAAAAAAAATGTATAGGGTGTGAAATGGGGTGATAAAGTTTGCATTCTGGACTACAGCATATCTCCGCCGTTACTGAGCCGATTTCGAAAAATCTTTTTGTTTATACGGGTTGTTAACAAAAATTTAAACGATGGGATGGAAAGGGTGGTGAGGGGTGAATTCCTTTTTTGGGCTCTTATGAGGTGCTAATACTTGCATCTTTTCACAAAATAGATACTAAATTCGCCTTATAAAATCTAGGTACACTAAAAAGTTACAAATAACCTTATAATTCATTACATTTGTAGTCGGTGCCAATTCATTTATGTATTTGCCTAATCTGATGTAGATAGGCACCTACACCATGATATACCTACGCCCGCATGGACTTTACTTGGAATTATACCCATTTTAAACCAACAAAGAAAACGGAAGAGGTTCACAATTCGACACGTATTGGTTAGGGTATAACCTCGAAGTTCGACCCATATAAATTAGGAAGAAAAAATCCTACCCTAAGGGTGGGAAAATCGGGAGAGATTTACCCAGATTTGAATGCTGAGTTGTGTATTACAAAAAGATAACCATGTAGTAAGTACTATATTTTAGCCACAAAAAATTATAAAATAAAAACTTTTTAACAAAAAATAAAACCGCCGAAAATATTAATAAGCAAAAAATAATATATTTTTTTATTTTACCTTAATAACAAAGTTCTTAAACTAAATTAAGTATACCTAAGTCATTTTGAGTCGGCGCCAAACAATCAATGAACAATAAATTTAAAGAAATAACCAAATGAAATTAACAATGCAACGTGAAATCTTCAGCCTCAAACATTAACATTCCAAAAAATGTGCTCTCGGAACGACCACTCGCACAATGTGTGCACTCAACATGTGCCCGCACGAGTTGCTGTCTCGCTGACATTAACTTCGTGAACGCTCGGCATTTTCCGGCGAAGGGGCGTGTCGCGCCGCGCCGCCGTGCATTACACTTTACTTATTAATTCATTTGCTAGTTTGGCGCCGACTCAAAATGACTTAGGTATACTTACTTTAGTTTAAGAACTTTGTTATTAAGGTAAAATAAAAAAGTATATTATTTTTTGCTTATTAATATTTTCGGCGGTTTTATTTTTTGTTAAAAAGTTTTTTAGAAGTCAGTTAAACAAAGGATTGTTTAAATGTATTTTTGTATAATTTATTTGACTAAATTGACATTTTGTACAGGGATTGACAAATCCTCCCTAAATACAATAAACTTCACAAAAGTTGTAGTATAGTTGAAGATATACTTGCTCACCAAATTTTCAGACAGCTGCCAGGCCTCACCTGAGCGTTGGAAAACTTAATTAAGTCTCCACCTGGTAAGGGTAGGCGCGGAAACTGTTTTACAAAAAATAATATTACAGATGAATGAAAGAACCTAATAGAAAAAAGTCTTGTAAAGGAATAACAATCTTGGAATTGTGAGAACGCTTTGTATGCTTACATATTTCTCAAATATTTGCTCCAAAGGAAACAACCACAGGCTTTATTTGCACGGTAATGCCGACTATCCGATAAATACGGGTTTAACGGGACTATTGTGTAGTAGCAGAACATTTTGTATGAAAGCGTTTATACAAGCTGTCGAATCCCGGCTGCACGGCTAGCGCGTGTGCACGCTAGCGGCACTTGTCTTGTACAATATGTGACTTAATGTAGCATAAGTCAAGACTTATGTCACGAATAATGTAGTACCAAGTCGCTTTCTTACTTTGGTAATTCATACGAGAGACGAAGACAGACTTCCGACTGAGCTACCAATGTTGGCATTCAAAATCCATACGTAACGTACGTATCATAACTATCGGGCAGCCGGCTATACCGTGTAATTAGAGCTTAAAGCTTGTAACAAAATATGTGTAGGTCCGTTTTGTTACGTAAGTAAATGTAATTAATGTTTTTTCAAGATTTTTATTACATTCCTAAATGTTATTGAAAGGACGGAAAATGTTCAAGGGAACATAAATTATTTAATTTATCTCTCATTTTTTTAATTACGAGCGATGATGTTTTGTAAACGTTAAATGGACATTTATAATATTAAAGCAATTTTTGACGATACCTTTTACGAGACCACTTATATATAACCGACGCTCGCTAAAATTCATCAAATCACATATTATCATAACTTATTTTATTTAACAGCTATGAATAGTCGACAAGGGCATCCAAACCACCATCAATATTCTCCTTTTAATATTACAACAGCTATCCGACCGCGAGATCTTTCACATAGAGCTGTGGTAGAGTCGGGACCCTTTTCAAAGATTTTTTGCTGATTTGCATCGCTACGCGACCGAGGGCGCCTGGAATTTATTGGTTTTGTAGAGACGAGATTATGTGGGAATATATTCGAGAGATTGTTGGAGATAACTGCGCTCTTTGTTACAGATACTTTGAAAAATATAAATTAAATTTGTTGTATTACGTTGCAAATTAAAAACTGAAATTGAACCGCAACCATCAGTCACCATATTATATGTTTGTTTTAAAGTCAAAGTCAAAGTCAATGGTATACTGCTTTCATATACCATAATAATTATATAAATAGGGACTATATTATTTATCCTACACGAACATTAACATAACTGAACCCAATAATTTAGTGTAACTTCAACAACTGTAATATCACCACAGTTCTAACCGAGTGTAGTCAGAAAACGTAACTTCTATCCTGTGTGGTATTCTAGTAAAAAGACGCGAGATCTAGCTAAAATAAACCCTATGTATATAGAGGTAAGGGTGCTATTGGTATTTGTGAAATTGGCTGGTATGTACTTTCTAAAATTTACGATGTTACGTGTAATAATTCACGGCAGTATAGGAACTCCAAAGGCAAAGTTGTATTTGATCAAACTGGTTTTATTTGAATTATTTACTTTTAGTTATTTTTTTAGGAATATTAATTTTATATTGTTTTGCTCATATTTACGCGAATACTATACATTGAAATAAAACTATTTTAAGGATTTTATACATTTTATACGCGATGAAATCCGTAAAATAGTTTTATTTCAAAATATTAATTTTATTCAAAAAATATTACTAATTGCTATAAACTAAACATATATCTATATTTTATCAATCAAGAAACCATATTTTATGAGACTAATATCAGTTATTTTCTGGTTTGTGCGCCACAAGCGGGCTGTTATCAAATATTATGTTGTTTGACAGCCGGTGTCCGAATTGACGAGGCTTCGTTGCAGTGCACACATAGTGAAAAACAGTTTGTTATGGCCAGCTTCACACGACAAAACTGACTGCTCGATAATTAAAGTCGGCTTGGTCTAGTGAATTGCTCTTATGCCGCTCGAGTAGCGGCAAGATGCAATATATATATTTTAAGTATTGTCAAATATATTTTGTGTTCAACAGTATTGACATCACTAAATGTTGGAAACGGTTTATTGTTTGGTAGTATCCAGAGTGTATCAGAAGTACAAAAAAACGAAGGGTATCATTACCATTATCTATAAAAACGGCAAAAAAATCATGTTTGTTGTATATGAGCCCCAATATTTATTTAATTGTGTTTTTTAGTATTTGTTGTTATAGCGGTAACAGAAATACATCATCTCTGAAAATTTCAACTGTCTAACTATCATGGTTCAAGAGATACAGCCTGGTGACAGACGGACGGACGGACGGACAGCGAAGTCTTAATTATAGGGTTCCCGTTTTATCCTTTGGGTACGGAATCCTTAAGAGTTGTTGAAGATTCGATAAAAAAATTGCAAATGGCAAACTTTTATTTCCGACTTCCGGTACATCCCGTATAAAGGAATGAAATCTTAAACTGAATTATCAATGTTGTAACAACTACTTCGCGTGGCAAAAGTTATTCTCTCTATAAGATTTGAAAACCAAATAAGCAGTTTAAAAACTAAAGATATCCTTTGAAACTGAAAACTGAAACTCTACCGTCCGAATAGAGCGATGTAGAGTTGTAGAGTAGTCGTTTCCTGCGGTTGCTAATTAACTTGCTATAGAGTGCTCTTTCATTTGCTTTGTGCTACTTTCAGGAATATCTTGTTGCTTCGTTTTGTGAGCTAGAGCTCGTTGTCTTGCATTAAATTCACATACAGTTCCCATTTTCTCTTAATTTTTTAGATCCCATATAAAAATCAGTGTTATTTTCAGCAAGTCTAAAAAGACATGACGAAGGCTTGGTAGAACTGGACGATTGGTCGCGAGTTCGATATCCGTCAACGACAAATTTAACAAATGGCTGATTATGAATTTTCCTTGGAATGGGTGTAACTTACATCGCCCCCAGACAGTTTTACAGCATCCATAGTACAAGTGGTAAGTTTAAGACGATACGATGAAAGTGTGTTGTCTGACTATATGCATGTACTTATTCAGCAAATATACCTATATGTTATCTAATACGTATTGCTCAGTGGAGACAATGTGTACCTATACCATAGAGTAACTTGAATACGTATAACGACTCTACTCTTCGTATGGCTCTGCGGTCATTATTCCACCATTATTGTTGTCTAGAGGACAACTATATGGGTAAACAACAATGGCGGAGTCAAACAAACCAAAAAACATTACCGCAGCGCGGGCTCGATGTACCATCTCTGTTATAATATCTCCATGGTTTATACACATATTTTATTTTCCCTGTTACTATAACAATGAAATTAAACAATGACGAGATTACATTTTATTTTTTCAAACGTTTGACAGTTTTTTGTTACCTCGTTGTTTTAATTCAGTCTATCAGCGCTATACTCAGTGCAATACTTGAAGACTTATACTGTAAAACACTACTACGGAAGCTCGACAATAAACAGCTAGATTTTCGGCAGTGAAGGCGATATGTTCGGGATTCAATCTAGCCCGTTAGTGCGTATTTATGGCAGTGTTTGCCAATTGCGGCGGCGGTAAGGTCGGCTGTTCATCAGAGAGGGTTAACTTTGAGACATCGTGCGTGCGGCGAGTACAACACGGCATATAAACTGTTGATACGTAGCGATTCGGAATATGGGCTTACTATCACTTGTATCGCAATGAGCGCATTTTTAATCGACGAAAAAAACAGAGGAGGTTCTCAATTCAACGCGTATATACCTATATAATTTTAAGACATTGATATGCCTAAATGTATAGTCATAATGTAATCCTATGATTAATTCATGTTTAAATAACAAACCTATTTACATTGACATAAAAATGAAGTTACTTGGATGGTGCGATTTGGTCACTTTTGCGTGTAAAACATGTACACCATTTTAATGGCGTCAGTGGAGAAACGTACATTTAATCATAATTACGTGGTATGTGGTTATAAAGAGAATTGAAATGCATTTAACAAATTATTAATTTTATTAGTTTTCATTACCCACGTTTAGATATCTACTACAATTACACTAAATAAAATATAATATTCTCCATTAATTCCTCTATCTATTAATGCATACAGTTCTTTCTTCAAAAGAAGTAAAGTCACTTACTATACTAATTAGCACATGAAAATAAATACTCAAATAGGTCCGTATTCAAAGAGCTGGCAAAGGCATCACAAAGAACCCCTGTTTGCCTTCTGTTGCCCTCTTTAAGCGACCGAGCTGTCGCCGCCTCCATTCATCGACATCACGATGCAGACGGCACTCAATAGTGGCAATTTGCCACTAATTGGCACTCGCTGTTTGCCGATAGTGTAACTGGCACTTTGCTATAATTATGTTTGTGCTAAGTGCCTTTACAGTTAGATGACTCTATTCATTTCCTTATTGCCTAATTAAGGAATATTTTTTTTTCGATTTTCAGGCATATCAAAATGCCATTCGACTTCTGTCATACGAAGTTTGCGGCGTAAAACCTATTTTTTTACGCAACCTATTTTTAGCAAATATCAAAATGAACTATATTAACTTTTAAAAGAAGCACACATTTCAACAAATAGTTGTCGATAAGGAGAGTGAATTTATTCGCGTGGTTGCGGTTGCACAGAAATGTCAATCTTTATTCATATTTGCACAGAAAATATTACATTAACAGTTTCTCTAGAGTTTTCGGGCTATAGACGTACTATGTGAATGTGTGCGTGCCAGCTCGTTTATACAACCAAACCAACTTACTGTGGATGCTTCAATTATAGTCTAGCAAGATTTCGTCTTGTTCTTTTACAGGTTCATAGTCATAATAACATAGAACAGATAGTTACTAATAGGATTCGTAAGTTCGTAAATATAAAAGTTAGAAGCTCATGAAGAAACTGAACTAAAGATACTTTGCGTCTTTCACAGAAAGTTCAAATTGTTAGTTACACGTTAAATTTGCGAAAAAGACAGTGAAAGTCGTAACTTTAAAACAGCCGTGAGACATTAATCGCATTCCCAGGAAGCGGTTCCAAATGCTCTGAAGCCGCTCACAAAAGCGCAGCTCTACGATATTTACCTCGTAGTTGTGCCTGCCACAGTGAGAGATCAGCAGTAAATACAGATTAAAACGAAGCATATACTCAATCTTAAGTTTTAATTTATTGATTTTCAATTATCTTGAAATACTCGTAAGTATTATTACGGTGTGAATGAGTTATGGAAGCAGTTAAAGTAATCTACATAATTTTGTATTTTTAGGAGTGTTAAGAAACACAGTTACTTACATTTGTTATATTTTAAAAACGAAATCCATAATTTCTTTGGTGACGGCTTGCTGTAGTGGAGCGTAGGCCGTTCAGATCACTGCACTGAACGGTTATATTGAGTGACGTTGTATGGTGATATTTGTAACGTTTATTATTTATAACACAGTATCAATACTAGTACATTAAGTATCTACATTAGTACTGTCAATGCATCGTAACATTTTATTTAACATTGTTTTGATTGAAACAGATGCCGCAGCTGCCATTTTCAAAAATAATTCAAATATGTGTAGGGTAGTTATGTAGAACAAACTTAGCTTACTGCTATATACACTGTAACCGTTCTAGCACACCGTTTGTCTGCGTTATCGCGCGGTGGTCGGCAGATGAATGCTATCCCATTCTGCCAGACGTCAGAAATTAAACTGGTACAAAGTAACCAAACAATTACACGTGGCTATCGTACCGCAAGAACTGCGGTCACTTTAGCTGTTCCGCAAATAAATATATAAACTACTACCATCTTCTTTTACGCAATGATAAAACATAATAGAATGATTGCAGTTAAGTGGGTAATTAATAGAAACAGCAAATTCAATAAATACAAATATCAACGATATGATACGACCCTATACAACGCATATATATTGGAAGAGTAAAAACCATTGTTTACGCCGTTATATATATTACACATAATCAAAGAGTATGCGTCTGATAATAAAAAAAAAACTCTAGAAACTCAGAGCTTAGTTTCAGCGCGTTACATTTAATATATAAAACTCGATTTAAATGTATTGAATTGACAGTATCCCGTAGAGAATGTTTGATTAAAACATTTAAATGTTGCCAATACGATGTGATATTAAATTCAGTGTGAATAACTAAAGCTAGTTTCCATTTCAGCGGGGCTTTATACCTTAAACATCCTAAATTCCATTACGGTCCGCCACTAATTCCATTTATTTGTCAGCTTCTGAAATACTAAGTATTCAGTAGTTGCTCATCAATATTCCCAGAAAAACTCAGAGCAAAGGATGCTGAATACAAATAAAATACTATTTTTTTTAAAGGTTAAACCAATAACTTAAGGAAACTTCGCTAAAGGAAATTTTATTTTAAAAAGTAATTTATGATATAAAAGCTAACATTTTGCTCATAAAATTGGAATGATTCCTTAAAATTATTTTTCGGTTAATCAAAAGTAACTTTTGAGTCAGACTTCTGTATAGAGGTCCAAAACACTTGTTATTCTTATTTACCGAAATGATGAAATATTATGAGGAATAGCTGCACTTGCTACTAATACTACTAGCTGGTAAGCTGCCAGTGTCAAGTAATTAATGGAAACAACAAATAAAACAAATGCATAATATGAAGATGAGTGATGAAAACTGCAGTAAATTAAAAAAGCCTAACACACACAATATCTTATCACATTCCGATCTTGGCCTCGTCTCCATTCGAAAACATTTCAAAATAGCGTCCGAACGCTATTTTAAAAAAAGCCGCGTCGCATTCAAACTCTCTAATTGTCGCCGCCGGCAATTATGAGCCAAACCCCGCGCACCCAACAGCACAACGCCGCCGTCCGCAGCATGTGTTGATAGATCCTCCTGACACGATCACAGCCCTCCTCGACCCGGGCGTCGAGAGGGCCACCAACACACCTACACCAGCCTCAAACAGACACCGACCTCGCCGGCGAGGTCGAGGAACCCCCTCTTCTACTCGTAGGTGCATCTTTGCACCTACGAGCGCAGTCATTACCTCTCCTCTCACGGCAACTGCCCAAGCCGAGGTCGTGCCCCATATGGCGCCCTTGAGCTAGTTGCCCTCCTCTTCCGCCTTTAAGCCTTTGGTTGGAGTCGCACTCTGCACTCGCCACTCCTCCGGTGAAGCTGTAAAGGCCACCTCACGGCCAACAGCGTAGACCATTCAAAAAAAAAATCTTATCAATACCAAAATGAACTGTCTTAATTCATAGAAAAAGCTCATTCTTCAATTAAATGTCTACGACGACGCAAACGGTGTCTATTACCACAGAAACTTAATCTTTAAGTATATGCGCACAGAGTATATTTAAGAAAAAAAAGCAAGTTAATTCGCTCAACCCAAGTGTTCAGGGCTTATTAATAACATGTCGTACAAGATATTGCGCCTATTTTCCCAAGACAATAATATTAGCAGTGGTAGCCTCGTGGGCCAGCCCGCCTTGAACGTAAGGGGTGCAAGTTCAAATCCCGGGCCCGCGCCTCTGAGATAATTATTGTATGCGAATTTCATTTTCAACAATGATTACCACTTGCTAAACGATGAAGGAAAAACAACGTGAGGAAACCTGCACGTTTATAGAAAGGCGTGTGAAGTTTAACAACCCGCACTGGACCAGCTTGGTGGACTATGGCCCAAATCTCCCTCGTATAAAGGAGGAATGAGCCCGGTATAATGGCAATAGGCTCGCCCTCTATTACATTGAGTGCAAAATACATCGATGAAGTGTGGGCGCACTGCAGTGCACCTCTGCCTACCCCTTCGGTAAATACAGGCATGATGATATATTTTGTGTGTATGTACATTTTACAATAATATTAGAAAAGTCTGAATAGGTTGTCTATGGCATATCACAGCGATGAAAGCAGTCCCATTGTAAAGTTCGGTTATTCAGTCGGGGATCGATGGTCGTACGCTGATGGCGAGTCCCCCGTCTCGGTGATCGATAGCCGAGCACTCTTGATGTGGGTACTATTCAATTATAATGTGAAGGTCAGGGGATAGCTCGTGAAAGTCGGGATGAACGAACATAAAGTCAAATGTTGTTACATTTTCTTATTGTGGAAAGTATACATCTAAATGGAACTGATACTTTTATCAGCAATAAAACATATTGCAGTGTAAACAACACTTTTCGACTAAACATACTATTATAAGAGGTAAGAAAATATATTAAACATTTAATAAATTCGAAAGATTATGTTACTTAGAGTCAATCGGACACAATTTATAAATATTTATTTTATTTGTCTCGAAAATTTACAAAATTACAATGAATTAAAGAAAAAACGAAACAGCTCCGTCGTTCAGTAGTCGACTCATCAGCATTACATTGCGATCTCTACAATTTAAATTTCTCTACATCACCCTCTACCCTGAATGGGATATCCAAATAGGATTCGTAAAGTAAACTCATTAGCAGAGAGCTTTGTCTTCAAGTAGAGCTATGTGCCTTTGGAGCTAACGGTTCGCTTGATTTTATCGTATAGTCGTATTAAAGGCCAATTTTGTTACAAAAGTTTATGTATTTTTAACGTTACAAAGCTCCGTAATAATTATGGAGTCTAGAAGAAAAGGAGAGTCTCCTGTGTATTGAAAATGTGTCCGTCGAAATGCATTAAATAATAGTTCAAAAACCATCCACAATGGCGCTGGTGTCGACAAAGGATATATATCGACGCCTGTCTGATTCCGAATCTGGCATAGTAGCAAAAAGTCCATAATAGTGCATACCGACTTATACCAGAGGGGCGTCGATATATGACCCCCTTGTCGACATCAGTGGAAGGTATTTGAACTATTATTTAATGCATTTCGACAGATACTTTTTCAATACACAGATGACTTACTATTGACCATCTATATTCTATCCGTGCATAATATCACGGTAGAGTAGGTATGTTTAAATGTTTGATACAAAGACAATATTCTATGATTACGATACCAGGAAATCATAAATAAAAAGAGGCCAAAATTGCAAAAAATAGTTAACAAGAGAATCAAGAATGTTTATTAAATATATTTTGATTACAATACCAGGAAATCATGGTAAGTAAGGATCCTGCCTTCATATTAATTCGAGGGAATGAAATAGAGATTGCTTTTTATTATAATTTATTCAGCAAAATAAATTAAAAAGTGTGCAGCGAAGGCAAGCCAGCACGGCGTCGCGGCGACGCCCGCCGCGACGCTAGCGGGCAATATCGCAGATATTGCGGTCTGTTAATCCGCATGATTCCGGTTATTACGCCCGATAGAACTGGTTTAAACTGGCTTAAACCTGATATTAAATTAACAACGGGACGCCGCTATGAGATATTACTGGAAGCGTGAAATTTTTTCACAAAAGAGTTTTCTTGAAAACGTTTTCAGTATTTTCTTATTAAAAGAACACGGGGTTTCATACTTTGTATAATGCATCGTTGTAAGTATTCAATAAATTACAAATATTCATTAAAATACTAACTCAGAAAAGCCGATATTTTTTTAATTATTCGTATTTAGAAATGCATTATGCTATTAAGTACTTGACACTGGCAAATCGCAGCTGAAGCCAGTCCTCGTCTTAATCCATAAAATTTTATCATTTCGTAAAAGTAGAAGAAGAATAAAAGCTCCATCTTTGTATATGGTTCTAGATAAGATTATTGATTTTGTTGGATAAACAATACTTTGAAAACACATGTTGTATGTATCGATAGGTACATATCAACCACATTTAGTTGCAGTTCTGTTGCAACATCACATGTCCGTCGCAGTGCCGGCTACCCACCGCACCCTGTGTGATCGAGCCGGCCCCGCTTTATAGCTCATTCCACTTCGCACAGCTTTCCCGTGGTAATACCGTTTATTAACTTGTCAAAACGGTTTAAAACGATTTTGTAAATACACTTTCCTGCACTGTGAATGTATGCTTTTGCTTTAATTTAAATTCAACCATTTTCTGATGAAGGAGTAGAGGATTGGGGGACCTTCGTTCAACAGTGGGAAGAAAAAACCTGATAAAAATGGCATGTATGACAAAGGCATGTAATGACTCTTCGTGTAAATCAACTAACTCTGTATAGTATAAAAGGTCAAAGTCAAAGTTAAATTATTTATTTCGTAAAGCCCTACCTACGGGTGTTTAAAAAAATCTAGTTTACTTTTTTTTCATAAATTCTACTGCCCTGAAAAAATCCGGCAAGAAACTCAGTGGGCTTATAATTTCTTATGTTTTTATCGCTAAAACTTGCTTCAAGTAATTAGGTATATTTCCAGTGCGTTATCTTCGGAGCTGCTAATAATAATAAAGTTCATGATTACAAGTGTATTGCAATGCTAGATGAAACCACAGCAGCTATCTTTTGGGCAACATCTGAATATTTAACTCGACCGCGGTCTCTCAGCGCTCACAGAACACGCAACGAAACTGAAAGTATTGCCGTCCTCTTCACAGTCGTATGGTACAAGGGAGATGAAAATACTCGTAGTAATCCCTTGTCTGCGGCTCCCAGACATAGATAACTGCCTCCACTTTAATATGTTATTCACGTGACGTTTAATCCGCAGTAGTTATAATTAACTAAGCCCGCTCACTGAATGACGGAGAGAGAATGAAATATTGAATGAAGTTTCGCGAGGCGTCCCAATAAAATATGAAACTCGACATTGAAATACGTTACCTTGGAGATTATCCTACAAATAAAAAAAAATCTTTTAGTATTTTATTAAATTTTGTGGAATATGATGAGGAATCGCTGCATTTGCAAATAGTGAGTATGCTGCCAATGTCAAGTAATTAATAGCAAGGAATCAATGAAATCCGATTTTTTTTATCTACGTAAACCAATACAGGTACATATGAATCGTTAATAAATAAATAATTATGATCGAGACCTCTAATACCCATACGAAATGTATTTCCTATGGAGAAGAAACTCCATGTTGACAGAAACAGACAAAACTATACAATATCCTGAGATGTATGACACTTTCTTTTTTATAGCGACCGCGTAGAAAAAGCTAAATCGACAATTTAATAAGCAAAACTAAAGTAGGTCTAGAATACTCCAACATTTGTTTTTTGTGAGTCTGTCAACGCGCCGCAGCCACAAAGACAGTCCCCGTCTCAATTTAATTGTGTTAATAATGTTAGTTAATTAAACTCGAAGACAAAACGACGGAAATTTATTTAACGCGGAGTCTGACATTAATTTTAATTTTGCTCTCTATTTACCTGTAGGTGTGTGTTTGTGTTAAATGTTACCCTTTTGTAATAACATTTTCTCTATTATTTTAACTCCTACGTAGATAGGTGCGTCAATACCAAATACCAAAATGAACTGTATTAACTCGTAGAATAAGCACATTTTGCAATGAAATCTCTTCGAAGACACAACCGAATTATGTCACGTGTTTAAGTGGTTTAAAAAAAAATCAAGTGAATTCGCTCGGTCGTTTATGCTCGGCTTTATCGAAACTATACTAATTGTCAAAGTAACAGAAATTAACTACGACGTAGTATGCTACGACGTAGCAAGTTCACAATGTTGATTACGTTGTATCTGTAGAGTCAAAACTTTGTAATTGTAATAGTATTATAGCAGGTAGCTGCAGAATTGAAATTGCAAACGATTTGATAAAATAATTCTCCAAAATAAAATAAGGTATTGAGGGAAAAGTAATCGCGACCGTGACAGGACTCGAACCTGCAATCTTCGGATCCGAAGTCCGACGCCTTATCCATTAGGCCACACGGTCATTGTTAAAACATTACGAAACGGACCACTATCGGATACGGTGTGATAGGTTCAATTGTATTTTTTTATTACAAGCTTTACCTTGCATATTTTATAGGAAACATTTTCTTTCATAGAATTACTTATAATAAGTATGTCAAGTAAGACTAGTTAGTACACAGGTAAATCTCGCGACAAGCTTTTATATCATGTAATAAATTCTGTTCTGTTCTGTTTGATTTAATTTAAAGTTTATTTTCTTCTTTTGAGGGCAATTAAATAAAAGTCCTTGAAAAGATTTTTTTCACCATTAATTTATTTTTACAAGCTTTATATTAACTTGCAATGTATGTCCGGGTGGAATCTAGCAACTGGATTTTAAATCAGTTATCTTTAACCGATTGAGCTGAAAATTGGTATACACGCTTATTTTGGATGACAATGCATGCTTACGCTTAGCCTTTATTATTATTTGATTATTGTAAATTATGATTCTCGACCTTTTCTACACTGATTTTTATTTTCGTAAGTAAACAAAACGTTTTAACCTCTATACAGGTGAAAAAACTAATGGAGCCATGCAACATAACACCCACATTAAGTTAAAACCTCCGGACAAATGTAAGGTTTAGTTTCATAAGCTGACGAATGGCGGCGGGATTAGCAGGCCTCGACTGAGCTCAACAAATAGCGGGCGGCGAGCTGGATTACACTGGATTAGGTGCCTCGGCGGAGATACGTGTCATATTTGTCCTCATACGGCACGGCTATGTGGAGCCAAAGTACCAGGGACGCAAAAGTAAGCAAGAGTTGTTCTTTTGTCTTTTTAATAGGTAACTTACACTAGGTAACTTACGTTACACGCGCTCACAGGGCGGTATTCCCTATGGAAATCCTTTAAGTATCTATACAATTATTGCACAATGCAGTCAGATGATTGTTTGTCTCATTTCTCAGCTCAGATCGAGTTCACCGTATATGATTCATTTTCAGGTAAACAGGTTGATATCGGTACCGGGAATGCATACGTTACTAGAAGTTTTTTAACTTATCAGTCTTATCACTGTTTCTAAACAGTTTATTGCTGCTAACAAAACCATCGCATAAATATTGATGCACTATTAAAACGATGCAGTGCAGTATTGGACGCATCCAATTAACTGAATAACGGCGATGAGCCCACTGAATAATAGACGTATCATTTCAGCGCTCACACGCGTTCCACCGGATCCAATCAATCCACGCGTGTTGCTAGTTTGGCATCGACTATTTACTCCAATAACTAGACACGCTGTTCACTGGCGAGCTAAAATAACACGTGGATCAAACGAAAACGTCTCGATATACGTGGCTTTGAACCGTACTAAAGAGATGCTACGTTTTCTGATAGCCTAGTAGTCCTAGTACCTATTTAGAAATGGCTTTTAATAAATTAGGTAACACGGGCTAAAATCTTTATATTATTTTGAAGACTTTACTTTTATATATATTAGATAGATATTTAAGATCTTAATGGTGGAGTTACATACGAGCACTACGAAGAGAAAACAATGAAATACAGTTAAAAAAACACAAGTGACTGACAATTATATTTTGTCTGGTAATAATGATCGTCCGTTCCGTGTTCCTGAAAACTCCAAACTGTACTAAATTATTTATAAACAATAGGGGCGTATAGTTGGTTAAAGGGACTCTGTGTCACAGACACGCAATTGTGTGTGACGTGTGTCGCATAGAGCGCGTGATTTATGCGTGTACATGAATTATGTGTGTTATTTGCGTGTTGTAATCACGCTCTAATAAAAATAACCTTACATTTTTGTACAGGAAGCATGGGGTTCATAGAATAGTAACCATTTACCATAATTTCTGTACATTACGGTACACGTAGGGTGATGAGTGAGCAGGTTTCCTCACGATGTTTTCATTTACCGTTTTATAGCAAGTGATAATCTCGGATGAAAATAAGATTCGCACATAAATCCTAGAGGTCCTGTGCGAGCCGGGGTTTGATCCTGCACACATCGATTGCAAGGCGTGCGTTCGACCACTCGGCTACCACTGCTATACTACGATGAGCTATGAGTGACTAACAAGTTGAATTAATTTTACCAGCATCAAATTAAAATACACTAAACTAAGAGTATTCCCATCCTTCTCACAGCCGTGATGTATGAGTAAGACGGCAATAGTTAATGCATTGTGTATAACAGAATCGAGTTCTATCTATCTACCTAGAAACATTTTGTTTGGTAGTTAAAGCGTGAACAAAGTTCCAGTCTAAAAATTACGTAATCATTAAAATTCTTACTACTATCTTCTAAATAAGCATTCCGTGCTCAGAATAAAAGCGTCCGTATTTGAAGAGTATGATGAGAATAAGAATGAGAGACACACACAAACAAAGATAGGCCTAATTGCCTTCTGTTTTAATGATTTGACTTTTGGTTTTCTTGCCTATGCTTACTAGTAGAAGCAGCATTACAATGGGATGGCAGATTCATAAATTGTTTGTTAGCCTACGAGATGTTATTAAAATAAAATCATCGTGGAAGCAACAAGTGATAATTTAGAGATTTCTTATCGTGATGCCTTAACATGTTGTTGCTGGATGCAGTGTATTGATTTTTAGGCGTCGCCTAGTATTAGTGAAAACTGGCATAAGACTCTTTTGATATTAAGATTGGTAATGAGATAACGTTAATTAAGTCGAAAATCTTTTTAATTACCTTTAACACCATCACCAAACTCTGAACAGTTAAGTTTTAATTTTACTTATTTCCTATTTCATCATCATCATCATCACGCCTGTATTCCCCGAAGGGGTAGGCAGAGGTGCACTGTAGTGCACCCACACTTCGCCGATGTATTTTGGTCCCAATGTAATAGGGGGCGAGCCTATTGCCATTATACCGGGCACATTCCCCTTCAATACGAGGGAGATTTGGGCCATAGTCCACCACGCTGGCCCAGTGCGGGTTGGTGAAATTCACACGCCTTTCTACAGACGTGCAGGTTTCCTCACGATGTTTTCCTTCACCGTTCAGCAAGTGGTAATCATTGTTGAAAATGACATTCGCACAAAAAATGACATTTCCTATTTCTGTCAGGTTTTTATTCTAAGTTAGCAAGTAATAAATTAGAAATTTACTACAAAGATGGCGGTAAGAAGGCCACTAATATTACACTAAAATCACCAGTAAATTGTAACCATTAAATATACCATTTACATGTTCAACCGTTAATCTAATTTCCGGGAACATATACTTGATTTCTTGGAACATGAAATATCTCACTTTTGGTAGGTACGTTATATAAGGTAACTAGCCAAATTAAATTTAGCGATATTTACTTAAAAGAGGTCACTGTTAATGAAGTCATGATTATACAAAATACTCCCTCTAGTACTGTCCCAATAAATTACTCAACATTCTGTTCTAGTGCTGTAGGAAGCTACTATACTTTTTACTAAGGAACGGGTGTAGCGATACGTTTACTACCGTTTGTTATCGATATTGTATTAACAAATATGTGTGAGTACTTGCCTAGTATCATCAAAAAAACCTATAGATTTCTTTTTGTTTGTATTGTAACTATTTTAAGTGCAAATATTTAATAACCCAACTAACACCTAATCATGTTAAGCCCCGCGCGTGGCTTAAATACGCCCCATTACAATAGAAAATTATTTGCTTAAAATATGCAAAGATCGACAGTGCCCCCGTAGGCCTAAACTGTCTTTGACTTTGACAAGTTTGGTTGACTAAAAATAAAACGAAAGGTTCGAACCGGATACTGACTAGTATAGCAATGAATACGTACAAGTATTCATACGATACCATTTACAGCTCTATAACGTCCCCAGTAGGGCCTGCGGATGTGACTGCGTTCGTCCTGCGTGACAATTTGGACAATTTACTGTGACGAAGGTTAAACTGTGCGCGTTAATAAAACGTCGCGGTCATTTCCCGGCCGGTTTAGTGGGTCATTTTATATGGGCCGTGTCATATTAAGACGCGTTAAGGTGTCTATTCTATAACATAAGTTCCTAACTAAAGAGCGTTTAAGGGCCGATATTTTAATTCCGAGACAAGAAGTCAAATACCTACCAAACTAATAAATTTATTGGGCTGTTTGTTTACCTGTCTATAACATGTTAAGCTGTGTGTAATTACAATAATTGATTTTCTATTTGTTTACGTCAAGTTGTTACGTCTTATCGCGTTAGGTACCTACTTATGTTATTTATCCAATAAAGCCTTTGTAACGAATTAAACATTATGTGAATAAGTACATATTTATTTATTCCTTAAATGGTATTTACATAATAAAAAGAAGATGAAACTCATTGAAAAAAAAACAAAGATCAATAAAAAGGACATATTTACAAAAAATATACTTGTGGCAAACCGCTGTCGCTTGGCAATGTTCCCAAAAGGCTGGCAGCGTTACCACGTTGAATGGCAATGCCTATTCTCTGTGCGAGATATGATCCAGCCCTCTGGTAACCGGTTGCATCAATCAATCTTTTTACACACATCTTTTAAATGCGATGCCCACCCGGACCCCAAGATCCCGAAGTTTCTACCCCCATATGGCTCGAGCTACAAGCAGAACTTAGACGTATTATTCTGAATATCACCACCACATCAGTTAAAAAAATCGACAGGGAGCGAAATAATCAAAAGAGCGAACCCATTTTGATTTGATAAATTGATTAATTTGATATTATAAATGTTAAAATTTATGGTCTTCCTTTTATTTCTGACACTATGTTATTTAGCAAAAAATAATCCTTATGATGAAGCCTTTCGATCGGTATGATAAAGCTACAGGATGATTATTTCTCTCGTGTAACGGGTTCGATTCCCGGTTCAACCATGTAATTATTTAAATATCTATGAATGCAGTTTAAATTGCTTTTTAAATTCAAATAAAGTCTTCTTTCAGTAAAATGTTCCATCTACAATATTTAAGGTACTTTCCCTTCATGTGGCATATCCGTGGGACAGCCTGTATAGATATTAAATCTCGAGTCAGCACCAAGTAAATCAAAATCAAGTTTATAGCAAGGCGTGTAGAGCTCGCAGACACTAAAGGATCAGCTGGTCCATATGTATTTAAATAAATTATGAGGTCTATACATAAGCGGCTTACGGGGGTTCAAAGGACAGACTATATAGAACTGGGTACCCCTTGTGTAATACACCTATTTATCAAAAGGCTAATGTGAACTAGTAGCTTATTTCGGCGTGAAGCTAAATTTGAATTGTCGCGCATTATTTTGTTTTAACTTAATTTTTTTGAATTTCGAAAGGAGAACCCGAAGCATTTTTTTATTTAGTTTAATACTTAGCTATACTGCAAATAGTTTTTAAGTTATGAAGTCAGTAACATAACATTCCTAGGCATTGTTGATGTGTTTTAAATGAAACCTGTCATGGTAACTACAATATCACACTTAGCAACGACTTAACGAAATCTGCGCTTTGTAATGACCGTTTTTTTTACTGTTAAAATCCTGATATTATCTCAAATAGGTATGGATATACTGCCATTCCTATATACTGGATATACTGCCATCTTTACAACTACCTATTTTACTCTATTTATTTTAACACAAATATCAATTATTGACAGTTAACTTAATCTTTCTTCTTAAACGTAATGATGAAAAATGCACCTGCGATTAGCGGGTCTCCTGCTAGTGTAATAAATATTAGCAATAACAAATTCAATAATTACACATAATAAATAAACCGGTCAAGTGCGAGTCGGACTCGCGCACGAAGGGTTCCGTACCATTAACTATAAAAACGGCAAAAAAATCACGTTTGTTGTATGGGAGCCCCTTAAATATTTATTTTACTCTGTCTTTTAGTATTTGTTGTTATAGCGGCAACAGAAATACATCATCTGTGAAAATTTCAACTCTCTAACTATCACGGTTCATGAGATACAGCCTGGTGACGGACGGACGGACGGACGGACAGCGAAGTCTCAGTAATAGGGTTCCCGTTTTACCCTTTGGGTACGGAACCCTAAAAATGGTTAATGTAGGTGGTGGTTAACTTGTCGCGGCGCACGGTAAAGCGATCCCGTGGCGCCCCGATACAAGGGGAGGATGGTACACCGTCGGTTTTTAGTGGATATATGGCCTTCTGCCGGGCCTCCCACATAACTCTGCTGCTTTCCCCGAGGTGGCAGGGTATCCATAAAGGATTTTGACAAAAGATTGTTACAACATTGCTAGAAGATACGGCGGTAACCCTGAATGATATACAAAGGTTTCCCATTGACACAAAGGAAGCCGTATACAATTCCTTATCAATAACGTCATCAGAATATTTTGATCAAATAATTATATGTTCACACACGATTAGCTGGCGCGTGTATCAGAGCCGTATTTACGACGCACCCATTGAAACGCGCCTCGACACGCGATTAAAATGGTATAATTACTGTGTGGTAATGATAACAACACATCAACCGGAGCAATGGAACATTACGCACTTTCGTTAGCACTCACGAAGAATCCTAATTGTTAACTTACATGAAAGCTTTTCCGTAGAGCGTCAACACTTACTCATCGTATGATCCCAAACTAAGCTTGTACTATGGGTACCTTACAATGGACTGGGGCCAATCACAGTTACACCAGAACAGAGGAAATTAAGAAAATTTGCCACCGGCGAGAATCGAACCCGCAACCAACTAGTTCAGTGAGCCGAGCAGCCTACGCTCAAACGACAACCAAACCGTCATCAAATATAATCCATATCTTATTAACTTTGGTTGATATTAACAGTGTACAGAAAACGACTTTCCGAACGTAGTATAAACGATAGCCAAACGTAATTGTTTCGCAGAAGTATTGTCAAGAACTCAGATACAGATGACAGAAAAGCCCGGAGCACACTAAAGCGTCATGACGCTTGCGTCAAAATTATTACCTATACCAAAACGATGTCTATAACAATGACCTTTTTATTTATTTTTTTATTATCAAAGAGGTTTTGTCGCTTTGGCGACCATATCGCCACATAGGAACAGAACAAAATTTATCTTACTTGCTAGGTACCTATACTAACTTATATAATTGTATAGCTACATGTTAAGATGGTCTAGCTAATATAGTGTTACAGAAACCTACATCCAAAATGCTCTTATGTCCAAATAGATCTCTCCTTAAGACCGAGTTCCGAGTACACTCCATTAACACATGGTGAACATCCTCAATCACCCCGCAAGAAGTGCAGTTGGGAGAAGGTACATTTCACTTCAGATATAAAAAATATATTTGAAGGTATGTGACCAGAGCGAAGTCTAAGCGCAATGCCCAAAGAAAGTTTATTTAGATTGATCTGGTCAATCCATGGGATATTAGACACGTTAGGTTGGATAGTACGTAACCATATGCCTTTCACCTGTATCAATGAGATGTATCAAGTTAAAGTTAAATTTCTGTGGTAAAAACCACGCGGCAAAAACTGCTAGCGCTGTCAGTAACATTTCGTTAAAGCATGCGCATTCTCGATAAGTCGATACAGTCCGTTTTATAATTGTCAACGCCCCGTCTTGACGCTCCAGTACGTCCAGGGCCTAAATGGGATGTTGCGGGCACATATGAAATTTGTTTGCAAATAATATAACTATTTCATCGTACTATTTGAGGTACAGAATTTGTGAAAGAAAACCAATTCGTTCTATCGCGATTCTAGGTCTTTTGAAGTCATATTTGATGAATACACCTATTGTTGTCTGAGGTAGATAACATATAAAATCACCTTTCATTCTTAAAAATCAACAGTGAGAAAATTTAGATTTAGATTTATTTATTTATTTCTCTCCCAATTGATTTCATGCGATATGATAGTGTACAAAAAATTGGTGCAAGACATGTCAATTCCACATTGTGAGAGCTGGTGCCTGTTATATGTTTACAAGAAACCTGTATTACAGGTCACCAGGAAATTATCTAAAGGAAAACATAGAGGCTTGTGTAGCTATTCAAACAAAGCATGTCAATAAATCGAATACCTACCCAGGTCACTGCCACAGATGGAACTAAGTGGCTTGGTGCCGTCGCTCCAAGTGTAGCCACTTAAGTGGATAAGAACAATTGGCAATACTTGCTTTGTGGGCTACTCCGTTCAACTTAACAAGTAGAACTTTAAATTTGTTAAAGTGACTTTCAGTTTTGTGGAGTTTTGTTTCGACTTTTGGTAATTTCGGTTTTGTCAGAGGACGAAATGTTGGCAATAAATACCTACTTAAATATTGTTCGGGTGTAGTTATATAAAAAATAGCTCCCATTGTAAAAGTAGAAAAAAAGTTAATAAATAAATACATTATAATTTATGAAATAATCATTTTCAAAAATAATTAACACTTGCTGGACCGGCAATATGCTTGGCCCCTATTACTTTGGTACCAAGGTACACCGGTGAAGTGTGGGCGTACTGCAGTGCACTTCTGCGTGAATACAGGGCCCAAGTCCCTTAACACTATCGTTGTGTAGTATAGCAGTGGTAGCCGAGTGGTCGAACGCACGCCTTGCAATCAAAGTGTGCAAGTTCAAACCCCGGCTCGCACCTCTGGGATGTGCGAATCTCATTTTCATCCGAGATCGTCACTTGCTATGAAACGGTGAAGGAAAACATCGTGAGGAAACCTGCTCGTCTGAGGGAACTTGACTAGTTCTCGATAGATGTGTGAAGTCTGCCAACCCGCACTGGGCCAGCGTGGTGGACTATGGCCTGAATCCCCCTCGCATTAAGGGGAGGCCCGTGCCGTGGGACGTTAAAAGGGCTGTAGTAGTAGCTCGAATATGACTGGTATAATGGTTCAAGGTGACAATGTCTAATGTTCACACTGGTCATATTTTAGTTATCATTGATAAAAAATGTTGTTTTCATACCTTGAAATATTTGGGAAATAGCAACAACGATAGTGTTAGGGGACTTGGGGCCCAGGCCTGATAATGTAAAATGTAAATGGTGATGATTGTGATTTTTTTTTCCTTGTTATATAAATCACATGGTCGTACAACAAGTTTTTTCTTTTGCACTTTCTAAGCGATTAGCACCGGCGCTGCCCCCAGACGGCTGTTTAATTAAGTTTCCAACACTGAGCGGGGCCGCGAGGCGTGTTTGCGGTTTTTGGGTTTAGCGTTCAATTTACAACAAGTTTGTTGGACTAGAAGATGAGGGTCTTCTGTCTTGTTACTTGCATTTTGTCGCAGTGCTATGAAAGATAGCTGGTGTCTTAACTGATTCCTACAACTACAATTTACACAATAATTTATTTTTGGTAAATAGTATGTTTGTCTAATAAATAACTACCTAATTAACCTAAAAGTCTAGCTGAGCTTTCTAACGTACTCTGAATTAACTAACGTTGTGATCTCGAAATTTTAATTCAGCTACAAACCATTTAGTCATATTACAGAACCAAACTTACCTACATTTAATCATTTGTGAATCAATTGTAACTTTTTATGATTACGTCGGATGTACTTAATATTGGTATCTTTGTTTACCTTTTGAAACAAGATCAGTTTTGGTATCGCCTTGTATCACCTAAACGGTGAGATGAAATTCCTAGATATAAGTAAACATACTACACTGCGTTGGGTAAATATGGTAGTCATTAATACTAGCAGCTTGTAACGTTTTCAGCGAGGTTGGGAAGAGATTACACGGAATACATATCCGGTGCCGACCGACTCTACAATAACCCGAGCACCTGCAGTTTGGTATTTATTGCTTTGTATTATCTGCTTTAGTTCAACATAAGCGATGAAATATAGCCACACGAAGAATAGGGGCACTATGATTTTTAATAATGTATTTATATTTATTGTATTGTATTTAATTTTCTTTTCTCTTGGCTCGAAAAGTGGAGTAAAATTGTCACTGACTGGTACCCCAGAGACGGAAAAAGAAGTAGAGGAAGACAAAACAAAAGATGGGAGGACGAACTTTAACTAACAGCAGGGCCCAAATGGAGAAGGGTTGCCAAAGACAGAACACAGTGGAAACTGCTAGAGGAAACCTTCGCCAACAGGCACACTGAACTAAGAGACATTCTATAAAGTAACAACACCACAAAACGAAAACAGTTCAGGATTTAAAGGCTATTTGGATTTGGATTTAATTTTCTAGTGATAGTCATACGTAGTCAATAAACAATAAGAAAAACAATATTGCGCCTATAACAAATACTAACGCCTACATTTTACGAGTTTTATACTGTAGGTCCGAATGTAATATGGTCAAGTTTATAGCGTTTAAACTCTCTTGCAATTGTAAGGGGGACGCGGTAAATAGTTGACCAATTTGTATTATTTTGTTTTGCTCCTCAAACCCACTAGGAAAAGTGTACTCTCTTGAGTCAAGTTAAAATGTAACGTCATACGCGGTAAATGTGATACGCGACTAAACTCAATCACCGATGCGACAAAGGTATCTTCAAGAAACGAGCATACTCATTCCTTAAAGGCCGGCAACGCACTTGCGATGCCCCTGGTGTTGCAGGTGTCCATGGGCGGCGTTGATCACTTGCCATCAGGTGAAACGTCTGCTCGTTTGCCTCCCTATCTCATAAAAAAAACTATACGGTTTGTTTTGGCAAAAAATTGGTCGCGCGTCTTATTGACGCTCCTACTTGCGCGGAGCTTTAATCAAAAGACGTTCCAATTTTCCATTTTCCTTTTACCCTTCAACGAGTGAGAATCAATATTTATAAGCTTTTAAATGGACATCAATTATCATCATTCCGGTGAAATAATAAATGTGGCACAATAACATTAATCTCGTGCTTACGGAAGCGCAGCACTAACAACAGGCAGGAATGACTAATGACATCCATTTTGGACGTGATCGCTGCCACGGCAAAGGTTTAATTTCCTCAATCACTGTCAGATTTGTCGAGAAAATGACGTCACTTCGAGCTTTTTGTACTGGACATGGCTCAGTGTGACGTCATTTTCTCAACAAATCTGACAGTTGAAAGAGATAAAACTTATGTCTAAGAATACTGCGCACCCATCTTATTCATAAGTCCTAGTTGAGATATTGTTTCAAAGCATTTCTTACTCGTATGATGAAGACACTTGTTAGAATGGATTAATTTGCTAATCAATGAAAATTACTAGCTACCTCTGAAAATACGTTACTGCCAAATTTATCTCTCAAGACGCGAGTACACGTTTTATTGGTAGCTACTACGACGTGTCCGAGGAGGTGTCCTAACATATGTATTGACGATGGGTTAGTTAAATGGTCCGAACATAGGCAGCTAAGCTCACTGCACGGGGTGGTTGCAGGTTCGATTCCCGTCACCAGTATTTTTTTTAATTTACCTTGCTTATCTCATTTCTTACCAGCTTCTTGTATCCATAGTTCAAGCGTTCCTTAGTTTGGTATTATAATGATCAGTAGCTCGTATCAAAAAAATAACTTTATGTAAATAGGTAAAATAGGTCAGTTGTTACAAATACCAAACAAGCAAGTCAAAATTAAGTAACCGGATAGTAGAGGAATTTATTAAATAAAGTTTAGACTAAGTTGGGGGTTTGCAAATGAAGCCTGATTTCGAACGAGAGTGTCCAGCCAGTTACCTAATATTTATATAGCGGTGGGTCTGTAATGAAACTCTGGTCCGAGTCAGCCTGTTATTGTCATAACCAAATTATAATTAATCGAATGACGTTGGAATATTGAATTTAGAACTGTTTGAGAGCTCAACGGGTATCAGAATTCAATAAATATAATTTTTGCGACCTTCCTTGGAGGAGAGTAGTCTTTAGAAATATAATACAGATAATCTAAAGGAAGTAATTTGACACACTTAAGGCCATCGTATCATTACAGATCAGCCATCGATATGACGTTATCGATTGTTGAAATAGATAAAAGTAGTGTCACATAAAAAGGAAACATAAAATACGCGGAAGACCGTTTTATTTGTGGTACATACATAGTGTACACAGTTCTTAAAGGAAGATGTAGCACAAATAAATAAAGAGAGTAAGATTTTTTGTTGCAATATGATTACAAAAAGAATTTATAATAAGTACACGCTGTCCTGGACTTGTTCTAAGCAAATAATGATATTTGAAAGGATAGATACCTAAATGTAAAAAATAATTCATCACGCCTGTATTCCCCGAAGGGGTAGGCAGAGGTGCACTGCAGTGCGCCCACACTTCTTCTTCTTATCCGGTACGCTCTTGACAGAGCGGTCGTGATCGTTAAGTATCAGTATTGGAAGGGGCAGATGTAATGCGCTTCACGACATTTCGCCACCGCTGTCTGCAAGAGGTCATCCTGCTGCATTCGTTGACTGAGCCTCCAATGGCGGACTTGATCTGGTCAGTCCAACGCTTGGGTGACCTTCCGCGCGGTCTAGTGCCTTCTATTTTTCCTTGGACGACAAGGCGTTCTATGGACTGGTTGTCACGCCGGGAAACATGTCCGAAGAATGTCAAGATGCGAGATTGTACAATCGAAAACAGACGCTGCCTGATACCGAGTTCTTGAAGTATCGAGACGTTCGTGCGAAACTCGGTCCACGAAACCCCAAGCATTCACTTCGCCGATGTATTTTTGGTCCCAATGTAATAGGGGGCGAGCCTATTGCCATTATACCGGGCACATTCTCCCTCATTATGAGGGAGATTTTTGGGCTATAGTCCACCACGCTGGCCCAGTGCGGGTTGGTGAACTTCACACGCCTTTCTATAGACATGCAGGTTTCCTCACGATGTTTTCCTTCACCGTTTCAAAGCAAGTGGTAATCTCGGATGAAAATGAGATTCGCAAATAAACCCAGAGGTGCGAGCCGGGGTTTGAACCTGCACACTTTGATTTGCAAGGCGTGCGTTCGACCACTCGGCTACCACTGCTTACTACCTACCCTCTACTTATACCTAAATGTGTCATAAACGATATCAGTCTCATTGATGCCACAGCTGTCTAGTCGTATACGTGTTGACATAGGCAATCTCACATACGTAGAGCTCAGTCACAACAAAATTGGACAAATGAAACTATCCAATATTAGGAACAGCTCCTTCTTTGTGTAATAACTGTAAACAAGTAGGTAGGTATATAGAGATAAGAATCAACATACCTGGCATGCTGATGTCTGGTTTCGGCATTTCCGTTCTCGAGCTCCAAGTCTCCTGCTTCGTTCGCTCACATTTCTAGAAAGAAAAATCAGACATAGTATCTTCTAGGTAGACCATTTATTACACAGTCACAAAAATAATAAGTATGTATGTAACGATATCGTAAAACGTATTTATCATCAAAAATTTACTCATTGCTGCCGCCGTACATAATCTGATGGATGTGAATGCCAAAAGATATCGGGACAGGAACTATAAAATTTGTATCAAAATATGATATGCTTATATGATGGCACTAGGTACCTATATACCTAGTACAACTATTAACTGTCCCTATATCAGATGGGCAGACGTAATAAATAACTTATAGCTGGCAGTTCAATCCATATCTGAATATTTCTGCCAACTTATATTACCCTGGACCTACTAGTATTAGTTGGATTAAAGATAGAGACAGCAGTCGGTAATCAGTACAAGCCCGGAAGCTGAAAAAGTTTGTGAAAGCAAAGTACCTACTACCTTCATTTACATTTGAGGTTAGTTTTCAGGCAAAAAGTAATTTTACAATTCCGCGTCCTTTAAATATAACGAGCATGGCGCGGATTAACGGGACGAGGTTTGAAATGGTCTCGCGTTGACCTCGATTCAGAGAATATTCCCTTAGTCACAATTTCCAGTACTCAAAATGTAAAAGCGGCTTACGAGTGGCGAAAATAAAAATTGTATTACAAGCTAGTATTAGGTAGATAGGTACTTACATAAATAATTTTCTTCATATCGTCTAAGTACGTTAACACAATCACATTGTTTTGACTATCTATCTATCACCCAGGGACGTCCACTGCTGGACATAGGCCTCCCCCATAGATCGCCACAAATTACGGTCTTGGGCTTTATTTTCACTGAGTTACCTAAAATATTACACAGATTAAATTTATTAATTGACATAAACACAAACTGAATACATGTCACGACGTCATCTAACCTAACACTGATGACACCGCGTCAATATTCGAGATTCAAATTATATTTTCTTATAGTGGTGGGTCTTGCGCAGCCATCTTTAATATTAGTCAAGTATCCAACTTTTAATGTAACTTAATAATGTAGTTTTTGTCTGTCTGTAATAATATTAAGCACACTAACTATATAATTAGGTATTTTCAACCGCTAACCGCCGACGACTTGGCGGGCTGCATCAGCGGTACCGTCTACAGGCCACTAGATCACCCATTGTGTTCTAAAAGAGCAGCTTTGGTGGAAATTTTAATAAGTGCTACCCTCCGGCGAGATTTAATTTCGCGGTGTCACAACCAGCGGCCGCAGCGCGCTACAAAAGGAATTTGTCACCCAAATAAAAATACAGGCGTTTGCTTTAGAATTTCAATTTTTGAATGAGCGACCACGATATTTACGGCTTTTGTTGTATGAAGTGGCGAAATTAAGTTTCCTTGTGAAAATAAGCTGGTTCAAAAAGTGCACATACCTACCTAGGTACCTATAGCTAGGTATTAGTAGGCCAAGTCTTCTCCGTACCTAAACTCGCTATGTATGCGTGTCTCACTCAAGAATAGTTTTATTAAGACAATACACTTATGCATCTGATACTTGAGCACAGAATATCATTTTTTTATGTGAGACCAGTACCAACTTAAGTTATTAAATAACACCTATATACTCAGCTACTATGTAGGTACTTTAGTAAATATATTAGTTCAGTAGGTAGGTATCTACCGGATTTATTATTATTTATCCAAGATCACAATATTCTTGTAAAAATAATGAGGTCCCAGGTCTCAAGCGAACATCGTCACTATAATTTATTTCTCCGTAATATTTTTCACAACGTCGAAACATGTTCTATCTCGTATACTTACTTTCATATTAGCCATCCTATATTCACCCCAAAGGTTCCATATGACCTTATTTTCGATATTGATGCAGTAAAAACCTTAATTCGCTTTGATGTGCACGTAGTCAATTTGCAAATTAGAGATGGATCGTAACAAATACATAACAATAAAAATGTTTATAGTGATCATCTTTCATATGAGTATTTCATGAGTTTGGCATTTATTCGTAAGGTATAAATATTAATAACTGAAACTGAATTGAATATATTAAAACGCCTGCAGAAATGTATAAATGTTTCGTGTAAGGATTTAGGCAAGGTTTTATAAGTACATATACTATGTACCTACTACATAGTATCTACCGAACAAAGTCATACTCTAAAAATAATGTGTCGACCTTACTAATGCATACATCACGGTTATATTTCCCAAGGTGGTAAGCACAACTGATCTACCCATATTATATAGGTGTAGGTACCTACTAATTACATATTGTATTTAATAGAAACGTCCGCAAAAATAAAACATTATTTTTAATGTTAGTATGGCTGGAAACATATCCTCATTATTGTTTTACAAAATCTTACCCACCTATAGGAGATGCCTACCCTAATAAGTTACACAAGATATTCAGCCAGCCAGAAGGCTCGTAGTGAACGTCGCTACCCTTGTTTTGGCTTTAAGAACATGGCTATCATCAACCTAATAATAAATTAAGTATGTTGAAATTAAACTATTTTACGGATTTTATCGCGTTTATTTACTAATTTATTTTCCCGACGTTTCGGCTGCTTTACAGCAACCATGGTCACGGGGGGACTGAGGTGTTAGACGTCCTGATGTCATAGTTAATAACTGGATACCCTCATATTTAGTTGTTGTTTGCGGTCCGATCCACGCAGAAAGTGCTTACGGTGTCCTGAGGTCTTGCAATGGTACACTTGGTTTTGGATTTAATCATATTAATTACTGGATCCCAAGTTGGTGGTGGTATTTTACGAGTTTATACACATTCGCTACGAAGTAACCTGCCGCTATCATCTGCGGAAATAAAGGTATTAGTTAACTACCTAAGTAGGTAATGTAAGATAAATGCAGAAACAGTTTTTGTGTATATAATAGAATTAATAGATAAGTATCTATTATATACACAAACACTGATTCCATGTCATTAATGATATGTTATAGACACCCTAAATTTGCGCTTTACAGTAGGTACTAGTGATCAACATATATACTGCTTTATTACTCTATAGTACATAGGTACTAAATTCTTAAAAAGTTCTTTAATATAATACAATTAATAAATAACTTTGTTAAACATGGGGCTAGTTGTCCTTTTCTTAAAACTTGTGACTACGCTACACACTAACGCCATCTAGCGAAAGTATTAGTTACTATTCATGTAGTTTTTAAGGTATTCAAATTAGGTTAGCCATTAGACTAGTCATATTCTACCTACCATAGATCAAAGATGTTATTTGCATGCCTTAAAAAATTTAACCATAGCAATTCCACAAAGATAATGATGAGGGGCTTGGGGCCCAGTCAGGTACCTATCTCACGGCTGTCCTAGGCCCTAACATAACACTTGCTAGCGTCGCGTTCGAATCGAAGGTCTTTGATCAACACAAATAAAACACATTTTCAAGCTAAAATTGTTTTTAATGTTATTAAATTAGTTTTGCAATGTTAAGGGCTCCAAATAGCCAATTCAAAAAGTTACCTTTAATATATAACGCTATAATCATGAGGTATTTAGTATTTAATAACTCTACATAATAATATAAATATTTATTTCATTCACTTTATTATTATACTTACTTGACAATAAATGAGATTGCTTATTTTCTGGTGTACATTGGTTAATAATCACAATACAATTTGTTTATTTATAAAGATATACCTATATGTTTATTTAGTATAATGTGGTAACGAGTTTTTAGAGATTTATAATTAAACTATTCACATTATTGGAATATATTATTAACGTATTTATCATCCTTGTGCGTTGATGTCTATTGTTAAAAGGAATAGCTAAGGTACTAAAGTATGTATGTAGGGTCGAGTTCACTCAGTTGCTAAGTAAATAGGTGCATTCCATGTTCCGCTGTATATAAATATTCTATACTATACCTACTTCAAAGTCAACTCAGTTTTATTGCCATCTTAATTTCTAAATAATTAAATATGCGCCGACTTCTCTACACAACGTAATTTACATCGACCTAGAAGAACGGAGTTTGTTTTCTCTGTGTGCTCATGGAATAGATCACTATATTCCCGTAGCCAATAATAACTGGATAAGCGTCTCATTTCTTCGTATAGCTCTGCCGCACCAGTCGTGTGGAGCATTAAACAAAAACCTAACAATGAGAAACAGTTCTTATCTCATTGATATAAAAGTCCATTCAGCTTGAGCAGCTTCCGCAAAGATCCATTTAGAGCCAAAATGTTTCGAAGTAGTTATTTACTTATTAGAATAGGTGTTATCAGTGGAGCATTGAAAGGTAAGGGTTAACTTATAATGCTAGACCGTTTATGAAAGACAATAAAATTTAAATCAGATATTTTGGAATATGCACGACACTCATAGGATAATTTTACATTAATATTGCAGCTTGCAAGTCATATCACATTGTTACCGCTTACGTAGAAACACGACACCCACGAACTAACATTACAAAGCCTGGGCTAACAGGCGCGTCAACATTCACGCGATATTGGCACTACGAAAATAAACTGTGTACTATGCTATTCAAATGAGAATAGGATCGACTTTACGCCATATTGTGACGAACGGAAACGAATTATGACTTTAAATAAATAAATATTATATTAATACAATGTACTACTAATTAAACCTTTTTATATTGTTTTCTTATATTTACGCGAATACTATACATTGAAATTAAACTATTTTACGGATTTTATCGCGTTTATTTACTATTTTATTTTCCCGACGTTTCGGCTGCTTTACAGCAACCATCGGGAAAATAAAATAGTAAATAAACGCGATAAAATCCGTAAAATAGTTTAATTTCAATAAACCTTTTTATTTAAATTTGATGTAAAACTAATATTCTTGATAATGCAAATAAGTTAAATTTAAATAAGTTAAATTAAATAATGCAAACCATACTTTTCGAGTGACATTTGACAGAAAGAGGTTATTGACATTCCTATTCTTATTTGGATCGCATTGTAAGATGAATTTCTGTAATAAAAATAGGTACTCTCTTGATGAATAAAAGCCACGGCTACGATGCAAAACTCCCTCGACCTGTCACTGACATATCGTTGAAGAGTTAGCTCTTTCTATAAGACAGTTCATTTTCATATTCGCGAAAATAACGCGTGCGTCTCGAAGCTCCTGTAGATCATGGTATTTATTTGTTGGTAACCATCGGCATCTCTAAGCAAAATAAAAAATATTGCACGTGTAAAGAACCAACTAAAATAAATAATTAAAGAACTCTTTCCATTAGAACTGTAAGAAAACGGAAATGAAAATAAAACAAACATAAAATAAATGTAAAAGTATTTTACTACACACAGCACGCACACATGTATACTAGTGCATCAGACATATACATAATACGTTGTTTACCCGTTTAGTAAAATCACTTGCCATGTCTTTGGACATAATATTGCCAACGAAGCACTTAGCTGCAGTTATAACTACATCTGTTTATACTTTACGTTAAAAATGTTGCTACTTAAAAAGAGAGTTAGTCATTTCGCTCCGTGGACGTATAAAAAAGGTCGGACGAATCTCGCTCAACAATAAGTGAAGCACCCTTATTAAGTGTTGGCTTGCACAAATACATTTATGGAGACTTTAACTGACAATAAGTATCACATGACTTGTGTTAGTAACATATAATATATTTATTTGAAACGATTAAAATTTGTAGAAACGCTTGTTGATTGTCATCTCGCCTGGGTTGGCCGGTTCATCTCAATTCACGCACACATTTATCGATACCATGCTTCACTTTCTATATGAGCAGCGCGGTGTCCTACTGTGTTATATGTCCACGTTCTATTTACATATAAACAATATAACGGCAAAGTTTTTAATATACAAAAACATGCAAGCATCTTTTGTTGCCCTCACACAGACACATGATAACATATTAATTACATTAACATACGATCTTAAGAACTGCCACGGAAATAAAACCTTAAGAGTAGTCGATATTATAATAATTTTGGCAAGGCACCGATAAATAACACAAAATTAAACTAAACACATCACAAACAACGGTGTACATACGAACTCGATTAGTCGTGATATTGTAATAACATGCATTATCGCTTGAAGCTGAGATTTTATGACGTTACTATTGGAAGTGGCCGTGCCCAATAGTGGGACTTGTAATAATAAAATACTTGTTCACCCATGAACTGTCACCCACGATAAAACACATGTAAGACCAAAGCCTATACACACTACACTTCAGAATTAAGGTTTTTACACAACCCAATCGTATTCCTATAATATTTTAGAACTCTTTTATCAAGGCATCTCTAGAGGACATTAAACTACATCAAAATTCAAACAAAGCTACTATTTAACGTTTGTACCTACGATTATTTTTTTTCGATTCAGTTTAACTTACATAGCAATCATTATATATTATATACATAGTCACTGTTCTCACGTCACTTAACACGTAACAAAGTCTGAAATGATTCGTGAAAAACATTACAAAAATAGTGTGGGCATGTTTAGCTAACCTTTAAATTCACAGAAAGTTACAATTCATTCACAAAGGTTTTGTGGAACAATTTACTACAGACAAATGTGTATGTATGTTGTCTGTACATTATTCCTGAGGGTTAGTCAAAGTGTGGTAATAAAAACCTTTTAGTTCTGCAATAAAAAAAATGCTTTGACATAATTGCATTGTAAAAAGTCACTAAACGTTGCAAGCATAGTTATTTGTGTAAGTATCATATGATCAAATTAAAATAGTACTTTCTTTGGGACTAAGCCCGCCACACATTCCCAACCCCACCACTGTTACTCCTGCAAGCCACGATCTACGGCGACAACCAAAACCTCGACCAGTTCCGGGAAGCTGAATTATCCTGGAACCCGCACGTAGTAATAACAGTAATACACAGAAACCTTTAAAATGTTAACAGTAAACACTGAATTCCATCGTCATTTATATATATAATGAAAAATACTACTATAACAAGAATCCAGCGTTCAACATGATCGATATAAGTAGAAAAAGATTATTCTGACTGAAATTCAATACAAATGTGTAGTCTTTGGTGAACAAATTCAAACATTTCCCTAATTATTACATCCGTACATCGATTCCGACCCGTTATAAATATAGAAAGATTATTCAAATTTCTCATAAAAACACTGTCAAAGACTTATATCTACCTACTTGATGAATATAAATAAATCTTTTGAACTACACTACTACTATGTAGATCTAATCTTACTGTTCTAGTTTAGTCAACATTGAATCTCTCACTCCCAAATCCATTTTAAACCATTAACAATAGCATAACAAAGTAGATTCCAGAACGAAAATCTATTTAAGTTCCCAAAACGTTCTATAACTTTGACCATTCTTATTTCAGACATTAACACCGCTTGGGACTCTGTAGTTTCCAATGCCGTACTGTAGCGTAAAGCCTCCTCTTTATGTATATGATAATCGTAACAGACAATAATAAGAACGAACCCTCATCAGTAGGTAATCTTTAATGGAGAAAATTGAGAAAAAATAGATAGCAAACATGTCATATCATGTTGCAACCTCAGCCAATAATCATCTTCTAACATATTGGCATCCCCTTCTAGAAATGAAGCTTTGTCTGTCATTCTAATTATTAAAATTTGCAGTATGTACGTGACGGGCCACGCTTATATAACCCTTGGTAAAACTTAAGCCCTATTTACATTGCGACACTGGCGTGAAAGTAGTTTCGTGACACACTGAGAAACTGTTAATGAAACTAATGTCACGACACTACTTTCACGCCACTAGTGTCGTAATGCAAATAGGGCTTTACGTAATAAGATCATGCTCGCCCTCAAGCCTGATGTATTAAGCTCTCAGATACTTGCCCCCTCCATACCACCTGGCTTACAACAACTTTTTAAATTACTTTGTTTTTGACAGTACTCAGTACAAAATCTGTCAAAAATATAGTTAATAATGAAACAACAATACATTATCAGGTGGTGGTAAGACCGCCGGGTATCTTACTACTGGCTACTAATTAAGATAGGAGACGGGATGATAGTTGCTACTCAAACTAGGATAGACTGGAAAATACATCAATTTCTATACCAAAATCTTCAATGTCGTTTTATACTTCGTCGTTTACGAAATTTAATGGAATAAGATGAGGAATGGCTCCATTTGCGGTTAGCGGGTATTCCAAGTAGTGTCAAGTTATTAACCCTTAAATGCATGTTGCCAATTGTCCACATTTAGTTTCACGTAATTTTATTGAAAAACCTGAGTGTCCTTTCCCAACGCACGTTAATAACCATAGCCAATAAATAAAAAAAGAAATAAAAAAAGTCGTTATTACATTTGGCGGGTAAGTTGACTCGTTTTTCGACCTTTAAATGTGATGAACTTCAGTGTGTTACTAGAAGACATCGTTTGTACTGACGGGTAATAAAAGAGTGATTTTTCTACATAAAAAATATATAATTCTAATATGTTATAAGGTAAACTTTCAATGCTTGATGTTGTTTGAAAATTATATTAGATACTCTCCGTACATATCGAAATAAATATTCTATATTTTACCAATGGAGTAAGCACGCATGTCGCGACAAGACCTTTGTCACGGATTCACTCGCTCGCTCTCTGTTTGATTGCATACGAGAGAAAGAGACCACATCAAGATATTCCGTGACATACGTCTGTTCTTGGCGGTCAAGCTACAACTACTGGAGTTTTTAACCTATGACTGATTTCCTACAATATACGATTTTTTTTTAGTTCAAAACAAATAATCATGCATTTAAGGGCTTAGTTGCGTGTTCATATCACGTCGGGTACATCCCGTCGAGGTCACCACTTTGGCGGTAAAGGGAGGATCCTCCGACCAGACGGGTGTTGTGTCTGGTGGGCTACTGCCCGACGGTTGTTGTCGGGTTCTTGTATATATGTGCCATCGCTCGGATCGCTTTAATATCGCGATGCAGGATTAGTTCGTATGCGGCGAGGTAGATGTCGCTACAAGCAAATTCAATAAATACACATGAAGGTGATGAATGTGAAGTTGTCGGAGGGATCCCAGTGTCGGTTTAGATGAGAAGCTTTCCGTTTTGTTTGATGTGTCCGTTGGGCCTGGTGTCGGTGTCGGTGCGCGGAGAGGGAGAGGCTGCGGCTGCTGCTGCGGCTGCCCGTCGTCGGTGTGCGCAGCGCCGCAGGAGGGCGTAGAGCGGGCGCACGAGCAGCACGAGCCCCGAGATGCCGATGAACACGCCCGCCAGGTAGAAGGACAGGTCGTACGACCCCGTCACGTCGTACACCCAACCTGGAAAACGCGTTACACAATTATTGTACAAGGCGATCCAAATGAAAATAGGAATGTCAATAACCTCTATCCGTCAAATGTCACTTGAAAAGTATAGTTTCCAAAAAACTTATCGGCATATCAATAATAGTCTTACATCAAATTGAAATAAAGTTTAAATTAGTAGTAAATTGTCTTAATATAATATTTAAAGTCATAATTCGTTTTCGTTCGTCACAATATGGCTCAAAGTCGATCCTATTCTTATTTGAATCGCATAGTACGTGCTATGTTCGTCTGATTTTTAAACAGGTGTTGTAGTTTTTCTTTTTAACGAAACTAATGACATGGTAAAATTGAACGAAATAACATGAGAAATGGCTGCAACGATAGGTACCGGTAGCGGGTGTTCTACCAAACACAAAATTTAAATCCTTATTTGAAAAAAGCATCCATGGAGTTGCTTGCCCATTCTTCTCCATAGGAAATGCATTCCGAATGGGTGGTAGACATACTATTTTTACTATTTATTGACGATTCATAAGTGCCTGAATTGGTTTATATGGATAAGAAATATTTAAAAAAAATGTAATAATAATAATAGCAACAACAAATTCAATAAATACACAATTATAAATAGGTAATTGAGATGATAAAGACAGCAAGGTATTATTTTTTTCATTGTCCCATTTATGGTTGTCGTGTACGAGCAAGACTGGTATTTTTGAGTGGTTTCAAATTCAGTTAAGGGTTGTAAATTAGTTAATAAAGTACCAATTTTCGCCTTACCAACGTAAGTTAACGTAATAGTGAATACTGACCGGCCAATGGCGGTCCGATGAGATTGGCGACGCCCTGTATCAAGAGCAGCAGGCCGTACGCGTTGGTGAACTTCTCGAGCGTGATCTGCTGCACGAGGATGATGCTGGTGAGTGAGTAGTTGGCGGCGATGCAGGCGCCGAACGCGCCGGCCGCGCTCGCCAGCGTCAGGTACGTGGTGAGCACCGGCATCGCCAGCGTCACCAGCCCGCACAGCACCATGCACACCGCGTACACCAGGCTCGCGTCCGCGCACTCCCAGTCGCCCACCCATCCGAGGAATATCTGCAATGATACAATAAGCTGTTTTAGAATACTTTTGAAAATGGAAACTAGGGGCCGTTCAAGTATTACGTAAGCACTATGGGGGGGTGGGGAGGGGACTTTGTTTTGCTTATTTTTGAAGACATGGGGGTAGGGGAGTCTAGATGATGATTACGTCATCGGTAGTTATTTACTTTTTTACACGAATGGCAACCCTCACATTGTCTATGCTAACGAAACGCATTTTCGGGTATAATAATTATAATTATAACATTATAATGTACATTTTTTATTGAAAAATGTTTACGTAAGTATGGGGGGAGGGGGTAAGAGCTTTGCTTACTTTTGCTGACAAGGGGGATGGGGGGGTAAATTATTGTAATAAATCTGCTTACGTAATACTTGAACGGCCCCCTATAGTAGGTCATAATTCTTAGGTACAAATATATTATTTACAATGGGTTTACAAAGCGTCTTCTAGAGCTATAGTGATTGGTAATACATAAAAAAAATATTGTTTGTGCTCCAAGGATAAAGCGTTGGGCCCACAGTGCCTCCAGACGAGTGCGTTACATTTTTTGCCATACCAAAATGGACTCCATCAATATTCATGAACTTTTATAGTAAAAGCCACGCCACCACGGCTCAAAATTCGGTGGCGTCATTGATGACAATTCTTTTAAGAATTGACTTTTTCTATGAGTTAATATGGTTCGTTTTGGTACGACCAAAAATTGGTAGCGCGTATCATGACGACACGCGCACGTAGTGTTAAAAATAGAATGTTAGATGTTACTTAGAATAGATTGCTCCTAGCCTAGGAGTCCTAGGCTGTTGTATTCAAGATTCATATTAGTAAACTCTAAAACCGAATTGGATCTCGAAAACACACTTCACCCGACCAATAACTAAGTCCACGGGTTCAACAAAACCACTTTTTTGACAGATTTTTGCCATAACCCTTCCAAAATTATTTTTCGTCTGAATGCCTCAAGTTTTTTGTCGACATACACATAATGATTGAAATAATGATAGAATGCTTGGCTTGGCTTGCATAGGTATGAACAAAAATCTTAATCTGTGCTGAGAAATCATTAAACAAATCAAATCAATTATATAACAATGTGTGCTCCAGTAATCACGGGACCTTATCAGCCGACCGGCGAGATGACACACGTGGGTCAAGTACCACTCCAGATAGCACCACTGTGCCGATAACGTATCACCAATCAAATACAATATAACGCCTTCCGTATGAGCAACCGTTCCAAGCGCTTGCATTGTCCTGTTTTCTATTATGATACAATCTGCACTGTCGCTGACAAAGTCTACCTACACAATATGTGTGCATATCGCTATTTGGTATCTTAGATTAGGAGCGCTATAGTTACCAGATGGATGCGAGACATGTTAATGGCTACAACAAGGCAATGAGTGGGCGTAACTTGTCTTGGGAAGCAATTGAGAGTGCAAGGACCTTAGAGGGTACTCAAAATCTGCTTTGAAGGCAATAGAGATACAACAAGCCTTAGTTAGCAAGTGCGCGAAGACTACACTTCTCAATTTCGTCTCTTTCTTTCCAATTAAATAAGACAGTGAGTAAGCAACTCAGCAGCAACTATTCTTGGCCGGCATGCTAATAACCCTGCTGATCTTGAGACTGGTGTGGGCTTTGGTTTGAACAGTCACAGTTTGAACGGAAAATTGGGTTTATGCATTCCAGTTTATGCATTCCTAGTACTGTTATGACGCTGAGTAAGGTTACCAAATAATAAATTGTACTGACCTCTCCAAACATATTCAATATCCCAATAATGGATATAAGCATGGAGGACTGTGACTCGTCGAAGCCCATGCCGAGGCCGTTGTCAGCGATATACACGTACGGCACGTCGTACCACATGTACAGCAGGAAGTTGGAGATGGCGAACACCAGGAACGCAGAGTTCTGGAAGTGGGAGAAGTCCAGGACGTCCACCACCAGGTCCCAGAAGTCCCATATGGCGGCGTACCATTGAACCTGAAAATTTAGACGACGAATTAGTTTCGAGCAAATCAATTAATTTTGGTGGAACCAATAATATCAAATCCAGTTTATATTCTAATAAAACTATTAAATGCTCACCTTTTCTTTAGCAATGGTGGTCATAGAGTTCCGGAATATGTTGGGACATGAAGACGCTCTCAGCCTATATCTATTAATATTCAACATTGCACCCCTGTATGTGAGTGAACGTCTGTGCACCCTCAGGTCTTTTAGGAAGGCGGGAGGCTTCTTCGTAGTCCCTGAGGCCTGTCTTCGTAACCAAAGTGATAAAGCAGTCTTGTCTCCCAAATGCGCTGTAGTGTTAGCCTCGGGAGCTCTAGTTGCTGATGTAGGAGACAAAGCCCCCGGCGACCCCGGTGTACCAGGGGACATGAGTGCCCGAGGAGGTGACTGTTCATGTAACCTCCCACTGTCGCTGAAACTCCTCGACGGCAGCATGACACCGGGATAGTTTTGCGCCAATATGGCGTACGCGCGACCTCTGTTCGACATTAACTCGAAGACTTCTAGGGAGACCCCCTCCCCGCCGGTCATGAAGGTCGGTAAATCTACTAGGGAACTAAATTGAGGTACTATAGGTGATGTCACGGTTTCTGTTTCGGCGGTTTCTGCAGCCTTAGTGGAACCCGCGGCGCTACTTTTACTGTCCGAGAAGCTGTCTGCCGACGAACCGAAACGCTTGTTCCTCTTTCTTTCCCGCTTTCGTTTCCTCTCTTTCGCTCGCTCCTCGTTCATCGTCGCTGTCCAGGGCAGGTCTCTGAACAGCAAGCCGCACACGGCCATGTTGAGGAACAGACCTGCCATTATCAGGGTGGTCCCGCGCCACCCGTACTCGTCCAACAGCACGTAGGTGAGCGGAGCGAATATGAACGTCCCGATTCCGCTCCCGCACACAGAAATGCCGGTGGCCAAGGAGCGCTTCTTCTCAAAATAGTAGGCGACTATCACTACGGCCGCGACGTAGCACAAACTCAGTCCAAATCCGGCCATGATGCCGAAAGTCAGGAACAACGTCTCCATGTTGTCCACAAAAGCGGATATGACGAATCCGATGGCCGCCAGGATGGAGCCGAATATGGTCACCCTACGGCAGCCGTAGCGGTCCGTGAGGAAGCTGGCGATCGGGCCGGATAGCAGCGGCATCGCCATAAAGATGCCGGCGATCCACGCCGTCTTGCCCTTGCTCTCGCCGAAGTATTCGAGGAAGTGGGGATAGAACACGCCGAAGCTGAACGTGATCCCGTCGGCGATGAGGTTGACCATGAAGGAGGCGAACACGACGACCCAGCCCCAGCCGCCGTCGGGCGGGCGCGCCTCGGCGATGGAGACGTCCTCGTCGTCGGACGAGCTGGAGGTGGAGCTCGAGCCGGACACGGACACGGGCGCGGGCGGCGACTGCGCGTCGAACTGCACGTGCAGCGGCCGGCCGGCGGGCCTACGCGGCGCGGCGAGCTCTACGTGGGGCGGGCCGCGCAGCAGCGGCTCGGTCTCGGGGATGGGCGGCAGCCGCGCGGGCTGGGCGGGCGGCTCGCCTAAGGCCTCCGCGGGCGCGTCGGGCGCGTCGCGCTCGCCGGTTTCGCGGGTTCCTCCTTGGAGCGGCCGACCGAGCGCGCGGAGCGGCGCGGGCGGCGACGACAAGCGCGCGCGGTCCATTCCGGCAGAGCGCGGCGAAACTGCGTGTGCAGCGCGTGCAACGCGTATTTACCAGTCCGCCGCCGGGCTTCCATGCGGACACCGCACCGCCGCCGTGACCTCATGCTGAAACAATACAGAGACACCTGTTATCCGCTGGGTTTTGTAAACAGATTTACTGGGACTCTTATATTACAAACTTGCTACATTCAGATCACCACGAAAGATATTTCTCAACTCCTTACCACTCATTTAACACCAGACGTATGTCCTCACTTATAAATAACCGGATCGGTGACCGATCTCAATGAATATTTTCTATATACTGAAAAAGGAAGCCGTCATAATGGCATCCATCTGCAGTGCCGCGTCAAGTGCTAAATCGTCGATCTGCAGAGCTGGCTGATTGGCAGACAATAGAGCCGCTGGGGCCGGGCGCAGCTCGCCGCTCGCAACAGGCGGACTTTTGATCGAAAAACCATTAGTGCTTATATTTAGATGTTATTGAAATTTGAATTATTATTTAAATGATATAAAAAAGTTAACGAAACAGGAAATGGTTTGGCATCTAGAAAAACCGGCCCAGGGTGTGCCAGCCACGCGCCGTATACATGTAGAGAGAGATCCGTACGTATTTATTTATAAGTGATACCTAACACAAGCCGTCTTATTACAAAAAGCGGTTTAACTAAAAACCTAGGTTTAAACCTCTAAAAACTACGGTTTAAACAAAAATGATATTACAAAACGTGGTTTTTCGAAAAACCATAGACCATATCATGGTTTAACGCTAAACCTCGGCGGCCCCTAGTTTAAACGATCAAACCGTGGTCCAAATCGTATCTGTCAGTTTCTAGTTTAGGTTATAAGATAGCATCTTTTTCATTGTATTGTGTTAAGTGTTGTTTTTACCCGAAAATGGATATTAATATGGTCGATTTGATTGATATTGAGGATATTGAAGCCGCTGAGTTGTTGGGAACGCCACGCCGACACAACATAAATCGAGTTCGAATCAATCCCTTCATAGAATTATCCGATGAAGAATTCAAGCAAAAGTATAGGTTTACTAAACGTTATGCAATGAAAATAGTGGACTTAATAAGGGATGATTTGACTAGAGATGCTCGAGGATGCCCTGTGTCTCCCGAAATACAAGTGGTTTGCGCATTACGAAGCTGGGCTCGACATGAAGTAAGTAGATGCAAAGGTTATGTTGCATTTATCAAAATATTGGTAGCAATTTATACTAAATTATGGCTATACTATAATTATAGTGGTTTAGAAGAAGTGACTGGACAAAAAGACAGAAGTGGACAGTGAATTTGTTCTATAATATGTATTGATAGAGACTAGTCATGCTTAGTCATTTGTAAGAGATACTAAAATATTTAACTATTGTTCCAGGTAGTATGCGATGCAAATTTAAAAATCCTGGACATTGTTACTAGGTGGCGTGGGAGTGTTCATGACTCACAAATATTTAGGGAAAGTCGTTTGAAGCAGCGATTTGAAGCTGGTGCATTCTCAGGCATATTGCTAGGAGACAGTGGCTATGATTGCACTCACTATTTGTTTACTCCATTACTGAATACTACAACACCTCAAGAGGAACGATACAACAGTGCTCACATTAAAACAAGAAATACAGTGGAAAGATGTTTTGGGTTGTGGAAGCAGAGGTTCCGCTGTTTATTAAGAGGCCTTTACTGCAACATTGAAACTGCGATAAAAACTATTGTGGCATGTGCTGTATTGCACAATATTGCCATAGATATGAAGGAAGATGTTTTTCATAGTGGGCTTAATGACAATGAAGCTAACACACAAACACCTGAAGCAGTTGTTTTACCAGTAGGAAATAATGCACGTGGAAATATTAGAAGATGGCAATTCATTGAAAGACACTTTTAATTAAAATACTATACTCATTTTTAACCTTAAATAATTTACAGTAAACATTTTACAATAAAATTTCTTTCAACTATAAGTTTCTTTTGAGTAATAACATTTTTTAACTTCAGTGTAGGATCTGAAAATAAATATAAGTAATAGATTAGATCATAATTAAAATGCGTGTATTAATGTAACTCTTTTATAATTATAGTGTAGATGTTTTTTATTTATTTATAAAAGTTTTGGTTTATGACATTTGTATTTTTAATAATATTGTGAAGCAAAATCTTGCCTACATGTATACCTGTTGGTATTATGTATAATAGTTTTAGTTAAGATTTGTATGATAATATAAAATAGTAATTATATAAATAAGTATAAGAATAAGATTATAATAGTCTATACTAGACCCAGCTATTATTTCATTGTCTTCTGGAGGGTTTAAATCAACTTGTACAAGTACTGATTATTAAATATATAATAATTTAAACAGTGTTTAATAATTAAAATTAAAGAACCATGTGCTTACCATGGGTTTTATTGCATCACTGTCGTAGTCGTTCAATTCCACAACAAAATCGTGTGGAGCAATAGCCATAATCGCCATATCTTCTTGAGAAGGCGACTTGGACTTTTCACCACCCCCTGTCTGCATATGATGTTGCCTATGGGCGGACAAGTTAGCTTTAGCTACAAGCAATTCTCTTCCACGCCAATTTAACAGATCTATTTTTTCCCATGAGTTCATTAATTCTGAAAATATTTCATTAATATTGTTAATTTGTGCTGATAACGGATCACATAATAGTAAAAAAAATAAACACTTACATCTTTCCTATATTCTTCCACTCTTGAGCCTTTTTAATATTGGAGGAAGCTTTCGTGCTTTTGTCCTCGATTATGTGGCGCGATTGTGCAATGATCTCCCATAGTATATCCTAAAACATTTAAAATGTGGATTAGCTTAAAATCAATACATTAAAGACGGATTTCAAGTTAATCGAAGTTATTTATGTTTTACTTACTTTTTCCTCGGTACTCCAATTCTCAGATCGTTTTTTCTTTTGTTGGTCCATCACAATATAATATTAAAATTAATAATGTTGACTAGGACTAATTTAATGGAATACTTGAGTATGCAGTTTCAAATAGTATTATAATAATCAAGTACAATCAATTATTATGCTCAACCAGTACATGTGTCAACGTTCAAAATGCGACTGCTTAGCCTTCGCTTAACATGTGTCATAACGATGTCTTGTTTACACTTCAACTCCGGCCAACTTCGCCTATGTCAAGTGTTTAGGATCAATGGTCCGATTCAGCGCCGCCGCGATGATGTCATCCATCGTAGCGATCGCCAACAATAAGATGTAATATCTACTATTAACAAAGAGGCAATTGTTCTATTAGAGACCTCAATAATTTAAAAATTCCAAAGCCAAATAAACTTTGTTCAACTTGGTATAGTTTCATATTACGCGCTAGAATATTAAGTACGTTTCGTTACACGTACTTAGATGTATTATTAATAATTAACATGACATTAAGTAATGTGCATACACCTAAACAAAACTGCAATCGATGAAATAAACATTGTTCCATGCAAAATAACAGTCTCAATATTTTTAACACACTTATACATCATAATAATCATTAGCGTATTAACAAAAAGTTTTCTTTTCTGAGCATACGGAACGTTGCAATTGAATGATATCATGGTGAACGAATAATATTTGTATTAATCTGTGGTTGATTATAGACAACGGTTCAAATGACGGTACTAAGAAGTCCACGGTTTATTAAAGGTTTGTAATACGGACAAATTTAGACCGTGGTTCTGCAGATAAGCCTGGACTTGATAGTACAGGTTTAAAACAAGGTTTATTTCGTTTTTTGTAATAAGACCGTAAAAGTTTACATCACGCAAGATCCAATATACATATTTAAACTTGATAACTCAACAAAGGTTTTTATTCAATGACACGCATTAATTATTTTTGAAGTAAAACGAGTATATTGTTTTCTTATATTTACGCGAATACTATACATTGAAATTAAACGCTTTTACGGATTTTATAGCGTTTATTTAATATTTTATTTTCCCGACGTTTCGGCTGCTTTACAGCAGAAAAATAAAATAGTAAATAAACGCGATAAAATCCGTAAAATAGTTTAATTTCAATAAAACGAGTATGTCTCAGCACATGAGGGATGCGATAAAAATGGGCGTTAATCTCTCCGTATAAGGAGGTAACTCTCGAGTATCTTTACGAATTTGTTTAAATATTAATATCAATTACCTTCAATAAATATAATTGCACATCGCCGAGGAAACAGATATTATTATACGTATCGAAGGGTTCGTACTGGCTACGGACGGAACCCTAAAAAACTAATCGTTAGCACTAGCTGAACATGACATTTACGCAGATGTCATTACCCAAGAAACATTTACAGTGATGTCACAATCAACTAAAACTAGAAATTAATTTAAAACCAAATACAACTAAAATAGGTAGTTAAATTAAAAAAGAAGTACAATTACGCCACGCACTCGCTGGAGCGAGCGAATTAACTTGACTTTTTTGAAAATTTACTCTGTAATAATACCCATAAAGATTAAATTTGGATGGTAAAAGCCACACCACGTGTTTACTTGCATCATGTATGACATTTCGTTGAATATGAGCTTCTTCAATTAGTTAATACAGTTCGGTTCTGTATTGACAAAAAATAGTATCTACTCTGTTGGCAAAGACATTAGTATATTCTTCGTTAATAATTTAATTTATGTTATCGTATATATTAGTCTAGCCGAGTGGTCGAACGCACGCTTTGCAATCAAAGTGCGCAGGTTCAAACCCCGGCCCGCACCGCTGGATTTCATGTGCGAATCTCATTTTCATCCGAGATTATCACTTGCTAAGAAACGGTGAAGGAAAACATCGTGAGGAAAAACGTACGTCTATAGAAAGGCGCGTGAAGTTCACCAACCCGCACTGGGCCAGCGTGGTGGAGTATGGCCTGAATCCCCCTCGCATTGAGGGGAGGCCCGTGCCCAGCAGTGGGACGTTAAAAAGGGCTGTAGTAGTAGTAGGATATATTAGTCTATGTTATTTGTTTATGTACTAAACAAATACTCGTCCTCACTATTACTTTAATTCCTCTCCATCCAAAGGTTGCCTGGTAGAGATCACTTTTAGTGAAGGCCGCCCACTGTTGCACTTAATTATTATCATTATATCGTACATGTATAGTTTGTACTTCTCTAAGAGGTGGAACAACAAAGAGTTCTATCTATCTACCGTAGTAGGTAATACGGGGTGGTAATCTAATCACTTTGTCAAATCCCCACAAACGCGGAGTTGCAACCGCACTGGCATAATTCAGGGGTATTAACCGATTACGTCACGAATTACTTTAAAATGTAATTTGCTCGAATTAACTTGCCACCAGGGACCCTCCCAAGATTGTGAGCGACGCAGTAACGTCCTAATCCTAATAAACTCGACCTTCGTGTTGTACGCCGTCTAATTGTTTGCCCAGGGTCTTCGACGGTTACATGAATTTGTTGCTAACTTGATTTATAAATGTTCCAATTAAGAATACAGACGACGGTTTAGTAGTGATTTGAGAGTACTCAGTGAACCAGGGGGTTGCCGGTTTGATTCCCGACAGAAACAAATCTCAGAAATGGACTTTTCGGAATTTGCCCTGGTCCAGGAGTAACTGGGATCGCCCCTTGTCCATTATGCGATACCCATAGTACAAGCTTTGCTTAGTTAAAGGTCATACTATGAGTAGATATGTGTTGACTAGCGATATTTATTTATTTATAGAAGCAGAATCACGTCAATACAAAAAATCACACTGCTTTAGTGTTATTTTTTGTCTTTGTCTTACTAAAAAGGACACAGTGTGAAAAGCTTTTTTCTGGGTCCATAGGAATCTCAAGCAACAAAAAAAGGGTCCAGTCGAACCTTTACAAAAAAGAGTCATTTGATCCCGCTTGATTACCCATTCAACCTTAGCGCTTTTTTTCTAACATGAACTTGCACAAAAAATGTTCTCTTCCTATTATAATTATTACCCACATGTTGCACTGACTTGGACGAATACGACATCTTGGTGTAGTGGTCAGAGCGTAGGCAGTTCGGCTCACTGCACCGGGTGGTTACTGGTTCAATTCCCACCAGCGACTAATCTTTATTAGGCCTTTTCGGAATTTATCCATAGTACTAGCTTTGCTTAGTTTGGGATCGTTTGGAAAAATGAGTATGTTTTTATCGATATTACTCGTTTACCGACCTTTTTCTCATAAACAAGTAAAACTATTATGCTTCTAGAAGCTTCATCGAAAACGACCGCTCAAAGACCGTTCAGCAGAGGTGTCGGTCGAGAACCTCTCCCAACTGTGCCGGTCTATTGTCGCGATGACCTATGAGAACAAAGAGGTGACTCTCGGGGCCTTTTCGCAATGAAACGTATGCACACTGCTCGAAAAAAATGTTTTATTCAGTCAAGATCACCCTCGAACAGCTTAACTTAATAAAGAACTCATGATTTACTTCAAACAACAAAATAAAATAATTAAATGTAATGTTTATAATTAAAACGAAGCAGACGCCGCCGCCGCGCCGCTTCGTTTATTAAAACTATAGCTACAATATTACAAAGGGCCTCAACAAACAACTCCTGCAAATAAACGAATTAGGACTTCGTTAGGCGAAACTCATTAAACATTTACTTTAATGTTGGGTACCGTAACAGTTTCATCAACGAAAAGAAAACACTTAGAAATGCCTATCTAGATTTATTTTTGTTTTATAAAGGGTATTGTTTATCTTAGACTATTATTTATGATATTAAAGTAGAAAAAGTAAAATGAAAGTTCGCAATTCTTCATTTATCAACATTATAACGACTGAGATAAATTCATGATACGTAATATTCGTATTTTTACATTCACTTGAGATAAATTTTCATCCGAGATTATCACTTGCTAAGAGACAATGAAGGTAAACATCGTGAGGAAATTTGCACGTCTATAGAAAGGCGTGTGAAGCTCACCAACCCGCACTGCGCCAGAGTGGCGGATAATGGCCCAAGAATCTCCCCCGTGTTGAGGGAGAATGTTCCCGGTAAAATGGCAATAGGCTCGCCCTTATTACATTGGGACCAAAATACATCGGCAAAGTGTGTGCGCACTGCAGTTCACCTCTGCCTACCCCCTCGGGGAATACAGGCGTGATGAAAAGTTATATTAACATACGGTCCTACGCCATTCGACCTCAGGAGACCTTTTGCCAGTGACTGGAAGCCAGTCAATAAATCATGTCGATTCTCTAACAATCTCTAAGTAATTATAATTATTAATACGCTCTACTTTCAACGAAGAGTTCGGGATCGTTTCGCAGCTTCATTAGGTCTTAGAATTAATTCGACGGCATTAATTTTATCAATATAATTTTCTTTGTAATTTCCTGGAAAAAGTGGGAGAGTAACGGTATAAATCCAAGAACGTATTCTTCTATCGCATGTTAGAATAAAACCCCAAGTCCATAATTTAATGGCAACCATAAGTTCGTCATGGGGATAAATATCAACTGCTCATGGAATATCTACAAAGGATGCCTTGACTACCGAGACCGACTTCGAAATTTGTTTATGAAGACTTTCAAATCAGCTACCTCTAGTGAGACACATGGAAGGCTTTATATTCACAAACTCCAACCCTGATACTACTTTCTGCTTGAATATGCATAGATCTATAAAAGTTTAATGATTCGCGCTCGATTACCTCTCTCGTATCTGCAAATTCTGTAACAACCGCAGTGCACCAACTGACCTGTTTCAAAATAGGGTCACCTCTAGTGTCACCGTCACGTACATTAGTCTATTTCTCTGATTACCCCACATGCCCAGATCCATGTGAACTCAAGATTAAAACCCGGCCAAGCCTGTTTCAGCATGGTTAATATACAAAAAGAATAATGAATATTTAAAATGGTTCGCCGATCTGGGGAGCGAATAGAAATAATGAATAAAGAACTCTAGTGAATGTAATTAATAACGTAGCTTTACTTTCAAAGTATGAAATTGAAATTTGTCGGAGACATTTTAGCTCTATTATAATTAATCAAATATAATTTACCTTGTAAAACTGAAATTCTAGTTGAAACAATGGTATTTGCGAATGTTTGAAAATGTTAAGTTGTAAATGCCTACACGCGCGGCACCCTAAATAACCATAACCATAAAACCCCAGGCAACCCGCACGCGTGAAAATCTTTGCCAAAACCAAAACAACCTCTGTGTCAATATGCATAAATATTTTATTTCAGTGGTAAAAGTAAAGTGTAAAGTGGTACGCGTCAAAATTCTCTCGTGCTTTCAATGATATTTCGTTAAAGAATGAGCCTTTTCTATTGGTCAATACAGTTCGTTTTGGTATTGGTAAAAATTTTGACGCGAGCGTCTTTACGCCCCAGTCTGCGGGGGGCTTAAAGGCCCGGGTATCATGTTTGCTGTTCAACACTTTTGTTGAAAACTCTCTTTAGCGAGCAGAGAGCTCCCTAGCGCTGCAGACATGACTAAAAATAAAATACAACACGAATAATAAGGTAACATTTGCCAATGACGAATCAAAAATTGAGTAGATATTAGCAACGTGAAACTAGTTAACGTTTTTAGCAGGAACCCATCTAACAAGCAGGTGAAATTCTGTGTTATTGAAACATTTACATTGCTCTCAATCCGGTATTTGAATATTCCATCCGTTACCCAAGATATGTTACCCGAGGGTACCTTTTGGCTTTAAGCATAGTAAATAAGCTTGCGTAAAAAGATTATTTAGTCGTAAAACGCAAATGACGCAACGAGTGCGTAAACACTGGTAGACGAGCCTGGAGGTGAATTCGGCGAAGGTCAGCGTCTCCCAAAACTCTAAAGTCGAGACGGGTGACCGTGGAATTGTAGTTGAACAAGAGATCAATTGGAAACCCTATGTGGCTTACAAATCGCTAGACGTTTAAGTGCCAAGGAAAATTGAACTCTGTGGATATAGCATTTTCGCTGTATTAACAGTATCAGTGAATTTGATGAAAGTCATTCTTCGGCAGTTTGGCGCAAATACGCATACCACATTGAAGTGCTTCTTCCAATTTGTATTTATTCAAAATCTGCTACAGCTATGAAGAAAATCACAAAGTGAACTCAGATGAACGAGGCACGCAGCATCGATCCGAATTACTTATGTAGAAGTAAAAAAATTAAAATATTTTATTATGACTTCGTTTGTTCTGGAATCCCATCCACTCTCAATGGTAGGAAATTTATTAAAGATTCACGTAATGCGGCTTTGGCGTGCTCCGTGAGACATTCAACAGAGTATCTGCCGTCAGTTTTACACTCGCTAGTGGCTATATTCGTTGGAAAATGTAGAGCTTCCGTTTGACTACACAAGGAACTAATATAAAAACTTATTATTATATTAATAATACTTATGTATGCTCTACGTCAATGCGTCAACTTCTAGAGCCGCAGGTGTTATATACAGCTTCACCTTGATCGTGAGGTCGTCGAAGCAACTATTGTTATTTTAAACTTCCTGAATGTCATGTCCACGGATATAAAAAGATCAATGAGCGGTAGAGCCATAAATGCTCTTGCATATACCGAACACCATTGGTGACATGTGCCTTAGATTTATCTCATATGTCCAATTTGTCTCTTTCTATGCTATGAAATAAGACAGTGAGAGAGCGATTCCTTGCGACACAACCCGTGATACGGGTCTAAGTTGTAGCTACGAGTAGGATGAACAGTATTAATTTACACGATTATTTTTGCAAATGCTGTAACTATGAAACCTATTCTAAAGCTATTAATGACAATATCGCAACGTGCAGATAAGCCAAACACGAGATTCTTCACTGAACGATTTATCAATATCCATGAGACACATGAGCGCACGCGCACATACTGGCCGGCATCCAGCCGGATATACATTGTGTACGTCAAACATTATAAATAATACTAATGTTTGGCAACACTATAAATATGATGGCAAGAAAAGTGGGTGTGAGTGTGTGAATGTTCACTGAAATAATTGTGAATTAAGAACTGTCTGGAAAACCAAGTCTGCAAATTTGAAATACAGAAGATAATAGATGGGAATCAATTTGACTAAGATATAGACGTGACATTTAAAAAACTGTTTTAGGAACAGGGGAAATTTCATATCTTGGGGGCTTCGAGTTCAATGGAATCATTTTAATTTGTTAACTAGCCAAAGTTAGGTTAAAAACCAATTAGGGTCACTGAATGTAACGATGTTCCTTAATAAATCAGCAGGTTGTTCAGTTAGAGTTGAGTACTACAATTGAGTGACAAGAGACATCCGATCACGCGGGGGCCAAGTGGATAATGAGTTATTACGCCCTGAATCCACTAGGTGGAGCGAAATAACTTGACTATTTTTCAAAAATGTCCTCTGCGTCAACATACCATAAAGATCGAATTTCTGTAGTAATAGTCATGCGAAATGAGTTCAGTTCGTTTTGATACTGTCAAAAACATTTTCGAGCATGTTTTGACGCTCCTGTAGGCGCAGGGTTTAAAACTATCAGAGTAAACGCGCTAGAATAACGCCGGCGTCTTGGCAATGCAAGACAGGTCTAGACAAACAATACAACTACCGAGCGGTCGCGACCGATAACATACATTTACAACAAAACAAATAAACCCACGATCTTTGAATTAAAAAGTCAGCTATTGTTTTATCACAAGAGAGCCTACTCCCAAAATAGAATACTCAACACAGATACAAAACACTCTCGATCAATAGGTAACACCTCGTCATATAGGACATAACAAAAACAAATCCGTACCTACACGACCTATTTCAGAGACGCCATCAGATTAACTGGGGCATGAAGCACTTGATTAATGAATCCACCCCCAAGTTTTACATAACCTAGATAACACGTAACCTAATGGCATCAGTTAAAGTACGTTGTCCGGATTACGTGGGGTATATTGTCCGGGTAGTTTCCTCCGAGGTGATGATGGATCGGCTAGCCACTGTCAACGAAGACAAATGGGGCAATTCTGCAGAGCGACTAATAGGACGTAATTTATCATGAGGGGGAGATGCTTATATTACTTTAACACGATAGCTTTCATAACACAGATTATTGTCTCAGGACAAGGGGACATTAGTCACATTTGGCGAGTTTAATCACATTATGAAATCAAAAAAATACTTTTTCACACCCTGAGTCGTCTAACTGCTGGGGATAGGCTTCCCTTCCCTTCGTCAGCTCCTTCATAAGAGTAAGAGTAAGGGTTCTGGACGTAAAAATTACCCACGCTTGTCTACTGCGGGTTGGTAAGTATGTAGTGAGCCTTCAGACTCGGCTCGTAGATGCTGCCGCTGGTGTGTGTGACACTCATCCGCCACCACCCTAAGTTGACGTCCTACATTAATGCCAACTGTTCTATCTAAGACCTTTAAAAGAGCATATCTGTTCGTAAGTCTTTAGATAGCATAACACTTAGTTCCATGTAGATAGCATATGTACGACAGTTTAACATCTTGTCAAAGATGAACATAGTGGCTCAATAATAAAAACATTACGTTTTGACGAGAAGATTTAAAGGAACACGAATAAGGTCACGTTACAGCGAAAATTAAGCGAGTTCAAATGAGAAAATGTATCATATTATTCCTAGGAAATGGGAGACAGAAAAAGGGCCAAAGTTATAAGATTGGATTAACTCAAAAAAGGAGCGCAATGCTAAGAGTTTCCTCATTTAGTGTCGACATTAACATTTCAGGATCATTTACCCCCACTGGACAATACATCGCGAGATAAATTAAACCATAATGCACAAGGAATAGAGGTTAGCGGTGTGTAAGAGTTTTTCCAGATTTGGCAGCGCGCCAGTTACGCCCTGCACTTACTGGGGCGAACGAATTAACTTTATCTTGTTTGTTTAAATGTTTTTGAGCAATTTGCAAAATATTGATTTTCTACAGTAAAAGCCACTCGATCACGTATTAAAATTCGCTCGTGAATATGGCATTTCGTTGTAAAATGCGCTTCTTCTATTATTTATTACCATTTTGACAAGTATTAACAAAACTGAATCCCGCGCATTCTGACGCATCTGTGGGCGCAGTGCCTCACTGCCAGAATTTGCGGAAGTGTTGCATAATTTTTGCGATGGTTGTTACCAAAGTTAAGTCAAGAGATGTAACATTGTGGAATGAATCGCAACAAATATCAGAGGGTCTTATTCAAATTTGATATATATTTGAAGTAATAAGTTTATTTACACGTATCAACACGGTACAACTTTAAACCGATAAGAACTATTTTATTAATATAATGGCAATAAAAAACACAATCTGTATGTCGTGAGGTCATAAGCCGATAGAGCGGTGGTTATCGGTGCGTATAGGCTACGTCACGCGCCCTGGTTCGATGGCCACTACGGATGAATGAGGTGAAATGTATCTATGGGAAATAATATTAGGTAAATTAGTAATTTACTACTACATAAATTTATTTTCAAATTGGTATCAGACGTGTCGCAGAAAACACTCAAGACAAAGAAATTTTAAGCTTCCAAAAGTAGAATTTAGAACTTGCCACATAATTCTCTATGTCCATTTTTGAGAGCCAAATTAACTTCGGAGCAAGAAATACTAGTGGCTAGGGTACAATAATAATCTTTTAATATTACTTAGCTGTCAAAAATCTTCCTAATATTAAATTAACACTGCTAAAGAAGTGATGAGAAGAACTTATCAATGTTGCAGGTGCAGATATGGCAAAACTAAAAGCAAGTGGAGGAACCAAACCTAAATAAAACTAATAGGCAAAGGTTCTAGGAGTATGGAGGTAAGCTTCCAATAATCTGTTCCCCGTCAGAGTAAGCAGATTACAGATATTTTTCTTCGCTCCAAGACCGTCGTCGTGGAAAAGTTGGTAGAACTCACACTAAAGCTGATATGCGTACACGTGGCCCTTTTGTTAGTGAACAAATAACTCTCGCGACGTGCGCTATCTACTTATCTTCGAACGAAGCTTCACTTACGTGAGACTAAATAATTGACAACATCGTTATGGCGCAAAAGGAACATCACATTTTGGCCTATGTTATCGGAATAAAACAACAAATAGTAATTAGTTTCCTTAAAAACAACAATACAATGCAGATTACACAGTTAATTAACTATTTTAAATAGTTGATAGCGTACCAGGAAATATTTACCGTAATAGAATTACCCAATCCCATAACTAATCAAGCAAATTTATTACCGGTCAAAATTAAAGTAATGCAGCGTATCATTTGCATGGTATTATGGTAGCTATTAGCACCAAAAAATGTTTTGATGATTAACTGAATAAGTTATACATTTTTCTATGATTTTATAGACAACGCATCAATATCTCCAGAAAACGCAAGATATGTTCACGAGACAAAAATAAGATAAGAAATATAATCAAATGTTATGCAACGAATAGAGTGACATCGTTAAGTGTCAGAAATTTAAACAGTAGTTGTAGCATGAACGCCAAGACTAGTCTTATATCACAGTATATCTTGATTTTGTCTCTTTCTCTCGTATGACATTAGACAGAGAGCGAGCAAGCGAATTCGTGACAGAGGTCTCAGTCTTGACATGCGTGCTAACCCCACTGAACATAAGAATGCAGAATATTGTTCCGCGGAACAAGCAACTTTAGCAGCGAAGCAAACTTCCACAGAAGTATACAACAATGTTGTGTTCAAACAAATCCTACGTTATTCTTCGTTATCCTACGTTATCCTTCGTTATTCTTCGTTATCCTACGTTTTCTGTATGTTATTACAATGTATATCGATCGTGTTTATAATGCATTGGTGTTAATGTATATAATTTAGCAAATAGTGACAATATATTTTATCAACAAGTTTTACGTGAACAATTAGCATGAAAAGATCGAAACGACTCGAATGATGAACGAGGTAATAGAAAAATATTTGAGCCACAATTTAAAAATAAATAGAATCTGTCAGAATGCAGATATTGGGTCATCACTTAGCCATAGCAATCATTAAGGAGACTTGATTTTAAAAAGAAATTGCTAGTATAATCTCCCTAATTTCAAACACAACAACAGTCGATGTAAATAAACAAGACGCACCTTCGCTGGCGGCGTCATCTTGGCAGTCGCTCCGTGAAATGTGCGGTTGCCAAAATCCGGTGTTTTCAACATATACTACATTTCTTACACAAACGATATCATACCATAAAACATACACATTTTTGTTACTAGTTCACTGACACGAGATTTTTTGAGGCTGCTTATACAGTTATCGTTTTCAGTTATTTATTTGAACATCACTTCACAAGTTCTCACTTAGGAATACCATTCCAAGGTAGATTTGGTGACAAAAGGAGATATTGGAGCGTTCGTCTGGCGTCCGTCACCGTACTACAAGCTCGGGTGTACTTGCGAAGAGGCGGCCGATGCGCTTGCGCACCCGACTACTCATTATTTAATAGTAAGATAAAAGATTATCTATTGAGGTGTCCTCGGTCAACATGACTTTAAATTATTTATCAGTGAATAACACGAAGTGACATGGCTGAAGAGGTCAAATAATGATGATCATGATCACGTCACAGATAGCCGTGCCAAATTTAATAAATTGTTCTATAAATTCCAGGCTGAGACGGTAAAATTGAGGATGAGAACTGTAACCAAAGGGGGCAACGAATAATTTGAACTTGATTTTTTTTCTAATTGCTAAGCACAGATTGAAGCAATTATTTTATCTACACTAGGAGAAAATCCAACACTGTATGTATCACTGGCACTAAGAATGCACTGTCTTCCAAAATAAATGTTCCTGATTTCAACAAAATTAGTGAATAAACTAAATCAATTTTTTAAATAATCAACACGACGCAAGCTCACAAGTTCACGACACTAAACTGAGCGATACAGACGGAGGTCCGTAACCGGCACACAACGAATTGATAAATGTCACCAACGGAGATAACGGCCACAGAAGCGACCAGAAACTGGGACTTGTCTAATTATAAAGTTCGATTGAAAATTAAACATATTTAATCATCCGCCAACTTATCACCTTCCTCACCCATTTTCATTTGAGTAATATGTATCTTATGAATTCGTTATTACTATTAATTAGCTGACACTGTCAGAATACCCGCTGATTGCAAGTGCAGCCATACATCGTCTGATTCCATTAAATTGCATAATTTCGTAAAAGAAGAAGATCATGTCATCCTCGGGTGCATGTTTACCGTAACAGGCTGGTATCAAGAAAACGTAGATCTTTGAAATACAGATTACCTAAGCTAGAACTCTCAAATTATAACACTATTTTAATACATGCAAACAAAGACAAAATACTTGTATGATTAACTGACGCGAATGATAATAAGAATCAAACTTTATCAAGTAGTAACAAAACGTATGTTTTTCTAGGAATATGTTCCATCACACCACGTGGTGTTTGTCATACAAATTATATAACTGCGCGCACGAATACTGTAGAGGGGCCACTGATAATGATAAAGTTTGCAATTAACATTAGCAATCGTATTTGCTGTATTATTACTCAAATGATCATGAACGTACAGAATCATACTTTATCAGTAACTACTTTGAAGTTAGTATGCGAACTGTTTGCCTTTGGTACACCTAAACTATTTTGTTTGCAAATAGGTAATACAGTTTTACCAAAATGTGGAATAACGAATTCCGTAGTTCTTTTAGTCGAAGACTCTTACCATAGCCTACTTTCATTGAAGTGAATTCTAATGTGTTATTAATTATACTTTTCATATTTATTTTTCATATTTTATTTTAGTAGGTAAAGTGTATTTACTCCTAGTACCTACATTGTTTATTGTGGATACAGTGCATACTGCGGATACCTACATACACAATGTAATTCAACTATTCTACGCGCACAAACAATTGTGGCCTCATATTCTTTATCGACTATAACAATAGAATAGTTTAGGTACTTTGTGTTTTTCAAACAAACTACATATAAATTGTTTTGCTAATTGAGGGTTCTCATTTATTTATAATTAACAAATTCTAAAACGTTAACTTTTACAATCTCATGGTCAATTCGTTTCTTTCCTTTGTTATCTTTATGGAGGTTTGCATTTGTTTAGAAAAGCCAAATAATTACTTTGTTTTTCAGCGATGTGCTCACTAAACGGACTTTTGTTTAAATAGGCTTACATTCTTTTGTAAATGATTGCAAGGATATCACCATCAGGTTCTTTTCGAACGATTTAACGCAAGTGGAAAGTAATATAAAGATGAAACCAAGTGATGAAGCGACCTTCACTGAAATTTTGATAACAATCGTCGGCCTTTATGCAAGGACTTTTGTCTAGTTTCAACGCTCCGTTGAACTGGGCGCTTCGGAATACTGTAGTTATTAGCCTAGACTTCTTAAAATTGATTTATGTTATGATACTTGCATAGCATGTAGAAGTGTCAAGACTCAAGAATTTATATTTAATTGCTCCCATAATTCAATTTGAACCTGGTCTTGTTATCTTCTATCCATCGCATAATTTCATCTTAGTAAAGAAGCTAAATCGATTAAATTTCCATCAACGGTTATCAAATTAAAGCAGATCTCTGCGGAGTGATCTGTGTGCCGGAATAATTAGTTCTGCGTCAGGGCGCGACAGTATAACAGACGAGGTCGATGCAGTTGGTGCCGCACTCCTGGGACCACTGGGAGCCAATAAAACCCAACAGACACAATAAATCCCTCATGTCTAGATGTTCGTTGAAAAATTCCATTAGCAACAGCTAGCTTTATGTATTTTAATCAGCATAATGGACTTTTAAAAGTCTTTGTGGAGGTAAAATATTTTGTAAAAGGTTGCGATAAGTAAAATGAATTACAGTAGGTATTGTTTACAAAGTAAAAATGTTTAAATAGACAAAGTAAACTACATTTACATAACCCGTGTCTCACAAAGCCTATAGGTCTGCTACGTATTCAATGCATAAAAACTGATAATGAAGTAACTAGAGAATGTATATGCTATGTAATGGTTTTCAATATCTTCGTCTTTACCATGGTCATAATGTCTAAGCGAGAGAGCAATATGTGTAGAGCTGTCAAATTTGGTTTTGTTATGGATTTACAAGAAAACTGGGTACAAAGAATGATTACTCGACATAGTCAATGCAAGTATGTAGTCGGTAAGTAGACGGATTAGCACTTAGCCTAGTAGTCACATGAAAGGTTTCCTGCCAACAATAAAGTTCCAACAACCGGTAAAACAGGTGTACGCCGTCGATATTGTTTAAAACAATACGATATAAATTGCATTTTACGCTTCAAACTCTAGTTTACGTGTATCCATAACATAGAACGTAGGACCCTAAACCGACGGAAGTGCATGAAAAGATGTATGACTGTGGGTGAAGCGAAAGAGGTATGTCAGGATCGTAGCGTGTGGCAAACGGTAGTCTCTGCCTACCCCCATGGGATACAGGCGTGAGTATATGTATGTATGTAGAACGTAGTTCTGTGCCTATAAAAAACAAGAATAAATCATTCATTTAACCACATTGGGTATTACAGTATTTAACCACATTAGGTGTTATCAGCTCTGCTAAATACATACACAACTGCAAAATAAGAACCTAAATACGCTGCGCACATCCAACCCAACACAATCAACAGAATGAACAGTCAAATCATCATAAAACGTCAATTTCAGTGCGTTCTTCATTTCTTTGCCACCAATAGACTACTTTGTTTGGAGCCAATTGTTCTGACGCGATATATTGCAGTCTTTTTTGACATACAACCCACGTGTAACCTTCTGATAGGGTCGAGGGAATCGTACCCAATGAATGTACTATAACATCGCGCGTTCCCCAAGGATGACTTACACACGATACGATTACTAGAATTTTTCTTATTTTATTTCCTTCTTAAGTACCGTCGGTCATATCTGTATTCATAAAATTGTAAGTACCTATTATCATTTATATTGCGATAATACTTAAACAGTAATTACCTACCCTGCTGTCCCGAAAGCTATTATCTACATCCAACCCTTGGCAGATACAAAATTGAAATTGAGTTTGGGATACTAGAGATACCCACGCTCGTGGGTATTTCGAGTAGGATATTTAACTGCCACTGTACCTCTCACCGATTGGTCAGTGTCAAATCATAATGGATGTTACATTTGTTTGTTAGTTTGTAAAATTCTTTATTGAGTAAATAAATAAAAATAATTACAACCCAGTGCTTAAATCTAGGTGAAATAACCTATTACTTACCTATTACAAACTTTTGACATGACAAAGACTAAAGTTAAAATTAACATAGCACTATTGATATCAAAGGATTATTTAAAATTATTATTTTTTATAATAATATGTGCACTTTAGTATAGTGTACATTTAGCTAACAAATATAAACGTATAAGTAAAATGAAAAATACGATGATTAAGTATAAAATATAAGTATGGAATAATGCTTGGGAGCATGCACAAAACAGTACACATTACAAAAGTCGGGGGTAAATGTAAAACGTCTTGAGCGAGCGCGCAGCGAACATGGGTATCGGTGTACCGACTCATGCACTTGTTAGTCATTAGTGAACAAAACACAGTGATGGGGCAGGCGGTAACGTCGATACTTGTCGATATAAGGTAGATCGTGTGATCGAGTAACGCAGATGTTGTGAACCAGGGAATTGGAATGGTTACCATAATATGTTTTATTGTAGAATTTTTTGGCTAAATTGAGAATATATTTTTTGATAAGTGGTAACTTGATTTTATTATGAAGGGAACGAAGATTAGTCATCCAAGGTGTGTTATATGAGGATTTAAGGGCTTTGTTTTGGACAAGTTGAAGTTTTGTGTAATTTGAGTCACATGTGCTACTCCACACCGGACATGCATATGTCATGATTGGGCGAACATATATTTTATAAATGGCTAGTTTTGTCGGGCTGTTGAGTTTGGATTTGCGGTTGATCACTGAGCTCAGGGTATTCAATGCCTTGATTCCTTTTTCACGTATTGAAGTCACGTGATTGGTCCAGTTAAGTTTATTATCCAGTCTCACACCGAGATAGTTAACAGACTTATTCCAAGGCACAAAATAACCACCTACATGCAATTGCCTAGTAGGTGGTTTTCTTTGGCGATTAAACATGATTGCGACGGTTTTGCTCTCATTTAGTTTGAGTTTCCATTTAGAAAAGTACGCTTGTAGTTTGTCAATGGACAGCTGGAGCCGACTAATAACAGTGTTGGTATCTTTATCCGAAGTGTAGGAGGCAGTATCGTCAGCAAAGCAGGCTAGCTGCGTGCGAGTTTGGGTAGGGATGTCGTTTATATATAAAATGAAGAGTAAGGGTCCTAAAATGGAACCCTGCGGTACGCCAGCGGGAATCATACGATGGGATGATTGTTGGTCCTTTATATATACTTTGAATGTTCGGTTACCAAGATACGCTAAGATGAGTTTAATAAGATAAATAGGAATATGCATGGAAGCCATTTTGAATAAGAGTCCCCGGTGCCACACGGTATCGAAAGCTTTCTCTAGGTCGAGAAGGAACATACCGGTGCTATTTCGTAAATTGAGGTTATGTGCAATGTGTTTGGTCACCCTCGCCAGTTGTTGAACTGTCGAATGTCGCACCCTAAAGCCGAACTGTTAATTGATTAGCTTATATTTGATATGGCTAGCCACACGGGCGTAGATAATCTTTTCGAAGAATTTACCCAGGCATGGCAGGAGACTTATTGGTCTGTAATTAGTAGCAATCGCAGGGTCTTTACCTGGTTTTTTGACTGGTATCACTTTAGCTATTTTCCAAGCTTTGGGAAAGTAAGTGGTGCATAAACACGCATTTAGTAGTTTGGTCAGGAAAACAACTGCTTTGTGGGGTAGATTGCGTAACATGTGATTGTTAACAGTATCATGTCCTGCAGCTTTCCTAAGTTTGCAGCGCAGTAACTGCTTACGTAAATCGTGAGGTCTAAGAAGGCACGGTAATTCCGACAGACTTGAAGTTTCCAATGAAGTCATACACTCTTCAACCAAGGGGCTAGATTCACTGGTCCAGTTAGTAGTTAGATTCAGATTTGCATAGAAAGCATTCGCTAGAATTTCGCATTGAGCCCGAGGCTCAGTGGTAACGGAGCCATCATTCCGTTTTAAGGGTGAGTAAACAGTGGGGGTCACCTTTAGGGACTTAACTAAGCGGTACAAGTCCGGCCTTGAGTGATTAGCTTTACAAAGCTTGGCCTTCCAAATGGCATCATTATAGGATTTAATGCGGTTATTAATGGTAGTTTGTAAGAAGTTAATTTGAGTTCTGATAATTCGTTTATTGGAAAAGTTGAATTCGATCAGATCGGCCCTCCTTAATCTGTTTTTATATTTTATGAGCTTTTTAATGCCGCGAGGAAGTTTGGGGAATCGCGAGTCAGAGGTGACAGGGGTACTATATTCCCGCGCTTGAAGCAGGAGATTGGTGAATTGCAAAACAGAACGATCGATTTCTGAGGTATCTTTAAGTATATCAGATGTTAGGAAGATATTTTTATGTAGAAATTGGCGGTACCCTTTCCAATCAGCACGATTGTAGTTATAGAAGCGTTGATTCAGACGCTCAAAATCAGCATTGATAGTGAGAAGGACAGGTAGATGGTTAGAAGACAGTGCAGATATGGTGACCAAGGTTGTCAGGTTGTCAATATTGCGTGACAGGGCCAGGTCTGGCATGGTTGGTGTGCAGTCAGATCGGTAGTGAATAAGAGTGGGCAAATCAGGAGCAACAATTTTATATTCATGATTAATCATATGTGAAAAGAGTACAGACCCATGACGATTGTTAACGTTGCCATACCAGTGTTCGTGGCGAGCGTTGAAATCGCCTAATAAAAGAACTTTATGTCCGAGGGTGATCAAGATTTCTATGTCATTCGGAATCAAAGCCAGATTAGGCGACTGGTAGATAGATATTATCGAGTAGGTAATAGAGTCGGTTAGGCTAACTTTGATTCCAACAGCTTCGATATGTTGAGTGATAGGAATAAGCAAGGGAGAATGTTTGATATTGGATTTTATAAGAATTGCAACCCCTTGCCCTCGCCCTGAATAGTGCTTGTCGCAACGATAGCATACAAAGCCAGGCAGATCAAATGAGGTTTGATTGGTTAATCTGGTCTCACTGATGGCAACAACATCGACTGAGAGTTCACCCACAAGGTTAAGCAATTCATATCGTTTGCTGCGCACTCCATCGGCGTTCCAAAAGATAATGCGGAGGGTTTTAGTGTTTGTATTAGACATAATGACCTAAGTACTTAAAGACTAAATACACTTTATCTATGATAGTAGAAGTTGGAGTTATCTCCAGTTTGATGGCTTTAATGGCTTGTAAAATCACTAGGATATCACTAGTATCTTTATCATGCAATACATGCTGATTGTCAGGTGGAGCAGGATCTTGGGTGGTAGCAAAATTATTTGAGTTAGGTTTATCCATTAATGGTACCTGATTGCTCGTAACAGTTGCCCAAGTTGATTTATTGCTTAGAACAGAATTTACTCCTTTTTCAGACTCGAATGTTACATTTAGTGTTAAGCTTACGTGACGTTGTTGTTATAAAATAAAGGTCTGGCTCAAAGAAGCTTTAACTAACATCAGTCTCGGCATTGAAACGAGCAAAAAGGATCCCGAACGCTACACTCAAGGTCACACGTTGAAAGGCGAAGCTCCCAGTGCGGCACGCGTCTAAATACTGACGCCTAACTTAAGCAATATTCCCGTTTACAAGCTTAACATCATAGTTGGCGTGTTTTAAGTTGTTCTAAACAACTTATTTTACAAGGCTAATGGAAGCATAAATATCTTACTTTTGGACGTGTTTTAAAACATGTAAGTCAGTGAAGTCTCAGAGTGAATTCTCTCCTTGAACAAAATTTATTCTTGAAATATGTGTCGCAAATATATCAAATCCCATCTGGGTAGAAAAGTACCGCAGTGTACCGCAGTACACTGATGTAGACCAAGATGTATTCTTCTACTAATCAGTATAAAAAACACTGTGTGTGAGTAATCTTAAGAGTGATATTTGTAACACATAATATTTAAAAAAAATATGAGCAAGTACCACCCTACCACGATGGCCAGCTGCTATAATCATTAACTGAAGGTGAAGGACACCCTCAAGGACGGCTGTGCCTTGAGTGCTACAAAGAATAAGAGCTAAATATACATATTTTTATTAAAATCCAGATGAACACCAAGTTGTATAGCAATAATAGATTGCTTAATTGTTAACTACTGCAAAAAGTCATCATCATACATACATCATCACGCCTGTATTCCCCGAAGGGGTAGACAGAGGTGCACTGCGCCCACACTTCGCCGATGTATTTTGGGCCCTATGTAATAGGGGGCGAACCTATTGCCATTATACCGGGCACATTCCCCCTCAATACGAGGGAGATTTGGGCCATAGTCCACCATGCTGGCCCAGTGCAGGTTGGTGAACTGTCCAAGTGATATTGAAAATAAAGTAGCCAGACGATAGTGGTAAGGGAGTTGAAAAACATTTCAATAAGCTTGACCAGATTTTGAATAAAAAACACATACATTTACGCTACTTTTTCACAGTTTTCTTATTTGAATAGTCGTGATAATAATAAAGAAACTCATAATATAACATCAACAAAACACACAACGATAACTGACAGTTATAAATCACGAACCAACGAAAGGAAGAGTGGAAATCGAGGATCGCAGACTAGGTAATCGGAACGCTGATACGAAGATAAACATATCACCGATAAAGAAATATTAATCACAGTTATGCCGTCATTACTGTATGTTACAGTGGGTTATCGATGGATTATCGACAGATAGAACATGTACTTCAATATATGATTACGATGATGGGTGGGCGATACAGGAATACTCAATCTAACGGTAACAGGAAAAAATGGTGCAGATCTAATCTTTTGCGTTAATGTGAGTTAGGAATATTGGAATTGCAAGCTCTCACGTAGATGTTACAGCTATATGGATGTAGTATCTTACATGAAGGAAGTACAAATATAGTAGTAGAGTACAAGTGTAGGTATAACAAGTGGAGATGAACATAGTCTCAATTCATCATCACAAACAAATGTTATGCAAGTCAAGTACCTTTTACAACCACGTACCAGTTGTTGTAGTATGTGCAAGACTAGACTTATGTCATGTTGATTTTGTCTCCATCTCTCGTATGAAATAAGACAGAGACCGTGCCACCTAATACGTGACAGAGATTTAGTCTTGGGTGCTGAGATGACCCCACAGTTGTCGGTATCACAGTAAACATTAACAAGGTAAATGATATTTACATTGAGTAAGTTTTAAATATCATTCGAGTGCTAACAAAGAGCCTCATATAATAAATATATCATTATCAACAGCTACACGTGCCACCGTTTATAAACTCATGTTATTATACACTTAAACAAAGTTTTCCCTCAACATAGCGTTACAGCCCTTGCTACTCAGTCAATAGAGCGTATAACTGTTTGACTAAAGTTGGTAAGTGTGTCGTTGTTTGGACATTATCGCATTATGCAACAGTCGAGTGTATGCGGAGTGACACAATACATTGATGTACAATCATATGCCAGTTAGTTTGAAAATACCTCGGGACACTGTCAGATTACATAGATGATTTAATTGTCCTTCATGAAATAAGCGCACAAAAAAATCACCTGAGGTGGGTACAGAATCATTCCAAAAATCAATAAAAAAAAACAATTATGTCTGAGGATCAAGGTACATTTTCAGTACTGTTGAATTATTCGAGTTTCCGCTAGTAACTGGAAAGGCATAACTTGAATCAAACTGTTTTGATTAATGTTTATAAAATCACGTATAATAAGGGTATTATTCGGCCCCACCATAGCTGCTGTTCAATACATTTAGCATATAGGCATGAAAGTGATCCACTCTACTTCTAAATTACTTTAATAATACCTTATGGACTGCTTAATGGATGAGTCCATCGCACGGCAGAGCGCAAGACGTTGATACTTCGTCCCGATTGGGGTCACCAGCTATTTTCATCGTATGCCCGATGGAACAATTTAGTTCACTGTCACTATCTATGTGTAGGAAATTGTATTATTTTCAGTATAATCGGTAAAGTTTAAAAGGCCGATGAAAACATAAAATCTACTGAAAAATAATAATGGTATTTATAAAACCGAAGGTCTTATAACAAAAAGTGAAGCACTAAGTGAAGCACAAAGCCATACACGCTGTGGGGATTAAAGGTGGTGGAGAGAAAAATGTCTTCCACAATGTCTAAACCCAAGATCTTTAGAACTAAAGGAACGTCTGAAAGGATAGATCAGAGATATTTAAAAAATATTATCAGAAATCAACTCCCTTGAGGGTGAAATAGGGGGTTTAAGACCACATAATTTAATAATAAAAATTGATGGAGTTGAAACTTCGTATTTGTATTTTACGTACAAAATAAAGAAACTCGTGTTTTAGGAATTTAAAAAAAGGGGAGTGATATGGGGGTCCAATCCGGACTACAGCATATCTCCGGCGTTAGTGAACCGATTTAGAAAAATCTTTTTTGTTTAAAACGAATTATTAATAACTTTAAATTATTAATATCGGAACCTAGGTTTTTGAAGTCGGTTTTTGTTTTTTATTGCTCGCATATAAAAAAGGCAATGGTACATTTTTCTATATCCGGAGCACAATACTGCCACTATAATGATACAACAGTCGTTTAAATTGAATGTATGTTACGCTTGAAAATGGTGCAAACAAAACGTTGTATTATCTGCCCTATGGAAACTTCGTTCGAGTCTACACAAGTCCTATTCAAACAGCCTACCTTTATTGCACAGACAGTCAAAAATAAACTGACCTAAATACCGGCGATACCGATTTGAGTGAGATAAAGGCAAATTTTAGGTTCTGGCATGATGCAAATTAAATTTTTATAATATATTTAAAAAAACCCATAAATTTGAATGATTTCTTATTCAGCTGTTTGTTACTTTAGGGTAAGATGGACAAATATTTCTTCTATAATCGAACGTTATGCTACGACAGCCAGCAGCGTGATAATTATTACGATTACAGAAACCTTGAGACAAGGAGCTTATAATAACGTCTAATAATAATATCGAAGTACTTACTTTAATTACACACGTAACATTCAAAACGGTACGTGGCGTATCGTTCGTTAGCAACAATGAATTAGGTTAGGTAATAAAGGCAATTGGCACATATTGTGATCAATTTATTGTGTGACACGGGGCAAGTTTGCCATGTAAACAAACATATCATAGTTATCGGCTTGCTCTTTTACTTCCACAAACTTCTGGTCAACAAACAATCTTAAAGCTACCTTAAGGCAATCAAACATCTTAGACAATTTCGAAGGGTTTTCTGAAAAAATCTTTTTTGTATAATATTTAAAAAAACTTATCACCTTTTACAGTTCATTTTAATTGATTCATTCAATGTAGCATCCAATTATTAATTTGAAAAGCACTTAATTCACATTTGACTTTTAAAATGTTTGTAGGCCTCATCACCAGTTTGCTGGCCAGACTAGTGAGGGCTCGATGAACTCGAGATGGGCCGCAGTGCGGCTGCCGCATCGATCGTCAGGCCTATTCCATACTATCCCGGAAACGACTGGCCATTTAACCTGGGTACAGGAAGGGGGATATCCTCTTACGTAAGGTCATCCGGACATGTAAAGACGACGTTGAATGGACTTAATGGCCTAAATGCGTCCGATCTCCTGCCCTAAAGAAATTTAGTCTTGTTGAGGAAATAGGCTATTTTGATGTAGCGAATAAAAAGTTATAACGTCAGTTATGATTATTTTCAGTAAAATGATAAAGGCTTGACAGCATGGGGTATCATAACGTGACGTTTCACCGTCGTGTTCCACTTCTTTCCATTACCACGACAACTTGAAAAGCAATTAGCACATAACTCACAAATACTTCCGATGTATTTATAAAAATATATGTGAAGGTTACACGATATAGAAATACCAGTTTTTACCGTGACAATTTAATAATAAATTTACAAATGTGTTCCAATAAATAGACTGATTCACCTGCGTCATGCCCCCATAATGACTAGTGGTGGAAGTTACATAATTTCAGTTTGACGTCTATAACCAAGGCGCACGAATTTCAGAACTACGAATGTAACTGAAGCTGAAAATGCTTAATTTAATTCAGTAACTCAGCGTGTGAGTACCGTCGCTTTATTTCCTTTAGCTTAGCGATCAGCCACATTGGAGATATTTGTCAGAACAGTCAGCCCATAAAAATAAATCATACTCGACGTCGCCGACGAATGATTTATATGGAATCATTACGAAAGCTTTTTATGTAGGGGCGGGGTATAGAGACGTACGCAATAAATATAAAATTTAAATGCAATCATTGCAATAGTAAAGTTTGGATTTATCTATTAAGAGGGTTTAGCCTATAAATCTTACATTAGGACAACAACCGTAATTAGGTCATGTATAGAAGGATGATTTTAAAGATGACCCAGTCACAGGTAAAAAAAGATAAGTTATCTCCTTTTACGTTTACCGTCGTCAACTCCCACACATGATGAATATTTTAGATAGTTGGCAGATTTGAATACCCTTGAACAGTTGAAAACTTCGAAACGTAACAAATTAATTCGTTTATGTCACGATGGAGATCGTCATTCAAATTATTAACTAGTTCTATAGTCTTGTGCACCAAAAAAATCCTTTTAGCTTGACTTAATTTGAACTTTGTACTGCAACAATTTGTGTTATCTTTTCAATGCAGGTAATATGCATCAAAAAGTTATGGATTTTTAAAATTAATTTAGGTTAATTTAATGCCTTCGGCCACGACCTCCAGGTGTGCCGTTAGCAAACGGTAAATAATTCGCAAACACGAACTCGAGCGTTACTTGAATGACACGCTACGGACATCATTACTGCTATTGTTTCTTTTGTTTACTCATGACGTAACACCCACACAAAAGGTGTTGTAACTAGGCTTTTAGCGCGACCCATAATCCTATAATGTTGGTGCTTTATGAGTTCGTATGAATAAGGAAAATGCTTGGTGATTTAATAAAATGCTTGCTAGATACATCAACTGAGCTGTAGATTTTATCTTAGTCATTGACTTTTGAAACTTGTTACATAAAAGATAACATTCAATTTTCAGACATATAATTTTCGTATATGTAAGATCTCGTAACATTTACTTCCATCATCATCGACTCCTAACATTTTTTGAAATACTGTAACTCAGTACATTTTTCGTGAAGTGTCAAGATCAAATTCCAACAAGTGTGTGACTAGTTTGCGTAGAACCGTGGGAATAATCCCACGATTTTCTGCAAACACTACATACATATTCTTATGCGCATGCCCTAGTTGAAGCTACAGGTTTCGTGTTACCTCCTTACATTACTGACTACAAAACACAAGCTTGACCGTTATGTTTACTTAGAATTTTAACTGAGAGCCTTCTGGATAATATAAATATCCCGGATGCCGGCTATAGTCTAATAAAGCCGCTATACAAAGTTAAAATAAGTGCAAAATTTGCTAGTATTATCAATACTTATCTGGACCAGGAAGTCTCTTGCGTTTATAATTAATTATGATTAAAAGGATAAAAGGATGATAAAAGTCTATAAAATACAAGAAATACGTCCTACCTTCTTTTTCTTTTTTTACGAAATTAATTAAATTATGAAATTGTATTACACCTACTCCTTGTTACTTTCAGTGACATGTTCACTGTCGTTCTTTTTGACATTGACGACAAATGAAAAATGTCACAATATATCGACGGTCATCCGCCATCTTTATCACTGTCATCATTCATTTTTATTTATTACGTGTATTTATTGAATTTGTCCTTGCTATTAATTACTTGACATTGGCAAAATACCCGCGCTAGTCGCAGGTGAAGCCATTCCTCATCTTATTCCATTAAATATCATCATTTCGCTCATTTCGTAAAAAATAATAATATATCGACGGAGTTGACGCCCCGTAATGGCAGCTCAGACTACTTCTCATTCGGTTGAAAGAAACGACAGACTGTCTCGATAAACTGTCATACTGAGTTTGCTGAATTCGACACGACAAATGTTTCGATATATCTATTTATCGTTTTTCCAGGTCTAACCAGGTCCAGGTCTTTATTACTTATTCATTTATACCTATGTGTGCCCGAGAATTATTAATATGTCCTTCCTATATTTATTAACTTTACCCTTGACTTTCGCACTACGCAAACAAGTTACACGCTTCGCAGGTCGATACAGACTGCGACCGACTTTCGCGACCCAGTCTAGCGTTTAAGACAAGCATAAAGTCAAAATTAACTAGGTAATTAATTTTGTATAAGGTTCACATATTGTTTTCTTATATTTACGTGAATACTATACATTGAAATAAAACTTTTGAAAACTTGTACTTTTGCCATTGAAATTAAAAAACATCCTAATTTCAAGGAAGATTGCTGGGTGCTACCACCAACTTGGGATCGAGTAATTAATATGATTAAATCCAAAACCAAGCATACCATTGCAAGACCTCAAGACATTGTGAGCACCTTCTGCGTGGATCGGACCGCAAACAACAACTAAATACGAGAGGGTACCCAGTTATTAACTATGACATCAGGACGTCTAACACCTCAGTCCCCCCGTGACCATGGTTGCTGTAAAGCAGCCGAAACGTCGGGAAAATAAAATAGTAAATACACGCGATAGAATCCGTAAAATAGTTTTATTTGTATAAGGTTTACAATGGGATCGGAAAAACTGAGAAGATTTGGCAAGAATCTGAGCAGTTTTTTAAACAGTCTGCAAGATAAACAAACACGTAAACACATCACTGGGCATGTGGAGAATATCACACCGACGACACAGACAGATGGACAAGGCAGTAAAGTTAGTATATTAAGCGCCATAACGCGAGCCAAATGCGCAATTTAAGGTGATAGCCAAACATTCTATAGTTATACCATGGACGCAAAAAAACCGGCCAAGAGCGAGTCGGACTCGCACACCGAGGGTTCCGTACCATTATCTATAAAAACGGCAAAAAATCACGTTTGTTGTATGGGTGCCCCCTTAAATATTAATTTTATTCTGTTTTTTTAGTATTTGTTGTTATAGAGGCAACAGAAACACAAAATCTGTGAAAATTTCAACTGTCAACTATTACGGTTTTTGAGATACAGCCTGGTGACAGACAGACGGGTGGACGGATGGACCGACAGCGAAGTCTTAGTTATAGGGTTCCAGTTTTACCCTTTGGGTACGGAACCCTAAAAAGAAGACTCCGCGCTAATTAAAATTACGTCGAAAGTCAATTAAAGGTTTTGTGCGTGAATTAAGACATACCAACCAATGCGTGCCGCGTAACTGGCGCGTGCGGCGATTGGTTATGATGTAAGTGTAAGCGAGATAAAAGAGAGTATGTACGTGAGTAACTATGGCTGCTCCACTTATTATTTAGCGAGATCCATCCGACATTTATTTTACAGGTAAAATAGAAACCTTTCTTGGCTACGGGACAGTAGGTAGAGGCGAATAAAAAAAAAGGTTCCTTGATAGGACCACAGAACCATATTAACAGATTTTTCTCATAGTTTCTTTTCGTTTTGTCTCATTTTTAATACATTAAAAAGTTATTTGTTTTGTTTAGGAATTAACAGTGCCCTGATATTATAATCTGCATTATTCTATGTCCAATTTGGACTGAGAAGATTCAGCAAGTAACTTAGTGAGCACAACTGTAATACTTTTTAAATTTGAATGAGAGTTAATTTCTACATGTAACTCTATCTAACTATTACAGCCCTATTTTAACATCCCACTGCTGGGCACAGGCCTCCACTCAATACGAGGGGGATTCAGGCCATAGTCCATCACGCTGGCCCAGCGCGGGTTGGCAGACTTCACACATCTATCAAGAACTAGTCAAGTTCCCTCAGACATGCAGGTTTCCTCACAATGTTTTCCTTCACATTTCCTTTCATAGCAAGTGATAATTTCAGATGAACATGAGACTAACTCTATCTAAAATTGACAAAAATGTAATGCGTCTACAACAAACAAACCACTTACAAAAGCATTTTTAAATGTTTACAATTGTTCTACAAAGCCATAATAAATGGATAGCTATCAATATATTTTCTTTCAAGAAGCAATGTTGAAAATAAACATCAAAGATCCACAATAAAAAGAGAGAAAAATAAATTTAAGCAGGAAATTTGTAAATAATAGGTGGCCTGCTTGTCTACTATTGACATTTAGTCAAATAGATGGAACTATGAAGGAATAATAAAATAATAGATAGGTAGGTAGGAGTATACAAAAAGGTTATGATTAGATAGCAAGAATATCTTTTGCAACAGCCCAACAGGGTGAGAGAGTGCAGCCTTGAGGTGTTTAAGGAGTTGGAAGTCATATAAAGTTTCCTTTGTACCTTCCGATAATACCTATGTGTTTTAATAACTCCATATAATACTCATAAAAATTTAGGAACCTCATCTGAGATTATTTTTGACTCAAGGTCGGTATTACATTGTATTAAACATTTTTATGTATACCGATAAAGAGGTAGGTAGGTCAGTACTCGTAGAAAAGGTCATTATGATGTTATAGACACAGCTGTAACTTTATAGTCCTAATAATATTCTATAATAAGAAGAAATTTAAAAAAGCATGTAGAACTAGTACTTACTATAAATAATTATAAAAACTTACCAAAATACTTTACTCGACTGGTCGATGCTAGAAAACAGCTCGTACCATCGCAATACTCGCGTAAAAGCACAAACACTAAACGAAAACAATTGAAAGTCAATCAATTAGTGAAAACAACAAAATGTGGTTAGAATGTTAGGCACTTGGGTTCGTTTGAGATTGCTCAGAAATTCGGACAGCTTTCTTATATTTATCACGTGCTGGTGGTTTATGAAACTGTTTATAATATTTTTTGTACCGTGTACTTTATAGAAACGAACACAATTTCAGAAAAGGAAAATAACTTCCCTGAACCACCACGCAACCAAGAAAGGAGAATTTATTTTAATGAATGAGATTTAAAGGAATGAAATTTGGATAGGAGAATGAACAAATTAAACATACGAGCTATGAACGAACAAGCAAACTGTTCGACTGTCTTGCCAATCAAATAAAACCAATGATCTGAGCCACAGATTACTATAATATTAGAGCAGCCATAGTGCAGCACATGAAATTAGCAGAGATTATATATTGTCGTTATGTAACATCAAGTTGTTCTTCATCTTCTTCTTCTTATACGAAATTTAATTACATGTAGTGGAATAAAACGAGGTATGACTGCATCCAATTCAATGCATTTATACAACAACGAGTTATTTGATTGATATTTATACGATGATTGACAATACCAAAGACAGAACAGAATTCTGTGTTGCAGCCTGCGATGATAATGCTGCATGCCCCTTATGTTTGTTTGCAACGTTTTATTCGTCTTTTTATCAAAAAATTGTTGACGCTGACTGACATTACAAGTGAAAGCAATAATAAAACGCTAAACCGTCACTTTCGAATTTTGAACTGCTCGCTCAAGTATCTCGTTGGTGTATTTATTAGTTATAATATACTGATTATAGCATGGAAAACGTTGTATTAGAGAGCCATGCTTTGTTTCTAGTTGAGGAAAGAATGAAAACATTTAAAAAATGGCCGTTCGATGATAATAATAAGTGTAATGTGCGTAACATGGCAGAAGCGGGGTTCTATTCAGTGGCGACGGGGAGCGAGGACGCTGATGCTGCCAAATGTTTCCTCTGCGGTAAAGAATTGGATGGGTGGGAAGCCCATGATGACCCCTGGGCTGAGCATAAAAGTCACGCCGCCAAATGTGCGTTTGTTCAACTTGGGAAGACTGAAGACAATCTTCTGGTTGGTAAACACATTGATTAGTAGTATAAATTAAGGTTTACCTTATACAACTTATGTCTGCAGCACATCCCATACAGGCTAACCAATGTAATTATGACTTTATTTTGTGTGTCGGCTAGTTACTGTTATGTTATTGGTATTAAAGTTCTGAGCGTAGTTGCTTATCTTATTCCCCAGTATGTTTCTGTTCCTGTTAAATTTGTATTAGATTGTACAATTCTGGTAAGCAGGTAACTGCTGGGGTAATAAGCTGAACATATTAATGTATAAGTTTGGTCACCAATACCTTGCATTGGTGACCAAACTTATAAGTGGGTTAAGATCCAAATCTATGCCAGGCTTTATACAAATAAGACTACATCCTTTACAACAGCTTGGTCTTGTGGTTCAAGCATAGGTTACTTGGCTCATTGCCCCAGATGGATGTGGGTTTGATTCCCATTAAACACCTGTACAATACGGAGCAGTACTCTTACGAGGTGTTATCTGGTGATGTTTATATTGTATAGCATATTGTTGTGCTATTAACTAATTCTCTGTTCCAGCTCTCCGAGTTCCTCTCAGTGGTAAAGCAGTACATGGTAAATGAGACAAAGCGCATGGCAGACTTGGCCAAGGCACAGATTGATGACAAGGCGAAAGCAACACGAAGAAGGTGCTTAGGAAGGAAATGACCAAATGTCCACATTGTGTGAATCTTTTTGAGTAATCATTGACTAATCTATCATGTATTCTGAATACATAAATTGCAATTGATTGTACATACTTTAAGCTAGTTTTATTAAATTACAGACACTGGTATTATCTTATTTTAATGTTGTTTTTATTTTCTGATAATATTGTGGCTGTTTTGCCAAAAAACTAGATTGCAAGTTAATTTTATTATGCGATTTTGATCTTAAATTTTCAGTAAAAGCAAAATATAGATATTGATTCTGTTGGCACTTTAAACTAAACTAAATGTATTATACTATTAATTACCTAGATGCATAGAGGAATATCTATCCAGACAACAATATTCTTTTCTTAATTCTGTCAAATATAACATAAGAGTTCGAGGTTATCAACATCATATCATGGAGGAGTGCTAGGAGTGCTGGCCGCCTCTCTCGTCATGCTGCTCTGAATGACATCATCTGTCGTTCTCTTGCCACCGCCAACATACCGGCCATTTTAGAGCCGCAAGGTATCGTGCGTGACGATGGTAAGAGACCCGACGGAATGTCTCTGGTTCCTTGGAGTATGGGACGAGCCATGGTATGGGATGCAACCTGTGTCGATACTTTGGCTCCTTCCCATCTCTCGGGAACCACTCAGAAAGCGGGTTCGGCGTCGGAGGCGGCTGAGACTCAGAAACGGTGGAAGTACGGGATTATCGGCTCCGAATATATTTTCATTCCTTTTGGAGTCGAAACCCTAGGTCCATGGGGTCCAAGCACCCAAAATTTAATGAACATATTAAGCAAAAAATTGGTCAACACAACCGGCGACTCAAGAGCATGCCATTTTCTCGCTCAACGAGTGGCTCTAGCCATTCAGCGAGGGAATGCAGCCAGCGTCTTGGGTACGCTTCCGCATGGGCCAAATTTTTTACATATTTTATAAATATATATTTTCTTATCAGTTTTAACTTATTTTATTTTGCATTGTAAATATTTTTTAAATAGTTGTTCAATAAATGATATATGTATAGATTATCAAGGGTTAAAAAGGCTATCTGACTTAAGCAACACTTAATTTTTCTGTGTCAAATGAGTATGCTCTTCAGTAAAGTTAACAAAATGTTACATAGGTCTAACAGCTTTTCACCCATGAATAAGTATGTATGGTTATACAGGGTGTATCAGAAGTCCGAAATAATAATTGAACCTGTATATCGCTATAAGGAGTGGAGCTATATGGCCCAGACATTAAGTTAAAATTCTTAACTTTATTCTTTCATACAAAACTAGGAAATTCATTTTTTAAACAATTTTCGGTCGGCCCTTCGCAAAACGTGAACCAGCTGTTTATTTAAAGGTCAATGCTTCACACCCATTGTGACAAACCCCGCCCACAGCGGGTACTAGTACTCTAACACACGAGCCGCGCGGGGGTGGGGTACAGGGGTGAAGCGGCGGCGGCACGCGGCCGGCCGGCGCGCGGCGGCGCGGTGTCTTTGAGCGGCTTTGATTGTGTCGGTCGCCCGTTGTCAACTCGCCCACAGCGGTCTCCTTCGCACTCGCGCCTTTCTTTCGCACTCGTCGGTCATTGTAATTGACAGAAATTTTGATATTCCTAGGTAGGTATGAGAATGACCAAAACATTGGTAATGAAATTACTGTAAAATGTAACCGCCGAGAACCAAGCTTCCTTTAATGAAGGTAAATAAGTAAGTAGGTAGGTATCGAGACACTTTTTGTAAAACGCATTCATACATTTTATTTTTTTGTTGCTAAATAGTAAACATTATTAAATCTTTTGTGGTTTGGTAGGTAGCTTTCTATCAAAATGAACCTGGTAGCTGTTTTATTTTTGATAATGACTACGCTGTTGGCCGTGAGCGGCCTTTACAGCTTTACCGTACGGGGTTTGTGCTATTGAAACTTGGGTTAGTGTGTAGGTATCTATCTAGGATCCCAGACGGCCTACCTACCATACAAACACTATTTAGGTACTAATGAATAAGATGTATGACTTCTTTTTACAACAGTTGTCTAGGTATCTACCTAATTACATAACTACCTTCTTAAGAAGTAGGTTGGTAAGGTTATTAAAATTGTAAATTAGAAGGTACCTACGTAAGTTTTCATTTAAAAGATTTTCTTCACTAATTGTAATAGTAAGTAGGTATCTGGGTAGCGACTAGCGACCTTATCGAAGTTTTTAGTTGGTAGGTAGGTACGTAAGTTTTCATTTAACAGATTTTCTTCACTAATTTTAATAGTAAGTAGGTATCTGGGTAACCACTTACTTAATTAAATGATCTAATCGTCCGACTAAAAACTGCTATGAAATAAAGATAATAATAGTAGGTAAGTATTTACCCGTGGCCATGTGTGCAGTGTATCAATCCATGGGTTTAATTGGAATTTATTCACTTCTCACATATCACAAAGAGCTAGGTAGGTACCTACCCACCTGCACACTTGAGTAAATATTACTTTCACGTTTTTTAGAGGACACAAAAGAAATCACAAAACTGTTACCGGTATTCCCTTTAGTCGCACCAATGCACAAAATCATCTCACAGTTTTCCGAGTTTGAAAACACTTCACTATTACGCGGAGAGCGAGACATTTTTCGGAACACAAGTTAACGCCTTGACGGATTGCAAGGAACTAAATATTTTGATTTACGTTATTATTACTGAATAAAAATATCAAAGGACCGCTCCGACATTGCACGAAGGCACAGTGTTTTACCGCGCTGCAACGCTGGGCCAATCACCGCTGATGCAATATGGCCGATGATTTGTCATTGGACGAAAATTGTCCTTGTGTGTGATATCTCCGCCCGCTAATGTTCACTACATTGACATATTCGCGGCCATGATTATTAGAGTAATCATAGATTAAAGTCTTTCAGATATGCCAGACCAATTCTAATAATTGTCTACATCATTAGGTACCTACTTGTAGTGATGTAGTGATGGTTCTAAGAATTGTAGTGATTATGATAAAGACAAACAATAATAATAAAATAATATTTTTTTTCTTTTAATCAACTCTCACTAAGTTTCAGTTTAAAAAGAAATCCGTTCACGAAAACTAAAACGAAAATGGATTATTTGCTCGTGTAGAAGTTTTACTTTACATCGATTTAAATGAAGTATGATTTTTTGTCATAGTTAGGTAACTACAGTGACCGATTTTGATTTCTGTATTGAACTATGCTCGTAGGTAAAAACCTTGTGTCATATCTATCACTCCCTCATCATTTTAAAGCGAGTTCATTCGCCTCATCAGCTGATTTTTAGGGTCGCGGTGCGTAAGTTTTGACACCAACTTTGGACACAAATTGCTCAGAAACTAAATTAGTTACGTATATTTTGCTTGAACGTGTTGATTGCTTATCATCTGTCCTATATGGCCCCCAAGTATTATTTCGGACTTCTGATACACCCTGTATAGTTGGATATAGATTATTATAATGAAACTTTTTAGGCATTCAGTTGCCATGACAACGTAGATTTGTTTCTTAGCGACCATCAAAACAAACATCAAGGAGACATGTTTGACAATAAGTAGTTTTTGCATAGAATTATTAAGATATTTTGTTAAATTTCTATTTTATTGTATAGTGAACAATAAACTTGCATTATGGACATGAAGAATCTAGAGTCTTACGCTATTATTGGATTTGATGGTAAGTTTTACAAGTTCCATTCGCATTAAGGGCTTTATTATGCCCTCAAAATATTTGGCATACCAAAACGAACTCTGTTATAATACGAATAAAGATTGAATTTCTTCAGTAAAAGCCACGCGGCCACACCTCAAAATACGCTCGCGCCGTCTATGACATTTCGTTGAAAAATGAACTTTTTCTATAAGACAACACGGTTCATTCTAGTATATGAAGTGTTGGAAACGCGCTTCTTGACGCCCCAATATAGTTAGTTGGAATACAGCAGGTGGCCAATATCCACAGGTTCCGCGATTCGTGGTCTCAAAGTCCACCCCGACACCCAGCACATCGTGTACCCCATGGGGAATAAGGTCTGCATTCAAGAATGGAAGACCAAAAAAATGTACTTCCTCAGTGGTCACACCAACAGCGTGTCCACAGTCGCACTATCACCCAAAGGCACCTTCGTGGGGTCAGGTCAGATAAACCACATCGGATTTAAGGCGTCAGCCAAAGTATGGGATTTTAAGAAGAAAACCATGATTGGGAGCCATGAGCTTCACAAGGTAATCGACTATTTATCACTTATCTTATAAATACATCATCACGCCTGTATTCCCCGAAGGGGTAGGTAGAGGTGCACTGCAGTATAACGGGCACATCACCCTCAATACGAGGGAGATTTGGGCCATAGACCACTGCCCTGGCCTTGTGCGGGTTCGCTTTTTTTAAAGACGTATGTCCTCACGATGTTTTCCTACACCGTTCAGCAAGTAGTTATCATTATTGAAAACATTCGCACATGAAATCTCAGAGGTGCGGGCCCGGTATTAGAACTTGCTCCCCTTGCGTTTAAGGCGGGCAGGCGTTCTACCAAGTAGGCTACCTCTGCTTTCACTTATGCATACGTCTATGTAGCTCTATCATGAGTGCTGCTCGGACTCCCTAGCGTCCACGTAAAATATTTAAAAGAATTAATTGGTGTGTAGCCGATATAACGGATTGAGGACCTCAACAGCACATAAGACTCCTGGCTGCACATAACTCGTGATATTATTGTCATTACTTCATAGGTACGTGTGGAAGCGCTGACCTTCTCAGCAGACGAACGCTACATGATATCTCTGGGCGGCCGCGACGATGGCTGTGTGGTGTTATGGGACTGTTTTGCGGCCGCCGCCACCAGCACTGCAGCCGCCACCAGGCTCACCACTGGAGACGCTATGACGCTTACTGCACTGTCTTTAAGAGTCAACTCGTTTGTCACGGGAGGTGACAGTAAGTAACCCAGTTTGTAGCGTAGGATTTACGTATTTGTCACGCAAAATATAATGGTAGATCTCCTGTATCGGATTATTCCGCTTTATGCACTTGGGTGTTATCCCCTAGATCAGGGATTAAAAAAAAGCAACCATGGAGTTTCTTGCCCATTCTTCTCCATAGGAAATGCATTCCGAATGGGTGGTAGAGATACTACTATTATTATTTATTGACGATTCATAAGTGCCTGTATTGGTTTATATGAATAAAAAATATTCTGATTCTGATTCTCAAAGGGCAAGAGACCCAATTCAAAATAAACTGATTCCCCAAACCCTCATAGCCAAATTACTTTCCACGTTGTGCACATGAGTTATATCTCTATGGAAACAAAGTAGACACTACTCTCGACTGTTTCGGCAGCGAATCTCCGCGTGTGGAATATCCGCTCTGAGAGCAAGAACCTGGACGTGGTGGACGTGTCGCTGGGCAAGCTGCGACGGAGCGTGCGCTGCATCGCCATCAGCAAGGACGACACCTTCGGATACGCGGGCACCACGTGAGACAACCAACACATACATAACCATTATAATATAGTGTCTCAGATATCCCAAATAATACTGTAACGATTACATGAGTATCATTTAGGTACCTTAACTAAAAATATTTTTTTGGTCTTATGATACACCCTGTACAATACAATTTAAGTCAAACCTTTAAAATATTTTTTTTAGCTTATTTTTAACGAATATGTGTAATAAGTCAGGATTGTTTTATCATATATCTTAAAAAGATTTTTGTTTATCCTTGTCGAAATACAGCTTTAAAATCATCTGTACTCAGCACTTTTTAACTATGTTTCATGTAAAGATTAACACAACAGAGAGGACAAGCGACCTACCTGTCTATGACGAAAAGTTGCATTTTAATTTGATAGAGGAATTATTTATTAGATTGTATGTGTTGTTTATAGAACTGGTGACATGATAAAGTTCAGTATAAACTACCCGGCGGACCCCATGGAGTCAGTGGCTCAGTGTAAGCCGGCGCTGATCGGCTGCCTGGCCAAGTGCGGACCCTGGCGGAAGGGCAAACGGCCAGACTCCATCTGCTACAGCCAAGGTCTGTCACGAGCCAACACGCGAAGACCAATTTTATGGCAATACCAAAATGAGCTATACTAACTTTTATATATATATATATATATATTACAGCCCTTTTTTTAACGTCCCACTGCTGTAGTCCACCACGCTGGCCCAGTGCGGGTTGGCAGTCTTCACACATCTATCGAGAACTAGTCAAGTTCCCTCAGATGTACAAGTTTCCTCACGATGTTTTCCTTCACCGTTTCATAGCAAGTGATAATCTCAGATGAAAATGAGATTCGAACATATCTCCCAGAGGTGCAAGCCGGGGTTTGAACCTGCAGACTTTAATTGCAAGGCGTGCGTTTCACCACTCGGCTACCACTGCTATCATTTAAATTACTATATTCTTATATATAAAGTATAGTTTTCAACGAAATGTCTTGTGACGTGTTGTCGCGTGGCTTTTACCATAGAAATTTAATCTTTATTTATATTAACACTTGAGTTCTTTTTTAATTTGGCAAAAATGTTGCGTGTGCGGCTTTAAGGTTAAAATTGATTAGTCCTGAGCATAAGTTCTGACAAGTTATTGAAACGATTTTTATTCATAGTATAAAATACTTCGGGTATATTTTTGTTTAACCAGGCATCGAGGCGATACTGATAATGGACGATGGGTGTCTGATCGTGGGCGCTGGCGACGGCACCGTGGAGATCTTGGACGAGATCAACTGGAAGGGTGCCTTCCCTAAGGGCAAAATACTAGACCCTAACAAACCGCATTTCAAAGCTGTAAGAATCATATAGATACCTTACGGAACCCAAGATACAGGCTAGACCTGGTTTCGGTTCCATAGTCAAGATAACTTCTTTTGTAATTGTTTTGGAAAATATGTTTTATTTTGTCTGTCCGTCTGTCACCAGGCTGTATTGCATGAACCGTGATAGTTAGACAGATTAAATTTTCACAGATGATGTATTTCTCTTGCCGCTATAACACCAAATACAAAAAAAAACAGACTAAAATAAATATTTAAAGGGGCTCCCATACAAACGTGTTTTTTTAGATAATGGAACGGAACCCTACGTGCACGAGTCCGACTCGCACATGGCCGGTTTTGTTTTATTCGTGTAAGCTAGGAAACACTTACAAATAGTTAAACCTGTCGCAAGATAGGGATACTTAGTGGATGTGTAATTAAACTTAGTATGTGGTGTCCAGTTGAAAACCACGAAGCTGGAAGGCAGCATCACGTCCCTGGAGCTGATGGAGTCGAGCGCGCTGCGCGGCGACCGGCGGCTGCTGCTGGTGGGGACCCGCTCCAGCGAGATCTACGCCATCAACGTCGGCACCTTCGCGCCCACGCTCGTCGTCACGTGCCATCGATGCGCGATCAACGATATATCCTTCCCAAGGTCAGTAGCACGACAGCAGATCCTTCCCTAGGTCAGTAGCATGACGGTTAAGACTAGTGGTTCAAACGTAGGCCGGCTCGCCCCACTGCACCGAGCAGTTGGTCTATTCCCATCAGCGGAATATGATATAATCATTACACTAAATTATAAAGATTAGAAGAAAATATGATAATTTAATTTAATTTGTTATGTCACTACATATGTGAGTACACACTACACTTAATGGTAGTCTTGTTGGTAGAACGCCCGCTTAGAACTTTGGGGTGCAAGTTGAAATCCTCAGATTTTCATGTGCTAATGTAATTTTCAATAATGAGTACCACTTGCTGAACGGCGAAGGCAAACGCACGTCTATAGTAAGGCGTGTGAAGTTCATCAACCCGCATAAGGCTAGTCTACCCCAGCGAGGTCCCCATATAGTCCACTATATAGCCCTACATAGTCCACTATATAGCCCTATATAGTCCAAATATGTCTTATTGAGGGGGAATATACCCGGTATAATGGAAATAGGGTTGCCTTCCTATTATATTGGAACCAAAATACATCAACGAAGTGTAGGTACACTGCAGTGCACCTTTGTCTACGCTTTCGAGGAATGCAGGCGTGATGATGTTATGTAGTGGTATGTCTGGCGTGTTCGCGACGGCGGGCGCTGGCGACGTGCGCGTGTGGTGCCTGGAGACGTGCCAGGAGTTGTTGCGCATCGTCGTCCCCAACTTCACCTGCTCCGCCGTACACTTCGCCGGCGACGGCAAGTCCATCGTCTCCGGTCAGTACCTACCTACACTATTTTCCTTATGCATATTGTACTACTACCGGATCGAAGCCGAACTTGATTGAGAAGATACGGCAAAATGTAAGTGGGCTTGTAACCAGTGGCGGATTTACCAGCAGGTTGAGTTGGCTGAAGACTAGGGCGGCAAGTTTTGGTCCATTTTATTTCCTTACTGAAATAAAAAAAACTGTATACGTTGTCTCCACGAATCTAGAATATTTAACAAAATTTACAATATTTTAGTACTTTACACTCAATATGCTGATTCTAAAAACTCCAATCCAACGTCTGTGTATGAAAAATAGGGTATCGAAATGTAGATGTCAATAGGGGCGGCAAATGTGTACAAGCGCCACTGGGCTTGTATTTTTTCCAAAATTTGCTTATTCAGATATACACTTTCATTTTCCAAGATAATATTTTCCGCTTAATGACTTACCATCTACTCCCCCATACTGCGTTGAAGGCATCATTCCAAAGCAATTATTTCTATAACCATCTGTGGTTTAGAATAATCCCTTCATTGTAAATGGGAGTAGACGCACCTTACTGTACTAGCTTCCTAGACTATATTTGTATTTAATATTAGACTGCCGTGAGTATAATTCTTCTCTAGTATTGTGGCAAAGGTGTGCATGTGTCTGCTCACATGACATTGCTGCTCCTGAGAATCTATTACTCGCAATTATCATTTTAAAAAGAGTAACCATTGAGTTTCTTACCGGCTCTTCTCAGTGGTAGCAGCATTCCGAACCGGTGGTAGAATCTGACTATTAGTAAGTGCTTTTCGGCCTACACGAATAAAAAAAAAATTGATTTTGATTTTTGATTTTATGCTCAGAGCACTTAGCTCAAAAACTTGTTGTAAGTGATGAGATGTGATGATTGCAGCGTGGAACGATGGCAACATCCGCGCGTTCACGCCGCTGACTGGCCGGCTGATGTACTGCATCTACAACACACACAACAAGGGCACCTCCGCGCTCGACATGACGCAAGACGGCAAGACGCTCATCTCCGGCGGCTGCGAAGGACAGGTCACTGAAATTTTTGACTCATCATCAGCCTGTGCTCGTAGACCTGCCCCAACGAACACCACTGAGCCCAATCTCCGGCCTTCCTCAACTAGTCTCTGCCAGCCCCCTTTCGAAAGTCTTCACTCCACCGGGGCCCCAATACTATCATTGTGGAGTTGCTATAACTTCATTTTTCAAGAATGATCAAAACAACATCTTTTATCAATGTCAGCTAAAATATGACCAGTGTAGACATTGTCGCCTTAAAGATATTAGACTGGTCATATTCTCGCTACCATTGATAAAAGTGGTTGTATTCATGCCTTAAAACATGTCATAGCAACTACACAAAGATATTTGTAGTGGATGGCGTCCCACACTACCCTTTGGTTTGCCTAACCGCGGTCTCCACTCTAGAACTCGTTTTTCCCAACGATTCAGAATCAGAATATTTTTTATTCATATAAACCAATACAGGCACTCATGAATCGTCAATAAATAGTAAAAATAGTAGCTCTACCACCCATTCGGAATGCATTTCCTATGAAGAAGAATGGGCAAGAAACTCCATGGTTGCTTTTTTCACATAAGGATTTACATTTTTGTGTTTTTCTTAATTAACAATTATACAATATAAAGTTAATGAGGCTATACATTCTCAAAACACAATAACAAAACACATTATTGTCAGTTCTGCGATAAATGTGTACATTGAATCATGGTTACAAAAAAATGGTTTTTTTTTTCCCCTGAAAAACCTTTTTAATTATATTAATCGAATACATTTTAATTTGGACCAATAATACAATTTGTCGATAAGAGTAGGGAAGCGTTTTTATGGTACGGTTGCGGGTTTGTGATGTGATTTTCATAAACCCTGGGAGCCTTAAATTCCACTAAATATTATAAATATTGCTAGGCAATACTGCACACTTATTGCTATCAAATTTCGTTAGATACCAAACAACATGGCGGAATTTCAACACATTTGGACAGCTGTTTTGATATAAGGTGGTTGAAACTTGTTCGCAATTGAATTACGTAATCACCCTACAGGTCCGCGTGTGGGACATAAAGCCGGAGTGCCAGACCTTGAAGAAGGTGCTTAAGGAGCACAAGAGCCCCGTGTCCGCGATACAGGTGTCGCCCAACGATACTGAGGCCGTCAGCGCCGGCACTGACGGCTCTTGCATCATATGGGACCTTCTGTGAGTCTGTATACCTCCTGCCTGTCCATAATGCAATTGAGCCATAGACTACATCCAGACTAGATCTTCGAGCATACATTGTGTACTTATAAGGGGTTCCGTACCTCAGAAGGAAAAATTAATCCTTATGGGATCAATCACTTCGTTCTTCGTGTATATATCTATCTGTCTGTCTGTCAAGATCTTTTTTCGTAGGAACGCGTAAAGGTATCAAGTTGAAATTAATATCAAATCTCTCTGCAATCTCTTGGAGCCGTAAAAATATCAAAGATTACTTGTCAATGCAATCAAAAGATATGATTGTATAAGCCGTATAATCTGAAAGAGAATCAAAACCTATACTATACTGCTCTTTGACCTAGACTGATTGGATTGTGATGTCTTATAGCAGTAAAGGGAAAATCCGAAAACAGTTAAATTGTAGTTACACAAAACGGGACTCTTATTTCCGTAATGGACGAACTATTTACATACCTACGAGTACAAGTTGGTATAGAGCCTTTGGTGTGCGGGTCCGACTCGCACTTAGCCGATTTTTTGTATCGAATACATCTTTTCGTCTTCTAGCTCGCTGTCCCGGCGTCAGGTGATGTATGCAAACACTCTGTTCATGTGCGTGTGCTTCGAGCCGCTGGGCTGCCAGCTGCTGACTGGAGGGACCGACCGCCGCGTGGCCTACTGGGAGACCGGCAGCGGGAACCTCGCCAGGGAGGTAACTACACCACCAGCTCGGGCAAATTACAGCAACCTACTAAGTCATCAAATTTTTTTCCTAAGATATTAGGTATGTTTTTAGGAGATTTCTTGCAGGATCATCTCAGTTGAGGTCGCGTTTCGATCCGGTGGTAGTATAGTAGAATATAAGAAAAAGAATGTAAACTTGACAATTTGTAAGTGCCCCCATAGGCCTATACAGAATAAATGATTTGTCTTTGATTATACCTGTAACATTCCTTGCTACAACTTTTGGTTAAAAACATGGCGGATTATCAATATATTTTGGGAGAAGGTGATTGAAATCGGTTTGCAACAGAATCATGGAATGTGTGGAGAAGAAAGGTGATGGTTTTTGCCCAGGAGTAGGATATTTGGAGAATATAGAAATTTTACCTGAAAATAAAATTTGTATTATGTTTCCTCAGACGTCCGAAGTCCCTTTATGAGAGAGAGTACATCGATTCCTTCCGCCGGAAGTAGTCGTTTCGCAGTTCTCCATCCACCGCGCAAGTGTCATCTGTCATTCCGATCTGTCAAAAACTCAATCTAGCCTACAACACCACAAGCCACGATATCTTTGTTCATTGTTATGCTCATAAAGGTGAATATTCCACCAGGAAGCCCTTACTGGGACTTCGGACGTCTGAGGAAACATAATACAAATTTTATTTTCAGGTAAAATTTCTATATTATGAGTTCCGTTGGACGTCCGAAGTCCCTTTATGAGAGATTTGTTTGTTATCTCCTGGTGGCTTGTGTAGTAGGTAAACTACAAAATGATAGACGCAATAATGTGAATAGGTATCATAGGTAGGTATATTATATTAAGAAAAATAATTTCATAGTTATTGACAATTCTAATCATCCATGATTATAAATTAAAGAACACCATTACTGGTAATAACATTAATTTTTACAAAGACGGTAGAAACAGATTTGTCGATGACTTTTCTGTGGTCATTATACCACTAGCATTCACGATATTTACTTGACCGATTCTGAATGTACATTCTGAATGTACATTTATGTTGCCAATTTGTTATTTTCAAAATCTTATAGGGTATATTTTTGGCCGATATGGTGATGGATAAGCAACTGTTGATCTACGTACTTAATACGTTTTTTACTTATTACGCTTTAAAGAAATCCATAATTTCCAACTTGACTGCTGGTATTTTGCACAATCAGTTTTGGAACCAAATTAAACCTCCTTTAATGTGATAGAGAAGAATTCACAATTAAATGACTATGATCAGCACAATATAATAGGGTCAACTCATGGACTTTGAGACCAGATGCTAATAACAGGATCGTAGCTACATGTCTGAAAACATCAAACAAATTATTTGAGTTCACATAATATCTTTAAAGGGGCCCCTGCATCCCATGCATGGAGCTCTAGGTGGTAAAGTCTTTGACAGTGATACCGCCTCCAACATATGTTTGTGGCTAGAAATAATTTAACGTCAGACAGTTTCATAAACTGAAGCAGATACAGATTTATGAACTAGTATGGTAGGTACGGTAGGCTAACTTGACGATAAAAGCCACTGCTATATGTCTGCATTAAAAGGTACAGGATTTATATTATTTTGGCTACACCAAATTGTCCATTTATTCCAAATAGGTGTGTAGGACATTAAAGTAGAAGCTCGCCAGCCATTTGAAAGTAGAGCTTCCCTCATGGGATGACCCATTGAGAGAGTAAATCCCACTCAAAATGAGCCAGGCTTCCAGCTCCAAGCTGTTGAATTGAGCCGATGGACTTCCAGATCCAGATCCGATCGTCAGAATCAATAATAAGGCGCTACAATCACGAACTGAGCGGCTGCCTAGTGCAGGTGTTAAAGAACATGAGGTAAATGACATGGCGGCGGGTACGCCCAAGTTAAGTCGTAAAGCCACCGTCTGCTGAAAGCGTTGTGAAGGCGTGCGCTCGAGTCGGATAAGTAGAGTGTAACCTAGTTTGATACGAGGTGTGCGGTTCGTGACGCAAACATATGTTTGTATATCTTTGATCGAATATGTATTTCACTCGGGGCGCCAACCCTTATATGCCACTCCGAACCGGTGCGATTGCGCGACATGCGGTCGGTTTGTGCTGTACTCTCCCGGAAGGATGTGAGGGAGGAGTACTAAATTGAGATTGTCAGAGCCAGGAGCTGCTGCGTCAAATTCAGCCGGTGCGATTTCGCGACATGCGGTAGGTTTGTGCTGAACTCTCCCGGAAGCATGTGAGGGAGGTGTACTACATTGAGACTGTCAGAGCCAGGAGCTGCTGCGTCAAATTCAGCCGGTGCGATTTCGCGACATGCGGTAGGTTTGTGCTGAACTCTCCCGGAAGCATGTGAGGGAGGTGTACTACATTGAGACTGTCAGAGCCAGGAGCTGCTGCGTCAAATTCAGCCGGTGCGATTTCGCGACATGCGGTAGGTTTGTGCTGAACTCTCCCGGAAGCATGTGAAGGAGGTGTACTACACTGAGACTGTCAGAGCCAGGAGCTGCTGCGTCAAATTCAGCCGGTGCGATTGCGCGACATGCGGTAGGTTTGTGCTGAACTCTCCCGGAAGCATGTGAGGGAGGTGTACTACATTGAGACTGTCAGAGCTAGGAGCTGCTGCGTCAAATCCAGAAGAAGTTTTGACTTCATCTTATCTGAGAACGTTATTGCAACCAAAGGTGTCCGGAGAAGTAGATTGCTGTGCACGCCTATGACAGAATTAGTTTCTTGAAGCGTCATTAGCATGCGAATTACTCTGTCATCGCCTTAGCGGTCATATTTTGCAACACTGTCTATGGTTACATGGCTACTCGTGTAGTGTACGGGTACTTGTTGATCGAGATTTTGGGTTTACATATTAGTTAATCCTCACCGATTGTGCCTTAATTCAAGATTTGATACAAATAGTTTAAAGTTCCATCAGTGACTTTGTCTGTAATTAACATAGAATGCTACACAACGCAGAAATTTTGGAAGTGTTACTTTGTAGGTTAGAATGTTGAAAAAACGTCTTCAACATTCTAACGTAGGATTATCGCCGATTATCGGAATAACGGGCATCGTGGATACTGCTCTTGTTTGCTATTATGCATAGTGTAATCATTTGTAAAATCAAAAACAATTGTTATACAGGTATGTATGATGTGTTTGCGGATGGCTGGAAGTTTTTATCTGAACGTGTGAGGTATTGTGAGAAATGACGTATGTGTCTTCTTTCATTTTTCAGTGATTTTTTATTTTTATTTATTGTAGCGCAATTAATCCGGTATTTTAGGAACATAATGTAATAGAAAAGTGAAATAAAAAGTAATCCCATTAAGTGTTTGATTAAACTATTCCTATGAGGTGCATGTACTATGTAATCGATATCGATAATCGATTATTGGAACTAATCGCCACTGTCCTATCTGTAGTATAGTGATCTGTGTTGCTGTGGCTCTGAGGATAACGGCAATGCAACCTTCCCCGATGGGTGATGAAGGTTGCGAAAGTTAGATACCCTAAGAGGCATTGCGCCTGCTCGAGGGTTCTACTGCCGGCAGACAAGTGAGTGGATAAGTGCCTGATTTGCTGGTTTCCTCCGGTGGCAGGTTCTTTCATGTTCAGGCTTGAATCCCAAGTTATCGCCAAAAAGTGAATCCATCTGGTTGGTATGATGATTAGTGATGTTTCGAGAATGACTCGCCAACCTAGACCGGTTATAAAAGATACGGCGGTCTTCATGTATGAACTCAGACCAGCTCTGGACTGGTTGACAATTAAACATATGTGAGGAAATATTATACTAGCTGTCCCGGTGAACTTCGTACCGCCTTAGAATTACGTATGAAAGCAGCGCCACCTACCGGGTCCAATTGTGAATCTAAACCATCCAAGGCGCCACACAAACGCATACAAAAAAAAACATTCAAATCGGTCCAGCCGTTTAGGAGTAGTTCATTGACATACAAACGTACAGTAGAATTATATATATTTTAAGATAAGATATGTAAAAGTGATATACTGTATATCTGTAGATGTGAGAAAATCAGGCAGTGCCAATTGACACTTTAGAAAACCGCCTGAGGAATCGGCCGAAGCATGATTTACTTCTATAGGTCCTGTCAGATTCGTGTGTATTCTTATGAGTCCCCCCCCATTTTTCTTTTGAAATGTTGCTCATTATTTTGTCGTGAGGCCGATCCTTTATTGCCTGTTGATACCGATCTATTGGTAGGTCGGGTAGGCTGAAAGTTATCACGAACCGGGGCACATGCCTGTGGAGAAGTCGCACGACCTGCACGCGTAGAAGTATACTAGTATACTTTCTGTATATAAGTTGATAAAGCCTATGGCTTAAATATATATTCCCAAATCCGGGGGCGCGACATACTTTTTCTGTGCTTCTATATAACGAACACCTTTCCCATCTTCAGTGTCCAAACGTTGCAAACCGGCGAGTTTAGAGAGCCTTACAGGAATAGCTTTAGGTATGGAAGGTTCCTGAACAGTCACGGAAATATTCGTAATATCTTCAATATTTTTTGTTAATGGGGGTAGTAAGAAATTTTCAGTGGGAAACATTTCCGATGTAGAATTAACCACTGGGGGTACTACTGGTAAATGAGCACTTAAAACATTGTTCTCATAACTCACCAGCCGATTTGCAAGCATTGCAAACCTGTGATCCATCTCAGAGTCCTGCGACGTTGAGCGGCTCCGATGGCGGGAACCACGTGCACGCTTGTTAGCGGGCGGCGCGCACGCTGCCACGTTGTCCGACTCGCACGAACTCGTATTACACGATGAATCCGAACCGCCGCGTTTTCTTCCCGTAGCCTCCATCGTTGGCGCGGTGGATTCGATATCCATTTTACACTCGCGGAGAACTATACTTTATAATAATTCGAACTTTTTACTTTATTCTCAAAAGCTCGGTGTTTTATTTTAAACACTCGTAATTACGAAAGCAGAAACTGTCCGAACGGTTTGAAAATCGACGCAACAATGAACAAAGATATCGTGGCTTGTGGTGTTGTAGGCTAGATTGAGTTTTTGACAGATCGGAATGACAGATGACACTTGCGCGGTGGATGGAGAACTGCGAAACGACTACTTCCGGCGGAAGGAATCGATGTACTCTCTCTCATAAAGGGACTTCGGACGTCCAACGGAACACATAATACTTATAAAACAATTTGTGTTAATAAGTTAATAGGTTTAAGTTTCTGAGTAACATGGCTCTGACAAGCGGATGGACATGACAAAACTACAAAGGTTCCGTTTTTTGCCATTAAGTTCTTCAATGTTCTACTTATAGCTATGCGTATTATTTCAGCTGGAGGCGAGTAAAGTGGGCGCTATAAACGGCGTGGACATCACACAAAACGGGGAACTGTTCGTCACAGGCGGTAACGATCAAATGGTCAAGGTAACTCTTAAAAAATTAAAAGTTCAGTTTTATAGGATTATTTCGAAACTCCTTTCTTCTATCATTTCCTAGTACCCTCATCCTGAAAACACTTGCAGTGGTTATAAAGGTTTTTTTCCTGTATTCAGCTGTGGAAGTACCAGGAGGGCATATACACGCACATGGGGTTGGGACATGCGGGCGCGGTCACGTGCTGCCGGTTCAGCCCCGACGGCCGCTTCATCGTCAGCAGTTGCGCCGCCGGCAGCATTATCGTGTGGCGGATGCCTGAGGTGAGTTCTCTTAGCTTTTATGTCACCCTAGTACCTGTGCACTTATATTGCATTTTATTATAGTAGAATTTAGGTACATGTCTGAATGTCAGTCTTAGTAAACATCATGCTAGTAAGTAGGTACATATGTTATTTATAAATGATCCTAGACAAATAATTGTGTATTATGCTTCTATAAGTGTCAATCAAATAGCCTTTGGTTTGGGTCATCTCTGTTTTGTATAACTTTGATATTGTTTTTTTATCGAAGTATTTTATTTCGACAGCAATATATAACGAGACAGGTAGCGCCGTCGGCGGCGGGAAGCAAGCAGTCTGTCCAGTCCCCGAAGACCTTGAAAGATGAACTCCGCCTGCCGCTCGGCGAAAAGCCAACGCACAAGGCGGCCGGTGACCGCCCGCACATACCTGCAGCACCTTCCAAGGTATCATTGCACTTAGCAAAATGTATGAGTAGAAATTAGGAAATCTAGTGCTGAGCACCTTAGTCACTAGTAGTTAATAGTCCGAGCTTATGTACGCGGCCGAGGTAATAATAACATCTGTGACAACTTTGTTCAATAAGATTATCACTTTATCCCTTTACTTATAAAAAGATCAACGCCTCAAATAAAACCTTGTGCAGTAAGTCAAGCTGTCCATGTTCAATCCACTGGCATATGTATTGATTGTATAAGTACCAAGGCATCATAATGCAGGTGGAGAAAATCGATGCGATGAACACGTCGCGCAGCAGCGTGCACGCGTGCTGCCCGTGCGCTGACTCCGCGCGCTCTGACGCGAGCGGCAAGACGCCACCCAAAGCCAGCGTCGGTAACACGCCGCCCAAGGGCAGCGGCGGCAGGACCAAGTGCTGCCGGCGACCAGGTGAGATCCATGCAAGTTATGGTACCCTAGTATTTATATTCATATACAAAGTAAACTATCACGCCTGTATTCATCGAAGGTATAGCCAGAGGTGTACTGCAGTGCACTCACATTTCGCCAAGGTTATTTTGGTCCCTATGCAATACTAAACTACTTAGTGCCCTTTTTCAGTAAAGAGATGCCTAAATATTACTACTACTGTAGTTGTAGCATGAGCGCCAAGACTAGACTTAAGTCACAGAATATGTTGATTATATCTCTTTCTCTCGTATGAAACAAGACAGAGAGTGACCGAGCCAATCCGTGACAGAGGTCTTGTCTGGACAAGCGTGCTAACCATTGCAGTAGGAAACTGATTAAAATTTAGGCGTCATCATTTATTATGACGACCATGTGTGTGAAAACGGGCATATTTCAAACTTTTTAGTAAAGAAAATTCTCAAATCCAATTTGGGAATATGAAATACGAGTAAAAACCATAATCACTTTATTCTTGTCTTTTCAAACATAGCTACTTACATATACAGGGTGTTTCAGAAGTCCGAAATAATACTTTGGGTACATATACTGCAGCTCATATGTGGATGCTTAGTGAAGACAGTTTATACCTAACTATCATAGTTTCTGAGTTACAGACCCTTGAATATTTGTCACAGGTATCGTGTTCTGGCCTTTGGGTACATCCATAACCCTATTCAGCAGTGTAAACTACACTAATGAGAGGCGGCTAGCAATATTCACAAAACAGAACATGCAAATTTTACATAGGACTCGAGATATTACGGGTTATAGAAAATGACGTCGAAAAAAAAGTTGGAAAAACATGGTCGAATTTCAATCAAATTTTTATACCATTCAGTTGTATACACGATACTGATGCTAGCGTCCAAGTATTATTTCGGACTTCTGATACACCCTGTATAAGATTCACGACTGAAAATGAGTCATCATTATTCTTAGCTATTTTATTCACAGATAACTTACCAACGAAAACTACAAGTAAGGAATATGTAAGCGGCAGTGGAGACAGGAAATAACACGTGAGAGGAGTAACTAACAGAAGTACTGTGATAGCCCTAGTGTGTTCTACATCGCCAACTTTGATTTAATTATTAATTTTTATAAAATAAAATACATTCTGATAATGGATGCTCGTCTTATTTTGAAGTCACCAAAGTTATACAATCCTACAATATATTATATACTTACATCTATTAAAAAATATATACATACACAATGATTTCGATTCTGTTGTAATCAAATAAAAAACTACAACTAATCTTTATTTGAAAGCACTAAAAATATAGCCGTCTCCCTCGCACATTACAGTTGTAAGGAGGACGGCAATATTCTTACATTAGTTAGGTGCCATGCTATTGCACTGATGCACTGATAAACATGATTTTGAAGACAAGATCTACTGAATATGTTATATACCTACCTACATGTTATAAGGCATGTTGTTATTAAACCATTTTTTTAACCGACTTCCAAAAAGGAGGAGGTTCTCAATTCGGCCGGTATGTTTTTTTTTTTTTATGTATGTACACCGATTACGCTGCGAGTTATGATCCGATTTACGTGATTCTTTTTTTGTTTGACGCGGAATAGATGCCATTTGGTCCCATAAAAATTTAAGGGGGACCCCCCCCCCCCTTTCCACTCTGTCTGTCAATGGGGGTCCAATCCGGACTACAACATATCTCCGGCGTTAGTGAACCGATTTCGAAAAATCTTTTTTTGTTTAATACGGATTGTTAACAAAAATCGTAACCCACCCCCAAAGGGGGCGTGACGGGGGGATTTTTTTTGCTGTAAATATTTACTTTTTTAGGGTTGTGATGAGGTGGTAATAATTGCATATTTTCAACGATTATTGACACTAAAAAGCGTGAAAAAAAAAAAAAATTAACAAAAAATAAAAACCGACTTCAAAAACCTAGGTGTACTAAAAAGCTAGAAATAACCTTATAATTTGAAGACATTTGGAGTAGGTGCCAATCTACGTCAGACTAGGCAAATACACACATGAATTGGCACCGACTTTTTATGTTCTTGAGTCTATTTCAGAGTACTATGAAAAATAATGATGCATTATCAGTGTCAGTGACAACATTTGGGTACATTAACAATTTCAGAGTTTTATTTGACTAGAAAATTATCTTGTTCCTGGACCACATAAGGGTATAACTGAAGCATTTAGTGAAAAATACCCACACATCCCAAATAGTACATTTTAGTGCACTCACATGCTTAGACCCTAGAAACCAAAAAAGTTAAACTTAGCCTCAATATCTTTACTTCCAGTCTATGTTATTATTTTGATGTAGTGTCCGACCGACGTCGACGACGATGTAGTGTAGCCGATGGTTCAATAACCCTGATAAATTAATTTCAAGACTGGCCAAAATTGAATAAAATAACGAAAACTGTTTAATGGACTTATAAAAAACTAACATTACTACTGGATGTGAAACTGATTTGGAACTTTCTAGAAACCTTCGGACTAGGCCAAAATGTCAGCCTATTTTGGCATCCATTGTCATTATACAAACACTAACACATACTCAGTAATTATTCTAGCATCTAAGAAACATTGGTACTGAAGTAAACTACACTTTAGTGCTCTCAAATTTAGTTAAGCCATCATTGAATGCCAACAGAATCAGCACCATTACTTATTTTTTAATAATATTTTTATGTCACTTTTTACATGTTTGTTTATTTTTTACTAAAGCCCCCAGCTAACTGGGCTGTTGAGACATGCCCTGCAAAATGTTAGCCAATAATAAAACAAACCTTTTTCAATATAAACTAATATTCTGTGGTAAAAACCATGCCACCTTCACTAAAAAGTTGTAGAAGATTGATCTTTTTCTTATGATTTATGAGTCAATACAGTTTGTTTTTGTATTAGCAATAATTTTGCAGCAGCATATATATTGATGTTGCGTTGTGCTTGGGGCTTTATGTGGTTTGCATTTTATGTCAGTGTCTTTGTCAATAAATTTAACTTGCGTCAGCCCCAAGCCTGACTCTTGCAGTAATGCAGGACAAGTTTTCCGTCTGTTCCAAAACATTCGTATAAATTCTTTACAACCTGATCAGGTGATGGGGCAAATGTCTGATTCACATATAAGAACTGAAACAAATCAATCATGTAAGTTGGTCAAAACATTATAAAACAATATTCTTACTTATAATTACTAATAATATTTAAAAGTATTATCTATACCTAAATGTGTCAAAGACGTCCCAAAAATATTGAACCGAAATTGGTCTCATTGATGTCACAGCTGTCTAGTCAAGGTATGACATATGTCAAGATGTATATTGGCAACAAAATCACACTTAAAATTGGATGTGTAAAACTCAAATTTTAGCAAAAGCCTCTTTGCTACAATAACTTGTTGCTAATAAAAATTATAACATTCTAGCCTCAATAAAACATAAATCAGTATCTAGAAAATGACATGAAACAGATTCTTACCAATTTCTCATCAGGTTCCAATTTCAAATATTTCTTCACAAACTCCATGATCCAGCCAATTTGTTTCTCTGCGTCCACAGCCCACTTTTTCTTTTTCATGATTGGGGCATTCCCAGTTGCTTTCAATAGTATGTCAACTGAAATTATTGTAAAATAGATTAATGTAAGAATTCAATCTCAAAGATCTGTCTCATGGGAGTTGGCAGAGAGACAGTACACGGTCCTAGGTGGCATCTCTGCCTTCTACCAAATTCACATTATTTGTCACATTACCATCGAGGGTACATACAGATACATTAGAAGTACATAGTTCTGAACTTAGGTATCCACCCAACATTTTGTACTCAATGTAATACTTGTGTGATATGCAGTGCAAATAGTTCAAATTAGAATACTCAAAATGAAAACCAAAAGCGTTCATCATTATGCCTACTCTTTAATTTATCCGTCTTTCCCGCCTCGCCATTGTCTTTCTGGTCGCCTTCAATTTTTAAACTTTCTGTGGCAATGGATAAATCCGTTTGAACATCCTCGTGCTGTTTTTCGTCACCCATTTGGAAAGAATATTTTTATAAACAAAGCATTCAATAGCAAGCAGCTGATAAAATCACAGATCACTAGATAATTTTTTTTTTTTTTTGCTCATATATGTGAGCAGGCTAAAGTCACAGATCAGCTAAAGTCATTGTGACCATACCGCCTCGTCTTACGTTTTTATTCTCTTAGTTAGGATAAAATAAAGTTCAATTTCATTCGAATAACAATCACTAGATAAAGAGCATAGACAAGAAAACAACAATAAAAAAATGATTGATTGTTAGTGACGTGACACCACAGAGTTAAGTGACTACCATTAGGGCATGAATTTATAACTTCATGCATTATATCCTTTCTTCTTCTTTTTACCTTTTTCACGAAATGAAATAAAGATAGAACTGACCAACGGGCTAAATAATTTTATTACGCTTGAACTACCTCATGTTTTCCCAGACTTAAATTTATGTTATCTATTGTTTTCTTATATTTACGCGAATAATATACATTGAAATAAAACTAGCAAAAAAACAGTGGTAGCCGAGTGGTCGAACGCACGTCTTGCAAATCAAAGTGTGCAAGTTCAAACCCCGGCTCGCACCTCTGGGTTTATGTGCGAATCTCATTTTCATCCGAGATTACCACTTGCTTTGAAACGGTGAAGGAAAACATCGTGAGGAAACCTGCACGTCTATAGAAAGGCGTGTGAAGTTCACCAACCCGCACTGGGCCAGCGTGGTGGACTATAGCCCAAAAATCTCCCTCGTAATGAGGGAGAATGTGCCCGGTATAATGGCAATAGGCTCGCCCCCTATTACATTGGGACCAAAAATACATCAGCGAAGTGTGGGCGCACTGCAGTGCACCTCTGCCTACCCCTTCGGGGAATACAGGCGTGATGATGTATGATGTAAAACTATTTTACGGATTTTATCGCGTTTATTTACTATTGTATTTTCCCGACGTTTCGGCTGCTTTACAGCAACCATGGTCAAGGGGACTAAGGTGTTAGACGTCCTGATGTCATAGTTAATACCTGGGTACCCTCATATTTAGTTGTTGTGCTCAGTGTCTTGAGGTCTTGCAGTGGTACGCTTGGTTTTGGATTTAGTCATATTAATTACTGGATCCCAAGTTGGTGATAACACCCAGCCATCTTCCCTATTGAAATTAGGATGTTTTTTTAATTTCAATGGCCTCACGTATCATCCTTGGTCGGAGTCGATGTTCTTTTGCGAGGATATCCGGATTATCTAATCTGATATAATGGCGGGAATATCTGATAAAATTAAATAGTAAATAAACGCGATAAAATCCGTAAAATAGTTTTATTTCAATTTATGTTATCTGTTCCTAATTATTTTTTGCTGATATAGAGTTTATGCACATACTCACATAGTTATGAACGGTTATTTGTTTTACACAATAAGTCGCTCATAACTATAGAAGTTTTAATGTATGTTATCGTTTAAATTATGTTATTTGTTTTGTAAACCTCGAGTTTGTAAATAAAGAGGTGGAACAATAAAGAGTTAACTATTTATCTATGAGTTCATCATCTGACAAAGATTCATCTGGCAAAACTTTCAATAGTTCAAATTAATTAGACTGTATAAAAAATTATACCAATGGAAAGAGGCCATTAACACAAAAAAAAAACTTATTTTGCAATTTTTTTTAATACATTAAAAAAAAACATTGTTTTAGGGTTTAAAACCCAGATTTTAGCAAGTTTTAATAAAAAATGTGGTCACAGCATACTTTTTATTTATATAATACTTACTATAATACTCTGGGTTTGCTGTTTTCTTGTTTTGTTTGACTGCTGGCAACACCAACTCTGCTATTGTTCACTGTCAGTGCGAGTGACTGCAAGTTCGTGGTATATTCACATAATTGCGTGGTATTTTAACTTAATACGAACGAACAAGTTGCATAGCCTGTTATACTGTATCTACGAGTAAGATATTTCAATCCAGTGATTTATTGCATCGCTATTGATATAGTGTTTTGAATTGATTGGTTCACTCCTACTATTATAGGTTGTTTTCAAATCTTGTTTGTTACAATTCTAAGTACATTCCACACCATGAATGCTATGAAGACTTGGCTGACCAAAGAAGAAGTGTTGAGGGATCTTGCCGAAGCTACAGGCACTAGAGTCGGCGAGCTCTCCGAGGAATACCTGGTAGTAGGGGAGAGGCCACCACCAAAACATGTCATTGAAGAAGATGGTAATTTTTTTACTTCCTTGTTATGTTATGAAATAATAATATATCTGTATGTGTTTGGTTACCATAAGTAACGTGCCAACAGTGATTCATAGAATTATTATGTACTGATAAGGGTATAGGTACTGTCAATATATCCTATTTTATGTCACAATAGTTATAAACTAACAAAAATATGTATTTTTATGGAATGACCATTTGCAACTTGTCAAGCTGTTGCAAGACATCCAACTGAAACTTCCAGAATGTACAAATTAATATAGAAACATTCTAAATTCTATTTGGCGACAACTTCAAACTTTTAAAGTGGGTTAAAGGCACTTGCCATAAGGCACCAGTCATCAAATTTCAAGTAGACACTTAAGTACATGTGTGGCAAATGAAGAATATGAGACTGGGGTTCAGAGATCAAAAATAACAATTTATGAATATAAAAGTGTTCAATTGGCTCAGACATTTTTTTATTTACCACAGATCATCATTTTTATATAAGCTAACAAAACATTTTGTTATGCATGCATTCTCAATTTCGACATTCAAGGAAACAGAAAATGTTGATAATCATATCTCACATATTATAACATACCCAATTGACTCTTCTTTCAAAACATAGGTTTACAAATTTTGAACCATGGTAAAGTTAAAAAAAGTTAAGAATAAAAATATTATATTAGGAATGCACCCTACAGAATCAGAATTATTTATTCAAATAAACCAATACAGGCACTTATAATTCATCAATATACAAAAGGTAATATTATAATATGTATATATTGTTACCAGATGATGACATGAATCTGCTGTTTGGAAGGCAAGTGAACCGGAGCCATGTGCATGGTGACTCAAGTCCTGATTTGGACGGCATCACAGAAATGCTTCGTATGGTAAGTTCTTGTATCCTTCACTGAAGAAATAAATGCAGTGGGAAATTGTAACATTAAACCATAATTTCATTATAGGTAAATGACTATGACAATGAAGATGAAGGACATGATAATGGACTACTTAATCCAGCTGATACTATTATCACTATCTCAAAAGTAACCACATTGAATCCCAATGTTAAGGAATTTGTTCCCAAACATGCTGTTGACTCTAATTCAAGTAGTGATAATTTAGATCATTTAAATAATGATAAAGAAAATGTAAAGACTGAAAATGAATCCGGGTGTCATATACAGCAAAATGTTGAGGTGACACAAACAAAAGTTAAGACTGAAAAATCTGATGATATAAAATTAATGACAGCAAAATTAAAAAAACAAATTAACGACTCATCAGATTCAGACTCATTTGAAAATAAAAGGCAAAAAAATGTGGCTATAGCTACTCTCCTTAAATTATATGCGAAAGCTCCAACTGGTACACAAGATAAGGCAAGCGAGAGTAAACAGGCCGTAAAACTTATGACCCCGGAAGACTTTACAGTAGTTCACAATGGGAGGGTACATGAAGCACCTGAAGTACAGAATTCCTTGCCACAAGATGGATCCTCTGAAAATACTTCCAAATGCAGTTTGGGTTCAGGATCTACACCTGTGCCAAACCCAGTATTAAGCCCAGAAGAAAAAGCTTCCATTGATAAGGTCAATGAATGGCTTGAAGAACCTGCTAAAAAGAAAATACCAACTTTCTCAAACCCTATAGGTTTTAAGAGGAAAGAAACAAAAACCCCAAAGTCTCCTGTCTCTAATTACCAAAAAAGTGTAAAACCTGTTCAGACAGAGCAGTACAAACCGTCGAAGTACGCGTCTGATCTGAGTAAACAGTACCTGGAAAGAAAAAAAGTTGAAAAAGCGAAAAGAAATATGTGGGCAGATCTAGATATTATTTTGAAAGAAAAGGATGAAGCAATGAAAAGTAGATTAGAACAGCAATCTTTGAATAATCATGAGCCCAACACACAGTGATCAACCTATAACTGTTGTTAACCATTAATTTCATGTTTTGTCCATCGCAACAATGGTGCTACTATTTAATTAAGTTTTAATGTGATGTAAGACTAGTTAGGTACAATTACAGAAAGATATTATATCAACTCTTTTAAAACAAGGGGCTAGCATAGTTTCTTGCTCAATATTATCTTCTCCATAGGAATTGTATTCCTAATCATAGTCTATCATAAAATCTAATTGCTATTTTGTTGATTTGTAAGTACTTTGTGTTATGGTTGAAGCTAGGTATAAAATAGTCTGCTGATGGGGTCGCGGATGTGTGGGCAAAATATCCTCTGGCTTTATCACTAGGAAGGTATACCGCGGGTTTTTAGTCAGTATACGGCACACTGCCGAGAGTCCAACTTAACCCTTTAACTCTCACCAGTCCCTATTTTTTGCGAGTCCGTAATTATTATTCCATTATCATATGTGATCGTGAAAAGTTTGCTGTGTATATGTTATTTTGTAATTATGTAGTTACCAAAATATATATTTTATGTTTTTTACATATATTTTAGATGTTTAACTAGACATTTTAATAGTTTATATTAATTTAGATATAAGATCAATGAAATCACTTGTAGGTAAAATGTAAGAACATTAGTTTTGTAATTATTTAGGGTGGATGGACATGAAGAGCTTTAAAATTTGAGAATATAATATGTAAAATTTTGTTTTATGACATTGCCATAATAACACAAATACCTGCGGACTGGTGGTGTTCATTCCATTGCACAACAAAGATTTTTCGAAGTGGAGTAATACGTTGGTACCTACATAACGGTAGTTATTATATTTTTTAATGTATTTACAGTCATTTTAAAAATATTAAATGTTGTTTGTCGAAGAAGAGTAGGTAACACTAGGTGAAAAAACTGAATTGTGGGCCCAAGCTAGCCTAAGCTTTTATATTTGTTCTCTGTCCTGTGAAACATCTGAAATAAGTATTTTACAATCGCAGGTGATCTATTTTTAATCTTAGTCCAATAAGTTTAATAATTTCTTAAGTAGGTAGTTACGTAAAAAAGGAAATTGTTTTGTTCTAAGTAGCGCATTAGAGAGAGGTCGTTCAGAAATGATCGATGCGATGCGAATCGGATTTATCGTCAAGTTAAAAGAAACATTAGGTATATTTATTGTTGCAGCCAACATTATGTGTTGATCCCGTATATAACCGTATTATTATATTAGCATTGTAGCGATTAAAAAAAATAGATTTGATAAATATCCGTCAGTTCCTTTTTGGGTTCCGTACCCAAAGGGTAAAACGGGAACCCTATTACTAAGACTTCGCTGTCCGTCCGTGCGTCTGTCAGGTGACAGTATCTCATGAACCGTGATTATCACGTTGAAATTTTCACAGATGATGTATTAATTCTGTTGCCGCTATAACAACAAATACTAAAAAACAATAAAATAGATATTTAACGGCAAATAAATCACGTTTGTTGTATGGGAGCCCTCCCATACAACAAACGTGATTTTTTTGCCGTTTTTATAGATAATGGTAAGGAGCTGATTAATCTCATCCATATGTTAATAATGAATCAAAGAGGCTAATATTAACTATTTACCTGAATAACAATAAAAGCAAACGATGACTTTAATAATGCTTTAGTCGTTTTCTTGTTCACCAATAAAATACCTAATATTTATAATTCCTATTCATATTTAAATACCTATTTAATTAAAAATCTATTATTTGTCCACATCCCTACCCTCCATCCATAGTTTTATTTTTCTTGTGCGTGCAGCGTGCTTATTGGCGCGTGCGTTTGTACTTTGAATTTGATTTCTTTCATTTTCCGTGTTTTATTCCTCTGTGGTTTCATTTTTATTAATTTTCTAAACCTTGATAACATAGAGAAATTTCTCAATCTGTATAAGCTTTCAAACCATAGAGTACCTTCCATAATCTGGCTGCCCAGCGAACGAATACAGTTAGATATTTACTGATTCGAATATGGGCCAGCAGTAAGACTATTTTCTAATTCACAAGAGCTTTTATGATTTGTTTTTTAGAAATAGTTTGGTAAAAATCGTAAAGATGGCTAAATGGACAGACAAATACAAAATAATGGAAGATTTATCCGTGGCGCAGGGCCGTATCGTTCCCGCCTCTTTCAAAGCGACCTTTGGCGATAACGGTCCACCAGGAATATGTCTCACTGAAGGTATTTATAGAATACAATACTTACGATTCAGATTACTACTAAATATAATCGTGAATTCCTGTAGGTACCTTAACTTGAGCTTATCTATTGGTAACTAACATGGTCTGTGGTAATTATGTACCGAAATAGTAATGCATGTTTCAATAAAAATGCATTATTAAGCACTAATTTCGGATTTAAAGTGATATCCCAGCAAATATATAAGTATTCAATCTTGTAGTCTTGGAAAATGTAAGTCATTCTGCATGTTCTCTTTTGTACGTCACCCTTATCTATCAAGAATGTTGGTAAGTTATTGTGAATGGTATTTCAGAGACGGAGGAGGAATACTACAAAGATTGCATTGGTGATGGAGACTTCACCAGCGGCCCCGACATTGGTCTTATCCAGGAAATGCTCAGCATGGTACAGAAATTATTATTAACATTAAAAACTAATTTTGCATTTGAGTCTTATTGAAAGGAGGCCCATGCCCAGCAGTGGGACGTTATAAGGACTAGACTACTATAGCCCTAAAAAACTTCTTTTTCTCGAGTCCATTATTTTTCCTATACTTAAACTACTGTTATGAGAATAATACTTCTGAGATGGCTTCTATACCAGCTAATGCATGAAACCAATGGACAGAGCTAGTAAACTTAACTTTCTTTAAAAAAATGTACTTTGTATCAATAGATTAAGAATATTGAATTTCTTTAGTAAAAGCCATGTAAAGGTAGTTTGCGTCATCAATGGTATTAGATTGAAATATGAGCTACTGCTATTAGTTAATCCAGTTTGTTGCAGTATTGTAAAAAAATTGGTCACACACATTTTAACTGCCTGTGGTCAGGGCTTAAAGTTGGCTTAGAATTTTCAAATCAATGCCTTTTCATTTCAGGTGAGAGATCACAATATTTCATCAGACGAAGACCCTGACAAGGTTGTGGTCATCAGCAAGCTGAACCCAATGAGTCCAGATTTTGTGCCAAACATTCAAATGGGGCTGAAACCTGAGCCACCCGCTAGCAAACTTAAAAAGAAACGCAATAGAAATGTCGCACTTTCATCGTTATTAAATAATATTGATGATCAAATTGACCCTGTCATTGACACACCTAAAGAGAATATCAATGACTTGAATATTAAAAAATCTCCCGTGATTGGGTGTCACATGTTTAAGAGAAAACAGACTGAGAGGAATAAGAAAACAGCGAGTCAACCGATTGTGTCAAATGTTCTCTATCAGCAGAGATACACACCGTCTGCTCTTGCCAAAGACTACTATGATAAGTATTTAGAGAATAGCAAGAAGAAGGTGATACAGGAGGATATTTGGACTAAGGTGGAGAGAGAATTAAAGATTATTGAGGACAGGAAGTGAGTAAAAAATCGTAAAATTAGATCATATTTTTCTGTGTCGTTTGGTATATATAACAACATTTTACGACTTTTTGTCGTTTAGTAAGGATTGCCATTTAAGCGTCGATATATTCCATGACTGGTGGGGTAAATCCAAAAACTGAGTCTTTAAACTGTAGTTTGTTCAAGCTACGGGGAGGTACTAGATCCATTTAGCCAATAAATTATGTGTCGTTATTAAGTAATGAAGACAGAATCATGTGTGTTCTTCACAAATTGAACGAGCTATAATGAGGCCGTCAGCGTAAAGGTGGCCTAAGCTTGAGACTTACAGTGTGAAAATAAAAGGGTTTATATAATTATGAATGTAGGTTTTAGACATATTTTTGTAGTTATGTAAGAATATGAAAAATTGTGGTCACTTTCGCGTTGACGGCCTCTTATGCGCGCGCGCACATGTGAAATCTTATTCCTATAAACGCCCACAATCACCATGCTTATGAATAACCATTATGGCTTTGTGTTTTGAGAAACATGTTATCATATCAATATGTCTGTTTCAGAAAGCGTGAAGCATTAGTTTCCACATCGCCGTCTACCAGTTCCCAAGGGTCGTGCGAAGACGCCACGACTTCTAGCTCAACAGAGGACTCTGCACATGGTAACTTATACATATTTATAACATTAATCTTTTACTAAATGATATTAAATGATGAAATCTAATGCGATAAGACGAGGAACGGCTGCACCCGCACTTAGGCCTGTGTCAAGTAATTCATAGCATTTACAAATTCAATTAATATGCATTATAAATCAAGTGAGTGATGAAGGAGAAAGAAATTGGGGATGGCGAATAAATCTTTAAACAATAGATATACTAGCTGTAGTATAGCCATTTGTGACAAGACGGCATGGGATATGGTAAATTTGGTCTCCCCCTCGTATGAAGGATACTACACAACTGCGAGAGCAACTCGGTGCGACATATTCCGAGATATAAGTCTTGTCATAGCAAACTTGCTAGCCGTGACGTGGTTTCACCCTCGTCAACATCCCATAAAATTTGCTATTTACAATATCAAACAATTTTATACTGTATAATGCAATTGTAGGTGCTTTGTCGATGGAATTTAATTACTATAAGTAACGGGACTAATATATGATTTTAAATAATTGTTTTAAACTTGTTTTTTACAGCTTTTGACAAGGTATGTCTACCGCAACAGCGCCATCTACTGAAAGCCGGAGAGGACTGTGTGGTGTGTGAAGTTTTTAAGAAAAACGTTTACGATATCAAAGATACGTTGAAAATTAATTCCTGTGAAAATGTTAATAGTGCTTAATGTACTATTGGGGTCCGTAACCTTTTTAACCGACTTCCAAAAAGGAGGAGGTTTGTTTTTTTACGTGCAACTTGGAGCTTTTAAAGAAGTAAATCTCATGTAAATGAATGTTTTACATAGATGGAGTTATAAACGCTCGCAAGGCATACATGGCCTTCTGTGAAAAGTGTAGCTTTTGTAGTCTTTCATGGTACCAAATTACATCTCATTAGATAGCTTTAAAAGTGTACGGCATAGTGTTATATTTGCTATGCGCTACTTCTTTAGTAATATGCAAATTATTTGTAGTCAATTGGGGCAAAAAAGACGTATTGGTATTTTGTATATAATGTTTTTTTATGAGATGTGAAGACATAAAAAAGACTGATAAATTCTATTTAAAATAGTAACGACTATTATCTGTGTGATTAGATCTTCATCAACTTTAACAGTATTGTTATATTTGTTTGATTTGTTGGGACTGTAATGTTAAGATGATCAAAGTATTATTTAAATAATACTATAATGAGGTGGTGGTGACGTGGATCTTTATTGTTAGATATGTTGTAAAATTCGTAAGATTTTTATTTTATGATGTCAGACGGAATATTATGGTTATGTGGTAATATGAAGTTGAACTTGCCTACTTTTAAGTCCTATGAAAACTGACTAGTGCCCATAAAGCCCTATTTACATTGCGACACTAGTGGCGTGAAAGTAGTTTCGTGACATTAGTTTCATCAACAGTTTCACAGTGTAAACGTCAAGTTTCATGCATTTATCGATGCATGCATTAATTTCACGACACTAAATTAGTTTCGTGTAGCTCGCGATTTTTGGACGTCACTAATGTCATCGTGTAAACGCGACGTGAAACTAGTGTCGCGACACCACCTGCGCTGATAGGATGTTTGTTTTTTAGTCGTGGCCGTGGTAGTCGAAAAAAATATTTTAAATGTGTAACCAACTAATAAAAATATAACATTTATCAATCCACACTCGAATCAACTTTCCAGACAACCTTTTATTATTTGTATACAATAACAACTCTGATGTTGGCGATGCCATGAACACAAGACATACTGTGGATGTCACGACACGAAACTTAGTGTCGCAATGTAAATTCAGCTTTAGAGGTGAACTGTATATGATGTAGATACGGCACGTGTAGTTTATTTTAGTTATTTCCACAGCATTATGTCCTATAGTATTCTACTTTGGGGCAATGCTGCTGATATTGAGACGATATTTATATTACAAAAAAGAGCAGTTCGTTCTATATACAACCTAGGATCTAGAGTGTCTCTTCGGGAAAAATTTAAAGAAATCCCTATCCTCACGGTTGCATCACAGTACATCCTTGCAAACATATTCGTAGTAATACTACTTTATTAAAAAAATTGGGATAACACAAAAATGTAAATCCTTATTTGAAAAAAGCAACCATGGAGTTTCTTGCCCATTCTTCTCCATAGGATATACATTCCGAATGTGTGGTACCTCAATCTAAATACCAGAAATATACCAAAACTGGTAATACCTCATTTTAGACTCAATAAAGTATTTAACTCTTTTATGGGGGTCGGGATATTCCTAAATGTATAACGGAACTTCCCTTGACCAAATTTAAATCTCATATTAAAAACACTTTGTTGATGAAGGGTTACTATACCATTGAGGAATTTTTAAATGATAAAACTATATTTACTTAGTTCGCTGCTCGATACAATATTAACTGACACGAATTTCATGTAGGTGGGTTGGGTAGGTATGTACCCTAAGTACTAACTAAACGAAATAATTGCGGCGAAACTTGCCTTGCCTGCGCTTAGGTGATACGTTTGCTCCTTTTTTTTTTGTTTTCCTCTTAGGGTGATGGATTGGTCATGCTCACCTAAATGTTCTTGCCTGTGGTGGCTCTGGGAGGCGGGTCACCCTCTTCCCTCGAATATGGTTGAGGAGAGTGATGGCTGCTCCTCAAGTCATGCTCGTGTACGGGTGCTACTTGCGAGGACTGTTCCAACCATTTTCCTCTTAATGACTTACTATCTTCTCTCCCATACTGCGTTGAAGGCATCATACCAAAGCAATCTATACTAATATTATAAAGAGCAAAGATTTGTATTTTTGTATGTTACGAATAAACTTAAAAACTACTGGACCGATTTCAAAAAATCTCTTACTGTTAGAAAGCTACATTATAACTGAGTAATATAGGCTATATTTATTATTAGAAAAAAATTGAGATCCTTAGAAATCTTTACTAAAACCAACCCAAGGTGTGAAAAATTTAGCCGTAAAATGTCTTTCATCGCATACGCTGCGGAAAGTATTGATGATAGAACAAAAAAATGTTCTACAATATTATAGAACACATCAATATCTACAAAAAAGTACCATATGTCCAACTTTTGTAGTTTTGTCAATAAAACTACTTTTTACATTTTAAAAGTTGACAGAAATGCCGTTCAAAATCAGACCGTGTTATCCATACCCTTGTATTAATTCTTATCCAAATAAATTACTTCGTATTCAAGACTATTTCAATACCTGCCGATTACTTTTTGAATTATTGAAATCGGTCATTCCATTTAAAAGATATTACGAAATTAAAAATGTCAATATAAACAAAAAATACACGCCGCCGCGAACGACGCGCCAGAAGATCCACGAAGCGCAGCGAGCAACGCGGCGAGAGAGCGGGCACCGAAGTGCGGGAGAGGGTTGTGCGTAAGGAAAGAGTGCTTTTCTCATGGGCAATTGTATGTTGCACTTTCTCGAGTAGGATCCCCTGAAAATCAATATGGTTTTGGTGCCACCTACAAATACAACTGCCAACATAGTGTAAAGTGAAGCTTTAAGGTAAAAATATGACAAAATAAAAATGTCCACCCGTGCGAAGCCTGGACGGGCCGCTAGTTATTTCTATAACCATCTGTGTTTTAGAATAATCCCTTCATTGTAAATGGGAGTAGACGCACCTTACTGTACTAGCTTCCTAAGCGTAAAGACTATATTAGTATTTAATATTAGACTGCCGTGAGTATAATTTTTCTCTAGTATTGTGGCAAAGGTGCTGTCTGCTCTCATGGCATTGCTGCTCCTGAGAATGTATTACTCGCAATTATCATTTTGAAAAGAGTAACCATTGAGTTTCTTACCGGCTCTTCTCAGTGGAAGCAGCATTCCGAACCTCTGGTAGAATCTGACTATTTGTATGTGTTTTTGGCCTACACGAATTAAAAAAAAAGATTTTGTTTTTGATTTATTACTACTACCACCCACACAACTGCCTACCCCTTCGAGGAATTTAGGCTTGTTAAAGTAATATTTTAAAACTATTTTATTGTAATTATCTAAACCCGATAATATTGTTTTGAGTTTACTGTAATATAATTATGTATTTAAATTGAAATACGACATGCATCATGCATGACTAATATATACACTGACTCCGAAATCAATAGAAACATTAAAATTCCATTTACAAACGGATTACAAAGGCATTTTTCAACACAAAATATATCCAAATGTAAAGAGTTTTGGGGTAAATGTATTAGGATGACATGAAAGAAAGGAGATGAGCTTGGCTGGAGGGATAATGTAAACAAAATGGCGTTACCGCAGGTAGAACAAATAAAGCATATTGTGATCGCCATATTAACTGCAGAATATGAAACGTAACCGGTAAGTATTTATTTACAGTTACATAATTTTATATCACGATGATGTCTAGTAAGATTGCGATCTTTGCTAACAACACGAATCAATAACAAGTAGGTATCAAAGTACTTACCGCCACTACCTACCTACGGAACTAAATGATTCTATCAACTTCATCTTATTGGCTCTCAAAGTCATATCATTATTCAGCTGCTTGTGCGTAGTATACACGCGGCTTGTGCTAAAATGAATAATACCTATCTATATCTGCTGTAATGCCGAAAATTCAATTGACCCAAAAAAGTTTTGGCTGTAAAGTGGAATAGTTTAGTAATTAGGTATAAAGGTTTTTGAGAATCAAAAACCTTTATACTAAGGATTTTGAAGGTAAGAGACTTATCTATCTACTTACATACGAAAATTAAGCGCCAAAGGTTAGTAAGTTCTACACATTTAAGAAACACTTAAAACAACATTTTTTAAATCTACAACAAAATATTTAACTACCAAGCCGTGGATATCTCCTTTTTTTATTTATTCATTATTTATTTATTTACTAATTAATCTATTCACTTCCTAAATTTATCTAATCCAGCTTTACTAGTAATTGATTATTTATTTCGTAACTCCGATTTTTTTTTTTGAATTAGTACCTACATTATCATCACCTTTTCTTTATTCCTTTCGGTTCAATGTTTGGTCAATTAAAAGTAGCTACTTATAACAATATTGTTTAAATACGACATTGTTGCACGTACCAAGATTATCTACTAGGTAACTACGCCAATAATTGTGTACTCCCTCGATTCGCTCGAACCTACAATAAGTACCTACTTTAGTAATATGGACATATTTCATTTATCCAAATCATCCTTTATGGCAAAAGTGAAGAAGGTTTGTCTGGCATTATAGCAAGATTGTTTTCCGTTAAGCGAAAGACTTAAATAACATCTTTTTTACTTTACTATTTACATCTATTGCATGCTTTTTTACTTTACTATGTCATTTAAGTCTTTGTTTTATTATAGTTTTGCTTTTTTTTTGTGTTAAAATTGCTTATTAGGCACTCAATAGCATCTCAAGGGAAACATATTATTAGCCTTAGTTTAGGTTAAGATTTCTTATGTTAAGTTCTCTATGGAAAACCAACAGCGTACTGTTGGTTTTCCTACTAAAATAAATAAATAAAACAAAAACCGACTTCAAAAACCTAGGTGCACTAAAAAGCTAGAAATAACCTTATAATTCATTACATTTGGAGTAGGTGCCAATCTACGTCAGACTAGGCAAATACACACATGAATTGGCGCTGACTCTAAATGTAATGAAATATAAGGTTATTTCTAACTTTTTAAGGCACCTAGGTTTTTGAAGTCGGTTTTTGTGTTTTGTTAAAATGTTTTTTTCACGCTTTTTAGTGTCGATAATCGTTGAAAGTATGTAATTATTATCACCTCATAACAACCCTAAAAAAGTAAATATTTACGGTTAAGTTAAATAATTTTTTTTAATGGACTACGCTGTTGGCCGTGAGGTGGCCTTTACAGCTTTACCGGAAGAGTGGCGAGCGCAGAGTGCACTCCAACCAAGGCCTTAAGGGCGGAAAGGGTTGCAACTAGCTCAAGGGCGCCACAGAGGGCACGACCTCGGCTTGGGCAGTTACCGAGAGGGGAGAGGTAGTGACTGTGCTCCTAGGTGCAAAGATACACCTACGAGCGGAAGAGGGGGTTCCTCGACCTCGCCGGCGAGATCGGAGTCTGTTTATTGAGCGAGGCCTCATTAGCGCATGGGTGACACGCGATACTTGCTTGTAAGATTTTTTTTCTTTTTTTTTTCCTTTTAGTTTATTTTAGTTAATTTTTTAATTTTCCTTGTTAGTTTAATCTTTGTTATTTAATATCTTGTATTTTTACGTATTGTTTCGTGTATCACCGATGCGACAAATAAATATTTTTTTTCTTTCACACCTTGTTGAATTATTTTAAAAATATGCACCCAGGTTGCATCGCAAAAATCCAAGATTCCATACATACTTCCTAAAAGTTTAGGTAAATAAATACGCGTTTAATGTCTGACCTAATAGACAATTGTTTTTTTTTTCAGCCGCAACATGGTTCAAAGTATCCCTATCACCAATATTCCGATTGGGTTGGAAAGAGTCATGCGTAATATCGTAAGTATAGCATAGTTATGGACACGTAAGATATATCCACCCGTAGGGACATACATACCTACCTAAATTCGTGGGCGTAAAACATTTTTTTTTTGAATGGACTATGCTGTTGGCCGGGAGTTGGCCTTTACAGCTTCACCGGAGGAGATAGAGATCTTAGATCTCATGAACCTACTTACACATAATAAGTAACTACTTGTGCTTAATAGGTAGGTAACTATATCTACCCTGTGATATATGATAGTTTTTATATACTACCTATAAAATTTACCGAATGCTGAAGCAAGCGATACTTACATAAAATAATCGTTGTTATTAAATATACGTACCTATCTAACTAATTACTACATTAATTAAGTATGTTAAGTAGTTCGTAACCTTTATTCCCTGTGGCTAGGCCACAATTAGAATGTGTAGGGTACCTATAATATGTACTTTATGATTGGTTACGCTGTTTCTAATGGTCTAGGCGCCCGATGAAGAGAGGGAGTACAGTTCCGATGAGACGAGGAGAGGCAACGTCACTTACGGCATCGACGACACTCCACCGTGGTATCTGTGTATCTTTATGGCGCTACAGGTAAATACCCATGGAACATCCGGCCAATATATAATGTGATGAGTATACCAACCTTTATAGTATACCTAGATTCTCTAGCTTATTCACAACGATATTATTTTAAATAAGATTTGGACGTGTTAAATTTTCCTTAAAAACTCCAAATCAGCTATTACTTTTTTCTCCTTTTGATCTAAATAAATATTAACACAGCAGAAGGTACAAGCTACCTATCTGGACATTTGGACAGTCGTTATGGAGTGACTAGCTTAATTTATAAAACAACATTTTTGAAGGCTTATAATTGATTTATCTTACTACTCTTGTGTATTTTGTCTTGTGCTAGCTACCAATTTTCAGTTGCATAATATTATAAATATTGACGGCATAAAGTGGAAATTCACCAGATCCGAAAAAATATTTTAGTAGCAGTGGTAGCCGAGTGGTCGAACGCACGCCTTGCAATCGAAGTGTGCAGGTTCAAACTCCGGCTCGCACCTCTGGGATTTATGTGCGAATCTCATTTACATGCGAGATTATCACTTGCTATGAAACGGTGAAGGAAAACATCGTGAGGAAACCTGCACGTCTGAGGGAACTTGACTAGTTTTCGATAGATGTGTGTAGTCTACCAACCCGCACTGAGACAACGTGGTGGACTATGGCCCGAATCCCCTCGCAAATGAGGGGAGGCCCGTGCCCAGCAGTAGGACGTTAAAAGGCCTGTAGTAGTAGTAGCTAGTAGAAAAATTATTTCAAAAATTCATAACTCCCTCATAGAACTAGAAAAAAATTAACGCTGTAGATATGTTTTTTTTTTGTCGTTGGCAGACTAGACAGGACCATTCGACGCAGCTTTTTTAAATCTTTAAATCATAAGTAATTTTGAGCAATTTTCAAGATATTAAAATATTGGATATTAAAATTTAAATTTACAAGGATTTTGGACGCCAAAAAGTGGTATTGGATGCTATATAAATACTATTTGTGTGCAGCATTACCTGACAATGATCGGCGCTATAGTGGCGATCCCCTTCATTCTGTGCCCGGCGCTGTGCATGTCCGACACCGACCCGGACAGATCCAATATCATATCTACCATGATATTCGTCACTGGTACGTTAATATCTGATAAATAATGAATAATTATCGCCGGACAACATACACCGTATGATCTCAAACTAACACCACGGCAAACTTCGAAAAAGCCATTTTCCTATTTTCCGCTGACGGGAATAGACCTTTTGGAGGTAAAGGGAGGATCCTCCGACCAGACGGGTGTTGTGTCTGGTGGGCTACTGCCCTACGGTTGTTGTCGGGTTCTTGTATATATGTGCAATCGCTCGGATCGATTTAATATCGCGATGCAGGATTTAGATCGTACGTGGCGTGATAGATGTCGCTACATCACTCCCCTCCGAGACCGGAGGTCGCTAGCAGGTTGAGTCGTCCATACATCTTGTGATGCTTGCCGGGCCAGTGTAATGTTACAGTGAGTCGGAACCAGATGCCGCATAGTTCACGGTGAGTCGGAACTGTCTGCGGTGATGCCCCAGTGAGTCAGGGTGATGCTGTGTAAAATCTAACTAAGTACTTGTACAAATCCCTCGTCGTCATGTTGTCGTCGTGATATTATAATATTTTTAATGTGAGTACTATTATTTTTTGTAGATATTTAAAATAGGAAATAAAAACAAAAATTGAAATTGTCCACATTGGCATTTAAAAGTGTTCTCATAAATTTATCGTAACTTTCTTTGATTATTGGGTAAATTAAGTAATAAATGAATGAATGAATGATGTTATTTTCTTTTTGTTGAATAATTAAGCCATATTAGTCAGGGTGAATCCACTTGCAAAAAAGGTTAATGTGGAGGTGCTGGGATTTGAACCCAGGACTTTCAGCATGCGAAGCAGACACTCTACCACTGAGTTACACCCCCGATGAAATGACTGGTAGAAACAAAGTACTGTATACGAGACCTACTAGTTGCTTGCAAATTTGTATGCGTATTTAGTAGAAACACTACTTTCACTGCTCCGGGCAACGCGGTTCACAGGTTCACATTACTTATATTGTACATATAGACGTAGTAGGTACGGAATCTTTTTAAAGTGCTTATATTATTATTTATTTTAGTGCTTATATTTTCAAAAACAAAACCCTCCCACTGAGGTACGTAGTTGGGAAAAAAAATATGAGCAAAAACTAAAGAACACTTTGGCTAATAGAGAGAAAATTCAAACTTGACAATTTATAAGTATCCTCTATACAAAATAAATGATTTGACTTTGTAACCAATAAACAACAATATGAAGGTTTTTTTTTTATTTGTAAATAGAGCACTATAATTTTCCTTGTTTATATCACACGTTCCATACTTCTTATTTATTTATTTGCACAATTCTACATAAGTAAAAAAAAATGTACAAAGGTAAGCTTAATGCCGTGGGCATTTTCTACCAGCCAACCTTAGAGTGATGTAGAGAGAGGAAAAAAAAAAACAAATTAAGTGGGTGCAAGAAATAAAAGACGTGAATGCAAAGAGAGAAAAGTAGTCGAGATATTTGTATGTAAATTTAAATTTTGTATACTTAAATATCAATATATAAATAATATACCTACGTAATTATAGTAATATACCTATATCATACATACATATATACCTACATATAATATGTCATACATACATATATACCTATATATAATATTATAATAATAAATTCAATTTGTTGAGAGATATAAGTAATATTGTTACGAATCTGCCAATTGTTTCCGGTACAGTTGTCGTACCTTAAATTTGAAAGTATTACGGTTAGTGGACATCCTGATCTCGAGGGGGAGCGCATTCCATAAAAGAATAGGCTGTACAAGAAAAGAAGAGTGAACAAGCGCAGAGTTGTGGGAAGGGCAGAGAAGAAGAAGATTATTAGATGATCGTAAAGTTCGATCATGGTTAGAAGAGAGATATTGTAAGTGGGGAGTAAGATAGTTTGGGGCATGGGGAGAGGTCAAATACGAGTATAAGGAGGTCAAAGCTCGCCAACTGCGTCGCTGCCGAATAGGCAACCAGTTTAATTCGGTGCGATAAGACGATACGTGATCGTACTTGCGAAGATTAAAAATGAATCGAATGCAATTATTGAGAAGTCTGTCATATTTGTCGAGTAGATCTGCATTCAGGTCGAGATAGCACACATCACCATAGTCGATTACTGGTAGGATCAAAGTCTGCACAAGCATTATCTTCGTTCTTGGGGGTAGAAAATGCCTGAGCCTATAGAAAGCCCGTAGGGTTCCAATAACTTTCTGACTGACATTTGCCGCTTGGCATTGCCAATCGAGACTTGCGTCAATGTATAGTCCCAGATCCTTCACATTGCGGCTGATTGGAATAATTCTTCTCAAAGCCTAATGCAATAACGACTTGAACACTCAGAGGCGAGCGAAATTACAGGCCTTTATTGAATTTGTGCTATGTGTACATACATTAAGATTGAAATATCTGTAGCAAAAGCCTCGCGACCACAGGACTAAATTCGCTCGCACCACCGACGACCTTACGTTGAATAATGTGCTTATTATATCTTTTAATAAAGTCCGTTTTGGTATTGACAAGAAATTGGTCGAGCGTTTTGACGCACAGTTCTTCAGAATCCTATAACAAGACACTATCTCGTCCTAGGTCTTATAACGTGGCTCCAATCGACCTTCGGCTGCCGGCTACCGATCGTCCAGGGCGGCACTATCTCGTTCCTGGTGCCGACACTGGCAATACTCAACCTGCCGATGTGGCAGTGCCCAAAACCCGAAGTGCTGGTGACCCTCAGCGAAGAGGAGCAGAGGAAGATGTGGACTAGCAGGATGTGCGAGCTGTCTGGAGCTATCGCCGTGTCTGCCTGCTTCCAGTTGTTTCTGGGTGAGCTTTTCAGCTTTATAGAATAACTTAACACAACTCATACTCATCGTTTGATCCCAAACTAAGCAAACCTTCTACTATGGGTACCATACAATGGATCGGTGTCGTTCCAGTTACACTCAGACCAGAGCCATTTCCGAAATTAGCCATTCACCCGGTTCCGAGACCAAAAAATTTTTGAAAAAAAAATCGATCAAATTTTTATACCATTCAGTTGTATACCCAATCCTCATGCAAACAGTAAAGTATTAATTCCGACTTCTGAAACAGCCTGTATAATGATTACCACTTGCTGAACGGTGAAGGGAAACGGGCACATCACAGACCAGATAGGTATCCAGATAGGTATCTGGTCTGTGACGTCTATAGAAAGGCGTGATACGACGTAGGTAAACTAAGTAGGTAGGTGTTCACCCTGAATACAAACATTGAGCTATTTCTATATTTGTATTATTTCTACTGAAATATTCCTTGCGTCATATTTAACAAAACAGGATTCTGACATCCGCGACTGCTAATAATATCTATTATCGGCAATAGAAATATTTAACCGATTTAAGTTAATAAAATTGGAAGTTTATTGTTATAGTGGTTCTTTTAATACGTATCGGAGAAGCAAAGTTTTCTGAACTCAATACTATGATAATCAGTTAGACGTTCGCACTAAAATATCATAACATCTTGAAACAAATTTATAATTAAACGTTTTTTTATTATCCTGAACTATTACTAATATTTTGTGTATTATCCAGGCAATAATACTTAGATATCAGAAACTGTATGTACATGTGTCGAAACAACGTCCAATTTTTTTACCGAAATTGGTCTTATTGATGCAACACCCTTCTACTCTTAGACATCGTGAATTGGACGTGTCATGAACTGTCAAATGTTAGAAACTCCCTCTTTGATCCCAAACTCCTTGCATCCAGGTTACTTCGGGGTGATAGGGTCGTTGCTGCGTTTCGTCACACCGCTCACCATAGCACCAACAGTGGCCTTGGTGGGACTGACCCTGTTCGACCACGCAGCCGAGGCTGCCTCGCAGCAGTGGGGTATCGCTGCCGGGTGAGTGGTACTTAACAATAAAGACGTGACTCCCATGGCAACTGCTGACTGCAGATATAACTGCAGCGTCATCAACTAGTGGTGCCCCGTAGTCTGCAGTCTTCAGACGTCATCAACACCTTAGCGCAACATCCTCGTAGAAGCCTCCAAGCCTCCAGAAGGTTCTAGAATGAACACGAAGCAGAAACCGAGCTTAGTATAAGGAAATAACTTTCAGCTAGTAGTAACAATTAGTCGTAGCACGAGACATGTGATAGCTATGATTCAGAAGAGCTCTTGAGTACACGAGTCTGAAACCTTACCTAGTATATGATAACAGAATAATTGCCAACTAGTAGTAACGCTTAGAGTCTCCAAGGTGTAGCCACCATAAAAATGATACTTGCCTCACAGAGCTGATCTCTGCTATAGCTACCAGGAAGGGTAATTAAAAACCGGCCAAGTGCGAGTCAAACTCGCGCACGAAGGGTTCCGTATTGTTATCTATTAAAACGGCAAAAAAATCACGTTTGTTGCATGGGAGCCCCCTTAAATATTTATTATATTCTGTTTTTTAGTCAATGTTGTTATAGCGGCAACCGAAATACATCAACTGTGGAAATTTCAACTCTCTAACTATCACGCTTCATGAGATACAGCCTGGTGACAGACGGACGGATGGACGGACAGTGAAGTCTCAGCAATAGGGTTCTCGTTTTACACTTTGGGTACGGAACCCTAATAAACGTAAGACTAAAATCGTTGTGTAAAACGACTCAAGATGGAATGAAGACATCACACGCTTCGCTGAAGGCCTGTAGTTGCAAATAGGAATGAAAAGATGGGGGAATGTAAAAGCATCTAGTAGATAACGTTTTTTGACTACTTCTGGCTTCTATGCGTAAACGCTTGGAACAACTAGGAAAAGTATTAAGTGTTTGAACATTAAACATTCTCGGCCAGAGTGGCATGCTCTCAGTATGTATGTCAGCGTGGAATGTAGGGCATACAAAGTTTGCAGTGCATAAGGTCAGGGGTGAACGCACCGCTGCAGCTCCATCGATCTGTATCGAGACGTACCAGTTATCATACATTTTACCAGGGAATGTAGTTCCCAACGCCGGTAATAGGCCGCCCGGGAAACGAGGCCAGAGGTCAACTATATTAGCGTTCGCTCCGACGGAATATTTGATGTAAATATCGGTGGAAATTTAAGTGCTATTTTGTGCACTATCGGCGGCAGTTCGTTCACCACTAAAAGCTTTCTATTTTCCACTTTATACTGTACCTTGGAGTGGAATAACTTCATTAATATACACATAATGCTACATAGATGTACGAGTATATGAGACAGGGTGAACTCCGTTTATAAAAAAAAATGTACCGCAATCATCGCTTATCGAAACTTCTACAAAACATCTTCATTAAATGTTACCAAAATCCCTGTTTCGCCGTTCCATGTCAAAATAAAGGGGTTCAGTGAACTGAACTATGGGCTAATGAATTGTTGTCGTGTCAGCGTTTTCCTGCCGGCTAGTAAATAGCCCATGATTAATGGTGGTGCTAACTGGGGGGTCACTTGTTGAACTACTGTACCACCTTATCGTATTGGCCCGTAGAAATAAGGTATATCGCGTCGGCTGACATTAAAATTCTATTCACTAAACTATTAAACGTCGCGGCGTCGTTATAACGAAGCAATTAGGTCAAGCTAGAAATTCAATTCTTAATTGCTTCTCGCGAGAACTATACCTATCTACTTGAGGCTTAATAACCTACAATCATACTTATGATTTATCATCAAGCTAATTAGATTGCGAGTACTTTTTCGATTTTTTTTAAAAGTGAATGTTTTAATTTGATACATGGTTTTATTACGGTATCCTTCCCACCTCCCGCTTGTCCCACAATGCATCTGAGGTAACAGGAGGGAATAAAAGCGAGGAGATATTTATAAAGAATGAGCGGTTGCCATAGCTACGGGGTCGGCAGTGGGTAGGCGGCGGCGGCCCCTCCCGGCCGCGCAACAAGTACACTCTATTGATTTCATCTGCATCCAGTCTCGCCCGCCACTTCTATTTTATGCAACATAGAGCAAACATTCACAAAGGGGAATAAACGAGTAAACTGCACTTCGTTTTAATTAAGTAACGAAAGGACCTGGCTTTTTCTATTAGTGTTTTTGAAACGAATTATTTGGTGCCTAGGTAATTTGACTTTTTTGTTACTGTAGTCCACAATCTGAACTTTAACAAACACTGCGGTTTTTATCTAAGCGTCAAAATTTGCTCGCGCTGTCAGTGTGATTTCGTTGTAGAATGAACTTTTTCCATGTGTCAATACAGTTCGTTTTGCTATGGCAAAAAAATGTACGCGCGACCGTTGACGCCACAGTGTGGGAGGCCATATGCAATAAGATGAGTAATGGCGGCACCATTAAAATATCATCATTTCACTCATACGTAAAAAAGAAGAAGTTTCTGGGTGCCAATGTCACACCGAATAAAGACGAATGGCTAAGGTCTCAGGACGTAATAAATAAAATTACCTTTACACGATATTTCACTCGCACTGCAGTAGCTTTGGAAAATAATTAAACTTTCATTTATCTTTATCATCGAATAGATTTTGTAGGTAAAAGTAAGTTTGTTGATCGAACTTTTAAATAAAACATGGACACGTTGAAATATCGCTGCCTTTCTAGACAAGCATTCTGTCTTTAAGTTTTTCTAAAATTCATTTTTCGTTAACGAAATTCAAGAGATGTTCCTAAGTACTTGTTATTACGATATGACATAAAATGTTGTCGCTTCAGCCGTAATTAGTATTTAGCGAAATAAAACGTTACGCTTAAATTAATGATTGACATAACATACATTTTATATGAGACACATTATAGGTTCTGAATCATACATTTTGGCTTACATTAGAGAAGTTTATCTGACTTACGGAGGATACTGCATTATCAGAGATTACTTTACAGAATTTGGTTATTATGAAAATGCCTGAGAGCAAAAACAATGATATCTATAGAGTTGACAAACAAAGCGATGCTCGTCTTAGTTCAGGGAAAGGAATTTTGCATTAAACGGAAGGAAAGCGGGGTCACACTTAAGGAGGTATTCCACACAGGTGAAGGGCATTTGCAATATCACGTCGTTCCACAAGTTTATATTCTCGAGAACGCTTGACTCGTATTATTGGTGTTGGTATCTATTGAGGCGTTTAATTTTAATATGTAGGTACTTATATCGATATGTGGACCAAAATACTGCTGCGCCAAATTGTCAGTTTGCACAGAATTAGTTATAACTTTAATTAAGAAAGATAGGAATTAGTTTAAAGAATCAGAGGCAGCTAAGACTGCATGAAACCTATGTCACTCAATACTAACTTCTTCTTCTTAGTCGTACACTCCTGGCGGAGTGGTCGTGGTCATGGATCGTCTAGTAGGTTGGTTGCGGTTTTTGTGAGACTTCTCCATCTCTCTCTGTTAGTAGCATTACGTGCACATGCATTAAGGGTACACTTCGTAGAGGACTTGATGAGGTCTGTCAATCTTGTTGGTGATCTGCCGCGGGAGCGTTGACCCCTACTCTTCCTTGTATTATTAGCCGTTGTGTACTTCTGAAAATGTACTAACATATTATATTAATAGGCTTCAAATGACGTCCTTCTTGACACACTATACGCAGAAAGCCAGCGAAAAACTTTCCAACCTCATTACCTTCGCGTTAACTCGCATGCCCCAGTGGGTTCATTAAGGGATTCAGGTTACTCGCCTCTTTGATCTTCACCATGTAATCGCCGCCATTTTGTAATTAAACTTACTTTGGCGGGCAGCCGACTGTTTTCAACCTACAGTCGTAGAGAGTACATCATTAATTCCGTTAAAATTTTGCATTCAAAAATCACGAGGGCTAGGGAATTTAATTAAAAAATGTACCCTCTGTTAATATACCTATATAAAGAATTAATTTCTGCAGTAAAAACCATGCAAGTAAGCGTCAAAATTCTCTCGCGTCATCAATGACATTTCGTTGAAAAATTAGCTTCTTCTATAGTTACTACAGTTTGTTTTGTGTGCACGAGTTTTGTGCAGTCTCCAGTGTTTGTTTTTTAAAATACACTCGCTTCTGTTAATTAAAGATAGACTGTGAGATGGAAGGATAATATGTTCTCCTGCAACGTGAATCAATAATAGAGACAATAGCTCTCCAGACGTCCTCACACCAGATTCAATTAGCCCACATACAGTTGTATAGGTCCTCTTCTCGCACCGACAGTCTGCTCGTCTCACAATAGGCTCAATTTACATCCTCCGGGCTATCATATAATACGTTATTCACACGTAAAGTATTCGAAGTACCATATTGGTAACTTAGTAACGAGTAAAATCAGTTTCCTAACATTAAGGTTTTTATCTTGGTTCTTTTCCATAGCATTTATCGTTTCCTTCTCATGTCCAGAGAAAGTTTGCGATCAATAAAACTGTTTCAGTTTAATTACTTCGCAAACTGTATGAAAATTAAAGCGAAACGCCCATGTTCTTTGATCAAAGAAAAACTTTGCCAGAGTTGTTTTAAGTTGCGGGCTGATTTCCTTATTATCCGCAGACCAGATTGAAATTGTTTAGGCTTCGGTGCAAGACACAAGATTCATCTACATTTAGCTACGACCGGTCTTATAGTTACATTCGGTATTTAGCAATTTGTATTGCAATTCATTATCTTAAATTGTACGTGGTCTGCGATGACGGCTTGGTCCATTGATTCAAGCGTAGGCCGCTCAAGTCAATAAACCAGGATCAATTCCCACCAGTGGTAAATTTCGTAAATGGCTTATTCAGAATTTGTCCAGGTCAGGTTGTCACTGGGTTAGCTCCCAGTCCATTGAATGGTACCCATAGTACAAGCTTTGCTTAGTTTGGGATCGTACGATGAGTATGTGTTCTATGGCGATATTTACCTATATATTTAGCTAAAGGCAAATTGTGTTGTATCTATTGTCACTATACGACCTTTAAATTTCTTTATTCTCCTTCTATGTGCTACTGTACACAAAATATAAACTCTGATCACATGATGTCTATCTGAAGTCCCAACTATACCAGGAGTTCATAACTTAATCTACGTTGGGTGAAGTGTTGGACGTCGAGAGCAGGGATCTATATTATGCAACAGAGCTTTGTTTGTGCGGGCAAACAATGGCCGCGGGCACAAAGGCTTCGTTACCGGCGCTGCACTCGATTTTGTCGTCCTTTGACATATTCCGTGCACGGTAATAGCAAAAAATTCATCAGGCAATATGCAAAATATAAAACCATATTTCGTTGGTTCACTAAAAGGCACTCACAGAGCGTAGGCAAGTTGACTGCGGAAACCAATTAGCGAACGCGTAGCATCGGTGGAGTCTTTGAAATGGTTTTATTTTGTAGTGAACATGAACATGGAACTGATGAATAAAAGCTAATGTTTATTTGTGAAACCAATTTCCGCTTTACAAATAAAAATTTAAACGAAGCTATCTATTGTAAATTCAATAAGCTGTGAAGAGTAAGCGGTTTACGTTCTCCCCACAAGATTGTTGAAAATAGAAGCAATTACTGAAAATATAAATTACCCGACAATAAATTTGTTAAGAGGCTTACTTCTTGAAATATCACTCAGCTGAGAATTCTATTTGGACGATGAGGGACCGGTGCGCACGGAGGATTTAAAATTTCATTTAGTTCATCTCAGAGATAGAATGGGAGGCTTGGTGCCAGTGCAATTTCGTGATTGGGTCTATTTGCGTCCGCGCCCCACGTTATAGGAATAACTATTAAAGTGAATTATCTTTAGATGTGATCACAATTTGAATTCGATCAGGACTCTCTGGAAGAAAAGCATTCTAAAGATTTAAACTACTAGAAATTTATTACCCTAATCTATAAGCAAATAATATTGGACAACTAATCACCCTTGATCTGGTGAATACTCCGGGATAAGATGATAAAACATTCATGTATTTATGGAAATCATTGAAATATTATGTGATACTATGTGCAATCTATGAGGATATTCCTACAAATCATATGGAAACATTTCCTGCAAACATGACATTGTGCGATGATTACCTTCTAACGTGTTAATGTAACAATTCACACGTTATTAGGTACCATGTTTATAACACGAGAATGTTAAAATTTGAGTGAAGTGAAACTTAACAATTGTATTTCAGCTTACCATATAAAATTGCTATGTACCTATGCTTGACAAAAAGAAACAATACCAAATGTATGTTCTTCTTCTATATATAAAAAAATCAATTGCTGTGCGTTAGTCTCGCTAAAACTCAAAACCGGCTTGACCGATTTAATTTGTTTTTATTTTGTTAGCGTCAATACAGGGGTGGTTAGACATAAAGGTGATACGAAGTTCAGCAGGACATTTAGTTAAAAATAAATAAAATTAATGTTCTTTTAAAGGTTCCTAATTTCACAGCTTGCAATAAAACCTATGTCCAACTGCTGATCATAAACTTTATGCTGAGACGGTAGCATGTATAAATGATAAACTTTGTCTCTCAGAGTAACGAAATGGAAATTATTTTAATGCAAATAAATTTGTTACAGAACTTTCACACTGTTGACGATTTTCTCTCAGTGTATGACCAACGTGACGATACCAACCCTATCTTGGAATAAAGACATAGGATGTACTGTCAAATGGTTTCCACTCTTCAAACTGTTTCCGGTACGTAAATAACTTACAACTTTGACTAAACTCTATCCGCCATCTTTTTCATCTTCGTTCACCATTCATGCATTTTGCACCTTAAATTTATGCATTGATTGAATTTGTTATTGTGGTTCAATTATTATTGTATATTTTATTGACCTCAGCAAAATATATGTTAATTGCGTCAAGTCATACCTCACCTTATCGCATTATATTAAATAATTTAATTTCAAAAGATGAAATAGAAGGCATTTGAGTGCTATCTGCCGCTAGTGGGTAAATTATACTAATATCAACGAGTCTGAAATAATTTGTGTTGACAAATCCATTACTATGGTTTTGTATAAACATTTTCACCTATTTTCCTTAAAAAAAACTATGGAATACCATCGACCCTCTGAAAGATAATGCTAAATTTTTGGCGAATATTTGGTTTTGTGGTTTGAGCCCATGCTGCCTATTAGAGTCTATATGAGAAATGATTTTGTACTTAGATCGTCGCCAATCCATTACCACCATAATACAAGGACTTTTGATATGCGATCATTGTTTATGTTATGTCTTCCTACATCCACGAATAACCCTGGAATTATGATGCAACAGGACGTTTTAATTTCCAATCTTTAGGTGCTTCTAACGATAATGATAATGTGGACTGTATGCGGCATCTTCACCGCCACTGGAGTGTTCCCCCCGGGACATCCCGCCAGAACGGACCTGAAGCTGAACATCATAGAGGACGCACCCTGGTTCCGTGTGCCGTACCCTGGTAATACTTATACTATTCACCTCTAGCTATTTCATACAAAAAGTCCTTGAATATCTTTAAACTGTTTATAGTGTTGGCAACCTTAAATTTGCGGAACTTCCATTTACGTATTGTTTTTCCATTAACATTTTCATTATAGAACAGTTTTTTTTTCTGTAAAAATTTAAAATGGTTTGCAGATGGATTCGATAATATTGTCTCCACAGGTGACAAGAGGACTGGTTCTTTCCTCGTTCAACGAATTAGTCTAGCTTTTTCATGAGGAAATGCAGCCAGTATTCTTGACATTATCCCACGCGGACAAAACCATTTTTACAATAATCATACATTTGTAATTATTTCAATAAATTGTCAATAATTTGTTAATATAATTAGGAGTACTCCTATAAGTTATTTAGGACGTAAGAATGGAAATAATGAACCTAACTTAAATATTTATACATTTCAACCTTCTTGAGTGCTTGAAATTCACTATGATCATATTACAGACTGAGTAGTTTATACGTCTATTATTGAACGCCTAAATTGTCACATTTGAAGGTGACTAGTTATTTTTATTGATTTTTAACCGACTTCCAAAACGGAGGAGGTTCTCAATTCGGTCGGTATGTTTTTTTAGAGTAACATAAGTATGTAGTGTTTCGTTATTATTGTAGGTCAATGGGGTGTGCCCACGGTGAGTATAGCTGGGGTGCTGGGCATGCTGGCCGGAGTCCTCGCGTGTACTGTTGAATCTATCAGCTACTATCCCACTACGGCTAGAATGTGTGGTGAGTGCAATGCAGATTTTCTACAGAGCTGATGCAAAGACAACCGTTTATAGGCCTTCCTTTTCCTTGAGTTACATATTTATATCATGGTCTCCAATAAACACTTTGAAATTAGAATGAGGTATTCTTTCATCCATTAGTGTTCCTTTTTTAAAACATTTTATTGTTTTAGAAACTTTGAAAAAAAAGTAAGACGTGAATAATTAATATTGTCTCTAGTTTACCTTGTTTTTTTTTAAATAGTAAATAGTTTCATACCCAATGAAATCAAGGTTGAAAGTTGCCGAACCTTCAATTTTCATAAGGCGTCTAAAGTTCGCTAACATGCTCTCAGCGGAATGGACTATAGCTGAATGCCTTTACGTTGTAAGAACCCCTTTTCATTGGAGAAACTTAATATTATTATTACTATCAGCCGCTGCACCGCCTCCGCTGCATGCTATCAATCGTGGTCTGGGAACTGAAGGCCTCGGTACAGTGCTCGCGGGTCTGTGGGGCTCCGGCAACGGCACCAACACCTTCGGCGAGAATGTTGGCGCTATTGGTGTAACAAAGGTATGAAATTACCAAGCCAATTTGACTTACCAATGCAATTTCTGGTATTCAAGTAGTTAGTCGTTTTTTCCGCTTTTATTTCCATTTGTCCTTGTCTGATAGTTTTTTACTACATTAAATTAACTGTCAAAAAAGTTAAATTTAAACAAAACTGCTACCCAAGTGGTCGAGTGGTCGAACGCACGCCTTGCAAATCAAAGTGTGCAAGTTCGAACCCCGGCTCGCACCTCTGGGTTTCATGTGCGAATCTCATTTACATCCGAGATTACCACTTGCTATGAAACGGTGAAGGAAAACATCGTGAGGAAACCTGCACGTTTGAGGGAACTTGACTAGTTCTCGATGTGTGAAGTCTGCCAACCCGCACTGGGCCAGCGTGGTGGACAAAGGCCTGAATCCCCCTCGAATTGAAGGGAGGCCCGTGCCCAGCAGTGGGACGTTAAAAAGGGCTGTAGTTAGAGTTGCTACCCAAGTCCACAATCGTTGTGATATAAAAGGCTTCATTTTTCATAACATAAAACAACATCTTTAATAGTTTAATATGACTAGTTTAAAATAGCTTCTAGGTGACGATGTATATTGTCTACACTGGCCATATCATAAAACATATTTCAAACTACAACGATAGGATTAGTAGGTACTATTAGTAGACTTGAGACCCAGGTTGGCTGTGCGGGTCTCGAGCCAATACGCTTTCATTAACAAAAATCTTATAAAATAGTATTTTAAAATCTTTTCTCGTACTGAATTGTAAGACTACTCTGTCCATCTTGCCAGGTTGGTTCCCGGCGAGTAGTGCAGTGGGCGGCCGGGCTGATGGTACTACAGGGCGTGGTGGGAAAGCTCTGTGCCGTGTTCATCATCATCCCGCAGCCGATTGTGGGCGGGCTCTTTTGTGTCATGTTTGGGATGATATCTGCTTTCGGTGAGTTCTTTGGAAACTTCAAAATTTTCTGTGGGTATCCTAGAAAGCGACGACATGTTTGTTATATTTGCTACACCTGTTGTTCTTCTTGTTCCATCTACTACAAGATGTCGGTGATCATCATCTATCTTGATTTGAGTGACTAGCTCTTCTTAGACTTGAAATCTAGCACCTAGATCTGTCTCTAAGTTTTCATAGTCAGGATGTGTGTTCTCCCGTGTGATCTCACGTACATACTTCTATGATCCTCATTAAGAAAAAGATAATTGCTTGCTGGTATTTTAAGGTTTATTATTATTGCCTTCACTAGGTCTATCAGCCCTTCAATACGTGAACCTGAACAGTTCCCGAAACCTATACATCATCGGGTTTAGTCTCTTCTTCCCCCTCGTGCTTACTCGCTGGATGGCGGCACACAGCGGGGTCATCAGCACAGGGGTGGAGTCTCTGGACGCTGTGTTGCAAGTGCTGCTGTCCACCTCAATCCTAGTCGGAGGGATCCTTGGGTGCTTGCTGGATAACCTGATACCAGGTCCGTAACCCAGAATTAGAACATTTCAATGAAGTTTACTCTGGGATATATACCTCCCTTCACTTTACGTATCTATGCACGTTACCTAACTTAAATCAATATTCCCTTTTGGATGATACGACGCGAAGATGTATAAATGATACAGTCTTAAACATACTGGAAGAATCCTAGGACCTTAGAAATAGTAGCTACTAAGCTAAGATGTACACAGGAACCGATGAGGAGCGCGGCCTGGCGGCGTGGGCTAAGGAAATGTCACTGGAGGCTAGTGCCTCGTCTGAGCATGGGGATACCTACGACTTCCCTATGGGCATGAGCCTTATCCGAAGGTAAGTTATATGACTCTTATTTACACACAAACTGTATAAAGTTGATTTGCCAAAAGCATCTATTCAGTGACCATGAGAATGACGCTAACGTGAACGTTATTGAGATTAGAATGCTCCACAGCTTGATAAGATTACGGTTCCTAATACTTATACTCAGAATGATATTCCCCGCAGGTGGAAATGGACTTACTACCTGCCATTCATGCCTACTTATGAAGCTGGGAAGTTCACTGCTTTATTCAAGAAGAAAGAGATCTGAACATGATATCACGTAGTCTCCTAAAACCGAAGAGTTCGAGATCTTTGCCCAAGACATGTCGAGGGATGAAAGGCTATTTCATTTAAGCGACACTTTTGGGCGATGTTGACTTATATACATATTTGGAATCAGCGATTTTCTTTGCGTCGAATGATTCTGCTTTGCTGTAAAGTTAAAAAAATGTCGCTTAGGTCATATAGCCTTACACCCCTCGATATGATACCTATACAAGGGTACCAACTTTGAAAATTGATATATCGTGATTTTTTTTTTTTAACGAAATGAGCGAAATGATGATATTTAATGGAAAAAGATGAGGAATGGCATCACCTGCGACTAGCGCGAGTATTTCGCCAATGTCAAGTAATTAATAGCAAGGACAAATTCAATAAATACACATTATAAATAAAAATGGATAATGACAGTGATAAAGATGGCGGATGACCCCATCGTGATATTTGTCGCGTTGAATCATGACGTTACCATCAATGACAGAATGAATGACAGTGAAAACGATGTCTTTGAAGTAGGTTTCCACACGGATTTGTGGCGACCTATACCGCCACCTATTATTGTATTTGTGTATTAAGTTTAAATCTACATGCTGGCAACATTAGTTACGGTTTATTTTTCCCGTGGCAAGACAGGACGAAAATAAGCACCGTTACGACATAAAAATAAAAAAAATGGATGATGACATTGATAAAGATGGCGGATGAATCTAAGGTACGTAATGTTTTTAGTGTTAGATGACCTGCGGTAAATATATCGTGTGTGATAAGGAATAAACACTAAAAACATTACGTGCCTTAGATTCATCCGCCATCTTTATCAATGTCATCATCCATTTTTATTTATAACTAGCTGTGCCCGCGACTTCGCCCGCGTGGACTTTAGGGAGATTACCCGGAAATATGGGTATTATGTTTTTCCCGCGGAACCCTAATGCTTTTTCTAAAATTAAAGTAGCCTAAGTTACGCCCTGGAACGTCAGCTATCTGTCAGTGAAAGTCCCATTGAAATCGGTTCAGCCGTTTAGAAGTTTACCTCAAACAAACAGACAGACAGACAGACAAAAAAATTCAAAATTGCGTTTTCGTTATAGGTATCGTATATACTTTCATACGCATTTGGTAAAAAAGTGTTATTTTGATATTACAAACAGACACTCCAATTTTATTTATTTGTTTATAATGAGTATTTATTGAATTTGCCCTTGCTATTAATTACTTGACTCTGGCTGAAATATCCGCTTAACGCAGGTGGAGCCATTCCTCATCTTACTCCATTAAATATCATCATTTCATTAATTTCGTAAAAAAAAATGGATTCCACATAACATAAGTCACGATATCTTAATTTATAATGGCTGTATCTTAGAACGTTTATGTACTTAATTATGTAAGAACCTTATTTAGTACCTATAAATGAAATTGATATAGAACCTTGCAAATGGCGATAAAATGACATTTTAATGAGTTTTTGATTATTTTATGGATTTTATCACTTCCAGAGTCTGACATTTATTTAAAAGAAAAAATATATACAGGAAGCTCATAGAGGTCTCAATAAATAACCTAAATCTCGTACATACCCCTAAATATAGGTTACTAGATATCTGGGATGGTAAATAAATACATAAAATGTAGATGAAATGTGAATGTAAACAAAATAATTTGTTTTGCTATTTTATAATAGTTGAAACAAACACTACTTAAAACCAAAAATTAAATTAAAGAACTATTTATAGGGTCATAGACAAAACTGATCGATAGTTTGAAAAAAGAAAAATATAGAAAATGGTAACCACCTAAATATCTCAAAATATAATATAAGGCTTCAATAACCCAAATACCTTACCCTAATATTTTCCCAAAGTATTAGCGTCAGAGCAAATAGGATGAAAGAGCCTCAATACGCGATACAGGGATACAACGTGACTTGCCCACCTGGATTATTATAAGACGGGTTAGTATCTACACTATATGGGTATTTACAGGGATTTTATGTACGCATCTGGCAGCTAATAAGGTTGAATAAAAACCTACTGTTTGTTGCCAAACAAATAGTTTGTTTTTTAATCTATGTTTTTGTAGCTCATCAGTAGTTTAAGGCTCTATTGTCAGTCACCTTTACATCGTAGCAGCTTCACCACGCGTTTAACATTGTAGTTTACTTTATATTAATTTGTACTAAATAGGTATATATTTTTGGTCCTTCTTCGCGGTTTATAGTGAACTTACAGTGATATACGGCTTTGCCGGTGTGTGAACTGTTGCGCGTGTGACTCAAACTTTTTATAAACGCGGCGTTCTATGATCGTCGTGGATGGACCAGCGTGCACATAGTTTTGGTCCTTCGAGCCGGATTCGAGATTTATTCACTTAACCCCATTGCCACAAAAGGAGAGTTATATTTTCCAAGTTTGTGTGTGTAACTATTTATGTACCTTTGTATGTTTATTTCTTTGTGTAATAAATATTCTGAATACATTAATCAATAATATAAGTTTAAATCCGAAACGCTGCAAAATCATTAACGTATCGGGTGAATAAAATATATACTTATTACATGCTCCTCAATAACATAACAACCATATCTGCGGGCTTTTGGCCAAGAAATGGTGGGTGGAAGTAATAAATACATATTATATTAAATTAAATAATATTATTATTATTTTAAGTATTTAAATCTAGCTAGATACATATTAAAGATGTGTGGAGCCATATCTTATTTTATTGAATTTCTTGTTGTAAGAAATATCGAGATTTCAACAGAATTACAGCAATGAACCAACTGAAAATACATTAAAGTAACATGATGGAATGTCTAAACAACCCTACAAGAAGGTCATAGTGACGAACGCTTTAGAACTTACCAGTAACATAATCAAATGTACGTATTCCGCGGAGTTTCTGGACTGTCTGATACGCGGCACCTATTCCGAAGCCGAGGTGAAGATTATACAACAGATGGAAAGGTCAAGTCGACATTGGAATCCTTGAATGACGTAACGCTGTATCACGCGGTTAGGTAGGCGTCATCTGCGCAGGTAAAAGGTAGATTTTCGCAGGATTTTGCTGAGATACATCTACCCTATCGCCTAGATAAGCCGGAGGCTGTGTGCCTTGTAATGTTCTTGAATAAAACTGACTTGGTCTAGAATTATTTATTACAATTCCAAATGGTAACTGTGACCCAAGCCCTGAGCTTCGTGCAGGGATTTGAAAATAATTTGTGATGCAATAAGTAAATTAAAAGAAAAACATTTATTGACGTACGTTACATTTCGGCAAACCTTAAACCTCAGAGGCATTTCAAAATTCGCGCGACAAATTTTATGCCCATACTAAAATGAACTGTATTATCTCATTGAAAAAGCTTATTTTTAAACAAAAAATGTCATCGATGACGCATGGTCGCTGGCTTTTACTACAGAAATTTAATTTTAATGTATATTGTCACAGAGTCCGTTTTAGTATTGGTAGTGTGTGTGTCCAGAGTGCCCGGAGCTTGAATAAGCTAACGTTATAATCGTTTGAACATCCAAATCAGCAGTGGTAGCCGCGTGGTGGAACGCACGCTTTGCAATCAAAATGCGCAGGTTCAAACCCCTGTAAAAAAATATGTGTTTAAAAGTCTACGACATCATTTTGTTGTAAACTCTTAAGTCTCAATAACATTCGAGCAGCCCTATTACCACCAACTGTCTTGCAGCAATGTTGTTAATATATTATCTACTTTCAGTTTTTGACAGTTAGCTCGTTACAAAATCTGTAAAAAATGTATTATTACTGATGAAACCACAATACTACATGAGGTTATGGTGAGGCTTCTTCTTTGTCGGTATCACTCTTGTCAGAGTGGTCGTGGTCATCACTTCAGATGTTGGTGGCAAGCTTCACAACACGCCGCCACTCCTCTCTGATGGCCGCCTTCCTCGTGCATTGGCGTAGTGATGATGAATCATTTACTGCCGCTTTTATTTGGTCAGTCCACCTCATAGGCGATCTTCCTCGTAGCCTGGTACCCTCAACCTTTCCCTGGACCACAAGTCGCTCAATAGCCACCTCCCCTCAGCGGCATATGTGACCAAAAAAGGTGAGGATACGGGACTGTACCAAAGATGATAAACGCTGTTTGATGCCGAGTTATCGAAGTATAGACTCGTTGGTACGGAATTCAGTCCACGATACTCCGAGCATTCTCCTCCAGCACCACATCTCTAGGGCGTCTATCTTCTTCTTCTCTATTTCCCGCAGGGTCCACGTTTCTGCTGCGTTTCTTCTGCTGATGGTGAGGCCCCTGAACTATTATTGTAACAGTGTGCATCAAATAATAAATAATAAACTCCCGTTGTAAACGTGAATGTAAATAACAAGCGGCCCGTCCCGGCTTCGCACGGGTTTCTAATATAGCCTATGTTACTCAGTGATAATAAAGCTTTCACAAGTACAAATCTTTCCTCTTTATAATATTAGTGTAGATGTTAGATTCGCTGCATTCAGGACTACGTGACTGCCCGCGTTATGTAAAGTGACTACCCTCACGCAGGTCTCATTTATGGTAACGTATTATCGCAAGGGAAACATGTCGGGCTCATTGGGGCATGCTGCACCATTAGTATTGTTACAAATACATAAGTAAACCTAACACGATCCATGTTAACACTAAGGTAGATAACACTTGATCCATACGACAACAGTCCCATTTCCATCGTATTTTTGGCAGTGTAATTTAACATTACTTAATTAAATATCTTGATAGTTTTCGTAGTAAGTACAAAAATACAGTTAATAAATCAGTATAAGTAGTTTCTAAGAAATTAAAAAAACATTATGGTTTCTATTGAAAACATACCAATTATTGTTTTCTCATATTTACGCGAATACTATACATTGAAATAAATCTATTTTACGGATTAGTCCCCCCGCCCGTGACCATGGTTGGTGTAAAGCAGCCGAAACGTCAGGAATATAATAAAGTAAATAAACGCGATAAAATTCGTAAAATAGTTTTATTTCAATATACCAATTGGTGAACTTAATTAGCGCGTAAACTGTTTTCACACAGTTTACTGCATCTGGTAGGCAAACGATTCTTGTAAGCATGCAAGTCATGTAAGCATGCGAGGCGTGTAAGCGTGCAAGAAGGTGTAAGTGTGTTTACATTTCGGCGCACGCATGCTAACCTGTTGTATCGTTGTCGTATCGATTGGGGCGAGGCTCCCGCAGCCGCCGCGCTCAGTCCAGGCCGCTCCTCGCTCTGCGGTGGTCGCGTCCCGTGGTGCCGCTAGTGTACAGTGCAGTTCTTGTGACCGACATGCAGCTGCCAGCTATCAGGCGGCCGCAGTAAAACAACAAATTCAGGTAAATATACAAAAAAACTTTTCCTTAACAGCTTTTAAAATATTCGTCGTGACTGTGACCATTGTTTAGATGCAAATGCATTTTACAATTTGTAATTGATTTTACATTTAAGTCGAGGTTTTGATTGAATTTTCAAACGACCCGCTTTCACGCGAGAAATTCCTTTGTTTGTGATATATCGGCACCTAGTACTTTTCAAGATAGATTAGTTAAACAAAAGAGTATAGAAATAGAGCAATGTAACGGAAAATTAACATTAGCACGTAGATTATTAGTAGTTTGCGGAGTTACCAAGCGATTTTACTGTGCAATATCGATGAAATTTTTTACTGCGAACGTTCTAAACATAAAAGCATTGTGAAATGTAGAATTTAGTATCACTTATAGTTTTCGTGAAGTCAATTACTAATTTACAAAATAACTTTCATCGTCTGATTCCAACAAATAAAAAACATATTTTTCGTCTAAAAAACTGGAAATTCTATAATCTATGGGTCTCGCGCAATCGGTGTTCTTTTTGGTTTAGCTATAAATTCGTTTTAAATACCGAACTGGAATTTTTTTTATAAATCGAACACATTATATTGTAACATTGCTTCAAATTGAGTTAAAAAAACCAAACTATATTCTATTCTGTTGTAAGAAGGTCGGTAGGTACCTCATAAAGCACAGTACAAATACGCAACTGTATTAATAGTTAATGTCAATAATAGTTAAAAATTGTGCAAGAAAAGCTTGTACTTATCCTTACATACCTACCAACTGGTAAACCTTCTTTTTACAGAAATCCTACTACAATGAGTCCGTATTACTTGATCACAAGGCAGATGATCCGGGCGCGGGTCTATGGGGGGGAAGAAAGGGGCATCCGCGCCCCCCTAAGTCTCCCCCAGAACTATCCAAGTACGTTATGCTTATTAACGTACTAAAGATAGAGAACATGAAAGACTTTAAAAGACTATAAGCTTCATATGCCAACAATACAGTAGGGTAACAAACATATTTCTAAAGTCACTTTTTAAAAGATACGGCTTCCATCGTATTTAGTCGATGATTTTTCAACGACAGAGTTTGTAAAACCACTTGCTCGTTCGTCGGTAAGACTTAACAAGATGAAAATTAAAAAAACTCACCTATGCGAAAAGGATTTACAGTTAATTAAAACAAAAAAAGACAATAAACAATAGGTACAGTAATCAGCGATTGGGATGTTCGTCTATTAAATATTCATCTCGACCCGTCAAAATATATGCTAGTGTCGATTTTGTTTACATCTAACTAAATTATAGGTACTAACCTAAGCGACTTACGGCTTATGTTCCTAATATGAAATCAAGACTGCATTATTTATAACGCGCTGTCAAATATGACTCCTTCTTCTTTTACAAACTGAAATTAAATGTTATAATATAAAGGGCGTCCGCGATTAGCAGGTATTCTGCTAGTGTCAATTAATTAATAACAACAATAAATACTCATTAAAACAATAAGGAAATCAAGGAAATGAAAATAATTAATAAAATTTATTGTAGGTGATCCAAAATTCACCGGTTCATCTGATCATATCTAAATGGCACTATACATACATACATACAAATAAATAAAATTGGAGTGTCTGTTTATAATATCAAAATAACACTTTTTTACCAAATGCGTATGAAAGTATATACGATACCTATAATGAAAACGCATTTTTTTTTTGTCTGTCTGTCTGTTTGTTTGAGGTAAACTTCTAAACGGCTGAACCGATTTCAATGGGACTTTCACGTTCCAAGGCGTAACTTAGGCTACTTTAATTTTAGAAAAAGCATTTGGGTTCCGGTAAAAATATAATACCCATATTTCCGGGTAATCTCCCTAAAGTCCACGCGGGCGAAGTCGCGGGCACAGCTAGTTGTTAATAAAGGTGAAAAAGATGGCGGATGACTCCTAACACTAATACAAATCAAATATGGTTTATTTGTAGGTGTACTTCAAAATGAACATTATCGAAGTACTTATGTAGGAATGTGATTCAGAATGGATAAAATAACCCTTCAACATGTACAATATCTGAAATCATATGAAGATAAAATATCGATATGTAATTATTTTTCTCCCGCCATTTAAAAATATTAATTAGATACATTTTCACCTCGACTCGGACGGTGAAACGATGAGTCCCGCCGTGAATCACGAACTTTATTTACAATCTGTATGTAATCATTAGCCAGCGGAGATTAATTATATTTTGACGGATCACGTCACTTCTCCTTCATACTCCCAGCCTCGTCTAATTGCGTGGGAACGTTAACTATCAATTAAAATTGCGACAACCGAATAAAGAAAGATTATTGCAGAATGAAATTATAATTTTCCAGGTACAAATTTATATTAGTATCCACATTTGTGAATAAATATTAACGTAAAATATTAAAATTACCCAACCAAATATGTCAAAAAAAATTGTCTCATTAATGACACTGCCGTCTAGTCTTACGCGTCTTGACAAAGACTATCTGACGTTTAAAGACGTCAAAGTCACACAAAATTGGAGGTGTGAAAGTTAGGAAACGCTCCCTCTTTGATATAATAACTCATTGATTATGCTATTCACCATAGCGTTCCAAACAATCTTTATTCCAAAAAGTTTTAGCTGAATAATCATGAAGGAGTTGTCTATGAGTAAACACAGGATGTACATAATATATGATTGGTGACGAAACTAATACTTTTTAATAAATACAGCTTATTAAAATGAAGTTGGTATGAGTATGTGTCACACAAAACGCGCCAAAGATCGCATATTTGTAATAAGACCTCATGCCCCGACGGAATGGGGCTCTAAAAAGAAATTGTTTCATGTGTCCTCTTTCCTTTGATCCTTTTCCGTAACGGAAATTCGTTACAGCATTTTTCCTGATTAAATCATACTGCTAGTATAGATACATAATTCTAAACACACTATCCTTAAAGAAATTGACAAATTGAAATTAATTAAAATTATATTATATCTCAAATTTAAATTTATAATTTAAAATCTATACCTACCTATCATCCATTTATGGTGAATCTTTTACACAGAGAAATACCATTTGGACAGTTTGTAATTTCTACTTCTTTCGGTGTTCAATGTTGATTTTAGGGGCAATGCAAGCTATGTACCATTGTCGACGATAATCAACTTTATTACAATCTTCATACGATACAGATCAGCATCAACGAGGTTTTTATATTTTTTTCGATTACTTGTGCTGAGTGATATTTAAAACTGGTTCTAAATTTAAATAAATAATTTTGGAACGATTATTTATTTGCTCTGTGATGTTTAAAATACGAATATAAATAAATTATTTTCTAAAGATTCGTATTTCTGGCCAGTGATATTTAAAATGTGTTCCAAATTTAAATTTATTTTAATTGGAACATAGTAAGTTTCGTAAATTCTCGTTAGGTTGTGAATGTTTCTCCTCGTATATTATATCAATTAATAGTTAAGCTCTATGGTAACATCAACACCGTAATACTAAAAGCTTTGAGCAATTTTATTTGCACTGGCTATCACAAATCAAAAAAGATAGGCGATATTTATATAAAGTTGATACCGTGCGCTTTGCTATACATCGCAAGTGAATTTGTTCGTCAAATTAAAAATAGCTGGAACACGCAACACTGTAAGCTTCCTTAGAAATGTTTGAATAACGGTGTTTGTAATCAAACGAAATTATTGTTACACTCATGTCTGATTCGATTCTCCAAAATTGAAGTCAACGACACTGCAGTCATGTTTCCAGAAAAAAACTCATCTTGACGATGAGTCATTGCGATGCAATGTGAAAATTCATTAAAAAAAACTCTGTAAAGTTGTATAGAAACGATTCCTTAGCGAACGACGCGACGTAAGCGGCAATTTTTTTTAACAGAGACTAAATTAATTTTAATTAATCCGTGTAGTATTTTTATATAAAAACAAAAGCTCGGACGTTGACCTTTGACCCAGTAAAAGCACCGGCTTCGAGAAATATTATTTGTTATCTGTATTCTGCCAATTATTTATGGTATTTTTATAGTTTCCTGTCGATTTGAATGGCGGTAGCGACGCATCGTATCGCTAACGTACCGTAAGATGTCTAACGACACGTTACTCAAACCCGATCCTATAAAAACATTTCGTAAGTTATGCCCCCGATGCATGTTATTGCCCGTAACAAAGAAGAAATCGTTGCTCTTAACGATAAAGATTCGCTTTTATAGTGAGCAGTTTACTGCCTTTTTTAACTTGCAGATTTACGGCCGAAACATAAACAGGTTAGTGAATTCATTTGACTTTGTTTGAAAATGTACTCTGTGCCGATATACATAAAGATTGAATGTTTGTGACAAAGACCACGCGACAACGCGACACAGCGACTAAATTCTCTCACGACTTCAATGACAATTCATTGGCAAATGTGCTTTTTCTTTAAGTAAATACAGTTCGTTATGGTTTAGGTCACGTGCGTTTCGACGAGATAATCTTGTTTTTTGTAACAACTATCCAAAGAGTTTCACATCTTCTACTAGTTAAGCCCCGGGCAGACTGCGGCGTCAATACTCATAGAAAAAGCTAATTCTTAAACGAAATGTCATAGACAGCCCGTGCGAATACTGATGCGTGTTCGCGCATGAATTTTACCACAGAAATTTAAGCTCTATTTATACTGACACAGATTTCATTTTCGTACGGGCTAAAATTCGGTCACGATGTCAATGACTTTTCGTTGAAGAATGAACTTTTTCCAATGGTCAATACAGTTCATTTTACAATTGGTCAACATTCTGACGTGCATATCTTGACGCCGCAGTGTGCCCGGGGCTAAGGTCAGATCCGAGAGGTCAAAGCGTGTTATAAATTCCTAGTATGTTTAGAACACCACGTACCTACTGTCAATAGAAATAACCCTGTGGTTCGCGATCGCTGACTAATCCACCTTTTTGCGAAGTTATCACGCAGCTTTATCTGTCAGTGGCTGATTGCAGACACTCGTAATTGGATGTACGATAAAACAGTAGCGCAATACACTTGTCAGGTGGCACCTGCCTGACAGCAATCTGACAGTATATGATAAGTAGGGATTTACAGCATGAATTAACTTTATCTGTCGGATTCATCCGCCATCTTTATCATGGTCATCACTCATTTTTATTTATAATGTGTTATATTAATTGAATTTGCCCTTGCTATAATTACTCGACATTGCCATAAATACCGCTAATCGCAGGTGCAGGCATTGCTCATCTTATACCATTAAAATATCACAATTTCAGTCATTTCGTAAAACAAGAAAGAAGAAGAACTTTATCTATCATCTCTTTAATATTCCTCGACCATTTATAACTAGCTGAGCTAGCTGTTTCCTACCTGAAGAACTGAGGAACCCGTGTTACTTATATTCCCAAAATTAAAATGGCCTAAGTTACTCCTTGGGACATCAGCTATCTGCCAGTAATAGTACTGTAAAAGTCGTTCCGGCGGTTTGGGAGTTCACTCGGATCAAACAGACAAAACAATAAAAAATTGCGTTTAGTTTGTAGATTGCGTATAATATTTATATCGAGGGGTGAAAGGACTTAAACGACACTTTTGGGCGATATTGACTTATATACATATGTAGACTCAGCTAATTTTTTTATTTACAAGCTTTATATTAACTTGCAATGTATGTCCGGGTGGAATCTTGCAACTGAATTTTAAATCAGTTATCCTTAACCAATTGAGCTGAAATTTGGTATACATGATTACTTTGGATGACAATGCATGCTTAGCTATGTGACGTCATTCTAATTTCAATATGGCGGATCATCCAAGATGGTGTAATAGTTATTTTTTCTGCACTACCACAGTATGGGTATCAAATGAAAGGGCTTGCTGAGGAGAACACGAAAACTGAGGGTAAAAACTTGTTTTTAAAAAGATTTTTGACCATTAATCTATTTCTACAATCAGTATGCTCTCCTGTAAAGCTTAAAAAAATTTTGCTTAAGTTAAATAGCCTTTCACCCCTCGATATGCATTTAGTAAAATTAAGGTATTATTTTGACATTTCATAGACACTTCATTTTTAGGGTTCCGTACCCAAAGGGTAAAACGGGAACCCTATTACTGAGACTTCGCTGTCCGTCCGTCCGTCTGTCTGTCACCAGGCTGTATCTCATGAACCGTGATAGTTAGAGAGTTGAAATTTTTACAGATGATGTATTTCTGTTGCCGCTATAACAACAAATACTAAAAAACAGAATAAAATAATTATTTAAGGGGGCTCCCATACAATAAACGTGATTTTTTTGCCGTTTTAATAGATAATGGTACGGAACCCTTCGTGCGCGAGTCCGACTCGCACTTGGCCAGTTTTTATTTATTTGTATAGATAAATGTAAATTGCGCTACACAAAACCATATACTAGTCATTGTATGATCCCAAACTAAGCAAAGTTTGTACTTCTCCTTCTTGTTTTCAAGTCAATGGTCTACACCGCATTATATAGAAATTTTGCCACAACAATCGCGTTAGGGGTGGCCGCATACAGGTCCTCTCTCGTGCAGGTGGTTGGACACAGGGGACAAGACAGCAAGTTTATACAGACAGTACAGTTTGTACTATGGGTACCATACTATTGACTGGGGTCCGATCCCAGTTACACCCAGAAAATGCCGTTTACGAAATAAGCCGCTAGCGTGAATCGGCGTTGACGTGATCAAGTCCTACTGTCTACTGTCGCGAGGCAATGTGCCGTGAAGGTCATTCCGACCGGCGTAGGTAGGACTGTATGAATATAACTATAGTAGCTATCCAAATAGTTTATTGTTTTCGTTATCAATTGTTTGTGGGGCGTTAACGATGTGTGGCAAGTACAAGCTTTAAGATACAGTAAAATAGGTCATTTAATCCATTTAGAGGTGGAGCCACCAACTCTTAAAGTAATCCAAACCAAGAATAGGATATAAATTTAAAGTGATCGGCCTTTATCACTAAAATTCATCTCTACAAGCCAACCTTTAAACACGTACCAAAAAAGCAAACTTCTAAGTTTATCAGAAAATAAGCTTATAACTGCCACATAATACTTGAATAGCGTCTGAGCGTCAATAACATCATTTATCTTCCTTTTTCTTGACATAAATACTGGAAAATCTATTTTTAAAAGGTGACCTATAATACGTCCATGATAATTCCTTTTATGTATACTCTTTCATATAAAGCTCATGAAAATGATGTTGAAATAAGAATATTTCTCTCGGGCGCTACGCCGTAGACACTACGCCGTAGCCGCCTACGACGCAACTTAAAGCTACGCCTTCACTGAAGTGTGTAGGATACAAAACGATCAATTGCTTTGGTGTACGTTCAGTGGATAGTGAAACGTTTATTTTCAGGTTGAAAAGGTCTTTACAGAGTGGTAGAAGGATTTCAACTTAATTTGTTTTGAAGCCTGAAGCTCTGCACTCACTGAGGGCGAACGAATTAATTTGCCTTTTTTTTAAATGAACTCTGTTCCTATGTACATAAAGATTGAATTTCTATGTTTTCGCTTCTTATATTAGTCAATCGCTCCTGTACGCGCAAGGCTTATCCAACTGAAGACGCAGCCTTCTCGACCTGAATTAAATATAACCTGGCTGACATTTACCCGGCCAGTTTCAGTCGATAAACTGAAGAATAGCGCCGTTTGTAAACGCTTATTTTAATCTTTTATTCCTTTAAAGGACACTCTTTATTGCTGGTGTAATACTTTTTAGAGGGCCGAGCTTTTAAAATGCTTTGTATTATGTGAAAGGGATGAGACACAGCTTTTGTGATATGTTGAGGAGACGAAAGATTGTTGTATGAATATTTTTTGAAAATTTGTTGAATTTGTAAATATAAAAGTAAAGCCCACGATATCTACTAGCTACCTTAGCTGCAATAAGGTGTTAATCTATAATAATATAATAATAATATTATAAAGAGGAAAGATTTCACCGGACCGATTTCATTTTTTTTGCCGTTAGAAAGCTCCATTATCACTGAGTAACAGGGTAGCCCATGTTACTCAGTGATATTGATATTGATAATGATATTTATTTATCCCAATTAAAAAAAATATGTCTACCTTTGCGAAGCCGGGATGGAGCGGCCCGTCCCGGCTTCGCAAAGGTAGAGATAAAATTAATAAATTTTGTTTGGTGTATAAAGTGAAGTATTTAGGTAGAAGAGTGGAAGGTTAAAACTCTTTCGGGAATTTATCTTTCGGTCAACTCAAATTCTGACTTCTACAAACGACTCACGTATTGTAGAGGTTTTTATAATACTTCGAATTGAAATGTCTCTGACGTAGGCAGGTACTAGGGCCTAGGTAGAGAGAAATCCTTTAGATTACTACCGTCACGACTGGAAAAGGCATGTTAGCTGAGTGCATCTACTCGTATATTTCGATCCCGTAGACTTAATAGGATTGTATGCAAATAGATTGTATTTTATTAAGGTTATTTTGAACCAAAATCCATCCATAGCCCTTTATATGCAATCTTATATTTGTTACTACGCTCTCCCAGTTTAAGAATAGTTAAATAGGGCTAGTCGCTACTAACCAGGCGCTACTTATAGCACAAACTGTTAATATGCCGCTATTTTATAACCCGCCCTACATTTACAATGTAGTTAAATTAAAACAATGGGGTTATAGCATCTGTTATGCTCCTATGAATAAATACTTCTAAAACAGAAGTGTGGGGGCAACAACAGAGGTGTGAGCCGCGGTTTGAACGATTTGATTTCAAAGCGTGCGTCCGGCCAATTGGCTACCACTGTTTTTTACATAATTAAAGTACATACATATACTCACGCCTGTATCCCAGAGAGGTAGGCAGAGACTACTGTTTGCCAAAAGCTACGATCCTGACATACCTCTTTCGCTTCATCCACAGTCATACATCTTTTCATACACTTCCGTCGGTTGAGGGTGCTACGAACTTGATCTTTCTGGAAGAGACTGTTAATCTGGTCGTGAAAGGTCCTCCTCGGGCGCCCTCTTTCTACACTTCCACTCACGTTCACCTGGTATATTTCTTTCGTCAGTCTACTTTCACTCATCCTCTCTACATGACCAAACCACCTTATTATAATTAAAGTAATGTCCGGGTCGTCACCCTTGTGTCCTGTAAAACGGTGGCGTCATCTCGTTACCTATTCATGGCGTCACTCGTAAAACTGGCGCAATGCACGATGTTAACGTCGCGCCGCGTAATAATACCGGACAAATGGAATTATAGCCATTTTAAAAATGTACTATTGAAACACTTGACCCCTACACACTTATATCAATTACAATTTTTCTATTATCCACCTATAACGTTGACATGTTAATTATAACGCCCTAAACACTTTGGGGTACAACTTTTGAAAATGTACTCTGTTTCAATATAGGTAAGTAATGAATTTCTGCGGCGAAAGCCAAGCGACTACTTTTACTCTGGTCTTAGATGACATTTTGTTGAAAAATGTGCTTTACATTGAAATTAAACTATTTTACGGATTTTATCGCGTTTATTTACTATTTTATTTTCCCGACGTTTCGGCTGCTTAAGCACTTTAAGCAACCGTAAGCACTTTCTGCGTGGATCGGACCGCAAGCAACAACTAAATATGACCCAGTTATTAACTATGACATCAGGACGTCTAACACCTCAGTCCCCCCGTGACCATGGTTGCTGTAAAGCAGCCGAAACGTCGGGAAAATAACGATAAAATAGTAAATAAACGCGATAAAATCCGTAAAATAGTTTAATTTCAATGTATAGTATTCGCGTAAATATAAGAAAACAATAAATGTGCTTTACCCATGAGTTAATACTGTTCATTTTGCGCGCACATTTGCGCAGAGAACTTGCAAATTTATAAAAATGTCATAACCCTCTTTAAATTTGTTAGTGAACTTATAAATTTAGAACCAAAGGTGAAGGAAATCTTCGCATGTAAATCTGAAATCACAAGTATCAATCCGCCTTATCTTGAAATCAGGAACGCATCAGTTAATTTAAATTTAAATGTTTCAACACATTCGTTCATGGTTCAGATAATTTATAAAATGCAACGCAATAATACTCTTTCATCTTTTAAATATATCATACAATTATGAATATAAATAATATTAAACGGTTTTGAGAAATTTTATATTTTAACTGATAAGCACAAAGTTTAATTTCAAATATCGCTGTATATTAGAGTTTAGTACTGAAATACATTGCCGAAGCGTACGCTGTCAAATGAAGTCCAATTTGCGTGTGTTTATGTCGTGTGATGTCTATTTGCGAACGGCCATTTTGTTTATTGGACACTAAATTAGTTGGCTAGTCCATTATGGACAGTACTTATTAGTAGTATTAATTAGGATAGTGATCTAGATGACACGGATACTTCACCTGTAAAATGTCATTCATAGATGCATGCACGCCTGTTATATTCAATCATTAATAACATTTTCATAAATTGATATTATAAATGAAACAAAACATGTTTTCCCAATACTTCAAACGATAGAATGACGCCATCGAAAATCACCAAAGGTTTATTGTGACCGGTTTTATCTGTCGAGTGTCAATGCACGATGGGTGGACAAACACGCTGCGTGACTGGAGGCTCGCTCTCTATACCACTCGAGTTGACAGCGTGATACTCATCCCTACGCCACTTCAGAACGAGCCGGCCTTTGTAACTGTCCGTCGAAACATACATAATGACGTCATTATAATGATGAAACTCACAGCTGCGTCGAGTCTCGAAAACGAACTGTATTGACTCAGAGAATAAGTTCATTATTCAACGTAATGACATTGACAGCACTTGTAAGTTCTGACGCGCAGGGGCGTGGCCTTTTACCACACAAATTCAATCTTTATGCATATACAAACACAGTTCGTTTTGATATTGGCAAAAATATTGTTGCGCGAGTTTTGATCCCCTAGTATGCGCGGGGCTTTCAATTGTCATCGATGACGCGAGCGAACTTTAACGCATAGTCAGTCGACTAATTAATAAGGAAATCCAATCTTTATGCGTATTGATACAAAGTAAATTTTCAAATAAAGTCATGTTACTTCGCTCGCTTCGGTGGATGTAAGGCGTGAAGATAATGACGTGACTCGACCGTGACGTGTGTGATAAACCTGGCGCCCGTATCGCTGTGAATAGGCAAACAGAGGGCCGGCACTCCGACCACTCGACACTGAGCTGCACTCGCCTTATCTGAGCTCTACAGGCCCGTGATTCCACTTCCGCCGTGTCCCATTTCAAAGGATACTTATAGCGATTCCTTTGGCACCATATAACGATCATAAACTACATTTCACAGCACTAAATATTGTTGTCTTATTCACCCGTTATGACTAGGAGAAAGAAGTGCCAACAGAATCTGCACTGTATCTACCTACGTGTTTATTATCATTTTGGAATCATTCCTTTTTTATGGAGATATCGTCAAATAGCTGTGATAAACAAGAGGCCAAGTAGGTATTCGAACGCTGCGCCGCTTAAAAACTTTGCGAATTTAATTTCCATGCAAGATCATCATTTGCTAAAATGGTGGATCCTCGAGGATTTTTCCTTTTGAAATATGCAGGGTGTATCAGAAGTTCGGAATAATATTTTAGGCAGTTACTATGTAGTTGCTTAGTGTAGACGGACTATACCTAACTATCATAGTTTCTGAGTTACAGACATTTGAGTATTCGTCATAAGTCTCGTGTTGTGGACTACTAATATTCAGAAAACAGAACTTGAAAATTTCGCATAGGACTCATGATATTTTAATATTTAAGAATTAGCGGCGTAAAAAAAGCTGAGAAATGATGATTGAATTTCGATCACATTTCTACGCCATTCGGTTGTATACCCGATATTCATGCAAGCCGTCAAGAATTATTTCGGACTTCGGAAACACTCTGTAGTGGATGGATCGCGTAATACGTTATGGCTGGAGGTAACGGTACACCGAAGAGCGACACGTCTTCATTTATATAATGGATTGCTTTTATATGACGCATATCATGTTCCTATGTGACTTTGTTTGGTATATTCTACGTGTGTGATGGAAGAACTGACCACTTTTGACAGCGGAGCGAGTTATATAATTTTTCCAACAATTGATGTTAGTTTCTGTATTATTCCATAGGTATATGAGTCTCATGATAATTTCACGAAATTATCCACTTAAACTGTATGTGTTAGGTAACTACTCTCTCATAGGTCTTCCTGAAAAAGAAAGTCAAAATTACGTCCAGTTTGCATGTCATTGTATACTAAATTACTCAAAGAAAACGAACTTTCATGAATTCATAGTTGAAATAAATTACTTATACTAGTCAAGACACTGTCAGTCAATGTATAATTATGAGATAATCATCCAGGTACCTGTCCAAAGATAATTACCTATAATTTCACTGTATAACGTAGGTACTACATAAATCATGAAAGTTTTAAATGATTTAACCTATTTTCGAGTTTGTCTTTCCTACATTAATTACAATAATTTGTAAACGAAATGTTTAGTCGATATATCCTATCACTGGTCAGGTACCAAGTTATTTAGAAGTAAATTTTGGCAATATAAAAAAAAGAAAATTAAGGAATGATTTCTCTGAGTTTCTCCCCGGATATTCTCAGTCGGGATCGCGTTTCGATGCGGTAGCAGCATGTAAGGAAAATAAATATAAAATTGACAATTTGCACGTACGTCTGTACGAAATAAATTATTTGACTTTGGTCTTTGAAAAGGTAGTATATAAACAGCTCGTCTAATAGTACGTACGCTATAAACAAGAGCTATATAACTGCACTGCTTATATATTTCAAAATTACATTAAATCAGACAGTTCCGATAGCCGATAAAACTCCTGAAATTTTCCGCATGTCAGCTCGCCATGATTGGGGCACGGGTACAATGGTGTTGTTTGCGCACGTAGCTGCGCGCGCGCCGCTAACACTAAACAGCTGCGCTAAATATAGCTGCCGACTTCACAGTGTTGTCTTTGCGGGCTTGCGGTGACTGTGACTAGCCTTGCCATGGATGAAGGTTGATCAACGACCTTTATTATCGACCAGGGAATACCGGCTACGGAATTCAATGAACAATAATATGATTCAAAATGGGTGATTAAAAATTCCTTAAAATGTAGTCCCTTCAGCGTATTCTAAAGGAATTTGTGTGATCAGATATATTTAGGTATCGTTTTTAATAAGATTTTTGACGTGTTATTGTCGCTGTCAAAAAATATTCTGTCATTAACCATCCGTTCCCGTTTCATACGTAATTATGGAGTCGCCGGCTTTACCGCCTAAATGGAGAACTACGAAGATTCTACATCCGATTACATGTATTTCTGATTGCTAATATTGTCAGTGATTTTCACAAGGTAAATAATGTAGGTATGATTAGTCATAGAAAATTCAATATCACTACGCCTTAAGTGTAGATAGTAAAACTATTATATACACAATTTATGTATTTGAATAAGTTAAAGATTTATAGATATTCCCTTCAGCTCGTGAAAACGGAGCGCCAAGACAAGGGAGATGGAAAACGATAAAATAAAGCAATACGGCCATTAAGTCGTAACCATATCGTTCCGGACTTTGCTCCTATGTTGCCGACTTAAATATTTCATTCCTTGGTTATTTGGTTAACTTGTTACCCAAAACATTGTGTAAGCATTTGAAAAAACGTATGGTTTCAGTAATGGTTCTTTACGAGTTTGTAGGAGGTCAGAATCAGAATCAGAATCAGAATATTTTTTATTCATATAAACCAATACAGGCACTTATGAATCGTCAATAAATAATAATAGTAGTATCTCTACCACCCATTCGGAATGCATTTCCTATGGAGAAGAATGGGCAAGAAACTCCATGGTTGCTTTTTTCAAATAAGTATTTACATTTTTGTGTTTTTCTTAATTAACAATTATACAATATAAAGTTAATGAGGCTATACATTCTCAAAACACAATTAAATCACTAAACAATCTACATGTTGGACAAGATTTAAAGGTAGGAAGGAGGAGGAAAACGGGACAAATAGCTAAAATCCCTTAAACTAGTTCCTGTGGAGCCGGACCAGCGCCTGACCAAGCGTGTATCAGGGTATCAGGGTAACCCTCAGCCAATGATGTATAATAAAAACGTTGCATACTTATTAACCGACTTCAAAGAAGGAGAAGGTTCTCAATTCGACCTGTGTGTATTTTTTTATAACACACTTCAGTGGGCCAATAAGGCAACTACTTTTCAATAGTTTAAGGGTCTTTAATTAATCAAAATAATTTAATAAAATATACGTAGGCCAAAAAGCACTTACAATATAGTCAGATTCTATCACGGGTTTAGAATGCTGCTTTCAGTGGGAAGCGCCGGTAAGTAACTGAATGGTAACTCTTTTCAAGATACATTTTCCAAGTTTGTGTGTACCTTATATACGAGAACATTATCAGGAGCAGTAATGCCATGTGAGCAGGCAGCACCTTTGCCTCAATCATGAAATGAGATCATTTTATCAATGTGCGACCCATTTTCCATGTTGTATTTACGTACCTATGTTTAGATCCAAACCTCGTGAACTACGTTTTATTTAGCTCATAAAAGCATTTATTCTGAGGAGAGTCATTCATTAGAGTGGATTTAATGTCCAACTCGGTTTTATAGTATTATCTAATAATAGACTATCTATTTGTGTTGTTTCTTTTCCCTTTCGAAGTAGCAATCTTTCCTAATGTTTAGACTAGCCTTTCTCACTAGCTTAGTATTTAAAAACTTTGTAGAACCTAACCACTCAATTTTAGTAAAGTAACCCCACTTACTACAGTAGTATTTTAGAGCAGGTTTTTAGTACAAAATTCTAACGTGGGGTGGGTTACAATATTTTATATTTGGCGTTAATGTTTTTGAAAACGGCACCGACAATAAGTACTATGTTGTCAACATTCGCTGGCCCATAAAAAACTCAGAGGATATGATTTTTATGATAGATTTTTGTGTCTCGCGATTTCACAGTAGAAAAAGTTATAGCCTTCGCTTAAAGAGCTTTTATGTTCATATGTACACTTAACTTTAGTATACATTTTTATCTGGAGTTCTGGAAAATACCTAGACCATTAGGTAAAACTGTTTGTTTATATGTAGACATACAGTATATTATAAATAAGATAGACTAAGTAAATTTTCTATTTAATACAATACGTGCTGACGCTGTGTCACTAACGGATAAAGTCTATAGATTTAAACAACCTTAAGTACCCACGTAATATTATACTTTATATCACCAGTGCATGTGAATGTACCCTTGTAGACATAATAATGTTCGTATTCAGAGGCTTAATTTCCATTGCGTGTTTAGTTAGATACCAGGCTGTCAGCACTTCATATGTACCATTCAGTGTGCGTGCTGGGCCCGTGTTCTACTGCTCTTTCCCCGTAACATACTGTTTGTTTACTTCCATAAATAAATCACTCCTACTCAGCACACAAAGTTTGTGTTCACGCACCTAGAGAACTACCGTCAATTATTAGGCCAGTTATAGTACTTGTAGCATGCGCGGCAAGACTAGACCAATGTCATGGAATATGTTGATTTTGTCTCTTTCTCTCGTATGAAATAAGACAGAGAGCGAGCGAACAAATCCGTTACAGAGGTCTACCCTAGCCAGCGTGCTAACCCCACTAATAAAATCATAATAACGTACAGATAAGACAAAAATATACCTGCGTTATCACATGGTTAACCTATGGAGTCCCGCGTAATTAAAACAATAGAGTTTTAACCAAATTCGGGGAAAATTCATGTATGTATCCTACACCTGACCTATTGTCGGGTCAAGGTAGATTTGCACCGACCCCATGAGAAAAAATTATGAGGTTATTTCTAGCTTTATAGTGCATTGTTTTTGAAGTCGGGTTTTTTAATAACTTGTCTATTGTTGTGGGCCGTGCAAATTTTTGGTATTCTTTCGAATATCTGTAACCATTATGAATCGAATTGGCACAGATTGAGGAGCGACCAAAGACAATATCTCGATTTAAATCAATACATCGCCTACGTTCGTTTGCACGTGATCGATTTATGTGTGACGTGTGTATATTTACCGCGTTTAATTTCCACGACGGACGCTCCTCTCTACGATGTTTATCTATTTGTTATAATGATCAATAGAGTTACTATTAGTTATAGGATTTCATAAATAACGCGTGATATGCATTGTATGTTCCCAAATTAGTTCAGTGCTAAATGCACATTTCTATAGACATATTTTCATAATTCTATAAATATATTTTGGCCTGTATTGCCCAGTAGTAAGAGTGACTACCTTCGTTACCGGAAAGTTCCAAGTTCGATGCCCACCCTGGCTTTTTTATTTTTTGTGTGTTACTTTCTAATACATACTAGCAAATAAAGCTTTGTTTGGAGCGGATCATGAGGTGACTGATAATATAATGTAATAACCTCAAATATCAGATAAACAATTCAAGTATTTTTTTAAACTCATCTCATTTTATGGGACCTTATTACCCATTTACTTTGGACTGAAAACGGCTATTGTAGACGATTTGTGTATTGATTGAAATATCTATGAATTGTGGAGTATAGTTGTGATGTAATAATACAATTTTAAATCCTATAAAACGATCCACACATAAACTTTCTATAAAACTATTTAGATGATGACTTTTTTACCGTCGGCCTATCATCTGTCGAGATTAATAGTTGGGTAAATAAACACTGATGTTGAAACACAGTTGTAAATCACATGCGTCGGTAGCTATTTGGTGCGTAGACGCAGTGCAGTGACCCATATTCTGATATTCTATGCACAGAATACAGATTTATATAGACCTTTCTCGCGGAATATGAACACATTCTTCTAAACTTTATACTAAAGAGTAGAGCCCAGTCTAAAAGCAATTTGCTGTTTTGATGATAAGAGCAAATAGAAAAGCGAAATGTTCATAATAAACTAATGTTTCGGCTCTAAAAAGTAACGTAGCACCTTCTAATCTATTTACTGTTCTGTGATTTGTACTCTCGCAGTGAAGTATAGATAGACGTGGTGAGATACTATTTTTTTTTTTTTTTTTAATGGAATCAAGAAAGAAATGATAATAATTTGATTTATTGATTATAATATTTGTTTTAGCTTATTATAAACATTAATTCTCTTTTATGATGACCATTAGTCCCTTATTAGGGCATAGGTAATTATAATAATTTACAATTTAGATACAATGCTTCTAAGCTATTCGTACTAGGAATTCATAAGATTGGTGGTGTTATCCATTTAGTTATAAACTTTTCTTGAATAGATATAATATAATAATTGTTAACGTAATTCACAATTTTGTCTCATAAAAGCTCTTTTCCGACCCTCATTTCTCAGTATGCATTGCTCCAAAGTCCTAACATTGCATACCGTGCCCTGTCAATTACTGTAGGGATATTTCCAGAATATACAAAAGGGACAAGCTGCGGCACGCTGATAAGGTTATTTGAACAGGCTATTTTATCCTGTGAAATAGAACGCGCCTTCTCAATGATTGCCTGGGGACGGCCTTAGGTAAAAGGTTTTTAGCTATTGTAGGTACTAGGAGTTCATAAGATTGTTGGTGTTATCTATTCAGTTATAAACCTTTCTTGAGTATTCGAATTTCAAATCTTGTATTTTGTGCCAGCTGTAAAAAAGTGACAGTATTTTTTTTTACCTTATGTTAGTGGAAAATTAATGTAATGACGAAGGTTATCGGAATCCGGACATTGAAATTTGAATTATAGAAATTGTACCTATTTTATTAACCGTATTTAACTTACGGTTATAGACGGATAGATCGTTAACGGCGGAGTCTGTTCAATAAACAAATCGTAACTTCGTTTAACTGCGTAAGTATTGCTAAACAAATGATGCGGCGCTTATTCAAGAGCTGTTACCATTTATCGTTTATCTGTGTCAAATGCTACATTTTTTTTAAAGGGCTACATATTCAATTCTATATGCTACCGATAACTCTGCGATCCTGGTATAGTTTTTATCTATAGACAACAAAATTATAGGACACTTTTCTGTAAAGTCCTTTGCCATACCATTGTATTTAATGAGTAGAGTGTAGTGTGGAGAGTATAGAGTTTGAGCCAAGTTCAGAACCAAGTTTGTGACAAGTTAAGTTAGTTGCAATGTCTGCGATAGATGTCGCTAGCCCGAATTTGTTCGAGGTATCGAAATGTTTTTGCAATATTTATCAATATGTTTACTGTCAACAAAAAATACCTTCCTTACAGATATCTTCAGCTACGCCATAAGTACTTGGACCTTTTTAGAATTATGGCAAGCATTGTACAGTTTGTTTTTAAATCGATTACGAAGCGATTATTTATGAGCGCTCGACCCGCGCACGCGGTATTGCTCAATGAATAAACACATTAAAATGTATTTTGGCGTTTAATAACTGTATAAAATTGTTATTTTCATCTAAGTATGTGGAGTCGGGCCGCTCTGGTGTGTTTACAGCTTAAAGACCTAGTTTTGAAACGCTGTTTAACGCGATTTACACGGATTTCAATGCAATTAGCGAGTGAAACGTTCCAGGGTTTATGATGTACGTCCAAGTTCACGATAGATTGTAAACCTTTTGTTAAACCCACAGAGAGTTCAAAATAATACGAGCTTGTTCCTAATACATGTTCCTATGCACATAATGGTTCTTAAAAAATAAATTTGGTTATGGTGACATTATGAAATGAACCCTTATTACACCCTTTTTTCCAGTAGGTACATAATAGTTTTTAAATAAAATCATTGAACGTGTGTAAGCGAATATGGCAGCAAAAAATTTCTATAAATTTAATTTGATGGTTTGTATTTTCTATATATTATGTATTCCCATAGACTAGAGGAGTAAGGGAATGGAGTTGGTAACGCAAACAATAAGCAAAAAAAAACTATTTTTGGCACAGACCAAAAGCACGCAGTCCGACAACACATTTTTATCATATGATCCTAAACTAAGCAATGCTTGTACCATGAGTAACAGTACAATGAACTAGGGGTGATCTCAGTTAGGTACACCCAAACATGGACAATTTCTAAAAAAATCCCCTGACGGGAATTGAACCCGCTACCACCCGGTGCTCACACCAAGCCGTCCTTACATTGTTATTTGTCTGTTGCTACGAGAATGTTATTTAATTGGAAAGTACTTACATCCTGTCGTAAAATGTACTTACGCAATGGTTCGATGAGTGTTCCCGGGTTCAGCGCCTCGGCCGCGCTGATCGTATAAACCGCATCGGAATGTGAAGGAAAACAGATGTGTGCTGGCGAGTGGGCGACGCGTGCCCTGGGCAAATGGTTGTTCTGCAGCACTACCATTTGTTTACGCTGTAGTTAACTGTCGCTAACTAACAGCGGAAACCTATACTCTCTGTCATTTGAATTGCCCTTACTAAGGATAAAATTGTCTGTCTTCTTTATTTACGCGTGTCTTCGCTTGTCTTCTACATTAATGTGAGTTCACCTTTTATCAAGGATGGGCGGTAGAGCATTAAGTATTGAGTGGGTATGCGGCCTTCTGCCGGGACTCCCACATAACCCTGCTACGTGCCCCGAGGTGGCAGGGCAGGGCAGGCATAAAGCATTTTTTGATGTAAAAAAATAAAAATAAAAAACTCAAAGGTGCAAACCCGGGGTATGAAACTACACCCTTCGCATCCAAGGCGGACGTTTCACAAACTGGACTACCATTACTGCCAATTTTTAAATATTTATGTTATATATTTAATATTGCTTTTCTCTTAATCTCGTTTGCGAGATACAGTTATAAAAGTTGATTAATTTATGTATATTGAATTTAATAGAGTAAGAACTGACGTCTTATTTAATAAACTAAACTCAATGAGTTCGCGAAAAACCGGAAAATCAAAAGAACCGTAACATTAAAATCGTACGGTTTATTTTATGGTTTATTTACAATAATATTTATTTGCCTTTGAAATTCTATAAACATAGCGAATACGCGCACTATTTTGGCTAATGGTAGAACGTTTGAATTGAAAAAGCTTTTGTTTGAAAGTGTTTATATGACTAATATACAAAAATGAAAGGTGTTAAATTTTGTTTTATTTAATGTTTAATGTTATTTTTATAATGGGTGTACTACAAACGGCTATTGAAATTGTAACAACATCCGGCTTGGCTAGCCTCTCTTATTTGTAATGCCTCCAACCGAGGTATATAGATAGATACATCTTAATTGTTCCAGCTCTTAGAGAAATGCAAACAAAAAATGTCACTTATGCCTTATATACCTATTGCCAAAAAATATCGGCTGCCTTATCGCTAAAAGTGATCTCTAATAGGCAACCTTTGGATGGAGAGGATTGCAAGTACTATAAGGACGAGATGTACTAAACAAATAACATAGACTAATATATACGATGACATAAATTAAATTAATATACGAGAATATACTTATTTAGTTATGAACGATATGTGTAAAACAAATAACCGTCCAAAACTAAGTGAGTGTGTGAATAAACTATGTATCGGCCAAAAATAATTATGAACAGATAACAGCAAGCAAACCAAGCAGAAATTGCAGGAAATCATTGCATCAGATAGTATTTCTTGACCAGGTCTTAGGACCAGGTCGAGGAAGGTGCATCTCTAATCGATGCAGGTAGGGTGTTCCATAGACGAACAGCTTGAACTGTGAAAGAACCATCATAGTATGAGCTGGTATGTGATAGCATTGTGAGAGAGAGGTTTTCTGATGATCTTAAGAAATGGGAAGTATTGGCAAGATGGCGGAGGAGATACAGACGAGCGAAACAACTAAGTTTATCTTTTTATTTGTTAGTACTGGTAAAAATGATGACGTGCGCGTCTTAACGCGCTTAACGTCTCTACACTAATAACGTCTTAACGCTTTTTGACAGATCTATACTAATATTATAAAGCTGAAGAGTTTGTTTGTTTGTTTTTTTGGCTTAATAGCTCAATAGCTCTGGAACTACCAGTCCGATTCCGAACATATTGTTGCACTGTATGTATAGCCTATTTATTGTCAAAGCTCATAGACTTTATAACATCACGCTACGACACAGTAAATATAAGTAAGGGTGAAACCGCGGGCACAGCTAGTATTTAATACAAAACCTATAACAAAAACATTGACGAAGTGTTTATACACTGAAATGCACCTCTGCCACCCCTACAGGGAATAAAGACGTGTGTATGTATTTATTATTATAAAACATATTGCACACAGGTGGGTAATAAGCCGGTTATCCGGAGGTCGTTATCGCGGCGCGGTGATTTTCCACATCCGAATCGCTCCGGTTCGGATATCCGGCGTGTTGTCGGCATACACGTCCGGTTTTATAGAAATTATTGTTCTAAATAATAATACTAAAAGAGTTATTGGTTAGAACAAAACCACTTTATCATCGTATTACAGCAGGAACAGTATGACCGCGTAGACATAACTATCTCTTCCAAATGTTAGAGTAGTCGATCAAATGAAGTCACATCGAGCTTTATCTACTTGATATTTAACGTCATTTGCTTGATAAATATGACATTTGGTAGACTAAGAACGTATATTTGTATACGCTTACGCTAAGCTAGCAAGTACGTATAATATTTAACACTCCTTAGTGCGTATTATCCGCATAACGGTGAAGGAAAACATCATGAGGAAACCTGCACGTCTGAGGGAACTTGTCTAGTTCTCGATAGATGTGTGAAGTCTGCCAACCCGCACTAGGCCAGCGTGGTGGACTATGGCCTGAAATCCTCCTCACATTGAGGGGAGGCCCGTGCCCAGCAGTGGTACGTTAAAAGGGCTGTAGTAGTTGTAGTGCGTATTATTTAAGGTTTTATTGTAAAAGTTTGAGCGTCTCGAGTTCTCATAGAACTGATAAAAATATTAAAAAAGCGGGCTACAGTAGTTTATGCGCCGGTTACCATATTATATAGGTCATTACTACGTTATAAATCTTCCAAGATGAACTTCGAGCTTCGTTTTAACCGTTTCTTAACTATAAACTCTAATTTAAAATATCGATATAAATTGTATACAAATGTAAACAAGATGAAATCCATTATCCGATGTCAAAACAATAGCTTCACCACTGCCTCGTGGATCTATGTAAACATAACAATAACTGTCGATCAGCGCCGCGGGACCACTTAATCCGGATCAATATAGACCGGCCGCGCCTGTGTGCGCACGCCTTTATTTAACTAATACATTATTGTTTTATGTCCGTAAAAAACCGGCCAAGTGCGAGTCGGATTCGCACGCGAAGGGTTCTGTACCATAATCTATAAAAAATGGCAAAAAAACACGTTTGTTGTATGGGAGCCCCCTTAAATATTTATTTTATTCTGTGTTTTAGTATTTGTTGTTATAGCGGCAACAGAAATACATCATCTGTGAAAATTTCAACTCTCTAACTATCACGGTTCAAGAGATTCAGCCTGGTGACAGACGGACAGACGGACGGACGGACTGACTGACAGCGAAGTCTCAGTCATAGGATTCCCGTTTTACCCTTTGGGTACAGAACCCTAATGACGGAAAGTTTTAGGCAAATGTTCAATGGCCTGTAACTGAGTAATTATAACTATGAATGCCCGCACACTGGGGCATTAAAAGTCGCGCGGCAATTTGTTTACCAAAATGAACTAAGTATCAATATACATAAAGATTGAATTTCTATGACAAAAGTGACGCGGCTAAATTAGCTCGGTTCGTCGACAAGATCCCGTTGCAAAATGTGCTTCTTCTATCAGTTAATACAGTTCCTTTCGGTATTGGCAAAGGCTTGCTTTACGCTGGCTTAGTACGTCATTTTTCGAGCGGCTCGGTGTGACATAATCCGTGACCCAAGTCTAGTCTTGGTGTGCGTGCTTATCCTACAGGAGTTGACTGCCACAAGCGCTTTCGTATTAAGCATGTGGTTAACGCAAATATGTTTTTACTATTGTAAAAATCTATTAGGCCATGCTTGGCACCAGGATTTGAAGGCATGACCTTTGAATCGCAAGCCATGACTAAAAATACTACAGTCGTTCCTTCCTACGACAATCGTTCCTTATCAAACATTGGGACTAATGGTAGAGCTACAACCTCTCTGAAAGCATAGAAATAAATTCGCACTTTTTTCAGCGATTTCATTCTGCGACACAAATGTGCGCTACGGGTGGAGGTTTAATGATGCCCTTACCGTCCTACTAGAGTTGAGGCCGTTGTATACACGACTCTACCATACATTTATACTTTGTGCTCTATAAAGCTATATCTGTCTCCTTTTTTTTTACGAAATGAATGCAATCATGAAATTTTTATGGAATAAGATGAGGAGTGGCTGCACCTGCGTATACCGGTATTTATGTCAATGTCGAGTAATTAATAGCAAGGACAAATTTAATAAATACACATTATTTACAATGAGTGATGACAGTGATAAATATGGGGGATGAAACCTAAATCTGTCATACTTAAATACTTATTGGCATTCCGTAATCCGTTAGAAGAGTGAAGTTAAAGTTTTAAGACAATCATCCGCCATCTTTATATATCATCACCCAATTTTATTTATCTACTACAGCCCTTTTTAACGTCCCACATCTGAGCACGGGCCTCCCTTCAATGCAAGGGGGATGCAGGCCATAGTCCACCTCGCTGGCTCGGCGCGGGTTGGCAAAATTATAATCTGTATTTATTAAATTTGTCCTTGCTATTAATTACTCGACATTGTCATAAATACCACTAATAACAGGTGCAGGGATTCTACACCTTATTCTATTAAAAGTTCAACATTTTTTTTGATTTTGTACATACAGAAGGAGTTTTAAGACCATGTTATCGACTGCTGATTGATTAAGGTAACGGTTGAGCGCCCCACAGTAAGCATAAATAATTATTTTTTGTTTTTTCAAACAGACGCCGAAAGGAAACCGCCCTTCGGACTTTTGCCATTTGAGTTTAGCGACTGTACCAGTTATACATTACTTGACGTTGCGAAACCTCTCAAGTTGTAAATATACAGTGGTTACGAAAATGTGTTTCAAAGCTTTTTGTTTGTTGATAAAATTTCATCAACCAGTTATTATATCAAAGAGGGAGCTTTTCCTAATATTTGATATTTCCAAACGTCCATTTGTGACTTTGACATCGACGTATATCTGATTGTGTATGCCAAGACCAAGTCGAATAATAGTCGAGCCCTCGCTGCGGTAAATTTTTCTTTTTTATCTGACTCCGCCATATTTGTTTTCCCATATAGTTGGCGTATACTACAGGTACATGAGTTAACAAAAATGGCGGAAAAATCGCCGCAGAGCTATACGAAGAGTGAGGTCGTTATGGGTGCTCTAGTTACTCTATGGTCAAGACGTATATGACTGGTCGGCCATTTCATTATTGTGAAAATGACAAGCAATACGGAACATGAATTCACACAATCTAGCAAAATTGTTAAGACTGTAAGTTGTGTCAACTATCTAAAGTTAACTTATCTATCCAGCGAGATAGATTAGTTAACTTGAGATAATTGAGACAACTTTATAATGAACATTGTGTTACGGTCGGATACCCGCCCCCTCTACTCTGTGGAGGAAGTTGGATGAATTACGTCCTGTTATTAGGGCGAGCAAATAAACTTGACTTTTTTAATGTATCATCTCTGTTTCAATATACATAAAGATTGAAAAGCCAAGAGACCACGCGACAAAATTTTCTCGCATCAGGTAAATTTTTTTGTTGAAAAATAAGCTTTATCATCCAGTATATACAGTTCATTTTAGTATTGGCAAACAATTGTTCGCGCGAATTGAAGCGCCTACTACCGCAGGGCTATATACATGCCTTCGTTGGAATGAACGGAAGTCATAACTCTCACATAACGCGCACTAACAGATCGACAACATATTGTACAACATATCGTTCAACATGTTGTACAACACGGTTTATATTATTAGGAAATGACGCAACGTTTGGTGTTATTTAAGACCCTTCTTGTGGTTTACCGGATGTGAAGACTATATTACTATGTCTCTTCTTACTACATTAAGGTTTTAATATGTACTGGGCTTATTTATTTAACGAACTTACACTCACATATTTTTATATACATATAAAGTTAATCGTTAGACATAGTAATTATAGCGTTATAGTGTGGTATCTCATTGTAAACCCTGAATAAAAAATACCCTTTACCCAGGCCCAACATAAGAGTTATCATTATACTGATTTCATTTCCGGGCTCTACCACGAGTGCCCACGCTCGCTAGCGTCTACGTAAAATACTTGGATGGTCAAAATACATTACGTGAATATAAAAAAAAAAACAAATCATCACGCCTGTATTCCTCTTAAGAGTAGAGTGCACCCATACTCCGCTGATGTATTTTGGTCCCAATGTAATAGGGGGCGAGCCAATTGCCATTGTACTGAGCACATTCTCTCTCAATACGAGAGAGGTTTGGGCCGTCCACCACGCTGGCCCAGTGCGGGTTAGTGAACTTTACACGGCTTTCTTTCTATAGCACACACGCACATCTTTACGTGCAGGTTTCCTCACTATGTTTTCCTTCACCGTGATTACCACTTGTGAAACAAGTGGTTATCATTAGTGTTTAGAAAATTACATTCGCACATGAAAATCTCCTGATGATGGTGATGATCTCAAGATTTGAACTTGCACCCTTTGCATTTAAGGCAGGTATTCTACCGACTAGGCTACCACTGCTTTCAAATACATGAAACACATCTAACAAAATAGCATAGCTACATGTCAGAGTAGATAGCGTGGTCGTGGGCGCGCCCGCCCTGCGCTTTGAAACCTTCATTAAACACGCCTTCATTAGTTCTTGTACTTGCATGGTGTCATATTTCGGCACTTTGTTGTACGAAATTAATAACTGTAACCAGTAGATAAGGGTTCGGATATTACGACTAAGATAATTAATATTTTGCTATTATCAATTGGGTCACGATATTAATATCAGACTCTAAATCGTTTGTTTTTTCCCGCGATAGGGTAAAACGTGAGTTTAGTATTTATGAACAAAGTTTTAACAAAAATCGAGGTCCATCGAATAAATTAATTAACTACTGGGAAATGCATTTCGGGTATTCGAATCTTCTCTTTTGTTTTTTTTCTTTATTTGCTTAAGCCAACTATTTACAATTACAATAAAAGGAAGATATAATCAATAAGAAAAAAAAATAAACGTGTAAAAAATCGCTGAATGTAGCCTCGTTAAACGTCTTTTGTTACATGTCGTTAGTATATATATATATTGTCTTACATATTTTTAATACATACATATTTCTTGTTCTTTCTTAAAACATTCACTTTTTTTTTGCTAATTATAGAAAATATACTATGACCCATCTATCTACTCTGAGAGCCCATTTCCTCCTGAAAATTTGGTTCGAAAACTTTTACATAATTTTCATTTAAAGCCTTTACCATGAGAAAAGCTAAGTAACCGGACACTTTACATTTTAAAACATAAAAAAAACCAATCGAATGGAGAACCTCCTATTTTTGGAAGTCGGCTATAAACCTTTGTAGTCAGTCCATAAAATGTACCTTACTTTTCTTAATCCTTTAAATTAAGTATCGATGGCTTTTCATTGTATATTTACTTGCATCGTAAGGTAAAGTTACAGTATTTTAAACTTTACATTAAGGCGTATCCAATAAACGACTTTAACATGTAATTATGTATGCTTCGTACACAGTACTTCATACCGTATCGAATTCTAAGTCCCCACTTATTACGAACAGATAAATTATTCAGGTCCAAACCCTCGACTAACAACGTTGACTTTACACTTATCTTTCTTTGGATCGCTTTACATAATTCCTATGTCTATTTACCTTCTTACCGCTTCGACTTATTTTGTACTGAAATTTACATGGACAAACCTATTCTTATGATGTTACTTGATTACTTACATCGATAACGTATGAGTTTGTTTACAATTCTAGTGTTAGCTTATCTTTTTTTATTATTAGTATTGCAAAGGTGTTTTAACTTTGTTTTGTCCACATCGTACATTGTCCGTATGTCCTGGACGCCCTCTAACCTTCAATAAACACAGGAATGGTTCGACAATATTTCCCACGCCAATGTAAGCAACGCTATCGTAAACCAGGCTCACATAAAGCATTGGATGTTTAACGTTAAGACAACAGTTGGAAAGACAAACAATTGGTACAAATACCGATACATCTTTTATGACCTATGGCAGCCTGGTACAAAGAAACGATTACTATTTACGACCTATTTATTGATCTTGAAATGTTTAATTTATCTAATATTTTTTATGTGTATCGAATAGCATGTTTATTGCACGTTCGAGGCAAAAATGTTTGGGATCATGTATTTATACATTATAAATAACACCTTATGTACCACCTAAACAGTGAAGACTAGTAAATAACTAAGATTTATAAAGTTAAACATCATGTTAAAGTTTATTTTATGAATCTGTGAGGACTTAATGTGTTCTGTTTGATGTAAGGTTATTTTCCATATTTCTGTATCTCGATGCATATTTCAGTCTCATTTCGTGTGGGATAAGCTAACAACCCCGGGACTCTGCGCTGGAATATTCACAGAATCAACAGAATGTATTAAAGTTCATTATTTAGTTTCATATTTTCGCTAAAAGAGAGTAGCTATGAGTTTTTAACCGACGAAAAAAAAAAAGGAGGAGGTTCTCAATTCGACGCGTATATTTTATTTTTTTTATTTTTTTTTATGTATGATCACGCATATCTCCGGCGTCACTAAACTGATTTCGAATTTTTTTATGACGTTTGCTAAGGAATTCTTCGAGGGTGGTCCCATTTTCAAAATATTATCAGAAATTAACCCCCTTGGGGGTGAAATGAGGGGTTGAAGGTCACATAATTTAAAAATTATTTTTTGATCTACTTGAAACTTTGTATATGTATTTTACATATAAAATAAAGAAATACGTGTTTTAGGAATTTTGAAAAAAAAAATGTATAGGATGTGAAATGGGGTGATAAAGTTTGCATTCTTTTTTATGTATGATCACGCATATCTCCGGCGTCACTAAACCGATTTCGATTTTTTCTATGACGTTTGCTAAGGAATTCTTCGAGGGTGGTCCCATTTTCAAAACATTATCAGAAATCAACCCCCTTAGGGGTGAAATGGGGGGTTGAAGGTCACACAATTTCAAAAATATTTTTTGATCAACCTGAAACTTTGTATATGTATTTTACATACAAAATAAAGAAACACGTGTTTTAGGAAATTTGAAAAATAAAATATTTAGGGGGTGAAATGGGCTGATAAAGTTTGCATTCTGGACTATAGCATATCTTCGGCGTTAGTGAGCCGATTTCGAAAAATCTTTTTTTGTTTAATACTTTTTACAGTACACTAAAAAGTTACAAATAACCTTATAATTCATTACATTTGTAGTCGGTGCCAATTCATGTGTGTATTTGCCTAGTCTGATATAGATTGGCACCTACACCATGATATATCTACGCCCACGTGGACTTTATTTGGAATTATACCCATTTTTAACCAACGAAGAAAACAGAAGAGGTTCACGTTTCGACACGTATTGGTTAGGGTATAACTTCGAAGTTGGTCCTATATAAATTAGGAACAAAAATCCTACCCGAAAGGTGGGAAAATAGGGAGAGATTTATTGTTAATTCTCAAATTTTAATGCTGAGTTGTGTATTACAAAAAAACAAACAGTAGATTCAGATTAAGTAGTAGATTTTAGCCACAAAAAAATATAAAATAAAAACTTTTTAACAAAAAATTAAACCGCCGAAAATTTTAAAAAGCAAAAAATAATATACCTTTTTTATTTAACCTTAATAACAAAGTTCTTAAACTAATGCAAGTATACCTAAGTCATTTTGAGTCGGCGCCAAACAATTAATGAACAATAAATTTAAAGAAATAACCAAATGAAATTAACAATGCAACGTGAAATCTTCAGCGACAAACATTAACATTCCAAAAAATGTGCTCTCCGTACGACCACTCGCACACATTGTGTATCGCTATCTCGCTGTGTATTGCTGTCTCGCTGACGTTAACTTCGTGAACGCTCGGCATTTTCCAGCGAAGGTGCGTGTCGCGCCGCGCCGCCGCCGCGCCGCCGCCGTACATCACACTTTACTAAATTAATTAATTTGCTTGTTTGGCGCCCACTCAAAATGACTTAGGTATACTTACATTGGTTTAAGAACTTTGTTATTAAGGTTAAATAAAAAAGGTATATTATTTTTTGCTTTTTAAAATTTTCGGCGGTTTAATTTTTTGTTAAAAAGTTTTTTATCTTATCAATTTAAAAAACACTAGCATCAGCTTACCTATGTTTTCTTTCATTTCTGAGGCATTTTATATATTTGTAAAAACCGGCCAAGTGCGAGTCGGACTCGCGCACGAAGGGTTCCGTACCATTATCTATAAAAACGGCAATAAATCACGTTTGTTGTATGGGAGCCCCCTTAAATAATTATTTTATTGTGTTTTTTAGTATTTGTTGTTATAGTGGCAATATAAATACATCATCTGTGAAAATTTCCACTCTCTAACTATCACGGTTCATGAGATACAGCCTGGTGACAGACGGACGGACGGACGGACAGCGAAGTCACAGCAATAGGGTTCCCGTTTTAACCTTTGGGTATTGAACCCTAAAAAAAATTAAATCTAATTACTTGCATGTTTGGTATATTTCAAAAACACAGAAATGGGAGGGAAATGAACGAAAAAACGAATAAATTTCACCAAGTATAAACAATATCTCGTCGACGTATCTATTCAATATTCCATTGCAATATCCGCTATAGTAAACATAACGTCCTCATCAGGCTTAGCCGGCCTTATCAAAGCATTTCCAACATTTCCGAACTTCAAAGACATCGCGCAGCCGCGATCGTGCCGAGATACGGACGCGGACGTCGTCGGTTTCCGAACGAGCTCTTATCGCCACTTCCCCGGCCCTCGCAATTTCCTTTATCTGTGGTTACTGCACAGATAAAATATTACCCGCTTCTTGCTTGAATTGGGGTTGCTCGTAAAAAAAAAATACGTGACAAGGGAAATATGACATGAAAACGTATTTTGTTTTAATGCATATGATGGAAATAATAATGCCAGATAATATGCTAAGTACATCTCGGTCTCTCGTTAGACAAGTCACAAGGCTGAATAGCGAAAAGTAAATGAAATGAATACATTTTGACTATAGTATGCCCACATACAAAGTAACATATTATCGCATAGTTTCTACCATAAAGAATCCCGTTATTCTTTTTAAACTGTCGACGGATATAAAAGGGTTCATCAAATTCAATTATTATTTTATTTGTTGTCATTAATTCGTTACTCACAGCCCATTCGCAACCCAATAATCCAGTTGTCCGCATCAACCACTTTGTATTTCAGCGTATTTTTTTTATTCTCGCTGTTGTTCGCTAATTCATCATTCTGTAAACGCACAAATGGTGTTACCACAAACAAAAGCTTGTTATTATCCCGTTTATAATTGGAATTGACGCGGTTTTTACTCTGTGTTGCTTACGTGCCATGTTCTGCGCGTTCGTACTAAACATTGTGACCTCCGCATGTTTTCTGCTATCCTGGTAAGCAGTTTTAATAATTTCGTATTCTTGTGTACCTTTTGCACAGCGGTCATAACATTTACAAAGCGTGTTGGTAAAATTAACTGCATGATAAAGGATATAAAAAAACAAATACAATATTACCAGAATGTTACTCTACAGATACGGCTCGACCTCCGTCAAACAAAACCTCTGCAAACTTATGGTAAACTACCATCACATTTTAGTAATATATTGTATTGTTAAGCCATTGTAATTATTGGTCAACAATCTCTAGCAATTTGAGGGTAATTTTTTTCAATATTTTTACCATTTTGGCGCGTAGTTTATAGATCTTACGTAAATTAAAGGTATCTAACACATTACATAACGTCGTCTTAATAATGTGGGTAGTTTATTATTTTAGACATTCCAAAAACATTTATCTTTGATAGCGGAGCGTCGAGTTCCATGCACGCAGAAATCTCCGCCACGCGCTCCACTTGGTTTCAAGACGTATCCTCACGGAAACACGCCGGGCTCCGACTCGCGTTTGACTATCTCTTCTTAAGCTATGTTAGCCTGGTATTTTATATGCCAATCCTCCTTTTGTAGACATTTCAGAATAAAGTACATGAAATACTTTCGTACAATCCAGGGATAAGATGTTGAGTTTGTTTATGCACATTTTGCCATTGATAAATCTGTAAAATGATACTCACAAAGTAGACCATTTCCATGTGGAGAGCAAAACTTCTAAGTTTATATCGCGTAGGTACCTACTACAACCAGTGTTTATTGAAAGTCTTACATCTGTACCTAGCTATTGTGTGATTGGACGCCTATATTCAAGGCTGTCTAGCCCTTTGGACTATTTCTAGTAGATAATATTTTCCCGTAATTATTTGAAATTTACAAATACCTGTTAAGGTTAAGTACATTTTAATATATTTAGTAGTCCTTAGGTAATTGAGCCATAATTATAGTTGTAATTATAATAGTTTTAAACGAAGCTTATTGGATTTCGGATATTGTGTCAGGTTCCTACTTTACACGAGATTTTTCATTCGTTCTTTGAACTAATTAGGCCATTTTCTACTTTAAATTGCTGGCCCGAAAACACTGTTTACAATTCCTCGCTCCCGGAAGATCAATGACGCATATTGATACATAAACAAACCAAGCGATGCATCGTTCCATTTTATTGTAACTGTTCCGAGAATTGATACGTCTAGTGTATAAATAGGTCCATTAGTGCGTAACCTGGATAGATACACGGCAGAAGGAAATAGGTACTCATAGAAAGGTCGATCGGCGAATCAGTGCATGGGAAATACCCATCTTGGTTGAATATAGAACGGTCCCTGAAGGATTATTTTTGTCTTGAGGAAAACGACAGATTCTGTTGACATCTAGAACGTAAATTGCAACATTCGGCTCATCGTTCATACTCGCCTTTATCGGCCTTTATATTAAGTAGATAATCCCTTGATATATGCGAGACGACGTAGGATGATATCTCCGAGAATTGATATTCGATATATCTTGTCATTTGTCGCGTCGAATCATGACGTCATCACGTCATCAAGGAACGACAGTGTTAACGATGTCACTGCGAATAGCTTTCGACACGACAAATGTATCGATATATCGATTATCGACTCTCGGTTTTCGCCTTACTTAATTTTTTTTCCTTAATAACATGAGAGAAATGAAATGTCATAAATTAAAATCAAAATCTTTTAGAGGTTATTCCTTAAATTACAAAGAAAATCCTAAGAACAAAAACAAAATTTCATCGTCCATATTTATCACGTTCATAACCCATTTTCATTGATAATGTGTATTTATTGAATTTGTCCTTGTATTAATTACTTAACATTGAAACACCCGCTCCAGTCGCAGCTGCAGTAATTCCTCATCTTATTTCACTAAAATTTCATCATTTAAGTAATTTCCTAACAAAAACAAGAAGAATAACTTTTGAAGGTATAATGGGTGACATTAGAGACCTTAGCACCACCTAAAGTATTGCTGTTTCAATACAACTGTCAATTATTGACAGATTTTATACTAAGTTAATTCGCCAGAGAACTAAAGTTATCGACATAGCTCAATGGATTAGCAAACTGAAGTGGCAGTGGGCCGGTCATATCTGCCGCAGGACTGACAACCGTTGGGGTAGACTTGTCCTAGAGTGGAGACCGCGAATCGGCAAACGTAGTGTAGGACGTCCTGTGACTAGGTGGAGCGACGATATACGTAAAGCGGTGGGCAGTAAATGGAAAAGAAGAGAAGAAAATCGGGCTCAGTGACGCATATTAGGAGAGGCCTACGTCCAGCAGTGGACTGACACCGGCTGATGATGATGATTAAACAGTTACTATTGAAACAACAATACTTCAAGAGGTGTTGGTAAGGGGACAGGTGCTGTTAGTATCGTTATAGCGAGTAACATCTATCTTCGGTGTCAAGTGTTATGTTTGCCAGTTGCGATCAAAACAAACAAGCCATTCGAGTCCATCAATCAGGCCGCTAGACTGGATGTGGGCCGCTCCTCGCTCGCGTCCATTATTTTTAATCATTCATAACCTTTCACGTGTTTTCAGGCCTCATATTTTATTAGTCTGGCGAGTAAGTCAAGCCAAGTACCGTGGTGGGTCGCTCTGATTTATTAATTAATGATTTTCCTGTAGGTCTACTAAATTTGGAGTAATTTCAATTTTGTTAAAGTACAAATTCAACGGATTTTAACTAAAAACTAGAATTTGGTTTCTTGCTAGTATTTTCACGGTGTTCTGTCTTCATTGTAGCATTTGTAGCTATCAACTCAGTGTTGATGTGAATTAATAATTACTTTCAGAAAAGGTGCATCGTCCCCTATGTTTAAATATTAAAAACCAACTAGTTACTATTACAAAGAGGGAACTTTTCCTAGCATTTGACAGTTTCGTGCAATTTTGTGTGTGAGTTTAACATCTAATGTCCATCATATTATTTATGTCAAGACGTATAAGACTATACAGCGATGATATCGATGAGAGCAATTTCAGTCATTTTTTTACGCATTTCTGACACATTTCAGTATCTATACTTTCTAATATTATTGTTATAAGGACAAGACATGCGTTACAATTAATTTCAGAGTTGCTTTCTCTGTTACCTGTATGGTATCACGCGGAGAGGCGTCCTGCCGTCTGCGCGCGCTGCTATTTCAGGCGCGGTACCTAAACACGTGTTTACATTTCACGAACGATTTATTATGAACGAGACGATTGATTATCATTCCGTTGACTACATTTTACAGGTTTAAGAAAAACACATTGTAATGCAAATAACATGTAAATCCTTATTGTAAAAAAGCAACCATGGAGTTTCTTGCCCATTCTTCTCCATAGGAATTGCATTCCGAATGGGTGGTAGAGATACTATTAATACTATTTATTTTTTACTAACGATTCATAAGTGCCTGTATTGGTTTACATGAATAAAAAAATCTGATTCTGATTCATCGGGTTATATTGGGAAAAACAGGATTTCTGCCCCAAAAATATATACATAAACTATATAAGTAAAAATCACTTACTGCTCTACAAGCATGCCGATTACAGCTTATTGTTAATAAATAATGTTTTTTTATGATTTTCACGGACTCTACCTAGTCTGATATACAGCCAATGACAAATTCTACTACGCCTAAAGAACAATAAGAATATTCAGGCTGCGACTGAATAGTCGCAAATACTGAATTATACAAACAATAACAGTACCGGTATATTATTTATACAAACAATATTACATGTCAGATAAATAATTTGATTTTTCAGCAAAATTCTATATTCTGTTGATATTAAGCAAATATGTTGACGGAATCACATCGTTACGGATGTTACTTGATTGCTCTTTACGACTCGAAGCTTGGAGTGGAATGTTTGTGTACAAACAAATAGGAATTTTAACTTTCATGTTTTATTAACGTGGAAATAAGTACCGGTACTCGCTACAATATATACTTTTCTATGTACCTACAGATTCGCGAACACTTTGCACAAATTTAGTCAATTTTTTTAAGCTCATTAGAGGGGTTTTGTAGGTACAAACTCAACCAAAAGTCGTCGGATGTTTTTCGAAATACTTCGTAGGGTCTTTGCCATTCTTCCAGAGTGCATTATAAATGTAAATAAGGAGTGATTTCGATTTAAGCTCACGCTCCGTAAAGTAAATTTAAAGATGTATTTTATGGAGAATAAGACTAATTCGTTCTTCGTTTTGTTTATTAAAAACCTGCGCAGATTTCCTTTGTTTATTATATTCAAGCTAGCGTAAATTGTAATTAAATGTAGATAATTAATTATATTGTTTAGAATAGACTTGATATAAACCAGTGTACATTATTGCGTCAGTGTCCTGCAGAGCACAAGGAGGCTTGGAAACCTTTATCTGACACATTAATAAATAGTCGCCGTCGAACAAAGCAGTGAGATGTTGATTATCAAGTCTGTTCACTGTCGGCACGGGCACGGGTCGACGGTCACTCCGCGAGGCGGGCGGCGTGCGGCTACCCGCGCCTGCGGCCGACACGCCTCGCAACCGCACCGCGGCGCGCGGCGCGTGCGCTTCCGATGCGTGGCGACCCCCACTCACCCGTGCCCGTGCTTGCAGGATGCACGCGGTGGGCCTGCACTCTGCGCTCGCCATCCGCCGCGAGCGCAAGCGCCGCGCCGAGCAGCAGCGGGCGCGCGAACGCCGGTACTCGCTGCAGTCCTCAGAGTCCGGGGTCACCTCCCCCCACTGCTCCACTGGCAGCCTAGAGAGACGCCGCTACCGAAAGTCCAGAGCCACCGACAATGAGGTCGTCTCCTCCGTCGGCATGCTCCACCTCGGAGTCATGTTCCTCGTGCTCGGCCTGTTTCTGATCGCGTCCGGCTGGCTGCCCGACGACGTCACGTCCTGGAGCAGCGTCGGTTCGGTCAGCTGGTTCAACGAGCTGGTTTGCTCGGGGCTGTTCGCGCTCGCGATCGGCATATTCTTGATCGCGTTGCACAAGTATTTGACGAAGAGCGAAGAGGACGCGTTGGAGGATTACGTCCAGAGGCAGCTGACGAGGTCTCGGTCCGGGCACAGGTTGGAGAGGGACGCGGAGACCGGAGGCATGCGGACGAAGGGGGCTCGCAGGGCGCGAGCAACTGAGGTGCTCCCGGAGCCCGTCACCGAGACGTACACGGAACCGCCGCCGGACAGGGCGCACGGGTTTGTCAACGCACTCGCTTTGAACGGCGACGTGATGAGAGAGCTGCCGTTAGAGCAGATAGCCGAGGAGGAGATCTCGGTGACGTCGGAGGCGGACAGACGGCTGGGCAAGTTCAACAAGGACACTTACTCATCGCCTTCGGTGGCGCCCAGCCTCAGCCCCGGCTCGCCCTCGGACACGCGGGAGCTGCTGGCCGACGGACGGTACATGATCATGTCACGGATGTGAGCGGGATAAAACTACCTCTTAGTTCCGAACTTCATATTTTAATCTTGAAACTACAACAATCCGTATTCCACAAAGTCTGATAACATTGCACAGATCTAGCCACTTTCTAAGCAATATAATTCGCAAAGCGATGCAAATGTGACGACCGCGCACAGGCCATTCCATCCAAATACATTAGGCAACTTATGCAGCCATCCCCCTAATGTCAACGTTCGGAACCAGAGAATTATTGAAAATTGGCCTCTCAGCCGAGGATAGCAAAATGAACTCTCTACTTATTGTGATTTAAATCATATTTCTATGTACCGCTAGTTATTTTGTATCTATCCAGCTATTCGCTTCGATGTTGACATTTAGTTGGTAATCAGGGAATGCTACTCTGTTTTATATTTTAACAGACGGACCAACTCTTTGGTAGTTTTTAGCGGTAAGTTGTGATGTGAGCCATCTTATAACTGCATTCGTAAACAAATATTGACATGAGAATCGTTTTCAAGATAAATATCACGTGACTTGTGACTTTGTTTACTTTAAAACGTAAATGGCGCTGAAATATCCCTAGTAAACTGAGAATGAGTTATTTAATTCTTTAATAAACTAATTAATGATGAGTAGGGGTTGAAATACATCCGCTATTCCTTGTTATTTATAGTTACTTTTTATAGAATTTGCTATTGTTGGTTAATTAATTGATAATGGCAAAATATATCCAGTAGGCTCAGCGTGATCGCGGAGAACATACATTTTATCTCTTCCAACTGTCAGATTGGTCGACAAAGTGACGTCACATCCAACCATGCCCTGTAGCATGACGTCGTAGACATAAGTTTTATCTATTTCATCTATCAGAATCGTCGAGAAAATGACATCACACCGGGGCCATGTCCAGTACAAAAAACTCGAAGTGACGTCATTTTCTCGACAAATCTGACAGTTGGAAGAGATAACTTGTCTACGCGGTGCTGTCTACAGTGTCACCGTGTTGAGTATTTACTGACTGCAGTTAAAAAGTGGTAGCATTGTGTATATTTAATTATTAAAAATTGGAATTCCGTATGTATTGGCTTGAGACTGATCTTTATATACTGTACTTACACCTTATATTATTACGATTTATATGAAATATTCAATCGTTTGTTTATCATCTACTTACTGTTGTTATATATGAAAGCGAGTCAGATAGTGATTCATATTATGTTCATATTATAACTGTTAAGAAAGAAAATGGTTAAGTGCGTAAATCTCGCCAAATCTTAAAAAAAATCACTAAGCAAAAATCAGTGATAGTAGTTTATTTTGTAATAATACAAATTCAAGACACGGCAAAGTCGAGATTTTTCATGTATTTAAATAATCTACATTATATTTTATCTCCTTTCCAGTTTTTACGTGAAACCAAATAATAAGTTTTCGGAGTTTTATCCGTCTCGTTTGCATAAATAACAATAAAGAATTTACCTAAAATGAAAATAATAGTCTACTTTTAACTTGGTCGCAATAGCAAATCTGTGCCAAATACATTGTGGCAACGGTTTTTTTAAATTGAGGATTATGTTAGCATTAATGAAACTGTATTTTTTCTTAAAACTGGTACGTATTGAAATGCTTGCAAAGACATTCCTCTTCTTCTGGGCATTCAAGTAAAAAGACAAAAATCGTCCCGATTTTAAGAGAAAAATTGTATTTTCTTTTACGAAATATTATTTTTATTTTTGAGGCTGTGAAATAATTTCCATGTCAAATTATATGAATATGTATACTACATTAATAATTATAATAAACCATTGATATTAATATTAAGCTTACACACACGAGCTTAGCTTCACAATGCTCAAATTTTGAATTATTAGGTTTACACCCCTCTCGATTTCTTCTCTCCTAGTACTTTCCCTTCAAAGTTATTAAATGAAATTGATATTGGCACTTTGGTCTATACGAAATATTCTAAATACCTTCTTTAAAAGCCCTTTCAAGTGTTTTATAAATTACTTAACTACCAATATCAAGTTCGTTTAAAAAGTTTTTTCGCTCTCTCCCTATTAACGGGTATCAGAATACCTACTTATATTTTCTAACTATAAGTGCTGTCTATAAAACATTGCCTTATTAAATAATTCACGAGTTATGTACCTATATTTGTAATAGCACAATTTTTTCGGTAAATTTTAATAAATATAGGAATTTAAATAAGGATTTTATGAGAAAATACTGGAAAATGCTTAAACTTTGAATACAGATCGGAGTTTGAATACAAGTTGGGAGAACGTGCTAAGTTCAAAAAGGTAATTTTTCGAATATACCGTGTATTCAGAAAAAAACATGTTCAAATCAATTTTATATGAAATTGTACAGAAGGTTCCTTTCAGTATTTTCTTAGTAAATATAATAATAATAGTACTTAGTGAATTTTGTATTCTGTCGCCTAAATGTCTAGAACATGCTAGCTTACGTGTTATAAAATAAGTGTTCATCCATACTAAATCGAACACTGGACCTTGTGCATGTTTACTTTATAATTTATAAACAGAAGATATTGTTAACAGTATTATTTTATATAAAAAACATACATTTACTTTTTTATAAGAAAAGTCATTGAAACAATTTTCTCATAGGTTTGTATTAAACTTTTCAAATCCCATTTTATTACACTATGGTGTTTTAAGATACTTGTATTGAATTACTACTAAAATTACTTTATTTATATACAGGCTGTATTAGAAGCCCATAATAATATTTTAGGTATTGGTGTACAATAAAGAGTTTTCTATATCTATCTAATATGCAGATGCTTAGTGAAGGCAGACTCTAACTATTACAGTTTCTGAGTTACAGACCTTTGAGTATTTGTCAAAAGGGGGCACACCTTTAATACTATTTACCAATTTAAACTAGATCTGGGATCCATCCACCATCTTTACCACTGTCATCATCCATTTTTATTTATAATGTGTATTTATTGAATTTGCCCTTGCTATTAATTACTTGACACTGGCTGAAATACCCGCTAAACGCAGGTGGAGCCATTCCTCATCTTAAAATATCATTTCACTCATTTCGAAAAAAAATAATGATGAAACTAGATCTACCAGATACTAATATTAATACTCACAAAATTTCGCTTAGCAGTTAGGATTCGAAATGTAACAAGATTTAAAAATTGGCGGCGAAACAAGAATTGAAAAATCATGTTCGAATTTCGTTAGCTGGTAGAGCTACTATTTTTACTATTTATTGACGATTCATAAGTGCCTGTATTGGTTTATATGAATAAAAAATATTCTGATTCTGATTCTGGTTGACATTTTATACCATTCAGTTGTACACCCAATAAGTTAAGTATTATTTTGGACTTCTGTTAAACCCTGTATAGAACCATAGATTACTATCCTCGATTGCACAATGGTAGCGCAAAATAGTTATAGTGTTTGCACGTTCATTATGAAAGTTCTTGTGCCTATACTTTTATATCTAGGTATTTTTGATAGGATAACTCTATCGATACATTCGCCAGTAAGTGTCACGTGTATATACTTCATGCGTAACATTATTCCAATATCTTGTATATTCTGAAAAACGCCAATTTATTTACGAAAAAAAAAAACGAAAATTCAAAATAAAAGACAAAAACAGTGTGGTTACAAACTCGCTTCGTGATAAATACGCCTCATCGGCTGCCCCGTGAACGAATACAAAGTAATAATGTGTAAATGTATGAAAAACATGAAAAAAGAGCTTCGCCTGAAGCTTGGCTACTTTAAGCTAGGGAAATACAGCAAAGTACATTCCTATAATGTGATTATCTGAAACTCTAGTTCATAAATCGTAGTGTTTTGTTCTCATATAAAATGTTTTGGTGTCGTGTGAAGCTCAAAACGTGTTTGTTGTGATTTTTTTTGTAGCTCCGGGCACACTGAGGCGTCAAGACGCGCGCGACAAAATGTATGCCTATACCGAAACGAACTGTAAGAACTCATAGATATAGGTCATTCTTTAATGAAATGTCATTGACAGCGCGAGTGAAAATCTTTAAGTATGTTTTCAATATCGTAATAAAAAAAAAAAAAATCGCGTAGGCCAAAAAGCACTTACAAATAGTCAGATTCTACCACCGGTTCGGAATGCTGCTTCCACTGAGAAGAGCCGGTAAGAAACTCAATGGTTACTCTTTTTAAAATGATAAATTGCGAGTAATACATTCTCAGGAGCAGCAATGCCATGTGAGCAGACAGCACCTTTGCCACAATACTAGAGAAAAATTATACTCACGGCAGTCTAATATTAAATACAAATATAGTCTTTACGCTTAGGAAGCTAGTACAGTAAGGTGCGTCTACTCCCATTTACAATGAAGGGATTATTCTAAAACACAGATGGTTATAGAAATAATTGCTTTGGTATGATGCTTTCAAAGTTATTAAGAGGAAAATGGTTGGACCTTTATCTTTACTCAAAGATTGTTTTAGTATTTGCTATTTAGACGCACGCGTTTGAACGCCCCAGTGTGCCCGGTGCTTTACGCGATTTCGGTGTCGTGGAGAGATTTTTTATGAACGCTTTTGCGCATTTTTTAAAATAAAACTATACACTTATAATGCACTCAACGTATTTAAAAATCTTTGAAAATACGCGTGATTTGTAATCCCATACGGTTTGGAATATTTATTTATCTACAAACCCGTATCCGTCAGCAATACATAGAATATAATTAAAATATTTTATATACTGTTACAATACTTAATTGTGTCTTATAAACATTTATACATTGTCATAGAGTCTGATGTTTCACCAATTATAATATTTTTTATTAGAAAATAAATAACAAGCAATATTCCAAAATCCATTCCAATATTAGTAGGAAAAATAACAGTAAAATATTAAATAGACTACATTACATAATTACTTCCAAAGGAATTTAACTATCTTCCGCTATTTCGTATCACTCTAGTCAACCAAATGAATGGTGTTTTGTAATTTCAATAGATTTTTTCTGTAATTTTATTGTACTTTTTTGTATATATGATATAAAGATCCATCGCGTGGGGAAACGTTAAGCTTACGACCTCAACATTAATAATTTACGATCTCATTTAAGTAACGGAACTGGTAATATAAAATACAAAAGTGAATTTATGGCGATTGTACCTAACAAAATTAAATTAGTAATAAAATGTATGAGTTACGGCGTTGTACGTTCTCCCTCGCGGCGGAGCATAGGAATTTTATCTCGATTCACGAATCATTCCACATTTGTTTCACTTTATTACACATTTATTATTAATAAAGTAATTATTATGAAGAGTTGAAGTATTTTAATGTTGCCAAATAGCCCAGTAGTTAGACGGGTTGCCTGCTTACCGAGAGTTTCCGAGTTCGATTAGAGGAAAGAGACCATTAAACTATTTGCGTGATCCCACCTAGCACAAGCATTTTAGGTTAGTTAGAGGGGTTACTGGGGCTACTAGTGATGTGATATTCTCACATTGATAGTAATCGTAGAAAAACAAATTAAAATCCTTTGAGCCTCCTTCAAACTAGGGCGTGGATGCAATTTTTTTTTGCCAATAGCAAAACGTACTCTGTGTCAATATGCATAAAGTTTGAATTTCTGTGGTAAAAGCCACGGCTTAGCGCGTCCCAATTCTAATTCTAGAATGAACTTTTTCTATAAGTTAAAACAGTTTGTTTTGGTACTGGCAAAAGACGCGCGAACGTTGACGCCCCAGTGAGGCCTTTAAGCGCAAAACCTTGAGACTTCCAGATTATGATTATGGCTAACAGACAGGACAGTCACGGAATGTAGAAAGTCTCGCTTTCTTTTGCTTCTAATTTTACGAAATGAATGAAATTGAATGGAATAAGATGAGGAATGTCTGCATCTTAGTGGGCACGGGGTTTTATGTCTGGGTTGGTAATGTGGTGGGCGGACAGCACGTTACATAGGACAGGCTATTAAACCCCAATTTCCTGCACACAATGGCCAGTGGGCTCCTGACGTGGACAGAGACAGGTTCGCTACTGAACGATCGTCCGCCGACCGTAATCACACAACGTTCTGAAACTGTAGGTATTGTACGTTTTATTGACATAGACGTATAAGAGGAAGAACTTGGTGAACGCAAACCTGTACCCTTATGACGAACGTGTAAACATACTATCATATCATACATACTACAATCTGACAGACTGGACAGTTGAAACAGGTAAAAATATTTTTTTAACAAAAAACCGACTTTTCACGGTTTTCACGCTTTGTAGTGTCAATGATCGTTGGAAATATGCAATTATTTTCACCTCATAACAACCTTAAAAAAGTAAATATTTACAGCCAAAAAAAATCCCTTGCTTTTAATTACTTGACACCGGCTGAAATACCCGCTATATGCAAATGGAGCCATTCCCCATCTTGTTCCATTAAATATATTCATTTCATTCATTTAGTAAAAAAATGTAGGAAAGAAGAACTTATCCTATGAGTCAGTCAGCTTTAATTTGACAGTTTTTAATTTAAAAAAAATAATGAATGAATGATGAAAATGGGAGATAAAGATGGCTGATGACTCCCTTAAAATCAATGTGTTCGACATTAATGATCTCATAAACAATAATTATTGTATCAAGATTACTTCTCGACAACGATACGTTGACGTTATAAAATAGTGCACGAGGTACTTGTTAATGAAATTACTTATTATTCAATTTAAAACTGCTACTTACTGACCAGTGGCGGTTTAATTCCCAATTACCTCAGTTTTACAGGAATTTGTTTACCTATTTAGTATTTATTAACCTCTCATAAGGCGTATACGACGTTAAATCACGCAATACACCCATTTAACTCACTAAGTGTTTACAACAAACACATGAATGACGAAAATAGACGCAGTGTAAAGCACACGGGGCCCGTATTGTTTTCTCCAATAGTAGAACTAGTGTAGTTCTCAACTTATACGTCCAATACTATACAATGTGTTTCAGAAGTCCGAAATAATACTTTGACGTTTGCATCAGTATCGGATATGCAACCGAAATTTGGTCGTAATTCGACTGACTTTTCAAATTTTTTTATAACTGGTAATATCGCAAGTCCTATGTAAAATTTGCATGTTCAGCTTTGGGAATAATAGTAGCCGCGCCTCATAAGTGTAGATTACCCTGCTGAATAGGGTTTTGGATGTACCTAAACACCAGAACACGATACACGATACCCTGGTGTTGCAGGTGTCCATGGGCGGCGTTGATCACTTACCATCAGGTGAAACGTCTGCTCGTTTGTCTCCCTATCTCATAAAAAAAAAACCTATGACAAATATTGAAAGGTCCATAAGTCAGAAACTATGATAGTAAGGTATAATCTGTCTTCGCTAAGTATCCACATTTCAGCTACCATATATGTAACCAAAATATTATTTCGCACTTCTGATAGACACTGTATAAGGAACTGCTCTATAGTCGGGAGTCTTTTATCACAGAAATTCAATACTTATGGGTATTTATACTGAGGTCGTTTTGGAATTGACACAAGTAATCTTAAATTATTTTTAAAAAGGTGATTTAAAAAAAACATGTTTATTGAGTTTCTTGCCTTATTTAAATTGAGATTATAATGCACACGGCGAAATTTGAGTGCACTACAGGGCGCCCGTGCTTACCCCTTCGCTAAATACAAGCATGATTGTTTTTACTTTTTTCTAATTTTGTGTACGCAAGACATTTTTGGAGCTAGACGACCAGTTTCACGGTTCCAAATATAAAAGAAAAATGTATTCATAACTACTTAATACATAGTTTATTTTTCAGGTAAACTTGGGAAACATGTGAGATATATTTTAGTTCCATATTCCGCACTAGATGTCGCTACTACAATTTTAGCGCGCGGTATGGTTTCATTCACCCTCTTTATACAGTAACCGAACGAAACGTTAAATCGTTTGACAAACAGACACTTCAGCGTCTTTTAAAACTAGCTTTGCCCGCGGTTTTCGACCGCGTATTTTTGAATTCGTTTTTAGCAAGTCATTGCTGACAACGATAATAATATATTACCATTTACCACTTACTTACTTACTCATGCTTGCTCGCAATTAGCATGGGGCATGGATGGCAAACGTTCAGTTCAGAATCTGAACTGAACGTTTGCCATCCATGCTTCTGAACTTCAGAATAGAATAGGGATGTGACATTTGGTGTAAATAATCGATTTTACTTTTTACAATAATAATCGATTTGAATAAATGATTCGAAAGATAAATGCACAAGTTTTTAAGAAGTACTCAATTGGACTCATATTTAGTCCGATTAAACGTTAAGAAGTAAGAACGGGTTAACTAAGAACGAATTATTATACCAGAGTTTTCTACGTAACTAGAGAAAGTAATATCTCCTACTCTACTAAAATGGTTAAAAGAGTTAAGACACGTGACCTAATTGCTTTTGACTTGATAAATATACTTGTAGTCGAGCACTGCTAAACAATGCCAAAAGAAATTTCCAATCGATTGAAATCTACGTCCTTCGATAGACGCTTCTAGAACATTATGATCGTCGTAAAAGCTAAATAATTTGTTTTATAAGGTACTCACGCATTTAGTACGTCCGCCGTAAAGTAACCAAAAAGATTTTTATTCATGTGGATTTGTCTTTTACAGATATGCTCCAGTCTTTATTGCAGCCTAGGGACAATCAGCGACGTAAGTTGAACACATATTACGAACTCTGTGTCAATATTCATAAAGATTAAATTTGTTTCCTAGACGCCACGCCGCCCGCCACGATTCAAAATTCGCTCGCTCTGTCAGTGTCATTTCGTTGTAGAATGAACTCTGTCTGTGCATTAATACAGTTCGTTTTGTTGTGCCAAAAATATTGACACGCGGGTGTTGATGAAATTGTACGATACTAACAAGGGTATCAGAAAATTGGTGTTCTAATCTCATTAAGATTTTTCTTGTGATTCTTTTTACATGCTGATGACGATGGTCCCATCGTACTGATGCTGCTTGAAGCGTCTTTAAGCCCATACAAAAACGAACTGTATTAACACATGGAGAAAGCATATTTTTCAATAAAATGTCATCGAGGACGCGAGCAAGTTTTGACGCGTGGTCGCGTGCCTTATCCACAGAAATTTAATCTTTATGTATACCAACACATAGTACTTTTTTTTAAAGTCAAGTTAATTCGCTCACCCTAGTGGATAACCCACTGCTAGCTCTATTTTGATATAGTGATTGTAATGAAATTTGATAGTTTAAGAGTTGATTACAAAGGCTTCGTAATTCTACAGTCGCGATTATTGTAAGGTCTATATTCTGCCTCTTGTTGCTGTCCCCAGCTGAATGGATAAAGCTTTTCATAACTGGTCAGCCACTTTTTCAGGTTCTTTTTTTTTTAATTATAAAACTATTTACGTAACAGTAATTCCTAACATTAGATAGCCCACAAGTTGCCAGACTCGTAATTGGTTAAGTACGGTAGGTTTATCTATATTTTTATCTATCTTCAAGAAACGAGCCTACTCATTCCTTAAAGGCCGGCAACGCACTTGCGATGCCCCTGGTGTTGCAGGTGTTCATGGGCGGCGTTGATCACTTACCATCAGGAGAAACGTCTGCTAGTTTGCCTCCCTATCTCATAAAAAAAAATGCAAATAATATGTTCACGAAACACGACAGCGGGATAAACTATCAACTTGAAACAATCAAAACCTAGATTAGGAGCATAGTGGATTGTGCTGAGACGTAATAATTTGTTACGAATATGAAAAATCGAAGCCATAGAAAATTATAAACATCTGAAGTAAATTGCCGAAATAACCGGTAGGGACTTCATTTGTATTGATCTGGATACAGATGTAGATGGAAACACCCATAAACCGATAGACCTGGGCCCCAAGTCCCCTGACATTAGTGTCAGGGGAGCAATAGCGCTGTGGAGTTGCTATGACAACATATTTTATCAATGGTAGGTAGAATATGAGTAGTGGCTTCAAGGTGGCAATGTTTAATGTCTACACTGGTAATATTTTAGCTTACTTACTTACTATAGCCCTTTTAACTTCCCACTGCTGGGCACGGGCCACCGTACAATGCGAGGTGGATTCAGGCCACCAAGCTGGCCCAGTGCGGATCGTCGGCCTTCACACATCTATCGAAAACTAGTCAAATTCCCTTAGACGCGGAAGTTCCCTCACGATGTTTCCTTCACCGTTTCTTATCAAGTGACAATCTTGATGATATTCACATGAAACCCAGAGGTGCTAGCCAGGGTTTGAACTGCACACTTTGATTTCAAAGATTGCATTGTTAAAAAATGCTGTTTTCATGCCTTAAAAAATTAAGTCATAGCAACTCCACAATGGTCTTGTCTAGGTGCATGTACTAGGCGTGCAGGAAGAGATTGAGAATCTCTTTCTCTCTGTAGCGAAAATGATCGGTGCAATGCCAGCAGTGGCGGTGCGCCACGAGCGGCGCCGCGTGGAGAAGCGCAGCGGCGGAGGGCGGCGCCCCTCGCAGCTGCCGTTGAACATCGGCCGCCCGCCCGACGCGGAGGCCACGCCTTCCCCGGATCATCATCGCCTGAGGAATGAGCTGTATAAGTGCGCAAAGGTAAGTCAAATGCTAATTAATTGATTCAAGCGTTACTAAGGCGGGAATCGCAGCCCAGACCAGAAAGGTAGAACCTATGGCTATAGAAGTTATGGGTGAGACAAGAGTAATAATTATAAATAATATCTCCAGCCTTTAGATGTTATAATGACCTTAATACAGCTACAAAACTGAACTATACGGCATCATAAATGTTAAACAGTCCCGAGGTAATTTGTCATAATCTCAGACATGTCCTATCGTGTCCACAGGTAGCATTTCTTCACGCAGTGGTCGGAGCTCTGCTGCTTGGCATCGTGGTATTGGTGGTCGGGCTGGTTCAGCTCTCGCCAGGAGCTGAGGCCGCCCATCATCGTTACTACTTCATCGGGACTGGCGCTGCGCTCACGGGAGCTGGTATCGTGGGAGCCGTGCTTAGGTGTGTTTTGTACGATATACTAGCTAGAGTAACATAAAAGTCAAGTTCTTCGAATAACTAATAACGCTTTACGGTAAACATTTAAGGGTTGCTTATGTGGTGGGTGGATTTCTTTGCTGCGATGAATTAAGTTGTAAGTGGTTTACAGGGAAATCCACGCTTGATTTGTTAATTTCAATTGTTGGAAAGTATTTTATTTGACGAATACTTAATTCGACTAAAATGTATTAAATAGACAGTAGTAATGATGGGATTCATCATTAGTGAAAACTATTATTCTTCATATTCCCCCTCTCCGTCTGTTCTTGAAATTGGGTTCCAAATGATCCAATACAAATTAACCATCTCTCCAGACACGTTGAGGGTCACACCTTGGAACTTTAATTGGACACAATATTTTCAAATCTTTGCTTTATTTTGCTTGTTGTTTAGGTTCTAACATCACCTCATAAATCGAATCCAACAAAAGTATACTGTCTCATTACAAATAAAATATACAATCTTTAGTAAGTAAGTACTTGGAGCTCATAAGTACACCGCAGCTCTCTTTGCTAAATTGAATTCCACAAACATTTCGCCTTGACGTTACGGGGGTATCCACATGGGGCTACTCTATTCACTTAGGTAAATTACAGCGATCACCCTGACCAATTAGCCAAATGGAATACATGCGCGCATTGAAACAATGCTATAAATTCCTATAAATAAAATCTAGCAATTCATTATATTAATTTAAATTCAATTAGGGTTTTCTTGGAGGTATCTTGTTGCCACAGCTCAATAGAGGTCACTGATACCCCTTTCAATGATGTTGTTTGTTGCAACTCCGTATGTCTCTGATGTCCTGCTTCAATCATTTATCAACATGCTTTATACGGCTTAATCTGAAAAAGACAGACGTTTAGATAGGGTACCTACATGATTTTTTTTATCTTTCTTTATCGTATTTCCTATAGCTCTATCTCTATTAATTGGGTATACAATTTGTGTCTGTAATATTCTAAATGATTTCCAGATGTCTGTGCTTGACTTGGTTCGACCGTATGTTCCGTGAAGAAGAAGAGGAGGAGGAACCCGTACCGACCACCCACAAGAACGGAGTCAGCGTGGTCGAGAGCAGCCGCGAGAAGCCAGGCCACGACCACAAGGGACACGACCACAAGGCGCACGACCACAAAGGACATGACCACAAGACTCACGAACACAAGACCCAAGAACACAAGGGGCACGAACACAAGACGCACGATCCTAAGGTCCATGATCACAAATGCCATGAGATAACTGAGCAAAAGCCGAGGCTGAAGTCCCAAGCCAGTGTGGGGCGCGACATAGACCTGATCAAGCAGCCCTCTGCCACCAGCGACATTTAATTTATCATGACCAGTAGCGTATAATGTAAGCGTTGGTGTTGTACCCGTGTCTTTTAGACGTAAGTGGATGGTGCGGCTATAAAATGGCCGGTATGGCTACTCCTAAGAAACTCCCTGAAAATTAAAGAAAAAAAATGTTTTTTCAACTTTCTGGTGACCGTTCGACAGTTGCTCTACCATTATTTCAAAACGTCCACGTTCGCTTCTCGTTAGCGTCTACGCATAGACCCGTGGTAGAGCGTCGGACGGTTGCGTGTCCGATTTTTTTGTTTTTTTATGTGAAATTCCCAGTTAGGTTGTTACTGGGTTACCCTCAGTCCAGTATGGTACCAATAATTTATCAGCAATGCTTGATTTGGGACCACGCTATTCGTGTGATTGAGATTTTTTATTGTTTTTTTTTATTATTGTTCATTAGTAGTGATTAATCAATGATCTAGTCCTAAACACGCTTTTGTAATTCTTATTTCCACTTGAATGGGTAACTTACCTACTTTGGAGAATGTGAGAGGAATGTATTTTTTTATAGATTATATTTTTTTGTTTTGTAAAATGTTCAATGTGATTAATTTCAAGTGTGACTGTATTCGTGGTATGGGTGGGTATTCTGCAAATATTTAAACATTTTTTTTTAATATTTCCATTTTATTTTCACGTAAATATACCTAATGTAATTTGTATCTAGTAAGTACATGTTTGGTATCGTCTCTATATTAATCATCGTCGTTTTTATCTATATGTATGTATACAATATTTTACATATCATTTTAATTAGAACCTATCACTCATTGAATCAATAGAATTACTCACCATTTATTTTGTACATTTCACACATTTTTTTTTACATGTAAATTCTGCGTTTGCTAAATTTATAATTTTAAAATGAATATTTTTGAAAAATTTACAATCTCCACTCAAAATTAAAATTTTAATATATATGTATAAATGTAGTAGAGTTGTTAATTACTTATTTTTGTGTACCCCTATTGAATTAAAATTTCGTACCGAACGCGATCTTTTGAAAATTAAAAGTAATAGTTCTAAAGCCACCGTCCGCACGAGTAGTGTATAACTGCATTGTAATGATAAAATGGAATTTTTAAACTTTATAATAATACTTAACACATGTTTATGGCCATGTACAGTATGTAGTTTTCTCTTATTGCAACACGTTGCAAGGGTAGTATTTTATGCAGTGGCGGCCCAAGGGCGGTGCGAGCGGTACGACCGCACCAGACGCTGTCATTGGGGGGCGCCAAAATCAACTGAAAGGCGACCACCGATAAGTGTCGTAACTCCTCATATCTAGCATCGTGACGCTATTCAACGTCAAGGAGGAGCGTTACAACGAGCGTCGCATCCACGATCCTAGTATTATTCGACACGAATAATCCAATTCTGTATTCAGATTGCCACCACTTTGAGATCTCGCCGCAAAAATTGCAAGGGCCGCCCCTGTTTGTGCATTTCATAATAATATACTCAAATTAACTGCAATATGAGTAACAATAGCTGTTGTGTACACTTGGTGTCGTATATCGATGTTATTAAATATATTAAACACTTACATAGACCAATACATTATCAGGTATTCGTGTAATGTACTTCTACGTAAAGTTAAATTGCAATTATTTGTCGTTAAGGTTCAATAACTTTTTTTTGTTTTCGATTCAATTTTTTTTTTAATGTTTACCATAAGAGACTGAAAAGGTGTTCTGAAAAGGAATTTCTGAGTTATCTCTATCAATGTTTGTTTGCGTACGGAATGACTTCATCATCATGTCGGGGTCCAATATTTGATCCAGAAAAATTATTAGATTTTTTTTCAATTTTTTTTTATGATGCATTTGTTCAATTCATAGCAACGTTGTTATAAAATATTCACATGTCCACTGGTAATCATTGACATCGAATGAGTATACATTTTGTTTAATGAGAAAAAAGTTTAAGTTTTATCTTAATTAGAATTAATTATGAAGACATTGTATGTTGTACTGGTATCAATGTTTATTTTAAGTTGCGGGATCGGCTAGCAAATGTATCTATTATATCTCCACAGCAAGAAGTTCAAGGTTTATGCAGGTTGTATCAGAAGACAAAAATAATACTTTGGTAATACGGTAGCTCATATGTGGATGCTTAGTGAAGACAGTTTATACCTAACTATCAGAGTTTCTGAGTTATAGACCTTTGAATATGTGTCACAGGTAACGTGTTCTGGCCTTTAGGTACATCCATAACTATATTCAGCAGTGTAAACTACACTTATGAGGGGCGACTACCAATATGCACAAAACAGAACATGCAAATTTTAGATAGGACTCGATATATTACGAATTATAGAAATTGACGACGAAAAAGAAGTTAGGAAGATATTATGGTCGAATTTCGATCACATTTTTATACCATTCAGTTGTATACCCGATATTGGTGCAAACTTCAAAGTATTATTTCGGACTTCTGAAATAGCCTGTATAGTAACCACACATAATCCGAATTATATTTAGTAGAATTGATATTAATTCATTCGAGAATAAACAAAACATAGCAATTGCTAGTCGGTCATGCAAAATATTCCATATAATATTTCGTTAATATATTAGATTAAGAACCATTTAGCATTGTTATAATGTAATTGGTAATGTTAGTTTATAATTATATACTTAATTAATTTTTACCCGCATTACGAGCTTTAGCGCAAGATATTTGCTTAAAAAAACGTTGCCAAAGATACATAATTTATTTTATAAACGCTTTATTATAGTTAATGTAAGCATTTGATTGATTCGTAACCGAATTAAAATCGTTGCAGTAGTATATTAAGTATAAATTATGTTGAAGTGTTAGCTGTTCCGTTAAACAAACTGCCGTGCCAAAGTTAACGTGGTCTGACCATAATTATTATGAATTTTATCCGTATTAATACATTTCGTTGATTTTATTTTGTATAAAAAACCTAATAGACTTTCATTTTTATTGAGTTTAAATAAAACAAATATGTATTTATAAAATAGTATTTATTGTTTTCTTATATTTACGCGAACACTATACATTGAAATAAAACTATTTTACACCTCAGTCCCCCCGTGACCATGGTTGCTGTAAAGCAGCCGAAACGTCGGGAAAATAAAATAGTAAATAAACGCGATAAAATCCGTAAAATAGTTTTATTTCAAAATATTATTTATTTTGGAAGAACAAAGGAATAGCTTTAGTTTGTTAAAATAATAAAAATATTGATTGATGCAAAATCAATCATTTACTTAAAAATAATATTCATATAGAATAAAATATCGTTGCCATTTTGATTTCAGAATGCACCATTTATTTATTCCATTGCTATTTAATATTTTATTATAAAATGTATTGTCCATTTATTATTCCAGCCAATAGGTACCTATTTGTATTTACATAAGATTGATAATTAATAATATTTCTGAATTCTCAGCTAGCGTTATTTCCTTTTTTTAATGCTACTCGATCGATGTTTGAATTTTAAATTGTTTTTTTTTTAATTTCTTTGACAACGTGTTGTATCCAAACATTCCGCCAGCTGCTTTGTATGTTCAATTTATCTTATAAACGTATTTAATATTGTGAAACATTAATTAGTTAGTGTTTAGGATAAAACAATGTATTAATACTAACACATTATAATATTATGCAACTAATGTTATCACACGGCGTAATCTGTCCCCGATTGAATCCCTCGCGGGATCCACTCGAGAATCCCGATATCCTTAAATCCCAACCTAAGCTCTATTCACTGTGATAACAAATAATTGTAAGTTTAAAAATTTTAATATAAATAAAAAAAAAACTCTAGAACGTTTGCATAATTTTCTATACTTCCGTCGCCGACGGCAGTTTTTTTCGAATTGACAAAAAAAAATATAAACTTAAAAATAACTATCACAGTGAATACAATCATTACTTTTATTCTGTACCTATCTAATTATTAAGCAAAATAATATGTTTTATTTTCTATAAGTAGAGTATCATTTGAGGTCAGTTTTCTTTTAATAAATATACCAAAACTAGACATTTCTTAAAAACGGAATCCATATTTTTAAACTGGCCTCTTTGAATAAACCTACGTAAAATGAAACAACTCAAAAATGTTGATTTTAATATATATACGAGTATTAGGTATTATTGAAGTTTTTATAATATTGTATTGATATATTTTAATTTTATTACGACTGTGCTGTTTATATCTCATATATTTTATACCGATGTCTCTAAATAAATGTGAACAACAATGGGTGATTTTTTATTTTATCTGTAGGTAGGTAATAAATGATTAAAACATTCTAATCCACCTCCAAAAACTTATATCTTCGCGTTTTGCTTAATATTCTGTAGTTTTGGTGAAGGTACATTAATTATAATAATTAGATTTAACTATAGATTATAGTGAAAAAAGAAACTTGAAATAATGTTCTCTCAGTCTATGGTGGGTGAATTTAATAATCTAGGAGCACCCAGTGACACTGCTTTACATTAAATAGGTAAGTAAACATCTGACTTCCTTAAGTCATTTTAAAGCTATAACTATGTGTGTTCCTACCTAACTACCACTTAACCCTTATAAATAAATTAGGTACTTGATAAATAAAACTATAGTTAGTAGATAACTACTAACTAGATAACTACTAACCTACGCGCAATTTCGAAATATGCATTTTAACCAATAATTTTGGACATCGTATTTTTCCATGATATTTTTTTAAGTATTAAGGTGTTCTACAATGCCTCTGTAAATGGATTACAAAGTTCTATAATAATTTGAGGGTTAGTCACCAAAGTATACCGTAAGCATTCGAAATGATTTTTTATCAGAAGTATTATATGCCTACATTTTATATTCATAACATAGCGACATCTGTGTTAATTGTCTATAACTACGTGGGGAAACAAATGAATGCTTTCACGAGACTAAGCAGAGGGCGTTACATGTTCATGTTTTAATTTTACTAATATGACCTAGATGTCGCTTTAGTAAATATCTTTTATATTATCGTTAAAGATTCCATATAATATTGTATTATGAGAGAATGCTTTATCGTTTTCTTTATTTGTCGTTTTCCTCACAATAACAGTTTATACTTTAATATGGGTTATATATCCACATATTAACATAAAGCTTATGATGCATGATAAAATGGGATTGTTAAACACATAATAATATTACATACTAAGGTACTGGAAAACGCAAAACAATATAGTGGTAGGTATTCAATTAATGTACTATTATAATATTAGCTAGATTAAAATGTATATTTTTTGGGGGTTTGACATATAGTTACGATACCATTTATAAAACTGTGAGAAATGACAGTGGAAGCACAGAGTAAGTATCCCCTGCGTAGCGCGGAAGGCCGCGCGCGAGACAAGAGGCTGCGAGGTCACGCGCCTCGCGCAAAGAGTATATCTACTAACATAACAGAGTTTTCACCCCTCTTGTCGAAACTAAACATTTGAAACATTTTCAAGCGGCTTACAATGGAATATAACTTTAATTGTGCCATAACCATATCAAGATAGTTTTATTTGCATTTTAATAAAAAAAATACACCAAGAAAATTTAATACGCACATACATTTTCTCAATTTTTAGGCGGTCGCTATCGCTGCGTCGCGTTTACGCGCCGCGGCTCATCGCGTGTGTGCGCGTCCTTGCGTTAACATTGATCGTTCGTAACGCTCGCGTGATCGCATGACGCCAGTTGCCGCGGCGAACCATCGCCGCTCGGACCGTTACTACGCGCGACTCGCGATTTGCGCTCACTACAAACATGCCCAAGAGATTGATAGTTCCCGAACAAGTAGCCAAGCGGCTGATAGAAGCAGTAAAGGTCAGGGAATGTCTGTGGAACCCGGCGCATCACCGCTACAACAACAGATACAAAATGGCAAGAGCGTGGAATGAGATTGCCGACGAACTAAAAATCTCAGGTCAGTCGGTTAGTTTTATACTTACGTCACATGGTCGGTGAGTTTAAGTGTTAATTAACAGATGGCGTTGGTTGTAGCGTTTATAAAATAATAAGACTTTCATATTAGATTTTGGACTGCAAATCAAAATAAGAATCTAATTAATTTTATGGAGGCAGGTAGAATCTACTTCAATAATGTATTCTTAGTAATATTATAACTACTACCTAGGCACAAAACCCTGGTCATATTTAAAGTAGGTACCTATTTGCGGATATTTTTGTCGCTTCGACTCCATGTTTACCTACCTACATTTTCGCAAAAAAGGTAGGTAGGACAGCGGTCCTGCCAACGGTAAAGAACGCAATTTCTGTTACAGAGGAAAGGTTACGTTCAAAATGGAAGAGCCTTCGCGATCTATTCAAAAAGGAAGCCAAAAAGTTCGGTCCGGTCGAGGAGTACACCGGCAGGTGGCGGCATTTCCCAGCCCTCAGCTTCTTGAGGGACCCAGACACGGACCAGGCTTCGGAGCAGAACGAGAGCGAGAGAGAAAGTCCTTGTGAGACGAAGACAGAAGTCGAGACGGAGTTCTATCCGCCTGACAACGAGGAGGTATACTTCGAAGAAGCATTTGAAAGTGTTGAACCAGAGAAGAAGAGGAAGTTGTCTGTTGATGAGGATTATGATTTAATGTTCCTGAAATCCCTCTCGCCGTACTTCAAGCAGTTGGATCCGTTAAGGAAACTGGTTGTAAGGAGCAAGATGCAGGATATGCTGTTGAATGAGATCGCAGCTCAGAGTTCCTCGAGTCAGTTAAGGCTGAGTAAACAGAGTTGACAGTAACGGTTGATGAAACCCCACGCTCATAGTCTGACCGAAGTCTGATAAATCTTACTTGAAAGAGATAAAACTTATAGCTACGCGGTCATCATGCTACAGGGCCAGGGGCCTGATTTTCGTTTGATAGATATGTCGAAACGAAACGTCTAATTGGTCGTATTTTTTTCTTTTGTTTCGACATATTTCTAATAGAGATTGATGTCTATCAAACAAAAATCGGGCCCCAGCACCAATAAACCTCATATTTATAGAACTCACCAACCACAATGGCTTTGCAGAATTAAAGTGTTTTGCAATGCCGTTATAAATTGATTATAGTTGTTTATAAATATGTGTGTAAATTTAGTATATACAATTGCTACAACGTCTAGTGACAACGTTTTTTTTTTATTTGTCTGAGATATCATAGAGCCTTTGATTCATAGAGCATACATAAGGAGGATTGAGGGCAATGTAATATTGTTGACTGTTTCTATATTATGAAAGTTAGTATCTACCTAATTAAGTGATTGTGGATTGATAATGTTATTGTTTACTGTGGGAAGGAAAAGTGAAAGTACCTAATTACGTTTAGTACCTACGTACTTAAGTATTAATTAACTAAGTCTGTCACCCGTTTGTCTGATACTACCAATCTCAGAAATTGCTTTACCGATTTTGCACGGATTTCTACTATCATGCAGGTACCTAAAGTAAAGTAAGCATTTATTCGCATACACAATAAAATCTTTTTTTTAAATAGTATTTTTTTAATGTTGACGTTTTGCGGGTGGCGGGAACGGTGGGGCGCGGCGCGAGGTCTGTTGCCGCTCGCTGCATGCAACCCAAACAAAACACGCGCGGAGCGGCAACGTCGCGCCGCGCCGGGAATCGATCCCTCCCGCCGCGCGACCGGAGGCAGGTTTTACTTGCAATAGTGAAGCACTAAAAGTTTTAATTACCGTAAATTACCGGTTTTTTTCTAAACATAACTACTCACATTATTTATTTTTTAGTCATGAATAATCAAATCAGGTCGATTATCAGTAGCTAGATAGAACACCAATGTTGGTCTTGAATTTGTAATTTATTACGTTTATCATAAATAAGCATGTGACTTTCTTGAATGGAACTAACTTCATTGTAGTTACTACTCCTATAAACCTAAAGTAAATAGATGTTAAAATTACATACTAATGTGGGTAAATTAGAAAAGGTTATAATTAATGCAGATTGGATGGGATGCGTTTGGAAAGACATTATTTTAGTGCTTTAAAAATTAAGTAGAATTATTTTTATTAGGAATGTAGTGGTCCTGAGCAGAAATGATTAATAAAACCAACTTGTACTGTTGTTATTATAATATTTTAAACGTATGTTAGTCTCTCAGGTATTTTGAACTAGAACGGTGAAAAGAAAGATGATAATAGCGTGGTTTAAGCAAAAAATGATAACTTGTAAAGCCTTACTTAGAATGAATCTTTTGTTACACAAAAATCCCAACGCTGCACTTAATTAAATAACTATATCCCAATATTACGGAGGGGGATTCCCCGCCCGCTACACTGGATCCCGGTGAGGGCTATTCTTTGATTTGTCTCGTCTTTGTGAGGCGACAATGGTCGTCAATCCGTCGCTCATTGTGCGTTACCCCGGCTGGCTTCCGACCACTTCCACGATTGACACTTGGACTCCGTACATTTACGGGATTCTCGTGACTCATCCGGCTATTGTTATCTCCCTTTAATGCTGGACCCATTATTTGTCTGTGAAAACGTAATTATGTACTTGTAATTAAACAAATAATGTAGTCGATAAAAAGGGTGTTTCTTTGTATTATTTTTAATTTTCTTTAAATGTTAATTCCTACGGAATCTATGTTTTTTGGATACCATCGCTAATAGGTATGTGGTATCCAGTTTCTAATTAGAGTAGCGCTTTTGAGTTCTTATCTTTATTTAAGCGAGACATTGGTCGCCTCATATTACTATGTTATTTTGCATATAAGGTATATTATTTATATATGTTATTAGTTTGAGATTCGCTGACAAGGTAAAGCTATATTTATGATGATCATTTAGCTTTGTCAGTCAGTATTAAATTGTATGTAGCTGGCTGTCTTCTGTGCCAAATGCTCTTGGAGTCGAATCAGAGAAGTAAGGAGGATAACCGAGAGTGTTCACATTCATTCACATAACATTTGCCACCGCGTACACGATATGACATGTATATCGTTACACATATTGAGATAAGGTCATAAATATGCTTACATGTAATCATTTTTATCAGTTCCTGCAAAGTTAAATTCGGCTTTGGGTGATGATGAAAATAAATAACATTCTGAATAAATATCTGTACAATTTTACCTCGTAGTCGTATTGTTTCTTTGATCCGCTTTGTTAGAATTCTTAGTAGAACCTGTTGACATTCTATTCTTTTTAACTAAATAACCGGTTGTTTGAACTGGAATTGACGTTAAATTGTAGAACTACGCGTCAGTTACGACCTGGCGGTGGTGGTGACAATTTCGTTTTTATTGGATGAAACGACCCTTTCTGTGTTTGATTTGGTTTAATTGTTCAGTGTTTGTATTTCGAGAAAAACATTTAAAAAAAATGTTCATAGATAAATAAATTAAAATCATTTTATCTGAAGTCTTTCGACATGTATGTCATTCATTGAATGAACATTCTTACTATTTTACTCGTGTATTTTACTTAGCTACTCAATCAATCATAATGTATCCTCAAAAACAAAGTAGTAAGTATTGAATGAGAAAAATCTCCACGTTAATGTGTTGATGGGCAAGCAGCATGCTTCTTTAATCAATTGGTACGATTTAAACTGTAGAAGTTCTTTTAACTGAAAGCGAATACCTTGTTGCTATTAGAGATTGTTAGAATGCAAAGCACAAACTGCCTTAATTGCAAGCTCGATTCGAACAGTACTAATCAGTACAAATTTTATCAGATACATTAAAGCATGTATATATAAAAAGTTTTATTTTAATTTATATTTAGATATTTTAATCTAGGTCTTATTCCAATTTCCATGTACCCTAAATCCTATTACAAAATATTGTTAAATTTTATTTATCCATTATAATAATTGGACATTTTTGAAATAAAACTATTTACGGATTTTATCGCGTTCATTTACTATTTTATTTTCCCGACGTTTCGGCTGCTTTACAGCAGCCATGGTCACGGGGGGACTAAGGTGTTAGACGTCCTGATGTCATAGTTAATAACTGGGTACCCTCATATTTAGTTGTTGTTTGCGGTCCGATCCACACAGAAAGTGCTCACAGTGTCTTGAGGTCTTGCAATGGTACGCTTGGTTTCTTAAAATAGTTTTATTTCAATGTACAGTATTCGCGTAAATATAAGAAAACGATTATTGGACATTATTTTGAAAATTTCTAATACCCGGTGGTAAATTTTGACTATACAGCGTGTATCAGAAGTCCGAAATAATACTTGGGGGCCATATAGGACAGATGATAAGCAATCAACACGCTCAAGCAAAATATACGTAACTAATTTAGTTTCTGAGCAATTTGTGTCCAAAGTTGGTGTCAAAACTTACGCACCGCGACCTTAAAAATCAGCTGATAAGGCGAATGAACTCGCTTTAAAATGATGAGGGAGTGATAGATATGACACAAGGTTTTTACCTACGAGCATAGTTCAATACAGAAATAAAAATCGGTCACTGTAGTTACCTAACTATGACAAAAAATCATACTTCATTTAAATCGATGTAAAGTAAAACTTCTCCACGAGCAAATAATCCATTTTCGTTTTAGTTTTCGTGAACGGATTTCTTTTTAAACTGAAACTTAGGGAGAGTTGATTAAAAGAAAAAAAATATTATTTTATTATTATTGTTTGTCTTTATCATAATCACTACAATTCTTAGAACCATCACTACATCACTACAAGTAGGTACCTAATGATGTAGAAAATTATTAGAATTGGTCTGGCATATCTGAAAGACTTTAATCTATGATTACTCTAATAATCATGGCCGCGAATATGTCAATGTAGTGAACATTAGCGGGCGGAGATATCACACACAAGGACAATTTTCGTCCAGTGACAAATCATCGGCCATATTGCATCAGCGGTGATTGGCCCAGCGTTGCAGCGCGGTAAAACACTGTGCCTTCGTGCAATGTCGGAGCGGTCCTTTGATATTTTTATTCAGTAATAATAACGTAAATCAAAATATTTAGTTCCTTGCAATCCGTCAAGGCGTTAACTTGTGTTCCGAAAAATGTCTCGCTCTCCGCGTAATAGTGAAGTGTTTTCAAACTCGGAAAACTGTGAGATGATTTTGTGCATTGGTGCGACTAAAGGGAATACCGGTAACAGTTTTGTGATTTCTTTTGTGTCCTCTAAAAAACGTGAAAGTAATATTTACTCAAGTGTGCAGGTGGGTAGGTACCTACCTAGCTCTTTGTGATATGTGAGAAGTGAATAAATTCCAATTAAACCCATGGATTGATACACTGCACACATGGCCACGGGTAAATACTTACCTACTATTATTATCTTTATTTCATAGCAGTTTTTAGTCGGACGATTAGGTCATTTAATTAAGTAAGTGGTTACCCAGATACCTACTTACTATTTACAATTAGTGAAGAAAATCTGTTAAATGAAAACTTACGTACCTACCTACCAACTAAAAACTTCGATAAGGTCGCTAGTCGCTACCCAGATACCTACTTACTATTTACAATTAGTGAAGAAAATCTGTTAAATGAAAACTTACGTAGGTACCTTCTAATTTACAATTTTAATAACCTTACCAACCTACTTCTTAAGAAGGTAGTTATGTAATTAGGTAGATACCTAGACAACTGTTGTAAAAAGAAGTCATACATCTTATTCATTAGTACCTAAATAGTGTTTGTATGGTAGGTAGGCCGTCTGGGATCCTAGATAGATACCTACACACTAACCCAAGTTTCAATAGCACAAACCCCGTACGGTAAAGCTGTAAAGGCCGCTCACGGCCAACAGCGTAGTCTTTATCAAAAATAAAACAGCTACCAGGTACATTTTGATAGAAAGCTACCTACCAAACCACAAAAGATTTAATAATGTTTACTATTTAGCAACAAAAATAAAATGTATGAATGCGTTTTACAAAAAGTGTCTCGATACCTACCTACTTACTTATTTACCTTCATTAAAGGAAGCTTGGTTCTCGGCGGTTAAATTTTACAGTAATTTCATTACCAATGCTTTGGTCATTCTCATACCTACCTAGGAATATCAAAATTTCTGTCAATTACAATGACCGACGAGTGCGAAAGAGAGGCGCGAGTGCGAAGGAGACCGCTGTGGGCGAGTTGGCAACAGGCGACCGACACAATCAAAGCCGCTCAAAGACACCGCGCCGCCGCGCGCCGGCCGGCCGCGTGCCGCCGCCGCTTCACCCCTGTACCCCACCCCCGCGCGGCTCGTGTGTTAGATTAGAGTACTAGTACCCGCTGTGGGCGGGGTTTGTCACAATGGGTGTGAAGCATTGACCTTTAAATAAACAGCTGGTTCACGTTTTGCGAAGGGCCGACCGAAAATTGTTTAAAAAATGAATTTCCTAGTTTTGTATGAAAGAATAAAGTTAAGAATTTTAACTTAATGTCTGGGCCATATAGCTCCACTCCTTATAGCGATATACGGGTTCAATTATTATTTCGGACTTCTGATACACCCTGTATACTTGCTCTTGATTATTGAATACTGGTTTGTAATAGATATTAATACAAAACACCTTCCAACTAAAATAAGAAAATTTAGACACTTAGGTCTATTCTCTAGCTAGAAGCTATACTTTCCTCGATCTTAGCCCTTGCTGCAGAGCTAACACACGAACCAAAACACAACGTATGTCACGAATTATATTCAACGTCTTATTTTATAGAAGAGAAGGAGCCAACATTTACATATCTCATGGCATAAGTCTTATAAGTGTGCGCGTACAAACTCCACCAGTCTCGAGCTTCAAGTATAATTGCCCAACAGAATATACCTAATATCTATTACAACAACACAACCATCAGTCGATAACATTAAATATATATCGATCAATGAGCGACCATTGCTATAGTAGCAGACGTATGTTCCTACTCGGGTTGACACAAACGTAATCCCAAAAAGTTATGAATGTTTATTAGCTTTGTCGATCAATTATCAGAACTTAGGATCAGCTATGCAATATGACATTCATCTACATAATTTCGATACATATAAGGTACGTAACGTATATTCTGCATTCCAGTTTCATAATAGTTAGTACCGATAAACTGTTACAAATGGGCATGCCATCAGATAAACGTGTTTTGAGTTAACTAATTAAAAAAGCACATTTTCCAAAAAAACTGATCAACAGCTTCTCCCGCTGACGAGGTCAAGGGGAACTATATATTTATATCTGTCTCTCTCACACAACTGTGATTCAGAACCCGCGACGCAACTTGATATGGCAATAAATAAAATGTATCGTTCTCTCTTTTTCTTTCATACGGTGTAACCATATTAGTTGTCCTTTTCAGTTCCGAATCTTACCGACCTCGTAGAAGTTTGTTTATCGCTTTTCAAATACTTCGTTTATAAGTTCCCTTCTAACCTTGAATGTTGGAATTTAAGTTAGGTTTGTTGTGTTTAGTGAAATAGGTCCGAGCGTGCCTAGTCTCTAGACTAAGTTATTTCTAGATTTTACGTAGATAGAACTGAAAACATGCAGTTCTTATTTTATTCTCTGACAGCAGGTAGTAAGTAAGAAGTAGTAGACAGAATATTTCAATTTATATTAAAGGTTTTGTTCGAACACTAGGTATAATAAATTAAAGGTAACGTGTTTGCGAGTATTTAAATTGACTAAATAGTATGTAGTTAATCAATGTACATAATATTGCAGAATCCTCGAAAAGGATTCTAATAGGTCTTATTTTACCTTCCTACTTATTTGATTAAGTAGTAATGAGTAAGTAACTATGTATTTATGAACTAATTAATCATTTTACCTCAGACAATGATGATATTTCATAGTATATGTACCTACACTATGTAGTAGGTACTATATTATGTCCCACCTACTTACAATAAAAAACTATGTCTAATAAGTTATCAAAACATTATTTAGGGAGAAAATTTTATATCTCCTCATAGGTCGATTTCGAAAAGCAAGTAGGTACCCAGGGTTCTATCTTCAAAAATACTTTGTTATCATCTGACTTCCTATTTGTGAAATTTCAGTAAAACCTTATAACCACCAACTCCGTAAAGCTTAGAAAAACCGTTGCCTTGTACGAAGAATGGCGGAATCCTTACAATGCAGGTTGTATACAAAACTTGTTTGACCAGAATCGGGAAAAAAGTGGCGGGCAAGTTCGCCTACAATAGCATTCCGCGCTGGCTCGGCGGGCCCGCCCGCGCCCCGCCCCCCGCCCTGCCCGCGCGCCCCGCGCTCGCGCCGCCAGTCCGCGACCGAGCGCGACCGCGTGTGCTGTGCGGTTCTAATACTCAAAATGTCCTCACAAAAGAATTAGTTCCATAAACAAAACTATAATTGTGATTTTTCAATAACACGCGCTTATTCACGAAATACGTGATAAATTTCGGTCCCGTCAATAGACAAAGTTCGGGAATAACACGACTTCCATAATTTTCTAGTTCCATGCGATACAAACGATGCATTAAGGATATAAAAAAAACCGGTACACAATCTGTGATGTGAAAAAAATTGTGGTGCGTAATTACGGTTGTTATCGATTTTTGGACGTCACTACTCCCGAACAGCTGTTTGGGGTTGCGGAAGCGGTTCACTGTTCGGCCGGCGCAGTTACCATATTTTTCTTTCATTTTTGCCTATTATTTACGTTCATTGAATATTCCCTGAAAATTTTAAATTAATTTGACTATATAATTAGACCTAAAGACGCATTTTAAATATTTCTCAAATAAAAAAACAGTGACTAAATAAAAAAAATACAGTCAAGTGAATTTTATTCTGTGAAGTGCAAAGTGAAAATCTCATAAAAACCCATTTCTCTGCATACTGCATACAACAACAAAAAAACCTTGTAGTTCATTGCACCGAGTCAGTGTTTGTGTTTTCGTTCAAAATTCGGTGTAAAATTGTGTTTTACGATTTGGATTTTCATGGAGTATCTGGATTGAGAAGTGCTGATAAGGTAAGACTATATCTTTGCGTGTTTTAATTTATATTATTGTGCTAAATACGTGTTAGAAGCGATGGTCGGCACCAGCTTGGCGCTGCGCTGTGGAACCAACTTTAGGCCTAATCTTGCACCCGCCAACCAAGATGCGTTTCCGTTAACTTTCCTGTCTAATTCTCATTATAACTGTTGTATCTCTGGCCTAGGTGATACTCCATGGCAATTATTAAGAATATGTGTTCACCCTATGATGGAATAATATGGATGTCAGTTTTTATTTTATTAAAGCTTATTAAAATATGAATAGGTAGGTGTGATCGTCAAACCATCATTTTCACGTTCATCACCCATTTTGTTTTTTGTGTATTCATTGATTTTGCTCTTGCTATTAATTACCTACTTGACACTGGCTGAAATACATGCTAACCGCAACCATTCCTCATATCTTTCCACTAAAATTCATCATTTCATTCATTTCGTAAAAACAGAAGAAAATAATAAAACAGTAGATAACAGCTTTGTGATTTGAATTTTAAACAAATCTAATAATATACCTACTGCTTATTGGGCTGTAGCCCATAACGTATAAAGCTACTGGAAGTATTTAGAAAAGTTGTAGAAGCATCTATTCGAACTCAGTGTTGACAAACACAATTTTTCGTATATCGAAAATTAGAAAAATAATGTAATTGGAGTAGAAATTTTGTGTTTTTGAACGATGAGATCATCGGAGTGGCTGATTCCGACTCCCCACACCCAAGCCTGACCGTGGCAGCCAGGCTGGAATGGTGCCAAGCAAAAAATAGCTAGCATCAAGTTTGGTAGGTAACAGTAGGTAGGTAGGTATTTTTGGAAATTGCGAGTAGACATCGCACAGCATAGTAAATAGGTACAGTTTAAACTGTGGCTGAATGTGTCAACTTAATGTGCGAATCCGTGGTTCTGTGACATCATGGGAGACGAACAAACTAATTGTGTAGTGCAGTTTTTATTTTGAAATTCGCGAATTAGTACTAGAGTTACAGAAACACAAGGAGTTCCTTAAGTTACTCCGCCAACTAAAAATATAGGCAGATAATCGTTCAGATTGAAAAGTCTACTTGTAATTTAAAACAGGCTATCCGTTCACGTTGTGGCAGCGACGAAATACATATTTGAAATCAAGTTTCGTCTCGCTAAGACGACGTGGACGCTGGGCTGTTACCCATAGAATATCACTGCGAGGTGCCACGAAATTTAGAAAGACTATAGGAATTCTTATCTGTCGTACCTATACCTCTGTCCCTGTAGAGTCAATAATGTAATCACAAAGTGTTAAGTCCATGACATTAAACATATCAGGAAAACTACCTTCGCTCCAGAACTAGACTGTAAGACTAACGCTCGTCTACCAAGACAATAGAGATAACATAAGGGCTAATGAACTAATAAAATAATACACTACGCTGATACCCGCACGGGTAGGTAACTACCTAGGCAGGTGCTGGGCAGTAAACCCACACTTCTTCGATGTATTTTGGTTCCATTGGTGGAGGTAAATGGCTACGCGGGGTTGTTAAACCGCGCACTTTCACTTGGGCAGAATCACGACTTAGCTTCAAGCCCTTCTCTAATAGGCGCAACAGAATGTGCATGATTTTTTTTTTGCGAATACTAAACGAACCATAGTGTGAAGAAGCGCAGTTTTCATCATCATTTAACTTTGAACGTAAGGAGTGCAAGTTAAAATCCCAGGCCCGCACCTCTGAGATGATTTTCATGTGCGAATGTCATTTTCAACAATGATTACCACTTGCTGAACGGTGAAGGAGAACATCGTGAGGAAACCTGCACGTCTATAGAAAGGCGTGTAAAGTTCATCAAACCGCACTGGGCCAGCTTTGTGGAATATGGACGTAACGTTCAGCAAAGAAAAAAAAATCCTATTCACGGAAGCGTGAGACTTAGGATGTTAGTAGAAAAATTAAGGGTATTTGGGCTTAGCACAACTGAAGTTACTAAGTTACTGGAGAAACTCCTCTGAATTTCCGCAGTGACTTCGTATATCGCAGTGACTCTACACTAGTTACGAGAATTGAAGAAGATCTACAAATTGGTTTCGCGGCAGTGCACACTTTTCGACACTAAAGTGTTATATTGTTAGTGTCTCTTTGACACTTGGTGGTATTCGATCACTACTAGGTATCTTGATACCAATAAAACACATTGAAGCAACCCAATTCTTTAAAAACGCAATCTTATACAGTCTCTTTAGCTAAAAACAGTCGTAAGTAAGGTATGATGGATATAGCAGTCCCTAGACCTAATCACGGGATAGAAATGATATATGTAATGTTTCACACGCGTAGGAATGTTAACAAATTGGAATTATTCCCTAGATAGCTAGAGACCCAATGACCGGTAAAGCGTGGATTATATCCATCCATAATTATCACTTCCTAAAGATATTGGTAAGGTAATTACAAAGGTATTAAAGGAATAAAGACACTAGCACCTCTTGAAGGAACTAACCTGCTACTCTAGCCAATATGGCTATCCATATAAATCTGGAAATTACATTAGTGGACGTTATGTAGATCATGTGACTTATATCATTTAATTCATCATGATTTCATTCAAATATTTTGATGTAGCGATTTGGAAATGTTTGTAGTAAAGATATTTAGTTTGGCTTGAGGGGCTTGATATTATTTTATGCATTTTATGATGAACACTGGTACTTCGTAGTAAGTTCCCTAACAGGGGTCTTACCACCACCTCTTAAAGTATTATTGTCTTAATAGTAACTGGCAATTCTTGACAGATTTTGTACTGAGTTGACTGTTAAGAACTGAAAGTACCCAATATTAAAAACATTGCTTCAAGACAGGTAGTGGTGAGGGGACTGTGATGCTCAGATGGTCTGACTCTGTATGATAAAAATCTTCCTTGATGCAAGAGATACCTAGTAGATCTATCTTCTCCAAGCATTTAGGGAAAGCTTGTGCCTAATGATAGGGCGAGCAAAGGGCTTATTACTACTAATAAAATTTTAAGTCCTAAGTAACAGGAAAATGGGAAAGTTTTTTTTTCATAATGATGGCGGGTAACAACGCTGGGTTTTGATCACACACGTTCCTTCCTGGCTCGATAACGCGTTATCTAACGATATGGTGGCTGAAATAAAGTTCCGGTCCACTGGCCACTTCTTATCTGCTCTTTGTGTGGTTTTTGCGCGTTCGTTGTATTGACCAATTAACATTTTTTGCTACTGTTTCCGCGAGAATCGTTGTACAACTTTGATGCACATTATACCAATGGTACCTATACATACAGAAGGTGTAGGATTGTTTTCAGTATATATTTTTTAATAGTTCTAGAGAATTTTAAGCAACTCTCGTTTAGTTATATTCTTATACAAATACCTAAACATAAACGCTTTGTAAGTCATGGATCCCTGGTACCATTATGTAAAAATACTTCGTGATAGGTCTTGTGATCTCCCGCGGTTTTGTCCTTTCAACTTTCACGTGTGCAGTCTTTTTCATCATCGTTTGAAAGGTTCATGCCCTTTTCAAATTATTACTGTACCAAGAGCATTCATTATGCAATGATTTTGCTCAACGTCGTTGGGACGAATATTGGACTCTTCCGTAACGGCAATGCTTTGGAGTTGTCTGCTTTATGTCATAACATATAATTCCATTCAAGTCGCAATATTTTTTTCATAAATCCTTCCCGGTATAATATGTTGTTTACCTACTTGGAACATAAAACACATAAGCGAGCATACTTAGCGAGTTTGAAGTTAAACAAAAAAAATATGATTGCATTTTACGACTTTCAATTCATTTAATTTTTGAAAATGAAACCTAGGTATCTTGGAAAATTCCTTATTCAACATGAAATAGTAATCGAAATCGGTGCACAAAAGCTATGAATTAACATTAAAAAAAAAAACTATGGCCCAAATCTCCCTCGCATTGAGGGGGAATGTGCCTGGTATAATGGCAATAGGCTCGCCCCCTATTACATTGGGACCAAAATACATCGGCGAAGTGCGGGTGCACTACAGTGCACCTCTGCCTACCCCTTCGGGGAATACAGGCGTGATGATGTATTTATTTATACCTCCGACTTATTTTATATAGGTTAAAAACAACGAATTTATGCCACCTGTAATGTAACTTATACAATGTGAAGTTGGTACGTTCCTCTTATATTAAATACCACTCTCAGCACCTTAGCGCAACAATTCTAAAACTAGAAACTTCTAGCTTTCCTTCCTTGCGAGTATTTGAAACTCTTGAATGGCGAATCTCAAACTTGTTCGGCGAGTTCGATACAATTCAACGACTCGTGTTCCTTACACACGTCATGGGGAGCCACGACAAAGAGTTCATCAATAAAGCCCCCCCACACACTGGAGAGTCAAGACGCGCGTGTCAGCTAAAACGAACTGTATTGACTCATATAAAGAGCTCATTCTTCGCCAGCGCGAGTGAATTTTGACGCGTGGTCGTGTAGACAGGGCCCCGATTTTCGTGCGATCGAGATTCATCTTTATTTTAGATATCTCGAAACGAAATGTCAAATCGTATGTATTTTTTCGTTTGTTTCGAGATATCTCGAATAGAGATGAATCTCGATCGCACGAAAATCGGGGCCCAGATATTCAATATTTATGTGTACTGTCGCAGAGTTCGGTTTGTTATTGACAAACATTTTGACGTGCGATTTAGACGCCCACGTCTGTATGGTCTTGAGTTTCGTGACCCGACTCTATGGTTCTCTACTATGCATTTAAATTTTGCATGCGTAATAAGAAATGCTATCTAAATACGTTTCATGTACTGCGTTACGTACCTACGCTTAGTTTTTGGCGGATAGGTTATAGGCTTCTTGCCACGTTTAAATACTTCGTGCGCGTAATGACAACAATACGGTGCCTTCTCACTTTACGACTAAATGAAATGATGAAATGGAATGGAATAAGATGAGGTACAGCTGCACCTGCGATTAGCGGGTATTGCTAGTGTCAAGTAGTTAATAGCAATAACAGATTCATATCGAGGGTTGAAAGGCTATTTGACCTAAGCGACATTTTTTTGTAAAGTTAAAAAGGAGATCATATTCATTAGATGCAGAAAAAATTGCTGATTCCAAATAAGTCAATATCGCCCAATATCGTCTAGTCTAATATTCACTCTTGACTAAGACAATCTAGACGTCAAGTCACAGACGGAATTGGACTTGTGAAACTGTGGAATGGAACTCGTTGGTTATATATTTAAGCGTAAATGTAAAAAGGCTTGTAGAATGTCATCGTTGCTCTTCAATAGTGGACTAGTCTCATCCGACGCGTGTGTCCACCCTCCTGTGAAATACACCATCGTAAATTTGGTCTCTGTCAGTGTCGTTTGCGAAAAATCTAGTTGCGTCGTCGTCGGTATCTCCGTGTAGACCGCGTAATTAGAATTCTATTCTATATTGTCTCCTTTTAGAAGAGATTAACCATGATGTTTATTGTCTATTCTTCGGAATATGAAATGCATTCCGAATGGGTGGCAGACAGTATGAGTAGATAACACATTAACAAATATATTTTTAATTATTGACGATTCATAATTTTCTGTATAAGTTTACAAGAATAAAAAATAAATAATGTTTTGTTGAAAAGTGTGCTTCTTCCATGACTTGTTACAGTTTCTTGTGGTATCTTTTCTTGAAATATCCTTTGTTTTCTTTCGATAGATAAGTACTGTGGACAATGCAATAGTATGTCCTAACATTGGGGATTGGTAACTCCCTTATTTTATTTGAGGATGAGTGATTACCTCATGTTACCTCGCGAGGTGCTCACGAGCTACACCTCATTAGAAGTGAGGTATCGCTCGAGCGCGTTTTCACGTCTTCTGCAACTTTTACATGCGACGTGGATGAAGTTAACGAGTGAGTCGGTTGAAATTCAAGTAACTCGTTCATTTTTCTAACATGTGAACTCATGGGTTAGGGACACAACATGCCGAAGTCACATTCCACGGTTGATTACACTAAATAGGTTATTTAGAACTATGCAAAGTGTTCAAAGTTGCAACGGCTCTAAACAAGAATGCTTGCGGCATGAATGTTTCGAGCTCTCCGGATTGTTGGTATAGCTCTTGGTACCTCTCTTCTCGACATTTGGTAGCTCTACCATGAGTTTTTATCGCGTTACTTTACAGTTACTGTTCGATATCGTCTACGTAATATATTTGTACTTAATACCAAAGATGTAGAGTTCCTCTCGAACACGGCCTTATGGCCTTAACCATTTGTTTTACGGAGATAAGCGGATCGTTAGCGAACCGGTATTACCAGTTAGAAGTTTCTACAAATAACTACAATATCAGTTGTCATCATAATAATATTGGGACGCTTCCTGTACCAGTCCTATCCTTGGTGAAAGGTAAACTCACATTTTGCGTGCCATGGACGCAAAAATAAAGAACACGGTCAATTTAATCTTCAGTTAATATAATCACAGATTAGACAGAATATAATTTTCTGCTGTGACAATTTTTATAGGTTTTTGTTTTTAGATTTTTTATAGCAATTGTAACTAAAATTGCTATAAATTTTTTTATCAATATTATAGGTGCTTACCTAAATAACGAATGCTTACAAATATTTACGTATACTTTTAAAGAAATTACTGTAAGTTCTACAACCAATTATAATTATTTTTCAATACACTAAAATTTCCGACCTTGGTGCTCAAGACACATTTCATTAATAATTAGTAAGTGCTCCCGTAGGCCCGAACATGATAAAATAGTACCTATCGTTATAGTAGTAAACTAATCGTAGAATAACAAAGAGAAAGTTAAAGCCGTTTTTAAGTCATTTAATTTAAGATCCTAATTCAGTTCTAACGGTTCGATTCAAAAGTAAAACGGTTGTGTTCAAGACACTATTGCTTTAATAATGAAAACAGATTGTTTAATTAATTAATTGCAGCGTAAAATCACGGCTATTCATACTCAGTAACGCCGCGCCGTTCCCGATAACAATTACCGACGATCCATCTTTCGTACGAAATATTCTCATTTATTACCCAACAGAGCCGAATGCAGCAGGACTTGATCGCTCGAGGCACGCACCGGCCTCCAACCAAGTGAAATGCACAAAATCCATTCTGTTTTATCTCGTTAACTTAGTGTCTCAAGCAAAAACGAGCCTTATGCTACACAGATAGATCACAAATTTGCCTGCAAACAAAATATTATTCTGGAGGTGACGTGGCCTGGGAAATAAGTGAGCAAGCGATTTTAGACTCATCTGCTGGAGTCTAGAGTCGAGAGTTCTATAGAGGGTCTTAATTTAAGGGTCGTTTAGCTGGTGGCATGGAAAATTTGAGCTTCGTGTGTGGATGTAAAGTTGGGTTTCAGTTGGGGGCAGTTTTATATGATTTTTTATGGTGGTCGGTCGGCAATCAGCTGTTTCGGCACGCGCTCACAGCCCCCTGGGAGCGGGATGATGTCAGCCTCGCTCCCCAACACGCGAGTGCTAGATATTTCTATTAAATTTTAGAGGAGTTTTTTTGGCTTCGTTCTGTGAAATGCGGTACGTCTAGAAATTTGAGCTGGCAATAAACAAGACGTATATTTAAATATCTACCTAACGTTAAGGCAATCCAAGTTTTTTAAGTAACCGCAAAAACTTCCATCAAACTTACTCGGCACTTGTTCCGAAGCTATAGAAAATCGCAAACTGTAAAAGTATTCATTCACCAAAAAAATAACTTACCGTAAAAGTTACGGGTCGAAGAATTTTTGTTTGTATAAGAAACTTAGTAGGTATGACGCGAAGTTCTGCAAAATAAATTGGTTACAGGACAGGAAATAAAAAGTAAGCAGACCGCGCAGAAACTTTACTACGTGTTTCAAAATTACAGTCACTTTATCGAATTAATTACGTTATACATATAATTTCTGCTAAAGCACGGTTTTAGAGTTGATTTTTCGCACAGATATCCCGTTCATTGACAAGTCGATCTAAGAAACAAGATTTATTAGGATCAAACGTGACAGACGTGTATTTTTATTACATTAATTTGCTCTCATTATCTTCTATAAATTAAGAAAAAGTCATCATGATAGATGACGAAGTTTTGCTTGAATCTTTACTTTGGGGTCCAGGTAAAGGGATTTAGAACCTTTACGAAAGCCCCGCATAAGGAATACCAAACATGGCAATGTTTTGTTTCTACGGAAATACTTAATAGATTAACATTTATCCATACTATCATCGGTGGATATTAGATTTGCGTCCTCAACGTTCGAAAAGATAACGGAATCAGTGTCAATAAGTGATAAAGTGAGGTCTAGATACGTGGCCCTGCGCCTTCCGAGAAGCGCCTCCCGCCTCGACGGAAGATAACTGACTTGTGTTTGAGTTAGATTTGAATGCTACTCAACGTTTTCTCGGAGATTTTTTGTCCCCATTCAGTAAACATACCCTGTGTGTGGTGTCTGGCAATAGTGTCAGTCTCTCAGAAAGTCTGTTCTTTAGCAACGAGTCCTCCGTTTGTCATACATAATGTTGTTTTGCTAGATCTCTGTTTATCTAACTATGTTTGAGACCAACCTTTGGAGATAAGACGTATTCATTTATTTGCCTGCAAATGAATCAGTTTTTAGCGATTGTCTTTTCCTTGTTGAAATATATTCATACCACGGACATTGGGCTCAGAATATTCACATGTTTCAAATGACATTTCATACATCTTCGATATTAGTTTCCGAATTCGTACGCGTAGTAATTGAATACTAAGCTTTACATACTTATTATCGCTAACTCGCCGCCAGGAAAGTGTTTTCCCTGTATAATCAGATATGTAGAATCGTAAACGGAGTTGTAATTTCGTTTTACCAACCTGCAATACAAGATAATTGGTGCAACGGACACTGATTGCATGCGTGGCCAAGTGCCCAACGTATCTACTTGCCCCCTAGGGGCGCCGCGGTATAACGCAATTAGCCCTTTTAAGTCCTAAAATGGATACGGGAGAACCGGCAATATGAGGGCTGGAGATGCACTAGATACAATTTTCGGCCTATTTAAACCTATTGTGTGTCCTAAAACCGCCCTAAAAGAACGAAAATGGGTGCCTACTGCAAAGGCACGCTATCTTCGTATACCTAATTGCACAGAAAAGGTCAATAAACTTGAATCAAATGGTGGTTATGAATTTTAATTGTATTATCTTTATCTCATATTAAAACTTCGGTAGGTATTATGAATAAAATTAGATATGTTTTCATTTCATGTTTAAAAAATATATAGCGTGAGAAGCCACAGCGGTTTGCCAGTTAAAATGTAAATAAAATGGCGTTCGAGCTGACCATAGAGAATAAAAAGTGAACCGGTCGCGTTTAGAGATGTGATCTATCGATTAACTGTTGCCGGCTCATATAAGATATGCATAACTTAACGTTGGGTCAGCGCGCCACTCTACAAATAAGTACGTCTTTGTTTGAATTGTACTTGTTATTTTCACGCTACAGTCCCTATGCATGGCGGTCGGAGGCTGGGGCGTCAAAAGTCGGGCGTCAAAATGTTTTTCAATACCAAAACGAACTCTGTGTAAATACGTATAGAGATTAAATTTCTGCGGTAAAAGCCACGCCCCTACGCGGTAAATTCGCTCGCGCTGTCAGTGCCTTTTCGTTGTAGAGTGAACTTTTTCTGTGTGTCAATACAGTACGTTTTGCTATGCGCTAGGCCAGGGGTCACCAAATGGCGGACTGCGGTCCGCATCCAGACCGCCGACCTGGACCGCGAGGACACAGCAACTTGCACTACAGACCCCGCATTATCTTTGTTGATGTCAATTCAAAAAGGACTGGGCGAAGTAACGAGCTAACAAGTGAGAAATAGTTCGGGGATTGCGAAAGCTGCAAAAATACCTTTGTTATCCGTAATTACATTAGTTGAATTTTTTTTTTCTTTAAAATGTTGCGCGGACCGCGATGGTCATTTCATTTCTTAAAACGGATCCCGAGCGAAACTAATTGGTGACCCCTGCTAAGTACATGTCATCCATAGAAACAGAAAACATTGTGTTACATTGTACCAATAGGTACATCCACACCTGCACCCCTAGCATGACCGTGTAAACATAAGTTTTATCTCTTTTACCTGTCTGATTTGCCCAGTACAAAACGCTCGAAGTTACGTCATCGACAAATCTGCCAGTTGAAAGAGATACAACTTATGTCTACACGGTCATGCTAAGCCTACAGGCTAGGCCTGTCCTGTAAAAGATTTGAAATACCAAGTATCCCATAAAAATGCTTACCTCCAAATAAAAACTAAAATAGTATCAGAATCAGAAGTTATTAATCATGTAAACCAATACAGTATAAATCAATAAACAAAAACATAATAATAATACCTCTACCGGGTGGGTATTCGGAATGCATTTCCTGTGGAGAAGAATGAGCAAGAAACTTTATGGTAACTCTTTTCCAAAAGTACCTATTATATATTTTTACATGTACCTAGGTATTACTTTAGTGCCTATAAAAATACTAAAATAAATGTAGGTAATGGAGGGAAAGTAGCGGGACAGTTAACTAAAGTACTTAAGACTTAGAGATAGAAGTTTTCGTCGTATACTAATTATTCATAACAAAGGTCCTAGACAAACGCACAGAACAAATATTTGTTGCGACAATACTGATACTTACATTTTCAACGTCAATGTTTGGTTACCGGCCGTGTATCCAGAGTGGAATAACTTAAATAACTTTACGCTTGATCCAGATCGGGGCTACCTGGGCGGTACAACTAGTGTAGTTGTAAAAATACTAAACAATACGAAGGTAGAATTGGTGCAGGTTCAAAACCGACGCTTGCACCTCTGAAAGTTTGTGATTACCTGTGCGAATTGCTTTTTGAATAATGTACGGTGAAGGAAAACATCGTGAAGAAACTTGCACGTCTACAAAAAGGCGTGAGAAGTTCACCAACCCGCACTGGGCCTCGCATTGAGAGGGAATGTGTCTGGTATAATGGCAATAGGCTGGCTTGAGACCAAACATTAATCGGCAAGGTATGAGTGCACTGTAGTACACCTCTGCTTACCATACCAACGAGAAATACAGGCGTGATGATGTATTATTACAGAGGTTACATTCACTACCAAAGGGTTCTGTAATGCCATTAAATCACAATTTTGTATAAATTTTATTGTTGGTCAGTATAAGGAGGTTCTGGTGTTATTTTAGGGAAGTAAATTGATTAATAAATTAGTTTCTGAAATAGAGAAAGGTACCTACAGCTACCATTCTTAGCGTGAGACGGGTACCAGGAAAATAGAGAATTTAAAAATAATTTCAAATAACTTTTGAAAGTACAGTGACATTTTTCAGGGGTGTTTTACATTTGAGTAACGCTTACTAACTTGGGAGTTATCTAGTACAACACAGGTCGTGGTCTGCCAGTGCATGTATTATTTTTAACTAGGATCAAACTATTAATCACTTAAATAAATTCGGTACCATTTTGAATAAACTTCTAACCTTCTGACTTTTTCGTCAACAATCATTACTTTGCACTTTCCACTTGATACCTACCTACTTGATTTTACCTTGCGTAAGCTTAGATTTCTCTACACAACGAAATACGATAAGGTTCGCACCTTTACTAAGCTCAGCATTTAAACGATCCGTTCAATTTCATAATACGAATTATTCATTAATTATATTTATTAAACAATTGCTGGGGTTATTGATATAGTTATCAGTACTTGCGTCAGATGAGGTATTGTGTGTGGTCCGTCTCGTTTTATATTTGTTTAACACGTCATCACGAAAATTGACGTGGAATACCTATGTGAGACTATCCTTCATTCTCGTGAGTTATACACAATAATTTTGTCGCTGCGAGTTTCAAAGAGAGTTTTTCATTAGTTTTTTACGGTTTTTCATTAATTTAAGAAGAAATTTCTAACCCGGCGCGTTATTAGCACTCGGAATTTTGAATTTAACTTATCCATGAAAAGAGTTTTAGATATTTTTTTTATATCTTTATGTAGAATATCTGGTTACACAGCCCACAGGGTATTAAAATTCATGGACTTAATCCTTCATTGAGACTAACAGACAGACTTTATTTCCATAGTTCTGTTACACTTTGTTAGTTATCCCCTCTCTCTCTCTCTGTAAGCCTAGTTTTACCTGCACTCTAACATGGACAATACCAGGGACACATGAAGCGTAGCAGCTGTAACCTGTGGTATCGAGCATCCCTAATGCCAAGGAAGTGATCCATCAGACGCTTATCGCAGGAAACGCGTACAAGCGTTCACTCCGGGCTTTTTTATTAGAGACCGAGATCACTCGAGGACTATTCACTAGTTTAAAATCGATCGGGTTTCCGAGAAACGAGACGTAAATACGAGTTATATTTTTGTTATTCCTTGATAAGGCGGTAGGTATGTTCGGGCCGATCGTAAATAACGCGGGTAGATTATGGATGTTATGAAAACAAAAATTTACCATACATAAATATATCAACTTATCAGAATATATGCAGTCGCACAAAAGTTTGTATAATTCTATGAAAAATCATAGATATTTTTTGGTCAAACTACTACAACTACTACAACCCTTTTAACGTCCCTCCGTCCGTCCGTCCGTCCGTCCTCAATGTGAGGAGGAAACCAATCATGTTAATTTTTTTTTGTTTCGTTGGTTTCGGTTGCGTTATTATATTATTAGTGTAGGTAACATTAAAGGCCATGTTTGCCAATAACAAAACGAACTTTATTAACTGAACGAAAAAGCTTATTTTTCAACGAAATGTCATTGACTGCGCGAGCTATAAATGTTGGCGTGTGGTCGCGTGGCTTTTACCACAGAAATTCAATCTTTACGTATAATGACACAGAGTTCATTTTGGTATAAGATTATTTCGAACCTTTTTTTTGAAAATGTACTTTGCGACAGTATACTTAAAAATTGAATTTCTTTGGTAAACGCCTTACGGTTAACCACGCGTTAAATTCGTTAGCGCCTTCGATGACTTTTCGAATAAAAATTTGCTTTATTTTATGTCTGCCCGAGGTTTTAGAGTACGTTCAGATGACAAGCGCTCAACGCGCGTTTTGATAACGCGCGTTTACAACTACATACATTTTATTCAGGCTGTACACATGCTAACGCGCGTTTTAAGACAGCGCGCGTTGAACGCTGCGCTAGCGCTCGACTGTTGTCAGCGCGCGTCAACGGGCGCCTTGAGATCATTGGTTTTCTATATTTCCGTTCAGTTGAGCGCGCGCTTTCGACGCGGATAGACGTATTTTAGGGTTCTTCAGTATCAGTCCGTCCAAAAATCGTCCGAAATGGAAACCGAAGTTTTTAATACGGAATTATTTATAGATGAAATAGAGAAACGTCCTGCGATTTGGGACATGACAAAAAGCGATTATTCAAATAATAATTAATAATAATAATTGTTTCAGCCGTCGGTATAGAATCACTGTTAAAACTGTTTCAACGTCCATCTTCAACAAAGAACTGTACTGAATACCATGACGGTCGCGGCAACGCGCGTTCGACGCCTGACTAGCGCGTGTCATGTAAACACTATACAAAAAATTTACGCGCGTTAATCGCGCGTTGAGCGCTTGTCATCTGAACGTAGCCTTAAACGGCGACAATTACGTTAAGTTATTTTATGTTTGACAATTCTGCAGTCTACAAATAGTGGCTACCTCCTTATGTAATGATTCTACTTCAAATATGGTCTTCGTAGGCTGACGAAACGAAACTGACTGAGACCGACAGCCAACAAAAGAAAATGACTTAATAACAACATGTCGTTGGACTGGTTGGGCGATCAGTAATCAACGGTCCGGTCGATGCGGGCGCGCCGGATCTTTTTACTTTGTGATGGTGCAAGCTACTGACTGTTGTCGTATGGCGACCGGACCCCTCACCACCACCTTACAGCGATGTTTTTAATCTTACTTTTAGTTTAAGACAAATCAAATCAAATCAAAAAAAAAAAAATTCGTGTAGGCCAAAAAGCACTTACAAATAGTCAGATTCTACCACCAGTTCGGAATGCTGCTTTCACTGAGAAGAGCCGGTAAGAAACTCAATGGTTACTCTTTTCAAAATGATAATTGCGAGTAATACATTCTCAGGAGCAGCAACGCCTTGAGAGCAGACAGCACCTTTGCCACAATACTAGAGAAGAATTATACTCACGGCAGTCTAATATTACATACAAATATAGTCTTTACGCTTAGGAAGCTAGTACAGTAAGGTGCGTCTACTCCCATTTACAATGAAGGGATTATTCTAAACCACAGATGGTTATAGAAATAATTGCTTTCGTATGATGCCTTCAACGCAGTATGGCAGATAACTACTGAGTTATTTTGTATGTTTTTTATGGGACTTAGCCCGCCACACATTCCCACCGCTGAACTCCTGTAAGCCAGGATCGACAGCGGTATCGGTATAGGTTTGACCCTCGGCTAGTCCCGGGGAAAAGCTAAATTGTCTTGGAACCCGCACGAATTTCATCGAAAAAGGTGTAGGAGGAGTTGGAAGAAAACTGTAAAGTTATTTTGTAATGACAAAATCTGTCAAATATTGACAGATACTATTATTGTAACAACAATACTTTAAAAGGTAAGGGCTAGATCCACCCGCCATCTTTATGACTGTCATCATCCATTTTTATTTATAGTGTGTATTTATTGAATTTGCCCTTGCTATGAATTACTTGACACTGGCTGAAATACCCGCTAAACGCAGGTGGAGCCATTCCTCATCTTATTCCATTAAAATATTATCATTTCACTTACTTCGTAAAAAAAGAAGAGGTAAGGCCCCAGAGCCCAAGTCCCTAGATAGTGTTACTTGAGGCCCTCCAGAGTTAACACACGTGACAAGACTATACCTTTGTCACTAGGTATGTAAAGCTCAGTCGCTCCATCACATTTTTAATTCATAGGAGAAGAGACGTCATATTTCATATCATAAGATTTGTCTTGTTGTGCGTTCCGGCCCCACAGTTAATAATAATGACTAACCTTGACAACGCATAAATATATGGCTGTTTTGCTTACACATTACCGACATGAGAAGGACGACAATATCGAGGAGAAAACGGCTATTTTACTTAAGCGACACTTTTGGGCGATATTGACTGAAGTATATTACATATTTGGAATCAGCTATTTTTTCTGCATCGATTGAGTATGCTCTATCGGTAAAAGAAAAAAATTACAAGTCAGTCATCATACTAGTAATTATGTACGGCTCGGAATGATGGGCTAAAGTGCGTGAAGAGAAACGTCGTCTCCACTCTGCCGAGATGCGAATGTTGAGATGGATGTGTGGAGTGACGCGAATGGATAAGGTGAGGAATGTACATATTAGAGGTAGTATAAAAGTAGCGCCCATAACAGAAAAAGTGAGAAGTAAGAGACTAGAATGGTTTGGGCATGTGATGAGAAGAGATGAGAAGCATGTGGCTAAGAGAGAATTGAGTAGGTATGAATGTTGATGGATACAGAGCGAGAGGAAGACCAAAGAAAAGATGGATGGAGTGTGTAAAAAGTGATATGATTGAGATCGGAGTCGATGTTGGTATGACGGAAAAGCGAGACGAATGGAAGAAAAGGACATACTGCGCCGACCCCAAATAATGGGATAAGGTAAGGCAAATGATGATGATTGAGTATGCTCTCCCGTAGAGTTAAAAATATCGCTTAAGTCAAACAGACTTTCACCCCTCGATATAATAGTGTTGTTAAATTTGTTGATAGCGAAATGAATAATTTCGTTTAAAAAAGTTAATGTCAAAAATTAAAATATGTTTGACTCCAGTTGACACCAGACCATATTGGAGATTTGATCCCTATTTTGTGTTCGTTAAAATTTAATAGTTACCTAGATATTTGTACATATTTAGGTATTTAAGTATTTATAAAAAAAATGACAAATGATTTATAGATATTAGTGTATTTTTATAAGATATATTCTCTTCTCTCATAAAAATAAAATGTCTGAATTCTAATTATTGTTACTCCAAAACTGAGTGATCGTAAAAGGCTCGGTCCACTGATGCGGGCGATGACTAATTTTCAGTTTCAAGTGCGGCACAAGTTTTGATCTAAAGCGATTATGCATTCTAAATGTATCACTATAAAACTGGAATTACCATTACATATATATTTTATTGCCACGTTATTTATTTTTTTATTTACAATAATAATTATAGAATTGGGTTCTAATTATGTAATACCTTATTGTATTACAAATAAACACATATTAACCAGGTCTGTGCAAATATATATGTACTAAATGATTATAGTAATGGTCGATCTGGTCACTTTTTCTGGAGAAACGTGGCCACGACAAGCCCTGTACAGGGATACGTGGAGACGAGAGGGGGAGGACCTTTGCCCAGCAGTGGGACATACAATAGGCTATAAAAAAAAGATGTACCTAACTAATGTTATTGCTTTCTACGCTATTGAGATAACATCGGTACTTTAATGAGGGCTTGGTACAGTGCACCTGTACTGGGTGGTTGCGGATTCAATTCCCGCTAGCTGCATATTTACAAATCGACATCATTGTCATTACCTCTCTTGCTCACTCGCCACCGCTCATCGCTGCCTCTCACTCTTGGGGCACAGAACACCCAGTAAATAACTTTAGAGCCTCGCCTGAGCTCTAAACGCGGTGCTGTAAAAACGTCCGGCTCGGCGACGCCAGCAGCTGCCCGACATCCAGCTTTAACAACTTATATGCATATTAGTTGTATCGTAAATACATAACAGCACGTAAAGCAGTGTTACGAACTCCCAGAAATATTTATACCTAAAGCTTAAGCGGCATACATTTGAATATTACCGAAACTTGTAGTCCCGTACGGGACCTTTGTTCTAATGTGCATGTTTAAAACTTAAGTTCAAATGTATTTGTCTCAAATTTCTTTCTTTCTTTCTTTCTTTCTTTCTTTCTTTATTTATTTCTTTCTTTCTTTCTTTCTTTCTTTCTTTCTTTCTTTCTTTCTTTCTTTCTTTCTTTCTTTCTTTCTTTCTTTCTTTCTTTCTTTCTTTCTTTCTTTCTTTCTTTCTTTCTTTCTTTCTTTCTTTCTTTCTTTCTTTCTTTCTTTCTTTCTTTCTTTCTTAAGTTAAGGACCCTTAAAATTGCCATAATCCCCCGAAAAAACATACAATAGAAAAATTATATTAAACAAATAAATAACAACCAACGTATTTCCAGAACGCACAGACCACCAGTCACTACAGAGTAGTTGTAATATAAATACCTATATTGTCTTTATTTTAATACGCGGTATTTGTTTTTCACTCAATCATTCGCTCTGCATTCTTATCGAGGATCCGTAACTACAAGATGTCACTAATATTTTTATTCAACAAATCCCTAAGAATACCCCTAAAAATAGAACGCCCCTAAAACATCTAAAATCCCACTTATTTACCCTCTAAATTTGGGAAGAAAACCCCTAAGTTGGCAACACTGACGTAAAGATATAAGCACGGCGCAGATCCGAGCACAGACTAATTTTGCTTATACCAAAACTAACTTTATTAACTCGTTGAAAAAGCACATTTTTCAACGGAATTTTATTGATGACGGACGCGAGTAAATTTTGTCACGTCACTTTTGCTACAGAAATCCAATCTTTATGATTGTTGGGATAGAGTACATTTTCAAGTGTGTAGTTGATTTGCTCGCGCCATTGAGTGCGGAGTATGTTTAATAATGGTGGCAGATAGGAGTAACATTGGGCGCATCTAAACACTATTACTAACCATTTGCTGTACAAACATTATACGTAGCCTCTATCGAATAGCGACTCTGAGCGACAGTAAATAGTAGGCTTACCATGACTGTCAGATTTGTCGAGAAAATGACGTCACTTCGAGCTTTTAGTACTGGGCAGGGCTCCGTGTGACGTCATTTTCTCGACAAATCTGACAGTTGAAAGGGATAAAACGTATGTCTATGCGCTCATGGTAAGCCTACGGAATGCTTTAAAATTCCAAAATAATACTTGCATATGCATGAGTATCGAACGGTGTATGAATTTTACTGAAATTCGAACTTGTACTTTGAACTTTTTCTCGCTGCCAATTTTAAAACCTTGTCTAATACCTACCTATCTCGATTCCTCCAAAATTTCATGTTATTCCATTTGTGAATATTAGTAGCGGCTCCTCGTTAATGAAGTTAAGACTGTTTATACAGTTATCGGTATGACCTAACGTCATAACACGATAAAGCCAGAAATATTCAAAGGTCTGTAACTTAGCAAATTTAATAATCATGTATACATACATTATATTGTATGTGACACAATAGTACAATATTGTATTGTATTTATTTAAATTGATTGCTAGTCTGCTTTCACTGAACATGTACGTATCAGCGATCTGAAATACTATTTCAAAATTTAGCACAACCTAGCAATTGAGCTAAGACCGGGCTTCGGTCACGGAATAAGTCGGTTTTGTCTCTTTTTCTCCTACGAAATAAGACAGACGGCGAGTGATGTGGTGACGTACAATCCGTGATACAGGTCTAACCTTGCCATGCGTGCTAACTACTACTTACGATACACCCTGTAGGTATGCTTATGGTAGAGTTACTGCACTTGTGCCTACGCAGAACTCATCCCTTTTTTTTTGTTTTACCTGCTTTTCATGAGATATCATCAAATACTTATGTCTGTGATAGTTATAAAACCCAGTGCGTCATACCCTTATATCCCGTAAGTGCCGCACATCTGGCGGACTCGTTACATCTCGCGGAGATATCTCACGTGAGTTATAGCTTATATAACTGGCGCTTTGTGACTTTTATTAAGTGCTGCCTGCAAGCTGGTGAGAACAGGACCATAGTCTCAAGGGGAAATGAAACCCCTACGATGTTGCAGAATGTGGATTGCACCAGAGAATTGAGTCGAAGCAAAGCATATGATCAATCAATGATGTTCATCGCATCTTATGATCCCAAACAAATGTGGGACTGGAGGCGATCCCAGTTACATCCAGACCAGGGGAAAATTCCGAAAAGGCCGTTTCCCAGATTTTCCGCTGAAGGAATCGAACCCACAACCCCTGGTGCAGTGAACTTTGGTCTTGGCCTACGTTCAAACCACCAGACAAAGATGTCGTCAAACTAATTAACGATATTGATTTTTGATACGATATACGGTTATTCTGATGTTCGATGTGGTTTAAGTTCTGTATTCCGCAGAGAACAGGGCACATATCCTCACCTAAGACTTCTAAGTCAGGAAGTTCTTCATTTCTTTTTACAACAATGTAAATAACACGTTTTTAATTTTATAAATAATCCGTTTGTTACCACAACAAGCCCAGCGCCGGTTTGTTTTACTTGCATATCGATATACCCCACAGTGGTGAACAACAAACGGAATTCTCAGAACTTAATCATTTCTACAAACATGCCAGCTAGTGATCCGGCTCTGCGTCCACAGCCGCGTCAAACACGATCAACCATTTTTTTTTCCAATGCCAAAACAAACTGTATTAACTAATAGAAGAAGTACATTTTTCAACGAAATTATATCGATGAATTTTAACGCGTGAACGGAAATTCAGATTCAGAGTACATTTTCAATATAAGTCCAGTTAATTCGCTCGCCACAGTTGACACAGGGTGTAAACGATTCATGGAATAGTCTGCGGGAAAAGACATTGAGACCTCCGCTAGCCGCTAGTAAACATAAATCTCTTGGATTTAACAAGCCAAACTTACGCTCCAATTAATATGTGACCGCGTAATGTTAAGATCATCAAAGTTAGTACGACCATAGAACTGTATTTGACTGTTTGAATTCGAGGTGTTGACAACGATGTAAATTGTTGGTACAAAAACCACAACTTATTGCTGTCTTGCAGACGGCATTCAGTTTCGTGTCAATAGAATCGACACATATTTAAAAACGTGCTTACATTCTTAGTTTGTGAAAAAATAATAATAGATAGACAACACATAGTCATCGTAAGACTAAGCTAAGCTTGTGCTATTGGTACCGTACAATGGACTGGGGCGATGCCAGACCAGTACACATATCGAAAAATCCATTTCCGAAATTCGAACCCGCTTCGCCCAAACCACTAGACCAAGTAGTTGTCAAACTTCGTCGTCGTTTATGATGATAAATGCTAAAGCAATCGATAATTGTCGATCCTATCTTACAGGAGTAACAGTGGTGGGAATGTGTAGCGTGTTCAGTCCCATAAAAAAACCCTAAAGCTAGAAGGTAAAAAAGAAACAGGATAAAGTACAACTTTTTTCTCTCTACTTGGCCAAACTGCGGTAGATTTTAATACCGTTATTCCTTTTCATGAGTCTAAACCTACTGTAATTCAATCATTAAGCATTCCCGAAGAATAAATATACTCGTAAGTGCATGGTCCTTTATAATCTGGGTACAAGCTCCAAGAATATTAAAGATTTAGTTGACATCATGAGACACAAAGATATAATGGCTGGGAATCGTTAGGTGTAGTCATTTCTGTCTTTTATAATGTGTCTAGCAGAGGTGGTTGAAAATGACCTAGTGCTTTTTACATCCCATTTAAAAGGTAAAGCAGAATACCATATTGATGTTTAAATAGTGTAAAGATTCAATGCAGTTTTATAAAATGTCATGACATGACATTAAACAACAGCGAGGTGACCAAGGCTAGCTCAAGCAAGGTTGCCTAGTCATCGTGCCCCGTCATTACTTTACATGCCAACGAAAAAAGTCCTTTTGCTAAACAAAAAAAATAATAGTCAGGAAGTTTCCGCAATGAACTGTCATGAGCTATCAAGAATATATAGAGGCTAATCATCTGCTATGCGAATTATAATGCAATGCGAAGATTATTGCTACACTTATACGGTTATGTTATGATAAAGAATGGAAGTGCTCAGCAGTGCAGCAGAAACCTGATGTGCCATCGGTTACAGTTATCATTTGATAATTGAAGTTAAAACATACATTTGATACATTTAATTAAAACTGCAATTCCTTAAAACTTAGATCCAACAACCATAAGTCGTTAGACATTTCCCTGTTTACTGCGATTCTTGATCATATGGTTTATAACTTCGCCTGCAAATTTTAGCAAATTATGGTGGAATTTGGGATACAAGCACTAATTGTTCGTATATGTTAAGCTCAAAGAAATCATCTTTCTTTACGAAATAGATGACACTTAGTAGAATAAGATGAGAGCTTTATGTTATTAGCCAGTATTTTTACCAAATTAAGTAATGGCATGATCAAATTAATTAAATATATATACCTAGGTATTAATTAAAGATGTCACATTTTTAATAATTAAGGTGCTTGATGCGTTTAGTTAGTGCAAGGCTGCCGAGCGGCTAAGTAGCCTTAACAGGGGCTATCTGTTTTCAACATGCATTTGTGATGTTGTTTCTTAGCTAATTGTTTATTTTAACAGTTTAGCTCTCAAGTGGTTTTATACTCCTAGGGTCCATCCAAAAAGAGCCCTATTTAGCTTTACAAGCCAAACTCTGACTTGACTCTTGTTTATCAGAGACTACTCTAGTCTCTAGTCTATTCCTCATCTTCATACAGTTAGCCATCAGAATAAGAACGTACTTATTTTTATTAAGTGTGTATTTTACTATACTTCCGTTACATTTTATAGATCCGTCGCAATTACCAAGATTAAGTTTTCCGGTTCCATAAAAACTTCTACTACCAAGACTGCCTCGTAATTATCTTTAATTCTTAGAAACTCTAGTAAATTGCAGGGGCAATTCATACTGCTGTACCTACAGCGCAATTTTATTTATGTGGTTCTCGGAAAACGCGTAGTTTTGCGATGCGTGGCGTCGGTCGGCGCTATCTGCGCGCGCGCAGCGCTGGCCCGTAGTAATGCGCGCCCGCGCACCGCCCCGCGCGCCCCGTCTATTGTATGGAGATCAGGATCGACAAAGATCACCAACATCATCAGATAAGACACTTCTGTGAATTTGAGATAAAAATTTTGCTTATGCCATAAAGTGAATCTTTTATGTTGGCTATAGGTAAGTTACGATACCCATATCTGTCACGGCTCAATACTCATTCTTTAAAAAAACATGTTTGCTTCTGACGATAAATTAATAAGTATTTTCATGGAAACCCAGAATAAGTCGACGAACGTATTAGAACGTTCGTTATGGGTTTTGAGGTTATTAATAAAATTATATAGACAACGATGACATCATAGCTTAGCACTTGGGAAATTTGACAATGGCGCCTTGTTTCCAGTTCAAAGCGCTGCTGATAAATATATGGAGATATAATCGACAACAATAATTATTTTCGTAAGCTGTCCTAACCTGTCTTATGCCCCTCTTGTTAGAAGTGAACTGATGTACGAATTATTGTAATTCTATGTCGGTAACGTATAGCCGATGTGACAAGTCCTCCCAGTGGAAGGTCGTTGGTAGGCATCAACCCAATACATGGTGTTCGCCGCGTTGTTTATGGACAGCGGTGCATGTCAGCTAGATATGCGCCGCGATAGCGATGAGGTCATAGGCGTTCTCGCCGCGCCGACAACGATGACGTCATACCCTATTATTCTAGTTTAATCATCAATTCGGTAAACAGCGCTATTAATTTTAAAGTTTAAAAAGTCTGTATAATCGTATTTGGTGAAATACATATGCTTAGTATAGTAACAGAAACCTATATCCCTAGATTTGCCTTACTACGGATAATATTGCCTATCTTCTAGTTTTTTGTATCCCAAAATTCATGTGAACTTGCGTTTTATTAAGGATAGGGCTGACAGAGAAATCATCCTAAAATTATTTTCATGACAACTAATACTTTGTTCACCTATAAAAATTTCTAAAGTTTACTATCTCTGTAGAAAAAATAAGTTTCGATGTCCGGCCATTACACTATAGTTGTAGAATGGCAAAAGCATGACAAAATAATGCGTATACGCGTCGAATTGAGAACCTCCTTTTTTTTCGTCGGTTAAAAAACATTTTTTAACAATTATATCTAGAATTTGACCAGTGTAGACAATGTCACCTCAAAGTCATTAAATTAGTCATATTCTAGCTACTGATGATAAAAGATGTTGTTTTTATGCCTTAAAAAAATTTAACCATAGTAAACTCTAAGTATAGACAAATCACGTCGCGTCATTCCAAATATCAACCAATCAAAGTCGATCAATCTTACAATATCCAATCATCGTCATACACTCGTTCCACTAGCTGGATTCACGCAACACGAGCTTTTTAATTATACTGTGACCTAAAAATAGTTGGCAGTTGTTTACTTGCAATACAATGTAAGAATGCTTACAGTGCAACTATCTTGGTCTGGTTTAGTTGGAATGATACAGTTGATATCCCCGACTACTTCTTAACTCAGAAATATTCTTATAAATGGAAATCGTTTTGTATATCTGAGCTATAAACCAGTATCATTGGTATGTGTAGGGCAGATACAAATAAGAACTTACGGACATAATAGTAGGGAAAACTCAGAGGTAGACTAAATAGAGAGATATAACAAGGCATGTCGTTCGCTAGAGTCGCGCAAGATCGCCAGAAATCTCGTACATCTTCACATTAGAGAACATACTACAATAGTTCAGGTATCAGAACTGAGAAAGTAGTCTGACTCGCGAAATAAAACTTCCACATAAGCAGCCATTTTGTTTAAATATTATATCAGTTAGTGAAATACATAATTAAAGGCTGAAACATAAGTTGGATCATCTCTATATTTAATTATTACGATATAATTAAATTATTTATAATTATGTATTACGTGCGCAAGTACCAGGGAGTGAGGACGCCGAAAGAGGTTGTCATTTTACAATACAATGCAAACATAATATCATGTTCCACCCAAACAGGATGTTTGAAATATATTACATTCCAACGAATACTCGATGGGCCACGTTTGCTTACTATTAAATTATAAACATAAGCAATTTGTACACGAAGTAATACGATGTTTCGTGGTTTCACTTAACTGGAAGATGGATAGTCTCTCGAAGTGAACGCTCTTTAGTTTACCTTGACTTTTTTAAATGTACTTTGCTGTAATAAACATAAAGATTGAATTTCTGTGGTAAAAGCCACGCGATACTGCGTCTATATTCGCTCTCGTCATCGATTACATTTCGTTGAAAAATAAATGTTCTTCTTTAATCAGTTATAGTTCGCGCACGTACAAAGACTAGAGAAGCAACCGGTTTACTTAAATTTGTATGGAATCTAGATATTACATGTTTCTAAAATAATACACGAAAAACCGGCCAAATGCGAGTCGGACTCGCGCACGAAGGGTTCCGCACCATTATTTATAAAAACGGCAAAAAAATCACGTTTGTTGTATGGGAGCCCCCTTAAATATTTATTTTATTCTGTTTTTTAGTATTTGTTGTTATAGCGGCAACCAAAATACATAATCTGTGAAAGCTGTCTAACTATCACGGTTCAAGAGATACAGCCTGGTGACGGACGGACGGACGGACAGCGAAGTCTCAGTAATAGGGTTCCGGTTTTACCCTTTGGGTACGGAACCCTAAAAAATATGAGGGTTTGACAATGTGTGAAAGCCTCAGTTCCTTTGCCATTTATACGATACCCAAAACTATACATGAAAATAAGTAAAGTGAGAATTTCTTAATTTTATCTCGATACCTATTTGAACCATTTCCCACTTTTCCATCTCCAGCATACGTTTCGAAAGGCTCTGTATTCAGCCTCCGTGTGGAGAATAAAACCTACAATCCAAGATGCTTATCACGTTGGGCCGTCACCTGATCGCAACGCTCCAAAGGTGTCCGCAGTTTTGCATAACGTCCACGAAGGGTTATAAAGCGCTGATCGCGTGTACCCCTCTAACAAACGCCTTATTGGTGTAATAATACGGTTTATTTTGGTTTGATTATCGGTTTGCGAGCGGCATTATGCGTTGGTGGGTGGTGTGCAGGCGTGTTCTCCAGTGCGCATGCGTGGTGAACCCAGAAGAAGCACCTGAGCTCCACGGTTCAGTACCCGTTCTCATGCCGAGGGGAGCGTTTGCTTGCAAAGGGGGTTGATTCGCGGCAGGTTTTTCGCTGGAAACACGTAAAAATTGATTCTAGCTCTGCGTAGTTGCATAAGTCTTTCTTAAAGAGTTTCAAAGCGTTCTTTTTGTTTTAACATATCGAGGGTTGTTAGGATATTTGACTGAAGTGACATTTTTCCAACTTGAGAGGAGAGCATACTCATTCGACACAGAAAAATTCGCTGATTCCAAATATGTATTTAAGTCAATATCGCCCAAAAGTGTCGCTTACATGAAATGGCCTCGATATGCAAGATTGAATATTATGTACTTGTTATAAAACAGTAGTCGATTGTAAACGGAATTTATTGTAACAACAAACATTGCTTGTAGGTCAGCTACGGAGAGATAGTAAGCATACAGTGTTCATTCAATGCTCCATATAGACACAGCTATAGACGACACATTGCTAGTATAAATATAACTATGTTTATTATAAGATGCAGTTTTGTATTATAAGGAAAATATCAATATAATAAAATTAATGTTTAAAAAACTTTTTAAAAACAAGCTTTTATTTAATTGCTCTAAGTTTTCGTTTTCTCTTCAGCAAGCCCTTTCATTTGATACCCATAATGCGGCAGTGCAGAAAAAATAACTATTCCGCCATCTTGGATGATCCGCCATATTGGAATTAGAATAACGTCACTTAGCTAAGCATGCATTGTCATCCAGAATATGCGTGTATACCAAATTTCAGCTCAATCAGTTAAAGATAACTAATTTAAAATTCACTTGCAAGATTCCACCCGGACATACATTATACCTACATTGCAAGTTTGCGAGTTTAATTCCCGTTTTAACCAACAGTAGGACGTCTCCAAAGCGCTAAACCTGGGTGCACTAAAGAACTAGAATAACCTCATAATTTATATACATTTGGATTAGGTGATGTAGGTTCATTTCTGAAAATATTTTAAAAATGGGATTAACCTTAATAAACATCCTAGCAAACATTGGAGGAATGCGGTATAACGGGTTAGTCACATAAAATAAAATATCAATTTCTTAACCTTCTCCATTTCTTGAAATCGGTTAAAAGACATGATTATGTTAGGGAAAATAATATTGAGGATAATTTGTAGGGCTCACCTTTGGTCGACAAATATCAAGCATATTTATATACATCGGATCAATTATCGTGATAGGTCATTCCTAGTATCTCAGCTCGTAATAAATCTCGGGAAATATGTAAAACCTTGGGCACAATTAACTGTCTCAACTGAGACGTTAATCAAGGTGCTATGCTAATTCTCCAGTGAGGCAGCAAAACCCTGCATCCATAGGTGCGTCAAATGTCTTGCGATTGCCAAAACGAACTGTATTAACTTACATCATCATCATCAGCCGGTGTCAGTCCACTGCTGGACGTAGGCCTCTCCCAAGATGCGCTTTGCATATTTGGGAGGGTTTTCCGTAATCGCCACGCTGGGCAGGCGGGTTGGCGATCGCAGGACGTAGCTTCTCGCACCGGTGACGCTGCTGCCCGTCACCGGCCTGTGGGATTTAGCTACGCCATAGTTGTGAAATGGTTATCCCACCATTTGTCGGTCGCCAGAGCCTCGTTTGTTATTCTGCACCACGGGCAGGTGAGGTTGGCTGGGAGCACTGAGGTGCTATTTGTGCTCCCTCACATCCCATTAACTTACAGACTAAGCATATTTTGCAACGAAATGTTGTCGATAACGTGGACGAATTCAGTCGCATGGTTGCCTAGCTAAACTTTCTGTGACAACGTTGGCTAGTTTTGCTCAAAGAAAGTTCAATTTTATGGTATTAACGCAGAGTACATTTTCGAAAAAAGTATATTAGCTCGCCTCAGTGTGTCCAGTGCGTGAAGCTCGAAGGTATTTATTGCTTTGTTAGCACCACGCATCAGAGAACCGAGATCAGAACGTCATTTATTGTTAGTGGGAGCTGTTTTAATTAAAGCTGTAAATTAGAAGTTTAAAAAAAGGTAACTTAACCTAAAGGGGTTTGAATACAAGTTTTATAAATCTTAAAAACTGCGCTGCTACATTTCCTCGACCTTTTATTGTCTAACGATCTTATTTAATTATCCTTAATTAGTTTTAATAAAAAAAGGGTTCCGAAATAGAAAATCAACTCACAAACATTGATTTTTGCGTAACCGTAGAAATCAATTTCATGGCGAAAATTGTGTTGATCGAATTTGAAATTGTCAAATTCCAAACAATAGAGACACTAATTCGGTTACACAAAAGGCTATTTACTGAGACAGTGGTCAGATAATGCGATTGGTACCGCCAATATTACATTAAAACGTTCAAAAGCAGCATTGCGATATTGATTCATCCAATTTGATTTTGAAAATGATTCAGAAGAATCACGATTCGCGACAGGTTTTGCCTTTTGGTGTAAACATGCAGTTCTTATAAGACTACTGTTACTTATTTTTAATATTAGCTGCCATTTTACGTACTTGCTTCGGCAGTACATATACTAAAAGCTGCCATTTTTAACAATACACTAGCAATCAATATTATTATTAGAATCGAGATAAAACGACTCATTTTTACGTAAACAGGTCCAATCAGCGTCTTTGGAACTTATCAGATGGAGTCACAAAACTATCTATCTCTTCTGATGGCGATGTCGCCTTCATATCCACTGACTGGAAGTTTATAAACTTATGACAAATCACAACAGGCAGACAGTAGGCCACGTGGTTTGCCGCGCCAAACAATAGACTGTGTCTAATCACGATTTTATAGATCCATCGATGCGAACCGTCCTGTGGGTACTCTTAGCATGACCGCGTAGACGTAACGTCACACCGAGCCATGTCCAGTACAAGAAGCTCGAAGTGACGTAATTTTCTCGACAAATCTGACAATAGAAAAAGATATAACATGTCTACACGCTCATGCCTACGAGGGACTGATTTTCGATTGATATTAGAGATATGTCGAAACAAAACGTCAAATAGGTCGTATTTTTACATATTATGTCGAATTGAGATGATGTCTATCAAACGAAAATCGGGCCCCAAGAATATCTCGTCCTGGCTTTGAGACTCCGAGATCGTATAGCTACGTCACTTTTAGGTATTTATGTCACTTAGGATTAGGTACTTTAGTAATACATTTTTCCTATCGTGTAGGTAGAAGTTTGTCGTGTATTTTTAAGTCACTTATGCCAGCGGGATAGCCAGCAGTTCTGTTAATAGTTGCGGTAATTGATATCTGAATGCAAGTTCTGTGTACAGTATTATGGGTTATCACTTAGCGCTCAGTCATTTTGTTATTATTACAGTTAATATCGTAACCGATGAACTGCGGTTAGGTGTTTCTAATAAAAAATATTTTTTAAAGACTTGGCCGTGACTATAATGATGGATAAGCTTGAAATTGCGGACACCCAATGCTTATTATGGGCATCGGCAATAACTAATAGCCGATCCACATGGGTTGACACGGTTCAATCTGTTGAGGGATAGAACTATACGAAGAAAAGAGATGCACTGTCTCAAGCTGTATTTCCATAAATCGAGTGTGTAAGACCATGGTATAACTACTGTAAAACGATCATCTATACAGGTAAATGAAAGCGTTGTATCTATTTGTAATTTCAAAATAACGGCATTTTACTTTTTTTTATTTTGTATGTCAGACAAAACGACACTTATGACATGTATGACAGACACACAAAATTAAATAAAATAGTTTCCTGTCGGTTTGTTCCGGGCAAAATCCGGAACGGCTGGAGTGAAGTTTTCCAAAATTACACGCGGCCTTAGTCGTAGCTCTAGTTGTAGGATGTGCGCCAAGACTAGATTTATGTCACAGAATATGTTGATTATATCTCTTTCTCTCGTATGAAATAAGACAGAGAGTGACCGAGCCAATCCGTGACAAATGTCTTGTCTTCACATGCGTGCTAACACCACTGGTAACGTCTAGTATTAAAATATATCGCATCAATCTTCTGGGGTGTTAGATGTACTTAGCACTTATCGTTTATCGTAATACTTGTTGAGCTTAGTCCTTATTGATAAGGACAACAATAATTGCTTCTCGCAATTGTATAAACAGTGCAAACGAAGCGGCAAGTAATCGCAAGCCTGCGGGTGTGTTCGAATGACAGCAAACTAACGTCACCCTCTCATTAGCCTGCATTTAGCTTCGCCACTGGGCTGTTCGAAGTATAACCTTTCATGTGATTATTTCTCTTTGACTAAAGCCGACAGGTGATGTACGTATAAGCTGGTTGAGACTAAGATCTAAGCTGAGTTAGCTCGGGGTCGTTAATGACGCTGAGTTTTTCTCACTGGTGTGTTGTAAGTCAACTCGCAATCAGCAGAAAGACGTCTATGTCAGAAAAAGCCTGCCTTTTTCTTCACCACCCACTTCCCCTTACATTCCTGCGACGTCTATAGTGTCATTAGACCCCCTTTTCTCCATAAATACGGCCTAGTTCTCGCCATTTTTAATTTGTCTACCCCAAGCTCAGTAGTTTGAGGTAGTTTCAATATACATAGCTAATTTAACTTAGTTACGATAACCGTCTAGGGCGATAATAGGCTTCGCTATACAGTATTAGCTGCTATGAATAGATCCAAAAAAAATCTAGCTTTCTATAATTTTAGGTAGTCGTGTGCCGCGTCAACGCTTGCGTGGCTAAGTTTTTGCCCACACCAAAACGAACTCTGTGTCAAGATACATAAAGATGTACTTTCTGTTGTAAAAGCTTGTGAAAACGTTACCTACGGTAATCGAAGGAAATGACGTATTAGAAGCGCTGTCACAGGAGCTCATGACAAAACACAGGTTCACTTTGACTAATGATTCCGGTCCGGTCCCGGACGGAAGGGACGGCCTTGGATTATTGCGAATGAATAAACCTAAACGAACGGACGAAGACTAAAGACGGGTGAATTGTTGACACACGAAATAACTGAACTAAACCATTCAAATGATCTTAGGTGGTTTTTAATTAGTGAACTGCGATTTATTTTAAATAACATTATACATAAAGATTTAATGTCTGTGGCAAAAGCCACGCGACTAAAGCGGGTTTAAGACTACGCTATAATATAATAACATATAGTTAGTTAGCGTTTAGTTAGCACCATACATTGTTATGGCCACGTTCACACTGTACTATACTACATATATACAGGATGTTTCAGAAGTCCGAAATAATACTTTGACGTTTGCATCAGTATGGGGTACACAACTAAATGGTATAAAAATTTGATTGAAATTCGACCATGTTTTTTCAAGTTTTTTGACGTCATCAATTTCTAAAACTCGTAATATCTTGAGTCCTATGTAAAATTTGAATGTTCTGTTTAGTGAATATTGGTAGTTACCCTCATAAGTGTAGTTTACACTGCTGAATAGGGTTATGGATGTACCCAAAGGCCAGAACACGATACTTGTGACAAATATTCAAAGGTCTGTAACTCAGAAACTATGATAGTTAGGTATAAGCTGGCTTCACTAAGAATCCACATATGAGCTACCGTATATGTACCCAAAGTATTATTTCGGACTTCTGAAACACCCTGTATTATTGGCTTTGTATGGTGCGCGATATTGTTGTGCTATATATTATAGCGTAGTCTGAAAGCCGCGCTAAATTCCCGCGCGTCATCGGTGATATTTAAATTATTGATTCTTCTTATATGAGACACGACATTGCTACGAATAAAGAGAACTACGATTTTGATTTAGTAATTGAGGATTTCTACTTTTGCTAAACCTAATAAAACCATACTTGTGTAGTACATTCTACGGATGTCTTGTCCCCGTTAAGATCTATGAAACAAAATGTATGATACAAACAACAATATTTTTGTTACAAACACGCTCGGGCAGTATTTCACAGCAGAATTTTATCGAAACCACATTCTTAACTCATACTCGTGTTACGGTGATAAGGACGGAGATATACTCCGTCTCGCTCGGTCCCCAAGGCGCACTTGACCGATGAGTAATGTCACGTGGTACCGGGACTGCAGACAACCGCCATGGGACCGACTAGACTTGTTGGTGCAAGTTAGAGAAGCTTTGAAAAGTGAGAGTTGATGATTTTCTGAGGTAGCTTTTACACAACCGGATTGTTTAATCACTTTGATATCTAATGAGGTCTGGGTATAATGATCATCAGATCATAAGCATATTCTAGCTGCTTATGAAAGGTACATTTGGTAGATATCAGTCATATCAGATAAATTTTCAATAACCTAATTTTTTTGGGAAGGCAGTAATCAATGTTTTGTATGCAACCTTCCGTGCGGTGATCTTTGTCTTTGTCTATTTAATGATCACGTACCTGATCCCTTATGTCGGTAACTACACAATATAGTAGATTTGATATGTTATGTGTACAACATTATTATCTAACAAAAATCTCGTCCGTCTCGGACTCCAGTACGACTGGACTTGTTTTCTTTCCCTCCATTCAGCGACCTATCCAAATTATCCAATACTGTCTACTATCCAATTACAAGCTTTTACTGGCTTCCATTTACTAGCTTTGTGTGGAGTGCACTCTGCGTTGACCACTCCTCCGGTAAAGCTGTAAAGGCCATTTCACGGCCAACAGCGTAGTCCTTCCAAAAAAAAATACAAGCTTTTACACCTTGCCACCGCCTATCTTGCAGCTTTTAACATAACTTTCAGTCCTTCCTAGGTAGTTAAATAATAATACAACATCTGTAAAAAAATTACTGTTACTATTGAAACAACAATAGGTACTTTAAAAGGCCCCTGATTTCATAATGACCAATCAATCTTATGTCACAATGTAAATATGTCGGTCTCCATACGTCGACGTCAATGAATTTTCACCAAAAGCTCTTCGCTTATACCAGGACTTCAGAGAGGGAAACTGGTGAAATGATTGCGGTGCTTAAGATGTACGCATCGCAACGATGTGTCACTTTAGTTACTGTGGGGAGCTGCCGAATTTAGCTGCGAAATTGTAGTTTGGACTGAGATTTAATAAGTTAACTAGGAAACATTATCTATGACAAATACTTACTTTTTCGGATACTCTAACATTGTAGATTTAGAATAGGTATGTTCTGCCTAAAAGAATATTATATATTTTGTTTTGCAATTATTTGACACAGTGGAGGTACCTATATTATTTAGCTATCCCGCTATGCCAGAAACATGTGTAGATGTTTTTAACAACACATCTGCGTATGAGTTTTTTTTGGCGGAATATCCGCACCTAACACATAATTTTGCATTAAATTACATTAAAATAAGTCGCTTAACTTAACTTGACCACAACAAGGCTTTCAGTCTCGTGGTAGATAAAAGGTTGACCCTAGGAATGTTAACTATCTATCTAACGATGGATTTAAAAGACAGCATTCATAACAATAGTTCTCTGAAAAGCTATTGTAGATATATTTTGACTATCGTTAAATTTGTGTTGTTGCGTTTATTTAAGCAAATATCAAAATATATTGTAGTACTATAGTGATTACGATGTACTAGGCAGTTATAAACACAAGGAGGTTATTACCGTCGATGCGGCGCCACACGCTGCTGAAAACAAATAAACCTTAAACAGCTCTAATGTGTGGGTAATTGAATTCGCCACATGCTGCCCCATTGTGCGCCTTCCGGCCGTATTGCTACAGCCGGAACGATGAGAATATTATCTAGCTCGGATCACGTATACATAAATATTTTTTTACTTAAGTATTTATTTATGGTATTTTCACAGGCCTACGCACTACCTAGAAATAGCATAAAATACCTACATAAAAACGTTACTCTTGGTCTAAATCTTTACTGTAAAATAAATATGTCTTTAAACATAATTCAATCTCTAGTAAATATAACTAACCATGCTTTGTTTGTTCGTTTCAGGTAATTGGTTGATTTCAAGCGGCTTCTGTTATATTTGTAAGTTACAACATTTAGCGACTTTGTCTGATGTATGTTGAAATGCGAAGGAAGCTACCCTGTAAATATTATGTGTTCCTAGTAATTTACTTTTTAGAATCACGTTACCTACGCCTTTCTGACACAGGCGTACTTATTTATTATATTATAATACGTAACTGCCTGTGTGTACTTAGTTATCACTAATCGTATTTAGTCCCGGATATGTTATGTGAATTTATCATACTTTATACACTCAGTAATGTCGAAACACCCATTATCACACCAATAAACATTGACAATAATATTAGTCACGGAATGTACAAGGTTCACTGTCAAATGGAGGAAATAGCACCGACTCAGTGCAGTTATAGTGAATCACGTACTGACTGATAGCTATGTGTCATACTTGCTAACTAAAGGTAAACTGCGAAAAAAATTGCACAGGATCGTGTTTGTAAGAACTCCTGGTTTATTCTGTTCGCCTGGTAACGTCTAGGTTATAAAATAGAAATATTTAGTGCTTTCAAGCTTACTCAAGTATGACCTAGGACTTTTCAAGGATTATATTACCGAGGTTGGTTGAATTATGTGATGACTTGCTTTAAGTCTAGCAAGATAGGCTATTTTTGTAGACACACATGCGATACTTAGTAACATAGACTGCGATGCAAATTCAGTCTAAAGAGCAAGGATTTGCGTTAGCATTGTATTGTAATTTCAATCTTTTGACGAAGACATGTGCTGCCCATCGATAAAAATAGCAAGACTAGTAATTTTATTGAAATCATTGCCATTTTTCACGTATGTGTATTTCTATGCCCAACATTATTGTCGGTGAAGTTTCTGAGATGCCTTTAAATCTTATTTTATTGCTATCTTTCTCAGCTGTTAATACGATAAATATACAAACTTTATGATACCAAGGGATACCCCTCCCCTTCTCCATATTATTTTTGACGATACGAATTAAATTATGAAATTTAATGGAATAAGATCAGGAATGGCTCCAGCTGCAATTACCCGGTATTCTAGCCAATGTCAAGTAATTAATAGCAAGGACAAATTCAATAAACACGCATTATAAATGGGTGAAGAATCTGATAAAGATGGCAGATAAACCCGTGTTTTATTACCTATCTTCCCCTTGTTGATGAAGGTGTCATCGTTTACCATAGTCTGTGCCATTCGAAAGTCTATGGTATGACTTTTTATTTCCATAAATACTTCTTCGTCGTTACCTTGTTTGCATACCTTGATATAAAAAAACACTTGCGATATGAGGTAAGTATTAAAACTTATTAAATAGACTATTAACTTCATCTACTGATACTTAATAAAGTTATATAAATTTATTGTAACTACTCCATACGCCTTAAATGTCCTCACATATGAGTCAATTTATCGCATTTACAATATTAATACGCGCACCGATGCTCACATATACGTGGTTATTAGATGTTTTTATGGCAAATAGCATCGGATAACTAGTGGGACTGGGTCCGTTTCCGTTCGATCGTACGGGTAGTGGGCTTCGCATGCAAATGAGCCTGTGAGCCGGCGACTCCGGCGCCCGAAGGCGTCGTTTGCCGGTTACACAATTTGTATATCTTACCTATGATGGACATTGTGCATGCTTTAGTAATTGTTATACCGGCTGCTGGACCAGGGACGAACGTTCAATCAACATTGCAACGAGCGCCGAAATGACGAATTTGCCAATAACAAAACGAACTGTATTGCCTTGTACAATAAAATCATTCTTTAATGACATTGATATAGCGAGCGAATTTTGAAGCTTGGATTCTAGCACAGAAATTCAATCTTTATGTATATTGATACGGGGTTCGTTTTCGTAACAATTTTAATCAATCAACTAGTTAATTACTTCAACGACAACTCTATTATTAAACAAAATAAACGCAAAGATTTCCTATCTTCTATACTTATGTTATCCTATTACTTCTATACCAGTCTCCTTACCACCAACTATCTTGCAGTAATGTTTTTAATATTAGGTAGGTACTATCAGTTTTTGGCTACAGTATAAAATCTGTCAAAAATGTATCTAAACAACAATGCTTTAAGAGGGCGGTGGTAACGCCCCTGTTCTTATCAAGTTTTTGGGGTTCCGTACCCAAAGGGTAAAACGGGAACCCTATTACTAAGACTTCGCTGTCCGTCCGTCTGTCTGTCACCAGGCTGTATCTCATGAACCATGATAGTTAGAGAGTTGAAATTTTCACAGATGATGTATTTCTGCTGCCGCTATAACAACAAATACTAAAAAACAGAATAAAATAAATATTTAATGGGGCTCCCAAACAACAAACGTGATTTTTTTGCCGCTTTTATAGATAATGGTATGGAACCCTTCGTGCGCGAATCGCGGGAGACTCGCACTTGGCCAGTTTTTTAACATACAGTCACATAAATATAATTCGCAGGTGTTTAACAGCTTGCCTCATGTGGTTATTACGCTATTACTCGTCGGCTGTTAATGTACTTTATAAGCTTCATACTATCTAATATTCAGTCGCAATACAGGCAGGTGGTCATTTATAATGATATACTAAGGAAACATAAAATCAGACGATATCGAATTTCCATGGCGTAACGTTGCATGTATGCAAACCTATCTCAAATATTATGATGGGTTAGAATTAGTATTAGTATAGACCAGGGCTGTCCAAACTACATACCCTCGTGGGCTAATTAATTTTACTACAAAAGCTGGAGGGCCGCAGAAAAAAATATTTTCAATTTCAAGTAAAAAAAATACAGGGTAATCATTTCTTTATACGTTTATTGGTTCTTCGTTAATTTATCTTTAACAATCATATCGATATCAACGTCAACATTCGTTGTTGCCAGACGCATTGCATGAACAAGTGACTTATCTGTCAGTGAAGATCTATACTTAGATTTTATAAAGTTCATTGTTGAATACGCACTTTCACATAAATAAGTGCTGCTCATCATCGATCCCATTTTCAAGCCAAAATTTGTTAGTTTGGGGAAACGATCACCAAGGATCTTAAAAAAACCATTCCGGTATCTGTCAAAATGCGTCGCGCGTGCGGCCCGTGGGGCGTTGTTGTTTGGACAGCCCTGGTGTAGATAATGATCCAAGTTTGGATGTACTTACACAAATAAATGAAATAAATTTCACAGCACCAAAATCAGGAAAGCATCGTGAGGAAACCTGCACGCCTGAGACCACTTGACTAGTTCTCGATAGATGGCATGTCTGACTTTCATTGTCTTGTTCATAGTACAGTTCAATAAATGGCCCATCGCTGAAATGTATCTACAGTTTAAGTATACAAAATCCTGAATATTATAACAAAAACTTGGTTGTCCGTCCCATGATCGTGTGTGGTTGCATTTCCATAAAAAATGCAGCCGGTATCGATCTCGCGTCCTACTGCCGACCCCGCGCGATGCATTTCACCACACTCAATTCAGGATTCTGATCCGAAGTTCATGTGTTTGCGGATGTCTGTAGTTGTAGCATGTGTTCCAAGACTGGAGTTATGACACAGAATTGGATGATTTTGTCTCTTTGTCTCGCATGAAATGAGACAGAGAGCGAGCGAACGAATCAGTGACATTAGTCTAGTCTTGACAAGCGTGCTAACTCCACTGGAAGAAGTTTTTTTATCAGCTTTTGTCTTAAGCGACACTTAGAGCGATATTAAGTCATATATTTATTTGGAATCAGCGATTTTTTCTGCGTCGACTGAGTATGCTCCTGTAAAGTTAAAAAAATGTCACTTAAGTTAAATAGCCTCACCCCTCGAAATATTTTTTGTGTGTGTAATAGTTAGTGTAATTGGTAATTGACCAATCCGATTATATATAAATAAATAAAACAACCACGTTTCAAAACATGCTATGCATGTTAGGTACGCGTTATATCCATAGGGGTAGACAAGTGTGCAGTATTGGCTACCTACATTTTGCGGATGGTACCTACAGCTACTTATTTTCGTTATACAAGGCACTTTCGCTATTATCTACTACCTATGAGAATTCAGGTCAGCGTTCATTATACTCTCAAGTCTCTCAAATGATTAGCAACGTGGCTTTGGCAAGAATTGCCACAGAGTTGCCGAAATCCGCTTTAAAAACAGATTGGATGGGATGACAGAATGGGCAAAAATGTATGGGCTCCGTCCCCGCCCACCAACACACATGGAACTGATGCCAATGTGTTCCTAAAGTATTTGATTAAAATCCTTTTTTTACATAAATCAGTGGGATTATATAATCTAAAAAAAACAATTTGTACTGATTAATTAACGTATATTTTCATTTTACTCTTGTTTAACTGAGTTTAACATTAGGGTTATATTACAGTACAAACGATTTACTAATCAAACACGTGACATAAACACACAAAATATCACATAAAATAAAAAAATAAACAACAAAAAAACACATAAAATTCAACCCCCTCACTTCACTCTATTACGGGTGGAATTTCTAAAAACCCTTTCTTAGTGGAGACATACTTTTCACACGCCGCCGCTTTCCACTAATGAATGTAATAATGAGTAGGTATTTTACATGTACTCGTCAACAAAACGTAAACGAAATATTTGTATAAACGTTATTGTTAATACCATGAGAACACCATGCATTTGGGCAACGTCGCCATAGTAAAAAAAATATCATGTGACTAAGATATGTCAATTGAGCTACATTTCATTTTTGTTGATGGGTGGGGACGAAACCGCCCATGGTCCTTTGTTGCCAAGTACAAAACGAACTGTATTAACTCATGGATAAGGTACATTTTTCACCGAAATGTCATCGATGACGCGAGGGAATTTAGACGCGTGCCTGCCACGGAAATTCTATCTTTATGTATATAGTGACACGGTATATATTTTGCAAAATAGTCCCAAGTTTCGCCAGCCTTGGACCTTTTTTTTTTAAAATAGACTACGCTGTTGGCCGTGAGTTGGCCTTTACAGCTTCACCGGAGGAGATGCCCTGAACGTGTAGCATGACCGCGTAGACATAAGTTTTATCTCTCAATTGTCAGATTTGTGCAGAAAATGACGTCACACCGAGCCATATCCGGTACAGGAAGCTCGGTGTGACGTCTCTTTCTCGAAAAATTTGACAGTTGAAGGAAATAAAACTTATTTCGACACCGGCATGCTAAGGGTGCTGGTGGATTCAGTAACAGTATACCTATGATAATTTATGACAAATAGATACCTATCGCGGCGTAAAGCGACAAAGAATTTAAATGTTTCGTTACATCTTTCCTTAGCATTCACATCACGCTTTTAACCATGTGACGTCTCTCGGAAAAAGCTTTATACCGCCAAGATTTCCGTTCTTTACCATCCGATTATGACGGATAATGCATTTAACTTAACCAATAATGAGAAAAGTTAACAGTCGCGTCGTGACACCTTCGACGAGTTCTATGAATATTGGACCTTACGCTTAGCGTGTGTGGATGTGAATGGACAATCTTACGCGGAAATCTTGTTCTGAAACTTTCGCAAGTACCAGGGAGTAAGTAACTCTAATGAGGTTCTACCTTATTTCTGACCGCGTTTCCGAAATGCTGTTGTTTTATGTAGCAAAACAATTGGGTTTATGCTATTTATGTCTTATGGGGCCCTAGTCAAATATATTCGTTTTAGGTCTGTAACATAACATTATTATCGTTGCTTACTTTCATTGAGTAGAAAAGTTTAATGGACTGTCAGTACGAACGTGACATTTTGTTAACATACTTCCTTAACAGTTCCTTAACGTCTTCTATTAGAAACTTGCGATGTGTACTCAAGAAAAGACGTGTGACATACATAGTAGAAAGAAGCAGGTTGCTCTATTCCTAGTAGTTATAAACATATTTTTTTGCTAAAGCTTTTAAAATATAGGGATGTGCTGATTTGCAGAATATCGATATTCGAAAAAAAAAACTTTTAATGTAAATTTTAATTAAACCACGAGATTCCTACTTATCAAACTTTCATTGCGTGTTTTCAGTAAAAAAATAAATGAATTTGGAACATCATACCAAATTGAAAAATATACCTAATCAAAACTATATTTGTCGAAATATAGCTTCGTTGCGTTGGAAGCGACACCATTGATGTTTCTGTTCCCTACTTATCACGTTTATCACATTGTAATGGATTTGAGCAGTTGAAATATGAACTCGTGAATGGAATGACATCTTGTCAGAGATGTGGTTCAGTCAATATGGCGTAACAACGTTACGCCCTGCACTCACTGGGGCTAGCGAGTTAACTTGACTTTTTAGAAAATGTTCTGTGTATTAATATTCATAAATATTGAATTTCTGCAGTATAAGTCACGAGACCGAGCGTCAAATTTCAGTCGCGTAATCGATGACATTTCGTTGCAAAACGTTCTTTATCCATGAGTTAAGACAGTCAATTTTAGTGTAGACAAAAATTGCTCGCGAGTGTGCTGACGCGCTTGTGGCTGCAGGGCTTTAGTGGCCGGCATCGTTTGATGCAGCCCACTGAACTGGTTAGTAACATTAGTTATCGCGGCTCATGTCCAGATGCAGTCTGTTACCCAAACGGATGTTACGGATATGGTGACGCCTTTTGTTTTGCCGGTGTTACTTCCACTGTTTTGGTTACACAATTACGTGTATGAGATACTTGTTAGGAATGAATAGGACAATATAATTATAACCTTCAAATTAATAGAAGTTACGATTCATTCTGAACTTCAAGTGCAAAACACTTTTGCAATTAAGATGGTTTGTAGTTGGGTATAAAACACACTGTATGCCAATATCAAATCGTACTCTTGTGTCAATTTGCACTAAGGTTGAATGTCGTCAAATTTCGCTCGCACTGTCTCAGTGACATTTCGTTGTAGAATAAACTTGGTCTATGAGTCAACACAGTTTTACTATTGACAAAAATTTCGCCGCGCGCTTCCTGGCGCTTTTTGTGTGCGCGTGGTTTAAATTACTGTTTATAGGATAAAGGTATACCGCCAAATAGCAGAAGATAGCAAAATTCTAGTATATCCCACAATTCATGTTAAGTTGATGCTACAAAAATTGAAGGGTCGGTCAAAGTCTAGAGAATTAGTAGGTATTGTGACTAAAGATCATATTGCGTAGCTCATATTCACGCGCAAGAAAAATTGTAAGCACCTCAACAAACGGGACTACGATTTATTTCAGTTATTGACACGACTTTCAAATTAATAAAATATTTATTTATCAATTTCCTGTCTGCTTGTTTTGCACATGTTTGCCTCTGCTTTTGGAAAGTTAAAACAGCAGAATGACCGCTTGCAGTGCTATTTTATCCACAGCGGTGTATAGTAATTAACGATCCCAAATTTCTAACACAGCGCGGTTCCCATCGAGGCCACAACCTCAAACGCAGCGTCTCACGTCTCGCTCTCGGCTTTATCGCAGCTATCGAGTGTCGACGTTCCGAGAAACGCCTACCTACGCGCCCCGGCTGGCCAGGTAGCGCCCTCCGGCGGACAAAAAATTACACAAGTGTTGGGCGTCCCTCTATTTTGAAAATAAAATATATCGATTAAATTATTATTTTTAGGTTTTTCTTTACTTTTCCAAGTTGGAGGACGCATTTAGCTAGTAACCTATTTCTGAATTTTGAGTCAACACTCTGTTTATCAATATTAATTGAACCCTAAGTGCAATAGGACTGCAATAGACTTTGGATATTTGTCGCTCCTGAGAGACGTTGTAGTTCCCAAATGTCGATCGAATATCCACCCATTATATTAAGTATATTGAATTGTTTCTTTACATGCTTAATATAATCACATAATTTACTTATTATGTGCAAATTAAAGGACCGTAGGTACCTTGAAAATCGTTAAAGTTGAATAATGCTATAATTTGTATTCACTCAATCCTAATTTAAATCTGAACGCATCGGTGGACACCGATATAATTATCGATAACTCGATTATAATAAAAACTGTACTGATTTACGATATCCCATGCAAAAAAAGAACTCGTTACGACCATTCAACATTTTTACGCCGCCATACCTGTGACTGGATGCAAATGAATTGGAACTGGTTTATGGAAAATATGCGATCATCGAGGCGAGTTATTCCGAATAACTGAACTTTGATAAGTGAACCGAAGTTTTATTATTAGGATTTCCATTAGTTTCGCTTCCAAAAATACTCTCAACGGTTTACGACTAAGTTTAGTTGAATATTTTTATCATAATTAGATAAATACCATAATTACAGAAATGTTCAAAATATAGTTAGCACTTAAACATGATGGAAACTTACTCGGACAGAACATGAAAACAATCTTAAAAAAAAACAAAATCTCCTTGTTCTAGTCTAAATTTCTTCGCTACTTGTATTGTATGTACTTAACGTGATAGTATGACATTTATTTTGCGTTTACATATTTTTTACATTCATAAATAATTTACACAAAAATATTTTAACGATGTGTTACCACGGAATGTAAAGAGCATGGATTTTTTTAAAGTAAAACTTGCCATAAATATAGTAAGGAATCAGTATTTACCTGATACTAACATGTACCTTACTAATTATATTAAAATGTTAATCGAATGCTGGAATAATTTGATTGCTAATAGCACGTAAATAGGTATTGCTTACCGCGGTAAAACGCGCCCCATAATATGTTTTAATTTCATAGTCCATTTCATGTAACGATCTTTCAATGAAGTATCAGAACCATAAGGATTGTAAGATATGTACCTGAACATTCGCAAACAAAATGTGACAGCAATCCATCCTAGATTCTATATCATAACTAAAACGTCAAACTCTACGATGCCAAATCCTACTTTTGGATATAATCGAATAGTTACCGACATAATAAATACTCTAAACCTGATCTTATCAAACAATTCCATCAATCACGTACCCTACTATTTCAGTATTTATCGATAGATCTTATCTACCGTGCCTGACGTGTCACATCACTAGCGCGCTATTCCCACTTCCCGCTGCTACGATAAGTTTTTTTTTTCTATCACACGAATAATGGTATATAATTTTTTTTAGGACTGTGAAGGTCGCCTTATCGCTCGTCCTATCCTAACCGAGTCCGCATATGAATTTGAATTAACTTTTTAGTTTTAATTTGAAGTTTGGACCTATGGAGAATTGAATGACACTATTTTAATGAGAGTGAGATTTACGTAGCATTTTTTGGGGTTTTTTTTACTTCATAATTGAAAACTGGATCTATAGAGGATCCTTGATCTGTTTTGCTGGCAGAATACGTCAGGATCCCCTTTTCTCAGAGACGATGAGATTTAGGTCACCGCTTGGTTGTCCTTGGGGGGGGGCGCATGGGTCGCCGCATTGTCCGCGGGTCCGGATCATAGGTACCCTGAATTGCCCGGCCCTAATTTTGGCTCGCGACGGCGCGGCGCGCACTTCACAAAATCACTTCTTGGCACGAAATTGTTTTTGTCACAGTACCAAATGCTATGTTTTTTACATTTACAATGAGTTAAGCTATAGATTTTTATCTTTTGTTTGTCGATTTACGATTGAATTTACTGTTCTTCTTCTTCTTTTTTACGAAATGAGTGAAATGATGATATTTTGATGGAATAACATCTTATTCCTCATCAGGAATGCCTGCACCTGCGATATGCGGTAAATTGCGATCAAATTCATGACGCGCACCAAACTGACACAAATGTCACAACAGTATTTTGCAACCTCAAAAAAACATAGTTACGTTTCGTTTCATGTATGAAACTTTGATGTCTACGTGCTTCTTGTTTACATGCCAAGAAGTTTAAATGATAGAATAAAAGAATACTCACAAATACAGATAAATTTTTCCAAAACAAAAACACCACAGACAAACACTCACGGTACAAAAAATCGCTGGTCACTGATTCGCCCAACGTTTTTTCTACTTTTGTCTATGGGTCGGTTGTTGCAATGTTGGCAGTTCTGGTGGATTATATTACGGGGAAGCGAGACAACTAATTGATTTTGCGCTGAGAGTAACCAAGAAAGATATATTTATGTTTATTTCGTCGGCGAAGGTCATGTAGCAAGGCTTCCTACACGGACAAAAATCTGACGCGTGCCCGTGTAACAACACTTCCTACATGGGCAATGCTCTAGTGTCGTCCGTGTAGCAAAATTTGCTACACGGACAATCCAGCGGAATATAAATTTGCTAAGTTGTACTAAGATAACATGTTGCACAGGAGTTCTTTTCTGTGATTTGGAGAAAAGTTGAAATTAATATAAATGTAAATTTCAAAAATACTAGGTTCACAGCTTTTGAAGGAGTAGCTGGCTAATAAACTACAAGTCCCACACGGGTGCACAATGTTATTTATAAAGACAGGGACAGACTGATCGCTTCATTAGTGGACGGCGACAAATTAAAAATCGTTAGTGAAAGCTGCGGAGAGTATTTTACTGTGATACATATTTGTTTGTCGATTTGTTATAGGACTTAACTTACAATGTGCGATTCGAAATTTTAAAGTATTAGGAATTATTTTTTCTACGCTTTACAATTATATACTGACTTTAATTACGATATTAATCTTTACCACTACCCTAATCTCGTGAAGGGTTGGTGAACTTCACAAGCCTTTCCATAGACGTGCAGGTTTCCTCGCGGTGTTTGCTTTCACCGTTCACCAAGTAATAATCATTTTTGAAAATGACATGAAATCCGAAAATCCCAGAGGTCCGAGATTTGACCTTGTACCTCTTGAGTTGAAGGCGGACGTTCTTCCAACGACTTAAACGACACTCTGCAAAACCTCCTTAAACTACAAATTTCGCTAGAAAAATCATACTGCTCAAGTAATGTTTAATAGTTCTCTTTGAAAGTTGAAAGTGCTGATGTGCAGCACTAATTGCTCCAGAGCAGAGAGTTGAACTCAGACGGCGGGAGTTCCTCCAGGCAGCGCTTTCGGACCCAACTTTTAATTTCTTACACTTTCCAATATTGTTTTAGTGTAGTTTCCTTTCGTTCGTAAATTAATAACAACTTCTTTGAAGTGTGTTTTAAGTTTTATTTGCGAAATTTTGTAAGAGGATTAGCACATAATTCACAGTTATAAGCACTTAAGAATGTCTACAATCGCCGGTATACACATAACTTAAATAATTACATAAGCTCCACTGTGCGTCGCATAAACATTATTCTTTGTAATTTCGTAATTATTTTAGATGAATTGTAGTAATGTGTGTACATGAATAAATTACCTTTCAGCGGGTCAAATACATTTTTTGATTAAGGAAATTATGTAAATTGTACAACTTATTACATTCTATATTATACATGTAGTTCAGTTGGATACTTGAAGGTGTTTTAATAATGACTAAAATGAAATAATATAAGTTTTTTGAAAGTTGACTTACAACTTGGTGTAAGGACAATGTTGCAAATTCCAATAGGTATTTGAGAGACTTGTAGAGAATTAAATCCTTGTCTGTATGTTATGTCGAGCGAATCTCGCGTGGTGGCGTAGCTTTTACCATTATAAATTCAATCTCTATGTTAATTGATACAGAGTAGATTTTCAAATGTCAAGTAAACTCGCTCGTCTCAGTGGATGCAGGGCGTAAGCTTAACATCGTCAAATATCAAACAGGTATATACATACAACATTTAGTATATACTAATTTAGTTCTAGGTAGGTATGATATGGGGAGGGCGACCCCCACCAGATATAATTACATCACCGGGTACCAGGGCCGCATAGTCGCGTAGTAGGTGCAGCGTCTGGCAGGAAACCCTAAATAAACACACAATTATGTATTCCACTTCACTCTCGGTGAAAAACTACGCGGGGAGGCGGTACCGTCGTCGGCAAAAGTTTATTTGTTTTTGCTAATTGCATGTTTTAGCTGGATTTTTATTTACTTATACTTGATATCTATTTTTATTTGCTACTTTTACTATGAATAAATCAATGATTGAAATTTTATTTATTTATGCAAAACGTATAGGTATATGATATTCCTAAACTGAATTATAATTTGCTTAATAGTAGATATATGGTTATCTTCTACTATCGAATATATAAACCTGACTTGTCTTCTAGAGATCTACACACCTTACTAGTCTAGGTTGCTACATTACTGACCATTATTGAAATCCTTTGAGAGATTACCGTCTGCCATTTTGAGATCCAGATCTGATGGCAGAGGTATAACCTAACATTGAAATATATTGAAAGTACCGATCCGTTTAGGTTGTGGCATTGAACATATCTATAACATTGTGGCGACATCTATCTCGCCAAATACGAACTAAATCCTGCATCGCGATATTAAAGTTATCCGAGCGATTGAACATAATATACAAGAACCCAACAACAACCATCGGGCAGTAGCCCACCAGACACAACACCCGTCTGGTCAGAGGATCCTCCCTTTACCTTCAAATTGGTGACCCCGACGTGATGTGTCACTGCGCCTTCCACAACGTCATTGTAATGAAGATGTAATCAGTTCCACGTAATAATTATGTTGTAATTATTATAACTGTAGCAAAAAATGAATAAATATTACTATGTGGAAATCTTTTTGCTGTCTGTCGTTTACACATAGATAGATAGGCAGGTACTCGAATTATATCATAGCGAGGGACTTTCGCTTGTGTCTCGTTCACGGGGCTTCGCCTGCCTGCAAGGTAGGTAGGAACGTAGCTTGCTAGCTAGGATCTATAGTGCGTCTATCTGAACCTATAAACCCCGCGCGCAAAAGCGCTTCAAATCGCGCGCGACCTATTATTTTCCATTACGAAATATATTTACAAGAAGAAAGTGGTTTTTGCTACAGAATTTAAATCTTTATGTATATTGACATAGAGTAGGTACTTAAGTACCTATAAAAAAAGTAAACTGAATTCGCTCGTTCCAATGTGTTCCAGGCGCTAGATAAGCATGTAGGGAATGATTTTGATACATCTCTGAAAGGGCTGCTTTTTAATAATTTGGGTTCAATTTTCTGTGCGCTCGGACTATATGGAATATGTACCTACTTGAAAATAATGTTAAAAGGTACCTAAATAAGAAATATCAAATGAATTACTTGTCACACAAGTCGTTGACCATACGCACATGTTTACCAGGCCGTCATAAAATAATAAGCACTTCTCGAGAAATTGAGTTCAAACCTAAAATTATGACGAGCCAGCGGCCAGAGGGCCCTGTAATCCACTAATTACGTTTAATTGTCGCACGATGTAAAGTGTGAATTAACCAATTGAGGTTAAACGTCCTCGCAATTGCTGGGCGCCTGGTGATGTGGTGCTTGTGTGGAGAGCCGACATGGGGATAATTGAGACGTCTCGTTAAGATTGTTAGGGATCTTCACGCTTTAGGCAAGAAATAATCAGATATACATAGTTAAAAATTTTTGAACAAATTGAAACGATATTTTATACCCCAAACCTAGATAAAATAACCTCAGAAACAACCAGATCATTTTTTCCCTCGAATCCCTTACACAAAACACCTCTGTGTCAGTTTTCACGGTTCCTTAGCGGTGTCTACGTGTCTATTGTCGAATGATGGAACAAAAAGCGAATCGATGTTTAATAATCGAGTTCGATGGTTGTAACGATGCCGATCGAACAATACAGCACTACAAAGTGCGGTAAGAACGTGTAAATAAATAAATATCCCCCGGACAGTGGCGAGGGGTGCGGGGTGCGGGGCGGGAATGCTGAGGGTCAGAAGGCGGAGGGTCTGGGGTGCGTGGCAACCCCCTCAGACGACTCATATTTGTATTTGGCGATAATAGTAATTTTTGGGCAAATTAAAAGGTGCATTTATCATCGGTCTCTCTTTCACAGTGTTCGCTTTTCGCGCACGTGGGTAGAGGAACTAGTATAGGTACTAGAATTATTAGTCTAAGTTACTATGGCGTTAGTCGGCCCAATTTAGGCTCGAACGAGTTGGGATTAATACGCCATCTTTATCATCTTCATCACCCATTTAACTTTATAATGTACTTGCTAATCGCTGGTGCAGCGATTCCTCATCTTATTCTAGTTTATTTCATCATTTCGTAAAAGAAGAATAATTTAAGCTAATTGATTTTGAAGAATTTAGACTTGGCTGAAAATCATAAAACTTTACTTGTTTTTTATTTATTTAATGAGCTGTGTAATGTTACTTGAAATGGTTTTTAGTTTTGGACAAATACAGCAGGATGAAAGAGTGCGCCTTATTTCATCTTTTGACCCCTCATTAGATCACGTCAATACAGATATTTCTTTGACGTAGACTCAATGAGATTATAAACCGGACTTACCTTTTACCTTCCCCTCTGCCATCCCTTTGAATTTAATGTAATTTGGTCGTGAACCTAATCCGCGCGGCGATTGTGTTTTTGTAGTATGCGTAGGATTCGTTTAACGAGAGGTAAGATGTGCCCCACACTCCTGAGTCGACTCATTTGAGGTCCTTATAATTGAGCAAGTTACTCGAATTTCAACATATAACCGCCTCACTCGTTCCGTTCAAACGTCTCTTGTAAAAGTTTAAATGGTTTCGTGAGTGAGTGAACGAATGAAAATGATGTTTTTGAGAGGGTTGTCATCACCGCATGCCTCGTATCCGGCAAGCTCACTTCCTCAGATCGTTATGTGAAGTGAATACGCGCTCGAGCGATGACTCACCTCAAATGAGGTGTATCTCGTGAGTAGATCGCGAGGTCAAATAAGATGTTCCCTCATCCTCAAATGAAATAGACGAGTTACTGATCACTGGAGACGAGTAATGCGAGTATGCGTTGGTGAGTCATGCGTGTGTATTTTGGGCAGACAAAAATGGCGGCGGATTGAACGCGTTGTCAATTCCATTCTATCTCTTCTAAGCCTAGACTAGACCGTCTAACGTCTTGATCATCCCACGTTGCCTTTCGAGAGGGGCGAACTCTAATTTTAAATAACTTTATTTATATTAAACCATTGTAGTCAGCTCTTTGATCTAATCAAAGCCGATTTTAATAATACAGTTAGTTCTCTTTATTTATACTTTTATACTTAAGTAATACCTATCTAGAGACCACGCCGTGAGGTTTGCTGGCTGCCATTACATAATGGGAAATATCCTTTGCCTATTTATATAGATACCTACCTAATACCTAATACGGAACTTTGATGTTTGAGGTAAAATTAACTTAGTAGGGGACGTAGGTACATCTGTGTGTACTAACAACTTTTATAATCCCCTTAGATATCGCGACTACTCCTAGTTTATGAGCGCCTTATAATACCTTTTATTTTATACGAGGCGCCTAATTTTTCATTGCGTCCCTAAAACTAGGGTTCTGCACATGACAGCAATGATTACGCAATACAATATTTGTTAGATTTCGTTATAAGCTAAGTGTATCGCCGTCCTTGTCACGGTCGTAATGTATTAACAGGACAGCAATATTTTCAGCATTGTCAGAATTAGTTTATTCGTTTTGAGTTATTGTCGAAATTATGTGTTACCAGAATATTCCCTTACTTTTGAAAATATTTAATCCAAAAAGTCTTAATGCACGGCCACGAGCTTGCGTGAATGAGATTTTGCCTTAATAATTTTGGTCGGTGCGCATCGCTGGACCCTTAATGTAATAAAGGAAGGAATTCCTGGGGTATCATGTGTGCTTCTGGCTCCCTTTATTTTTATGTTCGCCTAGTAGCATAATTAAACTCGATATTAAACCACACTATTCTTGCTATCAAAATTATTACAAATTCGATCATTCGAAAGTATTGTAACACACATTGCATGCAATAGATAGTAAGTAAACTTCATGGCATCCATCGCCTTTTATTGCTGTAGGTACATACAAAAATGTAGGTAATCCTCTTAAGTTTATAATTGCCTGGTAACGGGCCTAATTAATTAGTCATAATAATCATAAAATCCATTATTTGTTGTTTCCACCCTTCACTTGTAATAATCCCTTTTCAAAAGGATTTCATTTTCATAGGCAACAACTTATATAGGTTGCCGTAGTCGAAATTGGAAATCAAAAATACAACCCTCATATGCTTATAGTTCCCTAGTAACGAGCCTAATTAACTAGCCTTAAAGAAATAATATATCTACTAACAATGTAAGTATTCCTGTAGTTGAACTTATGTTCTGGAACATGTTGATTTTGTCTCTTTCTCTCGTATGAAATAAGACAGAGAGCGAGCGACCAAATTCGGGAAAGAGATTTAGTCTTGACATGCGTGCTTACCCCACTGTTGTTTTTGAAAGATAATCAGGTAATTTTCCGTTGTAGGTAATTCCTTTTCCCCTAACCAGGGATAGACCTCAAAGCGCCGGAAATTAGACAATAAATAACCCAAACATTCTCACAGATTCTCATTGCGGCTTGTACGATAGTAATTATAGGATAATTAACAATCAAAACGTAATATCGACTATGACACTCCGAAAATATGTAAGGTAACTCCCACATGTATAGAAATTGTAATCTCTCTACAAATTATCTAAAACGACATTGGCAAGTGTTTTGCTAGCCAATGTGAATGGACCAAGAATTTCTATTTTGGGCGTAGTGAATTGTAATCAGTGAATTAAATTTCACAATCGGGTCAATACCTACTTTCGGAATTTTTGCAAAACTTTAATGGTTAATAAGTAGACATGACTAATGAATTTCCGATTTCTGATTATCCCTTGGAAACAATAATACTACCTTTTATAATCATTATCAGGTTATTCTGTAGATCAACGTTTTAATGGGACTGAGATTTGTTTGTGTTCCTAAAAGTTTAAACAAAGGGTTACCAATGGTGTCTCTTATTAAAAGGATAAATATTTTCTTGTTAGGCATCTCAACTAATGTTATTACTCTTAAATTTCTACAGGTAAGCTAGTTCAAACTTGAAATTTGTAATTAGGGAACTAGATATCTACTTAATTTAATTTACTTTGCTATCTATACATATAGGTACCTACTATAGTCCAATAATTATCTTCATTAGTATAAATAATCCATTCCACTTTCCATCCATTCTCATTTGGAACCCACTAATTCCGTTCATTTTACGCGTGGGTCCTTTCAAACGGCTTAGCATAATTTATTCCTTGCATCTCACCGTTTAATAGGACACGAGTTTTTTGTGCCGTCGGTCTGTCCGTAGCTCGGATGACGGACGGCCCTTCTTCTTATTTCACAATTTCGTATTAGGTTTTTTTCCGTTGGCCTTTTTCGTTTCGTTGCCGACAGCGACTTTTTGTGAATTGGGCCCCGTGAAGTTTATTAGCGATGTTTGAAAAGGATTGGAACGTCTCGGAGTGTTGTGCGGTATTAGAAAAACTGGTTTGCGAGGAAAGAAGACTCAAACGAATTTATTTCGTACCTTACTATTAATGGTAGACTCCTGTTTGACGATTAATAAGTATCTTGTAATGGTTTACAGGCATAACACAATCTGATTTACGGGTTATATTAAGTAAATGGAATTGTTATCATGTAGCGGTCACATGAAACAGATGGACTGAGCGAACTGCTTAACATTTATCAATAATACTTCAGACAAAGTTTATTTATATTTCCTGAGTATTGTCCATGGGTATGCCATACACCGAATAGCTAAAGGGGGTGATCCATTTGCGAGCCGGCGAGCTAACCGTCTAAATCGTTTGCTCGTTGGCTCGTCGACGCACGTTGGTGATCCATTAGCGTACCAAACAGTCATCTCTCATCATTGGCGAAATCATAGCGGTTTTTTGCACCGCGGACTTAGAATTTCAAGCATGCACAAAGAGCCAGCGAGCAAGTCCGCCGGTTTTTAAGTCCACAGACTTTTAAGTGCTCCATTGGCGGTTTAGACCTTTTGGCTCGCGAGTTCGTTGGCGAACCGGCAGTCTTACTCGCAAATGGATCGCGGAGGCTATGAAAATGAAAGTTTATAATATAATGAAGTCAAGTCAGAAGTCAAATCATTTGTTTTTTCTTTATGCCTATGGGGGGCATTCACAAATTGTCAAGTTTTAATATTTTTCTTATACCTATACTACTACCAGATCGAAACGCGATAAAATACTTATTCATCATCTGTTATCAACAAAACTTTAATTCTCTATCGTTATGAGGGTTCAGCTGCATACTACACCACCTAATCTATTCTATTCCTTAGATATTAAATTACCAATACTTCAGATTATATGTATATATTATATGTTTAATTTAATCTTCATTGAACGCTTCATGGTGGTCATGCCGATCGAGTGTGTTACTCGGTATCCCATAAGATGCATGATTTGTGCAATAAAACTAAGTTCCTGATGAGAATACCCTACTCTGCTGTTACTCAACTGAAATCTTAGTCTTCGATGTTTTATGCATTGCATAGTTGTTTTAATTTATGATTTTAACGCTCTTTATTTATTTAGCTTAAACATAAATTTCGCATAACTATTGCACAATATTAGTTTATTAACGTTAACGTTATTAAGACATTGATTGACATCCTCGAAGTATAGCGTTGTATCCAGATAAATACCTGACTTCGTAATTTGTTGCTACGAAAGCACTGATCAGAGCAATAAGCATATATTCAAGTAATTACAGCTGTAAAATACATTATTACTCAATACATGGTTTTGCATTTTTGTCTCCAATTTTATTACCTTCCATTACTACTACTACAGCCCTTTTTTGTTTAACGTCCCACTGCTGGGCACGGGCCTCCCCTCAATGTGAGGAGGATTTCAGGCCATAGTCCACCACGCTGGCCTAGTGCGGGTTGGCAGACTTCACACATCTATCGAGAACTAGACAAGTTCCCTCAGACGTGCAGGTTTCCTCACGATGTTTTCCTTCACCGTTTCATAGCAAGTGATAATCTCGGATGAAAATGAGATTCGCACATAAATCCGAGAGGTGCGAGCCGGGGTTTGAACCTGCACACTTTGATTTGCAAAGCGTGCGTTCGACCACTCGGCTACCGCTGCTATCCATTACTACGCATAGATCCAATTACATTTGCAGTTATAGGTACTCATAATTTAGCGAGTATCTTTACATCAGCTTGCATGTTTCGGCCGCAATAAAGTGTGTTTCAGAAGTCCAAAATAATACGTTGACGTTTGCATCAGTATCGGGTATACAACTGAATGGTATAAAAAAATGATTGAAATTCGACATTGTTTTTCCAACTTTTTATTCGTCGACAATTTCTATAACTTGTTATATCTCTAATACTTTGTAAAAAAATTATGTTCTGTTTTGTGAATTTTTGTAGTCGCCCCTCATAAGTGTAATTTACAGTGCTTAATAATCTTATGGATGTACCCAAAGGCCCGAACTCGATACCTGTGACCAATATTCAAAGGTTCATTACACTGAAACTACGATAAGTTAGGTATAAATTGTCTTCGCTAATCATCCACATAGGTATGATCGTATGTGCCCAAAGTATTATTTCGGACTTCTGATACATCCTGTATGTAGCCAAAATATTAATATGATAATCATTTTCATCGTTTAACAACAGTATAATCGCAATCATTCAAACAAACCCCGTTACTTTCCCATGGCTTTGTTCCACCAGGCTAGCATCGCGGCAAATGATAATTTAATTGTAACGAGATAATATACTTTGTTTGAAAGCTAAATAATTTAAAGAGGTGTTGGTACAACACAGTGTAAGAAGAGTATAACTTGTTTTACCTATTTCCATTGTTGTTTGTATTTAGTAACCGCTGGTTAGATAGTTTGAGGAAAATAGCTTTAGTGGTTGGATCTATAAGTAGAATGTACTGAAATTAAATAATGTTACGGCAACTGGACAAATAGATACATTGTTGAATTATTTTGTGTAAAATCAATCAATTAAATTAGACTACGACAGCTGGTAGTTATATCGATAAACATTTAAAGTCGTGTTTGCGGGCAAGGGTATGCTCTTGTCTTTTTCTGAAAATGTATTCAATGCAGTGGTAGCCGAGTGGTCGAACGCACGCCTTGCAAATCAAAGTGTGCAGGTTCAAACCCCGGCTCGCACCTCTGGGTTTATGTGCGAATCTCATTTTCATCCGAGATTACCACATGCTATGAAACGGTGAAGGAAAACATCGTGAGGAAACCTGCACGTCTATAGAAAGGCGTGTGAAGTTCACCAACCCGCACTGGGCCAGCGTGGTGAACAATAGCCCAAAAATCTCCCTCGTATTGAGGGAGAATGTGCCCGGTATAATGGCAATAGGCTCGCCCCCTATTACATTGGGACCAAAAATACATCGGCGAAGTGTGGGCGCACTACGGTGCACCTCTGCCTACCCCTTCGGGGAATACAGGCGTGATGATGATGTATGTATTCAATGCCAAGTCAATATACGTAAACATAATATAGTGTAAATGGCAAGAGTCACGCGACCACGCGTCTAAATTCACTCGATGATATTTCGCTGAAGGCTTTTTTAAGAAGCAAATTAGTTTAGTTATGATATTGCAGAAAGTCGGTCGCGCGCTTAATTATGCAGAGCTCTAAAGTATAGGAAAAAACGAGGCCAAAATACCGACATCCATGCATCAAGAACACTGTTTTCTTATCCATATTAAGAAAAGGTCCAAAGCGGAGATTACCAACGAGAAGAACGTACATAGAAGCTAAAAAACTTGGTGTATACCTAAGTGATACAACAAAAAGTATCTCGCAATCAATAGGCAATGGCAAATCGTGACGTGTATACCCTTTTACAAAAACATCGTCACAATATTTGAATCGCCGATACTTTTCACAATTTTCAAACATGAATGGTTCTCCAAATTTTGAGCGTCGCGTCGTCCTGTTGTCTCGTTTTTTGTCCCGAACGCCTGGAGATGGGACGGTAAAAAACTTTATCGACCACCGTTATGCTCGGTATTTTGAACTGTGGCGTAAACGTAAATGTGGTGGTAAGTTATTTCGAAATCATAACGATGCATATCTCTTATCCTTCATTTTTAGGGTCATTGCATGCTACGAAGTTTGATGTAAAGTTGGCTAGATTGTGTAAATGGACCTACATTTTACACTGAATTAATTCCAGTCATTCTGTCTTCTTCTCCTGTTTTCGATTATTCAAGTTCATTCTTGTGTAACTCATTCTAATTCCAAGATGTACTGTATGACTTGATAGAAATTTCCTAATTGGCAATGTATATAGAGTACCTAGTTATAACAGTAAACAATAACTAAATCCAACAACTAGGACTATTTTTATTATTTTCAATTTCCGTTATATTGGGCATTTATTACCCTCAAGTTGTTCGTTTCTTGTTTATTTACATGTACAAAAGCTTTGTATGTATAGAAAAAACACCATTGTAGAAGGCTTGTCTGCTAAAAAATTAAGCGCATAAATTACAGATTTTCGTCAGATTTATAAATTACAGATCTCAGTCTTCATTAATTGTTTAATGCTTCCGATGTTGAAAATTCTGTCCTCTGCACTGATTTAAAAAATAGTTTCTGAGACTCGATGATTAAAATGACAGCTATCAGATGCATTATTTTCATCATCCGGCTTAAGCGGGTGCACACAGGATGCGGGCGAATTGTCGTTGTGCACACAGTCCTCGGGGTTCATGTGCTATGTGTTATATGCCTTATCCGCTAAACGATCTATTTGGCCCCCATGATTATAATTGCTATAGTTAAAGAAGCTGTTAGTAGTTTTTTTTTATAGTTATCTCAAAATAATTACAAATTGTACGAAGAAGGTTTGAGTAAATAGCAGTTTTTTTTAATTGGATTTTCTTATTGCTTTCAATATATTTTAAGACAAACTGAATACACAAATAACGTGTAGTATACCTAATAACTTCAATAATGTTCTAAACGGCGAAATTTTAAGTCATAAATGGTTTAGATTTTTTGCTTTTTTTTCAATTATTTTTTTTATTGTGCTCTATGATCGGGGGGTCTCGTTTGACTCAATCGTTTGTTTGCATTAAATATAAGTATTCCAACTACGGAATTCGTTTCTTTGTTTATCGTATTCGTCCGATGCGATAACTTCGGAATGTTTCTGTTATCCTAGTATCGGGCGGACTCTGCTGTTCGTTGTCTGCCCACAAATCCGTCAACACTTACGATAAAAAGTCGATATTCTGAACAATGATGGACAAAAACGACAGGGAGTGTTTTTAAAGTTGCATATTTTGCTGAAAAAAACAAATTGAAATATTAGACGTTTTGTTCTAAATTTAAAAATATGAACGTATTCTATTCCAAAAATGTAGGGATATGCGATAAAAATAGAATAATCTAAACACGGCTTGCCATTTGCAATGTTTATCTACTACCAGTTTTTTTACCCATGTAACCTACTCGAATAGTTACAAATAAAATAATTCTCTGGGAGATTACGCAATCTAAAAAAAATATAGAAACAAAAATTAAGTTTCGTCGAAATCCAGTCGATTCATTCTCGGATTTGAAAGTGACTTACGATTCTTTGTACCAAGGCATCATAATTTGAAGGAAGTGGCAGTTTAGTACTAGCGTATTCTACCTGGCGCGCCGTGTGTGACGCGTTCTACCGAATTAGGCAACGTAATTCGTTTGTTTACAATTTATTAACTTATTGTTACGCAAAATGTCGTAAGTAATTCATAAATTATGTATGAGTCTTTGATTCATATTCCATTTATAAATTTATTTTTACACACATCTAATATTTAATTTATGTGAGAAACCAAATGCCTACTTTGTTCCTACGAATCATCGTGTTGGTAATGATTTTTTTAGATGCGCGTTTGTAAATATTAGGTACGGTAGTTTATTATTCAAATGACGTACGCCTATAACTACCTGCAGTATACATAATTACACTCGTAATTGGATGCGTGTAATGCAAATTTTAGTTACATGTAAAATATTCCAATTAATTTTATTTCAATGAGCATGAACGATAGTATTAATTCGTTTTGGAAACACCGAATCGTGAAATTATGATTCGAAATGTGAAATGTAAATGCGTGCTTGTGTGTGCGGTCGTAGTATATCGTATTAATGCGCATGTGTGCTCCGCAGGTGGTGAGGTGGTTCAGCACGAGAGGCGATGCTGGGCGGGGCGGCGGGGGGCGCCCGCTCCCGCCCGCCCTCTGACTTCCAACAAGGTATGCTAGCCTGGTACATTGGCGCTTACACCATGCTGGTGTTGGCCGGTCTTAGGCGAGCAACACTGCCAACACATTGTGATGTTAGCGCCATTTGAAAGGACTTACTTTAAAGAGACCGTTGTAAGGACGCATAAAATATGCTTTGACCTCCAAATTTATAGGAATTTTAATCTATATCTACAAACCACCTACGATGTCATTTTCATTAATTATCTACCTAAAGCTTTTGCTCTAAAATGCCACATTAAATCCGAGGGTTGACAGATGGCTTGTCAAGTAAGTAGGTACCTATCTACATTGGCTTTCATTAGTTTTCTTTACATCTAAGTTCATTAATGCAGTATCACGCGAGAGATTGTATTAATATGAACTTAGCTACGTAGTTATAGGTAACCTATTGAAATTGCTTCTGGACTTAGACGGCCGCTATATAAAGTTCAAGTGTTGTTCCATTTCTGAAGGTTCAGAAGTCAGGTCTGGGTAATTGGTCAACCCTTGGGTAGGTTATGATTAATTAGAATATGTATTCCATTGCAATAATTTGTGTACAGGCGTGGCCCGATTCCCCCTCTACTCGTTGTTTCCTGCGCAGACCGGCCACCGACCTACCATACATAAAGGTGAGTACCTACCTAACTATTTGAAATGATACCTACATATTTACATTTAGATTTGTGTACAAATACTTAACAAACTAGCGAGTATTCTTTGTGAAACAAGAAAAACGCTGGGTTCTCTGGTTCTAGTGCTTAAACATTTAATCTCAGAATAATTTATGTACAAAGTATCTACTTAACAATTAGATAACAACTACTTCCTAAGTTCTCACTAACCTATAATAAATATTAATTGTAGACTTAAAAATTTGAAATGTCTATCAGACAAAATGTATATTTAATTTATTATTTAGATAATCCGTTATCTTTATCACTTTCATTACCCATTTCTAAAATACATCATCACGCCTATATTCCCCGAAGGGGTAGGCAGAGGTGCACCATAGTGCGCCCACACTTCGCCGATGTATTTTGGTCCCAATGTAATAGGGGGCGAGCCTATTGCCACTATACCGGGCACATTCCCCCTCAATACGAGGGAGATTTGGACCATAGTCCACCACGCTGGCACAGTGCGGGTTGGTGAACTTCACACGCCTTTCTATAGACGTGCAGGTTTCCTCTCGATGTTTTCCTTCACCCATTTCTACTGGTTATTTATTCAATTTGTCCTTGCTATGTTAATTACTTAACATTGCCAGAATAAAAGATAATCGTAGGTGTAACCATTTCTCATTTTATTCCATTAAATTTCGTAAAAGAAGAAGGATTAGTAGTAATTCGACTTATGTATGTCGAAACGCCAAATTGGTCGTATTTATTCGTTTTATTTCGGCATATTTCAAATTAGAGATAATGTCTATCAAGCGAGAATTGCCCCCTTGATGTCCAAATCTCGTAAATTTGAGTCCTAGTGTGATTGCCTTGGTTTGTAACTACTATATTGAATATTATTGTATTAGTACGTAATACAAATAAGGTACTAAATGTAAAATTAATAGTTAAAAAGGTATAAACCCTTTTGTCCTTGCACTACGTATGTTAATTACATCGCGGCAACGCTTTCTCTGTCCTAAATGAAGGAGACAATGAACAAATAGTGCCTACGTTTACATAACTTAGAAGGGCCTTTGAAATAACGCTGCCAGCCATTGGGCGCCGTTACAATGGAGTGCTTGAGATAATTTCAAAACAATTTAAGTAACACACGATTTCTTACTTTGTTTGGCGACAATGACGTATCAAGTATGTTATACTTACTTGATTAGTGAATAAAGTATTGTGAACGGTTTACTTAGATACCTTCGCTTCGTAACTTACACGAGTATAAAAAAAATCTATGGTAATTAATTTGTGTCGGTTATGTTGGCACTAAGTCTATCGTCGTCTTGCTCACGACCGTAATGGATGAGCGAAATGACAATATTTATACCTAGTTTAGTCGTATTTTGTGACGATCAGAATCGACATCATTAACATAGTAAAAGAATTGATATGGACAAAAAGGTCCGTCTGCAACGTTGGCGCTTAATACATTTCGCATTACCGGTGTCTATTCTATAATTAATACCTAATTAACTGTATTGGTATCTATAAACTGTATAGCAAAAGCAGCTTAGGTACCAGGATCCCATAATTATTGAGCATGTATGAATCACAAAGATTGTTTCCCCATAACCGGGTTACACATCGCGTGACCCGCGCCGCGCCTGCCACTCCCGCCAGCCCCGAGCGACAACCGTGAGGATATGATTTGACGTCCCTGACAGATGGCTCGCCAGTGGTGCCTGAGATATGGGTTACATATTGTTTGGAGCTCACTCCTGAGGGCATTGATCGTTAGATTAGGTATTCAGGAACTTAAAGGAGGTGTACTTAGTCACTGGTACAATAAATAAATTCCTTGCATATTTGCAAGTTATTCCAAAAAGGTTTGATAGATTAAAATCTAAGTACCTTTGTTACGTTTTTTGCGGTAGGTAAACATTGTAGCTGATATACCTAGTTTTTTTGCATCAAAGATCATTCTTAATTTGAAATGTGAAAGTTGAATGATGCTTATTGATCAAAATACCCACAATTGATTTCTCAGTACTTTTTCCTCCAAGACACGCGTGCATAATCACGGCGATGCATCAGAGGCCCGAATTAAATGTGATTAGTTACACGTCTCGCCCGCCCGCCCGGAGTGGCACCCGTGAAATGTGTACAGACAACATCGCTACCAGCACATAAGTATTACATATGAAGATTCCAATAAAAAAAATTCAGTGCTGATGAATCCTAATAGGTATGCCTCGAAACCAACACTTTCTTTGCTCTAATTATAAGTGTAAGTCAGTGAGGTTGGTATTACAACATTATAATTTTGGCTTAGTTTACAACAAAGTCCTATCACGAAAGAAACTTATATTCAAGACTGGTTGGTAATCTTCCGCATAAGACCACTTGTTTCCCTTTGAAAAACTAGTTGGTATAAATCGTTGTACCTACCCTTATTTTCTTGCTTACGAGTTAATGGGATCCGCGGAGTACGATGATTATTATTGCGTAGTACTATACCAACATAGTCACATTGAAATATGCCCCGCCTGCATGCGACGTAATTATGAGCACATGTGTGTTGCGCGGGAGTCGCCGGCTGGCGAGTGACACCCAGTAATTAAGGTCTTAGATCCCTTGGGCCTCGACGGAAATAGATTCTTTGTTCGCTAATGCGCAAAGGCGAGTCGTTTCAGTTGTTTTCCTAACCGTTTTTACTTCAGATGTTTGTGAGAAATAATTTATCGGTGTTGACATAGGTTATTAGCACTTTGGGTACATGACTTTTTTAATTTACGAACGAATGAAATGATGAAACTTTATGGAATAAGACGAGAAATGGCATATGGATTTGGATTTTGTTTCAGGAACTATATGATATCTAGCATAATTTATAAGCTTCATCCTATATGAAAAATTTCTAGTTAAATTATTGTTTTATAGTCAAATCGGCTGGGTTCTATCTATCTAGCAAATGGGACACTAGGCGACAAAGCTACCAGGGCCCCATATTACTCAGCAGTAAATTCTCCCTATCCTGCCCGGTGACAGAGAGTTAATTTTCGAAGCCACGGTGGGAAAGTTTGTCTCAAGTAACAGGGCACTATACATTCCTCAGAAGCTAATCATCCCTATTGTTCTCAGTGACGGAGAGTCTGTTCTCCACGTCACTGTCGACGTTCGGTGTGCCAACGCCGCCTCCGAACTCGCCCTACTCCCCGTTGCAGTTAGAGTTGCTCAACTGCTCGCAACGGGTCCTTCTCACTGACAAGTAAGTATTCTAGATCGATAAAATCTGATAAATAGCATACCTGTCATACGTTTTAATTTAATTTTACACCTTATGCGGTATAGAAAATACATGTTTTGTTACTAGGTATATTGTGTGTAGGTACATGAACATTACCTACATGAACTATTTTGACCATGATACGACATAGTCAGATAGCCACCATAACAACAGTGTCTCTAGTGAAAACTTTCCGCTTGTTTAAAAATATTATTAGTTATTCTTGAGTTATTCTTTATTTACAAATTTAAGGAAAAGCTGCTGTAAATATAATCTACGGAAATACTAGTAGAAATTAATACGCAATGATGTGTTTTCGTAACAGGGATCCCAACAAAATGGAAGAGGCTAAGTTGGGCAAAGCGTGTCTCCCAGATAGTTTATGCTGTCCTGGTGATCAGCGGCAGATGCTCGAGAGCATGGGCATGATGCAGCCGCTCACCATCAAGACGGAACAGGCCAAGCGGTCGTGCAATGCTTGTTTAACCAATTCGCCCAAAAAGGTAAGACTCTTTGCTAATGTTAAGGTTACTAATGCTAAAATTCCTTAGCTTTTCTACGCATCACTGATGTTAAATGACATAAAGCATTGCTACTGGTAGAATTGATTAATTAATTAAAGGATTAATAAGAGCAAACTCTCCGATATATATATTTACCGCGATATTAAATTTAGTTTGCTTCCAACATGACCGCGAAGACATAAGATTTATCTCTTTCAACTGTTACATTTGTCGAGAAAATGATGTAACTTCGAGCTTTTTGTACTGGACATGGATCGGTGTGACGTCATTTTCTCGACGACCCTAGTTGAAAGAGATAAAACTTATGTCTACGCGGTCATGCAACAGGGCCTAGAGAGTTAAAACCATTACCCAGCTCAGAATAATACCCTCTTCTGATTACTGCATGAACATACCTATATTCAACCGGTTGTTATCGAATTTATAATTCTTAAAATTTCAATCAACATAACAAAAAGATGTTTATAATACCTAGGTGCGTTTGCAAAAACATGAATCATCTGCATAGGCAGCTACGGCGGCTATCAGTCGATACGGCGATTACTAAAACCGATTATCATTTGGTTTGTGAGTTATTTTATTATGTTTTTATAATACTCATTTCGTAAACTCTCAAATGAGTACCGTTTATTTGATGGGCTACGAAACAAAATATTTGTGGCTGAAAGCATTGGGCCTACTCCAGACTGCAGTCACACAAAGATTACACTTTTGGTAAAAGCCACGCGACATCGCCTCAAAATTCGCATTTTATTGAAGAATGGCCATTTATCAGTAAATACGGTTGATTTTGGTATACGCAAAAGATGGTAGCGCAAATTTTGACGCGCCTGTTAACCTAGTAGTTTTATACCAGTTCAAATTATAAGTCTAAAAAGGCTTATTTTAATTTAAATGACATTAAAACAAAAAGTGATCCTAAATTTCAGTTTCGTTTATGCGACACCGAAGCCGTTTCATATTTATAGATAAGCTCGTATATCGGCCAATCATAGGTTTGGTCTGCTGACCTAGTATAGGTATGTTTACTGAGGAGTCCTCTAAAGAATAGAGAAAACATACTTTTAAGAAAGTTTTGTATATGCATTTCTTATATTCCTGTTGTTCCAGATCCTCCACACAGACGGTGGATGCAGCAGAACGAACCCTTTGACTTGGTTGGGTGTTGGCCAAAACATGCAGGTTCAGGTGAAACGCGAGCCCCAACACCTCCAAGTGTCGGAACTCGTCGCCGTGAAGCTCGAGCAGGCGTCGCCTGGCAACAAGCCGGACCACCCGCCGATACCGGCGTCGCTAAACAACGGTGAGCCACCGCCGTCTTATGAGCTCCTAGTACTTTCGCACTGATAGTATGCGAGACGGCGATGGAATTACTCGATAGTCGCGACGAGCAAGGGTTTTCTTCCGTCGATAAGGCGTGTTTTGTTGTAACGTTGATACCTAAAGAATGAGTAGAGTTGGCTACCTAACTATCTATTTCTCGTTTTCATGTTCCTAATTTATCACAGGCTCGATACCCGTCGGGATCGCGGTCGCCAGACAACGAGTAGGCGATGGAAGTCTACTGGCGGCGCTCTCTCATAAAGACAACCAACAGAGAATGCACGATATCGGTAAGTCATTTTCTGTTTATGTGTTTTGTAGATAACAGCATGATCTCAGGCCGGACCAAGATTGATACTCCCCCTACTTTTTATCACGCAAGTAAAGATTAGACACAAAATGTATCTGTGTGTGGGTGTGTGGATGTTTTTATCTCAGCTGTCATTGGCAGACGATATCGATAGCTTCGACTGACGCTCGCAAACATCGAGGCAAACCTCCGCGTTGTCTCTGCTGCCCTGGTACCACTATGTATTTACTATGATGCGCTTGGTCATGAAAAAAAAAGTATATTAACTTTATCGAAGGCTGTGTATGTGTTCAATCGAGTAATGATCGTAACTCTAAACAAATAAGACCCAATTTCGTACACAATCCAGTTGACCAAATACAGGTTGTTCCACTTTTTGTTTTTTATTTATTTATGACGTTGCCTTTCGTGTTCCGTTAACATTTGCGAGGAAACTCAAGTAAAGAAATCGGAATAGAATTTCCGCTTAAACCAATAAAAACAAAATCGTCCAGTACTCGGTCGCAAGTCAAATGTCTAGTTTAATTGATTGCACGTTTGAAATGAAATCGCGCCGTTATCGCGGCATCGCGCCGAATCGCTTCTATCACGCGAGCGCAGTTTCTGATACCACCTTGAATTATGACTACAGTGAGTGAATAAATAAAAACAATCGTTGTACCTACTTTATGAGTGCTTTATTTATGTGCAAGCATAAATAAAGAGTTGTTGAGTGGACTGTGCAGTATCGCAGAGTAGAATTTAGTATAGATACTTTTGACCGAGTATACAAATGGGTGTCTACCTATACTATACATTTAATCTGAAATACTGAATTAATTATGTAATAATAATTATTCAATTTCGAGCGGACTTTTGTCGTCCTTAAGTGTTTTTAAGATCTTTTTAAACAACTTCAAAAATGAGATGGTTCTCAATACGACCAGTATGTTTTATTTAGAAAGTAGTATTATCTACTTATTCAGGGATTTCACAGTCAAAGTTAATGGCAAACAAGGGCAAAGTAAAACAAAAAAGTTATTTCGATATCTCAATTTAAAATCGGGGTTTCGTATTGGCTTCCGATTCGAATATCGCCGTTAGGCATATCGACACCCGACCCATTGTCGGACGGACGTGGGAATCTTGACATATTTGTGGATACCGATTGACAGGCGATTGCTACTGTTTAGGTAGTGTTGCGTGCCAGATATATACTTTATTATTATTTATTATATTGGTATTTATCTTTTGCGTTTGTAGGCTCTGAAGGCGTATCCATTAATTTATTGAAATTGATCTGCGAGCCATTTACGTGTACAGCGGCGGCACTTTTAGAACCAACGTTATTTGAAATGCCGTGGCCAATGGATAGGTAATTACCTTCTCTCAATAAAGGGTTTTGTTTTGAGAATGCGTTTAACTGTCCCTCGTTTTAAAGGGTTGCCCCATTGTTACGTGTTAGTTAAGCTAACCCTAAAAATATAGATAGGTATCCCAACTCATCGACTAACTGTATACAATGGTATCGCTCGTTCCTAAACAAAATGTATTTTATTGTATTTTCTAAGTTTTGTCTAATGTTGATTAGGATCTGGTGCCTTGCTTAGAATTTACTCATTGACGTGTAGAATGGAACTGGGGGTGAAGGGCGTGTTGACCTTTCGCCAACGTCATCCCTCACGTACCTACGTCGTGCGTGTCAGGTTTATTATACCAGAACAATAAAAAATACCACATTTTTTCAATTGAATTAATGAGACTGTAATCAATTTCATGAATTCAATACAACGGAGGGAGTGGTCAACGCAACTGGTGTCCATAATTTTCCGTATTCATAAGAAGTAAAAAAAACAAAAGTCCGCGTATTTATCGTGCATAATGCGGTTTTCCTTTACATCGAGGTTGTGGTTGATGCACATATTTATTTTCACCTGCGCCAGCATCAGCTGATGCTAATTTTAATAAAATATTAGTGCGAAAAAGATCTGACCATTATGCATTTGGTCACGACATAATATACCTACCTAATGTAATATCTCACGTTTAGTCAAAATTGGGAAAAGGACGCCTTACCATAAGTACCTAAGTACTGCCCCCTTTTCGGTCATGTCATGACTCCAACTTAATTTAATTTGATATTGAAAGTGATGCTGATTGTTGTAACCACACTACGCAAGAGTTCCACAATTACATAGCTTGACATTTAATTTATGGTCAATAACTATAGTTTTAATTATGTATATATGTGTGCGTAGCCTTTGTGAACATGATTTACCGCATAGCGCGTGTGTATCCTACAATTATATGCTAATCAGGTTGCCCATGGTTGGCTGGCTTATGAACAGCGCTATATTATGATGCAAGAAGCAAGTAATACTTTTTCATAATTACATTTTCACATACATTCGTGAATTGAATCATTAATTATCTAAAAATGACCATTTTACACTTCGGCGTTTGTCAGGTATCGACATATACTATGAAACATTATAAATTGTCGCTTGATCGAACTCTCGTACCAGTTGAGCTTATCATGCATATAGGTTTGTCTCAACTAAATTTAATAAAACACGTCAAAAATCAAATAGCAAAACTACCTTGCATAACAATTGAATATTTACTTCCGATGTAAATAGCAGTTTTTATGTATTCTATTGGCCCTTATTGTTGTAAATGGCCGACCTTAAACAGCATCAGCTGGCGTGACCTGACAAAAAAAAACATACCCTCCCGTAGGTTCAGAGAAAATTTTGTAAACACTGAGTCCTGTTATAACTTAATAAAGGGTATTTAATCGCATCCTGTTAACGTTGCAGATACGGTATAAAACTAATTAATTAAAATGTTTTACTGCCAACTGACCTATTGCAGTTATTGCACTTTATTTTATTACCAAATTGAATGTACATGGTAATTAAAACGAAGTAACTAAATTATAATACAATACTAATGGAACATTTATGTGCATTATAAGGAGGACTTGTTGAATTTAACGTTGTATTTATAACGGCCGACGTATTTATATTTACGATTTATTTCTGACACAAACTCAATTATGGCTATAAAATAAATAATGTTTAAATGTATTCCTCATCAAATTTACAACATATGGGTACGGGGTTTGAATTTCTGTTTAATCCGCGCCAAGTTAAGTAACTCGTCTATAGTAACCAGGAAAGGAACATAACCCTTCTGCTAGGCCAGTCTGGTAAATATCCCGTTTCTAGTATCCCTACCGAAATCATATTTGAATGATCATTGAGTCGATAAATATTTCCACGATACAATCGATCTAAAGGCCGGGTAACACGGAATAATACAGGACGTTACACTGACGTAAGTACAGTCACCTGCCGTCAATTTGAGCGACAAATATTCACTCTGAAACGGCAACGACGATGGCCGTAAACGACTTACGTTAATGTAATAGTTAACTTGTTGCCCAATAAATTTTTATTACTTAAGTATATTCGTATTTCGGAACCGTCGAACCCTGCGTTAATTTAAAAATGTATTTTATTTTTATTTTTTGTTATTCTATGGTATCGATCGTTGATATTTGGCATCTTAAACGACATAACTGTCCTTAATGTAACCATCCTTACACGTTACGATTTTGGAAAAGATAAGTACCTTTACGAGGTAGTGCCTAAGCAGCGGAACGTCAGTTTATTTTTGTCTAAACTACAAATGTCATTCAAATGAAAATATTTTATAATTATCCTCGTGGTTGGGTATATATTTCAAACTCTCATATTATAGGCGATAATTAAGTAGTTAAAATATGATTGTTTTTGTTCGATGCTAAACAAGGCACGGACCTCGGCCCCGTTTAACACAGATAACATCGCGAAAGCGACCGGCCGGATATTATCACGTTCAAAATTATTAACAAGGGCAGAAACGCACCGGCCTCGCACAATTACATGCTAATCACAGTTTTACAATTAATGACATAAAGTAAGCAGCCCGTTGTATGCCACTGTTAATATTTCACTTTGCACAAGAAAATTTTGTCTATTCTACGTAATGAAAACTTAGTGTGTGTGTTAATTACTATGATCTCACTATTCTAATTGCAATTAAGAAAACAAGTAAAGTTTAGTACCTATTCAAAAACGATGATGTATGTAATAAATAAATAATAAGTGTATATTTTTTTATATCGTAGATAGATAGAGTACTCCTTATTTATTGTACACCAAACAATGGGAGAAAAACAAAACAAAATAACGAAAAAACATAAATATTCTTAGGTATATATAATATATATATATATAAATAATATATATATTCTTAGGTCTAAAAAAAGTGGCTCTCAATCAATACTTTGCAACATGCTGTATGCTTTTCGTGATGCGATAAGCGCCGGTAACACGTGTAAATAAAAGAAGGAAAAATACATGAATACGTATTATTATTATTTTCCTCGTGTTTATTATATGACCACATGCCTAATGAGGTTTGGTCAAGTGAAAAAAAAAAAATGTTTTAATTAACTGAAAACATCATCATCACGCCTGTATTCCCCGAAGGTGTAGACAGATATGCACTGCAGTGCGCCCACACTTCGCCGATGTATTTTGGTTCCAATGTAATAGGGGGCGAGCCTATTGCCATTAGGTATACCGGGCACATTCTCCCTCATTACGAGGGAGATTTGGGCTATAGTCGACCACGCTTGCCCAATGCGGGTTGGTGAACTTCACACGCCTTTCTATAGACGTCCAGGTTCCCTCACTATGTTTTCCTTCACCGTTCTGCAAGTGGTATCATGATTGAAAATGACAATCGCATATGATAATTATCTAATAGGTGCGCGCACATGCGGGCCCGGGTTTCGAACTTGCACCCCTTACGCTCAAGGCGGGCTTTATTACCGACTAGGCTACCACTGCTTAATTAACTATTATTATTTATAGAAACTAAAGTATCGTTGTTCTTGCGTGCTGCCAGTGCTAATTAATATTTTTAATTCGTATTTTTATTATAGGTCTTTTCAATTTTGTAAATAGATGACTACCGTACGTCACCTCTAACTATTCCACAGCTTAGCAAAGGCTAGTTTTATGAATATAATTTAAAATAGGGAAACCCTATAAACAAAACAACAAAATGTTGTATTTATAATTGTTACCTCACCTTTTATTAAATTCGACGTAAAATCAACTCTGTGTTGTGTCACAACAACAAAGTTGACTTTTAAGTACCAGGCTATCACGAATTTGAGGCGTTCTCGTTGGCCTTCTTGATACATGAAAACATTTAACACGATTACCAAATTGCACTTTATTGCCATGAAAATAGAATCCAATATTGCTTGTATTTGGAATAGGAGATTATAGTGTTGAGAAATGTCTATAGATTTTAAATTCGTTAGGGATGGGATTTTTTTATTTTATTTTGGTAGGTACGTAGGCATTTGAATTGCTTCAAAATAATAGTTGCCTAGTTATATAGGTATGTAGGTACTTCCCGCGTCGATAAGAGGTTAATACAAAGCGACAGCCACTTAGGTAGGTACCGTACGTCATGTGTGGCGTAGTGTTCCAATGAGTTCTCAGAAAATAAGTCAATTATTTATTTACGAGGGTCAGGTACTCAGGATATGGGTGAATCACTCGCTCTAACATAAACAAAACAAAGTTATCAGTTAACTGAAAGCAATGTAATTTGTTTCAAGAAGTAGTAGGAAGTACCTACTTGATAAAATGTGTTTTTAAAAACGAGTTGGACTCGCGCACGAAGGGTTCCGTACCATTATCTATAAAAACGGCAAAAAAATCACGTTTGTTGTATGGGAGCCCCCTTAAATATTTATTTTATTCTGTTTTTTAGTATTTGTTGTTACAGCGGCAACAGAAATACATTATCTGTGAAAATTTAAACTCTCTAACTATCACGGTTCATGAGATACAGCCTGGTGACAGACGGACGGACGGACAGCGAAGTCTTAGTAATAGGGTTCCCGTTTTACGCTTTGGTTACGGAACCCTAAAAAAACAGATTTATGTTCCTATACCTCACGCGGATAAAGTCGCACTAGGGAACCGCTATAAAATCGTTATTGCAAGTTAGCATATAAAATTGACGTCTGTAACGGCAAACCGATTGAGCTGAAATTTGGTATACACGCTTACTTTGGATGACAATGCATGCTTAGCTATGTGGCGTCATTCTAATTCCAATATGGCGGATCATCCAAGATGGCGGATCATCCAAGATGGCGGATCATCCAAGATGGCGGAATAGTTATTTATTCTGCACTACCACAGTATAGGTATCAATCTAATGAAAGGGCTTGCTGATGAGAACACGAAAACTAAGGGCAATTAATAAAAGCTTGTTTTTAAAGTTTTTTTAACCATTAATTTATTCAACATTACTTTCAGTTTTTGACGTAAAATCTGTCAAAAATTTACATGTATTGTGTAAAAACGACAGTACGGTATGAGGTGGTGGCTTTGGGACATATGGAGTCGGCACATCGAGCCCGCGCTGCGGTAAATTTTTATGACGTTTATCTGAAATCCGCCATAGTAGTTCTCTTTCCCATGCAGTAGTAATAACAAATAATGGCGGATCTCAGATAAACCATAGACAAACGTCAAAAAAATGCTGCAGGGCATTACATTGATTGTAGTCGTTAGGGGTTCTCCGTTAACTCTGTGGGTGGTTGTAAGGCTCCTGACGTCATTATGAAGAAGAAATATTGTTTCAATATTAGCTGACGTTTTTTGACAGATTTTGTGCTTAGCTAACTATAATTAAAAAGTTACTTGTTTAGATGAGATAGTAAGGCTGAGAGGCAAGACACGCTCATTAGACGTGTTCTTCTGATATTACTATTTCAGCCCTTTTAACGACCCACTGCTGGGCACGCGCCTCCCATCAATGCGAGGGGGATTCGGGCCACAGTCCGACACGCTGGCCCAGTGCGGGTTGGCAGACTTTACACATCTATCGAAAACTAGTCAAGTTCCCTCAGACGTGCAATGTTTCCTCACGATGTTTTCCTTCGCCGTTTCATAGCAAGTGATAATCTCGGATGAAAATGAGATTATATATAGTATAATATATAATAATAAATCCCAGAGGTGCGAGCCGTGGTTTGAACCTGCACACTTCGATTGCAAGGCGTGCGTTCGACCACTCGGCTACCACTGCTCACGGTCTTCTGATATTACGATGGTATATTTGTAATCACGTTTCGGCAATTCGGCCCCAGAGCCAGCCCCCAGTACGGCCCGTCACAAACATTTGGCGCGCTTCCCGCCAATCCGCCGCGTCAGGGCTGACAGCGCGCGCCATTCGACTAACCGCGGGAACAGACGCGAATACCATTTGACATTTTTTTTCTTTAATGGCCTCTTTCCATTGAGTTAGTCACATTGTAATTCCGCCAATGTAGACATTATTACTTACAAATTAAACTATTTATAATTCGATTTTGGTCGATTCGGTCCATCTTTGTAGTTATTGAATTTGTCCTTGATATTAAGTTTATTACTTAACATCGGTATAATATTATATATCCTCGCTAATCGTAGATGTAGCCATACATATCTCAACTTAGTCCATATAAATATATTTTTTTAAAAGGAAGAACAATTCTTTTGACTAATATACAAATCAAAGAATGCTTAATTACTTATCATTATATATTTTCTAAGACTTATTTTGGTTATAGGTGTCTCAAAGTCCTAAGTTATGAGGAAAAAAATTAACAAGAGCGTGCAAACGTGGATACAAATCGAGTTAACACACACACAAATTTATTGAGATCAGTATTTACTGATCTCTACAGATAGAGTTACCTACCTACTTCCCTAGATAACTGTTATTCATTGCACAAAATCTGTACAAATATCATTCAAAGTATATTGACATTATTAGACTACGAATAAACTCGATCACCTATAAAATAAAGTAAAATTTATCGATACCGAATTATATTAATTATTGTCTCCGAAATGAAATTTAATTTTGTCGAAATTAAATCGCTGTCAAACTGGTTTATAAAATGCAAATTGACCCATTAACGGTCCTATCAGAAATTATGGCTCACATTATTTAACGCATTTGGTTCTGACAATTTATGACGTTAGGTTGAGTGTGCAAACTGCACAGCAGTTTATCTAGGTAGGTAGATAAGTGTCTATGTTTTGTCTAGCGCCAAATTTAGTTTGAGTATTTTTTTATTACAAAAAATATCGGACTGACAAAAAAAAATGACAACCCTTAGGAGGAACCGTAGCAAGGAATACAAGATAGTCCCCCTGCACTTATCCCGCGGGGCGGCGACCCTAGTCCAGGGTATGTGGCGCTCGGCAACATACCATCCCGCCTCCTGCGTGCCTCTGCGCCCCTGGTACAATCCGTGACGTTTTCTATCCCACCATTCCTTCCTATCGACGACCGGGCGGCGAGCGCGGTCGCGTCTCGGCGGATTTTAGACAAGTTATTTCGACTAGGAATAAAATAAAATACTAATGGCAGTTTACGGAGCCGTGTTCATTCTATTTTGTACTGTAAAGGCATGTATGACACAGTTGATTATTTATTTAATTCTCATCTAAATTTAAATAATCGCGCCTGTAAAAGGCGAGTGAGTTATCGATTGATTCCGTTAAAGGTATTTTTACTTGCTTATTGAAATCTAGTCGTCGATAGAGTCATGCATGTCACTTTGTTATAGCGTAAACTATTATAGCGTATTTATGTACAAAAAAATGGTAGGTTAGGATTTTATAATATTGACTTATTCATGGAATTACAATAAGCGAGCGCATCGTAGATCCGTGGATTAATTTTACCTACGTACCTATCTCCTCTTAACTTATAATTCTGTGAATTATTTGAACAGGTAGTTACCAGGAAATCATAATTGACAAACTGGTATCATTCGCATGTAACTAATACTTTTTTCTTCTCAGAAACCCCAAAACACATACACGTACCTATTTGGAAACTGGTATCGTTGCAAAATATAACTTTTTTTAAGTAAGTAAACACTTAACATACAGTTTATGTCTACCTATTTGTAACAAGCTGAGTAGGTATGTGTGTAAAATAAAAAAGTACTTTATTGATCATGTTTGTAGGCGACTTATAGAAATTTGCAATAGGTACCTTCCAATTTCGTAAAAGCTTGTCTAAAATTTTACAAACAAAATGTTTTCACCCTATCTCAAATGCACCAAACGGTTTTAAACCTTATTCCTATGAAATAAATTTCACTTTTCAAAAAATAAATCTCGTGTCAGGGGTAGTGCGAAATGCGAATAGGGTGCCGCGCCGGCGCGCCGGCCGGCCGTATCTCACCCTCTTCGATGTTTGGACAAAAAAATGTTTATTCTCCTATTAAATGTGCATGTTGACAATTGTTTGTGTTATAATTGCAATTCAGATAATAATTTACTTGTTTTGGTATTATTAAGATAGATTAGCGTTATGTAAATACACACACACACACACAAGTAATATTGATAAATATAATAAGTAATTAATGTGTTGTTATGAAGTAAGGCCCAACAGCAGACTCGCGAACAAAATCGAACACGCGCTTAGAAACTTGTTTCACGTACTAGTAACGATACTCGATAACATACATCCGCTGCAGTTTATGTTACCCTGGTACATTTTTGTATAATACCGTTCTCTGTTCGCCTTCGAACCGAATGGATACGAAATGACAACAAAGAATTGGTTGAGAACATTAAATTAATCAATAATTATATTTATTTCAAAGCGGCTTGCTCATAGTTAATTAATTAGTGGTCATTTTGCATAATAACATAAGTACTCGTATGTTTAAGGATGTAAGTAGGTACTTATTTCAGGTTATCTAGGCAAATAGTTTTGCTGTTGTAATTTCCCGTGTTGCATGTTATATGTAATACCTTCAATGTCTTAATGGATAGTAAGTTGTTACAATAAAGTTACTTACCAACTTATTTTTATTTAATGTTCTCGGTTTAATTCAGTACGTCTCGTATAAGTTGCTTACGTAGTAGACCGCCCGTGTACGAGGTGTCGCGTTATTCTATTTACGCTACGCTTCACTACGCCGCCGACCACGCAACGCGACGTGCAGCTATTTTAATTCTAGAATAGGGACACGCTATTAACTCTGGCCTAGATTTTCTATCGTGAAAATCAGAAATACACGATGCAACCTTAAAAAAAATCGCATTCTAGCCGATTTCTAGCGATATTTTAACATGAATTTATTTCTGTATAAATACCTATATTTTTCTCACAAATTAATTACAGTAGTTTTATTGATTCTGTTAGTTTTACACTTTTTTCATGGAAAAACTAAATAGATTATTTAGTCGGAAAATCCTAGTTGCATCCGGGTCACTCGGCGTCGGATAAACCCTTTTCTTCAGCGCGCGTGATACTAGGCTCGCAGTAAACACGAGGAGTTCTACGGAACGCCACCGCGTTGAGTTTGGACGTTGGAGTGAGCGAGACGCACTTACAATTGGAATGCTAACGTTAGAAAGAGACGTTCCGGTGAAGGTCAACCGATAGATTGCACAGTGTAATTCACGTACAGATAAAACATTATCAAGATTTAATGAATAGATAACTTTTTTATTATTCAATAAATAATAAGTACTTACTCTATCTACTTTGTAAACATAAGCGTAAAATAAAGGTTCCAAATAGATTGCATTTGTAGATTTAATGATCGGTTATACGTGACTTGTGTCTTTTATTGCCGTGACACAACTATTAGGTAACTACTTATTAAATTTGAATAAAAAATATTATAATGTTATAAATAAATAAATCAATACATCATCACGCCTGTATTCCCCGAAGGGGTAGGCAGAGGTGCACTGCAGTGCGCCCACACTTCGCTGATGTATTTTTGTCCCAATGTAGTAGGGGGTGAGTCTATTGCCATTATACCGGGCACATTCCCCCTCAATACGAGGGAGATTTGGGCCATAGTCCACCACGCTGACCCAGTGCGGGTTGGTGAACTTCACACGCCTAGACGTGCAGGTTTCCTAACGATGTTTTCCTTCACCGTTCAGCAAGTGGTAATCATTGTTGAAAATGACATTCGTACATGAAAATTATCTCAGAGGTGCGGGCCTGGGATTTGAACTTGCATCCTTTACGTTCAAGGCGGGCGTACTTGCCCACGAGGCTACCACTGCCACTTATGGTAGTACGAATTGGTTTATTTAATAACTTTGGTAGGTACATTTGAACAAACGTTAATGCATACACCCATCAAATGTAATATCTGATGTGTGAACTACACTGTGGTATGAGGATTGTGTGACAGAGATAAACGTATGCGTTAAAGAGAGATGAAAACATTAGCACGTGCTTTCTTTCATACTTAATCTTCTTTTTGGCTCCTCGCGCCGCTGCCACTCCAATATTCCTTTTGTGGGAATTAGTTTAATGAGAAATAAAAAAGAAGCTGGTCCTTGTGAAACCTAATAGAAGTTAATAAGCGGACACCTAAATGAATTTTTAACCGACTTCAAAAAGGAGGAGGTTCTCAATTCAACCCCTACCTATGTTTTTTTTATGTATGTTACCGCATGATATCTCCTGTTTTTTTTTGCCTGTAAATTTTTACCGTTTTAGGGCTGTTATAAGGTGGATAATATTTGCATATTTTCAACGATCATTGACACATTATAAACGAGCATACTCATTCCTTAAAGGCCGGCAACGCACTTGCGATGCCCCTGGTGTTGCAAGTGTCTATGGGCGGCGTTGATCACTTGCCATCAGGTGAAACGTCTGCTCGTTTGTCTCCCTATCTCATAGAAAAAAAAAACATGTTTGTTTTTTAACAAAAATCAAAAACTGACTTCAAAATCTTAGGTGCACTTAAAAGCAACGAATAACCTTACAATTAAATACATTTGTAGTCGGTGCCAATTCATGTGGGTATTTGCCTTGTCTGACGTAGATTGGCACCTACAAATTTACATAGGACTCGAGATAGGTACTTATTACGAGTTAAAAATTAACGACGAAAACAAGTTGAACGTGGTCGAATTTCGATCATTTTATTAGGTAGGTACACCATTCAGTGGCAGGTATATCCGATACTGATGCAAACGTCAAAATATTATTTCGGACTTCTGAAACACCCTGTACATCGGAGCGAATAAAACAAAAAAAAAATATTGAAATCGGTGAAGACGTTTTTGGGTTTTAGCGTCAATAATATTAACATGAGCAGCGATTGTACACGCGAGTTCGTCCGCGCAGACTACGATCTACGATTATTCAATATTTTTTATAAATTACAACCTAAGTACCTTAGTATTATGTTATTCAGAGGGCTTAGCATGACCGCTTAGCTGTTTAGAAGTTTACCCGGAACCAACAGACATAAAAATAATACCTAATTGGATTTTCGTTATGCTTAGGTATCGTACCTACCTAATTTCATATGCATTTAGTAAAAAGGTGTTATTTTGATATTTAGTACAAACAAACACTTTAATTTTATTTCTTTGTATATATAAATATATCATCACGCCTGTATTATCCGCAAAGGTACGCAGCGGTACACTTGGCTGATGTGATTTTGGGCAAGTCCCAATACACCTAGGTACCTAATAGTGAACGAGCATGTTGAAGTTATAGGTACCGAACAGGTTTTCTCTTACCAAGCAGATTTTTGCAAGTCTTATCTCGCTGGTCCAGTAGGTACTGGTTGGTGGACTTCACACGTCTTTCTGACGAATGTTGTCCTTAACCGATCAGAGAGTGGTTATTGAAAATTAAATTCGCTCATGAAAACCGAAAGTCACAGAGGTGCGAGTCAGGTGTTTGAACCTACACCGCTTGCATTCAAAGCGGGAGTTAGGTACCACTGCTGCTTTCAACTTTCTTGTATCGAGGGGTGAAAGGTGACACACAGACATCAGCCTCAAACAGACACCGACCTCGCCGGCGAGGAACCCCCACTTCCACTCGTAGGTGCATCTTTGCACCTAGGAGTGTAGTCACTACCTCTCCCCTCACGGTAACTGCCCAAGCCGTGGTCGTGCCCTCTGTGGCGCTCTTGAGCTAGTTGCCACCCTTTTCCGCCCTTAAGGCCTTGGTTGGAGTTGCACTCTGCGCTCGCCACTCCGGCGAAGCTGAAAAGGCCACCTAACGGCCAACAGCGTAGTCCATAAAAAAAGGGGTGAAAGGCTACTCGAATCAAGCGACACTTTTGGGCGATATTGACTTATACCTATACATACCTACCTACCTACCTACTTAGATTCAGCATTTTTTTCTGCGTCGCTTGAGTAGGTATGCTCTCCTGTAAATCTAGCAAAATGTCGCTAAATGTCCTTCCACCCCTTGATATCATTCTTAACATTTTATTACTACTACTACAGCCCTTTTCAACGTCCCACTGCTGGGCACGGGCCTCCCCTCAATGCGAGGGAGATTCAGGCCATACTCCACCACGCTGGCCCGGTGCCAGTTGGCAGACTTCACACATCTATCGAGAACTAGTCAAGCTCCCTCAGACGTGCAGGTTTTCTCACGATGTTTTCCTTCACCGTTTCTTAGCAAGTGATAATCTCGGATGAAAATGAGATTCGCACGTGGAACCCAGAGGTGCGAGCCGGGGCTTGAACCTGCGCACTTTGATTGCAAAGCGTGCGTTCGACCACTCGGCTAACACTGCTTTTATAATTGACAAAAATTAGCGCGATCTTGTCTTCAAGTTAACATTACAAACAGACACTTTAACATTATTTATTTGTAGATATCGATAGTTAAGTAGGTACCCAAGTTATGTAACTTTCCGCATACCTATTTCATTGTAACTTAACTAACATTGTGTCTAAAAGGATTTTTTTTTTACAATGATAATAATTTATTCATACCTAACCATATCAAGTAGGTAAGTTACATTTTGGTACTTAAATTAACTTAGTATTAAGTAGGATTTGTAATAAATAGTTGCCTGTGGCACCCACACTAGGTTAGACCTGTCTCGTGGATGCCTGTTGCATAATTTTGATTGGAATGCTTGTTCATTAAATTTACTCTCGAATTATTTAGGACTACGTTCAAGTCACGACTTCGTCCGCGCTGACTTCAATTATTCAGACATGTTATTCTGATGTATAAACAATAATACTGTAAAGTTTCATCGAAATCCGTTCCGTAGTTTTTGCGTGAAAGAGTAACAAACATCCATCCATCCTCACAAACTTTCACATTTTTATTATTATTAGGAAGTGGGATGTATTTCGCATCGAGCGTTATGATACAGCATTTCACGTCACCGTTTTGTTCACAGAAGCGGCGCAAGCGGCCATGACGGTCGGCGTGGCGAATGTGCTGTGCGACGAGCGGTCCGCCCCGCTGGCGTGGCCGGCCCCGCCCACCGCCGCGCCGCCCGCGCCGCTCTGGCCCTACCCCGCCGGTGAGTCACCTCCTACCGACCTCTGCTCGCCTGGTAGCTACGCGCCAACTGAATTGCGAGACCGCCGCTTCTTTCACTTTGAAATTTTATCAAACCGTACCGCCGTCCCTCTCTTTTATTACGTGCGAGCAAAAGATAGATTATGTTTACGATGAAATCGGCGCCTAATTCTGTACGAGCTATCCCGCCTATTTAGTTATACTACCTCGGGACTCATGTTGCTTTGGTGGCGGCATTGCATCTGTACTCGTCCGGTCAATAGTCGTCGTTGACCGGTTCTGTGAAGGTGGCCGATTTGAATCGTCGCATATTCGTCTGATGATCGTTGAAGCAAGCGCCTACTTAATTTGGTTGGTTTTTATAATGACGGCGCGTTTGCGCGTGGCTACTTTGGCGCCTTTTAATGTCTTTTTTGTCGATCTAATTAGTGTTGTTCCTATTTTTTACTATAAGATATATTGTTATTTTTTATAGTAATAGTATGCGATTACTTAAGAGCAATCATTTGAGATATGTTAGTAGGTAGGCAGGCAATATATATAGATGAGTAAGTAATTTTCTATGACCTAATTATATTTTAAAAAAATAATAATAATTTCATTTTAGTAATAATTCATAAGTCAATAAATCCAATTAAATATTTATTTTATCGAATGTTATTCGAATCCATTCTAACTTTATAATACGATTATTCGCACGTTGAAATCGACCTAGCACTTGATCTTTCTTCTCTTTTTGTCTCAGTAACTCGATCCCGTTCATTATCGCAGTGTTTTCTGGCACCGGCATTATCCATTCATTCATTTATTTAATTCCATTCACGATAAGTAGGTTCCTATGACGTAATTTAATAAGAGCAGCTTAAATAACAAAGGCGTTGGATTTCGCACGCTAACATTTGAATAAGGCAGTAAATAGTAAACTGCTTCAATCATACTTCGAAGGGTGAAAGGACTTAAGCGAAATTTTTGGGCGATATTGTCTTATAAATATCTACATATTTGGACCCAGCTAATTTTTCTGCGTCGTGTAAAATATGTAAATGCTCTCATGTAAAATTAAAAAAAAAATGTCACATCAGACACCTTTCAGCCCTCGATTTATTGATTGATTTACAATTTGTGACATCTTGTAGAAACCGATCTACTCTAACTTGTGCTTAATTTGTAGCTCAAGTGCAAAATGCATTGTGAATTTTTTTTTTTTTTTTATCAAGCGTTTTACTAGCCTCACATTAGATAAAATAACCATCTAAACGTATAGAAATCCAATTTGTTTCTTGGACCCATCAATTTTAAACGATTTTAGATACAAAACTAGAGTCTTAAATTAGTTTACCTGTACAGTATGAAGACATTACTTCTAACTCCCCTCCCATTCACCACAGGAATGTTTCTGTAGTAGCAACCTGTTGAGTCCACTCTTTACTCCATTAAATTCTCGTCTGAATTCTCATTTGAATTTTTATTATACACATAGATACTAACAAGTCTAGTTATTCTTTTTCTTCTGTAGAATTGTCTTATTGTGCGTTCGTTTTCGGACTACATAGGCGCCTGCCTACTTCACCTAACTACCTTCATTACTTAAAGTATTTACTGGTACGTGTAGGTTATTGAATAAGTCGATATAATGGCTGATATTGTATTTATTTACCTAGCACGTAAGAAGTAGTTAATTATAATTCTAATTCCCTATGATAAAGGTTGCGTTGATTAATTGCGTGTCAGCAATACACGCAATTATCTTATGTAAGTAACCATCACGTCTATCTTCCCTGAAGGGGTAGGGCATAGGTGCACTGCAGTGCGCCCACTTTTCGCCGGTGTATTTTGGTCCCAATGTATTAGGGGGCGAGCCGATTGCCATTATACTGGGCACATTCTCCCTCAAATTAAAATTGAATGAAATCCTTAGGTCGATCGTTTAAAATTTATTCACAATTTTTAATAGGTATCTAGCCACCTACCCGATAATCATATTTAAGATAGGTAAAAATAATAATACGAAGATACTAGGTACATAATATAGTGAGTACTTACCTAATGTTTTATGGCACTTATTAGGTAGAAGGTCTCTGAGAAAGCTTAAATTAGTAAATTTCTTTCCGTATCGTTCGTATTTTCTTCTCGGTTTATTGTGAAACGTAACGAAACGCGACCGACTTAGATACCAACTTACCTACATTTTGTACAATTTTCATACAAATCATTTGTCTATTGTTAACATAACCGTGACACTTGTCAATTTGACACATAAGTAGGTGCCTTTTAGTTCGTAAACCATAGAGTATCTAGAGTACCCATAATGACTCCACTCTTCGTATAGCTCTGCGGCGATTTTTCCGCCCTTGTTATTATCTCATATACCTGTAGTATACGGAAACTATATGGGAAGACAGCGGAGTCAGTAGATAAACTAGAAAAATTTACCGCAGTGCGGGCTCGAAATGCCATCTTCATTTTAATATCTCCATGTCGTAAACTGACACACGAATTAAGAATTCATTGTAAAGCCTCAAGCACGCTATCTAGGTGATGCAAAGTGATAATAATGAACTAATGCATGGTCAGCGCTTTACCGCCACCTCTGAAAGTATTGTTGTTTCAATAGTAGGCAACTGTAATTCTTTGACAGATTTTGTACTGGTTGGTACACAGTTAGGTTGCCCTAAATATACTGCGGCGTGCAAATTGACTCAACTTTTTCTTTAAAAAATTACCTACTCTGTACGTACAATTAATACTACTACTACTACAGCCCTATTAACGTCCCAATGCTGGGCACGGGCCTCTCCTCAATGCGAGGGTGATTCAGGCCATAGTCCACCATGCTAGCCCAGTGCGGGTTGGCAGACTTCACACATCTATCGAAAACTAGTCAAGTTCCCTCAGACGTGCAGGTTTCCTCACGATGTTTTCCTTCACCGTTTTATAGCAAGTGATTATCTCGGATGATAATGAGATTCGCACATATACCCCAGAGGTTCGAGCCGGGGTTTGAACCTGCACACTTTGATTTGAAAAGCGTGCGTTCGACCACTCGGCTACCACTACTATAGTACCTACTTAAATAAAAATCTGATTTCTGTCGTAAAAGCCACGTGACCACGCTGTCGAATATCTCGCGTCATCGATGACGTTTTGTTGGAAAATGTACTTTTTACATATGTTAATACAGTTCGTTTTGGTATTGGCAAGAAAATGGTCGCGCACGTCTGAACGCGGCATCACTTAACAAGCTTTTAATTCCCACATGTTAACTTTTCAAACTGAGTGACGTCACAGATCTCATGGTGGGCAAGAAATAAAAGCAACGGATTCAATCAACCGCAACCATCCGCTAAATTGTTCTCCAACGGAACTCTGTCACTTCCACGCGCGCTGTAAATTATAACACCATAAAAAATAACGTTAAACCACATTTATCGATAAGCCGGAGTTAATTCGAGTGCAGCCCTAGTTTCGTGAGCGCCGCCCCGCTGGCCCCGCCCACTTGGCGTCTCAGCCAATAGGAGAAAGGCGCGCCTACAAAGGAATGCCCCTCAAGTTCGCCGCCTCATTCTTTATAGTGTTGTGAACGACTTTTTTGCGTTTATGTTTTTCTTGTAATAACAAGTTGCGTAATGGTGATTTTTGCCGTGTTCTGGCTTCGTCCGCTCGCGATCGCCTGTGACAGCTCACGCGATGCCTTTAAAAGTAAATTTCAAACAATGATTGATCTGGTTGGTAATTAATGTGGACCTTCGTAAAAATAAAATATACTTAGGTATAGGTACACTGTTGCTAGTTATTAACCGACTTGAAAAAGGTGGAGGTTCTCAATTTAATCCTTACCCTCGGGCAGGTAGATAGGTAATTCATAGCACCTTCGTGTGTGAACTGATTGTGATAAAAAAAAAATCAATATTTTTATTTTTCTACAAGTAGGTACCTATGACCTTAGGTAGGTATGGTAAGTATATATGTGATTAAAGGTTAGATAATAGGTAGTAATCAAATCCGATAAGATTTTCAGTTCAGGCGTCTCTGGTAACCAAATACCTAGTTTCCGAGTTTGTTTCTGACCTGCGATCAAACATTGGGATTAGAGATGAAACGGATAGTGGTTTGGCCGGATACCGGATACTCGACGAGCTACCAGGCCGGAGCGCCGGATATCCCGATACCGGATATCCGGCCCTGCGTTACATGACGCTTCTTAAAGACATCTCGAATCGATCGATCGGTAGTCAGTTAATTTGCATCAGTACCCGCAGTTGTCAAGGTTTGCTAGAATTTATCTTTCAGCACCTGGCATTAGCGTTTACCTAGGTAGGAAAATTTGGTACGATTTGCAATTTTTTTAAAATTCTATTTTGCAAATTATTAATTTTGAATGCTAATCTAATTAATAAAACAAATATTATTGACGGGCGATTATAAAAATAAACGTTGTCCATAAACCTATTGTGGCATGATTTGCCTTGTGTAAAATAATGATATTTTATATGAGAGAAATAATGAGAGATACCTACTGAATTACTATCCGGTATCCGGCTGATAGTGAAAACAAGGCCGGATAGGTAGGCCGAATATCCGGTATTCCGGATATCCGTTTCATCTCTAATTGAGATGCCTTAGATAGGTTCCTCTTTACTATACCTACCTACCTACTTATTAGTTAGCGAGTATCAAAATATAAATTCTAGTGTCTGCCACAGGACATCACGCGCGCCGACCCAGCGTAAATTCTATCTTGAGGCAGTTTCGGCCTCAAGCCGCAGTGAACGTGTTAAACTAAGTCAATTAATTTAAACCCCGCTCCGCTCTAAAACCCATATTGTTCCGTTCGCTCTCGATAGTGACGTGAAAAGAATGGCGCTCACGCTTCGGTTTTTATTGCCATAGCGAAGTAGTCGAAAGCACGTCTTGCAAATCAAAGTGAGCGGGTTCAAACCCCGGCTCGCACCTCTGGGATTTATTTGCGAAGCTCATTTTCATCTGAGATTATCACTTGCTATAAAACGGTGAAGGAAAACATCGTGAGGAAACCTGCATGTCTGAGGGAACTTGAATAGTTCTTGATAGATGTGTGAAGTCTGCCAACCCGCACTGGGCCAGTGTGGTGGACTATGGCCTGAATCCCCCTCGCATTGAGGGGAGGCCCGTGCCCAGCAGTGGGACGTTAAAAGGGCTGTAGTAGCAAAAAGAACTGTGTTGACACATAAAAAAAAGTTGATTCTACAACGAGACACGCGAGCGAAGTTTGACGCGTGGGGACATGGCTTTTACGACGGAAATTTAATCCTTATCCATATTGACACAGAGTTCCTTCGGTATTGGCAAATCATCAACGCCCCAGTGTGCTGGAGGCTTAATGGATTAATTGGTACTGTAAAATGCGAGTCATTAAAAACGGAGCGCTTTTAAATTGTGCTTATTTTTTACCCATAATGCATTGATTTTTAGTGTTCTGTACCCAAAGGGTAAAACGGGAACCCTATTACTGAGACTTCGCTGTCCGTCCGTCCGTCTTTCACCAGGCTGTATCTCATTAACCGTGATAGTTAGAGAGTTGAAATTTTCACAGATGATGTATTTCTGTTGCCGCTATAACAACAAATACTAAAAAACAAAATACAATGAATAATGGGGCTCCCATACAACAGCCGTGATTTTTTTGCCGTTTTTATAGATAATGGTACGGAACCCTCCGTGCGCGAGTCCGACTCGCACTTGGCCGGTTTATTAACAGCATGATCGTTATAATTTTATTTGAGTCCGGGACATTAAATGCCTTTTCAAACTAGCGTTTTATACGAACGAGCGTAGGTACCTATAGGTAAGCTCGTTTTTCCAAGTGCGTATAGGCGCGTACCTATTTCAAGACACGCGCAACTCGTACATGCGTTGACGTGACGCGCTTATAGCCACGCCAGCCGCGCTGTATACAGGGTGTATCAGAAGTCCGAAATAATACTTCAGGTACCTACATATTCTTCTCATTCGTTTCGCTCTTGACAGAGCGGTCGTGGTCACGTCGAGGCATCCGCGTCGGTGGCAGGGGCGGACACAGCTCTCCGAACGATCTCACGCCATCGCTGTTTGTTAGCAGACTGCCTCGCGCAGTCACACACACGGTTGCCCACTGCGGAGTTCACTTGGTCAGTCCAGCGCATAGGTGACCTGCCGCGTGATCTGGTTCTTCCCTGTACTACCAGCCGCTCTATGGAGCTGCCATCTCGTCTAGAGACATGCCCAAAGTATCGTAGCAAGCGCGATTGTACTACAGCCGACAGACGGTGCGTGATGCCGAGCTCTCGGAGTATGGACACGTTGGTGCGGAATTCCTACATATACGGTAGCTCATATGTGGATGCTTAGTGAAGACAGTTTATACCTAACTGTTATAGTTTCTGAGTTATAGACCTTTGAATATTTGTCACAGGTATCGTTTTCTAGCCTTTAGGTACATCAATAACCCTATTCAGCAGTGTAAGCTTACGAGGAGCGGCTACCAATCTACACAAAGCAGAACATGCATATTTTACATAGAACTCGAGATATTTTGAGTTAGGTTTAGAAATTGACGACGGGAATAAAGTTGGAAAAACGTGGTAGAATTTCGATATTTTTTTAATATCTACCATTCAGTTGTAAGTAGGTAGGTAGTAGGTATATCTGATACTGAGGCAACCGTCAAAGTACTATTTCTGACTCCTGAAACACCTTGCAGAACCTACCTATCTTTGTCGGTATCAATATTGACACACGCCACCACCAGTAGGATTAGCATGACTGTGTGGAGATAAGTTTTATCTCTTTCAAAGTTTCAACTGTCAGATTTGTCGAGAAAATGACGTCAATTCGAGTTTTTTGTACCTGTACTGGACATGTCTCGATGTGACGTCATTTTCTCGACAAATCTGACAGTTGAAAGAGATAAAACTTATGTCTACGCACTCATGCTAAGCCTAGGTACAGCGAGTCGAGCGTAGGTACACGCGTTCGGCTTTTAATGCGCGATATAAAGCGTTTGTTTCCGAAAAGGCTGTACCTATACCTACGCGCAAAAAACGCTAGTTTTGAAGCACTGTAACATGACCTAAGCAAGTAAAATCTGACTCGAATAAGGTACCTGCCTGACGATTTCCGATCGATTTATTAGGAACTAGCTTCTACCCGCGACCTCGTCCGCGCAGACTTTGATTATTCAATATCGTTATAAATTACAGCCGTATATGTTATTCTGATGTAGGTATAAACAATAATACCTACCTGCTGTAAAGTTTAATCAAAATCCGTTTAGTAGTTTTTGCGTGAAAGAGTAACAAAAATCCATCCACAAACTTTCTAATTTAGGTATAATATTAGTAGGAAAGGAAGGATGGGACTAGGTTCTTAATTTACTTTAAAATAAGTTGCGCAGGACTCTTAATTTGGTACTTGAATGCTTTCTCAGTCAGATATTAACATTCCTGTTCACCCCCGAAAGCGTCGGGTTTGAATACAAATTAACCAGTAGGTAGGTACATCGTATACCATCACGTCCTATCTCGTGTTGCCACGGTTTAGATTAATTACACCTCACAAATATAACTACCCACCTACCTACTTAGCTAAAACAAGATGGTAGTGTTATAAGATGGACGGACGACCTCACCAGGGTCGCCGGGAGTCGATGGGCGCATAAAGCCCAAGAACGTAATTTGTGGCGATCTATGGGGGAGGCCTATGTTCAGCAGTGGACGTCTCTGGCTGATAGATAGATAGATAGATAGTGTTATAAGTGTTGGACGATTCATAAGTATCTATCAGCAGCGGCTAAGTTTTGTCTTGTGACTAGTGTCACAGATTATATCGCACCGAGCCGTGCGCTTAGGTACTGTTTTATTTCATTGGTAAGATACAGACAAAATTAACATATCCTGTGACATAAGTCAAGTCTTCAAGAATCTTCATGCTAGCCGGCTAGGTCTTGGAAAGCTAGCAGCCGTCGGTCCATATAGGCTTGCCAAACGAAAGCGAACCGTAATAATAATAGTAATAAAGCAGTCCCGAATTTGGTCTTTGGTGGAGTCTGCAAAATGACCAGCTCCCTTATCAACTGTCTTGCAGCTATGTTTTTAATATTACTTTTACTTTTTGACAGCTAACTCAGTACACAATCTGTCAAAAATGTACACTTAGTGTTGGAACAACAATACTGAAACAGGCCTTACCACTAAGGCCCCGGAGCTATTATAATATAGTATACCTATTGCAAAAATTCAGGATAACTAATTAGTATCGTGTTGTTTTCTTTCATCTGGCAACACTATGTGTTTAGTGGGAATGCATCGCGATGCGTGTGAGTGTATGCCCCTCATTGACATTGCGTCCGCGCACGCTCGGCACTTTTGTATGCTAATTTATAATTTTCCTACAAACTTCTTCGTTTCATTGTTTTCTAATAGCTTTAAGTGCTTGTAGCTTTACGACTGATAAGGAGTTGTTGTACAATTTTTCCAATACTTATGAATGTCTGACTTCATATTTACTTATGAAGTCTTTAATTTTTCAGCTCAAATGTCTATGGAGAGCATGATGGTCGGCAGTATGGGTGTCGGTGGTGTGGGCTCCGTGGGCGGCGGGGTCTCCTCCGTGGGAGGCTTTCAACTCGTCCGAGAACCCACTTCAGGGGCCCTTCTACTGCTGCCGACCCCTCCCGAACTACCCCATGCGGTCGTATGGGGCGGCGTTCCATACTCTTCGGCTCCTCTTCTTCTGCCCCCCACGCCGCATCCCCCACACCACCTACAACTCCTGCCGGGCGACCTCCTCGCGTCTACTGCTACCCTGCAACACACGCACACCCATTCCACGAGGCTAGTGACCCTCGCTCCAGCTCCACCACCGCAGTCACACCAGGTGCACGCAGCCGACAAAAGAAAACCAATTATGCAACCACTAATTACCCCACATCTAATAAAAATCGAACCTGAACCGCCACAGGAGAAACCGCAACCTTCATACGCGCCCGAACAACAGTCGATGCTTCCTACACATCTGTACTATCAGACAGATTTTGCAGAGCAGCCGTGCAGGAGTCAGGCCACGTCCCCGGCCGCGCCGCCCACGCCACCCCCTGAAGCTCATGAGCTCCCGGCGCACAGGGACGCCTCTAACCAAACCGATCACATCGACGATGAAGATGAATCGCCTAATAATGCGGATGAGGATGAAAGAGAGGTGGCTTGTGTGGGTGTCGCTCATTTCCCTGATGAGAATATGATCCAAAGTCACACGCAGATACTACAACCTATGCCTATGGATGCTGTGGAATCTTCATCAGGAGGTCTCGCGATTTCTGCTGCCAATGGTACATTAGCGAAAGCGATGGATAGTATAGAAAGAGATGATGCATTAGCGGACACGTGTAGTAGTGGTGGTTCGCAGGACTTAGTAATAGATACGGCGAGAACGACGCCTATTCCTCTACTCCCGCTACATCCTGCTAGGCCTCCAGTAGACGTGAGCGGCTTAGAGCTTTTATCGAACAGTATTGAGCAGTTCGAAAGAACTACTCCTGGTAATAGTATGCCTACGTTAGATACGGCGCCATTAACCATCGATACCAGGACTACAAAGCTAAATATTCTAATAAAGACATCACCGAAATCCCCACCGAGGACTGAAGCAGAGCCTCATAGGAGATTTGAATTTCCTTCCTTAGATGCTAGTGCCGGTGAGCGGGCGAAGCCTTCGCTCGATGGTCTTGGATTACTATGCGCTTTAGCTGAACAAAGGTTCATGGAGGAGGTGGTGGAAAACCCTTCCCCGAACATGTCCATGTCTTCCCGTCCTTTCATTAAAAACGAACCTTTAATGAGTCCTTCCGATAGAAGCAGATTAACTGAATCGCCGTTTATTAAAAAAGATAGACATAGGCATAAAGATGGCGATTCCTCAGGCGAGAGAAGAAGAAAGAGAAACGATAGAGAGGAGAGGTTGCGGCACAAATTGGAAAAGATGAGGAGGCATAACCGCGAGAAGGATAGGGATGAGATGAGAAATAGTGAAGGTGAATTGGAGACCAGTCTAAGACGAGTGACGGCGTGTTCGTGCACCTCAATGAATTGTTCTCACACGCCCGCCGTGCCTACAGCCCAGGCACTCGCCAATGCAATAGAAAAAGATATGCGCGAAAGACTGCTAGAGTTGGAGCGGAAATTTGATGAAAAGAAAGCACAGTTGAAGGCTTTAACTCCTCCATTGCAGCCTTTATCGGCACCCACTACACCTTCCATCCCGGCATTATCCCCCGACTCCGATAGAGGATCATCACAGAAGCGCAAAGTCGGGAGACCGCGCAAGGTTTCTAGCCCAGATTCTACTGAGACTATTGTAGCAAAAAAGCCTAAATCCAAGAGCAGGCTCGTTGGATATTTGTTAGCGAAAGGAAAACTTAAAGGTGGAATATTGTGTACCAGGGGAGAGCCTGCGAGGGAGGACGGCAATCGGACGAGCAAAGTGCGTCCAAAATTGAAAGCGGAACCGATATTGAAGGCTTGTTCAGAAGAGGAAGAGAACGAATGGGCCCTTAACAGGTCAGCGAGTTCTTCAATGGAAAGTCTGAACGAGGTGAGACAGAAGAATCGGGAAAAGGTTGACAGGCTGGCCCGCAAACATTCCCGTGATGAAATACCCGAATTAGAATTTGCATTACGTCGCGCGAGCGCTTCCAGCGATTCGAGCGAGAAAGAGAGGCGTCGTGCAAAAAAGAGACGAAAGAGTCATAAATCTAAGGAGAGAACGGAAGAAGTGAAGGACAAACTAGCTGAGACTCTCCCACCTCCTGTATCTAAGTGCACACTAACAGAGGATAAATTAGATACATGTCCCAGGGTACTGACTGCTATGGGTGGACTGTTCTATGCTGGGAAAGTGAGTGCGGTGCAAGCACCTGATGTTTATGCTATAACTCTTGACGGAGAAAGGGGAAATAAACCTCATATTCTATCAAGAGAAGAAACATTGAGAGATGCTGTAAGTTCAAAACTTATTGTCTTATTTACTTCAATAAAATTACTGAATCATATCCATTTAATAATGATATTTTTTTCGAATTTTCAGATTCTTGAAGTAAGCCCCACTTCGGTGACAGAGTTGCCGTCAGGAACGAGGGTCTGCGCGTACTGGTCGCAGCAGTACCGGTGCTTATACCCTGGTACCGTCGCGGTCTCCTCACCAGATCCCCATGACAACAAGTTTGTTGCTGTCGAGTTTGATGACGGCGACTCCGGCAGAATAGCTATTGAGGATATTAGGTTCTTGGAACCTAACTACCCTGTTGTTGGTAAGTGAATTACTAAATCATACTTTGGCACATCACATGTATCAACCGCCATATTTTATTTAAGAACAATCTGTTTATCTATCACAAGCCATTTTCCGTAACTTCGTTCGCTTTCAAATCACCAAATGGAAATGGCGGATTTAGACACAAATCTATCCCATAAAGAGTTGATTTTTTATAAATCTTCTTAGTAATGGCATACGGTATTCAAAGTAGCTCCTGTCTACATTTAAGATTCCAAAAATAGGCTTTATACCTCAGCAGTTAAGGTTGAGCTGATAAATATTATTTTTCTCAATTTTTCAGAATATGAAAACCCACTATTCACCCTGGGCAAACGGAGAAGAATCACGAGCGTAAGCGCAGAAGAGAAGAAAGCACCAACAGTCTCAACAACCGTTGACCCGAAACCTTCAACTTCAGAAACGCCAATGACCCCAACACAAACACCAAAAGACGAAGAAGACATACATAAAGACAGAAAGAAACTAAAGAAGCATCGAAAAGACAAAATGAAACGGCAATCCAGCGAAGACGACCCCAACACTATAGACTATGTCAAAAAGAAGAAGAAGAAACACAAATGTTGTGAAGATCACTGCAAGCACAGGAAACATCATAAGAAGCATCACAGGAAACACAGGAAGAGACACCAGTCGAGTTGCAAAGAACACTCCAGCTCTTCTGGCGATGACAATCTAAGACACAAGTCTTCTTCGGACTACATAGACTCCAACAAGTCCAACGAGGACTCTGTGGACTCCAACGACAGGCTCTCTACCTTAATCGCCATGGAGAAGTCACCGGACGATAAAATGAAAACTGTGATAAAGAAAGCGGTGCTCTCCAAGAAGAGTTTGGTGAAGAACGCCGTTCTGGATTTCAGTAACTTGGGCAAGATCACTTTGAGGAAGGACGAGGAAGTAAAAGACAATTTAAAGGATAGCGGCATTGGATTGGAAGAGGAACCTTCTGCGTCTACCAGTGATGCAGCCAAGAAGGTAAAATTTTCGGGTTTTTTTATGTCAAAAACTCATCAGAACGAAAGTGTTCCCCTTGCGAGGGTTTCCCTTTCTCTCTGTTAAGTCATTTTAGGTACGTGGGCTTTTTTAGGGTTATACAGTACACGCACCAGAATAGAAAAGGTAAAGGGTTCCAATGTTATTTACGTTTCAGAAAGCTAAACGGCGCACAGTGTCGTCAACGTCGTCGGACGGCGGTGGCGGCGGCGGCGGCGGCGTGAGCAAGATGGCCGCGTTCCTGCCCGGCGGCGCGCTGTGGCGCTGGCGCGGCCCGCCCTACCGCCGCACCGCGCGCCCGCGACACCGCAAGCTCTTCTACAGGGCGATACAGCGCGGGGAGGAAACGCTTCATGTAAGTTATGCGATCCTAGTACTCAATTACTTAGGGGCGAGCATTTAGTTAGGTATTTCTTGATGTAATTGCACAATCAGGGTACCGAAGACAATATGATTTGATGCCATAGAGTAAACAGAGAAGTCATATCGAGTCCGCCCTGCGTATGGCTCTACGGCAATTTTTTTGAACATTATCTGGCATCCGCCATTATAGTCGCGGGTATATATCGTCAACTACTTAAGGGATTCATCCGCCATCTTTATTCTGTCATCAGCCATTTTTATTTATAATGTGTATTTATCGAATTTGCCCTTGCTATTAATTACTTGACACTGGCTGAAATACCCGCTAAATGCAGGTGGAGCCATTCCTCATCTTATTCCATTAAATTATCATAATTTCACTCATTTCGTAACAAAAGAAAAAGTAGTACCAAAGGTGTCAAACAATATAAACAAGCTGCGTTTATACGTGTTAAAGCGTAGTTGTTTATAGTATCCATACATTTTATAGCGTTTAGTACGATTTTTACTGAAAAACTTTTTTTATATGGCACTTATTAATTTACATTAAAAACTAGATTAAAAAAATGGCGCTTTATAGTGAGTGTCGCGACGCATTATAGTGAGCGTCGCGACGACTTGTGGTGAGCGTCGCGACGCCTTGTCTTGAGCATCGTGACGCTTTATAGTTAGCGTTGCGACGCTTTATAGTGAGCGTCGCGACGTTTTATAGTGAGCGTCGCGACTCTTTATAGTGGGCGTCGCGACGACTGACAATGAGCGTCGCGACGCCTTATGGTGAGCGTCATGACGCTTTATAGTTAGCGTCGCGACGCTTAATAGTGAGGGTTGCGAAGCTTTATAGTTAGCGTCGCGACTCTTAATTGTGGGCGTCGCGACGACTGATAATGAGCGTCGTGACGCCATGTGGTGAGTAACACGACGCCATGTGGAGAGCGTCGCGTTCCGTTATAGTGGGCGTCGCGACGGCTTATGGTGAGCGTCGCGACGCCTTGTCTTGAGCATCGTGACGCTTTATAGTTAGCGTTAGGACGCTTTATAGTGAGCGTCGCGACGTTTTATAATGAGCGTCGCGACTCTTTATAGTGGGCGCGGCGACGACTGACAATGAGCGTCGCGACGCCTTATGGTTTGCGTCATGACGCTTTATAGTGAACGTCGCGACGCCTCATCGTGAGCATCGTGACGCTTTATAGTTAGCGTCGGGACGCTTAATAGTGAGGGTCGCGAAGCTTTATAGTGAGCGTCGCGACTCTTAATTGTGGGCGTCGCGACGACTGATAATGAGCGTCGCGACGCCATATAGTGAGCTTCGCGACGCCTTATGGTGAGCGTCACTACGCCTTGTCTTGAGCATCGTTACGCTTTATAGTTAGCGTTGCGACACTTTATAGTGAGCGTCGCGACGTTTTATAGTGAGCGTCGCGACACTTTATAGTGAGCGTCGCGACTCTTTATAGTGGGCGTCGCGACGTATGATAATGAGCGTCGCAACGCCTTATGGTGAGCGTCATGACGCTTTATAGTGAGCGTCGCGACTCTTAATTGTGGGCGTCGCGACGACTGATAATGAGCGTCGCGACGCCATATAGTGAGCTTCGCGACGCCTTATGGTGAGCGTCACTACGCCTTGTCTTGAGCATCGTTACGCTTTATAGTTAGCGTTGCGACACTTTATAGTGAGCGTCGCGACGTTTTATAGTGAGCGTCGCGACACTTTATAGTGAGCTTCGCGACTCTTTATAGTGGGCGTCGCGACGTATGATAATGAGCGTCGCAACGCCTTATGGTGAGCGTCATGACGCTTTATAGTGAGCGTCGCGACGCCTCATTGTGAGCATCGTGACACTTTATAGTTAGCGTCGCGACGCTTTGGAGTGAGCGTCGCGACGCTTAATAGTGAGCGTCGCGGAGATTTATAGTGAGCGTCGCGACTCTTTATGGTGAGCGTATCGACACTATAGTGAGCGTCGCGACGCTCACTATAAAGTTTTATGTGATAACTATTGACACAGAATTTGTGTTGGTATAAGCAAAACAAAATACGCATGTCTTGACGCTCCAGTGTGTGTGAGGATAGGTATATAGGACACTTTTTTTCCATTAAATATCTGTTTGGGATTGGAAGATGGATTTAAAGTTCTGTAAATTTTGGGGTTTCCCTTTAAAGTTAGGTCAGTAAAGTCAGTATTTTCGAGTCACACAGTCAGTAAAATCTGTATTTTTGACCATACAATCTGTTTCGACCCCTGGGTTTCTTCTTTTACTCTAAGTTTGATGCCTATTAGAGAGGGGCAGAGCTATATGCAAAACACCAAACATATACAGCTATCTCTTTTTATTGAGATGGTACAGACCTTTGACAACATGATCTCTGTTCTGTGGATCATGGCGACTGGAATTTGCAAATCTATGGAATATTTAGAAACGCCAAGAAGTCAATCTTTTTTTATTTTTACGAAATGAGCGAAATGATAATATTTAATGGAATAAGATGAGGAATGGCTTCACCTGCGACTAGCGCGAGTATTTCGCCAATGTCAAGTAATTAATAGCAAGGACAAATTCAATAAATACACGTAATAAATAAAAATGAATGATGACAGTGATAAAGATGGCGGATGAAATCGAAGTCAATCTTGCTAATGCCAGAACAAAATCCTCTCTTCTTCCAAGGAATTGTCATTTTGATGAAGTTTAAAATCTGTTCAACTGTTTTTATACCGGATACTGTGTTAATTGAAGATTTATAACATCAAGCATGTGTTCTCCAGGTGGGTGAGGCAGCGGTGTTCCTGTCGACGGGGCGGCCTGACCGGCCGTACATCGGGCGTATCGTGGCGCTGTGGGAGGCTCGCGGCGCCATGGCAGTCAGGGTCAAGTGGTTCTACCACCCCGAGGAGACCGTGGGCTGCGACGGACAGCTTCATTACCCGGTTAGTACCATTTATGGTATTTATTCATGCTATTTATTTATAGTTTCAAACGTTCAATTTTGTGTATGACTTTGAGGTGTTGTAACTAATTACTGTAAGATCCGATTTGAGGAACACATACCCTCATGTGTTATTTATTAGTAATAAGAAATAAATTATAGATAATATTAAATTAAATTTCCAGTCAAATTACATTTTTAATTAAATTTATTAAACCTACTTCCCTCATTGGTTATTTAAAAAAAAATACACTAGTGAAAAGAATATACCCAATGAAGACCAATTTCAGACCAATTATTTTTGTACACGTTAAGGTATCTTTACTTTCTAATATCACTGAGCACGATGAAATATTGCTGATATTTTGAAAACGCGTCCGATTAAAATCAAGTTCGTGGTTGCTATATGTACTCACGTATGATTTATAACAAGGATCCTATTAATATGAAAGGTTTCTTTAAAATCGATTTTTTTTGCTTCCGACTACCATGCCCCCTACTGTAAAGAAATGTCAATTGAAATTTAAAATGTGTCTTATTTTTTCAGGGTGGACTTTTCGAATCTCCTCATACTGACGAAAATGACGTACAGACGATATCGCATAAATGTGAAGTGCTACCACTTCCTCAGTACAAGGAGCGCATGGGTGACGACCCGGTCAAGTACAGCACAGTGTATGACAACAACGACGTGTACTACCTGGCCGGGCACTACGACCCCACGCCGCAGAGCTTACGGATGGAGCCCGACATACCGTTCGAGAGCAAAGCGAGCTCCTAAAAAGTTCTATTATCCTGGTACTTTGACAGTTTCGCCATAAGGACGTTATACGCGCAAGGAAGGTTACTTAAAATTTAAAATAAGAGTACAACTCAACCGAAACGATCTTGATCGTTGAATAATATTTTTTCCAGTTCACAGTTACTTATTGTCGAAGAGGAAATTGACGTTTTCACAGTTTTATCAATCTCGATGTTAGACGTGTGTTTCAATAGATTTCTTGCAATACGCGTATCTTAACGTAGCGTGGATATTCACCTAGATACAGGTTTTAAAGTACAATGTAGATGTTTGAGGCTCAAATTGTGTAATTTTTCCACGTTCGCCCGTCCTTAAGACACGATTATTATTGTCATAAAGCGACTCGGTTATGTTAAAGTTACCCTCGTTACGTTATATTTAGTGGTATACAATTGGAATGTTGTTTCTTGTCTTGAATAGTGTGGGCCGAGTTCCGAGTGTTGTCGGTAGTGTATTTGTGGTCGATATTGGCGTGGCCGGTGGTGATGATATGTGATTTTATTTTTTATACACGGTATCGCTGTAATCTCGGTGTATAGTTGTATCTTCATGTATATTATTCAATTAGATTTTTATGTATACGTAGTTTTCCTTGGTATAAATGTCTATTATCTTAATGCAATACCCTTTCTGCTAGTCCCATGTTGTATTCAAAAATTTAACCAGTGATTTATGTTAGTCGTATGATTTTGAAGAGGTAAATGAAACCATGGAAAATTAATATTGCAGAGTTCTTCTTGAAGAGCTCTTTGTTATTGTTTTTTTTTTTTTTAACAATTATGATTTTTTTAAGTATAATTTTTGTCGGTTGATAATTTTATGTTGATTCAAGTATACTTTTTATATCGTAATGGTGCTAGATGCTTGATACTACTTCGTTTACGTTCGCCGTACTCTAAGATTGTATATATTCGGAATGAAGTTGGTATGTAAGGTCACGTTTCTATCGATAATTAATTTCGTCATTGCTTATACTCTTAAAATGTTGCCATTTACCGTAACTCTACTATTATATATTTTAATTAGTTTTTTTTTGCATTAGGACAGGGTATGATCGAACCCTACTTTGGATCTTTTTTATCCATATCTTGAAGTTTGAGGGACTGAAAAGACAGGGATTTAGGTAGGCCGACCAAGGGTAGGATTGTAGGGTAGGTTTTTCTACGAATTGGCCAATGAGGTTTGTAAGGAAATGTTGGAAATGATGTTCAGCTGTTGGAGTTGTAGTATTGTAATTTAAGTAAGCTTAACGATTCAATTTAGCTTAACGAAGAAGTGGCCAAATGAAATTTAATTTTGGCAGGTAATTTAGGTATGTTATATTTTTTTAATGATAAATATTCATGATCCTACATTATCATGGCGTGCATCGTACTTTTTTTGTTATGAATTATAATTTTAATTACTCATAAGTTCTTAAGGTAGGAATTTTGGTTTACTATACTTACATTTTTGTATGTCGATAAATGTTATTATATTGGTGACAAAAAAAATAAGACAAATATTATAATTATTAGAGAAACTAAAGTGCGAATTTCGGTAACAATATTGAGAAAAAAATAATTGTATTTTTATAGTAAGTACATAATCGTAAAAGTAACATTTTTATTTTTAAAAATTAATGGCAAATTTATTAATTGCAATGAGTACAAACTTGTTGGTGAATGATAATTTGGCTCGGCCCAGTGTACGTATACTAACACAATTGTAATTCATCAAAAGTTAGAACAGCCTTACATTACCGTTGTAAGACTGTTCTAAATTTTATGATTTACTTCCACAGTCGTAAGTAGCGTGTAATAGGATGGGGAAGCCATAAAAAATATTAGATTTAAAGATTAATAATATATCAGCATTGATAATATAAAGATTATAAATACGCTTAAATAAAATATTTTTGGCTGAATTATGTGTTTTATTGAAACGAACTTAGTACTCAAACCTTTTTCAGTTTTCTAAATAATGTGTAAATGCATGAGAGGGCTTTGAAGGCTACATTAGAGAAGTGCTTTGAACCTTAGTGAGGGGCCACTTCAAGGGAATGTGAACTGGTCGACCTGCCTCATTTTAGGATGCAAACACATGATAATATATTTAATTTTATTGCTACAACTTGATAATACAAATGTCCGATTATTATTATGTTATTAATTATAAAACTTATCATAAATAAATTAATAGAAGAGACAAAACTTAGGTAAGTAAATAGGCAGGTGCAATTATGCCATTTACCAAGTAGGTACCTAGTACCTACAATGAGATTATTATTATATTAATAATTAAAGGTTACTTGCAACTGTTGTTTAGGTTTAGGGTCAACAAAGAACTTCCCGCTTGCCGTTGCTAATGATCTCGTACGTGTCGTCGTCAATAACCTTGTAAATATCCTGCCTGTAATGCTTCAGATTGTGTAGAAATCTAATGGAGCTCTCCTCCCTTATTTTCGTTAAGACCGAAGGTAGAGTTTTCGTCTTCGCCTCCATTGCAAGGGACGCGTAGTATTTTTCCTGTAAAAGAAAATTATTATTATATTTTTTTACGAAATGAGCGTAATGATGATATTAAATGGAATAAGATGAGGAATGGCTTCACCTGCGACTAGCGCGAGTATTTCGCCAATGTCAAGTAATTAATAGCAAGGACAAATTCAATAAATACATGTAATAAATAAAAATGAATGATGACAGTGATAAAGATGGCGGATGAATCTAAAAGAAAATAGGAATCCTTTTATATCTGTCTGTTATAATCTGTGAAAAATTGTCACAAAAATCAAATTCAGTCACCAGGGTAACATGAAATAAGGGCGCTTAACGACAATTCGTTGGCTATAGACACGCGTTCGGACGTATCCGTGTTATGACTACCTTATATCATTTCTACTTGTTGCTACCTAAAAAAATATTGTTAAACAGATACAAACGATTGGCCACGGAAAGTAAATAAACAAAGGAAGCGCTGCACTGCCGACTCCGTATTTCTCTGTTTTGATTCAAGTAAGGAAGACATGACATTTCCTGTAAATGGAACCAAGGTAAACAACCTATAGCCTCCATCGTTGTACTTATATTGCTAAATAATGCAAGCAGCGAGTGTGTTCGATCAGTGGCAAGTAAGTGAGCACAGGAGCAAGACCTATCGCACCGAGTATTTTATACGATTATTTTTATTTGTACCTATCTGCTGTCTGCTCATGAGGTCCTGGTATATGTACATATTAAAATATTGTATTTATGTAAATTGAGTGAATAAATAACAATTTTTATTTTTGTTTTCTTTCAAATAGGGGAGCTTACTAACGCGTACTACTTACCTATCTATAATTCATATTTTTTTGGGTAGGTTATGTATTCAGTATCCGGCCGGATACCGGACAGTTATTCAGTATCGGGCCGGATACCAGATAGTAATTCAGTATCCGGCCGGATAGTAATTCAGTATCCGGCCGGATATCGGATAGTAAATTTAGTACCCAGCCGGATACCAGACAGTAATTCAGTATCCGGCCGGATACCGGATAGTAATTTAGTATCCAGCCAGATACCAGACAGTAATTCAGTATCTGGCCGGATACCGGATAGCAATTCAATATCCGGCCAGATACCGGACAGTAATTCAATATCCTGTCGGATAGTAATTCAGTATCCGGTATCCGGCCCGATACTGAATAAATATCCGGTATCCGGCCTGATACTGAATTACTATCCGGTATCCGGCCGGACACTGAATGACTATCCGGCCGGATACTGAATGACTATCCGGCCGGATACTAAATTACTATCCGGCCGGATATTGAATTACTGTCCCGTATCCGGCAGGATACTGAATTACTGTGCGGTATCCGGCCGGAAACTGAATTAATTTCCAGTATCCGGCCGGATACTGAATTACTGTCCGGTATCCGGCCGAATACTGAATTACTGTCCGGTATCCGGCCGGATACTGAAAAACAGGCCGGATAGGCCGGAACCGGAGACCGGATAGTTACCGGATATCCGTTTCATCTCTACACTGGAGCGTCACGACGCGGACTGTCAAAAGCGTAATTTAATTTAATTACTTATATAGGGACAATAGGGGTAAAACCTGTAACATAATTCCACCCCTAATCAAGTTAAATAATAAATGTATTCTTTTAATTTTGATACACGAATATCGTCTGGTCATATTATGGGTTATCCAAGGTATTAGATAGGTAGGGTAACTACGGGTAGAAAGGATTTGCAGCATTGAAATAAACGAACTATTAATCACGATTTATTGTGGATTGGATACGCGTGTTAATTACAATGATTTTAAATTTGTTGTGTTATTAAATTATAAACGTTAATTACCTATAATAATAATTATCTGCACTAATTAGACGAGTAAGTAATTATAAGAGACCTAAGTCCGTAATTAATCAAGAAAATAGTATAGGTATGTAAGTAGGTATGCATATACAGGGTGTATCAGAAGTCCGAAATAATAATTGAACCTGTATATCGCTATAAGGAGTGGAGCTATATGGCCCAGACTTTAAGTTAAAATTCTTAACTTTATTCTTTCATACAAATCTAGGAAATTCATTTTTTAAACAATTTTCGGTCGGCCCTTCGCAAAACGTGGACCAGCTGTTTATTTAAAGGTCAATGCTTCACACCCATTGTGACAAACCCCGCCCACAGCGGGTACTAGTACTCTATCACACGAGCCGCGCGGGGGTGGGGTACAGGGGTGAAGCGGCGGCGGCACGCGGCCGGCCGGCGCGCGGCGGCGCGGTGTCTTTGAGCGGCTTTGATTGTGTCGGTCGCCCGTTGCAAACTCGCCCAAGCGGTCTCTTTCGCACTTGCGCCTCTCTTTCGCACTCGTCGGTCATTGTAATTGACAGTAATTTTGATATTCTTAGGTAGGTATGAGAATGACCAAAACATTGGTAATGAAATTACTGTAAAATTAAACCGCCGAGAACCAAGCTTCCTTTAATGAAGGTAATTATGTAATTAGGTAGGTATCGAGACACCTTTTGTAAAACGCATTCATACATTTTATTTTTTGTTGCTAAATAGTAAACATTATTAAATCTTTTGTGGTTTGGTTGGTAGCTTTCTATCAAAATGAACCTGGTAGCTGTTTTATTTTTGATAATGACTACGCTGTTGGCCGTGAGCGGCAGCTTTACCGTAGGGGGTTTGTGCTATTGAAACTTGGGTTGGTGTGTAGGTATCTATCTAGGATCCCAGACGGCCTACCTACCTTACAAACACTATTTAGGTACTAATGAATAAGATGTATGACTTCTTTTTACAACAGGTGTCTAGGTATCTACCTAATTACATAACTACGTTCTTAAGAAGTAGGTTGGTTGGTAAGGTTATTAAAATTGTAAATTAGAAGGTACCTACGTAAGTTTTCATTTAACAGATTTTCTTCACTAATTGTAATAGTAAGTAGGTATCTGGGTAGCGACTAGCGACCTTATCGAAGTTTTTAGTTGGTAGGTAGGTACGTAAGTTTTCGTTTAACAGATTTTCTTCACTAATTGTAATAGTAAGTAGGTATCTGGGTAGCGACTAGCGACCTTATCGAAGTTTTTAGTTGGTAGGTAGGTACGTAAGTTTTCATTTAACAGATTTTCTTCACTAATTGTAATAGTAAGTAGGTATCTGGGTAGCGACTAGCGACCTTATCGAAGTTTTTAGTTGGTAGGTAGGTACGTAAGTTTTCGTTTAACAGATTTTCTTCACTAATTGTAATAGTAAGTAGGTATCTGGGTAACCACTTACTTAATTAAAGGACCCAATCGTCCGAGTAAAAACTGCTATAAAGATAATAATAGTAGGTAAGTATTTACCCGTGGCCATGTGTGCAGTGTATCAATCCATGGGTTTAATTGGAATTTATTCACTTCTCACATATCACAAAGAGCTAGGTAGGTACCTACCCACCTGCACACTTGAGTAAATATTACTTTCACGTTTTTTAGAAGACAAAAGAAATCACAAAACTTTTACCGGTATTCCCTTTAGTCGCACCAATGCACAAAACCATCTCATAGTTTTCCGAGTTTGAAAACACTTCACTATTACGCGGAGAACGAGACATTTTTCGTAACACATGTTAACGCCTTGACGGATTGCAAGGAACTAAATATTTTGATTTACGTTATTATTATTAAATAAAAATATCAAAGGACCGCTCCGACATTGCACGAAGGCACAGTGTTTTACCGCGCTGCAACGCTGGGCCAATCACCGTTTATGCAATATGGCCGATGATTTGTCATTGGACGTAAATTGTCCTTGTGTGTGATATCTCCGCCCGCTAATGTTCACTACATTGACATATTCGCGGCCATGATTATTAGAGTAATCAAAGATTAAAGTCTTTCAGATATGCCAGACCAATTCTAATAATTGTCTACATCATTAGGTACCTACTTGTATTCTGAGAATTGTAGTGATTATGATAAAGACAAATAATAATAATAAAATAATATTTTTTTTCTTTTAATCAACTCTCACTATGTTTCAGTTTAAAAAAAAATCCGTTCACGAAAACTAAAACGAAAATGGATTATTTGCTTGTGTAGAAGTTTTACTTTACATCGATTTAAATGAAGTATGATTTTTTGTCATAGTTAGGTAACTACAGTGGCCGATTTTTATTTCTGTATTGAACTATGCTCGTAGGTAAAAACCTTGTGTCATATCTATCACTCCCTCATCATTTTAAAGCGAGTTCATTCGCTTCATCAGCTGATTTTTAGGGTCGCGGTGCGTAAGTTTTGACACCAACTTTGGACACAAATTGCTCAGAAACTAAATTAGTTACGTATATTTTGCTTGAACGTGTTGATTGCTTATCATCTGTCCTATATGGCCCCCAAGTATTATTTCGGACTTCTGATACGATCTGTATATATCAAATAGGTGCGTCTGCGAGATCCTCTTACCTATCTTTGAAAATGTGATTATATTGACTAAAAACTAAGGTTAGCTTCGTAAGTACCAGGACCGCATAGAATACTAAAGGTTATATTGCTTATTTTCCGCAGGCTAGCGTTAGTAACAAACAAAGTTCTCATCATCGAGTATACAGTACACATCTCTCCTATATCCAGTTAGATTGTGTAGGAACTTGTCACTGCTATCGTTGTGGATCTTCGCCATGACGCGTGGCAGCGGAGCGGTGCCAGATTCTTTGGCCAGGGTCGTATAGTAGTCGGCCTGAAGTTATATATTCCGTTACAGATTCGCGAATGTACCTACTGGACATCTTATTTTGTTTGTATAAAGACGCATATGTTTATGGGCGTCTGGTAGCTTCACACCAGTAATTTAATATAAAAAAAACTGTTTTATTGGATATTTTAATGGGTTTTACCTGATCTGGGCCCATCATGTGCGCCTGCCGCTTGGTGTAACCCCTCGAGGATCGATCCCTTTTCTCCTCCTCCCAATGTTCATTCATCTCCTCAGGAGTTGGTAGGCTGAAGGTGCCGTTCATTGAACGCACGTAGAAACGTACCTATAAGAAATTTAGTTAGTTGCTTTCGGTAAGATTGACTGAGGTCAGAGGTTGATTTACAGATTTTGATTTTGAAATAGGTACCTGCAAGTCGAACATGGAAAAAGCGCACACATAATACGGGACGCCGATGAAGCACATGCTGGGGTGGTTAATATTAACCAAGTGCTTGTACAACGGCTCCACGCAGTTGTCCTCGACCACGATCTCGCAGGACTTGTGCAGGAACGGGAAGTTGTATTGGTAGCCTGTGAAGATATATGCACATAACCTTGTATCGATAAACGCGAACTAAAAAGCTTTACGATGCTCATTATAAGGCATTGCAACGCTTTTATGAGCGCTGTGATGCTAATTGTAAGGCATCGCGACGCTACCTTTAGACGTCGTGTCGCTCACAGAAAGGCGTCGCGACGCTAACTACAATACGTCGCGGCGCTAACTACAAGGCGTCGCGACGCCAACTATAAGCCGCCCCGATGCTTAATATGAGGCGTCGCGACGCCCAGTATAAGCTCCGCGACGGTACATATTAGAGATGAAACGGATAGTGGTTTGGCCGGATACCGAGTACCGGATATTCGGAAGCTACCAGGCCGGAGCGCCGGATATCCGGCCCTTTATCGCGTTACATGACGCTTCTTAAAGACATCTCGAATCGATCGCAATCACGACCCGTATACAGTATAACGGTTCATTTACATCAGTACCCGTAGTTGTTAAGTTTTGCTAGAATTTATCTTTCAGCACCTGACAGTAGCGTTTACAGCGAAAGGCAATTTTCAGAAGCTGGTCTGGTATACGAAACCAAGCGGAGTCGCCTCTTACCAACAAATGCTGAAAATTTGGTATTCATTCACCACAATTTGCCAATTGTTAATTTTGAGTACTAAACTAAATAGTTTGTTTTATTAATTATTCATTAGTTTAGTATTTTTGACGTGCTATTTTATAAATTAAACGGTATCCATAACCTATTGTGGTATGATTTACCTTGTGTAAAATAATGAGACTTTTTCGAATTTTACTATCCGGTATCCGGCCGGATACTGAATTACGCCGGATACCGGATATCCGTTTCATCTCTAGTAGGTAAATATATAGCGTTGCGTCACTAACTATATTGCGTCGCAACGTTAATCTGCTCAAAATTTACAATCGAATGTTTGCTTACCTGTACATAAAAACACCACATCTACTTCATCTTCACTCCCATCTAGGAAATTAACTTTATATCCATCGAGGCTCGCCACATCCGTCTTCTGAACCAAGTTGTCGGGGAATACAGTCTTGGGTTGTTCCTTCAAATGATGGCTGAGGATGACCTTTTCCGTGACGCTGGTGATCTCCAGAGCAATGTCCATGCCTGAAGGTCCAGCGCCGATGACTAGGACCCGTTTGCCAGTGAAGATTTCAGGGACGCGATAGTCGTGGCTGTGCATTACGTCACCTATAATAATGAAGGACTAAGAAATACCACCTAGATTTCATTATGTCCTAGTAACTGAATAACCAGAGTACGAGCTATCCTGTCTGACGTACGGTAGGTACTTATAGTGGTTTGTTGTTCGTATAGCTTTGTCTCTTTCTTACTGTAGATGCTTATCTACTTTAGTTTATAGTAGAATTTCAATTCAAAACACTTTCTAAAGGTCAAACACTATGGAAGTACCAGGGGATCAACACATTTTAGGCCATGCCATGTGGCTCGTAACTATGACTATACAATGTCAAGCCTTTTCCTTATTCTTACCTTTAAATGTTCTTAAGCCCGGTATACTAGGTATAAACGGCGTATTATAGTGCCCATTACAAACGAACACGAAATCATATTCCCTGGTTTCCGAAATACCAGTAGTCAAGTCTTTGAAAGAGACATCCCATAATTCACCTGACGCAGTCAGTTTTGGTTTTACGTGCTGAACGTGGTGTTGGAACTGAAATAAATGAGAGTTCTTCTTAAATATGATAGCCTGGTAGATTATTAAAGGTTCCTATCTCTGACATTGCACCTACCTTGATGTGTTCCGTAACGCCATGTTTATCTGAGTAGAGTTGCAGGAAAGCGAGCATCTCCTTCGCAGGTAGGTAAGATCGATCGCTCTCTGGCACAGGAAAGTCAGGAAAACCCATGACTTCCTTTGGAAGATTGGTTCTGAAATGTGCAATGAAATCTTTGATTCAAATACGTCATTATTTTGATAACTACATGGGTTAGTTATCATAGCATTGTGATAAGATAAAACGTGAGATATGTAAATTTTCTCACTGTTATTGCGAATGAATCATGAAATGCAATGAAATGAGGCACCGGTTAAGTGCTGCATAATCTGTGCCATGAATCGAGCCTTGGCACACGTGCTTGGTAGGTATAAGATTTTAAAAGGCATCTATCGGGTTTGTATTGTTTACCTATACAGATATTCAGATCAGAAGTTATTATTGGAAGCAATGAGATCGATATCCAGTTAAGTATTTTCTTCACAAAATGTTGACCCCGTGTTGTGTTCGCAGTGTGGATGCTACTCCTTGAGAAAAACAATTGATGAGACTTTAATCGAAATACCTTGAACCGGGAATGCATAAATAGGTTCGATAACGGGTATTTATAGCGTTAATCTCGCGCGAAAGTATTAAAATATCCTATTTACGATATTCAATCAAAATGTTTTACGTAAAGTAAACACGTCTCCACATTTCTAGAATGTACGTAATGGTTATCTGTCTGTAACCGATGCTGCCCTGATAGCCTCCGACCCTTGCGTATCACACCGTGTCGCAAAGTTGTTAGCACCGTTACTACGATGATTTTGGGGAGAGATCGATAAAGATTTCAACATTGCAACTATATTTCATTGATAAATCAACACTGGAAGGTAATATATTTTATTACGACATCGACAAAGAGTGACTACTGTAAAGGACAGAGCTATAGGATGAATAAAGTCGCAGCAATCTTAATATAGGTCGGCCTTCCTTAATTAATGTGGTCCCAATAAAATAATCACTCACCTCAAACTCTTGTACATGCTAGTATGTATCGGCAGTCCAAAGTCGTCGTAACCTATGTTCTCCGTGTACACCCAAGTGCCGCCAAGCTGTGCCGCTTGCTCCAGGATATCAACCTGGTTGATGCAGGACTCCACGAGCAGGTGACGGGCGGCGCAGAGACCAGCTGCGCCGGCGCCGATAACGCATACCCGAGCCATTTCTGGAAAGAAAAGAAAAATCGGGATCAGTAGATAATTCAAAGCTCACAAGATGTTATAGATGCCTAGTATCATTACTAATAATTACTTTACAGAGATAGGCCTATATAACTGATAACACCAAAATTGTGAGTAAGTAGGAAATATAATGTTTGGCAGGGTTGTTGACCGTCTGAAATCGTCGACCTTCAATCTTAATGTTACCTAAGTAGTAAAAAACGTAGGTACCTAATATATCCTATCAGACAAAACACACTTTAACTTGTGAAATCTTCTGCTTCCTTAGTAACAAACCGAACCCCGTAAAATATAAAGTAACAATCTTTTTCCAAAAGCGCTTTGTAGTAGACAAAGCAAGGTACTTTTCTTCTATAAAATGCTTTGTGAAGCCTTTTTACTTATATGGACAGAATGTTCTATACATTTTGAGCGAATTGTTAAATGATGAGATTTGTTTTGTTTATTAACTTTAAAACAATAATAACTACGATTCGGAGTACAAAAAACATATGTAACTAAGAAAATATCCTATATGACTTACAGTAGAACAACTGCTTACAAAAACATAAATTGATTGAGTATTAATTATTGTAAGATCCAAGTATAGGCAAAAAGGAAGAGGCTGTCAGGAAAAGAATGTTACATTCCTTTCTAACATCATATATGTACATAATTGGCGTATATCCTTCTCGATACTCGAGCTAACACAATACCTATAAACTTATGTACCTATCGATGACGATAGCTTTATATATGTTCAATGAGAATATGCAACAAACAAATCAATCAACACATCGTCGAGATAAGGGCAAATCAAGCTAGTTACCGCCAGATCGTCTGGCACCAGGCTATCATAACCTATATGTAGGTACATTTATTACTAACTTGGTTATGATACTCTAGCATTTGCTCTCGACTTGGTCAGCGAGGCACTCGGAACAAATACTCATGTTTTTGGGGTCTTTGGGGGTAAATTTTATATTGTGTGTCAAATTTCTAGCGAAAAGTCCAAGTAATGGCTATTGGCTACTTATAATTTTTACCTATAGCACGATATAGGTAGTCGTTAAATTAGTATCGCGGCCTGACTGACCAGTAGATTAGATTTTAGGTAAAGAAATGATAGATAATAACCCCCAGGTTTTAAAACACTTATGATGCAAATAACAATTGTGGAGAAAGGGACACACCGCTCACCCTCGCAGAACGTTTTGTTCTGCGGAGGATTGCTCATTGTTAGGGTCCATGTCTTATGACATACTGACTCTCGACTGGTCTCGACTGACAGGGAGTTCGGTCTTGTTGGTTTCCTCTATTATTCTATATTCTATCAATTAAATTTATTTGGTTTATAATTTGGTATAATTAGCCTCGCGGGCAAGAACGCCCGCCTTGAACGTAAGGGGTGCAAGTTCAAATCCCAGGCCCGCACATCTGAGATAATTTTCATGTGCGAATGTCATTTTCAACAATGATTACCACTTGCTGAACGGTGAAGGAAAACATCGTGAGGAAACCTGCACGTCCATAGAAAGGCGTGTGAAGTTCACCAACCTGCACTGGGCCAGCGTGGTGGACTATGGCCCAAATCTCCCTCGTAATGAGGGGGAATGTGCCCGGTATAATGGCAATAGGCTCGCCCCCTATTACATTGGGACCAAAATACATCGGCGAAGTATGGGCGCACTACAGGGCACCTCTGCCTCCCCCTTCGGGGAACACAGGCGTGATGATGTGATGATGTGATGATGTATATAATTTGGGATACTGACAATTCCGAGGGTGAGTGTTGGGTCCTTTTCTCCACTTTTGTTATTTACAATGGATTTCCGCAATATAACGCCTGATTTCACCAATGAACTTATGATGCATTTACAGTAGTATTGTGAAACACTTTTGTATTGATAATATAATTGTATGGGGTTTGTAAAGGGTAGACATTTATATAAATTTATGGAGCACATTTGATGCAGATTTTTAAGATAGGATTTGGATTAACTTTGGATAATTGTTTAAGGAAACATAGTTTTTTTTGCGGAATACAGCAGAATTTATCATAAATTTGTTTCGTCTGGCTCGATAGAGATATAGTGAGTTTAATGACCTGACGTATTTGTGTCTCCCCTCGACAAGACAGATATAGACGAAGTTGTTAATTGATACTGCTATCTCGTTCGTTTGCCAAATATAATTAATTACAATTATAATGCTCCACTTGCTATGAAACGGTGAAGGAAAACATCGTGAGGAAACCTGCACGTCTATAGAAAGGCGTGTGAAGTTCACCAACCCGCACTGGGCCAGCGTGGTGGACTATAGCCCAAAAATCTCCCTCGTATTGAAGGAGAATGTGCCCGGTATAATGGCAATAGGCTCGCCCCCTATTACATTGGGACCAAAAATACATCGGCGAAGTGTGGGCGCACTACAGTGCACCTCTGCCTACCCCTTCGGGGAATACAGGCGTGATGATGTATTATTTAATTATAATATTATGATTTTTTTGCTGTTAATTAGGTACATACATAGTAGTTTATCTATGTACAGTATCTATTTAACTTCTAATATGCAAGACTAGCTGAACCCCCGACTTCGTACGCTCGGAATTTAAGGACCCTAATTATCTTGAAGTAACGGATTAACTTAATTAATTTCCCGCGGAACCCTAATTCTTTTTCTATAATAACAGTAGCCTAAGTTACTCCTTGTAACATCACCTATCTGCCAGTAAAAGTCCCGTCAAAAGCAATCCATTCGTTTACCTCAAAAACAGACGAAAAATTGCGTTTACCTACAAAAGCATTTAATAAAAAGTTGTTATTTGATATTAAAAACAGAGACTTTTTTTAAATTTGTAGATATACAAGACACGACTGTGGTCACATAATGATTTAGAAGTGTTAATATCGGGGAAATCATAAACATTACAAAAAGGATCGAATTGAGAACCTACTCCTTTTTCGAAGTTGGTTGAAAAAGCATGGACTTGGATATGTATGTTCGGTAGACCATCTGTATCATCCAACGTGTACGTATCACCTCCGAGAAATTACGCTGTCGAGACACGCTTACTTAACATAACGATAATAAAAAACCGGCCAAGTGCGAGTCGGACTCGCGCACGAAGGGTTCCGTACCATTATCTATGAAAACGGCAAAAAAATCACGTTTGTTATATGGGAGCCACCTAAAATATTTTATTTTATTCTGTTTTTAGTATTTGTTGTAAGTAGCGGCAACATAAATACATCATCTGTGAAAATTTCAACTCTCTATTAAGGTTCATGAGATACAGTCTGGTGACAGACGAACGGACGGACGGACGGACAGCGAAGTCTCAGTAATAGGGTTCCCGTTTTACCCTTTGGGTACGGAACCCTAAAAAAGATAATGCTCGTTCCTCAGATGTTTTTTGTCTTTTTAAAAATGTACATATATCTGGAACTATCATAGTAATAATATGGAAAGCTGCATCTATGCACATATCGAGGGGAGAACGGCAATTTGACTTGAGCGCCATTTTTTTACTTTACAGAATACTCATTCGATATATTAATTAATATTAATATTCTCTGATTCCAAATATGTATATAGTCAATATCACCTAAAAGTGTCGCTTGAGTCAAATAGCCTTTCACCCCTCGATATGATCATAGACTGTCGGTTATCACGGTTAGACACGGTTATCGGTTATCGGACATAAAACTACGGTATGTTTACTAACATCTAATGTTTTATGATCAAATGTAAGTACGGAAATGGGTTTTAAATACGGATTGAAGCATGATGCAACACTAAACAGATTTGTAGCGGTGATATAAGCTGATTAGTGGGGATATCAAGTTCATTAACTTAAGCAGTAGTAGCCCATTTGAAGATACGCCTTGAACGCAAGGGATGTAAGTTCAGATCCCGGCCCCGTACTTCTGAGATTATCGGATTTCATTATCAATAATTATTACCACTTGCAGCGGTGAAAACTGCACGTTTATAGAAAGGAGTGTGAAGTTCAACAGCTCGCACACGGCCAGCGTGGTGGACTACGGTCCAAATCTCCCTCGTATTGAGGGGGAATGTGCTCGGTATAATGGTTAGCTCGCCTCCTTAACCAAAATACATCGGCTAAGTGAGTGTCGGTGCACCTCTGCCTACCTCCTCGGGGACTACAGGCGCGATGATGTATTTTATATATCTTTTATTGCTTATCAAATTATTTATTCTTACCTTTTTTTATAAATCTCCAGTACAACTCATAGCACAAATACACACAAATATCACAGTTGGGTTGTAACTTAAAAAGATAATTTTCAATTTGTGGGTAGGGCACAACGTCGCGGGATGACGTGCGGGATGCAAATGCGGTACACGCATGCGCGATGCGGTTATATTGCGCCGGCGCAACGCACGCGCCTCTCTAACATTACTGATGCAAGGAGACAATATTAACAACCAGCTTAGCAATATTTTAGTAAAAAGGAGGCATTTTATAAGCACATTGAAAAGCTATTTTCTCAATTTATTTACAATGCCTACTTACCTGGTTATAGATAAAAAGTTATTTTAGGAATGCCTGCACCTGCCGTTAGCGGGTATTTATGCCAATGTCGACTAATTAATAGCAAGGACAAATATAATAAATACACAGTATAAATGAAAATGGGTGATGTCTTTCTTTATGGCGGATGACCAACATTTGTGTTTCTATGAAAAGTTTATTTAAGGCGTTTTCGATCGTATCGCGAAATCGATGAAACCCGTAGGTTTCATTTGATTAGCTGCTTCATACAGCATTATTGCTTACAAATCCGGTATCTATTTCATTAAGATGTCTTAACGTGTCTATTTTAATTCCACAAAGACGTAACCCTGAAAATTTGAGTCCAAGTTTTGGACAGAAATATCTCTTATCAGACAAATCAAGGTATCTAGACTTTATGCTGACCCGGTCACGTGAATGAATTACCAATTCAGTGTCAAAGATATGTACTTAGATACTAACTACAATGTATGAACTCATAACTCAACCCAACGGCGAACTCTACGTAGATAACAAAAACTTTAACCTTCTCAAAATTTTCTTTACCTACACTTTTTTTTATTGCGGCATAGAGACTGTAGATTTATTATGAGTGATGATAATATAATTATTTAGATAGGGTACACCATGTTCGCAGAACTTTACATTAGGTACCTACTTAATTTGATCATTCCAGACTAGGCTACCATAAACATAACAAGACACTTAATATCATAATTTTTTTTTATTTATTCTATTTGCAAGCGCAACACAGCTGCCCTAGATGCAGCTTGCATTGCTGCTTGCCTGGTAGCCAATATATATCAACCTCGACTAAATTAAACTATAATGCGATTTTGTTGAGTAACGGATGGTGGGAGGGGTCTATTTATATTGGGAATTAGTGATGACGAAACTCGCTTAGTTATTACGTTAGGCGTCAGTCCGCGCGGGTGAGATAGACATACAAACAAAGTCTATCCTTATCTGCAATGATGACAAAAATCTATGGTTGGAATCGGTGATTTTTTAGGGGCAATGTTTGATCTTTGAATAGTTAAGACCTTTCCCATAAAAAAAACGATACTCATAATAAAAAAATCCTCTAACTAAAAGTATGTTGTCTACCCTTTTTTCTTTTTCAGAAGAAAAATATCAGTTATATAATTAACTTTATGTATGACTTATGAATAATTAGAATGTGGTTTGTTATAATCGCCACGCGACATAGAAAGTCGTAACATTACCATAAAAATTATGTTCATCTGATGCAACGGATAAATGTATTGCAGTAGTTTGAGACGTGAGTAGGCCGTATTCACCTTGAGCTACGAAAATGGATTTTGTACCTTACGGCTAAAGGCATTAGTGTTGCAATGGAGGGAACATTAATCTGAATTTCCCACTGCGAGGGGAGATTCGGGCCATACTCACGGCACACACATGAGGGAAGTGGGAAAGGTAAAGACGGGGAGGGGGGGTCGCATCCGGTTTGTATGTTTTCATTGACCACCTTTATCTGATGTAACTCGCTGAACTTTTGCAACTGGGTGACTAGGGTCTCATAATAATGCAAGCAGTGGAAAACGAAATGTTAATGCATGAATAAATAGGTAGGTAATTAAGTTCTGTGAATGAAGCTTAGGTAGGTACCTACAGGAAAAAAAGATTTACAGAACTATATGGAACAGATCGACAGTGCTATATTGAATGAGGTATTTAAGTGAGTATTAAGTTTAGTTTTTACGTTTAGGTAACTACTAAGGTACTTAGGAACATACATGTTTGTCTTTAAAAAATTAAGATTCTTAATGACGCGTATGTTTTTAGGGTTCCGGGTTCCTCCGTCTGTCTGTCTGTCAAGACCCCGTGGCGAGATATAGGGTGCACGAAGGTATCAAGTTGAAATTTATAACATAGACTTATATCTGCGGTCCCTTGGTGCCCTAAAAAAAATCAAACTTCTAGGTTAACGCAATCAAAAGATACGGCGGTTTATGTTGCATTTTCAGTACATTTGCACGTGAATCAAAAACCTATATATGGTACTTCCCGTTGACTTAGAGTCACGAAATTTGGCAAGAAGGAAGGTCTTATAGCACAAGTAAAGGGAAAAATCCGATAACTGTAAATTTATTGTTAGAAAAAGTTTTTTGAGATTACAAAGTTATTTTGTAGTTAGTTTGTATAGGGACACCAGTATACCAACGGCAAAGTTAAGTTTGTCTCTCTATCCAGTATAACTTTTCGTAAGAGTAGGAAATGTTGGGTGCTTTCACAGTTTAGGTACAGAAGCCTCGGTGCGCGAGTCCGGCTCGCACTTGGCCGGTTTTTTATATTCATATTTGTTATGACTTTCATAGCATACTATTATAAAATAAAATAAATAAAAAGCCTATTATTTCTTGCGAAATACAGGATAACTTACATCTAGTTAGGTATGTTTTAGTGGGTTATTTGACTTTATGTTATGTTAGTTTTATTCTATTTCTTCTTCTGCAAGAACACAGATTGGGTGAAGGCCATAATACTATTAGGTATATTGATACAATTATTATTTATCTATGTTATAAATAACAATCTGCATGTTTATAACGTCATCAGTCAATGGAAAAATAGTAAATTATCAAGAAATTCAGTAGTAAACAAATTAAATCAACGGCAACCTTCCATGACTGCCATTTACGATGACGTAAAACTATGTAAAAACATGTAAACATTAGAGATGAAACGGATAGTGGTTTGGCCGGATACCGGATATTCGGCAAGCTACCAGGCCGGAGCGCCGGATATCCCGCTACCGGATATCGCTACGACGCTTCTTAAAAACATCTGAAATCGATCGCAATCACGACCCATTTTCAAAGTCAAAGTCAAATCATTTATTCTGTATAGGCCTATGGGGGCACTTACAAATTGTTAAGTTTACATTTTTTTTCTTATATTCTACTTTACTACTACGGATATTGTGGTCAGTTAATTTGCATCAGTGCCCGCAGTTGTCAAGGTTTGCTAGAATTTATCTTTCAGCATCTGGCAGTAGCGTATACAGCTAAAGGCTATTTTCAGCTGGTCTGGTATACGAAGCAAAGCGGAGTCGCCTCTTACCAACAAATGCCGATTTGGTATTCATTCGAGTACTTAACTAATTAATAAAACTAATATTGTGTCCATAACAGCTGTGGTATGATTTGCCTTTTGGAAAATAATGAGATTTTTTTAAATTTTACTATCTGGTATCCGGCCGAAAACTAAATTACTATCCGGTATCCGGCCGGATACTGAATTACTATCTGGTATCCGGCCGGATAGTGAAAACAAGGCCGGATAGGTCAGATACCGGATAGTTACCGGATATCCGTTTCATCTCTAGAAAACATACTAACATGTACATAATATACATAACTTTTAGAGCAGTGGTAGCCGTGTGGTCGAACGCACGCCTTGCAATCAAAGTGTGCAGGTTCAAACCCCGGCTCGCACCTCTGGGATTTATGCGCGAATCTCATTTTCATCCGAGATTATCACTTGCTATGAAACGGTGAAGGAAAACATCGTGAGGAAACCTGCACGTCTGAGGGAACTTGTCTAGTTCTCGATAGATGTGTGAAGTCTGCCAACCCGCTCTGGGCCAACGTGGTGGACTATGGCCCGAATCCCCCTCGCATTGAGGGGATGCCCGTGCCCAGCAGTGGGACGTTAAAAGGGCTGTAGTAGTAGTAGTATGGATTTCCCGCATAAAATTGATGGTATCAAAGAATTTGAAATAAATATTTTGGTACCATCAATAAAATAAACTTTGATTTGTTTAGAAACTCCTTTACATATTATATTACCTCTTGGGTTAATAAAGTGACCGATTCTATCTAACTTGCATGCAACAACAGCGATCGATGGGGTGTATGCTAGTTGGAATAAAAAAAGAACTGTTTGGTAGTAGTGTGCTATGTACAGAGACATATAGTTTACTAAAGACATTTACTTTACTGGTACCTACGGAATAACGTTTCGTACAAACCTCTCTGTAATGTAATGCCATAAAAATTCTTACAGGCGTTCTATGTTACGTGAATTCGTTGAGGTCAAGTAATTAATTAACAATAAAACAATCAATAAATTCACATGTTAAGATAAGATGTTATAAATAATTGGCAAAATAAAATCCGGATGTAATTTCGACCTTAAACTTGTCTTTGTAAATAGTCGGCCCTATTATCTATAGGGCAATAACAAAATATGTTTTTCTATAATTATGGATGTTAATGATTTTTTTAGTCTTTTAAAAAAATGAATTTTCATATAAATAGCACTATAAAATCTAAATTGTGTTTTGAGTATGTATAGCCTCATTAACTTTATATTGTATAATTGTTAATTAAGATAAACACAAAAATGTAAATCCTTATTTGAAAAAAACAACCATGGAGTTTCTTGCCCATTCTTCTCCATGGGAAATGCATTCCGAATGGGTGGTAGAGCTACTATATTTACTATTTATTGACGATTCATAAGTGCCTGTATTGGTTTATATGAATAAAAAATATTCTGATTCTGATTCTGATTCTGAAAATTTCGTTATTTGAAAGGAATAACCAAACGTACATGAATGTCAGTGTCACTTTAACGTCAAAAAGAATGTCATTGATTGCGAACTGTCAGAATAGAGCCATATTCTGTTTGAATAGTCGTAAATAATAACAAAAATATCGATTTATCATAATACCGATAAGATTATTCTAATTTAATGTAAATGTATGAGTATCGGATACATAACTATGCACTAAAACTACAAAATGGACGTAGACGATCCTCGCAGACCGCTGTTGGGTAAGTAAAGTAATTATCTAATAACCCAGTTATTAAATATTGTGTGTAAATTATCTAATTATCTCTGTTAATAGACACGTAGCGAGTTTATAAAGTTTTCGCATAACTTTCTAGTGACTAGGGCGTTATGGAGGGCAAAGAGGTGTAAATTACTCATTACTTTACCCTTTGTTTGATAGTAAGTAGGTATTTAATTTCTAATGTTATCAATTCGACGTTTAAAATACTAGTAATCATTTATGGTGACACTTGATTGAAACATATGAGTGGCTTATTAATTTAAAATAATGTTCATGTTCAAAAAAAATGACATGAACTTATCATGTCATTTTTTTTATTTTAAGCAGTCTTTAAAGAAAGTTTGAGCTAATTTTATATTTACAGAAAAGTTGAACACATGATTACATATGGGATGTCATATAAGTTTAGCTCCTATGTAGTTTTATATAGGATATATTAGACAATATATTATTACAATTGAAGATAGTGGTTTTAATGCATTTGTTATTGCCATGTGCATCTATGTAATTTCTTAATTGAAAATTGATTCTGTGATTACAAAACTAGGTTGAATTAAATAAATAAATATTGCCAGATAATCAGATAACACAGAAAATTTGCTCAAATTCACCGCTGATAGGAATCAAAGCATCATACACTCAGACTATTAGACTGAGCTGTTGTCAATTACAAATGAAATGTTAGATTTTAGCCAATGATAATTTAGTAAACAGATATGTTATACACGCACAAAACAACCGAAAAAAGTGTTCCGCGTAACAGCGGCAGCACACATACACACTTTTCATTCATTTTACATTTCACAACACATAGAAATGTGCATAAGAGGTGGCTGGATAAAACCAACGAGGAAAAAAGAGATAGCTAGTGTTGTCACTTACGCTTCTATGTGATGTAACATTCATCTGTCAATGAATACAACCTAATTAGGATGTATTCAAGTCTTCACTATTGCACGCTCATAACATATCTGTTTACTAGAATATCATTGATTGTAGCTATCAAATGAAGAAATTAGTATTTATTAACAACAACTATTTACAAAATATTTACATTTTGAATTGAATTTTATCAAATTGGTATTTATTCCGCAATTGTTCCTCTGCTTCATTATTAATCTCACACAAGATATATGCATGCTCACTCACTGACAAAACCTACTGTGGTGCTGCTGTCAAATTATTCTTATCAAAGGTAAGGTACCTAATAAAAGTGTAAAAACCGGCCAAGTGCGAGTCAGACTCGCAAACGAAGGGTTCCGTACCATTATCTATAAAAAACGGAAAAAAAACGCGCCTCCTTAAATATTTATTTTATTCTGTTTTTTTAGTATTTCTTGTTATAGCAGCAACAGAAATACATCATCTGTGAAAATTTCAACTCTAACTGGTACGGTTTATGAGATACAGCCTAGTGACAGACGGACCGACGGGCGGACAGACAGACGGACGGACGGACAGCGAAGTCTTATCAATAGGGTTCCCGTTTTACCCTTTGGGTACGGAACCCTAAAAAGCAAAACCACATAATTAGAGCGTCACGACGCGATGGTATAGGCGTTGCAACGCTTCTTATGAGACATGGCGATGCTCTAGTCACAGTGTCGCGACGCTTATTCCATAACATTGCCTCAGTCGCCACACTAACGACATCGTAACGCCCATTATAAGGCGTCGCGATTCATTAGTAAGGGCATCGTGACGCCGATTTTAAGGCGTCATGACGCTTGTTGGACAGCTTCGAGACACTTTATAAAAGATATCGCGGAACCTATACGAAGGTGTGACGTTTGTTATAAACGTCGCGACGCTGTTATGATGGCAATGTGACGCCGAGTATAAGGCGTGGTGAAGCTTGTTATAAAGTGTTTATCATGGCGTCGCGACGCCGCGGTATAGTAGTCACGACGACGCTTCATACATATTGAGTGAAACATGAATACTTAAGTCATAAAAACTTGCAGTCAAGGATGTTATCTTAATAGACATGTATACATTGTTATTATCATATAGGTACACCTAATAAAAACCTCAAGCCAAAGTGGATAGTAAAGTTATTTAGTGAAAGAGGCCATTAACACAAAAAAAAAAAGTTATTTAGTTTATAATCTCACAGTGACTTTGAATTTTTTTATTACGCATTGATAACTCCTGTAATTTTACAAGTCTGTTTGATACTAAGAATAATGTCCTACTTTAAATAACTAAAAACATTACTTTTCAGGGTTCCGTACCCAAAGGGTATAACGGGAACCCTATTACTAAGACTTCGCTGTCCGTCCGTCCGTCCGTCTATCACCAGTTTGTATCTCATGAACCGTGATAGTTAGAGAGTTGAAATTTTCCCAGATGATGTATTTCTGTTGCCGCTATAACAACAAATACTAAAAAACAGAATAAAACAAATATTTAAGGGGGCTCCCATACAACAAACGTGATTTTTTTGCCGTTTTTATAGATAATGGTACGGAACCCTTCGTGCGCGAGTCCGACTCGCACTTAGCTGGTTTTTAACAATAATTCGAACGTTTTTGGGTCATTCCCATGTCCTGATTCCTCCTTTCAATTATGGGAGGCTAATTACCACCTTTCTCCTGCTACCAGGTCAACATAAATATTAAGGAGGTGGAGGGCTGCCTACCACTTATTCCCTACGAAACTGTTTAGGCTTGCACTACATGTCGTACTCTGCTCATTAAGTCCTAATTAAATATTGTAATTATATAGATAAGTCAGGCTTAGACCGTGTGCGCGCGCTAATCTTAAGCTGTTATAAAACTATATTTAATTGCCGACATAATACTTATCAAGTACTTCATGAGTGATGCTATTAAAACTACTCAGAACTTACACTGTGTAACTTTAGGAAGATATTTATCTTACTACTTACCTACCTATGTTTGATATAATCAAGCTAGCTAGAAGAAATTCAAATTAAGTTAGATTTTAGACCCTTTTGGGCTGACCAATCAGAAGCGTTTATATTCCTCCAATGGGTGGGCAGTTGTTTCGCCGTTATATTTTGGTCCGGATGTAATAGGGGGCGAGCCTATTACTATTATACCTATTCGAAATAAATACTTATTATTATTATATTGACGGGTCGCAGCCCGTCCCGGCTTCGCACGGGTTTCTAATATCGCCTATGTTACTCAGTGATAATATAGCTTGCTAACGGCAAAAGAATTTTTGAAATCGTCCAGTAGTTTTTTAGTTTATTCGTTACATACAAAAATACAAATCTTTCCTCTTTGTAATATTAGTATATGGAGTAGTCTCGTGGTCATAGCGTAGGCTGCTTACTGTACCGGGTGGTTAGGGGTTCGATTCCCAACAGCGGAAAATTTCTAAAATGGCGTTTTCGGAATTTTCCTTAGTCTAGATGTAACTCAGATTGCCCTCAGTCCATCGTACAGTATCCATAGTACAAGCTTTTCTTAATATAGGGCCATACGATGAGTAGGTACCTATGTGTTGTCCGGCGACATTTCTTGGTAATACTGTCTATAGCAGTGGTAGCCGAATGGTCGAACGCACGCCTTATCAAAGTGTGCAGGTTTAAACCCCGACTCGCACCTCTGGGTTTTATTTGCGAATCTCATTTTCATCCGAGATTGAACGGTGAAGGAAAGCATCGTGAGGATACTTGCACGTCAGTCTAGTTCTCGATAGATGCGTGAAGTCTGCCAACCTATGGTCTGAATCCCCCTCGCATTGAAGGGAGGACCATGCCCAGCAGTGGGACGTTAAAAGGGGCTATAGTAATAAAATAAATAAAAACAGCCCAAGTGCGAGCTGGTCTCGCGCACCGAGGCATTGACCGAACATATAAACCGGATAGAAAGACAAACTTAACTTTGCTGTTGGTATACTGCAATACTGGTGGCCCCGTACCTACAAACTAACTACAAAATAAAAAAAACATTTTCTACCAATAAATTTACGGTTTTCGGATATTTTCCTTTACCCGTGCTATAATACCTTGCTTCTTGCCAAATTTCATGATACTATGTCAACGGGAGGTACCCTATAGGTTTTTGATTCCCGTGCAAATGTACTGAAAATGCAACATAAACCGCCGTATCTTTTGATTGCGTTAACCTAGAAGTTTGATTTTTTTAGAGCACCAAGGGACCGCAGACATTAGTATTTTTTATAAATTTCAACTTGATATCTTCACGCGTTTCTGAGAAAAAGGGTCTCGGCAGACAGACAGGCAGACGAACAACCAAGTGATCCTATCCTATAAGGGTTCCGGTTTTTGCCTTTTTAGGTAGGTACAGAACCCTAAAAAATACTCTCTTTAGTTTTCAGTATACACAATCGCTTCGCAAACATAGCGTTGTTTAGTATGTACGTAGCAAGCCACGGGTGCCACACGCCGCATTCCGGGTTAAGACTCAGCTTCGGACTGTCGTGTTCAATATAAAATTACGAACTATTTAAAACCGTGATCATATTGTTTGACTTTAATATTAGTATTTACGAAATGTAGCGTGGATTGTTTTATTTTGTTGTTTATGTGTGTTTTGTTACAATGATCGGTAATGTGGTTTTTTTAAATATTATTTCGTTTTATTAACTACCTATAAAATATATTTTACGTGTTTTTAAAATGTTTATGTAACCTCTATGTTGATAAAATATTTTGAATATAACATAATTCGTGTATTTATCTAAAACACTGGAATATTATTGAATAGCGGGTGGTCATTTTTTTTTTTTAACATTTTTGGATAAATAAATATAGCTTATGTTACTCAGTGATAATGTAGCTTTCTAACGACTAAATATTTTTTCAATCGGTCCAGGCCCTGTAGCATTACCGCGTAGACATAAGTTTTATCTCTTTCAAGTGTCAGATGCGTCGAGAAAAGTCACAGTTAATAGAGATAAAACTTGTGTCTATACGGTCATGCTATTGGTGCTGTACTTTTGGAACGTAGTTCCTTATCGCGCGTTGCGAAAGGGGGCTAGACGGAAAAAAATAAGACTGTAACGACACTTTTACATACGTGTGTGTGATTTTTATTGTACGACACTTTACTAGACGGAAAAAATTAAGACTGTAACGACACTTTTACATATATGTGTGTGTGTGTGATTTTTATTGTATACATATGTATACAATAAATTTCGATTTCGATTTTTTTGCTTTTTTTATTTCAAAAGGAACTGTGGCTCTCAATTCGCCTTCGCCATAATACTCACATTCTGTCTCTTCTCTATACTATTCTTTTTCACTCCACTATATAACTACAGCCCTTTTTAATGTCCCACTGCTGGGCACGGGCCTCCCCTCAATGCGAGGGGGATTTTTTTTTTTTTTTTTTTTTTTTTTTTTTTTATCCGGGCCTCTATCGACCCGGCCCGCGTGCTCACCTCTGATGTGGGGGTCAGAGTACTTAAAATTAGCCTTAAGTTTAGTGTGTGTAAAATAATTTTTCCAGCCTGGTTTGTTTTATTAAAAATGAAAGTCAAATAAATTTTATTAAAAATGTGTAAATGTCAAGAAAATACATGATAATAAAAAAAAAGCAAACCCGTCTAAAAATAACAATGTAAAAAAAAGACAGTAAAATAGCAAAAGGCTATGGACAAGGATAATATACAGCATATAAAACATGATAAAGATTAAAATGACAGAGTTTCCCTACTATCCATTGCGCGGATCCGGCAACCAGAGCCATTGATGCGCAGTGTGGTGTAGGCGGCTGTTGGTCGCTTATTACCAAATAAGTTGGCAGCTGGCCTCTTTCTGCTTAGGTCTTATTTCTATCAATGACTCTGGTCGCCACCTCCAATGCGAGGGGGATTCAGGCCATAGTCCACCACGCTGGCCCGGTGCGGGTTGGCAGACTTCACACATCTATCGAGAACTAGTCAAGTTCCCTCAGACGTGCAGGTTTCCTCACGATGTTTTCCTTCACCGTTTCATAGCAAGTGGTAATCTCGGATGTTAATGAGATTCGCACATGAAACCCAGAGGTGCGAGCCGGGGTTTGAACCTGCACACTTTGATTTGCAAGGCGTGCGTTCGACCACTCGGCTACCACTGCTATTACTCCACTAATCCCTCTTATCTAAAGGAACGATTTGAGTTCCTTCATGAATCACATTGCCGATCCTTGAGATCGTCGGAGAATTTGAGCTTAAAAAAAGCCAGCACACTCATCGGCTTACTACGGTAAGTCGTTTACAGTTCAGGCTGTCAGACTGTGGAACGATCTGCCCCTGCCTATCAGGCGTGCTGAATCTTTACTAGCCTTTAAAACATTTACTTTCTTTCTTCTTTCTGTTTCAGTATTACAGCATATTATTTTATACTACGTATTTATTGTTTATATTTATGTATATGTATGGTATATTTATATAATAGATTGGTACACAACTGTCTGCCATCATGTCATTAAAACAAAATCCTCTCCATCCAAAGGTTGTCTGGAAGAGATCGCAGCTTGCGATAAGACCGCCCAATGTACACTACTATTTGTTCCTTGTTTTGTCAACATATTTTGTGTAATATCCATGTAACTATTGGTGTACAATAAAGAGTTTTCTATTCTATTCTATTCGTAGCATCCGGGTCCCTTGACACCTCTCAAGTTTTTTTTTTAAGTTTATTCGTTACATACAAAAATACAAATCTTTCCTCTTTATAATATTAGTATGATTGGTGGACGTTAGAATACCGTCAATCCTTCTGCACACTGAGGCGTCAAAATTGTTGCCTTAGTAATGAACTGTATTGACATAGAAAAAGTTAATTTCTCAAAGAAATTACATTGACATACCGAGCGAATTTTTACGCATGAGCTTGACGTGGCTTTTAATACAATAACTTAACCTTTATGTGTAACCTTTATATAAGAATCGTTTAGATATTGGAAAACATTTTGACGCTCGCCATTTGACGCCCCAGTGTGCAGGAGGCTTAATAATCATTGTTTATGTTACCGTAGCATAGCTAATGCTTTATATTAGAAATAACCGACGTACCATGTTAAATTGAAATAGACCATTGTTACCGATAAGTATAGGAAATTATAAATTGTGTGCTCTTACAAGCTAGTGGCCAATTCTGGTGTAGATTTTTTCAAATGACGAGGCCTAAGTACTGTAATAGCTAGGATCTACAGCTGAACATTTCCTCTGAAGCATACAATTTATAATACACGTCTAAGGGAACTTGTCTAGTTCTCGATAGATGTGTGAAGTCTGCCAACCCGCACTGGGCCAGCGTGGTGGATTATGGCCTGAATCCCCCTCGCTTTGAGGGGAGGCTCGTGCCCAGCAGTGGGACTTTAAAAGGGCTGTAGTTAGTTATGTGGATAAGGATCTTTATCCTAGCATCATCTTTTATAACTCGCATCCACCTCAACGTTCGCGCGGCAAAACTCTTGCCAACATCAAAACGAACTCTGTGTCAATATGTATAAAGCTGCAATTTCTTTGGTAAAAGCCACGCCCCCACGAGTCAAAATTCGCTCGCGCTGTCAATGTCATTTAGTTGAAGAATGTACCTTTTCCTTGAGTCAATACAGTTTGATATGGTATGGCAAAAAAATTGTGCTTGACTTGAGGTCTAAGGTCCTTAAGACTTCTTGTATATCTGACTCTAACTATTGGTATGTCTAGGCGGTGTCCCCAACGGCCGTCTCCGCCGCACAGCCTCCAAGCTCTGCGGACTGGAGTCATGGAAGAAGCGACTACCTATCACGATATGGCTGCCCAAATATAACTTGGAGTGCCTGCTTCGAGATGCCATAGCCGGTAAGAAAATTTGTATTTAATAAGCACCTTTTCAAGGTCTCTACATGTAATCTATCAGCCAGGGACGTCCACTGCTGGACATAGGCCTCCCCCATAGATCGCCACAAATTACGTTCTTGGGCTTTATGCGCCCATCGACTCCCGGCGACCCTGGTGAGGTCGTCCGTCCATGTAAACAGCATTAGAATCTTTCAAAGTCAATAATTATCGTCAGATAACTACTGACACCAAACTAAGCAATGCTTGTACTATGGGTACCATACAATGGACTGGGGCGATCCCAGTTACACCCGGATCGGGGCTAATCCCGAAAAGGACACCTCCGAAATTTGTCGCTGACCAGCATCGAACCTATAACTACCAGGGCCCCAAGTCCCCTAACACGATCGGTATGGAGTTGCTATGACTTAATTTCATAAGGCATGAAAACAACAACTACTACAGCCCTTTTACCGTCCCACTGCTGGGCACGACCCTCCCCTCAATGCGAAGGGGATTCAGGCCATATTCCACCACGCTGGCCCAGTGCGGGTTGGCTGACTTCACACATCTATCGCAAACTAGTCAAGTTCTCTCAGACGTGCAGGTTTCCTCACGATGTTTTCCTACACCATTTCATAGCAACTGATAATCTTGGGTGAAAATGAGATTCGCATATAAAACCCAGAGGTGCGAGCCGGGGTTTAAAACTGCACACTTCGATTGCAAGCCGTGCGTTCGACCACTCGGCTACCACTGCTTCAATAGTGACAAAACAACAACCTGTTTCAATAGTAGCTTAAATATGACCAGTGTAGACATTAGACGTTGTCACATTGAAGCCATTAGACTAGTGATATTTTACCTATCATTGATAAAAAATGTCGTTTTCATGCTAAAGAAAATTAAATCATAGCAACTCCACAGCGACTCCATAGTGTTGTCCCAACACTATGGGTCCCTGGTATAGTGAATCAAGCGGTTGAACCACTGGACCAAGCCGTTGTCGTCGTCGAGGCTTAGTCCCATTCATCATCCCCAAGTTATTTGTCTCGCTCGCACTCTCGCTATCTCTGTTTGAATTTGTGATGCCATTGAACTCGACATTCATTAATTTACGTTGTTTTTGTTTAATTACATACCAATTATAAATCAATAAAGTTGATGGATTCATTATAAAAGTAGAATATATATACGACTCTGCAGTATTTCTAATGTATTTTCTTTGGAACAGAATATGTATGGAACTGTGAATAGTTTCTTGAAAACAGTAACCACAGAACATTAAACTGTTTTAAAGTTACTGTTTTCCAAAGGGGTCATGTCGAGGGGTGAAAGGCAACTTTACAGGAGAGCATACATGTTCATTCAACACAGGAACATTCGCTGATTCGAAATATGTATATACGTAAGTCAATATCGCCCAAAAGTGTTGCTTAAGTCAAATCGCCTTTCACCCCTCGATATACATTATTTGTAAAATAGGTACCTTATCTGAGTAAATGTGTACTTCTACTAATAGACGTGTGAAGTTCACCAATCCACACTGGGCTAGCGTGGTGGACTATATACCTCGTAGACCATCGCAGCGGTGTACCAAAATACCGTTGGCATAGTGTTTAGGTTCACTCTTCTGCCTACCCCTACCAGGGATACAGAAGTGATGTTGTATTATCCTTTGAGCTATGTAAAAAATGAACCGGACCTGAAAGACAGGTTAGGAATTGGTTGCCAGTTGCCACAGTCATCGTGCTAGGTAGGTACTGAAGTGTTTCGTTTTTTTGGTAATTGACTTCATAACCGGTCGACAAATTGGATTCATATTACGTCATAACATAAGAAACACGTTTTCCTGCTCGTGTACCGTCTCCGGTAGATTGATGCTAACCTACTTATTAAAACGTCTACTTAAAATTCACTTTAGATAATGTGCCATTTATGCTCTTATCTCTATAGTCGAACTTCAACCGCTATGCTGACTCGAAGGTAATTTGCCCGTAAAATAAGGCGTTCATTACTTTGAAGATCAATTTTACCTACGTTTAAAGGTCACGCACGTGTCAATCAGACTATGAATGACACCCTCTTATAATTTATAGCTCCCTAGTATCGACTCGATAATACGACGTGATTGCGCGACGCCTTACGTGATGCCTAAATATTAATAAACTGCTTTATATTTAAGCATCAAGTTAAAGCGTCTCCTACTGTTAGTGAAAACGGGCAAACCTTTATTACTGATACTCAGGCTTGATACTTGATACTCGGAATAACGCTCCAATGGGCTTATAATATCCTGGTAGGTAATATCTACTGGTAAGAAAAAATTGAGCCATTCCGTAAGAAGGATGAAGTTATACGAAGAAAGAAGATGCTGTATTATGATTTTCTTATACTTTCTAAATCTGGCGTCAGATCTTGTGTAGACGATGTAGTATGCTCATCGTTAGGCTGGTTCCTTTATGAATAGAGCTCTATGAAACTTATTTCATCCTGGTAGCGATTCTAATACATTATGTGTTTTATTTTACAGGCATAACAGTGGGATTGACGGCTATTCCACAGGGCATAGCCTATGCTATGGTGGCTGGTCTACCACCTCAGGTAAATTTACTTATCTTAAACTCCTTAAACTCTCATCCATGGTCAAGTCTTAAGTATTTTTCCTTATTCGCCATCTTTATTGGGACCAGTTTTTGAATTATCAAGAGGCATTGAGTTGTTATTTGGGGCGTTCAGGTCAAAACGTGTTTTCGACTAACCTTAAAGGATAACTTAACGATCTTGCTTGAAGCGCGTCACATTAACTTAAGCTAAGAAGTTAAGAAAAAGGTACAAATAAAACAGCGTTCTGTTTGCATCTCGCTCAATGACTGTATAAAATGGTTTCTTATCTCTCAGAGATTACTTGCATTTAGTATTTACGGTACTGTAAGTACTTTTCGAATTTAAATATAGATAAAATACCTCTCTATCAGTTATGATAGCCTTGTAGTAACAAGCGAGTTCTGTCAATCACGAGGTCCTGACTATGACCTGGTTTTAAGACACTTTTCCTTATATTTCGATTTTAATGCTAACAAGAATATTTGGAACTAAACGTTTTTTATCAATTCTAGGTAGGATTATACTCAAGTATATTCCCCGGAATTATCTACATGCTGTTCGGTAGCTGCAAGGACGTAACCGTGGGTCCAACCGCCATCTTGTCAGCCCTGCTCGCCAAGTACGTCGCAAAATCAGCTGATTTCGCTTACTTGGCATCGTTTCTGTCCGGCTGCGTAATATTGCTCCTCGGTGTGCTTCAGCTAGGTAAGAACCCCATTTTTTTATGGATGCCTGGTACAATATATTAGGATTTTCCTTTATACGCCCTCCTAAATACAAGGGGATGAATGAAAGTAGTTTACAAAATATTCTAGGAATCAAAGATAATAAAAATATTTCGCAAATACTGTGAGGCTTTATCTTTTTATGTAATAACGAATGTATGTAAAATAATCGTAAATAATTCTGATCACATAACCATTGCATTACGTAAGAGCAGAGAAAGTGAATATATATCTGAATAAATAATGAACACAGGTTATCAAACCCGTTTGTCATTGGAGAAAGTAAAAACAATAGCCACAACTTGTTGCAACTTGTTGAACAACAAGTTGTGGCTATTGTCAACATGTTGATGTCTGCTTTTGTCCAGGGTTTCTGTTGGATTTTATATCCAAGCCGGTTATAAGCGGGTTCACGACAGCGGCAGCTCTGCAGATCAGTGCATCGCAACTGAAGTCTCTTTTCAGGATATCAGGTATGCAGACCTGACTTGACATCATCAGCTTGTGACATTGTTCGATGATTGAGTACCTTGTATTTTACTTTCCCCAGGGTCATCTGGCGAGACATTTATATCCGCGTTAATAAACTTCTTCAAACATATCAAGACAGTACATCTATGGGACACCGTGTTAGGAGTTTGCACTATCATAGCTTTGGTCTTGCTCAAAGTAAGTATCTAGTCTTTAACTAGTCTAGGCGTAAACCTAGTTACGTTAACGTACTAATAATCTGTTAAGACCTAGTTTATTTATTGGTGCAATATTTGAAAGTCGAGTAAAAATATTTCCACCTATTTAGGAAACACGCATAATACCTATAGCGTGGTAGAGGTTAGTTCTGTCAAGTCCTCGTCAATTTGAGACCATAATATATGGTAACTCGATATATATCGTACGTATCACGGACAGCCCTCTATGCAGAGCATGCATGGAGGCTGAAGAAACAGCCGCCCATGTCTTGCTGGAATGCAACGGGGTAGCCATAGCCACTTACCGGGCACGCTACCTGGGCTCACCGGGTAGCCTCCAGAAAGTCTTTGGCGACGTCAAGAAGCTGGGGAACTTCCTGGCAGAACTAGGATGGCTGGAGTAACCAGCTCACCCTCCGTCACACAAAACAGGCGCAATGGACGTCGATTTGTGGAAAAAGCCCGCAAGAAGAAGAAGATATGGTAGCTCAATGAGTATACGATGACGATGTAAAATTATGCTAGACCCTCTATTTTTCCAGCGTGCAACGATCGAAGTGACGTCATCGTCGACGCCGTGTCGGACGCGCTTGGCGAACGTGTGGTTGTACGTGGTACGGGCTAGGAATGCACTAGTGGTATTCACAGCCGCGATACTGGCGTTCATATTGAAGAAACAGGGGCTGACTCCCTTCGCGTTGACTGGTAGGTCATCACCAGGGCAGCAGACTTATAAGAATGTAAAAATAATCTTTATAGTTTTTTATTACTTTTATTTTAACAGGCACGATTGAAGGCGGCTTGCCACACTTCGGCCCGCCTCCATTCAGCACAGTTGTCAAGAACGAGACCCTCAACTTCGAGGATATGCTCTCAGTGTTCGGGCCAGAAGGACTGGTCATGCCGTTGGTCGCCATACTCGAGAGTATTGCGATAGCCAAGGCTTTTGGTGAGTCATTCTGTTCATATCTCTTTATTATTCATATGATCCTAGTACATGTGTTTTCCAAGCGCAGAAAATGGCTGCTTGTAGTTAAGTCTCGTACAGAAATGTATTATATATATTGTAAATAAGTTTGTAAATAATAGATTTTGTGTATTTTACAGCCGGAAGTGCGACAGTGGATGCGACACAGGAAATGATAGCAATAGGCGCTTGCAATATGCTGTCGTCATTCGCACAAAGCATGCCAGCCACTGGCTCCTTCACTAGAACAGCTCTGAACCATGCCAGTGGAGTGGTCACACCTGCTGGGTCTTTATTCAAAGGTATATGTAATTTGTTTCTTTGTAAATAAAAAATCTCAATACGCATGCAACATATAAATGGACCTTCTTGTAGGAACGGCATATGATTTATATTTAAAAAAAAACGTATTTCTTCTCAGCATCATTGGTCCTGTTGGCGGTGACGTTGCTCGCTGACGCGTTTTACTTCATCCCGCGACCCACACTCGCTGGTATCATCATGGTCGCCATGTTCTCCATCATTGAGCTAGGCATCATCAGAAACATGTGGCGAAATAGCAGTAAGTACCTACCTGTCTAATATTTTGCTAATCGAAGAAATGGCAACCAAAGGAACACCAAGATATCTTCCCTATCTTTGAGTACCAGGGCACCATAATGTGTGAGTAGTGAGTTAAACTTGATAAAAAGAATCAGAGCTATACAAGGGAACGTGATGCCTGTGTGTCTCACAGTCGGACATTAGATTATGCTATATCAACCATGCCATATCTTTTAGATCATGAAGAAAATAGTACTTTAAAGAGCAAGCTACTAGGGTAGCATAACCTACCGGGAGCCTCACAGTGTGATTGCTTACAGAACTTGAACTGGCGGTGTACACGATCACAGTGGTGACGGGCGCTTGTGTGGGACTCGAGTATGGTATATTGTGCGGCGCGGCTTGCGACGCAGTGAGGGCGTTAGCTCATGCGGCCAGGCCTAGGCTACCAGTTCAAAGCTTTAAGGTATTTAATCTTTTCGTGCTTCATAGTAAATCGGCTAGTACAAAATCTGTCAAATTAAGTTTATTAATTTTTGTGTTGGTGTCTATAGACAACTTTTGTTCCGATTTTCAGTTGATTAAATCCTATATATATCGGACTGCATTGATATATATAAAATAACTGTCAGAATAGTGTATAATATAGCTTTATCTCATGATAGGTTGGCAACCAGGACTGCATAAGTCTGTCGCTGGTTGGCCCGCTGTCGTACTCGAGCGCGCAGTACATTCAAGAGGTGTTGCGAAAGACCGCATCAGCTCACATACCAGTGATCATTCTCGACGCCAGGCAGCTTTATTCCGTCGATTTAGGCGTAGCTGAGGTAAGTTTAATATATTTCAGTAACATTAAAGTTACCACTTAAAAAAGTTTTCTGACTGTACGCCGTATTTGTTTTCCAGAATTTAATATCTGTGATATTAGACTTAGAAAAGGATCGGCACAAGTTTCTTCTGTGGAACTTTAAGGAGAGCCATCAGCAGCTGTTCGAGGACCTGCAGCCAGGGTTCAGCTCGCGGTTCGTAAACGGATCCAGTATTGATCAACATGTCTTAGGTGAGATCTTCAAAAATATCGAAATTTGATCCGTTCCATTGAGTGATGTTTAGACACACCTCTTTCAGATTATGTCGACCTATTACCTATGAAATTACCTCTTCATTTATAAGCTAGCGACATTACAGACCACTTTTGCATTAAAATGCCGTTGTCAAAGGTTTGTAGATTGTTTTTTTTTTTTGGGGGTTGTTGTCTTTTAGGGTACATACAGTAACGATAAAATTGTAAATTTTTTACAGGTTTGGAGCCCAGTAGATAGGTCATCCACCCGTAATTAATTAGATCTGGATACTTAATTACTTTATTAGTATAATTTAGAAAATCTTGAAAGATTGCTAATTATTTTACTTTAAAAAATAAATTATACACGCAGCTTTATAATCACGGACATTTTTTTAAATATTTGATATAGTTATACATTCCGTTTGTAAATAAGTGACAATGATTGTGATAATGAAGAAATTATTTTTAAAATCTTAGTCGAATTTCTTATGTATATGTTAGTAATCCTAATGTAAGTGAAGTCATATTCTTACTGAATGTTATTTTGTTAGAGTTAAGACTTTGTTGTTGCTGTTTTTAAATTTTAATAAAATGAATAAAAAAACATTTTGCGATATTCGGTTGTTTTCTTCATATGGTTTAAATAATTCATTTATATAATTAACCGACTTCAAAAAGGAGGAGGTTCTCAATTCGACCGGTATGTTTTTTTTTTTTTTTTTTTTCATGTATGTTATCGCATATTTCCGGCGTCTGTCGACCGATTTCGAAATTTTTTTTGAGGTTTGCTGAGGAATTCTTCAAGGTTGGTCCCATTTCCAAAATATTATCCGAAATCTAACCCCTTGGGGGTGAAATGGGGGGTTAAGGGCACTTAATTTCAAAAATATTTTTTGATCGACTTGAAACTTTGTATATGTATTTTACATACAAAATAAAGAAACACGTCTTTCAGGAATTTTGAAAGAAAAAATATGTAGGGGTGAAATGGGGGTCCAATCCGGACTACAGCATATCTCCGGCGTTAGTGAACCGATTTCGAAAAATCTTATTTTGTTTAATACGGATTGTTAACAAAAATCGAAACCCACCCCCAAAGGGGAGGAAAGGGGGGGTGAGGTAGGGTGATTTTTTTTTTTGGCTGTAAATTTTTACTTTTTTAGGGCTGTTATAAGGTGATAATATTTGCAAATTTTCGACGATTATTGACACTAAAAATCGTGAAAATAATATTTTTAACAAAAACCGACTTCAAAAACCTAGGTGCAATAAAAAGCTAGAAATAACCTTACAATTCATTACATTTGGAGTCGGTGCCAATTCATGTGTGTATTTGCCTTGTTTGACTTTGATTGGCACCTACTCCAAATTTATTTATTTATTTATTTATTACTCCAGCACTCACAGTTTCCCAAACCGTGCTGAGAGTCATGTTAGAACAAATATGTATTAAAATAAAATTATAACAATTCAGTAATTTAGTTCAATATTTTTTAAGTTCAATGTAATAGATTGTAAGGTTATTTGTAGCTTTTTAGAGCACCTAGGTTTTTGAAGTCGGTTTTTGTTTTTAATATTTATTTTTGGTAATTTATACTTATTCGATTATAATATTGTGTAGGTATAATATGTGGAGATTCAATTGTATTTTTCTGGTGAACTCAAAATGTCTATGATATTAAAAATAGTTCGAAACAAAACTCGGGCTGTTCCTTTCTTACGCAGTGACGTTTGTTAGGAACGGACTGGGTGTGAAAGAAAGAGAAGGTGCGCCCCTTCGTGAATTAAATAATTCATACATGTTGTGGACGTTATAGGTACCTAAACATCATATCAGCCTACCCCACCAAATACTATTACCCATAGTATTTGGTGGGGTAGGCTGATATGATGTATTCAATCTGTATGCTGGTATTCAATCTGCTTACCACCTTGCACTGTAATATAAATTTTAATACCAGTGCAGCAGATACGGCGAGCAGGTTATTGATCGCATTACGCGATGCTGCAGCAGTTGGTGTTAATATCAGCGTTCCCCGCGCGATTGAATTTCGAACGTCGCGTCGTAAAATGCATGAAGCGTACGATAGGTTCCTGCAAAATTCTTAGATATAGCGCTGAGGAATGTGTAATATCTCGTATTTATCTCTTATAAGCTGACACATCTTTGTATTTATGCTGTCCTAGTACTGCTGCGTGCTCAGTTATCATATGTTGAAGTCATCTTGTTTGGGCTTATGTTTAGGGTCGATTTTAAATCATGAAATAAACTGACGGACAGTGTTTATTCGACAAATATCAAAGGAATATAATTTTGTAATTATTGGACAGGCGTTATTGGAGGAATAACTGGAGTGTCTAGGAATAGAATCAGAATCATATTTTTTTTATCCATGTAATCCAATACAGGCACTTATGAATGATCGTCAATAAATGATAATAATAATATCTCTACCACCCATTCGGAATGCATTTCCTATGGAGAAGAATCGGCAAGAAACTCCATGGTTGCTTTTTTATTCAACATTTTGTCTGGGGATTGGAAAATGGTCCCATGTGCCAATGGATGTTTTTAATTTGCGAATAAATGTTATGTGCTCGTGCTTCCCATGTTATTTGAGTTTCATTGAAACGTCTTTGGTAAATAACTTAAGGCAATCAAGCCTAACTCGTCGTTTTCTATCATCAGGGGCGCTTTGATATGCGTGTAAGCCATAGCCTGAAAGTGGTATGTAACAACATTGAGTTATAATTCATTTACAATGGCATTGCAGAACACTTTTGTACTGACTGATGTTTAAGATAATGTCAAATAAATTGTACTTAAGTAGTTTACTCTCTAAGGTACGCTTACTTATCTTTTGAATTTAGAGTTTAAACTACATACATTTATCTAGTTAAACCAGGATATCATATTTTACAGAAGTATGACTCGTGTATAATGTGATAGTAGGTATTACGTTGAACTTCTGGGTCCTTAGTATGAATTATGAAAATACATTTACCGCTGCCGTGAAATGTGATGATGTCGAAACTTGTACCATGTGTCCTGAATTCTGAACCCTATAGGTGTATTAATAAGTTTGTTCCCGCTGGGTACCCATAACATGCTCCCCCGCCGAACGACGTCGGTGTACAAAGCCTTAGCCGCCAATCCCCACCATTTATTTTAAATCGTAAATACCAGAGCAAGGATTTCTACTTCATGCCTCATTTGCACGGTTCATTTAAATTAGCCGAATAACTTTCTTATTAGTCGCGTTAAACTTTGGTAGTGCTTACTGTGGTTTAGTAGTTTTAGTAGTTAGTCGCGGGTAAACGCCTAGGGAATCCCTTTTAGGGGCGTATTTACTTAATTTAAAGAACCTAGGTAATGGGTACATACAAATAAAAGCTGTAATTATTTTCATTAAAATTCTTCTTGAATTACTATCTCGTGGGATTACCTATTCGAACGATTCGGAATAGGTATACTAAGCTTCAAAATACAGGTTTTCTGACTTTATTTGTTATGTTTTTCTTAGAATTGGGTGCAACACAGCACTAAAATATGGTATTATTTTTAAATTCCCTTTAATCGATTTACGTTAACTAGATTTGTCAAAGCAAATTAATTAATTCATGAGTTTATTTAATGGGAGAATAAAAAGTTGTTATCAATACCCTGTATTTATTTTTTAAAGGACTACGCTGTTGGCCGTTAGGTGATCTTTACAGCTTCACCGGAGGAGTGGCGAGTGCAGAGTGCGACTCCAACCAAGGCCTTAAGGGCGGAAAAGGGGTGGCAACTAGCTCAAGAGCGCCACAGAGGGCACGACCTCGGCTTGGGCAGTTACCGTGAGGGGAGAGGTAGTGACTACACTCCTAGGTGTAAAGATGCACCTACGAGCGGAAGAGGGGGTTCCTCGACCTGGATCAATATTCTGTCTTCATAAAATGATGTTACAGGCTTGTATATCTACATAGGTATAGTTAAGGAACTAAAATTATGTTAAATTTCTATGTCTAGAATTCGGGGATTTCAATGTTGAGTAGGTATAATAACAAACTTCAACACAAACTATCCAAACTCCCCAAGTCACTTTATAATTAAGTTGCCGCGATCTACTTGGCCAAGTACAAACGAGGTCCCAGTTCAAACGAGCGTATAAACTAAGTCCCAGTTAAAATTCAGCGAGTTAAACCCATCTGAGTAATGGCGAACGGTCTCGATGCGACATCCATAACTTTTGCCAAATAAACCGATAAATATACGACAATTTGTTGCTTCGCGGATTTCTTGCTAATCCTTTGAGTCGCGGCTGCTTTATAATTGCTAACCATCGTTCATAGATTGTGGGAATACGTCTTATTCCACGCTTAAAGAACAGCGCATTAAAGCACCAGGCGCACAGGCCCGCCAAGCTATAAAAGTATTGGCAATACAAAACTGACTGTATTAACTCGATGAAAACGCTTATTCTTCAACGAAATGTCATCGATGACGAGAGCAAATTTTGATGCGTCGTCGCATGGATTTTACCACAGAAATTCAATCTTTATGCATGTTACTACAGAGTTAGTTTTGTCTTGACGCTCCTGTGAGCTTGGGGCTTTAGTTGAGCGTGCAAGGGATGCGCGTGTGATTATCTACCAACATTATATCTCAATCTCCTATCTGTTATGTTTGCCTAGTAAGTAATCATACATTTCAAGACTCCAATCACTGACACTAGTTAGTAGACGCCTAAATATACGTGATGCCTAAATATTATGCCTAAATAGCTGTTGCCAGTTGCCCTGTATTATTATTTAGGCATATCGCTAAGACGTCTCATAGTGTAAGGGAAAACTGACATAAATGGTAGGATCAAACAGGGAGGGGGGGAGACAGATATTATGAGGAAAGATTCAGTCTTTTCTTACGTCTCTTTCTATCGGATGGTAGGTTGTTTGATTAATTAAATATTTGACATTTTATCACAGAAAATAACTGCCTCTAGACGGGTAGGTAGGTAAGTAGGGTACCTGCCTAGTACCTATGTGAATATTTATGTTGATTCTCTTTCATAGTGTTAATAAACTGGCCCGTTTAAAGCAGGGTTTTTCGTATATCCCATATGTTTTATTTCATTCACACACCATGATAACATAGAGTGAACTGAAATTCAGGAATATAAGTCTACGTATGTAAATAAAGCGTTCAAGTCACGCGTCGCAGTAAATTACGAGTCGGATTTTCGACGGGCGAAAACAGAACTGCGGGATATATCATTTGATGGTTATATGGGAGATGGTACGAAGTTTCCGAAACGGCCTTCGTGTGCAGTCAGCCAGTAATTATAGCCGGAGTTTACTTTGATTGATTTTGTTAGAGGCTGTTGAGTCTTGTAATATTATTTTATGCCTCGTACCTACTTATGAAATTAGTACCTACCTACCTACCCTGAGGGATTGTTCAAGTTGTTATTAATTTAACTTAAAAAAAAAAACTTGTACCTACTTCCTTGTATGGTTACAAATAAAAGTTATAATTTTATGTTTACCAGGCTATCATGAAAAATGAGACGATGATGAACAAAATTCATACTAAGTGGACACCATTTAGGAGTCTTTGAAGGCATATTAATGCTCTTAGAAAGTTAGGACAAGTCCAATTGTCCCGTTAAGTAAAGTCTTCGACAAAGACACTTTATTGAAGTTACAAACTTGTACAGATGTTCAGCTTACTTTGTCACTGAACGAAATGTAGCGTAAATTTATCGCTATTTGACATTTATATTGAGATTTTACAGACGAGACCTTCGATTCATATTCCTAACCACAATATTTTTGTGGATGTATTTGTGAGATCTCACTTACTGCACTTAGGTAGGTATACCTCTAAAAAATTCTGGAAAACAAATTAAAATTAAATAATCACGGGGAACACATAAATCTGTAGAGATTAACATTAATTAAAGGTTAGAAAGAGTTAGGTACATAAAACAAAGTCTATTTGAAAATACCCCATGAAATAAAACAAACCCTTCCCGTGCTATGATTACCGTTGCTACCACGGTATCTCCACCATTGTTCTGTTTGCTTAGTATTTTACGAATTAATTATTATTCAGGGCGGTACGCACCGAGCATACCAAACGACGTTGTGAGCAAAATATAGCAAAAGATAAACAGTAACGCGAAGTGGGGGGGAGAGAGATTGGAAGGGGGTAAGAGTTTACCCCTCTCTAGAACGAACATCCCTGATAGATTTTATATTTTATTACAAGGTGGTCTGTGCTGCAAAACAGGTAGTGTACATTCTGCTACCTTAGTACCTATCTGTCAGAAGACTTACGAGGCAGTATTAAAACCAGTTCCTAATTAGAATAGGGTCAGAGGAAGGACAAACGCGTTTTTCACACACAATGGTGCTAATTCTAACTAAACTAAACTGCACTAAACGCCTTCCCTCTCATAATCGTACTAAAAAATAAGACAGCAATAATAGACACCAGTGTTTCATTTCATTCAAAGAAAAATCACAGACCATCGGCAGCAGAAACGATGGAGAGAACTTTTTCCGAAAGAGCTACTCGATACAAACCAGCAATGTGCCAAGAACAATATTATCGAGTTGGTTCTGAAACCTCCATTTTCCGGACATGAAAAGAATATATTTTCAGAACTCATAGTAGGTAACTACGCAGTGAGTATGTGATAGAAATAAAGTTATTTGCGAGAGAGCTTCCGACCCTAGATGGTTATATTTTAGCAAATTCTATACGAAGAAGTCTTTTAATCCAATTTCTATGCCTTTCGGTAAATATAAATATCCGAACGTCGGGAAATTTGTAAGAAGAGTAGGTAAAATGAACGTTGCAAACTAAAATCGAATACTTATCTATTTCTATGATGAGATAAACAAATTACTTTAATCAGTAAGTAGGTAGCCAGTCATAAATGAAAAAAATAACATGAGTTACATAAAAAACATAATTAATCCTTTTTAACCAGTTTTCAATTTACGTTTAATCAGTACGAAACATTGAGCTGTTTCATGATTCTCATTCACAGACAACTTTTAATCATAGATGATAGAACTGAATGGCTGTTGCATTTAAATAGGTATTGGGAACCGCCCCGCTATGCTACCAATAGAAACTTCGACATATCAATATCCTCGTATATTATGATTTCCTGGTAGCTAATCATTATAACGGAAGGTTTGCGTAATTGTAATCCGCAGTTTCTTTTCATCTCGATGCGGCGACGACGTAATCATATGCATGAAAGAGACAAAGATATACAAAGAAATAAGACACAATGTCAATATTATGTCTGTTTGTTTTGTATAGTTCGAATACCATATAACATGTTATTTACATACCTAGTCGGAACTTTAGTAAAATTTTTACACGTCAACTGAAAATACAGCAAAATTCAGCAAATTGCGGCCCGCTAAATCTAAATATATTGTCGTCATCAACGTTGTGACGCGTAGTATTCAAATATCCTGTACAAGTGAGTGCTTAAACTGACAACTTGAGTAAAATGTGGGTTTTTACTAACGATAAATACCTACTTAATTTGCGGAGGATAATGTGATGATCCTACACTTTCGTACGGGGGGTTACGGGGGGGGGGGAGGGTTAAGGGGGTTCTACAAGGGAGTAGGGACAAATAATGGGGAGGTTGGGTGATTTACTTAACTGATAGTCAAGCAAGGAAGTCGGTTTTGATACTAGGGCATCAGCAATCACCTGCAATTCTGTCTTTCCAGTCTTAAATCCTCAGTTAAAGTACTCTCTCTTCAAGTTGGTGTGTGAGTTCCTCCGATGCCATATATCATGACAATGTTCGCTGGGAGTGCGCTCACGAAATTCGAATTTATTACTATTAGCCTATTTTGTCTGGGCTCCTGTCGGCCTCGTGGCACACTAGACAATGCTGCAGATTTTATAAAGAAAACGAATAATCTGTAAATAGATTATTTTACATATTTCTACTGGAAAACACAAAAGCATATCCGGATAGCAACAATGCAAGGAGACTTTAAGTGGCTCGTATTTACTGTGGCGGATGCAACGGATGCAAATATGTTACTTTGCTACACCGCTCGTTATTTATTCTGTTTGTTTCAACGAGTTTTATGGCTTGAAAATATCTCCTTCTAGTTAATGCTGGCCTGGTATTCTAACATAAATATTGCGTTGCTATTTAGAGTACCTAAACTTTCTTCGTTTTATGTATTTTGTACCATTTAACCATATTATAGGCTAAAATGGACAAAGTGCTACCAGGGTCGGTGAAACAAAGACAACCTTCGACAACAACATCTATCTTGCCATCACTGTACCAGCCATTACTCTCAAATTTTTTGGCAACATCTCACTCCACGTATGAAACATAATTAACGAGCTCACCATCCATCAATCGTCTTCCGCTCGATTTACCAACTTAATCAGATGACGAGGCGCAAATATGGGACGTTACGACCAGATATACGGTAACGTTAAAATATGATCCTGAGATACAAGGGGTTTTTTGTGTGTTAAAGCAGTGCGCACACAGGCGCGTCCAAACTTTTGCCGACCAACATTTCAAGTAAAGTTATTTCGCTAGCCGCAGTGAATGCAGGGCGTTAAGTGCCAAGATAGGGCGGTGTTTTACAATGCGAGACCAAAATAAACTGATGCATTTGTTGGTATAATGGTGGGTATATTTTCTGGAGTGCCCCAATATGCGGAAGGACGTTACGTAAAATATGAATGATGAGATAAAAAAAAATGTTGCACTATGAGATAAATATATACTTAAATATTTTTTCACCTATTTTTTTTTGTATTTTCAATCAGCCCTGTGTAAGACCGAAAAATAAACTTAAATAAAAAACTTAAGAGGTGTCAAGGGACACCCGGATGGAACGAAGTTCCTTTTGAAATAAAAAAAGCAAAAAAAATTTACATATACACACACACAAACATCGAAATCGCAATCGAAATCTACTACTACAGCCCTTTTAACGTCCCACTGCTGGGCACGGGCCTCCCCTCAATGTGAGGAGGATTTCAGGCCATAGTTCACCACGCTGGCCTAGTGCGGGTTGGCAGACTTCACACATCTATCGAGAACTAGACAAGTTCCCTCAGACGTGCAGGTTTCCTCACGATGTTTTCCTTCACCGTTTCATAGCAAGTGATAATCTCGGATGAAAATGAGATTCGCACATAAATCCCAGAGGTGCAAGCCGGGGTTTGAACCTGCACACTTTGATTTGCAAAGCGTGCGTTCGACCACCCGGTTATCAAACGAAATCAAAATCGAATTTTATTGTATACACACATATGTAAAAGTGTCGTTTAAAGTTTTCGTCTAGCCCCTTTCACAACGCGCGATAAGGAACTACGTTCCAAAAAATCTATGTCGGTCTAGCCGCTTTTGAGTTTTAGATCGAGATTAACGAACAGCAATAGATTTTATACAATTTTTGTTCCAAAGTATGTCTCTGGAATTTACTACGTCGATACTTTGTGCCCGACATTGACAGAGTAGGTTCAACAAACCCAACTTTGTGTATAACATACCTACCTAGGTATTTGTAAGTCATGTACGAGGTTCCCGTAAACTAATAATCATATTATCCTTAGGGCGGCCGGCGGCAGCGTGGGCTTCCTTCAAAAAATAGCCGGAGGTTGCCACCACTAAACCAGTGAGAGGCGACATCTAAGAATTTCGCCTATTAGTTATAAGCTTCAAAAACCTATTTGTAGAGTCCGACCGAATCTTTGGCTTCGGCATCGGCGAAAATTGGCCTAAGCCGAAAGTTTCACGTAAGCGCCAAAATTGAACGAACTGCTACGAATGCGTGAGGGTCGGGAGTCATACTGCCTTACGCCGGTCGCCTTCCATTGCCAGCAGTAAACCAGCCAATTATTTGATGACTAGTTTCACAAGACATAAGTATTCATAAGCTTATTAAACAAATTACATTATTTTAATTACTTCTAGCTAATCTTGAACTGAGTTCCTTAGAGTTATTATATCTTCGGTTTCGGCCTAAGGTTGTACCGATACCCGATTAATCGGCCTCAGCTTCCGTTTCGGCCAAAAATTTACACTACCTGTTTGTCAAACGGACTGCTCAAGTAAACAAGAGCTTCCGGCTTCGATTCTCGCATAGTGAACAAGCATTTAGCTTAATTGGAGGGGTCTATGTTAAAACTACTGTGATAACGTCACATAGTAAGGATAATCGTGATGATAAGCTTAGCACAAACTAATAGCCCTACGATCAAAGGTCCACTAAAGCATTTAACTTAGTTCTGAAGTCTTTGCCACGGCTAGGCCGGGAAGTGAGACCTGTAAAGTAGTGACTTTATAGTATTGTACCTGTAAAGTATTGTAAGTGTACAATCTATAAATAAAAGCAATAATGCCTGAATTATTTATTTTAAATAGATACCTTATAGTCGTAGACTTTGATAACAAATATGATAAGGAATAAAAATATTACTATTATGTATACATCTGGCAAATCCTATGCTATCCTCGAAGGACGGAAGGGAGGGTTAGGTACATTACATAACATGGGCATGATAAGAATTTTGATTTAAAATATAATCTTTGTGGATCCATGGCATTGTGAGGGGGGCATGCCATTTTATGTATGAAACGAAATTTACAACTGGGTCAAAATAGGTTAAAGAGTTTAAACGATTTAACAAAGTTGAAATACCAGGCCATCATAAATTGCGAGGTAGTGACAGCCGCGTTCATCACCCAGCATTAAATTCGCCTCCCTTCCTGTTTCTTCATTGTTACTTTTTATTACAAATATTTTCTCTTCTCATTACTGGACGCCTGATAACGCGAACAGGGATTTAGAAGTTTACCTAAATATTAAATAATCTCGCAAACAAAGTGAAGAAAATCTTTAAGAGATGTTGCTTCATTTTATTACATTTTTGTGAAGATTTAATTTTTTGTTTGTTTTATTTCATTAAAATTTGGCGCTTTGAGATTTAAGAGAATTTAAATTATTTTGATAATGTTTTGTTCATTGCGGTACAATTTAACAGTGATTTGGTGAGACAAGTTGTTGTTTCAAAATAAATTTCGCTAATTTTTATTTGCTGAAGTCAGATAAATCGCATTATGAAGACAGCTGTAAGCTATAATTCGAACAAAGGTTACTTTGTAATCTTATAGTAAGTATTTGGTGCCTCGAGCCTTTCCTAATCAGTCACGCGCGGCCCTCTTATCAGTATTTGTCGTCGCGATGCCTACACAAGTGTCGGCACGAAGCTCTTATACTTTCGATGGCGAGAGACGTTACATTGCCTTATGACGTTACAAAAACATCGTTACAGTGACGAAAGCGTCGCGACGTTACTTATAACATCACATTTATAATATTAGTAGGATTATTTTTATAAGTCTGTTAAGTCCCACTGCTGGGCAAAGACCTACCTCCCCATCCTCCAATATTTTCTAAATTTAGCTAAGATGGTCCACTCTTTTTAATAGGGCTCCAGTTCTGAGACTTACATATTATTATTTTCTTTAAAATTGCAATATAACTAGTTAATAAATGTAATAATCTGTAACCTTTCAAATGAGTACCGTAAAGCGTCGATCATCAATTAAGCGAGGGGGAACCAATGTAAACCAATTAGTGACGTTGGGAAAAAACATACCGGGAGTATTTTCGAGAGGTTCTTTCTGGATGGTGTAATATCATAGAGATATCGTTTGTTATTAGTATGCCAGGGCACGGCGGCACAGCGCCCGGTGAGTGGCAAATATGGATTTATGAGTATCCTAGTTGCAAATTCCCCCTATTAAACCAGAACTCAAAGATATTATAGACATTCCAGTTAATTGATAAGACTGAGAGATACTAAGACTACATAAATAATAGGCAGTAATTGCTTTGTTTATCTTGTGATACAATTTCAAACATACTTCATCATTTAATTAATTTAATACAAATCTAATATTGAAATGAAATATAAATACATTATTCGCTAGGTAACGGCCAACTTTTACATTAAAATAACAGTAAAAACTTGAAAAACCAATAAAAATAAAAATTTCCCGTCAGTGTTCCTCAGTACTCGGCCGCGAGTAGCTACTGGTTATTCATAAAACCGCGGTATTATTGAATCGCAGCTGGCGGTCGGCGGCGCGTGAAATTTCCAATACGCCGTGAACGAGTGCCTCATAATGAGCTTTCTGCATTTATTTACATTGCAACTTATTGCACATGATATCTGTAATGTTTGCACTATTTCCTAGTATAGTATTTCCAAGCGGGGCAATTCTAGCAAGATCGACATCATCTTAATACGACATATGTCGAAACACAACTTAAAATTGATCCTAAATTTTCGTTTATTTCCGTTATATCTCGAATAGAGATGATGTCGATCATGCGAGAATTGTGTCTTCAGCTTAATCTTGCGGAGTTAAGTTTTGATATAAATTTTGAAATGTTAGAATACGAACTACTAGGGTTCCAGAAATATGCAGCAAACAAGTTATTGCGAAGTAAATATATAAATACATCATCATCATCACGCCTGTATTCCCCGAAGGGGTAGGCAGAGGTGCACTGCAGTGCGCCCACACTTCGCCGATGTATTTTGGTCCCAATGTAATAGGGGGCGAGCCTATTGCCATTATACCGGGCACACAGGTTTCCTCACGATGTTTTCCGTCACCGTTTCTTAGCAAGTGATAATCTCAGATGAAAATGAGATTCGCACATGGAACCCAGAGGTGCGAGCCGGGGATAGAACCTGCGCACATTGATTGCAACTACTCAAAAGTTAGGGGCGAAATAAGCAAGCGCCATTGCAAACAAAAAGCCCGAGGCGCGGTGGCTGTTTAAGTGCCGGTTAACTTTCCCGTTAGTCGGTTAGTTAGTAGATAATTGTGCACGTTCCGAACTGGGCTCGAGTTCAACTTGTGATTGAGTGCTGCAAGCGATTGTGTCAGAAACGAAAGCTAGCGATTAGTATTTCGAGAAAAAATACCAAAAATCACTACACAACGGATTTGCTAGATATAAATAGGAAGACAACCTTGAAATTCACCCTGTTTCTTCACTAGTAAAATTCTTCTTTCATCATCACCATCATTCAAGGAATAGATTCTATGGTTAATTACAATAGATTTATGAATTACAAACATGTTTTAAAAACAATAATTAAACAACAGATTACTTAACACACGCTCAGCTAGCTACTAGGACCGCAGCCTGGCGCGGCGGTGGAAGTGTAACGAACACCAAACTGAAGTCCACTACCACTTCTTTATGCTACCTTTGTATTCTATCAAATGCTAGTTTCCATACATATCGTAGGTTACTCGAAAATACACCGTATTTAATTCATTTATTTAATAAAGGAAGACCAAGAATGTCTTCCTGATAATCATGAGCAAGATCTTTTGCCAATCTTATCCATCGCCTTACATCTCATCCATCGCTATTATGTCTTCCTTCTTACAGCGACTTTGCTCGAACTATCGTATCTGAATAGTTATAGATTCTCGACTGCTGGCTCAACTTTCCAAATTAGTACTATGGCAATCCTCCAGTTCGTTAAAACATATCCTCATACCACATTACATCTTCACGACTACACTATAACCTTAGAATACTGCCATTACCTCCATAAGCATGGTATACCTTCAACACTTTATAGACGCGCCCTTTTCTGGAAGATATATTGTATATTTTCGCTCACTGCCGGCCCGCGAGGCCGTAAAAGGGATAAAGGTTGTGGCAACGTAGCGTGTTTTATTTTCTTTGAGATTTTCATATACTTTTATGGAAGACGTAGATTTGTCATAGCCACAAGTCCTGTGTAGCGCCAACATTCAACAGAGTTCATAATACAGGTACTACTACTACTACAGCCCTTTTAACGTCCCACTGCTGGGCACGGGCCTCCCCTCAATGCGAGGAGGATTAGAGCCATAGTCCAACACGCTGGCCCGGTGCGGGTTGGCAGACTTCACACATCTATCGAAAACTAGTCATGTTCCCTCAGACGTGCAGGTTTCCTCACGATGTTTTCATTAACCGTTTTATAGCAAATGATAATCTCGGATGAAAATGAACTTCGCACATAAATCCCAAAGGTGCGAGCCGGGGTTTGAACCTCCACACTTTGATTGCAAGGCGTGCATTCGACCACTCGGCTACCACTGCTTATAAACTGCTAATAATATATAAACTTCCTTTATTTCATATCTTAAAGCAGTAGTAGCCTGGTTGGTAGAACGCTGGCATTGAACGCGATGTGCGCAGGTTCAAAGCCTGGGACCGCACCTCCGGGATTTTAGGATTGCAACCAACCATTTGGGCCAACTATGGCCCAAATATCCTTAATGAGTAATGTGCCCGGTATAATAGCAATAGGCTCGCCCCCTATCTCCGAAAATACATAGGCGAAGTATGCGTGCACTGCAAGGCACCTCTGCCTACTTCTTCGGGAAATACAGGCGTGATAATGTATTCATATGTGATGATGATTTGATATGTGTGTACAATAAATCATTATGTGAACTAACTGATATACGTTCACGGATAATAACAAGTGTATTACTCAAAGCGGCTTTCAGACCGTTGCCTGTGAGGATATCTGTGTCCTCTCACAATTGTCAGTTATTGTAAGTAAGAGGGGCCCTCTGAGCTTTCTCGAGGGCCGGGCCCTCGGGCGACTCGCTGTGACATCCACGAGTAGGCACATTTCCCCTGCAGAATCTTATAGGGTGGAAGTATTTCGTTGGCGAGGGATTTATTTGATTTACGGCAAGTTTGTTGCTGAAAGTTGTAATGAGGAATTTTAATTCGATTATTATAATGTCATTTTGGGTTCTAATTGTTTCTCTTTAAGTATGTACTCCGATTACGCCGTGATTTATGATCCGATTTACGTGATTCTTACGCTTTTTTTTTTTGGCTGTAAATATTTACTTTTTTAGGGTTGTTATGAGGTGATAATAATTGCATATTTTCAACGATTATTGACACTAAAAAGCGTGAAAAAAAAATTTTTTTAACAAAAAACAAAAACCGTCTTCAAAAACGGTGCACGAATTAGCTAAAAATAACCTTATTACATTTGAAGTCGGTGCCAATTCATGCGCCAATTCGGTGCCAGTTCATTGCCTAGTCTGACGTAGATTGGCACCTACTCCTAATGTAATGAATTATAAGGTTATTTTTGCTTTGTAGTGCACCTAGGTTTTTGAAGTCGGTTTTTGTTTTTCATAATCAAATAATTTTACCAACCAACTGGAATTTCTAGCATTCGTGGGCGCTGTTATGTCGTGAGCATCTAAATTTACTAAAAAAGGTTTATAATAATTTTCAAATACTCCCATAAATCTTCTACACTAAGAAACTACTATTTCACAAGTAATCAAGACGCCACGAGAGCGAGCGAAACTGACTTGATTTTATTTATAAAGGTGGATACTTTGTGGTAATACACAAAAAAAAACCGGCCAAGTGCGAGTCGGACTCGCGCACGAAGGGATCCGTACCATTATCTATAAAAACGGCGAAAAATTCACGTTTGTTGTATGGGAGCCCCCTTAAATATAAATTTGATTCTGTTTTTTAGTATTTGTTGTTATAGCGGCAACAAAAATATATCATCTGTGAAAATTTCAAGTCTTTAGCTATCACGGTTCATGAGATACAGCCAGGTGACAGACGGACGGACAGCGAAGTCATAGTAATAGGGTTCCCGTTTTACCCTTTGGGTACGGAACCCTAAAAACAATATCTGTGGTAAAAACCACGCGACCATGCTTCCATAAGACTTTGTTAAAAATGTGTTTTTTATACATGCATATAGAGTTCGTTTTGGTATTGTCAAAAAATTGGCGTCTGTGACTTTTTACGTTCATAGTCCCAGTTATTACGAGGGTAACAAGTACATATCACAGTCTATCTGTTACATTGTTCACATTCACTTCATCTCCCCTGTCACGTACGGCGTCATAATTGTGTCGAGTGTCTACGTGCCGAGATCTGTGGCCGAATTGCGTACAATAAAAACCTGGATGTCTGCGTACGTGGGTGACACCGCCGCAAGGAATCTGCGGAAAAATGTTACTATTCCGGAGACAAAAAGGCCGCGAAAAACCCTTCTAAGTTATTTCTGCTCATTATTTCAGTTCGGAGTAGTCAGGGCTTCGGTTTTTGCATAGACAGAAGAGTGTTTCAGAATTACGTATTTTATTTATTACGTAATTTTCAAAGTTAGAACATATTGTAGTAATTCGATTTTTCTGGACGTAGTGTTCATTTTTTGGTACCGAACTAAAATTATGCGTATTGCCTTCTTTCTTACTACCGTAATGTATGAGCAAGATGGCAATATTTTTAGTTCTGTCTTATACAGTTTAATTACATTCTTTACATCGACATCAATGATTCCATATACTAAATACTACTACCTACTACTACAGCCCTTTTTAACGTCCCACTGCTGGGCACGGGCCTCCCCTCAATGCGAGGGGGATTCAGGCCATATTCCACCACGCTGGCCCGGTGCTGGTTGGCAGACCGAACACATCTATCGAGAACTAGTCAAGCTCCCTCAGACGTGCAGGTTTCCTCACGATGTTTTCCTTCACGGTTTCTTAGCAAGTGATAATCTCGAATGAAAATGAGATTCGCACATTGAATCCAGAGGTGCGAGCCGGGGTTTGCACACTTTGATTTGCAAGACGTGCGTTCGACCACTCGGCTACCACTGCTCGCACTCGGCTACCACTGCTTTCCACTGCAGTCACCTAATGACTAATTCAACCCATTTTCAGTTGAATAAAAGTACAACGGGAATAGCTTGTAACAAAGATAATGTTCAGTAGCAAACTTGAGTTTCGCAGCCCCGCTAACATTTACAACAAGTTTAAACTGGCTTGAACTGGCGCAGACCGGTGCGAGCTGCAACTTTGCGGGGGAGACACTATTTACACGAATTTGCAGTCAGTGACCAGCTGCATACATACAGCTTTACTTGAAATTACATTATTTTGTTTCTCCTATGCATTTTGTGTTAGAAAGGGACAGATTGTATAATTGTATGAAGCATTGTTTACGAAATACTAAAACAGTGATCAGTACCAAGCATCAATCTATTACAACTAATTGCAAAAAAAGGACTAGGGTATCAGGAACCGCACGAAGTGCAATTGGTAACATACTTTTATGGGTGGCCTGTAGGAGCTCTGTATAATCATTACAGCATATTAAGAAGCCTTTATTTTTATTTAGCCACATTTTTGACAGCCGATGAATGATGCTGGTTCAATGACGCGTTAACTAAAATCTCATTTACGTATAAGTAACGTACCTACGGAACGTTCGCTTTACAAAATATTATGTCATATTTTTTACATACACTTAGGGGGCGTCCATAAATTACGTGAGGTGTTTTTTTAAATCTTCTGTCCCTCCCTGCCCCCCTGGTAAGATGACGTGAGATTTTATTCAACCCCCTCCCCCATCCCCCAATCTCACGTGAGATTTTTCAAAATGTGGGTTTTTATACGTAAACGCGTTGGATTGTTATTGTAAAAAGAAAAAAAATGCTTCGTTCTTTTATTTACGACTAGTTAAGACTAGTAATCAATATTGCTGAGAGTTTAATTATAAGTGTAATAAAAAATTTAACAATAGAATACTTAAATCGTAACTAAGGTGATTAAAAAAAGAATATCTACTCTAATTCAGTCCATGGAGAATCAAATCAATCAGAAAAAAAATTGCGTGATATTTGCCGAGACCCTCCCTCTCTCCAACGTAAGATTAGATGAGATTTGACTCGACCCCCTCCCCCCTTAAACATCTCACGTAATTTATGGACGCCCCCTAGCATAAGTTGGTAGTTCTGTGTCCGTCTAAAATTTGGCTAGGAGTTTTATACCTCCGAAGGAATTGCATTAGGAATTTCCCAAAACAAAACGACTAGGGGACGTGAAGTTTATTAGAAACGTCTCCAATGTGTGGGTTGGTGAACAATGTTTATATAATAATGTTATACACAAATAATTACGTAACAAAAGCCATACGACGTAGGGTGGATACACTGACGAACATTCGTTCATGCTTAACTAACCGAGCTTCCTCAATTTATGCACTCCTAGTATATAATTAACACCATTTATATCTGACAATCGTGTGAAATGGACTTGCTTGAATTGAAATTTCTTTGTTAAAGCCAAGTCTGTGAGTGCTTTGCATTTTGTAACTAAACAAATGATGCAGGAGGTTGTATTGGACAATATATTTTGTTGTACACCAACTGTGGCTAAGAATACTAAATCTGACTGCACAAAAATTAATGCTGTCTTGTTCTTACACTACGACCATGAGAAGGATGGTGATACGCTTAATTTAGCTTTGGCAGTGGCAGGCACAATTGTGCATTTTGAGCGCTTAAGTGCTTATTACACTTCACTGAATTTAGTCGTCTTAATTCACGACTGACTTAAGACGACTAAATTCAGTGAAGTGTAATAAGCACTTTACATACAACGAAACTGCAATCTGTTTTCTTTTATCTAATTATTGATACTACTGTATCGTGACTTATTCCCAGATCAAGTTGAGTGGACCTGCGAAAATTAACGTTGCTTAAAATAAATAATTTAAATCTAACGTTCCACAGAATTAAATTTAAACTGTCATTGTATTTTGACAGACATTCGTTCCTTTGACAGATTACAAGCAACATCCAATTTGCCGAACCCGAAATATTACCCTTAATTGTAAAACTTTTGACTTTTGATATTCGTTCGTTATTAATATTCGCAAATCAAAGTGGGACGATTCTGCAGGGGTCGCACAACTTCCAGCGCAATTTAATTGACTTCTACGGTTATACAGCTCTTTGCAAAAAAAATTCAGCAATTTATACCTATATTTTCACGGATGATTACACTTTGAAAGAAAATGTCGAACAATTTTGGGAGTTTAAAAGCTTTGAATATCAATCAGTCGAGATATGTACTCAATGTTTTTTATACTACTACTACTACATCCCTTTTAACGTCCCACTGCTGGGCACGGGCCTCTCCTCAATGCGAGGGGGATTCAGGCCATAGTCCACCACGCTGGCCCAGTGCGGGTTGGAAGACTTCACACATCTATCGAGAAATAGACAAGTTCCCTCAGACGTGCAGGTTTCCTCACGATGTTTTCCTTCACCGTTTCATAGCAAGTGATAACCTCGGATGAAAATGAGATTCGCACATAAATCCCAGAGGTGCGAGCCGGGGTTTGAACCTGCACACTTTGATTTGCAAGACGTGCGTTCGACCACTCGGCTACCACTGCCATGTTTTTATGTATAAAAAATGTATGTGATGAGGATAATACTAGGAGCACATGCAAAGAGCCATATAAACTTTGTAGAGAAATAGGAGCAAAGCAGTGCAAATCGCATTACTAGTACTAGGATACAATAAAAGGTAAAGTTTTATTATTTTCTGTAAGCGCCAAGGATAACACAATTGCGGGGCTTATTAATAACCAGTGGTGGGGTAACAATTATTAGTAACCAGTAGTCGTTTGTATACAGTTTCTTTGTTTAGATATGATTTTATATTTAATTATGAGCTTTAAAACTTATGAAACGCTTGTTGGAAACAAAGTCGATATAGTGAATTAATAATGTAGGTAAACATTTTACAGCAAGCGCTGCTTATGTGCTCCTGAATATTTATAATACCCTAGTATTGAAATAGCATGATTTATGAAACATCTAGGTGAATTGACTTACCCCATGCTCTTAGGCTGACTTCTAGCTACGTCGTAGTACCTACCCCTTCACACACACATACATCTAAGTGTGTAGACAACACACGCACGTCCACACACAGATGATGTAGCGACATCTATCTCGCCACATACTAACTAAATCCTGCATCGCGATATTAAAGTGATCCGAGCGATTGAACTACATACAAGAACCCGACAACAACCGTCGGGCAGTAGCCCACCAGACCACCAGACACAACACCCGTCTGGTCGGAGGATCCTCCCTTTACCGCCAAAAGATTTTTATATAAATTAAAATTTATTTAAATCTGGGGTTAGAAATCTTTATAAAGAACAAAAGTTGTCAAATCCAGACCAAAGATGTGTCCAACAAGTAGCCAAATGCCACATTTGGCCGCACTTGGTTCTCACAGTTGCCAAGTTTCATTCAAATAAAAAATCCGAGGCCTCGACCGCAGTGTGGCAGCTTCTTGTGGAACTGTGGTTGAATTGCGAATGTACGACTAGGAAAGCAGATATGAGGAAGAGGTCTTTAAACAATACCTCTTCTTTCTATCATTGTAATAGAAAAAAAATGATTGTAATGCTATTGAAAATAGATTTTAACATTCTATAAATTATATTATTAATTTATTGGTACATCCTTAGTAGGTCAAAAACCATTTAAAATAATTACCTTAGTATGATTAATGCGTTAATTTATACATGCATATGACTAGTTTTATTGTAACATAGCGGCCCGCCCCGGCTTCGCACGGGTGCACATTTTTAGGGTTCCGTATCCAAAGGGTAAAACGGGAACCCTATTACTGAGATTTCGCTGTCCGTCCGTCCGTCAGGTTATATCTCATGAACCGTGATAGTTTGAGAGTTGAAATTTTCACAGATGATGTATTACTGTTGCCGCTATAAGAACAGATTAAAAAAAAACAGAATAAAATAATTATTTAAGGGGGCTCCCATACAACAAACGTGATTTTTTTTGCCGTTTTTATAGATAATGGTACGGAACCCTTCGTGCGCGACTTGGCCGGTTTTTTTCAAACATTTTGTTATAAATCAATATAGCCTATGTAACTCAGCGATAATGTAGCTTTATATAACGGCAAAAATATTGTTTGAAATCGGTGAAGTATATTGTTTTCTTATATTTACGCGAATACTATACATTGAAATTAAACTATTTTACGGATTTTATCGCGTTTATTTACTATTTTATTTTCCCGACGTTTCGGCTGGTTTACAGCAACCATGGTCACGGGGGGACTGAGGTGTTAGACGTCCTGATGTCATAGTTAATAACTGGGTACCCTCATATTTAGTTGTTGTTTGCGGTCCGATCCACGCAGAAAGTGCTTACGGTGTCCTGAGGTCTTGCAATGGTACACTTGGTTTTGGATTTAATCATATTGATTACTGGATCCCAAGTTGGTGGTAGCACCCAGCCATCTTCCCTATTGAAATTAGGATGTTTTTTAATTTCAATGGCCTCACGTATCATCCTTGGTCGGAGTCGGTGTTCTTTAGCGAGGATATGCGGTTTATCAAATCTGATATAATGGCGGGTGCGGTCCTGTACATGTTCACAGATTGCAGACTTCGTGGAGCGTCGGTGTTTCACGTCAGCTATATGTTCTTTTACGCGGGTTTTAATTGATCTTTTAGTTTGTCCTATGTAAGAGAGCCCACATTCACAATCGAGTTTGTATACCCCTGCATCTTGTAGAGGAATGTGACACTTGACAGGTGGTAAAAACTGACTAATCTTCTTCGGTGGCTTGAAGTAAGTTTTGATTGAAGCCCGTTTCAAGATATAGCCAATCTTGTCTGTGACACCTCTTATGTATGGTAGTACAGCAGGTAGACGCTCAACTGTGGCTGGTTTCACTCGGTCACTGTGATGGCGGCGTGGGACCCGTAGGAAAAAGACCCATACCGATAGGTACTTAAACGGTGAATCTCACCACCATCCAACACAGTTAGCTACCGTGGGTAAATCTTTGTTTCAGAGAGCACAAGGGATCTGTGATGAGCAACACCTGGCTGCCGAGATCCACCATGTCAAGCAAGTATTGCATGACAACAAGCTTCGGGTCCCACGCCGCCATCACAGTGACCGAGTGAAACCAGCCACAGTTGAGCGTCTACCTGCTGTACTACCATACATAAGAGGTGTCACAGACAAGATTGGCTATATCTTGAAACGGGCTTCAATCAAAACTTACTTCAAGCCACCGAAGAAGATTAGTCAGTTTTTACCACCTGTCAAGTGTCACATTCCTCTACAAGATGCAGGGGTATACAAACTCGATTGTGAATGTGGGCTCTCTTACATAGGACAAACTAAAAGATCAATTAAAACCCGCGTAAAAGAACATATAGCTGACGTGAAACACCGACGCTCCACGAAGTCTGCAATCTGTGAACATGTACAGGACCGCACCCGCCATTATATCAGATTTGATAAACCGCATATCCTCGCTAAAGAACACCGACTCCGACCAAGGATGATACGTGAGGCCATTGAAATTAAAAAACATCCTAATTTCAATAGGGAAGATGGCTGGGTGCTACCACCCACTTGGGATCCAGTAATCAATATGATTAAATCCAAAACCAAGTGTACCATTGCAAGACCTCAGGACACCGTAAGCACTTTCTGCGTGGATCGGACCGCAAACAACAACTAAATATGAGGGTACCCAGTTATTAACTATGACATCAGGACGTCTAACACCTCAGTCCCCCCGTGACCATGGTTGCTGTAAAGCAGCCGAAACGTCGGGAAAATAAAATAGTAAATAAACGCGATAAAATCCGTAAAATAGTTTAATTTCAATCGGTGAAGTAGTTTTTAAGTTTATTCGTTACATACAGAAATACAAATCTTTCCTCTTTATATATATTTATATATTAGTATAGATATATTATGTTTAATTAGATTGTAACATTATCATATGCCTCTACAGAGTTTTGGAGACCTCTGAAATCCCAATTTTAAGGTTACACAACCCACGTAAAAACTTTTTTATTTATTCAACTTTCTTAATCATTATAAAGTTGGTGAATATGAAACCTCTCGCGCCGGAGGGGGTGAAGCCCGACTACTGGGTACGTTATTAAGTCACTTAATTAAAACTGAACCCAGCGGGCACAGCATGACCGCGTAGACATAAAGTTATATCTCCTCCATTTGTCACACTTATCGAGCAAATAACGACGAGCCTTCTTTTTTACGTAACGAATGATATGATGACATTTTAATCGAATAAGATGAGGAATGGCAGAACCTGCGATTAGCGTGTTTTTTTTTTTTTTTTGACGGGGAGGAAATCTTCACAATGATTCCCAGTCTTCTGTGTGGGAGAAGACTGGGATATGTGGGATTCTTACCCACTAAAACCTCCCCGGTGGCCGTCTTCGACACGTTAGAGGGACTCCGGGATCTCCTATCGGAACGCACCGGTGTCCCTCTGTGCCTCGCTCCCGAGCTTTAATGCCCAGGAGCTCGTCTCGGGGGGAGCAGATGTTTGCTCCCCCCTGCACCCTCGCAGTGCATACGGTAGCGAGAGCCACCCCTCGCCGCCGTCCTCCTCAGGGTCGTCGTCTACTTAAGAGCGTCCGGGGTCCACACCCCAGACGCTCACGACCCCAAGGAGCGTGTATATATGCCAATGTTAAGTAACTCATAGCAAGATAAAAATCAATGTTTACCTACACATTTATATGGTGGCAGTGGTAGCCGAGTGGTCGAACGCACGCTTTGCAATCAAAGTGCGCAGGTTCAAACCCCGGCTCGCACCTCTGGGTTTCATTTGCGAATCTTATTTTTATCCGAGATTATCACTTACTAAGAAACGGTGAAGGAAAACATCGTGAGTAAACCTGCACGTCTATATAAAGGCGTGTGAAGTTCATCAACCCGCACTGGGCCAGCGTGGTGGACTATGGCCCAAAAAAATCTCCCTCGTATTGAGGGATATTGTGCCCGGGATAATGGCAATAGGCCCGCCCCCTATTACATTGGGACCAAAATACATCGGCGAAGTGTGGGCGCACTGCACCTCTGTTTACACCTTCGGGGAATACAGGCGTCATGATGTATTATATATTTATATATCGAGGGGTGAAAGGCTATATGACTTAAGCGACACTTTGGGTGATATTGACTTGTATACATATTTGGAATCAGTTTTTTTTTCTGGGTCGAATGACCTTGGCTCTCCTGTGAAGTTAAGAAAATGTCGCTTAAATTTAAAAAAATAATCCCTATTTCCCTTGATTTTCGTAACTTGAGGACGGGTTCATCGCTTTTTTAGGGTTCCGTACCCAGAGGGCCTTAAGGGCGGGGGTACCTAGCATTATTCCCGTTATACATAACGTATTGCAAAAAAAGTACTGGGGTATCAGGAACCGCATGAAGTTCGATTGGTGAACTTATCAAGAAGAAATTTGTAGCAAGAGTTTTGATATGCATAGACAAAAGGGATTAAATTAAAGTACTTGAGCCATACCTACTCGGAAGTTAGCTTAAACTATGTAAGCCTTGTATAAGGTCGGTCACGAAGCTCATTTGACATTTGTAGTAAATATTACGAGACATGTTATCTTTCTCACAATACGTACGGCTGTAGGTGGCAGTCCCATAATTGGTTTTCGGGCACATTTTATTTTTATACCCTCGGGATGCTGCGGAAACGTGCTGTAACTAAGATGGTATTGATGATACATCCGCCATTTTCTTTTCATTGTTAATAAATATAAATACATCATCACGCCTGTATTCCCCGAAGGGGTAGGCAGAGGTGTACTATAGTGCGCCCACTCTTCGCCGATGTATTTTGGTCCCAATATAATAGGGGGCGAGCCTATTGCCATTATACCGGGCACATTCCTCCTCAATACGAGGGAGATTTGGGCCATAGTCCACCACCCTGGCCCAGTGCGGGTTGGTGAACTTCACACGCCTTTCTATAGACGTGCAGGTTTCCTCACGATGTTTTCCTTCACCGTTCAGCAAGTGGTAATCATTGTTGAAAATGACATTCGCACATGAACATTATCTCAGAGGTGCGGGCCTGGGATTTGAACTTGCACCCCTTACGTTCAAGGCGGGCGTTCTTGCCCGCGAGGATACCACTGCTTAATCTCCTTAATTTACATCATTCTAATATATTTCTTATAATAAATTAAAATATGAGAAATTTTGTAAAAAAATGAGTGTTTATTTTACTTACGGCCCATTTATTTAATAACAAAACTTTTTAATGAAATAATGTCAAATTACTATAAGTAACGAATAAAGTTACTTGCCATCCAAATCATATTCATAACCCATTTTTCGAGTTCCGTACCCAAAGGGTAAAACGGGAACCCTATTACTGAGACTTCGCTGTCCGTCCGTTCGTCCGTCCGTCCGTCCGTCCGTCTGTCACCAGACTGTATCTCATGAACCGTGATAGTTAGACAGTTGAAATTTTCACAGTTTATGTATTTCTGTTGCCGCTTTAACAACAAATACTAGAAAACAGAATAAAATTAACATTTAAGGGGGGAGCCCCCTTATACAACATACATGATTATTTTGCTCGTTTTTATAGATAATGGTACGGAACCCTTCATGCGCGAGTCCGACTCGCACTTGGCCGGTTTTTATTATAATGTGTTCTTGATATTAATTACTTGACACTGGCTGAAATACCCGGTAATCGCAGGTGGAGCCATTCCTCATCTTATTCCATTAAATTACATCAATTTGTAATAAAAGACAAAGAAGACAGTTACTTGGTTATGTTTCTTGGTAGCCTGTCAAATAATACGTTTATTCCTTAGGGAATCAAGTTATTCACCCAACGGAACGTTTGTTATTTGTTTAATTAAAACTGTTTGCATAGGACGATTTAAGAGTCGGACATAAACAAATTAAATTATTTTGTTTATCAATACAATGTGTAACAGCAATATTTCCTGTACGGTTGCTTGCCAAACCAATAAATATTTCACGTGCTTATTTCCAACTCAAATAAAACAACAAAGTTGTCCCGTCAACGAGCCCCGGCAATATTTTAAACACGCGGCAATAAACGAAGAACAACAATAAATACGGCGATAAAACTTCTCAAGTCGGGGCACCTCGGGCCACGGGGCAGGGACGACTTGGAAATATTTCGACTTGCAACTCGGCCGACTTTGACTTACTTAAGTCTGTCTCTTTATGAAGGTCTACTCTTGCGTATAGGTAATTAAAGCGCACTCAAGCGTATATAGGCGAATAGAATTAAAAGAGTGATAATGCCTGATTATTTATGCTCGCCTAGTCTTTAAAAAAAGTACACTTGCAATATATACGGCCTGAGGGATGGAGCTATAGCTCTTTCTCTATAAATTGCTATATAGTATAAAGTTCTCTATATATACATATATATATATAGTTTTTTTTTTCTCTATATATTATAAACTTACAAAGAGTAAACTTTCAAAATAAGTCAAGTTTTTCTCACGAAATTCGCATCACAACATTATTCGAAGTTTTTCATTGAGCGCTCAAGACATTTCTCGGCAGAGTCTAGCCAATATGGTCCTGATCCCCTAATCCCTGGAGCCGGGGATCGCGGGCTGACACGTCACGCGCTGCCACACCGCCGCCGCTCAAATAGCGTGATTATACTTTATGGGATAAACAAACTGATATACGGGATCGAATATTGTGATATTTTCTTTATTGGTTAAGTTAGGATCGACGTTAAGTGAAAGGTGTCGCCTTTGTTGTAGACAAACTAAGATTTAACTATATGTGACAGTAAAATTTTTTCGACTCGCTCTGATTAGGAACTTACGTATTTCAGCGTCTAAAGTATTTTAGAACTATGTCAATACGGTCGTATTTCGTTAAATAAAACGAGTGAAAAATTAATAATTTAAAAACGACTTCGGGGTAAATTCCTTCACATAAAACAAACACAACGAGTCTAGCGAAGCTTTAACGAAGAAATAAATTTTATAAAATTTTCAAACACAAAAAAAGGAGGTTGTGTATTTAAAAACTGAAAAATGTAACAAAACAGTATAATGTAGGCAGAGAGGCGTGCGAACGACAAAACATCCGCTCATCATAATAGAGTAATGGAAGGGTAACGCGGGGGAAAGTGGAACACGACCGTACTTCCGTTACCGACCGCGTATTTGACACAAAAATAACGTTTCATAACATTTCAAATGATTTTATTAAATTATGGACTTTATCCATGTGGTGGAAAGTCGACCAATGTTCATTTCTTAGAGAATGTGAGCACAATTATGTTTTATAGCGATAAAAGTTCGAACTCAATATTTCAAATTGTTATCAACCGCTTTCAGATATCCAAACATCACTGATTTATAACCTCATTTCAGTATTGTAATCTCGGGGCCACATAACTTATAGGAGACTAAATGAACAGAAAATAAATTCAAGGGGCTGGGCAACCGGAAAAATCCATTATTTCACACTTATCTCAATTGATAACGTGGCATTAAATCTGTTTGATTGAGATCTTAGGACATAATTTTTCTTTTTGACAACTGTTAGCTTTTGTGAAGTAAATACAGTTTTGGAACTGCCGGTAAATTTTATTGTAAGTGCTAGTTGAAAGGGGAGAACGGGGAAATGACGATGCGGTCTTTTGATTGGTCCGCGTTGTTTTTGAAAAGGGTGTGTTGGCTGTTTGCAATGTATTTTTTTCATTGCTTGACTTTTAAAAAGGTAGTATTAAAACGTGCTGACTACGATACTTCGTTTTACTTGTAGTTACCTAGTTAACTTCGTAATTATAATTGTCATTTTCAATCATGATTACCACATGATGAACGGTGAAGGCAACCATCGTGAGGAAACCTACACTTGAAGTTCACCAGTATTTTTAGAGCTATCAAACTTACCGACTTAGGTTAGTGCCATTGGTACACATATTATTGTTATTATAATTTATCAATGTTGTATCTAATTCATTTGCCCTATAAGGAGTATTTCAAAACCGACATACTAACATAAAAAAAAACCTATTGTAGGTGGGAAAAATGCAGGAAAAACTGTAAGTGGGGGGACGCAGATGTGAAGCGACATCGTTACTCCTTTCTCTTTTGCACTTACTACAGTGTATCACGAGTGAGTGAGAGCACAACTTTTTGTATTAAAAAGTGGTTGTTAATTGCAGTTGGCCGGGTATTCTTTTTTCCACGGTGTCTGGAGCTTACAGAGTGTGTACTTAAAGAATATTGTGTTACTAGGTTTTTATTTCAGTCGTTACTTTGAAAAACTATTTTGTAAATTTTGAAATTTCATATATTTTACAGTTCGTGTCCTCCTTGTTTAGGATCATAACAATTAGTAACGAAAGGCAATAATTACGATAATTTCGGATTAACGTGGGAATGTCATTTTTAGGGTTCCGTACCCAAAGGGTAAAACGGGAACCCATTTACTGAGATTTCGCTGTCCGTCCGTCCATCCATCCCTCCGTCCGTCTATCACCAGGCTGTATCTCATGAACCGTGATAGTTAGAGAGTTGAAATTTTCACAGATGATGTATTTCTGTTGCCGTTATAACAACAAATACTAAAAAACAGAATAAAATAATTATTTAAGGGGGCTCCCATACAACAAACGTGATTTTTTTGCCATTTTTATAGATAATGGTACGAAACCCTTCGTGCGTGAGTCCGACTCGCACTTGGCCGGTTTTTAGTTTTTAATAATGATTACCACTGTCCCCGGAATAATTGCAATAGTCTCGAATCCATTGGGAACATATTGGGGACAAAAATACATCCGCTGAGTGTGGGTGCACTGCAGTGCACTTCTTCAGGGAATACAGGCGTGATGATATATTTTTTATTTTTGGAAAACGATGTTATTTTTCAGTGTAAATAAATAGTATTATTTTCAAGCAAGACGCGCATCGCTGTATATACTAAAATAATAGCACTAATGGTGTGGTTTTATGTCGTACGGTGGACGCTGTAGCAAAATGAGTGTTCATTATAAAATATGTCCACTCGTGCTGTGAAAGCATTGAGCCCTGCGCAAATAGGCACGTCAAACCACACGCGACCAATGTTTACCAATACCAAAACGCACTATATAATCTCATAGAAAAAGCACATTTTTCAAGTGAAATGAAATGTCATTGATGACTTGAGCGAGCTTAGTTCCGTAGTCGCGTTGCATTTAACTACAGAAGTGCAAGCTTTTTGTGTAGTAATACTACTATTAAGGCCCTTTTAACGTTTCACTGTTGGGCACGGGCCTCTCCTCAATGCGAGGCAGATTCCACCACGCTGTACTGATTGGCAGACATTACACATCTATTGAGAACTAGTCAAGTTGCCTGAGACGTGCAGGTTTCTTCACGATATATTCCTTTACGGTTGTAGTAATTGTTCCGTGTCATCACTAACAGAGTAGTGATCTATGGTTTGACCATGGTATATAGATTATCTGTGTCAGCTACCTGTAGAGAAATGTAAGCTGAATAAATAAGTCTGGAGTAATTGTGCGTTTAATTGTATAAATAGATACTTATAACACAGAGGACATTTTTAAGGCTAATTAATTAATTCGCCCCAGTATGTCTAGGCTACAGTGCGTTCGTTGACAGCCTTTATTTATAGAGATACATGATTTTTTTAAATGGATATGTCTGTAATATTTATGTATTAAACAATTTTACAGTCTTGTTATGTTCCGACCGTTGTACAATAACGTTGCTAGTTATCTTTGTCATTTATTTTAAAGTGATTAATTTAGTTAACTATACGAATGAATAAATTTAAAGTGTCTGTTTATAATATCAATATAACACCTGTTTACCAAATGCATATGAAAGTTTATACGATATCTACAACGATAATGCGACCTAACCTAACGTAAACCCAGTTTTTTTCGGATAATCTCCCAAACAACTGAACCCATTAGGACGGGTCTTTCACTGACAGATAGCTTATGTTACATGGAGTAACTTAGGCTACTTTTATTATTTAAGAAAGTGAATTAGGGTTCCGCTGGAAATACATAATTCTATTATAAATACATATTCTATTTTTCCGGGTAATCTCCCTAGATTCCACGCGTTCGAAGTCGCGAAATATAAATGAATGTTTGTATCATATGCGTTCCTTAACCATAGTTTAGATAGTAATAATATTTTGGTTGGGTATTTGAAGATGCCTACTTGCCCCAAAAATATATATAAACTGTTTAAATAATGTTTAATACGTTATATTTTTGTAGCTTTTTTTGACAGAAAATCCGATGTATTGAATGAAAACATTCATTATTCGTATCAAACCTATAAAATACGGGCGTATAACAAACGATGTACATACAAGATAAACCCAAAACGTTATTTTGTATGCAAATTTGTTAAAAGTTACATTTCATTTTTCAACATTTTACCGATGCGTTCGTATTGTGTCAAACATGATGACGGATCGCCGCGCGAGGACGATTTCGGATACGCGCGACCCCTATCCGCAGTAAAATATGAATGTTTGCAGGGTAACAAAAGGGAAAATATTCGGCACCAAAAATAACATTTGGGACCAACAAATGTATTATGTAATTTGGATGTAGTTATTTCAAGTTTTGTACGATAATTTTAACGCTGCGTAATGTACCATACATTTTCAAAATACATCTTACCTAGGTGAAAAGTTGAATTAAAAAATAGATTTTTATTATTAAAATTTCTCTCAACATTTTTATGCAATGGTGGTATTGCCGTCCTTCTGACATCCGTAATGTAAGAGCGAGACCGCAATATTTATTTTTAGGACTGTCGAAAATTGTTTAGTTATATTTTTTGTATAACATAATCGACATCCCTATCAGTTTAAATATTTTGTAAGACAAATTTTCAATAGTTTATTCAGATTATACGAGATCATCTCTTGGCTTCCGCTGCGATCCTGGTAGCTGGGGGTGCCACCACTAAGTTATTATGACGATTGGATGGCATTTAGGCATTTAGTAAAATGATTAGGGGGCAATTTTGGCATGTTCGACATTATCTCTAATTCGTCATGCCGATAAAAATGCCAAATTGGTCGTATTATTTCGTTTTGTTACAACAAATGTCAAATTAGAGATATTGTCCATCAAGCGAGAGTTGCTCCTTAGGTCCCTTGCACAATCATTGATAGTCGATGGAACCATACAAGTTTCTTATGGCTACCATTGTTCATGTATTTTTCATTCGCCGTTTTCACGTCATTACGTGTAGGTACGCTAAGCTTTTCCCCGCTTTTTATTATTCCTCTACACACGTAGTAAAGCGTGTTGATTATGAGGGATGGGTGCTACTTTTTTATCTCCTCACATATTCTCGTTTCCTGGTAGCCGGGGGCTAGGTCCTTTGTGGAATTCCCTTGTCATCTTCCATTGTTGTTTACCGACTACGTTTAACTAAACTGCCTTTTTCAGAAATATAACGAAAAAGCTTACACAAAACTACTTAAATACGATTATAATTGTTTAATCGTTTCAGTATTTGTTTTTGTATTCTTCGTTCAAGCAAGTAGTAGATTTTTGTATATATATTTTTTCACGATTTCTGTCCTTTACAATAATAAAACAATACTCGAGCAAGATGCAATAAATAGAAATAAAAAGCTTTGCTTATTTATTCGCTTTGTGCCTGTTTATTTGCGCGTTGATTATGAGTAATGGTTTGCAGTTTGTTTTTTTTTATCTCTTCGTCAACTCTTGTCCCCTGGTCCTGGTGGCCGCGAGCGAGCCCTTTGAGGGGATTATTACGCGCTGCTTTCGTATAAATATATATTTTTTACTATGAAAATACAAACACATACTTTACAGCGATGTTCATTTCTGTCTCCGACATTTTTGGAGAGCACGATATTATAAAGATTATAGAATATAACAAACTTAACGTGACTCTACCGTTACTCAGCTATCTACCTAGCCTTTATGCATACTTTTATATTTAGTATGTACCTATTAATACGTGGGCTAAGTATACTTACAAAATATTTCAAAAATTAAACATATGGCCAATAGCTTCGAGGATTCTTCGCCTCGTTAATTTTACACGTATCATTAAACGCTTGCGATGCCTTCTCATTTGTAATTTTGGTTAGAAACACTGATTCTGCCACGCGCGTCACGTATCCAAGGCATGTGCATAACCATACAGTTACAATTAACTCTCACTTTGAACTCGCTGAACAATAAGCAGAACGTCCGAAGCTCTTTGTGACTCATGTTACCCTAGAACAATTTTGCAAAAAATATATCACAGACCTTTAGGTAATTAGAGAGGAACCCCTTTGTCTCTCTCTGTCAGGCATCAGATGATATCGTGTTCACTGTTCAGGTTGTAGGTAGACAATTTAATGCTGATATATCGTGGCGCGGTAAGTTTATAAATAGTTTCAATTTGGACGCATGTTATTAGTAATATAACCTCAATTATATTTTTGCGACTAATGCGAGTAATATCTAGGTAATTATAAAAAAAATATAAAAACATAATTGTGAAATTTAATACACATCCTTATAATTAAAATGAATGCATTGACATAATAATTAAATAATTAAAAAGCAGTGGTAGCCTCGCGGGCAAGAACGCCCGCCTTGAACGTAAGGGGTGCAAGTACAAATCCCAGGCCCGCACCTCTGAGATACTTTTCATGTGCGAATGTCATTTTCAACAATGATTACCACTTGCTGAACGGTGAAGGAAAACATCGTGAGGAAACCTGCACGTCTATAGAAAGGCGTGTGAAGTTGGGTACTGGGCCAGGGTGGTGGACTATGGCCCAAATCTCCCTCGTATTGAGGGGGAATGTGCCCGGTATAACGGCTCGCCCCCTATTACATTGGGACAAAAAACATCGGCGAAGTGTGGGCGCACTAGAGTGCACCTCTGCCTACCCCTTCGGGGAATACAGGCGCGATGATGTATTTATGATGATGATGATGAATTAATTATCATTCCTTGACATCACTCTTGCGGGTTACGCGCTTAAGGAGACGAGGCGATATTTTTCGGGGGAAAAAGACGTGCCCAGGATAAGTCGGCCGGTGTAAGCTACCGGGCGATGACGTCACGGGATTCGGTGTAATCCCGGGAAAATCCCACGCCACCGCCCGCCACTAGTGCTGAATTTGAACGAGGCGAAGACATTGTGCGATGTGGGCAGTAAGTCAAGTGATTCTGCTTTATTTTTCAACTAATTAATTCTAAAAGATATAAATGTGCCTGAGTTAAAGTAAACGTGAGCTTTATCAAGTTGAATATATAAAGGCGTAGTTAAGTTTAGTTTGGTAGATTTTGAAAAGTAGGTACTTAACCACAATTTCCAAGGTTAAAAGTGTAGATAATTTTGTATAGAATACCTCGTATAAAAATGAGCGTGTTTCGTTTTTGAAATTGGAGTTATAGTACCTACAACTTTAAGGTATATAAAAAAATACAGCAGTAGTCTTTATTTATTCGATCCGTGTGATCGCCGGATATCTTTATCTCGACAGCTATGTCTTACTTCACCTACTTTATGTTACGAACTGTGGTCCACTAGTTCGATCTGTAATTTATTTCCGTGCGTGGAACCGGTATCGAATACGTAATCGGGAATACCGTTCGGCCGTTCCTGATTAACCAGTGACGCGTCCATATCGAGTCTTGGTGTTACATGCTACATTGTCGCCTTCAACCATACAGTTACAATTAACTCCCACTTTGAATGCGCTGGACAAAACGCTGAACGCCCAAAGCTCTTTGTGATTCATGTTACCTTAGTACAATTTTGCAAAAAAATTATCACAGGCCTATAATTAGAGAGGAACCTCTTTGTCCCTCTCTGTCAGGCATCAGATGATATCGTGTTCACTATCCAGGGAATTAAAATCGACATATCGTGACATTTGTCGCGTCGAATCATGACATCATCAAAGACAGGAGTGACAGTGAAAAGAATGTCACTATGAGCAGGATAAGCCACGACAAATATCACGATTATCGATTTTTGGAGTTGACTCAGAAGTGAAGTCGATATAATATACGTATTATTCATATGCATAGCTAGCATGCATCGGGCTCCAACAAGGTGCGAATTACCATTAGCGCCGGTTAATTGGTGAAACTAATAATTGGCTATACAACCATCGTTAAAGTTTCGTTCGGGGCTTTGAATATCAAAATGATTTTAACCTCTGGCAACAAAATTAAAATATTGCAATTGAAAAAAATGCTATGTAGTTATTTTCAAAATTAGAATTCCGGGACCACGAAGCCAGTTGTCAGAACTTATGAGTCAAAAATGTAGGTGAGTAGTCGTAAGTCATGATGACTAATTATGGACATTGTAAATCAGCAGTCATCAAAATGATAAAAATATTACACCTATGTCACACGTATGTGTAAGGACTAAGGTCTCTGCCCTCTACACCGTTCTATACTAAGGTTATGTTCGTTGGTAAGTGACTCTGTGCCACGTGTCGTTCATAACGGGAACTTTGTATTCATTTCGCGAAGGCGTCAGCAAAGTCATAAATTCAGATTAAGCGCAAGTTGGCTACGCTGTTTCATTATTGTTGTCATATTTGACTCTATCTGAGTGGCAAAAGTTATGAATCTTTGGTAGAAAAATAACTAATACCGTGCGTATTTTACTCTATGGTCTTAGAAACAAAAGAAATACTTTTTTTGTTTGCACTCAAAAAAAATCTTCAGCCGAGCGTCAGAACGCAAGGCTTCTAAAAGCTTAGACCAATTTGTAAAATGATATCCTAGATTTTCCTGTATTTTTTTTTTTGTAATAATTTTATTTATTTAACGAAACTATTTTCAATAATGTACCATTTAAAATTCAAAATAAATACTATATACTAATACTATTTAGTATTAACTATAAATTTTTACTCAAATATCTAAATAGATGCGATGGTAGCAAGAACGCTGGCTGCATTTACTGTAAAATAAATAATAATTTCATCTAAAAAATGATTATCATTTGTATTGAATACGTCTGAGTTACCAGGAGTTCATGACCCAGCCGGCAGTTTACCTTTACAGCAGTGTGGGTACACGACTTACGAGGAACTAACTTCCATTAACTCTGATTCCAGTGAATTTTGATTACACGCTGTTGAAGACAAGGCTATTACGTCTTTCGTAAAAAAAGTTATTGTTTATGTTATTTTAATAAGTAAGTAGTATTAATTTTAAAAAAAACATAAATATAGGCATAGGGCGGGTATCATCCCCCTTCCCATTGGGGGAAGGCTTGTGGATAATATACAATGCATAGAGTAACAAAGCAACATACGATACGAGGAGGTAGCATTGCAATAGTGAATAGGTATCAGATTATATTACCAGGGCAGCAGTTGGTCTCGAAGTTAACACAAAGATAGTTCTCCGGTGTCGGTCATAAACACCGCTAGATCATTGACACTTGCGACACTGCTCTCGGAAACTACCGCAGCGTGGGGTGGCTGTAAAACTCTATCTGTAAAACTCTTGATAGATTTTCAAGTTATTAAATATACTGTCGGAATGTTAGCTAGATGAAATTGGAACATGGTTTCCAAGAAGGTTTCCATTTACTTTGTTCCTTGAAATAAAATGTTCTCTTGTGTTTCATTAACCGGAAATTTGAACATTATTAGAAAATTCTATTACGCAACTATTGATTTAGGAATAGAACTTATAGTTTTGAAAAAAATATTGTAAAAGTTTAACCTAATGACGAAAAATTGGATAACTTATAAAATGTAATAAAAACTGTACGAAATATAACAGACAGCCTTTAAAAATATCGAACGATTTAGGAAAAAAAAACAGTAAATTTTTCTTTAAAAATATCGAAAGTTTTAAGAAAAAAATAAACATTCAATTTTATTTTAGGTATTTAGAGAAGAAAGGGTAAAGACCCCAATTCCCGTCCTAACGCGAGTCTCAATGGGCAACTCGTACTGGTCGGTACGTATTGGTCGAAAGTTTTAATTAGTACAAGATCCAGTTGCACCGCGGCTTATGGGCGGTATGTATCTTAAGCAAGGGATTACGTAAGTCCCTGTACACCTAAGTACTTAGTATCGGGATTATTTAATTAAAATTACTGAAATTCAATTGAATGTATTTCAAAGAGCTTATGAAGTTTAGAAAGAGATAGGTTTATTTTGAGATTGTCTCATGTTTTACTATTTATATGTATTTCACGTCTTTACCTTAATATAAAGGTTTAATAGAAGTGGAGACAGGTTGCCAGCATTACTTATAATCCAAAAATGCCGGTAAAAGTAAAGGGCCGAATCTACAAATCGGTTTTATGACCGGTGATTATGTACGGCTCGGAATGCTGGGCGGCTAAAGTGCGTGAAGAGAAACGTCTCCACTCTGCCGAGATGCGAATGTTGAGATGGACGTGTGGAGTGACCCGAATGGATAAGGTGAGGAATGTGTATATCAGAGGTTGAAAAGTAGCGTCCATTACAGAAAAGTAAGAGTTAAGAGATCAGAATGGTTTGGACATGTGATAAGAAGAGATGAGAATCATGTGACTAAGAGTGATGAGTATAAATGTGGACAGATACAGAGCGAGAGGAAGACCCACGAAAAGATGGATGGACTGTTTAAAGGGCGATATGAATGAGATCGGAGTGGATGTCGGTATGACGGAAAAGCGAGATGAATGAAAGAATATGACATACTGCGCTGACCACAAATATAATGGAACAAGGTAAGGTTTTACATGTACCAACGTACATATTCTCACGTCTGTATCTCACGGGGGTGGGCAGAGACTACCGTTTGCCACATGTAACGATCCTGACATACCTATTTTGCTTCATCCACATACATACATATTTTCATGCACTTCTTGTTTGTACCTACTTATGTCAATAATTAGATAATTGTGGCGCTATTTATTTAACGAAAAACAATATTATTTTGTGTTCTTTAAAAAGCTTTTTCAAGTTTTTTTGAAACCCAAACTAATAATTAGATACGCAAACTTTAAAAATACGTAAGAGAAAAAGCATTCCCATTAAGAAACTTCGAAATTACTCTCAAACCTAGACCACGAGCCTAAAACTTTAAGGACTTCGAACATAAAAATTCTTTAATAAAATAAATCACGCGTAAAGGGCTTCAATTAGGGACATTTGCCCCTTTTTATTGCTTCGACGTTTTAAGAATAAGCCTATTTGCAAGGTCTGTTGAGAAAAGGATCTCGAAGAAAATCTAGCATTTGAATCTCCGATGTCAAAAGATCGTTTTGTACCTATATTTTAAGGTTAGGATGTTGCTGTGAATGCACTCGAATTTCAAATACATTCCTTGAATTTATGTATCCTTAGTATCTAAATGGAAAAGTACTTAGTTTTACATAATACATAAGAATGTGCTATTTATTTATGATTATGAGTATATTCACACGATAACGCCGGCTGCCCATAAATTTAAAATTGGTTTAGTGGCAGAATATCATTTAACTATATGTTCAATTCTAACAAATAGACGCTTCTATATGCGCGTGACCAAATTTATTGCGAATACCAAAACGAACTGTATTAACGAACATTTTCCAACGAAATACCATCAAAGACGCGCGCGAATTTAGCCGTATAACCCCGTGACTACTGCCACGGGCATTAAAACTGTATCTATATAAGCATAGAGTACATTTTTAAAAGGGCAAGTAGATTCGCATTTCGTAGCCATTCGTATTTACGTTTCACTTCACTGGAGGCAATTTCCTTTTGTTTTTTTCTCGACATAATCCCTCCTGACGCGGAGGCATTAGGCCGGCGTGACTTCAACAACCGCTTTCATGGTGTAGGATTGAAGGCTTCAGTTAAAAACCCGTTTCAAATCATGAAATCCAGCGGATACACTATAAAAACTCTTACTAAGAAAAAAAACTGAGCCGTTGCGGGACGCCTGGCAGATGTGAAACATAAAACATAAACGTCGTAGAGGCGATGGAGCGAGTGAGCGGAGTCAGCCGGTGGGCGGAGTCTAGACGGCGGAAAGAACCGAGGAGCCACGAAGCTGCTCGAAGTTTTGGGATCACGGCATCGCGGCATCAACAGTCGCTGTCGTGCGCCAAGCGCGCCATTAGATGTTACACATCAAAAAAATTGCAACCCTAAAGTTTAATTGGCCATAATGATTAACATTTGCAGAATGGTGAAGAAACCTGCACGTCTTTAGATGAGCTTTACACGTTTTTCTACAGAAAGGCGTGTATAGTTGGCCAACCCGCACTGGGCTAGCGTGGTGGGCTATGGCCCAAATCTCTCTGACCTCAAATGACAATAGGCTGGCCTCTATTACACTCAATACTTCAGCGCAGTGTCAGGGACCACAGTGCACCTCTGTCTACTCCTTTTGGGAATACAACTGTGATGTTATATTATTATATATCATCATACATCATCACGCCTGTATTCCCCGAAGGGGTAGGCAGAGGTGCACTGTAGTGCGCCCACACTTCGCCGATGTATTTTGGTCCCAATGTAATAGGGGGCGAGCCTATTGCCATTATACCGGGCACATTCCCCTTCAATACGAGGGAGATTTGGGCCATAGTCCATCACGCTGGCCCAGTGCGGGTTGGTGAACTTCACACGCCTTTCTATTGACGTGCAGGTTTCCTCACGATGTTTTCCTTCACCGTTCAGCAAGTGGTAATCATTGTTGAAAATGACATTCGCACATGAAAATTATCTCAGAGGTGCGGCCTGGGATTTGAACTTGCACCCCTTACGTTCAAGGCGGGCGTTCTTGCCTGCGAGGCTACCACTGCTTCTTTATATTATTAAATAAAAATAAAAACTTATAATAGACACAGTGCCGTATTTTTCCAAGGTATTCCAGCTTAGGCGTTTCTCCGCTATCTTTAGTCCCTTGTACAGCAAACATCTCATCTTGAACAGTTTAATAGCGGGAAGCTCCGGATGTCGATCGTTCGTTTCTTTTTACGATACGGTTGTCTCTGCCGGACGAGAGACGCCTGGAGCTGAACATTATACTTGTTATATTCCATAGAGTAACTTACCTACCGTAAGTTACTCTTGAATTTATTGGATATTTTCTGTGTTGAGGTATTTTTTAACCGACTTCCAAAAGGAGGTGGTTCTCAATTCGATTGGTATTTTTTTTAATAATAATTTTACACATTATTATAATATATCATCACGCCTGTAGTCCCCGAAGGGGTAGGCAGAGAAGCAATGCCGTGCGCAAACAGGTCGCCGATGTATCGTAGTCCCAATATTATAGAGTGCGAGCCGATTGCCATTGCACCGGGCACATTCCCCCTCAATAAGAGGGAAATTTGGACTATAGTCCACCACGCTGGTCTAGTGCAGGTTGGTGAACTTCACACCTTCAGGAAACCTGCAAGTCTATAGACTTCGTGAATGGTAATGATTATTGAAAATGACACATCATTAAATTCATGTATACATAGTTTTTGCCTCGTAGTTTGTATAGCAAGAATCCTGAGGAGGAGATGTTTGTTTGATGTTTGATGCAGATAGGAGTAGCCTACGATTATTATATAGTATCATTGCTAAACCAATGAATGTATCATGTATGTATCGTGCCTGTCAAGTAGGTCAAACAAATTATTGAGTCCATGCAGGAGTAGGAGTTGGGAGTAAAAGTATTTTATAATTTAACCCTCTATATTCACCTACATACAGATGGATACATTTGGTGTAATTTTCCATCGGGGGTGTAACTCAGTGGTAGAGTGTCTGCTTCGCATGCTGAAAGTCCTGGGTTCAAATCCCAGCACCTCCAAAACGTTTTTTTTACCATTTTTTTTATAATCGTTACGTACTTTTTTCCTAGTTTTATTCCTGTCAAAACTGTCATAATTATGATGTCTGAAAACTACCAGGAAAACATAGGTTTGTTGGCGTCAATAATCTCCGTGATAGAAACGCTATAGACAACGCTGCGCAGCAGAACAATCTCCGGAGTTGGCGAGCGAGAACAATAATTATAATCTTCAACTTACAGCGCCGCTCTTATCTCCTAGTACTTCTCTATAAGTATACAGTTAAAATCTCTTGAGATAAAACGGCAGCAGTTATAGGCGACTGTTAGAATCGTCGCGAGCTGCTATTAAGGTCCGGACACACTGGTACGTCTTTACGCACACGTTTGAACTTTTGCCAAAACTAAAACGAACTCTCTGCGAATATAAATAAAGGTTGAATTTCTGTGTTAAGAGTCACGTGAACTTAAATGTTACTGGGGCTTCATGGAATTGTTGAAATGTCGCCGTACCGCGCCACGCTGCATCGCGGTTCGCACCTGCCCGCTCGCAAACCGATTAAAATGATAAAGCGATGCGCTCAAAATCCTGTACACAGACCTCTTATCACAAGAAGTGATAGCAATCATGCACGATACAAGGATGAGTACTTAATTTTTCTATGTGAATCAATGAGCTGTCAGCTTTGATCAATATATATTTTGTCTGTTGCTTATGTTTCTTAACACAGTTTTCCTATAATATGAACTAGTCGTGGGTTATAACAGGTCAATCTTGATATCTGTTATTGTTAAGCTATAATAACAGATGTCAATATATGTTATCAAATAACTGATTGTTATTTTTCAAAGCAAGGTCTGTAAGTAAATTCATCATGATATATATCAGAGGAATAATAAGTACAAGTATATGATATTGTTTGTTGTCAACAAAAAAAAACCGGCCAAGTGCAAGTCGGACTCGCGCCCGAAGGGTTCCGTACCATTATCTATAAAAAGGCAAAAAAAAACACGTTTGTTGTATGGGAGCCCCATTAAATATTTATTTTATTCGGATTTTTAGTATTTGTTGTTATAGCGGCAACAGAAATACACTATCTGTGAAAATTTCAACTCTCTAACTATCACGGTTCATAAGATACAGCCTGGTGACAGACGGACGGACGGACGGACGGACGGACAGTGAAGTCTCAGTAATAGGGTTTCCGTTTTACCCTTTGGGTACGGAACCCTAAAAATAATATGGGTTGACTTGCATGTATATTATTTTTTAATTTCAAACTAAACACCTTCCTTCATGCTTTAAAACAGGCTAAGGACTGTCAGTTCATTGAATTTGCATTGCATTCTAGTCCTGGCATTACTGGTACTGAGAGAGGGTAGATTGAGAATGAGTATTGTGAAGTATGTTTTTAACAGATATTATGATATCACGAGAACAACTGTTATCTACGAATACTTGTGATTTATATCTGTTACGATAAATACGCCTCACCCCTAATATAAACTTGCCTACATTACAGTTCACTGAATCGCTCTTTTATGATGTAAAGATTAAAATTACTCGTGAAACGAAAAAAAAATCTGTCGTCGACTTCTGTATCTTTCAAAGATAAATAAATATCACCAGACCACATATACTTATCGTATGATCCCAAACTCAGCAAAGCTTGTACTATGGGTACCATACAATTGATACCCGGGGCGATACCAATTATACCCAGACCAGGGCAAACTCCGAAATGGCCTCTGAAATTCGCTGGCAGGAAACAAACCCGCTGCTACCTGGTGAGCCGAGTAGCCTACGCTCAAACCACTAACCAAGGCGTCATTATAGAAAAAGTTTAGTTTTCAACTAAATTAATCTAACAGCGGAGCGAATTTTGACAACAGAAATTTAATCTTTATGCATACTGACACAGAGTCCGTTTAGGTAGTGACAAAATAAATTACGCGCGACCTTGGACGCCTCAGTGTGCTTTGCATGAGTGTCACACGTAGGCGACTGTTATTAGGGGTTAATATCCAGTACACTTTATATCCGCGTTCGTTCGGATTTAATCTTTCATCGCGCCGCCGTATTGCTTCAGTTGAAATTTTTCAGGCGTCGGTCGTCCGGGTTTGACAAATGTTTGGTGCGGGCGGCGCGGCCGGGCACAGATCACTCCTGTCGACTCGTTTTAATTGGCGAGAAAAAATGTCCACCCATGGATTAAACTCGTGAGTTATAGTAACGTTGGAATTAAACGTTTAGGAGTTATGGGGAAACGTGATAATTTTATCTAACGCTTTGTTTTATTGAATAAATAAGGCGTGAAAATAGCAGTGGTAGCCGAGTGGCCGAACGCACGCCTTGCAATCAAAGTGGGCAGGTTCAAACCTCGGCTCGCACCTCTGGGATTTATGTGCGAATCTCATTTTCATCTGAGATTATCACTTGCTATGAAACGGCGAAGGAAAACATCGTGAGGAAACCTGCACGTCTGAGGGAAGTTGACTAGTTCTCGATAGATGTGTGAAGTCTGCCAACCAGCACTGGGCCAGCGTGGTGGACTATGGCCTGAATCCCCCTCGCATTGAGGGGAGGCCCGTGCCCAGCAGTGGGACGTTAAAAGGGCTGTAGTAGTAGTAAGGCGTTATTACCGTGTTCCTGAGGCTATGCATTAACTTCGGTATGCTAATCAAATCATTACGGATGCAATTATGGATTTTCATTTTTGTTTCCATACAAATAAAACCGGCCAAGTGCGAGTCGGACTCGCGCACGAAGGGTTCCGTACCATTATCTATTAAAACGGCAAAAAAATCACATTTATTGTATGGGAGCCCCCTTAAATATTTATTTTATTCTGTTTTTTAGTATTAGTTGTTATAGCGGCAACCGAAATACATCATCTGTGAAAATTTCAACTCTCTAACTATCACGGTTCATGAGATACAGCCTGGTGACAGACGGACAGACGGACGGACGGACGGATGGACAGCGAAGTCTCAGTAATAGGGTTCCCGTTTTACCCTTTGCAACTATTATTATTTATCATTAAATTAAATTAAATCAACTATTATGCATCACTTTGCGCAATTTGACTAGACAGGTTGATTGCATGTAGCGGCAACGTATCCCGAATGAAGATCCTTTCGCACTGTACAAGTCAACTAAATTTAATAAAATAAAACAAATAACTTTAAAAGAAAGTATTTAAGTACTTTTGTACGTATACATGTTTAGTAAAAGCTATAGAAGCAGTTTTTTATGTTAAACAACACTATTGCCCGTAAGCCAGGATCCACATAAGAAAAAAACATTTTCCGTCATGAAATAAGTATGCATACAGTGTGATTTAAAATAGCTATAATAAGCCTGTAATTATTAGTCATGTTGTATATGAAATCATTTTATAATGTTTTTTTTTCTCCTAAAAAAATAAAAAATAAACATACGGGTCGAATTGAGAACCTCCTCCTTTTTGAAGTCGGTTAAAAAAGGAATTTATTTCTATATTTTGACAAATCTATGCACGGTGAGTTAGGACGGTTATATCTTCTGCAGTGTTAATCTTTAGATCATAGACTTTAAAAGTAACAGGTGATTGTAGAGCTGTGTTTCGCCAAATTATACAAACTTATAAAACCAAAAATATTTTAAATAAGATACTAATATACTTCTGATGTCACATATTCTTTTAGATTAAGTTTTAGAACCTCTATTTATAGTGTCAGTATAACCATTTGGAATCATTGTATCAATCAGGAAAAGGTGAGGAAAGAAAGTTAACTGTAATTAATTTTTTTACTATTGTATGGCTATTGTTATTTCACAATATGAGGAATACAATGTCCCATTACCTTTTCTATAAGTCTGCCAAGTTACTTTACAAAATTTAAATGGAGATAACAACGGCAACAATATTTTTTTCATCCCATCTATTCGAAAATAACGACTTGGTTCGCCTTTAAGTGCGCCCAAAGGTGGTGTTTTCTATATGAAACTTTTAGCGGGCAGTAATGAGTTTTTAATCCTCTATATAAGTGCGCCGCAATTTACTTTGCCGCACACTTTTTGAATTTGGAACATCTTAGTGTTCAGCGCCAAAGAAATCGAACGCAAATATTGTTTGAATAAAGACTGGCTGGTACGACGGCCTATAGTCGCGTCGCCAGCTGAATAATAAAAAAAATAAATCTAATTAAAAACGCGCGAACTACAGCCCACGTTTTCGTCGATTTTCACGGATTGTTAGAAATTCATGGTTTTGATAGATTTTGACTTATTTTCTACTAGTTTCATGTCATTATTAGATACTATTTAATTTCAATTTAGTCGCTACTGTATGTCTTATTAAATAATAATGTTTCAATAAAATATGAGGTGCCTGTTATTTTCTCATAGTGGGTGATGAAAAGTAGAGTGTATTTCTCGGGAGCAAAATATATTATTAAAATATATATATTTTGGCTCGGGCGATGGACTTTGAATCCCTCGCTACGTTCAGGATTCTACTAAAGAATCCCTCGCTACGCTCGGGATTCTACTCTCGAATCCCTCACTTCGCTGTGCATTCAAAAGAGCGCCCTCGCCGTAAAAATGTTATTTTGCTCCCTTATGATACAATCTACTATTTTACCTAATAGGTTTATTTACTCTACAATATTTATTATATTACCGCGTAAATAAATATACATTCAGACTATAAGGTAAATAAATCATTAACGGTATATTTCGCTTTTTACTACCAGGAGATCATTAGTTACAGAAGTAGACTCGTTAATTGCTGTGCCGCGGTTATTTACATTTATTGCGTAAATAAATATTATTCTGAGCTTTGATCATCCACAAGTTATTACTATCTATGAGCCCCTAGTCCCTTTAATTTGTAAAAAAGTTTTTTCACTCTTGACGACCGCGCGGTTGCTTGGTATATCCATTTAAGTAATTTTCTGCAATAATAATCTTTTGAAGGCTTGTCGCTTCACGCTTTTGACGCATCAAAATATCTTTGCCAATACAAGAAGGAACACTGTGTTAATATATATAAAGATTGAATATCTCTGATAAAAGCCACGAAATCAGGCTGCAAAATTCTCTTGAGCTCTCAATGACGCTATCGGTGAAGAATGAGCTTTTTTTTACGAGGCTATTAAGTTCGTTTTGGTACTGACAAATATTTTGCAGCGTGTATTGAAGCTCGATCATTAACGTCGCTGTTGAAATACTGATAAGCGTCTATCAAATATTAGCCACGTTTGCTCTTCGATGTCTCAAAGTAGAGACAGTCTAGAATCTGATGAAAAAGTAACGAAAGCTGTCGGTAACAAAACAATATTTCGTTTGGTTTCGTATCGGGATCGTGACCGTATCGAGAATTGGGGTTTCGACAACGTACAGATTATAAGATACAGCGGTACTCCTTTTATAATGAGAATAACCCGGCCAAGTGTAACTCGGACTCGCGCAACGTGGGTTCTGTACCAACTTGTAGGTATGTACGTGTAAATAGGAAATTAAAAAATGTGACGTAACTACAAATTTTAGAAGGTTTTCCACTACTTTTGCTATAAGACATGGCATCTTTCCGAATTTCATGATTCTAGATCAAAAGGAAGTACCCTATGGGATTTGATTCCGTGGCAAGTTTTAAAATAAGCAGCATAATCAGCCGTAGCTTTTGATTGCGTCAACTTAGTAGTATAATTTTAAAACGGACTGAGTATTTGATATTAATTTAAATTTGATCTCCACGCGTGCCCGGCAAAAAGGGTTTTAATAGCCTGACAGAGGGATAACGTAGTAAACATACCTATAAGGGTTCCTATTTGGTTTTAAAGGTACGGAACCATAAAAAATCTGTAAACATGACCTAGATCCTTACTTCCCAACGGGATTCCAATGACCAAATAATTATTTGCAATGCTTATTAGATCTATGTTGTTAAGGCCTATATTCGTCTGAACGACTAAGCGAGCTATTCGATCGAAGTAACAAATTTGTTGGTGAAACTCAGTTTATTTTCCTTTATCGCTCGCCTCTCGTAACTTCTTCGTGTATAAATAAGCCCACCTCAATAGTCAGCTCACGCCCGAACTATGCCCTCACAGGAGTTAACGCGCCGAACTCTGACCCTCTGATTTCTGTTAGCCTGGTCCGGTCCAGGTTATATCGACAAGTATTTCAAAGTTTACTAAAATCTATACAGGCACTTTAGATATTGAATCTCGTACATACCATTGTACCTACATATACCTGATAAACTAGAGGTCTAAATTAATATAATAATTACGTACTGGGAGTGACCTCGCACGTTGGTATAATAATGTATTTTAGAAGCATCAGCTGATGATGTCCTCGGAATCAAATAACTATTCCATTTAGTTTTCTTTCTGTTAATTATTTATCCGCCTCAAAAAAAACGTAGCAATATAATTACAATACGCTGCTTCGACCTACAATTCCTTTGCTTCTAAATTATATAATCTTATACTAACTGCCATAATTATACAATATTTGCCCTTTTGGCTGAGTTGTATATCCGGTAACGTCTCAAATGTCACGTAAGGACGGGACTCCACACAAAATATATATTGGGGAAATTGTTATCTGCGCCAGATAAATATGTTTCATCTCGGCGGCTTGTGGTCGGGCACATCTATCAAAAATCTAACAGTCATTCTTGGCGTAAATCTGTCCAGCATGTAGGAGGATAATTTTAATTTGATGAGGCATTTTTAATATATTTGTAAAAGCAAAATTAAAAATATTCGTATAGGTTGACAAAAGATTACTTCTTCTTCTTATTTTTTAACGAAATGAGTGAAATGATGATATTTTGATGGAATAAGATGAGGAATAGCTCCACCTGCATTTAGCGGGTATTTCTGCCGGTGTCAAGTAATTAATAGCAAGGGCAAATTCAATAAATACACATTATAAATAAAAATGGATGATGACCGTGATAAAGATGGCGGATGAATCCCAAAGATTACTTATAAATACCATCCACCAGCTAAGCTAGCAACTCTTATTGTTACCAATCTTCTTAAGACACCAAACATGTCAGATTTTCAATACAGGGTGTTTCAGAAGTCCTAAATAATATTTGGCCTTTTGCACGAGAATCCGATATACAACCTAATACTATTTGATCGAAATTCGATCATGATTTTTCTATTTTTTTTCGTCGTCAATTTTTAAAACGTTAAATATCTCAAGTCTTAGGCGAAATTTGAAAGCGACCTCTTATTGATGAATTTTGAACTGTTGAATGGGCTTCTGGATCTACCTCAAAGTCAGAACACGATACCTGTGACAAATACTCAAATGTATGTACCTTCACTATACATCTACATATTAGCTACCGTATATGTACCTAATTCATTATTTCGGAGTTCTGACACACCCTGTATATTTTGACAGATGTTTTGACAGGTGATCGAAACATGTTTTCAATTTAATTGATACCACCATGTTGCTACACGATCTATGTTTTATCGAGAAACTCTGAAAATTTCACTCGTCTCTATCATGGAGTAACAAGGAATATCGTGTATCTTTGGCTACGAGATTAGACTGACCTGAACAAGGATTTTGTCTAATAGTAAGGAATATCCTGAAATAGTCCCTAAGCGGATTCCAAAATTTAAAAATAATGTCTTTTACAACAAATACTATACTTTCTATGCCGCATCCATGATTTGGCGAGATAGCCGTTCCTAGTGTGTACTGATAACCCGGCCGAACGGATTACCGCGCCGCTGCGCCCGCGTCATCGCGCCTAACGACTGTATGTGGCTTTTATACTCATAATATTACATCATTGTTATTATATCTAAATAAAAATATATTGTAACACCACGCCACATGCCAAGCCACCGCCAAGCCACCGCCAAGCCACCGCCAAGCTACCGCCAAGCCAACGCCAAGCCACCGCCAAGCCAACGCCAAGCCAACGCCAAGCCATGACCGGCGCGTCAGACTGACAGCCTACGTCAGAACTCACCTATATTAAGCCTCGCTAGCATTTGGAGCGTCGTTCTGTTACGAGCACTCAGCGAAGCCAAAACTCTGTCCAAGTGTGAATCGACAGTTATTAAAATAAAAAGTCTGATTAAGTGCGTTACGTCTATTATATTACCCTTCTGTTTCACTTCAGACAACACATACTCATCGTATGACCCCACACTAAGCATAGCTTGTAGCAACTATGGTTACGATACAAAGAACTGGGGATGATCGCAGGTAAACTCAGATGAGGGCAAGTTTGGAAAAGGCTTTTTCCAAAATTTGTCGCTCGCGGTAATCAAACACTTACACTTAGACCAAGCCGTCTTCTCATACAAATGAATAAAATTGAAGTGTCTGTATGTAATGTGAAAATAACAGTGTTTTACTAAATGTATATGAAAGCATTTTTTTTTTGGGTTCCGTACCATTATGTATACATAGATTATAAATAAATTTAAATAAAGGCCTTTCTTCCTTGCGTTGTCAACCAATAGAAATCAGAGACAGTAATACTAAAAAAAACCGGCCAAGTGCGAGGTGGACTCGCGCACCGAGGCTTCCGTACCTTAACTGTGAAAGCACCGAGCATTACTCTAACGAAATGATTTTTGATTTTTTAAGGCACCATGGGACCGCAGACATAAATCTCTGTTATAATTTACAATTATACCTTCACGAGTTTCTGGGATAAAGGGTCTTGACAGACAAACAGACGGATAACAATGTGATCTTATTATTGCTTTCCTTTTTAGGTACGGAACCCTAAAAACTACCTCTTTTGTCGAGTGGATTCCCTCCGCTAGTATGGTAAGGGCGATAATGGTACCTATAATATTGAATCACCGAAATAATAACAATAAAATAGCGTTTTATTAAATTAGGAACGTATTGCAGAAACGATTGAAATACAACTTTTAGAAATACATTGTTATATAAGTGTTATAATTCCACTTTTTTTAAACATTAATCAATTATCGGATCAATCGGATGCATTACGTTCTGCACCAGCGTGATCGAATGTGCTGTGCGTTCATCTAGTTCTACGTGATCCAGTATTCTAATCCCAAATATATTTTTCCTCTTCAAATGTTATTATAACTTTATCAAAATAAAATTCTACCTCTAATTCGAATAAAAAATAAAAATATTGCCCGTCATGTCAAAGTGTAGCGTGTGTTGCCTTACTAACGTATTATTATCTTATCTTTATTATTAAAAACAGCTCTAAGGCACTTGAGCTATATGTACCTACGTATTTGTAATAATTTTTGGCGATTGAAATTATACTATTTTAGGGATTTTATCGAGTTTATTTACTATTTATATAAACGCGATAAAATCCGTAAAATAGTATAATTTCAATGTATAGTATTCGCGTAAATATAAGAAAACAATATAATTTTTGGCGATTTAAAAAATGATCAGCCCACTGAGTTTCTTGCCGGATCTTCTCAGTTGAGGTCGCGTTTCGATCCGGTGGTAGCATAGTAGAATGTAAGAAAAAAAAATGTAAACTTGACAATTTGTAAGTGCCCCCATAGGCCTATACAGAATAAATGATTGACTTTGACTTTGACCAGATTCATGGTGTCATAATGCCATACAATGTGATGACAGCTTTGCTTTTCATTCCATTTTTGGTGCCAGAGTACTAGGTCATCATAACTTGCGTAGAGCTCCATATTGGCAGTCCCGACCGTCAGTAAGCAAAATGAAAATTGGCATCAATGCGCATCGGAGAGTGCTGACGTACACAAAAAATAACACGTACATATTTTAATAGAGCAATTTTGTGAGCAATTTTCTAGAGTGACATTATGTCACATACCACAATAAAAGTTTGTTGAATACCACATAAAATAAACATATACCAATTTATCAACACAGCATTTGGAAACATACAGAATGTTTTTGTGTTTGTGACCGAAGCGACTTCAAACATTCTAATTTGTTATTTTTATGCAATGTAATGCAGATTTTATATGAATGGGTCATTGTGAATCATCATAGCTCCAGATTCAATGATCTGATATCAAAAAATGTATATCTCATCAACGAGTGTAGTTCTCAGATTTGTTATAAAGAATTTGTTTCTAACAATTTGTGTAATTACATTATGCAGAAGGTAGATTACTAATAAAAGGTAGATGAGTATTTTTGGTGTAAGCACTTTTTTTCAAAGTATTTGAAGTTTACGTGTAAATTGTTTTTTTTACTTATTCCATCAAATATCTTTATAAATAATCGACGCAAGTCCGCTCACTAAACATCCCCGTATAATTCAAGAGCTAAATAACGAATACTTGGCAGGCTTTCATCCTGTTTTTAGAACAAGCACATTTTAACTCACTACTGTGCGGCGGGGCGGGCGGCTTAGCGCGCCCATAACTTTGGCTTCGGCCGGGATCCTCGGGTTATTAAATTAATACCGGTTTACATAATAGACATAAAAATAAACTAGCAACCCTGGCCTTTCTGGTTATAAAGGAGATTTATTCTGGGTTGTTTGCTGTTTAATAATTTGGAAGTTTGATAAATAAGCGGGTAAATACTTTATACATTATAAAATATGGTTTCAGACTAGTTAGGGCTTAAATATAACTAAACCCTTATAGGATCACTTTGTTGTCCGTCTGTCTGTCTGTCGGTCTGTCAAGACCCTTTTTCTCAGAAACGGGTGGAGGTATGAAGTTGAAATTTATAACAAATCCCTTCGTGCCCAAAAAAAAATCAAACTGCTAGGTTATCGCAATCAAAAGATACGGCGGTTTGTGTTGCATTTTCAGTATCAAAAAGGAATTTCAGGAATCAAAAATCTATATGGTGTAGCGTACTTACCTGCTACTCACTATAAGTACCATACCGAAGAACCATACCTCATTACCGAAGAACCATACCACATTACCAAGAGCAATACCACATTACCAGTACCTTATTACCGACATTAATCCGTCTAATAGAAACGTGTCGAATAGAAACAGGATGAATAGAAACAGGATGAATAGAAACAGGATGAATAGAAACAGGATGAATAGAGACAGCAAACATTCGGCCATACCTACCAGAGAGTTATCGTGTTTTAGCATTCAAAGCGCAACATGAGCTCAGTCATCCCGGGATTCGGACAACCAGGAAGATAATGAGAACCAAATTCTTCTGGCTGTCAATGAACAAAGACGTCGGGAATTGGACTAAAGCGTGCATCGGATGTCAGCGCGCAAAAATTCATCGACACGTCGTCAGCCCGCTCGGCGTGTTTCCTGAGTCGGCCCGATTCGAACACGTCCACATCGACATCGTTGGACCCTTGCCGCCGTCGCATGACTACCGATATTGCGTTACGATGATTGACCGAAACACGAAATGGCCCGAAGCAATTCCTACACGCGATATCACGGCCGAAACAGTCGCTCAGGCGCTATACGAAGGCTGGATTTCAAGATTTGGCTGCCCATTGCGCATCACATCGGACCAGGGTCGTCAGTTCGAGTCCTCGCTATTCAACTCGCTGATGAAGAAGTTCGGCATTTCAAGAATCCGCACCACCGCTTTCCACCCTCAAGCTAACGGTCAGGTGGAAAGATGGCATCGCTCTCTCAAGGCGGCCCTGATGGCCAGAGGCGCCGGCGCCAGATGGAGTGAGGAGCTGCCCACCGTGTTACTGGGGCTGCGTACCGCGCTACGAGAGGACACAAACGTCAGTCCGGCCTTAATGACCTACGGAGCTACGCTGCGATTGCCTTCCGATTTTTTCGTACCTACAAAGTCAAAAATCGAAGAAAGCGAATTCGTCAGTCAGTTATCGCAAGCCATGGCGACCTTCTCGCCAGTGCCGAAAACACGGGATCAAGAAAAGCACATTTTTGTCTACAAGGACTTGAAAACATGTAGTCATGTGTTCCTCCGCAATGACACCGTACGAAGCCCACTTACTCCACCATACGACGGTCCGTATCAAGTTTTGAAGCGCGACAAAAAAACATTCAAAATTCAGCTTCCTCTGCGTACGGCCGTCGTTTCAATAGACCGAGTAAAACCCGCACATCTCTTCAGCGAAGATAGCAAAGAGACATCGGCAACCGCGGCACCTACGCCGCCGCACATACCTACCGCGGGATCAACACCTGTGACGCAAGCAGCTGATCCAACTCGGGTGTTCCCGACGAGCGAGCAGCGTTACGTCACTCGATCCGGCCGCTCAGTGAAGCCAAACGTACGCTTCGCTAGGAGGGGAGTGATGTAGCGTACTTACCTGCTACTCACTATAAGTACCATACCGAAGAACCATACCTCATTACCGAAGAACCATACCACATTACCAAGAGCAATACCACATTACCAGTACCTTATTACCGACATTAATCCGTCTAATAGAAACGTGTCGAATAGAAACAGGATGAATAGAAACAGGATGAATAGAAACAGGAAACGTAATCTTCGGTGCCGTCCAGAGGAGTCTTCGGTACTGCTGCTGCCACTCCGCGCCACACGTCTGCACTGCGTCGAGTCCGCTGGATACTAAAGACGGCCGCCGCGGTCGCAGACTATTTACGTAGAGCGCGTCGCGCGCGCTCCCCGACTCGCGGGCGGCTGTCTCTGTCTAGCACGCGCCATCTCTGTCTAGCGTGCAGATTTCCTTCACCACTAGTTTTAAGTTTATTATTGTAAATATATATATTGATTTTTGAAAATAAATTTATGGTTTATACACTGAACGCGCTTATTACTTACTTCAATACCAAACACAAGGAGCCATCGCCTCCTTAATGGTATTGAAATTAAACTATTTTACGGATTTTATCGCGTTTATTTACTATTTTATTTTCCCGACGTTTCGGCTGCTTTACAGCAACCATGGTCACGGGGGACTGACGTGTAGACGTCCTGATGTCATAGTTAATAACTGGGTACCCTCATATTTAGTTGTTGTTTACGGTCCGATCCACCGATTTAATTTCAATGTATAGTATTCGCATAAATATAAGAAAACAATATCTATATGGTACTTCCCGTTGACCTAGAATCATGAAATTTGTCATGAAGCAAGGTCTTATAGCACAAGTAAAGAAAAAAATCCGGAAACTGTAATTTTTTGTTAGAAAATGTATTTTTGCGATTACAAACTTATTTTGTAGTTACTTTGTATGGGGACTGTATGTATAACTAATTTTACGTTTCTTTTTCGCTTAGTAAGGATTGACTTTCAAGCGTCGTTATCTATACATCTATACATCTTCTATACATCTATACATATAAATAAAATTGGAGTGTCTGTTTGTTATATCAAAATAACGCTTTTTTACCAAATGCGTATGAAAGTATATACGTTACCTATAACGGAAACGCAATTTTAATTTTTTTTGTTTGTCTGTCTGTCTGTCTGTTTGTTTGAGGTAAACATCTAAACGGCTGGACCGATTTCAATGGGACTTTCACTGACAGATAGCTGACGTTCCAAGGCGTAACTTAGGCTACTTTAATTTTAGAAAAAGCATTACGGTTCCGCGGGAAAAACATAATACCCATATTTCCGGGTAATCTCCCTAAAGTCCACGCGGGCGAAGTCGCGGGCACAGCTAGTTATAAATAAAAATGTCGGTATTTAGACATTACAAATAGACTCTTACATTTTATTTATATGTTTTCAATGTAAATAATAGAAAGTATGTCGTAAGGCAAGTGCCGAGTGGTCGAACGCACACCTTGCAATTCAAAGTGTGCAGGTTCAAACCCCGGCTCGCACCTTTGGGTTTATGTGCGCATCTCATTTTCATCCGAGATTATCACTTGCTATGAAACGGTGAAGGAAAACATCGTGAGGAAACCTGCACGTCTGAGGGAACTTGTCTAGTTCTCGATAGATGTGTGAAGTCCGATAATCCGCACTGGGCCAGCGTGGACTATGGCCTGAATCCCCCTCGCATTGAGGGGAGGCCCGTGCCCAGCAGTGGGACGTTAAAAGGGCTGTAGTAGTAGTGTCATCATCATTTGCCTTACCTTGTCCCATTATTTGGGGTCGGCGCAGTATGTCTTTTTCTTCCATTCATCTCGCTTTTCCGTCATACTGACATCCACTCCGATCTCATTCATATCGCCCTTTATACAGTCCATCCATCTTTTCTTGGGTCTTCCTCTCGCTCTATATCCGTTCACATTTATACTCATCACTCTTTTAGTAGTAGTATGTCGAATAGAAATAAATAACAAATTGGCTACAATTCAAAAACGCAATGGCCAAACTACGGTTTAAAGTTCCATCTACGGGAATTATATCCGCAATATTGGGTATAAATCGAATTTAGATGCTTCTTAGACGCCGTTCCCCCACAGATACGACTTAATAGCCATAACTTGGGTATTTTATGGTCGCTTACAATAAACTTATTTTTAGGGTTCCGTACCCAAAGGGTAAAACAGGAACCCTATTACTAAGACTTCGCTGTCCGTCCGTCCGTCCGTCCATCCGTCTGTCACCAGGCTGTATCTCATGAACCGTGATAGTTAGAGAGTTGAAATTTACACAGATGATGTATTTCTGTTGCCGCTATAACAACAAATACTAAAAAAATTTATAAAATAAATATTTAAGGGGGCTCCCATACAACAAACGTAATTTTTTTGCCGTTTTTATAGATAATGGTACGGAACCCTTCGTGTGCGAGTCCGACTCGCACTTGGCCGGTTTTTGTTTATGACATCCTGGTAACAGTGTATTATTATATAAATACATCAACAAGCGTGTATTACCCGAAAGGGTAGGCTGAGGTGCACTGAAGTGCGCCTACACTGCAGTGAACCTCCCATTTTGGTCCCAATGTAATAAAGGGCGAGCATATTGTCATGATACCGGGCATATTCCCCCTCAATACGATGGAGATTTGGGCTATAGTCCACCACGCCGGCCCAGTGCGGGTTAGTGAACTTCACACGCTTGCTATAGACGTACAGGTTTCGTCACGATGTTTTCCTTCACCGTTCAGCAAGTGTTAATCATCATTGAAAATGAAATTTAATAATATTGTGTTTGTATAAGAATGGTAATATGTGGAGGCAGGTACTTCACGTATATATTTGTTTTGTAATATAAAGACAACACATACTTGTCGTATGATCCCAAACTAAGCAACGCTTGTACCGTTGATCTTAATATTCTTTGTAGTATACTCTTTAGGGGCTTTTCTCACTCATAATTTAGAGGTGGTTATCATAATAGTACGTTATTTGTCGGGGCGGATGACATTGGGGCATTTCGGGACTCACCGCAGTGTTCAGTCTCGCAGGAGTCACAAATAACCCACTAATGCAGCAGGCGGCTCATTACGACTAATAAACTACACTTTGTTGCAAAAATGTTTTCAATTTGTGCAGAGTGAGGAACTAAAAAGTTGCTTGAGTGTGGCCGAGAATGTGCTTTGTTTTTTATTTATGTTAAGTGTACTACATCTTATACGTACTCAAACTTAAGTGAGAGATATACATTGATTGGCAAGATGATACTGTTTAACCGACTTAAGAAAAGGAGTTTATCAGTTCGTCGCGTATGATTTTTATGTAGGCTCGTTACTGATATGTATCTAATAAGAGGATATGCAACATATGGTAAGCCCATTGACATATACTTTCTTTTATTAAGTATTTTCAATATAAAAAGTCTGAATAAAACAAAACAACTAATATAATCATCTTCACCACGCCTGGATTTCCCGAAGGCGCAGTCAGAGGTACACTACAGTATACCTACATTTGCAGGTGTTTGTTGGTCTCAATGCAATATGAGGTTAGTCTATTATATACCGGGCACATTCCCCTTCAACATGAGAACTATCTAAAAATGAAAATTGTTTCTTAATCTACGATTAAAATTATCTCTGTAATAATTAACTTTAACGTCAAGACTATAAAGATAATTTTATCTCGCAACTTTTTGATTGCCTGTCTGTGTGCACGTAAAGAGAGTAGAGTTTCGAGTTTAAAACATTACACCGGCACCGTAACGGCCGGTTTAATGGGCCCTCAGCTATGACAACGTGAATAAACGCTAAAAGCTTACCGCCATTTTTATATTTATCACACTCGTTAAAAGGAACGTAAATTACGTGTGATTAGGCGTGAATTATTGTTTGTAGAGCATCTATAGCAGTCTTGGGCAAACTTTCTTAATGGTGGGCCAGAATGTTTAAGAAATTTCTGGGGAGGGCCAGAATTATAGCAAAAATGCATTTTGTGTTGAACTGTACAAGCAGTGGTAGCCGAGTGGTCGAACGCACGCCTTGCAAATCAGTGTGCTGGTTCAAACCCCGGCTCGCAACTCTGGGATTTATGTGCGAATCTCATTTTTATCCGAGATTATCACTTGCTGTGAAACGGTGAAGGAAAACATCGTGAGGAAACCTGCACGTCTGAGGTAACTTCACTAGTTCCTGATAGATGTGTGAAGTCTGCTTACCCGCACTGGGCCAGCGTGGTGGACTATGGCCTGAATCCCCCTCGCATTGCGGGGAGGTCCGTGCCCAGCAGTGGGACGTTAAAAGGGCTGTAATGTAGTGTGTGTGTGTACTAAGTAGAATCTACTTTATCCTACTCACCGTCGAAATTTAATTATCGATGGCCCATACAATGTCGAAGGACGGTCGGCGGGCCGGATTAAATGCTTTCGGGGGCCGGAGCTGGCCCGCGGGCTGTACTTTGCCCATCACTGATCTATAGCATAGAAATAAAGAAAATGGTTAGAACGACTGTACCGATAATCTTGTATGCAAACCAGCGACGCCAGCGACAAGTTAACAATAAGTGATAATTACATTTACGTATGCTCGTTTGCCTCTCTATCTCATAAAAAAAAACCATTAAAAGCAAGACGTCGTCACACTTATTCTAGGTTAAGAAAAGAACGGCTTTCTTTACTTTTGATTTTAGCCATATTATATGGCAACACGTAGGTTAGGTTAAGTAAGGTTAGTTAGTTCAAAGCTTTCCTCCGCAACCATTAAACTGTAGGTGTTTTGGCAAGGACAGACCAAAAAAAACCGGCCAAGTGCGAGTCGGAATCGCGCACAAAGGGTTCCGTAACATTATCTATAATAACGGCAAAAAAATCACGATTTTTGTATGGGAGCCCTCTAAAATATTAATTTTATTCTGTTTTTTAGTATTTGTTGTTATAGCGGCAACAGAAATACATCATCTGTGAAAATTTCAACTCTCTAACTATCACGGTTCAAGAGGTACAGCCTGGTGACAGACGGACGGACGGACGGACAGCGAAGTCTTAGTAATAGGGTTCCCGTTTTACCCTTTGGGTACGGAACCCTAACAACTCTTGAGCGATTTGTAAGATAAATTTGTCGTTTTGACAGTTATTAATAAAGAAAAATACGCGAATATCTGAGCGCCTCGGTGTGCCCAGAGCTTGATAGAATTGCATTGAGTTGGAACAACTCGTCTTGAGTAATGCGTCTTTACGTAAATAACCTTATCCACAGTTCAGACGTGGAATTGAGATGAAATTCATATGCATCTTAGTGCGCTGCTAGAAATAAGCATACATCAAGCGCCCGTTACCTAGGGGTTAGAGTGGCCGCCCTTGTAACTGAGAGGTCCCGGGCTTGATTCCCACAATGCCTTTAACCTACTAAGCCCCGCGGACACTAGGGCGTCAATACGCACGAATCAAAATATTTGCCAGTACGAAAACGAACGCATCAATATACATAAAGATTGAATTTCTGCGGAAAAAGTCACGCGATTATACTGTTTAATTCGCTTGCTCGCTCGCTGACATTTCGAGAGCTTCTTCTATGAGTCAATACAGCCTCATTACCACCACCTGGTCCTGGACCTGTCTTGCTGGCCTTGCTGCAATGACAATTCATTCAGCACAAAATCTGTCAAAAATTAACTGTTACTATTAAAACAACAATAAAGTATTGTTGTTTTTAAGTCTTAAGAGGTAAGGCTGCAGTCCGGTTTGGTTTTGACAGAAGTTTAGATGCGGGCGTTTTGTCGCCCCAGTCTGGCTACAGTTTTATAGTGTCTAGACTACAGACGCTTAGATAACTTAACATTTAAATGCATGAACGTATATATTTTCAAGATGTTTGAATATATCATTATCCGTATGCTCCGTTGTGTAAAAAGATATCTCGCAAACTATCATCGCTGTCTGCATTCAACAATAGGTATATTGTAGTGCACCCATAATTTTACTGACACATTTAATTATAAAATATAAAAATAAATATCGCCAGACGACACATATTCAATCAAATAGTATTAATTATAAAAGTTTAATTATTTTCAAAATAATAACCATTAAGTTTCATGCCAGCCTTTCTCAGTAGAAGCAGTTCTGAACTGGTATTAGAATCTAATTAGTTTTAAGGCCAAACTCTTGCAAGAATAAAAACAGACAGACAACATAGTAATTCTATGGGTCCATTTTTTCCTTTAAAGGCACGGAACCCTTTTTTCACTTTAAATAGGTACATGAAGGTTGACACAATTTTTGTTTATTTTTATTTGGACTTATTATTCGTTCCTTGTTTTGTATAAAGAATAAATGAATAGCAAAAAAAACCTATTTTTCAATTGTCAATTCCCCGCCGTATAACCCGAGATCTACGTCGTAGCCGCGTCGCTATAAATAAGACAGTTAGTTAGGGAAACAAAGAAAATAGATGAATAACAATATGAAGGTTGATTTATTTAATTGCCGTGCGACCCCGGAGATGTACAAATTGATGCTGGCGTCTTCTCGTGTGTTGTCTTACACCACAAATATGGAGAAAATTTAAACACAGTGTTGACTCAAGCCCGCCGCACACTGGGGCGGCAAAAATCGTGGCCCTAATTGTTTGCCAACAGATGGATAGAAAACTCTTTCTTCTTCTTCTTTATGCTCTTGTCTGAGGAGTTTTTTTTTCATTTATCTCTATTTACGTAACTAAAAAGCAACCTTTATAGGATCGCTATGTTGTCCGCCTGTCTGTCTGTCAAGACCCATTTTCCCAAGAACGCGTGGAAGTATCAAATTGAAATCAATACTACCGACTCGAGTCTGCGGTCCCTTGGAGCTGCAAAAGAATCAAACTTTTAAGTTAACGCAACCAAAAGATACAGCGGTTTATGTTGCGTATTTAGTATTTTTTTAAGGGAATCAATTTCTGTGGTCAAAGTATGTAGGGTAGAATTAAAAGAGGGCAATCTCGTATGGGAAAAATATTGAAAAGTGTCCGTCATAATGCATAATTAGTAAAATTAGTAAAATCGACGCCCCCCTGGAATAAGTCGGTGCCATTATGTACTTTTTGCTGTTTTTACCGGTTTATTCCCGGGGGGCGTCGATATGTCATTTATCGACACCAGCGTCATTGTAGAAGGTTTTTGAAACTACTAATTAAGCATTTCGACGGACACTTTTTCAATACCTAGACTACACTCCTTTACTCTACCCTCCATAGGTAAACGCCACGCCCTACGCGCCAAAATTCGTTCGCGCTGTCAGTGTCATCTCGTAGAGACCCGGGCACTCCTCCGGTAAAGCTGCCAAGGCCACTTTTTTTTAAGGACTTTCGCTGTTGGCCCTGAACAACAGCGAAAGTCCTTAAAAAAAAAAGAGACCCGCGCACGCGCTAAGACGCGCACTGGATCTTTTTTTGCCACTACTAAAACAAAATCTTTGTCAATATTTTATTATTGAAGTTGATTATGCTTTTATTTTATTCTAGATACAATATTAATAACTAAAAAAGGAGAAAACATAAATAATTATTAACAATTAATGGTAAAAAACTTTTTAAAAACAAGCTTTTATTTAATTGCCTCTAGTTTTTGTAATCTCCTCAGCGAGCCCTTTCATTTGATACCCATACTGTGGTAGTGCAGAAAAAATAACTATTCCGCCATCTTGGATGATCCGCCACTCTGGAATTAGAATGACGTCACATAGCTAAGGATGCATTGTCATCCGAAATAAGCGTGTGTACCAAATTTCAGCTGATAACTGATTTAAAATTCAATTGCAAGATTCCACCCGGACATACAATGCAAGTTAATATAAAGCTTGTAATAATAAAAAAGACTTGATCCGCGTGGGATGGTGGCAAGAACGCTGGCTGCATTTCCTCGTTTAATAGCAAGTCCCATTCGTATTGTCAATATTAAATAGTTTTTTTCTGTATTTTAAAAAGGGGTGTTGTCACATTGTTATAGAGATTGTTACTTTGGTACCCTTCCCAATTTACATATCCTAATAGTTACAAAACTTGGTGAACTGGACTTGTTGCTTGCCACACAGTCTCAAGTGCTGCTCACATCTCGAGTAGCTGTATAATACTCGAGTGAAAGTCTACTCGAGTCTGCTCAAGTGCTTTTCATGGCAGTCTATAGAATCTCATGTAAAATGCTGTTGATATTTCGATGAAGACATTCCCGACGTCGTATCACAGTGTATTAATTTGTTTAAAGAAGTTTTAAGTGTTTTTGGCAGTATTCAAACACTCTATACTAGGGCTTCCCAAACTTATTTTAACTGTGACGCCCTAACTAAGTTGCCCTGGCATTCTACTTGTAATTCTAGCCTAATAACAATTTGTTAGGAGACCTCCAAATAGCATCTATTTTTTTTATTAGAAAATAAAGAACGACGCCTCTGGGATAATACCACGACGCCCCAGGGCATCGCGACGCACAGTTAAGGAAGCCCTGCTCTATACTATATAGCGGGGCTATACGAATTATTAATACCTACTAAAACAATCTTGGAAGAGCCTTATGTTCGTTTCTACCAGCAAGCCAAATTTTCGGTAGAATAAAATAAGATCTTACACCTTTAGAACTTGTGAAGGCTATAATATAATTCGTATATTAGACCTTGCCAAGTCAGACCTTAGGATTCAATATATTATCCTAAGTTATAAAGAAATTATATTTTAGGTTGTTATGGAATATTTTATGTTGTTATATACATTTTATGTTGGCATATAGCATAGTATTGAACTTGGCTCTCATTTTACATTTATGTTTTTGATGGGATATCTATTACTGCAGATAATACAAATATCTCCATTCCTCGCCAATGAGGAACAGCTGAAATGCACAGTACCATAAAATAAATATTACTTGTACGTCGGTTTTATTTTTCATTCAGGAATACGCGTTCGTTCAATTTTTATTTTTTTATATACTCGACAGGCAATACGGGTTTGAAATAAAGTCATTTTATTGTCAGTAACATTCTGTACAATATATAAATGGATTTGATTATATAAAGTTAACTTAGGAGGGGATCTGCGGGCATATGAATAAATACCCCGCACAGAGAGATGATTGATAATTAAGTTGACGCAAGCTACTTCACCTTCTGTAACCCTGGTACAACTAGTTTACAAAAGAAAATCTTGTTGGCGATTCAGCACACACGGATTATGTCACAGTATATGTCGCACCTAGTAGCGTTCACTCTTTCCTAATACATGTGAGAGAAAGAGACAGAATTGATGAATGTCACATTTTGTCTTGTCACAACCGCTTGTACTACAAATAATGATAAATAATAAACGTATTATCTCACAGAATACGCTCTTGGTTTGTTATATTTTTCTTTTTAATACCGTACTCGCGTTCAGTAACAGCTCGGCCTCGGTTTATTGTCAGTAGCAATGCCGGAACAATATTCTTTATTGTGATTGTTCACAGAAACGTAATACGCGTAGGTACTTGTATTTTGTACCCACAGAACCAACGAATTTTTCAAATCGGAAGTTCAGTACAAAATAGATGTTTACTACTCTAGCTAAATAGTTAATTAGTAATTGCTTGTAATGTAAAATTGACTTAAAATACACTTTTATCTGAGTTTTATAGATTATCAAGCGAATGGAAAAATATTTTGGCACAAACAATATATCTGAACTAATTTTAATTAATTTTTGAAAGTCGCACCACTCGCACCTGTCATAGTGGCATTGTGCAAGTTAAAGTTTTCGAAATATTTTGTAACAAGCTAAGTTTCCAACACGTCCACGAAACTTTGCTCTCATTTTGAACTAATTATCATAATTTAGTTTGCCGCTAACAAGAGTTCAGTCATTTAATATTAATTATTCCAAACTAAGTTAAGGGAGTCTTTTTTAAAAAGTTTTCAATTCATTTATATGTAGAAAAGATAAATTTTAACGAAAAAATTACGTCAAATACTAGGCTAACATGAAAACAGAGAGATTTTTCAACACCAAAATATAACTTTTGAAACCGCACACGTCAATAAAACGAATATCCAATATAATTTGAGCTACCGTTTGTTTCACATATTCTAGAATATAACAAAATAAAAATGGACTCGTGACGGTACAGAGTTCTAATAAAAATGGATACGTTATCCATACATAGAAAAAGCTGCTGTGCAGTCATGCACTCCTAGTCAATTCTTATTTCGTTTTTACACTTACCTGAGTTTTGTCGTATTCATTGGAACAATAATAATAATATTTGGAAAGCAAATATCTTGATCTGGCTCACGAGATTGTCGATATGTGGGACATTTACTCGGCAATAATTGTACCGATAGTCGTTTCCGCCCATGGCCTACTAGCCAAGAGCCTCGACAAACATCTGAAGAGGCTCGCGTTAGACGGCTGGATCAAGGGACAGATTCAGAAGGCGGTACTTCTGGAGACGGCGCGCATAGTGAGTAAGTTCCTCTCTCTGGAGCCCTAACCAGTGGTAACTAGGACCCTGTTCCAGATGCCGGTGGGGAATTGTTTTTTATATGTTTAAATGTATTTTTTATATTTATATTTAAAAATTTAATTTATTAGAAAGAAGTGAAATAAAGGAATATTTGGTTATGTTTTTTGAGTATCAAATACTACAAATAAAATCTCAATATTTTTTTTACTGCAATTATAAGCATGTCAAACATAAAGTAATTAATTTAAATGTAACGTCTCACGGAGTACCTACCATAACATCTAAAGTGAAGTTTTTATCTACCGATTATAAACGGGTTAAGGATGAGGGGTGACTGGGGATGGGACAGTCTGCGAAGCTCAAGATATGGGACCGAGGTATCAAGTTGAAGACTGAGCGATTTCTCACGAAAACTTACATGTTCCTTTAATGTTCAATTCCCATTAAAGTGGTAGCCGAGTAGTCGAACGCACGCCTTGCAATCAAAGTGTGCAGGTTCAAACCCCGGCTCGCACCTCTGGGATTTATGTGCGAATCTCGTTTCCATCCGAGATTATCACTTGCTATGAAACGGTGAAGGAAAACATCGTAAGGAAACCTGCACGTCTGAGGGAACGATTTGACATGACAAATGTCAATCATGGGAGAATTGCTCCCCTGTTGCTATAAAAATAGTTGCTCTTATCGGTAAGGATTGGCTGTTTTATAGAAAGAAACCAAGAGTTTAATGAGTGTACGCAATTTTGTCACTACCTACATAAATCTGGTTTGTACATTGTCTTCAATCAATAGTGTACAACAATATTTAAAATAAACACCTGGAGTAAGGGTAAAAATCCTTCTGTCAGTCACTCATCCCTTGGGTCAAACTCAATACTAACTGGGACCTTGCTGTGCGGAGGACGACTCGACCAGCTTTAGCTTCGGGAGTTCTCGGTGCCGATCGGCTTCCCTCGGGAGCAATTTGAGCCACTAGCTTTTAAGTTTCGCTCTACATTTTGACTTCTATCTAAGTGCCCGAAAGTGCAATCTGTTTGGTATGTTTCACTTGGCACCGTTGATAAAAAAAACCGTATTGAACAAAACTATTTGTATAAAAAATACAACTTTCTTGGTGATTGCTTAGCGAGTAAAGGTCTGGGCACATTGGGGCGTCTAGAAGAGCGTGCGCCAATTTTTTTGCAAATACGTAAACAAACTCTGTGTGAAAATACATAAAGATTTAACCACATTTGGTGACTGCTTAGCGATTAAAGGTCTGGGTATATTGGGGCGTCAAGAAGAGCGTGAGATTTTTGCCAATACGTAAACGAACTCTTTGTTAAAATACATAAAGATTGAACCACGCGTCGATATTCGTTCACGTAATCAATGACAATTCATTGAAAAATGTGCTTCTTGTTTGAGTTAATACAGTTAGTTTTGGTAGTGACCAAAAATTGGTCGCGCGCGTACTACAACACCTGTGGGGTAAGCTTTATAACTGAACACTTCTTACGAAGTACCCTCGTCTCACTGGACTGACTTTCAGGTTCAATTCCCATCAGCGGCGAATTTCAGAAACGGACGTTTTTGGAATTTACTCTGGTCTATGTGTAACTGGAATCAACTCCAGTCCATTGTATGGTACCCATTACTAGCGTTGCTTAGTCTGGGGTCTAGTGATAATAACCTCAGGTAGGTAATATTAGCTCAGTGTGGAATAAACCACCGGTGATACACTGGGTAGCTGTTACTTTTATGTGCGCACTCCAGCGTCGCTCGGGCGCAATTAGAAAATGGATTTTCTTACTCACTTTTTCCACTCAAGCACCTAATCGAATGTTATACAAGTTTTATGTAGGCTATTTGTAGAGGATACGAGAGCAATAATTATGTCCGTATAATCGATGCCTTATAATCTGGCAACACACGGTTATCGCATGGTTAAAGCCTCCTGCAAGCTTGTGTAAAGCCTCCAAAGGGGGCGCCAATGTTCGCGCGTCAAAATTTTAGGCAATACCAAAATGAACTCTGTGCCAATATGCATAAAGATTGAATTTCTGTGGTAAAAGCCACGCCACCACGCGTCATAATTCGCTCGCGCGGTCAGTGTCATTCAGTTGAATAATGAACTTTTTATGAGTCAATACAGTTTGTTTTGGTATGACAAAAAAATTGACGCGCGACCTCATAGAAAAAGCTTAATCTTCAAGCGAATTTTGACGCGTGGTGGCGTGGCTTTTACCACACAAATTCAATTTTTATGCATATTGGCACAGAGTTCATTTTGGTAATCATACATCATCACGCCTATATTCCCCGAAGGGATAGGCAGAGGTGCGCTAACACTTCGTCGATGTATTTTTAGTCCCAATGTAGTAGGGCTCGCCCCTATTGCCATTATACCGGGCACATTCTCCCTCAGTACGAGGTAGATTTTTGGGATAGTCCACCACGCTGGCCCAGTGCGGGTTGGTGAACTTCACACGCCTTTCTACAGACGTGCAGGTTTCCTCACGATGTTTTCCTTCACCGTTCAGCAAGTGGTAATCATTGTTGAAAATGACATTCGCACATGAAAATTATCTCAGAGGTGCGGGCCTGGGATTTGAACTTGCACCCCTTACGTTCAAGGCGGGCGTTCTTGCCCGCGAGGCTACCACTGCAAAATCTAATTCAATCAATAACTATAGGTCGGTAATAAGGGGGAGATTAAGATGGCGGATGAATTTATTTATCAGAGGTGTATCAATACAGAAAGTAAATTGGTAATTGCTTATAGCAATTTAAAAAATCTACTATTGTTCCCAAAAACCGTTTTTACTTGTAAACTTTGAGCTTAAAAACCTGAAATAGTTCATAAAACAAATAATTGTAAGTAAATGGAGAGTTATAAAGCATGAAAAGTCAACAGTTCATAAAACTTTTTTTAGGAGCAGCAAGTGAACTAGGAGATTTATATCCTTATTGTAGTATTTCAGATTCAAGTCGCGTATAAAACCTCGGCGGGATATAAACATAACTGAAAAATACAGGAAACGTAGCGAACGTGGCGTCGGCACGTGTCGTGGTATGCGCGTACTATGGCAGGATATCCAGGGAGGATGTTCCCTACCATAGTAGGTCCCTCCCAAAGCATACCAAAAGAAACAATATTGGTTTTGTTAACTTTGATCTTTGCACTAGGCTCGCAGGAAGTTGCAAGGATAGTAATAAAAAGTGGTAAGAGGAAGTTAATAAATCATTATTTAATTATTTTGTTTCTATGTGTTTGTGCGTGAGTGAGTGTCTGTTTGTGTGTATGGGGTAACATGCTTTGAACAATTCTTATAGAACATTGTATTCCTATCATAAATATTTATAAACCTCTACTGATAGATCGAAAGAACTTCGTTTTACATTCGGTTAAACCGACTTTCGACAGGTTTACCGAACTACGGCATTCAGCCGAAACTCGGTTAAAGAGCCGAACATTTGGTTTTTGAACCGAGGTCAGTTCAATTCTGCCAGGTGAAATCTGTAAGGGGAATTATGTCATGTCTGCCAGGTCAAGGCTGTCCGGTCAAATCGGTCAGTTCGAGCTGCCAAGTCAAGTGTATCTTGACGAATGGGTAGGTCGCGTTTGTAAGGTAAAATTTGTGATTCCTGAAAATAAATACTCATAAAGAACTAATAATAATAATAATTCATCCAAACACCTAAAGAGGCTCGCGTTAGGCGGCTGGATCAAGGGACAGATTCAGAAGGCAGTACTTCTGGAGACGGCGCGCATTGTGAGGAAGTTCCTCTCTCTGGAGCCCTAACCACTGGTAACTAGGACCCTGTTCCAGATGCCGGTGAGGAACTGTTTTTTATATTTTTAAATGAATTTTATATATATATATTTAAAAATGCAATTTATAAGAAAGATAAGAAATAAAGGAGATAATTCATCCAACAAAAAATAATTTTGAATTTGGTTTTTAGGCATGGCAGATATGCAGTAGGTAACATACATAAAAACCGGCCAAGTGCGAGTCGGACTCGCGCACAAAGGGTCCCGTACCATTATCTATAACGGCAAAAAAATCACGTTTGTTGTATGGGAGCCCCCTGAAATAATTATTTTATTATATTTTTTAGTATTTTTTTGTTATAGCGGCAACATAAATACATCATCTATGAAAATTTCAACTCTCTAACTATCACGGTTAATGAGATACAGCATGGTGACAGACGGACGGACGGACAGCGAAGTCTCAGTAATAGGGTTCCCGTTTTACCCTTTGGGTACGGAACCCTAAAAACCATACGGGTCGAATAAGGAGTCTCCTCTTTTAATGTCAGTTAAAACTATTCGCTCGCATTTTGTCGCGCCTATGTTCGCAGGGCGATATGGTATTGTTAATAGGTTGAGACACTGAATTATATTATTTATCCCTCACTCCCTCTTTAGATATAAAGCGGTTCTATTCGTTGTGACATTCTGTTGGCGGCAGGACAAAAGGCAGTATTTCTGTGCGAAACACATTGGTGTGGCAGACGGGCAGGCCGCGGGCGTCATCAATTCAAGGCGTAATCACGGCGCTGTCACGTCACAAAGACGTAACGAGCGATGGTCTCCAACCTCCCGCGCAAATACTATTGTTAGTCATACCAGGGAGCAGCTTTGCAGAATGTATGAATAAATACTCACGTCGGTTATGGGTTCCTAGTACTTAACAACAGACGCTTTGGTGCCTTTGTCTGTCCTGTGTACGCCTGTATTTCACGAGGGGGTAGGCAGAAGCCACACTGTCCTGTCCACTCTCTGTCCTGTATGCCAAATATTTTTGTGTTTGATGGGGTCTGGTTCTGGCTGGCTCAGCAAATGCTGGAGGGGACGGTGTCTCCATCAACGTTTATATTCAGCCAGGGCTTTCTATTAATCTGATTATGCCCTTCCAATGTCTTCTAGTGGAAGCAAATAGGCATCTGACTATTCGTACGAGTATCATAATTGAAAAGTTTAATTGGGGTAATCAAACTCATAAACAAAATGACACGTAGTAAGCCAAATGACTTCGCGATTAAACCGACAAAATGTATCAAAATATTCTCAGCGCGGACCACAATCCCGGGTATAAATAAAACTTGTTTCAATTAGTCGCGCTCGTAAAATTATTAATTTACAAATTCTCGGTACAAACTGTTTGTTTGAGGAATATCGATTACAAGATCAAAGCGTGAGGCCTTTTATTGTTTAAAATTACCTTTCTATCAACTTGGATAATTTATGAGCCGCTTAGAGCAGATTTTAAACCAATCAGATAGATAACTCTTTATTGTTCCACCTCTTAAAGTAGGTAATACAAACTTGCTACTTGCGAGTACTGGTCCAACCATTTTCCATTTTCCTCTTAATGACTTATCATCTACTCTCCCATACTGCGTTAAAGGCATCATACCAAAGCAATTATTAAGATATAGAATCTGACTATTTGTAAGTGCTTTAAGGCCTACACGAATAAAACATTTTTGATTTTGATTACGTAAACTTAGCCCTATCACTAATAGCGATCTCTACGAGGCAACCTTTGGATGGAAAGGAATTATACATGATGTATCAGAAGTCTGAAATCATATTCTGGGTAGGTACACATACGGTTGCTGCTATGTAGATCCATAGTAAAGTTAGATCATGGTTTCTGAGTTGTGACCTTTGAATATATTTCACAAGTATCGTTTTGTGACCTCAGGGCATATCCGTAATCCAATTTAACAGTGCAAACTACATCAAGAAGGGCTACTACTAATATTCACACAACAGAACTTGAACATTTCGCATAGAAAATCGAGATGTTTTAAGTTTTTTAAATTGATGACAAAAAAATAATAATAAAAAGAGTATGAAGCACAGCGGGATTACTACTACTACAGCCCTTTTAACGTCCCACTACTGGGCACGGGCCCCCCTCAATGCGAGGGGGATTCGGGCCATAGTCCACCACGCTGGCCCAGTGCGGGTTGGCAGACTTCACACATCTATCGAGAACACGTCAAGTTCCCTCAGACGTGCAGGTTTCCTCACGATGTTTTCCTTCACTGTTTCATAGCAAGTGATAATCTCGGATGAAAATGAGATTCGCACATAAATCCCAGAGGTGCGAGCCGGGGTTTGAACCTGCACACTTTGATTGCAAGGCGTGCATTCGACCACTCGGCTAACATATTTTTTTTTAAAATTTAGTTATTAATTTTATCTCACAAAACTTAAGTTCCATATTTCTGTTAGACAGGTAGGTATTGCTGGTTGTATTTCGATGGTGGATACTCCCTGCTATAATTTGCTGTAGTAGACGGCACCGCACGACCTGCCGTCAACCAGGCTGACGCTTTATTTCCGCCTGTCACCGCCAGACGGCGCTGGCGGCTCGTGAAATAATACGCATTTCATTATAATGATCTATTCAATCTGAGACATCATTTAATACAGCTATATGGTGCCGTAATCGCGCCTACGCCGTAGGACTATTGACAGTGATATATAATGACGTCACTTTTTATGGGATTATTAATTATTAAACTTAATTTGTTGTATGGGAGCCCCCTTAAATATTTATTTTATTCGGATTTTTAGTATTTAGTTTAGTTATAGCGGCAATAGAAATACATCATCTGTGAAAATTTCAACTCTCTTACTATTACGGTTCATGAGATACAGCCTGGTGACAGACGGACGGACGGATGGACGGACGGACGGACAGCGAAGTCTTAGTAATAGGGTTCCCGTTTTACCCTTTAGGTACGGAACCCTAAAAAACAAAATAAAAATCTTTTTTTTTTATTCGTGTAGGCCATAATGCACTTACAAATAGTCAGATTCTACCACCGGTTCGGAATGTTTCACTGAGAAGAGCCGGTAAGAAACTCAATGGTTACTCTTTTTGAAATGATGAATAGTAAGGATTGCAATACGTTCTCAGGAGCAGCAAAATTTCCAAAAATGTCCTCTAGTAACAACGGCTGTGATCACAGATAGCTTTTAACGCTTCATAATACCCTAGTACATTGCATGGTATCTACACATACAGAATAAAAATTGCTGTTCGTTAGTCTCGCTAAAACTCAATAACGGATTTACGATTAGTTTTTTTTTAGCTCTAATACGGGCTTATAAAAAAGGTTTTTTTTTTTTTAATTGACTACGCTGTTGGCCGGGAGGTGGCCTTTACAGCTTTACCGGAGGAGTGTAACAATCTTATTATAGTGATATGAAGTTCGTCGGGTTATCTAATACTAGCTGTGCCCGCGGTTTCACCCGCGCTAATAGTTACTTTGGCGTAGAGTGATGTTATAAAGTCTATGACCTTCCTCAATAAAAAACAAACTTTAACCGTTTAGGCAGCGTACGCAACGGAAGCTTTCAAAAGGAATATTTTTTTGCCACATTATTCGTTGCTGCTCCGCTCCTATTGGTCGTAGCGTGATGATATATAGCTTATAACCTTCCTCGATAAATGAACTATTTAACACAAAAATAATTATTCAATTCGGACCAGTAGTTTCTGAGATTAGCGCGTTCAACCAAACAAACAAACAAACTCTTTAGCTTTATAATATTAAATATAAATAATAGTATAGATTTATCCATTAGACAATACGAAAAGGAGAAGCTAATAAGTAATGATAACTTGATAATGTTACCCGTAGCATAGTCAGATACCTATATACTATGTGTAAGAGTAAAGTAAGAAAAAGCAGCAGTGGTAGCCGAGTGGTCGAACGCACGCTTTGCAATCAAAGTGCGCAGTTCAAACCCCGGCTCCCACCTCCGGGTTTTCATGTGCGTATCTCATTTTCATCCGAGATTATCACTTGCTAAGGAACGGTGAAGGAAAACATCGTGAGGAAACCTGCACGTCTATAGAAAGGCGTGTGAAGTTCACCAACCCGCACTGGGCCAGCGTGGTGGACTATGACCCAATAATCTCCCTCGTATTGAGGGAGAATGTACCCGGTATAATGGCAATAGTCTCGCCCCCTATAACATGGGACCAAAATACATCGGCAAAGTGTGGGCGCAGTGCACCTCTGCCTACCCCTTTGGTGAATACAGTTGTGATGATGTATGTATGTATTATTAGAAAAAATATACAACCGAAAAAAATTATAAGAAAAGTAACTTGCAATCGTAATATTTTATATTTTATGGCAGAATCGATGTTTGCCATCATTAATGTATCAGGATACAAGAGAAAAAACAGTAGTACTCCACCGGAAACAAATAAAAGTCAAGTTTTGTAAGGTTCACGTGTTTTCATCCTGTTAGATAACCAACGTAACTTGATCTCCCAGGGCTTCCATAACCGCCACATTCGACGCTTGTTTGTATGACTATAAAGACGTCGGACGGGTTTAAAGCCACTGGTCATTAATTATATATTATTCAATACAGTTTCCTTCCATTAAGGACTTTTTTTTATATTTCTGTCGCCGTAAAGAAAGGTAAATGTTTAAGAGCTTCCATTATTGATGAGTTTTGATGAAATCACTAGGAATTCAGATCTCATCGCAAGTCTATTTGAAAACTCATTATGATCACTATGTGTCACCTGGGAAGCCAACATATAGTACCTTGTAACGGAATGTGGAACCTAAGTCGTCGGTTTCATTTCCGGGCGCGCGGGATCGTTGACGTGTCTGACAATGAACATCCTCAATATTATGAAGTTCCGGTACATTCAAAATAATACTTTCAAAAGAGCCGATGGTATGGCCCCTGTTTTTAGGGGTCCGTACCCCAAAAGAAAAAAAAGGAACCCGCATAGGATTACTTGTCGTGTCTGTCTGTCTGTCAAGACCATTTTTCTCGTAAACTCGTAGAGGTATCAAGTTAAAATTACTATGAAATATTTCAAATCTGCAATTTTTTGAAGCTGTAAAAAAACAAACTTCTTAGTCAACGCAATCAAAAGATACGGACGTTTATCCCGCATAATATGTGGAAACTTTCAAGGGATTCAAAGCCTATAGGTACTTCCCATTAATCTAGAATCATGAAATTTGGCAAGTGGTAATAGCAGTGTATTATAGCACAAGTAAAGGGAAAGTCCGAAAACGATTTGTAGTTACATAATATTTTTCTTTTGCGGTTATATTAGGTTACTCGGTGTGCGAATCCGACTCGCACTTAGCTGGTTTTTCATCAACAAAGAAACTCTCGGAAAAGTTACATTAATAAGAAAATAAGTCTCAGTATCTCGTTTCGTTTGATAGACTGCTCGACTGGTGGCGCATTATTATTTCCTTAATAAGTTTAAATTTTTTAATTAACGGCCAGTCGGAGACCTTTACTAATTATCATGTCGGCACAACCGTAGCTACCTAATTAGCGTGATAATCACAGAGGCACTGTGCGTTATAATATTAGCTGCAATTCTGATTGTACCACACTAAGACTGGACTAAATTAGACGTCACATTTGTGCGTAAAATCAAAATCTTTTTTTTTATATACGTGTAGGCCAAAAAGCACTTACAAATAGTCAGATTCTACCACCGGTTCGGAATGCCGCTTCCACTGAGAGCCGGTAAGAAACTCAATGGTTACACTTTTTAAAATGATAAATAGTAAGGATTATGAGTAATACATTCTCAGGAGCAGTAACGCCATGAGAGCAGAAAGCACCTGTGTCTCAATACCAGAGAAGAATTATACTCACGCAGTCTAATATTAGATATAGATTTCGGATTTTGTAAAATGTGACTATAGCAAGCCCAGGACATGTTGAGAAGGGAAACGCCTTTTCCAAGCAGTTTCAAAAGGCTATAACGGGTGGTTTATAAGTTCGAAATAATACTTGGCCGTTTGCACTAGTATCGGGTATACATCCGAATGATAAGCATATTTGACCGAATTTCGATCAGAATTTTTCTATGTTATTCCGCCGCGAATTTTAAATACTTAAAACATCTCTAGTCCTAAGCGATATTTTCATGTTATGTTTTCTTAAAATTGATAGTCGCCTCTCGTTCTCTCGTTGAAGTAGATTGCACTGTTGTATTAGACTTTGGATGTGCTCTAAGGCTACACGATACTTGTGGTAAATATTCAAAGGTCTGTGACTCAGTAATTATGTTAGTTAGGTATAGTCAGCCTTCACTGATCAGTGATCATCTACATATCAGCTATCCTATATGCACCTAAAATATTATATTATTATATGTAATGTAGTAAGCAGTGGTAGCCGAGTGGTCGAACGCACGTCTTGCAATCAAAGTGTGCAAGTTCAAACCCCGGCTCGTACCTCTAGGATTTATGTGCGAATCTCATTTTCATCCGAGATTATCACTTGCTATAAAACGGTGAAGGAAAATATCGTGAGGAAACCTGCACGTCTGAGGGAACTTGATTTCGATAGATGTGTGAAGTCTGCCAACCCGCACTGGGCCACCGTGATGGACTATGGCCCGAATCCCCCTCGCATTGAGGGGAAGCCCGTGCCCAGCAGTGGGACGTTAAAAGGGCTTTAGTAGTAGTAGTAGTAATGTAAAAAATAAATATAATTTTTGATGTAAATATTATTATTTTTTTATAAAGAGGAGAGATTTGTATTTTAAATTATATCCGAATTCTGATACACTCGGTATAAAAAAATACAGTCTCGCCCGGACGTTAGTTTGTATAATTCGGTGCCAACAACAAATTCAAACCGTATACGGTCGCTTTAGAGCACAATGTAGAGTATCTATTGATTTTGGGCCACTAAGGATTCACGAATGGTTTTCCGATCCCCACGTCAGTCCATGAATCACCTGTTTCGCGGGGAGATACTGGACGTAACATTTGACGATACGACCTCGTAACGCGAACGACAGACGGTATATATCGCAATTCTTTAAGTGCTTCACTTTAAACGACTTTTTTTATGTAGGTACGCTATGTCGATTGGAAAAGCGAAATATTTATTGCGGTTCGCTTGACCTCAGTAGCGTTGGTGAAATAAGCAGTTCTGGAGGTGTAAAGCCCCGGACACATAGGAACGTCAAGACGCCCGCGTCAAAATTCAATACCAAAACGATCTGTGTGAGATTGAATTTCTTTGGTAAACGACGAGCACGCTTCAAAATTCAATCGCGCTGTCAATAAATCCTTTTGAAAAATGAGCTTTTTAAATGAGTCAATACGGTTCCTTTTACTATTGGCATATATTTTGTCGCGCGCATCTAGTCGCCCCATAGCATAAGATCTCCCCCACATTGGGGCGTCAACGCCCGCACATCAAATTTGTTGCCATACCAAAACAAACTTTTTTTTTTTTTTAACGAAATGAGCGAAATGATGATATTTAATGGAATAAGATGAGGAATGGCATCACCTGCGACTAGCACGGGTATTTCGCCAATGTCAAGTAATTAATAGCAAGGACAAATTCAATAAATACACATTATAAATAAAAATGGATAATGACAGTGATAAAGATGGCGGATGACTCAAAAACAAACTTTAATGTTTCATAGAAAAAGTTCATTCTTCCACTAAATGACATTGACAGCGCGAGCGAATTTTGTCGCGTGGGGGCACTGCTTCTACCACAGAAATTCAAACATTATGCATATTGACACAGAGTTGGTTTTATTACTGGAAAATATTTAACGCGCGAACGTTGACTTCCCAGTGTGCCGGTGGCTTACCTAAAGGTTGGTGAAACGATTTTTGCGGTAAGCAACTGCTTAATTCTTAGGTATTTAAGGTGTCCCTAGTGTTATGGAACACCCGCAAAAGAAGCATCATTGTAGATACTCGTTGTACCTGGGTTTGAGTGGAGTGATGTAGCAAGATAAAGTAGCACGATGATGGATTATAATTTTATTGCATTAACAGCTAAAAACAGTGTTGCACACATCGACATCTGTATCAGTGTTGCATACAAAAAATACTATTAAAAATATATATATATTGAGAGGTGTCAAGGGACACCCGGATGGAACGAAGAACCTTTTTAAATAAATAAAAAAGCAAAAAAAAAATTACATTTACATGCACACACACATCGAAATCTAAATCGCAATCGCAATGTATACATAAATGCATACAATAAAAATCACACACACGTATGTAAAAGTGTCATACAATAATTATCACACATACATATGTAAAAGTGTCGTTACAAAATTTCGTGCCACTCTTAATTTTTTCGCAACGCGCGATAAGGAACTACGTTCCAAAAAGGAAAATAGAAATTAAAAAAAACGAAGTTGTAGGTTCCCATAGACACGTCGTCTACAATCACATGAGGGTGTCGCCTAGTGGAGAACGCGCAAAAATATCACGATAAAGGTATCAAAGAAAACCACTTGATATTGTACCCAGACGCAAGGATCTAAACAGACAGGAGGAAATTAAACCCGTAAGCCGCGGCAGGTACATGGAATACAATATGATGATGTTGTCAGATTACTATCCTTAGTATAGCGTTATGAACCTACTCAGGGACGCTGTTATCTCACAATAAATATATCATCTCGCCTTTATTCTCCGAAGGGGTAGGTAGATGTGTACTGCAGTGCAGACGCAATGCCACACTTCGCTGATGTATTGTGGTCCCAATGTAATAGAGGGCGAGCCTATTGCCATTATACCGGGCACATTATCTCTCAATACGAGGGCGATTTGCCATAGTCCACCATGCTAGCCTAGTGCGGGTTGGTAAATTTCACACGTCTTTCTATAGACGTGTAGGTTTCCTCACGATGTTTTCTTTCACCTTTTAGCTAGTGGTAATCTTTTTTGAAAAAGACATTCGCACTTGAAAATCACAGAGATGCGGGCCCGGGATTTGAATTTGCACCCCTTTAGTTCAAACACGCTCTACCGACGAGGCTGCTGCTTACTCACAATTTTACTAAACCAAAAATAAAATCCCCCCCCCCCCCCCCCTTTGGCGTGAGTGTCGATGTTTGTTAACAATCCGTATTAAACAAAAACTAATAATCAACCTAAATGAAAACTCCTTAAAAAGCCGTATACAACTACATCATCCACGTAAATAATGATCATAATAAACATAAAAATGTTCCTAAAATGAAAACTGCTTGGCCGTACAATTTTAACTTTTTATGGGACCAAATGGCATCTATTCCGCATCAAACAAAAAAAGAATCACGTAAATCGGATCATAACTCGCAGCGTAATCGGTGTACATACATAAAAAAAAACTGACCGAATTGAGAACCTCCTCCTTTTTGGAAGTCGGATAAAAAAAGAGTAATCCCGTCACGTTGTACTGGAAAATATGATTCCATGGAATGTTTAAAGTGGTATTTTATGGTAATACCATCTGTAACTCCAGAAAATTTACCATTCGTTTCGCCAAATTGAGATTCACACACACAAAGTACGTATCATGTTATTCATGGACAATTCTTTTTGTTCTCTATTCTCCGTTGTCTATGATTCGCGTGTCGGGGCAAAATTGGCTGAAATTAAACAAAATGGCAAAGATATACATGAACTGTACAACGGGGGATATATGTTCTTATAGAAGAAGCACATTTTTGAACTAAATGCCATCGATGTCGCGAGTGAACTTTTTCTTTTTATACGAAATTAGGAAATTTACATACATCATCATCGCGCCTGTATTCCCCGAAGGGGTAGGCAGAGGTGCACTGTAGTGCGCCCACACTTCGCCGATGTATTTTGGTCCCAATGTAATAGGGGGCGAGCCTATTGCCATTAAACCGGGCACATTCCCCCTCAATACGAGGGAATTTTGGGCCATAGTCCACCACGCTGGCCCAGTTGGTGAACTTCACACGCCTTTCTATAGACGTGCAGGTTTCCTCACGATGTTTTCCTTCACCGTTCAGCAAGTGGTAATCATTGTTGAAAATTACATTCGCACATGAAAATTATCTCAGAGGTGCGGGCCTGGGATTTGAACTTGCACCCCTTACGTTCAAGGCGGGCGTTCTTGCCCGCGAGGCTTGAGGAAATTTAATGGAATAAAATGAGGAATCGCTCCAACTGCGGTTAGCGGGTACTTCAGCAAGTGTCAGTAATTAATAGCAAGAGCGAAATCAATAAAATACACATTATAAATAAAAATGCGTGATGAACGTGATAAAGATGACGGATGACTTCGTACGGACGTATTGTCGTGTTGTTCCAGACTTACTTTAGATACCTGGGTGTTAGGGTCTAATATTGTTTATTTGTTTGAAGATTCTTAAGTATTCTGTTATGTTATGGGTTTTATGAATAAATAATTTCAGATTTCTGAGTTCTTACTAAATTAAATCTTAGTCATTAAAATGTACAAAAATATTACGCTTGGAAAACGCAAACAAATCCCAATTGTGATTTTTAAAATATTTTCGTTTTAAAAGTACCCAGACTATCTGCAATGATATTTTAAAATAATGAAAAAAAAAACATTCAACATAGGCAATATGTGTATTTTCAATTTCAACCCAAAAAATACACGGTAAGCTCGCTCGGTTAAATGATAAAAGGCCACTTTACATAATATTCACCATTTATTGAAGTATCATAAGCAGTTCGACGGTACGGATGAGTGATTCGTTTGGTCTTGCTAAGTTCAATCGACTGTTCTTTATTCTTTGAAGAATATAATATTTTTATTAAGACGATATTGGCGAATGGCATTGACCAGGAGATCATAGAATCAAGTTGGTATTCTATCCACGATTTTCTCAATCTCGGACTTCCGCAAGACGAGGATGTAAGCCTTAGGTGAGCATCTAGCAATAAGTTAATGAAAAGAAGTTCTTAATTACTCTCCCGAAAAGGTTGTTACAATTATTTTAATTGCTCTGTTTTCATCCTTAATAAAAAAAAATGAGATGGAGAAATTCCCAGAAGCCATTATATTCAAAGGAAACTTGATTTATATTTTCGCACTTTTTTCCTTCAGAATATAATATTGAAAGATTCAAGCAATTAAGAAAACGGAGTTTGAGAATAAAATGTTATTGTACTGAAACGTTTATCCTTTACACTTTGAAAGGTTCTGTGAGCCTATTACATCATGATTTTCCCCGAAAATACACTTAATAGTGATTAATTGAATGTCATTTTCAATTATGATTGCCACTTGCTTGACGGTGAAGGAAAACCTCATGAGAAAACCTGCACGTCTATAGAAAGGTGTGTGAAGTTCACCAACCTGCACTGGGCCATCGTGGTGGACTATTGCCCAAATATCCCTCGTATTGAGGGAGAACGTGCCCGGTATAATGGCAATAGGCGCGCCCCCTATGACATTGGGACCAAAATACATCGGCGAAGTGTGGGCGCAGTGCACCTCTGCCTACCCCTTCGGGGAATACAGGAGTGATGATGTATGTATGTATTATTAAAAAAAGTGTGGGCGCACTGTAGTGCACCCCTGCCTACGCCTTCGGGAAATATAATCTTAACTGGGATTTAAAAAACGGCCCGACATCTTCTTTTTTCACGAAATGAATGAAACTTAATGGAATAAGATTGTATTGGCTTAATCTGCAATTATCAGGTATTTCACCAATGTTAAGTAATTAAAAAGCAATAAAAAATTTGATACATACACGTATTAATAATATTGGTTAATGAGGGTTATTAAGATGGCGGATGACTCCGGCCCCTAACATAAAGGCTTACTAAAAAAAAATTAGAATTAAAATCTACCAACGTATCATAGACCTATTTACAACACAGACCCGCCAGCGATACGTGTTAAGTCTAGCTTGATTGTGGCCTATCGGCTCTGTGGCGAAATTAACGGGCGCAGATAACTCGCGCGCGCAACATTTGGAATATCGCACTAGACAATACAAAGGTAATATATGCAGCTGGGAATATGTACTTGAATAAAAAATACTACTACATACTACATCCCTTTCAACGTCCCACTGCTGGGCACGGGCCTCCCTTCAATGCGAGGGGATTCGGGCCATAGTCGCTGGCCCGGTGCGGGTTGGCAGACTTCACACAACTATCGAAAACTAGTCAAGTTCCCTCAGACGTGCAGGTTTCCTCACGATGATTTCCTTCACCGTTTCATAGCAAGTGATAATCTCTAATGAAAATGAGATTCGCACTTATATCCCAGAGGTGCGAGCCGGGGTTTGAACTTGCACACTTTGATTGCAAGACGTGCGTTCTACCACTCGGCTACCAGTGCTACAAAAATTAATTAAAAATAAATGAACTATATTCTGCTCATTCGAAATGGAAATTTGCAAGCGTTGCATTTGCTTTAATATAATTACTTACTTATCTACCCATCGAACTTTATTACTTATTCTTTTGTGCCTACCTGCACCCTAAGCATGATCGCGTAGACATAAGTTTTATCTGTTTCAACTGTCAGATTTGTCGAGCAAATGACGCCTCTTGGAGCTTTTTGTACTGAACATGGCTCGGTGTGACAACATGTTATCGATATATCTGACACTTGAAAGAGATAAAACTTATGTCTACGCGGTGATGCTAAGCGTACTGGGATACTTTTGGCCATTCAATTCAATCTGTAACAGATCTCAAGATAAAAGCTAAACCTAGTTTGCGTTCCAGAGATACTGTAACGGTTATTATTATTTTAGGAGATATTTTTTATTTAAAAATAGTATATGAATGGACTAATAATAGTTTCGTTATGATATTATAGTGAGAAATTATTTTCAACCTACGAGATCAATTTAATATAATAATGAGCTTGCGAGCTTTATAAAGGATTTTGCGTCTATAAATAGATAAAGTATGCCGTAGGTGAACAAACAAACTCTCGGCGCAAAGATGTGTGGGATGTCAACTAAGACCTTTTGTTTATGCTTCGAAAGTCAAGGCGTCATTCTCGGATATTATATTCGTCAAGACATATCGGACAATTTCGACACTAGATTTGGCCACTAGCTGATAGCAAGAAATCGTCAGCAAGCCACAAAGTAATGTTCAATTTGATCCTCATACCCTCACGTCACCATCATTTCCCAATCTCTCCAACATAATTCGCGAGCCCTTACTAAATCATTAAAGGGATCTCTCCGATTGTCGGGTGGCTAGGACATGTCCCAAAGGGCCTACGTGATCTTCAGCCAAGTATTCGCTTATTCCTGGCCATGCTCGCTACATACGTGACCAGTCCTCGACAGATAATAAATAACAACACGCGCTTCCTTGCGATGTCAAAAGATGGTTTGTGGTGTGCTGTGAATGGTGACACGACCTCAGTTATGAGGTTTGGAAAAATGGACAGGGTATTTTGAAATGCCAAAGATTTTATTTTGCAAATACAAGATTTCAATTGTACTGGGGCCCGATTTTATTTTGATAGATGTCATCTCTATTCGAGATATGTCGAAAAAATACGACCAATTTGACGTTTTGTTTAGACATATTTCGAATAGAGATTGGTGTCTACCAAGTGAAAATCGGGCCACTGTGATTAAGACTACAAGTAATTTTGTTTTTTTTATAACAAATGAGAGACATTATGGCTGGCTGAAAAGCCAAACAAGCCTTGGTTTACTTTTGGACACGATGTTAAATAAACAGTGCCTTTGAGTTTCAAAACAATAACCCTTATGTACAGCGCAAATAAAGCAAAATGAACATTAAGTAATTAGGTAATATAATGACCTGTTTGCTACAGAATCTGAGAGTGCAATTGCTAATGGTATGGGTAAACTTACAGCTCTTCAAGCTGAGATTTCAAAACCAACAAGTTTTATAAAAACAAAGGGTGCAACTTTTATAGCGTTTATAAAGCGTGAATACAAAAAGAAAGCAGTGGTAGCCTCGCGGGCAAGAACGCCCGCCTTGAACGTAAGGGGTGCAAGTTCAAATGCCATGCCAGCACCTCTGAGATAATTTTCATGTGCGAATGTCATTTTCAACAATGATTACCACTTGCTGAACGGCGAAGGAAAACATCGTGAGGAAACCTGCACGTCTATAGAAAGGCGTGTGATTTTCACCAACCCGCACTGGGCCAGCGTGGTGGACTATGGCCCAAATCTCCCTCGTGCTAAGGGGGAATGTGCCCGGTATAATGGCAATAGGCTCGCCCCCTATTACATTGGGACCAAAATACAGCGGCGAAGTCTGGGCGCACTACAGTGCACCTCTGCCTACCCCTTCGGGGAATACAGGCGTGATGATGATGTACAAAAAGAAATTTAAAGTAGGTGGAAATTTAGAATTGCTATCCTATCCTAGCAAAGATTACTATCTACAAGCGTTTTTGCTATCTACAAAAAGTTTTACCAAAATGGAAGTTTAATTCATCCTCGAAATTCACCACCTGCCTTGCAGCAATAGTTTTAATATTACTTTCAGTCTCTGACAGTAAACTCAGTACAAAATCTGTCAAACAGCGACATTTAGTTACTATTGAAACAATTAAGAGGTATAGCTATATAACATGTATAGCTGACGATAAGATTTTGGGGTAAAGTTTTGTAACGAGGCTAGGGGAACGGAAGCATAATAAAGAACTAGCAGTACAATTTGTCGGCAATAACACGCACACAAACAAACATGAAACGTGAACGACAGAATCAAACGGCGCAGAGTCTATTACATGCGTGGGCCAAAATTCGCCGGAAGAAAGAGCAAAAAAACACAGACAAAAGCAATGACATTTATCTAATTACGGGATCGCGATAAGGGCGCGCGAGGGGTGAGCGAAGGATGAAGCCGGGGGGAGGGCGGTGCAGGATTCTGGATGCTGTGCCGCAGTCGGCTGGAGGGATCCGCGGAATCTGCACGTCCCCACGTCTCGTGTGCTTACAGACATCGCGGTCGTTTACAGATATTCGCGCGAGTGGTCGGCGCATGCTGTTGGATGTGATTTTGAGTGAGAAACTGAATGTGTTGTTGAAAAATGTGAAATGATAAGTGATAACAAAATTGTTTGCTGTGTTACAAATTAAGTTTAGTTTTTCAACATGCCTGTTTTACTAATTTTTGGACTTTTTGTGGGTAAGTTTCTGTAACTTTCATCTTTATTAAAATTCTCTGTTTCTTTGTCTCTCTCGTGTTTATATAGATGCTGGTTTTGTTGGCACCTAATTACACTATACTATACTCAGTGTACTCGTCTTGCTCTTGCTCGTAATGTGTAAGCAAGACAGCAATATTTTCAGTACTGTCAAATATAGTTTAGTAGTAGTTAGTGTACAACAAAATCAACACTATTATCACGTTATAGAGTTTTGTTAAAATTACTTTTTAATGCTAGTACTGCGGTATTTAATTGCGCATAGAGTTTACTAGGAATTTGAGTCTAACGCTTCAGCCTTAACTTCAGGAAATTAGACATAAAAATATACTTTCAGGTCTTATAACGCACTACACTTAACTGTTATTCGATTGTGATTAAATTCGAAACTTTTGTAAAAAAATATAGAAATCTGATTTACCTTCTTTAAGTATTCTGCTTGTATTCTGGGTACAATGAGAAAAGTGGCTTAAACTCGAACAACTACGCCGTAATACCATCTTTAATTACAACTTAAGATCTCTACTCATTCCTGAGAAAAAGGGTCTTGACTGACAGACACAGACGGTCTGCGAAGTGATGATAAAAAGCTTCCTCCTGCATGATAAATGGTTCCTTTTTTAGGGTTCCGTACCCAAAGGGTAAAACGGGAACCCTATTACTGAGACTTCGCTGTCCGTCCGTCCGTCCGTCTGTCACCAGGCTGTATCTCATGAACCGTGATAGTTAGAGAGTTGAAATTTTCACAGATGATGTATTACTGTTGCCGCTATAACAACAAATACTAAAAAACAGAACAAAATAAATATGTAATGGGGCTCCCATACAACAAACGTTTTTTTTGGCGTTTTTATATAAAATGGTTCGGAGTACCCTTCGTGCGCGAGTCCGACTCGCACTTGGCCGGTTTTTTTAGGGTTCCTATTGAGGTACGCAATCCTTAAAATCTCATTCTGATTCTACTTAACCAAGTGGTTACTAGTCTACTAGCAAGACTAGCCTCAAGGAGACTAGCCTCAACAGCCGAATTACTTCCAAGAGGATTGGTATTCGGGGAATGTTGGTAGCGCTCGAGTGTAATTGGCTAGATTGGGTAGGTGGTGACAAACGATTATGATGGATGATCGCCGCGTGCGCAGCTTAATACGGAAACAACATTATTGAGTAATGGCTGTTTAAATTTGGTCTAGTGGTTACGGGTTCGATTCCTGACATGACAAATTTCAGAAATGGTCTTATCGGAATTTGGCCTAGTTTAGGTGTAACTGGGATCACACCCAGTTTATTGAATGGTATCCATAGTACACAAGCTTTGGTTAATTTGGCATCATACGATGAGTATGTGTTGTCTGACGATATTTATTTATTTAGTCTTCCAGCAGGCTCCGTATGACCGCGTAGAAAGTTTTATCTCTTTAAACTGTCAGATTTGTTAAGCAAATGACGTCAACTTCTTCTACTAGACATAGCTTGATGTGACGTCATTTGCTCAACAACTTTTACAGTTGGAAAAGATAAAATGTATGTCTACGTGGTCATGCTAAGCCTGCTGGTACCAATTTGGAGGAACGATATAGCTCACTTTAGGTACAAACGAATATTCAATTTCAATCATTGGCAGTACCTAACTTACAAAACGGTGTAGGTACCATGTTGATAAAATTTTAGTATGTTTAGTTACAAAATATAAGAAAAACCAGCCAAATGCGAGTCGGACTCGCGCACGAAGGGTTCCGTACCTATAAAAATGGCAAAAAAATCATGTCTGTTGTATCGGAGACCCTCTTAAATATTAATTTTATTCAGATTGTTAGTGTTGTTGTTATAGAGTGGCAACAGAAACACATCATCTGTGAAAATTACAACTGTCTAACTATCACGGTTTATGAGATAGGTACAGCCTGGTGACAGACGGACAGACAGACAGACGGACGGACAGCGGAGTCTTAGTTATAGGGTCTCCTTGGGTACGGAACCCTAAAAACAAAAAAGTGCGTTGGCGTAATCTGCCGCTTTCGGGAATTGAACACGCGAACATCTGGTGGAGTAAACCGAGTGGCCTATACTCGAACCCAAGGACCAAGCTGTTATCAGCCAAGGCCGTACCCTGACTTTAATGGTACTAGCGAATTATCGTGACTACTATTGAAAATATACTGTGTGAAAATACGCATAAGGATTGATTTGTTGTGGCAAAGGCTATACGATCGTGCGATTAAGTTCGCCCGCGTCATCGGTAACATTACAATAGATATCATCGTTGAAAAATGAATTTCACCAGTGTGTTAATACAGTGCATTTTGGTATTAGCAAAAAATTTTAGGTTAGCGTAAGTATGTTTTATTGTAACCAGTATTATCGAAAAACGAAAGATAATCCCTTACAGGATAATGATAAACGACAAATGTCCCATTAACTTAATGTTGTCAAGACTTGGTACTTGCTAAAAGGCTTTCCAACTGAAATTGCTTAAGACTTTTCCCTTAGATCCTTTTCCTTTTTAAACTGACGTCAATCATAACAATTTTTATTTGAATTTTTATACCTTTTACCGTCGCTTAAGTAGCCTTCCACCCCAAGGGGTGATGGGGAGATATGAAAGTATACAATATACAAAAGGTTTAAAAATTCACATAATAATTGTTAAAGTAAAGTTGTTTGTATCCTCCTCGCTTTGAGGGGAGGCCCGCGCCAAGAAGAATAAATAATCATGACAATTTGTTAGTGCCCCGTAGACCTAACTATACAAAATAATTAATTTGACTTTGACTTTGAATAGTTTTTAGGTTTCCACACCCAAAAGGTAAAACGGGAATCCTATTACTGAGACTTCACTGTCCGTCCGTCCGTCCGTCCGTCTGTCACCAGGCTGTATCTCATGAACCGTGATAGTTAGAGAGTTGAAATTTTCACAGATGAAGTATTTTACTAAAACACAGAATAAAATGAATATTTAAGTGGGCTCCCATACAACAAACGTGGTTTTTTTTTGCGTTTCTATAGATAATGGCACGGAACCCTTCGTGCGCGAGTCCGACTCGCACTTGGCTGGTTTTTATTATATACTCGTATTTATTATTACTTGTTTGTAAAAGGTGACACTGGTTATCATACAAAACTATCGTTACTGCCACTCTCACTTCATTTATATTATCTGTGCATTAAATGCTTATTTGGTATCGTCAGTGGAGTCTGATTAAACATTTACTGACCTATTTGCCGGCCAGCCGAGGGTGGAGTGTCGACACCACTTATTCACTTGCGGGTACCGACCCGCTGTGAATTCAGTAATCAGTTTCATCCTTATTAATAACAATGCTAGTCGTCACAGCATTTGCGAACTTTTACTCATTGTGTTCCTGATGTTATGAATTAACTTCGGCATGCTTAATAACAATTGTGGAGATAGGGCCACCACTCACCCTCGAAATTGTCAGTTTCCCGAATTATAATCCAAATAAATTGATCAATAAAATAGAGGACACGAACAAGACCGAATTCGCAGTCAGTCAGTCGGCTTAGCACGACTGCGTAGACATAAGTTTTATGTCTTTCAACTGTCAGATTCGTCGAGAAAACTACGTCACTCTGCGCTCGATGTGACGTCATTTTCTGGACAAATATGACAGGTGAAATAGGTAAAACTTATGTCTACACGGTTATGCTAAGCCTCGGATTTTGCACTGGTCTGGGTTGCGCATGTACTATGGCTTAAATTAATTGGTTTAATTGATAATTCGTTGAAAAATAAACTTTTTCTACTAGTCTTTACAGCTCGTTTTGGTACTAGCAAAAACTTCCACTTCCTTCACTTCACCATCGGTCCGGATAGCCAATGGAACAAATATCTCGTAATGAACCATTAATTACTCAAGTTCTTAGTAAACAATGTGGTTAGGGGAAAGCGGGCGATGGCCCTCGCTGACGTAAATCGTTGTTCTTGTTAGGCCCATTAGTTCTTATAGGAGATATTTTCTGTAACCAACAAAAAATATAAATCCAATAGATTCAATGAGTACCGGACTAGATAAAAGGACTCTTGTAATTGGAATTTTATGTGAAATTTATTACCAACATCAATGATTGGGTGTGAATATAATTTCATGGAACAATTACATGAATTCGTATCACCATATTGCTCTATCAGTATTATGAGATCCTGGTATTAAGAACCGTTTAGTATTCTAATCGGTGTTTGAATTATTTAATAAGATCTTTTGTTTATCTTTGCGGGTCTTATGATTACCTGGTAGAAGAAGTATTCGTCTCTTTCTTGAACTATATTTAGTATCTGTTGACATTTTAAAAATAATAATATGTTGTGTTATTATATTAGTAGTTACCGTTAGCTCTATTAATTAAGCTAAATGCTAGAGTCAAAAGTCGGCTTTAAATAGTATAACAGGTAGAGTTGGTATCAACTTTAGAACTTCTCACCTACTAGAGCGCCAACTACCTACATTCTTTATGAAGTCTATTTATCAAATTCCTGGTAATAAATTAGCTGTTTTCCTAACCAGTTCAAATACCCCACTTACCTTTGAAACATCACCACCTTTTACCTCGTAAAATCTCAAATTTACCTTCTGTAAATCCTTTGAACACCCTCAGGGTACAAAAACAATAATGTTCTTTTTCTTTTTACCCTTACACGGGTCTTACCACTTGTTCCGTACGATAAGTAGGTCACTAGTATTATTATACATTGATCCCCCCTGCAAAAAATATCTGGGTTTGTGTGTGCAGTAAATTACGGTAATAGATTGTTTAATAACCTTGCGAACCGCTGTTTTCCTGGTAGTAAATAATGTAATAAAACGTAATAAAATATTGCCCTCTATTTATCGGTAGTTACAAACCATTTATGACGACATTATTAGGTATTTTTGTTTTTTTAAATGTGTTTGAAAATGGTTTGTAGTTATTTTATAATTTGAGGTAGTGAAATATAAGTTGCTTAACTTTTTAATTGATTGACGAAAGTTTTCCAAATATCTAACTCACACTTACGTTATTTTCTGATGGAGTGTACAATGGTTAAACGCCAGTAGGTTTGTATGTACTTGCGAAAAAGTATAAAGCGGGTTTCAGACTACGCTATAATATAATAGCATATAGTATATAGCTTATAGCACAACAATATCGCGCACCATACACTGTTATGGACACGTTCACACTGTACTGTACTATATATTATTGGCTTACTATACGCTATAAATTGGTGCGATGCGCTGAGTTCATGCTATGCTATACTATAAAGCATCCTTCGTTGCTATACTATATAGCACAATAGTATAGCGTAGTCTGAAACCCGCTTTACTCTTATATTAACCTCTATATGTTATTCGGAATGCAAGAATGTCATCTTAGCAGTGGTTAATCATTTATGACACTTCCACAGTTTACATGAAAAGGCAATTCCTGTTGAAACCCCGTCTTGACTCATGATTGAGTCGCTCGGATCTAGCCCACGTCAGTTAATCTGCGAATAGGCCAGCGCTGTCACTTAGTCATAGAATGATTTATTTGCCCAACGCGGCCATAATCGAAGGACGGCCGAGGTCAGTGGGCAGAAACGATGGCCCTTTGAACGTTATCGTTAATAATATATAAAATATGAGTGGTTATGATTTAGTGATCTATTTACAGTGGCTTTGCAGAATATTTTTTTATTGAAAAATGACGCTGTAGGAGGTTTGTAGACTGTTTAAAATGTGTAAAAATTAAGGAAGTGATGTTTGACGAGGATTCGATTTGCTTGAAATAGAAGTCTAGTAACAAAAATAAAATACGACATAGCTTTAGACGATCATGTCTTCCTAGTAATAATATATTTTTTTAGACCAGCAATGTGAGGCTACCACTTAATTAGTCCTGCTAGCCTATCCAGCTAAGCTAAATGCTCGTGCTGAATACTTCGCTCACGTCTAAACTAGTTTGGAAACCATTTTTTTTTATCGTAGTGTATGTTTATTCTGTGTAATAGAATAATCAGGAGAATATTTAATTTTAGAACACATAGCCTAGGGTTAACCAAATTCCGATTTAAGAAGCTCAACATATGCAATTCAAAACCCCTTTCAATTTACCTCCTTATTTAACGTTTCTGCCTATATTTAATTTATTCTAGCGCGTCTCAAGTGAGCCGCCTATTTTCCTCGAGGCTCACATCTCGACGCGTTCTCAAAAAGATTATGAGCAACGCTCATTTAGTCCTTTTAACGTAATATGAACGTTTAACGTAATATGAAAATTTCATCCGGGCCCTTCCGTAGTCTATACTCGCTTACCTTGCTGCTTAACCTTTGTAAATAATTTATGTGGGACTTAAGAAAAGTTATCAAGTGCCTGAGTTGACTTTTAACAAAGAACATTACTGTATAAAATATTCATAAATTATGCTCGGGAGCGTCGAGTTACGGCGTGTAGTCAGCCATCGTAATCTTCTACTTAATACCGATGGAAATGTTGCCGTAACAAATAATTAATATCGTGTGTGCGGTAGTTTACGCTTATATCCTAGTTATTATGTGTTCCTGGTAATTTAAAAACATGTGAGATTTAATATTTTACCCGACTGCCTAATAAGAAGCTTATTATGTTCCTTTTTTAATATTGGAAATAAAGGTTTTTCTTTCAGATTTAATTATATTAATTTGAAAAATTAATTAATTAATTCTTAGACAGGACAATGTAGTACTGTTATATTCTAGAACACGAATTTCAAAATACGCATGAGTGAGTATAAACAATTTTTTAACTCTTTTGTTTTGGTAATAAGTGCATTTTTATTTTAAAATTAATAATATGTATTCGGTGTTTTATACCATATACCTATTTTGTACCCAAATGTTTTCTCGTAAAATCACAAGGCAATAGGTATATTACTGATAAATGTTTTCGTACTTGTATATGAAGCGGTGGATAGTTGGAAACTCTAACTTTGTTATGTTTCAATTAAGGCTTGCCAACTGCACGGTGTTTATACAACATAAACATTCCATAATTTATCACCTTGTTCAACTTGCTGGGAAAGAACATTTCACAGACCAGAACAGTTTAACTACTGCGCAAGGCTTCTTTCCTGGTAGTTAGTGAAGGTCTTATTTTCAGTTGTCTTCCTGAAAAATAATTTACAGCCATTTCATTGAAGTTAAATTGTTGTTTTTGGATTGGAAGATGTTTTTGTAAAAGTCCATTTGAAATTGATATTTTTTTCTTTAAATGTTGTTTCTGACAAAAAGTTTCAATTTATGAAGATAGCTCAAAATGCGTTGAAGCCATCATACCAAAGCAATTATTTCTATAACCATCTGTGGTTTAGAATAATCCCTTCATTGTAAATGGGAGTAGACGCACCTTACTGTACTAGCTTCCTAAGCGTAAAGACTATATTTGTATTTAATATTAGACTGCCATGAGTATAATTCTTCTCTAGTATTGTGGCAAAGGTGCAGTCTGCTCTCAAGGCATTGCTGCTCCTGAGAACGTATCACTCGCAATTATCATTTTTAAAAGAGTAACCATTGAGTTTCTTACCGGCTCTTCTCAGTGGAAGCAGCATTTCCGCACCGGTGGTAGAATGTGACTATTTGTAAGTGCTTTTTGGCCTACACGAATAAAAAAAAAAGTTTTTTATTAAAAAAAACATTATTTTTTCCGAGAAAACCTATTATATTAGTTCATTTGCAATCAAATCAAAATCATGATAAGAAAGTGTATACGCAATACTAAACATTTTGCACAAAAATTAAAAGTTCAATTTATGTTTAAAGCTAATAAGTCCTTTTGACATTTTGTCAAACTGCTTTCAGATGCCAACAAGTTTTATGAATGAAAATATCAGTTTCTACGAATGAACTAAAATATTAAAAGGAATATTGGAAAATATGACTTATTTATTCAAAAATTCTAACTAAAGAATATCTATTGGAGCGTGTATTTACGATATTTTTAATAGCTTTGTGGCATTGAACTTGAGATGTTACTGTAAAGTACGCTTAAGTCTCTTTTCCATTTATGGGCCCCTGGTACTTTTAATTTGTTTTTTGATATATTGAATACTTTTTATAAATCAAATAATAATACATTTTCACGCCTGTATTCTCTAAAGACTAGGCTGAGGTGTACTGAAGTGAACCCATATTCCATGAACCTATTACCATTAAGCCCCTGGCACCACTGCACTGGGACGATTTCATTAAATTGACTTTATTGAAAATGTACTCTGTTTTAATATACTTAAAGAATGAATTTCTGAGATAAAACCTATACGACCACACATCAAAATTCACTGGAAAAATAAGTTTGTTTTGGTATGGGAATAAAGTTACGCGATTTTTGGCTTTACACCGGGCACACTCCTCAACGAGTTAAAGTCCAATACATAGTCCAGTCCGGGTTGGCGAACTTCACACATATTTCGAGAACATTATCTTCATACTTAAACTAAATGAGTAGACAAAATCATTTATTTACTAAGCTATTATTTACAATTCAAAATGTATCTAATATTTCTTACTACTATTACAGCCCTTTTAACGCCCCACTGCTGGGCACGGGCCTCCCCTCAATGCGAGGAGGATTCAGCCCATAGTCCACCACGCTGACCCAGTGCGGGTTGGCAGACTTCACACTATTGAGAACTAATCAAGTTCCCTCAAGTGTGCAGGTTTCCTCACGATGTTTTCCTTCACCGTTTCATAGCAAGTGATAATCTTGGATAAAAATGAGATTCGCACATTAATCCCAGAGGTGCGACCCGGGGTTTGAACCTGCACACTTTGATTGCAAGGCGTGCGTTCGACCACTCGGCTACCACTGCTTCAAATTTATTAAAATAAATTAATTCAAATTATTTACTTCCACACGATGCTATCGTAAGTTTAGTCTTTATAATAACCGCTCTATTTACTAAACGGAAACAGACATTAACCCGTTTAATGTTTCGCAAACACTTATTACTTAATACTATAATATTATGATCAAATATCGATTGAATATTCCACTAGATTATATTTCCCAACTATGATAATATGACCTCAACTAAGCAATGCTTGTGCGAAGGGTACGAACTAAAAATAGTTTGTGGGTGACATTACCCATATTTAGGAGCGTTTTCAGACTAGTGTTTTATTTTGCGTATACGATAGTTTTTTCACACACATTTAAAAATTCGAACGCGCGTACACGGGCTTGTTTCAGTAGTAATATTAATTCCGACGAAGAAACAACTGAATCACGACTATAATCGCGTCAACGCATCTACGAGTTGCGTGTTGTGTCTAAAGACGCGCCTACACACACTCGTATAAAATGCTAGTGTGAAAAGAGTCTAATGCCCGAGTTAAACGAGGCTTAGCTTTAGCTAGTGTCAGTAAACTGGCAAGCTAGTATTCCTGGCTTCGTGTAGACAAAACTAGCTTCATTTCTAAGCTAGTAAGCTAGTTCACAAGCCAGGACAGTTTTTAATAGGATGGAGTTCTATTTTTTAAGATAGTAGCGCCCCCCACCACTGATTTTACTATCCTGGCTTGTGTACTAGCTTCATGTGGCCGGCGAAGCTAGTTTTCAGTTGGCTAGTAAGCAACCACGCGTTGTTTGTTTTTCTAACCGCGACGTGATTTTTGGTGATTTTAAGATGCCCAAACGAAGTACGGAGATTAATTTTAAGTTTGTACAACTGTACGGTGACCATGAATGTCCGTGGAACGCCGAATCGAATAGTGTTTTTTTTCGCATGCAATTCATTTTGGACGTGTGGTCACCTCAGTCACTGCAATAGTACTAGCTTAAAATAATAGAAGCCTGTGTAAACAGAACTAGCATGTTTCAAGCCAGGTTACCAAGCCAGGACAGTTTAGTAGATATCTAGCTTGAATAACTAGCCTCGTGTATCCCGGGCATAATGTGCGAGGTTTTACGTTGCATTAGGTAACGTTAGTATTCCATCTCGCTCATACCACAGATATAATAAACAAGAATGACAGTGCCGACATCATGTTTAGATCTCATCGGTGACTTTCAGCGCGACCATTGTGTTACATAATATCTAAACAATTAGACTGAACCGCAGTTTTGGTTACACAAAAGTTGGTATCACACCGCTATTAAATCGCTTTTCCATCCAGTGCGCTAATTAGCCGACCAGCTATCGCGTATTACAGCGAAATTAGAGCATTATGCTAATACTGGAATCTAGCGCTTTCAGCGCAGGCAATCTGGTAAAGCCCGCTTAGCGCTCCTTGCGTAGTCATGTGTGATTATGAACTTGTGATTGTGGTGAATAGGGCTTTGTCTGGGCATTGTATTATTTAAATTGGAGATATATTTCAAGAGACGTAAAGTCTAAATTGAAATGAACATAGATAACCGTATCAAATGAGCCTTTTAAACTCATTTTAAAAGCTTTTCGTGTTATAAATTTAGATCTACTTCTTCATTTACGTATACTAATAATGAAATATACTGGAATAAAATAATATGAACATTGGTAATAATAATTCACCATCACGCCTGTATTCCCCGAAGGGGTACGCAGAGGTGCACCGCGGTGCGCCTACACTTTGCCGATGTATTTTGGTCCCAATGTAATAGGCGGCGAGCCTATTGCCATTATACCGGGCACATTCCTCTCCATACGAGGGAGATTTGGGCCATAGTCCACCACGGGATGGCCCCATGCGGGATGGTGGATTTTACACGCCTTTCCACAGACGTGCAGGTTTCCTCACGATGTTTTCCTTCACCTTGAAAAAATAGGTAATTATAACGAATATGAAGGTAGTCTCGCGCATAGCGGCGTGCAGCCTACACGCATGTAATGTTTCTAGCGCACTCCCCTCCGCGAAAGTTTAACCACCCGACAGATTAAAAAAAATGAGAATTATTAACGAAGTGTACAAATTGCAATGTCGTACTCGACGAGATGTTGATGTTGGCATTTGTTGCCGATAAAGTGGACACCCTACCTGAAACTGCTGTTTTACAAATTTGCTTAAGTGCATTCTCACCGGACATAATTGAAAACTCCCGTCAAATTGTGATGTCGCTACTTGCTCCTCATAAGAAGGCGTTACGAAGGAGAAGAAAAGTATTCAAGAGATAATTAAACTATTAAACAAAATATCTATTTGCCGTTATAAATGCTGTTCGATATAAATTCACTGTGAACCCATCCATACAGAACCAATTCTAGTTAACTAACACGGAATTAGTTCAGCAAGTTTTTAATCAGCACAGCCGGGCCCCGGCAAAAACTATCCCGAACTGCAACGCGCATATAACCTGTTTACAAAATGTTATCGGAGCTGCAAATCTGTTTTGCTACGACCAGTTTCAGACTTGCATCTGCAACTATCTAGTTTCCTTTGTCCCCCGGTAGGTGGCTCGTAAAAACTAATGCAATACCTCCTGAACACACTAGAGCGAATGAAAATATTGAACACTAGCTTTATTTTCATTTATTTATTTATTTGCACAATTCTACATAAGTAAAAAAAATGTACAAAGGTAGGCTTAGTGCCTAAGGCATTTTCTACCAGCTAACCTTAGAGTGATGTAGAGAGAGGAAAAAACAAACTAATTCATGCTTAGCTATGTGACGTCATTCCAATTCCAATATGGCGGATCATCCTAGATGGCGGAATAGTTATTTTTTCTGCACTACCACAGTATGGGTATCAAATGAAAGGGCTTGCCGAGCAGAACACGTAAACTAAGGGCAATTAAATAAAAGCTTGTTTTTAAAAAGTTTTTTTTTAACATTAATTCTTATAAACTCTTATAATATGTCAGCTATTAAACCTTATTTTTCTTGCCGTTTTTGGAGTTATATTGATCAGTTATATTGTATTTTTTTATGGTTAGGGCTCATGTATAAACAGTCTTAAGGAAAAATAAATTGAATTGTTAAATAATTCATTATCTAAAAATTAAAAATGCCATTATGACATGAAATGGTCAATTTAATACAAGTCAGTCGAGTTATATGCCGAAATTCGACATCAGTAGCTTTTTTAATAACTGTGATTTCCTTGTCCCCAGTGATAGCCACAGCCCACAACATCACCTTCCTGGAGGTACCTCGGTACGGGGATCCCAACCAGGAGGCTAACTTGTCGTGCCATTACGTCAGTGAGCTGGATGACCCCGCACTGCACTCAGTTAAGTGGTACAGGGGGAGCAACGAGATATTTAGATTTACGCCGGGGACACAGGTTAGCATACGATCTTCTTTTATACACTATGCAGGCCCTGTAGCATGACCCCGTATAGACATAAGTTTTATCTCTTTCAACTGTCCGATTCGTCGAGAAAATGACGTCACACCCAGCCATGTCCAGCACAAAAAAAAGAAAGAAAGAAGAAGAAAGAAAGAAGCTTTATTCGGCACAGACACAAAGATACAAACGTGGGTACATACATAAGAAGTAAAAGCAATGAGCTTTGAGTACATAATATAAAAGGCTAGGTTGTAGTGAGTCGATATTGTGGATCTCAGTGCGAGCTATGCCGAAAGGCGTTTGGCTCAGCATGAGCTTGAAGTGACGTCATTTTCTCGACAAATTTGACAGTTGAAAGAGATAAAACTTATGTGTATACGGTCATGCTAAGCCTACTCAATATACTAACGTCTCTCGAGCTCATTGTTAGTGATCACCGATAATCAGATATACATATGAGTTGAGCCTTTTTTTTTAACATGGGAAAATCCTGGATACCCCTTCATCTTGGGGGAGATGAAGGGATTATGTGGAAGTCCCAGCGAAGCCGTATATCCACTAAAAACCCATGGTGATCCAATCACCCGCCATATCGAAGGGGTCAAAGGAACGCAACATCCGTTACCCCGCCAGCGGCTGTCCGCGCGAGCAGACACCTCCTCCACACGGCGGCGTGGGTCACACCACGCCGCCGATATGAGTTGAGTCTGACAACTATGATCCCAAACTAGGCAAATATTCTTCTATAGGTAAATGCGATGGACTGGGAGTGACCCCAGTTATACCCAGATCAGGGCAGAGTCCAAAAATACTGGCCGAAATTGTTCATTGACAGGAATCGAACTCGATGCGAGGGGGATTCGGGCCATAGTCCAACACGCTGGCCCAGTTCGGGTTGGCAGACTTCACACATCTATCGAGAACTAGTCAAGTTCCCTCAGACGTGCAGGTTTCCTCACGATGTTTTCCTTCACCGTTTCATAGCAAGTGATAATTTCGGATGAAAATTAGATTTGCAAATAAATCCCAGAGGTGCGAGCCGGGGTTTGAACCTGCACACTTTAATTGCAAGGCGTGCGTTCGACCACTCGGCTACCAGTGCCACCTGGTACAGTGTGGGAAAATAATTATATAGATTAGGAAGAATAATAAGATGCGATTTTACACCACAATTCTTCGTCTTCAAATTAAATTGTATCCTCAGCCCACCACCCGTACTTTCGACTCTTCGGCGGGCGGAGTCTCCAAAGGTAGCTGCAATGCCAACAGCTGCATCATCAGCGTAATCCTGCCCAGGGCTTACAACACGAAGCTCTCGTTCACCTGTGAGGTATCTACTGAAGGACCCAGGTTTGCAGTGGTCAAGCAAACCAAGAATTTGACTATAGCCGGTATGTATTAAGACATTTTTAAATGGTTACAATCGGATTTCTTGCTGTCACTCACCGCTTTTTAGGGTTCCGTCTATCTATCTATCTATCTATCAGCCAGAGACGTCCACTGCTGAACATAGGCCTCCCCCATAGATCGCCACAAATTACGTTCTTGGGCTTTATGCGCCCATCGACTCCCGGCGACCCTGGTGAGGTCGTCTGTCCATCTGGTCGGGGGTCGTCCCACATTCCGCTTGCCTGTTCGTGGCCGCCACTCTAGGACTTTGATGCCCCAACGGCCATCCGTTCTCCGGGCAATGTGTCCGGCCCATTGCCACTTCAAACGTGCAACCCTTCGAGCTATGTCTGTAACCTTGGTTCTTCTGCGGATGTCCTCATTTCTGATTCTATCGCGCAGTGAAACTCCCAGCATAGCTCGCTCCATTGCACGTTGAGTGACTCTGAGCCGTCTTAGGAGTCCCATTGTGAGCGACCACGTCTCGGATCCGTACGTCATCACTGGCAACACACACTGTTCGAAGACTTTTGTCTTCAGGCACTGAGGAATATCGGACGAGAAGATGTGACGCAGTTTCCCGAACGCTGCCCAGCCGAGTTGGATTCGTCGAGTGACCTCCTTCTCGAAGTTGGATCTACCTAATCGGACCGTGTGTCCCAGGTATACGTACTCGTCGACAACTTCGAGAGTAGAGTTCCCAACGACTATTGGGTGAGGTGCGACATGGACATTCGACATGATTTTCGTCTTATCCATGTTCATTTTAAGACCTACCTGTTGAGAAACTCTGTTGAGATCACCGAGCATAGAGTTCAGTTCCTCCAGCGACTCCGCTATGACCACGACGTCATCTGCAAACCGAAGGTTAGTAAGGTGCTCGCCGTTGATATTTATGCCAAGTCCATCCCAATTCAGCAGCTTGAAGCAATCTTCCAATGCAGCGGTAAACAATTTCGGAGAGATAACGTCCCCTTGTCTTACTCCTCGCTGCAATGGGATAGGCTCTGAGCTCTGGTCCTGGATTCGGACTGACATGGTGGCGTTCCTATACAAACACTTCAGCGCTTCGATGTATCGGTGGTCGATGCGACATCGCTGGAGGGACTGAACCACAGCCCACGTCTCTATGGAATCGAAGGCTTTTTCATAGTCCACAAACGCCAAGCATAGTGGCCGGTTATACTCCTCCGTCTTCTGTATAACCTGCCGCAGCGTATGTATGTGGTCTATGGTGCTAAAGGTCTTCCGAAACCCGGCTTGCTCGGGTGGCTGAAATTCGTCGAACCTACGTGCGAGACGATTCGTAATGACTCTGGAGAACAGCTTATAAACATGGCTCAGAAGCGAGATGGGTCGGTAGTTCTTCAACAGGGTTTTATCACCTTTCTTGAAGAACAGTACCACCACGCTTCTGTTCCATGCTTCAGGCGTTGTACCCTCGAGAATGACGGAATTGAACAATTTCTGGAGGACCTTAAGTACCGGTTTTCCACCCGCTCTCAGAAGTTCAGTAGTGATTCCGTCATCGCCCGGTGCCTTGTTGTTTTTAAGCTGTTTCAGAGCCATTCTGATTTCGTATAAGCTAACGTCCGGGATATCTTCGGTGTGGTGTCGGGTTAATCTAGCTCTTGGGTCTGCATCTGGGCTAATGGCGGGCCTTTGTGCTGACGTGTATAACCGTCCATAGAACTTCTCGACTTCTCTCATAATCTCGGGTTTGGACGAAACGACACTGCCAGTGTCGGTCTTCAGCTTCGTCATTTGGCTTTGCCCAATAGACAAATGCCTCGCAAATACTTTTGAGCCTTTGTTACGCTCGATGGCATCTTTAATACAGTTTGTATTAAATTGCCGAATGTCGCGCCTGAGGGATTTAGATATTTGTCTATTGAGGCGCCTGTAAACCGACATGTCAGCCGAAGACTGCAGTATCATTTCGCGTCTTTCGTCCAAAAGTTTGAGAGTTCCAGTCGAGATCTTCTTGGTTCTATCGGTGCGTCGTGGTCTGCAAAACTTAGCTCCGACGGCACGGACGGTTTCCACTAGCCCGCTGTTGGTCTCGTCCACAGATGTGCAGTCTGCTAGGCATTCGAAGCGGTTTTGAAGTTCGAGCTGAAAGTGCTCGGGGTTTTGGATATCGGCAGGGGTTGGACGGAGCGTCGACTTCATCAATTTCGATCGCTCAAGTGCAGGACTCAGATTCAACGTGCCTCTAACCATGCGGTGATCACTGCCGGTTTTAACCCTATTGATCACAGAGACATCGCTGAATATCTGCTTTTTGCTGGAAATGATGAAGTCGATCTCATTTTTAATGGAACCATCGGGGCTCATCCAGGTCCACTTTCTGTGGGGTTTCTTCTTGAAAAAAGAGTTCATGACATAGAGTCCCTCTCTTTCCAAGAAGTCAACCAGCTGTTGACCCCGTGGGTTTCGCTGCCCGATACCAAATTGCCCCACTCTCATCTCGTTGCCGCTTTGTTTGCCCAGCTTCGCATTAAAGTCCCCCATCAACACCGTGTAGTGGGTCTCGGACGTATGTATGGCTCTGGATATGTCCTCATACATAGTCTCCACTTCCGTGTCGGGGTGTGTCGACGTTGGCGCGTAAACCTGTATCACCTTCAGCGAATATCGCCTGGTGATTCTGAGTATGAGGTACGCCACCCTCGTCGACACACTCCCAACGCAGATCACGTTGTTAACGAGGTTCTTGTGGACGATAAACCCGACACCACCTTGGGACAGTTGGTCGCCCTCTCGATAATAGAAGAGGTTGCCTGACTTCAGGATTATCGTGTCCTCACCCTCTCTTCGGACTTCGGATAAACCCAATACGTCCCAGCGAACTCTCTCTATGGCGTCTTCTAGTTCGTGTATCTTCTCGTCGGTCCTTAAAGTGCGTGCGTTATAAGTTGCCAGGGCCAGTTGTCGTCGATGGTAGCTGGCTTTCCTCCGGGGATTCTTAGCACCCCCTGCTCCGCCACTGACCTGACCACTACCAAAGCCAGGAGCGGCGGCGCTACCGGAGACTGGGGGCCGATTCGTATTTGTGTCTGTCATGGGGGGTTTTGCCATAATCGCCACGCTTGGCATGCGGGTTGGCGATCGCAGTTTAAGGATGGTGTTGGGCTCACGGCGCTGCTGCCCACCGAAGCGCGAGTTAATAATCCCTTAGTCGCCTTGTACGACACCCGCGGGAAGAGTTGGGTTGGAGCTATTCTATGCCGGACTCCACACGGCCACACGGCCAAGGGTTCCGTACCCAAAGGGTAAAACGGGAACCCTATTACTGAGCCTTCGTTGTCCGTCCGTCCGTCCGTCCGTCCATCCGTCCGTCTGTCACCAGGCTGTATCTTATGAACCGTTAGAGAGTTGAAATTTTTGCAGATGATGTATTTATGTTGCCGCTATAACAACAAATACTAAAAAACACAACAAACGTGATTTTTTTGCCATTTTTGTAGATAACGGTACGGAACCCTTCGTGCACGAGTCCGACTCGCACTTGGCCGAGCCACTATGTGACAGAGCGTATACAATATTGTTATTATTGGCTATTGTTTTATTGTAGAATCATAATGAGTACCTCACTAGCTCCTTATACTAGCTATGTATCTAAACGGGCAGCGTTCTTTTTACGTGTTATAACCTATGAGACCCTAGTACCTTCTTTTTGGGTGTAATTGAGATTTATCTTCTCAGTGACGTTGAAGGAAGATCCAGTGATCAGTGGGGTGCCGGGCACAGTCCAGCTGGGTGAGGATGTGCTGATCAACTGCACCACGCAGCCGGCCATGCCGCCAGCGAACATACTGTGGTACATAGATGGAGTACCAGAGAAGGTATGTACCGAGATTTAATTGCTATTTTTATTAGCACCGACTGCCAAAAAGGGTAAAGGCCTTTTAACTCTGTTGTAGTCCTTGATATAAGTTGTATTAGGACATTCATGACACACTATATTATGCTATCGTATAAAAGCATAATGAAAAATATACCTATATATCCTGCTTTCTTGTCTTCAGTAATGATATTTGTAATAGCTGCAACGTGTTATGTTACCCTAGTACATAGACCACGACAGGACCATCCCAATAATTTTGGTACATGCATCGTATTGCCGTGTTCAGTTTCCACGGAGAGTTTTATCTGCTTTGTAACAATAAATCATTACGCCTGTATGGGTGTACTGAAATGCACACGAGATTTGCTCTTGATTGTATTTTGGTCGCAATGTAATAAAGGGCGAGGGCACACTTCCCTTGCATCAGAGGGAGATTTTCAATAGTCTACTACACTAGTCCATTGCTATGTTCTCCTAGTACTAAAAATACTCTTAATATGATGATTTAGATCTGGGTTAGTTTTTTAAGGAATGTATCTTTTGTCCCCAAGACTGAACCGCGGTTGGTAAACAATACGCAAGTGTCATCAGCCAACGAGTTTGGCTTGAGGTCTAGTTGGCGTTCCCTGAGGCTGAGAGTGGCTACATCCAAGGGCTACATGGCCTTGCGCTGTGAGGCCATGCAGCCAACGTGGCCTCCATATACGAGAATCACAAATTCAACCCTGCTGATCGCAAGATCGCCGCATTTATCTATGTTTACCGCTGCAGGTAAGGGTTTCTTTAGACTTTGTATGATAATGGCATATTACAGGGTGCTGACAGCCTAGTTATAAATAATATAAGAGCAGAAATGTATAGTAACATAATATATAATTTTACAAAATCTCGAGGTATTGCCATGTATACTTTTTTATATCAAACAGGAAATTAGTAGTATCAAATGGAAACAAAGTAAATTTGAGCGTGAATAGATAAACTTCAGTAACTTGACTAAGTATCTTCCGCAACTCCGGAATAGTTTTGGAACCCACTCACTTAAACTTGATACTCGGAAACTTATCACAGGGACCTTTGCGAAATTAGACGAATAACCCTTAAGGGAATTAAGGGGTAAAGGGTAAAACTGGCGACTGGAATGCAAGTCATCCCCGCCATGTCTTAATTAACGAATTACCAGGATAACATGTCTCCGAGGGAGCTTAATTGTTAATCAGGTCGTAACCCTTCCATGTTTGGTTACGCATCACTACTCACACGAATCTTGTATTCAAATCGGGGAATCTGTGCGTGGGTTACAATTTATAATCCATTGGTTTAAGCTTGCATAAAGGAATCTGATGATTATACTCTACTTGTTTTATGATTATTTCTATATATTGTCGGAAATTAAGCTCCAAATAATTGTAAAACAAACAAAGAATGAAAAGAATCGAATGTAAGATCAATCGAATTTCAAATTAGTGATGTTCGGAGGCCGATGTGGGATTTATCGCTCGACTAAGCTTTCAATTGGCAATTGCAATTACCTCTCGCTGTGAACGCACACCGTTTGGAAACCTGTTCTGTGTGCAGTGACAGGGTTAATTAGAAAATTACAGATGTGGTAGAATTAGCAGCACACAGTGACTTTGTACAAATATATGTCTTTCGAGAATTGGACACGTTGGGCTAAATTTGTACCAGGATATCATGGATAGAGAAGATTATATTATTTTACACGAAAAAGATATGTTTACTCAAAAATGAGACACGTAAGGCTCTGCATATACCAGGATATCATGGATAGAAAAGAGATTGTAATATTTGTCGATGAAATAGTATCTAAAATAATATGAATCAACAATGCTTTTGACCACGGATTTGTACAAGCAAAACAAAATCCCATATAGCTCTAGTACCTACTGAAATAGATTTAATTTTAAACCGTCACGTTTTCAAATTAAATTAATAATTTAAGATTTCAAAGATTATCTTTGTTATGTCTCATCTTATTCACAGGTTCGGGCTCGAGCGCCACAGTGGCGACCGCGGTGGCAGCTGCGTCGTGCATCTCACTGCATATATTTTCTAAATACAGTGCCTTGTATCAAGTCTAATCGATACCGAGTAGAACGGTAGGTACTGAGCGTGTAGTACATAGTTAGATATCAATTTCATCACCTTATGTATTTGTACACCGACATCGGAGAAGGGCATGTATCTGTTATATTTTGCAACAATTAAAACGTTGTTTTTGTGTTATCCGAGTCACAGAGCAAGATAACTGGTACTAGGATACCAGCTATGTTAGGTGTTATATTATAGCATTGATAATTATATGTTTACTATTAAATTGCTACGACGCGTAGTCATCACTTATTCGTAGCCAAACGGGTGTAAGTTTGGCTATTCCTTACTGTGTCCTCTGATTTTGAATGAAAGGACTATACTGCTACAAAGCGTAGCATACAGATGACTTCAATAATATTTAAATTACTACGCGTTCTGCAACAGAAAAAAAATGTACTACGACAACAGCTACGCATTAAATTGCTACGAAGCGTAGTCAAGAGTTCTTACTACGCTTCGTAGCCCGAACCCCACGAGTCGGGACACATTACTGAATATGAAATCTTACCCGAATATTAATATTTACAACGCATTCTGACGTAAAGAGACTAACAATCCACTCACAAAGGACATTTTTTTTTGCTTTTACGAATCAATATTCATAAAATTCTGATAGCGATCTTTCTCTGTCGGTGTGAAAATATCATTGTGTTGGCGTATTCTGTCGGTAAATTAGTACACAATTTGGTTAAATTACTTAAATTGCTCGTCAGGCTAAAGCAAGGTGAGGCCTTTTTAAGCATTTTTGCTTGAATCATCCGATGTTTATAAGCGGGAAGTTAATGAGCGGTTTATGTGCGATGTTTTTTATATTTACTTCATGAAAAGTAAATATATACGAGTATAAATTAATGAGTTTACGTCACGGGAACTCACCTGTTTGATAGTCGTTATTTTCAATTAATAGAAGGTAATTAGATAGGTATCTAATCAATGTGATTGAAATTGATAATATTCTGCCGTTAAGTAAAAACGACGTTATTTCCGGCCCTTGGTGAAGCAAATTATTTATTTCATCAAGTTTTATTTATAACGAGTACGGTCAGTCCAAAAAACATACATACATTTATAAAATAATAAACATTAAAAATGATTCTTAGCACATATTTGAATTTGGAACGAATATTACAATTCCTTATTCAAATTTTCAAGGCACCGACCACAAACACGTGAAACATCGCACTTCAAATATGTTAATATTTGAGTTGGTCGTGTAAAGTTGGGGCGTTGGGTACATACACAGTCCTTTGCCCGGCGGCGCTGGGAATAGGAGCCTCGGGCCTTTGTGGAAGCCAATAAGCTTTTAGCGGCGCTCTGACCGTTGCATGTCGCATTTTATATTCGCTGTCGCGTCATATTTTTTAATACTGCTAGTAAGTGCTTGTGTCGTTCGTATTTGATTTTATGTGGCGCGTAAATTGAACTGTCAAATTCAATTTGACAGCTTAAATTGACTTTCGATTGACATAGACCCTCGATGATTAAAGATTTTCTAATTGAGAACAAAATAGTCATGGAAGGATTCCACCATCTTTTTATTGCGATTAATTATATGAGACTGGCAAAATATCTACTAATTTGGAGTGCGGCAACACCTCACCTTTATCTATTAACTATATTACATTTAAAAAATACGAATGACAGAATATGCCAATGCGCAAGGTGATGATTGTAAAGAAAGAAATCGTCGTATAAAAAATATTATTATAAATCAATTACTCTATAAATAGCAAGCACTGAATTTCGATGTTTAATGTCACGGGAGAAAATAAATTTGTAATATTTACATATGTTGGGAGGGGGCTGACGCTAAGTTACGATAAGGTTACATTATTTAAACAATAAGTCCCACAACAGTGTTGTGTTGACTGACAACACTTAAATTGCGGAAATCCGTTATATATCCTTTCTCCACAATGGTTATAATAATACATTACAGGTGCCTATCATTACAGGTATAGTACCTGTAATGATAGACGTAAGGGAGATGTTTCAATAAATAAATAAATACTTATTTTTAAAAAAAGATTTTTTTGCTAACGGTATTCTTGTTTATATTTAGCTTCGAGCTTTCCAAGCTTGTTCCCGATATTCGTTAGCGACCATGCCTTAAAGTAATATTGTTTATAATAATATTATTAGTATTTTTTCATAGATTCTGTATTAAGTAAACTGTCAAAAAAGGAAAGGAATAAAATAGTCATCACGCTTATATTTCCCAAACGGGTAGGCGGAGGTGCACCCACCCTTTGCCAGTGTATTTTTGGTCCCAATGTAGTAGGCTTACCTATTGCCATTATACCGGGCACATTCCTCCTCAGTACGAGGGAGATTTCGGCCATAGACCAGCACCACCAGTTCGAATTGGTGAATTTCACATGCCTTTATATAGACAGACAGCGGTGGCGAAATGTCGTGAAGCGCATTATCACGACCGCTCTGTCAAGAGCGTACCGGATAAGAAGAAGTTATATAGACGTGCAGGTATTATTCACCATTCAGCAAGTGGTAGTCATAATTGAAATGGAAAAAACTAGTATCCATTAACATCCTAAAGCGATTTTATTGCTAAAATCGGGCCCTGCAATGCATTTGTGAGTCAGTCAATACAACATTCTTATATTGCTGTTAAAATACAGGTTATTATACCTATATACGTTGTTTTAATTTTATCGAACGAATTTACATATTTTTTTTGTGTATTTTGCAATATGTATTTTTAATTCTAAGGTATTTTTATTTTTTAACTTTACATTATTATAAAAAATAGCTTTTTATATTTGTAAACTCGATAAAAAAAAATCCGTTTGTATTTTTATTTTATTAAATAGTTACCATCAAAATAGTTTTAAATACGTCAATTTTATTTTTCATATAAGTAATGCCCTATTATTGTTCCTATATATAAAAATCGATTGTAAATAATATTGGATGCATATTGTAGATATTTTGTTAAAATATTATAACCCATTTCCTTCATTTCACGTTTACACGGCTGAATTGAGTTTTCCCATAAACACTACCGTATGGCATCGACGCCATACGCCTATTGGCGCCAAACTAAACTGGACTAAACTGACCTTATTTCCGTCCTTCTTACGGCCCTAATGGATACATAAGGTGGCAATATATTCGGTGTTTTTAAACTCATTTTCCTCTTGTGAAACAATAGAATCAACATCACTTACCATCAGGTGAAACGTCTGCTCGTTTGCCTCCCTATAACAACAAAAAAACATCTCTGTTTAGTACAATTATTTGTATAGAAACGCTGTTTTTCTATAACTGCCAACTTAACTTCACCATTGTAGTATACAATGTGTTTCAATATGGTTTAAAATAACCCTTTAAAATATGTTACCTAGCTTATTCAGAATGAGTATGCCAAGGCAGAAAAGTTTCATTATCGTTTTAAATAGGATTTTTGTTATGCTATGTTTTCCGTAAAATTCGGCGCAAATCAGCTATTAATTTTGAAATCACTTTGATCTTGAGATTAACACAGCAGAATTAAGCGACTTTAATTAACTATGCTTAGGCGTGTCAAAACACAGATATAAACTGACATTTTAATTTTGTGATACAGAAAAAAAAATATTTCGTCTATATAAAATGTAATCTACTGTATTAATTTTATTGCCATCCTTCTCATGCGTGTAATGTAGGGAGACGGGAATATTCTTACCGCTGTCAAATTGTACATAACATAATCGGATTCTATAAATTGTATCAATTAAACAGTAGTGCAATTGATTACTATAGCCGTCAAAAAGCATTACACAAAACCTATATAAATGTACTTATACCGTTCTTTAAAATTAACCTTTACTTTTTCCCAATATAGTTTACTTAATATAATTTTTATGCATTCAACATTTTTGAGAGGTAACTCGCGGTTTTCCTCGCAAACTGTGGTAGCGTCATCAAAATTCATGAAACCGCACGAACTACGTATAAACGTGATTTAAAAGCGACTGACGTGGCGGCCGCGGCGCGCATCGCGTGTGGGCCGTCACACCCGGGGAACATAACATCATAAGAGTTATTCCATGCTAACAAAATAAACATTCAACACTTTCAGTTGGGTCTTTCCCAGTTTCTTTCGGTTGGGTCTTCCCGGTTTGTTCTTTTGGGTCTTTCCAACACCTCCTAAAGTTTTTTTTTTTTTGGAATTGTAACTGTTAATTTTTGACAAATTGTGTAATGAATTAACTGTCGAAATCTGAAAATAATATTAAAACATTGCTGCAGACAGGCAATAAAAAGACAATCGAACGCGGAGAACATAACATACAAGACTTATTTCATGGGTAGAAGACCATAAGTCCTCATTAAAAACACGCCCGGGGAACATAATGTGAAAAAGTTATTTCATGGTCATAAATAAACAATAATGTTGTTCTCATTAAAGAGATTATAACACCCGGGGAACATAAAATGATCAAGTTTTAATTAAAAATATATTATTTTAAAATGTGTTTATTCTCTTTATGTAAAGCCAATAATGACAATTTTAACGAGACCAAATTCGACTGCACTAAAAATATTTCCGTCTTGCTCTTACATTACAACCATGAGAATGACGGCAATAGGATTAGTTTTGATTGGTGCCAACTAAACTGTAAGGTTTTTTTTTAATTACTTGATGAGTAGCAATAGTCAAGTCTCAAGCCATGACTTAGCAGAGTATCCATGACGGAATTTCCGACGTTAAAAATAAGTCATAAAAATTGGACAAAAGAATAAAATTAAATAATATCGTCATAGTTTTGTTACTATACACACGTTGATTATAAATGCTACGAATGATTTCGTAGCGCGTAGCACACATTTGCGTAGCACAATTCGTAGCATTCACCGTTTTATTAAATCAATACTTTTATATTAACTGAATTCAGCTGTGTAAAGTTTCAGAATTGAATCCCCATTGTTCGTGCCAAATTCTATAAATATAAATATTATTGTGTAAATTGTATATAAAACTAAGGACAGCTAGGTAGTTAAAATGTCTAAATTAAAATTATTTATGAAGATCTATGAATAAAAAATACTTGTCTACTTGTTTTAGGTAATTGGGAGATTACTCTGTATACATACATAAGTAATATATTTATAAAATACGTGTGTAATTATTGCAATAATGTTATGTTGTAATATTTTGTATTTTCGTTACTTTACATAATGTACATTGCAAGAAATCAATAGTTTTTGTTAACGCTCATGGCTTTTGTAACACTATACGTTAAATGTTTTGTAAATGGCTTACAAGACACCCGGATTATTTTTCGAAATTCATAATTCCCCCCCTTTTTTGTCTTGAATTCTTTTACAAGGGAAATTCGTATGAATTGTTTTACGTAGAACTGTTTACGTTGCCAAAAAAATGTTTATTGTCAAAGTAAATTCATAACTTATTTGTTATCTGTATGCTGTATTTTTTTAGAAGAAAAAAATATTGTAAAAAAACTTTTTAAAAACAAGCTTTTAAGTAATAGCCCTTAGTTTTCGTGTTCTCCTCGGCACGCCCTTTCATTTGATACCCATACTGTGGTAGTGCAGAAAAAATAACTATTCCGCCATCTTGGATGATCCACCACTCTGGAATTAGAAAGACGTCACGTCACGCTAAGTATGCATTGTCATCCAAAATAAGCGTGTATACCAAATTTCAGCTGAATCGGTTGAAGATAACTGATTTAAAATTCAGTTGCAAGATTCCACCCGGACATACATTGCAAGTTAATATAAAGCTTTTAATAATAATAAAAAAGGATGTTATCGTTTTTTTTTCAATGTGTTATTTTGAATTTTGTGTATTAATGATTTTACATCTTTGAATTGTAATCTCCCAGGTTATTTAAAGCGATAAATTGTAATTCCTTCACCACGTGATCTATTGAAATTGTTATTTACTTTTTCCCTTCATTAGTGATCGTCCACATTGTATAAAGTATGGTCAATTTTGAACACTATCAAAATGTTCTGTGATACATGTTTGTTAGTTTATAATTGCATTATATAAATAACCATATCGAGGGGTGAAAGGCAATTTGACTAAAGCAACATTCTTTTAACTTTAGAGGAGAGCATACTATTGTTTTCTTATATTTACGCGAATACTATACATTGAAATAAACCAATTTTACGGATTCTATCGCGTTTATTTACTATTTTATTTTCCCGACGTTTCGGTTGCTTTACAGCAACCATGGTCACGGGGGGACTGAGGTGTTGAGGTGAGATTAGGACGTCTAACACCTAGAATCCGTAAAATAGTTTTATTTCAAGGAGAGCATACTCTTTCGACGCAGAAAAAATCGCTGATTCGAAATATGTATATAAGTCAATATGCCCAAAAGTGTCGCTTAGGTCAAATAGCCTTTCACCACTTGATATGTAATGAATATTGTCATTGGGTGTCACGTTCGTAATGGCGATAAATAAACGTATTTAATGAAGTATAAGATTTTTTTTTGTGAAATTTATCACTGTAAAAACTATCGAATTCTAACATCCCAAGAACAGAGACTTTGGGCATTACGACCACCCCATTTAGTATTATTGTATTAATATTAACCGGACTTTAAAAAAAAATCGTACTCAACTGTCAATAACTGAAAATATCATGCCAAAAACATTATTGTAAACGATTTGGTGGCAAGGGGCGCCGTATCTGAAAAAAATGAAAACAATCCGAACATCGGAAAAATATATTGAAACTGTCAAAAGATAATCTCCTCGACAATTTCAGCAGGGTGCAATTTCTATCCCATTCATGTGCGCAAACATTCTGAACGGGCACAATAACACGGAATCGCAAACCAACCGCGTATTAGAAGAAAAGGGGACGCAAGCAACGATTTACGGGTCGGGAACTCCGAATAGACCGCTTTTTTATCGCAGAACTACGCCGTTTCGTGTTCCCCTGGTCCTTTTTTTTTTCTATCACACACATTGAATGGAATTTAGGTTGCGCAAAGAACTTTAACGAGTCTCTTAGTTTTTATGTTGCTTTGGTATGCTAAAGGCGAGACAACGATGACAAAAAAAGGTTTATTTGACTTTCTACTTTCGGAATTATTTCATGAGACCTTGATTTATCAGTTCTGAGAAGAATACGATGGGAATCATTTAAAAAGAAAAACACCGAAAAACTAACTGCAGCAAAATATAAAATCGTCGCGAAAATACTTGGTTCATGAAAGCTGTTTTAATAGATCACGAAATTATTACAAATGAAATTTTAGGTTCAACGATTTTATTTTTGTGATTTGCGCCTTTGGGTGAGAATTCATTCGCAGAAATATGTAATCAGTTCTTCGTACACTCCGCAGGAATTAGGTCCATCATTCCATTTGCACGCGTGTTCCTTGGCAGGAAATATGTATGTCGGAAGTCACAAAAGCGTCCGATACATCACCCCACAAAGGACCTCGCGTCTGCTCCGCGTTATTAGATTAGAACTCTCATTCATAAAGCCTCACGGAGGTAAATTCGAATTAATCAGGAAATGAGAATAATATGTCTTGTGTACTCTTTATGGTTTATATGCGCCTGGTACCTCGATCCTAGGTTTCTCTCTTAAGCAATAAGGATTAAGATTGTTTTCTTTGTTTATCCCAAAACTTAGCAGAACATTTTTAGTTAATGAAATGTCCAAATACTTTTTATCTATTAACGAGCAAACTAAAGAGCAAATTAGTCTAAATCTGAATGGTTTGTCGATTTGACTAAGCACAGTTCGTTAAGCGAAAAGAACGGTAGCAACCCGTAGTAAAATAACAAGCATACAAGGTTACTAAAAGGCAGCGACGCGGCGACGCCGGTGATAACCCATTTTAGAATATAAAATAAGTGTTAAAGGTAAAAAAAGTTCCTGGTTTACATGTTTAGGTACTTCGGTAAAGTTCACGACGTAAAAATCTTATCCGCACATCCAGTAGATTGGGTCCAAATGTAATAAAATACCTTCGTGGGATGTAGCCAATATACATTTTTAAATTTATTGCCGGTCCGGCCAACCACATTTCCTTCATAGTCTACGATGTGGTATTCTGGATCTTTATATCGTTACAATATCGTTGCGATGTTTAAGTAATATCCCCCTCGCATTGAGGGTAGGCCCGTGCCCAGCAGTGGGACGTTAAAAGGGCCGTAGTAGTAGTAGTAGTAGTAGTTTAAGTAAAAACTAGGCGATAAATGTCAAGCATACCATAAAGTCATATTAAGTATAGTGTTTTACAGATTTCCGGTCACACTCATGGTGACTAAGTCTTAGTGTGTTTCCAGCAGGAATTTCAACAACATAGAAAGTCGATGGAAGATATGGATCATGAGAACGATCTTTAGTCAAAAACAAATCACTTAAGCAGCAGTTTTTTTACGATTACTAACTAGTCTCATTATCCTTCCGATTAAGCTAAATACCAGATGTTAGAAGTTCGGTCACTACTATCATGCCCAGTGTTGGGATTGAACCTGGAACCTCTTGGTTTTGAGTATGGTATTCTCATTAAGGCACGCCAACATAGCATAAGATTTTTAAGAATCGCCTAATATCGTTTTGAAATCGTCAAGGTGCAGTCCGAATACGTGCTCCATAGAAGACAACCCGTATTAATATAATATGACATCTCTCCACGTCCGCTCCACCGTACATGTTATGCCCTGAACACACTGAGACGAACGAATTATCAAGACAAAAATGTACTCTGTGAATATGTGAAAATATGCAGCCGAGTGGTCGAGCAGTGGTAGCCGAGTGGTCGAACGCACGCCTTGCTTTTTTTTTTTTGAATGGACTACTCTGTTGGCCGTGAGTTGGTCTTTACAGCTTTACCGGAGGAGACGCACGCCTTGCAATCAAAGTGTGCAGGTTCAAACCCCGGCACGCACCTCTGGGTTTCATGTGCGAATCTCATTTTCATCCGAAATTATCACTTGCTATGAAACGGTGAAGGAAAACATCGTGAGGAAACCTGCACGTCTGAGGGAACTTGATTAGTTATCTATAGATGTGTGAAGTCTGCCAACCCGCACTGGGCCAGCGTGGTGGACTATGGCCTGAATCCCCCTCGCATTGAGGGGAGGCCCATGCCCAGAAGTGGAACATTAAAAGGGCTGTAATAGTAGTAGTAGTAGAATGCCTTTAGTAAAAGTCACTTTACTAAATTCGATCGCGTCTTCGATAACATTTTGGAGATAAATGTGTTTCTCGTATGAGTTAGTACAGTTCGTTATTGTATTGGTAAAACATTGGTTGCGCGCGTTTTCTGACGCAGGTATTGGCACAGGGCTTTACGGTCGACTTGGCACGTTTTCGATTCTATTTAAAACCACTGAATTGTTAATAAAACCTCTCTAACGTTAGATATCGCTTGCCCGAATTGTATTCAAATATGTATGCATCTAACTTGAGATAGCGGATGGTCTAAGGGTCTGGAACAATGTGTAATGGACCTTTTCGGGGTTTAGCGTGGACCTAACAATAACGTTTCCAAGCTAGTTTTGTAAATTAATGTGTTTAGAAGGGTAGAAAATGGTTGGTCTGTGAAATGTAGGAGTTTTGAATTGGTTTACTAAATTAGCTAGTTATTCTTTAAAGCCCCTAGCACACTGGGGCATCAACGCTCGCGCAAAAAAAAATTGCCAATACCAAAGGAACTCTGTGTCAATGTGCATAAAGATTACTGTCGTAAAAGCCATGCTACACGCGTCGAAATTCGCTCGCGCTGACAGTGTCATTTCGTTGTAGAATGAAGTTTTTTATTATTTCAAGCTTTATATTAACTTGCAATGTATTTTCAAGCTTTATATTACCTTGCAATGTATGTCCGGGTGGAATCTGGCAACTGAATTTTAAATCAGTTATCTTTAATCTATTGAGCTGAAATTTGGTATACACGTCTATTTTGGATGACATTGCATGCTTAGCTATGTGACGTAATTCTAATTCCAATATGGCGGATCATCCAAGATGGCGGAATAGTTATTTTTTCTCCACTACTACAGTATGGGTATCAAATGGAAAGGCTTGTTGAGGAGAAGACGAAAACTAAGGGCATTTAAATAAAAGCTTGTTTTTAAAAGTTGTTTTTACCACTAAATTATGTGGTTTTGGTATGCGAAAAATGACAAGCGAGCGTTGAAGCCGCAGGACTAATACTGAAAATATTGTTTTACATTTAGGACATGCCATTGCCATGTATTAACACACGTAAAGGTCTCCCTATGCCCACGTAGAACGTACAACTTATCAACACCTTATTGCAAAATAGTCAATGTACTAAAAACAAATTCATTTCGTATTACAAAAAGCTAAACGAATTAAATTGTATTAATTGAATTAAATGTTGAATTGATTTTTATTTTTGGTTATATAAATTTGATTGATATACCTATTTATGACTCAAGATAGGTTTTTTTTTTTGAAAGGACTATGCTGTTGGCCGTTAGGTAGCCTTTACAGCTTTGCCGGAGGAGGGGATTTAAGGTTTAACATAGAGGGGTAGATAATACTCTCTACGTATAGTAAAAGTGTCTCTATGACAACTATCAGTGTTAAGTCAAATCTGATTCAAACCATGGAGATATTATAACGGAGATGGCATATTTAAGAAGAATTTTTTTCTGGTTTGTCTGACTCCACCATTGTTGTTTTCTCATATAGTTGCCGTATAATACAGGTACATGAGACAACAACAATGGCGGAATAATTACCGCAGAGCCATACGAATAGTAGAGTCGTTATGGATACTCTAGTTACTCTATGATTCAAACGTACACAAAATAAAAAAAATATGTATTAATAAATACGGGCGTTACGGTCAATATTCATCAACTTTTTTACATCAGAAAAAAGGTAGTAGACACAAATAAGTTGTATGTGTCTACTTATGTCGATAAAATATTTTTTTTTCATTTACTTGCTCAATATAAAACGTTCACTACAATCTTAATTTAAAAAAATAAAGCAATAAAGTAACCTAGTATTAACCAGGTACCTACCATACTGTTAGTTTCCACAGTAATGTACCGGGCAAAGAACGGGTAAAGGTATATCCCAATGGCGCTCATAAAAATGAAGGTTTACGAATATTGGCGCGATCCTTTTTCCTCAATGGCTTGGAACTTGGAGGGGCAACAGGTGCGAGTGCCACGGATCGTTCAATTTACTAATTGGCCTTCCGTATTGTTATTAGAAGGTTGTACAAAAAATAAATCGTATCAAATATACCCAACTCTTTAAATATTCAAAACGCGACCTTCCCAGGAATGTTTATATACAGAACGTTGTTTGGTCATGTTTTCCTGGTAGAAGCATTTTTATTTATTTAAAATTGAATCAGTAGCTTTGTTTAATCACCTCGTATTTATTAAATAAGTTTACCACACTGAAATTTCCTTATTATTATTATTTTAATTACTCGACACTGGCAAAATACCCGTTTATCACCAGCAGCTTTTCCTCATAATTGATTAGGATAAATTTGATCATTTCGTAAAAGAAGATGAATTATACAATAGAACCAGAAGTGCAGAAATGATGTGGCTCACAGGACCGGACAGCATTTCACGGAGAGGACAAATGACGTCAATGAATATTAAACCTCTTTCATAGAAGAGAAAGAGATAAAATGCATATTTTGTGACATAAATAAGTCTAAACTGTGTGTGTGTCTATGTCTATTTTATCTCTACTAGACTAGCCTTGACGCACAAGCTACTCATGCTGATAGACTCAGCTGAAAGATAGAAACTGTTAAATGAATACATAGCTTTTGGCAAAGGTAGTTTAGGCAGGCGTAGGTTGATGTAGTACCCTTTTAGTGCTCAACCCACCTGGCTTAACGTCACCGGCCCACGCCGCCGAAATATCCCCAACTAATAAATTAACGTAGCAGTAATAAACTCGAATAAAAGAAAGAAAAATATTTAAAAGTATAAAAATATATTCGGAGAACAGAAGTAATTGCATGCTTGCAGAGCATTCCGAAATAATGTTTAAATATGTAAACGATTCCTGAAATTACGTAAATGAGAAAAAAAATCAGTTACATATTGACGTAGCATGTACAATATCTGTGGCAGAATATATCTTTATATATATATTTCTACTATACGTGTGTGTGTCACTGAACTCCTCCTAAGCGGCTGAACCGATTTGAACGAATTTTTTGTATGCGTTTGGGTGGTGCCCTGGATGGTTTAGATTCACAATTGGACCCGGTAGGTGGCGCTGCTTTCGTATGTCACTAATTCTAAGGCGGTAAGAAGTTCGTTCGGTCAGCTAGTAGGATGTAGATTACTGCAAATTTAAGGGACTTTAAATACTATTCATACAAAAGCATCTAAAGTTACACAAATGCTATACGAATGGTTTGTGTGTTATTTGTACACAGAACATGATACCCCACTGACTATTGTAGAGACATAAATCACAACTTATTTCACTGTAAACAAGCATGGAATACTCTACCCACTATAAGTTATACCGCCCTGGTATCATAAATCTCATATTTCATAAAACGCAGATCGGTCGGGAGATAGGTAAAAGACCCTTATCAACTGTATTTCAGCTTGTCGTCTCTTCGCTGTCACAACAAAAAGTCACAATGAAATAGGTCCCTTATACTAATAGTTACATATAAAATAGATAATTATGTATTAGGCACCAGTAACATATCTCAAGTCTCGGACCGACTCACCCATTAGAAGATGCCTTGAAATAATAATGTAAGAGGCGAGTTTTTAAAGGGCGAGGGAGTCCTAGATCGGCCTTCCCGCACGTCATTAGCCCAGAGCTATCACATTTCATACATTTCAGCGAAAATGTTTTTTATCGATAAACCATATTCGTAATGCTTACATTATTTCCGCACTTATGTTCATAATGGATGCTATCTTAGTACCTTTGTATATGTGTTTTATGATAGCAGCCGTCGTTTCGTGCTTTAGAACCTTTTTAAACGAGTGTAGGCGCGTATAGGCGGGTCTTTTGCCACACGCGTAACTCGTACAAGCGTTGACGCGCTTACAAGCTCGTATAATTGCAAGCCGCGATGTTTTAATTGTTTTTTCGTCGGAATACATATTGGTACAGACACTCGCCACCACCGGTTTGAGTGTGGTCCTAGTCTGAAAGCGTTCTTATATATTGTAAGGCATACTAAAGTTGCCTTACGAGTGTTTTATTTTCATCACACAGAGTCGAAGGGCGGAGAGCGGATATATTACAACACGTGAACGCGTGCGTAACGCGAACGCGTCCATGCGTGTCATGCCACGCGTGCGTTGCATAGCTACGTGACTACACTTCCACGTAACTTTCATGCTACGACCTACTACGAGGTGCTACGGCGTAGTACCATTTAAAGGTTCAGTTTATTGTGATGAATGAACGCAAAAGAATTGGTATAACTAAAAAACATTATCATCACACCTATATTGCACAAAGGAGTATCCAGAGGTGCAATGCAATGATTCCGATGTATTTTGGACCAATTTATTTTAATTTATCTACAATATATTTCACATCCCATTCATTTTTAACTGAAAACCTCGCATGTCTCCGGACGACCTTAACCTATCCTTTTCTACCCTCACAGTCATTAATTTGCACATAATTAACTTATCTTACCTACAAGTGCCTCAAGGGAGGTCCAAATCAACGCAATAACTGAACTTTCGGTCAGAACACGGCGTGGGTACCTAGGCACTGATTAAATTTTATTTCTGCCTTGGGATATATCTATCCGTAAAAACATTACTTTATCTAGAGCCAAGCAAACAAGCAAACTGCTGGGAATTAACTATTTTAAATTGAAAAAACCTAATTTGTTGAGTTAAATACTGGCTACGGCTTTCCAACTTATGTAACCCTAGTACACTAACACATTTTTATCTGAATTTGAAACTTGAATCTATGTTTTTCAATTGTTAGACAAGCCTTTTTTGACGAGTAGCTTGACTGAAATCTATTGATAGTATTCGTGATTTCGTCTAGGCATTGTTAAATAGACCCTAATATGATCTAACTCTATGATTCTTTTTGTGTTGCACTCATGCGGAGGCTTCGACAAAAACAATATTACACTAATGTGACCGAGAAAACATAGGGTGGTCTAATTAATCTTCAAATTCTATGAATATGTTCCAAATTCAATATTAATTCACCCTACAAATTAGATTTTCACCTAATCACAATGACAATAAGGCAATAACGAGGTTATTAGCAAAGATAAACACGGCCTGCGCTAGTTCGGAGCCGATTATAGGTATTATAATCCGCCTCAAACGCCCCGCCGAGCCTCCGAATGATCTGAAGATTATTATTGCAGTCGTTAATTGAATCCGGGTAAGAACTATTCATCTATATGGTCGGATGATAGATTATTGTTGTATCTTGGTTCGTATATCATTCTTCTATATCACTAGTTCCCTGTATCTACATTTGTCTCTACATTTGGGAGCACTAGACGTGCAATTAACTTGCTATTAATTAATTGATACTGGCTGAAATACGCCATTCCTCATCCTATTTCATTCTCCTACCATGGAGTTTCTTGCTCATTCTTCTCCATAGGAAATGCATGCCGAATAGAGTAGAGATTTATATTTTTATTTACGTTTCATAAGTGCCTGTATCGGTTTACATGAATAAAAATATTCTTATTCTGATTAAATTTCATCAATTGTGTAAAAAAGAAGATGAACTAAATCTTGGGGCTCCCTAAACGTGATACTAAATAAATAGTATTTAGTAAACTACTAAAACTACTGTAAACCTAAATTTCATCACATTCAGGCATTTCCTCATGATATCTATGTGCTCCATGGTTAGGTACCAGGAGATCATTCGTTTATAGAAGGTCTCAGGTCAAAGATTCTAAAAGGGTTGGTTATAGAACAGGCAACAAGATTTCAAGGTAGCCTTTGACGATAATTCTTCCCACCACAATGTAATTATTATCTCATATTGTATTAAAACCCCGCGGCCGGGGGTCGAACCCCTATAACCGCGATGGGGTCGACCCATGAATCCATCAGGCGATACAGTGAACCCTTGGGTAGGGTTCATAATGTATCAAATCGTGCGAAATATTCAGTATGCGTTTATTGGGTTGTAAAGATACGCTTTATTTTTCACTGGTAAAGTTGAAGGATGGTATTGTTATTGGGTTTTGGCATATATATTATTTATTTAAAATATATAAATACACCATCACGCCTGTATTCCCCGAAGGGGTAGGCAGAGGTGCACTCCAGTGCGCCCACACTTCGCCGATGTATTTTGGTCCCAATGTAATAGGGGGCGAACCTATTGCCATTCCCCCTCCATACGAGGGAGATTTGGGCCATAGTCCACCACGCTGGCCCAGTGTGGGTTCGTGGTTTCTATGGACGTGCAGGTTTCCTCACGATGTTTTCCTTCACCGTTCAGCAAGTGGTAATCATTGTTGAAAATGACATTCGCACATGAAAATTATGTCAGAGGTGCGGGCCTGCGGTTTGAACTTGCACCCCTTACGTTTAAGGCGAGGCTGCCATTGCTTATTTATTTTAACTATTTTTAATACCATAGATTACCATCCCACAAGTCCGACATGTAATATATTATCAAACTTCCAGCTGTCATATCTCACTACTAACTTCTTTTTTTACGAAATGAATGAAGTGATGATATTTAATGGAATAAGATGAGGAATGGCTCCACCTGCGTTTAGCGGGCATTTCAGCCAGTGTCAAGTAATAGCAAGGGCAAATTCAATAAATACACATTAAAAAAAATACCGATCGAATTGAGAACCTGCTCCTTTTTGGAAGTCGGTTAAAAATAAAAATGGACGATGACAATAATAAAGATGTCGAATGAATCCCACTACTAACTTGATGTGAATTGGATCCTTTTTTTTATCTATGTCCAGTTGACGTTAACATGTAGGTAGCTGAAATTACACTGAAGATTTTTTTTCTAAGATATACGTTCCGCCCTACTTTAGGTGAATGAGTCGTTAATATACGCGTCCACATCGCCCTATCATTACGTCTTGTCAAAGGAGGAATTAATGGCCGCCCGGAGATGTTCCGAGAAGCCTCGACTTACTATCAGTCTGGGATCACATTAATGATCGCTTTGGGATCGTATTTAATGGTATATTACAAAATATAGGCGGGGATACGTGTAAGGGACGAAGTAGGTTACTAAACCTTGGCCTTACAATTTCATTATCATTATAGTACGTGAAACAAAAACTTTGTACCTCTTTGTGCGAAAATTACGGGAAATTTGATACTGTTAAAGTTTATATAGAAATACAATTAAATATATGAAATTAATAGCAAAGTTTGTTACACACACTAGCATGAGTTTGACACACAAATACATATACATATTGATATGTATGACATATGGCATTTTAATATGTGTACTTTTTTGATTTTGGCTGAAGTCTGTGGGTGGAGGTATAGTCTTTGACAATATAACCTTATTACGCTCTAAGATGATGGTCGAATTTCGATCAATGGGCGATCACTACATATTATGTTTATTCGGCGATAAATGAGAGACCGGAACGAATGGAAGGATGTGGGGGAGACCGTTGTCCAGTATTGGGCACAAAAAAGTTGAGTCAACCATATTACGTTATATAGTAGCAGTGGTAGCCGTGTGGTCGAACGCATGCCTTGCAATCGAAGTGTGCAGGTTCAAACCCCGGCTCGCACCTCTGGGATTTATGTGCGAATCTCATTTTCATCAGATATTATCACTTGCTATGAAACGGTGAAGGAAAACATCGTAAGGAAACCGGCACGTCTGAGGGAATTTGAATAGTTTTCGATAGACGTGTGAAGTCTGCCAAGGTGGTGTTCTAAGGCCCGTGCCCAGCAGTTGGACGTTAAAAGGGCTGTAGTAGTAGTAGATAGCTCATAGTCTGCCTTGGTTAGGCTGGATACTGATATTTCCCCCTACCCACAGATACCCAATTATTGGGATTACCGGTACCCTAAACGTTTTCGATTAGTAAAACCAGCGGCCGATAGTTATGAGTTTAGCGGGAACAGATAAGCAGTGACAGAACATTTTGCATGGAAGCGAACACACGAACTGTCGATTTACGATAGTCATGTAATCTTTTTAGGGTTCCGTACCCAAAGGGAACCCTATTACTAAGACTTCGCTGTCCGTCCGTACGTCCATCCGTCCGCCCTTCTGCCACCAGGCTGTATGAACCGTGAACCGTGATCATTAGAGAGTTGAAATTGTCACAAATGATGTATTTCTGTTGCCGCTATAACAACAAATACTAAAAACCGAATAAAATAAATATTTCAGGGGGCTCCCATACAACAAACGTGATTTTTTGCCGTTTTTATAGATAATGGTACGGAACCCTTCGTGCGTGAGTCCGACTCGCACTTGGCCGGTTTTTTATATTTTTCAGCAAACGCGGTATCTCATGGCACATCTACTAAACCCTGCGATAGATTAAATAGCTTTATATATAGACCATTAGTGATTCCCAAAATGGCGGCCATGCATATTTGGCTTAAATAAAACCAGTGCCGTTAGAGCCCTGTACCTACGGACGCGTCAATATGCGCGCTATATTTATCTCACAAATACCAACACGGATTGTATAACTCAAAGCAGTATCATATTATTCAAAGAAATGTCATCGATGATGCGAGAAGATTTTGTCACATGTCTTTCACTTCTTCAATCAATCTTAGTACATTTTCAAAAGAGGGCAAGTTAACTCACTTGCCCCAGTGGGGCATTAAACCAACTACCCCGTTATCACGTTCAATGTCAACATACGTTACATAGCGTGAGGGTTAGCATGATCCTTATCCCGGCGTGCAAGCGTGACACGCGGTCCAAGGGACCGTGTCCCGGCATTGTTACCGGACTGCTAATGCCGCGGCGCGAGGGTTGATGAGAAAACCAAATTTATTCCATTACATTGTAGACCTTCTCGTAATGATGTTATGTGTCATGTTCAGATGACAATAGTTTGATATGGGAGTAATAGTTGTTAATTCGATTTATTAATAAGTATGGGATAGACAGGCACTAAAGCTATGCAGAAAATCGGTAAGAAAAGACTCATCCTTCGGCCCCAACCTATGCGACCCTAGTACAATCAGCGTCATATAGTACGTCTAGTTATATTTTGTTAGAAAAGAGGTCTGATTTGAAGGTCTGATTGTAGAAAAGAGGTTCAGAATTTATTACATAATATGGTTGTGTCGATATTAATTATCACTTTAGAGGTTCCTTAGTACTTGGACTTCTAGACTGCTAAATATTATATGGCGCTGAATGTACTATAAAAAACAATGGATAGGGGTCGATATCAGTTACACCCAGATCAGACCATGATCTGTAAAAACAACGTTTCTAAAACTTGTCGCTGATGTATATCAAACCAGAAACTAATCAATACTTCAATGAAACTGACCAAACCATCATCAAATTACTCTAGTGTAGTAATTTCTTCATATGACAATGGAGCAAATATACGAGTACATACTATAACAAAAGTAAGACGACTAAATAATAGTCAAAAAACATCTGAAAATGATACCAACTAGATATCTATATTATTTGTTTCACCAGCAACAAAGATTTTAATTTAGGATACATACGGACTTCATCATCATGCATTGTAATATCTTTAAAAACCGACCTTATTTTATATAAATTAAAAGTGATTTTATAATTTTAGCGGCACAATGTCTGCAGACGCCAATGTAATTTTAAAGTCCATGGATTTATCCACCACTAAATTAGATGTTATTTTATTCGTTTAAGTGAGGGCATCCATCTTATTTCGGTAGCTCACTTAGGGTTACACTGCACTGGCCGCAATCCAAACGCAGTGACACACATAGTCGACGGGCTAGCGGCCGATATTGGGAGATTTGTAGTGAAGGCTATTTTACTAGCTGGAATGCGATTACCTTATGCTCCCCGCCATGCTATAGCCATGCCAAAACCAACTGTATTGACCCATAGAAAAAGTACATTCTTCAATTAATTGACACTGAAAGTGCTAGCGAATTATGACCCGTAAAGACGTACCTTTTACCGCAGAAATTCAATCTTTAAGCTTAATCAGACAGAGTTCGTTTTGGTATTGGCAAGTATTAAGAAGCGCGAACGTCGTCGTTTACTGCTCTATAGCTCGGGTTTAAGAATTTTTAGAGTTTCGTACTTCAAAAGGAAGTCTCGGGCACCTTTCAAAATCAAAATCATTTTTTTTATTCGTGTAGGCCAAAAGCACTTACAAATAGTCAGATTCAATAGACCGGTTCGGAATGCTGGTTGCACTGAGAAGAGCCGGTAAGAAACTCAATGCTTACTCTTTTCAAAATGATAATTGCGAGTAATATATTCTCTGGAGCAGCAACGCCATGAGAGCAGGCAGCACCTTTGCCACAATACTAGAGAAGAATTATACTCACGGCAGTCTGATATTAAATACAAATATTGTCTTTAGCTAGTACAGTAAGGTGTGTCTACTCCCCTTTGCTGTCCCCACCAGTGTTTATAGCGCGGTAATATAGGTAACGAGGAGATAGGGCTCCAGTTCCGACGTGGCGATGGTATCAGCAGTCATTTATCTCGCACTGACGCGAACTGTAATCGATCTTTGATCTGTCACAATGATACGAGCCGCAAATGGAGTAATAAAGCTGCCTTTTCGTAAAACGACCACATTTTGGAAAATAAATACATCATCACGTCTGTACTTCCCGAAGGGTTAGGCAGAGATACTCTGCAGTGTACTCACGCTTTGCCGATGTATTTAAGTCCCAATGTTCCAGGGGGCGAGCCTATTGCCATTGTACGAGGCACATTCGCCCTTAATACAAGGGAAATTTGGGCCATAGTCCTCCACACTGGCTCAGTGCAGGTTGGTGAACTACACACGTCTTTCTATAGACGTGCAGGTTTTCTCACCACGTTTTCCTTCACCGTTCAACAAATGGTAATCATTATTGATACTTATTAGAGTTGTTTCAACAAAATTCAAGTCTACGAAAAACTTGAAGTCATATTCAATTGTCTGCAATATATTGTAACAGGACTGTTTGTTACTAGACTTTCCACGTGAACTAAGTCGCGGGCTCAGCTAGTATAGGTACTCTTATTTACGAACACTAAACAAAGTTCAATTTCCAACGTTGGTTAGATTTTTCACAACTTTTATGGTATGGCAACGGTTCTCCGCTTAACCCGTTAGTTTATGTAACTTTTTATTTAGTATATTGTGAAACATTCAGAAATGGCATCACATTCGATTGGGACGAGGCAAAATGTGAGACATGTCAGTGTTGTCTCTTTCTCTTGTATTGGTCACAAAAGTGCAAGAGCGACTTGTTGCCATACAATCCGTGACAAAACTTAAGTCTTGGTGCTCGTACTGGGGACTATTAATTTCCTGTTAAGTAGCGTTTTCTTAAAAATAAAGATACTAACAATAAAAATCAGTGAAAATCGTTCACGATACTTAGTCTGTGGCTTATGAAAAACCTGTGTTCAGTCATCTATCTAATAATAAATGACAGACAAGGAGGAAAAAATGCCTATAAATCTGTGTTACCATACTTAAACTGCTACCTTCTACACAAACAAAATCCTAACGCAATTTCTTCTTTTCCTCTATTTCCTTCCCATCTATTTCCTTTTCGAGCCATTACATTATCAAACTTACGATGGGCGATGTAATCCCGTTATTTAGTGTTTTTGCATAATGTCAGATCGCGCACGCTCTTTGCTACATTAGGGAAGAGGTACGAAAGCTGATCGGCAGGGTGCACGGAGTGTTATTTAGTCGTTGTTGTGGTTTTTTACGCTAATAATAACTATGATTTACATAGTTGGATCGTTAGCCTTACCGTGAAGACATGTTTTACACTCTTTGTCAATATACATAAAGATCAAATTTCTGTGATAAATGCCACGCGACCATAATAAGTCAAAATTCACTCGGGTCAACTAAGGCACTTCATTGAAAAATGTTCTTATTGTATGAGTTAATACAGTTAATTTTTGCATTGGCAAACCATTTGTCGCACACCTGGGTGCATATTTATTTGATTACTGAAATATTGCAAGATAGTCGATAGGTACTAGGGACACATAAATTAGTTGGAAGTTTAAATCTTAACAACACTAAGTAACAACACTAAGTAAGTTAGTGATTTGATATCCTAATAATAAGTTTGAATTCCGTTTGATAAGCTCTATGTTTATTTAGGTTATGGTCTTTCTTACATAGTTCTCCACTTAGACCGCTGTACACACGGAAATTATGATTTACGGACTAGCATAGCAGCAATACATGACAAATGGGTTCACAGAAATTTAATTATGATATAGTTTCGGCCTAGTTCGCACAATAAACTAACTCACTAGCCCCATTAGAAGAATGGATTTTAAAATTCCTATTTAGATCTATAAATTTTAAATACGTGATTCTTTATCAAGTATAAATATTAATTGTATCCCGGGCCGGCACTTCTGAGATTTTCATGTGCGAATGTAATTTTCACAATTGATTACCACTTGCTGAACGCTGAAGGAAAACATCGTGGGGATACCTACAAGTCTATAAAAAGGCGTGTGAAATTCACCAACCCTCACAGGGCTGGCGTGGTGGAGTATGGCCCAAATCTCCCTCGTATTGAGGAGGAATGGCAATAGGCTCACCCCCTATTACATTGGGACCCTGCCTACCCCTTAGGGGAAATCAGTCATGCTGATGTAAATTAAACTTTAAATCACCATTATAATTGTTTAGATAATAAAACACGTTTATGCAGTTTTTAACTGAAAAAAAAATGCTGGCATTTACTGGATAATATTCTAATTAGAGCACCTTTGTGCTAAAACTTTGGACCTAGGTGCAGTCAAGTTAAGACCAATTAGCCGAGTATTTAGCTCTTTTAAATGAAAATTACTTACTGGGTGTTGGTTTATAATTAACGAGTGAAAACATTTCCTACGTTTATTAACCATACTCGTTATAATATAGCTCTTCGTTAAAAAAACAGTAACTATGTACCTAAGTATAAAGATTATGATTTCCGTCAGTATTTCTATAATCAGGAGCCCAATTTTCGTTTGATAGACATCAGCTCAGCAGCTCAGTCGCAGCCCAACCGTCCTGACGATGCCTCGCTGAGAGTTGAAACACGTTTCGAATTATTTTTTAGATTCGATTGTTCTGCGGAGGATTGCTCATAGGTAGGGCCCATGACTTATGACATACTGACTCTCGACTGACAGGGAGTTCGGTCTTGTTGGTTTCCTCTATTATCGATCAAATTTATATGATTTATAATTTGGGATTCTAAACAATTCCGAGGGTGAATGGTGGGTCCCTTTCTCTACTATGGTATTTGATAGACATCAATCTCTATTAGAGACTAGCTGACCGGGCGAACTTCGTACGCCTTAGAATGAGTGACATACGAAAGCAGCGCCACCCACTGGGTCCAATTGTAAATCTAAACCATCCAGGGTGCCACCCAAACGCATACAAAAAAATCATTCAAATCGGTCCAGCCGTTTAGGAGGAGTTAGCTTACAACGAAAATGTCAAAACAAAAGAAAAAAAAACTACCAATTTGAAGTTTCGTTTCGACATACCTCTAATAGGACTTTACCACCACCTCTTAAAGTATTGGGTCTTCAATAGTAACTGTCAATTTTTGACAGATTTTGTAGTGAGTTAACTGTCAAACCTAAAAGTAATATTAACAACATTGCTGCAAGATGGTGGCAAGGTCGCCGAGTAGAAATCAAACCCGGAACATCAATAACATTGGCCACCCGTTCTAACCATAATTAAAGATTGCTTGAAGATCATACCAGTAGTTGTAGCATGACCGCCAAGACTAGACTTATGTCACAGAATATGTTGATTATATCTCTTTCTCTCGTATGAAATAAGACAGAGAGCGACCGAGCCAATCCGTGACAGAGGTATTGTCTAGATATGCGTGCTAACACCACAGTAGTACATAAACAAGTAGAGATTTTCTTTCTGTACATAAACTAAATGTTCTAGTGAGTGATATAAAGTATGTGTTCCCTACGTTTTCCTCCAATAACCTACGTAGATCTACGCCGACATTTTATATCTTAACTTTCCTCCCTTCGGCCGGGCTCTAATAAAAACATAACAGACTCACCGCTGAAAGCTTCAGGTCGTAGATTCTCCCTGAAAATGAAAATACGAACTTGTATTTGCGGTTCACTAAATCATGCAGCGACCTTAAGATGTAGATCGCAAGACTCATAACCAATTATTCTCGTGTATGGGGATAACTAAAAGTATAATGGCGGTATACTTTGTATCAATATATTTGGATTATAATATATTAGCGAAATATTCAGTGATAATGATAAGAGTATAATAAGTTTATTGAGTGTTAATTAGTTTTTATAAATGTAGTGTAGGTAGATATCAAAAGGTCAAGATATTGTTCCTTCGAGTTAGTATAGGTAATCAATTTATTCGCACCTATAAATCACACTGGATCGTTAGAATTTTTGCCATAACCAAAATAAACTCTGTAACAATATGCATAGACGTTCAAATTCTGTGATAAAAGCCACGTGACTATGTGTCGAAAATCGCACGCACTGTCAATGTCTTTCGATGAAAATAAACTAATGGTAAAAAAAACTTTTTAAGAACAAGCTTTTATTTAATTGCTCTTAGTTTTCGTGTTCTCCTCAGCAAGCCCTTTCATTTGATACACAAACTGTGGTAGAGCAGAAAAAATATGCCATCTTGGATGATCCGCCATATTGGAATTAGAATGACGTCACCTAACTAAGCATGCATTGTCATCCAAAGTAAGCGCGTATACCAAATTTCAGCTCAATCGGTTAAAGATAACTGATTTAAAATTCAGTTGTAAGATTCCACCCGGATAAACATACGTTGCAAGCTAATATAAAGCTTGTAAAATACAAAGCGTTTTGTAATTGGCAAAAAAAATCGTGGTAGTGTTGCCACAGCCATTCAATCTTTGTGTACATTATTATAAAGTACATTTTCAAAACAAACAAAAAGTTAAAAAATCTGTAACCCGACTATGGAAATAATCCACTCCTCCTATAGTTGAAGTCTGTTAATATGAATCTTATGTTACCCGGGCTATAATAACGAATCGATTGACACCTTATTCATCAAAAACTGATGAGTAGTTTAAGCGCTACGGAGGAACATACGTAATACATGGACTACTAAAATCATACCCTTTCTTTTCGCTTCCGTACAAAAGAGTCGAGTGAACGTTTTGTAAAAACGCTTGTAGCCTGTCATGTTGACTAGGAACGCAGACATTTTGAATTGAAACTGCACGTAACTACAAAATTACCCTCAATTTCGTGATAGCGATGTTTACCGTTTTCGTTGCAGTGAAACGGACAAGTCAGTGAAATTTGGATTCTATGCAGTGACGCACGTGCCGCCGCCGGGGAAATCTACTCTGGACGCTTATTATTTATATGCCCGTCCTAGAGATCTGAAGGAGAAATTCCACCTTAGTCCCCTTTGTATTTAATTTAATTTTGTTTACAACAGAATCGATATCATTGAACCCATAGTTTCAGTGTCGACTAAATTCACCGTCTATTAAATTCGAGCTACGAATTCTACGATTCTGAGGGAGTTGGTAACAATGGCTGATATTCAGATAATAGTAGGAACGTGATTCTGAACTGGTGACTCACTAAACCGTACATTATCTGAACTGCAGCAAACTTCGAATACGACCCTATCTTCAGGAGTCCGACTAAACTAATATCAGCATTGTCTGGTAATTCTATATTTGGATATGAAAAAACCGGCCAAAGGCGAGTCGGACTCGCGCACGAAGGGTTCCGTACCATCTATAAAACCGGTAAAAATATTTATCTTATTCGCAACAGAAATACATCATCTGTGAAAATTTCAAGTCTCTAGCTATCACGGTTCATGAGATACAGCCTGGTGACAGACGGACGGACGGACAGCGAAGTCTCAGTAATAGGGTTCCCGTTTTACCCTTTGGGTACGGAACCCTAAAAAGTCTACGAACTCTGTGCCAATATACCTACCTACATACTCGAAAATATTGATTTATGTGGTAGAAGCTAAGCGACCGCGGTCTCGCTGTCAATTTGACATTTCATTGAAGAATGAACTTTTTATATGTGTCAATACATTTTGACGCGCGGTCTTTGACGCCTCAGTGTGCAGCTTTATAGCGAGCACACAAATGAATGTAAAATTTAATGTTTTTATTAATGAACTATGATAATTCAATAAACCGTCGTCGGCTAAATTAGCGGCGTCTAATCACAATTGGAAGTTGAATATATTTAACAAGAATAACTGCGATAACGAATTTGCACAGAGTCGCGTAACGTGGGTGTATTGTGCAGTCCAAGAACATAACCTGAGTGCATGAAGAAAAACTCTACCGATATGAGAATGTTGAGATGGATGTATGGAGTGACACGAATGGATAAGGTGAGGAATGTGGATATTAGTAAGAAGCAAGAGATTAGAATGGTTTGGCCATGTGGTGGGAAGAGATGAGAAACAAGTGACTAAAAGGATGATATAAATGAGATTGGAGTGGATGTCAGTATAACGAAAAAAACATACGAGTCGAATTGAGAACCTCTTCCTTTTTACCTTGTTAAGTTATGACAACCTGGTAGTCCTACCAACTAGAAATCGAAAAGCAGTCGCTCTGTGTTCAGCTAAATGTAGGGCTGACATTGAGAAAGGGTGAGAAACAAAGAGACAAATATTATCTCCGCTCCCGCTTCAACGGCATCCTTGCGCCATTCCCAGTTAGCTAGTCGCTACTATTTAGCAAGTCTAGGAGAGTTCGTTACTCAATTAGCCGCCGGTTAATCAGCGCCTGCCAGCAAACAGAATGTATTCGGAATGAATAATTTTGTCTGCACACCTCTTGCGCCTTCTGCGCGCCTGGTAGATCATTTGCATTTCCTTGTGTTCATGGGAAATTGCTCGCAAAATTGCAACTGGAAGTTAGCCTTTAAAAAATTAAGAACGACTCATAACATAAATAATATTATCTACTAATTAATATTATGCGAAAGATTTAAATTATAGTGTATTTCTAGTTTACTTCTAGAAAGTACAAATCCCAGGCCCGCACCTCTGAGATAATTTTCTTGTGCGAATGTCATTTTCAACAATGATTACCACTTGCTGAACGGTGAAGGAAAAACATCGTGAGGAAACCTGCACGTCTGTAGAAAGGCGTGTGAAGTTCACCAACCCGCACTGGGCCAGCGTGGTGAACTATGGCCCAAATCTCCCTCGTATTGAGGGGGAATGTGCTCGGTATAATGGCAATATGCTCGCCCCCTATTACATTGGGACCAAAAATACATCGGCGAAGTATGGGTGCACTACAGTGCACCTCTGCCTTCCCCTTCGGGGAATACAGGCGTGATGATGTATTATTATTATTATTCTAGAAAGTCAAAACTTCAACTACCTACTATCAAGCTGATATGGTTATATTCTGGCAATAAAATATAGTCATGGCAAAAAGTGATTTCGAAGATTAAAAAATACGATTTAAATTTCAACGTCACACCAACAAAAAAAAAATTGGACTAAAAAGTAAAATGGAAACATTAAATAAATAGAGCCAATTGAAAGGCCCGTCAAAGATATAAAACGCTGTTTGCTCATTCAAGCCGCCATTGATTGAGGCAAATATTTTTACTGCCGTCGCGTGGCACAATCTGCCGCTATTTCGGTGTCGGGTCGCGATATTTAAAGCCGGCTCGTTTGCACCCCTGTATGTACGCGTGGCTTTCACGCGTAGCCGACTGGAAAGTGGTGGAACGGGCGGAAAATTATCGAACGGAACCATCTGGTCACCCAAAATTGTCAACAGACAGTGAATATTCGCATGTGTAAAATACTACTAACTATACAACTTTAAGTTGTCAAATACTACTATACTTAGTTAGGCAAAATCGTTTGTCACTTTGCGGAATGCGTTTAGCCAAAGTTATTAATGATATATTATTTTACACACGAAATGTGTTAAATCTGAGCCCATGGATTTCGTTGCAACTACAATTACCCTTTATCTATCTAAAGACATAACAAGAGATTTTAATTTAATATTCACATTGATATTTGCCTCTCCCTGCCAAAAATAATATGCATGTAAGTCAACCCACTTTTTTTTTTTGGTTGATAAAAACTAATATCTACTTGTACTCATATCCTGTGATCTCTATCGTGATTAATTTAGACAGATCTTGCTTTAAAAAATAACAGCCTGTTATTTAATAACAGATATAACAGATATTGACTCCTATTATTATAGCTTAACAATAACAGGAATAACAGATATAAATTCTTTACTTGCTTCTATACTATTGGTATTTGGTACATCGCAAGGCTAACGAAGCTTAGACATTTTATTCAGAAGCTCTTTTACCATTCTGTGCGCCTAGTATCTAAGCCAATTAATTCATTAACCATTCTCTTTTTTACCACAAAAAAAAAAGATTTTCAACGCTTTGAAGGACAAACAGTCTGAGCAAAATTATCTCAAATATTTCATACTAAAAGTAATAACTTATCCAGTTTTCAAAGTTAAAGTCAAACATGGTTATAATAATAACAAGTTATCATTTGAAACGTTTCGACTTACATTCCACTGTTATAATTGGACTGAGATACGTGGAATTTTCAATTTGGGAATACCCACGCTTTTTAGCAATAAACTCCACGAAATTGAACTCTATTATCCGTACGAGTTTTAAATAAATAGTTTGAACAAGATTCACTGTAAAACATACACTGGATTCACTATAAATTTAAACTTGATACCTTCACGCGTTTCTGAAAAAAGGGACTTGACACCCCGACAGACAGACAGACGGATAACAAAGTGATCCTATAAGGGTTCCGTTTTTTCCTTTGTAGGTACGGAACCCTAAAAATGTAGATTGTTTGTTAAACTGAGATGTAAATCTGTTAACAATATATTGTTAACAGATGGTATACCACAAGGCATGAGAGTTATGAAATCAAAGGCACCGTTTCAAATGCTTATGAGTACACACTATATACCTAATAAACTCTCTATTTATATAACGCTAATAATACTTATTGCGTAGATTAATAAGTAAACAACATGCCATATTAGTCTCTAATAACACTCGACACAACAGCGTTATCTATCATAGATAATTAATGCCTATTAAGGCTTCCTTCAACAGCATCAAAATTCTCAGCTTATTAACAAAATTACAGAATTATAAATATTTATCACGCAAAGAGATACAACCGAAAGGAAGAAAGGAAAAACCCCGAATACTTACATATTTTTATGAACAGCGAGCCGGCTCCGGTCGCCGGTACTAATAAAAAATTCTAACTTACGTTATTTCGCCATTACGCAAATAAATGTTTAAGAAAAAAGAAAAATAATAACAAGTGAATATGAAAATATTTTTGTAAATTATAAGTGTTTGTAGACGGACGACATATAATAAGACTACGATAATAAAACTGAAAAAGAAAACATAAGTTGTGGTAGTATAATTGATAGAGCGCCCGCTTTGAACGAAAAGTGTGCAGGGTCAAACCCCGGGTTGGCACATCTGGGGCTTTTGAATTACATGTGCGAATATCATTTTAGGTACCACTTGCTTAACGATGAAGGCGTACATCTATCTACTAAGGATGATTGTGTGTGTTAAGGTGATTTTTTTTTGGCCGTAAAATTTTACTTTATTAGGGCTGTTATGAGGTGATAATGCTTGCATATTTTCAACGATTATTGACACTAAAAAGCGAGATTTTTTTTTAATTTTTTAACAAAAAACAAAACCGACTTCAAAAACCTAGGTGCACTAAAAATAATAACCTTATAATTCATTACATTTGGAGTCGGTGCCAATTCATGTGTGTATTTGCCTTGTTTGACGTAGATTGGCACCTACTCCAAATGTAATGAATTATAAGGCTATTATATTTAGCTTTTTAGTGCACCTAGGTTTTTGAAGTCGGTTTTGTTTTATGTTATTCAGGTTCTAATAGATGAGGTTAAAGATATTTTTTAGGGTTCCGTACCCAAAGGGTAAAACGGGAATCCTATTACTGAGACTTCGCAGTCCGTCCGTCCGTCCGTCCATCTGTCACCAGGCTGTATCTCATGAACCGTGATAGCTAGAGAGTTGAAATTTTCACAGATGATGTATTATTGTTGCCGCTATAACAACAAATTCTAAAAAATAGAATACAATGAATATTTGAGCGGGCTCCCATACAATAGACGTGATTTTTTTGCCGTTTTTATAGATAATGGTACGGAACCATTCGTGTGCGAGTCCGACTCGCACTTGGCGAGTTTTTTAATTTTTAGTTTTGCTGGTCAACATAACAAACAGTTATAAAGAACACTATAATAAATACTAATGAGATTCCTTATTTTAATGTATTTTCAACTTATTACTTTAGGCTTTCGATCCTCGTTCGTCATGTTTTTTGCTAACACCAAAATGAACTGTGTTGACACATAGAAAAAGTTCATTCTTCAACAAAATTAGACAGACAGCGCTAGCGAATTTAGACGCGTGAGGGCGTAGCTTTTACAATAGAAATCCAATCTTTATGTCTATTAACACAGGGTTCGTTTTAAATTAACGCGCGAATTTAGATGACCCAGCGTGTTTTATTAATACACTTACTTTTTTCTTCTTATACTTTTATCTTTAAAGTGGTTAAACTGTAAGTAGCCCAACAAAACACGAACAAATGCGAATAAAAAGCATTAAATTAATTCAACTAGAAATAGACGTGACATCGCAAAAAAAACGTCTCGTCTGCGCAGACCGGCCTACAACACGAACTTGGAATATTAATGAATATTTCAGAACGGTAGCAAAACAGTTAAGTACCTGCCGACTGAATGCTTTTGAAGTCACTATGGGATGACTTTGACTTTGACTTGATGCGTGGAAAGAGGACGAATTGTGTGACTTCTCACAAGCGGCTGCGGGCCGTGTACTGTTTCTGACATTTGTTTTTATCCTGCCAGTATTTGTTTTTGATGTGAAACATCTATAGCCGCGGGTATCACCGATTGTTGGCGTGGCGACGCATGCCGTGGCGGCGACGCGTCGCCACGGTATGCGATGGTATATATATACAGTCAGAGATTTACCCATTAATAAATTTAAAACTGCAATAAAATGTAAATTTCAAAAGGGCTATTACAAAATCTCGGATTATTTAGAAGATAAATCAGCTTGGGATTGTACAGCTCAGGTTCAAATAAAAAATAAAAAATTGCCCATCATATTAAAGTGTAGCGAGCTATATGTACCTTTGTATTTGTAATAAGTTTTGGCGATTTAAAAAATGATCAGGCCACTGAGTTTCTTGCCGGATCTTCTCAGTTGTGGTCGCGTTTCGATCCGGTGCACCGGATCGAAACCGCGGTGGTAGTATAGTAGAATATAAGAAAAAAATCTAAACTTGACAATTTGTAAGTGCCCCCATAGGCCTATACAGAATAAATGATTTGACATTGACTTTGACTTTCTATATGTAGCAGTGTGTACGGTGCGGCGACTCAAATATGACTTGAAGTCACTGATTAAAACATTTGAGTTGTTGCAAATGGAAATAAATGATTGAATACACATCTGCCATCTGAATGCACATTCGATGTTTCACATCTGCCAGGCGTCTCGTATCACAATTTTTTTTTTAATAAAAAATTATGATATTTTTTTATAACATTTAAAAAAAAGTATTGTCTTTTAACTGCTAATATTAAATTCAGGTGGATCGTCTATGTAATCGTTGCAAATGCGAATTTAATTTAGATTTTTAACAAAAGTAGTAAATGTTTGATTCAGCAATTAGTATATTTATTTAGATTTATTTTTTCTATATACTTTACATATTTAGTCATCCGTGCGCACATAACTCAAAAATAATTAATTTTGGGAGCAGCTCAAACAGATAGTGACATTAAAAATTACAATAAAATTTAATGGTTAGAGAGTTAATTGCTATTCACCCGCCATCTTTTTAACCTTTATCACTCATTTTTATTTATAATATTATGTATTTATTAAATTTGTCCTTGCTATTAAATACTTGACATTGACCGAATCGCAGGTGCAGCCATTCCTGATCTCATTCCATTATAATTCTTCATTTTGTAAAAGAAGAGTAACTTACACTTGAGTTCATAGACGAAATAGAATACGTATAATGCCGCGTCATTTGTCCATAAATAATTCAATTTTTAGGGTTCCGTACCCAAAGGGTGAAATCGGAACCCTATTACTAAGACTTCGCTGTCTGTCCGTCCGTCCGTCCGTCTGTCACCAGGCTGTATCTCATGAACCGTGATAGTTAAAGAGTTGAAATTTTCACAGATGATGTATTTCTGTTGCCGCTATAACAACAAGTACTAAAAAACAGAATAAAATAAATATTTAAAGGGGCTACCATACAACAAACGTGATTTTTTTGCTGTTTTTATAGATAATGGTACGGAACCCTTCGTGCGCGAGTCCGACTCGCACTTGGCCAGTTTTTTATTTAAGTGATACATCATAATACCAAGATAAATACATTTATATCAATTCTACGTGATCATATCTCCGCGTAAACGTTTCTCATGTCCAATCACTGTCCATTTGTGTGAGTATTGAATACGAAGCAAATTTAGCTGGTCGTCAGTTAAAATCGCGCGAGCCAGCCTTGGCGGGATCCGTCGAGCCAGATGTCCATTGACGGTCTATTTACATGACAATAGCCCTCTTGGCAGAAGGCCGGTTTACTTCGAATTGGTCGGTTACCCCGCTTAAGTATTTGGCAGAATAATATAATGTAATAAAATATGTAAATACTGTGGATGTCTCGAAATCGAACACTGTGACAAGATTACTTTTTAATATCGAACAAGGCGACAAAATTACCTCTCAAAATGGAACACTGTGACAAGATTACTTTTGAAAATCTAACAAGGTAACAAATACCTCTCAAAATGGAACACTGTGACTTGATTAGGTACTTTTAAAAATCTAACAAGGTGACAAAACTCCTCTCAAAATGGAACACTATGACAAGATTACTTTTGAAAATGGAACACGATGACACATTTACATTTGAAAATCGAACATGGTGACAAGTTTACATTGGAAAGAGGCCATTAACACAAAAAAAAAGTTTACATGCAAAATGAACAAATGAAAAAAACATTAGCAATTCACGCGGTATGTCGCAAATATTAAAAAAAAAAACAGGTTTTTAGGATGATGCTCGATTAAAATGCTTGATAATTCGTCGTTCACCTGATGGAATTGCTCATGTCTACCAGCTGACTTCGGCTGTAGATTCCCTAATACTGAGTGTCAGAGGCGAAAGGGCGCCTTATAACATGGGGACAAAAATTACTATTTAGGTCGATTGTCTACTCTATAATTACGGATACAGTAATTCAATTATACTAAATGCATAATTCATTTGAATAGTGGACAACTAATCCTGGCAGAACGCAGTCAATCATGTCCATAATCTATTAAGAGCGTGCAATCAAATCGCGCTATCACCGGTCGGCTAACTGCCGATTACTGATTTACATAACAATGCTACAGTTGGCGCGGCGTAATGGCTGGATCGACTTGACCGAATTATTCCAATTGACTACCTACGATCCTCTGGAGTCCTGGTATTATTATCGACGCTATTCTCCAAGGGAGTGGACAGATATACTCCAACTGTTTTTTTAATGTGGGAAATAGTCTATGCTGTTAGGAACATCATTTCTTACTATGGTAATGATTTTAACTATGCGTCTTCTGTTATTTTTTCCGCCATGTCATTTGGGGGAAGAGACGAGAGTGAGTATTGAAATATTTGAGACTATTTTTTATATGAAATTTGAACGTGTTTTAGCTGTTATTCTATAAAATATAATAATAAACACAACTCAGGGCCGATTTTTCAATCGACAGATATACTGACATACTGTATTTATTCGACAAATAGTAACTAATATGATTTTTCAATCTTTTAATTGGCTTTATTTAACGTTTAATTCGAGAACTTCGTAAAAATGCAATCGATTGTACGAAAATACTCCTTACTTTTATATATTTAATGATCACATTTTAAAAGTTATAAATTTTAAATGTAGAATAATTTTCTTTATCTATGAGTATTTCAGAAGTTTCGAGAATCCAATAGTAATTCAAGATTGTGCAGTGTAATTGCCCAACCGCCGCGAGCCGGGCCAAATGCCGATCGGCGATTTACATAGCAACGGCCGCGCCGAATGATGGTGATAAAGATTAAGTTTGGAAGATTGTTCTGATTCAATAGCCACGAGGAGCGGGATAATTTCTTTCCTTTTAAAGCGCTGAACTTAAATAAATAATTAAGCGATGTATTAGGTAACGAGCTTTGTATTAGGTAACCTCCAGACTTATCTCTGTGTAACTAGCTACCCTAAATTTAACAGTATTCAGCAGGTAATAGTGACATATGAGTGTTCGTCAACATAGCTGGAGAATCAATTCATTTATATCGATATGTTTAATTTGATTATCATGATTATATGATTATTAGCACTGGAGACTGTTGGCTTGAAAATCTGTAGAACCAAAACAGAATATCTGTTCTGTGATTTCGGCGGTGTCTCCAGTGCGGTGCCCATAACGATAGATAACAACGTAATACCAGCTTGCTCAGACTTCAAGTACCTCGGTTCGTTACGTCTACATGACGGAGAGGTAGATCGCGATGTAAAGCGACGAATAAATGCAGGATGGCAGAAGTGGAGACAGGTTACCAGCACTACTTGTGATCCAAAAATGCCGTTAAAAGTAAAGGGCCGAATCTACAAATCGGTCATAAGACCGGTGATTATGTACGGCTCAGAATGCTGGGCGGCTAAAGTGCGTGAAAAGAAACGTCTCCACTCTGCCGAGATGCGAATGTTGAGATGGATGTGTGGAGTGACGCGAATGGATAAGGTGAGAAATGTGTACATCAGAGGTAGTATAAAAGTGGCGCCCATAACAGAAAAAGTAAGAAGTAGGAGATTAGAATGATTTGGACAGATGAGAGATGAGAATCATGTGACTAAAAGTGTTATGAGTATAAATGTGGACGGATATAGAGCGAGAGGAAGACCCAAGAAAAGATGGATGGACTGTATAAAGGGCGATATGAATGAGATCGGAGTGGATGTCAGTATGACGGAAAAGCGAGATGAATGGAAGATATAGACATACTGCGTCGACCCCAAATAATGGGACAAGGTAAGACAAATGATGGTTAATTTGATTATCGGCCGGGCTCCCCTCTCAATGGTAATTTAAAAAAAAATGGAAATCGAAATGCTTTGTTTTAAATTTTTTTGCTTCTTTGATTTTTTTTGGTTCCGGCAGATGATTAAATGATCTAAATATTAAATGGCATTTACCTACTAGGAAAATACAGCCAAAAACATCTAAAATGTAATGTAAATTGTGGGTTTCAAAATAAGCCAAATAATGTTGTATTTTATGCTGGAATTTGTATACATACGTAGTTAGTTGTTTACAGCTCTCAAAAACACAAATAAACACGAATAAACAATTCATAAAACATCTCCAAAACAACGTCACTGGAGATGACACTGACACAAAACGCAAACAGTCTACCTTCAATTATTTTTTTATTTTTTCCCTTCAATTTGTTCGTCTTTTGATATTATGGTAGAAAATTTTATGGAGAAGCGAGATAAATAATACATAGTGAGCATAGAGTGACCAAGAAATAAATACCCCAAGGCATTTACCATTTTCGTATTTGCAGGTACTAGGAGACCAGAATATATGAAGTGATAATAATTTGAAGGAATGCATCGAATTATCATAACCTATAAGTTTACCAAGTAGGTGCGTCCAATCAAATACACCATTAACGAATATTGAGTCGTTTTAAACAAAATGTCATGTTCTTAGAATTAAAGGTATCAATCAAGCACCTAATGGACTGATCGGTCTTCATAAACACATGTCTATAGCAGTGCTGTTTTGTCGTTACTTTCATTTAGTAACATAATATCAAAGATTCAAAGTTATTATGTCTTCCATTTAATAATCACAACTAGATGTATTGATTTCTCAAGAAACAAGTCTAAATAAAATATACTTCTGTTTTTATTCACTTTGGCATGTAACACTTCGACCCTTGAAAGGCAATCCTTATTCGGACAAAAAATCGTAAAATTAATTTGAACCAAATGACGCAGAAAAGTCTGGAAGTTCTAATGGTATATACCTATAACCTCATTTCGAACTGTTTGGTGTCTACCAAACAGTTTGAAATGCTCCCACTGATAAGAGCTGGCAAGAAACTTATTGGTAACTTATCAAAAGAACAAAAATTCAATTAAAAAAAACTTTTTAAAAACAAGCTTGTATTTAATTGCCCTTAGTTTTCGTGTTCTCTTCAGCAAGCCCTTTCATTTGATACCCATACTGTGCTAGTGTAGAAAAAATAACTATTCCGCCATCTTGGTTGATCCGCCATATTGGAATTAGAATGACGTCACTAAGCTAACCATGTATTGTCATACAAAATAAGCGTGTATACCATATTTCAGCTCAATCGGTTAAAGATATCTGATTTAAAATTCAGTTGCAAGATTCTACCCGGACATACATTGCAAGTTAATATAAAGCTTGTAATAAAAATAGTTATGCCCGTTTTCACTAACACTACGAAACGCCTTAATATAATGCCTAAACCCTGAAACTGACAACTGTTTGATATTTAGGCATTGCATTATGGCATCTCGCAAGTAGTGAAAAAAAAAAAGCATCTATGTGCTCCACTATTAGGGTACCAGGAGATCAGTAGTTTATAGGAGATCTTGAATATAAGATTAAAATTAACGCAACATGAACAGGTAGCACCTTTATAATGTTTACATAAGACAATCAAACTTAATGTCTCTAGAAATAGTATTCAACATCCTCCTTTGTCAAACAAAGGCTCTTCAAATATACAGGCTGTATTAGAAGTCCGTAAAAATAATTTACCGTGTTCGCATGAGTATCGGGTAAACAACTTTTTTTTTTTTATCGAAATTCGAACACGAGTTTTCATTTTTATTTGCATCTGCCAATTTTAAAATCTTGATATTTCCGAGTACCATGCATATTTTTTAAGTTCTATTTTGCAAAAATTGATAATCACCCTTCGTAGATGTAGTTTACACTATTAAATAGCATTATGGTTGTGCCCTAAGTCCACTACGGGATACTTGTGACAAATACTCGACGGTCTGCAACTCAGAAACTATGATAGTTAGGTAGACTCTGCCTGAGCATCTACATATTGGCTACAGTAAATGTACATAAAATATTATTTCAGACTTCTGATACACCTGTAGTAACGTCACAGCTCTACTGACCACACTTGCTTCCACACTGCATACAGTCTCAGCGATGCTATATAGAACAACTAAGTGTTTATTTTGGGTGTAAGTTACCAGCGATTGACCTATGTACCGTAAATACAAGAGCAAAAAGCACTTTCAAGCTCTGAAACCCTGGTCAGTCCGGGAGAAAACACATACTCATCGTATGATCCCAAACCATACAATAGCATACAATGGACTGGGGCCGATCCCAGTTACGCCCAGACCATTTTTAAAAAGCCGAAATTTTAAAATTCAAGCGCCCTAAGTTTTAAACTCTTTTTTTGTTACCTACGTACTGGAGTTAGTATTTTAGACTTCCGTATTTTTTTGTTATTTCGCTACAATCTTGTGAATTCACTACCATTGATATACATTGGCGATATTATCCCTCGGGAACACCGCACTGGCCTATAATTAATGAAATTGAACGTCACTGGATGAATGGACGCTCGCCCGCGCGCGGTTTGGTATCAAACACCCCATTAATTTGCCTTCCACGTTATTACATGGGAACAGCTAATGACAATGTTTGTATAAATATATCTATCGTTTATTAGAAACATCTACCCTTATTTGCATTTGTTCCAGTTGTTTAATTCTATACTATTATAAAGAGGATTTGTATTTTTGTATGTAACGAATAAACTTAAAAACTACTGGACCGATTTCAAAAAATATTTTGCTATTAGGAAGCTACATTATCACTGAGTAACGTAGGCTATATTTATTTATCTCAAACGTTAAAATTAAAATGTCCACCCGTGCGAAGCCGGGAAGGGCCGCTAGTCAATGATATTTGAAAGTATAGATGCCTCAATTTTTCAAAAAGACAAGAAGCTCCCTCTGTTATAATCGCCGTCAACATTCAGCAAGTGATCATCATGATTGAAAATGACAATCGCACATGGGATCCGAAAATTCTAGATCCGGCCTAGATTTGAACTTGGACCTATTGCGTCCAAAACGAGCGTTCTACCAACTAGGCTTCTGCTTCCGGTAACGTTCCTGAAAGATTTATCAATAATCTGAAATACGTTAATAGCCCTATTACATAAATTATTTAAACAATTATAATTGTACCCAAACAGTTATTGTTGGAAGCAGCTCGCACAGATAAAATATAATTTCACGATCGTTCCCGACGAGTACAATGATCGTCAAAGCGATGCAATTCCGCTATAATACGCCATCCGATACTGACACTTATACCTTTGCCATAAAGTACCAAAGTCCTGTAACGCGAGGAGGAAATAGCAGCAATAGTTGTGGTCGAGTGTGCTATGCAAATGCTACGATGTACATGAACTATGCACATTTACATATGTACAAAAGTTCAACTGTAGAATAATAAATTGGTACTTCACTGTATATATCATCACGCCATACTTCCCAAAGGAGTAGACAGGGCCATTGATCTTTCAGCAAGTAAGGTCTTGGACCCGCTTGCGTCTTCAAACAACGCCTCGCCTTTGTATGTAAGGGCGAGTTACTTGGGAGCGACTGGCGGGTAATATTAAATTTAGAAAAAACAAAGTATTCTTATATTAAGAATACTTAATATTAAATTCATGAAATACGTATTTAAACATCTAGAAGATTTAGAACTCGAAATCGTAAGGAGTAAGTACTAGGGTATCATAACTTAAAGAATATTCAATAAATGAATAAAGATAATGGAATCTAAGTTTCGGAATTTATTTGTTAGCTCAGAAAAGTTAAGCTTTCGTCACATAAAAGTACAATTAAATGGAATTATACATGATATACATGATGAGATTACCATACAACTTCTGCGTAATCTACAGATAACTACAATAACCAAGAAAATATTAACCAATAGCCGCCTTCAACTCGAAACTGAATCTTACAAATGAATTAATAAAGTTCAAATTCAAACTAAAGATAGTATTACTAAACAGGTTGTTGCTTATTTTGGATTGTATTTATGAGATGGGAGCAGGTTTACGGGGTGCTATGAGATAGGGATGCTGGCACCACGGCCAGGATACTAGGTGTGCCAAGTTCGTGATAATCTCTGTAGTTTATTATTATTATCTATGGTTTGAAGATTACCTCAAAGTCAAAACTTTTTTTGCAAAAATAATTATGCATCGCCAGACAACATCTTATGGTTCCAAACCATATAACGCTTGTAATGTGGGTACACTACAATGAAGCGGAGGCAATCTCGGCAACACCTAAAGCGACTACTCGCAAAATCGATAATACCCTGACATTATTTATGTCTAATCCTACGCTTAGAGACCCGCGCACATTGGGGCGTTAAACGCTCGCGTAAAAATTTTTGTCAATACGAAAACAACCTGTATTGACTCAAAGAAAAAGTTCATTTTTCTATGATACAAAATTGACAGTACTAGCGAATTTTTATTCCTTAGGGCGTGGCCTTTACCACAGAAATTCAATGTGATTATGTGACACAGAGTTCGATACTCACAAAATCTTTAGCGACTGAAAAGGCCTAGGTGTTAATAAAAAAAAAACCAGCCAAGTGCGAGTCGGACTCGCGCACAAAGGGTTCCGTACCATTATATATAAAAACGAGCAAAAAATCACGTTTGTTGTATGGGAGCCCCCTTACATATTTATTTTATTCTTTTTTTTAGTATATGTTGTTATAGCGGCAACAGAAATACATAATCTATGAAAGTTCAATTGTCTAACTATCACGGTTCATGAGATACAGCCTGGTGACTGATGGACAGACGGACGGACGGACACCGAAGTCTTAGTACCTAATAGGGTTCCCGTTTCACTCTTTGGGTACGGAACCCTAAAAAGCGCATAATAGTTCATAAAAGCCATTAGCAAGAGATAATTAATTTATTTTCCTTTAACTTTTCAACTTGGTAGTTGTAACTTTTCAGGAAATTGTTTCAGTGAGAAACATAGTCCACTGTAATCAGAGGACCGACGGAATCTAGTTAACTCTTAATTAGCATCCTCTTTGACTATTTGTGCAGTTAAATAAGACATTTTGTGCGTTACAAGAAATTGTTTATCAAAGTATGTTTTTATTAAAGCACTGAAAGAATTCATTTTCTTTTGAGATTGCCATTAATTAAGAGAGATTGAATAGTGTGCTTCTTCAATGAATCTACAGTCCGTTTTGGTCTACAGCCGCCCCAATATTATGTTAAATTTAACATCCAATTATTGCTCAATACTCCTAAATTTATGAACAGCAAGTTGAGACTTTTGTCATTGATTATTTCGCACCAAGTTGCTCGGTCACGTTCTTTATTGATACGAGAAATATATCTGTGAGAAAAATATATAGTATTGACATATCTGACATTATTTGCAGTGGAAAGCAGGAAGACGGTGGATGCCGATGGAAGGCCGAAATGTGTGGATGTTATTGTAGAACACCTATGACCTAGTGGGGTTAGCATGCATCTCAAGACTAGACCCTTGTCACGAATTCGCTCTCTGTCTTATTTCGTACGAGAGAATGAGACACAATCAATATATTTCGTGAAATACTCGTGAGTTTACTCTTGGCGCACATGCCATAACTCGAGGTCGAGGAACCCCCTCTTCCGCTCGTAGGTGCATCTTTGCACCTAGGAGCACAGTCACTACCTCTCCCCTCACGGTAACTGCCCAAGCCGAGGTCGTGCCCTCTGTGGCGCCCTTGAGCTAGTTGCCACCCTTTTCTGCCCTTAAGACCTTGATTGGAGTGCACTCTGCGCTCGCCACTCCTCCGGTAAAGCTGTAAAGGCCACCTCACAGCCAACAGTGTAGTCCACTACAAAAAAAAACATGCCATACCTACAGAGCGTTTTAAATGGCCACTAATCAATTCTTCAGAAATTTCGTAATTTCCTGATATTTTGCGGAATTTGAAATCTTGTATAAATTTATACACAGATTAATTTCATAGGTAACCTGCCGTACCTTGGACCCTGTTTAACTGTGGTCCTAATTTTAATAAAAAATATTTTGCGGCTTTTTTCGCAAAGGTACTGATAATTCGGTATTCAAAAAAATACTGTAGTATTAGAGGAATTGCTCAGTAGCTATTTTAGATTGCCCGCTGTGAAATTATACCGGCAACTAATTTATAACAAATTTATCAAAGCAAGCTATAAATAATCCTATACAGAGATTCATTGAATCGGACAATTCTATTATTGTGATCGGATTCGCGCGGTTATGACCGGTTTAATCCACTTTGCACGCCCGAACAATGTCATTTTCATTTAGGACACCCAATATCCGACATAACAATTAATGTTAAAAAAAATTTTTAAAAACAAGCTTTTATTCAAACCAATCAATTGAGTACATGTATTTCAGGATTTATTAAATGATACAAGAGCTTATCGCGAGATTTACCTGTGTTGTAACTAGTCTTGCTTGACATACTTATTATAAGTAATTCTATCAACTGACAGATAAAAGAACATTTTTTCAAGTTAATATGAAAAAAAAGCAAATCTATCCACAAATTTCAGATAGATGTGGTAACAAAATTTAAAAAAAAACCGGCCAAGTGCGAGTCGAGCTCGCGCACTGAGGGTTTCATAACATTATCTATAAAAACGGCAAAAAAATCACGTCTGTTGTATGGGAGCCCCTTAAATATTCATTGTATTCTGTTTTTTTTTTTGTTGTTTTGGGTACTATTTGGGTACGGAACCCTAAAAACATACAGGGGTCTTAACTTTTTGACAGATTTTGTACTGTTGACTGGCGAAAACTGGAAGTAGGTAATATTAAAAACATTGATGCAAGATACCTGTCTAAGGGGGCAGGGGAGCAATTCTCGCATGATCGATATTATTACTAATTCGACATATATCGAAAATAAACGACCAATTATCGCATCTTTAAAAGTATAGATACTACTCTACTCTACAGTCCTTTTAACGTCCCACTGCTAGGCACGGGCCTCCCCTCTGTGCGAGGGGGATTCAGGCCATAGTCTACCACGCTGGCCCAGTGCGGGTTGGCAGACTTCACACATCCATCGAAAACTAGACAAGTTCCCTCAGACGTGCAGGTTTCCTCACGATGTTTTCCTTCACCGTTTCATAGCAAGTGATAATCTCCGATGAAAATGAGATTCGCACATAAATCCCAGAGGTGCAAGCTGGGGTTTGAACCTGCACACTTTGATTTGCAAGGCGTGCGTTCGACCACTCGGCTACCACTGCTTCGTATAGATACCTAACTCAAAAATAATGTTGTTGAAAAATGGTCGTTGGAACGACCCTTTGAGATTTATAGTCGAATTCCTAAAATTTCAAATGGGACTCTGTACTTTTAAAGATGCGTTATGTCGTTTTGTTTAGAGATAATGTCGACCGTGCGATAATTGGGCTCCATTTCGAATAGTCCTCATCCTTTTTTGAAATTGGTTAAAAATAGTCATTTTATATAATTCATTACAATTTTTACGAACGTTCGGTAAATAAAAAAACTAAATTTGTGATCCCGGGTTTAATTCCGCAAGGAACATAAATCTTTCTAAACTACAATAAACTCAGCTGCAGTCCGCACTAAGCTCCGGACGGTATTTATGGGGGAAAAATATCGTGTGACCATAAAACTATTTAAACTGAGGTTCGAGCCTCGGGCGCTTCAAAATTCACGCTCACCTTTTTTGCCCATTATAAAACGAACTCTTATGTTTCTATAATAAAGCTCATTTTTCAACCCAATGACTACTATGACGACGCGAATTTCCACGTTTGGTCACGTGATCAGAGAAATTATTTTCTTATGATATTTGACACAGAGTTCATTTTGGTTTTGGCAAAAAAAATTACGCGCGCGTTTTTCCGCTCCAGTGGCTTCAACCTATTGTAACCATGCCACTAATGATTTGTAATGTTTACAGATAAAAAAATATATTTGGTAGTGATTTTCTTAAAATTCCAAATTTTTAAAAGTCAGTTTGAAGACTTGTATATCACATTACTATCTACTAGTCCAAATAAGTAAATGCTTGTGCTAAGATCTCGCTTACGATAACAATAGTTTAATGCCCAGGAATCGAACTCGGAACTACTCAGTTACGAGGGCGTCCAGACTAACTATTACGTTACTTCCGCATAATCATCCTACAACGGTTCACATTTTTTAAAATTTCCCATTTTTCCCGTGAAATATTTGCTAGTACCAAATAACAAGATTTTCCGACACATTTTGTGATCTGAAAGTTATCCCTTCACCTTTCCGCTTAGGGTTGGAACATTATGAAAATTTAATAAATGGGATTATTAGGGGGTGACGTCAGCGTGCGGATGATGGGAGATGACGGGGAGGGAGGGGGAGGAGGGAGCAGTCTAACCACAACTAATTAATACACTTGCCGCGTTAAATTGGTTTTGTGAAATTAACAGTTTTCAATTTTAGGGGGGTAATATTGTTATTCAAATAGTTTTTGTGTCGGCGTGACGAAAGATCTCAAGTCGTGTCACACCGACAAGTCGGTAGATATGTTTGTCAACGCGTTTATTGTGTGACAAATTTTTCAAAGGACTCAATTCGTTAAGAGAAGCTTGCAATCATTTTTTTTTAATTGTTAAAGAATAATATTGTAAATACACCAAGCCTGTATGCCCCGAAGGGATACATGTAGGTGCACTGCCGTGCACCCACTCTTCATTCGTGTAATTTTAGTCGCAATGTAATAGAGGGCGAGCTTATTGCTATTATACCGGGCACATTCCTCCTTAATATGAGGGAGCTTTGGGCCATAGTCAACCTAGTGCGGGTTGGTGAACTTTATTCGCCTTTCTATATACGTGTTGGTTTCCTCGAGATGTTTGCCTTTAACGTTCAGCAAGTGGCAATCATCATTATTAAAAATGTAATTTTCACATGAAATCCAAAAATGCGAGTGGTGCGGATCCGGGATTTGAACTTGCACTCGTCGCGTTCAAGGCAGTCGCTCTACCAACTAGCCTAGCGCTACTCTATTGTATGCCATCTGTGGAATAAACACTGTCTGTCAGTTTATTGGACGGTTGAATAATAATCTAATCCCTTATACAGGGTGTATCAGAAGTTAGAAAAAAATATTTTGGGTACATATACGGTAGCCCATATGTCGATGCTTAGAGAAGACAGTTTATAAGTAACTATCATAGTTTCCGAGTTATAGACATTTAAATATTTGTCAGATGTATCGTGTTCTGACATTTGGGTATACCCATAACCCGGTTCAGCAGTGTAAACTAAGCTTATGAGAGGCGGCTATGAATTCTCATAAAAAAAATTGTATAGGTCCCGAGATATTACGATTTATAGAAATTGACAACCAAATAGAGTTTGAAAAACATGCAACTGGTATACCCGATACTGATGCAAACATCAATGTATTATTTCGGACTTCTGAAACAACCTGTATAAAGTTTTCGACATCTAAATTAAGTGGTGTGTAAATTGGAAGGTAAAATTGCCAAGATAAGTTTCGTGCCTTCGGTGTAAGGTCCTTAAAGTTTAAAGTTCATTGCGTCAAACTTAAAACTTATTAAAAATCCCGTAACGTTCTTCACCGTTGTAGATTGGACCATCGAAGTTCCTAATCAGGCATTTAATCTCCTCATTCATGGGGTGAACGTAAAAACTTTTTGAATTTACGCCACTTAGACTAACGTAATTAGATAACTAACGTAATGAGATAACATTGAAACGAAATGACATTGACAGCGCGAGCGAATTTTGACGCGTGGGGGCGTGGCTTTTATCACTGAAATTCAATCTTTATGTATATCAACACAGAGTTCGTTTTAGTATTCGGACGCGCGAGCGTCGACGACCCTTTTTGCGGGATGCCCAACAACGTAATTAGATAAATCGCACGAATATAATTAAAGTCGCGTGGGGACGCTTTTATATCATTGAAATTCAATCTTTATTCATATTGACAGATAGTTCGTTTTGGTATTGGTGAATATTGAAATGCGCGGCTTTTGACTCCCCAGCGTCCAATAATATAATTATTATGAAACGATATATAGGTAATTGTTATATAATCGATTCTCATAGCTGTCAAGACGGGCATAATAGATTAAATCTACTTTACTCGACTACGGAGGGGCGTTCCTTTTTTATGTCGAAAAATCCTTTATGGATACTCTGTCACTTCGGGGGAAGAAGCAGGGTTATGTGGGAGTCCCGGCAGAAGGCCGTATTCCCATTCATTAAAACAGACGCACCTCCGTTTGTATCGAGGCGCCACGGGATCGCTCTAGCATGCACTGCGACACGGATTCCTAATTTAAGTATAAAATAAAAAAAAACTTTTTAAAAACAAGCTTTTATTTAATTGCCCTTAGTTTTCGTGTTCACCTAAGCAAGCTCTTTCATTTGATACCCATACTGTGGTAGTGCAGAAAAAATAACTATTCCGCCATCTTGGATAATCCGCCATATTGGAATTAGAATGACGTCACATAGTTAGGCATGCATTGTCATCCAAAATAAGCGAGTATACTTACTAACTAACTAACTTTCAGCTCAATCGGTTAAAGATAACTGATTTAAAATTCAGTTGCAAGATTCCACCCGGACATGCATTGCAAGTTAATATAAAGCTTGTAATAATTATATCGATAAGAGAATGTTTACCATCTACAACACTATTCAATGAAACTATTTTAATTTATCGCAATATGTTTGACCAACACAAAATATGATTGATCAAGTATTTTATTGTTTCCATTATGTACGAGTATTAATTAAACAAAGTGCATTGATAAACAATATTTGGTTGGAGTACTTTATAACGCCCTGGACACATTGGAGAGAGCGAATTCAATTGAAGGGTAGAGGCAAATAACAGGGAATGTCCTGATTCATTAATTTAGAGAAAAACCAATTTGAATTCTAATAATTCTATAGTTTGGCCATAAACAAAACTGCATTTTTAGCGCCATCTGTTAACTTTTTATAAATTATAATGATTACAATTCAAAATACCAAAAAATACAAAAAAAAATGTATCATTCCCTGTTCCCTTCAATTGGTTATTTTATGTACTCTGTTTAAAAGCCCCCACACTGGGGCGACAAGAGTCCCGTTGTCAATACCAAAACGAACTCTGTGTCAATATGAATAAAGATTGAATTTCTGTCTTAAAAGCCACGACACACGCGTCTAAATACTCTCACGCATTGCATTGTATTGTACCTATATTCTGGGAATATAGACATGATTATGTATTATTATAATTACTAAAAACATCATCACGCCTGTATTCCCCGAAGGGGTAGGCAGAGGTGCACTGCAGTGCGCCCACACTTCGCCGATGCATTTTGGCCCCAATGTAATAGGGGGCGAGCCTATTGCCATTATACCGGGCACACTCCCCCTCAACACGAGGAAGATTTTGGACCATAGTCCACCACGCTGGCCCAGTGCATGTTGGTAAACTTCACACGCCTTTCTACAGACGTGCAGGTTTCCTCACGATGTTTTCCTTCACCGTTCAGCAAGTGGTAATCATTGTTGAAAATTACATTCGCACGTGAAAATCTCAGAGGTGCGGGCCCGGGATTTGAACTGGCACCACTTACGTTCAAGGCGGGCGTTCTTGCCCACGAGGCTACCACTGCTTATTATGATTACTAAATCTATAAAAGGTTATGTAAGTCGCTAATTTACTATGAAAATAATAACTTAGCTGTGACCTATTTCAGATCTGAACTAAAACCTCAGCATCCCCCAATTTGGTTAGCGGTTTTGCATCGTTTATATAAATTAAGGCCACCACAAGCCTGGCGCCAAAGTCCATTATTGGCTCTCGTACAGCCCACCAGCCCGGTTCCTATTTAAATATTCGCCTTTTAAATACTTAGCAATGGATTCATTTATTACAACATTGCCCAGAATTCTCCAGAACAAAGGCGCTTTGTTATTTAGCAGACATCAGAAGAAAATAGTTTACTTTAAATCTTTCATACGAAAGTCTTCAGCGTGAAATTAGGAGTATCGGGCTATATATAATGCAATTCAGATTTAGTATCCTTAAAACGTAATTCTTATGAACCTTCTAAAACAAGCGTTTTTCGAAGTGCGAGTAAGCGCGCTTTTTGCCACACGCGCAACTCGTACAAGCGTTGACGCGCTTGTAAGCTCGTATAAGCGCGAGCCGCGGTATTTTACAAGCTTTATTAATATAGCTAATAGCTTGCAACATACCTATGTATGTCCGGGTGGAATCTTGCAACTGAATTTTAAATCAGTTATCTTTAACCGATTGAGCTGAAATTTGGCATACACGCTTATTTTGGATGACAATGCATGTTCAAATATGTCATTCTAATTCAAATATGGCGGATCATCCAAGATGGCGGAATAGTTATTTTTTTCTGCACTACCACAGTATGGGTATCAAATGAAAGGGCTTGCTGAGGAGAACACGAAAACTAAGGGCAATTAAAATAAAAGCTTGTTTTTAAAAAGTTTTTTTTTACCATTAATTTTCATTTGTTTCTTCATCAGAATCCATATTTCTACTGACACTCGCCACCACCGGCTCGAGCATACACACCGAATTCGTCTCTTTGAATAGTGAACGAAGCGCGCGTTTAAGCGCGTACGCCAAAACAATCGCTCTACTAGTTTTACAACGCGTTTAAAATACTTTTCATGAAATAAGGCATTATCTATACAAAATCAATAAAGTTGAAGTGTTTATAATATCAAAACAATAGCTTTTTTACTGAATTGATAATTAAAGTATTTACGACGTAACTATAACGAAAACATATATTTTATGACTCTGTATGTCTGTTGGTTTTGGGTTATCTCCGAAACCGCTGGACCGATTTTCACGGGACTTTTAAGATGTTACAAGAAGTAATTTTAATTTTGGCACAATAATTAAGGATACTTAATTCCGTGCGTACGAAGTCGCGGGCTTAGCTAGTTAGGTAATAGATTTGTAGCCGAAATTAATTCACCCGTTATATCTTTTAGTGGCCATAAAAAGTCAAATAAAAGAATATCTACGTCATAATACTAAAAGGCAGTAGCCATAAAACAATAATAATATTGAGGACTGAAAGGACTTAAGCGACATTTTTTTAACTTTACAGAAGAGCATACTGAAACAGAAGACTGAAAAACAGACTGACTGACAGCAGACTGAAAAGAAGTAACGCACTTAATCACTTTTTATTTCATAACTTTCGATAACTATTCAATAACTGTCGATTCACACTTGGACAGAGTTTTGGCTTCGCTGAGTGCTCGTAACAGAATGACGCTCCAAATGCTAGCGAGGTTTTATATAGGCGATTTCTGACGTTGGCTGTCAGTCTGACGCGGCTGTCATGGCTTGGCGGTGGCTTGGCGGTGGCTTGGCGGTGGCTTGGCGTTGGCTTGGCTTGGCGTTGGTTTGGCGGTGGCTTGGCGGTGGCTTGGCGGTGGCTTGGCGGTGGTTTGGCGGTGGCTTGGCGGTGGCTTGGCGGTGGCTTGGCAGTGGCTTAGCGGTGGCTTGGCGTTGGCTTGGCGGTGGCTTGGTGTTACAATACTCATTAGACGCAGAAAAAATAGCTGTGTCCAAACATGTATTTAAGTCAATATCGCCTTAAATGTCGTTTAGGTCAATTAGCCTTTCACCCCTCGATATACATTGTTCAGGTGAACATCGCGGCCGTTACTTACTCCATTAGCATCAATTAATAAGCGAAGCTTTTTAATGATGTAGCCTTACTATGAGGGTTCTCCTCACGTTAAAATTAAGCTCAGACAATAAATAAATTAAGAACTTATAGATTGTCATTTAAATAGTTTTTTTTATTGCTTATTATTTTTACTGTTTTTAACATTTAAAAGAATGAACTTATTTTGATCAAAAGATAGCAGATAGTTTCGGTAATAAATTATTTACAAACACTATGTGAGAAAAAAAAGAACAATGAGGAAACCTGCACGTCTGAGGGAACTTGACTAGTTTTCGATAGATGTGTAAAGTCTGCCAACCCGCACTGGGCCAGCGTGTTGGACTATGGTCTGAATCCCCCTCGCATTGGAGGCCCGTGTCCAGCAGTGGGGCGTAAACACCACGCTGGCCTAATGCGGGTTGGCAGACTTCACACATCCATCGAGAACTGGTCAAGTTCCCTCAGACGTGCAGGATTCCTCACGATGTTTTCCTTCACTGTTTCATAGCAAGTGATAATCTCGGATGAAAATGAGATTCGCACATAAACCCAGAGGTGGGTTTGAACCTGCACACTTTGATTGGAAGGCGTGTGTTCGTCCACTCGGCTACCACTGCTATTTGCTTCAAATACGAACAAACTTTATTCTTCAGTGCAAATACAAAGGCAAGATGTTCAAACAATTTCATTAACCGTTCCGTTTATAAAGACTGAAATAACGAGATAAACATGTCATCTAAGTTAAGCTTACGCGCCTCGCCCGGGATTACCGGACGGGTCTTGGAGGAAAGTACGGAGAAACTAATCCCGTGCAGCTTGCAATTATCTTTGTATACGACTCCGCTGCTGTTATGATATCTTAGTCCTCACACAAGCAGTTTTCAGAAGAAATAGTCATAGTAACGTGATATAACTACGCATGCCATTTGAGAGGCAATTTTCACATTACCGACACTTTGTTTAATTCGACATACGTATGTCGAAACAAAATGACAAAATTTATCGCATTTAGTCGTTTTGTGGGGCGTGTGTGTGGTGAGGCGCCATTTTCAGAAATTGCAATATCTCGAATTACACATGTTTATTGTGGATTTCCTGTTTTCAGCATAACAGTAACCGATCTTGTAAGTATAGTTCAACACTGGCGTAATAGGTTTATTTATATTTATAAATTAATATTAGGTACAGCCCCCATTTAACGCTCGCGCAGTTAAAAGTTTGCCAATACCAAAACGAACTCTGTGTCAATCTGCATAAAGATTAAATTTTTGTGGTAAAAGCCACGTCCCACGCGTCAAAAGTCGCTCGCTCTGTCAGTGTCATTTCGTAGTAGAATTAACTTTTTGTGTGTCAATAAAGAATGAACATTTTCTATAAGTCAATACAGATGGTTTTAGATGGCAAAAAATTATCGCGAAGGCGGCCTTATGCATTTGGCATGCTGCAAGTGTCCTCAAACAATAACTTTTATCAATGGTAGTTAAAATGTGACCAGTGTAGACATTAGACACTGTCACCTTGCAGGTATTAGATCAGTCAAATCTTAGCTACCATTCAAAATGAAAATCAATTAATTCGCATAGACCAAAAAGCACTTACAAATAGTCAGATTCTACCACCGGTTCGGAAAGCTGCTTCCACGGAGAAGAGCCGGTAAGAAACTCAATGGTTACTCTTTTCAAAATGATAATTGCGAGTAATACATTCTCAGGAGCAGCAATGCCATGAGAGCAGACAGCACCTTTGGCTAACCATTGATAAAAGATGTTGTTTTCATGCCTTGAAAAATGAAGTCACAGCAACTCCGCAACAATAGAGCTAGCGGACTTGGGGCCCTGGTTGGCAGCACCAATTATGATTGCCGTTAGGTATTTGAGCGGACAATTCCCAACTCTCAATCTGTTTTGCGGTCTATTCAGTAACACACACCTACTCTCCTACCGAGGAGTCGTTCGCTTTGCTTAATTGAAGTATAACTTGCGGTTAAATATCTTCGCCACGGGATTGTATGTCGAGGAAATGAGATTTACTGAAAACATTATTGTTTAGTTGAGAAAAATCCGCGGAAACGATCTCCTTGGTGATTAAACTGTTGCTTAGAAGTACTGTGTTGTTTGTTTGTTCCATGTCCCATCGTATCTCCACACAATTAGATAAAATTAAAGTGTCTCTTTGTAATGTCAAAATAACATATTTTTTTCTACTAAATAAACGGCAACTATAACAAAAACACAGTTTAAAAAAATCTGTGTGTCTGCGTGTCTTCTTGTTTCGGGTAACAAGGAGTAACTTAGGATAATTTTATTTTGGAAAAATAATCAGGGTTCCGGGCAAAATAGTTAAAACTGATTTGTTCCTGGTTATCTCAGGGATGGCTTGACTAACTTTGGCAGGACTTTCACTTTGCAGATAGCTGATATTACGAGGAGTGACATAGTCTACATTTATTTTAGAAAAAAACATTAGGATTCTGCAGGAAATAAAGAAACGTTTTTGCCAAGTAATTAGGGTTCCTTGTGCACGAAGTCGCAGGTAGATTAAAGCTATTACTTAACGGAGGGTATGTAAAGTAGCAGTGGTAGCCGAGTGGTAGAGCGCACGCCTTGCAAATCAATGTGGGCAGGTTCAAACTCCGGCTCGCACCTCTGGGATTTATGTGCGAATCTCATATTCATCCGAGATTATCACTTGCTATGAAACGATGATGGAAAACGTCGTGAGGAAACCTGCACGTCTGAGGGAACTTGTCTAGTTCCTCGATAGATGTGTTAAGTTTGGCATACTTAACAACCCGCACCGGGCCAGCGTGGTGGACTATGGCCCGAATCCCCCTCGCATTGAGGGGAGGCCCGTGCCCAGCAGTGGGACGTTAAAAGGGCTGTAGTAGTATGTCAAAGGGATGCCATTAATAAATTCAAAACTGCAATAAAATGGAAATTGTATCAAAAGGGCTATTACAAAATCTCGGATTATTTGCAAGATAAATCAGCTTGGGATTGTACAGCTCAGGTTCAAATCAAAAATAAAAATATTGCCCGTCATGTCAAAGTGTAGCGTGTGTTGCCTTACTAACGTATTATTATCTTATCTTTATTATTAAAAGCAGCTCTAAGGCAACACACTGGAGCAATATGTACCTATGTATTTGTAATAAGTTTTGGCCATTTAAAAAATGATCAGCCCACTGAGTTTCTTGCCGGATCTTCTCAGTTGATGTCGCGTTTCGATCCGGTGGTAGCCTAATAGAATATAAGAAAAAAAATGTAAACTTGACAATTTGTAAGTGCCCCCATAGGCCTATACAGAATAAATGATTTGACTTTGACTTTGGAGTATTTTTACCACAAAGTGAGCCAGTTATTATTTGAGAGCAATTTAACTAATTGTTCGTTCCCGGGGATCGCGAGCGGCATTTTCATTCGCTCGGCTAACTCAACGATTTCGTATTCACGTGTCGACACTACACGTATTTTTACAAACAAAATACAGTGAACCAGTTAATCTACTTTCATATTTTGTTAGCGGACGTGCTTGCTTTGATGGTTGTTACGTACCAAAATGATGGGCTGCCAATTTTAACACTTTTTATTTTATATATTTGGTAGAATAGTCGGAGCTCCGACTATTCTACCATCGATCACATTCATGTAGTAAAACAGATCATAGAAAAATGTAATCAATATGGTAAAAACTATTTCTTGGCATTCGTGGATTACAGCAAGGCTTTCGATTCCCTAAGACATACCTACATCTGAATGACGTTAGAAAATCAAGGCATAGAAAACAAGTACACAAAAATCATAAAAGAAATATACAAAAATTCTACCGCAAAGATACAACTCGAACGGGTAGGAGAAGAGTTTACCATCGAAAGAGGTGTCAGACAAGGTGACCCACTCTCGCCGAACCTTTTTACAGCGGTGCTTGAAAATATATTTCGAAATATTGAATGGGAAAATTTTGGAATAAATATAAATGGAAAAAAATTAAACCACCTAAGATTTGCGGACGATATTGTGCTATTTGCAGAGACACCAGATATACTCCAAACTATGCTACAAAAACTGGATCAAGAAAGCAGGAAAGCAGGCTTATCAATGAACCCAATAAAGACTAAAATAATGACAAATGCAACAAAGACAAATATAAAATTGAGACAGGAGGTTATTGAGTATGTCGACGAATACGTATATCTGGGGCAAATTATATCTACAAAAGACCAATATTCAAAAGAAATAGATAGGAGGATAAGCAACACTTGGAAACGTTATTGGTCTCTAAAAGAAATAGTCAAAAACAAAACCATGCTCATGACTATAAAAAGCAAACTATACAACACATGCATTCTCCCATGTCTTACCTACGGGTGTCAAACTTGGCCTGCTACGAACAAAAACAACCAAAAGCTTGTAACTTGCCAACATCATATGGAACGAAGCATGCTCAATATAAGACTACAAGACAGGTGGACAATTACAAGAATAAGGGGAAAAACAAAAGTAAGTGATGTTCACAAAACAATAAAAAAACTAAAATGGAACTGGACTGGACACACTATGAGAACAAACAGAGAAAAATGGACGAAAGACATCATGGAATGGTACCCTAGAAACGGAAAAAGAAAAAGAGGACGTCAAACAAAGAGATGGGAAGATGATTTACCCCAAGGATGGAGAAGATTGTGTCGCGAAAGAAAAGTCTGGAAGGAATTAGGGGAGGCCTATGTCGAAGGACAACCTGACAAAATAACTGGTTGCTGAAAATAATACTTATTTTTGAACTTAATTTAGATTACACTTAATCAATTATTATAATAGTAAGTTAAGGTAATAATGGTCAGTGAATAAAGGCTTTATCTATCTATCTATTTTATTCATTTGGACAACACAACAGACCCCAATCACTAAAGGTATACAAATTATGTTAAAATTAAATGCTCATGGTCTAGATTGAGATCCAAAACGCGTTGACACATAGAAACTAAGGAATAGACACGATTATATTAAACACAAGATTAGGAAAAAGCAATAAATTTGTTAGATACAGAGGGAAGATACGTTACATTAGATTTAGCACAAATATGTACCTAGAATGTAGTTAAACACATTAATAATAAAACAAAAAAAAACTTAAAAAAGTACTTAAGGTACTTTGATTAGACGCCCAATTGGTTAGTTCCTTTAAGCGCCCTTCCAATTGTACCTCTAAACAATGCTAATTTTGGGTTAAAAATGTCTAAATTAGGGTATTCATGGATATCTCGTTGTAAAGCCGACATTCTTGTAATAGGGTTATAGTAGGATGTATTATTCGTGTAGATGATGAGATGTACTTTCAGTGGGGTTAGCACGCAAGACTACACCTCTGTCGCGAACTCGCTCGCTTGCTCTCTGTCTTATTTCATACAAGAGAAAGAGACAAAATCAACTTATTCCGTGACACAAGTGTAGTCTTGGCGCACATGTTACAACTACAGGAGTGCTATTAAAAAAAAATTGAAATTGTTTTTGGTCTTTTCGGAATTCGCCCTGGGATGGGTGTGACGTGGATTGCCCCAGTCTATTGTATGGTATCAATAATACAAGCTTTGCTTAGTTTGGGATCATAAGATGAGTATATCGAGGGGTGAAGGCTATTTAACTTAAACGACACTTTGGACAATATTGATTTAAATGCATATTTGGAATCAGCGAAATTTTCTGCGTCGAATGAGTTCTCTTTTTAAGTTAACACAATGTCGCTTAGGTCAAATAGCATTTCACCCTTCGATATGTTTTCCAGCGATATAAAAAAAAACACTCATCCCGTTATGTTCACGCCATAAACACTAAAGGCAAGTATTCTATCCCGTTTCTTCTTCGTTAAAGAAACATCCAAGACTCGCTACTTCTCGATGGCAGCAAGAAAAATAGGTAATCCTAAATATTTTAATAAGATCATCTATCATTATTAGCATTTTCTTACTATTTTTGTTAAGCCGCGTCTACATCGCGGTACTCACAAATAAATCACGAGCATTTCTGCTCGAACGCGTCCTTTTTTGCGTATTGTTTCCTTGAAAACATGTACAGACGATCCACTTTGCGAATGCATCGTGGCCACTAAACAATTGACGTTTACCACACTGACATGCATTACTTTAATACCACCTATATTAACTGTTAAAAAAATAAGAAATATTTGACAATAATGCTAAAGAGGTGGCTTGTATACGGCAAAAAATGATTTACAACTACTACTACAGCCCTTTTAACATCCCAAAGCTGGGCACGAGCCTCCCCTTAATGCGAGGGGGATTCAGGCCATAGTCCACTACGCTGGCCCAGTGCGGGTTGGCAGACTTCACACATCTATCGAGAACTACTCAAGTTCCCTCAGACGTGCAGGTTTCCTCACGATGTTTTCCTTCACCGTTTCATAGCAAGTTATAATCTCGGATGAAAATGAGATTCACTCATAAAGGGATTTATGCGAGGTGCGAGCCGGGGTTTGAACCTGCACACTTTGATTGCAAGGCGTGCGTTCGTCGACTCGGCTACCACAGCTAAATGATTTAACATGTTAGTTAATAGATTACATGGTTAATTCGCGTTGTCAAACGTTTGAACCCATGAACAAAAGTTAACTAAAATTAAGTAGTAGCTAAAATTCGATCCCATTTAACATAATATTGCTAAGAGTAAATTTTTGACTTTATCTATAAATCACGCAAACATAACCTTCGTATTTAATACAAATAAATTATGAAACAAATATTTTACGCTCTAAAATAAGCTGAGTAAATTTTGTGTATTTTTTAATAGCCTAGGGATTATAATTTGCCTGGATAATATATTTATTTGTTGCCCAACGCTTGGGCAACAAAACAGTTGTCCGTCTGAATTGTACATTAGTCCAAATCCTCTCGGCAATTTATCACCGCTCCCGCAGATACCGAGCTCGGAGCAAGCAGAGGAAAGATTGCAACGCCGGAAACCCGCCAACAATGCCCCGCCGCGTTAAAGACAATTAATGAACCGTCACGATTGGACCGACGAGCGCTGGAACTTTTTTCCGATGGCAATTAACGGAAATTTTGAACCTTGATGTACTAGGAGGACAGAATGTAGAAAGAGCTGACAAAAATTTAATGTATAGTTTAGAGCTGAATGATAATACATGACAATTAGAACTCCAGCAGGCTTATGACCGCCTAGACATAAGATTTATCAGCTGCAACTGTCACACTTATCGAGCAAATTACGCCATATTTTATTACGCCACAATTTTTTTGTCTACGCAGTCATTATAAGCCTGCAACTATTTTCATTAAGTTGTGCTGCTGATTATGATGATGGTAACACTACCAGTGAGCTGATAGAGGCTAGATCCTTTGTAACTAACTCGCCGTCCGCTGTAGAATATGTTATCCTGGTACTTAATCAGATGTATTGCTAAACATTTGACTTTTTTTTGTTATTAGAATATTATAAGATTCCGACCAAGTTCAAATGATTAGCTTTTGAATCGTAGGTGTATGGTATGTAAATATTAACATCACACATTAACCAGGTGCTATTAGTTTGGACAGCCCAATAATATACTATGCCCGCAAATTGTCCGCGCCATTTCCAATTAAAAGTTCAGTGACGAGGGTGTGGGCCGTGTCCGCGCACACCCCGCTATTAATTTATGTGATTTACACATTTATGATACAGAAAACAGCTTTTCATACTTTTGACATGACAAAGACACACCCGGGATATGAAATACAAAACAATCAATTTGTATACAGTTTACAATACAGATTTGTATCGTGTCTTTTTAATGCTATTTTAAGGTGGTTAAAAATAGTATTTTAAACATGCTTTATTATTTTCATTTATTTTTCATCGACCAGGAGATCATATCCTATGAAGCGATTATATATGGAACATGACATCATCGAGCCACAACCGGATAGCACGTTCACCAAGACATGACTTCAGACACAGATTATCACACACCCAGTCACTCTGACACTTACTTAATTCATAAGAGAGCAAGATACAAAATATATACATTACATTTTGTCTAGTCCCATCCGGCTATGCTATAAATATAAATGCATGGTGTATTCCCTTCACGTTACTAAGCGGCATCTAGGCATGTTTGGTAGGCTAACTCAATAATTTATCTAGTATTGAAACTATAAAATCTGAAACTCTCTTTAAACCCCGATTTTGGGATCAAATTTCCCGGTTTGCCTTTATAAAACATTCTAAGTGCTTACTTCATTACCATTTCAAGAGAATAATTACTGGAAACGAATGCCTGCGGGCGATTGTTCCCATCTAAAACCGAAGTTTTAATTAGAATGCTTTGTTAACTTAGATTAGTTATAGGTTACCCTTTGGTGGGGGGGTGCCGAGGTGGGGGGCCCTGCGTAATTATTTTAAAATTAAATTTTATGACGGAGGGGATACCACTGACAGTTTTTGCGAGATCTACTTTGTTAAACTGGTCAGGCATATTGAGATTATTATCGTCGGTATCTAACACTGAACTAAATTACACTAAACTAAAGCGAATTGCCGTCCTTTATACAGTATTCTAAAACGAAAATGGCAACATTTTATAGTTTATGTACAACGAAATTAACATCAATGTAACAATAGAAAATAAATCCTTTCAATTATGTCAGCCTAGTACTATTAACTGAAATATAACTCTAAAAGGTATGAATTATAAACAGACTCGCAAACAACTCTTTGTCCTAACTTCCCAATAATTTGTCAGGTCAATTAACTCGCCCATTTTTTACCTTCCCCAAAACGGGTCACCGCGGAGTCCGCTAACAATTTATTTTTGTCATAATTCCTTGCACGTTCCTTTAATATCTCGTCTCAAAAGAACACTTATTTGTTGCGGTTCTAATAAGTTGTTGAGCGTGGAAAGGAATTCTGTGCGGAAATAAAATTTATTTTTTATGCGGAAGTGGTTTGATTGACCTTGGGTGTAGGTTTGGTGCGTTTAATTAAAAATAAAAGTGTTATCTCTCGTTTACAAACACCTAGAAAACAGATTGTATAGTATGATTCTATTTTTATTACAATTACTAAGCAGTGGTAGCCTAGTTGGTAAAGTTAACTTATTAAACGAAATTACATTGAAAGTGCGAGAAAATTTTGACGCGTGGTCACGTGGCAATTAACAAAGAAATTTAATCTTTATATATATTACCGTAGAGTTCGCTTTGGTAACTTATGTATTTCTCATGATAATGGCGATTTATAACAGGGGAGTACTCCAATCACGTGTAATTCTAACTTCGCTAATAGTCCGCGGCCGTAATTTAGGGATGTGACTTGGACGGGAAAAAAACGATTATAAAATAATTGATTTTTCTCTCTTTAAAATTAATCGATTTTTGAAAACCGAAAAAAAATTTGAAAATTTTAGAGAATCGATTATTAGAAAAAAATAATCGATTTTTTTTCACATCCCTAGGCCGTATTGTGGTCAACGATTTCGTCAACGTGAGAGTCATTAACTATTAACATAACCTGTAAAGCTCCCTCAGAGTTAATCCAATTGTAATTACATCGCCCCCTATTACATTGGGACCAAAATACATCGGCGAAGAGTGGGCGCACTACAGTGCACCTCTGCCTACCCCTTCGGGGAATACAGGCGTGATGATGTATTGTATTAATTACATCGAAATTCAATCTTATTGGCGTTCTACACATCATCATCATGACTCCTGTATTCCGAAAGGGTAGGTTTCACAAGCCTATCTATAGATATGTATTACAAAGTCAAAGTCAAATAATTTATTCTGTATAGGCATATGGGAGCACTTACAAATTGACAAGTTTACATTTTTTTTCTTATATTCTACTATACTACCACCGGATCGAAACGCGACCTCAACTGAGAAGATCCGGCAAGAAACTCAGTGGGCTGATCATTTTTTTAAATCGCCATTATGTTTCCGTACGATGTTGTCCATCACAACAAGGATACCTAATCATCAGCACAGTTCAGTAAGTGATAATCATTATTGAAAAGGACATCTGTTTATGAAAATCTCTGAGGGTCCAGGATTTGAGCTTGCTCTCCTGACATTCAAGTTGCGCGTCCTACCAACTAAGCTACCACTGCTAACTGCAGAATACTTTGGTACTGAAGAATGGTAAGTAGTACAGTAGAATCCGTTTATTATGACTCCGCCTATATTGACCAACCGCTTAATATGACGTAATTACACAACAAAGTTTGGTTTTCATATAAAATTCTTTATAACAAAGTCGGATATAACGACTTCGCTATAGTGACATGTCGCTTATTATGACCCATTTTTAATCAATTATGTCGGGTTGTAGTGCCCTATACACACAGTAGTATTAGAGACTGTTATTACATTGAAATAGGAAAAACAAAAGAACACAAAAGTTATCGATATCTTATGTAAAAAATATACAGACAATATGTATCATACTTATTACGTATGATTTTTATTTAATATGCGGTGTTTCTCTCTATTAAAATAAATATGTACCTAACAAAAACAGGAAGTTGTATACTTTCTACAAAATGCTTTATATGACGTCCGCTTAGTATGACATATTTGCCTCAAACAGACACCGATCTCGCCGGCGAGGTCGTGGAACCCCCTCTTCCGCTCGTAGGTGCATCTTTGCACCTAGGAGCACAGTCACTCCCCTCCTCTCACGGTAACTGCCCAAGCCGAGGTCGTGCCCTCTGTGGCGTCTTTGAGGTAGTTTGCTACCCTTTTCCGCCCTTAAGGCCTTAGTTGGAGTGCACTCTGCGCTCGCCACTACTCCGGTAAAGCTGTAAAGGTCACCTCACGGCCAACAGCGTAGTCCATATTTAAAAAAAAATTACATATTTGTCATTTCCCTTCGATGTCATTATAAACGGATTCCACTGTACATGGATTTGGATTTCAATAAATATGGAGGTTAATATTTTAGTATTCGGTTCCGATAACCGACAGTCTCGTAATACGGACGGCCGGTGATGGGCAGTAGCTAGTCAAGACACGTACAGTTCCCGATAGAAACCATATCTTGCGTTATTAATATCGGAGCAGCTTTATTTTTTCATTAAATCCCACTCCCTTTTATTTATTTTCATATAGATTGGACTATTGTTTGGTCAAGAAAGATGGGATCAGTATTGGTTTTTGTTTTCTTTCAAAAGTATTAGGTAGGGTTTAGACCAGATCTGATATTTATTAATAAAGGCAGTTCAAGGAGATATATATGTATAAATATTTATAATTAAAATACATATGAACGCTTGAAAGGCAATCCTTACTAAGCGCCAAAAAATCGTAAAATTAATTATATATACCAAACGATGCAGAAAAATCTGGCCATTCGAATGGTTTATATAAATCATTTTACGATTTTTTGTCGCTTAATAAGGATTGCCTTTCAAGCGATTGATTGTAAAGCTTTGTTCATGGTAGCCTAGTTGGGAGAACACCCGCCTTGAGCGTAAGTGGGTGCAAGTTCAAATCTCGGGCACGCACCGCTGAGATTTTCAGGTGGGAAATCACTTTCAAAAACATAAATCATAGTTAAAGTTAAAAATAAAAAAAAAAATAGTGTAGGCCAAAAAGCATTTACAAAAAGTCAGATTCTAATGATGCTTCCACTGAGAAGAGCCGGTAAGAAACACAATGGTTACTCTTTTCAAAATGATGATTGCGAGTATTACATTCTCAGGAGCAGCAATGCCATGAGAGCAGACAGCACCTTTGCCATTTGCACCTTATTAAACTGTTGAGTATCGGAACGTTACTCTTCGCTGTGATTGGATGCATCCATTACACCTTCTTCCTTCCGCCCTACTTTAGTAAACTTTTTCCCTCCGCCAACGCCGCACGCGCACCTGCGCTCCGCCAAAACCGTGTGGTATGGTCAAATAAGATGGCCGATTAACCACTCGCGTGTGATTGCCCAAAACTAGTGAATTTAGGACTTTAACGTTAACACCAGTGTGAAGCAGGAAGACGGGGAATATTGCTGCGTGACCACGCAGACTCAGCGGTCCACCAAGCCAGGTCAGTGACGCATGCGGCTTCCCTTTTTCCATCTCTTCCTTTCGTTTTACTCCTGTTCAATTACAGCGTTTGAGAACCGCGAACCGCCCTCCATACAGTCCACTTTTAAAAACTTTATCGTCCATTTTTTGGTCCTTCGGGCCGTATGCTAATTTTAGTTCCTAATAAATTCAAATCATATATCCGTTAGGATTATCTTCGGCCATATAGCCAAGTTATCGCTTTGGTTTGTTATATGATTTTCCTACGTATATATTTAAGTATATAAATTATTCGCAAACGTATCTATTTATTTCGCAAACATAACTCACAAACCGCTGTACACTATCTGTGTTATAACACTATAATTATTGCCTATTTATTTATTATTTACCGCTCAGTACATAACATAATTCATATAAACTCATCCCCGCTGTGTATGTACTAATATACTTTTACCGCATGGCATATAAGTGTGTTGAAGGACAGTGCAGACCTAATTTCACTAAACTCATTGCAATTACGCGGTTTGTTTCGTTTCGATCGCTACTACATATGTATTTCCTAAAACGGGTAGGCATAGAACTTTCCGTTCAAATCTCGCCGACCGGTTTTGCATTGTGCACCGCATAGGTACTCATAAGTTATTTGTGTACTTACTGTGGCCATTTTGATCATATTCGCAATTTATCTTATTAGATTTGTTTCTAAGTTATTGAAACTAATTATTTTACCGTACTATAACCCTCAGTATTTAATCTATAAGTTGTTAAGGTTAAATACTCCACATTCGTTAGTTTTTAAGTTATTAAAACTAAGCAATTTGTCGCTAGTTCCGCTAGGCTTAGGAGGTAGGTATACTCACCGCTTACAAATAAATATAATAATCGCTGCATTCTTCCGCATTCCTAAGGTTTTTAAGTTATTAAAATCTTTTGTCGTTCGCTTTCCTTTCTCCATAATATTATAAGTTATTAAATATGAGTAAGGCTAAGGCTAAGGAAAGGGAAGGGTCCCCATGCCCAGAAGATCCGCAAGTCCTCATACTTCGGTCTAAAAGCGAAGCAATCTTCGCCCGCTTACAAAATGTATACGAGTTATCGCGATCAGCTGATGGGTCCGATGATGATTCACTCATTGAATCTTTCGTGAATAACGCAGCAAATGTTGATACGTTGCGTTCAGACTTTGAACGAGTTTTGGACGCGTATAACGCCGCTAAATTAAAAGCTAACCCTGCTAGCAATATAAATTACCAAACATGGATCGCATTTGAAGACTTATATAGTCGCGTCAAGGGAGTGCTTTCCAAGTTACAGAAGACTTCTGATGTCCCGCAACAGCCTGATACAAGGAAATGTTACCTCAAGCTTCCCGCTATAGAATTAAGGAGTTTTGATGGAGATATCCGTAATTGGGCTCTTTTCTATCAACAGTTTAAGAGCATCATTCACGATAATCCGAAGTTAACGGATAGTGAACGAGTTTATTATTTAGTTGGTAAACTAACCGACAAAGCCAAAGCCGTATGCGCTGGGCTTCCCGCTACTCCCGAAAACTATCCTATAATTTGGAATAATCTTATCCAGAAATATGATGATACTCGCTCGCTCGCCGCTTCTTATTTTAACCAAATGTTAAACTTTAAACCGCTGACCATGAACTCTGTCGTAGGTCTTGAATCATTCATAAATAATTTTGATTCTTCTATCAAAGCGCTTAAGCACTTAAATTTAGCTGACTTAACTGATTTTATGTGCCTTCACTTAGGACTCCAACGCTTGGATTCAGATACGGTTAAATCATTTGAATTATCGCAACGTAAAACCGACATACCTACTTATGCAAGTCTTATAACTTTTGTTCAAGAACAAAGTAAGACCCTTTCTAATATTCAGAAACAATCTGAGCCTTCCGCAAGTAGGTCCCGTTCTGATAAACCTAACGCAATACCTAAACCTAACCGCGGCCCTACTCGGACCTTTGTTAATACTGACGACAAACAGTCATGTGTTCTGTGCCAAGACACGAAACACATACACCTGTATCAGTGTCCGCGCTTTTCTAAGTTTTCACCTAATGAAAGGTTTAATTTCATAAAGCAAAAAGGTTCATGTACGAATTGTTTAAGTAGTAAACATAAAGTTAACGTTTGTAACTCGCAAAGTTACTGTAGGCATTGCTCGAAAAAACATCATTCATTATTGCATTTTACCGCAAGCTCAAGTGCGAGCTCATCCATATCGCAGTCTACAGATAACAAACCTGTTTCTCGCAATGCAGGTCGCTTATTGAACTCGCAGTCTGGTAATGACTCTAATCGTCAACCTAACACGGTCGATATTCATTCGCAGTCCGCTTCTGGTGTCGGTAATGAGCGCTCGGGGCCTACTATTGTCTCGTCGTCATTTAATGCCACCACTTATACAAATAATTTTAATCACTCATACGTAACTACATTATTAGCTACCGCAAAAATTAAAGTAATTGACAAATTTGGCCATGAACATTACGTTCGTTGTCTTGTTGACCCGGGATCACAAAGTGATTATATCTCGTTTAATTGTTGTAAGCGTATGTCATTACCTATTACTGGTAAAAACCGCTTCACAGAAGTACAAGGCATTGGTGGTTCATCACAAAAGATCTTAGGTGCAACTCAATTGCGATTCACCTCCCGCTTCGATAACGATTGTGTTTACGAAGTCGAACCATTAGTAGTCACCTGCATTACGAACAAACTACCTGATGCAAGGGTTAATGTAAACACTATTAGCTATTTGTCTTCCATTCGCTTAGCAGATGATCACTTTTATGAACCTGGTGATATTAATATATTGTTCGGCGTAAATACCTATTGTAGGATATTACTATCGAGTAAAATTATTACTCCAAACGCGCCTACTGCATTGGAAACGACCTTGGGTTACATAATTATGGGCGACGCTAATGTTGAGTCCCCATCGCGTATTGCGCATTCCTTTCATATTGCTAACCAAGTACCGCTCAACGAATTATTGGACAGATTTTGGAACATGGAGGAATTGCCCCCCACTAAATTTATAAGCCCGCAAGATAAGGAATGTGAAGATATTTTCACTTCAACTGTTGCTCACAATCCCGACGGTAGTTACGTCGTTGCATTGCCATTTAAGGACACACCTGGTAAGTTAGGCAATTCTCTTCAAGTCGCTGAAAAGCGATTCGCTCTTCTTGAAAGAAGATTCAAGAAGAATCCCGAACTTCGTGCACGTTATAATGACGTCATACGAGAATACCTAGACAATGGTTTTTTATCCATTGTTCCGCGACATTACAGCTCCAATGAGCCTTGTTTCTATCTGCCGCATCACCCTGTGATCCGTATGGATAAACCTTCCACTCCTTTACGCGTAGTGATCGACGGTAGTTGTAAGTGCGATAACGGAATGTCACTCAATGACATATTGCACACCGGTGAGAACTTACAAACTGACATTTTTAATATTTTACTCAATGTTCGAGTTTTTGCTATAGCTTTTTTTGCCGACGTCCGTAAAATGTATTTTTGTATACACGTTCAAAAGGAGCACCAGGCATTTCAACGGATCCTTTACTGCTTTTCTGAGGACGAACCCCTGCAAACCTTTGAATTTAATCGCGTTACCTTCGGCTTACGTTCATCTCCCTTTCTCGCACTCCGAGTTATGCGCCAATTAGCTCGTGATGAGCACCCTAGGTACCCACTCGCGGCTCACCTTATTGAAAGGAGCCTCGATATTTACATGGATGACCTTGCTTCTACAGCTTCATGTCTAGATGAAGCTGTTCAGACAGCAACGCAGCTTATTCAACTATTTAAAGCAGGTGGCTTCGATCTCATTAAATGGACTAGTAACTCAAGCGAAATGTTAAAACATATTCCCGCGTCCCATCGACAACACGAGTCTATCTCATTTGACGATGGCGATACACATAAAATATTAGGCCTTCGTTGCCATCCCGCTACGGATGTTTTTACATTTTCGGTAACTCAACCGCCCGCTCTTTGCACGAAACGCTCAATGTTATCTGCAACCGCACGCCTATATGACGTACTTGGTCATGTAGGTCCAGTAACTCTATTGGCTAAATTATTAATTAAAAAATTATGGCTCCTCAAAATTGATTGGGACGAGTCTCCACCCGCGTCTATTGTTAAATTGTGGCAGCAGTATATTTCTGAGTTACCACTCATCGCTCAACTTCAATTCCCACGTCACGTAGGCATTGAAGAATCCTCTAAAGTATCATTAGTTGCATTCGCTGATGCTAGTGAGAGTGGATACGGTACTGTACTGTATCTGCACGTAGTCAATGGAGACGCTCCTCCGATTGCGACACTTGTGTGTTCAAAATCTCGCGTCGCGCCCGTGAAAACGGTTAGCCTAGCCAGACTTGAACTGTGTGCCTTGGTTTTGTGCGCTAAGTTAGTGCGCTCAGTAGCTGATACGCTGTCAGTCAGGCACCCGATCCATTACATTTATGTTTTCTCTGACTCTGAAGTCGCTCTGTGTTGGGTGCGTTCATCCCCACACAGATTTAACACATTCATCGCTAATCGCATATCGCAGTGTCAATCTTTATTGACCTCTGACCGCTTTTACCATATTCCAGGCGTAGAAAACCCAGCAGATTGTATATCTCGTGGTTTGCTACCGTCTCGTTTAGTTAATCATGAACTTTGGTTCCAAGGCCCTCCTTGGCTTTCTTCGACGGTCGATCAATGGCCAATTCGCATCTCCTCGCACCAATGTTCACGCCTCCCTGAAGAGAAAACTTTATCTCACGCTGCATGCGATGCTATCTCCCCATCTGAGCACCCGCTTTTGACATTGGGTCAAAAACATTCCTCGTGGAATAAATTTCTAAACGCCACAATTTATGTGCTTCGTTTCATAGGGAAATTACCTCGCAACAATATTATAATCGCTCCAGATTTGGAAACCGCTGAGCTTGCTATTGTCAAAGCTATTCAGCACGCGTCGTTCAACGACGACATAAACCGCATTAAAAAGGGAATGTCTTGTTCTCCCACACTTCGTAAACTGTCTCCATTTCTCGTCGATGATGTATTGTACGTCGGTGGCCGCTTACAAAACTCTTCACTTGAAGAATTACATAAGCATTCTATGTTGTTACCTAAAAAGGGTCACGTCATAGATGTAATAGTAGATTCTTACCATAGAAGATACTTACACGCTGGCCCGCAACTGCTGCTCTCCACTTTGAGACAACGGTTTTGGATTCTCTCCGCGCGCCGCATCGTACGATCTCGCATACATAAGTGCAACACATGTTTTAGGCTAAAGCCTTCCTCAACTTATCCTATGATGGCCGACTTACCCGCATGCCGTCTAGAACCCTGTAAGGCATTTACCCACACAGGCGTCGATTACGCAGGTCCCTTTTCTATTACTCTTACTCGCAAGCGAGGAGTTCGCAGTCAAAAGGCATATTTATGCTTGTTTGTATGCTTAGTTACCCAGGCAGTTCATCTTGAACTTGCTTCGGATTTGAGTTCAGCTACCTTTTTAGATGCGTTCAAACGATTTTTATCTCGCAGAGGTCCCTGTAAATTTCTCTACAGCGACAATGGCACGAATTTTGTTGCCTCTCGATCTTATCTTAACGAACTTCATGAGTTTCTCAAGTCAGAAGAATATTACAAAACGTTTAATAACGAGCTAGCTCAAAATCGTATAACTTGGAAGCTTAATCCCCCTACAGGAAGCCATTTTGGAGGAACGTGGGAATCAAAAATAAAACTGGGAAAGGGAATTTTACATCGCGTTATAGGAAACCAAATATTAACGTATGAAGAATTTATAACTGTTCTGAATCAGATCGAAGCCGTATTAAATTCTCGGCCGTTGTATTTATTGAGCCCCGATCCTTCTGCGCATTTTCTCTCTAGTGCACAGCTAGATAATTTACCCGCTCCTGATATGAGCAACGAACGCACTTCTTTGCTTACCCGCTTTTCGTTAATGGATTCTTTAGTCCAATCTTTTTGGAAGAGATTTCGAACTGAATATTTACATAATTTACAGTCTCGAGAGAAATGGAACACTCCCGCAAATCCTATTCGTGCAGGTACTGTAGTTCTGATAGATGTTCAGAATTGCCCAACATTGCGTTGGCCGCTTGGGGTTGTCACTAAATTATTCCCCGGCAAAGATGGGGTTATCCGTGTTGCCGAAGTGAGAACCAAAAGTGGAACTTTACAACGTCCGGTAGTGAAGCTCTGCCCTCTACCTACGCAGTAATTTAGTATTTAATTCTTTAGCTAATAAGTTAGTTAAGCGCTGCCCTTTAAGGCTTTTATATGTCTCTCATAGACTTGCTTTCGCTCTTATAGGTACCTAAGTTGTTGGTTAAATACACACTTTACACTTATAAGTACTCACCCGCATATTATATTATGTATATACTTTAATTTGTTAAGTATCCCGCTTCTCTTCGTTTTCACCCGCTCTGCTCTCTATATAGATTCATTTATCTTTATAACTGTCCCGCTAACTCTATGAAGAGTTTTAGCTCCCTCTTTATGGATTAGTACTTATAAGTTTGTGTTCTTCTCTCTTTATTGAGGGAAACCCTCAAGGCCGGGAGGATGTTGAGTATCGGAACGTTACTCTTCGCTGTGATTGGATGCATCCATTACACCTTCTTCCTTCCGCCCTACTTTAGTAAACTTTTTCCCTCCGCCAACGCCGCACGCGCACCTGCGCTCCGCCAAAACCGTGTGGTATGGTCAAATAAGATGGCCGATTAACCACTCGCGTGTGATTGCCCAAAACTAGTGAATTTAGGACTTTAACGTTAACACCAGTGTGAAGCAGGAAGACGGGGAATATTGCTGCGTGACCACGCAGACTCAGCGGTCCACCAAGCCAGGTCAGTGACGCATGCGGCTTCCCTTTTTCCATCTCTTCCTTTCGTTTTACTCCTGTTCAATTACAGCGTTTGAGAACCGCGAACCGCCCTCCATACAGTCCACTTTTAAAAACTTTATCGTCCATAAACGATTAAAATGATTGCTTCACATATTCGGTAAAAACAACGTAGCGATTCGATGTCCATCAGTTCCAAATTTTGGAAATTAATTGTCTTTTCGGAATTAGCCTCGGACTGGGTGTAACCGGCATCGCCCCCAGTCCATTGTATGGTACCCATAGTACACATTTTTTTTTAGTTTGGTATCATACAGTGAGTATGAGCTGTTTGACGATAATACGTATTACGAAAGACCACATAACAAAAAAGGGATCCTTCAGTTTATACAGCACTGTAGCGGCAAGATACCCGCAACTTTCAAAGTTTTGTCCAACAATTTTCTTAACAACGTATAAATTTTCAAAAGGATTCGTTTTAATTTAAATAGTTCAAGGGTATCAAAAAGATGGTTAACCAAAATCCCGAAACTTCCAAAGTTGAAATATTGGTTCGAGGCACCTTTTTAGTTCATAAGCTCCTTAGAAGGCATATTGATTTATAATTGGAGGTTTTTTCAATAATATTAAATAGTATAGATACCAAAATGTATCAAAAACCTCAAAAAAATTGGGGCGGCATTAATTACATCTTCTTCTTTTACGAAATGAGTGAAATGATGATATTTTGATGGAATAAGATGAGGAATGCCCGCATCTGCGATATGCGGTATTTATGGCAATGTCGAGTACCTAATTATAGCAAGGACAAATTCAGTAAATACACATTATAAATAAAAAAATGGATGATGACAGTGATAAAGATGGCGGTCTTAAGGCCTTGGGCGTGTTTACATAATTAATCTGACATGCGTAGACGTCAATGACACACACACAAAGTCGAAAGTGAAAAACTGTTAAATATTAGAAAAATCTCCCACTTTTCATACAATAACTCGTTGTTTTTTTAAAAATAAAACCTAACCAAATGTAAATTTTAAATAAATTATTGTCATTCACTGATTTTTATTTTTTTAATAATACATCATCGCGCCTGTATTCCCCGAAGGGGTAGGCAGAGGTGCACAGTAGTGCGCCCACATTTCGCCGATGTATTTTGGTACCAATGTAATAGGGAGCGAGTCTATTGCCATTATACCGGGCACATTCCCCCTCAATACGAGGGAGATTTGGGCCATAGTCTACCATGCTGGCCCAGTGCGTGTTGGTGAACTTCACACGCCTTTCTATAGACGTGCAGGTTTTCTCACGAAGTTTTTCCTTCGCCGTTCAGCTAGTGGTAATCATTATTGAAAATTACATTAGCACATGAAAATTATCTCAGAGGTGTGGGCCTGGGATTTGAAATTGCACCTCTTACGTTCAAGGCGGGCGTTCTTGCCTTGAACGCCCGCAAGGCTGCCATTATTTTACATATTGTGTTAATATCTAATGACAAGTTAAAACATGTTTTAACTAGTTTTATTCGAATTTTATTAAATAAAAAATCTCAACAAAAAGTATACCTACTATTCTTTGATCTTAAGGACCGGCTTTAAAATCATCCAGGTATATATTCTGGGTGAGTAATAATAAGCAAAAAGCCCGCTTTGCAATTCCTTCGAGTGGAAAATAAGGAAAAAATAACTCTCCATTCTTACTCACTTCAATAAAAATCAACTTCAAAATGTCCAAGTCGCCAACGCGATCAAATTCGCTTCCTCAGCGCACTGAACCAACGCAGAGACTTAAAGCGGACTTTGGAATAAGTTTATTGGAATCAATTTAAATAAAGTAAAAAAAATGCCGACTAGTTACGTAAAGAATAAAAAAAAAGATACGTGTCGAATTGAGAATCTCCTCCGTTTTTTTTCGTCGGTTAATAAATAGAGAAAATTAAGTAGGTTAGGTAAGTTCATATTAAATTAATTTAGAATCTATATTATTACTCTTCTTCTAATTTAAGGGCTCGGCCCTTGTCGGTGCATGCATGAAGTCCCCGCCATCTGGGTCGAACCAGTGCAGCCTTCTTTACCTCCACATACGACATGACACCAACCTTATCTTTTATTTGACTCATGTAACATATTCGCGGTCTACCACTCCCACGCTTTCCGTCGATCTTGCCTTCTATGATGTTCTTAATAAAGGTGTCATGTCGCATGAGATGGCCTATCATCTTTCCTCTTCTGTTCCTTATTGTCTATAATAATGTTCTTCGTTCTTGCACTCTTTTCAATCCTCTTTTGTTATCATGTCTGTCCAGCTGATCTTTTCCATTCTCCTCCAACACCACATTTCAAACGCCTCCAACGTTTCTCTATCTTTTTGAGTGAGTGTCCATGTCTCGCACCCATATAGTGCCAAACTCCAGACATAGGTTTTAATAAACTTTTTCTTTAACTTTTTTGATATTTTGGACGTCAATATGTATCTTTTATTTTTAAATGCTTGTTTTGCCTGAGCGATTCTAGATTTAATGTCTGGCGTAGACCTGGAGTCTGCTGTGATAATGCTTCTTAAGTATTTAAAACTGTTTATTATTACTCTATACAATAAAAATAAATGAAATTGAACCGTCTGTTTGTAATATCAAAATAACAGCTTATTACATATGAAAGTATATACGCTACCTAAAATTAAAACGCAATTTAAAAAATGTGTCTGTCTGTTTGTTTGAGGTAAACTCCTAAACGGCTTGATTTCGACAGGATTTTCACTGATCGGTAGCTGCTGTTACAAGGAGCACATAAGCTACTTTTATTTTGGAAAATAGTTGACATAAATCACCACAACATGCCAGACAATACATACTCATCGTATGATCCTAAACTAAGCAACGCTGGTACTATCAGTACCGTACAACGGAATGGAGGCGATCCCAGGAACAACCAGACCAGTGCAAGTTTCGAAACGGTCATTTACTAAATTTGACACTGACGGGATCGAACCTGTAACATCCATTCTCAAACTACTAGACCAAGTTGACATCGTTTGGTTAGCTGTAGTCTGCTTATAGATTCGCTTAAGTTCACAAATTGTAACCAGCCTTAGAACTCACTTGAAGTAAATAAGATTTTCTATACAAAAAGTCCCCCGGGGATCTTTCTCGAATTAATCTCTTAATGCCGCCCGTACCCTTTTCATTAAAAGAATGATCAGAAAAGTAATTAATCCTGGATTTTTTGTAACCAAGCATATCTTTACGACTTTTGGTATTGGAAGGATTGCACTGATTTACGATTTCAGGTAGAATTTTATAATTTTGTAGAAGCATTTTACCGAATTCAAAGACCTAGCGTAAAAATTACTATTAGTAAAAATACTATTTTATAGTTCTTTGGACTGTCTTTCTTTATTATTTCCAGCAAAAAATTAAACTTTCCAGATTATGTTTTATGAACAATAAATAATTTTCCGTTATTCCCTTAACTTCTTTTACCAAGGTCGCATACCTAGAAGCAATTTCACGGACAAAGCTTTTAACAAAAATTCCGTTTTGAGTTGTGCCGGCGATACTGTTTGAATATCTCAAGGCTAATGACGGAAGGTCAACTGACAATAATAGGATACGACCTTGAATTATATCGCCCCTTTGCCGTTTAATGTCCATCACATTTACATAAAAAAAATCCTAATTTTAGTTTTATTCCATAAAATAAAAAGAACTTCAGAGCAAACTTAGTTTTTGCTCTCATATTTATGCAAATTTTGATTCACAAAACAAAGTAGTATTTTATAATGTAATTTATTTATAGATAATAAGGTTATATACATTTGTAAGTTTTATGACTTAATTGTGTTGTCTTTGCTAAGTAACAGGACATCAGCGAATAGCATTCATAGAACACGTCACACACAGACATCATTAGAGCGAAATCAAAGGCTAGGAGCTTCAAAGGACAATTCCATGTTAAACATAACCTCTTAGTAGATTATAGTATCCTAGTACCTAGATAGTGATATATCTACTTCAAAGTACATTGCTAATTGCCATGTGTCACATAACCTTTTAGAAGTTTATAATATCCTGTAACCTACCTCTAATTTATTGGAATAATATACTTCAAAATACGTTAAGGTGTGTCACACCGCCAACTTGTAGTTTATAATATCCTGGTACCTGGTATCTATGATTTATTACATATATATAATCAAATCTACCTTTTTTCAGCTTTACTACTAACCCTAATAATAAAATTGATTGCCAGACCATAAATCTAATGTATGGTCCCAAATACAGCGACCATATAATGTTTTTTTTTATATGACTACGCTGTTGGCCGTGGGTTGGCCTTTACAGCTTCAATGGACTGGTAGCAAGCAATACCCGTAACTAACTTCAATATTTGACATACCAAATAACACGTCAGTAACAAAAATCTCACCACTCCAAATAGAATTTCACCTGCGCCAGCTTTGTTCGAAAAAATCAACCGCAACGAAGTAACGAAGCGAACATTGAAATAGAGCGTAACACACGTAGTAGTCTTGTTTAGTTTGCCGTCAAATTGTTCACTCGACCAAACGGCTCTTATTTCTCGAGTGTCAAGGTTGAAATTCGCGCAGATTTCCCCGAAAATCTCAACGTTCGCGGCGTCAGTGTCTTATGTTGGTTTAGGATCCGTCGACGTGGTTGCTTTATTAGGTTTACAGGTGGAAAAATCTTGGTAGCAATTTTAAGTATTCGAGATTTATGTGAGTAACAAAAATGTTTAGGTTATCTTTATTTATGTAGATACTGTTTAGTTACTTAGGCACGTAAATTAGTAAGTATATGTCCGTAAGAGTCGTATTTAAGACGATAAAGGCTCCCGAACTTAGGGCGTCAAAGGTCGCGCTCCAAATTTTTCGGCTACATCTTTCAAATGAACGTTAATGACGTTAAAATTGTTATAACTTTGACATAAACCCTATTTAATTTTAATTTGTAACAAAATTCTATCGACTGTTATCGTCAAACACTCATTGCTATAGAAATTACAATGCATCTACAAACCGTTTAAAATGTTGTTGCAATGCAATACGAAGGTGTGAGTGTATTTTGTAAGTGGGTAATATTTTTTGACATAAAAACCTTTAGTAGGTTACATATATGTACATAGAGAAAACCGTCCTTGACACTCGTATGTCACGGCATTACGTCCAATCCGTAAAACGCCAAAACGTCCACGGAGAGAAATTTGCCTCATCACCGAGGCAGCCGGCAAACTGGAATGATAACGCGCGAAATGCCCCACTTTGCCCCAGAGGGCTACCATCGGTTCATGACAAACGTAATTTAATTAAGTATGATGCAAAAACTATATTTCGATACCAAAAATTCAATAAATACACATTATAAATAAAAATGGGTGATAAAGGTGATAAAGATGGCGGATGAATCCAAAAAATAAATCTGTATGCCTCATATAAAAAGTTCATTCTTCAACGGAGTGACATTGACAGTGCGAGCGAATTAGATCACGGAAATGTAATATTTATGTATATTACATAGTGTATTGTATAGTTAAAAAAACTGAGCCGTCGCGGGACGCCTGGCAGATGTGAAACATAAAACATAAACGTGGTAGCGGCGAGTGAGCGGAGTCAGCCGGTGTGCGGAGTCTAAGCGGCGGACGAAGCGTGGCTGCATTTAAAACTATACTTTATGCATTAAGTAGATAATAAGGTTGATTTCATTTTGTTGTGGCGAAGCGTCGTCAAATCTCGCCACGCCAAAAATGAGGTTTCCCCCTCGCCTATAGATGTTTCATATCAAAAAAGATTTCGTTGTAATATCCGCGAACCATTAGTACCCCGGCAGCCCTAACATTATTACCTAAATGTTAGCACCGGGACACATCGGACCATTCTTGTTGGGGACTAGTTTGTGACCCACATCGTCTATTTAACGAACTTCGTTATTAGACGCGAGATGTTGTTTTTTTTTGTTTTAATGTTGTTGTTTGGATTTCTGGATACTTTGTTACAAAAATGTTGCAAGTGGGAGTTTTTTGAGTTACATGGGACTCGTTAGAGCGCGAATCTTACAGGCTTTTTCATGAACGAAATAACATATCCATGTCCACAAGCCACAAAATGAACAGGGGGCTATTCTCGCATGATCTTTTTTTTTTTTGAAGGACTTACACTGTTGGTGGCCATGAGGTGGCCTTTACAGCTTTACCGGAGCAGTGGCGAGCGCAGAGTGCACTCCAACCAAGGCCTTAAGGGCGGAAAGGGGTGGCAACTAGCTCAATGGCGCCACAGAGGGCACGACCTCGGCTTGGGCAGTTACCGTGAGGGGAGAGGTAGTGACTGCGCTCCTAGGTGCAAAGATGCACCTACGAGCGGAAGAGGGGGTTCCTCGACCTCGCCGGCGAGATCGGTGTCTGTTTGAGGCTGGTGTAGGTGTGTTGGTGGCCCTCTCAACGCCCGGGTCGAGGTCGGCGGTGATCGTGTCGGATCTATATTATCTCTCATACAATATACTTAAAGAAGTCATACTTATATTGAAAAAATAAATTTATTTTTATACTTAATATATCGAAACAACATGTAGTTATTTTGACGCGTTTTCACTAATTTCTACCACAGAAATTATACCTCTATGAATCAAAGAACTGAGTATATACCGGCCGCGGCCCATTGAGTTTCTTACCGGCTCTTCTCAGTGGAAGCAACATTCCGAACCGGTGAAAGAATCTGACTATTTGTAATTGCTTTTTGGCCTACACGAATAAAAAAAATGATTTTGATTATATTATTTTCAAAAAAACACTCTACTTTTAACACTATCCCTGTAGTATTATCACAGACTATCCCACATTATGATGCATACTACTACTACTACTACAGCCCTTTTAACGTCCCACTGCTGGGCACGGGCCTCCCCTCAATGCGAGGGGGATTCGGGCCATAGTCCACCACGCTGGCCCAGTACGGGTTGGCGGACTTTACACATCTATCGAAAACTAGTCAAGTTGCAGACGCCTCAGAAGTGCAGGTTTCCTCACGATGTTTTCCTTCACCGTTTCATAGCAAGTGATAGTCTCGGATGAAAATGAGATTCGCACATAAACCCAGAGGTGCGAGCCGGGGTTTGAACCTGCACACTTCGATTGCAAGCCGAGCGTTCGACCACTCGGCTACCATTGCTATTAACTGCTATGATGCATAATAACTTATATTTTATCAATAGTAACCAGAATATGACTAGTATATACTATATACTATACTAGTCATATTCTGGCTACTATTGATAAAAGTTGTTTAATGCCATGAAAATTTAAGCCATAGTTGAACTACGACGTTTGCGTTAGTAAACTTCGGTATCACGTCGTTATTGGCGTTAAAAATCCTCAAAAACAGACTAACAGAACCGAATTTACATAACTATAACGAGCATCCATCACACTAATTACGTAACACAGCCGTTGACGAGACGCAAATGCGAGGGGGAGGGGCAGAAAAAAAACCGGCCAAGTGCGAACTGGACTCGCGCACCGAGGCTTCCGTACCTAAACTATGAAAGCACCGATAATTGCTCTAACGAAAAGATAAACGGGATAGAGATATAAACTTAACTTTGCCGGTGGTATACTGTTGTCCCTATACAAAATAACCGCAAGGGACTGCCGACTTGAGTCTTTGTTATAAATTTTAACTTGGTAGGTACCTCCACGAGTTCCTGAGAAAAAGGGTCTTAACAGAGAGACAGACGGAAAACAAAATGAACCTATAAGGGTTCCTTTTTTTTCTTTTTTAGGTACGGTACCCTAAAAAGGAAAATCTGCAAAGAAATGTGCAGATTTGCTCGTTCCTTTGAGGAGACAAAAACCCTTGTCGCTGCGGGCCCTAGCGCCGAGTAACGAAGCGTGAGTGAGACCACTCCGCGAATGCAGAACGTGGCATGCATCGGATGGGGACAGACGGGATGCTAACTGGAGCGATAACGTCAAGTTATAAATTGAAGCTGAACATGCTCGCCGTAATTCAAAAAAGGTCCTGTAACCGCTCCAGATATTTTAAGTAATTTTAAGAAAACATCCAGTACAGGACGACGGCGGTTTATTGTGAACAGCAAACATATTAATAAAAAGACGCAAGAACATTTCAATACCGTTTACAAATTTGGGCTAGTGGGGCTTGCAGGGCTATGAGCTGAGCTGTTTTGTGGCTGCAAGTTCAAATCCCGGACTCGCACATCTGAGATTACTGTGCGAATATCATTTGATTATATCAATATCAATAATGATTACCACTTACTTTGAAACGGTGAAGGAAAACGTCGTGAGGAAACCTGTACGTCTAAAGAAAGGGGTGTGCACCTCTGCCTAAACCTTCGGGGAATACAAGTCAACGAGAAGTACCCTATAGGTTTTTGATTACCTTGAAAATGTACTGAATACGCATTACCGCCATATCTTTTGATTGCGTAAAAGTAGAACTTTTAGGATCTGATTTTTTTACAGATCCAAAGAGTTGCAGATTCTTTGTTACAAATTTCAACTTCATATCTCCACGCGTTTAAGAGAAAATGGTTCTTGACAAATAGACAGACGGACAACAAAGTTGTCCAATAAGGGTTCCTTTTTAGGTATGGTACCAAAAAACTTTTTTTTTTTAATGGACTATGCTGTTGGCCGTGAGTTGGCCTTTACAGCTTTACCAGAGGAGTGGCGAGCGCAGAGTGCACTCCAACCAAGGCCTTAAGGGCGGAAAAGTGTGGCAACTAGCTCTAGGGCGCCACAGAGGGCACGACCTCGGCTTGGGCAGTTACCGTGAGGGGAGAGGTAGTGACTGTGCTCCTAGGTGCAAAGATGCACCTACGAGCGGAAGAGGGGGTTCCTCGACCTCGCCGGCGAGATCGGTGTCAGTTTAAGGCACCAAAAAAAACTATAATATAGACCCTATGTTAAAGAGCATATCGCGTGGGTTAGCTAGATCTCTTCGCTCCACTTTGATTGAGTGTTTACGGGCAAGTACATAATATAAATTTGTGTGTTTCCATTTTAAAGTTTAGCATATCTTACGACATACTTTTCCCGAGGGAATGATAGAGGCAGCTATTGACCCCGGCTGCCAGTTACTATGACATGTTGAAGTCTCATAAATGATAGAGGCAGCTATTGACCCCGGCTGCCAGTTACTATGACATGTTGAAGTCTCATAAATGATAGAGGCAGCTATTGACCCCGGCTGCCAGTTACTATGACATGTTGAAGTCTCATAAATGATAGAGGCAGCTATTGACCCCGGCTGCCAGTTACTATGACATGTTGAAGTCTCATAAATGATAGAGGCAGCTATTGACCCCGGCTGCCAGTTACTATGACATGTTGAAGTCTCATAAATGATAGAGGCAGCTATTGACCCCGGCTGCCAGTTACTATGACATGTTGAAGTCTCATAAATGATAGAGGCAGCTATTGACCCCGGCTGCCAGTTACTATGACATGTTGAAGTCTCATAAATGATAGAGGCAGCTATTGACCCCGGCTGCCAGTTACTATGACATGTTGAAGTCTCATAAATGATAGAGGCAGCTATTGACCCCGGCTGCCAGTTACTATGACATGTTGAAGTCTCATAAATGATAGAGGCAGCTATTGACCCCGGCTGCCAGTTACTATGACATGTTGAAGTCTCATAAATGATAGAGGCAGCTATTGACCCCGGCTGCCAGTTACTATGACATGTTGAAGTCTCATAAATGATAGAGGCAGCTATTGACCCCGGCTGCCAGTTACTATGACATGTTGAAGTCTCATAAATTTCCACTTCTCATATTATTACGCGAAATCAGATACACTGTACAATTTTCATTCGTGATTCGTGTTAATTAGGACCAATGCTTGTTTTTACTTACAATTACCTAAGCAAACAGACTCAGAAAAGCAAACATACAGACAATTATCGTTATAAATTGCGTATATTTTTTTATGAATCTAGTGATAAGCTGTTTTTTTGATATTACAAATAGACACTTTAATTTTATTTATTTTCATGAGAAAGTCTCAACGACCCTCGCGCGTCTATGTTTTTGCCAATACCAAAATGAACTCTGTAACAATATAGATAAAGATCAAATTTCTGTGGTGGAAGCCACGGGTCATTCGCTCTCGCAGTCAGTGTCATTTAGTTGAAAAATGAACTTTTTCTACGAGTCAATAAAGTTTTTTTTGGCATGGCACAAACTTGACGAGGGAGTGTCACCGCCCCAGTGCGCGGGAAACATAAATGTACGTAGTAAGGCTTCCCGCACATTGGGGCGTTTTTTGCCATAGCAAAATGAACTGTATTGAAACATTGAGAGAGTTTATTCTACAACAAAATGACACTGACAGCGCGGGCGAATTATGACGCGTGGCGGCGTGGCTTATAAGAAGGAAATTTAATATGTATGCATACTGACACAGAGTTGGTTTTGATATTGGCAAACATATATATATTTTCTAGTCAATATTTGCAGTGGTATTAAAGCAGTGGTAGCCTCGCGGGCAAAAATGCCCGCCTTGAACGTAAGGGGTGCAAGTTCAAATCCCAGGCCCGCACCTCTGAGATAATTTTCATGTGCGAATGTCATTTTCAACAATGATTACCACTTGCTGAACGGTGAAGGAAAACATCGTGAGGAAACCTGCACGTCTATAGAAAGACGTGTGAAGTTCACCAACCCGCACTGGGCCAGCGTGGTGGACTATATCCCAAATCTCCCTCGTATTGAGGGGGAATGTGCCCGTTATAATGGCAATAGGCTCGCCCCCTATTACATTGCGACCAAAATACATCGGCGAAGTGTGGGCGCACTACAGTGCACCTCTGCCTACCCCTTCGGGGAATACAGGCGTGATGATGTATATTATATTATTTTTATTTATATTTAATATTTGGGGCGTCATTCGTCGGACCGTCAAATCCCTTGATTATTCACCAATTTCACCATATTCGAAACAGGAATTAGGTCGAAATAAAGCATCAGTTACACATGAACACTGAACCGTGAAGGTACTCAATTAAGGTATCAAATACTTAAGCGTTTACCGGAAAGGGTGGTCTATCTTGCGGAAAATTGCGAGCTCCTAGATCCCTTGACAAGGATTTCGTACAGTCACCGAACCATTGAGTAAACTTCCGAGGACACCGTCACTGAAAGGTCGACCTTAGGCTATAAAGACAAGAGCGGAAAGTTGTTTGGAGATCTGCGCGCCTTCGCAAATAGTTTTATGAGCGCTGTATTGTGCGATTAACGAATTACAACGCGCGGAAATTCTTATAAGATCATGAAGGAATGTTTCTTCATAGTAAAATTACCAAATTTATAAAAATATTCACATATCTATAAAATTTTACTTTTCAGAACAAAATGAAGGTTACAGGCAAATAACAGGAAGTGTTAATTTTTTTTTTCAAGTTATTCTGAATTCTAATCATTAGAATGTAAAAAAAGTTAACAGACGTCGCTAAAAATGAAGTTTTGTTTATGGTCAAACTATAGGTACAATTGTTAGAAAAGTTGAACTTTCAAATTGTTTTTTCTCAAAATTCATTAATTAGGACATTCCCTGTTATTTGCCCGTACCCCTCACATATATTTGTAATCCCGTAAACAGATTGTTTATAAATAAGGTGGTTAATTCTTAATGTTGAGCAGACCGCAGTGCGCCATTTTTGGCAGAAACTACATCCCCGAGAGCTATTACGATGCAGTTTCCATCATCTGTATATTGACAGTATAAACTATTTTATGTACGTTTATTTGTAGTTTAAATGCTTCGTTACTTCTGCAACCCTAGTTGACCTCTGTCTGGTCTTTGGATTGCCGTACCTACTAAAGATAATTGCATATCTATCGATTTAAAAATGAGTGTAACAATCCCTTGGTGTACGAAATAATTTTCGATTTAACGTTCGTTACGCTCTTCACTCACTGGCACTAGCGAATAAAGATTACTTGTGTTTTTTTTTTAATTAGCCTATAATAGTGTCCCACTCCTGGGCAAAGGCCTCCCCTTTTCTCTTCCACACTTCTCCGTCCTTGGCAACCTCCGGCCACGTTTTTCCCACAAAGGTGTCAAGGTCATCTCGCCACCGTCTTCTCGGTCGACCCCGACGGTGGCGGCCAGTACTGGGAATCCAGCTGGTGGTGATATAAGCCCACCTCTGCGGGTCCATGCGCGAGACGTGACCGGCCCACTCCCATTTCAATTTCGCCGACTTTTTTCCCACGTCCGTGACGCGAGTGATGTCACGCAGGTTATTGTTCCTGATCCGGTCGGTTCGTTAAAAATACTCACGAATAATAATCACGTGTTAATTTGCTCGCGGCATCTATACCAGAGGCTTTGCGTGACTTTTATCGAAAGAAATTCGATCTTCATCTTACTTCTTTCTAATAGTCTATATGTGAAAGTTTGTGAAGATGAATGGATATCTGTTACTCTTTCACGCAAAAACTACAGAACGTATTTTGATGAAACTTTACAGTAGTATTGTTTGTAGATCAGGATAATATATAGGCAATAAATTATAACGGTATTATAACGATATTTAAAAATAAATAATAATAACCGTTTCAGATAATTGTAGGTGCACGTCTTTGCACCCCTCTGTAAACTTGAAAAACCAAGCTCGAAGTTATACTCTAGCTTGTTTTAAATATCATTATCATATGGAAGGGTGAAAGGGTATTTAACTTAAGCGACATATTTTTAACTTTACGGGAGAGCATAGTCATTCGACGCAGAAAAATTAGCTAATTCCAAATATGTTTAAGTCTTCTTCTTCTTTTCGAGTCAATGGTCTACAGCTCGGTTTGTAGAAATTTTGCCACAACAATCGCGTTGGGAGGGGCCGCATACAGGTCCTCCCTGGTGCAGGTGGTTGGGCACAGGGGACAGGACAGCAAGTGTGGCATAGACTGTGCGGGATCACCACAGTCGCACTGCGTTAGGGCGGGATCCCTGAAGCCCCACTTGCACATGTTTAGTCTGCAGCGACCCACTCCAGTGCGAAGCCGGTTTAGAGTTTTCCACATTGACCAGGGCAGGTCGTGCCCCGGTGGAAGCTCTTCTTTGACGGGAAGAAAATCCAATGGAGGGGGACATCTCTCCATCCATAGGGAGCAAGGTGTCAAGGCGGTAGCCGGTGTGTGGCGCCGAAAACTCTTCCGGCTTTTGAGGCCAAGTCAATATTGCCCAAAAGTGTCGCTTGAGTCAAACAGCCTTTCACCCCTCGATATGTGTAAAATATACAACATAACATCAAGGTTTTAAATTATTAGAAAAGTATCTTTAAAACACTTTGAATTTATACCGGAGCACCTTTGCTTACCAGATCTTGAGGGACATGTTGCATTTGTATTCCAGCGCTGGGACGACCCAAGGCAAGATGCTGCATCTCATCTTACATTCCTTTTGCAACCAGAAAGCGCAGTAACGTCGCGTCCTCGGGATAAATTCAACTTGTACACAGAACTTTGTAGATGCTTTAAAATATGCAGAAATATTTACCTACATATTCTGTTGAACACCTCAACTCATTCAAATAGTTTCAGTCTATTTCGTTAAGGGTTATAGGCGTAATTACATTCAGACCCTAGTCTAAGTCCCTATTATACATCTCTCCCATTTTGTCTATAATATGAAAAAATGCGGTAAATGTGTGAATTTTCGACAGGGTTTTTTTTTAAGTAATGTTGGAAATTTTATTTTTATATTTTATTTAAGTAGCTGCCATATTTTTTCATACTACTATTATTAGTTAACCCTCTTATAAAAGTAGCCCTCTCTATACCTGACCTCTGTATAACTACAATAAAATACGATTCAATATTAAACTACAAAAAAAAAAACAATTCGTAAAACAAACTTGCCCTCACAATCACCAGGCCAATCGTAGGGCCAACATTTGTCCCAACGCCTCACCAGGCCTATCACAAAACAAAGCCAGTAACGGCCATGTTTGTGAATTAAACAGAGCAATAGCTGTAGGAGAAGCCGATTCCCGGTGACGCACGATCATCTGATAAGAACGGTTTATGAGTTTATTATGAAGTTAACATTCGACCCCGAATAGGATGCGCGTTTACGATGGTATTTTTTCTGTATGTTTTTTAGGGTTCCTTCATCTGGTACCAAATTATATTTTTTTACATAACATATATTGTCTCACTGTTGGGCAAAGCTCTCCCCATTCTCCTCCACACATCTCTATCGAGAGAGCCTGGCACCTCTCTATCTGGCAAGATCGAGATCTGTCCATCCCTCCACATAACGGTCCAGGTTATCGCACCACATATTCCTGGGTTGACTACCGTGGCGGTGTACGTCATATGTGATCCAGTTGGTACATATTTTGGTCCACCGGGAGTCATTTATTCAGCTTGGCAACAAGCCCACACAAATCCCTATTTTTTAAAAAAGTTTAGGTACACTTGTCTTGTCAATAATATACTAAACTCACTGGAGCAAGCGATTTCTTTTTTTTTTTGGAAAATCTACTTTGTGCCACTATCATAAATATTCAATTGCCATGGTTTTAGAGTATCAGTAGTCAACGACATTAATTATGATTCCTATCTGCATTGGTAGCGCAGTCGGTTGTGACAAGACAAATTGAGAGATATGTCAATCCTGCCCCTTTGTCGTGTATGTGTAAAGACAGAGAGATCGAAATGGTACTCTATTACAAGTGTAACAAGTCTTATCTTGGCGTACGTGCTAGCGGCGCTGATAGTGTTAAAAGGAAGAAGACTATCGAATATTGCAATGTACGATATAACTTTGTACTCAAATCAAATAACGATTTTATGATATAAATTTCCACAGACTTGCCTTGAGTTTCTGTAACTACATACAGTTCAAAACAATATCGAAAATTACTTTAACACGTTGACAACGGCACTTATTTTTGTATTATTTCCATTCCTGCAGTACGGGGCGTTTAAGACCTGCAGTACCTCATTCCGCACTGAACATGTTAACAGGAATTTTACATGCAACTCTAGCAGTGAGTCATGCCCTGCAAGTGGTCGCCAGATAAATAATTTTATACAGAACCTTTATATGAATATATGACTCGATCTTTGACCAATTCCGGAGTACTATAGCAATACATAATGGCCATACATTTGTGCTCTCGGACCTTATTGTCTCATGTTATATAAAAAATAATACGGCACTGAGATAGTACAAAAACACGCAGCAGTAAATATGTATAAAACTCAGATATTTCATTTTCGGAAAATATTCACTCACCTTGGTTTCAGTACCTACTGAAACCAAGGTAAGATATTTGCTTAGTGAAATGAAAAAATAAGGAATATTTGAGATGAACATTATTGTTGTATTGTATTTGCAGATGTAGGCAACAGGCATAGTAGGGGTTCGTAGGTGACTCTGTTCATCATACCGGGAGGATACCGGTTCGCATCCCGTCAGCGGAAATATCCTTTTTATTATTACAAGCTTTATATTAACTTGCAATGTATGTCCGGGTGGAATCTTGCAACTGAATTATAAATCAGTTATCTTTAACCGATTGAGCTGAAATTTGGTATACACGCTTGTTTTGGATGACAATGCATGCTTAGCTATGTGACGTTATTCCAATTCCAATATCGCGGAACATCCAAAACGGCGGAATAGTTATTTTTTCTGCACTACCACAGTATGGGTATCAAATGAAGATAACACGAAAACTATGGGCAATTAAAAATAAAAGCTTGTTTTTTTAACTTACCATGGATGTGAAATAGCTAGGAGCTATCATTGTATTGTATTCATGAAACAAGCGGTGCTTAGTTTGGGACCATACAATGAGTAGTGTTGTCTGAAAGTTACATTATACTTGAGATAGTTTTCGAGTAAGAAAAAAAAAACAAAGATGGAGTTGTGCCCATCATGTTCCCAAGTTATGATAACACTAAACCGACTTTCGAAGTCAACAATGTCCTCTCGGGCCTTATAAATAAAAAAAAACTGGTAAGTGTCGTACAGAAAATTGCTATTATCTTAAATCACTTTCTCGTCCCTTGAAATCTTCAACAAACTTCGAAACTACACCGCACATGGCGACGAGAAACCACCCTTAGCGGACCCCAACAAGATCGGTCAGATTACCTACTTCCAAATCCTACAACACTTTCTAAAACGGATAACATGTCGAAAACTATTTGGAAAGGCGGAGAAAAGGTGTCAGTAAATCCTACGGCAACCTTGAAGGAGAAATTGTTTACCCCACGAAAATATAATAGAAAAATCTTGGAACAGAAATTTGGGTTCGCGTGAACCTTTATTAGGTTTTTGATAAGCTTCCCGCGAGTCGTGGGCGATATGTTTTTGAAGCACGCGAAACACCTTCTAGAGGATACCCGGCGTGTGCTACTACGTTGAAATTTTTGTACGACGAAAATCGACGTTGTGGACGGAGGGAATGAGCCTAATGCATTGTTTTAGTGGTCTAAAACCATCTTGCCTTTCTAATGTATTGGGGCACATCGGCTGGATGGTTGCAAAGTCGTATAACGGACATAGGTAGAAATATTTCTTTGTGTTTTATATATTTCAGTTCTTCACATTGCCATGCTTCTATTACGTTTTCGTTACGACAATCTTCTGATCTCAATTGAACAGAAGTTCAATACAGTTACAGCGGCACTTTTCTTTGAAAATGTGTTCTAATATGCTTTTTAAATTGGCTGTAACTTTCAGTAAATTTATGCGAACAAGTTGTCTAGTATTTTATTGTTGATATATTTATATCCGTAGAGTATGCTCTACAGATATAAATACCTTATGAGGTTCTTAACTACTCACTGGTTCGTAATATCCACCGGTCGACGGCGAAAAAACTATCTACATTATTAATTAAGATGAAAATTACTACGTACTGTAAGGTCTGCACGCGAAGTAGGTATTTTATACTCTGTGATAATATAAATATTGAATTTCTGTGGTAAAATCTCGCGACCACGCATCAAAAAGCACTTAGATTGATCTATGATATTCTATTGAAAACTGAGCTTTTCCTATGTATTAATACAATTGATATTAAAAAAAAATTGTAGCAAGTGGTTTAACGCACAAGGCTTAATGTTAGGCCTTTAGTCTAGTGGTCCATAGGTACGGCACGCAATTTGCCTTTCAAACATTAGCAATGTCATTTCATCTCACAAATCATCCCTTAAAATCATATCACACTTCACCCGTCCTTCATAAAGTGAGCCGGTGAATTATCATACAGAGTGACGGTAAAATCGGAACGCGATCCAGCATCGTCACGTCGCCGGCTCGGGGCCGTAACGGGTTTTATTTTCCGGAAAATTGGCAAGTCATAATAATACGCTGACTCGTAAATAAGGATCGACATTGGCCCTCTCAAGGATTTCTTTTTACGCTACATTTCACTCTTGCTCCGTTTTGTGAAGAGGACTTAGTGATAGAAGTAGCGGAGGCGCACTGAATATTTTCTACGATGTCCCACAACTGGACAAGAATACCTTATCTGTATCCATTTATCATTCATTTATCTCTTGAATTCTTATACACCCATTCCAAAACATTATTTACGGGATAAACATTATCACAACGACACATCTTACGATTGTGTGCCATTTAATCAGTACTTCAGTATTTAAATTTCTCTTTTTTAATGCCTTCCGTTCCGCAAACTAGTTCGTGAAGATACGCGAGACCAATTAATTGCCAATATCAAAATGAGTTGTATTATCTAATAGAAGAAGCACATTTTTCAATGAAATGTTATCGATAATACCAGCGAATTTAGACGCGTGGTCAAGTGGCTTTCGGATAAACATTTTTTTTATTAATTAAAATATGTTAAATCGGTTTTTAAAATAAGGAATCTTTTAATAGCACTGCTTGCTAAGAAAATGAGTGGCAAATTAACGTTTCAGTATCCAAAACGAGCGTCTATAGTATATTAATATCCGCTACGTCGATGTTGACGTGCTTCCAACTCTCATCTGACATTTGGTCTGGTTCTGCTTATTGGTGACATATTTTATATCCTATTTATATATCCCAGCTCGTATCTGGTGCGGCATTGTCAACCATTCAGCCTTTCAACCCGCGCGTCGTTACCAAGAAATATTGTTTATGAGAACGACAAACTTTCTTCATCGTTTGGATATAGAATGTTCTAGTATTTTTTAACTTTCCTTTGTTGCTTTCTGCTGCCTTGGTAAATATGCCACTACAGAATTTCATACTAAATAAGAATAGCTCTGGGGAGCTACTAACAAAATCGATATGTGACTGATATTTATTATTCGCGTCAAATGATGACGCCAATCATTATGTCAGAAGGAACGACAGTGATAACGATGATTTTGCTAATGTCATTTACCAATTACTGATTTTGCTAGTAGACCTTGTTCTGTGATCTGATAATATGATGTAAGGGCTCCCAATGGGAATAGACCTACCATCATTTGCTTTGATGCAAAACATTAAGTTTAATGTACCTCGCAGGTTGCCGATTCGGTTTACTCGTGCAATTAGCCTTTTACATAAAGAACCCGCCAGAACGAACCTATAACAGTGCTTCCTATTATCAAGACTGTCAACTACCTTCAACTCAATCGGTCATGAAGTGGATTTGTTTAATGATACACTCTACAAATTTCGCAAACTGATCTTGTCATCGTTGGTGCGTCAATGATAGCGTTCTAGTCACTCATCACTTTTAATTTAATTTAATTTTTATTATCACATTCTTATTTTTCATTTATTATCAATGTTCCTTTTATGTTATTCCTCTTACTTATGCATGTTTTGGCACCTTTGTTAACTGTGCATTTAGTTTTCCGTTATTTGTCTTTTATTTATATTAATGTATTATTAATGCTACAGTTTTTGGATGTCCTTTTAAAAAAATAAATAAATAAATCAGAACTATGAAAAGTTACGGACCCTTCAAAGGGAAGTTGTAGAACACATTTACTCAAAAATATGCCAGCGTACAACGATTGAAATTTCTATCAAATTTAGGTTAGGCTTGAAGACTTTTCCGGGTTTGAATTACCAACTATGGCAATGAGAATAACTACCAGGACATCCGAAACATAAAAGAGGTCGAATGTTAACTGTCTGTCCCCTATGCAACGACCGCCAAACTACAACCGATTCTTATCGGTAGGACCGATCAGTGAATATCTCATGGTGAAACCGCGTAATCGTTACTCGGACCCTTTGTTTTGTGGAATTGCTTCCTTAGTGGTCTTGGGGGCCAGATAAAACTGTTTTCCGTCCATTGCCGAGCCGGGGAAATTAGCCCTCGTCTGATTATCACCACTCGACCAACGACACTTTTATTTGTGGTTACTGTTTTAGGCTTCGAGATATGTGTTTGATAGTTTTGTAGGGTTAACGTGTTGTGTGTTGGTACCAGGATAACATAATATTGAACGAGTTTATTATTAAATTTCGTTGATTAGATACTTAGGAAACAAAATGGAATCTGAGGTGTTTGATATACCTACCATGCTAAAGGCTGTAATCACAAATCAAAACTAATTGTCGGATCCCAGGACTCATGTGAACGCCTTCAAACGTAATATTCGGCCACGACACGTTCCCGATCCCTAACTTCTCAATCTCAGACAAGTCTGGCTAAACTTTATCATCTTGTTACCCACCAATTTTCAGTTCAGCCTTGATCCAGATAGGCTTCAATAAGAGATATCGGCTGTTCGCTCGGGGAAAATATGTTATGTCCCCAATGTGCCGATAAGAATAGCGGGGTAGGTATGGTCAGTTTCCCAGAATAGGAATCTCACAAGCTATCAATTTCGAGAGTTTTTTTTTTTTTTTTTTTTTAAATCCGGACCTCTATCGGCCCGGCCCGCGTGCTCACCTCTGATGTGGGGGTCAGAGTTCTTAAAATTAGCCTTAAGTTTAATGTGTGTAAAATAATTTCTCCAGCCTGGATTATTTTTATTGAAAATAAATGAAAAGTCAATGTCAAGTAAAAGTCATAAAATACATGATGACAAAAAAAGCAAGTAAACCCGTCTTAAAATTAACAATATAAAAAGACAATAAAATAGCAAAAGGCTATGGACAAGGATAATAAACAGCATATAAAACATGATAAAAATAAAATAACGGAGTTTCCCTACTATCCATTGCGCGGATCCGGCAACCAGAGCCATTGATGCGCAGTGTAGTGTAGGCGGCTGTTGGTCGCTTATTGACAAATAAGTTGGCAGCTGGCCTCTTTCTGCTTAGGTTTTATTTCTATCAATTACTCTGGTCGCCACCTCCACGCAATAGCCTAGTAGGGTATCACGTCTATCCTTGTCCATGACGAGCTTACTTAGGCTGGATAAAACTAAGGCTACGCCTAAGGTCATCTCAACATCATGCCTTCGGCGCGCAAACACAGGGCAATGAAGCAAGATGTGCTCCACTGTCTCGCTGACACCCGGGTCGCAGATGCATGATGGGTCCTCCTTGCGCTTGAAACGGTTCAAGTACCCAGAGAACCCACCGTGCCCCGTCAGAACCTGTGTGAGCACGGCAGTGGGCACGATCTCTCTAATCGTCCTGTACGCTACCAGAAGGTCAGGGAAAAACATTTTGGTCGTGGATGCAGTGGTGCCAGTCTGGTACCTACGATTCCATTCGTCAAGCGATTCCGAGCGGATTTGTTGCTTGACGAATGAAACCGGACATTTGTCGTACACAGGTTTGGACCTAACGTGCAGCGCTGCTTGTTTAGCCAGCTCGTCTGCTCTCTCATTACCCGCCAGCCCCGCGTGTGCTTTTATCCAAAACAAGGAAACGTCCTTGTTTTGGAGTCTACAGCGGGCGATGTTGTCCCGCGCCTCGGCGGCTAGCGGATGATGAGAGAGTGCGTTGACCACTGTCTCGAGTGCCGAACGCGAGTCGCTGATGATAGCAAAACTGGCGCTTCCACTCTCTAACGCGAATTTCGTGGCTCTGCATATAGCCAAAAGTTCAGCCTGGTAGACCGTGCAGTAAGATGACAGCTTGAGTTTGAGCGACTTGGTCTCCATTTCACTATTCCATACGGATAGTGAGGCGCCGACCTTGCCTTCAATCCTGCTGCCATCTGTATAGATTCGTACTGCGCTGCATACGTTGATGGTCACGTCTCGCTGGTCCATCAGGCTTATGAACTTGAGGTCCATATGTTTCGCGGGATGCGGAGTACTCGTGTACGCCAGTCTGCTTTCTACCTCGACGTCTCTCAGCTCTGGTCGAGGTACTTCCCTCTTGGCCTTGTAAAGGGAGGCCGCTTCGCGTATGCGAATGTCGAGGGGTAGTAACCCGGTCAGAGCGAGTGACGCGTTCAGGGACACCGTTTTGTAGGCTTTGCACATCTTTAGCGCAAAGCCTCTCTGGACAGTGTTCAGCTGCTTCTGTATAGTGATCTTGTTTGTCGACGGCGACCAGGCACTAGCGGCATACAGGATGAGGGGCTCAACAGTGGCTGTGTAAATCACCCGGATGACTTCTGGGTGGAGGCCCCAGCTAGTTTTGGCGGCCCTTGCCAACTGTTTGTAGACATTCAACGCCTTTCTGCAGGTGTTCGCAGTGTGGCTGTTGAATGTCAACTTATGATCGATAGTGAGCCCCAAGATCTTAATCTCATTGGTCATGCCAATATCAATCCCGCCCATGGTAAGTAGGGGGGTGTCATAAATACGCTTCCTTGTCACAACCATCGCGCTTGTTTTGTGAGGTGCGAACTTCAGCTTATTTTTGACACCCCAATCCCGCACATAGGCAAGGGTGGGATTGGCTTGCCTCTGTATGTCCAGTGCCGTGTCGCCATCGAAAACGAGCACTACGTCGTCTGCGAAAGCCTGTACGTATTGCCCTCGCGTTTCAAGTCCTTTCAGCAGTGGGTCAAGGAGAAGATTCCAGAGTACCGGTCCGCCAATAGACCCCTGCACGCACCCTTTCTGAGTGCCCTTTATGTGCTCCTCACCAGCATACCTGACACGGACCTTGCGATCCTGCAGGTAACTGTCGACGACTCGTCGGAGGTTGACCGGGCACTCCTCCTCGGCCAGTCTCACCCTTATGGCCGGCCACCATGCATTATCAAAGGCTCCCTCTATGTCCAGTGATACCACGGTCACGATCTTTCGCTGAAGTACTTTGCCGCGTATGTTCTGTATCAGGTCATAGAGGGAGTCCTCGGTACTCCGCTGGGGCATAAAGCCATATTGGCGTAGACTGAGCCTAGGAATCAGGTGCCACTTGAGCCTATTGACTACCATCTTTTCAAAAATCGTCCCCATGACCGGCAGAAGGCCGATGGGCCGATAGGACTTGGGGCTCGTGTAGTCCGTTTTACCGGGCTTTCGCAGAACGACCACCACTGCTACCTTCCATTGTTCCGGGAAGAGACTCAACTCGAGGCACTTGTTCATGATTGCCAGGTAAAGGTCCGGATCCTTGTTGATGACCTGGCAACATATGTCAGCGGCAATTTCGAGAGTTACAATAGGCTATTGTGTATGATATTTGGGTTGGTGGAGAACTGGGCGAAATAATAACTGTTTGTAAGATGAGATTATAGATTAACTGTGTACTTCTATATTAGGACGATGATTGTACACTCAGGGTTTTTTTAAGATAGCATGGAGCGAAGTTATTAAAGACAGTTAGGGGCTAACTAAACAATGTCTTCCAAATATTGACACTAAAGTAAAAATGATTCTCATCGTGAACGAATATAGTATTTTTCTGGCATGCAAATAAACACTTGCCTTTATGCATAGTTTGATAAATCTAAACTTGTTGTAATATCCATTCATTTGTTATTTTAAGCTGTTTAAATCTATTTATACCGGGCGCCCAGAAACCACCAGGCACTTGCCTAATATTTTTTGCTTCGGAGATTCCGTAATATAATTCGCTTTTATTAAATTTTTAAATCTTGTTAAGTTCCACATTTCCGATTAGTCGAACTCAGAATCGTCTGATATATCACAATATTGTTAAAACAACACACGGAGAACCAATAAAACCTAATTTTCATACATCCACTCACATCGCAAACTGAACACATAAACAAAAAACTTATAAAACTCCATCCCAACCAGTCAAAGTTTATGATAGCCGTGTACTGTAAGTGTGAATCCCGTAACTTGCCACTTCCTACGATGAAGTTAAAATGACCGGTTGCAATGAGATATCGCCGCCCCGGGAAATCTTTCACCGGGATGTGATATTACCCGGGTCTACCCCGCGGAGAACGGAGATATGAACAATAGGGTAAGTGTGACCAAATTGAGCTTAAATTTGTGATGAAGATATCGATTGTATTGCACGCTGACTAATTTTGACAGAACTAAAAATATTGCAGGCTTGCTATTATTGCACTTTCCTCTGAAAGGTTTTACATATTTACAATATGTTGTAGGTCGTTCCTAATGTTCCTTGTTTATCATGTCAAGTATAAAGATTGAATTTCTGTGGCAAAAGCCACGCGCCACAGTTCGCTTGCGCTGTCAGTGTGATTTCGTTGAAAAAGTTTTGGTATTGATAAAATATTTTACGCGGGAGTCCTTATCGATGATATTTAATTGAAAAAGGTTCTTCTTCTTAGAGTTAATACAGTTGATTTTGGGATTGCTAAATAATTAGTCCCGCTCGTTTTAACGCACCTGTGAACGCAGGGCTGTAAAAGCTAGAAAGGGCGACTGATGGCTAAATATAATATTTTATTACTTACCTGAAACTTCACTCTCAGCTACATCAAAGTTATGTCGCTGCGCATGCGCCGTGGTATAGGGTTTCCATTTTCCACCATAGCCAAGACACCTGAAACAGAAAAGTCCTTGTTACAGCTTCACATCATTTTGTATTTGAGAGAAGCTTTTCGTAAGCAAAAGGCTCAGCCTTAATCACGTTTGGATTTAAATTCTAATGAAAATATATCGAGGGGTGAAATTTTGGAAAAAAATTTAAAGGCTATTGGACTAAAGCGACATTTTTGGACGATATTGACTTATTTGGAATCAGCTCATTTTTCTGCGTCGAATGAGTACTCTCCTGTAAAGTTAAAATTATGTCGCTTGGGTTAAATAGCCTTTCTCGCTATACTTCGATTTAAAGATGGCTTGGTCTATTGGTTCGAGTCTTGGTCACTCAGCTTATTGCACTGAGTGTTGCGAGTATTCTCTTCAGCAAAAAAATGGAAATCAAATATTAGGAGGTTGCCATGGTCTGAGAGTAACTGGGATAATCCTTTTCCGGTACCCATAGTACAAGTTATGGCTTAGTTTGGGATCGTACACAGAGTCAGTGTTGCCTGATGATAATTATGTCTAGACAAAGGTACATGACATCATGGAAGTGTGAGAAAATGGCGTAAAATCGTGGCCAAAAATGGCCAGTAAGGTGGAAGGCCTTTCCCTAGGAATTAGACATAAACTCTTCTTCTCTTCGGTCGTGGTCATGGATTGTCTAGTTGGTTGGTAGCGGTTTTTGTCAGACTTCTCCATCTCTCTCTGTCAGTAGCATTACGTGCATATTCATTAAGGCTACACTTCGTTGAGGACTTGATGAGGTCTGTCTGTGTTTGTGAGACATAAACTAGACTTATAAAATGTCTATATTACTTGCATTTTCTTGAGACAGCCCTGCCAGTATTCCGCGGGACAAACGACCGCCGCGGGAAATCTGTTATCGAGTGCATTAGCCGGCACCGGGAGGACCGGGAGTGGCATCCTTGTAGCGTCAAGGATGAGATAACTCTACATAACATTTTCAACAACGGAAAGTAAGTTGGATACATCCTTTGAGGTTTGAGAACGTAATTTACACAAAGTACCTTCACGCGAGATGGCTGTTTTGAAAAAGATCATACAAAGTTGTTTCGTGTATAAGAAAGAACGAGATAATAATATTATCTCGGTCACATGGTGAAATTAATTTGTATTGCTTAGTGAGGTGAGCATAACAGTAACCACAGACAAAACAAAACATGGTAGGTTAAAATAAGGAGCAGTAAATATTTTTTGAAAGTACCAGGATAGCATAAACTTTGATGGATGCGTTGTACAAGAAAATAGTGACGCGCGCATTATGATGTAAAATATAACAAAGCAATCCTTCTAATCTGACCTATGCAGGGATGAAAATACATCTGTGCCCACAAAGGTAAAAAAAACCCTTCCCTTGCCCACAAAAGGTATGACTTTATCTCCTTTGTTCGCAGAGAAAAGAACCGTCAGTCTTACGTTGCAAGGGTACCCAGTTGTCGCAACCCTATAACCCACATCAAATTTATATGAAACATTTATTCCCGGAAGCATTGACACAAAAGTTTTTATTATTGATGGGGTTGGTCGGTTGTTATGTTGGTGTCTTCTCACCCAACTGCCGTGATTAGGTAAATACACAAAGGGGTGTCATAAAAATACTTTTATGATGTATTTTACGCAAACACATCTGGTGTTGATTCTGTTGGTTAGACTAGACAAACTAAGTTAGACAGCACTTAAATATTACTTTCAAGAGACAAGTCTTCCTTCTCCAAGTCGTTATGAATGAAAGATCATTCATAACGACTTGGAGAAGGCCGGCAATACACTTAGTTAAGAATAGTTTAGTTTATAAATATGCGTTCATTGTTTTTGTATTTAAATAAGAATAATTTATTTCCAAAAAAACATGCAATGAAACATTATTCGTGAGCGGACCAAACTAGACTCGGGGTCTGTATCTTGGTGCTCTTATGACATACTTTTATCTAAGTAAATCTAAAAAATATGCGGAAAATATGGAGGAATAGAAACATAACTAAAAGCCACGAAGACCAGGCTCGTGAGGACGCTTATACTCCCCATATTTCTTTACGCGGCTGAAACGTGGACCTTGCGAGATGTGGAAAGGCAGAAAATAGATGCCCTAGAAATGTGGTGCTGGAGAAGAATGCTTGGGGTTTCGTGGACCGAGTTTCGCACGAACGTCTCGATACTTCAAGAACTCGGTATCGGTCTGTTTTCGATTGTACAATCTCGCATCTTGACATTCTTCGGACATGTTTCCTGGCGTGACAACCAGTCCATAGAACGCCTTGTCGTCCAAGGAAAAATGGAAGGTACTAGACCGCGCGGAAGGTCACCCACGCGTTGGACTGACCAGATCAAGTCCGCCATTGGAGGCTAAGTCAACGAATGCAGCAGGATGACCTCTTGCAGACAGCGGTGGCGAAATGTCGTGAAGCGCATTACATCTCCCCCTTCCAATACTGATAAGAAGAAGAAGAAATCTAGAAGGAAATAAAACTTAAAATTAAGAGTGAAATTAAAATAATCTTATAAGAAAGCAAATAATAAAATTAACATATTAATCAAGTGTTGGACGAGGTGTGAGTGTGTGTATGTGTGAGAGGATGCGTGTGACAGATATTTAATAATATAAGTGTTGACATGAGAAATATTTTGTACAAATAATTGTTCTAAATAATGTAGGATAGTTGTAATTTCCTTTGTTTGATTGTCGTTCAGAAAACAGGGAATTAATAATATTATAAGTTATAACATATAGCGATTGTATTCTAGAAATATTTGAATGATAATATTGCAAATATTTTAAGATTCGTTTTACAATTTATTTTATAATTCATTCAGTCATTTGACTAAATACAATGATTGTCTGTGTGGTGGGGAGTAAGCCTGTAGGCTATAAAAACGAAACGAAATGTTTTAGGAGGGCATTCTGGATTCAACTGGCAGACCCAACAGACGTAAGTGTTTCTCTTGTATATTTATAAATACTAGGAATTATCCTTTACTAATTAGGTTACTGATAAAATGTTATGTTAAATTATATTGTTATATTATTTGTGTGTTATATTATTCTTATATATGTAAAAGCCGTATAGCATATAATATTAATGTAATATTAACATGTGTAATAAATATCGTATGGAAGTTTAAAGACAAATGAATAATTGGTACATAAAGTTATATCATGATTTTATTCAATGCTCTAAACAAGGGAGTTATCTGATATCTCTTTTTGTGTATTTTAGAAGGTTTAACTATCACAGCTGATTAATGGACTTAATCTAACACGTGTGTGTGTGGTGTGTGCGTGTTTGTGTGTGAATGAAAATAATAACAATCTTCATCGGCATCACTCATATATCCTCCCAAAGGGTAGGCAAGATCATTCTAGTCATATTTTGTTAACAAATTTGGGGACTTTGTCAGAAATTTAATAAATTTATTTTAGTAATTTCATGTTTCATTTGAAATCACAATCAGTAGCCTAGATTTTTTGTCTATCGTCACAAAAGACAATTTCGGTAAAAGTTTTCCCGAAAACCAGAATCGATTGCCAAGTTTTTTTTGCTGTCGGTACATAGCATAGGTCCTTAAATCTTGGAAGAACATGCCGAAAGGGGTAACGTACAGTAACAGATGGCACGCACTCGCACCCAATAACACAGAGTGTTGAAGTGTATAAAAAGTGCAGTATATCAAAACTTTCGCGCGCTCGCGGCCCGCTACAAGTTCCCAGACGCCGTTTTATGTTATACCGGGGAAACGGGAGATGAAGGGAGAAAAAAATAGTTAAGCCCTGCACTTACTGGTGCGTCAGAATGCGCGCGAAATTTTTTCTGCCAGTACCTAAACGAACTGTTGGAGTTGCAGCTACGCACGAATCACCTATTTCTATAATTATATTTACTCTCCTTGCTGTCACTATGGTTAAATGTTATTCCTTGTGTATTGTGTGTGTAGTTTTTGGTCTTATTAAATGTGAAATGAACTTCCTGCAGTGGTGTTCCCGGGCCGATGCGACAAAGGTATCTTCAAGAAACGAGCATACTCATTCCTTAAAGACCGGCAACGCACTTGCGATGCCCCTGGTGTTGCAGGTGTCCTTGGGCGGCGTTGATCACTTACCGTCAGGTGAAACGTCTGCTCGTTTGCCTCCCTATCTCATAAAAAAAAAATATTTTCTTTCTAACTGTAATAACTCTTAAAGAAGCTTGTATATCAACGATTTTTGATGGATAGTCGCGCGGATTTTGCTATAGAAATTAAAACTTAGTGGGTCACCCGTCATCTTTATTTTAATATGTGAATTTATTGAATGTGTTTCTGCTATTAATTACTTGACTTTAGCAGAACAACTTCTTAGCGCAGTTGCAGCCTTTTTTCATCTTATTCCATTAATTTCATATAAGAAGAATTTAAATCTTTACGTGTATTGATACTGAGTACATTTTCCAAGAACATTTATGACACAAAAGGCATGTTATTCGCTCGCCCCTGTAAGTGCAGGGAGTTATACAGCAAATACGATGTTCCCGGAGTTCGAGCGAACCTTGTTTGGGAGTTGGTAACATTTTGCAAATGGAGGTAAGTAAATGCTTTTCAAATATTGTATCTAGACTGCCTGAAACTGAAGTTGTCTCATTAATATTGTGATAAGTTATATTCCGTTTTGAAATAAAACCATTGAAAATAACAATAATAAATCGTCACGCCTGTATTCCCTGGGTAGGCAGAGGTACACCGCAGTGCGACCACACTTTGGGAATTAACGCATTTTGACTATTTCATTATACATTATGGGGTGAATAATTTTTTTTTTTTTTGCTATCAAAGTCTCTTTTGGCTACAAAAGTTTGGCCAATACTAAAATGAACTGTATTGAGTCATGGAAAAAGCTCATCCTTCAATGGAATGTCATTGAGAGCGCGAACAAGTTTTGCAGCGTGGTCGCGTGGATTTTACCACGGGAATTTGATCTTTATGTATATTAACATAGAGTTTTAACGCCTGAGTGAACTTGATCCTATAACCATGACAATATCACTACAACTATTCAATTGTTCCGAATATCTTGCATCACGGCCTACACATACAGAGGCGAGCGAATTAACTTGACTTTACTTTACTTTTACCAAACGCCGCGCAACCATGTGACTTCACTTCGGGCACCTTTTTTTTTTTTTTTTTTTTATGTGATAGGGAGGCAAATGAGCAGACGTTTCACCTGATGGTAAGTGATCAACGCCGCCCATGGACACGTGCAACACCAGGGGCATCGCAAGTGCGTTGCCGGCCTTTAAGGAATGAGTATGCTCGTTTCTTGAAGGTACCTTTGTCGTATCGGTCCGGGAACACCGCTGCAGGAAGTTCATTCCACAGTTTGGTGGTGCGAGGAAGAAAATTCCTGGTAAATAGCACTGTACTGGAACGCCATTCATCCAGATGGTGAGGAACCTGTGTGCGTCAATGTGTTTTTTTTTCTAGTTTATGCAGCTCCTTTACCACCACCTGTCTTGCTAGTATGTTTTAATGTTACTTTCAGTTTTAGACAGTTCACTCAGTATAAAATCTGTCCAAAAAAATTCACATACTATTGAAACAACATTCTTACAACAGCGGTGAAGGAAAATATCGTGAGGAAACCTGCACGTCTGAGGGTATTTGACTAGTTCTCGATAGATGTGTGAAGTCTGCCAACCCGCACTGGGCCAGCGTGGTGGACTATGGCCTGAATCCCCCACGGATGGAGGGGAGGCACGTGCCCAGCAGTGGGACGTTAAAGGGCTGTATTATTTTATTGAAACAACAATACTTTCAAAAGTGTTGCTAAGGCTTCCGTTAGTTTTGATATTGGCTGAAAATGCATTGCGAGCGTCTTGACGCGCCTGTGTGTGCAGGGCTTAATCCGAGTAACCATGACTACGTCCACCTCACATCACTTCAACTATTGAATTGTTCTGAACATCTTGCATTACCAGAAGCTGAACATTCCCCAAGGCAGTATTATGCCCAATCTTTTGTTCCCGACTTGCTATTCCCGAATAGTTGGTTGTTCCACCTCACTTTTCCGGAGTGGTTAAATAGTTTTCTAACTGCGCGTTTCCCGTCATATGTTGGAACAAGTTTTGGCTGGAACATGACAAATTTTAGGTGATAATGCTTTGGAAAACACCCGTCATGAGAGAGTTTGAAAAATAATTATGTTCTGGATTGCATTATGTTTCACTTTTCAGCGCGTGCGTTTAGAAACATGAAATTTTGAAAATAGTGTTTATGCTGCAGGGATGTCATAAAAAATATGGTGTATCAGAATTAAACTTGTGAAAGTTTAATACTAAAAAACAGAATAAAATGAATATTTAAGGGGGCTCCCATACAATAAACGTGATTTTTTTGCCGTTTTTATAGATAATGGTATGGCCCTACGTGTGCGAGTCCGACTCGCACTTGGCCGGTTTTTTATTTATAATGTGTATTTATTGAATTTGACCTTGCTATTAATTACCTACTCCAGATTGCCATAAATACCGCTAATCGCAGGTGCAGGCATTCCTCATCTTATACCATTAAAATATCATAATTTCACTAATTTCGTAAAAAAAAAAGAACAGAAAAACCCGCAGCAGTGGTAGCCGAGTGGTCGAACGCACGCCTTGCAAATCAAAGTGTGCAGGTTCAAACCCCGGCTCGCACCTCTGGGTTTATGTGCGAATCTCATTTTCATCCGAGATTACCACTTGCTATGAAACAGTGAAGGAAAACATCGTGAGGAAACCTGCACGTCTATAGAAAGGCGTGTGAAGTTCACCAACCCGCACTGGGCCAGCGTGGTGAACTATAACCCTAAAATCTCCCTCGTATTGAGGGACAATGTGCCCGGTATAATAGCAATAGGCTCGCCCCCTATTACATTGGGACCAAAAATACATCGGCGAAGTGTGGGTGCCTACCCCTTCGGGAATATAGGCGTGATGATGTATTTATTTATTTTAGAAAAACCCGTTTTCTGTTTGTTTCTGGAAAAAATTCTGACACATGGATTTGGAAATCTTAGTGTGCTTAATTACAATAATTTTATATAATTTCCAAACCACAACAGTTAAATAATAATCACATGACGAATGCGTCGTCGGGAGCTGAATACATCCGACATTTTGGTAAAGTTCTTAGAAAATTTATTACGTAAGTGCCCGTGGTACCGCCCCGGCTATGTGCTGAGCTTAACAAAATGATATATTTAAAAAGTTCCCACTCGCCTCGGATTTTATACTGTTCACTCAATTTATGGGTTCATTGAACCGTTTTATTTGTTTATCAACTACGATTCATGATTGTAATGAGAATTAAATTAGGTAAGTTTAATTCTCTTATGAATAACTATTAAAAATGAGTTCGCAAGTTAACTTACCTCTGAGGTGACATCCTTGTCGCAAAATCACTTTATATGAATACACTATATCTATACACATCAATAATATTGAAGTGTATGTTTGTAATGTCATTAATAACAGCTTTTCACAAAATACATATGTAAAATACAAAGTGTATAATACGTTGTGTATAAATAAAACGCAATGTTAAACATCTTTGACTGTCTGTTTGTTTGATGTAAACTCCCAAACGGCTAGACTAATTTTGACGGGACTTTCACTGACAGATAGTTGTCGTTACAGGGAGTAACGTAGGCTACTTTTATTTTAGAAAAATAATTAGGGATCCGCTAAAGAAATAAAACGTATTTTTTCCGTCGCAGGCACAAGTAGTACTCTAAAACATATTTAAGTTGCTATTGGTATAAAAAAGTTTCGGCAAGAAAATGCGTGATGCATCTTTTCAACAAGAAAAACGTTAAAAAACGGTAACCCGAGTTCGGATAAAATGAATAAAATCGTTGAAAATCGAAGTTTACAACGTAACCCTAAAAAGGTAAATATTTACAGCCAAAAAAAAATCCCCCTCACCCCCCCTTTTCCACTCCTTTGGGGGTGGGTTTCGATTTTTGTTAACAATCCGCATTAAACAAAAAAAGATAACTCCTTAAAAAGTCGTATACAACTACATCATCCACGTAAATAATGATCATAATAAACATAAAAATGTTCATAAAATGAAAACTGCTTGGCCGTACAATTTTAAATTTTTATGGGACCAAATGGCATCTATTCCACATCAAACAAAAAAAGAATAACGTAAATCGGATCATAACTCGCAGCGTAATAAGTCGGTTAAAAATCGACTCCTCCTATTGTTGAAATTGGTTAAAATATAGGCTAATTTACCGGGCCATAATAACGAATCGATTGACACCTTGCTCATCAAAATCAGATGAATAGTTTAGGCCGTAATGCCTAGCCTAGGAACATACGTAAAGACAAACATACATAGACTGCTAAATTCATAACCCTTCCGTTTGGCATCGCCGTAATCGGCTAAAAATCAGTCCTTCAAAATCCTTCGCGACTTTCTTCATTACAAAGGTAGCCTCACTCATAATTATTTTAAAATAATTCACTTAAGTCACTTTTATTGTGAATGCTATGCTCACGAATTATGATTAAAGTTTATGAGTTCGCCCGTGAGAAGCTTACAAACAGTTGTAAAGGTGTAAAACCCTGTACCCACACGCGCGTCAAATGTGCGCGATTGCCAATGCCAAAACGATTTTTATTAACTCATAGACTAATCACATTTTTCAAAGAAATATCATCGATAATGTCTGTGAAATCTTACGCATGGTCGCGTGGCTTTCCTCCATAGAGTATCTAGAGTACCCATAACGACTCCACTCTTCGTATAGCTCTGCGGCGATTTTTACGCCATTGTTGTTATCTCACGTACATGTAGTATGTGACAACTGTATGGGAAAAAACAATGGCGGAGTCAAACCAGAAAAAATTACCGCAGCGCGGGCTTGAACGAATTGCCATCTCCGTTATAATATCTACATGCTTTCTTCACAAAAATTCAATCTGTTATACGTACAGTAATGGAATTGAAGTGTCTGCTTTTAACCGACTTCCAAAAGGAGGAGGTTCTCAATTCGATTGGTATGTTTTTAATATCAGAATAACGGGTTTTTACTAAATAGGGGTGAATCGCGGGCACATCTACTCTTATATATATTCACACAGCCCCCTTACCACCACCTGCGTGGCAATTCTCGCAGGATCGACATCATGTCTAATTCGACATATGTCAAAACAAACGTTAAATTGGTCGCATTCGGTTGTATTGGTCTTGCGCATGGAGGTATATCTATACATCTATACAAATAAATAAAATTGGAGTGTCTGTTTGTAATATCAAAATAACACTTTTTTACCAAATGCGTTTGAAAGTATATACGATACCTATAACGAAAACGCATTTTTTTTTTATCTGTCTGTCTGTCTGTCTGTTTGTTTGTTTCTAAACGGCTGAACCGATTTCAATGGGACTTTCACTGACAGATAGCTGACGTTCCAAGGCGTAACTTAGGTTACTTTATTTTTAGAAAAAGCATTAGGGTTCCGCGGGAAAAACATAATACCCATATTTCCGGGTAATCTCCCTAAAGTCCACGCGGGCAAAGTCGCGGGCACAGCTAGTAATACTAATAAGGAGCCCGCGCTGCGGTAAATAATCCGCCATATTAGAATTTTAATTTTTATATTGTTTGACACTTTCGTACTTACTTGATCTTAAGACTAAGATGGCGTATCTCATATAAGCCATTATTGCCAACCTTCAAAACAATCGCCGCAGAGCATTACGAAGAGTGGGGTCTTTATGGGTAATCTATCTATATACTATCTCGACGGTCTTGTGGTAGTGTTTTTCATGACTTTCAGTTTCTGACAGACAGTTAACTCAGTACAAAATCTGTCTAAAAAATACAGTTACTATGGAAACAACTATTCTTTAAAAGGCGGTGATAAGGCCTCAGAGTAAATTTTCAAAAGGAGCGAAGTAACTTTATTCATTCGCTCCACTGGATGCAGGGCGTTAATGTTGTGACGTTTACGATTCAGTTTACGACGAGACATTACGAGATTGTGTTTTTTAACGAAACGCTAAACTCTCGCTTTATTGTACGTTATATTTGTGAAGAAATTAATCCCAGAGCTTCTATTATCACGTTCACCTTAACATTATTACGTTCACCTTAACACAACCTTATTACCGTGTAATAGAGTTTAAGTTTCTGTATTTGGGGTGTATTAGGGTTATAAATAGCGTGCGTCGCTGGACTCCAGTTTTCAGTTCATTCGCAATTTTTATTTTGGGACTCAGCCCGCTACACATTTCCACCACTGTTACTCGTGTAAGCCAGGATCGACAGTATCTATTGAGGACACCGAGGTTTGACCCTCGGTGAGTCCCGGGGAAAGCTAAATTGTCTTGGAACCTACACGAATTTAATGAAAAAGGTGTAGGAGGAGTTGGAAGAAAAAATTATCCACTTCCCTCTATTGCAAACACTTGCTATACGCTGAAGGCGAAAATTGCAAGGAAACCCGTACGTCTATAAAAATGTGTGAAGTTCACCAAACCGTACATGGCTAGCGAGGTTGCATATAGCCTAAAGCCATAGTTAGATTGGGGCTTCAATACACGCGCTACTAAATGTTTACCAATACGAAAAGAAACTGTATTTACTCCCAGAAAAAGCTCATTTTTCAATGAAGGTTCTTTGCCTGCGAGAGTGAACGATACATGGTTTTACTGCACAAATCTAATCTTTATGTATATTGCCATAAAGTTGATTGATGCCCTATAGCCATATTGCAAAAAACCGGCCAAGTGCGAGACGGACTCGCGCACAAAGGGTTCCGTACCATTATCTATAAAAACGGCAAAAAAATCACGTTTGTTGTATGGGAGCCCCCTTAAATATTTATTTTATTCTGTATTTTAGTATTTGTTGTTATAGCGGCAACTGAAATACATCATCTGTGAAAATTTCAACTCTCTAGCTATCACGGTTCATGAGATACAGCCTGGTGACAGACGGACGGACGAACGGACGGACGGACGGACGGACGGGAGGACAGCAAAGTCTCAGTAATAGGGTTCCGGTTTTACCCTTTGAGTACGGAACCTTAAAAAAATGACGCGTGCGTCTTGACGCCCCAGTGTCTATATTCAAACCTATATTCAAAGGTATGCATCCAAAACTAGGTTTACAGTCAACCCATTGACTTATATCGTAGCAAGCCTACAACTGATATCAGAGCTATGTCCTGTACAAAAAGCTCGAACTGACTTCATTTTCTCGACAAATCTGACAGTTACAAGAGATGAAACTTATATCTACACGGTCATGCCTTTTCTACTACTGCTACAGCCCTTTTAACGTCCCACTGCTGGGCACGGGCCCCCTCAATGCGAGGGGGATTCGGGCCATAGTCCACCACGCTGGCCCAGTGCAGGTTGGCAGACTTCACACATCTATCGAAAACTAGTCAAGTTCCCTCAGACGTGCAGGTTTCCTCACAATGGTTTCCTTCACCGTTTTATAGCAAGTGATAATCTCAGATGAAAATGAGATTCGCACATAAATCCCAGAGGTGCGAGTCGGGGTTTGAACCTGCACACGTCGATTGCAAGGCGTGCGATCGACCACTCGGCTACCACTGCTTATGATGCCTGTTCTAGTATTAATTCTGTTCGCACCAAATTAAACTATACTTAACTAACGTATTGTCGTCCTTCTCACAAACGTTCTGTATGAGCAAGACGGAAATATTTTTAGGATGCAACATCTCTATCTCTATGTTAAATAGAGTACCTATTGCACTTAGTAGTTTTGTTTAATGTGTCTATGTCTATATGAAAATAAACACCTACACAATTATAACTGTTCCCAAATGTATAAAAATTTATCCACGCAACAAAATACGAGCCTCAAAGACTTATTGCTGAAGCCATAAAGTGTACATTTGAATAAATTACGAGCACTAAATTGTGGCAAACTGACGATACCTATTATTATTAACGTTCACTTTAACAAGACCTTATTGCCGTGTGATAGGGTTTAAGTTGCTGTATTTGTGGTGTATTAAGGTTATAAATCGCGTGCGTCGCTGGACGCCAGTTTTCAGTTCATTTCCCAAATAAACTTGGCTGGAGTAATAACAAAGTTTCGTAAAGTAATATTGGGCTTTCAGGATCCGAAACACATAATGGATGGGGTTAAAAATAAGAGTTTTTTTTACTCAATACAAACTCTGAGATACACAATACAAGATAATATCAAAATATTGGCTTATTTTGTGCCTAGTTCTTTTTAAAATTGTATTAAAGTTACTTAGAATTTTTGACAATGAATGTAGTAAAAAGGAATCAAAATGATATCAACACAATACCGCTGTCTTAACTACTTGAAACAAAAGACAAGATTAGAACATTATGTCTGTTATATCTTTCATCAGAGTCCCAATTCAAAATCCGTCTAAATATTGCCCAAATGAAGCCAATTTATACAAAGAATGAGGGATCTAAATCAGGGGCATAAATAAAATCTTCGATACAGAATTACGGAAGTGACATTACTGGAGCAGAAACAAGTCAACAATCCTTGTTTGTTCGAGCACGGGGATCGGAGGGGGATTCGGGGATTCGGGGATCCAAAGGGAAGAAATCAGCCGCGTAGAAAATTGGGAGTCGGGCCGCCGGCACACTCGTATGTGGGGATATAATCTGTTTTTTAACGTTGCGTTATACTTGATTGGTCTCTTTTCAATTTACTTATTCTTTCTGATTCTGTGGATTTGTTTAAACAATCGATTATATTAATATGTATAGGATACCTTCATGTGTCATAAAGACAACCAAAATAAGAATTTTATTACAAAATGAATGAAATGATGATATATAAAGGAATAAGATGAGGAATGGCTCCACCTGCGTTTTGCGGGTATTTCAGCCAGTGTCAAGTAATTAATAGCAAACGGAAAATTCAATAAATACACATTATAAAGAATTGATGATGACAGCGATAAAGATGGCGGATGAATCCTGCCTCTTCTTATACGGCTTGACATAGACAACCGTACGTAGTCGTCAAAGTCACGGTCAAAATTGGACATCTTAAACTTTTGCCTCTTTAATATAATAACTCTTTGGTTGCTAAATTGTTACATCTCTATGAAGATTCTAAATATTTTTTAAGTGCTCAAAAAGACGTACTATTTAAATCCAAGCGTATTCTCAAGCTCCCACCATTTTGTTTTAAAGCTTAAAAGACACTGACTTATACCAGACTACACCTTACATTAGCGGGAGCATCACGTCGTCGCCCGAGATCCTGGCTTTTTGAAATATTAACTCTCGCCCACTTATACTGTCCTAGTACTTACGATCCTGATATCATAACTGATACGATAATTTCACTTAAACATGTAACTAGAACTTTTGATGTTTAGAATGGAATCTAGTCACTAAATTTACCAAAGATTCAAATTTATGTCATCAAAGCTCTAAAAAAAATTGTAAATTTATTATAATATTCAGTGAATGTATCACTTCAGGCAAAATAACCGCAAATCGCTCGTATCATTTAAAAGAAGAACATTTTGTAATTACAGTTCTTATCGAAAAATTCAAACACTTCTAATCTATGAAGTCCTGGTACTTTCTGACATTTTAATTTTAACTTTGCCCCACTTGCAAATCTTTAAATGCAGACATTATAAATTCGACATATTCACCTAAATAATAAAAAAGAGAATTCGCTTATAAATATTATTGATTCCATCAGCGAATACGCCATATATTATGGTTTGTCGTTAAATTTCCACGTTGAATATAAAATGTTGTTCACAGTAGGATAGGTAGGTACGGATGATTCGAATAGCGGACGTTTTATTGCAAATATTATTTATGCACCTTTCTATCTTATGGACAGACGGTTTAACGTTCTTTTTAATACGGCAGGTTTATTGCTTCCAATATGAGATAGTCGAAATAATATTACCTACTTACTCGTAATAAAGATAACCCCAAATAAGTCACCCCTTCACCGATGCCGATAGTTCATTCAAAGAATTGGGATGTTTTCGTAAAAGTAACGTTACATAGTATAGTCATATCTGTATGACGTACCTACAGTTTTAATACGTTATTGTTAAACACTGTCTTATTAAGAGTTTATCCATGAACACGTCCATTCCTGCGGTACGGGGCGGGTAAGACCTCGTTTGAAAACTATCATTTTGGCGGTAGATATATATTTATCTCTTTCCTAAACTAAATCTAATTTAAGTTACGGCCTCAGCACGGCAAAGAAGGCTAAGTTTTTCTTAGCCGCATCGCAACGAAGACAAATACCATGGAGGCCATTTTTTTTTCGTGAGAAAATGCTTTACGCATCCCCTTCCGACACGGGGGAGTCGACTCCCGGCAGATTGCCGAATACCGACTAAAAATCCACGGTGGTCCAAACACCCGCCTTCACGGGAACGCAAAGCACACATCCGTGACGAAATACGAGAGGAGGCCATTGCCCAACCACGTTTCGCACTGGACCTGTTAAAATTATTTGGACAAGGGTTGATAATGGCGGAATATCCGATATCCGGATTATCGACAATAATGAAATTTAGTTTGACGCCCTGTCACCATCAAAATTATAGACGTAGGATTGAATATCAGTTTGTATATACTCCCAATTAATTTAAATTATACTATTATAATAATTTATATTAATTTAATTTATTTAGTAATGGCCTCATAAATACCTACTGCTTTAGTAGTCATAGTTTTTTGTATACTTTGCTTTTTAGATAACAATAAAATGTTTTATTAAGTCCCTATCGCTTTTATCGACTTTAGTTTTTAACCGACTTCATAAAAAGTATGAGGTTCTCAATTCGACCCATGTCTTTTTAGGGTTCCGACTCCGCTGTATGTCTGTCTGTCACCAGGCTGTATCTCATGAACCGTGATAGTTAGAGAGTTGAAATTTTCACAGATGATGTATTTCTGTTGCCGCTATAACAACAAATACTAAAAAACAGAATCAAATAAATATTTAAGGTCGCTCCCATGCAACAAACGTGATTTTTTTGCTCGTTTTTCCTCAATATTGATAACGGCAACAGGTAGACGCTTGAAATATTCTCAGATAATTGAGTTATGTTATAATAGCAGTGGTAGCCGAGTGGTCGAATAGCAGTGGTAGCCGAGTGGTCGAACGCACGCTTTGCAATCAAAGTGCGCAGGTTCTATCCCCGGCTCGCACCTCTGGGTTCCATGTGCGAATCTCATTTTCATCTGAGATTATCACTTGCTAAGAAACGGTGACGGAAAACATCGTGAGGAAACCTGTGTGCCCGGTATAATGGCAATAGGCTCGCCCCCTATTACATTGGGACCAAAATACATCGGCGAAGTGTGGGCGCACTGCAGTGCACCTCTGCCTACCCCTTCGGGGAATACAGGCGTGATGATGTATATATATATATATATATATATAATTGAGTTATGTTATTCAATTTAAAAATAAATGTGTTTTTAAATAAAAATAAAAAGATATTTAAGTACCATACAACAGACATGATTTTTTTGACGTTTTTAAAGATCATGGTGTGGAACCCTTCGTGCGCGAGTCCGACTCGCACTTGGCTGATGTTTTTTTATAGAATGGCTATAGGTACTCCCCCTAATACATTGGGACTGAGAGTGGATCCGCCTTATTTCAGGAAAAACAAGCAATAATAATCATCATTAGTTACATAATCGTGTATCTATTAAACGCATTCTAACTACAGCCCTTTTAACGTCCCACTGCTGGGCACTGGCCTCCCTTCAATGCGAGGGGGATTCAGGCCATAGTCCACCACGCTGGCCCAGTGCGGGTTGGCAGACTTCACACATCGAGAACTAGTCAAGTTCCCTCAAACGTGCAGGTTTCCTCACGATGTTTTCCTTCACCGTTTCATAGCAAGTGGTAATCTCGGATGTAAATGAGATTCGCACATGAAACCCAGAGGTGCGAGCCGGGGTTTGAACCTGCACACTTTAATTTGCAAGGCGTGCGTTCGACCACTCGGCTACCACGCATTCCCTACCTTATAAATAAGTAACAAAGTTTTCCAATAGGTACCGAGCAATTTGAGTTCAAACAAATTCCTCTTTCCAAGCCATTGCTTAACCAATAATTAAAATTTAAACTAGGTCAGCAGAAACAGCGAAGCATACAAACCTAACGAACGAAAAAAGGTCCTCTCACGTTCGGGAGTTTTGACTAAAAGTTGTGCTGCCTGAACAACACAATAACGCCCTGTGTAGATTGGCGCGACCTTTAAAACAATTTGTCTTGATCCAAATTTGATATTTTATTACAACTGATTAATTAAATATGAACGGACTGATAACTCTTTTTGTCGAAAATGCACGAGGTACTAGTGAAAAAAAAAAATCATTTCACCAACGTTCCAAAATTCCAAAACGAACTCTGTTAACTTAATCAAAAGGCGCATTTTTCAATGAAATGACAATGATGCAACAGTCTTCTTCTTTTTCTTTTACTACGAAATGATGAAATTTAATAGCATAAGATGAGGAACGGCCTCCTTCGGTTAGTTAATATTTCAGCCAGATTCAATCTCTATATATATTACCACAGAGTACATTTAAAAAAAAAGTCAAGCGTATTCGCTCGAACCAATGTGTTTAGTACGTAATTACTCCTGGAGTTAACATCGCTACACTGAAAACTTTATTTTTCAGGGAAGAAGCGACATTTTACGGACGAACTGTTTGTTGTTCGGAATTAGCCATTGCGTCTTGTCGGCTGGACACTTCGCTATCTAACAGTGTGAATTGTTATTGCCAAATTTTAAGGCACGTATAAACCACTTGCAATTTAGTACAAAAGTGTTCTACAAAGCCATTGTAAATTAATCATACTGTATACTATAGCCCTTTAACGTCCCACTGCTGGGTACGGGCCTCCCTTCAATGTAAGCGGGATTGAGGCCATCACGCTGTGGTAGCCGAGTGGTTCGGCACGCTTTGCAATCAAAGTATGCAGGTTCAAACCCCGGCTCGCACCTCTGGGTATTATGTTCGAATCTCACTTTCATCCGGGATTATCACTAGAACCGTGAAGGAAAACATCGTGAGGAAACGTAAAATGCAAATAAAGATTTAATAAAAAAAATCAGAGCAAATATTACAAAATCACTGATAGTTTCATGAATTGTGTGCATAAATAGACCCAAAATCAATAGACCCAAAGGCAACAAAACCACTGTAGACCAGTGTAATACAATTACTTTAAAGTACCTTCTACCAATAATATCCAAAAATTATAGACATCTAAAAGTGTCAAAAGGCACCTATCCAAAAAAAAAAACTGAAATTTGTGTATTCGTGGCTGATACGTCTTGACATAGACAATCAAACAGAATTGGACGCGGGCAACTACCAAATGTTGGGAAATGCTCTCTCTATGATACAACTTGTACCACATTATTTTTAAGTCTTGTCACACTATCATACTTATACACATTAGGCACAAACAAATGACCCACATTCACTCTACTTATACAGACTTTGGGCATTTAAAATATAATCCACAACGTTACCACGCCCGGCCGAGTCCCCGGGGCACCATTCTCACGAAATTCTGTAAAAGCTTTGCCACTCGCGTGCCTCACATTCCTACATGACGGAATGTGTACTTATTCTGGTCTCAAGTGTAACATGTCACCGCAATAAATTTTCAACTTTATAATCAAAATGGCAAGGTTGAATATTCTTCGATAGGTAAAAACACTTAATTATTTATTTAATCTCCTTACGTCTCTAGGTGAGGTAATATGAGTTCAATAACAAATAAGGTAGGTATATAAATGTATAGGAATATTTGGGTAAGCTGTTAAGTTAATTATGTAAAAAGGTTTCATCGCCATAGCTACCGCCAGCCAATATCCGTAACCGAGAAATGATAATTGTAATAGCCGCTATATTGGTCTTTTTGCTCCTAGAAAAACGAACTCTATTAACTCATGGAAAAAGTTCATTCTTCAACGAAATTTCATCAATAACGCGAGCAAGTTTGGACGCTTGGTCGTAAGACTTTTTATTACAGAAATGCAATCTCTATGCACCAATGTGCATATATATATATCAATATATAGAGATCGTTTTGGTATGTGCAAACGTTGTATTGGTATTTTGCAAAAAAAAATACAGAACGGTTCTTGACGCCCCTTTCGTTCGGGGATTTATAAATAAGGCTATTAAAATACCAGAGATGTCTTTTCCCATTTTTGTAAGAGGTGGAACTCTAGAAAAAACCTGCCAAGTGCGAGGCGGACTCGCGCACGAAGGGTTCCGTACCATTATTTGTAAAAAGGGCAAAAAAATCACGTTTGTTGTATGGGAGCCCCCTTAAATATTTCTTTTATTTTGCTTTTTACTGGCGACAGACAGACGGATGGACAGCGAAGTCTTAGTAATAGGGATCCCTTTTTACCCTTTGGGTACGGAACCCTAAAAATGTCTATCTTTTGTTAAATATCCACAATCATCTCACACACACCAAAACCCAACCTACCGTCCCAAAAACCATCACCATAAAATATTCAAACAAATCCCTGCCAATGGACCATACTAATGACCGTTATAAATATATAATTCGCATAAGATGATATTATTTCCTGGAAGCTGAAGGGATAAGAGGCTGCTGACCATAACTATCGGGGAAATTGGGATATGAAAATATAAGACACCAGGATGATTTCGAAAATTATCGAAGTAACAATTCATTTGAGGAGGTCCGGAACAAAAACTGATAAATACACTTTTCGTATTTTTACAGAACACGCAAGTATTTGTCGGGTTGTGGCCCGGCTGCCCTTCTTTAGAGCCTTATTTAATACGTTTTTAACGAAATTTGCTGTGGTCTGAGTGATGTATAGTATGTATGAGTACTAAGACTGACAGAAAAAAAAAACCGGCCAAGTGCGAGTCGGACTCGCGCACGAAGAGTTCCGTACCATTATCTATAAAAACGGAAAAAAATCACGTTTGTTGTATGGGAGCCCCCTAAAATATTTATCTTATTCTGCTTTTTAGTATTTGTTGTTATAGCAGCAACATAAATATATCTGTATCTGAATAATATCTGTGAAAATTTCAACTTTCTAACTATCACGGTTCTTGAGATGCAGCCTGGTGACAGACGGACGGACGGACGGGCAGCGAAGTCTTAGTAATAGGGTTCCCGTTTTACCCTTTGGGTACGGAACCCTAAAAAGAAAAATGCACAAAGTGGAAGTATCGGCTTTTGTTCCGGGCCTCCTCATTTACAAACCACTTATAATGACGTAACAAAGCAGTTTAAAATAAATATATATCTGTCCCCTTCCCATCGCCTGTTTTGCAGAAATGGTTTTAATAGTTGACACAGTACAAGATCTAGGTTTCCGACAGTTAATCAGTAAAATATCTACCAAGAATTTACAGTTACTATTTAAAGAGGTTTACTTTAAAAGGTTTTGCCTTTATGTGCATCAAACTTATTCACGTTTGATGCCTTTGATGAACTTTTAGTAAGCCCTACAGTAAACTAGACTAGTAGAGAAAAAGAAGATAGACGCCCTAGAGATGTGGTGCTGGAGGAGAATGCTCGGAGTATCGTGGACTGAATTCCGTACCAACGTGTCTATACTTCGATAACTCGGCAACAAACAGCGTTTATCATCTTTGGTACAGTCCCGTATCCTCACCTTTTTTGGTCACATATGCCGCCGAGGGAAGGTGGCTATTGAGCGACTTGTGGTCCAGGGAAAGGTTGAGGGTACCAGGCCACGAGGAAAATCGCCTATGAGGTGGATTGACCAGATAAAAGCGGCAGTAAATGATTCATCATCACTACACCAATGCACGAGCAAGGCGGCCATCAGAGAGGAGTGGCGGCGTGTTGTGAAGCTTGCCACCAACACCTGAAGTGATGACCACGACCACTCTGACAAGAGTGATACCGACAAAGAAGAAGACTGCAAACTCTCAATCAAACCACTGAGATTGGTTTGCCCATCTAAAATTTTAAGCATAGTACAGTTATTATTCAAATCCATCATGATTTAGTAGGTATGGCTTTGCGATGCAAAGTTCCTGGGATCGGATTGGGTTTGAGAGGCAAGTTAACACCAATGATAATTTAAATAAATACGCCTGTATTCCCAGAAAGGGTAGGCAGAGGCTCATTACAGTTCGAAGGCTTGGCAATATTAAAGAACAAAGAAGAAAGAACATTAATCATAAAAGAACCAACATCCTACACAAAAGCATCTAAACAAAAATAACCTTTAATCTTTTGTACGACCTACCTGGCACCATTAACCAACCCATACCCGTTCTAACAATATGGATACAATGATAACGCCCTGAACATACTGGGGCGAGTGAGAGCACTTGACATTGTTTGAGAATGTATCCTGTGCCAATATACATAAAGATGGAATATCTGAAGTAAAAGCCACGCGATCACATCACTAAATTCGTTTGCGTTGCTAAATTTATTTGAAAAATGTGTTTCTTTTATAAAATACTTGCAGACCGGGTGAATTTCGTACCGCCTTAGAATGAGTGACATACGAAAGCAGCGCCACCCACCGGGTCTAATTGTGAATCTAAACCATCCAGGGTGCCACCCAAACGCATACAAAAAAAATCATTCTAATCGGTCTAGCCGTTTAGGAGGAGTTAGCTTACAACGAAAAGTGGTATTGATTTTTATATATATTGATGATATTATAACTTATATATCGCCCGTGCTGTACTCATTTCAAGGTCCCAAACTAAGCAGAGCTTGTACTATGGGTACCATGCAAAAGACTGGGGCGATCCCAGTTAGACCCAGACCAGTGTCAATTCGTAAAAAGATATTATCGAAATTTGCCACTGGCGGGAATTGAACCCGCAAGCACCCTGTTCAGTGAGTCGAGCGGCCTACTACTAGACCAAACCGTCGTCACCCTTGAGGGGACTCTTACTTAGCAAATAAAAGCCGCAAGGTTTTCCTCTTGAGCTGGACACAATTAAAACAATAGTTTTTTGATGTGAAACATCTAATGGCGCGCTTGGCGAGTGAGATCAACTGTTGACGCCGCGATGCCGTAATGCGAAAACTTTGAGCAGCTCCGTCGCTCCCCGGTTGTTTCCGCCGCTAAGACTCCGCCCACCGGCTGACTCAGAATCAGAATATTTTTTATTCATATAAACCAATACAGGCACTTATGAATCGTCAATAAATAATAAAAATAGTAGCGCTACCACTCCGCTCACTCGCCACTACGACGCTTCTTTCTCTCTACTCTAAATAACATAATGTTTCACATCTGCCAGGCATCCCGCGACGGCTACTTTTTTATTGTTATGGGAACTGTAAGTGCCAATGTCCCGCGCAAAGCTAAACCTACTGATATCGAGGGTTGAAAGGCAGACTTAAGCGACATTTTTCCACCTTTACAGGAGAACATACTCATTCGACGCAGAAAAATCAGCAGACTCCAAATATGTATATAAGTCAATATCGCCCAAAATTGTCGCTTCAAATCAAATGGCCCAAAACAAATGGCGATTCACCTCTCGTTAGGATATCGCAAAAAATGCTCGCGTCATTTTTTACGCTTCTATATGAGCAGGGTTTTATGCATCGTACCGTGTTAATTACCAGACACGGGGATAACTCGACCTGTTGATGTCACTGGAGGGCATTTCGGGCCAACAGGGCAAGGGACGAACCCAAATTTCGGTCATTTCGCACCTGATTTCCTTGTCAAACAAAGCCGTATTCTGTATTTTAAGCTGCGCTTCAACTACGTATTTAATACGTTAATTTCATTTTAACTATTTAGGGCACAAGGCGAAGGCGCTAAAACACGTTAAATTACACAGTTTAAATATGTGCCAATACTAAATCGAGCCGTATTGACTCATAGAAAAAGCTCACTTTTCAGTGAAATGACATCGGCAGCGTGAGCGAATTTTGACGCGTGGTCAAATTTTCTAAAGTCACAAGTAGTCATAAATAAATTGCCAACCTTTGCTCCTTAAAATATACGTGTAGTCATTTCCCCACAAATGAATAAAAAAATCCTTTAACAAATCACCCACAACGGAGTTTTTAAATACCTAAATGTTCTTTGAAATTAAACTATTTTACGGATTTTATAGCGTTTATTTACTATTTTATTTTCCCGACGTTTCGGCTGCTTTACAGCAACTATGGTCACGGGGGACAAACTAAAAGATCAATAAAAACCCGCGTAAAAGAACATATAGCTGACGTAAAACACCGACGCTCCACGAAGTCTGCAATCTGTGAACATGTACAGGACCGCACCCGCCATTATATCAGATTTGATAAACCGCATATCCTCGCAAAAGAACACCGACTCCGACCAAGGATGATACGTGAGGCCATTGAAATTAAAAAACATCCTAATTTCAATAGGGAAGATGGCTGGGTGCTACCACCAACTTGGGATCCAGTAATTAATATGATTAAATCCAAAACCAAGTGTACCATTGCAAGACCTCAAGATACCGTAAGCACTTTCTGCGTGGATCGGACCGCAAACAACAACTAAATATGAGGGTACCCAGTTATTAACTATGACAACAGGACGTCTAACACCTCAGTCCCCCCGTGACCATGGTTGCTGTAAAGCAGCCGAAACGTCGGGAAAATAAAATAGTAAATAAACGCGATAAAATCCGTAAAATAGTTTAATTTCAATGTATAGTATTCGCGTAAATATAAGAAAACAATATGTGAACCTAAATGTTCTGCAATACAATATGGGATTTATTTCCTTATCATTACATACCCACTCTCGAACAGGACGAGAAGAGTAAACTGCTTAACCGAATCACATCATCAAAACGTCGCCGAAGCTAACAACTCCTGGTTACTAGGATGTGTCAGCAATCAGTTTAACATGGACACATAAGAATTTTCAGAACCGCATTTGGTGTACGCTTTTTTAGGGTTCCAAAGAGTAAAACGGGAACCCTATTACTGAGACACTGTCCGTCCGTCCGTCTGTCACCAAGCTATATTCATGAACCGTGATAGTTAGAGAGTAAAAATTTTCAAGATGATGTATTTCTGTTGCCGCTATAACAACAAATACTAAAAACAGAATAAAATATTTTAAGGGGCTCCCATACAACAAACGTGATTTTTTTGCGGTTTTTATAGATAATGTTACGGAACCCTACGTGCGCGAGTCCGACTCGCACTTGGCCGATTTTTTTATAGCTTAGTAAGGATTGGCTTTCAAGCGTCGATACATTGCTGTTGTGCAAATATTATTTTTCGATATCCTGTTTTTGAACTAACGTAAAATGGTGTCACTACACTAACTGGATGAGTAAAGAACACGATGATGAGACGCGCAAACACTAGTTAACATTCGTTAGGTGTTGCATTATTAATGAGATCAACTTGAAACCTTATCGGCCGAATTTGGTACTTTACTTACGCAAATTTGATTTCGGAAAGTTTGAAGTGATTAACGGCCTTTGACTGTACAAAAGGCTTGAGCAAATAGGGTCATCACGACGCAATCGACCAATTTATTGCCAATAGCAAATGAACTGTATTGACTGATAGAATAAGCACACTTTTCAACGAAATGTTATCGAGGATGTGAGAGAATTAGATCGCGGGGTTGCGTTAATGTGCCACGGACATTCGATCTTAATATATATTGGCACAGACTACATTTTCAAAAAATAAAAGTGTACTCGCTTGGTCCTATATTTTCAGCATTTTAGTTTTTGTTTGTGTACAACAACATAAGAATCAAACAAAGTATGACTAAAAACACTGGCAATAAGCTCGCCCCCTATTTGATTGAGAGCAAAATACATCGGCAAAATGTACATACAATGCAGTGCACCTCTGCCTGCCCCTTTTGGGAATACAGGCGTGATGATGCATTTGAAACGATCACTAAACTCTATTTGAGCATTTGCTGTTTTACCGTTTTACATTACCATTTTAGCGACATCTATCTCGCCACATACGAACTAAATCCTGCATCGCGATATTAAAGCGATCCGAGCGATTGCACATATATACAAGAACCCGACAACAACCATCGGACAGTAGCTCACCAGACACAACACCTGTCTGGTCGGAGGATCCTCCCGACTCAATGGTCGATGAGGAACTTCACACCCTGTTCCTCTCACCCCCCAAACCATGATTAGAACGACAATAGATTTAGTTTAGCTTGGTCCCCAAAAAATCGTCACTATTGTCTGTACTACTGTCTTACTATTAACTGACGACGGTCTATTGGCTCAAGCGTAGGCCACTTAATGCACTGCATCAGGTGTTTGTGGGTTCAACTGCTACCAGTGGCAAATTTAAGAAATGGCCTTTTCGGAAATTGCTCTGGTCAGACTGTAACTGGCATCGCCCCCAATCCATTGTAAAATACCCATTGGCGAGGGTCCTAGGGGTGCTTAGGTCGTCTTATGGTTCATGATGTGTGGAGATTCGAAAATAAAAGAAAAAAATACTTAAACAGCGTCCTCGTCGGAACTTGCTTTATTGACAGATTGGCATAGACAAGTTAGTTACTAAAAAACAAAAACCGACTTCAAAAACCTAGGTGCACTAAAAAGCTACAAATAACCTTACAATTCATTACATTTGGAGTAGGTGCCAATCAACGTCGGACAAGGCAAATACACACATGAATTGGCACCGACTCCAAATGTAATGAATTGTAAGGTTATTTGTAGCTTTTTAGTGCACCTAGGTTTTTGAAGTCGGTTTTTGTTAAAAAAATAAACCGTATAACAGCCCTAAAAAAGTAAAAATTTACAGCCAAAAAAAATCACCCCCCTCACCCCTCCAACAAAAAATTTTTTTTGAAATCGGTTCACTAACGCCGGAGTAGTCCGGATTGGACCCCCATTTCACCCCCTACATATGTTTTCTTTCAAAATTCCTGAAAGACGTGTTTCTTTACTTTGTATCGAAAATACATATGCAAAGTTTCAAGTCGATCAAAAAATATTTTTGAAATTATGTGACCCTCAACCCCCCATTTCACCCCCAAGGGATTTGATTTCTGATAATATTTTGGAAATGGGACCAACCTTGAAGAATTCTCTAGCAAACCTCAAAAGTTTTACCACCCATTGTACAAGCATTGCTTAGTGTGGGGTCACACGATGATTATATGTTATTTGGCGATATTTATTTAGTACTACGTGAGATTATGAAGGTATTTATATCATACTTTTAACGTTGTCGAAAATGAAGCATTCGTTACGCGTCGAGTTCATAATTGAATTTGTTTCGCCAGTCCGGGACCGCACGCGACTGATAAATTATGGAGGCTACCCTCGTGAGGGACCGGTGAAGTTGGCAAGTTCACTAGATTCTGCGGGTTCACCACTATTTATATTGCAAACTGTATTATGTATATAACATTACTCTAACATTATTACAACGTTAGGTGAATAAGTAACTTAATTCCTCTCCATCCAAAGGTTGCCTGGTAGAGATCAATTTTAATGATAAGGCCGCTTATTGTAATTTTTTATCGTACCTATATGTAGAGTTTGTATCTCATTAAGAGGTGGAACAATAAAGAGTTATGTTTAGAGTCGTACGTAGTCTATTTCAAAATAAACCTGCACCCCCAAACGCGATATGATTTGCACGTCCATTTGTTTTGGTTAGACCAATATGACGCTTCTTCTTACCTTAGAAAATAATGAAATGTAATGCAATAAGATAAGGAATGGCTCCACCTGCGGTTAGTGGGTATTTCAGTTAGTGTCAAGTAATTAATAGCAAGAGCAAATTAATTAAATAAATACACATTATAAATATAAATGAAAGTGATAAATATGGCGGATAATTCCCAACGATTTTTTGTCTCCCAAAAAAGAATAAGTTAATATTTGTCTTAACTGACGCAAGTGAATTTGGACGCAAGGTTACTTGGCTTTTATTACAGAAATTCAATCTTTATCAATATTAATACAGAGTACATTTTCAAAGAAAGGCAAGTTAATTCGTTAGCCCCAGTGCATGCGGGCGGAGCGATAGAGCCAATCTCACCCAAATTGTTGATCTCTACATTATTCCTTATTCATACAACCTCGATTTCGGATGCGGCACTCTACAAAATCTTGCATGATACGTAAGTAAACTCTACTATTCAATATCGTATATTAGGGTTCTGTAAATATATGCCCGGTATCCCAAAACATTCGACCCTCGCAAACGAGGTTCCGCCATCTACTGGTAACAATATGAGTCCTCCGAGACACGCGGATGCTTACAACTTTAAAGACCCCGCACACTCGGGCGTCAATGCTCTCGACCTCAAAATATTTGCCGATACCAAAGAGAGCGCCCGCCTTGAACGTAAGGGGTGCAAGTTTATGAAGTGTTGGGAATATGTCCCAGGCTCGCACCTCTGAGATAATTTTCATGTGCGAATGTCATTTTCAATAATGATTACCACTTGCTGAACGATGTAGGAAAACATCGTGAGGAAACCTGCACGTCTATAGAAAGGCGTGTGAAGTTCACCAACCCGCACTGGGCCAGCGTGGTGGACTATGGCCCAAATACAGGCGTGATGATGTATTTATTATTTTAACTCTGTGTCAATATTCATAATATTCAATTTCTGACGTTAAAGACACGCCCCTACGCGTCAACAATCGCTCGCGATGTCAATGTTATTTTATTGTAGAACATCCGCCATCTTTATCACTGTCATCATTCATTTTTATTTATTACGTGTATTTATTGAATTTGTCCTTGCTGTTAATTACTTGACATTGGCGAAATACCCGCGCTAGTCGCAGGTGATGCCATTCCTCATCTTATTTCATTAAATATCATCATTTCGTAAAAAAAGAATAAGCGGCCCATCCCGGCTCCGCACAGGTGGACATTTTTTTAAACATTTTGGGATATATAAATATAGCCTATGTTACTCAGTGATAACGTAGCTTTCTAACGGCAAACCATTTTTTTAAATCGGTCCAGTAGTTTTTTAGTTTATTCGTTACATACAAAAATACAACTCTTTCCTTTCTATAATATTAGTATAGACTAGCTGTGCCCGCGACTTCGCCCGCGTGGACTTTAGGAAGATTACCCGGAAATAATGGTTTTATGTTCATCCCGCGGAACCCTAATGCTTTTTTTTAAATAAAAGTAGCCTAAGTTACGCCTTGGAACATCAGCTATCTGCCAGTGAAATCTGTTCAGCCGTTTGGTAGTTTACCCGGAACAATCAGACAGACAGAAAGACAGAAAAAAATTTATAAAAATTGCATTTTCGTTATAAATATCGTGTATACTTTCATATGCATTAGTTAAAATAATGTTAGTTTTATATTACAAACAGACACTCTATAGATGAACTTTTTTTATGTGTCAATGTGTGTTTAGTGTGCAAAAAAATACGCGCATGCTTTGTCCCAGTGTACGAGAGGCCTTACACTAACTTCACTTTTTTTTTTCAAAAGCACCCCGAGAATATGCGCAAAGGCAAAACTTTTTATTTTGTTTCGAAGGGAAAATATGTTATGATTACAGATAAATAAGGGAGGAGGGCGTCGTGGTAATCCCTTAAGGGTTTCGTGGGGTTTATAGGTTTGGTAAGTGGAAAGTTACTTTAGCGTAATGTTGTGATACATTGGAAAAAAGTGTTCGTTTAAATTATCGTATTAGCAAAAATACGTAAATGGTAGGCATTGGTGAGAGTAGAATGTACAGAAGACTTTTCTCAATCTTATTGTATGTATATTAAACTAGATTCTACCCGCGACTTCGTCCGCACAGACTTCGTATCTCAATATCGTTTTAAATAATAGCGAAGCAGTGGTAACCGAGTGGTCGAACGCACGCTTTGCAATCAAAGTGCGCAGGTTCTATCCCCGGCTCGCACCTCTGGGTTCCATGTGCGAATCTCATTTTCATCTGAGATTATCACTTGCTAAGAAACGGTGACGGAAAACATCGTGAGGAAACCTGTGTGCCCGGTATAATGGCAATAGGCTCGCCCCCTATTACATTGGGACCAAAATACATCGGCTAAGCGTGGGCGCACTGCAGTGCACCTCTGCCTACCCCTTCGGGGAATACAGGCGTGATGATGTATTATTATTATTATTATAATAGCCTATATCTTATTTGATGTATAATCAATAATACTGTCAAGTTTAATCAAAATCCGTTCAGTAGTTTTTTGCGTGAAAGAGTAACAAACATCCATCCATCCTCACAAACTTTCACATTTATAATATTAGAAGGATAAGATAGGATGAGACCGCTTAAAAAAAAAGTACTATAATTAATTAATTATTAATAGCAATTGCGATAATAACGATAATAATAGGAGAATAACAAATAGTAACCCCTAGGCTTGCTAAACGCTTGAATTTAAATCCCTTAATAAACACTTACAATGGCATATTTTAGTATACAGGCCATTTTGCATGCTAGTTTGAATTTATTCAAAATTCTATACATTTATAAGTTTTTTTTTTTGCTACTAAGCCCGCCACACATTCCCACCACTGTTACTCCTGTAAGACAGGATCGACAGCGGTGTCCATTGTAAACACCGAGGTTTGATCCTCGGCGAGTCCCGGGGAAAAGCTAAATTGTCTTGGAACCCGCACGAATTATAGGAAATTTATAGGTGTCTGAAAGATTTTACAATAAGCGAAATTACATACTTTTGATATAGCTACTAGTATATTTACTACTACTACTACTGCAGCCCTTTTAACGTCCCACTGCTGGGCACAGGCCTCCCCTCAATGCGAAGGGATTTAGGCCATAGTCCACCATGCTGGCCCAGTGCGGGTTGGCAGACTTCACACGTCTATCGAGAACTAGACAAGTTCCCTCAGTCGTGCAGGTTTCCTCACGATGTTTTCCTTCACCGTTTCATAGCAAGTTATAATCTCGGATGTAAATGAGATTCGCACATAAATCCCAGAGGTACAAGCCGGGGTTTGAACCTGCACACTTTGATTTGCAAGACGTGCGTTCGACCACTCGGCTACCACTGCTACAGTATCTTTACGAAGCATTTAAATATAAATATTCTAGTGTTTCTGATGTCCTAGTACCCAACAGACAAATAAATCAAATTAGCTCCAAAATCATATTCCAATTTTCGAACAACAATTACCAAGTAAGCCAAACGGTAGCAAACACAATGCAAGAACGATAAATCCTCATAGTTACTAGATTCGGTTCCCAACTCTGCCGCCTGGGGGCGTCGGCGTCGTAGCCACACTGTAAGACCTCGTGCACACAGGTGCTTAAAAAAAACGCGCGATCTTTTTTGTTAATACCAAAAAGAACTGTATAATCATAAACAAAAAGTATTTTTAGGGTTCCGTACCCAAAGGGTAAAACAGGAACCCTATTACAGAGACTTCGGTGTCCGTCCGTCCGTCCGTCCGTCTGTCACCAGGCTGTATCTCACGAACCGTTATAGTTAGTGAGTTGAAATTTTTACAGATTATGTTTTTCTGTTGCCGCTATAACAACAAATACTAAAATACAGAATAAAATAAATATTTAAGGGGCTCCCATACAACAAACGTGTTTTTTTTGCCGTTTTTATAGAAAATGGTACGGAACCCTTTGTGCGCGAGTCCGACTCGCACTTGGCCGGTTTTTAGGTTTTAGGGTTCAAAATTTTTATAAAGTGTTTTTTTATTTTTATCTTTTTCAAATTCTAAATTGACCATTGATACAGTGCATAAATAATTTTCATAAATTGGGACTAAAATTTTGGTGTATATACAAATTAGAAGCTTTACACTCAAACTGAAAACACACTCGTAACTTGAAAAGCGACTTTGACACCTTGGTTTTTTTATAGATAGTGGTACGTAACCCTTCGTGCGCGAGTCCGACTCGCACTTGGTCGGTTTTTTTTCAGTGAACGAGTTTAATCGCGTGGTCGCGTGATTTTTGCCAGAGAAGTTCAATCTTTATGTATATTAGCAATAGGTATATTTTCAGTAAAAGTAAAGTGTTTTCATTCGCCCCAGTATGTTTAGTCGGGGCGTAACTTGAATTTGTCACGATGCACTTTACACGGTTAGTTTGTTTCTAATTATTGTTATATATTATTTGGTTTGTTTATAAAGTATTTTTTTACTTATGGTACTTTAAATCAAATTAATATCACATTTTATACTCCCTGAAGGTAGTCAGAGGTTTACATAAAATAAATAATTAGGACACAATTAAATAAAATCGAAAAGTCTGTTTGCAATTTCAAATTAACAGGAATAGAAAAAAAATAGTTTTCATTAATGTTAATGAAAAATATTTTTTTACGAAAAAAAAAGTCTGTCAGTATGTTTGTTGAACGTTCACTGGCAGATGGGTGATGTTAGAAAGAGTATAATTAGGGTTCCTAAATTTATCGCGCGTATCAATTTGCAGGCTGAGATAATAAGATCATAAGTTCTTTATGATACCGCTGCCATTAATATATATATAAACTGCTATATAAACTTATAGAGCTGCAATGCTAGGCCACGTTAAGTACATGTGCACCGAATAAACAACAAAGGAACAGCCGTATATCTCAATATCGCCTTTGAAATATAGGCCAGCTACACACGGCGCGGCGGCGGTCGACGGCGCTCCCAGCTCATGCCACTCACATATGCAGACTCCGAAACACGCGACGTCTCGTAAAAGGCACATATCTTACATGCAATAAAATACTTTTAGAGTTTGCTGTAAAATAAAAATTATGACATGAATTTTAGCGCGCAGAGTCGGCTATGTAAACGAAACGCAAGAAATATATGCGATTGACGCCGTCGTAAATCGTGTGGCGTCCGCCTTATGTGATGTGAGTTTATTTTTTGTGATATAAAAATTTAGGAGTATTTATTTATTGAGCGTAAATTTTGACCGAAAACGAGATGCCTTTGTGTGGAAATATGTATATTTTATTATTGGAAGCGTGTTTTCAGGTAACTCGATATCGTCTAATCTTTTAACGGCACCCTGAAATATGTACTAGGAGTTCATGAGATGTCAGCGACGTATTTACATAAATGTACTAGCGAATTGACATGGCGTTTCTTGAAAATGAACTTTAAGCTAAAGTATATAAATATTGAATGTCTGTAATTGATCTCGTACATGTGCTTTTTATATGTTACATAATACAGTTCGTTTTCGTTTTGGTAAGTACAGGTAATAAATTGGTCGCGTGCATTTTGACGCTACATGCTTTTATTTGATGTATTGTTAGGGTTCCATACCTAAAAAGGAACCTTTATAGGATCACTATGCTGTCCGTCTGTCTGTCTTTTTCTTAGGAACTCAGAAGTATCAAGTTGAAATTCATAACGGAGACTGTAGTCTGCGTTCCCTTGAAGTTGTATAAAAATCAAACTTCTCAGTTAACGCAATCAAAAAATATGGCGGTTTGAGTTGCGTATTTAGTAAATTTTCAAAGGAATCAAAAACCTATAGGGTGTTTTCCGCTTACCTAGAATCATGAAATTTGGCAAGAAGCAAAGTCTTATAGCACAAGTAAAGGGAAATATCTGAAAACAATTAATTTATAGTTAAAACGCATAAAAATTGGTTTTTTTTTAGATTACAAACCTATTTTGCAGTTAGTTTGTATGGAGACAACTGTGTACCAACTACCAACGGATAAGTTAAGTTTGTCTCTCTATCCAGTTTATCTTTTCGTTAGAGCAATGTTCGGTGCTTTCATAGTTTAGGTACAGAAGCCTTGGTGCGCGAGTCCAGCTCGTACTTGACCGGTTTTTTCATACTAGCTAAGTGTAATAAACATTTAACATTCTAGAAACGGCTTACTCAGAATTAGATCTGGAACTATAACAATTAAAAAAATAAATTTGAATAACAACATGCGGGTTCAATTGGGAGCTTCCACCTTTCGTTTAAGTCGGTCAAAAATTAAAACACGTACATGAAGTTCAAGTAAAAACTATGTCAATGGTCCGTCATATCTGCGTTACTTAATCTTTGGCCCCACATGAAGCGGAAAACAAATAAATAATTCCAACAATGAAACGACCAATCGAGGGGGTGACAGACCCATTGCACGTCAAATGCAACTTGACCTCTATCAACCAAGAAAATTGACTTTCCTATAGCCCAAACGAAAATCAACTTTATCTTGCTGATTTAGAATCGCTTTTCGTATATGTGTGTATTTGATGTTTTTAGATAACAATAGAATGTCGAGGATAGCGGTATGTGGTGTTTATTTAGATAGGAACAAACAGTGTTACGGCAATATCAGCTTTATTTATATTAGATTAAGACAAGCACTTAAAAACTGATTTGGTTACTAAATAAATATCACCAGACAATTCATACTCGTTGTATGATCCTGAACTAAGCAAAGCTTGAGCTATGAGTACCCTAAAATTAACTTGGGGCGTTCCCAGTTACACCCAGACCAGAGGCCCGAGTTTCGATGGATAGAGAAAAATCTCTATTAGAGATATTTCGAAACGAAACGTCAAATTGGTCGTATTTTTGGAACGTAGTTCCTTATCGCACGTTGCGAAAGGGGGCTAGACGAAAAAAATTGACGAAAAATTGTAACGAAAATTTTGTAACGACACTTTTACACATGTGTGTGTGATTTTTTTGTACGACACTCTAACATATGTGTGTGTGATTTTTATTGTACGACACTCTTACATATGTGTGTGTGATTTTTATTGTACGACACTCTTACATATGTGTGTGTGATTTTTATTGTACGATACTCTTACATATGTGTGTGTGATTTTTATTGTACGACACTCTTACATATGTGTGTGTGATTTTTATTGTACGACACTCTTACATATGTGTGTGTGATTTTTATTGTACGACACTCTTACATATGTGTGTGTGTGATTTTTATTGTACGACACTCTTACATATGTGTGTGTGATTTTTATTGTACGACACTCTTACATATGTGTGTGTGATTTTTATTTTATTGTATTCCGATTGCGATTGCGATTTCGATGACGTATATTCGACGATGAATATGTAAATTTTTTTTGCTTTTTTTATTGCAAAAGGAACTTCGTTCCATCCGGGTGTAACTTGACACCTATCAAGTTTTTTTCTTTTGGTTCGAGTTCGAAGGTGCTCACGTTCAAGCCGGGCGTCTATTATAATTCTTATATAAACATTATATATTACTAACCTATCACAGCGCGTACATACACAGCTCGCTTTTATTACGTACAAACTGAAATCGCATCGTTTCCGCACCGATTCGGACGTGCGTTGCCTAACTCACATTCGATCTCACGGAATCGATTAGGCCGATGATTGAAATCGGGAACATCGATTATTCGGATGATTTGAGAGGCTAGAAGATTCGGATACATTGTTATTAGTCAAGCAAAATATCGATTTACCAACTTTAATTTAGAACAAAGTGGAATATATACTTTATTTCAAAAAAGTTTGAAAAACTATAATCAGACTACGTAATTAAAAAAATGGGCCAAGTGCGAGTCGGACTCGCGCACGAAGGGTCTTCTTCTTAATAGTGACAACAGATATACATCATCTGTGAAAATTTCAACTCTCTTACTATCACGGTTCATGAGATACAGCCTGGTGACAGACGGACGGACGGACGGACGTACGGACAGCGAAGTCTTAGTAAGGGTTCCCGTTTTACCCTTTGGGTACGGAACCCTAAAAAGGAAGGAATGAAATCCTCCTATTGTTGAAGTCGGTTAAAATGTAGCTTATGTTCCCGGACTATAATAACGAATCGATTGACACCTTAATCATCAAAATCGGATGTATAGTTAAGACGCTACGGAAGAACATACGTATATACATACATACATAGACTGCTAAAATCTTAACCTTCCTTTTGGCTTCACGCCGTCGCGTAAAAATGTCTATATAAATTAATTCCATGATTAAAATATGAGCTGCTGTCTTTTGCTTTTTATTCATTTACAGTTCATTGAATTTTTAGGGTAAGATTTTATCTACAGGGTGTATCAGAAGTCCGAAATGTTACTTTAGATACGTCTACGGTAGCTCATATGTGGATCCTTAGTGAAGAAAAGTTTATATCTAACTATCATGGTTTCTGAGTTATAGACCTTTGAATATTTGTCACAGGTATCGTGTTCTAGCCTTTGGGTACATCCATAACCCTATTCAGCAGTGTAAACTACACTTGTGAGGGGCGAATAATAATACTCACAAAACAGAACATGTAATGTTGTAGAAATTGACGACGAAAAAATCTTTCAAAAACATGGTCGAATTTCGATCAAATTTTTATACCATTCAGTTGCATACTCAAAACTGATGCAATAATTAAAGTATTATTTCGGACTTCTGAAACACCCTATATATTAAACTTTCCGTAAATATACCCATCAAAACGCCCAGGAGAACTTCTTTGTTAATGCCAAAACGAACTATATTACCTCATAAATTAAGCGCATTTTCTAACAAAATATCATCGATAACGAGAGAGAAGCTAACCGTGTGTTCATCAATCCTTATTTATATTGGCACTGAGTACATTTTCATAAAAAAATAAGCAAATCCGCTATCCCCAGTATGTTTAAGGCGTTATACCGTTAAAGGAGACGGATACGCTTTCATACATTCTTGGGCCCAGTTGTAAAAATATGAGAGTGGTGTCAATTAAGAGCTTATATATTATCAAACCATCTCCGAAAATTTTGCTGATCTTGGCAATCTGAGAGCAGAATTATAAGAGATTTAGTAAAAGTGTGGTTATTCAACAAAGTGACAACAACCTAGATAATAAACAGCTGATTTTTGAGCTGTGGTTGTTATTTTGTTTTTATTTACAGTTTTGATGTTAATTCAACCACTTTAGTGTATATTCATATATTAAAATGAATACAATTATGTGCTTAATAATTAATAACACAATTTGTTTTTGAGCTACCGAACGTGCTCACTCTGTCTGGGGCGTTCGGAAACTCGTCCATCGACATTTTGTGGAGCGTTCGGAAACGCGGACGCCACACAGTTATTTACTATATTAATTGTAGTTTTGTACTGTTAAATATTACAATGATTTGTTCATTTTGATTGAATCAATCAAGTATTTTATGTTCAATTGTTTAAATCATTCACAGTAATCGATTATTGTAATCGATACTCTTATTTCTTCAGTGCAATAAACTTATTTTTATGATTTCTCGTCTCCCAGATTGTGAATTGAGCTGATTTTTTTATATTTTGAAACAAAAAAAAATACCGCTTTTTTAAAACCATATCTCAACTTATTACAATTGGGCCCAGAGATCCCCGTCTCCTTTTGTGAGCTATCTCTCTGTATGTATTAGTTTTGAAACTCCCAACTGTGGCAACAATGTGCTTAATAAAAGTCTAAACCACGAGCCACTGGCCAAGTTTCATCGGACCTTACGTGATCGGAATATAAAGAGAAGGTTCCTAAGTGAGCGACTGAACCACCTCGACGATTGGGAAATTATTGGGTCCAGGGACTATGGTCGATTGTCGCTATGGACGATTTTTTTTTAACTTCTCAATATCATATATAGATAATCTGCCACCTCACGGGAAGTAGCAGCAATATGTCATGCGATGTCGCGAGCGAATTTAGTCGCGTGACTATTGCCTCATGAGTCGCGTGACTGTTGTCGAACGGCCTGGTATGTTTGGGCAATTTAGGCACTAAAAAAAATACTGTGACAATAACTGAAACATCAAACAAATCTCGTTACAACTGCTTTGTTATCACGTTAGCTGCCTAAGGATATTTTAGTGTACTTTCAGCTGGCGCGTCATGAGGTTAAATTGACTCATTGAGGTACTAACTTTGTCAACGCTGCGCACTGAATGAAAGTTTGCCATGAGCCAATATGACCTCACAACTCAGCAAACGTGTTCCTCACAATTCTTGAAAAGACAATACACTTAGATTGTTATTTTTTTAAATAAAATTGTTCGTGGTAATAAGTCCTACTCTCTGGCCTCAGATCTAAGAGCGTTTGTGATTTTTAACGTCAAGATACGTTTTTAATTAACCGGAGAACTTCAGCCGACAGACGGCAGACACCAGGCTTGTGGACTCACCCGCTAATTTCATTGGAATGGCCCTCGCACTGGGGCTAACTTCTTTAAAGACTTTAAAAGTTTAAATTGAGGAAATTCTTGGAAACCAGCGTAAAAAAAAAAAAAAAACGTATTTAAATTATATAGATTAGGTATAAATACTTGGCCAGTTTATTTGTTTTTTTCGATATTCAAAACCCAACTCCACCCTTTGAGAGGTTGAATCCTGAAAATATTTTGAAATTGGTACCAATTTCCAATTAAAAAACAAACGCGACCTTTTTGTTTTTTGAAGATCCTACTTATAAGGTCTACCTCCAATCTATACACTGCCTGGGACACAATGGGACTTCAAAACGCGCACTGAAAAATGTTTGCAATTACTAAAACAAACTCTGTGGGAACATACGCAATGTTTATATTTCTGTGAAAAAAAGCCACGCGACGACGTTTCAAAATTTTCTCACGTCGTCATTGACATTTCGTTAAAAAATGAGCTTTTTCATTGAATCAATACAGTTCATTTTGGTAATGGCAGAATCAACGTCCCGGTCCGTTTAAAGTTTTATAGGCAACATTTGCCCTGCCAAGTGCACTTTGTGCAATTTAGCAAGCCCCCTGCAAGGTGGACAGGCTTTATTGAGATGCCCCTGTAGGCTGCATAATTAATGCAATATAGACTTGTGTGTACCTACATCTACAATGTTAGTACCTCACACTGTATGTGCAATTCTGGACCTGCAGTGAAATTAGAGCGTCAGTCTCCCGAAGAGAGTTAACATCGAGTCATTCACTTGCGTTCTTTTCAGCAAGATTGTTCAATAGTAAGAGATTGAACGCTAGTAGGTTAGCATCTCAAGAATAGGCCAAATAAATGAAATAACAAGTTGAATTGAAGACCTCCTCCATCTTGAAATCTATACAAACAAATAAAATTGTTTGTTATGACAAAATTACAGCTTTTTACTAAATGCGTAAGAAAGTATATGTATATACTTAGAAAAAAAAAAAAAACTTTTTGTTTGTCTTTCCGCCTCTATGTCTCCAAAACGGCTGGACTGATTTTGACGGGAGTTTCACTGACAGAAAGCTTATGTTGTTAAAGCTTTTTTTCTTAAATTCCTCGCGGGCGATGTCACAGGTAAACAGCAAGTCGTTTAACATAAACATAAGACAATCTCCTCGCAGGCTACCGTAGCCAATACGGCTGTTAACAAAATACTTGAGTATTTACGGAATATATCAATAGTGTCTCCAAAACGCCGACTAACTAATACTGGAAATAAACCTGATTTCAAAATAGGCCATCAAACAGTCTACCGTTCCGTACATACTTTGATCACCTATGCACACTGCCTGTATGCGGGCTACACTACTCTGTTTATTCGGCTATGTACACACTTGCATTAGCATTAAGCCTCCAGCACAATAGGGCGTTGAGTTAAGGTTATGGTTATTTTTCATTGACTGATACTTAAAGTTCACTCTTTCACTAAATGACACTGGCGCGTGGGGTTCAATCTTTATGTATAGATATTGACACAGAGTTCAGCTTTGGGGAAGGCTAACATACAAAACCCATTGAAAATAAGCAACGAACAACATCTCGAAGTCTTGCAATCCAAAACCAAGCGTACCATCAGAATCAGAATCAGAATATTTTTTATTCATATACACCAATACAGGCACTTATGAATCGTCAATAAATAGTAAAAATAGTAGCTCTACCACCATTGCAAGACCTCGAGACACTGTGAGCACTTTCTGCGTGGATCGGACCGCAAACAACAACTAAATATGAGGGTACCCAGTTATTAACTATGACATCAGGACGTCTAACACCTCAGTCCCCCCGTGACCATGGTTGCTGTAAAGCAGCCGAAACGTCGGGAACATAAAAAGTAAATAAACGCGATAGAATCCGTAAAATAGTTTTATTTCAATGAATCACTGTGATTTGAAGTATGTTGAAGTTTGATGTGAAGTAAATATTTTTTATAATTCCTTGTATAAAACGTAATTTTGTTTTTGAAAAATAACATTGACAAATAAACTTCCCACGCCTTTCTATATATGTCATTCATGTTTGATGTCATCGTTCAGTAAGTGGTAATCAATATAGAAAAAATAAAATCGTGAATTTAATATTGTGTCGTATTTTTATGACAGTTAGACGTAGAATTCAATATCAAAATTATACTTCATGCGCTGATACTGCTGGGTGAGCGATATCCCAATTATTGTTTCTACGAACATTTCTAAATATCTGTCGTGTATATAAGTTATTTACTCGGCAAACAGGCGGGAACAACATCCGCCTGCCGTGAACGACAACTGCGGGGCTAAGCAAACAATAACCGCTGAAGGGCAGTGATGAAATCTCTTTTTTTTTCATTATACTTACAAGAACAACAGTATGTATGGAAGCATCTAATTTGGTATTCTTACCAAATTCTGTGTCTCTACACATTTCAAAATATTCCAACATTATTTGTCTTAAAGTCCGTAACATTTTTGTCAATACCAAAATGAACTCTGTGTGAATATACATAAAGTATAGATTGAATTTCTGTGGTAAGAGCTACATCCAAGCCGCGTCAAGTAGTTTGTGTACTGATTAAGTTGTGTTTTGAGAATGTATAGCCTCATTAACATACAAATATCATCACGCCTGTATTCTCCGAAGGGGTAGGCAGAGGTGCACTGCAGTGCGCCCACACTTCGCCGATGTATTTTGGTCCCAATGTAATAGGGGGCGAGCCTATTGCCATTATACCGGGCACACTCCCTTCAATACGAGGGAGATTTTTGGGCTATAGTCCACACTGGCCCAGTGCGGGTTGGTGAACTTCACACACCTTTCTATTGACGTGTAGGTTTCCTGACGATGTTTTCCTTCACCGTTTCATAGCAAGCGGTAATCTCGGATGTAAATGAGATTCCCTCATTAACCTAATTGTTAATTATGAAAAACACAAAAATGTTAAACCTTATTGGAAAAAAGCATCTATGGAGTTTCTTGCCCAATCTTCTCCATAGGAAATGCATTCCGAATGGGTGGTAGAGATACTATTTTTATTATTTATTGACGATTCATAAGTGCCTGTTTTGGTTTATATGAATAAAAAATATTCTGATTCTGATTCGCTCGCGCTGTTAGTGTCATATCTTTGGAGAATGAACTTTTTGAGTCAATGCAGTTTGTTTTGGTATGGCAAAAAACCGGCCAAGTGCGAGTCGGAGTCGCGCACGGAGGGTTCCGTACCATTATCTATAAAAACGGCAAAAAATCACGTCTGTTGTATGGCAGCCCCCTTAAATATTCATTGTATTTAGTTTTTTAGTACTTGTTGTTATAGCGGCAAATCAATCATCTGTGAAAATTTCAACTCTCTAGCTAACACGGTTCATGAGATACAGCCTGGTGACAGACGGACGGACGGACGGACAGCGAAGTCTCAATAATAGAGTTCCCGTTTTACCCTTTAGGTACGGAACCCTAAAAATTTACGCGGAAGCATTGAAGCCGCCGTTTGCGGGAGACTTAAAAACTTGCGCCCACAGGCGGGTCAAAACAATATCGCTATAAAAATACTTTTTAAGTAATAATCAACAATTGGATTTTTTATTGAAAACGAATGAAATTACTCCCGTTCAAATAGCTTTATTATATTTCTTAAATTTGCTCTTTCTTCTTAGTCGTACACTCCTGGCAGAGTGGTCGTGGTCATGGATTGTCTAGTTGGTTGGTTCCGGTTTTTCTGAGACTTCTCCATCTCTCTCTGTCAGTAGCATTACGTGCACATTAATTAAGGGTACACTTCGTTAAAGACTTGATGAGGTCTGTCCATCTTGTTGGTGATCTGCCGCGGGAGCGTTGACCCTCTACTCTTCCTGGTATCATTAGTCTTCCAATGAGTCGTTACGAATGATATGACCGAACATCTTAAAGATTCGCGCTTGCACAATCGACGAAAGTCTTTGTTTGATGCGGAGCTCTTTCAGGATGGAATCGTTAGTGCGGTGGTAATTTGCTCTAGGTTCTCAAAATCTCGCACAAAACAAATTTTATATTTCATGAAATTATACCTCTTCCTTCCATGAAGGTTTATCTACATCTCTGCCTACATGCCAGCGCTAGCACACACATATAAAAGTTAACAGGGCAACATAATCCGCACGTCATGAAGCGCCATCTGCCGCTGGACAAACAAAAACGCGGGCATTTAGAATGCAAATGGGAGTAGACGGAACGCGACACCGCCGCCCTACTTCCTGTACGAATAGCCGCCACAACTGGGAATGGATTTCACAGAACACCTACAGGGTGTACCAGAAGTCCGAAATAATACTTTAGCATTTGCATGGATATCAGGTATACAACTGAATGGTATAATTTTTTTTATCGAAATTCTAACATGAAGTTTAAATAATTTTTTTCGTCTCCAAATTTCAAATCTTGGTTTATCTCGAGTCCTATACAAAACGAACTCTGTGTTAATATAAATAAATATTAACACAGAATATTAAAGACCCGGGCAGACAGGGGCGTCAAGAGATTCCCGGTCCGATGCGACAAAAGAAACGAGCCTACTCATTCCTTCAAGGCCGGCAACGCACTTGCGATGCCCCTGGTGTTGCAGGTGTCCATGGGCGGCGTTGATCACTTACCATCAGGTGAAACGTCTGCTCGTTTGCCTCCCTATCTCATAAAAAAAAAAAGATGTGCTATTTTTTGCCATAAGAAACTGTATTATATGTACATAGAAAAGCTCATCTTTATTCATCGAAATGACATTGAAAGCGCGAGCGAATTTTGCAGCGACGTAGAGTGGTTTTTACCACAGAAATTCAAACTTTATGTATATTGGTACAGAGTTCATTTTGGTATTGACAAAAAAAAATGCAGATGGTAAAAACATTTTTAACGGATTTACCGCGTTATCTACTCCAAGGTAAAGGTTCAGAGTTGCGAGCCCGGGTTAAAACCTGCGCCATTTGATTAAAAAGCTTGCCTTTGACTTCCGTAAAATGGAATATCAAATAAAAAAGAGCAAGGTATTAAAAAAAATTAAAATGCTAATGTTATTATGTAAATATGCGAACCATTTATGCATTGTAAATACACTGAATATGCAGTAACAAGCCGTAACATGGAAAATACTGAAATACCTTTTTTATATTGTGAACTAGGTCGACGGCGCTACTATGATCTAACACGCATTCTTCTCTCGATACTCGTTTACGTCTACGTTAAGTATTCGCATTAAAAAATTGATCAGTCTCTATCGGCCACTCAAATGTTATTTAATGTTTTTGTTCTTTTAAAAGTACTGGCACACTAACCTTTTTTTTTTTGAAGGACTTACACTGCTGGCCGTGAGGTGGCCTTTACAGCTTTACCGGAGGAGAGGCACACTAACCATATGCTCTATGGTGATAGCGAATCAGTTTCTATTGTATTCTGTGGTTATGGTTATTTATTTGACTAGCTGTGCTCGCGGTTTCACCCGCGCTAATAGTTACTTTGGCGTAGAGTGATGTTATAAAGTCTATGTGATTATAATCAAGTCTATAATACCCGATTCATGTTCGGGAATTTTCCCGTTTTTGCCACATTATTCGTTGCTGCTCCGCTCCTATTTGTCGTAGCGTGATAGCTTATAACCTTCCTCGATATATGAACTATTTAACACAAAAATAATTATTCAATTCGGACCAGCAGTTCCTGAGATTAGCGCGTTCAACCAAACAAACAAACAAACTCTTTAGCTTTATAATATTATAATATATATAATATATATAATATATATATATATATATAATATAAAGTATGGATTCGAAACTTAATATGATTATACAGTTTAAGTCGTGTATTAATTAAATACAATGCAGACCTCATTTTCTTGATATTAAATTTGGCAACGAAGATGAGGTTAACTAGCAATTATTTGCTAGACGCTATAATTATTTATCTAGACGCTAGCAATTAACATTTTTAATATTGATCTACTGTCGTCAAAATTATCGCATTTTACTATATGCATATACTAGTTTAAGCGATACCTATAACTGAAATGGATTTGAGACATTTTTGGTCTGAGTGTTTATTTGAGGTAAACTCCCAAACGACATTCACTGGCAATCAGCTTCACAAGAAGTAACTTGTCCTAAATTCCATGCGGGCGAAGTCGCGACTACAGCTAGTTTAATATATAGTAGAGCTAAATAACCCGCCAAAACAACAAGGCAAAAACGAACCGGAACACATACTAACATTCAAAAATAGAATGCGGAAAACGGGCGCGCGAAATTACACAGCTCAGGACGAGCCGCGAGCCACATCCGTTTCCGGCGGCTCTCGGCGGGGGTTAAGGGCGGCCCACATCGGCGGCCGGTTCACTAGTAATTCGAATACCACTAGGCGCGAGTTGGTGGGCAAGTTGAATCTCTATGAGGTGTGAAGCGAACGCTCGGGAATTATGTGGTTTTCGTATTTAGGAGTTTTGTACTATATTTTCAACGTTGGTAGTGTAATTGTTTCAAATTGTGTTGTAAAGTTTATTGAGTCATTAGAATTCTATTCAGTGCTATATTTATATGGCTCTAAAATAGTTTTACCATTAATCTTAATTTGAATATTTGACTTCGAAGCTTTCAGGAAAAAACAAGATACAGTGATTGTTTCACGGAACAAATTGTTATTTTTATATTGGACTGGTATGGTTTTAAAAAACGAATTATGAGTTTAAATAATTAAATTAAGATAGTTTACTACTAATTTAACCTTTTTATTTAAATTTGTTATTAATGTATACGCATTGATTATATACCTTTATATGTTAATCCTGCATTATTATTCCTTCGTTACATTCCTATCCTTATTTGAATCGCATAGTACAAAGTGCGTATACGATACAGTGTTATAATAGGCGGCCGTATTACTAATCTATGTTGATCATATAAGTGTTTATACAAGTTTACTAAAGCATAACATTAAGGAAACCTTCGCTCGTGTACACAAACCTATAGTTTTTATGATTCTATTTTTTTTCGAACCGCATCGAAGTATTCCGATGCCAGTGCTTGAGAATGTTTGCTCTTATTCGAATGTTCGCTTAAACTCCGCCTCTTGTGGACCCGTGCTCAAAATTGTTCGTTCGACTATAAAACATAAAATGTTATTTGCAAAAATATATCTCAATTTAATTTCACACTCTATTTAATTTTTTTATCGTTACATTTACTTATCTCTCTCAAAATCAAAATCAAAAATCAATTTTTTTTATTCGTGTAGGCCAAAAAGCACTTACAAATAGGCAGATTCTACCACCGGTTCGGAATGCTGCTTTCACTGAGAAGAGCCCCTAAGAAACTCAATGGTTACTCTTTTCAAAATGATAATTGCGAGTAATACATTCTCAGGAGCAGCAATGCCTTGAGAGCAGCACCTTTGCCACAATACTAGAGAAGAATTATACTCACGGCAGTCTAATATTAAATACAAATATAGTCTTTACGCTTAGGAAGCTAGTTTTTATAGCTACGCTCTACTTAAAACCTCGTCGGCAAGAACGCCCGCCTTCAACGTAAGGGGTCCAAGTTCAAATCCCGCGCCCGCACCTCAGAGATAATTGTCGCGAATGTAATTTTCAATAATACCACTCCCTGACGGTGATGGAAAACATCGTGAGGAAACCTGCACGTTTATAGAAAGGCGTGCGAAGTTCACCAACCCGCACTGGGCCAGCGTGGTGGACGATGGCCCCAAATCTCCGTCGTTGAGATAGAATGTGCCCGGTATAATGACATTCGGCTCGCCCCCTATTACATTAGAACCAAAACACATCGGCGAAGTGTGGGCCCACTGCAGTGCACCTCTGCCTATCCCTTAGGGAGAATACAGGCGTGATGAAGATGTATCTCTCTATTTGTTTGACACTTAGAAAATGTATTACACTTTGAATCCACAAATAAGTTACCAATATATAATCCATAACCAATACCAATAAACACGATTTTCCTCTAACTACTACTACATCCCTTTTAACGTCCCACTGCTGGGCACGGGCCTCCCCTCAATGCGAGGGGGATTCAGGCCATAGTCCACCACGCTGGCCCGGTGCGGGTTGGCAGACTTCACACATCTATCGAAAACTAGTCAAGTTCCCTCAGACGTGCAGGTTTCCTCACGATGTTTTCCTTCACCGTTTCACAGCAAGTGATAATCTCGGATGAAAATGAGATTCGCACATAAATCCCAGAGGTGCGAGCCGGGGTTTGAACCTGCACACTTTGATTGCAAGGCGTGCGTTCGACCACTCGGCTACCACTGCTATGCCTTTCCTCTACGCCTACCATTAATTTATTGAAATCAAACTGATCTTCACTTAGAATTCCAAAGGGGTACATTATTACGAGTCATTGCCAATTCCCGATAATTGTCAACGAATTGGAATTCATCTCGGCTAAATCCAGGTAATTTGAATACCGGTTTGATATAGAAAAGGTTCCGCATAAATCATTTGAGGGCCATCTACGTCCCCCTGGCTCCCAGGCTCCGTCTTCAGTTAATGCATTTCGATTACCTCCTTGAAATTCATGATCTGATTCTTGAGCTGAGTCCCGTCTTAATATTCTTGGAAGCGATTAACGCCCTGAACACACTAGGGCGAGCAAATTTATTTTAGTTTATTCAAAAATGTACAGTGTGTCAATATATATCAAGGCGTAAAAGGCTATTTAACTTAAGCGACATGTTTAGGCTTCCATACCCAAAGGGTAAAACGGGAACCCTATTACTAAGACTTCGTCCGTCCGTCCGTATGTCACCAGGCTGTATCTTATGGACCGTGATAGTTAGACAGTTGAAATTTTCATAGCTTACGTATTTCTGTTGCCTCTATAACCAAAAATACTAGAAAAAAAATAATATTAAAGGGGGCTTCCATACGACAAACGTAATTTTTTTGCTCGTTTTAAAGAAAATGACGTACGGAATCCTTCGTGCGCGAGGCCGACTCGCACTTGGCTGGTTTTTTTAACTTTACAGGAAAGCTTACTCATTCGACGCAGAAAAAAATGCTGATTCCACATATGTATATAAGTCAAATTCGCCCAAAAGTGTCGCTTCAGCCAAATTGCCATTCACCCCTCGACATAAAGATTGAATATCTGTGGCAAAAGACAGCTTTCCCCCGGGACTCGTCGAGGGTCAACCTCGGTGTCTTCAATGGACACCGCTGTCGATCCTGGCTATCAAGAGTAACAGTGGTGGGAATGTGTGGCGGGCTTGGTCCCATAAAAGAAGAATACAGTTTATTTTATCATCATCATTTGCCTTACCTTGTCCCATTATTTGGGGTCGGCGCAGTATGTCTTTTTCTTCCATTCATCTCGCTTTTCTGTCATACTGACTTCCACTCCGATCTCATTCATATCGGCCTTTATACAGTCCATCCATCTTTTCTTGGGTCTTCCTCTCGCTCTATATCCGTCCACATTTATACTCATCACTCTTTTAGTCACATGATTCTCATCTCTACTCATCACATGTCCAAACCATTCTGATCTCCTACTTCTTACTTTTTCTGTTATGGGCGCCTCTTTTATACTACCTCTGATATACACATTTCTCACCTTATCCATTCGCGTACAATACAGTTTATTTTATATTGGCAAAAAATACGAAAAAAACTGAGTTTTGTCGCGCTGATTTACTCAGGGTTTGACAACTACTTAAAATTCTCGAATTAATTACATCAATCCTATAGTAATAGATAGTAATTTAATATTCTAAATGGCTATTCTATTATAAAGTAGTTATATTTAACTTGACGTAGAATATTTGACTTGGATGAGGGTTATCGTCAAATATTTTGACAGCTTTATTACATATTTATCAATATTTAATAAAGTTTCATCAAAATTAAATGTTGAATATTTGATCAAGTTCTAGCATAGTAGCGACTCAACCGCGATAATATTTAATGTATTTTATGCAAATAATTTATTTTTAAAATAAATACGCTGTGGTAGTTGATAAAAGCACGCCACGCAAGGGCTGCAAGTTCAAATCCCGGGCTCTCACCTCTGAGATTTACGATTTGATGTACGAAATAATTTTCAATCATAATTACAACGCATACATACATCATCATACATACATACATCATCACGCCTGTATTCCCCGAAGGGGTAGGCAGAGGTGCACTGTAGTGCGCCCACACTTCGCCGATGTATTTTTGGTCCCAATGTAATAGGGGGCGAGCCTATTGCCATTATACCGGGCACATTCTCCCTCAATACGAGGGAGATTTTTGGGCTATAGTTCACCACGCTGACCCAGTGCGGGTTGGTGAACTTCACACGCCTTTCTATAGACGTGCAGGTTTCCTCACGATGTTTTCCTTCACCGTTACATAGCTAGTGGTAATCTCGGATGAAAATGAGATTCGCACATAAACCCAGAGGTGCGATCCGGGGTTTGAACCTGCACACCTTGATTTGCAAGGCGTGCGTTCGACCACTCGGCTACCACTGCTAATTACAACGCAGAAGGCAAATACCGTGAGGAAACCTGCACGTCTATTGAAGGCATGCAAATTTAACTAAACTGCATTGAATCAGCGTGGTGGACTATGGGCAAAATCTACCTCGTATTTAGAAGGTAATATGCCTAGTATAATGTCAATATGCTTTTGCCCTTGGGACCAAATTACAGAGATATATATAGAAGTGTATAATGAATGTTCCATTATACGGATCGTAGCTGGTTAAGCAACATTTTAGTTTCAAAGTAGTTATAACCCTCTATACAGTTTTAATAACACTTTGACCACCCTTTAGGAATGGGGGAGGGTGGTTGGAGACAAACGGTCACGTTCCGCGTCCTACTGGATTACGACGAGATATTGGCTCAGACTTCTGACGGTATTAGCTATGCCCGAAGCAGACTCAAGCGGCGATATCCTGAATTTCCATCGTACTAATTGCAAAAGGTTTAAAGCGGAAATCGGGGATATTTCTTCTCAATATTAGGTAAATTTCCGACGATATCTTTGGTTTGAACGAAGGCCACTCGGCTTATACCACCGCGTAGATGCTTGTTCGATTCCTGTAAAATTCAAATTATGGAAATGTACTTATCAGAATTCACCCTTTTATGGTTTAATCGTAGTAAAACCGTTGCTAATTGTGAGATTATACGTTGTTGTGCAATATTTAATCAATTAGAAGCACCATTAGCTTTTGTAAGAAGGGTATCCAAGATACTCTCTCCTGCCCATTGCGTGAAAATGGGCTTTGGGAAGCATAGCCCATTTCCTCGCAATGAGCAGGAGTAAAACTCAGACTCAAAGCATGAAAATGGGCTATACTCCCTCTCAAAGGAAAGAAATCGGCTATACTCTTAAAGCGAGCAAATGGGCTACACTTTCACTCGAAGAGACCGTTTAGTGCTCATCAAGAGATTTAGAATCACCAATTCTCATGTCTTGAATGTATTTGTAACTGTATTACAATGATCTTAATTCTGATAAAGGTATAGTAAATCATGTATTAAAAGAGTTACTGAGTGTCACTTATGGAGCCAGTTTTTAAAACTTTTTTATATTTTTGAACTGCGAGTCACGCAATAAATAACATAATACATAAGTTTTATTCTGGGACAGGTTAGTGAACTCTAGCGCAGTGTTTATGTTAGAAGACTACGTGAAATGTCTTATGCTTAGTAATATAACACGTGTTTGGATTTCATCCCAAGCACAATCCTATCTTGCGCTCCTCAAGACTATTATGATGTGTACATAAGAGGAATATACTAGAATATGTCTGTATTTGAGTAGTACAACACAACATATCTGGGAATATTATTCAACAACACATACATAAATAAATAGAAGGTTTACAGCAGCTAGTGGTTCGAGCATAGGCCGCTCGGCACCTGGGGTACGCGTGTTCGATTCTCATCAGTGCCAAATATAGAAAATGTGCTCGGAATTTGTCCTGGTCTGGATGTAACTGGGGCCGCAATCAGTCCATTGTATGGTACCCATAGTACAAGTGTTGTTTAGTATGGGATCATGGAATGAGTTTGTGTTGTCTAGCGAAAATTACTTGAGTTTATTGGATTATTTATTTGTAAGATTGATTCTGGCTAAAGGAGAATGAGGGCATTTGAAGGCACAATTTCCACTTGTATTGTTCACTCGCCTTTGTATAGACTTAGATATCGCATTACACGAACTCCACGTCCTTTGAAACGTTCTGCAGTTGAAAACAGCAAGTGTTTATCGTCTGTTTAAGTTGTCTGCGGCGTCAGAACGTGCGCGTCGTTTTTTTCCAATACCAAAACATACTGTATTGACTAATAGAAAAAGTTCATTCTTCAACGAAATGATATTGACAGCGCTAACGAATATTGACGCGTTATTAAAACGCCTTAATGACGCTTTAAGAACAGGGCAGACCAAGCATAAAGCGCTCATTATTAATTTACAACTTTACGTCAATTGTTTTAAAATAAAAAATCCATCCACAACAGATTTGTAAAGATGCGTTTATGCTATTTTGTACTTTAAATCAATAGGGACAAAGTAATGTATTAAGTGTCATCGTATAAATAACTTGCGTGCTACTGTATGTTGGAACTTCGTTGGTGCTGGTTTCCTTGTTACCAAAGTCGCACAAAACTAAACGTATTGCCGTCCTTCTCACAGTAATATTGTTTTAACGAGACAGTGGTGTCACATGAAGTTTATTTGTAGTTTGTGTACACCAAGATTTATGTCAGTTGAAAATTGGATATTAGTTTAAATGTTGCTCTTTGCATTTCATACCCGCCTAGTACATAAATATTTGCCGTATATTAAATACACTTCTCATCAAAAAAATCGAAACACCTCGCAGTTTATGATTTGATAAGGATTATCAGAAAAATGTGTATATTTAGGAATAAATGTAAAATGTCATTTAATAGTGAGTAGTATGAGGTTTATAAATCCTAATGTTAATGTTCTAAATTCAAATTAAGTCTTCATAGGTTTCGTATTTTGTATGATGAGTAATTTTAAAATTTAGGACAAAAACAATAAAAACGAAAGTGTTTCGATTTTTTTGATGAGAAGTGTATTTAGTTTTTACAAAAAAGTAATAGATCGAAAGTGCTTTGTAAAACAGTTGTAAATACGTTGTATACCTATAATAGGTTTGTGTAAAGTTAGGCACTTCTGTCATATACAAATTCATTGGTACTACGCGTCCAATTTTTTATGCATAAAAGATTATTTTTGGTAGATATCTGAAATAATAAGAAGTAGTATATAGTAAATATAATTTTCCTAAATACCACACAAACGAAGTCGCTAGTAACAGCTAGTTCGATATACAGTTAAACAGTTTATATTTGATACCATAAATAAACATGATACACAAATACTTTCGCCGCATATCCCAGTTACCCTCCTCACTAAACGAAATTGAATTCTCTATCAGATTTCCGCATATCAAGTCACTTATGACAGCAACAAGATTGCATTACGTCAACGCTCGTGTAATCGAGGCAACGCAGCCAATAGGCCGGGAGGCTGTGGCGATATTGATAATAACTTTATAAAAGGAGTCATCCGCCATCTTTATCACTGTCATTATCCATTTTTATTTATAATGTGTATTTATTGAATTTGTCCTTGCTATTAATTACTTGACATTGGCGAAATACTCGCGCTAGTCGCAGGTGATGCCATTCCTCATCTTATTCCATTAAATATCATCATTTCGCTCATTTCGTTAAAAAAAAAAAAAAAAAAAACTTTATAAAACTTCATATTTTTTGTTTATGTGGCTATTTTGATGCGCGGTTTATGTATATCGACATTGTTCGTTTTGAAATTGGCAAAAACTTTCATGGGCGCGTCTTGACGCCCTAATGTACCTGGCTTTAAGCTTTTGATGCGATTCTATTGCATAATATTAAGTTTGACAAGCTAGAAATTTAGATTATATATTAGTAGATTATTACTAATTATAGCCATAGTTATTTCATTATAGAAAATGGCCATAGGTAGTTTATTTAAATACAAATATTTTGCGAGCGTAACACATGCACATTAACAAATACCGGCCAAGTGCGAGTCGTACTCGCGCACGAAGGGTTCCGTACCATTATCTATAAAAATGGCAAAAAAATCACGTTTGGTGTATAGGAGCCCGCTTAAATAATTATTTTATTCTGTTTTTAGCATTTGTTGTTATAGCGGCAACAGAAATACATCATCTGTGAAAATTTCAACTCTCTATCACGGTTCATGAGATACAGCCTGGTGACAGACGGACGGACGGACGGACAGCGAAATCTCAGTAATAGGGTTCCCGTTTAACCCTTTGGGTACGGAACCCTAAAAACTGAATAGGAATATTTCCAGTAATGTGTTTGTCGTCACCTCTTTGACTATATTGCCTCTCAAGCATTCGGTCTTTTATTGGATAGTGTTAGAGTACTATTTCCTATAGAAAGTTAGATGAGGTAGTTATTGTATGAATATTAGAACTGTAATTTTAATTGGCTTGTATCTGAGCCAGCTATAAATTTAATTTACAAAATAGCAAATATTGTATCAGGAACATAAGATTGACGTGGTCATATATTCTATACCTAAATAAGAGCACTAAAAATTCTACAAAGCTATTCCCATAATCGTGTCGAAACGCGTGCGTTTCTGTTTACCTCGTTGAAGAAGCGCAATATCCAACGAAATGTCATTGATGACGTGAATTTTAATATGTCATCGAGAGAACATTGCCACAGAAGTTTAATCTTTATATCTATTGGACGTTTAAAAGTTTTCTCCAGTGTGTTCAAGGCGTAAACTGTTCAATACATCCTTTGTGATGCTCCTTTGTTTCAAGTTTGTGAATATCAAGCCCCCTACACTGGAGCGTTTAGACGTGTGCGTCGATTTCGTTGTTAAAACCAAATAAATAGTATAGACATGATTCATTTTCTATGAATAAAAAGTTCATTCTTCAACAAATTGATTTTGAGAGCGCGAGCCAAGTTGGCTTTTACAACAGAAATTAAATATTTATGTATATTGACACAAAGCTTGTTTTGGTATTGGTAAAAATGTATACGCGCGACCTTTGACGTCTTGGCTTACCCGGGCCTTTATGATTTCAACTCTCACATAATTTCCACAAACTTTTTCCAACAATAAATCAATTACACTCACAAAGTTTCATTTCACTCTCAATAACAACCAACCTTTTAAGTATCATGAAACGAATTTGGAAGCCATTACGGAGCTCACTCACGCTCCAAATAATTACCTTAAAAAATCCAGCATCTATTTTGTTGAAAGCGTTTTCGAATACCGAGCGAGCCGTAGCGGGTGGAGTCGGGGGCCTCCATTATACTAGCATGGACCGGTAAGAACGTTGCCGTGTCTTAGAAGGAAAATAAAGGCATTATTGGGTACTGAATGTGAGAAGAAAATATAGAGTTTTAGTTAACTGTTGAAGACACTTCGAGGCATGAGATTTTTAGTGCGAAAATAAAACTCACCCAAAAAAATCTTGAGTTATGACTTTTGAATGATCGATTATAGGGGCAAAACAAAACGCTTTTATAATTAAAAATTGCACAAAATATTGGGAATTACATTATTTTAATAAAATGATGGCAGATGATCGTTTCACTAGTTTTAATTTCTTCCTACCCAACTGAATTCACTTAGTGGAAACCTTTTTTAATCACGAGATGATATATACGATATTAAATCTAATAAATAATACATTTGTACTGAAAAATATTGCAGATTTTGGTTGTTTCAAATTAAGTTATTATTAAATTAAATAAATCTGAATATTTTCTTAACTTGTAAAAATGTATTTTTATGGGTACAGTGTAAATAAATACATAATAATGATAATTTGAATTGTAAACAGTTGTTGTTAATAAATATTAGACAGTCATAGTGATAAGGGGCAGAATACTTTGAACCCCGTGTGAGATGTATACGCCCCAAAACAATGACAACAGCAACTCAATTGGGGTTAAAGATAACTAATATCATTTATTTAACCATAGTAAGTGCTAAGCTGTGTAAATGATCATGAGTATTTGCAGTATGCAAATACTCTTCATATTTCGAATGTGAATCGAAGGCAAAGGATCGGTAAACAAACTCCAGGCTTGGTAGTATATAACGTACAAAATATAACTACTCACGTGCGTACCTATTCCAGTAACAAAAGGGATATCAATAGATAAGGAGGAACCAAAGCATGTAACGTAGCATATACAATCTGTTAGAAGTGGTTGGAAGGTTCTCAGCGCGTCCGGTAATGGGCGCGGGTGTGGAACGGAAATGAACCCGGCACGGCTCCTGCGGGGGCTTTTAATGGAAACTGAGACGCCCCGCGAGGGTTCTAACGCGATGCTTAGAACGCCCTGAGACACATTGCCACTGGAACATTTTTAACGTAACTCCTGCGGTACAGAATCTATACTAATATTATAAAGCTGAAGAGTTTTTGGTTGAACGCATTAAGCTCTGAAACTACGAGTCCGATTTCAAAAATTATGTATGCACTGTTTAACCTACTTATTGAGGAAGACTTTATAACATCACGCAACAAGACACAGCGCGGGTGAAACCGCGGGCACAACTAGTTTCGAAATAAATTAAAGGTTTTTCGAAATTTAGTTTTTTTTTATATCACTCGCTTGGAAATGCTTTGGACATTTTAAATAGACGGTTTCCTACAAGAAGTCGGTTAACAGACTTCACTTTTCACAGATTTTCTTCCACTTGGTATTAAAAGGGGTCGGGGTCGACCACGCATGCGCTGACGTTTGAGTAAATTATTACCAACTCCATCAAACTAAGTGTGGGCCGAGATGCGGCCGCCTTAAACATGCATGTGGCTGAACAGCTAGGCAGATGAGACCGAGCGAAATTACTTACTAGCGTATCGCTCAGCCTCGTGGACTAGATTGGCTAGAGACAGTCACACTCAAAGGCAAATAGCGTCTTTCTTGCTTCTTGTCAATTGTTATTTTGCGCTGCACGAACTGGAGCGAGCGATACACTTGACTTTTTTCAAAAAATTACTCTGTGATAATGTACATAAAGATTGAATTGCTGAAATTTGACATTTCCTTGAACTATGCTTCTTACACTGGCTATAGGCTCGCCACTTTTTACATAAGGACCTAAAATTACATCGGTGAAGTGTGGGCGCACTGCAGTGCACCCCTGCACATTCCTTCGGGGAATGCATACGTGATGATTTATTGCTTCATGTATGTGTTATTACGAGTGAAAGTTCTAAATGAAAAATATGCATTAAACATAATGTTCAAGTTTAGTACCAGGACATCATAAAAAGAAAGGATATTTTCATAGAACCGCAAACAACTGTTACTTTATGAAAACTCAATTAACGTCCTCATTCCGCGGTATATTCGTCAAAATGACATAACGAACCAGAAATGAGTCTAAAAGTATTTTTTTAGTCATTTTAACTCACTGTATCTGAGTTATGGCTAACAAAATAAAGAGTGAGACTACGCAGTGACTCGAAACAGCCGCCTAAAACCCTGCGCCTACAAGCGCGACAAAACTCGCAACCAATTTTTTGGAAATACCAAAATGAACTCTATAAACTCGGAAATGAAGCACATTTTTCAACGCAATGTCATCGATGACACGAGCAAATTTCGACATGTAGTCGTGTGGCTTTTGCCACAGAAATTCCATCTTAATGTACATATCACTACAAAGTACATTTTCATTAAAAGTCTAGTTGATTCGTTCGCCCTAGTGAATGAAGGGCGTTAGCGTATGCTGAATAACATGTCATAATAAAACACGATGTAAAAGCAAGGTCCCTGGGCGGAGCTCACAAGGGAAACACACGGAATCATATTTTGTATGGACACGAAGAGATTTAGCTACCCTTACGACAACGCTTTTCGCTACTCCCGGACCTCTCAAAAAATCACAGTTGAATTTACAAATTGTATAACGTGTTTATTTTTAAGAATTAAGTAAAGTCATTATCATACATAGTAAACTTGCTTTATTTCTTTTTCTTGTTCTTCGTTCTGTTGTACTTCAAGATACATACAATCTTGTATCATGGCAAAATGCAAGTACACAAAAAACACTTTTTGCTGTTGCCTAACAGTTGTTATATGTCATATTGTATACCGAGTTCGGTCAAGATGTAGTTCGGCAAGACATAGTTTCCCCCTTTTCACGAATACTAATATCTGCATATTAGTACACTAGCTGTGCCTGCGGTTTCACCCGCGCTAATAGTTACTTTGGCGTAGAGTGATGTTATAAAGTCTATGATTATAAGTCTATAATACCCGATTCATGTTCGGGAATTTTCCCGTTTTATGCCACATTATTCGTTGCTGCTCCGCTCCTACTGCTCGTAGCGTGATGATATATAGCTAATAACCTTCCTCGATAAATGAACTATTTAACACAAAAAGAATTATTCAATTCGGACCAGTAGTTCCTGTGATTAGCGCGTTCAACCAAACAAACAAACAAACTCTTTAGCTTTATAATATAAAAATATATAATATAAAAATATAAATAATAAAAATAAAAATATAATATAATAATATATATATATATATAATATATAATATAATATATATATATATAAATATATAATAATAATAATATAATATATATATATATATATAGTATCGATTGCAACTGTTATACATATAGGCATCCAAGAGTCTCCTAGCATATGTGAAAACGGGCAGAATTGTCAGCCAAAGCCACCTCTCTACAATGTGGCTGTCATTTTGTAAAATTGACACCTTTAGATATGCTTACAAAAGTCGTAAATCAAATGGTGGTCACCGCAGCGTTTCCGTGCCAAATGTCCTCCCGTATAACTGTAATCGTTGTGTCAACGGAAATTTGTTTCCAACTAAAAAGACATTTATTTCAGACGAACTCGCGATAAAACACACGTCACGCTTGCGTTAAAAGCGTTTGATTATATTTATTTAAACGATAACGTTACTATAGGATTTTAATAAGTTTGAACACTATTTGGAACTTACATTTTTTTATTTAAATATATTAGGATAAATTTTGAATAATTGAATATTTAACAAAAATGGGTAATATGCTGAAAGGATCTGTTATTTTTTATATTTGAACAGTTTTACATTTTACTATTAAGTCCTTTTCAAATAATCATGGTATCAAAACCTATGTTAAAACCTGGAGTTGACATATTATTTATCAATTGTAATGTAGCGCTATTTTTGAATTCACAAAAGAACGTGTTTCGTTTGAAGCATTCGTTTAAAATATTAATGATAGAGCTCATTTTTCTCTGAATATAAATTGAAGGAACACCTGGTTCCAATACACTCTAAACAAAATATTTTTTTTTACTTATAAAATACTGGCAATTTTAAATATTGGGCTACCTATACGATGTGATCTATTTTTTAAGTCGAGTAAATGCATAGAGTAACTAGAGAAACCATATCGACTCTGCCCTGTGTCCATACACTCTGCGGCGATTGTTTTGACCTTTGTCTGACATCCGCCATTATAGTGACCTCAGTTACCTGTAGTATACGGCAACTACATAGGGCAACTGCAATGGCGGATGCCTGATAAACGTAAAAGAAATTGCCGTAGGGTGGAGTCGACAGGGCATCTCCGTTATATATCTTGATGGATAAATTAAACCGAGGTTTTTGTGAGAGACTTTCGAATTACAAAATTCTATCTAAATTCAAAATTGTGTTCAATTTAACTGTTCTAATTCGCCATAAATACGTTAACAGTTTTATACATATTTAAGTTTTATATTATTTAAATAATAATAATAAACAAATCATAAGACAAGACCTACAAGTCTCAATAGATTTCAAAATTCTACAGATCTTTACATATTATTCATAGACAAAGCCTTCTTAATACATATCTAGACAACAAAGCCAGGATGACAGTCGAGGTCCTATCAACTAGAATCGATATCTAAGAAGCTAGCAAACAATTTGTACTTAACGTCTCTCAACTAGGGACAATCGTCTCGAGAATGCCGCGTTTGGAGGCATAACACGTTTCAAAATCTTTTTTCGATTCTTTGCTGAAAATTGCATATTAATTATGTATCCGGGATTCATAGCTGTAAGCTTTATAAGGTTGTGTCTTGATTTAATTGGTTACTTGGCAATATAAAAATCGATAAAAGCGAGATAATTTTTCAATGCCCACAGACGCGACAAATAAAACGCTTATAGCAAAATTGACTGTATTCTGTCATATAAAGAGTACGTTTTCGAACAAAATGTCATCGATGAATTTTGACGCGTAGTCTGATGGCTATTAACACATAATTTCAATCTTTATGTATTCAACCACTAAGTACATTTCCGAAAGAAGTCAAGTTAAATAGTAAGTAACGTATACTAGGGCAAATAAATCTTGTTACTGTAACCGCTAACTTCAATAACTTGCAACACAAATTTATAAACAGTAAGAACACGAATTAGTGATCAAAACATATCAGAAAACACCAAAGAGAACAATGCAACTGGCAATGTTTGTAAATGCAAGTCCACTTTATATAGTCAATGGTTTAACCACAAAAAACAAGACAGAACATGCAATGAACTTAAGAAAATAGACAGACCGCTGAAAGGAAACTGAAAAATGATTCCGAACACTGAAACAAAAGTCTTATGCCAAAGCATTTGAAATCCCATAATCTGATCAAAAGCAACATTTGGGCTATTTCGGTCGGCGCGGCGGGCGCGCTCCGGACCGCGCCGGCGTTCCGGATCAGCCCGGACTCCGGACTTCGGATGGGAGAGGGTGTTCCGGCTTTCTCCGCCTTGTATAATAGTTTTGCGGCTCGTTCCGGCTCGGGTAACGTATTGAGCCCTTTCACCGGAGCGAAATAGTAATGAATATTTACATGTAAGGGATTTTTTAATTCAATGTATGTACTAGGACTTAATAAACTTAATAGAAGTTCATTGTTAGTTAATTTAAATAAAAAGCACTGAGGCGTTACCAAATAAGTTTGTTAAGAAATTAATATTTTTTGTTTGGTTTAAAGTTTCTTTGAGTGGAAAGTCTGTCAAAAATTACAGTTATTAATAAAACAACACTACTATAAGAGGTGGTGGTTATCTTTGCGGCTCATACTTAAGGCTATAAACAGTATGAGACATTAGTTTTTAGATAATTAAAAAAATATATATATATAGGTCGAATTGAGAAACCTCCTCCGTTTTTTCGTTGGTTTAAAAGAGACTTTTTCTCAGGTTCTGGTCACGGAAATAGAAAAGAAATCCTATTTCCTTTAAACAATACCACCAGATAAATACTGATCGTGTAATCAGAGTCAGAATCAGATTTTTTTAATTCACGTAAACCAATACAGGCACTTATGAATCGTCAGTAAAAATAAATAATATTAATAGTATCTCTACCACCCATTCGGAATGCATTTCCTATGGAGAAGAACGGGCAAGAAACTCCATGGTTGCTTTTTTCCAATAAAGATTTTTGTGTGTTTTTCTTAATAAACAATTATACAATAAAAAGTTAATGAGGCTGAGTTAAACATTCTCAAAACACAAAATTAATCAGCGATCCCAAACTAAGCAAAGCTTCGGAATCGAACCTGGAACCACCTGGTTAAGTGCGCTAAGCGGCCTGCGCTTTAACCTCTAGACCAAGGCGTCAACAAAACTTTCTTACAAACAAGTTGCATGTCTCATTTAATTGTACCTCTATATCTCTTTGGCTCTACGTAAGGTAGAGTGTAGGCAATATAGAGCTGCATGATATCCGGGCCCTCTACAAGACACGCTTCTAAATAGAGGCACTGTAAATAAAAGGATTGCGGTGTGTCCGCGGGGTGATGCATGCCGCCATTTGCACGCCACTCCCGCGCATAGTGCACGAACAGGTGAAATATATATCCACTAGCCATGAAGCGTGGATGAAACATAGAGAAAGGTAACACTAGTACAGAGATGAACTCAGACATAAATATAAACTTATAGAAGGTTAAGCCCTCGGCATAGTCAAAATATTTTCCAATACCAAAACGGACATTGTGTCAATATGCATAAAGATTGAATTTCTGTGGTAGAAGCCACTTCCCATAGCGTCAAAATTCGCTCGCGCTGTCTTTGTCCTTTAGTTGAAGAATGAACTTCAGTCAGTACAGTTTGTGGTATGGCAAAAAATTATGCGGTATGCGGGAAGCCTTGGTTTAGTGGTTCGAACGAAAGCAAGTTTGCGGGTTCGATTCCCGTCAATGGACAATTTTGAAATTTCTTATTCTCCGATCGCCTCCGGGCCATTTTATGGTTCTCTTAAATGATACAAGCATTATTTTCTTTTTTGGCGATTTTGCGATCAGTAAAAAATTTAATATACCTATCTCACAACATAAGATATATTTATTTTTTTATAACACACAAATTTATTCTAAAACACTGTTATATTGAAAAATGCTGTTGTAAGTGGCTTGTATAACGATTGAAACTTAGATAAATTAATCCATATTCAATAGAACTCTAATTCCAACTTCGGCGGCACAATCCTTATACAAATTCTAGGAATTACTTTAATACGTTTAAGGAATTTAACGATCAATGTCTGAATTCGTTCGCGACAGGCACTCTATTAGAAATTCCTTATTCAATCTAGATTTAGCAAATTGACATTCGATTTCACTTTGCCTAATATAGAAATGGGTTAAGTCTTCCCGCACACTGGGGCGTTGACCTTCGCGCGTAAAATAATTTGTCAATTGTATTACTATTAAATTAACAAAAAACAAAAACCGACTTCAAAAACCTAGGTGCACTAAAAAGCTAGAAATAACCTTATAATTCATAACATTTGGAGTAGGTGCCAATCTACGTTAGACTAGGCAAATACACCCATGAATTGGCACCGACTTCAAATGTAATCAATTATAAGGTTATTTCTGGCTTTTTAGTGCACCTAGGTTATTGAAGTCGGTTTTTGTTTTTTGTTAAAAAAATATTTTTTTAACAAAACTAACTGTATTAACACAAAAGTCTTCGAACAGTGTGAGTTGGCAGTGATGACGTACGGATCCGAGACGTGATCGCTCACAATGGGACTCATAAGACGGCTCAGAGCCACTCAACGTGCAATGGAGCGAGCTATGCTGGGAGCTTCACTGCGCGATAGAATCAGAAATAAGGACATCCGCAGAAGAACCAAGGTAACAGACATAGCTCGAAGGGTTGCACGGTTGGTTGAAGTGGCAATGGGCTGGACACATTGCCCGGAGACGGATGGCCGTTGAGGCATCAAAGTCCTAGAGTGGCGGCCACAAACAGGGAAGCGGAATGTGGGACGACCCCCGACCAGGTGGACGGACGACCTCATCAGAGTCGCCGGGAGTCGATGGGCGCAAAAAGCCCAAGACCGTAATTTGTGGCGATCTATGGGGGAGGCCTATGTCCAGCAATGGACGTCCCTGGCTGATAGATAGATAAATAGATAGATAAATAGATAGATAAATAGATAGATAAATAGATAGATAAATAGATAGATAAATAGATAGATTAACAACTAAATAAATTAATGGTAAAAAACTTTTTTAAAAACAAGCTTTTATTTAATTGCCCGTAGTTTTCGTGTTCTCCTTGGTAAGCCCTTTCATTTGATACCCATACTGTGGTAGTGCAGAAAAAATAACTATTCCGCCATCTTGAATGATCCGACATATTGGCATTAGAATGACATCATATGTGATGTCATTTTAATTCCAATATGGCGGATTAGTTATTAGCTAAGCATGCATTGTCATCCAAAATAAGCGTGTACACCAAATTTCAGCTCAATCGGATAAAGATGACTGATTTAAAATTCAGTTGCAAAATTCCACCCGGACATACATACATTGCCAGTTAATATAAAGCTTGTAAAAAGTTGACTCTTCAACAAAATTACACTGATAGCGAGAGCGAATTTTGCCACAGTGGAGGCGTGGCTTTTACCAAAGAAATTCAATCTTTATCCATATTGACACAGAGTTTATTTGGGATTGGTAAACATTATGCGCGCGGCTTTTGACGCGACAGTGTGCGAGGGGTTTTAGACACCAGACGATTCCAATTTATATAATGTTCATTATCTCAAAATGATTTCTATTTAACTAAGCTTCCACAATATGATTGAAAATGGATATATTATCCCTTAAAACATTCATTCTATAGCTTATTCGAAACGAATGTACGCATTTTTTTTTTGGCTGTAAATTTTTACTTTTTTAGGGCTGTCATAAGTTGATAATATTTGCAATTTTTCAACGTTTATTGACACTAAAAATCGTGAAAAAAATATTATTTTTAACAAAAAACAAAAACCGACTTCAAAAACCTAGGTGCACTAAAAATCTACAAATAACCTTACAATTCGTTACATTTGGAGTCGGTGCCAATGCATGTGTGTATTTGCCTTGTCTGACGTAGATTGGCACCTACTCCAAATGTAATTAATTGTAAGCTTATTTGTAGCTTTTTTGTGCACCTAGGTTTTTGAAGTCGGTTTTTGTTTTTTTATGAGCTTTTTGACGTGATAAGTTTTTCTTAAATGGCTCAGTGGTTACTTTCGAACTCTCTTTTATGTAAGAATTAACACAGCAAAAGGTTCAAGTGGTTTTGATTTGTCAAAGCATACGAATAAATTATTTTTTAATTTTGTTAGATAATATTGGCACCAAAGAACGTCTAATCTAATTCATCAGCACTAAAATATAAATTAAATTTACGAGAGGCTACTGATATTCACAAAACTCAATATACATATAAATATCACATAGGACTTGAGATATTACAAGTTTTTAAAATCGACATGTTCGAATTTTGATTAAATTTATATGCTTTTCAGTTGTATACTCTATAAAGATAAATTTAAAGTATTGTTTCGGACTTTGTAAAACCCCCTATATTATCAATAACAATATATTCGGCCCTATCGGTGAATGTGTTCACGCAAAAAACATACCAAGCGCGTGAACCAACTCCAATTACACACATTAAATTTACACTCACTTGCAAAATAATGTATAAACCGGCATTAATCAAAGTGTCCGCAGCAGAGAGCGCGCGCACTTAACGGCGTTAGTGCACCCGCACCTGGCAGCGCTGCTAATGTGCACCGCACTTTACTGTGTGCATTTTATTTTTTAAACATTTTTATACTGAGTCCAGTGCAATGGTTTATTAATTAGACTAAAGTGTAGACACCGAGGAGAGCTAGTAGGTCTCTAATGGGGATTTGCGCTAAGCCATTAGCGGGCCAGCAACTAACGTGCTTTTCTTACGGATTAACCATCGTTCAATTCGTAAAGAAATAAAATACGACTGTCATAGTTTTTTTTATTGTAGAGCCACGGGGGATTTTAGTATGTTAATTTTGTCTCGCTCGTGTAGAACCACTGTAGAAACTCCTATAGGAAGGTATGTAAGTGGCCCGCTATAGTTTACACTAAATGTTAGTTAGTTATAATAATATGTCTCATACAAATCGCATCTTTAAAAGTATAGAGACCCATTTTGAAATTTTAGGTTTTCGAATATAAATCTTATAGGGTCGTTCTAACGACCATTTTTCAACAACATTATTTTTGAGTTAGGTCTCTATACTTTTAAAGATGCGAAATAACAATAGATTTGCTCAAATATGTTGCGCAAGGAGTACAAAGTTTAGGATTTAATCCTCATCTCTGACTACACCACTCACCAGACCAATCACGCATACTTAAAACAATGACATTCTATTGTTATGGAGCGTATATATCCGCGAAGGGGGAAGAACCTGGAAGTGCTTACATGATAAATTAGCCGTTAAATATAGGTTTTTTTTTATGAGATAGGGAGACAAACGAGCAGACGTTTCACCTGATGGTAAGTGATCAACGCCGCCCATGGACACCTGCAACACCAGGGGTATCGCAAGTGCGTTGCCGGCCTTTAAAAAAAAATTACAAACAGTCGTATACAATTACGTGCGTAACATTTAACATAAATTAAAATTAATGTAAAAAGTTCAACATACTAAATAATATTTTCGAAACGAAAATATTGTGTAAGAAAAAACGGTTCCCGAAAAAAGCTAATGAAAGTTTACAAGAAAATTGCCTATTACCCCCGTATAATGTCGGTGAAGAATTTCGCTCATACTTCGGAGTTAAGTAGTTAATAATTCCTTTAAGGAAATATTTTCAAACGGTGTACCTTTTAGTTAAATAGTTTTCCGGGGAGTAGGTACGGCAGCCCCGGGTGTCACTTTTTGTACTTGGCCTAAACCAAAGTCGTAAGCGATTACAATATATATTTCTCTAACGAGTTATAATATCAATGAGAGATTTTAACATTATTCTGTGTGACTTTGATGTCTACGTCCATTAGGGGCCATAAGCTGAAAACAAACTATCGGACGCGGCTGATGGACGCGGCTGACAACCGCGACTTATATGGTATCTAGATAGTGTATGGACACTGGGGTGTGCAAACTATCGGACGTAAGTCGTCTACGTAACCTTGAGCGTTCGGACGTCCGACAGAAATCTGGCGCGCTGGATGTTTTCGTCTGTGCACACTTCTCAGTCGCGGCTGTCAGCCGCGTCCTATAATTCGTTTCCATCTTTACCAACACCTCTTAATGTATTGTTGTTTCAATATGAACTGTAAATTTTTAACAAATTTTGTTCTGTTAACCGTCGAAGACCGAAAGCAATATTAAAACATTGATGCATGACACGTGGTGGTAAAGGGGCTGATTGTCTACGAGTGTGGCATCAGACGCACCAATTTCATAAAAAAAAATTGAATGACTTTTTGCCACACATTCTTAAATAATTATGTATTCGTTATAAACAGAAATATTTAAATCTTAACCACCAACTACGAGGGCAGGTATGCTATCATTAGCTCCACTTGGATTTAACTTCGTCGCTAATTCTGAACTAACGATCCTGAACAGCTATAAATGTGCCAGTTAGCAGAAATCACTTACGTACGGTTAGCAATCACGCACAGTTAAGTAACTGTACGGATCTTCCCGAGTGCAGAACGTATACAATATTATTGAGATTTTGTATAACAAGTCCAGTATGTACGTTTTGTATGAGCAAAAGTGTATCGTGCTAATTTTGACGCATTTGGCTCGGAGCTTAAACGAACCTGCATAAGCGTGCGATTTAGCAACGCTGAACGACACTTGAGTGCGGGCTCGCTAACCCGCACGGGTACATTTGAACGCAGTACTTATATAAAAAGTTGCCGTCGCGGGACGTCTGGCAGATGTGAAGCATTATGTTATTTAAAGTAGAGAAAGAGAAGCGTCGTAGCGGCGAGTTAGCGGAGTCAGCCGGTGGGCGGAGTCTAAGCGGAGGAAAGAACCGAGGAGCCACGGAGCTGCTCAAAGTTTTCGCATCACGGCATCGCGGCACCAACAGTTGCTCTCACTCGCCAAGCGCGCCATTAGATATTTCATATTAAAAGTATTGTTGCTACAACAATTTAAAATGACTTTAACGCTACATCTCTTCATACAGCCCGGATCTTTATCGTCATAGTCGCGGAGTTTGTAATGTCATTACGTACTTGGAACTCCGCTTTGTGAAGCCAAGTTGGGTTCTCTCGCGATATGCCATTTAGATATTTCCGTTATTGCCTGCGACGGGTTTGTTCGGGTTTGTTTTGTTATCGATCTAATCGACCGGTATGGGATTCAGCCCTGGGCACAGTGTGGCGTCAAGGCGCTCTTTTTTTGCCAATACCAAAACGAACTCTGTCTCAATATACATAAAGATTGAATTGCTGTGATAAAAACAAGGTAAATACGCTGCAAAATAAACTTGCGTTGTTAATAACATTTTGTTCAAGAATGAACTTTTTCTACGAGTCAATAAGGTTTGTTTTGGTTTTGGCAAAAGACGTGCGTGTCTTGACGCTCCTGTGTGCCATGGGACTTGGAAAGATGTAACTAGAATGTCATTATTGGTATTGCTTTGGAAGGTGTGTGCAGGAGCTGTTTAAGTCCAATTAATGGATATATCGTCACCAAAACCTGGCTCCTAGCAGTCAGAGTTTTATTTCTATGACCATCGGAATGTACGCTTAAAAAGGGATATTCTTCGAGTTTTCTTTTCACAGTAACACTAATTTCAACATGTATTTTAATAATGTCTATACTAATAAATAAAATTGAAGTGGCGTTTGTAATGCCAAAATAAATAATTTTTACTAAATGCGTATGAAAATACTTAACGCTACCTATAACGAAAATTTTTTAAAAGGTTCTTCTGTCTATCTGCGTGCCTATTGGTACCGCCCAAATGGCTGCCCCGATTTAGACAGGACTTTCACTGAGAAGATAGTTGATGTTATAAAAAGTTACTTTTGCTACTTAAATTTTGGTAAAATAATAAGGGACCTAAATTCCACCCACGAAGTTTCCGGCTCAGTTAGTTACTATAAGAGGTGGTGATAATGCCCCAGATATCGAGGGGGGGAAAGCTATTTGACTCAAGCGACACTTTTGGGCAATATTGACTTATGTACATATTTGGAATCAGCGATTTTTTTTGCGATGAATGAGTATTGCTCTTCTGTAAAGGTAAAAAAATGGCGCTTATGTCAAACAGCCATTCACCCCTCGTTATCATGTGCAACATTCAAGGAAGTACAAACGTCTTGAATCATTGGCGGCATAAGTGACAAGCGGCGACAACTTTGAGGTCACACTTCACTTCCGCTTTGGAGATTCTTACATACAGCTTTGAAAGATGGCGAATATTAAATTAAGATGATATTCTTCTTCTTTTTCACGAAATGAGTGAAATGATGATATTTTGATGGAATAAGATGAGGAATGCCTACACTTGCGATATGCGGTATTTATGGCAATGTCGAGTAATTATAGCACGGACAAATTCAATAAATACACATTATAAATAAAAATTAATGGGAAAAAAAACTTTTTAAAAACAAGCTTTTATTTAATTGCCCTTAATTTTTGTGTTCTCATCAGCAAGCCCTTTCATTTGATATCCATACTGTGGTAGTACAGAATAAATAACTATTCCGCCATCTTGGATGATCCGCCATATTGAAATTAGAATGATGTCACATAGCTAAGCATGCATTGTCATCCAAAGTAAGCGTGTATACCAAATTTCAGCTCAATAGGTTTAAGATAACTGCTTTAAAATTCAGTTGCAAGATTCCACCCGGACATACATTGCAAGTTAATATAAAGCTTGTAATAATTATAATAAAATGGATGATGACAGTGATAAAGATGGCGGATGGCGCATGATCAAAAATACTCCTACTGGCCTTAATCAACCTGGCTGTGCACACTTTGACAGTACATGCAAACTGGCCAACGTCTCAAAATACCCAGAAAAAATAAATTCAATTTCAAAAAGTGCATACCTATTACATGTTTAATAGATTGATGTGAAATGTAGTGACATAAAGTATCATAAGAAATAATAATTAAATACTATTCAGGCAGAACATGCGTTTGCAAAAGGCACAAATAAATATATTTGCCAAAATACGTTACTGTGTGTCGCGAATTTCACAAACACTTATGCCTTACTGACAGTGCACACTAAAGTAGCTCTTATTGCCGTGAAAATAGAATATTAAATCCTGTTACAGAGTGTGTACAATAATTTTGTCGCTTGATCAGATTGCTCTATTGAGTTTGAGGTCTTCACTTCAGGGAATTGGGAATGTGGTTTCGGGAACTTCATCCGGGGATTGTTGGGCGGCATTTAATGCTAACGTTGATCGGGGCCGCCTTGACATCTTAAAGGTAATAAAAAATAACGATTTCCCGTAACCATAGTATAACCCTCGAGTGTCAGCGCGTTGAAATTTTGGCAATACCAAAACAGACTCTGTGTCGTATATAAATAAACATTGAATTTCCGTGTCAATTTTTTTCTTTTACAAAATGAATGAAAGTTGATATTTAATTAAATAAGATGCGGAATGGCTCCACCTGCGTTTAGCGGGTATTACAGCCAGTGTCAAGTAATTAACAGCAAGGGTTAATTCAATAAATACACATTATAAATAATAATTTATGTTAAAAAAACTTTTTAAAAACAAGCTTTTATTTAATTACCCTTAGTTTTCGTGTTCTCCTCAACAAGCCCTTTCATTTGATACCCATACTGTGGTAGTGCAGAAAAAATAACTATTCCACCATTATTAACAGGGGTGATCTTAGGCCACAACGCGATGCTGTGACGAATACTCCAATGTCTGTAACTCAGAAACTATAATTCTACTATAACTATAATCTACATATTAGCTACCGCATATGTATCTAAAACATAATTTCGGACTTCTGATACAGCCCGTATATTATAGAGTCATGGGTAAGAGTTTGTGTGAATGTTTGAAATGGCGTATTTTTGGTACCTCGCTCATTGTCCCCGCATAGTACTTATACAAATCTGTTGTTCTTATCTCATTAGTTAGCAGCTGACGGAGACACGCGGGTAGAGGGCGTGCGGGTGACGCCTCGTGACGTTTGCCGCCTTTAATATTGGATCCCGCTGTTGTAGTAACTTGTACGAAATATTATCTAAAATATTTATCTTAATACCACAGATACCAATTAAAAATAATGACAAAAACATCATAGGGAAAGGGTATTTTTATTATTCATTGTATGTGATATTAGTAGGTTAGGGCTACAATATAGTTACAGAATGGATTTAAGGACGGGTAGGCACGTAAAATATATCATCTTATTTAGTTAAAAAATCAAAAAAAAAATACATCCTCACGCCTGTATTCACCGAAGGGGTAGGCAGAGGTGCACTGTAGTGCGCCCACACTTCGCCGATGTATTTTGGTCCCAATGTAATAGGGGGCGAGCCTATTGCCATTATACCGGGCACATTCCCCCTCAATACGAGGGAGATTTGGGCCATAGTCCACCACGCTGGCCCAGTGCGGGTTGGCGAACTTCACACGCCTTTCTATAGACGTGCAGGTTTCCTCACGATGTCTTCCTTCACCGTTCAGCAAGTAGTAATCATTGTTGAAAATGACATTCGCACATGAAAATTATCTCAGAGGTGCGGGCCTAGGATTTGAACTTGCACCAATAAAATCAATAAAATGATTAAATTTAATGTATTGTTTGTTGTTGTTAAATTTAGTGGGTATTTCAGCCAGTGTCAAGTAATTAATAGCAAGAGCAAATTCAGAAAAAATAGGTGAAGAACGTGATTAGGATGGCGGGTGAATCCTAAAATATATCCGTTTTATTAATTTGGACATAAATATTTGAGCAGTGGAACCATTCGTTTAATACAGTCTATGAATCATGAGTCTTTTGTAGAGCGCTCGCAAGCTGCGATGCGTTCCGTGCTCTACCGTGACAGAGTTGTAAACAGTGGCGAATTGATAACTCTAAAATGTTTTTGGTTTACATTAATTTATTTGTTTTATTGCATTGTGTAGAAGGGCTTTGTGTGAACATGTAGCATGTAGAAGAATGGGGAAGAAACTCTACGGTAACTCTATTCCAAAACGATTAATATAGCCTACATTATTGTTTAAAACTAATTAATATACAATATTTGTACATAACTAATTAATAAAGGTAGATATTTTTAACTTTACAAAACTACGTGTACAATAAAAGTTGTACTAGATTTAAACGTAGTGGGGGAATTAAACAGAACTAACATGAATCATCTCTTAATTAGTTTTTTTGGAGCCGGACCAGCACCTAATCTAGCATTTTTATCTTTGTATGCATTAACACAAAGAACATTTCCAAAATATGTTGCTAACTCGCTCGCCCCAGTGGATGCAGAGCGTAAAGTGTCATTAAAAAAGAATAGCAGTCTCACACATTGAGCTAAACAACCGCGTGTGTGCTAAAATGCAACCGGAACGCTATTTAGTGGTTTATTATGTAGAGTCCTGGCGTGGGTCCAGGCAGGCCGGCTGCCAGTGTGCATGGAGCGCCGCGCCGCTATATATCACATACCATTGTTCTTTAAACGCCATCCGCAAGCGATAGTTTTCATTTGACATATTAATGTATCACCTATTACATAAAAGAAGTGGTAGCCTCGTCGATAGAAGGCCCGCCTTGAATGGGTGCAAGTTCGAATCCCAGGCCCGCACCTCTGAGTTAATTTTCACGAGTGAATGTCATTTTCAATAATGTTTACCAATTGCTGAACGGTTAAGAACATAATTTTGAGGAAACCTGCACGTCTATAGAAGGCGTGTGAAGTTCACCAACCCGCACTGGGCTAGCGTGGTGGACTATGGCCCACATCTCCCTCGTATTGAGAGGGAATGTGCCCAGTATAATGGCAAGAAGCTCGCGAAGTGGGGGTGCACTGTAGTGCGCTTCTGCCCACCCCTTTGGTGAATAGAGGCGTGATGATGTATTACTTCATACATCAGGGGCCTTACCACCACCTCTTAAAGTATTGCTGTTTCATTATTTTGTTAGCCTATTCTCGTGTCCCCCTCCTGAGCAAAGGCCTCTTCTTTAACCTTTTTGTTTGTGACTAAGTATTACCCGCGCAAGGGACCAGATTGTTTTGCCATCGGGATTTCGTCGCTCGGGGTCCAATTTCGCGTTGCTTAAATACTAAGTGTAATTTTTTTAAAGATTATGTACTGAGTTCACTGTCAGAAATTGAAAGAACTGCAAGACTGGTGGTGTGGATGGGGGTAGATTCGCGCTTCTGTTATTATTACAAGCTTTATATTAGCTTGCGACGTATGTATGCCCGGGTGGAGTCTTGCAACTGAATTTTAAATCAGTTATCTTTAACCGATTGAGCTGAAATTTGGTATACACGCTTATTTTGGATGACATTGCATGCTTAGCTATGTGACGTCATTCTAATTCCAATATGGCGGATCATCCAAGATGGCGGAATAGTTTTTTTTTCTGCACAACCACAGTAAGGGTATCAATTGAAAAGGCTTGCTGAGGAGAACACGAAAACTAAGGGCAATTAAATAAAAGCTTGTTTTAAAAAAGTTTTTAAGCATTTTTTTTGTCGTGAGCACGTCATGCGGCAGGCGGTTGCGGCTCGCTGCTTGGAGTAGGCTACGATGAAGCGGCCTCGTCTCCGTATTTTGTTTTGCGTCGCGTGAGAAAATCAACACTAGTTGATGATCCGACATCTTTATCACTATCATCACCCGTTTTTACTTATAGAAAACGCTCATTCTTGAATGAAACATCATTGAGGGTGCGAGCAAATTGGCTTGTACCACAGAAATTCGATCTTAATGGAAATTGAGACAGAGTCCGTTTTGGAATTTGCTGAAATTTAAAAGCGAGCGTTTTGACATCCCAGTTTAGATTCCCTGAGCTTGTTTAAAAGGTATAGGTATATATATACTCCGATGGCCTATCATCATCATCATCAGCCGGTGTCAGTCCACTGCTGGACGTAGGCCTCTCCCAAGATGCGCCACTGAGCCCGATCTTCGGCTCTTCTTTTCCAGTCACTGCCCACCGCTTTGGCCTATATAAACAGCTATTCCCGAATCTGTCTAATTAATAGCAACATTGAAATATATTTCAAGTAAACTTAGTTGCGTAATTAAATAAACCACTTAGTCTTCATTACTTGGAACAACAAAGAGATAGCGACGACGTTTAATAAGCAAACCGTGCTTAATTCCGCAAAGAAGCTTAACTGGCTGTAATTAATGTCTCCTTTCCAATTAGCGATTCTGTTATATGAATTGTCGTTTTCACCAATTTGGGTCTGTGAATCATTTGTGTTTATTTATTTAACCGGCACACGCACATAAGCATTAAAACATTGGGCTTAGTTCTCTTTTTTATGGAATAACATGAGGAATAAAGGAGTACTCAGGAAAGGTGGCGTAAAATTGTGACAGGTACCACAGAGATGGAAAAAGGAAGCGGGGAAGACAACTTAAGAAATGGGAAGATGAGTTGAAACTTACAGCGGGCCCTTACTGGAGAAGGGTTGCCAGAGATAGAATACAATGGAAAATGTTAGAGAAGACCTTTGCCTAAAGGCACAATTAACTTAGAGATATTATTTAAATGAGGAAAATAAACACTTCCAAACAGACGGAATTTCGGGATAGAGGGCTTATTGATTGAAGATGTGGAATGGCACCACCTACGAGTAACCTGCCAGTGTCAAATAAATTATAGCAAGATTAAATTTAATAAATAATAAGTAAATTTAAAAACATATTTTTTTTGTAAATTGATCATTTTACACTTAAAAAAATATCTACCATCGCGTCCATTTTACTCTTAACAAAGTGGCGATATATTTAAAAATACCTACCATCGCGTCCATTTTACTCTTAACAAAGTGGCGATATATTTAAAAATACCTACCATCGCGTCCATTTTACACTTTACAAAGTGGCGATATATTTGAAAATACCTACCATCGCGTCCATTTTACACTTAACAAAGTGGCGATATATTTGAAAATACCTACCATCGCGTCCATTTTACACTTAACAAAGTGGCGATATATTTGAAAATACCTACCATCACGTCCATTTTACACTTAACAAAGTGGCGATATATTTGAAAATACCTACCATCGCGTCCATTTTACACTTAACAAAGTGGCAATATATTTGAAAATACCTACCATCGCGTCCATTTTACACTTAACAAAGTGGCGATATATTTGAAAATACCTACCATCGCGTCCATTTTACACTTTATAAAGTGGCGATATATTTAAAAATACCCACTATCACGTCCATTTTACACTTTACAAAGTGGTGATATATTTAAAACTACCTACTATCACGTCCATTTTACACTTATTAAGTGGTGATATATTTAAAAATACCAACTAGCATGTACATATCATATTTTTCAAAGTGGCGTTATATTTATAAATACCTAGTATCACGTCCAGTTTACACTCGTTTTAGATTTCAGTTTGAACTAAAACATGTAAAAAATATTTAGTTAATTTATTATAGTACTGTGCAATAGTACTGTGATTTCTCTTTAATCTAAAATTAAGAAAGATCACTGATTTCGAGTGAAACAAGATTCACTAGTGTTGTTTGTGGGCATTGTAGGTCCATTTGATCGACTAATCCCACTACACGTTACACCTCTAACTTCAAGCGCAGTGATGTTGGCAACCCCAGATCCTAGATCAACAAGCTGAAGGCTCCGTGAGATTAAATTCATGTTCAGGGTTGACACCAGTAACGCAATTTTAATAAAATCTTAACTATCTGGTACACATAGACAAAACTATTATTAACTATTAGCTGAGCCCGTTACTCCTTGTAACAATAGTTATCTCCCAGTGAAAGTCCTGTCAAAATCGGACAAGCCGTTTTAGAGTATACCTCAAACAAGCAGACAGGTAGACACGGACAACACTTTTTATAAATATGTCACTTCGATTATTCAATATTGTTATAAATTATAGCTTATATGTTATTCTGATGTATAAATAATAATACTGTAACGTTTCATCTCAATCCGTTCAGTAGTTTTTACGTGAAAGAGTAACACACATGCATCCTTACAAACTTTCATATATTTATAATAGTAGTAGGATTTCATAAAAGTAGAGGAGATAACCCTGGCCTCTATCTAGCCTACTGTTTCTTGTTCTCCAAATCGTGGGCAAAGAAGTGCGAAGTAATGTGGAAGACGTAAAAACACTTTTATTAATGTGGCGTTATGATTCAGGAATCTTTTTTGTTCGTAAGTCGAGTTAGGGTCTCAAGTTATCGCCGCCATTTTTTTCCGCACTCATTTGTCTATATTAGTCTAGAAAATACGGATGTTGCTCAACTTTTTTTTTCCCGAAAGTTTTTATGGATAAACATTGTGATCTAATTCAACCCGACAAATAAAAAACCGGCCAAGTGCGAGTCGGACTCGCGCACGAAGGGTTCCGTACCATTATCTATAAAAACCGCAAAAAATCACGTTTGTTGTATGGGAGCCCCTTAAATATTTATTTTATTCTGTATTTTAGTATTTGTTGTTATAGCGGCAACAGAAATATACCATCTGTGAAAATTTCAACTCTCTAACTATCACGGTTCATGAGATATAGCCTGGTGACAGACGGACGGACGGACGGACGGACGGACAGCGAAGTCTCAGTAATAGGGTTCTCGTTTTACCCTTTGGGTACGGAACCCTAAAAAAGGCGGCCAAATGCGAACTGGACTCGCGCACCGAGGCTTCTGTACCTAAACTGTGAAAGCACCGAGCATTACTCTAACGAAAAGATAAACTGGATAGAGAGACAAACTTAACTTTGCCGTTGGTATACTGGTGTGCACATACAAAATAAAAATACATCATCACGCCTGTATTCCCCGAAGGGGTAGGCAGAGGTGCACTGTAGTGCGCCCATACTTCGCCGTTGTATTTTTGGTCCCAATGTAATAGGGGGCGAGCCTATTGCCATTATACCCCATACAAAATAAGTTTAAAATCGCAAAAAAACATTTTCTAACAATAAATGTACAGTTTCCTTTTGATTGCGTTAACCTAGAAGTTAGATTTTCCAACCACCAAGGGACCGCAGACATAAGTTTAAATAAATTTCAACTTGACACCTTCTTTTCTGATGAAGGCAAACACTTGAGAAAACTTGCACTATTATAAAAAGGCGTGTGAAGTTTACCAACCCGCACTAGGTCAGCGTGTTAGATTATGGCTAAAATCTTTCTCGTATTGAGGTTGAACAAGCCCAGTATAATGGCAATAGGCTCGCCGCCTATTACATTAGCACCAAAATATATCAGACTAATGTGGGTGCACTGCAGTGCACCTCTGTCTCTACTCCTTCGAGGAATATAGGCGTGATGATGAACTTTTTTCTTAAAGGAAGAATAGATACCGTCAGTTTCTTCCACTTTCTGTGAACCCAAAAAAGGATTTGCACAAAAGTTAAAGATCCAATTCGTATTTGTAGAGTCACTAACACCTCATTGATAATTCTACTTGTACGGCTTGTTTCCGCCAAACGGCGTGAGAATTTATGATAATGTCCTCCACTCTTTGTTCGACACTCGAACGTCTTTCAACATTATGCCTCCCTGGTACTTTTCACTACACAAACACCGTTCACATAGCCCGAAACTAAGCGTCTCTTGTCCTTTGAGACTGGGAAAAATATCATATCCATTCCAGCTCAGCTGTGTGCGATTCCAACGTAAATTTTAAACAAATATTTTTCAAGCACTCACTGGCTGTACCTGCGGCCGCTATCCATTCCCTTGTAATGCTCTTAGGGACCCACGGACCCACTCGACTTTTTCCAACCACTCGCCTAAAGAAATTTAACCGAAAATACATAATAAAGTCAAGAGCAATATCAGAGAGGAAAATACGTTGATAATATTAAATATTTGAACCTCAAAAACGTTTCTTTGCGGCAGTTTTCTTTTGTTAAATTCGGACATTTAGAACTTAATGAAAACTGTAGGCTTTAAAGAAGTTGTATACGAGCTCTAGATATTTTGGAGTAATATTTTTTTTTATTATTAAATTACTTATGTAGTCTTTGTCCTTTTATTAGGGTTCCGTACCCAAAGGGTAAAACGGGAACCCTATTACTGAGACTTCGCTGTCCGTCCGTCCGTCCGTCCGTCTGTCACCAGGCTGTATCTCATGGACCGATATAGCTAGAGAGTTGAAATTTTCACAGATGATGTATTTCTATTGCCGCTATAACAACAAATACTAAAATACAGAATAAAATAAAATTTTAAGGGGGCTCCCATATAACAAACGTGATTTTTTTTTGCCGATTTTATAGATAATGGTACGGAACCCTTTGTGCGCGAGTCCGACTCGCACTTGGCCGGTTTTATTTTTTCTGCAACAATATTAAGTATTTTCGCATTACCAGGCTTGCATAAACAAGCAAGCGTTAATACTTCGCTTGGATCTCCGTGATGTATTCAATAAGTACGAGGACGTCAGGGACGGTCAGCCAATTGTAAATAATACAGCATTTCTATGCTAATAAATAGTACATAGTAAGACTTTGATGATGGAAGGTAATCTCTACGTATAAAAATCTTTTAGAATATCCACAAGAAAGTCCTAAGACGCTGATTTTTAGGGTTCCGTACCCAAAGGGTAAAACGGGAACCCTATTACTGAGACTTCGCTGTCCGTCCGTCCGTCTGTCACCAGGCTGTATCTCGTGAGCCGTGATAGCTAGAGACTTGAAATTTTCACAGATGATGTATTTCTGTTGCCGCTATAACAACAAATACTAAAAAACAGAATAAAATAAATATTTAAGGGGGCTCTCATACAATAAACGAGATTATGATAATGGTACGGAACCCTTCGTGCGCGTGTCCGACTCGCACTTGGCCGGTTACATTTTTTAATATCTCTCCATTATTTGAAATTTGCTCCAATTTAAACCTTATGTTCAAAGTTATAAACAGTATACTGACTGAGAAGATTACTGAAATGCAGCTACGGAGAGATGTAGCAACTTGCAAATGTCACCGAACTGATAACTCAATCGTTCAACTATAAAATGCATTGAGTCTTTTCGATCTTTGAACTCCTTTGGAAGTCGCTTCGGCAAAGCACGTCAAAGAGCTTCCTGGTACCTACCAACTTTAAGATATTCTCATTAAAGAATCTACTTATCTACAAAGTAAATACGTTTTTATATATTTGCCTATTTTTGTATAACGTAAAACTTGTACCTTTGTAGTTATTACCTCGCTAAAAGATTACAAGAAAGAAAAAACGACTTTCGTATATCATATTTTACACTGATTTCATAAATTATGCTTACAGTAAGTAGCAGTACATATCTTCACGCCTGAATTCCCCATAATAGTTGGCAGGAGTGTACTATAGTGCACCTATATTTCTCTTATGTAATTAAGGAGCAAGTCTATTAAGGGCACTCTACACCTTAATGCTTGGGAGATTCGGACTATACTCCATCAGACTGACATAATGCATGGTGGCGATCTTCACACTACTTTCGATAGACAGACATGCAGGTTTCTTTACGATGATAACGTCTACCGTTCAGCAAATGAAATTATCCCGAGGTTTGAAACTGCACTTATTGCTTCTAAGGTGTACGTACCAACTAGACCAACACCTGTACCTAGCTGGTAGCATGTGCGCCAAGACTAGACATATATCACGGAATATGTTGATGCTGTCTCTTTCTCTCGTATGAAATAAGACAAGAGAGCGACCGAATGTGTGACAGACGCGTAGTCTTAACATGCGTGCTAACCGCTCTGGTGGAGGGAAATAACTTTGGAGGCAAGAGTCAGCACAATACGCTGCTGCTACTACGAATGTTCATTTGTTTAAAAATAATAACTGGATACATATTAAACAACAGTGAAATACGCACAGTACCATAATGTAGGCCGTTTGTTGCCCCAAAAATAATCTAACTAGAACGGATGGCTCCCAGAAGTCGTATAACAAAATTGTTCATTTATAACCGTTGCCAAAATTTCCTCTGTTATGCTCTGCATTCACTAGTGCGAGCGAATAAAATAGACTTCTTTTTAAAAATGTACTCTATGGTAATATTTATAAAGATTGGATCTCTGTAGTAAAGGCCACGCAACTAAATTTGCTCGCATTATTAGTGTCCCTTTTTAGGGTTCCGTACCCAAAGGGTAAAACGGGAACCCTATTACTGAGACTTCGCTGTCCGTCCCTCCGTCCGTCCGTCTGTCACCAGGTTGTATCTCATGAACCGTGATAGTTAGAGTGTTGAAATTTTCACAGATGATGTATTTCTGTTGCCGCTATAACAACAAATACTAAAAAACAGAATAAAGTTATTATTTAAGGGGGCTCCCATACAATAAACGTGATTTTTTTGCCGTTTTTATAGTTAATGGTACGGAAACCTTCGTGCGCGAGTCCAACTCGCACTTGGCCGGTTTTTCTAAAAAATGCTACTTATATTTCGTAATAGGTACAGTTGGTTTTGAAGATTCATCTATAATCTTTATCACGTTCATTACCATTTCTTTTTAATAATGTTTCCCCACTATTGATTATTTGATATTGCCAGTATATTTACTTGCTTATCCATGCAACCATTCTTCATCTTATTCCATTAAAATTTCATTCTATTTCATAAAAACCGTACAAGTGCAAGTCGGACTCGCGCACGAAGGGTTCCGTACATTATCTATAAAAACGTGCAAAAAATCATGTCTCTTGTATCGGAACCTCCTTCAATATTTATTTTATTTTAATAATTTATTTTTAAAATGAATAAAATATCTCAATATTCTGTGAATATTTCCAGGGTGTACCTGTTGCCGTTATCACTATCGAGCAAAAACGTGCAAAAAATCATGTCTACCAGACAGGAGCCCCCTTAAATATTTATTTTATTCTGCTATTTAGTATTTGTTGGTATAGCGGCATTAGAAATACATCATCTGTGAAAAAATTCAACTGTCCAACTATCTATTACGGTACTAACTATCACGGTTCATGAGATACAGCCTGGTGACAGGCGGCCAGACTGACAGACAGACGGATGGACAGCGGAGTCATAGTAATGGGACCCGTTTTACTCACGTGTCTCATGGCGTTGCTGCTCCTGAGAATGTATTACTCATAATCCTTACTATTTATCATTTTAAAATGAGTAACCATTAAGTTTCTTATCCGCTCTTCTCAGTGGAAGCAGCATTCCGAACCGGTGGTAGAATCTGACTATTTATAAGTGCTTCTTGGCTGACACGAATAAAAAAATTTTGATTTTGATTTTACCCTTTGGGTACGGATCCCTATAAAGGACCAAGGAGTTGGTTTTGGTATTAGCAGAAAAATGGTCGCACGTGCTTTGACGTCCCTGTGACTTGAAGACTTTATTATCTCGTCAGTTGTTCTATGGCTACTACAGCTGTCCTAATCCATTATGGCTGGCGTTCCGTCTTACATTAATTCAAGGCCAGACTCCACCGGAATTTCTTTTAGTTTTATAACTTTATCTACCAGTTTCGCGAGAAAGGTCCAAACATTATGGAGCTCGCATACAAATTTTGAAAGGTTCTTTGACTTTTTATAGTACTTAAATATTTGTCGATTCTGTTTTGATCAAACTACGATTAAAGTAGATTTCTTCGTATTTTACTAAATAAATGAAATTTAATGCAATATGATGATAAATAGCTGTGGTTAGAGGGTTCTACCAATGTCAAGTAATTATTAGCAATAACAAATTCAATTCTCGGATTCTCCCGCGTATTGAAGGGGAATGTGCCCGGTATAATGGCAATAGGCTCGCCCCCTATTACATTGATACCAAAATAAATCAGCAAAGTGTGGGCGCACTGCAGTGCACCTTTGCCAACCCCTTCGAGGAATACAGGCGTGTTGGTGATTTTTATTTTTTATTTTTAACAAATTCAATACAAAACATCATTCATGGAAAATCTTGACAGAAATTTCAAGAATACAATGAGGCCATTTGTTGATCAAAACAGATAAGTATCCCCAAATTTATATGAACTACAATCTCTTCTTGTCTTGTTTCCTTTTGGATTCATTTGAATTTATCATTCGACGAGGGAATGCAGAAGGCTTTTTTAAATTTGTGATTGTAAATAACGTTTAAATATTAGTTGTGTGCTTTTTTATCATATTACCCAGGTTATCATAATTAAATACCAAGTCACTAACAGCTCCTCGTGGCAATCCCTGCAACCGGCATGATTTCGCCTCACGAATGGTGATCTGGACAACACTCCTTGTAATTGGCTCGTAAAAGAACGTAAGTGTTAGATACGATGCCGCAAAGATATTAATGCAGTTTGATAAATTATCTACCAGTCTTATATCTATAGGAATAAGAAGGAGACTTGTTTGTATCTACGGATATTAGTTGTTCTGTATCATGGCGTAGACGTTGGTGGCACGTCGGGAAAGTTTGAGATAACGTCCCTGTGAGCGTTATCGGCCAATCAGAAGCGATGTTAAGGGGACGTGGCGGGAAATGGTTAGATGTTTGTGAAAGTTTTTTGTTGCCATTTTCTTTTGAGCCAAGATTTTAGTTGGATAGGGCGGTGTAAGGTTCTATTAACACGGTAAATACAACAGCCCTGTTAATGGAGGTATAACTGGAAATGTGAAGGGGTTTTTTAGGATGTATATTATCAATAAACACTCTTTAATCCGTTTGATACCGGGCCTAACCAGCATGCCTTTCCAGAGTTGCTCTATACATGTCTGTTTAAAAAGACTTATCTATTATTAAGACTTCTTCATGTTAATGTGTCAATTTTAGCCCTGCGGTGCATTTAAAAACCGTGTATTGTTGTAATTACGCAATAAGAAAAAAAAACTTGACCAATTTAAGGTATATTTTGACAGTCGTTCTGAGGAAAGTTAATTAAAACATGAACAATTGTAACAGATTACAAGAAAAAAATAATGTAGAGAAATTGAAAAAGGTTACAAGAGAGGGAAAATCACCCGTCTAGTATAAAAACCGGCCAAGTGCGAGTCAGACTCGCGCACGAAGGGTTCCATACCATTATCTATAAAAACGGCCAAAAAAACACGTTTGTTGTATGGGAGCCCCCTTAAATATTTATTTTATTCTGTTTTTTAGTATTTGTTATTATAGCGGCAACAGATATACATCATTTGTGAAAATTTCAACTATCTAACTATCGTGGTTCATGAGATACAGCCTGGTGACAGACGGACTGACGGACGGAAGGACGGACGGACAGTGCAGTCTCAGTAATAGAGTTCCCGTTTTACCCTTTGGGTACGGAACCCTAAAAATCAAGCAATTTAAGCACTATGTTTCCGTTAACTAGACAAAGTCAAAACATCTCCCAATTGCTCTTTAAAGCTCTGCGCCCACAGCCGCGTCAAAGTGCGGTTACCAATTCTTTGCCCATACCGAAATAAACCGTATTAACTTATTAAATAAGGGCATTTTTCAATGTTATCATCGATGACGCAAATTGCAAATTTTCTTGCGTGGGTTTTATCATAGAAATCTACTCTTTATGTATAATGTAAACAGGGGTACCTTTTCATAAATAGTCAAAACGCTTGCCCCAGTCGGTGCAGGGCGTAACTCCTATCTGGCAGCGACAAGGCTAATCAGAGACGCCGAAGATGAGAGATGCAGCCCCGGGTGCTATCGAGCGGCGAGTGGAAATAAAACGATCGTCTAGGGATGGGCGGTGTGACATGAAACCATAAATCAGTATCGATATGATTAATCGATACTAAAAGTTTTTAATCGATTATAAAAAAAGCTCTGTATAATGTTTTGTTTTACAAATCTATACGAATTGAAGGTTTTGAACAAACTACAGCGTGACCAAACCAGCGTAAGATGAGGGTATGTAGCTGTCTAATTCATATATATTCATATTTACTTAAAACGTTTGAGATATATGAAAAAAGATGTGTAATGGTCCTGTAAGAAAAAAAACCTGTTTGCATTTTTAGGGTTGCGTACCCAAGGGGTAAAACGGGAACCCTATTACTGAGACATCTCTGTCCGTCCGTCCGTCTGTAACCAGGCTGTATCTCATGAACCGTGATAGCTAGAGAGTTGAAATTTACACAGATGATGTATTTCTGTTGCCGCTATAACAACAAATACTAAAATACAGAACAAAATAAATATTTAAGGGGGCTCCCATACAACAAACGTGATTTTTTTGCCGTTTTTATAGATTATGGTACGGAACCCTTTGTGCGCGAGTCCAACACGCACTTGGCTGGTTTTTTGTATTTATATTGCGACGGCATTACATAAATAAACTAGTTATTATATCAAAGCTTTTCCTAACACTCGACAGTTTTGTGTGTGACTTTGACGCCTACGTACGTAAGATAAGTCAAGACGGATAAGACTCAACAATAATATCATTGACTAAAGATGATGTTATTTAAAAATATGATGTTATTTACATAATCAGAACCGACTCTAATTCAGAAGCAATGCGAACTATTTACTTATTTTAATCGATTGATGGTGTCATTCGATATAAAAAAATACCGGGTACTACATCCCTATTAAACGAAACGCTACGAACCCGATTGGAAATGCTTCCGCTAGGGACAGATTTTACGGTCGGCGTATAATTGAAAAATTGTTCACTTTTTTTTGGGGCACAACGTTGGTTTCCACATGTTTTTGTTACAAGATTGATGCCTTGGCGATAAAATTTAATTGCAGTTCAAACAAATAAATTGAATTACAGGACGCTTTATTTTTTATGTTCTTTATTTTCATATATGTTTATATACTGTGTAGACGACGTGTCTATGGCACCTACAACTTAGTTTTTTTTAAATATTTGTTTTTTTTTTTTTGTATGCAACACTTTTTTAAATATCAATGTATGCTACACTGTTTTTAACTGTCACTTCGAATCTGTATCAAGAATGTCTGCCGCTTAGATTTGCAATAAAAGTAATTTTCATCATTGTGCTTCTCTAACTTGCTACGCCACTCCACGCAAACCCAGCTATAACTGTAACATACAGTTTTATGTATGTTCAATATTCACGCAGGGCATTTTTATAGAAATTGAAAGGAAAAAAACTTTGTTATTTATGTTTAAAATAACTCTTTGTTTATTCATGCACGTAAATTACTCATTTTGATCATTATTCTGACAAGAGCTGAACGTAGCAAAACACATATTTCACATTACCTATGTAATTAAATTATCATTACGCCTGTATTCTCCGAAGGGGAAGGCAGGTGTAGTCTACAGCTTACTCACATTTTGACGTTGCATCAGGAGATAACTTACACACTTGGCTACACTAGCTGTCAATGCAAGGTGAACTCAATCCATTTAACCGAAGATTTTTAAGTATTTAATTACAATCTACCCCTTTTTGAACAATAGTATTTATTAAGAGTATAATAAAGGTCAGTATTGTGGTTACATGGACTACCTCGATCATTGCAGCTGTGAGCAATGAAAACAAAGACTTCCCTTCCAACATAGCGGTTATAGCACGGAATTACCACCCAATAACATTACAACGGCTAACGGTGTGGTTAGCGCGGCGTATGGTAGAAACTGATAGAGATGAACAGGAGCCATAACACCTCCTCTTAAAGTATTTTTGCTTGAATAGTAACTGTCACTTTTTGACAGTTTTTTTACTGAGTTTACTGTCAAAAACCGGCCAAGTGCGAGCTGCACTCGCGCACCTAGGCTTCCGTACCTAAGCTATGAAAACACCGAACATTGTTCTAACAAAAAGATAAACTGGACAGAGAGACAAACTTAACTTTGCAGTTGGTATACTAGTGGCCCCGTACAAACTAACTACAAAATAAGTTTGTAATCGCAAAAAAAACATTTTTTAACAATAAATTTCCAGTTTTCGGATTTATTCCTTTATTTGTGCTATAAGACCTTGCTTCTTGCCAAATGTCATGATTGTAGGTCAACGGGAAGTACCCTATAGGTTTTTGGTTCCCGTGAAAATGTACTGAAAATGCAACATAAACCGCCGTATCTTTGGATTGCGTTAACCTAGAAGTTTGGTTTTTTTAGGGCACAAAGGGATCGCAGACTAGAGTTTTCTTTATAAATTTCAACTTGATACCTCCACGCGTTTCTGATAAAAGGGGTCTTGACAGACAGACAGACAGACGGATAACAAAGTGATCCAATAAGGGTTTCGTTTTTTCCCTTTTAGGTACGGAACCCTAAAAACACGATGTTTAGTGTAAATATTGTTGAAACTTTGCAAGTCCCTTCGCCCTAAAAAAGTAAATAATTACAGCAAAACTAAATCATATACAGTAACACACATAAAAAAAAACATACGGGTAGAATTGAGAACCTCTTCCATTTTGAAGTCGGTTAAAAAGTCAATACACTGGTAGTACTGCAACTATTAGTCTTTTGTCGCAAAGCCGCTCTCGCCACATCTCATAGCTTCTGACATACGAAGAAACATGATGGTTACCGGCTCAGCCGTCTCGTTACTGGCGGTAATGTGATTTTAAGTTCGGCCCGCCCGCGCCGGTGATAAGGGCCAATCGGCTCTATTAGCAGAGTTAGCCGCCCAGTAATTGTTCTGTACTTACGGCAGATGTTTCACGGTCCAAGGATTATCGACGAACGAACATTGGGTCGTTATAAACGGCTTATTGTAATACTATTGTTATCTGTTTACAAACAGATAAATAAAGTTGAAGTGTATGTTTTTAATTTCAAATTAACACTGTTTTACCATTAGCATGTGAAAGTATATACGGTATGTACTTATAACTAAAAAAAAAACTCAAAAATGTTTTGTCGGTCGGCCTGTCTGTTTGTTCTGGGTAAACTCCGAAACGGCTAGACCAATTTTGACGAAGCTTTCAGGGATAGATGGCAGATGTTATAAGGAGTCAGTTAGGCTACTTTTTTAATTCCTAAATTTTACGCCGAGTGGTCGTACGCACGCCTTGTAATCAAAGTGTGCAGGTGCAAACCCCGGCTTGCACCTCTGGGATTTATGTGCGAATCTCATTTTCATCCGCGATTATCACTTGCTATGAAACGGTGAAGGAAAACATTGTGAGGAAACCTACAAGCCTGAGGGAATTTGAATAGTTCTCGATAGATGTGTGAAGTCAGCGTAGTGGACTATGGCCTGATTCCCCCTCGCACAGAGGGGAGGCCCGTGCCCAGCAGTGGGACGTTAAAAGGGCTGTAGTAGTAAGTTTTACGCGAACGGATTCGCGAGCACAGCTCGTTTACAATACATTTAAGAAAGTACCAGGAGATCAAAAAGTTTAAAGAAATAAGAAAAGTCTGGAAAACACACAGAAATTAATCTAGCTCTTATAAGGAAGAAGTGAAGACCATAAGACTAGTTGAATACATCGGACCTTATGGTAACAAAATATCAGTTATTGCCAATACCAGAACAAACTGTATTAACTCACAGATGAAGCACATTTTTCCACGACTTGTCAAGGGTAACGCGAGCGTTTAGCCACAGATTTTCAATCTTTATGTTCACGCCTGAACATCGTCCTAATGACGGTGTCTCCGGAACGTGCTGCGGGGCGAGGAAGGCGCGGTACCGCGCCGGACCGCGGCTAACCTAACTCCGCTTCAATTCGTTGACCGATTATGTCGTGTCTGTTAATTTTCTGTTAAATTATTAAAATCTATTATATTCGAAGACTGTTATATTCGAAGCCTTATTTACTCGCCCACACTTTATTTACATTAGCACAGAGTACATTTTCAAAAAAACTCTCATTCCTATAAATAGGGTTATAAATCACCCAATCTTGAAAGTCTGTCTAATTTGTTTTCTAATTAACGTTATCTACAGCCTCAACTAACAATCAGACCCCAACGCCCTTGGAAATAAACGCCGTGTTCTGAACAATTCGGGGTGTTTTAATTAATAGCGAAACTGGAGGTAGGTGGAGAAATTAACTGGTAATTAACAGCCACCTGTAACTGCCGGGGTACGTCGGGGACGTAGTGTTGGGAAATACTTAATGAAACGAAATAAATATATTATTATTTAATGATACTATAATACTACAGCCCTTTTAACGTCCCACTGCTGGGCATGGGCCATAGTCATAGGCCATAGTCCACCACGCTGGCCCAATGCAGGTGAACTTTACACGCTTTTTTGTAGTCGTGCAGATTTCCTCACGATGTTTTCCTTCACCGTTACATAGCAAGTGGTAATCTCGGATGAAAAACCAGGGCAAATACCGAAAATGTAATTTGCGATATTTTCTGCTGGCGGGTATCGAACTTGCAACTGCTCGGTGCAGAGAGACCACGACTACGAGACTAAGCCGTGGTCATTGTCACGATACATCTACTTTAAAAGTTGACGCCCTGTTAACAGATTATCTTATCAGACTGCCAACTAAGCCGTGTGGATGCAGCCTAACGTGTTTTCTGAAGTATGAAGAAGCGCTTAGTTTTAATTGTCACAAGACATTTATATCAATTGTTTGTTATAATTCCCCCAGCTCTGTGATGCAGGTGGATTAAGCTCCAAATAAGGTGGAGTAAGCACACAGGGGCGTCAAAACGTCGAATATTCCGCCAATACCAAAAATAATTGTAAAACTCATAGAAAAGTTTCATTCTTCATTGACAGGGCGTGGGAATTTCGACGCGTTTCCATGCTGGATTTTACCACAGAAATTCTATCTTTGTGCATATTGAAATAGACTTGGTTTTGGTGTTAGATTTTTTTTAACGCTCCAGAGTGGAGGCTTTAATTACCTGTTGCCCCCGTCCTCCTCGTTTTCTTTTAAAACACACCAATTTATTACGGTAAGTATTTGTTTTTCCTGAAATTAATTATGCGTAAACGTTTCATGACCTGTTCCACGAAGAAAAAAGTACTTTTATACGTATTTTATTACTAAGCCAGTTGCTGTATTATGGGGGAATGAAACATTTGCTTTTTTTTAAATATACTTAGTGTCAATATGTATAAGGGTCGATTTCCTGCGATAAAAATCACGCGACCACGCCTCAAAATTTATTCTCAATGATATGTTATTAAAAAATGTACATTATTTATGAATTAATAAATTTTTATAACACCGAGTACATTTAAAACAACTAATCTGTTTCTAATTGAGAACCTCCTTTTTAAAATTTTTTCAATACAATCAATGTGTTCGATTTTCAAATAATTATATTGTCTTTGAACATGTGCATTTAACACGCTGGTGGTCGTATTCAATAGCGCCCCCTACCAGCCTAATGACGACCTCGCCGGAATCCCCCGGAACTGTGGCGGGATGCCGGGATTGCGCGGGATTAATTACTCGCATGTCAGCAGCGGCGATACGCGAAGTGATTGTCAATTTGATTGCTTTGACGATCGGAAATACCAACCGAATGTATAACATGAACAAAAATATTAATAAAATTTAACTAGTGCACAATTAAATAGGTAAATTGGTATCGATTCTTAAGACACTGCATTAAATATAACGCTTGAAAAGCAATCTTTACTAAGCGACAAAAATCGTAAAATAAGTCGATATATTGCCGTCTTTATCACGACCATAATGAATGAGGCGGCAATATTTCTAGTTCTGTCAAATATAATTTAGTAATAACAGAATCCACATCATTCGTCACATCATATCATGTGCCGTAATTTTAAAAACTTGTTTTTGTACTGTACGAAAAACGTTTTTCAGTCAAACGTTAGTATACCGCTGGTAAGCTTTAGTTGTCCATGAACACTAAACGTTAATGTTTACTAACCGAAGTGTCAAACTCTATAAATTCGTTTCAAAGTTTCAATCAGTACAATACTAACGTATGGGTATACGTTACATACAAGCTTACCTTGTCAAACAAACATTAGCCATGAAACTGATCACAATTTAGCTGCGATCCCGCGGGACGGGATTCAGTCCGATTAATTACGCCCCGTACCTACTACAGCAAGCGAATTCACTTGCTTTTTTTTTCAATATGTACTCTACATTGAAATTAAACTATTTTACGGATTTTATCGCGTTTATTTACTACTTTATTTTCCCGACGTTTCGGCTGCTTTACAGCAACCATGGTCAAGGGGGGACTGAGGTGTTAGACGTCCTGATGTCATAGTTAATAACTGGGTACCCTCATATTTAGTTGTTGTTTGCGGTCCGATCCACGCAGAAAGTGCTTACGGTGTCCTGAGGTCGGTGAGTTTTCGTTAGTATCAAGTAATTAAATAGCAAAAAAAGCGAGCAAAAAATAACAAGGAAAAGCTCACTAAGTACAAAAAATGGTAAAGGTGTATTTTTAACACTAAGTACTTTAAAATATCAGCAACTAAACCCAGGAAAAGTCATCTTATCCATAGGTACATTACTTTACAGAATTCCAAGAAGCAACCAATGTTATTCCTGGGAAAGTTGTTGATATTTTAAGGTACCTACTACTACAGCCCTTTTAACGTCCCACTGCTGGGCACGGGCCTCCCCTTATGCGAAGGGGATTCAGGCCATAGTCCACCACACTGGCCCAGTGCGGGTTGGCAGACTTCACACATCTATCGAGAACTAGTTTCCTCAGTCGTGCAGGCTCCTCACGATGTTTTAAGGTACCTACTTAGTGTTAATATACACCTTTCCTATTTTTTGTACTTAATGAGTTTTACCTGTCACCTGACGAAATACAAGTTTTTAATAAAAAGCGGTAATGAGAGTTATGAAGATGAGGGGCGATGATTCAGGAGTAAATAACTCGTTTTCGGTATTGGAAAAAAAATCGCGCTGGTTTGACGCGTATGTCGACCGAGGTCTTTAGGGGAAGGAACACCGCGCTGGTACGTCGATCGACAATCTATGTAATTGCTTATTTTTTATTAAGATACATACTTTTTAATTTTTTGTACAAATTGAGGTTTGCCCATTTTAGTCTTAATACTCAGGTAGGCATAAAAATAAAATTTCAATTCATTTAACGACCTTTTGACTATATACCTACTGCAAACCTTTACAAACATTTCAAAAATACTTGCATTATTTATTAAATATGTCGGTTTCAAAAAGTTATAAATTAATGTATCGTGGTCTCATTTCGATTAAATATTTGTTTTAGCGATCCTCAACCTGATGGAACCTTTGAGGGCTTAGAGGTTACTTCAAAGGGAAAGTAATTTGATCTCTATAGTACCGTTATTAATAACTTACTGTTTTTTTATAAATACATCATCACGCCTGTATTCCCCGAAGGGGTAGGCAGAGGTGCACTGTAGTGCGCCCACACTTCGCCGATGTATTTTGGTCCCAATGTAATAGGGGGCGAGCCTATTGCCATTATACCGGGCACATTCCCCTCAATACGAGGAAGATTTGGGCACCACGCTGGCCCAGTGCGGGTTGGTGAAATTCACACGCTATAGAAAGCTATAGACGTGCAGGTTTCCTCACGATGTTTACCTTCACCGTACAGCAAGTGGTAATCATTGTTGAAAATGACATTCGCACATGAAAATTATCTCAGAGGTGCGGGCCTGGGATTTGAACTTGCACCCCTTACGTTCAAGGCGGCTACCGCCCGCGAGGCTACCACTGTTTTCTTTGTTCGATATCCTTTGCTGGGGTGATCATAACTTTTATTAGAAAGTGTGGACTGTATAAACATAGAATAGTGAGGCCCATATATAATAAAATAAAAATATTTAGCGCAATACATTTTGAACAATGATTTTTTTCTATGAGTTAATACAGATCGTTTTCATACTATTTGGTTATATCCCTTATCATGTGTTAGGAAAGTCAAATGTCTATTATCATCAACTTTTTATTGAGATAGTAGGTAACGACATTCTGAGTGTCTCAACACCGCACGCACTCTGACTTCATCTCGTGAGATCTCTCGCCTTACATTCCAAGCACGTCGGCCGCTAAATCCACACTATACTATTGCTGAGACTTGGACCACATATAACTCTAACTAAGCGGACCACTAGAGGACGTATCTATACAAAAAAAATAAAATTGAAGTGTCTATTTGTAATATCAAAATAACACCTTTTTACTAAATGCATATTAAAGTATATAAGATACCTATAACGAAAATGCATTTTTTTTGTCTCTGTTCTTTTGTTCCAGGTAAACTCTCAAACGGTTGAACTGATGTTGACGGGACTTTCACTGGCAGATAGATGATGTTACAAGGAGTAACTAAGTATATTTTTTCTTAATTCCAGGTGGCTTGTCAGCTACTTCTGAAATATTTCCAATTTTCACATTGTATGTTAGAAGATGGCTTGGTTTAGTAGTTTGAACGTATGCCATTGCACCGGGTGGTTTGCAGCTTCGATTCCTGACACTGGTAAAAAGACATAAGATTTTAAAAAAAATGCATAGGAATGAGTGTAACTGGGATCATCCCTAATCCATAGTAGAAGCTTTACATAGTCAACGAAATCTCACCTCATTTTATTTTATAGAGTTCAATCCAATTATTAGGGTCTGAAAACGAATTACATTTGTATAATCAACCCAAGTCGAAGCTAAAAGCATTATATAGAGAACCTAGAACGATCCAATTGAAGTCCTTTTGAACTCTACCCGGCTGAACCAACGCCGTACTCAGATTTAATCCGTTCTCTACCAATATCTCGAGTGCCGATAGAGATAGGTTATAAATAGTGCGTAGCGTCGCAACCAATTTACGATGTTCAAAGCGGCCGGCTTCCGTTTCATACAATATTCCAATTTACGAGCAAGGGCCCCGGGTACAGTGGAGCGTCAAGATGCGCTCGTCAACATTTATAACAATACTAAAATGAACTGTATTGACTCGTAGAAAACGTTTGTTCTTTATAGAAATGATATCGATGACGCTTGGTGGCGTGTCTTTTAGCACAGAAATTCAATCTTTATGTATATTGAGAAAGAGTCCGATTTGATGTTAGCAAAAAATTTGGCGCCCCTGTCGGCCAGGGGTACTAAACATTTTACCATACAACTATTTATTTTATGCGGTAGAAAGTATCCCATCAAAAACATAAATGTAAACCTCTGTTTAGCCAATGATATATGCCTTGGTTGTCCACTTCAATGACAAAAGATGTGAGATCTAAACGGGCGCCAATTTCAGTGGTCAGTCCTAAAATTTATTTATAGCAACATCAAATATTTCATAACAACTTAAAGTATAATTTCTTATTAAAACTTAGGATAATATATTGGCCTAAGGCCTTATTTTGCTAGTTCTAATGTACGAATTATAATTAAATACCTACTAAAACAGTCCTGGAAGAGCTCTATGTTCGCTGGCTAGTTTCTACCAGCAAGCCAAATTGTCGGAAGAATAAAATAAGTACTTACAGCTTTAGAAATGCGAATTCGTATATTAGAACTAGCCAAGTAAGGCCTTAGGCCAATATATTATCCTAAGTTTTAATAAGATATTATACTTTATGTTGTTATGAAATATTTGATGTTGCTATAAATAAATTTTAGGACTGACCACTGAAATTGGCGCCTGTTTAGATCTCACATCTTTTGTCGTTGAAGTGGACAACCAAGGCATATATCATTGGCTAAACAGAGGTTTACATTTATGTTTTTGATGGGATATCATTACTTTTTGTACAGAAATAATTAGTAGGTACTTATTCATAATAAAATTAATACCAAAGGGTGGTTTTCCACTTGTTATATATTCACGTGAAGACCTTAATAATGTTAGAATGATCGTCGTTAGGGACTTATAAGCAGCACATAATATAACTAACATAACTCAAATAGTTGGTATTATAAATAAAATATTCTTCAATCATGAAACAATAAACTTATAAGGTAAATCTTATTTATTAGTATGTTAGAATGATCATTCAATATTTTATAATTAACTTTTAACATACAACCTGCATAAAAAAATACATTTATTGTGGTAGGATACGAACGCCGGACTCTGACGATTTATCCAACCGCATAGTCCACTAGGCTATGCTAACAGATACTTATTGTTTTCTTATATTTACGCGAATACTATACATTGAAATTAAACTATTTTACGGATTTTATCGCGTTTATTTACTATTTTATTTTCCCGACGTTTCGGCTGCTTTACAGCAACCATGGTCACGGGGGGACTGAGGTGTTAGACGTCCTGATGTCATAGTTAATAACTGGGTACCCTCATATTTAGTTGTTGTTTGCGGTCCGATCCACGCAGAAAGTGCTTACGGTGTCCTGAGGTCTTGCAATGGTACACTTGGTTTTGGATTTAATCATATTGATTACTGGATCCCAAGTTGGTGGTAGCACCCAGCCATCTTCCCTATTGAAATTAGGATGTTTTTTAATTTCAATGGCCTCACGTATCATCCTTGGTCGGAGTCGGTGTTCTTTAGCGAGGATATGCGGTTTATCAAATCTGATATAATGGCGGGTGCGGTCCTGTACATGTTCACAGATTGCAGACTTCGTGGAGCGTCGGTGTTTCACGTCAGCTATATGTTCTTTTACGCGGGTTTTAATTGATCTTTTAGTTTGTCCTATGTAAGAGAGCCCACATTCACAATCGAGTTTGTATACCCCTGCATCTTGTAGAGGAATGTGACACTTGACAGGTGGTAAAAACTGACTAATCTTCTTCGGTGGCTTGAAGTAAGTTTTGATTGAAGCCCGTTTCAAGATGTAGCCAATCTTGTCTGTGACACCTCTTATGTATGGTAGTACAGCAGGTAGACGCTCAACTGTGGCTGGTTTCACTCGGTCACTGTGATGGCGGCGTGGGACCCGAAGCTTGTTGTCATGCAATACTTGCTTGACATGGTGGATCTCGGCAGCCAGGTGTTGCTCATCACAGATCCCTTGTGCTCTCTGAAACAAAGATTTACCCACGGTAGCTAACAATGATTTGACGTCTAGATTCAATGCGCATTGAATCTAGACGTCAAATCATTGATACCTTCGTGCGCAAAACCGCCTAAGTTGTATGGGTTACCTAAAATACACAAGCCCGAGGCCCCGCTGCGCCCCATTGTAAGCCAGATTGACACACCAACATACAGTCTGGCTCAGCACGTAGCGAAGGTGCTCTCATTACTAAGAGGACACACAAGAGCACATACAAAGGATTCATACCATTTTGTCAGTGAGATCCATTACCATTACCATTTTGTCAGGACCGCACCCGCCATTATATCAGATTTGATAAACCGCATATCCTCGCTAAAGAACACCGACTCCGACCAAGGATGATACGTGAGGCCATTGAAATTAAAAAACATCCTAATTTCAATAGGGAAGATGGCTGGGTGCTACCACCAACTTGGGATCCAGTAATCAATATGATTAAATCCAAAACCAAGTGTACCATTGCAAGACCTCAGGACACCGTAAGCACTTTCTGCGTGGATCGGACCGCAAACAACAACTAAATATGAGGGTACCCAGTTATTAACTATGACATCAGGACGTCTAACACCTCAGTCCCCCCGTGACCATGGTTGCTGTAAAGCAGCCGAAACGTCGGGAAAATAAAATAGTAAATAAACGCGATAAAATCCGTAAAATAGTTTAATTTCAATCTAACAGATACTTTTATTATAAAAAACTTGACTGGTTGGTTATACTACCAATGACGTCATAAAGTGAATGTTCCTAACAAAATCAATTAATTGAAAAAATATTGTAAAATGATAAAATTATACTAGTTTCACATTTTTCCCTTTGTATTTACCCAATTACCTATCTGAACGCCAAATTTAAACTCTCTAGGTCATCTGGGAGAGGCTATGATTTTTGATCTATAGGTCAGTCAGTGTAATAATTCCGATTTTTGGACGATTATATCTTAAGGACCATTTGAGGTGTGTTTATGAAATTTTGAGCACATATGTATCTCGCAAGTCTCAATAGATGAGCCAAATTTGACATAGTTATGTTAAATAGTTTCTGAGTTATGAGGGGGTCAAAAGTCGCTCCAAATGGTTCGTGTAATATTACACACGGTGCTGCAGCCAGCTTTCATTGGCTGGGCGCACTCCCGTGCGCCTTGATGAAACGGGAGTTATACAGACCACCACCTGTCTTGCTGCAATTTTCATGTTACTTTCCGTTTTAGACATTTAGCTCGCTACAAAATCTGTCAAAATGTACAGTTAGCCGAGTGGTCGAATGCACGTCTTGCAAATCAAATTGTGCAGTTTCAAACCCCGGCTCGCAACTCTGGGATTTATGTGCGAATCTCATTTTCATCCGAGATTATCACTTGCTATGAAACGGTGAAGGATAACATCGTGAGGAAACCTGCACGTCTGAGGGAACTTGTTTAGTTCCCGATAGATGTGCGAAGTCTTCCAACCTGCACTGGGTTAGCGTGGTGGACTATGGCCTGAATCCCCCTCGCATTGAGGGAGGCCCGTGCCCAGCAGTGGGACGTTAAAAGGGCTGTAGTAGTAGTAGTATTGAAACAACAATACTTTAAGGGCTACATTTCACCGGGACACCATGGCGGCGCAATCAGTCGCCGCTACCAGCAAAATGTATACAGCTCTATAGAGAGTTACTCACCTGGTGTCCGCTTGGTTGCGCAACCAATTTGGCGGCGCGACCAGCTCAGACGGCAACACAGAATGTTACTGCTACGTGCATTAAGGCCCCTGTTCATTGTTTCTAAACCCACGTAAAAAATATAAATCTAACCGAAGTAATGTAGCATTTAATTAGATTTATTTTGTTAAGTAATAAAGCTGAACAATCTGGAATACTCAATTTACGTTAGAACATAAAAAGTATTCACCGCACACCGAGCCAAGCTGTGCACCAAGTTTAGAGTACAAATGAAAATACGCAAAATATTCCGAGAGACATTAGCTTCAATTAGAAAACTTAATACGTTTTCGTTTTTCTTAAAGTTTTGCAATTATCTGCGCAGCGTCGTGTTCCAGAATGTATGTTCTTATTGGATTAGGTTTGTCTCATAAAAATAAATGGTAACGTCTTATTATTAAGAATTAAAGTCCTGTAATTGATTTTCAAGCTAATCCCACAATATGCAGAACTTATACAGGGTGTTTCAGAAGTCCGAAATAATACTTTGACGTTTGCTTCAGTATCGGGTGTGCAACTGAATGATATCAAAAAAATATCGAAATTCGACCATGATTTTTCAACTTTTTTTTCGATGTCAATTTCTATAACTCGTAATATCTCGAGTCCGATGCAAAAATGTCTAATTTAGTTTTTTAAATATTGGTAGTCGCCCCTCATCTGTGTAGTTTACACTGCTGAATATGGTTATAGATGTACCCAAAGGCCAGAACACGATACCAGTGACAAATATTCAAAGGTCCATTACTCAGAAACTATTATAGATAGGTATAAATTGTCTTCACTAATCATCCACATATGAGCTACCGTATATGTACCCAAAGTATTATTTCGGCCTTCTGAAACAACCTGTATATTGACGCTTTATGTTCCGTACTAAGCGACAAAAAATCGTAAAATGAGCTCTATATACCAAAAGACGCAGAAAAATGTGGCCGTTCGAATGATATATAACTAATTTGAGGATTTTATTTGTCGAATAAGGATTGCCTATCAAGAGTCGATATGTATTTATTTCCAATTTGTGTACTATCACAAACTAGCATATTTTATTTTTAAATTATACCTTTCGACTTCATCTTTACATATAATATACTAGCAGACCCGGCCACGCGTTGCTGTGATCTAAGCTATCCTATCTCTCAAGTTGGACCAGACTGCTCACGGTGTGCCAATATAATTTAAAATCGGTTAAGTAGTTTAGGAATCCATCGCGGACAAACATCGTGACAGGAGATTTATATATATAAAGAAGATTGGATGAGTAAACAAAAATAATTATATGATGTAAAATCATTTAATATCATGCTTATTTATAAATAGCGTTGATATAAATTAATTCGTTTTCGTACTTCTTTATTTTTTTCACCACATGAAAAAATTGACGTAACTTAATAAGATGAGAAAGCATCCCCAGCATGGTGGATATAATATCCAAGCGCCATATTTGAATGAGATAAAGACAGCAAAGGAATAATTTTTTTTTTAAGATTGACGCCATACGATGTTTATTTTTTTATAATTCATTGATTTATTAAACAAGATTAATACCGAAGAAAAGGCATATTCATTACATTTCCGTCAACTCCTATCAAACTTTTAACCACCTTAAGGACTTACTTCTAGAGTTTAAAAACGGATAATTGTATTCCAGAATGTTCGCGGCAGCGAGATAACGTTATCTAAAAGACGGGCGTATTGAGATTCAATTAATAGTTCAATCAAGCCAGCCACTCGACTGAGATGCGGGCTTTCCACCAAGCCAGGGATGTCAGTGAAGGCCACATGAAAGTTATTCAAACCTAGATTTTTAGAATGAAGATACCATTCAGACCCAAGCTTCATTTTATAAGGCATGAGAACAACCTATTTTAGGGTTCCTTACCCAAAGGGTAAAATGGGAACCCTATTAATGAGACTTCGCTGTCCGCCCGTCCGTCCGTCTGTCCGTCCTTCCGTCCGTCCGTCTGTCACCAGGCTGTATCTCATGAACCGTGATAGTTAGAGAGTTGAAATTTTCACAGATGATGTATTTCTATTGCCGCTATAACAACAAATACTAAAAAACAGAATAAAATAAATATTTAAGGAGGCTCCGATACAACAAACGTGATTTTTTTGCCGATTTTAAAGATAATGGTACGGAACCCTTCGTGCGCGAGTCCGACTCGAACTTGGCCTGTTTAATAAAATAAAATAGTAAATAAGCGCGATAAAATCCGTAAAATAGTTTTATTTCAATTGGCCAGTTTTTTTAATAGTAGCTTGAATGGTCGTCTAATGGCTTCAAGATGACAATGTCTACACTGTCTATTTTAGCTATCCTTGGATAAAAGATGCAACTCCACAATAATAGTGTAAGGGGAATTGGGGCCCAGGCTTATTGTAATTAATCATAAAAAATATATGAAACAAAAACAGACTTAGAAAAACTAGGCGCACTAATAAGCCAGATATAACCTAGTATTTTTTTTTGTTGGAGTACGTGTTAATCTATCTTGATTACGACTAGGTACTTAGATTCCAAATTAAATCAATAATTTGGTTATTTAGAGTGTTTTAGAACACCTAGGTATTTATAGTCAGTTTCAAAAACTAACTTACTACCTCGGCACCAAGATGCATCGTGGCATTTACTTATGTGGAACATTCCCTCTGTCCAGTCCGTACTCCTTGCTGCTCGCTACTAGAATGCCCGCCATCGCGCCAGCCCCTCTTTGTTCGACGTTACCATCTTTGCCACTTGTGTTGCTACATAAGTTATTACGTTCTACCACCTTTTAATAATGACAAGTGTTGCCATTTTAATTTATAAGATTCTACTTTCTCCTACCAAAATCATGACACTTAGCGTTATTTTTCTTTGGATGTTCGTAGACTTTCGTAGACATTTAAATCCATCCACAAATCCCCTACAACAGTTTACATTAAAAAACATTGTTACAATTTCATAGGTAAAAAAAATGTTTCGTTTTACAATATTTTAGTAAGTACAAAAGTCCTGTGTTATCCCAAAGTAAAATGGTCGGTTAAATGGTTTAAACATTTGTAATAATATAGAGAACAAAATAAAGCATTGAAAACACAAACGTAACAGAGAACAAAGTTTAAGAGTATAAACTTATCTTTATAATTTACCGAAGGGATAGCGAGCCCGCATGTAATATTTACAAAAACCGGCCAAGTGCGAGTCCGACTCGCGCACGAAGGGTTCCGTACCATTATGTATAAAAATTATTTAATCAAATCACGTTTGTTGTATGGGAGCCCCGTTAAATATTTATTTTATTCTGTTCTTTAGTATTTGTTGTTATCGCGGCAACAGAAATACATAATCTGTGAAAATTTCAACTGTCTAACTATCACGGTTCATGAGATACAGCCTGGTAACAGACGGACAGACGGACGGACAGCGAAGTCTTAGTAATAGGGTTCCCGTTTTACTCTTTGGGTACGGAACCCTAAAAATCACAATTTCCAAGTAAATTAATTCCAGCAAACTATTATACATCCAATCTGTACTTGTTCGTTCTTTACAAAGATTCTGTATTAGATGTTAAAAGCTTTTTAGGCCTAAATAAATAACAGATGTTATCTGAACCTAAACGGCTCCCAAATTGTGCTTTAAAATATAGGAATGTAGTATGAACGGTCTTACTTGGAATAAAGAACTTGTGTGTAAGCATTTAAAAATTACATTCGGCATTCGGCTCTACTCTGGGCAATGGTCCGAGCAGGAACTTTTTGGTTTTCAATAGCGGCCCATCCACTAACGTTCATTCCTTCCGACTTGTCCCGTCGTTCAAACTGTACGGAAAAGCGACGGGATAAAATAAAACCGTTGAAGCCACTAATTAAACCACAATCCTACGTTCTTTCCCCTGACTTTATCACGACACGCCAGTCCGACAGGAAAAACAATCCTTCAGTGACCATACACACGTTTAGGTACATTCCTGTCAGTTTGCATCTTGTCAGTCATACCGAGGGATTGCGTGTCTGTGGATGGTTATAATCCTATTATTTTATGAAGATTGTTGTCATTTAAAAGGAATGCGCGTCATTTTGAATTATCTTTATGGATTCACAAAATGATAACAAACGAGCGCTCATTCACGCCGGACAAATAAACAGGCACTAACTTGATCACAGAACGCGTCGCGTCCTTCGTGACGGGAGGGAAGGCGGGATTTTAATACCGTCATTCTTTCTCGCTCTTGTAAATCCACTGGCGTTCATTCCGTAAGGATTGTAGATTCCGGCAGGAATGAACGTTGGTGGATCAAATGAATAAGAATCAGTTTTTTTTTTTTATTCACGTAAACCATTACAGGCACTGCGTCAACTTATTGCGTCATGCTAAAATTAATCTTAATTAAATCGTGTTAAAGATTTTTTTGCAAAATCAAGAAGGAGTTACCTTCAGTTATTGTTCTTTATTATAGTGTGGAATGAAAACAAAATACCCAAAGAGGCTCCGTATATTTTTGCAGAATCTAGAAGCAGTAAGTTACTAGGTAATAACTTTATAGTCACTTCACAATATCTAGCTGACGACTAGTAACGAGAGCTCCGAACAATTTAAAAATTCCCAAACATCATCATCACGCCTGTATTCCCCGAAGGGGTAGGCAGAGGTGCACTGTAGTGCGCCCACACTTCGCCGATGTATTTTGGTCCCAATGTGATAGGGGGAGAGCCTATTGTCAAAATAAATTAAAACAATCCAATTTCATATTGAATCAACTACCAATACTAAAATTGAGTTATCATTCCAATTACCCACATTACTACTACAGCCCTTTTAACGTCCCACTGCTGGGCACGGGCCTCCCCTCAATGCGAGAAGGATTTCAGGCCATAGTCCACCACGCTGGCCCAGTGCGGGTTGACAGACTTCACATATCTATCGAGAACTAGACAAGTTCCCTCAGACGTGCAGGTTTCCTCACGATGTTTTCCTTCACCGTTGACTACCCACATGTTTTACAGAAAAATTAATTCAAATTATGAATGGCTCTATTTAAATATCCGGCAGGCGATAATCGATACTTATCCAAACAAGTCCCGGACGCAACCTCGCAGTTAAATCACTTTAATCATTATAATCCGTTGAAGCATACATAAGGAGATTAACCCGAAATTGTATAAAACAGAAAAGTAATCCGAGTCTGAAGTATTTAGGGAACGCCAGTGATGTGTGGGTAACTAATTTGTGGTATCGAATTCGATAAATTGTTTATCGAGCAGTAGCTCTACCATGAATTATCGCAAGTCACTGGCGTTTACGTAAAAGTATATCCAAACATTTTACTACTTATACTACTACTACTACTACAGCCCTTTTAACGTCTCACTGCTACTACTACTACTACTATCTACTTGGTTAAAACAAAGGAGAATCAAGGCCAACGAAATTAAATCGATCAATGTTACCTTTACTTTACGGAGAGGAACTTGCGCACCCGTCAAACTTAACAACGCAGAAATCTTTGAATCAGACCATGTCAGGTATTTAGGTTTACACCTTGATAAGCGACTCACTTGGCAAAAACATATTATAAACTACTTATTACACCAAGTGACAAATATCTCTAATATACATATTTATAATATGAAGGAAAATACTATTTAGTAGCTTTAACAGTAATTATTAACTCTGAACGGAATGCTCTACGTCGTAGAGTCTACGATGAATTGAAAGAAAATATATATTAGCTCTATGGGTCGAGGTCACGTTCCAATTAGATTATAAATAACGTTTCAGAATTAAGCTCCGTGCATACTGGACAAGACATGCAGAAATACCAAAACGAACTGTATTGTACTCATCGAAAAAGCCCATTCGTCATCGAAATGTCTTTGACGGTGCAAGCGAATTTTACAGCATGGTGGCATTTACCACAGATAATCAATCTTTATGTATATTGACACAAAGTTCGTTTTGTTATTGGCTAAAAATGTTTAGCTCGCGTTATGACATCGCAGAGTGCCTGACGCTTATATAATGTGTAGCAATTATCAATTTGTAAGTCCCTGTGTCCGCCTTAACAAAATAAACTTAGACTTTAGTTACTAGGTAAGGTTGATATTTGTTTAGCAAATCGTACAGCAGCTCAGCTTCCAGCAGTTTGCTATGTTCTAATAACATCGACAAACCATCTCCCACCACTGGTCGCCGCGTCGTAATTAAGTTTAAGGCGCCGTGAATTTGCGTTTTAACTTACACAGAGCAGCGAAATTCCGCCGGCACTCCATTGTTTGCTGGTTTGGTTATTATTCAGAATCGAGTTATAGCGTCCTGGAGGATTAAGCGAATTGTTTTAATGCGAGAAGGTCGCTGTGTTTTCAACGTAGGATAGGGTTGAGGACACAACACACGAAAAATTAACCCCACTTGCATCCAAGAGAAATGGGCGCAGAATTTTTTTCTAATATCGAAACGGATTTATTTTTTTCAACGAAATGTTATCAATGAGGAATATAAGTCGCGTGTCATTTACTATAGTCATCCAATAACATAGTAAGGTTTTCATATTAGTAGTAGTGCGCTTAGCCCCTCCAACTAAGCTTAAAACTTGAGATAGGGGTGGGCTAATCGGTAAGTCAATAGCTAATCGGTCTGGGTAGGAATCGAACCCGAAACCTCTCGGTTACGAGGACCTGTTTAACTATTGCCGCTATTACAAAATAATATTCAAATAGATTACAAAATATGTTTCATTAATTAGTGATCCAATATTGATTGGATACAAATTGAAATTTCGGAATGGCAACAAATTAAATTTTAATCTTCGGTGCGTAACGAAGGTACGGACAGAAGTTTCGTTTGACCCTTGTCAATTGAAGAATTTTGACAGCTGAGGTCGCTAAGCTGAGAAAATAGAGTGTATAGCATTTTGGGATCAAGTTAAACTAGTTTAAAAGCTCTCAATACCACATAATGAGTAACACAACAATAATAAAACCTCCCCGCTCATTGGGGGTTCGACCATTGCGCGAAAATTGTTTCCCAGTTCCAAAACTGACTCTGTGTCAATACGCATAAAGGTTGAATTTCTGTGGTAAAACTCACGCGTGGGGAGTCAAAATTCGCTGGCGCTGTCAGTGTCATTTAGATGAAGAATGAAATTTCACTATGTGTCAATACAGTTTGTATGGGTATGGCAAAACGTACGATCGTCGACGCCCCACTGGGCTTTAGTGCTAACCGACTTGAGAAAAGGAAAAGGTTCTCAATTCGACCAGTATGTATTTTATTTATGTTTGTTACCGCATTCTCCAACGTTTGTGTACCGATTTAGATATTACTGTACCTATACTTCCTAGGGAATTCAAGGTTGGTCCCATTCCAAAAAGATTTGTTGAAATCGACCCCCCAGGAGAAATAATTAATATGAAATTGACGATTGAAAGTCGTGCAATTTCAAAAATATAATGTAAGTACAGCCCTTTTAACGTCCCACTGCTGGGCACGGGCCTCCCCTCAATGCGAGGGGGATTCGGGCCATAGTCCACCACGCTGGCCCAGTGCGGGTTGGCATAGTTTACATATGATTAATTTTAACATTATTATCAATACTAACAACTTGGCTGTGGTTATGGCTGGTATTCTTAAATAACAATTGTGGGAAAACGCAAAAGGTATCAAGAAGAAAAAAAACTATCCTTAGAAGCATCTGAAATTGTTCGAAAATTCCCAAGTATCAACAGAAAGTTTTCGAACGCGAGCACTTTTATTAACTCCCCTTGCTTGGGGCGAGGTGATTGAATTCCGATATTTTTTTTCCCCGAATCTCCAGCCGTCGCTGATTGGGTTTTGAGTGAGACTCGCTTTCTGGTCAGCGGATTGCTGCGTTTGTTCTGCATGCAATCGAACTGCGAGTAACGAACGCTTGGTTTTGTATTTAATCATATTAATTACTGGATCCCAAGTTGTCCCAACTAAATATGAGGGTACCCAGTTATTAACTATGACATCAGGACGTCTAACACCTCAGTCCCCCCGTGACCATGGTTGCTGTAAAGCAGCCGAAACGTCGGGAAAATAAAATAGCAAATAAACGCGATAAAAACGTAAAATAGTTTTATTTCAATGTATAGTATTCGCCTAAATTGCGTTGTTTCGTCTTTCGACGTTCCTTTTTACGTTTGAAATCCCTTATAGTAATCTACCATTTCCTTTATTTTAAAGGCGACTTGGAATAGCAGTGCAACCCCACAGGTGTGTCAAAATTCGCGCAATATTTTGTTTGCTCATACCAAAACTAACTGTATTAACTTACACAAAAAGCTCATTCTTCAACGGTGACACATTCGAATATCAAGGCGTGTATTTTACCATATAAACTCAATCTTTGTGTTTATTAACACAGAGTTCGCCTAAGTCACTAGGCTTAAGCAAGGCTTAAGGCTTAAGGCCGTTTGTCCACCGCCGCCATCACCGGACCGTCAACGAGAACGAGATGACGGCGCCGAAGTAGCGATACATAGACTACTATAGCCGCGTGTCCACCGCACGTCCGTCACCCGAGCACCGTCATCCCGGCCGCCAAAGTTTCGAGTAGATCGGCGTGACCGCTAGAACGGCACGATTTTATGACGGGCCGATGTGCCGGCAGTACAAAACACACACTACCGTCACACCGCGCCGTTCGCTCGGTTTTTTTTTAATAAGCCACCGATACCGGCGCGGTGGACACACGATCGCCGTCACGTCATCTTAAACTCGGCCCGAAATAATCTCGTTCTCGGTGACGGTCCAGCCAGTGACGGCGGCGGCGGTGGACAAACGGCCTTAGGCTCACGGCATAAAGTTGTTGCGGGTTTGATGCCCGGGCGGCAAATAGGAAATGGCTATTTCATATTTTTTTCTAAGTATAACTGAGATTGCCATACAATAAGACTGTCTAGCGATATTTATTTTAGGTAAGTATTACGTTCTTCGAGTAGTTAGACTGTAAATAAACCAGCCATATAATTTATTTTCTTCTGAAATGGGGAATGAGTATTGAGACACAACTCACAGTTAACATGTATAGTACATTCAATTCAGTATAAAAACAAGCCAAGTGCGAGTTGGACTCGCACACACAAGGTTCTGTACAAAATTGTTGGTATGTAAATAGTATGTCTATCACGGGAACTGGGAGTCTTGAAGTATTTTGGGCAAAAATAAAATTTGTATATGTTTTTTGTGATGTAACAACAAATTTCGGATTATTCTCTTCACTAGTGCAATAAAACGTTTGTCAATCAATCAATCTGTTTGTCAAGCGACGCTCAATGTACGGGCAGCGTCGTGACACCTTATAGTGAGCGTCTTGACGCCTTATTATGAGCGTCGCGACGCCTTATTTTGAGCGCTGCGACGCCTTCTAGTGAGCGTCGTGACGCCTTACAGAGAGCGTCGTGACGCCGTAAAGTGAGAGTCACGACGATGTTTAATGAGCGTCGCGACGCCTTATAGTGAGCGTTGCGTTGCCTTATAGTAAGCGTCGCCACGCCTTTTAGTGAGCATCGCGACACTGTATAGTGAGCGTCGTGACGCCTTATGATGAGCGGCGTGACGTCTTATTGTGAGCATCACGACGCCTCATTATGATCGCCGCGAAATCTTATAGTGAGGGTCGCGATGCTTCATAGAGAGCGTGGCGATGCCTCATAGAGAGCGTCACGACGCCGTATAGTGAGTGTCGCGACGCTGTATAATGAGCACCGCGACGCCTTATAGTGACTGTGGTGTCTCCGTAGTGTGCGCGTCGCGACGCCTTGTATTGAGCGTCGCGACGCCTTATAATGCTCGTCACGATGCCTTATGATGGTTTCCCTTTAAAGTTAGGTCAGTAAAGTCAGTATTTTCGAGTCTTTCAGTCAGTAAAATCAGTATTTTTGACCATACAATCTGTTTCGACCCCTGCAATATATCTACGTGATCCTGAGATAAAGGGTCTTAATTGACAGATAAACAAACAAACAGACAGATAGACAGACGGACAACGAAGTGATCCTATGAGGGGTTCCTTTTTCTATATACGGAATCCTAAAAGGCAAGAAATCATACCAGACACAAATATATGCGCGCCCAACCGTCCAGAAAGGTCTTCAGTAGGAGTAAAACAAAATGTTTTCATCTATTTGCAAGAAACAAAACGAATCCTTCATTCGCCGTGCCTCGTTTGCATATGCAATCACGACTTGCCTTATGTATGTATTCCGCTTCTTTTTCACGAAATGAAAGAAATTATGGAATTTAATTAAATAAGACGAGGAAAGCCTGCAGCCGCGATAAGTGAGTATTTCAGCCAGTGTCAAGTAATTAATAGCAAATTCAATAAATCTATATTATAAATAAAAAAAGTTTAACTATAACCCGAATACGGAAAAATAAAAAGTTTTTAACAAAAAAATTAAACCGCCGAAAAACTACAAAGCATAAAATAATAAATCTTTTTTATTTAACCTTAATAACTATTTTCTTAAACTATGTAAGTATACCTAAGTCATTTTGGGTCGGCGGCAAACAAGCAAATTAATTAATTAGGTAATGTGTGATGCTCGGCAGCGGCGCGGCGCGACACGTCCCTTCGCTGGAAAATGCAGAGCGTTCACGGACTTAATGTCAGGGAGACAGCAACACGTGAGTGCACTTGTGCGAGTAGTCATACGGAGAGCACAATTTTTGGAATGTTAGTGTTTGTCGCTGAAGATTTCACGTTGCATTTTTTTTAAATTTAATTTAGTTATTTCTTTAAATTTATTTATCATTGATTGTTTGGCGCCGACTCAAAATGACTTAGGTATACTTACATAGTTTAAGAAAATAGTTATTAAGGTTAAATAAAAAAGGTTTATTATTTTATGCTTTATAGTTTTTAGCGGTTAAATTTTTTTGTTAAAAAGTTTTTATTTTATAATTTTGTGTGGCTATAATCTACTAATTACTACATGCTTAATTTGTGATTTGTATAAACAAAAAGATTTTTTAAAATCGGCTCACTAACGGCGGAGATATGCTGTAGTCCAGAATGCAAACTTTATCACCCCATTTCACACCCTATACATTTTTTTTTCAAAATTCCTAAAACACGTATTTCTTTATTTTATATGTAAAATACATATACAAAGTTTCAAGTCGATCAAAAAATAATTTTTAAATTGTGTGACCTTCAACCCCTCATTTCACCCCCAAGGGGTTAATTTCTGATAATATTTAGAAAATGGGACCACACTCGAAGAATTTCTTAGCAAACTTCATAAAAAAATTCGAAATCGGTTTAGTGAAGTCTGAGATATGCGTGATCATACATAAAAAAAAAAAAATACGCGTCGTATTGAGAACCTCCTCCTTTTTTTTTTCGTCGGTTAAAAAACACTAATACAAGGTCGGTGCTGTTTGATATGATCGCCTTATTGAGTAAAACAAATCATTTGATATGTTAGATATTCCTATTTATTTAGTTCTATTAAAATCCTCTGTCACTTCCACATTAATAACATTATAATTCAATTCAAACGCCGTAGTCATGCGTTTTCATTTACAAAAAAAAAAAAGTAGTCGTCGCAGGACGCCTGGCAGATGTGAAACATTATGTTATTTAGAGTAGAGAGAGAGAAGCTTCGCAGCGTCGTAGAGGCCTGTAAGCGGAGTCAGCCCGTGGGCGGAGTCTAAGCGGCGGAAATAACGGAGGAGCCACAGAGCTGCTCGAAGTTTTCGCATCACGGCATCGCGGCATCAACAGTTGTTCTCACTCGCTAATCGCGCCATTACATGTTTCACATCAAAATAAATCAAGATTATCCTGAAATTGTCGCTATAATCAAGTAGACAACTAAACACTATGACTATATGTCGTCCAAACTCGCCCCGGGCGCGTCTCTTGCTCACTGAAAGTAAATATCGCGTGAAATTGAAGGAGCATCGATCGAGAGCCACGTTCCCTGAACCAGATTAAGTAGCACCGTAACAGGGCAATGGACGCTTCACCCAACATGAGTGTTACACAATTAAACGTATTGAAACAACCCGCATTATGCAGGATGTATCAAAAGTTCGTTTTCGACGTTTGCATCAGTTTTGGATATAACTGAATGGTATAAAAGTTTGATCAAAATTCGCCCATGTTCTTTTCGTCGTCGTTTCTATTTCTTTTGTAATATCTCGAAGCTTATGTAAAATCTGCATGTTCCGTTTTGTATTGATAGGCACCCCTCATAAGTGTAGTTTACACTGCTGAATATGATTATGGATGTACCCAATTACCCACGATACTTATGACAAATATTTAAAGGTAACATAACTCAGAAAGTGTATTAGTTAGGTAAGTATAATCGGTCTTTACTAAGCATCCCTCAGACAGATTATACCGTGTATGTACCCAAAATATTATTTCGGACTTCTGATACACCTGTAGATCTTGAATGAGAGACCAAACCTTAGATACTCTTTTCTTATGTTGGAAGCAGCGTGTAGTTATCTTATAAACATCATTGATAGTAGTTTCAGCCAATTAGAAGCCTGAATAGAATTTGGACCATAATTTTCTTATTTATAAATTACCCAAACAGACTAAGTTTTGAATAAAATTTGCTTGCTTTAACACAGAGGTGGTTTAAAAAATAAATGGTGTTACATGGTGTCCTGAGTCAGCTAGTGTACCCACCAACCAACCCACGAAGTATGCAAGCCCCACAGAGCGATCCTTCTTACAATTGATAAGAGGATCACTAGGATCTGAGTTTAATTAGCATAATCGAGGGGATATTTACTACCACAAACCTTTGCGTCTCGAGATAAAGAATATCGAGGAGTAAAAAGCTATTTGACTCGAGCGACATTTCTTTAACTTTCAAGATAGCTTACTCATTCGACGACGAAAATTCGCTGATTCCAAATATGTATATAAGTCAAAAGTGTCGCCTCACCCCTCGATATGACGAACAGGCTTAGAATAAGAAAAAAGACAGCTCTTCGAAGAATACAGGCACCATGCTGCTACTACTCTCTACATTGTATGATAATATACCAAATCAAAAAGCGCATGAAAATTACCGACGCGGAATCCTAACACTGGATGAAAACAGAACACTATTTTCCTTAATATCCGGAACATCCGGGCACGTATCATATGCAAATGAAGAATTGGTAGAGTATATACCATTTTAGTACAAATAAACGCCCTAATGTAACATTTCTGATTTCCTAAAACAATGGCGTTTGGTTTATTTTGAGGAGGCTAACAAGACTAGCCGTTATTTGCAAGCTTACGTCGCAAATAAGATTATTGAAAAAATGCTAGATCACGTAGCATAGATAAATGTTCTCCTATAGTATATAAGTATACATATTTTATATTCAATTTGAGGCTACACTAATGCCATAAGCTCACCTCGTAAGTAACCTTTATAAAACAAAATTAAATACATGGCACTAAAAGCAGAGAAGACATCTTTTGGTTCCAAATTTGTTACTCCTTTATAAGAAGTCATCCATCATCTTTATCACTGTCATTACTCATTATTATGTATAGCGTGTGTTTATTTCCTTTGTATTGCTATTTGTTACATAACATTGACTAAATACCCGCTTATGGCAGGTGCAGCCAGTCCTCATGTTATTCCATAAAAATTACATAATTTTAATCATTTCGTAAAAAAGAAGAACTCCTTTATTACTTAATTTATCTATCTAAGTATCCACCAAGTTAGTTTCACCTTACAAATGATTCTCTAGGCGGTGTATTAAAAATATTGTCCCCTTTTTGCTTCAACAATGTTGATTTTTTTTCGTAAAAACACTCATTTGTCGCGGCGATATATTCCGCGCTCGCGTGTGAAATTGCTTTATTTTCTCCCATAATGAGGATGGGAGGAAAATCATGGCAAATGAAGGCTTCCGTTGCTTTTTTGCTGCCTTACATGTTGTACGACTACGACCATTATTTCTTAAATCATAAGGCTCATTTTAATTCACGTAGCTATAAACATGTTTCGTCAATGCTCATATTCAAATTTTTCTTCACCCCTCACGGATATTGTTCTTTTTTATGAAACTAAGACGTTATAACATGCAATTCATACATTTATAAAACTAGGTGATATTTTTGTCAATAGTAAGACCATACATAGTATTAAACCTACACTTATTGGTAATTAGAACCCCTCAAATCTCCTAACGAGCCTTATAAACAAGTCTTGGAAAAATGGTCTCGGCAAAAATAATTCCCTGAAATAAGCACTCCATTGTTTCTTTTGTATTTCGCAATCTGTCTACACCGTAATAGGTTTGTTTATAGTCCTTTGTAAATATAAATAGTAGAAATGGTAAGGACAAAAATGTTAGGATAAAAAAATGTTTTCAGAACATCGGTGACATTAAGATTTAGGGCGGAAAGGTTTCGGTGTAATAAATCAATGTGGAACGTAGGCCAGTCCCTCGGACTGTTGCTACTTGCTACTTGTAATAAGGGGCGATTAATAACGGGATAGTAGTTCCTTCGAGCTTTTGTGATCTCCTGGTACTTTTATTTAAATGATATGATTTATAAAAACTGGATCAAGTGGTTATGCCCCATAACTTTAAGTAGCAATACAGTTATTATGTCCCATAACTTTAAGTAGCTGAGAAAGACCAACCTGGCCACCAAACAAAATAGTCCAGATTATATATTTATTATGAAGCTTTTAATGTGAATTCCTAACACAATTATATAGCTCAGTGAGGTTAGCGGCATTACTACTAATGCGATTATTAGTAACCTCACACTATTAGTAAAACAAGATAAAAAAAACTTAAAGATGTATTTGTAAATTTGGGAGTAAAGCGGTAACGTAATTCTGTCGGATTTCAACACTGAAGCCATAAGATTGATGAACTATTTAGTAGAAGCTGAAAGCAGACGTCGGCAAAAATAAAATATTTGTTGAATTTCCTCACAGGATCCGCTACCAATCAAGTAATTCCGCGAATCCCTATGTGATTCGTAACTTCGTTTCCTGAGGAGAAATTAGATTTATGAATCAGCTCTCTGTTACATTAGAGATGTAAATCCGAGTGGAATTAAAAGGATTCATGTTTATTTTTTCAGCTGGTCACGATAAAAGTTAATTGAGACTAATTTGCAAGAAAACCGCTACATTTGTACTGGTTTTAATAAATCGAAGCGATTAATGGAATTAGAAATTGCAGATAGTGATATTGGCATCAGAATTAGTTTGGAATGTAGCTTTTGAATAAAGTAGAGCATCATCGAAAAGTATACAAAAAAGAAACAAATGCAAATATTTATGTTATACACCTTAAAGCACACTGTGTTGTCAAAACTCACGCGTAGCAAAACGAACTGTGTGTCTCTCGCACTTTTATTTGTCTATAACAAAAGCCGCGTGACTCTATGGCGCTACTAAATTCATTGGCGTCATCAATGACATTTCAATGACTATTCAGCGAAGTGTAACGTTGGTACGCTGTAGTACAAACGACCCCTTCGTGAAATACAGGCAAGGTGGTACATATTTTGTATTTTACTTATTTCTATAATTTACATACTCGTATTACCTATATTCCATATTTTCGTCTAAATGTATCGCTTCAATAATTTATTTAAGACATCAAAGAATGTTTCTGATACTACTTTAATAAGGTTACCTATTACTTCCAATACCGATATTTGCAAAAGGTCGAGTCGAATAGAAAAATGAGGTCCATTCGGTTGGGTACCTTTTTGCGATTGGGTTTCAAGAGCCGAATAGGTAACCCAATGAAACGTCATCCCTCGCGATAACATAAATAATAAATATACAATCATTATACCTTTATTTTTCTAAGGAGTTAGCAGGGGTGCACTGCAATGCACCAATACTTTACCGATGGATTTTAGCCCTGTTTTTATAAGAGACGAACATAAGTCGTCGCATAATGGCGTTGCTACTGTTGGTACCAAACTAAACTTCACTAAACTAATCATATTGTCGTCCTTAGACGTGCTTACTCACGATGCTTACTTTCATAACTTAGCACGTGATAATCATGATTGAATATGACAGAGATTTGAACCTACACCCCTTAAAAACAAAACTCCCGCTGTTTTTCTCGTTATAGTCCACTTAATATGTTATATTACATGATATTCCATTATTCGTGCCGGACAATCAAATATACAAGGCGAAAGTGCACCTCAGTAGGAAATACTCATTTATGTACAATTGACACCGCTAATAGCCAATCAGCGTACCCGTAGCGCTCTCCATCGTAATTACAGTCATTCCGTCGCTAGTTGTGCCAACCGATCCATCGGCTGTTAATTGACTGTCCTTTTTATGCTTTAAAATTCCATTACAAAAAGGTTTCACGATTTATTTTTATAGCATTTCGAATGAGTAATCTACTGAAATTCCGAAAAGACCATTTCCGCAATATGCCACTTACGGGAATCGAACTCGCAACTAGTGCAGTCGAGCGGCCTTCACTTTGAACCACTAGACCAAGCCCACATGAACAAGGTACAAAATAGTTTTAGCATTTAGTGAGGTTATTATTCTCAATCTCAAATGTATCCCCTGGTAGCTAGATAAAACTTAGTCAAGCGATCGGGTTTCCTATTTCAAAAACTGGTCATTCACAGTAATCATATAGGAATAGGGTTCCCAATTAACCATCGAATTAGTAGGTAGTCATACAATAGCAAGTAATCACGCGTGACCGCGTCTGCACTGGATTAATTGCCTATTAGTGAAACAATTGTTACAAACATTAGTTTGTAGAGTGCCTAAGGGTAACGGAAATAGCGTCATAATACAACCCAATTAAAAGCGATAACAGGAATTTTCTTGTAGTTCATTACTTTGCCGCTCGAGGCGCTGTGTGAGTTTACTATACAGCGGAGGGTAAAGTTGTGATAACCTCGTATTAGGCATGTATAAGGAGATCGTTGCGGTCCATACATGATACAGGCGGAGGATGGTACACCCTTGGTTAACTGGATATACGACCTTCTGCCGGGACTCACATACAACTCTGCTACCCGTTCGAATGCCCCGGGGGGGGCGCCGGTGCCGGACCCTGTGACGCAGCTTTGCCCCGCCCCAATTTTGGAAAATTTTGGATCGAAAAAAATCGGCGCGCACTTCACAAAATCACTTCACTTCACGAAATTGTTCATGTCACAGTACCAAATGCTATGTATTTTACGTTCACTAGGAGTTAAGCTATAGATTTATGTCTTTTGTTTGTCGATTTACGATTTAATTTACTGTTAAATTACGATCAAATTGATGACGCGCACAAAACTGACAAAAATGTCTCAAAAATATTTTACAACCTCAAAAAAACTTTACCCCCGACGTGACAAGGTATCCATAAAGGATTTTCCGTCGATAAAAAAGGCGTAGGTGATAAATCGGGCTGTGCGGAGACATCTTTAGTTTTATTTGTACTGCAATAGGCAACCAGTACAAAAGACTATACATCCTACAAGTGTTTTAAGCTAACGGCACAATGGTGCGTCAAGACCATCGGATCATAAAGCCGGGCGTCAACAGTCACGCGTCAAATTGTTTGCCAATACCAAAATGAACTCTGTGTCAATATGATAAAGATCAAATTTCTGCAATATAAGCCAGGCCCTCACAAATCAAAATTCGTTCGCGCTGTTGGTATCATTTCGTTGTACAACGAACTTTTTCTGTGTTCCTTTAGGTATCGACAAAAATATTGACACGCGAGGGTAGATGTTTATTTTTTGATATGTTTATTTTTTGATATTTCATTCAACTAAATAAGACATTCATCTTTCTAACAGACATAACATCCAAGTGTTCTCAACTGACGATATAAAAGGAGACGAGTCGACCCATGCCTACGTCCGAAACACCCCATCTAAGTGTCCGGGATCCCTCTCACATTGCAGGGTAATAAAACCTTTCAGGAAGCCCCCGTGAAAGGCCTGAAATACAGAGGCGGAGGCAGCTCACTAAGTGTTACCAGGAACGCAGGATGTTTGTGGATATTACATATCATAATTAATTTTCTCCCTTTGTTTTTGTGACCGATTTTATGTCCTTTTTAATAATACTCATCTCATTACATTATTTGTGTGTACCTAGACATATAAAAAGGAGAACTCTGGCCGCTCTCGTCGAAAGTGAAGCAACGTATAAATCTATTTATGGGTAAATTGATACATGCCAACCGTTGCATATCACGACGGCGACATCGCCATATTATTTATGTGTGTGCGATTTACACTAGTATATTAGTATAGTATACTTAGTATATTATAGTTTCATAGTTTATTTTGTAAGGTTATATGAATATTTCAGGCTATGTTATGTCTACGTAAATCTCAACACAGCTGTTATTACTCAGTAGTAAATTACGCGAGATTTACAGCTCACTATAGATCTGTAGCTAATCACTTAAGTAATAAATCTATTGTACAATCTAGATACATAGGTATGACTTTAATGGCACTGGTGCGTACAATACAAGCGGAGAAAACTAAGTGTCAATCATCCTGAAAATCAGGGTACATATTTTTATAATACGTCGCCATTCCGATAATAATATTAAGCATAGGTGCGTTGAAACACGAGCTGTTGGTTTATGCGAATCCTGTTATAGCGGCTACCTATTCTGTCTAATCTTTGGATTTTGCCTTACTACTACTACCAAGGATAGGGCCAACAGCGCAATCGTCCCAATATTATTTTGGTTACCCAAATACTCTTCTAATTTATACTGGCGCTAATCCAAATAAAAAAAAAACAACTATACTCTGACTGTTCACATTAACGCTTTAACGACAGCCAGTTTTGCTTTGTGAATATAACCTTAGAATGAACTGAGTACCAGTATCAAACTATTTAGGCATAGATAGAGTAAATCGATTCAGAATTATTAGACAAAATAAATTGAATAGTAAAGCTATCACATTGTCAATGGCGGGTTTAGACTGTGGAACGCCCGGACAGTTCGGAAATTCGCTTCACCGCTCCGTCCACTAATCTTGTAAGCCAGGAAGTAATTAAAACGGCTGCGCTGGCTCACCACTCATTTAGCTTAAGGAAACTGAAGGTTTCAGTTGAAACTTGCGACACAAAAGGCTACCTACTTGATTTTATAAGCTTTGGAAGTGAAAAAGGATATAAATTAAAACGAATTCAACCTCTAGCCCTTGTCGAAAATTACGATGATGGTAAATAACGTCTTTTGAAGGATGCGTAGCGTAAGTCTTTTTAAACAAGCGTTTTATAGAAGCGTATAAGTTCGTTTTGTACGTTTGACGTGTAATTCGTACAAGCGTTAACGCAGTTATAAAACTGTAAATGCTTAAGAGTAGATTAAGATCAATAGCGAGGTTTCCGCTGTACGTAAACCAGTCAAGTCATTAATAGTAAGTCTTCACTCAGAAGGTGTAGCCCTCCGCGAAGATGCAGCGTGAAACCAAATCGAGAACGTGACGGTATCTTGCATCTCTACGTGGAACGTGTTCTTGCATTCATAATGAGAATGTATTATCAACGCCAGCGGCGTCGGCCAGATCAATTTATTGAGGTTCACCATTAAGATGTTGTCTGGAAAATATTGGAATATCTTATGAAAGAAAGTATGCTATATTTAGTAATTGTAAATATGAACAACCGAATCTAAACCCAAGTTTTAATACACTAATTCATGTCAAGGCATTTATTGACCATCATCGTTACTTGCTATAATGGTAATTGTTTGAATAACTTTGAGGTGAAAAACGTCACAAAACCGCGGGAATTAGGAATGTTGGAAGTGAAAAAAAATATCGATATATCGATATTTATAAATATATCAATATCGACGTCGATATATCGAAGATATAAATATCGATATATCGGTATGATTTGACAGAAAATATTCCTGCTCTAAAAAGATATTTATTTGGTTGGCCTAATCTACTTCAATCATCTTACAATACTAAAAAAGATGTTAGTGTAAAAAAGTATTCCTTTTTAGGATTTTTAAATCATACAACTTTTGTTTATTGGTTCCAAAAAAAAATATATCGATTTTGATACCTTTTCGATTTTTGACTTGGAATTTTATATCGAAATATTAAATATCGCTCTAAAATATCGATACATAGAAAAAAAAATATCGATATATCGATATTTTTTCAACATGCCTAGCGGGAATAGACAATCTGACGTTCGTGGTTTTCAATGTCACGCAGCCAACACTCCATATGTATCCGTGTATATATCCGTTATTACTTGATACTGCCTGAAATACGCGCTAATCGTAGATGGAGCCATTCCTCATCTTATTCCATTAAATTTCATCATTTCATTTATTTCGTCAAAAAATAAGAAGAAATTATAATTAAAAGCTCTGTTGGTGCGTTTATGGTCATTTATTAAAGCATTTTTAGGCACGGGCACTCAGGGACGTCAAAATGCGCGCTGTAATTTTTTTGCCTATACCAAAACGAAGTCTGTGTCAATATATATAAAGATTACATTTCTTCTTCACGCTGCAAAATACGCTTTCATTAATATTTCTATGAAGAAAAAGCTTTAATTATGAGTCAATACATTTCATTTTAGTAATAACAAAAATCTTACTTCGCGTGTATTGACGCCCTAGCCTAGTCAACTCGAGTTTAAAACAGTTATTAATTAGTAAACATACCACAATAGTTACACAAAAGCTCACCAAGAATCGTTATATGAAAATCGAACCACGGAATAGTCTTATGCCAAAATATATTACTGTACATTTCCCTGAAAGCGTGGAACAGCTCGTGCCATACACACGAAATCCTCGGCGCACTTCAATCAAATCCTGGAACCGAATGTCGGTCCGACTGAAGCCTGTCTGTGGAATTCACAAAGCATCCTGCCCGAAGCCGAGTTACAATGCTTTTACTATAGAAACCCTACCAATTTTTGTGTTCACTTTATATCTAGCTAAATGCGTTTATAAGTGCACTATCACGCTTGTAAATGGGAGTAGACGCACCTTACTGTACTAGCTTCCTAAGCGTAAAGACTATATTTGTATTTAATATTAGACTGCCGTGAGTATAATTCTTCTCTAGTATTGTGGCAAAGGTGCTGTCTGCTCTCAAGGCGTTGCTGCTCCTGAGAATGTATTACTCGCAATTATCATTTTGAAAAGAGTAACCACTGAGTTTCTTACCGGCTCTTCTCAGTGGAAGCAGCATTCCGAACCGGTTGTAGAATCTGACTATTTGTAAGTGCTTTTTGGCCTACACGAATAAAAAAACTTTGATTTGATGTAATTTGTTCCATCACAAAAAGTGTTATAGTAAAAATATAAGATCACACCCAATTATGGAGGGTAGAATTAACACCCAATTCACACGGAGTGTCACAATGAGACAATGTCACTAATAGCGATCTCTACCAGGCAACCTTAGGATAGAAAAGATCAAAAGAAATCGTACTGCATATTCTAGCTACCACTGATAAAATAAGCTTTTAAGACATGTAAACATGCATGTCTTAAAAACGAGCAAAAAATCACGTTTGTTGTATGGGAGCCCCCTTTAATATTTATTGTATTCTGTTTTTTAGTGTTTGTTGTTATAGCGGCCACAGAAATAAATAATCTGTGAAAATTTCAACTCTCTAACTATCACAGTTCATGAGATACAGCCTGGTGACAGACGGACGGACGGATGGACGGACAGCGAAGTCTTAGTAATAGGGTTCGCGTTTTACCCTTTGGGTACGGAACCCTAAAAATGAAGTAATAGCAATTCACAACTATAGCCTAACATGGGGCCCTGTTGCTAGTGAATTTACGACATTACTGTTAGTCACAAAATGACACCTAAATAATAGTACGCTACGACAATCCAATTATTAACAAAATCTACCTACTGATATACATCATCACGCATGTATTCCCCGAAGGGGTAAGCAGAGGTGCACTGTAGTCCACTCACACTTCGACGATGTATTTTGGTCCCAATGTAATAGGGGGCGGGCCTATTGCTATTATACCGGGCACATTCCCCCTCAATACGAAGGAGATTTGGGCCATAGTCCAACACGCTGGCCCAGTGCGGGTTGGTGAACTTCACACGCCTTTCTACAGACGTTCAGGTTTCTTCACGATGTTTTCCTTCACCGTTCAGCAAGTGGTAATCATTGTTGAAAATGATATTCGCACATGAAAATTATCTCAGAGGTGCGGGCCTGGGATTTGAACTTGCACCCCTCAAGTTCAAGGCGGGCGTTCTTGCCCACGAGGCTACCACTGCTTAAACATACTACCTACTGAATAAACATAAAAAAACACTTCGCCTACCCATCAGCTGTACTCTACCTGTCAAGATAATTTTATAAATCACTGAAGTGTATTCTATAAGCCTCCCTATTTTTTTTTGCAATATAAAAGCGTGCAGTGTACCAAAAACATCGCATCAACAAGCCCGGGTGCGCCGGAACAAAATAAACACATATTTTTAACATCGCCCCGAACTACTCATAAAGAAATCACTTCCTTAAACGCTTTCCTCACATTTTTACTACGGCATTTATTTTGGGCATATAGTGGGCTTACGACAATGTAATACTAGGTAAGATTTACATCATAATATGTACTAAGTTTAGTGATAGTACTAGTGAAATCTCTAGTGTAGGTAAGATCCCATCAAAAACATAAATTTAAACAGAGAGCCAATGTTATTAATATTATGATATAATATGCCTTAGTTGTCGACTTCAACGACAAAAGATGTGAGATCTAAACAGGCGCCAATAAGTGGTCAGTCATGAAATTTATTTATAACAACATAAAATATTTCATATCAACAATTTCTTCTTAAAACTTAAGGATAATTAAATACCTACTAAAACTGTTCTGGAAGAGCTCTATGTTCAATGCCCAGTTTCTACCAGCAAGCCAAATTGTCGGAAGAATAAAATAAGGGTGGTTTATGTTATATGCATATTAAAAAAAAATAGTTCATTCGCTAGGGAATCAAAAACCTATAGGGCACCAACTCACCCTGGGCTGATTTTATGTTAATTAACAAGAGTTGTGTAATCATCTACCAACCCTAATCATAATCTGGTGCATATTTGAGACGGCGAGAGGCGGCTATTAATTCAGTTTACATTGCAACTAGCTGCCGAGGTGGGTCGGCCTTTAAATATTTATAAGCTGTTGTCCGTGCACTGCGGTGGTGATGCATGACTCTGTGTATCTCGAGCAGATATCAGACGTGAGAAACATAAGATCATGGATTTATGAATACGAATATTAACTTGTACGATGTATATGAGTTATGTTACCGATAAGATCGCCAAATTGTACTGTGTTTAGAACTAAGAATGTTGTATTATTTTCTTTGTTTGGTGTGTGCCACCGTCCGTGGCACGTGTTGATTTATCCTCCCGACACGATCACCGCCCTCCTCGACCCGGGCGTCGAGAGAGCCACCAACACACCTACACCAGCCTTAAACAGACACCGATCTCGCCGGCGAGGTCGAGGAATCCCCTCTTCCGCCCGTAGGTCTTTGCACCTAGGAGCACAGTCACTACCTCTCCCCTCACGGTAACTGCCCAAGCCGAGGTCATGCCCTCTGTGGCGCCCTTGAGCTAGTTGCGACCCTTTTCCGCCCTTAAGGACTTGGTTGGAGTGCACTGTGCACTCGCAACTCCTCCGGTAAAGCTGCAAAGGCGACCTCACGGCCAACAGCGTAGTCCATTTAAAAAAAAAAAAAGGGGTGTCAAAAGTCGCACGTCAAAATGTTTGCCAATACCAAAACCAACTCTGTGGCAATATGCACAAAGATTGAATTTCTGTGGTAAAAGTCACGCCCACACGTGTCGAAATTTACTCGCACTGTCACTGTCATTTTGTAGAATAAAGGCCTTACTGTGTCAATACAGTTCTTTTTGGAATTGGCTAAAAAATTGCCGCGCGAGCGTTAACGCCTCAGTGTGAGGCCTTATTCGTTAGCTAGTTGTCATGTTGTCTAGGATAGAAAGATAGGCACTAAATGAAATCTTAAAGCGCAATAGCAATGTCCAGGAAAGTCTTTCGTCCAATCCCCAGAAGACACTAAAGCCTAAATCAAAACATCACTCCTGAGCACATAAAAGCGATGTTTTTGCTACATTTCGTACTCACAAAACCCATCTCCTGGCGATTCGAGCTTTCATTACGGCACAATCGCGAGACAAGATTAATCGTCGTCCATGGGATGTAGTTCGTAAAAATTATTTTATAGGCGAGGGGTTAAAACCACCACACTGGAGCGTCAATTTGACGCTCCAGTCACGCGGTAAAGTGTTTGCCAATGCTAAAAAGCGCTCTGTTTTAATATACATAAAGATTGAATTTCTTTGTTAAAAGCCACGCCCCCACGCGTCAAGATACGCTCGCGCTGTAAATGTAATAACGTTGATTAATAAACTCTTTCTATGAGTCTATAGAGTTCATTTTGGTAGTAGCAAATTAGACTGAAACCGCAAAAAGCAATTAGACTGGTCCAACCATTTTCCATTTTCCTATTAATAACTTATCATCTACTCTCCCATCTAGCGTTGAAAGCATCACACCAAAGCAATTATTTCTATAGCCACTTGTGATTTAGAATAATCCTTATACTGTAAGTGGGAGTAGGGGCACCTTATACTAGCTTCCTAAGCGTAATTCCAATACCTGTATCTAATATCAGACAAAGGTGCTGCCTGCTCTCATGGCGTTGCTGCTCCTGAGAATGTATTACTCATAATCCTTACTATTTATCATTTTAAAAAGAGTAACCATTGAGTGTCTTACCGGCTCTTCTCAGTGGAAGCAGCATTCCGAACCGGTGGTAGAATCTGACTATTTGTAAGTGCTATTTGGCCTACACAAATAAAAAAAAAATATTTTGATTGATGAATTAGACGCGCGCGTCTTGACGCCCCAGTGTGTGTGCGGCTTAAAGATGAAATACGATGCGGGGCAATGGAGGACGGTAACGAAGCAGAACGTCATGCATTTTTACTCCATTCTTTGTGGCACGAATGTAAGAAGTCTCTCTGTATGGCTAGAATTCGCGTCCAGACACAACTCATGCAACGGATTATGTCGCTCTCTCACGCTCTAAATTCATAGGATGGATGGAGACAGCATAGAAATGTCTTGTCGCAGCCCCGAGTCGGACTCGCTTGTACGTATACTTTCACATCGCACACACTAACATAATAAGTCGAACTCCACGGTTGCGCAGCACAGTTTAGCTGTTTTATACGTCTACGTCACTGATGTAGCCCTTGGAATATTTATAAGATGCTTATTTTTCCAATTTATCAACAATAACAAGAATTTGCGCATCAAATTATCCCAAAAAGAAGCATTCCCAAGCGTTACCGTCGTCTGAATCTACTATGCCTTCTCCAAACATCCAGGATTCAAGCCTCTTAACGTTGCAAGATGGGGTTTCTTTAAGAAATACGAACGCTCCCCCACTTTGCCTAAGTACCCATGTAATGTAACTCCAGCTTACCGTCTTTCCTACATTTGCTTGTTAAAATTCATTAACACAACATCCCATCCTCAAAGCTAAGGGAAAGAACTTAGTGAAAAAAAACAAGCAACATTATGTTGGGTGATTTAAGTCATTTCACTACATACCTCATCTTTTGTGGGAATACTGAAGATCGCCAAAAACTAATTTACAAAACCAAAATTCCACTAAGATTTGAGGTGAGTTTTGGTCTATGTAGTGGTCTTCGGGTTGCTGGGCTACTGGTAAAATTAGAAGACTACCTACATGATTATCTTTCGGTTTCGGTTTAAAGAATTTTTTTTTTAGTTTATTTGTAGTGAAAGCATAAAAATAATAGCTCAAAGGCTTTCAAAGCACGGGACTGACCTAAGCTTCCCCAAATGTTCAGTTCTCTACTAGGGTGATAAAATATACTGCCTACTGAGCCATGTCATTCATACACTATTCGAAAATAAATCTCTGCGCTTCTAAGATCCTGGTACAGTCGCTCAATGTTTACCTATCTTACAGAAATCAATTACTTAACGTTATTTTATTTTCGTAGGCCGTATTTCACCTAAATAAACCGGCCAATTCTCCCCCTTAAATACGTTTTAAAAATATGGAGGCAAAAGGAAGTTTTAGTAATATTTCGCCGAGAAAAGGAAACATTATGAAAGCCCAACGGTCGAGTCGGGATGGGACTGAGACGTATACGAAGATTGTCCGTCCCTTTTTTATTATTTCTGACACAAAGGGAACCACCGGCAAATCCCCACTTTGGGGTAAGCTACCATAGACTAAAACGCACACGGAATACCAACTCGATTCGATATGAATATCGTTCTTTTTACTCGGTCAGGCCACTGGTACGTGACTAGGGCACTCTGCTTTGAACAATTACGAATTGAAACTCCTTGCTGCACAGTTTTTGTCTAAATGAGTAATTTTTAGGGTACCGTACCCAAAGGGTAAAACGGGACCCTATTACTAAGACTCCGCAGTCCGTCCATCCGTCTGTCCGTCTGTCACCAGGCTGTATATCTTGAACCGTGATAGTTAGACAGTTGAAATTTTTATAGATGGTGTATTTCTATTGCCGTTGTAATAACAAAATACTAAAAAATATTAAAGGGGGCTCCCATACAACAAACGTGATTTTTTTGCCGTTTTTATAGATAATGGTACGGAACCCCTCATTCACGAGTCCAACTCGCACTTTGCGGGTTTTTTCCTATACCTTTATACCTTTTCCTATGCATCCTCACGACTAACAACAATAATTCTAAATATAGCACTCCTATCTTAATAGTGTGGCCAGAGCAAGTCTTAAAGGGGCCGTTAAAAGATTTTTTAAACGGTCCCTCTGTTTAAAAATCTTCTACGCGCCTTTATTGTTCACAAACAGGATTTGAAAGTATTTTTTTTTACTATTGTTGTCTTACTCACACATTACGATCACCATAGAGACATGAACACACTGAGTTAAGTTTAGCTTAGTATGGTGCCCAAAACATCTGAATAAATGTTTTAATATTCATTCTAGCAAATAAAGAGTTCACGGTGTATTTGTTGTATCAACTTTTTGATGCCAAAGATTGTCTATGATTTTTATACACTTTATAAATTATAAAATAAATCCTTGACAAATTGAGAATTCCCTCCTTTTTTAGGGTTCCGTACCCAAAGGGTAAAACGGGAACCCTATTACTGAGACTTCGCTATCCGTCCGTCCGTCCGTCCGTCCGTCTGTCACCAGGCTGTATCTCATGAACCGTAATAGTTAAAGAGTTGAAATTTTCACAGATGATGTACTTCTACTGCCGCTATAACAACAAATACTAAAAATCCGAATAAAATAAATATTTAAGGGGGCCCCCATACAACAAACGTGTTTTTTTTGCAATTTTTATAGATAATGGTACGGGACCCTTCGTGCGCGAGTCCGACCCGCACTTGACCGGTTTTTTTAAATCAGATAAAATAATAAATGGATGAGTGACAAAAAAAACAAATTTCCGTTTCAAAACAATCGTTCGCACTTTGTCCCTTTTGATGTCGCGTTCGTTCGAGAACCCTTAGTGTTGTTATATCATCGGAAAACGTCGCCCGGGGAAATCTGTAATCGGGTTTGTCTATTATGCATTATCCCGGGGAGATCCCGGCGTTGGCGTCCCGGGATTTTATCTTCGAATCGTGGCCGACCGCTGACATGAGCGCCTAATTTTAGACTGGACTTAATAATGTTGTGAGAGTGAGCTTTATTTGAAGACCGTCGGTATGTCACATCTCTAGCGTTTAAGCTCCGCTTAGACTGGGGTGTCAAGACGCGTGCTTACCTATTTTGTCAATATCAAAATGAACTGTATTGACTCATAAATAAAGCTCATTCTTCAATAAGTCGTCCTCTTATATTACCTACTTACAAACTCTTTCTAACCGCATATAGAAGATATTGAAATGCTCCTCACAAACAGACATTCCAAGTGAAAAGAAACCTTTTCTAAGCGCCTAACAAAATTCTAAAGGCAAATCATTTTCAGCCAACATTGTTAGCAAGATATGGCCAATAGCCACTACTACAGCCCTTTTAACGTCCCACTGCTGGGCACGGGCCTCCCCTCAATGTGATGAGGATTTCAGAGCATAGTCCACCACACTGGCCTAGTGCGGGTTGGCAGACTTCACACATCTATCGAGAACTAGACAAGTTCCCTCAGAGGTGCAGGTTTCCTAACGATGTTTTCCTTCACCGTTTCATAGCAAGTGATAATCTCGGATGAAAATGAGATTCGCAAATAAATCCCAGAGGTGCGAGCTGGGGTTTGAACCTGCACACTTTGATTTGCAAAGCGTGCGTTCGACCACTCGGCTACCACTGCTCGCACCTATATCGCACTACCATGAGTTTAACGCATAGTTCACGATCGTTACTCACTAGCTACCGCCTAAAATTACTTATGCTAAATTATATGGTGCCAAATTAAAAGTGGACGAGTAAAAAAAAAATTGGTGTTCCGTACAATTGTCAAAAAAAATGCTTTTAAGGTATTTTTTCCTTGCCAATACACATAAAAATCAAACGTCTGTAGCAAAAGTTAGTAAATTTGGTGACGTGATCCAAAAAAAAACTTCATTCAAAAATGTGCTTGTTCTTTAAGTTTATACAGTTCGTTTTCGGATTGGCAAAAAATTGGTCGCGCGCTTGACCTAACTGTGGCCTTAAAACTAGAACTCTTGGTAGAGCTACTACATTATGTTTCATATACATGCATATGTTATACAGGATGTTTCAGAAGTCTGAAATAATACTTTGACGTTTGCATCAGTATCGGGTATGCAACTGAATGTTATAAAAATTCGATCCAAATACGACCATGTTTTTCCGACTTTTTTTTTCATCGTCAATTTCTATGACTATATCTCGAGTAATATTTAAAATTTGCATGTTCTGTTTTGTGAATATTAGTAGCCGCCCCTCATAAGTGTAGTTCACACTGCTGAATAGGAATTATGGATGTACCCAAAGGCCAGACACGATACCTGTGACAAATATTCAAAGGTCTATAACCCAGAAACTATGATAGTTAGGTAAAAACTGTCTTCACTAAGCATCCACATATGAACTTCCGTATATGTACCTAAAGTATTATTTCGGACTTCTGATACACCCTGTATATCACTGAACTGTGACGAAACTTGGAGCAAAGTATCAAGCTGTTATTAATTTAGGCAACGGCAATCGAAACTCTATCCTTAGTACCAACTAACTTAACTAACCCTTCATTACAGGCCGCCTCAGAGCGAGACTCTACTAATCGAATATAGAGACCGTTTCTGTATATTCTAGGGCTACAATCAAATTACTGAAGTGAAGTTTCCTGTTTGTAAGTACCGTTTACTAACATAACCGCAAGTCTTTTCGGTGACATAAATTACACTAACTCATAGTTAAGGAAGACAAACTACATCGACAACTAATATTAGTTAAGAAAAACGGGAAATTAAAATCGAGTAGTATTTGACAGTAGCAAATTGTCCTTACGCCATGCACTAAGTGAAACGAGGGAATTTTATTGACTTTTTTTAGGGTTCCGTACCCAAAGGGTGAAACGGGAACCCTATTACTGAGACTTCGCTGTCCATCCGTCCGTCTGTCACCAGGCTGTATCTCATAACCGTGATAGTTAGAGTCGAAATTTTCACAGATGATGTATTTATGTTGCCGCTATAACAACAAATACTAAAAAAACAGAATAAAATAAATATTTAAGGGGGCTCCCATACAAAAAAAATATGTTTTGCCGTTTTTATAGATAATGGTACGGAACCCTTCGTGCGCGAGTCTGACTCGCACTTGTTTTAATTTGGTCTGTCAATTAACTTTATAAAATATATGATAAAATGAATAAGTGTCCGTCGAAATGCATTAAATAATAGTTCAAAAACCTTCCACAACGGCGCTGGTGTCGGCAAAGGGTATATGTCGACGTTCTCCTGGAATAAGTCGGTATGTGCTATTATAGACTTTTTGCTGTCATGTCAGAATCAGAATCAGCGATTTTGCTTATTACCGGGGGGCGTGGAAGGTTTTTGAACTATTATTAAATGCATTTCGACGGACACTTTTTCAATACACCGATGACTCTCCTTTACTTCTACACTCCATAATAAAATAGTATATATTTATTTCAAGAGTATAAGTCCGTTAGGACTATGTCATGCGGGAGGTTGTGACAGAGAGAATTTAACCCTGATTTAGGCTTCAACACAAGCAGACACTACTTGGTAATGCAAGAGACTGGCAGAATCACATTGGGCCTGACTCAATGGAAAGAGGCCATTAACACAAAAAAAAAAAAAATGCAAGAGACAGACAACAAAGAGAGCATTATACTTAAGTGAAATATATGGGGTAATGTGTAATGTTTTGAACTTTATTTTTAGCATGGATAAATAAATATAAGTAAACAAATACATCATCACGCCTGTATTCCCTGAAGGGGTAGGCAGAGGAGCACTGCAGTTCATCAACACTTCGCCGATGTATTTTAGTCCCAATGTAGAGTGTGAGCCTATTGTCTTTATACCTGGCACATTTAACATTGATACTTTTGCGAATCATTTATTAATACTTGCTAAAGGTCCTACTTTCTTTTTTTTCGGTTTTAATCTTGTTCACTGCTCAAAGTCAAAAAAATTAAAGCAAACACCGCCTTTAGAAAGGATGTTTAACAATCGTTTCCTCTCTCTCACAATCTAAAAGGGGTCCCTTTAAAATTTCACTTGCCGAAATAAAACGCTGGCATGCGCGCGGAATTTTGCCCCTCCCGATAAATATAAACTCTTTTCAATTTATGTGATTGTTCATTTTCCTTTTAATCCTCTTAAATTTGTTTTGTAAGTGATGTGCAAACTTGTTTTTATTACTCTTGCATTACGTCAGGTGAACTGAGATCTACCTAGATAAAAATAGAAATGTTAAAGCCCTGCACACATTACAACGTCAAAAAGCGCGCGTCTAAAAATGTATACAAATAGTTGTTTTGACTCATTTAAAAAGCTAACGCTGTCAATGAAACGGCATTTCGCAACGTCATACAGTAACTAGATTACCCATAACGACTCCACTCTTCGTATAGCTATGCGGCGATTTATCCGCCATTGTTGTTATCTCATGTACCTGTAGTATACGGCAACTATATGGGAAAACAACAATGGCGGAGTCAGATAAACCAGAAAAAAATATCGCAGCGCGGGCTCGAAATGCTCAAAATGTTATAATATCTCCGCGTAGTCGCATAATTTTTATCACAGCAATGGAATCTTTATACAGGGTATATCAGAAATCCGAAATAATACTTTGGGTACATATACAGTAGCTCATGTGTGTATGTACCCATTTGTGTATCTTTGTGTCTGTGCTGAATAAACTTTTTATTTCTTTCTTTCTTTCTTTTTACTTATTTGGACTCGAATTTTTCTGCGTCAAATGAGTATCCTCTCCTGTGAGGTTAAAAAATAATGTCGCTTCTTTTATCCCTCGATATAGTGATCCGGTGAAGCTGTAAAGGCCAACTCACGGCTAACAGCGTAGTCCATTAAAAAAAAGTTAATATTTATGTTAAGTGATAGAAACTTAGCTACTGACTATACCTTCTAGGACTACAGATTCAATCCACCCGTAATACGCACCATGATGAGATTATCACACAATGGCATTATGTATTAGGTACCCATAAATGGATTCTACCTTACGGGTGATATACTGCAGGGTATTTCAGAAGTCCGCAATAATACTCTGACGTTTGCATCAGTATTGGGTATACAACTAAATGGTATAAAAATATATCGAAATTCGACCAAGTTTTTCCAACTTTTATTTCGTCGTCAATTTCTATAACTCGTAGGTATCTCGAGACCTAAGTACAATTTGCATGTTCTGTCGCCCCTCATAAGTGAAGTTTACACTGCTGAATTGGGTTATGGATGTACCCAAAGGCCAGAACACGATACCTGTGACAAATGTTCAAAGGTATATAACCGATATCATATAGCCGAGTGGTCGAACGCACGCCCAGCAAATCAAAGTGTGCAGGTTCAAACCCCGGTTCGCACCTCTGGGATTTCTGTGCGAATCTCATTTCCATCCGAGATTGTCACTTGCTATGAAATGGTGAAGGAAAACTTCGTGAGGAAACCTGCACGTCTGGGGGAACTTGTCTAGTTCTCGATAGATGTGTGAAGTCTGCCAACCCGCATTGGGCCAGCGTGGTGGGCTATGGCCTGAATCCCCCTCGTATTGAGGGGAGGCCCGTGCCCAGCAGTGGGACGTTAAAAGGGCTGTAGTAGTAGTAACGATAGTCAGGTACAAACTGTCTTCACTAAACATTCACATATGAGCTACCGTTTATGTACTCAAAGTATTATTTTGGACTTCTGATGCACCTTGTATATCGGGTGTAAAGGCCTCGGGGTAATGATATTTTGGGGTCGGGACAAGCCAATTGCCAGTTATACGGAGGTTGTAGTGATGCTAAAGGTTTTGCTAAAATTGTTTATGAAATGTTTTGTCTAGGTGTTAAAATGTATTCATACTTTAATCATATTCTTTCTTGGCCCTATCTTGAAACGATCTAAAAAAACCGGACCGGTACGATTCTAGGGCGCGAGGTCTCATGAATCGTGATAGTTAGAGAGTTGAAATTTTCACAGATGATGTATTTCTTTTGCCGCTATAACAACAAATACTAAAAAACTTAATAACATCAGTCGCGCACGAAGGGTTGCGTACCATTATGTATAAAAACAGAAAAAAAAACACGTAATTTGTATGGTAGCCCCGTTAAATATATATTTTATTCAGTTATTTAGTATTTTTTGTTATAGCGGCAACAAAAATACATCATCTGTGAAAATTTCAACTCTCTAACTGGGGGCTCCCATTAAAAAAACGTGATTTTTTTGCCGTTTTATGCGCGAGTCCGAGTCTCACTTGGCCGGTTTTTTTACGTGTTTGGGTACTAGCCCTTTCGTTAAACGGTAATCGATCACTTTAATTGGACATATCGGATACGCAACGGTATTTCCAATTCCCCACCACATCAAAGGTGATTTGTTAGTGGGGGCGCCTTATGTCACTTCTACGTTGATCTCTTAAGAGAGAACATTCCGTCTGATTGTGTTGTGTAGTGTTTATATCAAGTGTATGTGAATTATTATGGTGCCAACAAAAATCTAAATAACTTCTGACTGTGCCTTTACAAAGTATAATCAACAGTGTTATTAAAACGTCAATCAAATTAATTCAAAAAATAATAGTAACTGTCAATTTATGACAGATTTTGCCTGAGGTAACTGTCAAAAACTCTAAGTTATATGAATTAATTTGACGGTCATCCGCCATCTTTATCATTGTCATCAATAATTTTTATTTATTACGTGTATTTATTTAATTTGTCCTTGCTATTAATTACTTGACATTGGCGAAATACCCGCGCTAGTCGCAGGTGAAGCCATTCCTCATCTTATTCCACTAAATATCATTTCGTAAAAAAAAAAAAATGAATTAATTTTCCCTAGCTATTATTTACATGATACTGGCTGAAATACCCGCTACACGCAGGTGGAGCCATTCCTCATCTTATTCCGTTAAATATCATCATTTCATTAATTTCGTAAAAAATAAGAAGTAAAATTCAAATCATTGCTTCAAAACTGGTCGCGGTAATGGGCCGGCCAATACAACACAACTTTCTAAAGTAATAAGAAATGGCAATATGATGTTTAAAGATTTTTCCATGCAATTTAAAACCAAAAAAAATTTGGACAGGCAATTCACAAAATCCTAGCTGACTCTACAATAGGAACTAACTAACTAACTTGAAATTACATCACACATAAATAAGTAAGACAAAAAAACTTGAGAGGTATCAAGGGACACCCGGAAGGAACAAGGAACTTCAAAAAATTGTACATGTACATACACACACATCGAAATCGCAATCGAAATCGAATTTGATTGTACAATAAAAATCACACACACATATGTAAAAGTGTCGTACAATAAAAATCACACACACATATGTAAAAGTGTCGTACAATAAAAATCACACACACATATGTAAAAGTGTCGTACAATAAAAATCACACACACATATGTAAAAGTGTCGTACAATAAAAATCACACACACATATGTAAAAGTGTCGTACAATAAAAATCACACACACATATGTAAAAGTGTCGTTACAATTTTTCGTCTTATTTTTTTCCGTCTAGCCCCCTTTCGCAACGCGCTATAAGGAACTACGGTCCAATAAAATGTGCGTATTTTTGCAATGCCGGGGTATTGCAAAACATCGGGTAGAGCCCTCCCTCACACTGGGCGTAAAAACCCGTTTTTGTCAACACAAAAACGGACTGTATTCACTCAATAGAAAAGTTCATTTTTCAATGATATGACATTGACAGCGCTAGCATATTTTGACGAGTGGTCGGGTGGATTTTACCACGGATATATATTAATGTGCCCAAAGATTCAAAATTTGCTCGTGTCATCGATAACATTTAGTTGAATAAATTAATGGTAAAAAAAAACTTTTTAAGAACAAGCTTTTATTTAATTGTCCTTTGTTTGCGTGTTCTCCTCAGCAAGCCCTTTCAATTGATACCCATACTGTGGTAGTGCAGAAAAATAACGACGTCACATAGCTAAGGATGCATTGTCATCCAAAATAAGCGTGTATACCAAATTTCAGCTCAATCGGTTAAAGATAACTGATTTAAAATTCAGTTGCAAGATTGCACCCGGGCATACATACATTGCAAGTTATTATAAAGCTTGTAAAAATTAGATCTTTCCATGGGTTAACAGTTTTGGTGCGTTTTGGTATTGCCAATAATTGTTACGCACGCGTCTCGACGCCCCAGTGTGTTCGGAGCTTGAAACGTGCATATTTTTGCAATGCCCGGGAATTCCAAAACATCGTTTTGGGCTTAGAACAAGTTCTAAACTCGCGGTGTGAATATGAAACTCACCGGAGCTGCGCTGGACCGTTTACACAGCGCGTACCGTGATTAACGTGATATTCCGGACATTGTCCGGCTAAATTATGACGGCTATTTATTTTGGAGATTGCGCTTTGCAGCGCGTTGTTCCCGTTGTACTTCTAAGGGTCATTAGTTGAATTATTTACAGAGATTTAATGACAAATTCGCTATACACATTAAAAATATTCGGTGTATCGGGTTTTTCTGTTACTTTGCTATAATTGCTTTCTTCAAGATTACATTTATCACCTAACTAATTCGTAACAAAAAGGAATTTACTTGTAGAACCTATACATAAAGATTGAACAGCTGTGGAAAAACCCAAATGACCTAGCTTAGACTTAAATTCACTTGCGACATTGATGACATTTCTTAAAAAAATGTGCTTCTATTATTATTTTGGTATTAACTAACATAGGCCACGTGTGTCCTAAGTCCATTAAATAAAGTTTTTCAAATATTTATCGTGATACAATCATTTTGGACCAGGATAGCATAAAACCTGGAGACAAAAAATTAAGATGTAAGTCAATTTAAATAAGGAACTTGCTCTTAAAAATGTGAAGAGTTATTATCTTATTAATTGGTTACCCTATCTATAAATATTTCATGGTCGCATCAGCTAGTACAACGCCCTTAGTTTTGAATTATAAATGCTAACTACGCTATGAATACCATTCCCATCGGTTCCGAATATTAATATGTGATCCACAGTACGGGCCCCGAACAATGTTACTAGTAGGTATTTGTGTACACAATATTATGCTTGACTTTGAAACTGGCGGAATTTAATAAAGATGTAAACGCTTAGAACATAATAATTACATTATGTTGAAGGTTTTGATTCGCCCTGCGTTATTACTTTTCTTATAGTTTCCAAAATGCGGAGGAATGTTTTAATTATAACTTTAGTTACTAGTTGTAGACTGTAATTTACTATCTCATATGTTATAGAAGTATTCTAATTACCTATACCTAGGTTTCGTAAGGTCTGGTACTGGTTTGACTGACTAGTTTGTTCAATGTGACATCCTCAGAGGTGACATCATACTTTAAGATTGTTTTGATTCTGTCTTATTAACCTTTGATTTGATCAATACTTTCTTAGCGCATCTTCTCAGTCGAGATCACGTTCCCATCCGGTCAAAGCATTAAAAAAAATCAAATTGTAAGGCCTCTGTGGGCCTGAACATACATGAGAATCGAACCCGCATATTATATAAATGGCAAATCATAAATTGAACCAAAACAGACAGTGTACCAGGCGCACATACTCGCGGAGAGATGTGTTAACGCGCGTGAAAGTGCCCAGTCAGCGGCACGCCTGCGGTTTTGGTGGCACGTCAAGATGGCGCCCAATTTCACAGCTGACGGCTGACGCGTCGTGTCAGCGCACTGTTTGGTTGTAAATTTTAATTAAACGTAATTTCAAAGTTTACGCTATGAGTCATTTTGTAACATACATTTTGTAGATCGAGAATGGAAACTACCTATATACTATAGATACTTAGAGCCTTTTATATCCTCAGAGTATGGAGGGTAGAGTTAAGGAGAGTAATCACATATGGGAGAAAAGTTGGAATAGTATCCAGCTGTATGCAATAAATAACAGTTCAAAAACCTTCCTCTGTGGCGCTGACCTTCCACTCTGATTCTGATTCATTTCGAAGGACACTTTTCAATACACAGATGACTCTCCCCATTCCTCAGAGGTAACTAACAATCCAGATTGCGTCTACGCAATTTTTTTTCAAAATCCATGTCAGAAGTAAAAAATATATCTTTATTGAATTTGTCCATGCTATTAATAACTTGACATTGCCACAATACCCGCTGATCGCAGGTGCAGCCGTTTCTCATCTTATTCCATTCATTTCTTAAACTAAATCTATACCGGAAACAGACTAAATAATATACATATAAATAGAAGCAATTAAATTATTTAAAAGTAAAGTTTCAATAACTCATTTTAACCGACACAATATTTATTTACCGTGAGATATTTAATTTCGGCTTCCTCAGATCCCGGAAACGGTATTTCGGAGAGTTACTTCAAAGGGCATTTAAGGCATTTTGACGTTTTCCTCGAGATTATGTTACACGTTAGATATAAAACCTTCTTTTTTTATAAATATCCACATCAAAGTTCATTTCAACACTCTTATATAATATTGATTGAATTAAGAGTTAATTTGGCGAAACATAATTTAAAAATATATATTTATCGAAGTATCTAAATAGGAAATCTACATTGTGTCCAATCTGCGGATTTGCCTTACCGACGATAAAATTATCTTCTCTTATATTGCATCCTGATATTTATGTACATTTACCAAGGATAGGGCTGACAGAGTAATCGTCCTAATATTATTTTGATCTGGCATTAGGTTATCCAGAGAAACTTCTAGCTTATACTATTCTCCATCGTATATAAAGGGCCAGAAAGATGCCATTAAAAAAAACTTATATCACAGTATCAATTTTACAAGCTTTATATTAACTTGCAATGTATGTATGTCGGGGTGGAATCTTGCAACTGAATTTTATATCAGTTATCTATAACCGATTGAGCTGAAATTTGGTGTACACGCTTATTCTGGATGACAATGCATGTTTAGCTAAGTGACGTCATACTAATTCCAATATCGCGGATCATCCAAGATGGCGGAATAGTTTTTTTTGTGCACTACCGCAGTATGGGTATCAAATGAAAGGGCTTGCTGAGGAGAGCACGAAAACTAGGGCAATTCAATAAAAGCTTGATTGTATTTTTTTTTAGCATTAATTTATTTAAAATATCGTTTCGGTTATTAGATTTTATTATCACGGTAAAGCCGTAAGATTGATATAACGAGTTTTGTATTCAGACATATTGTATTCGTATAAAACGCTTCCATGGAAAATGTACTGCCACTGTACAATTTCCTTAACGAGAATTATAAATATCGGGCAGCCGGCTTCACTATTTGAACCAAGCCCATCATCTCAGACTCGGTTCACACGATGATGCCGGCTACGGAAAGAAAAGGTGTTCAGAACCCGCAACGTAATTTCTTTCAAAATATATAGTTCAGCGCGTACATTTTTTTTAGGATAGAGTCGTAAAGTGAATTCCAAAGCATGCCTCTCATATTCCTCAATATATTCGGGAGCTTATTATGTTTTATTGCTTCAACCTGTGCTTTTAATATTGGAATTCCACAAGTTATACTCGAATATATTCAATAAGCAAGCGGATAGGTAAGTATAGGGCGGTGGGGTAGGTAATATCGTGATAATATTACGTACACGCAGGCCGTGTCAATTTCACGCGCCGCGGAGCTGCAGCGCGCTGCTGTCACGCCACACTGTGCTAGTAACATACACATAACCAGCCAGTGTAACTATAGATAATATTCTGGAACTAGGTAGTTTATATTGTATAAGTGTATAATACACTTCGCCGATGTATTTTGGTCCCAATGTAATAGGGGCGAGCCTATTGCTCTTTGCCCTCAATACGGGGAGATTTGGGCCAAACACTGGAGCTATATGTACCTGTGTATTTGTTATAAGTTTTGGCGATTTTAAAAAAATATCAGCCGGCTGAGTTTCTTGCCGGATCTTCTCAGTTGAGGTCGCGTTTTGATCCGGTTGTAGTATAGTAGTATATAAGAAAAAAAAAAATACTTGACAATTTGTAAATGCCCCCATAGGCCTATACAAACTAAATGATTTGACTTTGACTTTCACATAGTCCACCAGTGAACTTCACACGCCTTGCTATAGCCGTGCAATTGTCCTCTCAATATTTGCCTTCATCGTACAGCAAGTGATTATCACTTTTAAACATTACATTCGCACATGAAATCTTAAAATTCCAGAAGTGCGAGCCTGGGGTTAGAACTTGCACCCTTCACGTTTACTAACTTTCTTAATAAACCACACAATAAGTAATTAAGGATTTACTTATTGTGGGGTACCTAAATAAATCGTAAGACAGATACCTACTATAAATTTTAAAAACGTTCCGTAAAACTTAAAGATGTATTTTAAAACGTGAGTCATATTCCGTCTGTTGTAACATTGTTCAAAGATTAGGTCTTAACATAAGGAAAAGTCACTGTATATTTTATGTACTAGTTTCACTACAGTATGTGTATAGGATCGTTTACATAATGTACCTATAATAACATGGTAATTGTATTACTCGGGCCTATGTCGCTTTTAGACATCGATAATTGATTTAGAGAGGCTCAAAGTGGAAGATTAGTTGGTCACTGGTGACAGAGGAAGACGGTAAAAGGACTAATAGTCTAATTAACATTAGAAGCTTCGAGATCTTGTCTACTTTCGAATGTAAAAAAAGAAAATGTTGAAATCCACGCCCCTCACGTTTGAAGTGAAGCAATGTATTGATATATACTTATCGATGTCAAGTGTGCATATTGCCAAGAGTTTTAAAATCAAGAAGGTCGAAAAAACTAAAACATAATACACACCAACGAAAATCCAGACAAACCCAATTAAATACCTTATGATTTAAAAGCGAAAGTCAAAATTATCGTAGCATTGTTCGGAACAAGCCTCCTATTTAACTGAGGTGACATTAATGTGTGTGTGTCGCGTAAAGGCGGCGATCATCTTACTAAGATTTGAGTGTGTGCGAGATAGAATTATATGAACAAGGGAGCTGACTTACTATGGATGCTTCACTCTTGTTTAGCGAGATCCATCTAACGCGTAGTCCATTAAAAAAAAAATACGTTCATAATGAGTGTAATAAATCTGACTGTAATAGGTCTGGGTGTATCTGGGAACGCCCCCAGTCCATTGTATAGTTCCCATAGTACACGTTTTGTTTAGTTTGGGATCATACAATGATTATGAAAACCGTCTGGCGATATTTATTTATTTATAGTTACCTAGCGGAACCGTAGAGTTAGTCGTTATAGTAAAATTAACATAATGAACGGCGAAGGAACACATAGTTTTTTTTTTTGAAGGACTTACACTGTTGGCCGTGAGGTGGCCTTTACAGCTTTACCGGAGAAGTGGCGAGCGCAGAGTGCACTCCAACCAAGGCCTTAAGGGCGGAAAGAGGTGGCAACTAGCTCAAGGGCGCCACAGAGGGCACGACCTCGGCTTGGGCAGTTACCGTGAGGGGAGAGGTAGTGACTGCGCTCCTAGGTGCAAAGATGCACCTACGAGCGGAAGAGGGGGTTCCTCGACCTCGCCGGCGAGATCGGTGTCTGTTTGAGGCTGGTGTAGGTGTTTTGGTGGCCCTCTCAACGCCTGGGTCGAGGAGGGCGGTGATCGTGTCGGGAGGAAGAAAACATCGTGAGGAAACCTGCACGTCTATAGAAAGGCGTATGAAGTTCATCAACCCGCACTGGGCCAGCGTGGTGGACTATAGCCCAAATCTCCCTCGTATAGAGGGGGAATGTGCCCGGTATAATGGCAATAGGCTCGCCCCCTATTACATTGGGACCAAAATACATCGGCGAAGTGTGGGCGCACTACAGTGCACCTCTGCCTACCCCTTCGGGGAATACAGGCGTGATGATGTATTTATTAATTTATATTATCATAATGTACCGATATAAACTCGATGTTAGCCGTATTTATACAGTAAGTATTTTGAAAGTATTCGTACATTTTTGTAACTGAAAACCAGCTCTGTGCGTCCGATCTGTGTGTTTTAATTTTAAATAGCGGCCGTTTTGCTTGGCTCATGCTTATTTATTATCATTGATTTCGAATGTGTCTTTATTCTGATTGAATAATTGAGGATTTCGGCAGACTAATGAGTGAACGGTCCAGTGTATGTACGGTAGGTTGGTTTCATGGTTAATCCTTTTATTTATTTATTACTAGCTTCTACCCGCGACTTCGTATACTCAATTTCATTATAAATTATAACGTATATGTTATTCTGGTGTCTAAACGAAGTTTCATCAAAATCCGTTCAGTAGTTTTTGCGTGAAAGAGTAACAAACATCCATCCATCCATCCTCATAAACTTTCACATTTATAATTTGTATTAGTAGGATAGGATTACTAGCTGTTGCATGTGTGCCAAGTTTAGGTATGGGCTGAAAAAGTACATTATGTCTCTTTCTCTTGTATGAAATAAGACTGAGAGCGAGCTAGCGAATCCGTGACAGAGATCTAGTCTTAACATGAGTCCAAACTTACCCGAAAATCGCTTTCCTGTCAATTTGTACAAAAAGTAAGTTCAGAAACTAAAACCCGACTACAGAAAAATCACGCTTTAAAAATACAAAACATAATTACTTTGTTCAGAGAATAGCCGTGACCATATAGCTCTTTGCCCTAAAGCTTATAATCTCTTACTACTGTTAGAATGGAACGTTTTTGTAGGGTAGGTTTGCAATATTTTAAACAAAACGACCAATACCCTTGTAGGTGTCATCCGCCATCTTTATCACTGTCATTATCCATTTTTATTTATAATGTGTATTTATTGAATTTGTCCTTGCTATTAATTACTTGACATTGGCGAAATACTCGCGCTAGTCGCAGGTGATGCCATTCCTCATCTTATTCCATTAAATATCATCATTTCGCTCATTTCGTTAAAAAAAATAAAAAAAATATATACCCTTGTCCATGTTATCGGTATAGCCGATTGATGGCCGCATGTAATATATAAGCCGTGTATATATGTAAAGAAAATAAACAAAAATCTCACGTTTCAATAAAACCTGGATGCATCACGGACTGAGACCCTCGGAAGCCACAACCCAAGATAGTTTAAAGGCACAATACATCCAAAAGCCGGGCACGTTGAAAAGCAAGCGATCATATCCTTGCCAATGCAAAAACGACCCATATTCACTTACACAAGAAGCACATTTTGCAACGACACATCATCGATGATCGTGTGGCTTTATTACAGCAATTCAATCACAAAGTCAAGTAAATCCACTCGCCTCAGTGGAGGCAGGACGACGCGTAAAACAACTCAAGACCGGCACGGAAACGAATAACCACTTCTCGTAACGTATACGAGCAATAAACTCCCGGGACAGTCGAGTCTGTTTTTGAATTGGTCTGGGAATTGACCAGCGCGCAAGGGGCGGCGGGGACGCGCGCGGGCGCTCCCCTTTTGCGAAGTGCTATCCCGACTCCAAATTCGAAATTTGAAAATTTTGTTCTTTTTTGAACTTGGATTATATATATATTCATAATGCCAGTTTCTTAACTCAATGATATACATTGAAATTAAACTATTTTCCGGATTTTATCGCGTTTATTTAATATTTTATTTTCCCGACGTTTCGGCTGCTTTACAGCAACCATGGTCACGGGGGGACTGAGGTGTTAGAAATTCGTAAAATAGTTTAATTTTAATGTATAGTATTCGCGTAAATATAAGAAAACAATATCAATGAAATACAATTCTAGATTATAAATAAATACATCACCACGCCTGTATTCTCCGGAGGGATAGGCAGGGGTGCACTGCAGTGTACCCAAACTTCGCAGATGTACCTATTTTGTTTCCAAAGTAATATCGGGGATGATCTCCCTCAATATGATCGAGATTCAAGCCATAGCCTAACACGCCAGCGTGTGCCCAGTGCGAATTGGTGAACTTCACACGCCTTTCTATAGACGTGCAGGTTTCCTCACGATGTTTTCCTTCACCAATTCTAGATTGTATTTGAAATAAGACCATGCTTGACTGTCAGTAATATAACAAGTAGGTTACTTAACTATTAGCAGTTTTCTTTGTCTATTTATTACATATTTTGTTCTAAATACTTTTTCACAAGCAGTGAAATGAGATAAATGTATCTACTTATATAATAGCTCTGATAATTACGGGGCAATTCTCGCAAAATCGACATCATCTCTAATTCGACATTATATCGAAACAAAACGTCAAATTGGTCGCAATTTTTCGAATTGGGTCCCAATTTATACAGATCTACCTATACATAACAATCTTTCTTAGCCAAAGGGACAAAGCCTCTTTAATAATAAAATTTGAGAAAAAACCTTTCTTAGGAACCTTCATATGTAATGAAGTAATCAAACTTAAAGGATATCTCATAGTGTAGCATTAGTAGTAGTAACTACAACTGAACAAAATATGACTTGATAACACTAAAAGTATTGCTGCCTCACTCATATATTACAGCTGTGAGTAGGATGGCTATATACTTAGTCTAATAGCAATGATTAACACATTTTACGCATTGAGGTTAATAGTCCGTAACGTCCGTAATTTTCTTTTGCCAATACCAAAACGAACTCTGTGTTCAATATACATAAAGATTTAATTTGTGTGCTCTACCATTGTCATTTCGTTGAAGAATGAGCGCTGTTTTATAAGTCAAAACAGTTTGTTTAAGTATTAATAAAAAAAATAAAAGTGCGCGTCTTGACACCTCAGTGTATGCGAGGCTTAAATTCCTAATACGTACTCACCGTATAAAAAAGGTAGTTTAACAAAATAATATTATGCTAACCGTTGCCCAGTTCTTATGTAATGACGACGTCATTATATCTACCCATTTCCATTCACAACTTTCTCTGAATCGGTCAGTTTCGCAAATACAAACGTAAGCTAGAAGCGTGTAAGACGTGTTTTGCGTTAAAAAATGATTTCAAATTAAGGAAATAGACACATAAATTATTTTATTAAGCTGGCTTTTTTTTTTGTTCTGCAGTGCAAATCATACTCATTTTTAAATCTATGGTATTTTTATTAAATTCAGTGTGACTTTCAATAAAAAAATTTACAAAACAGTGAAATTTATGCCAATATCCCAATACTGAATAGTGATGTGGTGGCTTATCGTGTTACTAGTGACGTGCCTCTTCTGTTATTCCCGGAAACGTTTGCAATTCTTCTCGTCCAGGGGTGTGTGTACGCTCCCGCCGATCCCGTTTTTGGGAAACTTGACAGCTGTCACTTTTGGGCGGGAGAATTTTGTGGAGGCCATCGCCGCCGGATACGATGCATTCAAAGATCAAAGGTATGTAGCGATAAGTTTTTTTAAATAATATTGTATGTAGGAATAAATGATGAAGTAGATGGAATATCTATATACAAATAGACGCTTGAAAGGCAATACTTACTTAGCGACAAAAAATCGTAAAATGAGATATATACCATTCGAACGGCCAGAATTTTCTGCGTCGTTTAGTATATATAACTCATTTGACGATTTTTGTCGCTTAGTAATGATTGCCTTTCAAGCGTCGATATATATGTTTTTACGTTTACGATCATAATCGCCCCCAGTCATGAACATTGCATGGGTTTGAATCATTACATAGGTCTGTTTTTTGAAACTTTTGTAATCATTTTCAGGTACTTCGGTTTATATCAATACCTAGTGCCAACCCTAGTACCCCGGGACCCGGAGCTCATTCGACAAATAATGGTGCGGGATTTCAACTCGTTCTCGGACAGAGGAGTGCACATCGGTACCGACTGCGATCCACTATTTGGCAGAAACCTTATTATGTTGACTGGTAATGTACTTTCAATCTTTCTAATACGAACAGAGTCTTAACAGAAACCTAGCGTGCCGGCCGTGGCATCATTTTCATTCCAAGTTTTTTGGATGTCTTTTTGATACATTTTGGTATTTATACTTCCTAATATAATTGCAGAAACCATAAAACCATTAACAGTTTGCATGTAACATCGGGAGTGGTGTATTACACAGACCTTGTTGAGACCAGAGAAATTTTCCGTGCGTTCAAACGGTTCTGCCATACCTATTACTGGAATCAAGTATAATGCAGCTCACATTGTTAGATCCAACTAATGTCAAATAGCATCCGTGGTGCTTTCTTTATTTCTGTGGCAATTCAGCCAATACAGTTATTTTTGTCTCCCGCTTTGCAATGGAGGGAAGAAGATACATTTTTTCTTCCAACTCCTCCTACACCTTTTTCGATTAAATTCGTGCGGTTTCCAACACAGTTTAGCTTTTCCCCGGGACTCGCCGAGGGTCAAACCTCGGTGTTTTCAATGGACACCGCTGTCGATCCTGGCTTACAGGAGTAACAGTGGTGGGAATGTGTGGTGGGCTAGTCCCAATAAAAAAAACCCTCGATTATACAATTTTACTGTGAAATAAAACTTAAGTTTGTACACACAAGAAACAAGGACACAACAATCATATTTATGGTCTTTATTTTAAGGTTCCAAATGGCGGTCGATGCGGGTCTCTCTCTCTCCAGCCTTTTCTGGTGCTCGGTGCCGCAGCATGGCTCCCCTGATGGCAGACAGCGCGTGCGCAGTCGCTGAACATTTGCGAACAAAAATATGCACGAAAGAAATCATGGACGTCAATAATGTAAGCTACACAGGGCCTTACCACCACCTCTTAAAGTCATAGAGTATCTTGAGTACCTACCCATAAAGACTCCACTCTTCGTATAACTCTGCGGCGATTTTTCCGCCATTTTTGTAAGCTCATGTACCTGTAGTATACACTACAGCCTTTTTAACGTCCCACTGCTGGGCACGGGCCTCCCCTCAATGCGAGGGGGATTCAGGCCATAGTCCACCACGCTGGCCCAGTGCGGGTTGGCAGACTTCACACATCTATCGAGAACTAGTCAAGTTCCCTCAGACGTGCAGGTTTCCTCACGATGTTTTCTTGCACCGTTTCATAGCAAGTGATAATCACGGATGAAAATGAGATTCGCACATAAACCCAGAGGTGCGAGCCGGGGTTTGAACTTGCACACTTTGATTGCAATGCGTGCGTTCGACCTTTCGGCTACCACTGTAGTATAGTATATGGGAAAACAAAGATGGTGGAGTCAGATAAACTAGAAAAATTTACCGCAGCGCGGGCTCGAAATGTCATCTCCGTTATAATATCTCCATGCTTAAAGTACTATTGTTTCTATATTAACTGTAATTTTTAAATATTTTAAAGTGTTACTTAAATCAAATAGCTTACATACATTTACGATGGCTTGGTGTAGTGGTTTAAACCACGTGGCCTCGGGTTCGATTCCCGTCAGGGGGAAAATTTCGGAAATGACCTTATCGGAGTTTGCTCTGGTCTAGGTGTAACTGCGATCGCTCCCAGTCCATTGTACGGTACCCATAGTACAGGTTTGCTTAATTTGGGATCATAAGAAGGTGTTGTCTGGCGATATTTCTTATTTCATCAGGGTTCGGTACCCAAAGGGTAAAACGGGAACCCTATTACTAAGACTTTGCTGTCCGTCCGTCCGTCCGTCTACCACCATGCTGTATCTCATGAACCGTGATAGTTAGACAGTTGAAATTTTCACAGATTATGTATTTCTGTTGCCGCTTTAACAACAAATACTAAAAAAACAGATTAAAATAAATATTTAAGGGGGCTCCCATACAACAAACGTGATGTTTATGCTCTTTTTTATAGATAATGGTACGGAACCCTTCGTGCGCGAGTCCGACTCGCACTTGGTCGGTTTTTTATTTATATGCTGGCAAAAAAGATGTACGTAAATATTCTATGTGTAGATTACCATGACGTACGTGAATGATGTAATAGCATCGTGTGCGTTCGGCTTCGCTGTGGACTCCTTGAAGGACCCTAACAACTGCATCTTCAAGTTGGGGCAGAAGGCTATAGTGCAGGACACTACGCAGGTCATGAAGTTTTTTGGCTACGAAAACATGAAGAGTATTATGAAGGTACGTCCATTGTGGCTTTTGGAAACCCTAGAAGTAACACAGCCATACCCCACTTCAGGTGACCATATGCTACATATTTGAAAAATATCCACACTTGATATAACCATCTATAACTGTATCAATTACACCTTGTTTTTTTTTAAATTGGAGGCTCTCCGTATAATAAGATCCTACATTTTCTTCTCTCCTGGTACTTGTAGGAAATTTTAAATATTTTATTAGTCAAATTGTTTAAGTACTTCTTATCCGTAACAAGATCCTACAGTTTCTTCACTCCTAGTACTTGTAGGAAGTTTTAAATATTTTATAACTGAGATTTCTTTTATCCGTAAATATTATTTCTTTATTCGCTACAGCTTCTGAACGTGAAAATAATTTCAACTCAAGACGCGGAGCAGTTCTCTCATCTATTCAAATCTGCACTGAAAGCGCGCCGCGAGAGGCTGGTGGAGCCGCGACCTGACTTCATACAGATTTTGGTTGATGCTCAAGGTACTTAAGCAGCTATGATACCTAGTATAATGTTACGGCTCAAAATGCATAACAGCCTTAGCCACCAGATCTTATAGTATTATTGTTTAAATAACTAAGGCAGTTTCTAAGTTAAGTGTAAAAAAATGCATGTGTGGGGTGGTAGTATGAGGCTGGAACCAGGGGGGCAATTCTCGCATGATCGACATTATCTCTAATTCGACAATGTCGAAACAAAACGAAATAAAGTTAGTGTTAAAAAAACATTTTAAAGACAAGCTTTTATTTAATTGCTCTTAGTTTTCGTGCTCTCCTCAGCAAGCCCTTTCATTTGATACCCATACTGTGTGTGCAGAAAAAATAACTATTCCGCCATCTTGGATGATTCACGTCACATGCATTGTCATCCAAAATAAGCGTGTATACCAAATTTCAACTCAATCGGTTACAGATAATTGATTTAAAATTCAGTTGCAAGATTCCACCCGGACATACATACATAGCAAGATAATATAAAGCTTGTAATAAAATTGATCGTATTTGGCGTTTTGTTGTGTCCAATTAGAGATAATGTCGGTCATGCGTGGATTGCCCTACAGTAGTATTGTCAGTTAATTAATTAGCTATCCAAGGTCTGGCTACATGTGTTCTAAGTAAATGGCATTTGATACGCCCCACATAAACAAATATTCATTTATGATTCCTAACCGAAAGTAAACAGCACTATGGTTCTTGGAAATTAAAACAATTTTGGAACAAAGTATTAATGGAAGCTAAATAAATTATGTTCCAAACTATTTTAAATGTCTCTGGTTATAATCCTCCAGGGATTAAGGTTGTGATGTTACGTGTAATATTGCAGGTAAACCGAAGCCAGTGAACGAAAGCGATGGCAACAACAACGAGTACACAAAGACTGCTGAGAGTAAGATTGAGTTTAATTTGTTTCCCTGTAGACAGAATATTGTATCGCGTGAACAGTAACTTTTTTTTTGATGTTCGTGCAAAGAAATTACACTTTATTACGTCAGTAATATGCTATTACCATCAGCTAAGTTAAAATAAGAAATATATTAGTTGGTACGGTTGGTGGTATTACACGGCCTTAGTACGAACTAGGATCGTTCAAAGATTTTTTGTTCAAAGCCGTGAAATTTACTAAGGCGATCCCTATTACACGAAGACCAGTAGCCTAATTCTCGTATTTACAAATAGTCCAAGCATCGCCGCAGTTCCGACCCCGCTCTATCGTAGATCTATCCAAAATTGGTATTCCCGTAATATCAAAACAATGTCTTTTGCACTAAATATCGTGATTTTCGTCGAAAAAATTAAATAAATTACACTTAAAATCATTAAAATAAATATAAAATATAAATAGAAATTCAAAAAGCACTATTTGTCATGATTATGCAGAAAGATGCTAAATGGATGCTAAATTGATTCTCGTTTAATGTTATAAGTGTAAGCCTAGTTGGTAAAACGCTCGCCTCGAACGTATAGTTGCAAGTTCAAACCCCGGGCCCGCACTTATTTTATTTTTATTTCTTTATTTTGTTTTTTTTTAAATTTTCCTTACAAAAACATTGTTTTTATTTTTATTTATTTGTCACCTCTACTAATAAATGTTCTTTAAGAGTTTGTTTGCATAAAATAATAATAGATGGCGGTATAGTTCGTAACATATTTTAATTGAAGTTTTAAAATTTTCCTAACGTATTTTAGGACTCGGAGCTCTTTTTAGGCTCCGAGTCTTCGAAATCGTAAAAACAGCGTAAGTTGGAGCACATTAATTATATTTTTCACGAGAACAATACATGTAATCGCCGCAAATAACCTACGAGTGTTCAACGGCATTTTGATTGCGAAATTTGACAGATTCCCGCTAGAAAGTAATTTTGTTGAGCTATGAGAATACCATCATGTCAACGTGGTGGAACGATTAGAAGACGATCAACGTTTTTGCGAACAAATTCAACGACACTTCGACGAAAGTACTTAAAAATCGGTGCCGTTCAAGCTCGATAGACGGATGAGAATACCAAAAGGGCTTGAACGACTAATTCGCTACGATATCGCTACGATTTTTATTACGAGAATCAGGGCACTGACCTTTTCTGTAATTTGCCTCTGTCGTGAATCGAACCTGCATCCACCTGGTGCAGTGCATCCAAAACATTAAGCCGTCATGAATATAAATCCAGAAGAAACACTACATAAGTTACAAAGTCGCAAATACTTACGTCTTTTTTATTGTCTACACAACGAGTGATCAAAAACACTCCGCAAAATTGATACACTGTTCCCACATCCACTACAGCACCACGCTGACTTTGATTGACGAGACGCGAGCCCAATTTAATTATGACATGCTCTTGACGGCACGATTGTGTTCAGAATACGTCATTCGTTACAACACTGTTACCCTCACGCGAAACCCTGGAACCAGAAAGTATATTACATTTGTTTGTGAGGTTGTATCTTATCTTGCGTTGTTCGTGTTGCTCCGTAATTTTCACTTTACTATCTTAAATTTATCTTGGAATGTTCTTGAGAATATTTTTCCATGTTCTCTTATTGTAGAGCGTAGTTGTGAGCTTAAAATCTAAGAACCAGTCTCTAATTCATTGAACATTTTAAATTAAAACGTATGCATTAGATGCTCATTAATTAATTAATTAATAGATATCGCCAGACAACACATACTCATCTTTATATGATCCCAAACTAAGCAACACTTGAAGGTACTACGGATGCTATGAAATGGACTGGGGCCGATCCCAGTCACACCCAAATATAACCACTCAGTGCAATGAGTCCCGAACCATACCGAAATGTTTACAGTTCAATTAAAAACTTCACAAAATGAACTCGGCAATTACTCTCCACGATAAACTAGTCTCCGCAATTTCCCCAATAAAGTTCCACTATTATCCTGACACTAAATCTCGTATTTCAATCAATCAGCATAATGATTGTTCGGAGAAATATGGACGGATTCCAACGATCCGATTTATATACGGGTGTGGTGGACTGTGCGAATACAATTTGAGATTTACATCGCTGCGTTAGTGAATTTCGGGCGATTAGTTTTGGAGTGACTTAACAAGATAAGTAATTGATACAGAATTAAGAAATAATCTAATATAGCTTAGGGTCGCTCTAGGGCTAACAAACTTGTTGCCAACGAACGATGGCGACTTAGTCTAGTGGTCTGTTCCAGTGTCGATTCCCACCTGCGGCAAATTTCCAAGATGGCCTTTTCGGAATTAGTCAGCGTCCGGGTGTTAGTGGGATCGACCCCAGTCCATTATATAGATTGTACAAGCGTTGCTTAGTTTGGGATCATACAATGAGTAAGTTGTCTGGCAAAAAAAATAAAAACTAGTTAGGTATCTACTTTATCTATTAACTCTAACCACATATAGGTAGCAATTAACAACACTGTGTATTTAAAAGCTGTTATTAAATCTATGAGTTTATTGAATGTTTTACAGAGTTCACTGATGAAGATCTAGTTGCTCAAGCGGTATTGTTCTACGTGGCTGGTTACGACACCACCGCGAACCTCATTAACTACTTTCTATACGAGATGGCTATCAACCCTGAAGTGCAGGGGAAGTTGCATGATGAACTGGACGGTCTGCCAGCTGATGATAAGATGGTAGATCTGTATGAAGCTATACAAGGGCTGGAGTATTTAGATATGTGTGTTAGTGGTGAGTTTCATGAATAATTCGATATCGAAGCAGTTTTTACCAGAAATTAGGAAGTTTGGAATAAATGCCTATAGATGATTAGAATAAATCCTTCATTATTGAACCCCCTGAAATCGAATGCTTTCTTCGTTGTTCGCGATAATTGGCAATCAAGCTTGCATTTATGTGGTGAAATGGAATTCGAAAACAGATAAGGAAGCTGATCTTTGACGCAACTTCAATTCAGTTAATACTTTACAGATAGTTCAGAATTTGTCCTTGTCATATTAAAGAGCACTCTATTTTATAAGCAGTTTTGAAATCAAATTACCTTTTTAATCATTTGTACCAATGCCCCAAAAGCATGGAATGTTTTCTTGTCGTACAACCTTTCTTATCTGTGTCTCCATATATCAGTGTTCAGTAAGTGATGGATGGTTGCAGAGGTGCTGAGGCTGTGGCCATTAGTCGGCTCCGCGGACCGACGCTCCGTCGCCACCTACGACTTCGGACCTACCTACCCTGGCAGTAAGGATAGACTCATTGTAAGTGGTTCACAAAATCCCACTTATCAGTGGGACAAGTTGCCTAATAGCGGTCCACCAAAGTTATCTATGTATAACCGTACAATCTGTGACGAAAGACGACGATATAACATGAAACTATGTTAGCCTCCAGTGGATAGGTATCTTCTTCTTCTTAGTCGGCATCTTCATTACTGAAGGTCGTGTCTAGTCTGACGTATTGATCCCTTGATGTACTATGGTCTTCCACGTGTTCCTGTCCTCGGTGGTTTTAATGGCTTGGGTTATTGGTAGGCCAGTGAGCGTCTTTACTAGGTCTATAGGTCTTTACTAGGTGAATAGGTATAAATGCTTAAATATCACTTGGTTTTAATCCTTACAGATTATAAATTTCTCCAGAAAATAATCATAAACTTACACGCTAGCGACTAGCGACTCTATGTTGAGCTACAGAGATCTGCCATTTATGCAAGTAATCTAATATAGAGTCTACGGCGGCAATCACTCCTAATATAGTTTCAAAACATAATTTAAATTTAACTTTCATTAAGGACTTATTATACTAATTTTGTAAGTTTTGAAATTAAAATTTACCCTCTGAGATTTAATGGGCAAGATTAGTAGGATAATCTAAATAATGCTTTCATAAGAATGTGGAAAAAGATGAAAACAATTTATCATTTTTGATGTACACTTAAGGTTCACGTTTATCAAACATTGCTTATATAAATCATCAGTTATATTCTTTATTATACTAAATACTTACTCAACTAATGTCCGTTTTCACAAACACTAGGAGACGCCTTAACGTGCTGCCTAAATTGTTAGTACGGGCAGAACTCAACAAAAACATTTCAAGTAACTAAGTAACTTTTCACGTCACGTAATCGCAAGTGCAAGGCATTCCCCAAATGACTCACAATCAAATAAAACGTTAAAGATTAGAAATCTCTGTCTAGACATGAAATATAACTTCATCGGCCCGTGATAATAGGTAATTTAGCATCGTAATAGCCGCGTGCCCTGGAGGATTCCTTTATTCTGTGTTAATAGGTCGTTTATGACGTAATAGGCAAGAGAAACCTCTGGCAGCGCCTGTTTACATTTTTTTGGTGGCCTTTGATGTTGTGGCGTAAAGGATGGAAACCATGACCCTTTAAACCTATATTCTGTCTAATCTATGGATATGCGTTACTAAGGATAAAATGAAAGAAAAAAAAAGATGAAAGAAAAAACATTTATTAGGCACAGACAAAACAAAGCACACAGAGATTAAGAAACTTAAACAATACACAGAAAAGGAATGAAAAAGAGCTCAGTGCGAACAGTGCCGAAAAGGTATTGGCTCAGCACGTGCTGGGGGGGAACTAATCTCCCCCAGCGCTGATTTTCAGCCAACCCTCTTCACTAGCTTGTCATACCTACTTATTAAAATTGCCGATCTTCTCTATATTTATCAAAATAGGCCTGACGGGTCAATCGTACTAATATTATTTTGATGACAACTGAAATTTTGATTATCCATAGAAACTTCTTTTTAGGAACCACCGGTCCGCTAATTAGCGCTTGTCCCTGTCAAAAAAAACCTTTCGGCCCTTAGTTACTACATGAAACCAATTTGGTCTGAGAGGTCCAATGTTGAGTCACTTTATTTACCTCTCGGGTAAAAAGTAAAATAAATAATTTATATGATTACCAACCCACGTGCCTCTATTATTTATACCTATATGTGACCGCGCTCACTCGTCGCGGAGGCCTTCGGGTAGTCTTTAAATTACGATACCAAAGTTGGTAGAGTAATCCACTTACATACCAAGTAGGTGAATGACACCTGCCGCCTTGCCACTTTGAATGACGTTTTTAATATAACTTTCAGTTTTTAGGGTACCGTACCCAAAGGGTAAAACGGGAACCCTATTACTGAGACTTCGCTGTCCTTCCGTCCGTCCGTCCGTCTGTCACCACCTGTATCTCATGAACCATGATAGTTAGGGAGTTGAAATTTTTACAGATGATGTATTTCTGCGGCCGCTGTTTCTGTTGTTGTTAACAAATACTAAAAAACAGAATAAAATAATTATTTAAGGGGGCTCCCATACAACAAACGTAATTTTTTTGCCGTTTTTATATATAATGGTACGAAAACCTTCGTGCGCGAGTCCGACTCGCACTTAGCCGGTTTTTGACAGTTAACTCAGTACAAAATCTGCGAAATACTTACAATTAGTATTGAAACAACGATGTAGATACTTATGTACAACGTTACATACCAATATACTTATCTATAGATTCAATTTCTGTCAGAGCCACGCGACCGCGCGTCATCGATGATATTTCATTAAAACTGAACCTTTTCATTGAGTTGATACAGTTCGTTTTGCTATGTGCTAAGAATTTTCAGCGCACCTGTGAACCCAGAATTCTACGATCGGCGATTCTTTGATTACCCTTGACCGTTGCTCTATTTTCAAATTTCAGGCCCCCGCTGGCATCCACGTGTGGCTTCCGATATACTCTATCCATAGAGACGAGAAATACTGGCCGCATCCGAACGTGTGCGACCCGGAGCGATTCGCGCCGGAGAGAAAGGCTGATATCATTCCGTACACATACATCCCATTCGGTACTGGGCCAAGACATTGTATTGGTGAGTTATTATAACGTACTGTAGGCTTAGCATGACCGTGTAGACATAAGTTAAATCTCTTCCAACTGTCAGATTTGTCCAGAAAATGACGTCACAACAAGCCATGTCCAGTACAAAAAGCTCAAAGTGACGTCATTTTCTCGACAAATCTGACAGTTTATAGAGATAAAACTTATGTCTACACGGTCTCTGGACTGCTACAAAAACTACACACTGGAACTACATTTAGATACCTGTGAATTAGGCCTAAGTTCCAGCGATTAAAAAAAACTAAATCTATCCCACTGAGTTTCTTGTAGATATTCTCAGTAGAGGTCGCGCACCTATTCGGTCGTAGAATCTAAGGAAAAGAAATGTAACCATGACCATTTATGCCTGTGCCTTTGAAGCCCTGCCTGTAAAGATATTACTAACTTTAGCTCCGAATGTCATCTAGCACATTGATTTGTAAACGCGACAAAAACTGGAATAAGTACAAACTTCGTCCACCTAGCCTTGTTCTAATAACTCTGGCAATTAGCCCGCTTTTATGTCCAGTTATGTTCTGTCCTGCTAGAAGAAAGTACTTGGTTAAGTACTTACAATCGTAAGTTCAATTAATAATGGCTAATTTCTGTTTTGTCAGGATCAAGGTTCGCAGTCCTAGCGGCGAAGGTGTTTCTAGTGAAGTTCCTGAGGATCTACAGGACTAGAGCGCTGCGGACATCACCGCGGCTGTCACCAAGAGCTTTCATACTGAGGCCAGCTGATGGATACAAACTAATTGTTGAACCACGAAATACAAATTAATTCATGATAAATGATATATTTTATTAATATCTAACTACCTGCACGCTACTACAATGATTAGACAAGGTAGATAGGTACTACTATTTATGCTTCCTATTTCTATGTAGGTTCCTTTACGACAATAAAGATTAGGTGATAAGTAGTTATGTTAAGATGCATTTCACCCAGCTGATTTTGAAAATGGCGGCAGTTAGTTACTCTAATATCAGACTGATTGACATCCCAAACTGTATTTTCTTAAACTAAAGATCTCAACGTCATTGCTTGGTTCCAACAAATTGACAAAAACATAATTAAATAGTTTAGGGATTATGTTAGTTCAACCACAATACGACCGGGCTGAAAATTGTCGAGACAATGGCGACGCGGCGACATGGCCCGCGGTTACGGAACTTCGCTGTTACTGTATTGAAATGGTATACAAAACACTCATTATTCCATGAAATAATGAGCCTACTGTCATGGAGAACAAAGTGCATACGATTTTTTTCAGTTATTGTGGGCAATTGGTCTGTAAATATCTAATTGGATTGTTCATACAGTAAAGATTATACTAATGTATCGTGTATTTATTTGTAAACTACTAAGACTAACACCTATAGTTGTTCGGTAGTAGTTAATTTACCTACTTATAGATAGTTAAAACAAACATAAATACTAGAAGGTTTAGGTAGTCGCCATATACATAAATATCGGTTACACATTATCATTTAGTTCACGCATTTTAAATTGTAAAGTATTTCAATAATTAAATTCTGAGCAAAGCATGCTTTATTATAGTGACATCGCAGGTGTCATGAGGAATGGCTTCACCTGCGACTAGCGCGGGTATTTCGCCAATGTCAAGTAATTAATAGCAAGGACAAATTCAATAAATACACATTAAAAATAAAAATGGATAATGACAGTGATAAAGATGGCAGATGAATCCACGATTTCGAAATCATCGCTTAAATTTTAAAAAAATATTTTTAACAAAAAACAAAAACCGACTTCAAAAACCTAGGTGCACTAAAAAGCTACAAATAACCTTACAATTCATTACATTTGGAGTAGGTGCCAATCAACGTCGGACAAGGCAAATACACACATGAATTGGCACCGACTCCAAATGTAATGAATTGTAAGGTTATTTGTAGCTTTTTAGTGCACCTAGGTTTTTGAAGTCGGTTTTTGTTTTTTGTTAAAAATAATTTTTTTTCACGATTTTTAGTGTCAATAATCGTTGAAAATTTGCAAATATTATCACCTTATAACAGCCCTAAAAAAGTAAAAATTTACAGCCAAAAAAAAAAACACCCCCCCCTCACCCCCCCCCCCTTTCCACCCCTTTGGGGGTGGGTTTCGATCTTTGTTAACAATCCGTATTAAACAAAAAAAGATTTTTCGAAATCGGTTCACTAACGCCGGAGATATGCTGTATTCCGGATTGGACCCCCATTTCATCCCCTACATATTTTTTCTTTCAAAATTCCTAAAAGACGTGTTTTTTTATTTTGTATGTTATATATATATACAAAGTTTCAAGTCGTTCAAAAAATATTTTTGAAATTATGTGACCTTCAACCCCCCATTTCACCCCCAAGGGGTTAGATTTCTGATAATATTTTGGAAATGGGACCAACCTTGAAGAATTCCCTAGCAAACCTAAAAAAAATTTTCGAAATCGGTCGACAGACGCCGGAGATATGCGGTAACATACATAAAAAAAAAAAAATATATAAAAAAAAAACATACGGGTCGAATTGAGAACCTCCTCCTTTTTGAAGTCGGTTAAAAAGAAGGCAGTAGTAGAAGGTACTATGTGGAAGGTATAGAGTAAACAATGACAACGTCAGTGTCTGCTTTGTTAAGTCATGTTTCCTTCAAACCGACTGTCAGCCGTCAGATTTTTGGGCGCCAATTTTACTTGTTTCTGTTTTTGTCATTCATTTTAAATACACAAATTGGTTAGAATTAGAATTCAAAAACATACGATATGAACTGAGTGTTAATGTGGCAATAGGAAGTATCTGTTAATCTATAACAAATATTAAAAATGTCGAACGTTCACACAATAAAGAATGCGGCTCGAGCGGTCGGCAAAAGACCTTTTAGAGTATCTATTGAAGGCAACATCGGCTCCGGAAAGTCTACGTGCATAAAATACTTCGATAAGTATCATAACGTCGAGAAACATGGTGTAAGTATTATAACCCTTACCTTTCCTACTACCTAGAACACCGATATGTACCTTGCTTAGCTTCCTAAAGATAGTTACTTACTGACTATTTAACTCATATATCAATATCGCCCAAAAGTGCCAAATAGCCTTTCACTCCTCGATTTACTGTGTTGTAGGAGCCTTTACATGAGTGGCGCAACGTCAGAGGTCACAACCTACTTGGTCTGCTCTACAGTGATCTGAAGCAGTGGAGTTTTCCTTTCGAACACTATGTACACCTCACACGCCTCAAGATACAGACCAGCCCACCGTCCAACCCTAACATCACTGTAAAAATGTTTGAAAGGTACAATCTATGAAATTAACCCTTTTTGCAACAATCGTTTATGGACGCCGTGCCACCTCGGTAAAGTTGCATGATATGTAGGAATTCAGGCTGTATATGCACTAAAAACTGATGGTGTATCATCCTATGTCTATATCGGGGGGCTGCCAGATTGCACTAGCATGCACCTCTGCACCCACTGGTGTTAGTAATTTACATGACTTTAAAAATATTGTATTCTGTATGTGTTTAACTCATAAAGATTGAATTGAATTTCTGTGGCAAAAGCTTAGTGACCTTATGACTAATTCACTTGAGTCATTGAAAATATGTACTTATTATACTGTAATGCAAGCTTAAGATAGGTTTGAGTTTTACAAATGCTGCAGATTAATAAGTTGTTTTTTAGTTATACTAAGTAGCCGACAGTTACAATAGGGTTACAAAACATTTTCCAAAAGAAATGTGCTTGGAAAATCCTATTGTCAAAGGATTGTAACAGTCCATAAGTTTTCTGGGAACTTAAAGCAATTTTTATACTTGCATATATCCATTTTATTATTATTTCAGATCCGTACAAAATAGTAGGCACTGTTTTGTAGAAAATGCCAAAAAGCAAAATTTCCTTGAGGAACCGGAATACTATACACTGATGGAGTGGTTCAATTGTACTGAGAAGCATCTGGACATCAGCTTGGACCTTATAGGCAAGTGTTTATGATTGATTATTAAATGGATTTTCCATGATGGTATGACGAATAGCGTTGCGAAGCCCTGTTACAGGAATTGCGGCACTTATAGGGCATTGCGACGCCATAATAGAGCGCCGATTAGTCTGAAATAGAGCATCGCGACTCCTCTAGTAGTGTGTCGCGATACCCGTTATGATCGTCACGACTCTGACTTCTGAGCGTCGGGACGCCTATAAAGGTGTACGACGATGTGGTATAGAATGTCACTAAACTGTGGTGTCAGCACGCATGTCAAGACAAGATCTCTGTCATGGTTTGGCTCGGTCGCTCTCTGTCTAATTGCATACGAGTGAAAGAGACAACATCAAGATATTTCGTGACATACATCTTGGGGCTCATGCTACAAGTGCTGGTTACAGAGCGGCACAATGCAGTTATGGACAGTGGCAGGGTTATCATATGATTAACATCACCCAGATTCTTATTGTTTTTGTTTCTAGTGTATTTGAAAACTACTCCAGAAGTGGTATGGGAGAGAATGATGAAGAGGGGCAGAGCTGAGGAGTCTGAGGTGCCTTTGGATTATTTAAAACAAGTGAGTATATAAAATTATACAATTTTGACGTTGGTATTTTATAACAACACTTATCTTGTCCTGTGTGTAAGCCTCTTAACAATTATATCCAAAGACTATCAATTTACTACTATGTCTATGGTTTTATCCCGCGCCCTGCTAGGACAAACAAGAAGAAAAACTAATCTATTATCGCCTATGATAGGCCACTCGGCTCACTACACCAGATGGTTGGGGGTTGATTCCCGCCAATGACAAATTTTGCAATTGTTTTTTTCGGAATTTCCTCTCGTCTGGGTTCTACTGGGATTCTCCAGTCCGTTATGTGGTACCCATAATACTAGCATTGCTTAGTTTGGGATCGTACAATGAGTATTTGCTGTCTGGCAATATTTATCCGTCTAGTTTATTATGGACTACAGTTTCTTTTACTGCAATGTTCCAGGTACACGAGTCCTATGAGAACTGGTTAAGCTCACCAAATGTTGGCTGTGAAGTGTTGACGATTGACGCCGACAGAGGGCTCGAGTGCGTCAAGGAGGACTTGGAGAGATATACATACAAGATACTCGGTGGAAATCACACCAATTGAACTATTATGGCCATGATAATACGGACCAATATGCCATGGATTATATTACCTGTAAATGTTGACTATTAGAAATTTTATTCGGTAGAGTAATTAATATGGTGCGGATATATGCAACAGGCAGCACAGGGTTTTGATAAAACATCCCAATTTTCAGATGTTTTTTAGATGACAATATTTGACAATTCGTTGATCCGCACTCTACTTTACTATGCGATCCAAATAAGAATAGGAATGTCAATAAGCTCTATCTGTCACGAAAAGAAATATGTCTGACATGAAAAGTATGGTTTGTAAAAAACTTATTTGCATATCAATAATGGTACCTACATAATTATTTTTTTTATGAGAAAGGGAGGCAAACGAGCAGACGTTTCACCTGATGGTAAGTGATCAACGCCGCCCATGGACACCTGCAACACCAGGGGCATCGCAAGTGCGTTGCTGGCCTTTAAGGAATGAGTATGCTCGTTTCTTGAAGATACCTTTGTCGCATCGGTCCGGGAACACCGCTACTGGAAGTTTAGAAATTTAAATAAAAACGTTAAATTAGCAGTAAATTAATAGAATATTGAATTATTTAAGTCATAAATCGTTTTTTCACGCCTTAATATGGCGCAAAGTCGATCCTATTCTCATTTGAATCGCATAGTACTTGTGTGTATCATCTTGTGCTATCCTCATTAAATTTCATGAATATTTTGTTGTTATTCCATAAATATGAACTAATGAAATTTTGTGCATATATTATACTTTATTGTAGTCCACGAATTTTCACTGTGAAAGAGTAATCACACTATTCACCAGGGCCCCATGTCTGCTAACTAACGTCATGGAGTTGCTATAACTCCATTTTTAAGGCATAAAAACATCTTGAATCAATGGTAACTAGAATATGACTAGTTAAATTGCATCAAGGTGACAATATCTAATGTGTACACTGCTCATATGAGCAGTGTACACATTAGGTAGAAGATTAGAAGAAGAGAATAATACCTAGAATATTCTAGATACCATTCAAAAATGATGTTGTTTTTATCAGGGTTGTCACGGATGCAAAAATGTTGACATCCGCGGATGCAGATGCGGATTATTAGGAGTTCACATGCGGATTTTGGGATTTTAAAAGGAAAATTATTTACTTACTGTAACTATAATTTATTGACAATGAGAAAAAACACAAACAAAACCTGTAGGATCTTGTTACCAATGTATTATTTTTTATCAATTCGTATTCGTCAGTTACCAAATGTAGTTAGCAATTACCAAAACAAACGCGAAGCACGTGCCACTCTGGCTCCGCCCACTTTCTTTACATGTAGTTACTTGTTTATGTGAATCTGCATCCGTAAAAACTCCGCATTGATTGATGCGGATGTCAATGCGGATTCAAATGTCTGAATTAATGCGAATATTCCGCATTTGTGAATGCGGATGCGAATATTCGTAACACCCCTGGTTTTAATGCCTTAAAATATGGAGTCATAGCGAAGATACTGTTAGTAGACTTGGGGCCCAGTTGTAATTAAATACGGGTATCTAATTAGTCATAAGATATTTTTTTATATGAACTTTCTAAGTGCTGGTAACATAAAATCGCTTAAATTCATGGCTTCGAAGAAAAAAATATTATTATTAGCTATATTTTGTTACGTTAAGAATGACTATTTTGACATAATTTGTTAAAATGCAATAAAATAAGCTTATTAAACTGAGATAATGTTGATTTATTTATCACAAAACAATATAATTTATTATTTCCTAATCCTAAGACCTATTCTATAACCATGATTTTCCATTAAAATAAGTATACTTATTTTTATAGCAGAAGAGGTAATGTAATTGATACTCTATATCAATGTTTTTACAATTTAAACTTGAGTAGTTACAGAATAGGTCTCAGTTGTGCTATTTACACTAACAGATAGTGGTTAGCGGTAAAGATGATCCGCCCTGATGTTGGACGCGATCTCGCTCTCCCACTTGTCGCCGTTGGAAAGCAGTTTTTCCTTGTTGTACAGCAGCTCCTCGTGAGTTTCCGTCGAGAACTCGAAGTTGGGCCCTTCCACGATCGCGTCGACTGGACAAGCCTCCTGAAAAGTGTTAGATAATGGGATGTAACTATTTATCTTATATCAACTTTGAACTTTACTATGGCCATTGAATCATGGCCACAAGACTACTACACTATTGTTGTAGTATAACAATGACTTCACTTTATAATGCGTAATAACTTTTATCAAACTTTTTGTTATGAAATCAATGAAATTATAAAATAATGGAATAAGATTAGGAATGGCGTTCCTGAGAAAAAGGGTGACTGGACAGACAAACAGGAGGACAACAAAGTGATCCTAAAAGCTTTATAGTATAAGGAACCCTTATAGTATAAGCGTTCCTTTTTACTTACGGAACCCTGAAAATTAAGTCAAAATCTGTAATTGCAGTATGTACCTGGCAGAAACCACAATAGATGCACTTGGTCATGTCAATATCGTATCGCGTGGTTCGTCGGGAGCCGTCTTTGCGTTCCTCAGCCTCAATTGTGATGGCCTAAAAGCAAAAAAACAGTTGTTTTAAGCCTTGAAAAATATACAGTCATTATGTCAAAGTTAATCTTAAATGAGAAATAGCGCTTTAACTTCAAGTTAATACAAATCGGAGTACATCTACTAGTATGTAAGATTGTACAGTACAACTGTGTGTAAAATGCCAAAATAGGTAAATTATAAAATAATTGTTATTGTAGCCCTCTTAATGCCCCACTAGTTAGGTTCCCTCAAATGTGCAGGTTTCCTTCACCATCATTGCAAGTGAAAATCTTGAATGTAAATCATATTTGCACATAAAACCCTGAGGTGTGAGGCGAGGATTGAAGGTTCAAACCTCGCCTCACACCTGTGCAGGTGCACACCTTGATTTCAAAGCATGTATGCGACCACTTGGCTACCACTGCTATAATTTTGATTATAAAATCATAAGGATCTAGAAGTTTGAATATTATTCTTTTTCTAGGAAAAGACATCACATTTTCGTAGTCATATAACATTTTTTCAAAATGTCGAATACCTGTGCAGGGCAAATAGCTTCACACAATTTGCAAGCAATGCACCTCTCTTCGCCGGAGGGGTAGCGACGTAGAGCATGTTCACCACGGAACCGTGGAGACAAAGGTCCCTTTTCAAATGGGTAATTGATTGTTGCTGGTTCCTGAAAAGTTTAAATAAACAATATGAATATTGGTAGACAGCATCTACTCATTGTATGAGCTTGAATTGAGTAACACTTGTACTATGGGTACCATACAATTGACCGGGGGTGGTCCCAGTTACACCCAGATGTAGAAAAAATCTGGAAAGACCAAATTGAAATTTGTTGCTGATGAGAATGGACCTCGCAGCTAAATGGGCATAGAACACTTAGACCACCAGGCCAAGCCATTGTTTATTTGTTTTAGTAGTAAAAGTACCTAATACACTATGATCTGTTGAATAGAATTTCAAGCTATTAAATAATTTACTATCCAGCAGACAGTTGATCCAACTGTTAGATGCCTGTGTCCTTTCCTTTATTAGGTAGATTTTAACTTTCAAGGCATTTCTGACTTGTTGGTTCTTCAAAGGAACTTATAACATTTAACTAAAACAAGCACATCTTGTAATGCTTTGTTTCTTCTGTTTAAATAACACCATAAGAAAAATTAATTATACCTTGAAAATATGAGCCAAAGTGACAGCAAAGCCCCTTGCTAGTTCAGTCCAGAACATGGTCTGGGCCGCTCTGTTGCTCATTTCCCTCATAGACATGTTGGGGTCTTCCGCATTCACATACATGAACCCTGGCACGTTTGGCGGGTAAACCTTTTCCACCTTCTCATCTTTAGCAGGCGTACTGTACTGGGCATGTCGCAATACGAAGCTCCCAGCACCGCTAGAGCGAACTAAAAATATTACAACATATTTATATATTTTATTCACCGTATATCACAATATTTAATACTATGAGATGTATAAAAGAAAGAGAATTAGTTATTATTCGTATTCTCACATAAAAGTTTGGCGAAGTAATCGAGAAATCGTTGTAATCAGCTGATAAATACGCATTATAGGTTATAAACAATAATTGCGTAACAGGTTTATTGGCTGTTATTTTAATTACTATGGAATTAATTGAGATACCATGAAATAAACAAAACATTTTACCTCGAGTAGACACTGAAAATATTTTCGCTAACGACATTTTACAAATTATATGTTTATAATTCGTTCGCAGATATTGTATTGATTGCGATAAAAAAAAATTCTTGAGATTAGCTGTCAAAAAAGTGACACAAACTGTAGCACAGATTATAAAACAATAATCCCCAGAATACCAATCAAATAATTCGGATACTTGGTTCAACCCTAGGCATACAATTTGTGTTGTTGACATTATTGTATTAAACTTAATAATAATAATACGAAGTTAAGTTGACCACTCTCCTAACCATACCTTTTAGCACCCACCCACCCCCTACTAATAGTAATAACTTAATAAGTTCCTACTTATCCCTATCATAGTTAATCTCCTGTTTAGCTATGTTTAAAAGCATCTAAACGGTGAACCCTCTTTTTTTAGTAACATAAAATTTATTTTGTATGCAGATATCCTGTATAATGTATAAATATCGATTATATTTTTACTATCCGCATCACTAGTTCCACCCACGTCAAAACAAAATTTTGTGAGTGACGTTTACACATTTTTATGTCGGTGCAGTAAATTTGCGAAAAAATTCGCCACGCAGCATGGGAGATGCACCAGCTACTGACGTGGAAGCCAGCAAACCTAGCCCCGAGGGTGAGGTGCAGCCTGAGCAGGTAAAATGCGTTTTTAGGAATGTAAAAACCCGATTTGGTTTGACACCAACAAACAATGCAATGTTTGGCGCTTGTCATCAGGACCGGCGTCCCTTCGGTGGTTTGGAGTTCCAAGTTTCTGAAGTAGTAGGCCGCCTAGAGGCCGGCGTCAACGCCCAGGATGCACAAGAGGAGGAAAAGAAGCGGGAACCGCGGAAAATCAGCGCCGGTTTCTTTGAGCCCGATGAGACGTCAATGGACGATATTCTGAAGGTTTTGGAGGAGTTGGTGCTGAAGACTGACCCTAGTTGTGAGAGCGTTGAACCGCCGCTGCTGCCAACTGACGCTGTGACGCGGGCAGCTATTCTGTCTCACAGTATATCGGCGTTGTTTGGTCGTCTGGAGCGAGGTCATGCGGCGAGGCTCGGAGCTCATATAGCTAGTGAAACGACGCGCTGGATGGCACACATGTTCAGGTAATACACTTATCTCCATTTCTAAAGGTGAAAAATACGTTATTGTTCATGGTAAAGGTGCATGTGTCCATTATTAGTCTAATTAGATACACATAAGATGAAAAAGAATACTATTTCTACTCTTGTTGGTAGGAATATGTAATTACTATCATATTTTGTATTAATTCAACCTGCACTGGCTGTAGTAGTGGATCGCGCTATTGATCCACTACTACAGCCATTACCATTATCTCATCAATTAGCACCAAAACTTTCTTGGAAGTACTAGGAAGCCAGACAACCTAAGTGGTCTTTCATAATACTGTCCTTCCTTTATCTTGAAATGGACAACACATCTTTACCATTTAGTAACCACAGATTCTAATGATAAATGAGTATATATATTTGATAACATCAATTACGCCGTTATCACCCACCTCGAGTATTAATTGATGATAAGATTAGTGAATGTTGATCCTACACGCCAGGTGATCATAGCTCCATACTGAACTATGGTTTGTACAAATACATACATCAGGCCTGAAGGGGTAGGCAGAGGGGCACTGCTGTACACCAACACTACATCAATGTAATTTGGTCCTAATGTATAGGGGTGAAACTTTTGCCATTAATATAATGTTGATTCTCTTGTGCCAAGTAGTTATCTCACTCACTCATTTCATAAGAGTGAAAGAGACAAAAATCGACATTTATTTATTTAATGAACACTTTGTGCACATACTTTTACACAAAATTCATATTGATAGACCAGGGTCGATAATTTTTGAAACAAAATAAAATCATAGTAGGATGAAACCCGTTGACAAAAGAAGAGAATATAACAAAAAAAAAACCGGCCAGGTGCGAGTCGGACTCGCGCACGAAGGGTTCCGTACCATTATCTATAAAAACGGCGAAAAATTCACGTTTGTTGTATGGGAGCCCCCTTAAATATAAATTAAATTCTGTTTTTTATTATTTGTTGTTGTAGCGGCAACAAAAATACATAATCTGTGAAAATTTCAAGTCTGTAGCTATCACGGTTCATGAGATACAGCCTGGTGACAGACGGACGGACGGACAGCGAAGTCTCAGTAATAGGGTTCCCGTTTTACCCTTTGGGTACGGAACCCTAAAAATAGGAAAAATAATTTACGGGCGATCTGAGGTCGGGAAGTGGATGGGTGCGGTTTTAAGGGTAAAAAACGGTTTATCTCGATTTCCGGCAAAACTACAAGTCCTATGGAAAAAAAATGTATGACAAAGTTGATAATAAAAAGACCTACAACTTTTGTATGTATGTATGATATAGGTAGGTATAATTGTGAATTTTGTGTAAATATTTTTATGACTTCGTAAATAGTGGCAATAATCTAGATAAAAAGTTGTAAAGCCCTGAGCGCACTTGGTCGTCAAGATGCGTGCTGTTATATTTTTGCCAATAACAAAATAAACTCTGTGTCACTACACATAAAGATTCAATTTCATTGATAAAAAAAATGACTCACACTGGCGATAATAGTTTGTTGTAAAAAGAGCTTATTGTTACTGGTCTACCTATTGATTGTACTTTTGTTGGGTGTGGTATGAAAAATAATGTGGTATGAAAGTATACTATGCGTTTCGAATGAGAATAGGAATGTCAATAACCTCTATCTGTCAAATGTCTCTTGAAAAGTATGGTTTGCCGAAAAAAAAATTTGCAAACCAAATAAAAAAATATAAATTGCTTAGTAATTGCTAATTAATTTGCTTACTAGTAAACTGTCTTAATATAATATTTTATTATTTAAAGTCATAATTCGTTTTTTAAAACCATACCATAGTCTTTTTTATTTTAATTTCTGGCGCAAAGGTCCAGAAGCCATGCCAAAATTATTAAAGAAAAGAAAATAAGGACGCCAGTCGCCATTTTGTCGTTGTTAGTGTGCTTCGTCGTGCGTCTGAGTTCATTTTTCACTCAACCTTTGCAAATAAATTTTATTTAAAAAATATCTTGTTCTGCTCACCCTACGTAATTGGTTAGAATTGACAGCTATGACGTCACAATATGGCGCAAAGTCGATCCTATTCTCATTTGAAACGCATAGTACATACAATGTAGCAAAGCAATAGTGTAGTTTGACTCAAAGTACATTGTAAGAAAATTTACATACTCCACTGTCATGTTAGCCGATAAGAGAAAAGATAATAACTGGCTGGCAGAATCTAAGTTCATTGAACACGACTGATGAAGCATTTAATTAAATGAATTACATCCCAATTAACATTCTTATCATGCTCTTGAACTCTTTACCACCACGTCTTAGCAGTATTATTTTAATATGAACTGCAATTCTTTGTACACATTGAACTGTCACTTGCTACGAAACGGTGAAGGAAAATATCGTGAGGAAACCTGCACGTCTGAAGGAACTTGTCTAGTTCTCGATAGATGTGTAAAGTCTGCCAATCCTATGACTATGCCCTAAATCCCCCTCGCATTGAAGGGAGGCCCATGCCTAGCTGTGGGCTATAGTAATTGAACTGAAAAACTGATAGTATTATAATATTAACAATATGAATGCAAAAGAGGTGCGTGGTAAGAGGACTGTACCTATTGGCGGAAAAGATTGACCAAAAAATCTTCAGCCATAAGTATGTATAGTATATATTGTCTAGTTTATTCCAAACATTTATGTGAATATTAGCAGTGGTAGCCGAGTGGTCGAACGCACGCTTTGCAATCAAAGTGCGCAGGTTCTATCCCGGCTCACACCTCTGGGTTCCATGTGCGAATCTCATTTTCATCTGAGATTATCACTTGCTAAGAAACGGTGACGGAAAACATCGTGAGGAAACCTGTGTGCCCGGTATAATGGCAATAGGCTCGCCCCCTATTACATTGGGACCAAAATACATCGGCGAAGTGTGGGCGCACTGCAGTGCACCTCTGCCTACCCCTTCGGGGAATACAGGCGTGATGATGATGATGTATTTTATTTATGTGAAATTCTTCTTGTCTTTGTCTTAACATTTTTAACCGACTTCAAAAAGGAGGAGGTTCTCAATTCGACCCGTATGTTTTTTTTTTTTTTTTTATGTGTTAAGTTTGCCTTAAAATTCAAAAACTGCTCGAAAGTCAGCTGTTACTATAGAGCTCTCATTGATCTAAAGATACAAGCGACCTAACTGCCTAAGTTTGTCAGAGTGTATCAATAAAATAATGTTTTATTTTGTGGTAAAAAAAAATACTATATTGATATTCTTGTCTTCATAAAATGATTTCATATATGACGAAGGGTCGTAGGCTTGTTATCGGGTATAACACGGTTCTGTATCACACGGTATAGGAAATAAGCATTGTTCACAGATTGGCCGATTACAGTGCATACTATCATCAGGAGCAGCTGGAAGGTTTGGTGCGAGTAACGAGGATGTTGCTGCACCATAGATATCCGCGGTATTTAGAAGATGGAGGTACGCCCCTATGCGATAGATTAAATTAACTTTTTTTTTTAAATACATTACACAGATTTTTTTTCTAAATCAAGTCCCTTTGTCAGCTGTACATATTACGTGATGTGATATTTTTAGATAAAGCTAAAGGGGAGTAATCGCCTATCGTCACCAACTTCTGCCGTAGCCGAAGGTTTAATAACCCCAAGAAATGTAGTTCAAAATTGACTCTGTGAATAAAATAATGGTTGTCTTTAAATTGTTCAGTGGTGTAAGCATGTCAAGACAAGACTTTTGTCACGGATTTGCTAGCTCGCTCGCTGTCTAATTTTATACGAGAGAATGAGACAACATCAAGATATTACGTGACATACGTCTAGTCTTGGCTACATCTACAACCTGTCATATTGCATGATTTACTTCAGTATGACTGCCCCTAACGCGTGCTTCTTCCATCGCGCTCTCCCTCATTCCGTAGCACTTCGTTCGTTAAATTTCGTTGCTTCCTAGAAAACTTCGGCTTCAGTCAAAACTTCGGCCCATTATAGTCGTGCATTATAGTCGCGTATTATTGCGCCGTTGGGTTTAATCTTATTTCCGTTTTCAGCATTGGCATTCACGAATCGACTGCCGAGTATATACAGCTGCGTGGCAAGTCCGCTTGGAGTGGTGCAGCATCTATGCAGGCAGCTGGGACTTCCGCTCGCCTGCGTCAGACCAGTGCCCGTACACCCGTCAGGTAGGCTGGTAACCAACTGCTCTTTCTATGGTGGACCTTTGCGTAGCTAATAAGTAGTAGGTATTCGCCGGTTTGAGCTCACGCCAAAAAAAAAAAAAAAAAGCTCATTCGTCGCGTCGGCCATCGTCGCCTAAAAAAAAAAAAAAAAAAAAAAAAAAGTTTGGTATCGTTTTGGGGGTTTTCAGACATGCCCGATCGATCTGTGCAATCCCCGTTTTGATATCTCTTACGGTTCCCGAGATAGGTTTCAGGATTAGCGCTCATTAGATAACGTAATTACATCACGCTCGGCGCTAATGAGGGTTTGTCATTGTTGTTAATGAGGGTCTCTTGTTCCTAACAATGCATCTGTTTGAAATGATAAATCTTGGTTATTTTATAAATCTTTATTAATCAAAAAAAGCATTTAAACATATCATGAAGTAATATATCATTGTACAGTGTATTAGTATCGAATATTCGTATAAAATCAGACATTTTATTACCATTGAATTTATAGTACAGATACAACAAACAATATTCACCGCATACGGATGTTAAATCATTTTGTAACCTATCGCTATTAAATTGCCATTGTCGGGAATTCCTCTTTAAAAATGATCTGTGGTAACCTGTTGGCGGTCGACCATAAGAATCAAAATATTGCCCAACCCCGCTGTCATCAATGTGTATTGCTATCCAATGAGATCCAGGCTTTGTATCAGGGTCTAAATTGCTTATTATGTATGTTGGAGTATGACTGTATATTGGCAATCGGTTGGCAGCATACACATTAAATTGTAAGCTTGGATGAATTTTGCACAAATGTTTCTGGATATCTATTGTGTTCATAATGGTCACTGAATCGTCCGCCGCATCGCTAACTGTTAACTATCCAACTTATCAGATGCAAGTGTATAATTTAAGGTATTGACTTGGTATTTCAAGTCTGCTGAGGTCATGGAATAAATACAAGGATATGCTGAAAATTATGGGTTTATTCAATTAAAAAGCTTAAAACTATCACAATGAATACTTAAAACAACAACATAACCATAACAATGAAAACTTAAAACTATAATAATAAAATACTAACCTAACCTAACATACACTTAACGGGATAGTCAACGAAATTGATGTTTTAGCTACTATAGTCTACTGTAACATTACGGTTTTTATCAATTTCAATAACATTATCGAACTCAGCATAAACAATACAGTTGATGGTTTGCGAAAGTGCTGATTCAAAACGAACTTCCAATCTCACGCTTCCATGTTTTATAAGATTCCAATGGCCTGATGAGCTAGCTGATAGATCGGGTGTTAAGTCAAAAGCTAATAGACAATAACCTTGTGCATATTGTTCCCTAGATATGCCATTACCTTCGTTAAGGAAATGTATACCCGTTCCAGAGAATAATGTGTGATAAGCTGAAGTGTAAATATTATTCTCGAATGATGGTTGTAAAGCTTTGGAAGGTATTTGTTGTCCATCAATATATAAAGAAAATGTATTAAAATTGTGATTTTCAAAATTAAATGGATTTTTTGTGAGTTTGCCATTAAAGGCTGCGTTATTAACAAATCCTATTATGCATCTTTTAGGTACTTGTCCTAGAAAAATGTTATCTAGTGTTTTTCCCTGAACTCCCGATGGAATTGTCAAAACTTTAACTTCAGCACGCGTAATAGGATATTTAGCTGTAGTAGAGGCTAAGACTTTTTGATGTGCAAGTAAAACTGTTGGATTGATTCGTGCTCTACGGACAATAAGCGTTGCATCAGTAATACACACTTTCAATTTTAAATCATCTGAAGAAGCCATTAAGTTGAATGTTTCTCTGGAACGAACTAATTTAACAGACATCTCAACACCATTAATTAAAAACTTTTCTTGGTTGAATATATCACCATGCAGATGCCCAATCATTTCAATTTCTTTACTTTCGGCTGTTAATTCATGTCTTTTAGTGAACCCTTCATTTTTCTCATCGGTTGAGTCCATTTTCCCAGCTGTATCTTCATACCAAAGACTGCATGTTAGATGAGATTCTTTTGATGCAGGAGCATAATTCAACAATGTTTCCATGTAAGCACGATAGGCGTATGTATTATTTGGTGGAGACACAAGTTTTTGATTCAAATAAACATCGAGCTGACTAAATAATGAATGTAACCAATTGTTTATTGGTGCTGCTGTCGTTGTAGCTATCAGTTTTGTTGAGTCTTGGTTTAGTATCTTTGCTTTAATATGAATCAAAGTATGAGACAAATCTATGTAGTCATCACCGGTTCCTGGTACTTGAAATTCGATGGGGCCATCATCGGCGAGAGATGAAATAGGTTTGTAATGTATCCACATTCCATTTTCTATACTTGTTTGTGTAGATGGTAAAGCAAATAAATCTAGCTCAGACTTAATGCACTCACAAGAATGATTGTGTAAAAAAGACATTTTATTATTATTTAAGAAAATATATCTTTGATATTATTATGTGTCAACTTTGTTTTTTTGTTAGCACCTTTCACTTTAGCACGTAGCGGTGGAATGAATGAAGCCAGACGTTTTTTCTTAGTTATATATCCTGATCCAGACATATTAATTCGATCAATTTTCTCATCGGCTTTTCTTTTTAAGTTTGATCCAGCCTCTTTCAATCGAGTTTTAATAGAATCTTCCATAGGACGTGCACTAACCATATCCGATAAAAGTCCCACACCTGCATTTAAAACCTCTTTACCGATCGCTCGAGCTCCACTAGAGAGCAATGGTAAAACTGATCTGAATAAGCCTCCTAGAAAGCTACCGATTCCATGACCGCGTTGATATGGTGCTCCTCTATAAATTACTCCAATACCTGATCCAGCTTGATGTGAATAGTAATGTTCGTAGGGACAACTTGTATTATTACGTTGTAGGTGCATTATAATTTTTTAAAATGTAGTTTAATAGCCACAGTTCCGAACTGGAATGGTATTTTATGTCCTGTGCTTGATCTTATATCTATTTCAATGGTATCAAACTCTCTACGCATGACAGACAAGTAGTGAGGTGGTGAGAAAACATGCATTTTATTAGCACCGTAAATATATTTTGAAGGGTCTAAAGGTATTATTCTGAGAAGAGGCGTCATTACATCTCCAACGATCTGAGGCTCGATTATATCACAATAAACAAATAACTGAGATGGCAACCCTAAATGTAAATTCGCTGGACACTTTCCAAGCCTCTTAGAAACAATGTTTTTATTAGGTTCAAATCCTAGTTGAAGAGACAAATTCGGCGATAACATTATTGATTTTATTGACTCATCATTTACAGTAACAAATACAAACTTTGATATCTCATCATAGCGAAACTTCACTTTCTCCTTCAAACTGTTTAGTACCACCATAATTTGTTCAATATTATCATAGTTTGTGGCTGGTATATGAGATTTGTAGTATGCTAGGGAGTTGCCAGGAGTGCCGGTATTATCGGGTATTTTCATCCATTTCCTAATGTAAACAACGTTTTCATGTTCTTGAACAGTAAACATCGTACATGGATACTGGAATTCAACCACACCAACCGACCACGATCCTTCCAATATGATTGGTTTAGGTAATTTTGTTGAAAAAAGAGTTGTTGAGTTTTCTGGAAAGTATTCCATAGAACTATTACTAAGTAAGGTTAAATAAAAACTTTCTTTCATTGTAACGTTTCTAAACTAGAAGCCAAAATCCAAGAGTTAAATTTATCTGGATAACCTTTCCACTTCACTAACAGTTGCTTTCTGTTGCCAGAGTAGCGAGTGCTAATTATTTTATCTATTTTATACTTGGAAGTGGGGCTATAATCTATTTTTTGCAATTCTCTTTCATAAAAAGTACCTACTATCGCTTCATTTAGTAAATCTTTCAGTGTATATACTATCCAGGGTGACCTATCTATTATTGAAGATACCATAAAAATTTCGTCACTCCAATTGGATTCATAACCTTTTTGAAATATATGTTTAAATTTTGTAATTCTTACATGATCACCAACATGAAATTTTGGTGGTGGTGTAATATCGGAAGCTTGTTTTGTACTACCCTTTTCATATAAATTATTCCAAACAGTCATTATATTGTTTGAATTTACATCACAAGGACTCATTTTAATACTGGAATGGTAACCATGATTATATGCATATAACAAGTCTTGTAAAATATCTATATACCTATATGTATTTTTATGAGTAAAATAACGCCACATTTTCATCTTGAGTGTTCTTTGAAATCTTTCCACAATGCTTGCTTTAATATCAGGATTATTTGTTGTATAATAGTTTATATTTTTACTCCTAAAATACTTTTGTACATCTTTTGAAACAAATTCAGTTCCTTTATCCGATTGTATATGTGTTGGAGTGGTACCGGCTTCATTAAATATGTGTTCAAAACATTTTTTAATAGTTTCAGAATTTTTATTTTTCATGGACATAGCATAAGCATATTTAGTAAATACATCAATAACACAAAGAATGTAATTATAACCATCATTATATTTAGAATAAGTTCTCATATCACTTAAATCAGCCTGCCAAAGTTCATTTAGATTAGATAAAATGTATTTATTCCGAGGGAATCGTCTGTGCACTGGCTTATGAAGTGTGTAAGTTTCTTGAGCTTGCAACCATTTCTTGATGTCACCTCTAGTCATTTTACCTTTCATAGCTGTTACTAGTTTGGTGATACTACCATATCCGGCAGGATGTGATGCATCATAATATATTTTATTGATTTCTAGTAAGGAGTCCATTTTTCCCAATCAATCTTTTTCTTTAGTTTTCTTTGATACTTTTGATCAGCACTTGTTGGTGTAGCATAGATTTCCTCATCCACAGAGTGTTGTGGATGATCATTCGATTGGAGTTTATTTATGTATTCACTTCTGTTAGGATTTCCAATGTAAGCTAATGGTATTTTAATGTCTTTCAATGCTTTAGCAAAATCTTCCCAACCTTTCGGATTACTTTTTTTCAATGGTCTAAGGAAGTCGTTTACCAAATCTATGATATTACTTCCAGGAATTTGTTTGTTATCTATAGTGACTGTACCGCTGTCGTTCCAGTGAATTTTGTTTTCACTCAATGATATTGTATTAAGTAATAACTCACCCTTTTTTATGTATGTTTTTGGTATTAAACTTAGAATTTGTCTAGGTGTGTATATATGACTTTCTTGTTGTTTTTGTTTCGCTTCGTCTTTTGATGTCTGACTCGCAACTAAATCTTTATCGTCGATTTCAGCTTTTATATTAGAATCTTGGTTGTTTGCAGTGTCTCCGACAACATCGATATTGGAAGTAATTAGTGGTAATTCTAAAGGTCGGCGATCTACTTCGGTGAAGTGTAGATATCTTTGTAAAATTTGTTGATATAAAATCCATTTTTTTCTGTCGTCCATATTACTATTCAAAATCTTTTGCATTTCAACGTCTAACCTTGAGGTAGAATTTTCAATTTTGTGTTCATTGTTGTTTTGATTTAATTTCTCTAATAAACTTGGATCAACAAGTAACATTTTTTTGGCATGTTCCATTTTAAATAAGTGAATTAACTAATACACTCAAAATGGAACCCAATATAATTGGTAGGAATGCACCACCTTTTTGAACTATTATTCTCTTTCTTATTTTATTTGTTCCTTTACGTACCAACTTGCGAAGTATACTTTTAAATTTACCAAGTTTTTTCTTTTCTTTATCTTTAAGCGGCACCTTACCCTGGAGAACGTTATAAATACATTCACAAATGCAGTTTATTTCTTTCTCATCACACGTTTTTAATAGAGCTCGTTGATATTTCGGTTTAAGAGTGTGTAGTGCACTTAGTAAATTCTTGTGCGTCTGGATACTCTGAGACATTATTTGCAAATGATGGGAATTTGTTGGTTCTTGGCATATTTAAACCCTTTTGTGGGGACATACACTGTGCAATATCCATCTGAGGGGAATATCTTCGTTTTAATGCGACATGTATCATTGGTGCTTTGTTTAAGATCAACCATTAAATATCCATGTGCTTCTTTGGTAGCGTCATTGTATGCATCTTCAATGAATTTTGAATTTTCTGGTGATACTTGACGCGCTAAGTATCGAATTTGTGTTTTATCACGAGGGTTTTTGAAATAAATAATGTAGTTTGAATTCAAAGAAATGTCTCTTTGACCTTTACCTTGGTGGAATAAATTTTGTGTAATGTAGAATACACTTAAGTTTCTATGATGGCTACCTTTAGTAAAGATATCAACAATTCTACCATCAGATTCTCTCATAAGATCATCGATAATTACAAGGTTTGCCTCCTTTCCATCAAACATACTTAGATCCGGTATACCTTGATAATAGTTTACGTTTGGTAAATTGTATAAAGGCTGCATTTCATCGAAGCACCAAGTAATTTGACTAAACTCTTTGTTGCATATCTCTTTAATATGTTGAATAAACTTTGTAACGAATATAGATTTGCCACAACCACTTGGACCTGCAACTATCGCTGTAAACGGATGAATAAATTGGAACATTTTTAATACACGTGTAGATTCTTAGAGGGTATTGAAATGAATAAGACATATTGTTCGAAACACATACATTTATATTTGGATTAATAAAATAATAAAATAATCTTACATAATATGGTGAAAACATTTTTTTTTTTTACAGAAATTTTATTTATATTACATGGTAATAATTATCACAAAATATTGAAAATCTTAAAATAATATAATAACAATTTTATTTAAATTTACATGGTATTACTATCACAAAATATTTAAAATCTTAAAATTATAAAACAACAATTTTATTTATTTTCTAGGTATTACTATCACAAAATATTTAAAATCTTAAAATTATAAAACAACAATTTTATTTATTTTCTAGGTATTACTATTACAAAAATTTATTACAATTGAAAGTGTAGGTATTCCTTAACTTAACTTATAATGACCCCACGCTAATGTGTCAACTTGATTTGGCAAAATATGTCGCTTTGTATCATTATAGGACAAACAGGTTTTGTTTATTTGTTGAGTAAAGATTGTGTGTTTAATCGATTTAAATCTGTACATACTACAAAATAGATTTTTCTTTTCAAAGAGACATGACTTGTAATTTTCAATGTTCATTGTTTTGGTAACACTTTTATTTACACCTTTTGCTTTGGCTATCAATTTATTTTCCACCTCAAACGCATACATTTTCGATCGAAGTCCTACAAATTCTTTCATAATTCTGCCATTATTTTCATCTTTAAAGAAACCTATCTTTTTTTTATTTAGTCTTGGAAAACAAAATATATTATCAGAAGCATAATCAGATGTATCAAATCGTGTAGCAAGGTCTGGTTTAATATCTTCATAAAAATTGGCTGTAAAAATTTGATATATTAAACTGTCAGTGTCGGTGTATAATAATTTTGTTTTATTGTTGAATTTGTTTAACATGTAGTTGTAATGAAAATCATACATCAGAGTTTTTGAAATATCTAATATACAAAATCCTAAGTAAATAGGTTTGTTATAAATCAATTTTGTTTTTTGTAACTGTACTGCAACTAAGTTTTCGGAAAAAATTGATAAACTGTGAAATTCTGGCTTTGCAATTAAGTCTTGCACGCCTAAAGTTTTACCTCGATTTTCCCAGTGCGTTAATAATTTAACATTAACTCGTTTTTCAATGTTCTCCATTGTTTTACCGAATACGGCGTTGTTCATTAATTTATAAAAATCTTTCTCAAAATCTGATGTTGCCTTTGTTCTTAATTTCGTATTCAGATCTATATATCTTTCTAACCAAGGACTTTGACGAAACTTTAAAATCCTATGAATTTTAACCAATTTCATACCCATTTCAAGACATTGTTTGAGATTTCTGTAATGAATTTTATATTTGATTTTTTCATTGAGATTTGGAATTAGTTTTTTTTCTTTAGAATTACCTATTAATATATTTTCTGGACACAGTGGCAAGTCCGAATGTAAATCGTGAAGTTCCATGGGGTACTCTAAATCGACTTCTAAAATGAAACCACATTCAGATGTATCTGACACATCAAAATTTGTATCCGTGCTAACCCACTCAAAACTACCTTCTGGAAGAAATTGAGACATAGCCCAACCATAAAGATTGTTAGCATCAAAATATGCAAGATATGACCTAGGTTTTTTCTCATCAAAATCTTCCAATAATTCATTATTTGCCTTGGCATATCGATTGCTACATTGAGATACACCTCCCCTTATACCTGCCTTAATAAAAGCTACTTTATCAAAGTCTGTTAATAGTTCTAGTTCAATTTTTGTGTATTTCAACATAGCGTCCCAACTCAATCCCGGTGCTGTATAATAGTGAGCAGGATCTAAATCATAAGTTGTAATACAAATATCTCTAAAGTTTTCAAACACATCAGTCAGGAGCAAAACATCAGTTTTTAGGTATAAGTCAGAGTAATTCGACATTTCGCGACAGTTAAAATGTTGCCAAACATCCTGAGCACGATGATAATCATCAACAGAAACACTTGAATCGGTTAGTGAACTGTAAAACTGATCTTTGCTGGGGAGAGTTGTTAATTTTAAACAGTCATATGATGTCATAAATTCGTAAGGGTATATGCCCTTCTTTCTAAGACGAATAAAGTCTTCATCCCTAGGGAAATTTCTTTTAAGTGTGTGGAATTGTTCATCATTGAGATTCTTAGCTAATTGATCAAGACTGCATGGTAGGAATTTAAAAGAATCTACAAATCTTAAATTGACTCTCCGGTTGTTTATGGTTAATATCTTTGAAAAGGATATGTATCTTTCTTTGTTTTGGGGAATTACTTCCACATTACCATCCACAAAATTTAATGCATGAACAATGAAATGTGCATCATAGTGACTGAGATTATGAAGGAATACTGGAATGTATTGTGGTGTTTGAAATTTAGTCACACATACTTCATGTGCAACTCCTTTGAAATCACCCGTGTACCAATCAAAATAGTGAACGTTTTCCTCTTTCAAATCGGTCTCACAAATGTAACATTTTTTTGAATTGTTAATTTTATTCTCATCTTTAGTTGATAGTGGTTTGGGTAGTTTTTGAAAGCTATTTTTACAATATATATTTTTTAAATCTTCATATAAACGTTTCATAAAAACTTGTGCGCAGTCCGGCCCACTGTACGTTTCATATTTTGATAAGCTATCATCAAAGGAACATTTTATGTAATAACCAAAGCTATAAACTTCATGTTTATTAACGTTGTTAGTATACGACTTAGACGGGTCATTAGGACATGATTTTATCGGGTTTAAGAATGCTTCAAAATCAGCATACACAACAAAAGGTATTTTTAACTTTCTTTGAAATTTATCAAATTTTAATTTATCGTTAGATACCGACTGTCCAAACCAATCTTTCGATGTTTTTAGATCACTTGGAAGTTCAGTAGATATGTGAGAGCAATCATGTTGTTGGTGGTTAGTCAACCTCTCTTCTGTGGGAAAGTGAAGTAAACATCCATCACAGATATTAATTTTATGATCGTGATTTGAAATTTGTTTTCCGACTAAGCGTGCCAAGTTTTTAATAAAACAATAATGGTTATTTGCGCCATTGTGTATGCACAATAGATTTATGTGTTTGCTTTTACGAGATTTCGTCATAAACAGTGGGCCCACCACATTATGTGCTTTTGTTTCTTTGTTTAATTCCAAACCAAAGACATTTATACTGATATTGTTTAACTTTTCAACTTTCGGTATGTCACTCAATTTAACTGGGAAAGATACGCCGTTGAATTTAAGGTTATTGAAATGTATGCTGTAAGATGATACACGATCTGCGTTTTTAGTTACGGGATATAACGCTGAGAGTAATGCCCATTTAAAACATAAATTATCTTTATTTTTTACATTAATTACGGCTTTTTTAACTTTAATGTCAGGGGGTAAATCAATATATGAAGATCCCCGTAGGGGGTTAAATTTGTTTACATTCATATCGATACATTTGATTTGTTTGAGACTCCAGCCACTATCTTTTTTCTCAAAAGCACTAATTTTATTTGTTAGAGTGTCACATAAAGATGAAAAGAATATATTTAAGTCGTCTCCTTGAAAAATTATATAATTACTGGTTTGAAAATCAAATAAATTTGTAATATTTTTAGTTTGTTGTACAAAATCGGCATTCAAAATAAAATTTGTTTTAAAAATTTTGTGTTTATTAATGGATTCTTCAATCAAAAGTAATATATCATTTTTTATGGAATTCAAAAATAATTCTGGTGTTTCAAATACCAATTCTGATGAGGGATCCCTTTTACTATTAATTTTATATGTTATGATTCTTTGTCCAAAAGCAGTTTCAACAACGGAAACATTTGGCAAAGAGTTGTGTAATTTGAAAAGATTATTTTTATGTATGTTACTTTTTAAATGATTTGAGAAATATCTCCTACTAACTAACATCTGACATGTGCTACAATTTACCTTATCACTAGCGGAGGGTCTAGATGATGAAGTTGAAGGTCCTTCTTCAATTCTTGGTCTCTTCGTAGGTGTTGTTTCTGATACTTCTTGAATACTCCGAGCTCTTTTGAGACCACCACCAATCTGATGTGTTGATTGACTGTAATAAAAAAATAAAATATGTTTAAAATAAATCCTACAGATATATGTTTATTTTATATATGGTAAATTAAATGTTCATGCAACTTACTTTAAGGTAATTTCAACCTCAGCACAGATTTTATAGAGCTCCGCATCGTAATATGAATTACTCAATTCACATCTTTTTTCTATCTCTTCACAAAGCTCGTACATAATAATATCAACATCTTCATTGAGTGCCGAATTGAAGAAAGTGCTGATGCAAACTTCGCCACTTTGTTCCATGTTGTTTGAGGAAACAGACGGTAGATCTAACATCGATGGTTCCACGTTTCGAAATGATGCTCCTTTGAAATTTACACTACATATTTATATGGAGCCTAACTAGTTAAAAAATGGTTTAGTATCTTAGTAACTACAGCGAACAATGGAATACAATTAACAAATTCTTTTTAGTTATTAGTAAATTAGTAAGTACAGCGAACAATGGATTACAATTAACAAATTATTTTTAGTTATTAGTAAATGAATATTTCCTACAACTGTCCGTTTCTGAAATTTCTTTCGTTATTTGATAGATAACATTTTTACTATCAACAAAGTTATTATTTTTTATGTCTGTGTAGTATTTTACTTTGACATCAGCATATTTCCAGTGTTGTTGTTGAGGAATTTTCGACAACTTTTTTAGATCATAAATTTCAATTTTTATTAGATGGCTTGAATTAATATTATCATCAGCATTTGTTGATATATATGTTATTCCCCCCTCTGCATTAGACCTAGCAACTGTGGACGATTGCTTTTTCTTCTTTATCGGTGATGGATTTTCAAAGAGCTCATCCAAATTATCCGATGATGTGGTCATTGTCTTTCTTTTCATTTCTTTTTTAGGTGTTTCTTTGATGGTTAGGTCATCATCCGGTGGGGTGAGTGGGTAATAATAATGTTTGTATGTATTTTCTTCGACATCGAATGAGTTCTGTAACAATTTACATTAAAGTTGTATAGGAGCCAACTAATGAATTGATGAAATAAAAAAACTGTGACCATCTAATGAATTGATTAAATAAAACCGTAAACTTACCTCCATTGTGCAGTTCTGAAGATTGAAGATTTTAGATCACTTTCACAACACTCTAGATGAAACTGAGTTCACAAACTAATGAATACTGTAGCTTCCAAGTTCTTATTGTTCACTTTTATACCCAAATAGTAGCCCCCACCGTCACCGTCTGTTATAGTTAAGTGTTTTTTTCTTTACAGAAAGGACGGAAGTTGATAATTCAAATTCTTTGACAATGGAATTCGTCCGATAAAAGCTTGTCTCAACTTTATGTTATCTGTGAATAAAAGGTTTCATTTACTATCACGTTAAGTGGTTTTTTGTGCAGAAAGGGGCGGATGTCGATTACTCAAATTCTTTGTTAATGGAATTCGTCACTTTCGTTTCATAAAGATAAAGTCATGTCTGAACTTGTACGCTGTGATGTTATCTGTGAGCAAAGGCGAACATAGATAACTATGGTAGTTGCGTTGACATTGACCAGTTGAGTGGACGTTCGTTAAGAAAATAATCATGAATCCAGACTACATGATTGTAGATTTACAAGGATTTAAAGTTTCGCAAAATGTGTTCGTGATAAAGGAGTTTGCACTAGCTACAGAAGATTATACCCAAGTGTTCTTGATAAAACCGCCATACCCATATGGCAATTTGACAGACGCAGAAAAGAAAAACGTTTCTTTCCTAGAAAGACGACATGGATATTATTGGAGTTCCGGTTTCATTGACTATCGTGAGTTTAAACGAGTGATTATACCAATTTTAACAAATAAAAAAATTTTAGTTAAAGGTAGGGAAAAAATAAAGTGGCTACAAAGTGTTTGTAATAACTGCAGTGTGATAGATGTTGGTGAAAAAGGTTGCCCCAATTTAATACGATTATATAAACTGTATTATAATGACAGAAGTGCATCAAATTGTTTGTACCATGAAAACCATTGTGCATTAAGAAATGTCATTTTACTGAAGAAATGGTTCATTGATAATAATATGTGTGTATTTAAATTGTTTGATTAAGGATACATTACAAACCTATTTCATCTCTCGCCGATGATGGCCCCATCGAATTTCAAGTACCAGGAACCGGTGATGACTACATAGATTTGTCTCATACTTTGATTCATATTAAAGCAAAGATACTAAACCAAGACTCAACAAAACTGATAGCTACAACGACAGCAGCACCAATAAACAATTGGTTACATTCATTATTTAGTCAGCTCGATGTTTATTTGAATCAAAAACTTGTGTCTCCACCAAATAATACATACGCCTATCGTGCTTACATGGAAACATTGTTGAATTATGCTCCTGCATCAAAAGAATCTCATCTAACATGCAGTCTTTGGTATGAAGATACAGCTGGGAAAATGGACTCAACCGATGAGAAAAATGAAGGGTTCACTAAAAGACATGAATTAACAGCCGAAAGTAAAGAAATTGAAATGATTGGGCATCTGCATGGTGATATATTCAACCAAGAAAAGTTTTTAATTAATGGTGTTGAGATGTCTGTTAAATTAGTTCGTTCCAGAGAAACATTCAACTTAATGGCTTCTTCAGATGATTTAAAATTGAAAGTGTGTATTACTGATGCAACGCTTATTGTCCGTAGAGCACGAATCAATCCAACAGTTTTACTTGCACATCAAAAAGTCTTAGCCTCTACTACAGCTAAATATCCTATTACGCGTGCTGAAGTTAAAGTTTTGACAATTCCATCGGGAGTTCAGGGAAAAACACTAGATAACATTTTTCTAGGACAAGTACCTAAAAGATGCATAATAGGATTTGTTAATAACGCAGCCTTTAATGGCAAACTCACAAAAATTCCATTTAATTTTGAAAATCACAATTTTAATACATTTTCTTTATATATTGATGGACAACAAATACCTTCCAAAGCTTTACAACCATCATTCGAGAATAATATTTACACTTCAGCTTATCACACATTATTCTCTGGAACGGGTATACATTTCCTTAACGAAGGTAATGGCATATCTAGGGAACAATATGCACAAGGTTATTGTCTATTAGCTTTTGACTTAACACCCGATCTATCAGCTAGCTCATCAGGCCATTGGAATCTTATAAAACATGGAAGCGTGAGATTGGAAGTTCGTTTTGAATCAGCACTTTCGCAAACCATCAACTGTATTGTTTATGCTGAGTTCGATAATGTTATTGAAATTGATAAAAACCGTAATGTTACAGTAGACTATAGTAGCTAAAACATCAATTTCGTTGACTATCGCGTTAAGTGTATGTTAGGTTAGGTTAGTATTTTATTATTATAGTTTTAAGTTTTCATTGTTATGGTTATGTTGTTGTTTTAAGTATTCATTGTAATAGTTTTAAGCTTTTTAATTGAATAAACCCATAATTTTCAGCATATCCTTGTATTTATTCCATGACCTCAGCAGACTTGAAATACCAAGTACCAAGTACAAATACAAACTATACACTTGCATCTGATAAGTTGGATAGTTAACAGTTAGCGATGCGGCGGACGATTCAGTGACCATTATGAACACAATAGATATCCAGAAACATTTGTGCAAAATTCATCCAAGCTTACAATTTAATGTGTATGCTGCCAACCGATTGCCAATATACAGTCATACTCCAACATACATAATAAGCAATTTAGACCCTGATACAAAGCCTGGATCTCATTGGATAGCAATACACATTGATGACAGCGGGGTTGGGCAATATTTTGATTCTTATGGTCGACCGCCAACAGGTTACCACAGATCATTTTTAAAGAGGAATTCCCGACAATGGCAATTTAATAGCGATAGGTTACAAAATGATTTAACATCCGTATGAGGTGAATATTGTTTGTTGTATCTGTACTATAAATTCAATGGTAATAAAATGTCTGATTTTATACGAATATTCGATACTAATACACTGTACAATGATATATTACTTCATGATATGTTTAAATGCTTTTTTTGATTAATAAAGATTTATAAAATAACCAAGATTTATCATTTCAAACAGATGCATTGTTAGGAACAAGAGACCCTCATTAACAACAATGACAAACCCTCATTAGCGCCGAGAGTGATGTAATTACGTTATCTAATGAGCGCTAATCCTGAAACCTATCTCGGGAACCGTAAGAGATATCAAAACGGGGATTGCACAGATCGATCGGGCATGTCTGAAAACCCCCAAAACGATACCAAACTTTTTTTTTTTTTTTTTTTAGGCGACGATGCCCGACGAATGAGCTTTTTTTTTTTTTTTTTTTGGCGTGAGCTCAAACCGGCGAATACCTACTACTCTAATAAATGAAAATGAAGATATGACGTGACTTCGCTGTTCGTCCATCCGTCCGTCTGTCACCAGGCTGTATCTCATGAACCATGATAGAGAATTGAAATTTTCAGAGATGATGTATTTCTGTTGCCGCTATAACAACAAATACTAAAAAAACGGAATAAAATAATTATTTAAGGGGGCTCCCATACAACAAATGTGATTTTTTTGCCGTTTTAATAGATGGTACGGAACCCTTCGTGCGCGAGTCTGACTCGCACTTAGCCGGTTTTTTTTTACTATAACTGGTAATTGATATTGATAGCAGTGGTAGCCGAGTGGTCGAACGCACGCCTTGCAAATCAAAGTGTGCAGGTTCAAACCCCGGCTCGCACCTCTGGGTTTCATGTGCGAATCTCATTTACATCCGAGATTACCACTTGCTATGAAACAGTGAAGAAAAAAAAATGTGAGGAAACCTACACGTCTGAGGGAACTTGACTAGTTCTCGATAGATGTGTGAAGTCTGCCAACCCGCACCGGGCCAGCGTGGTGGACTATGGCCTGAATTCCCCTCGCATTGAGGGGAGGCCCGTGCCCAGCAGTGGGACGTTAAAAGGGCTGTAGTAGTAGTAGTATGCATAATACAGTAAAATTATGAAATACATTTACAAGTTTGTAGAATTCGATTTTAGGACCATATCGATAAACCGATATAAACATTACAATGGTCCGCGAGTTTTATTTCCATACGTACCTATTAACCTACTTTGTTTTATACCGCGATAAAACAGGAAATAGTGGCGTTGATACAACACATGGCAACTAAAAATAAATACCTATTCTGTTGTAGCATTTGACGATCTGATCCAACCATTTTCCTCACTTATCATCTACTCTCCCATACTGCGTTGAAGGCATCATACCAAAGCAATTATTATAGAGGTTTCCTCATGATGTTTTCCTTCACCGTTTCATAGCAAGTGGCAATCTCGGATGAAAATGAGATTCGCACATAAATACCAGAGATGCGAGCCAGGGTTTGAACCTGCACACTTTGAATTGCTCGGCGTGCGTTCGACCACTCGGCTACCACTATTATGCATGCATTGATTTATTTATTTATTTATTAGAACGATCAATTAATTACCAATTACACTAACTATTATACAGGATGTTTCAGAAGTCCGAAAAATACTTTGACGTTTGCATCAGTATCGGGTACACAACAGAATGGTATAAAAAATTGATCGAAATTCGACCATGTTTTTCCAACTTTTTTTTCTTCGTCTATTTCTATAACCTGTAATATCTCGAGCCCTATGTACAATTTGCATGTTCTGTTTGTGAATATTGGTTATTGCCCCTTATTCGTGTAGTTTACAATGCTGAATAGGGTTATGGATTTACCCAAAGTCCAGAAAACGATACCTGTGACAAATATTCAAAGGTCTATAACTCAGAAACTATGATAGTTAGGTATAAACTGTCCTCAGTAAACATCCACATTATGAGCTACCGTATATGTACCTAAAGTTGTTATTTCGGACTTCTGATACACCCTGTATATATACACAAACAAATTATTTATACACCATAAATCATAATATACAAAAATCACATATGAAAAATGATAGTAAAACACACATACGTTATTTCTCACAATACCTCACACATGCTGATAAAAACTTCTTCCAGCCATCCGCAAACACATCAACATTCGGATCAGAATCCAGCGGTGCGATTTTCGTGCGATCGACATCCATCTCTATTAGAGATATGTCGAATCGAAACGTCAAATTGGTCGTATTTTTTTATTTGTTTCGACATATCTCGAATAGAGATTGATGTCTGTCAAACGAGAATCGGGCCGCAGGAGACCGTTGAGTACTGATAATGTGCGAGGTTTAGGCGATTGATAGATAGCGCTTTATGCTAAGTTCTACCTCGCAAATTACGTAAACGATGTACATTTAAACCCTGAGCACTTTATGGCGTTAAGGCATGCGCTGCAAAATGTCTGCCAATACTAAAACGTACTGTATTGGCACATGGATAAAGTTCATTCTTCAACTAAATGAAACAGACAACGCGAGCTAATTGGGACGCGTGGGGGTGTGGCTTTTATCACAAAAATTCAATCTTTCTGTATATCGGTACAGTAGGCTTAACATGATCACGTAGACATAAGTGTTATCTCTTTCAATTGTCAGATTTGTCGAGAAAATTAGGTTACACCGACGCACTTTCAGTACAAAAAGATCGAAGGGACGTAATTTTCTCGACAAATCGGACAGTTGAAAGAGATAACACTTATGTCTACACAGGGCCGTAGCTGGGGGGGGGGGGGGCATTGTGGGGCAATGCTCTACCTTGAAATTACAATGCCCTACCAAAAACGAAGATAAAAATTATTATATTTAAATTGTTTGTTCATAGTTTGAGATAAAAAAAGTAGATTTTACTTTCGCCCTACCTGTAGCCAATGCTGCCGTACCTCAAATTCGACTCTAGCTACAGCCCTGTGTCTACACGGTCATGCTTTGACGCGCGACTTTCGACGGGTTGTAAAAAAGCGATGTCCTTTATGCCCAGGGCGGGGTATGGACATAGAAGCGCTTGAGAAGCTTTGCGACGAGGACGTGGAGGCCAACCGCACGCCGCTGCTGGTGCTGGGCGAGACGGGCGCGCCGCCACTGGGCTGGGGCGCGCCGCTCGCCGCGCTCGGGGCCAGCTGCGCGCGCCGCGCGCTGCATCTGCACGTGCGCGGACACGCGCTCGCACTTCCTGGCGCCACCGGAAAGGACCAGGTATACATCACAGCTGGGCCCCGATTTTCGTGCGATCCAGATTCATCTCTATTCGAGAATTTCGAGATAGATATCTTGAAACAAATGAGAAAAATACATACGATTTGACGTTTCGTTTCGAAATATCTCGAATAGAGATGAATCTTAATCGCACGAAAATCGGGCCCCTGGAAACTTAGTTAAACAGGGTGTTTCAGAAGTCCGAAATAATACTTTGACGTTTGCATCAGTATCGGGAATACAACTGAATGGTATAAAAATTTAATCGAAATTCAACCATGTATTTTCTACTTTTTTTCATCGCCAATTTCTATAACTCGTAATATCTCCAGTCGTATGTAACATTTGCATGTTCTGTTTTGTGAATATGGGTAGTTGCCCCTCATAAGTGTCGTTAACACTGCGAAATAGAGTTATGGATGTACCTAAAGTCCAGAAAACGATACCTGTTACAAATATTCAAAGATCTATAACTCGGAAACCATGATAGTTAGTTATCAACTGTCATCACCAAGCATCCACATACGAGCTACCGAATATGTACCCTAAGTATTATTTCGGACTTCTGATACACCTTGTAAAAGACTAGCTACAACCCGCGACTCCGTCCGCGCAGACTTTAGTTGTTCAATATTGTTATAAATTATAGCTCATTTGTTATTCTGTAGTTGCAGCATGTGCGTCAAGACTAGACTTATGACACGGAATACCTTGATGTTGTCTCTTTCTCTCGTATGAAATTAGACAGAGAGCGAGCGAGTGAATCTGTGACAAAGGTCTTGTCGCGACATGCATGCTAACCCCACTGATGTATATACAATAATATTGTAAAGTGGTGGCCTCGCGGGCAAGAACGCCCGCCTTGAACGTAAGGGGTGCAAGTTCTAATCCCAGGCCCGCACCTCTGAGATAATTTTCATGTGCGAATGTCATTTTCAACAATGATTACCACTTGCTGAACGGTGAAGGAAAACATCGTAAGTGAAAACCCGCAGTGGGCCAGCGTGGTGGACTATAGCCCAAATCTCCCTCGTATTGAGGGGGAATGTGCCCGGTATAATGGCAATAGGCTCGCCCCTTATTACATTGGGATCAAAATACATCGGCGAAGTGTGGGCGCACTACAGTGCACCTCTGCCTACCCCTTCGAGGAATACAGGCGTGATGATGTATTATTTGTAAAGTTACATCAAAATCCGATCAGTAGTTTTTGCGTGAAATAGTAATATTCATTCATCCATCCTCAGAAACTTTAAAATATTAGTAGGATGTTTTATACATCACCACGCCTATATTCCCTGAAGGGGAATAGGTAAGGTAAGGTCGGTGCAGGTGCACTGTGACATTGAGACATTGACAGTGACATTTCGCCGGTGTATCACGATCCTCATGTAATAGGGGTCGACCCTTTTGCCATTATAAATAAATAAATATCTATCTATCTATCTATCAGCCAGAGACGTCCACTGCTGAACATAGGCCTCCCCCATAGATCGCCACAAATTACGTTCTTGGGCTTTATGCGCCCATCGACTCCCGGCGACCCTGGTGAGGTCGTCCGTCCATCTGGTCGGGGGTCGTCCCACATTCCGCTTGCCTGTTCGTGGCCGCCACTCTAGGACTTTGATGCCCCAACGGCCATCTGTTCTCCGGGCAATGTGTCCGGCCCATTGCCACTTCAAACGTGCAACCCTTCGAGCTATGTCTGTAACCTTGGTTCTTCTGCGGATGTCCTCATTTCTGATTCTATCGCGCAGTGAAACTCGCAGCATAGCTCGCTCCATTGCACGTTGAGTGACTCTGAGCCGTCTTATGAGTCCCATTGTGAGCGTTCACGTTATAGACGCCCATAACAGAGACAGTACGAAGGACTTTGCATAATGATATTCAAAAGTACAGATACTTAAATGTGCCAAAAATGTTGATCTTATTCTTTTGTTTTACAAAATTAATGATATTATGACTGTTTATGGAATAAGATGAGGATTGGCTCCGACTGCCTAAATAGCCTTTTCGGAAATGTCCTGATCAAGAACTAGGATCGCGCCTAGTCTACTACACGGCACGCATAGTAAAAACTTTGATCAGTTTGGGATAATACGATGAGTATGTGTTGTCTCGCGATATTTATATTATATCGTGGATATGTAGTTTAAATTACTTTAAGACGTGAAAAGCAATAAAGAGTTATCGTACATATAGTACATATAAATAAATAAAAAGCCTTTTATTTCCCACTAATTTTCTACTTTACATTTTTAGTTACTTATCTAATTTAATTAATTAACTTTACATAACTAGTTTTTCTTTGATAGTTCTACTTATTGCTAATTTATAATACGCTTAACTAGTTTGATTACGTTTCTACTTTAATTATCTACTATTAACTTATTTAAAATAACATAATAATGTAACCTAACATAATTTATTTGATATAGTGCAAGCAGGAACCCTATTTTGGGTGACGGCCTCCTCCAAAGATGCCCATTTGTCTCTATCCTGTGCGGTCTGTTTCCAGTTTGGGCCGGCTGTCCTTGTAATCTCATCCTCCCAACGTGTCAATGGTCTTCCTCTGCTCCTTTTGCCTGGACGACCTTTCCAAAATGTCACTTTTAAGGTCCATCTCAGATCTTTAAGCCTCGCGAGGCTATTGCCATTATACCGGGCATATTCCCCTTTGATGTGGGGAGATTTGAGACATAGTCTACCACGATGGCCCAGTGAGTGTTGGTGAACTTCACACGCCTTTATATAAACGTGCAGATTCAGCAAGTGGTAATCATTTTTTTAAATGCCATTCGCACATGACATCAGAAAAACTCAGATGTGCGGGCACGGGATTTGAATTTGCACCTCGACCTTTGCGTTCAAGGCGTTCTTCCAAATAGGCTACCACTGATCCAGAGATATTCAAATAATGTATTGATGTATTTATTTCAGAGTTACAGCATAGCGGACTCTGTGACGCTCACCCCGGGACCATGGTTCGGTGTTCCCGGACTACCCACTGTTGTATCCTTTTACAAAAAAAATATATAAACTAGCTGTGCCAGTGACTTCGCCCTCGTGGACTTACGGAGATTACCTACACGAAAAAACTGTTTTTCCTGCACAAACCATTTTTTTTTCTAAAATTAAAAGTAGACTAAGTTACGCCTTGTAACATCGGCTATCTGCCAGTGAAAGTCCCGTCACAAACGGTTCAGCCGAACAAACAGACAGACAAAATTTGAAAAAAATTTATATTTCTTTATAAGTACATATTTATATACTTTCATATACATTTGGTAAAATGGTTTGTTATTTTGATATACAAACAGACACTTTATTTATTTGTATAGATTTAATTTATTTATCCTATACGAAACAGCATAGAGCTTTCTCTTGATATATTAACTCATTGATAAGGACGATTTCTTTAACTCTAGTTCAGACATTTTATAAAATACCAGAGCCGATGGCGGCCGCGAGCGAACACGCCAAAGTTAATAATGTAAGTACATACACAAATATTTAACTAGCTGACCGGGCGAACTTCGTACCGCCTCAGAATGAGTGACATACGAAAGAAGCGCCACCTACCGGGTCCAATTGTGAATCTAAACCATCCAGGGTGCCACCCAAACGCATACAAAAATAATCATTCAAATCGGTCTAGCCGTTTAGGAGGAGTTAGCTTGCAACGAAAAGTGGCATTGAATTTTAGGGTTCCATACCCAAAGGGTAAAAGGGGAACCCTATTACTCTGAGACTTCGCTATCCATCCGTCCGTCTGTCACCAGACGGTATCTCATGAACCGTGATAGTTAGAGAGTTAAAATTTTTAGAGATGATGTATTTCTGTTGCCGCTATAACAACAAATACTAAAAACACAATATAATAAAATATTCAAGGGGGCTCCCATATAACTAACGTGATTCTACGTACTAAAACGACAAATTACCACCTTCTTCTTTTTTTACGAAATGATGATATTTAATGGAATAAGATGAGGAATGGCTCCAACTGTGTATTGCAGCCAGTCTCAAGTAATTAATAGCAACGGCAAACTAAAAAAATACACATTATAAATAATAATGGACGATGACAGTGATAAAGATGGTGGATGAATCATCAAATTACTACCTATTTTGGTCGATTTTTTGGACATATGTCGAATTGTCGATAATGTGAGAATTGCCCGTCTGGATTTATATTACGGAATATAAATCCAGAGCGAGCGAACTCTAAAGCGGGTTTCAGACTACGCTATACTATACATGGTGTTCACATTACGCAATATTATCGCAAGCATATAGAGTATATAGCAAGCTCAGTAATTGACGGGACGGCCGGGGGTGAGGGAGGAGGAAAATGGCGGCGCGCGATATAGCATAGCATGAACTCAGCGCATCGCACCAATTTACAGCGTACAGTAAGCCAATAATATATAGTACAGTACAGTGTGAGCGTGTCCATAACAATGTATGGTACGCGATATTGTTGTGCTATGACCTATATACTACAGGGTGTATCAGAACTTCGAAATAATACTTTAGGTACATACGGTAGCTCATATGTGGATGCTTAGTGAAGACAGTTTATACCTAACTATCATAGTTTCTGAGTTATAGACCTTTGAATATTTGTCACAGGTATAGTTTTTTTAGACTTTGGGTAAATCCATAACCCTATTCAGCAGTGTAAACTACACAAATAAGGGGCAACGACTAATAGTCACAAAACAGAACATGAAAATTTAACACAGGACTCGAGATATTAAAAGTAATAAAAATTGACGACGAAAAATAAGTTGGAAAGACATGAGCTAATTTCGATAAAAAATTTATACCATTCGGTTGTATACTCGATACTGATGCAAACGTGTTCTGACCTTTAGGGTACATCCATAACCCTATTTAGCAGTGTAAACTACACTTATGAGGAGTGACTACCAATATTCACAAAACAGAACATTTAAATTCTACATAGGTATCGAGATATTACGAGTTTTAGAAACTGCTGATGCAAAAAAAAAAATGGAAAAACATGGTCGAATTATGATCAAATTTTTATTCCATTCAGTTGTTTACCCGAAATGTCAAAGTATTATTTCGGACTTTTGAAACACCCTGTATATGCTATTACATTGCGAACCAGTGGTGTCAGCACGCATGTCAAGACAAGACCTCTGTAACGGATTGGCTCGGTCGCTCTCTGTCTTATTTAATACGAGAGAAAGAGATATAATCAACATATTCTGTGACATAAGTCCAGTCCTGGCGCTCATGCTGCAGCTAGAGTTGTATGACGCGTGTGAATCCCGCAGTCGGGCAGCCGGGAGGGCGCGCTGGCGGCGCTGGCGGGGCTGAGCGGCGGCGGCGCGCGGCTGCCGGCGCTGCCGCTGTGGACGTGCGTGCGCGCGGCCGGCGCGCGCGCGCTGCAGCTGCGCCTGGCCGCCGCCTTCCGCTCCGCGCGCGCCGTGCACGCCATCGTCTCCAGCGCCGGACTCAGACTACTGGTCGGCATACTATATCTGATTCGGAATGGGTCTAAAGGGGGTGATCCATATGCAACTGAAACCGTCGGCTCGCCAACGAGCTCGCGAGCCAAAGGTCTAATCTGCCAATGGAGCGCTTAAATGTCTGCGGACTTCAAAACCGGCGGACTTGCCCACTGGCTGCTTGAAATTCGTTCGAAATTCGAAAACTCCATCTGGGAGCACGCCATTACTGCGCCAACGATGAGAGTAGTCTGTTTGGTACGCAAATGGATCACCAACGCCAGTCGACGAGCCAACGAGCCAACGGTTTAGACCGTTGGCTCGCAAATAGATCACCCCCTTAACACTTTGACATCTGTATATGAAATCATTTTATATAGACCACTACCGGATACCCGGCGTGTGCTAGTGTACGCTAAAAACTGAATACTATTTTGCTTATTTACTGGTCTAAAACCATCGTCGCCCGGTTACCGGTTCAGGACACGTTTGTTGGATGGATAACACGGACATTGGTATATACAATTTTTGTGTTGGAATCAGCTAATTTTGAATGAATGTATTTTTAATCCCAAATTTATAAAAATGTTACAAACTATAAACGTTGAAGTTTCTATACACTATAGGCATTGGTTTTTTTCAAACTTGACCTGCAATGTGTTTTATATTGAGTATAATTTCCAGAGCGATCATCCGGGAGGGGATGAGCCAACAAATGTTGATGTAGCGGTAAGTAAGATATACATAAATCTTTTTTGACGCAAAATATAATAGTCATCATTCGAACTTCCCGACACAAAACTGAGAATGAAATTTAACAGTAAAGACCGTAGTCGCGCAAAAGAAACGCTAGTGTGGAATCGCTATGAAATTGAATGGCGATACATTTTTTAATAATAATCACCAGTTTGGGGGGTGTGAGGAATAGGGTGTAAAGTTCGTCATCCACCATTGAGTCGGGAGGATCCTCCGATCAGACGGGTGTTGTGTCTGGTGGGCTACTGCCCATAGGTTGTTGTCGGGCTCTTGTGTATATGTGCAATCGCTCGGATCGCTTTAATATCGCGATGCAGGATTTAGTTCGTATGTGGCGAGATAGATGTCGCTACACTTGCTAGGAAAACATCGCGGCATCGTGAGGAATTCTGCACGTCTGAGGGAACTTGACTAGTTATCGATAGATGTGTGCAGTCTGCCAACCCGCACTGGGCCAGCGTGGTGGACTATGGCCTGAATCCCCCTCGCATTGAGGGGAGGCCCGTGCCCAGCAGTGGGACGTTAAAAGGGCGTATAGTAAATAATTTGTATTTATATTATATCAGGAAGCAGTAAGTCAAGCCTCCGCGTGCGTGGCGTTCCAGTTCGCCCCGCCCGGCGCGGAGAAGCCGCCGCCGTATTACGACAAGCTCAACTCGTGGTTGGGACAAGTACTGCAGCGGGAAGCCGATATGGTAAGTACCAACCAAATTATCTAATGGTTATCGAGATTTTCGTTCTGTTATAACCCTTATTTCTATGCACATAGAGCGCACTCAGCAATCTAGCATATGACGATGTTTTATCTGATTTGCAACTCAGCACTTTTGCCAGTTTTACCTCGGTGCATTTCAATTAAACTCATATTAAGTCAGTCAGAATTAAGACCTCGCGGAGTACGGTTTAGCCGCTCAGAAATTCGGGAGTCAGTGCCATTAGTGTAATTTTGCCTAATAAAGTAGTGCAGTGTGTTTAGTAGTTTTTTTTAAAAAGACATACGCGGTCGGCCTCCTAACAAATTGGTGTCAGAAGTGGGATGTCAGAGAAGTCTTACGACGTAGAGTCCTATAGACGCTGGCATCCAAACCCAGGATCTTGCACCGCATTGTCTTCTGATCGACAGTAAGACTTAACCTAAGGCTAAGCCTGCATCAGCTACGCCACTACGCACAACTACCAGGACGACGGTCAGCCTCAGCTGTAAAGCGTGAGCCCGCTCCGCAAACTCCACTGATATTCCTCTGGTCGACGGTCAGTCTCACATCTACGAGCTCGCACCAGCCAAGCAGGCTTCTGACTCACCATCAACATCACCACCATCATCGTGACACAGCATCTACACTTCGTGCAGTTCACCAAGGCTACCAGGTTATCATCAGTGCCGGTGAAATGAAACTACTTCTCGTAGTTATACAGTGAGTGTTTTTACAAGTTTTATCTAATATCTGTGTCTGTGTCATCTTAGCGAACTTTAATCTACTATATTTACCAATTTCTATATTTTACTATATCTTATAATCTTACAAAGTCTATATTTTGTCCAACATTCATAAATTCTAATGCCACGTAAAGCAGAAAATCCTAAAGCAACAGACATGGCAGAAGAAATTTCCCTTTCAGTCCTTACTAAATTTATAAAGGCGTACAATGGCGACAGGGAACTACTTCCCGCGTTTCTAACAGATTGTGATAATGCAATGTCCCTAAGCACTCCTGAACAACAAGTTGTGCTTTGTAAATTTATTATATCTCAACTAGAGGGTAAAGCAAAGGTTGCTTGTAGTTTAAAAACGTTTAATACGTGGGCTGAACTAAAAACTTATCTCAGATCTACATTTGGAGAGAAAAAGCATGCCACGCACTTATTGGTCGATTTGCAAAACTGTAAACAACTTATCTCCGAAGATGTTACCAAATATTCGTTAAGGGTTGAATCTATACTAACTAGGATACAGTCCGACATCCATTACAACTGCAAAAATGAGAAAGAACTCATTGGTCGTATCGCGGCTATGGAGGATCTTGCACTCAACACCTTTATGTTAGGATTGAACTCTTCTATTTCGACTATTGTTAGATGTCGTAATCCTGCTGACTTAAACGAAGCAGTACAGCGTGCTATCGAGGAGGAAAAATTATTTAATCTTTCTAAATCGAATTCCACCAAATCCCAAAAGCAGTGTTCTATCTGTAACAAATTGGGACATAATTCATCTGAATGTTTCAAAAATAAGAAAAATATGAATAACAACTCTCAGTTTCAAAGATCATATCACGTAGATTCCAATTCCAATGCCCATGCTAACTATTATACAAAGCCTAATTCTAACTCTTATTCTAATTTTAACTCGAATCCAGTTATTTGCAAATATTGCAAAAATATCGGTCACACGATTGAGCAATGCCGCAAAAGGCAATATAATATGCAACGCCGTGAAAATGCTAACGGCGCACAACCTGATCCAAGCGCATCGCATGGTAACGACGTTAAGGCAGTTCACATGTGCGATGCTAATGAATCAATCTGTAATGAAAATTTAAACTAAAAGTGATTTCGGATACGTGTCTGCCGAAATCATATAGTTCTTTAAAAGACACAAAATTAAATGCTATATCTACTAAATCTTTTACATCTCAGCCAAACGAGTTGAGTCATACTATATCTACCAAATCTCTTACATCTCAACCAAATAAGTTGAGTTATGCTAAATCTACTAAATCTTTTACATCTCAGCCAAACGAGTTGAGTCATACTATATCTACTAAATCTACTAAATCTCTTACATCTCAACCAAACGAGTTTAGTCATGCTATATCTCCTAAATCTTCTACATCTCAAACAAATAAGGTGTATTCTATTCCTATTAAATCTAATACAGTGAACCCTATTCCGAAATCCAACGAAAATATTATACCTATTTGTGAAGTGAATGCTTATAACAAAAAGGTGTCCCTACCTCACATTTTCATTGACACTGATCATGCTGAAAGACAGTTATGCTTTCTTATCGATACCGGAGCAAGTATCAGTATTATAAAAAAAAGTAGCCTACAAGAATTCCCGACCCTCTCATCTGAAAAGGTAAAACTGAAGGGAATCACTAATTCAGAACAGTTAGTTGAAACCTTAGGCACCTTCCAACTGAAATTTACATTATCTCATGAAACATTTAATTTCAAATTTCATGTCACAACCGATGACGTCAACCTAAAAGAGTATGACGGTATTATAGGTAGTGACTTTTGTAGCCACTTCAAAGCAAACATTGATTACTCCCTAAAATCTTTATTAATTAAAGGGTATTCCATACCAATTGTTTACACACAACCAACTTATATAATCGCCGCGCGCTCTGAAACTGTTATTGAATGCGCGATATCAAATAACCTTCGCGAATACTATTCCACTAAAGACGCTCTTGTATTAGATCATACTATATGCAACGGTATTTATGTCGCTAATTGCGCTGTTCGCATTAAACCTAATGGGAAAATAAATATATCTGTTTTAAATACGACTGATTCTGATATCGAAGTCAAAGATTATAATGTCGAACTGACATATTTGGAACTTAATAATCTTGACTCAGATCAATGTCAGCAAATTAATACTATGTCTACTACTAACTCCAATCGTCTCAATCAAGTTTTAGATTTAATACGCTGTTCTCATTTAAACAATGAAGAGAGGAAATATCTCCTTGAATGTTGCTCTCAATTCACTGACATCTTCCATATTGAAGGCGAGCCGCTATCCTTTACAAATGCTATCGAGCATAATATTAACACAGGTGATGCACCTCCTATCCACGTAAAATCTTATCGCTTCCCAGAATGCCACAAAGATGAAGTTGATACTCAAATTCGGAAAATGCTCGACCAAAATATTATTCGCCCTTCTATTTCGCCTTGGAGCGCCCCAGTGTGGGTGGTCCCGAAAAAGATGGATGCTTCTGGCAAAAAGAAGTGGAGAATCGTTATAGATTATCGCCAACTTAATGACGTCACTGTTTCAGAAAGCTATCCACTGCCTCTTATCACTGATATTCTCGACCAATTAGGTCATTCTAAATATTTTAGCACACTTGACCTTGCAAGTGGCTTCCATCAATTAAAGATGAGCGCTAAAGACGCCCCAAAAACGGGATTTACCGTAAGTACTAATTCAAGCATGTCTGGACACTACGAATTCACCAGAATGCCTTTTGGGTTAAAAAATGCCCCTGCCACATTTCAACGCCTGATGAATACGGCTCTTTCTGGCCTTCAAGGTCTTCATGCATATATTTACTTAGATGACTGTATCATATACTCCCACGACCTTGAATCTCACATCTCTAAACTCGAATTAGTGTTTGACAGATTCCGAAAATATAACTTAAAACTTCAGCCAGATAAATGCGAGTTTTTACGTCGCGAAGTCGCATATTTAGGGCACATCATCACCGATAAAGGTGTCTCCCCAAATCCTGACAAGGTCAAGTCAGTCTCCGAATTCTCGACTCCAGTTAATGTCAAACAAATAAAATCATTTCTAGGTCTTGTCGGATATTACCGACGTTTTATCGAAAACTTTTCTAAACTAACTAAGCCCCTAACTTCGTTACTAAAAAAGGATGTTCCTTTTAACTGGACCTCTGAGCAGGACAGTTCATTTCAGATTCTCAAGGACAAACTCACCACGGCCCCTCTGCTTCAATACCCAGATTTTTCTGCTCCGTTTTTATTAACTACGGACGCCTCTAACTATGCCGTAGGTGCGGTCCTCTCACAAGGCGACATAGGTAAAGACAAACCTATCGCGTATGCTTCCAGAACGCTTAACAAGCCAGAAGGTAATTACTCGACAACCGAGAAGGAACTTCTAGCTATAATTTTCGCCGTCAAAACTTTCCGTCCCTATCTATATGGTCGAAAATTTAAGATTGTCACCGACCATCGGCCTTTGGTTTGGCTATTTAATGTCAAAGATCCAGGCAGCAGACTCATTCGCTGGCGCCTCAAACTTGAGGAATACGATTACGAGATTGTTTACAAACAAGGTCGCCTCAATTCTAACGCTGATGCGTTATCTCGCTACCCAATTAATGCTATCGACATTAACAGCCTTAATAATTCAAGTTATGAAAAATATTTCAAGGACCAATTTACGAAAACGCTTCCTAGTTCTAATACTGTTATTGAAGAATGTACACAAGGTTTACACTTATCTAAATTTAAAACAATCGCATGTCCAGTTTCCTTGGACTTTGATTACTCATTACCTCATTGCGAGGAAATACTATCGCAACTCGACAATTCCGCTGAGTTACTAAATTCCGAACGTGAACCTTTTACAGTTCAACGAATAAGCGAAAATAATAAGACATACTACTTCTTATATACTAAAATTTACCACTACGAAGAAACTAAATTTAAAGATATTTATAATTTACTTATAAAATTAAGAGATCTAATCCTAAGTGACGACCCAAATATTACTGATCTCGCGTTACCCGATTTTACGGATCCATTTTCTAAAATAGCGTATACTAAATTGTATAATATGATCGCTTATATTTTTCATAATACTAATATTAAAATTCATATTTACAAGAATCAACTAATTTATCCTACTCCAGTCGAAGTCCCTAAAATATTAAAGGAAAATCATGACTCAACTATCGCAGGTCACCCAGGGTCAAAACGCATGTATAAACGAATTAAAGCAGCCTATTATTGGAAGGGCATGCGCTCTGACATTGAGCAATACGTAAAGAAATGTAAACTATGCCAAATTAACAAGCCTCTACGGGTATCAAATAAGGCTCCAATGGAGATAACTTCTACATCCACAAAACCGTTTGAGCGGCTTGCTCTCGACATCGTAGGCCCCTTACCCGAATCGGGGTCCCAAAAATTTAAATTTATACTAACTCTTCAAGATGATCTCACGAAATTTTCTAGCGCTTATCCCATGGTCACAGCTACTAGCGACGAAATAGCCCGTAACGTCGTACACTTTATGTCTCTATTCGGTTTCCCAAAGATGATTTTAACCGATTTAGGCACTTGTTTTACCTCAGATCTATTCAAACAATTAACCGAAATTTTAAAGATCAAGGCTCTTTTTACTACTCCTTACCATCCCCAGACAAACGGAGCACTAGAACGATCTCATGCTACCTTGAAAGAATATCTCAAATCTTTCACTAACGAGAACCAAAATGATTGGCACTGTTACCTATTTACTGCTATATTGACCTACAATACTACTCCTCACTGTACCACTGATTTTACTCCGTATGAACTACTATATGGTTATAAACCTAGTATTCCCAATTCTTTGTACGAAACTAGTGCCAATACTACTTATAACGAATATATCCGTGCTTTACAATACCGAATGCGGTTTAGCCGAGAAAAGGCTATCCAAAATATAATTAATAGTAAAGAACGATCTAAACAATATTACGATTCTAATTCTCGCGATGTCACATATAAGATAGGAGACATGGTGTATCTCAAACACCATCACAGACTCCGAAAGGCTCTATCTCCTATATGGAAAGGTCCATTTAAAATAATAAAAGTTCATAATAAACATAATGTAACGTTACAAGTAGGTCGTAAGTGTGTGAAATATCACACGAATGAAATTAAACCCGCTACATCCTAATCTTATCTTAACAAATACTATATCTCTATTTTCAGAGCCATATGCTATGGATGTCATGCCGAATTCAAGATTACTCCCATAGTGCATAGTCCCGGAATATATTTTGAATCTATTACTCACATTAATTTTTATAATGATTACTGGAAAGTTGTAACTCATATTGATCTGATATCGTTAGAACCTTATCTCGATAATGTTGACAAACTATTACACGAAACTCAAGATCTATGCATTAAACTTCAATCACAAGACGTAACTCAATGTAAGGATATCTGTAGTCCCTTAGAAGTTTTAATACAATCTAACTATATCAAATTACAATCATTGTCTCATGTTATCACTACTAAATCGCCCACTAAGACCAAAAGGTCCCTAGAATTTGGTGGAGAAATCTTAAAGTTTATCTTCGGTACTTTAGATGCCGACGATGCTAGGAAATATGATGCTGCGATTAACGCTTGCCAAAAAAGTGAGACAGAACTATTTCATCTAATGAAGGATAATATACATGTTGTTAAATCAACTATTAATAGTTTTAACTCTACTATTTATAAGCTTAACCAAAATGAAATAAAACTTAATACCCAAATTAATAATATGAACGAAATTCTGTCGCAAATTACCAAAACTGATAATTCGTTACTCTATGCATCTAAGATAAATACCTTCCTAAATATTATTGAAGGCTCTTTACTAGCTATTTCAAATCTACTTGATACTACTCTAAATGCTATTCTATTTTCTAAAGTAAACGTCTTACATCCTAGTGTAATAAGCCCCATAGGGTTATACGACGAACTATCAAAGCATAGTAATCAAATAAACAAAAGGCTAGATTTCCCAGTACAATTAAACATGGCTAATATTCATTCCTTAATCGATGTTTCGGAACTTAGTTCTTATTACTATAAAATAGAGTTGTTTTCGTTTTGCAAATTCCGCTGATTAGTCCTGATAAGTTTATTGTTTACAAAAACATACCTCTGCCTACCCCTCACGACGAAACACATCTTGAAACGTTTGCTCTCATACAGCCTTCTAATCTATACACTGCTATAAGTAACTACAGAATGCATTATGCCATGTTGGACAAATTAGATAACTGTAAAATTATAACCAACGAATTTTCGATATGTGAACTAACTTCTATATTTTCGACTTTAGCCAATCCCAATTGTGAATCGAAGTTATTAACAGAGGTGACTCTTACATTACCTCCTGAATGTAACGCCAAACTACTGTATGGTGAGATAGATATTTGGCATAAATTGGCAAATAATAAATGGATATATGTTCAATCGACCTTGAGTAAGTTGACAATTAAATGTGATGAAGAGATAACTGATCATTCTATTGTCGGAACGGGAATTGTTAAAATAACAGATAATTGCATTGGTTTCTCTAAAACCACTCAATTGATGCCAAGTAGCTCGCACTCTGTTCTAATTAAGTCTCCTTTAGATATAAGCTTTGATATAACCACTGATGATTGTTGTAAGAAGGACATATTTAATAAAACATTGCCATATTTGTCACCGATTTCTTTAAGTAAAATAAACTTAGACTCTTTAAAATATGCTACTCATCAAATGGATAATTTAGAAAACGAATTAAATAAATTGCAAAATGAATCCCATTTTATTAAATATGGTTCCTATTATTCTACATTTACTTATATTTTAATCATTTGTTTGTTTTTCTATGTTTGTTTTAGATTTTATAGATGTTTTAGACATAGTCGTTCTAATAACGCTGCTGGATGCTGTATCCAGATTTTTAACCAATGTTATAATAAGAGATCAGTCAATCATAAACCTAGAACCTCTGACATTGTAGAGATGACTGATATCTCCACATCCGAAGATGATAAATCTGTTAAATCTTTACCAGTCCTTAAGACAAATTATAAGTCATGTGATAAACATATTTCAGATATGACAGCCTCCAGAAGGAATTTAAATTTCTAAATAGAACCTGATTTCAATATTTGACTTTGTTATACTTAATATCAATATAATTAATTTTGTTTGCTTCCTAGTTTTATTATTTCGAATATTTTTAACTTCATTCAATTTCTAACTTTAAGATGTACCTTTAGTTTTAATTTTTGTAATGGCTTCCTAATTTCAATCATTTTCTATCTTAACTTCACTTCATCTTATTATGATAAAGCTTCGTCAAAAAGGGGGAGTTGTTATAACCCTTATTTCTATGCACATAGAGCGCACTCAGCAATCTAGCATATGACGATGTTTTATCTGATTTGCAACTCAGCACTTTTGCCAGTTTTACCTCGGTGCATTTCAATTAAACTCATATTAAGTCAGTCAGAATTAAGACCTCGCGGAGTACGGTTTAGCCGCTCAGAAATTCGGGAGTCAGTGCCATTAGTGTAATTTTGCCTAATAAAGTAGTGCAGTGTGTTTAGTAGTTTTTTTTAAAAAGACATACGCGGTCGGCCTCCTAACAGTTCGTAAAATTCGTCGTGAATGTTTTTAGTATAAGTTTTATGCCCAACATGTAAGGGGCCGTCCATTAATCACGTGATGTTTTTTTTCGCATTTTTTTAACCGCCCCCTCCCCCTAGGTGATACGCTTTTCTATAGACGTGCAGGTTTCCTCAAGGATGTTTTCCTTCACCGTTTCATAGCAAGTGGTAATCTCAGATAAAAATGAGATTCGCACATAAACCTAGAGGTTGTGTGAGGAGCCGTGGTTTGAACCTTCACACTTTGATTGCAAGGCGTGCGTTTGACCACTCGGCTACCACTACTTTAAACATCTGTACGCTCGTGTCCCGTGGTGCAGCCGCCTTGCCGATGGTAGTGATATTGGGATAGGAAAAACTATTTCTTCACAATATGTGTATTAGTTGTACAAAAATGTGTGCCGTCGTTGATGGCAAGCAAATAGCAAGAGACAGTATCATAGAGTCTAGATGATGACATTTGCTGTTGTCTATGACAGCGTAGCTTATGTCTATGGTGGTGTAGCCTGTGTCTATGGTAGGCTGAAATCCATAGACGGTGTGCTGTAGTGGCGCCATCCAGTGACGAGTGGCTAACTTAGGCCCTTCATCTTGATCACTAGATGGCGCCGTAACAACATCCAAACATTTGGACAATATTTTTTGTATAAATTGACAGGACACGGTTATAATAAAAAATAGTAATGGTCGTATGTGTTATTTTTCTTGTACAGCTGAGTATAGAGGTGTGCGAGACGGAATCCCACGGCGTGGTGCTGCGCTACTGCCCGCTGGAGGGCGCGGTGGGGAGCGCGGGGGAGGGCGGCGCGGCGGAGGAGTGGGGCGCGGCGCTGGGCGCGCAGCTGCACGTGCTGGAGGCCACGGTCGCGCTGCGGGAAACCTTCCACGCGCGCCTCGCCACGCATCCCACACTGCGGCTTGTGCACGTGCCGCACTGGGCAGGTCAGGTCGATACGATACGTAACGGCGTATTGTAGTTTTTTGTAGTCCAGGTGTTACTGGGATCGTCCCCAGTCCATTATACGGTACCCATAGTACAAGCTGCAATCTGGTGATATTTACTTTATACGTATAATGAAATACACACTTATTACACAAGAAACGCGAGCAAGCTCACACCAATAAAAAATATTTTTAACAAAAAACAAAAACCCATTTCATAAACCTAGGTGCTCTAAAAAGCTCGTAATAACCTCATAATTCATTATATTTGAAGTCGGTGCCAATCTACGTCAGACTATACAAATACACACATGGATTATATATTCTTTTATTATTCTAGTTTGACATAAATTTTCTTGTACTTATTATACAGGGTGTATCAGAAGTCCGAAATAATACTTGGGGGCCATATAGGACAGATGATAAGCAATCAACACGTTCAAGCAAAATATACGTAACTAATTTAGTTTCTGAGCAATTTGTGTCCAAAGTTGGTGTCAAAACTTACGCACCGCGACCCTAAAAATCAGCTGATGAGGCGAATGAACTCGCTTTAAAATGATGAGGGAGTGATAGATATGACACAAGGTTTTTACCTACGAGCATAGTTCAATACAGAAATAAAAATCGGTCACTGTAGTTACCTAACTATGACAAAAAATCATACTTCATTTAAATCGATGTAAAGTAAAACTTCTACACGAGCAAATAATCCATTTTCGTTTTAGTTTTCGTGAACGGATTTCTTTTTAAACTGAAACTTAGTGAGAGTTGATTAAAAGAAAAAAAATATTATTTTATTATTATTGTTTGTCTTTATCATAATCACTACAATTCTCAGAACCATCACTACATCACTACAAGTAGGTACCTAATGATGTAGACAATTATTAGAATTGGTCTGGCATATCTGAAAGACTTTAATCTATGATTACTCTAATAATCATGGCCGCGAATATGTCAATGTAGTGAACATTAGCGGGCGGAGATATCACACACAAGGACAATTTTCGTCCAATGACAAATCATCGGCCATATTGCATCAGCGGTGATTGGACCAGCGTTGCAGCGCGGTAAAACACTGTGCCTTCGTGCAATGTCGGAGCGGTCCTTTGATATTTTTATTCAGTAATAATAACGTAAATCAAAATATTTAGTTCCTTGCAATCCGTCAAGGCGTTAACTTGTGTTCCGAAAAATGTCTCGCTCTCCGCGTAATAGTGAAGTGTTTTCAAACTCGGAAAACTGTGAGATGATTTTGTGCATTGGTGCGACTAAAGGGAATACCGGTAACAGTTTTGTGATTTCTTTTGTGTCCTCTAAAAAACGTGAAAGTAATATTTACTCAAGTGTGCAGGTGGGTAGGTACCTACCTAGCTCTTTGTGATATGTGAGAAGTGAATAAATTCCAATTAAACCCATGGATTGATACACTGCACACATGGCCACGGGTAAATACTTACCTACTATTATTATCTTTATTTCATAGCAGTTTTTAGTCGGACGATTAGGTCATTTAATTAAGTAAGTGGTTACCCAGATACCTACTTACTATTAAAATTAGTGAAGAAAATCTGTTAAATGAAAACTAACGTACCTACCTACCAACTAAAAACTTCGATAAGGTCGCTAGTCGCTACCCAGATACCTACTTACTATTTCAATTAGTGAAGAAAATCTGTTAAATGAAAACTTACGTAGGTACCTTCTAATTTACAATTTTAATAACCTTACCAACCTACTTCTTAAGAAGGTAGTTATGTAATTAGGTAGATACCTAGACAACTGTTGTAAAAAGAAGTCATACATCTTATTCATTAGTACCTAAATAGTGTTTGTATGGTAGGTAGGCCGTCTGGGATCCTAGATAGATACCTACACACTAACCCAAGTTTCAATAGCACAAACCCCGTACGGTAAAGCTGTAAAGGCCGCTCACGGCCAACAGCGTAGTCATTATCAAAAATAAAACAGCTACCAGGTTCATTTTGATAGAAAGCTACCTACCAAACCACAAAAGATTTAATAATGTTTACTATTTAGCAACAAAAAATAAAATGTATGAATGCGTGAATACAAAAAGTGTCTCGATACCTACCTACTTACTTATTTACCTTCATTAAAGGAAGCTTGGTTCTCGGCGGTTAAATTTTACAGTAATTTCATTACCAATGTTTTGGTCATTCTCATACCTACCTAGGAATATCAAAATTTCTGTCAATTACAATGACCGACGAGTGCGAAAGAGACCGCTGTGGGCGAGTTGGCAACGGGCGACCGACACAATCAAAGCCGCTCAAAGACACCGCGCCGCCGCGCGCCGGCCGGCCGCGTGCCGCCGCCGCTTCACCCCTGTACCCCACCCCCGCGCGGCTCGTGTGTTAGAGTACTAGTACCCGCTGTGGGCGGGGTTTGTCACAATGGGTGTGAAGCATTGACCTTTAAATAAACAGCTGGTTCACGTTTTGCGAAGGGCCGACCGAAAATTGTTTAAAAAATGAATTTCCTAGTTTTGTATGAAAGAATAAAGTTAAGAATTTTAACTTAATGTCTGGGCCATATAGCTCCACTCCTTATAGCGATATACAGGTTCAATTATTATTTCGGACTTCTGATACACCCTGTATAACCAGAAACTGAACTTCAACTGTACTCCTGTTTAATATAATTGACATGTAAATTAATATTTACCAAAATAAATTAATATGAATATGGGCATAAGATATATATTTTTTTTTTATATACAGGGTGTATCAGAAGTCCGAAATAATACTTTGGGTACATATACGGTAGGTCATATGTGAATGCTCAGTGAAGACAGATTTTATCTAACTATCATGGTTTCCAAGTTGTAGATCTTTGAATATTTGTCACAAGTATCATGTTCTGGCCTTTGGGTACATCCATGATCCTATTAAGAAGTGTAAACTACATTTAAGAGGGGCGGCTACAAATATCCACAAAACAGAACATGAAAATTTAACGCAGAACTCGAGATATTACAAATTATAGAAATCGGCTACAAAGAAAAAGTTGAAAAAACATGTTCGAATTTCAATCAAATTTTTATACTATTCAATTGCATACCCGATACTGATGCAAACCGTAAAGTATTATTTCGGACTTCTGAAACACCCTGTATAAATGAATATAACGTCTAATTAAGTCATCTTAGGTACTTTTTTTTACTATTTTAAGGTCATTCACTCGAATTTCTTTTTGATTGAGCTTTCAGCGATGACAGTGGTTTAGTCCCGTATTGATATAATGCGATCCAAATAAGAATAGGAATGTTAATAAACCTCTATTTGTCAAATGTCACTTGAAAAGTATGGTTTGCAAAAAACTTATTTGTTTATCAATAATAATAGGCTTACATCACATTAATTTTTTTTTTTATTTTTTTGTAAATTGTTTTTAATCATTTAAAGTCATAATTCGTTTTCGTTCGTCACAATATGGCGCAAAGTCGATCCTATTCTCATTTGAATCGCAAAGTACGTGTTAAGCGGGTTTCAGACTACGCTATAATATAATAGCACATAGTATATAGGTCATAGCACAACAATATCGCGCACCATACATTGTTATTGACACGTTCACACTGTACTGTACTATATATTATTGGCTTACTGCACGCTATAAATTGGTGCGATGCGCTGAGTACATGCTATGCTATATCGCGCGCCACCATTTTCCTTCTCTCTCACCCCCGGCCGTCCCGTCAACTGAGCTTGCTATATACTATATATACTTACGATAATATCGCATAATGTGAACGCCATGCTATGCTATACTACAGGGGTCACCAAATGCCGGACCGCGGTCCGCATCTGGACCGCCAACCTGATTTGTGCGGACCGCGAGGACACAGCAACTTGCACTACAGACTTGAGAAATTTAATAAAAACGTATCCCCCGCATTATCTTTGTTGGTTTCAATTCAAAAAGCGCTGGGCGAAGTAACGAGCTAACAAGTGAGAAATAGTGCAAGAATACCTACCTTTGGTATCCGTAATTACAATTGTTGAATATTAGTTTTTCTTTAAAATGTTGTGCGGACAGCGATGATCATTTCATTTCTTAAAACGGCCCCCGAGTGAAACTAATTGGTGACCCCTGCTATACTATATGGCATCCTTCTGTGCTATACTATATAGCACAATAGTATAGCGTGGTTTGAAACCCGCTTGATCGGTGGGCAGGGCTGGGCGGCGTGCGCTACGTGCCGGCGGGCTGGGAGGCGGCGGGGGGGGCGCGGCTGGACGCGCTCAACCGGCAGCTGGTGGACACGCTGCGCGCCACCGACGGGGCCTTCTCCTGCGGGGACGGGGACGACGGCATGGCCTGCGTCAGGTACACACTGCCCATACTACCGCAATATAAAGGGTCGTGGGGAAGCCTGCACGTCTGAGGGAACTTGACTAGTTCTCGATAGATGTGTGAAGTCTGCCAACCCGCACTGGCCCACCGTGGTGGACTATGGGCCGAATCCCCCTTACATTGAGGGGAGGCCCGTGCCCAGAACTGGGACGCTAAAAGGGCTGTAGTAGTAGTTTATAGAATCATATCTTTTCCTATGGTATTTTGAATTCTAATCATTAGAATTTTAAAAAGTTAACACAGATTGCGCCAAAAATGCAGTTTTGACTTTGACTTTGACTTTGTTGTGAGAAGAAGTATGCACGAGTGTCCTCAATTCAATTATAATTATTTTTTTATTGTTTATATTCTATGGTAATTAATGTAATTGGTTCTGCCGTTTTAATTAACTATATATACAGGATGTCTCAGAAGTCCAAAATTATACTTTGTCGTTTGCATCAGTGTCAGGTATACAACTGAATGGTATAAAATTTTGATCGAAATTCGACCATGTTTTCCCAATTTTTTTTTGTCGGCAATTCGTTTGTATGAATATTGGTAGTCGCCCGTCATAAGTGTAATTTACACTGCTGAATAGGGTTACGGATGTACCCAAAGGCCAGAACACGATACCTGTGACAATTAGTCAAAGGTCTATGACTCACAAACTATGATAGTCAGGTATAAAATGTCTTCACTAAGCATCCGCATATGTGCTATCGTATATGTACCTAAAGTATTATTTCGGACTTCTGATACATCCTGTATATAAATAACGATATTGAGTAATCGAAGATTTCGCGGGTGAAGTTGCGGATGGAAGTGATACATCATCACGCCTGTATTCCCCGAAGGGGCAGGCAGAGGTGCACGGTAGTGCGCCCACACTTTGCCGGTGTATTTTTTGGTCCCAATGTAATAGGGGGCGAGCCTATTGCCATTATACCGGGCACATTCTCCCTCAATACGAGGGAGATTTTTGGGCTATAGTTCACCACGCTGGCCCAGTGCGGGTTGGTGAACTTCACACGCCTTACTATAGACGTGCAGGTTTCCTCACGATGTTTTCCTTCACTTTCATGGAAGTGAGTTGGTGATAAATGTGATGTGTCAGGTTCGGCATGGTGACGGCGGACACGGACGTGGACGAACTGCTGGAGTTGGTGCTGACCGCTGGCAAGGAGGTGGAAGACAGCTCGCGCGCGCTCACCAACATGACTGAAGTACTCAAAAAAGGTACGTAGGTACCTAACACACAACTCTTCCTACTAGCGGGACTAGCGCACCGAGGCTTCCGTACCTAAGCTGTGAAAGCACCGAGCATTACTCTAACGAAAAGATAAACTGGATAGAGAGACAAACTTAACTTTGCAGTTGGTATACTCGTGTGCACATACAAAGTAACTTCAAATTAAGTTTGTAACCGCAAAAAATACATTTTCTAACAAAAAAAAATTACAGTTTTCGGATTTTTTCCTATACTCGTGTTATAAGACCTTGCTTCTTGCCAAATGTTATGAATTTCATTAATTGAATTGAATGAATTTCATGCATTTCTATGTAGATGCTCAGTGAAAGCAGTCTATGCCTAACTTGTGGCCTTAAGTCATTCCCATAACACTAATTAATGGTGTAAAATACATCCACGAAGGACGACTGCTAACATTCCCAAAACTTGAAAATTTATCATAGGACTCGAGATATTACGAAATATAAAAAGTAGTAGTGATTTTGAAAAAAATCATGTTCCATACAATTCAGTTGTTGTTGTTTCAAGTGCGCCAAACTAGACGTATGTCACGGAACATCTTGATGTTGTCTCTTTCTCTCGTATGAAATTAGACAGAGAGCGAACGAGCAATTCCGTGGCAAAGGTCTTGTCTTGCCTTGCGTGCTAACCCCACAGTGTATCCGATACTCATGCAAACGGTCAAGTATTATTACGGTCACTGAAACACACCGTGTAAGGTTCGGGGAATTATGAAGTTGTGTGTGATTGAAGGTATTGAAGAGGCGCAAGCGGATATAGAGCGCGAGAACGCGGAGCGGCTGTGGCAGGAAGGGCTATTACGGCGTGTGCCGGTCGTCGGGCGGATGGTGGAGTGGTGGTCGCCGGCCGCCGTGCCGCCGCCCACTGGTCGCCGGCTGCATCTCGCGCTCGGCACCTTGCAGACCACAGACGACATATACAGGTCAATACTACATCTGAATCATAATTAATACATCATCACGCCTATATTCCTGGGGCAATTTTAAACACCAAATGCAATATATAACCCTACTACTGCGGCAGTCGGTTACTACTAGTACTACAGCCCTTTTAATGTCCCACTGCTGGGCACGGGCCTCCCCTCAATGCGAGGGGGATTCGGGCCATAGTCCACCACACTGGCCCGGTGCGGGTTGGCAGACTTCGGACATCTATCGGGAACTATTCAAGTTCCCTCAGACGTGCAGGTTTCATCACGATGTTTTCCTTCACCGTTTCATACCAAGTGATAATCTCGGATGAAAATGAGATTCGCACATAAATCCCAGAGGTGCGAGCCGGAGTTTGAACCTGCACACTTTGATTTGCAAGGCGTGCGTTCGACCACTTGGCTCCCGCAGACGGGTAATAATATTGAAATGTCTATGACAGGTGTGTTCAAAACAAAAGCAAGGAGCCGGAATCGGAGCCTGCGCGCGCGCACTCCCCGACGCGACAAACGCAAGCCGCGCAACAGTAGCGACGCATGTAAGTCTGTATGTATAGTCGCCATCTTGGCAAAGTCCGGCCCAAATATTGACGCTAATTTTGCTGCCATTAAACTAAACACCAGCTAAACTAAATACCAACAGTTAGACTTGTTGAACATTGATGCGTTAGAAGTTTTAAAAAATATACTGAGAGTCAAAGTTAGGAAGATACCATATTTTGTAGTTACACTAGATGCCGTGTACGAGCCGTTCAAAATTAACTGACCAATGGAAATTAAACTTTATCACAATGTTTCAAGGTGTGTTTCAGATTGTAGACAGCACCCGACAACTGTAGTTCTAAAAATCATTGTATTACATTCAGTTAGAGTTCAATTTTCTTTGATTGTTCAGATCGTTTTGAACAGGATTTGCGCATACGCATGTATATAATATGCCTTTATTTGATAATGATCTGTGAGTAATAATTTCCATTGATTCCGTGTATTTCGCTCTATAGGAGGAAGCTGAGATAATGCACTTTCATCTTACTTTGATTACATTTGTAGTGAGAATCGCATTAAACGATGCACAATGGTGGTTTTAACCGCTTTCTTTCACATAAGTCCAGTGTTGACACGCCAGTGTATTGAAAATATTACGTGATTATCTGAAGCGAAATAATATAAGTAGTTTAGTGTAGTAACAACTTGATGAGGTAAGGGTGGTAATGAGGTAAGTTTTGTGGGTCGATTAAGAAGTACCAGGGCCTTATAAGTTCTAAGATGTTAATAACTGTGGTCGATCATTCTCTTTACTTCATCGAAATGTACTGAATAGTAATGATTTAATGCTGTAATTGTAGCTTTTCTATTAACAGTAGAATTACAATACTTGTAATTAAATATACGAATATTAAAACGGTCCAGTTGAACGTTCTATAAAGAAATTCACTTTTTTTAGGAGTATGTAGAAATAAATTTTAAACAATTGACTTAAGTTTTATTTGAAGTGTAGCTAGTTCACTGCGCGATGAGTTGTGCGACACGCACCTCAACTTTAACGATGTCTGCCAATATGTTGAGCAACTTGTTGCCTTATAAATAATGTATTCTTTTGCTATTAAGATTTTCAAGGGCTGTCGTACGTTCATATTCTTAGTAGCACGATAGTAGACTAGGAATTATTAATTCATTACCAGTTCTTGATAGTTATGTTCTCCTAGTACATTGCTGTACAAAACGCGATATACGTATGGTAAAAAATTTAAATTACAAGTGATTTGTAAACGTTATTTAAATACCAGTAAACAATATCTTGATACTTATGTTCTCCTGGTACATTGCTGTACAAAACGTGATATACGTTGTAAAATGTTGTTTGAAAACCCGTAAACAATATCTTGATACTTATGTTCTCCTGGTACTTTGTTATACAAAACGTGATATACGTATGGTTCATTACTAAATTTAAATTACAAGTGATTTGTGAAATGTTGTTTGAAAACCAGTAAACAATATCTTGATACTTATGTTCTCCTGGTACTTTGTTATACAAAACGTGATATACGTATGGTTCATTACTAAATTTAAATTACAAGTGATTTGTAAACGTTATTTAAATACGAGTATACAAAATCTTGATACTTATCGCATCTTTAAAAGTATAGAGACCTAACTCAAAAATAATGTTGTTGTAAAATGGTCATTAGGACGACACTTTAAGATTTATAGTCGAAAACCTAAAATTTCAAAATGGGTCTCTATACTTTTAAAGATGCGTTATGTTCTCCTGGTACATTGATAAACACAACGTGATATACGTATGGTTCATTACTAAATTTAAATTACAAGTGATTTGTGAAATGTTGTTTTGAAAACCAGTAAACAATATCTTGATACTTATGTTCTCCTGGTACTTTGTTATACAAAACGTGATGTACGTATGGTTAATTACTAAATTTAAATTACAAGTGATTTGTAAACGTTATTTAAAAACCAGTATTCATTTTTTTTTTGAAAATGCCATCACTGTAGTTCAGCAGTTTTTTTTTTCGTGGCATGTACTGAAAATTATGTATTATAAATTAAGTTACGCCTTTGATAACTTGCATAGAATAGTTAATTGTAAGAATTTACTGATAATCACAACACAATACCTAGGTACCTACGCGTATATAGTGATCTAATTATTAGCCATCTAGCATTGTATGGTGATAATTAATGAGATCCTGTAGTATAATTAATTAAATTAAAAAAAAATCAAAATGTACCCTTCTAACCCCAAATCTGGGTTTTATTTTTACCACGACACGCCTACAGAATTAAGCACTTACTGCATTTAATACACCTCTTCACATATTGGATATAGGTACATGGGGATTCAGAAGTCCAAAATAATACTTTCACGTTTGCATCAGTATCGGATACACAACTAAATGGTATACATCGAATTTCCACCATGTTTTTCCAACCTTTTTATCGTCGTCCATTTCTATAACTCCTAATATCTCGAGACCTATGTAGAATGTTCATGTTCTGTTTTGTGAATATTGGTAGTCGCCCCTCATAAGTGTAGTTTACACTGCTGAATAGGGTTATGGGTGTACCCAAGGACCAGAACACGATACCTGTGACAAATATTCAAAGGTCTATAAATCACTCGCTCTGATAGTTAGGTACAAACTGTCTTCACTACGTATCCACATGTACCGTATATAGACTCAAAGTATTATTTCGAACTTCTGATACAGCATGTAGAATTGTATCTCAATGTTTATGTAATAATAGGATATAATGATGTCACATGGCAGATAGATAAAATAACAATAAAATAAAAACATAATCAAGTTTGTTTCGTTCAGTTCATGTGTAGAAGAGAATTATTATTCAGATTACAATTTATGAATATAAATACATTAAGTAATTACTTATAAGAAGTCATTCCAGACAGTATTGAGGGTTAAGCCCCGGGCATAGGGTGTCGAAACGCTTCCGTCAAAATATTTGACAATACTAAAACGAACTGTATTGAACGAAATTCTAGAAACAACCTTATCCTCTTCTGGGCGTTACGTGCCTACGGCTGAAAATTCAGCTGATTTAATTTGCCGGGGAATGAGCGCGCCTTGACGCCTTCGGTATGCTCGGGGCTTAAAAAGCATTGTTTTGATCCAAATAAATTAATTAGGTATTCATATATTATTATTATTGTGTTTATAAATCCGTAATTATTAATTGTATTACACTGTAAAATGTAAATTTGTACGTATACTGGTGATAATAATTTTATTTTGGTACAAATATGTATGTGTATAGAATTTAAAATCGTATGAAGGAGTTTGTATTACGACAGAAAATGGAGTAACTCGGAAAATCCTTTATGGATACCCTGCCACCTCGGGGGAAGTAACAGGGTTATGTGGGAGTCCCGGCAGAAGGCTGTATACCCACTAAAAACCGACGGTGTACCATCTTCCGCTTATATCGGGGCGCCACGGGATCGCTTTCGCATGCACCGCGAGCCTTTGATATACCTACAAATAATAAGCAATAATTTCGATACGTCAAAATTGTGACTTAACCCCTCATACGGGAGCTATACATGGAGTATCTAGAGTACCCATAACGACTCCACTCTTCGTATAGATCTGCGGCGATGTTTCCGCCATTGTTGTTATCTCATATACCTGTAGTATACGGCAAAAATATGGGAAAACAACAATGGCGGAGGCAGATAAACCAGAAAAAATTACCGCAGCGCGGGCTTGAAATTACATCTCGTTATAATATCTCCATGGAGCGACAAAACTCGCTGGTCGACTTTTTGCCATACCAAACCAAACTGTATCGACTCATAGGAAGAGTTCATTCTACAACGGAATGCGGTTGAGAGCGTGAGCTAATTTTCACGCGTGGGGGCTTTTCTTTTGCCACAGAAATTCAATCTTTATTTTTATTGACACAGAGTTCGTTTTGATATTGGCAAACATTTTTACGCGTGACTTTTATGGCCCCAGTGGCTTAATGTTCCAGACACACTTGGGCAGGCGAATTTAGTTATATTTTTGTTTAAATGTCGCTACTCTATGCCTATATTATAGGTACATAGCTCGAATGTCTTTGGACAAAATTATGCGATTCCGCGATCGAAATCGCTCGCTTCGTCAATGACATTTCGTTGGAAAATGTGCTTTGTGCTTGAGGAAATACAGTTCGATTTAGAATTGGCATGCGCGCAGTTCATTTTCTGTCTTAATACGTTTAAAAAAATTGTCACGATGATGCGGCGTTATGATTCAATTATACTGTAAAATTTAATAAAATAAGTTATTGAATTATATAAAGAAGGAAAACAAATAAAAATTATACAATGTTATAAATATTCTGTATTATTTCATACTTGAATAGTACATCATCATCACATCCGTAGGCTGACCGTGTAGACATAAGTTTTATCTCTTTCAACTGTCAGATTTGTCGAGAAAATGACGTCACACCGAGCTTTTTGTACAGGACATGCTCGGTGTGACGTCATTTTCTCGACGAAACTGACAGTTGAAATAGATAAAACGTATGTCTACCCGATCATGCTACGACTACAGTGGCCCAACACCCCCTAACATTGAATTTTTGTAATAAAATTTATTAGACTTTTATTTTAAATAAAACAATCCAGGCTGGAAAAATTATTTTACACACATAAATAAACTTAAGGCTAAAAGTACTCTGACTCCCACATCAGAGGTGAGCACGCGGGCCGGGTCGAAAGAGGCCCGGATATTTAAAAAAAAAAAAAAAACACCCCCTAACACTATCTTTGTGGAGTTGCTATGACTTTATTGTTTAATGCATGAAAACAATATATTTTCTCAATGGTAGCTAGAATATGACTAGTCTAATGGCTTCCAATGTGGTTAGCACGCGTGTCGCGACAAGACCTTTGTCACAGATTTACTCGCTCGCTCTCTGTCTAATTTCATACGAGAGAAAGAGACAACATCAAGTAGTTTTACATTACATAGAGACACTTCAATTTTTTTTCATAGGTAAATTTATATTTTGAAACCTAATATTATTATTATTGGTATGTATTAACTGTTGGCGATCACTATGCAGCGGCCTAGCAACGATGGATGACATTATCGAGGCGGCGCTGTATGAATCAGACCATTGATCCTAAACACTTGAGAGGCGTACTTGGTCGGAGTTGAAGAGTAAACAAAAAAATAACGTTAGGACCCGTGTTAAGCAGTCGCATTTTGAACGTTGACAAATGTACTCGTTGAGCATTGTGTAATTGATTGTATTTAATTATTATAATACTATTTGAAACTGCATACGCGTGTTTTAGTCAAGTATTCCATTAAATTAGGCCTCGTCTAACATAACTTAGAACGAGGAATAGTCACTGTCCTTTAGGATTTTTTTCTTAAGTTCTAACTTAATTTTATAATCACCTTGCTTCGAGTGCCTAGTGTCTACCTACATTCTCAGAAAACCAAAGCACGCCACTGACTAACATTTATGATCGTTTAAACAATGCGACCAATATTATAAACACTTTGTTTAAATAACCACTATAAACAACAATAACAAATTATAACTATATATAAATAAATACAATTGAAGTATTTGTTTCTAATGTCTAAATAAAAACTTTTTTACTAAATGCGTATAGGAAGTAGGTATCTACTAATAACAAAAACACACTTTTAAATATTTTTTTCTGTCTCTGTAAGCCTGTCTGTTTATTCCGGGTAGGTAATCTCTGAAACAGCTGGTCCGATTTTAACGGGACTATTACCGACAGATGGCTGATGTTATAAAGAGCAACTTTGGCTATAATTTTTATTCTATCTTCTTTCAAAACTCCCAAACGACGGGACTGATTTCGACGGGGTTTTTCAATATTTGATTGCTAATATTATAACGAATGAGTTAGGCTAGTTTGTTTTTTAAATACTACGCAAACGGACACGCGGCCGCAGATAGTTTACACATGAACATTTATGATCAATTGAAATCATTACTTCGATTAAACAGTCACTGTAGTTATTGAAAATGTACACGATGAGTAAGTAGGCAACTAATATGTAGTTACGGAGCCTTCATTAGCATATCGAACATCGATAGTTATAGTAGGTACTATTAAAATATTCAAAGCAAAGTATTCCTTTGAACTTATCATATTACCCACCTTGCTTTGGATAGTGCATAATATTTCAAACCGCTACAATGGGAGAACTTACCAACTGCGTGAACATGAAAATCGGATCAATTAAAACACTATCTGATTACTTTAAAGTGTTTAAAAGACGTAGAACAATATTCGCGGCCATTTTAATGTTTATACTATGTTTAACTGTATTACATACGGATAAGTCGCCGGATTTCTATGTAGTACATTGGAAACAGTTTGAGAACACATCCTGCCATTACTCAGATCTCAATGACGCTCTACCATCGATTGAGGAGTGTCTCCATCCGCCACCATCATCGATATTCTTCCACGAAACATCATGCGCGGGACATTTGAATTCACGTCAAGCGTGTGCCGTTGAATCCGCAGCGAGATTGCACACGAAATGGCAAATATATTTACTGTTCTCTGGACCGGTGACCGCTGATAATCTCGACGGAAAATCTTTAGAAGTAATAAGGAGATTCGACAACGTGAATGTAGCACGAGTTCATATCGTTGACTACGCGAAAAGCACTCCTTTAGAGGACTTGATCAATGGTGGTGCGTTAAATAGATCAAGGTGGCGTATCTCTCATACGTCTGATGTATTGAGGTACCTCACGTTATATAAATGGGGAGGGATTTATCTGGATTTAGATGTCGTTGTGGCTAGATCCTTAGAGGATCTGGCCTCAAACTGGGCGGCTAGAGAGAACGATAAGACAGTAGCGGCGGGCGCTTTGGCGTTCTCTGGAGATGAAATTGGAAGGATGGTTGCTAATGCTGCTATAAGGTATGTAGTTCAATGGTTTCTTGTCCTTCAATGCCTTAATATAATTAGTTATTGTCAAAGACAATCCATGTTGTTTTCATTCTACTTTTTGTATGTTTTGACCTCATCTTCAACGAATGCCATGGAATAGTTGCATCAATCATTGGCAATAATTAGATCAAGGTTAACAGATATCGATCGTCTCATCCATTATAAATGGATATAACCTTCGGTAAGTGGCTTTCTACGTGATGTAGATCGCTATAATAGTAGCAGTTTTTGTGACTGAAACAATTTGCCAATTTTCTTATCACCTATTTGGAACTGATTGCCTTTACCAAAACGAACTGTGTGTCGATATACAGGAGTATCGAAAGTCCGAAATAATACTTTTGGTACATAAACAGTAGCTCATATGTGGATGCTTAGTGAAGACAGTTTATACCTAACTAGACGATACCTATGACAAATATTCAAAGGTCTATAACTCAGAAACTATGATTAGTTTCTGAGTTATAGACCTTTGAATATTTGTCATAGGTATCGTGTTCTAGTCTTTGGGTAAATCCATAATAACATTTCGACGCGTGTTCGCGTTTCTACCACCGAAGATCTAAAGTAGATTTTCAGGAAAACCAAATGTAATTTTCTTACCCCAATGGAAGCAAGACCCAGTTTTACTTTAATATAGTTATTTTCAGTGATCTGAAAGCAAAGTATAGGGGAGACGAATGGGCTCGCAACGGCCCTGGCGTTATCACGAGGGTGCTACATTCTTTATGTGCGACCAGCGACCACACAGCCATGTCTACAGCCACATGCAAAGGTACTTCAATCACACTTTTACTCTTGTAAGCTAGTGATCAACTCTTAGGAAGCAATTCTCGAATGATCGACACTATTTCTAATTCGACATATTTCGCGCTTCCGTATTTAGATGCACGTGGCGAAAATCTAAAAAATAATATAAGAAAGATGGTGCTACTAGAATTCCGTGTGTAATTTGTACCTTTTTTTTTTTTTTTAACATGGGAAAATCCTTTATGGATACCCCTTCAGCTTGGGGGAGATGAAGGGATTATGTGGAAGTCCCAGCGAAGCCGTATATCCACTAAAAACCCATGGTGATCCAATCACCCGCCATATCGGAGGGGTCACGGGAACGCTTTCGCACACATCCGTTACCCCGCCAGCGGCTGTCCGTGCGAGCACACGGCGGCGTGGGTCACACCACGCCGCCGTCCTCCTCGGAGTCGCTTTAATGTCACGCCGAGCCCCCGCCCTTTGCAACCACGACCCCTAAGGTCCCTACCAGATGGATGGTAGGGGAAATATTTAGGCGTACTACCCGTGTTATTATTTACATTTTCCCCTAGTTACCTATTATGGATACATAACTCATCTTACTGATTGTATCAATTGATCGGAGAGTTCTATAGACTAGACTAATATAAATAAATACATTACCACGCCTGTATTCCCCGAAAGGGTGGGCAGAGATGCACTGTAGTGCGCCCACACTTCGCCGGTGTATTTTGGTCTCAATGTAATAGGGGGCAAGCCTATTGCCATTATACCGGGCACATTCCCCCTCAATACGAAGGAGATCTGGGCCATAGTCCACCACGCTGGCCCAGTGCGGGTTGGTGAACTTCACACGCCTCTAATAGACGTGCAGGTTTCCTCACGATGTTTTCCTTCACCGTTCAGCAAGTGGTAATCATTGTTGAAAATGACATTCGCACATGAAAATTATCTGAGCGGTGCGAGCCCAGGATTTGAACTAGACTAGACCATGCTAAAATATTAGACTCTTGCTTATTACTGTATTACAGTTATAAGTAATTTCCTCCTGTAGGCTAAACCTGACCGCCTAGGCATAAGTTTTATCTCTGAACTGTCAGATTTGTTGAGAAAATGACGTCACACTAAGTCATGTCCTTACTGTTTCGTAATCACCTCAGGTTTTGAAGTCTACGGTCCAGAATTGTTCTACCCCATCGTTTGGTATCACGCCCGAGACTACTTCGCAACAGATATCCTTCCAGTCACCGATCCCTATATGTACCACGTGTGGAACAAATTGACACATCACATCAAAGTGCAAAAGGAATCTGTATACTCCAAGTTAGCGGAGAGATACTGCCCGGAGACCTACAAGAGTTATGGTGATGATTTTGGATTGTAATTGACCCAGCAGCAATGGTATTGAGTCATTACTAATGACTCATCTTCGAAAAGAGTCACAGAGATTGAAATAACTTGGCATTTCGTCGTGTGACTATCAATTAGAAAAAGCTGGACTATGCCCAATGTCCATAAATGACTTTTGCATACATTTTCATTGAAAGGACAGCAGTAAGCGCTTAAACACTAAATAAAGTCATTGAAATATGATTTTTTTGTAATTATTTATTTGTATTTGGTTATTATTACCTATATCTCACTAGGACACCAGTGGCGGCGCAACCACTCGCACCACCAAGGCTCCGATTTTCGTTTGATAGGGATCAATCTCTATTCGAGATATGTCGATACAAAACGTCTAATTGCTCGTATTTATGCTTTTGTTTCGACATATCTCTGGTAGAGATTTATGTCTGTCAAAAGAAAATCAGGCCCCAAGTCTCAATTAAGCTTGTTTTAGCTCTAAATCCTTAATAATCCTAGCCCTATATACCCTTAGGTAATAAATGATTTCATTCCCCAAACTCATCACCGTACATCTCGTAAATAATAGGACAGTATTTCTTGGCAAGTTTCGCGAACGGTGACAGTTTGTCAATTGTACTGTTCTCAGCTAGTCTGCCCCACACGCAATGTGTATAAGGAGTCTCCAGGTTGTCCAGGTCCCTGGCATCATAGTACACGTACCAGAAATCGCCTGGTACTGGGAAAAACATCTCTTGTGGGTAAACAGTTATACCTGAAATGAAAATGACGCTTAAAACAGATTAGGAACATGCTCTTCACTCTACATATTGGCCTGATTTGTTGTGGAAGTAGAGATTACATTTGTGTGGAGATGTGAGAGCGGGAGGCTATACTCGGAGATACTCGTCCTTCCGCTGAGAGATTATTCCATTTAGTGCGACTTGGTGAACTAATGCACAGCGCCTAAAGCATCTTCATTAGGCATTGTACAGTTGAGAACGCCGAAAATCGCCTAGGAGGTTGAGCAGCATAGATATAGATGCTCCCCAGGCAGATGTGGACTTCATTACACTTATATGACTATACGAAAATAATCTCTACAGTGTAAAACAACGTATTTATTGGTAAGAACTACGGGGTGTAGCTTCTCACCTTGACATTGAGTAGCTGTCGAGTTGAACAACTTTGGGCATATTTCATTCAAAACCAAGTGAACAACATCTGGATCTCTGAATACTGTATCACGTGGATCATAGTAACTCGATATTTCGCTGTCAACAGAAGAAACATTAAATGCGATTCTAACTACAGCCCTTTTTAACGTCCCACTGCTGGGCACAGATGGGATTCAGGCCATAGTCCACCACGCTGGCCCAGTGCGGGTTGGCAGACTTGACACATCGAGAACTAGTCAAGTTCCCTTAAACGTGCAGGTTTCCTCACGATGTTTTCCTTCCCCGTTTTATAGCAAGTGGTAATCTCGGATGTAAATGAGATTCGCACATGAAACCCAGAGGTGCGAGCCGGGGTTCGAACCTGCACACTTTGATTTGCAAGGCGTGCGTTCGACCACTCGGCTACCACTGCTTCAAGTGCGATTCAAGCTCCATAAATAAAATTAAAGGTAACAATATTTACAAAAATACTTTTATATGATGCAAAAACGTATACCTAGTTGATAGCTACTGTGCAAATAAAATCCACCATTGCGCGAATATTATTTTGTTTTTTTCCTCATATTTCAGCAAACTTACTATATCATGATTTCGGTTAGGCCACGTCGAACTTCGTCGTTATCAAACGCAATTGCCTTTTCAGCTAAATCCTCATCAGATAATTTGACTATCCAGTTCCATCCTAGCGGCTCCAATGACTTCACAACCAACATATCCAATCCAAGATAAATGCCGCCGTATTTGTTCAGAGTTACGATCCTCAGTATTTCAGCAGTTTTTTCTATAAGATCACTGCTGTATTTCAAGTTTTTGAGTAGAGTCGATGAGATTGGAGTGTTTTGACAATATTGATCTATATGGACTCTGGCTAATTTGACGTTTTGGAATTCGAGGAGTTTCGCAATGCAGCTGTTTTTTAGTGCGTATTCAGTGACGGGTGCGCTGAACAGGAGGTGCACTTGTCGACGCGGGTGCGCTCTGGCGGCGGACTCCACGGCGCATGCTTGCCGCGAGTTCAGCCCGCCGCGGCACGACGTCTCGTGGAAGAAGATGGACCGCGGCGCCGGCGCGAAGCCCGCGTCCTCCGCGGACGGCAACGCGTCGCCCTCCCGCGAGTAGTGACACGATATGTTTGGTCTCAATTGCTGCCAAATCACAAGGACATGGTCGTCCAAAACAAAGTCATTTAAATTCTGGTATATCATGTAAATTGTTGCGCAAATTACCAAGCTCATTAATGCGTACGTTCGTATGCCTATATCCAGATTAATATGCAGCAAGTCATTCATTTTAGCTGCTCTGAAACTGCTTTTCACTAGAACACGACATTGTTAGCATATGTTCAAATACACACACACACACACATTGATAAAACACTGTAGCCATCGACTGGTTTATTATGGTTTGATTGCAAACTCAATTGGGAAATATAATTGTTTGTTTTCTTCACAGTATGAAAAATATCGTTATTTCTTGAGAAATTTAGGACTATGCAATTTCTTTCGAAATTACGACTAAGAAAGCATTTACGAACTTATATTTTTACATTGTTTATGATTACTGCTGCACTGCTCTTGATGTATAAGAGGATTACGTCAAAAAGATACGTTATCATACATTGGGATCCTGTGACTCCTAACATATCGTGTCACTACTCGCGGGAGGGCGACGCGTTGCCATCCGCGGAGGGCGCGGCCTTCGCGCCGGCGCCGCGGTCCATCTTCTTCCACGAGACGTCGTGCCGCGGCGGGCTGAACTCGCGGCAAGCGTGCGCCGTGGAGTCAGCCGCCAGGGCGCACCCGCGCCGACAAGTGCACCTCCTGTTCAGCGCACCCGTCACCCAACACATACTCAACAACAGTGTCCTCGCAAAACTACTCGAGTTTCAAAATATCAAACCTGCCAGAGTCCACATAGTCGAATACTCAAAAGACACGAGTATAAATTCATTCATTTCGAAATATTTAAGTAATTCAAAATGGAATCGCACTGAACATCCCGTTGAGTACACTGCAGACATACTGAGATTTGTCACTCTTAGCAAATGGGGTGGAATATATCTAGATTTGGATACGTTGTTGACCAGATCATTGGAGTCGTTGCCGCCAAATTGGATCGTAAGGTTGTCTTCAACGGATATAGCAACAGGAATTCTGGCGTTTGCCAAAGATGATCTTGGCAATGATATGACTAGAGCGATTCTGGAGTAAGTTAGTGTTTGTTAGTCGTGTTAAAAACTTTACAACATTCCTGTTCTTTCATTCATTTCTTCCAAATCCTACACCTTTCTTCGATTACATTCGTGCCGTTCCAAGTTAATTTAGCTTTTTCCCTGGGACTCGCCGAGGGTCACACCTCGGTGTGTCAATTGGATACCATAAAAAATAGCATCCATTCGTTAGATATATTGCAATTGAATAGTATTTTTTTACAGAAAAATGTCTACAGCAAATGATCCATTCAGATTATTTATGAACGGCACTGAAGCTCTATTTGAAGCAATATCTAAAAAGTGTCCAGGAATATTATACGTGCCAGAGGTTGACGATTGTGATGGTAAGTTTACTATCATTTATTCAAATTAAAACAGTACCAGGGCCCGAAGATTTTATGTACGCATTATAAAGTGAAGCCATTGTCATTCGACAAGAATAGTGTTAGTAGGCTTGAGGACTAGGAAGGGAGTCTAAATGACCACTAATATTTTTTTTTTATATTAATTCATTTCCTGATTTTATTTACAGTAAGTAACATAGAAATTCCACTTATTTCATGCCCCGTTTCATTTGGTCAGCAGATTCAAATTCAAAATTCTTTATTTATTTTGTAAGATACGTCAAATATTACGAGGTATAGGACTCCCCGGTTAAAATTCAGTAAATAATTTCACTTTAAAGGAATTACTCGCAGCGATCTTTTCAGACCCTCCATAGCACGTACGCGTAGGCGATACTCTTGAGACATATATTAATATGCCTTACAACGGGAATAATAATATAACTAGAACATTATGCTTTCCAGGTCTCGCTATTTACACTTACGAAAAATTTTACCCAGTGGACTCCAAATACTGGTTCGTGTATTACAACGCAAGAGATTTGCCGGATCTGGACGTTCCGTACACGCATCATATGTGGAACAACTTTGCTCAAGATTATCCCGTCCACAGAGAGTCACCGTACGCACAATTAGCTAAGAAATATTGTCCAGACATTTACGAGATGTATGGCGATGAATTTGGTATTTAATCAACAACATTTACCTACTAGGAATAGTTAGGTTTAGTTTGTACATAATTGACTTTCGTATGATGTTATTTCTTTGTCATAAAACCCATATTGAGCAAATAAACAATTTTAATGTATGTTAAACTTTACTATCACAGGTAACCTACCCATTTAAAACAGTGATTTTACGGTACTTCCTTTTTGCTCGAACTGGTAGGTAAATTAGATATTTACTTACACTTCCCTGATTACTTACGAATCTGAAAGAATGATTTTCCATCGAAACTACATCTACAATGTCAACCATGCGTCTCAACATACCTCCATCGCTTTTTCTACTTAAAATTGATTAGTAGGTTGACTTATAGTTGATTGACTTTAACTTATCAATACTTTATTAGTTTCCATAAAATTTTCTTTTTCTTTTACAACTTGCCTTTAAACTCCTACAATGCAACATGCTTTCAAAATTTGTATCACGACAAAATATACGGACATATACAATCGCTGCGCTCTTCGTAGCCGCCATCATTTTTATGGTAACTAAGAACATACTTGATGTTATGTTTAAGAGGAGTGACATCATATACTGGAAACCAATCACTCCAAATATAACGTGTTACTATTACGACGACGGCGACGCGTTGCCGTCCGCAGAGGGTGCGAGCTTTGCGCCGGCGCCGCAATCCATCTTCTTCCACGAGACGTCGTGCCGCGGCGGGCTGAACTCGCGTCAAGCGTGTGCCGTGGAGTCCGCCGCCAGGGCGAACCCGCACCGACAAGTGCACCTCCTGTTCACTGCACCCGTCACCCAACACGTACTCAACAACAGCTGCATTTCAAAACTGCTCGAACTGGACAACGTGAAACCGGCAAGAGTGCACGTAACGAAATACACTAAAGATACTCCATTAGGAACTATATTTTCGAAGGCTTTGAAGCTGAGCAAATATCCCGTGGAGCATGCCGCGGATGTGTTGAGGATAGTAACATTGAACAAATGGGGCGGTGTGTACATGGACCTGGATATGATAGTGGTGAGGTCTCTGGATTCGCTGCCGCTGAACTGGGTAGTCAAGCAAACCAAAGACGAAATAGCGACAGGGATTATGGCCTTTGATACAGATGAAATCGGACGCAAATTTACTAATGAAATAATTAGGTGTGTTTTTTTGTTTTATTGAGATACATTTTCGAATTCAAATAACAGTAAATTATAAAAGTTAAGAATGATAATTTTCATAAGGTTTCTATAATGAATACATTTTATTGCCAGAAACATTTCAAAAACATTCGACCCTACTGCTTGGACGTTTAATGGTCCTGATGCATTTGCCCGATTGGTAAATGAAGAATGTCCGGGGTTCTTTAATTCAAGTGATAATGTGTGTAATGGTGAGTATTAAGAATATTATAATCTAATCATGAATAATATAGTAAGTGACATTGTTATTTTTAACTATTTTATTTTACAGGTCTTCTTGTCTACCCAAGTACACTGTTCTATCCAATTAAGTACCCCAGCGGAAGATTGTATTACGAAGCACAATATCTCGCGTTGCTGTATGAAGATATCAAAAAGATAAAGTTGATACACAAACCATACACGTATCATATGTGGAATTATAACGGAAAATATATAGATATTGAGAAGGATTCGTTGTACGCAAGACTTGCAAAGAAATACTGTCCAACCATTCATGGAGCTTACGGAGATAAGTTTGGGGTTTAAACGTGTCTCGCCCCGAGTATCGAATCATGAGAAAGTCCCGGACGATTCCGGTATTTTCCCTTGACTCGCAGCTCTGGATAAGCTTGAGTTGACGAATCATAACACTTCACTACTATCTACTTACTCTTGGTCAAGCTTCGCGTCTGATATTTAAACAAAGCAACTCATTTATGTTACCTTGGTTCTTTTAACAGATTTTCCACAACAAAACTGTTTAAAAATCAAAGTAATCATAAAATAATCTTGCTGAAGAGGTTACACTTTGTGCCAAGGTTCCCGTGATCAATATCGTTCATCTTTAGCCATTACTTACAACTGAAAACTATAATATGTGTAGCCTGTAGATTTGCCTTACTAAGGATATAAATGCCCGTCTTCCCTTTTTTGCATCCAAATACTCATGAGGGTTTACCTTCTACCATGAATAGAGCTGACAGAGCAATCGTCCCAATATTATTTTGATGACAAATAACATTTTGGTTATCCATAGAACTACCAGGGGCTTTACCACCAACTCTTAAAGTATAGCTGTTTCTATAGTAACTGTAAATTTTTGACAGATTATGTACTCACTTAACTGTCAAAAACTGAAAGTACCTACTATTAAAAACAATGCTGCACAGGTTGTGGTAAAGGGGCAGTTCTGTATCACTCTGTCATAAGATTAGGTTTGTAGCCAGTTTTTAGACCCCAAATTCATGACCATACATTTCGTACACACTTGGGCAGAACTTCCTCGCGAGGTTCGCATAAGGAGAATGTATGTGAACAGTTTCGTTCCAGGTGAGCCCATTCCACATGTGGTGCATGTACGGATATTCTGAGTTGTCCACGATATCCTGTCGCCCAGGGTTGAAATAATCCTGCCACCGGTTGTATAACACTGGATAAAACCGCTCTGGACCGAAGATAAAGAAATCTGTAATAGAAAAGAATACGAGAGAACTAAGTTTACGATACCTTAACACAATTGCAAATTGTGAAAACTGCATTAACCGAACCTTTATTTATAACCGAATTCTTTTTTGTGACATTGAACTTTATTATTAAGTGTTTCAGTTATTTTGTAATCTAAAGTGATTCGTACATTAAATACTCTACGCCCACTGCTTCGATAGTCGATATATTTTTATGTGCACAGATTATTACCAGTCAGTTTATTTGCATAATATTAAATTCAGTCATAGGTAGGTAACGTAAGGATAATGCTTAATTAGGTTTCAATTATACCATTTTCTGCTAATTTTAAAATTAATATATCTACTTGTCGATTTATGGGAGAAAATAATTCAATGTTATTATAACAATTATTAACAGTGTCGAATTTACCATCGCAGTGTCCACCGCCAGACGTGATTGACTCCGGACATAATTTCTCTAGCACTTCATAAAACACACCCGCACCATTTCCGCTAAAACTGAGAGGATCGTACGTGTTCGACATTAGTCTGAAACATGTTATACGTTAAAAAGTTTGTGGGTATGAACACACGAAATTAATTTAGGATTTTAATCGTTGTTGAAGTATTTTTGCTATTGTTATCAGGCTCCTGAGACCTCTAAGCATCTTGTGACTCACGGATTAACTTACATCATGATAATTTATAGTTATACTCACTCTATAAGGGTAGCAGATATATTTTTCCCAGTCTCATCATCTGACAACGCTAAAACTCCATTAGCCACTTCTGTACCAATTTGTTTCACCGCCCAATTAGATGGCAAGTTATTCAATGATTTCGTCACCACAAAATCTGTGTCCAAATACACACCACCCCATTTTCTTAACGTCACTATTCTGAGCATGTCCGATGTATGACACACAGAGTAATAACTTGATTTAATTAGATCCAATACATCTTTTGGCACTATCTCCAAAGAATATTCTTCTATGTGTACCCTTGCAAGTTTTACGTTTTGTAGTTCTTGTAATTGGGCGAGGACACTGTTGTTGAGTATGTGTTGGGTGACGGGTGCGCTGAACAGGAGGTGCACTTGTCGGCGCGGGTGAGCCCTGGCGGCGGACTCCACGGCACACGCTTGCCGCGAGTTCAGCCCGCCGCGGCACGACGTCTCGTGGAAGAAGATGGACCGCGGCGCCGGCACGAAGCCCGCGCCCTCCGCGGACGGCAATGCGTCGCCCTCCCGCGAGTAGTGACACGATATATTATGAGTCACGGGATCCCAGTATACTATCACATACTTATTATTATCTAAAGTATGTCGTTTTATAAAGAATATCGTAGTGACTATTAGTATAAGTATGATTAGACGTGATGCATGTCGCATAGGATTTCTTCCTAGTGTCATTCTATGTGAAAATAGAATAAAGGATGACTTCAATGCACCACTTCCTAGATTGGATAGTCACTTCTCTTACACAAAACATGGGATATCTAATATAAAACAACCCGCGAAGTTATAATCACTACGGTACCTACATTCGAATGTTAAACAGATACCGGTCACGAAAGGAATGTATTTGCATCATCTTGCCAGGATGTATTGTGTTGTTGTACCGCTAGAACATTTACAAAATATCACACCTACTGTTTACCTTGAAATCATTAAACAAACCTCTCTGGTATCTCAAAGAAACTTTACCTACTCGCTAACTTAATAAATTTCCTGTTTAATCTCGTTCGTTGCATCACCTTTACGACCACTGATACCGAATACCTTTGATTAATTCAGCAAGGTACATGAACACTCTTTATAGATCTATATTATCTTAGGTTTATAACTATGACTAGGGTTCCAATATATCCTGTTACTCGGTGTACGTAACTATCGTTACTATTTTATGGCTCCTACACACATGCCGGCGGCACGGCCGCCAGCATTACCAGGCAGCATAATTTTAGTTGCAAACAGCACAAGACTCCCTCGAATGCTGGTAGCGAAATGACGTCGGCTCCCGCATACTCTGTCAGCTCATTTATGTGACAAGCCGGTCTATATACCTGCGGGGCTTGTTCGTGGCATACCCGCCGGCATAGTATACATAAGAACCATAACAGAGTATTTGCACTGTGTTGGATTTTTTTAGACTCCAAATTCATCACCATACAATTCATAGACACTTGGACAGAACTTTTTCGCAAGTTTAGCGTAAGGGGAATTTATGTGAACAGTTTCGTTCCAGGAGAGTCCATTCCACATGTGGTGCATGTACGGATAATCTGAGTTATCCACGATGTCCTGCCGCCCAGGGTTGAAGTAATCCCTCCACTGCTTGTAATATATTGGATAGAACAGCTCTGAACCGAAGATATAGAAATCTGTTTAAGAAAAAATAACGTGTCATGCTTGTGAGATTGTAACCTCAAAATTATATAAAGGTATCGTTGATTTACAAAGGCATTGTAGCACAGATTTTTACTGTAATAGAGAGCTGTCTCTAAAAGAGATTTGTAGATGCAATTGTTTTTGTAATAAGATTTATAGATATAAGAAGAATAGTAGCCGTAGGTACCTATTAATATATTTTTTACGCTTTGGTGATGCACTCTGGATTCTCAAAGCTAGCAAAAACTAGCCGTCCTTCTATTAATCATTTATAAGCAAGTATTTATAATACCTAGTAATGTGAATGTGGGCCAAAAACGTCTCTCATAGGAGTGTTATTTAAATTAAGAATGACATTTCTTTATTTGAATACTAGCGGCCCATCCCGGCTTCGCACGGGTTTATAATATAGCCTATGTTACTCAGTGATAATGTAGCTTTCTAACGGAATTTTTAAAATCGGTCCATTAGTTTTTAAGTTAATTCGTTACATACAAAAAATACAAATATTTAGTAGAGATATAGATAATTCAATTAACTTACCCACTGCTATTAAATACATAATTAGATAATATATTGTCAAATTTACCATCACAGTGTCCACCTACAGTTGAAATTGACTCCGGACACGCATTCTCTAGCAGGTCAACTATCAATCCTTGGCCGTTACCACTAAAATCATTGGGATTGTATGAATCAGACATAAGTCTGAAACAAATTTGTTATGAATTATATTACTAAATTACTAAATACTATGAACTTAACAGTACTGAAGAAAGGAAATAAAAAGGTTTCATACCAACGTTTAAATCTTCCTAGGCCGAAGTGTTTTGTGCTACAACATCGTAATACGTAGTAATACTCACGCTATAAGGGTAGCAGATATATGTTTCCCAGTCACATCATTCGACAACGCTAAAACTCCATTTGCCACTTCTGTATTAAATTGTTTCGCTACCCAATTAGGTGGCAAGTTATCCAGGGACTTCGTTACCACCAAATCTGTATCCAAATACACACCTCCCCATTTCCTTAACGTCACTATTCTTAGTACATCCGATGTGTGGGAGACAGAGTAATTACTGGATTTTATATCATGTAATATACGCATTGGGATTAGCCCCGAACAATACTCCTCTAAGTGTACTCTTGCAAGTTTTACGTTTTGTAGTTCTTGTAATTTAGCGAGCACACTGTTGTTGAGTATGTGTTGGGTGACGGGTGCGCTGAACAGGAGGTGCACTTGTCGGCGCGGGTGCGCCCTGGCGGCGGACTCCACGGCACACGCTTGCCGCGAGTTCAGCCCGCCGCGGCACGACGTCTCGTGGAAGAAGATGGACCGCGGCGCCGGTGCGAAGCCCGCGCCCTCCGCGGACGGCAACGCGTCACCCTCCCGCGAGTAGTGACACGATATGTTAAGAGTGACGGGATCCCAGTATACTACCACATACTTTTTGCTTAGAAAAAACTTTAATAATATAAAGAGGAATATAGTTGCAGCACTCGTGATTGTAAGAATGCATACGATAGATTTACGTAGACGATGATTTCTTGGTGGGAACATAATTTGATCTAAAAATATCAATGCACCGTGAAGCGTTATTGTACCACTTTCACTAAAACAGAATACACTCGCAAAGTATTTAGTATAACAACACTAGCTAGGTACTTATATTATCAATAACACAATCACTATAGTAGGTACCTACGTATTCAACGTCTGTGAGTTGAATAAGTATTTATTTGCCGGCTTCCCGGGATTTGTGTTGTTGTTTTGCTGGCAATTGGCAAAATATTGTGGGTTTTGCGTCATAAATGGAAATAAGGTGCATAGTTCTGTAATTTCCTAAAAAAAACATCTTATTATCAAGAACCTTTGATGACGTGCTCTGAGCGTAAGATCACCGCACGGGGTGGTTACGATTGTGTCCTTTTCAGAATTTACCCTTGTCTGGGCGTAACTGGCATCGCCTCGCCCCCAGTTCACTGTATGGTATAGTACAGGCTTAGTACAAGCTTTGTTTAATTTGGATCCATACGATGAATATGTGTTATCTGAGGATATTTATTATATGTTATTATAAGTTGCATTTAATGGCCGGATGTAGCGGACGTCGAATCCACTTTACTGATTAGTTATCTTGTTTAGTAGGTACGCTCTCTGTATATTGCCAATAGGTATAAGTTATGTCCTCTCTATTGAAAGGTTGCTTGGTAGAGATGACTTTTAGTGATAAGGCCGCCCATTGTAACATATAATACACATCATCACGCCTGTATTCCCCGAAGGGGTAGGCAGAGGTGCACTGCAGTGCGCCCACACTTCGCCGATGTATTTTGATCCCAATGTAATAGGGGGCGAGCCTATTGCCATTATACCGGACACGTTCCCTCTCAATACGAGGGAGATTTGGGCCTTAGTCCACCACGCTGGCCCAGTGCAGGTTGGTGAACTTCACACGCCTTTCTATAGACGTGCAGGTTTCCTCACGATGTTTTCCTTCACCGTTCAGCAAGTGGTAATCATTGTTGAAAATGACATTCGCACATGAAAATTATCTCAGAGGTGCGGGCCTGGGATTTGAACTTGCACTCCTTACGTTCAAGGCGTTCTTGCCCACGAGGCTACCATTGTAACACTTTAAATTTATATCGTTTATTTAGTTTGTATGACAATAGCGGCCCGTCCCGGCTTCGCACGGGTTTATAATATAGCATATGTTACTCAGTGCTAATTTAGCTTTCCAACGGCAAAAGAATTTTTGAAACTGAAGTATTTTCAACATTTTTTCCGTCGTCAATGTCTATAACTCGCAAACTATGTAAAATTTGCGTGTTCCAATGATATTCTAAGTAACAGATATGTTATACACGCACAAAACAACCGAAAAAAGTGTTCCGCGGCTGTAACATTCATCTGTCAACCAATCCGCATGTTGGTATCAAAGACTAACAAATTTAATGAGACAGAAGGTACAAACCGCGTGTTTGTACCTTCTGTCTCATTAAATTTCTATACAAACATAACCTTATAAATAGTACTAAAGGTAGGTTGGTGAGAAATAAAAGAAAAAAAAAAATATCTTTTACTAAATCATACACCTTCGAAAAGATTCAATTTATTTCTTTTCTGTCTCTTAGAATTTTTTTATTTCAGGATTATGTCTATGAGCGGAATGGAGGCGGACTGTTGTGTATTTATCAATTAGGGTTTTAATTAAAAGTATGCGATGATTAAAAGCAGGTGCCTGTTGTCTGGAATGTTCAAAAAGTGAATCAAATATATTAGAATTAATTATTAATTATTGGAACCACAATTTTTCATTAGTACATAAAGCATCAACACAGATTTCACACCTAATCATTTTTGTTAAAAATTTAAATAGCTTTATTTTAATATTTCTCAGTGATATATTACATTATGGTAATGATAAACCATTTATATATTCTTTTCCCACACATGATATGTTCAATTTCTAATAATATCAATTATTATATTATATAATACAAAATGAATAATTAATACAAGGCTAGAAAAAAGGAAAACTTCTGTGAGGGAACGATGACTTTACTGCCTAAGATATTCACATCTGAACTTATAAGCTATGCGCGTAATAAATATTATTGTTTGCATTGAAAAAAAATTAAATATCTTAGTAAATTGAGGTATATAGCGCACTTACATATGGTATGAGATCCCTTGTATTTTATTAATTTTGGTATCATAATTAGTACATTGGTACACCTTCAAAAAACACACGATGGCATATTTTAAATTTTATATATTTGTCGCAACAAACCGTGTTGCTCGTCGCCATGCGTGACATAGACTAAAGACAATACGTCTTATTGGGTTGTATTCGAGTCTTCACTAGTGCGCGCTCATAACATATCTGTTTTACTTAATATCATTGGCGTGTTCTGTTTTATAGTCACTGCTCATGCAGTAATGTCCACTGCGGAATAGTGTTATGGATGTACCCAAAGGCCAGAACACGATACCTGTAACAGATATTCAAAGGTCTTTCACTAAGAAACTATGATAGTTAGGTATAATCTTCACTAAAAATAAATTTGTGCGGTTATACAAATTATTTATCAACCATTTTACGATTGTGACTCAGGCTGAGGAAAACCAGTTATAGGTATGTATGTTATTATTGTTTCTGAGCCCGTCAAAGTTGGCAGTGTTTTTGTAATCTCTGGTTTAAAATTTAATTTCCAAAATGCGTTCAAGCAAACTGTGTATAAAACCGAGTGTATTAGGAGCGTTGTTCTTATCATCGTTGTTATTCTTTGTCGTTAATTTACCCAATGCTATAGAATTTTACCAATACTTTTTACAAACGAATAACAATACAGACGCCAAAAATGAGTAAGTGGAGAAAGGTGGTGTTTAAAAATTAATGTGTGTGTTCTGCATTCTCGCGGGGAGGTGACGACAACATAAGACTTACATCTGGCATTATCTAAACCAAAGTTTCGAGGGTTAAAAAATACGACGAAACGTGTCGAGAAAAGGTAGGTAGTGCCCTTGCGCTTCGCTTGGCTCGTCTTGGCGGGGGCACTGCCGTGCCCCCAGATGTTGCGACCAGACGCTCTCTCACTTTCCAAGTTCTCATTAGAGATAGCGGCATAAGTCACATTTTGTCTTGTCACAACTTGTGCTATCAATGAAGACTGCATCATGAAAATATTATGTGAACATTACTTATGTACGTGATTTGAGTCTCAGTGAATATGACAAAGGAACGATTGTGAAAATAAATGGCAAAGTTGACGAGCATAGTACCTACTGCCTAGTGAAATTATTTGATAATTTGTTAGTGTTAGTACCTAAATCTAAAGGAGCCGCGTTAGCAGGTATGTTATCAATGTTTAGAGGTGTTTCTTGTTACAAACAGCAAGCGGGTACTGCGGTATTCACAGTCCCGCTCTGGCAGCCGCCGCGTGCACACGTGTCCGTCCGCTGTGCGTCGCTCGTCCGTTCCGGGCCAAGGCCGTCGTCTCTCCCGCGTCCTTGGATTGCCGTTATTACGGCGGTCCAAAGCCGGGTTACATGATATCCACACTACAATTCTTGTTGTTTGTGTACTCAGATTTGGTGACGCGTCCCGCGTCGCCCTCCCGTCCCGTCGCTACCTGCCGCATTCGCGCGCTTTGTGTGCGTCCGTTGGCGACCTTGGTCGGCACACCTGCGCGCCCCGCGCCGAACCTCCGACGCCGTCACTAGTTGCAATAGCAACATTGTTGTTATTCTAATAACGACTCTGTTGCCCTATTGTTTCTTCAGACAGCTTTTGTTTCTGGTCAAGTTTTTGCACTACCGGCGGGAAACCTAACGGTGACAACAAGTCGGTAGTGAGCGTGCCCCGAGCGCTCGCTGTCCCCCTTCAGGGGTAGGCAAACTCGGCTGGGCTTGGAACCACCGGCCTTGGGGGCTTCCCTCGTCGACGCCAAGTATCGCCCTCCCACCCTCCCCCTCCCGACCTCCTATTCTCCGGGTGCTGTTTGGACCGAGCCGGTTTCCCGGCTACGGCTCCTCTGCCCCGGGGCTGTTAGCCACGATCGCCTCTTGCTAGGCACGCCGGTTGGTGTGATAGGTACACACCAATACACACCCTCGCAGTTTGCGCTCCGGAAGCGGGGCGAGGCACATTTTTAGGGCACACCTAGACTACACACCCCCCCTGTCGTAACAGGGTGGGACTGTAAGCAGGTACCTCTCTCCCCGGCAATGGAGTCCGTAGGCTCTCCCTCCATTGATTTCCTCCGGGAACTCTTCGCTGTAGTCAGCAAACAGTTCCCTTCGGTAATTGAGTCGTTGGCATCCAAGTATGCCGCGTCTTCCCCAGCCTCTCCCGACCTCTCCCTCCCGGCCTCACCCGCCGCCGCGCCCCTCGTAACTCCCGCGGATCCCGTGTCCGAACCCGACTCCGAGTCGGATTCGGACATGCTCGTCGACGCCGTCGCCGACGCAGCCGCCTCGCCCTCCCAGTCCTCTTCGGAAGAGGACTTTATCCCGGTCATCGGGAAGAAACGCCTGCGTAAGCAGCGCGATCTCCCGCCACCGAAGGTCAGCAGGGCCATCCCCGCCGACAAACCAGCCACCGTGGCCTCCCCACGCGCAAATCCCGCGTCCCCCCGCGCCTCCCCTACCGCTGGTTCACCCGGAGCCTCGGTATCCTCCCACCACACCGCGTCCCCGCCCGCACGTAAGTCCCCCCGCCCCCCCCTATTGTCATCCAAGACAAGAGTGGGTGGGAGCGCATTTCTCGGGCGCTCCACGAGCGCCGTATCCATTATCTCCATGCGAGGCAGTCTGCGCATGGAATCACTGTCAAGGTGCAAACCTCTGACCACCACCGTGCCCTTTCGCGCTTTTTGCTCGAAAACAAGATTGCTTATCACACTTACGCACTTGAAGATGAGCGCGTCCTCCGGGTCGTTATCCGGGGGATCCCCAAGGAGGTCAGCACTGACTTCATCAAAGAGGACCTCGTGTCCCAGTCCCTCCCCGTCCGCGAAGTGCACCGTATGTACAAAGCACGCTCCAAAGACCCCTACAATATGGTCCTCGTGGTCCTTGACCGCACCCCGGAGGGCCGCAAAATTTTTAATATCAAATCCCTGTGCCTTCTGTCAGGGATAGTCGTGGAACCCCCACACAAGAATGGCACCCCTTCGCAGTGCCATAACTGCCAGCTTTACGGGCACTCGGCCCGTAATTACCACGCTCGCCCTAGGTGCGTCAAGTGCCTAGAGGACCACGCGACCCCTCAATGCTCACGCAACAGGGAGACCGCGACCGAGCCACCTGGCTGTGTCCTCTGCGGGACCGTGGGACACACCGCGAACTATCGCGGTTGCCCCAAGGCTCCAAAGGGGAACGCCGGGAGGGCCGGACGCGGGCGCCCTGGCGCGCCCCGCACCACCGATCCCGCGCCCTCTGCGCCCCGCCCCCCGGTACCAGTACCGGCAGCCGCTCCCTCTGAGCGCAGCTGTCCCCCCTCCGCCCCACCCGTGCCCAGCAACGTATGGGTCAAACCCTTGCCGCATACCGCGGTGGGGGCTTCACCCGTTGCTCCCGCACCCGTGCCCCCCCCATCTAAGCCCTCCCCCTCACCCTCGGTGAGCGGGGTGGCATTTAACGCGGATCTGTCCTTGATGCGCATTGCGTTCAACGCCTTCAACGTTGAGAGAGTGCGTTCCCTGGCTCACCTCCTCCGCACAGCCACCTCGCCCGACGACCTCATGGCCGCGGTGGGGTCACACTTGGATGTCTACGACTCCATGACCTCCTTCCTCTCCCAAAGAAACCCATAATCGATCCACGCCCTTGTAGAACCAAACCCAGACACCTATCCCTAGCGTTTTTCAACGCTTATGGCCTCTCCCAGCAGAGAGATCAAGTCGGTGAGTTCCTCCGGGACCACCAAGTTGATGTCTTCTTAGTGCAGGAATCTTTATTAAAACCTTCCATTCGCGATCCCAAAATCGCCAACTACGTTATGGTTAGAAATGACAGAACCACCTCCCGCGGGGGTGGCACTGTCATTTACTATAGAAGATCCCTGCACTGCATCCCTCTCGACCCCCCTGCGCTCACTAACATCGAAGCCTCGGTCTGTCGTCTCTCTCTAACCGGCCACGCGGCCATAGTCATTGCATCTATTTACCTTCCACCTGACAAGCCTCTACTCGAGAGTGATATCGAAGCACTCCTTGGTCTGGGAAGCGCGGTTATTCTGGCTGGCGACTTCAATTGTAAGCATGTCAGTTGGAACTGTCACTCTTCCACTCCCAATGGTAACAGTCTGTACGCCCTGACTAACCGACTAGACTTTGACGTAATCGCGCCAATGCATCCCACCCACTTCCCCAATAATACGAACCACCGACCCGACATACTTGACATGGCGCTCCTGAAGGGGGTAACCTTAACGTTGCGCTCTTTAGAGGTGCTCTCGGAGCTTCACTCGGACCACCGTCCTGTCCTTATGCGACTCGGACCGACCCCGTCGTCCGCCCCACCCACGCGATCGGTGCTGGATTGGCACGCGCTAAGAACTACCTTGGCGGATGCCGCTTCGGTACCTATCGCAAATGTCCCTACCTCCATCTTGTCCCCTCAGGACACGTCTCAGGCCATAGGTGCCTTCACTGAACACCTAAGCTCGGCCATCAGCCAGTCTTCCAAGCGGGTCGTAGTGAGTGATCTTCACCGCTTCGTCCTGCCGGATGACATCAAAGACCTAGTCCGAGTCAAAAACGCCTCCATCAGAGCGTACGCCTTACAGAGGGACGTAAAGCGTCGCATTGCGGAACTCCGGAATACTAGGTGGGATCAGTTTCTAGGAGGGATTTCGCCATCACACCAGGCATACTGGCAGGTGGCGAGAGCTCTCAAATCAGACATTGTAGTCCAGATGCCCCCCCTTACGCGCCCCTCAGGCTCCCCCCCCGCGTTCGACGATGACGAGAAGGCCGAGCTTCTCGCTTCCGCTCTCGAAGAGCAATGCTCGACTAGCTCCCAACCCGTAGACCCCGCTCACGTAGAGCTAGTAGATAGGGAAGTAGAGCGCAGGTCCTCCCTACCCCCATCCGAACCTCTCCGCCCAACCACCGAGACAGAGGTCAAGGATCTGATTAAGGGGCTTAACCCCAAAAAGGCCGCCGGCTTCGACGGCATTACCAACCGAGTTCTTAAACTCTTACCCGCCCAACTCATTTGCTTGCTTGTGACCGTCTTCAACGCCGCCATGGCCAATTGCATCTTCCCCGACGAGTGGAAAGATGCAATTGTCATTGGCATTCACAAGCCAGGCAAGCCCTCTACTGTCCCGTCTAGTTACCGCCCCATCAGTCTCCTTAAAGCCATTGCCAAACTCTACGAGCGCTTGCTCTATGCAAGACTCAGAGAGTTTGTCACTACCCATGGTATTCTCATAGATGAGCAGTTTGGCTTTAGAGCCCAACACTCTTGCGTCCATCAGGTGCACCGCCTCACGGAGCATATTCTCAAGGGGTTTCATAGACCGCGTCCCCACAGCACGGGAGCCCTCTTCTTCGATGTGGCGAAAGCGTTTGACAGGGTCTGGCGCAACGGCTTGATCTACAAGCTGTACCTCTTGGGTGTGCCGGACAGTCTCGTGCTCATCCTGCGAGACTTTCTGTCGAACCGCACCTTTCGCTACCGCGTTGAAGGGGCGCTCTCGGCCCCTCATCCCATTAGGGCAGGAGTCCCTCAAGGCTCCGTTCTCTCCCCCCTTCTCTATAGCCTGTTCACGAACGACATCCCTCGTTCGGACAGAGTTCAGCTCGCCCTATACGCGGATGACACCGCTCTCTATTTCTCGCATAGAAATAGGGGCGTTATCACCCGCACCCTCCAACGCGCAGTAGATTCTTTGGGCGAATGGTTTCGGAAATGGCGCATTGAGGTGAACCCGGAAAAGAGCGCCGCTGTGCTCTTTACCAGGGGAACCCCACGGCGTCCCCGAGCTCCCTGGTTCAGTCTAGGGACCATCTCCCTGTTCGACCAAAGCATCCCTTGGGCAAACCGCGTTAAATATCTAGGTGTCACTCTTGACAAGTCCCTTACTTTCGGTCCCCACATTAGAACGGTGAGCAACCGAGCAGCTTTTGTGCTCGGTCGCCTTCACTATTTGATCTGCAAGCGGAGTAAAATGTCCCTTAGAAATAAGGTGACACTTTACAAAACATGCATCCTCCCCATTATGTCATATGCCAGTGTGGTTTTCGCTCACGCGGCGAAGACACACATCAACCGCCTGCAAGTAGTGCAGTCCCGGTTTCTCCGTAGGGCCGTAGGTGCCCTGTGGTACATACGGAACGTAGATCTTCATTCCGACCTTGGCCTCTTCTCAATTCGTAAACACTTAAAAATAGCGTCCGAACGCTATTTTAAAAAAGCCGCGTCGCATTTAAATCCTCTAATTGTCGCCGCCGGCAATTACGAGCCAGACCCCGCGCACACGTCATCAACCCGTCGCCGCCGTCCGCGGCACGTATTGATTGATCCTCCCGACACGATCACCGCCCTCCTCAACCCGGGCGTTGAGAGGGCCACCAACACACCTACACCAGCCTCAAACAGACACCGATCTCGCCGGCGAGGTCGAGGAACCCCCTCTTCCGCTCGTAGGTGCATCTTTGCACCTAGGAGCGCAGTCACTACCTCACCCCTCACGGTAACTGCCCAAGCCGAGGTCGTGCCCCCTGTGGCGCCCTTGAGCTAGTTGCCACCCCTTTCCGCCCTTAAGGCCTTGGTTACTATAAGGCCACCTCACGGCCAACAGTGTAAGTCCTTCAAAAAAAAAAAAAAATACTGCGGTATTGTTCTATCGAATTAAAACATAGTAGGTGTTGTGTTGTTCGTATTTAGATAATCAGTGTCACTTCACTACAGTAGATACCTGCCAGCCTATGTATTTTACAGAAGAGTGATTAGCCGGGATAGTAAGTACTTTATACAGTGTATCAGACGTCCGAAATAATACTTTAGGTACTTATTCTGTGGCTAATATGTAGATGCATAGTAAAGGCAGATTATACTTAAACAATAGCTGATTATTTAGAGGATAAACACGCTTGATCAGGCGCTGGTCCGGCTCCACAGGAACTCGTTTAAGGGAATTTAGCTATTTGTACGGGTTTCCTCCTCCTTCCTACCTTTAAATCTTGTACAACACGTAGTTTGTGTAGTGATTTAATTGTTCTCCATAGGAAATGCATTCCGAATGGGTGGTAGAGCTACTATTTTTATTATTTATTGACGATTCGTTTAAATATTTGTCACTGGTATCGGGTTTGTGGCTTTAGGGTACACCCATGACCCTTTTTAACAGTGTAAACTACGTTTACGTGGGATGGCAACTTATAGTCTCAAAACAGATTTTGAATATTTAAATACGACTTGAGATATAGCAAGATTTCAAAATTGACGTCGACAAAAAGATCTACAAATCATGATCGAATTTCGCTAAAAAATTTATAGTATTTATTTTTATTGTATATCCGACACTCACAAAAACGGTAAAGTATTATTTAGGACTTCTGAAACCCTATGTAGATAGCTTATAAATGGCGTATCAGAAATCCGAAATTATATTTTGTTTCATATACGGTAGCTAATATAAATGCAGACTTTACCTTAGTATCATAGTTTTTAAGTTTCAATATTTGTCACAGGTATCCTATTTAACATTGCAAACTACATCAATGAGAGGCGAGTATTAATACTCACAAAACAGAAATTTAAAATGTTGTAGGTATAGGATTCGAGATTAAGTTTTTAAATTGACGTGTAAATGTTTATACCTTTCGTTTTTATACCTACCTGATACTCGTGCAAACGGTCAAGTATTATTTCAGACTTCTGATATACTCTGTATATCTATTAAATGGAAATTATGACGGTTTAATAATAATAATAAACTTTATTTTCAGACTAGGTCCATACATAAAACAAAAAAACAAAATTACTTACAAACTAAGACACTTAAAATCAGTTCAGCCAAAAGTATCATCGATGTAGGTATGTACCTACTTACTTACCCATACGTATTATGATAATTGATAGCTTTATAATAAATACAAAGACCCAGCGGGGAGTAGATATGATTCATTGCCACATGTCATACTAACGGGTGAATTCCCTACTATAAATAACGGACAGAATCTCGCTTAACATTAGGTGAAGCACCCACAATTAGTCGGCTTGCTTGTACAATATATTTCTGTGCAAATATTGCAAATGCCCTGAATAATGGCAAGTCTCGCCCCCTATTACATTGGGACCAAAATACATCGGCGTAGTGTGGGTGCACTGTAATGCATCTCTGCCTACCCCTTCGGCGAATACAGGCGTGATGATGTAAATATTAATCATTTCGGTTTCGTGTGCATCTTGTAGCTCTATCTACTATGACTACCTATCTACTAATCCTTGCTCAGCACACCAGCAATAGAATCGCATTGCTCGTTTTAATAATAAAAAGATTACGCTCATCACTTTTTAACCGAATTCCAAAAAGGAGGAGGTTCAAAATAAAATTACGTAGGTACCTACCTAATATAATGCATTTATACATATTATATAGTACCTACTTAAGAATAGGTAGGTAGTTAGGTACCTACCAACTCAATGCGAATGGAAGGAGGGCACTAAACTAGGTACCTAACTAACATCTTCAATGGGCGTAGGTACCTTTCGTGTTGAAGTTAAAAGCCGTTGTAATTTGTAGGTAATCTGATTGAAATCTCATGTCCTGCCTAATAGGACATTATTTCAGATTACAATCAAAAATAGATAAAGATCCATTAAAATAAGTAGGTACACGCTTTCCTTATTCTCGTGTTCATAATAGTCCAAACATGTCGTATAATTTGAAACAAATCAGTAAGGTCAAAAACCGGGGTGTTATACGAAGAAGAATACTCTTAATATTAGGTTTATTGTCTCTCACTGCGACCACCGTTTATTACATTATTTCTAAAGATGACAGTTACGGCGAGGCTGTGATTATGTATTTTAAAGCGGGTGATAATAATATTTCATGTCATTACGTTAAGGAAGGCGACGCACTGCCGGCAGCCGAGGAGTCCGACTTCTCCCCGCGGCCGAACTCTATATTCTTCCACGAGACATCGTGCAGCGGCGGGCTAAACTCGCGGCAAGCGTGCGCCGTCGAGTCCGCCGCGCGTGCGCACCCCCGCAGACAGATCTTCGTCCTTTTCAGCGCACCGGTCACCAACTACGTCCTCAAGAGAAGCAGTCTCGCGAAACTCACAAAATTTCAAAACGTAAAACTCGCAAGAGTCCACATCAACGAGTACGCTAGGAATACTCCTTTAGAAGCTATGGTGCTAAGCGACCCGTTCGAACAGAGTCAATGGCGTGTGGAACACACCTCGGATGTGCTCAGATATTTGACGCTGTACAAATGGGGAGGGGTGTACCTGGACACAGATATGTTGGTTGTTAAATCATTAAGCACTTTGGGACATAATTGGGTGGCGAAGGAAGATAATAGGTTCGTAAATGCCGCGGCAATAGCGATATCAATGGACCACCTTGGGAGGAAGTTGGCTAATGCTCTTATCAGGTGAGTTCAGACATCAGAATCTTGACTTCTTAAATCGTCACAAGTTATGAGCAGTACCCCCCACCTACTAGAATAAATGTAAAGAGGAATTTTCAAATACAGTCTAAAAATCTTCTTCATTTCCGAAATAATGAGGAATTGCTGCACCTGCGATTAACGGGAATTCTGAAAACGAGAAGTAATTAATAGCAAGGATAAATTGAATAAATACATATTATAAATAATAATATGAACGTGATAATGACGAATGGCGTGACGGCGGATGAATGTCTGAAAATCGGGCAACAGTTATTACATTGTCACCTTGAAGCTATCGAACTAGTTATATTCAAACTACCATTGATATATATAATATACACACTACAAATATTGTGGTTGTTGATTTGGGACTTCGATCTTGTGCACAATTTAATTAGCTAGTGTTTTTAGTGACTAAACCCGCCTCGTATTCCCATCACTGTTACTACTGCAAGTCTGCATCGAAAGTGGTAAAAATAGCTGACAATTGATAACAGGTGCCTTAGCACTTAGTATATTGTCATTTCAATAGTAACTCATATTTTTATTCATATAAACCAATACAGGCACTTATGAATCGTCAATAAATAATAATAATAGTTCCTATCTCTACCCCTGAAACGTACTGAAAGTAATATCTACCTATTCAAAATATGTAAGAGGGCTGATTGTGTCTTCTGCTAATTATGTCTGTTCTATGTATCAGTGAGGTGAAGACGACGTACCGACCAGATCTGTGGGTCCACAACGGGCCTGGCGCAATCACGAGAGTTCTGGAGAAAATGTGCCACCCAGCTTCCATGACCGAATGGTCTGCTAAGACATGTCAGGGTACGTATGGATTGCAAGAGAAAACACTCGGGCACCGCGCGCTGCATATTTTTGATGTGAAACATCCAATGGCGCGCTTGGCGAGTGACAGCGACTGTTGATGCCACGATGCCGTGATCCCAAAACTTCGAGCAGCTTCGTGGCTCCTCGGTTCTTTCCGCCGCTTAGACTCCGCCCACCGGCTGACTCACTCACTCGCCGCTACGACGTTTATGTTTTATGTTTCACATCTGCCTGTTTGCCAATAAGAAACGATCTGTTTCAATATACATAAAGATGTAATTTCTGTGGTACAAGCTACATGCGACCAAGCCGTAAAATTGGCTCACGCTGTCATTGACATTGCGATGGAGAATGAGCTTTTTCTATGAATAAATACAGTTTGGTTTGCAGCGCGCGTCTTGATGCCCAGGATCTGCTTGGAACTTGAGTACTTGATTGTTTTGTTCAAAATTACCTGCGTAGCAATTCTCTTATGAATGACATTATCTCTAATCAGAGATATTTGTTAGAAACCAAACATCAAACTAGTCGAATCTTTGGTTTTGTTTCGACATATAATGACGAATTAAATATAATGTAGATCTTGTGAGGGTTGGGCCACCAATCAATTATTCCTTAAAAACTAATTTCTCTTTTTTTCAGGATTAGAAGTATACAGCCGCGAATACATATATCCCATTCACTACAGTTCAAAGGAGATCTATTTCCGACCGGGGAACATAACTGGCGTGGAGAATGCGTTCACGCATCATCTCTGGAACAAACTCACTTACGATATGAAGGTCGAAAAGGACTCTCTCTACGCGACCATGGCGAAGAAATACTGTCCGACCATTTACGAAATGTACGGAGATGAATTTGGATCATAGCCAAGTTAATATTATTACTGTTGATGCACTACCATGGGCAGGGCCGTCTTAAACTAGGCTGGGGCCTAGGTGGGGCACACAAGAATTTGGGGCCCTTTTGGAAAATAAGAAAAGTTAATTATAATATTATTTTTTTACTACCTTCCGATTTCTACCTTCTGATAAGATTACTGATTTGCCTGACAAAAATGTTTTGAGAATGTGTGAGAGAAATTGTCGGTCATTGGGGGGCCCCCTGAGAATGGGGGCCCTGGGCACGGGCCCCGTGTGCCCTTATGGTGAAGACGGTATTGACCATGGGTTGTGGTATGTCGATAACGGCTGCGTAGACATTTTGTACAAGTCGTTTTACCGTTTAGGCGCCTAGTTACTATATTAATAAGTACAAATATTTTATATAGGGAGTAACAGTAGTCCGAAGTTAGCCCGTCCGTTAAGGCTTATTCTAGTACTAGAGAAAACAAGAATGTATTCCACTTACTATTCCTTACCAACAGCGGCGGCCTTAGGGGGTGGCGAACAGGGCAATAGCTCGGGGCCTCGCGTCAAGCAAGCTTAAAAAAAATAGTTTTTAACTATTTTTATTTATTGAAAACAAGGTCGGATACTGAATTACTATCCGGTATCCGGCCGGATACTGAATTACTAACCGGTATCCGGCCGGATACTGAAAACAAGACCGGATACCGGATATCCGTTTTATCTCTAAAGGACAAAGGACCTCGCAAAGGCCTGCCGTGGGTAAGGCCGCCGCTGCTTACCAACTTAATAAATGTTACAAAAAGTTTTATGGGTAATATAATTATTTACAGGACCTACTTTTACAAGTCCGTAGCATCAGTTTATAGGTACTTAAGTATCTACTTAATGTGTCAAAGCATAAAAAAGTTCAATGTAAAGAATATCGGTTTTCATCATGTTTTCATTTAATCGCAAAAGCGAATATGTCAACTAATCTTCTTTTTTTACGAAATGATGATATTTATTGGAATAAGATGAGGAATGGCTCCACCTGCGTTTAATTTGCCGCCATTTTATACGACTATCATAAACAACTACATAGTCACCCGCCATTTTTTTCACCTCTATCACACGTTTCATATACCTAATAATTAATAAGTTAATACTTACCTACAGTTAATTATTATCTGCCATTACGTACGAATTCCGGGTACAGACATTTAATTATTGCAATAAATATTATTTCTTACAAGAAGTAACGGTACATTCATTTTCATCCCATCTATTCGAAAAGGACGACTTGGTTCGCCTTTAAGTGCGCCCAAAGGTGGTATTTTCTGAAAGTTTAAGCGGGCAGTAATGAGTTTTTAGTCCTCTTTACAAGTACGCCGCAATTTACTTTGCCGCGCTCTTTTTGAATTTGGAACATCTTAGTGTTCAGCGCCAAAGAAATCGAACGCAAATATTGTTTGAATAAAGACTGGCTGGTACGAAAGCCAAAATTGATGCGCAATCAGCTGAATAAAAAAAAAGAAATCAAATTAACCTCGCGCGAACTACAGCCCACGTTTTGGTAGAAATTCATAGCTTTGTTTAAAATCTCTCAAATGTAAATATAAGTTTTTAGTTGTTTTATTATTACATGATATTTAATTTCAATTGAGTTGTTACTCTATATCTTATTAAATAATAATAATTAATAATATTACAATAAATTATGAGGCGCCTTTTATTTTCTCATAGTGGGTGATGAAAAGTAGAGTATCTCTCGGGCGCAAAATATTTTTACGGCGAGGGCGCTTTTTTGAATCCCTCACTTCGCTCTGGATTCAAAAAAGCGCCCTCGCCGTAAAAATATTATTTTGCTCCCTTGTGATACAATCTACTATTTCAAACGAATTACGGGGGAAAAAAACTGGTGGCGCCATCTATTAATTGAACAGAGTACCGAATACAAGGAAACATTACGCTGTTTTCGTGATAAGGCTAAGCACATGTATCTCACGTATTATATCGCGCCGTTGCTCTCTTACTTTAATTTCATAGGAGCGAAAGAGACAGCACTAGTAGAAAAAAAACATGTAGCTAGTTCACATAGCTAGTTATCTTGTTGGCTACTTACCTAAGTCCAATGCTCGTTCTGGCGAGCTCATGTCAATAATACGTATATATGCCAGGGCGGGAATCGAACCCGGTAGGTTACGTTAGCTGCCTCTGTAATCACTAGACTTGTTGTTTTTTTTTATATTGATAACTTAAGTTAGTAATTTATTTATTTAAAAACGACACACCAACAGTATGCCTATTAACAATTGAATAATTAAAATATCAAATAAAAACTGGTAGGTACACCAATCACAGGCGTGTACAACTTTCACCGACGTGAGACTTAAACATTTAAAAAAAAACAAATAATGTTGAAACTAAACTAACAATATATAAGAATCAGAATCAGAATATTTTTTATTCATATAAACCAATACAGGCACTTATGAATCGTCAATAAATAGTAAAAATAGTAGCTCTACCACCCATTCGGAATGCATTTCCTATGGAGAAGAATGGGCAAGAAACTCCATGATTGCTTTTTTCAAATAAGGATTTACATTTTTGTGTTTATACTAGTAATATATCATTCCTGGTGCACTGTATTGCACCCACATTTGCCCGACGAAGTTTTAATAATGTAACAAGATTTTGTTCAATATTGAAGTTTAGTACATTGACCTACCAAATCTCACATCGCCACAGCTGTTATAATAGTGTTCTAGACAGACTTGAAATTCATTAGATATTTGTTTCAGCATTGATATTTTAAGATATTCTGTAGCTAGCTTCACATACTCAGCATTTAAAAGTCAGCTTGACACTGCCGAATCACACATTTGTGATATATGAACCTCTGCTTGGTAGTGGCAACCTAGGTGGTAGCTCGCTATGAACACAAGGAGTACAGGTTCAAATCCTCGGCTCGCTCGGCTCGTAATCTTCAATATTGTTTACCTACCACTTGGTGTAGTTGTAGCATGTAGACGTACCTATGTCACAGAATGTCTTGATGTTGTCTCTTTCTTTCGTATGAAATTAGACAGGGTGAGCGAGCAACTCCGTGACAAAGGTGACAAAGGTCTTGTCTCGACATGCGTGCTAACCCCACTGAATGATGAAGACAAACATTGTGAGGAATCCTGCTCCTCTATAGAAAGGCGTGTGAAGTACACCAAGGCTTGTGGAGTAAGGCCCAAATCTTCCTCATATTGAGACAGATTGTGCCCTGTATAATGGGATGGCTCCAAACCAAAAGTTCTTTAGTGGATTGTAGGTTCACAACACCACTACCTACCTCTTTCAGGAGTTATAAGCATGATGATGTATGACATAGCACCCCTAGTAAATATTAAAAGCGTATTTCATAGCAGAGAGAAAGTAATAACTGTCAATTTTTTATCTGATATTACATTTGCTACATGCAGACATGTCCGCCGACTTACCAATGTGTTTTTCTGACAGTTAATCTAGTAAAGAACTGTAAAACATGCTTAGTTATAGCAAAATAATTCTAATATACAAGGTGCTAGTCCCAGAAGCCCTTTCAATATGTCAAAAAAGTTCCTTTGGAAAAGGATTTAGTTCTTTAGGTTCCACTTTATATGGACATTGCTTAGATACATCTCAAGGAGTTAGTTTCCTCTGCCGAAGCAGCCTATGAAAGTGGTGCCAGCTGAGACAAGCCACCCCTTCTGATTCAGCCTACATGAAAGTTAGAGCTATGATACCGAGGACTGCATAGCTATAAATGACATATTAATTTTAAATTCCATAGATCCTCCTATAATCATACAAACTGCAACTAAAACCCATCATTGACATGACAATAACTTCAATGAAGTTAATTATCAATAGAAAAGTAAGTCTAATATAGTTTTAAGAGAACTTTCATCTAATATATTGTAATTCAATGTAGTAATTCTATCTATTCTTGTAAGTTAAGATGTTATTATGAAATAAAAAGTGGTTATTTCACTGTCACACTATTTTCAAGTCTTGCTAATTAGTATTACTAATGCTCGCGGCAATGGTATAATATAAACTACATATCTAAGATTGCAAAGAAACATGACAAAAACAACAAACTAGTTTTTTTGTGAATTTTATTTACTTAGTCCTAACCTTCACATCACTTCTTGGCGGCCGCGCCTACTTTAGATTTCTTGGTACCACGCACCTTCTTCATCCTGTTCTTGCGTTCCTTGCGCTGTTTGCGTGTGGGCCGCTTCTTCTCGTAAAGGCCGTGGCGGGCCAGTCTGTGTTTAGGCTCAAACTTCTTAGCCAGGTCCAACGTGTCGTACAACAACGCAAATCCGGTGGACTTGCCGCCACCAAAGTTCGTCTTGAAACCAAACACGAACACAACATCGGGCGTCACCTTGTACATCTTCGCCAGCTTCTCCCGGATCTCGGTCTTGCTGACGGTCGGCTTGCCTGGGTGCAGCACATCGCAAACCATCTGCTTGCGCGCCAACAATCTACAAAATACCAAAAACGTTGTCACACATAACCTGTCATGGCGAGGCAACAGTTTATACGAAGTTTTACATCTTTTACACGCGCGAATTTCACTGAATCACACATTTACCTGTTGGTCATGAATTTGCGCGTGCGAATTGTCGCGGTTCCTTCAGTCATTTTGGATAATTTTAGAGATTTCGGCGTATACGACGCACGTGTCTCCAAATTTTACGGTGAAAAAGAACGTGCCAGTGTGACCAGATCTAAAAAGCCCAATTTCCCCGATACTAACGCTGCCACGTTCCATTCGCCTATAAAATGTATTTGTATACCTAAGCGTCATTTTATTATTACTGTAAAGGAAGAAAAATAATAGTTTTTTTATTATAGTATTGGACTTTGGCCAATTGATAAAATATTTTTTTTAATTAAAATACTTTTAGTGGGGAAAATAATACATTGAACTTGCACAGTAAAAAAAGTTGGTAACACCGACCAGCAACGTTTCATTCTACGTTCCCTTCGGCCAAAGACAAAACATATTTTATTGTAGGTAAGTGTTGACTTTAGCATCTAAAATTAAAAAAAATATAGCTCAACATTTTGTTGGGTGGGTACTTGGGTACATTTACATTGTATCAAACCCAATATCTAAACTGATTTTAAGTAATTTAAAATGATGATAGCATAAATCCGGAGAATATGGATCCTGGAAAAAGGAAAATCTACACGAGATCGAAAGTCGAGCGAGACCACATAACAAAGTTTAAAGTATGTTTTGATTATGATATTGTTAGATAGCAAAAAACAAAAAGTTTTTCAAAAAGGTCTAGTATTTCCTTGACCAAGGTAAAAGCTTTTCCATTCATGTTAAGTTGATCAATAATAATCACTCACAGCTATAACTCAACAAGACTACCGGAAATGAGTGTGGTTTGAGGGAAGGGAGACTATATAAATAGAATATTAAATAAAACCGGCCAAGTGCGAGTCAGACTCGCACACGAAGGGTTCCGTACATCTATAAAAACGGCAAAAAAATTGTCTGTCGTATGTATGGGAGCCCCCCATAAATATTTGTTTTATTTTAATTTAATTATTGATTTTTATAGTGATTAGATAACTAAATATTCTAAATATCGAGGAAAAACGAGCATAAAAATCACGTTTGTTGCATGGGAGCCCCCATAAATATTTATTTTATTCTCTTTTTTAGTATTTTTATATTGTTATAGCGGCAACAGAAATACATCAGCTGTGAAAATTTCAACTGTCTAACTATCGCGGTCCATGAGATACAGCCTGGTGACCGACGGATGGTCAGTGGAGTCTTTGTAATAGGGTCCCGATTTATCCTTTGGTACGGAACCCTATAAAGGTAGGTACAAGTACAAGAAACACCAGACAAAAATAATGCGAGTAGTGAATACTTTACGGGCGCCCGGGTTCTATATAAATTGCTATAAAATTATAGGTAATGATATCAGACAGTACAAGATCTAAATTTGTCAAAAGACGGCCAAAAAAATTTAACCGAATTTGGTCTCATTGGAGCACCGTCTAGTGACAAGCAACATACGCAGACCGACGTCAAAGTCACACACAAATTGGACGTATGAATCTGTCAATTATGCTGGCTACATTCAGACTTTTATACTATGGTCTTCACTCTTCACGGATGAATACAGACGGTTAAGTAAACCGATGTTATCTTTATTAGTACGGAACCTTAAAAACACAGAAGACCGGGTATTTTGCTAGTGTAAAAATAATATAACATTTGATGGAAAAATGTCAAGGGAATGGGGATTTCAAGGTCGATTGGATAATGTCACTAAGTAGAAACTAATGATCTATGATAATGGATATTATATTAGCGAGGAAAGTAGTGAGCGGCTTAATTTAGTTAATAGAGAGCAGCTCCATACGTACATAAAAACTAATAGTTAATCTAAAGCAAGTATCTTGATCTGGTTCACGAGGTTGTCGACATGGTGGGACATTGACGCGGCAATCATTGTACCGATAGTCGTTTCCGCCCATGGCTTATTAGCCAAGAGCATCGACAAACACCTAAAGAAGCTCGCGCAGATGCACGAGGCGGTACTTCTGGGGACGGCGCGCATTGTGAGGAAGTTCCTCTCTCTGGAGCCCTAACCAGTGGTCACTAAGTCCAAGTTCCAAATGCCGGTGGGGATTTTTTTTTTTTTTATATTTAAAAATGTAATCTATAAGATACATGGAAAATAAATATGTTAATCTGATCGTTGAATAGTTAACTGTTAACTTATCTTACTTAATGACCTCGTTTGAAAACCCTGCATCATCATTAGTAGGGTTGGGTTAGTTATGAAAGGTATATGATAGGGGAGAAAACAACAGTAGTCCATTGGACACTAACTAACTACAACCCTTTTAACGTCCCACTGCTGGGCACGGGCCTCCCCTCAATACGAGGGGGATTCAGGCCATAGTCCACCACGCTGGCCCAGTGCGGGTTGGCAGACTTCACACATCTATCGAGAACTAGTCAAGTTCCCTCCGACGTGCAGGTTTCCTCACGATGTTTTTCATTCACCGATTCATAGCAAGTGATAATCTCGGATCAAAATGAGATTTGCTCATAAACCCAGAGGTGCGAGCCGGAGTTTGAACTTGCACACTCTGATTGCAAGGCGTGCGTTCAACCACTCGGCTACCACTGCTTGGCTACGACTCATTGGAGACTACAGGTAGCAATAATATGTTGACTAGTGTATTGCTATAAGAATATGACTAGGCGTTCAATATGACATTTTTGAGCAGTATTTTGAGTTCGCCCCAGGTCACAAGAGTGTGCTCCAAGTGAGTGCCCAATATTGATTTATTATATCAATTACAAACCTCGTGTAAGCTATAAGCACTTACCTGAATACTCGAGTACAACAAGAAATATGCAGGTGACGTCAATGCGAATGTGGGCTATTAAATGTAAATAATTTGTAGAACTTTTAAAATTCTTATACAAAATATAGTACTAATATAGGACAGTTAGCGTCCTATATGTTCTATATTTTGTATTTATCTAGACGAATAAATTATATAACCTTGGGACCAGTAACGGATATACCCTCGGCGCCTGTCTGTCTAGCATACAAAGTTATATAGTTACTTACTTATTTATTTCGTAAACGAAACATGTTAGTAGATAATTTATTAAAGTGATCAAAGTCAGGGTGCTTAATATTGCTTTTATAATGATGGAACTTGTAGTATAATTAAAATCACTGTAGGTAAACCTGTCAGTTCCTGGGTACTCAAGTACTTTATAAATTACACTAGGGACTGAGGTACGTCACTCTCAGGGGTTTTCCGTGACACGTGGAATAGCGTGTACGTACTTGTTTAGACACACGATTTCACATAATCGCCCTCGGGGGATCTATTTTGTTTTAGTTTTCTGTTTACTCATGCGAACATAGAATAAAAGTTAAGCAGAAAGGTATCTAAGTAAGAAAGGTAGTAGGTAAGTACATAGTTATGTATTATTTAGTGACAACAAGCTGAGTGTTGACCGACAGACACTAAAATTCTTATTTTGATTATTATCTATTTTAAAGTAAGTACGAATCCTTGAATAATTATTAACTAGCTGTGCCCGCGACTTCGCCCGCGTGGACTTTAAGGAGATTACCCGGAAATATGGGTATTATATTTTTCCCGCGGAACCCTAATGCTTTTTCTAAAATTAAAGTAGCCTAAGTTACGCCTTGGAACGTCAGCTATCTGTCAGTGAAAGTCCGATTGAAATCGGTTCAGCCGTTTAGAAGTTTACCTCAAACAAACAGACAGACAGACAAAAAAAAAAATTGCGTTTTCGTTATAGGTATCGTATATACTTTCATAAGCATTTGGTAAAAAAAGTGTTATGTTGATATTACAAACAGGCACTCCAATTTTATTTATTTGTATAGATTTTGCAAAATAAAATCTCGTGTTATTCCGACTTCCGTCAACTGATTGCCGTGGTATTTTTGACAGGCGTATGTCAGTATGTAATTAATAAATGATAAATAATTAACATAATCAAGCCACAATGACAATGTAATGCAGTACAGTAAAATCACGTTTTTTAAGAAACTCAACTAAATTATTCAAGAAACTTATAAATAAAAAAAATACTCCATTATTTTAGTTAGACGTCCATATTCACGCACTCTTTTCCACGTGACGTCACACCGACGTAACGTGGCTTCTCCGCCTAGACGTAACCATTTCCTCTTGATCCCTGCCCTACTTCACAATTTCCCCTCTATCGAGCGTGTTTACTTGCGACCTAAAGGGCGGGGTAGGTCTTTGAAATCTGTTTATGTCCGTACAGGCGCCACCCCGGCCACCCTATATTGATCGGGGTCTGATACCAGCCGTATATAGTTCTGGCTCACCGCTGCGAGCGCTCGTGCCTCCAACTGCAAACACCTCGAAGGTCGCCGATAGGTATTATAACTGGAACATAATAGTGAAGGTAGGAATAATGGCATTTGTGTTTAAAAAATGAGGTAACAGCTGTTTGACTTCCCGCGCATGTTCTTTTTTAAATTTATTTTTATGGCATCCAGCTGGCTAGAACGGTTTAATACCGGTAAGCAGGTAAGGAATCCGTGGTACAAGGTCAGTTTAAGTATTTATTTGGTCATTGAGCAATCAAGTGGTTTAGTAGGTAGCTTTTAGTATTTTGTACTTTATTCCAAGATTAATTATGTTCAAATTCGATTTTTTATGTAGTAACGCTGGTGGTAGTTATGTACCATTATGTATTTTTGTTATTGATAGAATTACTTTAGTCTCATAACATTTATTTTTAACTAGCTGTTATCTGCGACTTCATCGGTGTGCAATTTAGAAAAAAAAAAGACTATGTTACTCTTTATACCAGGGGTTCCCAACCAGTGGTCCGTGGACCACCAGTGGTCCCCAGAAGCTAAAATATGGTCCGCAGAAAACATCAAGACTAATTTACAATTTTGAATTCAATCGTTATTTTCCCGATTATACTGAAGAAGCTAAAGTTGATCTAAAACCGATTCGTAAGCCTTTTAGCACGGACGCTGGTGAAGTTATTGAAGGAATCCAGGAAGAACTCATTGAATTACAAAACGACAGAAACTGCATGGATGCTTTTGAGTCGAATTCACTTGAGTCGTTTTGGTGTAAAAAGGCAATTTCCTATTCTAAACTTCGAAAAATCGCCTTGCGCTATTTTATGGTTTTCTCAACAACGTATTTGTGTAAACAAGGATTTTCTGCTTTACTGGTAATTAAAAATGAGGCGAGGAATCGTTTAAAAGTTAGTGATGATTTGCGCGTAGCTTTGAGTAACAATATGAGTCCTAGGGTAGCCGAACTCGTAAAGATGCAAGCTCAGAAATCACATTAAAACGAGTTTATGTCACAAAACAGAAGTTTATCCAAAAATATTATTATTTGTTTTTATGTGTGTTTTTATGTTTTATCTTTTGAATTTTTAATCAAAGTTTCGGTTTGATTATTTCACTTTATTTTAATCATCGCTTCACAGTGATCCCTGCTAAAAAGAATAACATAAAAGTGGTCCCTGTTCTAGAAAAGGTTGGGAACCCCTGCTTTATACTATCAGCTATCTACCAGTGAAACTCTAGTCAAAATTAGACATGTCGTTCTAGAGATATCCAGTACATACAACAGACAGATAAACGACTACCAAAAAAAATATATAATTATCGTTTATTACGTAATTTCGTTTAGTAAAAAACTATTACTTTGATATTACAAATAAAAATTTGAATTTTATTTATTTGCATAGATCATATAATTACATTACTATGAACCTATGACTATAGATTATGTTGAAATCTGATCATATGGACGTCATTTAATATAACTGATAATGGTTATCCTCCTATGATAAATATTATTGCTTACTACCCACATATTGTTTTTATTGAGATAAAATCTATATCTTACGGCATTCGCATCGGATAGGTACCTATCCATCGTACGATTTGAATTTACGTTAATTTAATTGGGTTATCTGTTTCTGGGGGTCAATATACCTCAATATCTTAAGATATCTACCTAATTAAAAATTATATTTTTGATTGCATATAAAGGGTGTATCAGAATTCCGAAATAATACTTTGGGTACGGTAGCTCTTATGTGGATGCTTAGTGAAGACAGATTATACCTAGTTTTAGAGTTATAGACCTTTGAATTTTTGTCACATGTATCGTTTTCTGGCCTTTGGGTACATCCATAACTCTAAACCCATAAACTACACTTATGAAGAGCGACTACCAATATTCACAAAATAGAACATGCTAATTTTACATAGGACTCGAGATATTACGAGTTATAGACAATGGATAAAAAGTTGGAAAAACATGTTCGAATATCAATAATAAAAAAAAACATCATCATCATCATCACGCCTGTATTCCCCGAAGGGGTAGGCAGAGGTGCACTGCAGTGCGCCCACACTTCGCCGATGTATTTTTGGTCCCAATGTAATAGGGGGCGAGCCTATTGCCATTACACCGGGCACATTTTCCCTCATTACGAGGGAGATTTTTTCTTGGGCTATAGTCCACCACGCTGGCCCAGTACGGGTTGGTGTACTTCCCACGCCTTTTCATAGACGTGCAGGTTTCCTCACGATGATTTCCTTCACCGTTTCAAAGCATGTGGTAATCTCGGATGAAAATGATTTATTTTTATTTTATTTTATATTATTCGGAAAACAAACAGTGAAATAAACTTATACCATTCAATTGTAAACTTGGTACTCATGTAAACTCACTCATGTATTTTGGACTGCTGAAACATCCTGTATAAGACCTAATTGATTATTAGCTTGTTGGTTTATATGGTATTTATTTGGTTGGGTTGTTGGACTTAGACATAATCTTAGACTATGCTTATCTACAGAGTGTTAGCGAAACAAGGCAAGACTAGATTATGCTTTGGATTATAATAGTATTGAATTAGTGGCAGTGGTAGCCTCGCGGGCAAGAACGCCCGCCTTGAACGTAAGGGGTGCAAGTTCAAATCCCAGGCCCGCAACTCTGAGATAATTTTCATGTGCGAATGTCATTTTCAACAATGATTACCACTTGGGTGAAGGAAAACATCGTGAGGAAACCTGCACGTCTATAGAAAGGCGTGTGAAGTTCACCAACCCGCACTGGGCCAGCGTGGTGGACTATGGCCCAAATCTCCCTCGTATTGAGGGGGAATGTGCCCGGTATAATGGCAATAGGCTCGCCCCTTATTACATTGGGACCAAAATACATCGGCGAAGTATGGGCGCTCTACAGTGCACCTCTGCCTACCCCTTCGGGGAATACAGGCGTGATGATGTATGATGTATTTTGAATTATAATTATTCTTATTTTTTGTCCTAAAAATATAAACAGAGCCGCGGCTAACTGCTTACCGCCATCACAGTAATCATTCTATTCGAAAATTGAAAAGCGCCTGGCAAAATACTTATAGCATTTTTTATTATCACGCTTTGCTTCTATAAAATTGTATTTGATTAATTATAAAATGGTTATTGATAAATCTTACCTTCGGTTCATTCCACTTTATTCTTTGTGGAAAAGTTTCTTAAAAGTTTAAATACTATCAATATTTTCTTCTAGGCCCTTATAAAGTCTAAAAACAAGAATGAATTCACTTACGCAGACGTTCATTCTTAATTAAATATTGATAGAGCTCCAGATAATTATATAAACTGCAAGACGAACGAACTTTATGGCTACATAAATCCTTTATATTGCAGATGCGAAATATCTCCACGCAGCTATAGTTCAGACCGTTAATTGAGTGTCAAGTTATTGCGCAAGAGTGCGCCAATCGCCACCAACACGCGTGTATGGGTGAAGTCATTAGACACTTCAGCTTGCCCCGGTTCTTAATGGTACCTGAACAAAATAAGCCGAACACTCTAAAACTTAATAGTGTGGCCCGCCAGGCCAGTCGATACTCCGCCCGAGACCCGAGATTAAGAACTTAAAGTATCTTATTAGCAACAAACGTTAACTGCCAGTATTTAAAGGTATTATTTTAAGCATAAAAATGGAACAGTACTCGGAGCCAGTTATTTTGAGACACAGTAGCAGAACCCCGAGGAATGAAATGAGGGAACATGGAGTAAGAGAGTCTTTGCTATCAGAATCAACATCTGGTATCTGTAAAGGTGAGGAAGATGACACTACTAGCGTTGGCACTACCTCATTCTCAAGTCCCGATTTAGAATTAAGTATCAAAGAAGGGCTTGAAATGAAGAAAAATCCCAATAAATCCAGACAGGTGAAGATAACAGAAAATCCAGCTGATGATGATATTGAATCAGATATAGAAGAGATTTTGGGTGACGATAACAAAGTAGCTATTCCAGATGGAGGATGGGGATGGGTGGTGGTGCTATCTTCATTTGTTATTTCGATGATTGCTGACGGAATAAGCTTCTCATTCGGCCTTCTATACATAGAGTTTCTGGAGGAGTTCCAGGCTAGCAAATCAACTACAGCCTGGATAGGCAGTCTGTTCATTGCTGTCCCATTACTCTCTGGACCTGTGATGAGTGCTTTAGTAGACAGATACGGATGTCGAAGCATGACAATTCTCGGTGGAATCATCTCTACCTTGGGGTTCGTTTTGGCAGCAATTTCAACGACGCTCGAAATGATGATGATAACATTTGGAGTTATTGCTGGTTTGGGTCTCGGGTTGGTGTACGTCACCGCTGTAGTATCTATTGCTTACTGGTTCGAGAAGAAGAGGAATCTGGCTGTTGGCTTAGGGGCGTGCGGGACCGGGGTCGGTACATTCGTCTATGCTCCAATGACGCAGTATTTCATTGAAGAGTTCGGCTGGAGGGGTACTATTCTTCTGCTATCTGGGACTTTACTTAACTTGTGTGTCTGTGGATGCGTGATGAGGGATCCTGAGTGGTGGACTCTGGAGCAGAAACGACAAAGAAACACAAAAGACGATGGCAAACTCAAGCGGGAAGATGACAGATCCAGGCACTCAAGTTCTGCGTCCCTTTCCAACCCGTATGTCTTCGATTTCGATGCACCAACGCGAGGTAAAAGTATGGGAGGATTGGTCAGAAGGGGGGTCGCCCCTGAGACGGTAATTCGACAAGAGGTTGAAACCATTAAGCGTCACGAAAATATCTTGATGATCAAGAAGCGTCAAAAAGTTAGACCAAGGTCTCGGTCCATTGAGAATCTGCCGACTTACCTCACTTACAGCGATAAGGTAAGTGTTTGATAAGTTGAGCCTAGTTATTGTAACTTCTACATCTGGGTCTTAAAATTGTATTATATTAAATCGTCTTATCTTTAACTAGATTTGATGACGTATAATTTCAAAACTGCCAAGGCTTTTATTTTAATTAAAACTTCCACTATCTAAATGGCTTTCGCCTTCGATTAATAGAGATGTTTGATTACAGTGGAATCAAAAACTACTTTTCTATACAAAAAATCACCTTTGCAGGTGGTTTGTAGATGGATTGCAATTTTATTAAATAGTGTGTTTATTAAAAGTGTAACCTTAAATCTAGAAAAAATTGCATGAAACTTTACATTACCAATGTGCTGTTAATATATATTGTAGCTTTCTATTACTGTAAGGTTTCGAAGTATACTTACAGAGAAAAAACGACCACCCTTAAGTTCTTCAAAAAAAACATAAAATCCATCATAATTATTGAACTATAAATGTGCAGAAATTATTCAAAAATATTTACTTACACCGTATTTTCAGATATCATTGGAAACTCTCGATAACCTAGTGAAGAAAACAAGCAAAGAATTCGGCATTGAAATAAAATACCCGCCGTTTGCTATCAACCGTACTTCAAAACCACTGCCAAAGGAACCCAGTATAGAAGACAACGACCCACCCGTTGTAAAATACATAAAAAATGCTGTACAAAGAACAAACTCTGAGAGATATGACCAGAGAATTGAAACAACTCCAGATAAATATCAACTTAAGAATCCTCAACAGAGGTATATTGTCAAGAAGGCAAAAGATCTCAAGGAACTTGGTAAACAGGATAGTAAAGAGAATAAGAGGGATTGGTTAAAGAAACAGCTGTCAGTGAATCACCATTATTTGAAGGATTTAAAAATGCCACTGAACTCAATCAGTCATAGGAACGCCATGCTTAATATAAAGAGATACAGATTGAAGGCGTCTTCGTGTCCCGATATATTTAAGAATTCGATGATCACTATAAATGAGAAGGAGGAGGTAAGGTTTGCCACAATAATCCGTTATCTTGTCTGACGGTAGCTCGTCTATAAATTCTTTTTGGTGTGGAGAGCTTTCTTCTCTATAACAAAAAGGAGGTAAGGATGATGACAACTTTTTTTGGCAATATCAAAACGATGCAGAAAAACATCGTGAGAAAACTTACGCGTCTTTAGTAAGGCGTGTTGTGCCACAGCGTGGTGAACTATGGCCCTAATCTCCTTCGTAAAGAGGGAGAATGTGTCTGGTATAATGGCAATAGGCCACCTATTATACTGGGACAACAGTATATTGGAGAAATTTTGGTGTACTGAGGTGTATTATTTTGTCCGTGTTTCAGAAATGGTATGACGATTGCCTGAGCTGCCTTGCGGATATGTTCAACGTGTCTCTCCTAAAGCGTATGACCTTCAACCTACTCTGTCTGGGAACCATCCTCCTGTTTATCTGGTTCATCGTACCCTACTTCTACTTGGCCGAGCACATGATACATAAAGGTTACTCCGAAGACGACGGCGCTGTGATGCTGAGTTTGATTGGAATCACTAATACTATTGGAATGGTAAGTAAATCTTGAGTACCTACAATCCCTCTATAAATCATTTACAGTGTCGTTTGTCAGTATTAAATGTGTTCAACAATGTTTTATACATGATGTATCGAAGTCCAAAATAATACTTTCAAGTTTGCACACATTTAAAGGTTTATAAATTTGATTGGAATACGAACATGTACTATCAAGATTTATTTTTCCGTGCTCCTCTGTCTTATCACCTCGAAATACAAGCGTGATGTATAATGCCACCGTAACCGTTACCGAGACGTAACTTAAATCGCCATAACACGTGCCTCAAGACCTTCGTTACGGATGACATTGACAGATAACCGTGACTGGTCTCCCGAAATATATAATATCCAGTTTCCAAATGTCTGGCGACGACTCCCGTCCACTGCCAAAACGTTCGTTGGGTTTCTAAATATGTGTTTCACGTGAAAACATCTTGCTATTTCTGTTCTACGTACGTTGACAAAGGATGTCAGGGTTTCAGTATCACATGAGGTGTGGAGGCAAGGTTTATTTTTCTATTTCATTTTTCTCAAGTCCTGGTAACAATGACTTTACTATCGAATACACATCATCATCACTACGCCTGTATTCCCCGAAGGGGTATGCAGAAGCACACTACAGTGCAACCGCACGTCGCCGATGTATTTAGGTCTCAATGTAATAGGGGGCGAGCCTATGGCCATTATACCGGGCACATTCCCTCTCAATGCGAGGGAGATTTGGGCTATAGTCCACCACGCTGGCCCAGTGCGGTTTGGTGAACTTAACACGCCCTTCTATAGACGTGCAGGTTTCTTCACGATGTTTTAGCAAGTCGTAATCATTATTGAAAGTGACATTCGCACATGAAAATCATCTCAGAGGTGCGAGCCCGGGATTTGAACTTGCGCCCCTTGCGTTCAAGGCGGGCGTTCTGCCGACGACGCTACTACTGTTGTTTTATGTTATGCTACTTTACTATCGAGGTTTGGAAATATTGAAAAGTAGCTAGAGTGGTTATAACCAACCATCACCGACCAGGACCTTGGCCAATAAACTATTGGCGTCAGTAAATTCGTAGCAGAAGCATTTTGATTAGTTGGAGGGTTGGTAAACCCAGGAAAAGGTAATGAGAGGTTCTGTATCTGGAAGGAGTTGGATTGACGGGTGATAGAGTAGAGAGTGGGTATAAATAACCTTTTCAACGAGGTACCTAATCATTTTGTTATTGGATATATCGCGCGCGCCTGTTACATTCGAGATTAAAATGTATGTAACTATCCGTCTAAATAAGTGTAATAAGTAGTAATAGGATGTTATTGGTATCTCAACCACATTATTATAACAGAAAGAAAAGACTTGTTTAAACTTACCAATACTGATTTCAATGATTGTTATGGAAGCTTTGCCAAACATCCACGACTGTATAGCATTCTCAAATTGAATAATCTATACGAAGTCATCGCATGTGTGTTAAATCAGTCAATTTATAGCCTAAACCGAATCGTTGCCAAAACTGTACAGTTTGCTCTCATTTGTCGAAATTTATTATACTTATTTACCAAGTTCACACTGCTTATTTCCTTCCAGGCGAGTAAAATAGGTTATAGTGAGATAAGATAAATAAATAAGTGACATGAGGAGATAATAATAAATCAATAATTATCGCCAGACGAACATGTCGAGGGGTAGGGGGAAAGGCTGGTCAACTTCAGCGACTATTTTTTTAACTCTACAGGAGAGCTTATTCATTGAACACACATAAAAATTTGCTGATTCCAAATATGTACATAAGTCAATATTGCTCCTAATGTGTCGCTAAAGTCAAATAGCCTTTCTAACTACAGCCCTTTTAACGTCCCACTGCTGGACACGGGCCTCCCTTCAATGCGAGGGGGATAAAGGCTATAGTCCACCACGCTGGCCCAGTGCAGGTTGGCAGACTTCACACATCTATCGAGAACTTGTCAAGTTCCCTCAGACGTGCAGGTTTCCTCACGATGTTTTCCTTCACCGTTTCATAGCAAGTGATAATCTCGGATGAAAATGAGATTCGCACATGAACTCAGAGGTGAGGAGGAGAGGTGAGGCGAGCCGGGGTTAGCCTCTCACCCCTCGATATTCTCATCGTGTGAGCTCAATCTAAGCAAAGGTTTTACTATGGTTCCATATAATGGACTGGGGTCGATCCCAGTTACACTCAGACCAGAGCAAATTCCGAAAAGGCCATTTCCGAAATTTGCCTACGGCGGGAATTGAACCCGCGATCAAACGGTTTAGTGAGCCGAGCGGCCTACGCTAACACTACTACACCAAGCCGTCGTACATATTTCCATTCTCTTCTAAACTATGCATACTTTTGCTTCTGATCCTTGTTATCAATTAAATTATTTCATACCAAGATGTGTTTACTTTAAAGTCTATTTTTACACAATCTCGTCTTTACAGGTCGGTCTCGGTTGGATAGGCGACTTCCCAAAAGTCTCCCTCAGCAACCTTTACGCCGTGTGCCTCATCCTCTGCGGAGCATCGGTCGCCACAATACCTATAGCAGCAGCGACGAGTTATTGGATGTTGGCATCTATTTCCGCGGCGTTTGGGTTGCTTTTTGCAGCGTCGTTCACTTTCACACCAAGTTTACTTGTGAAGTTGGTGTCGTTGGATGATTTTACGTCGGCGTATGGATTGGTGTTGCTTGCCCAGGGGATTGGGCATTTGATTGGACCGCCTTTGTCAGGTAAAAGCGCTTGGTGATATTCAAAGGATCTAAAGTCATCGGTCTATTAGAACGTTCGCTGCGTAAGGATTTTTAGTGTACTTTCAGCTGGTGCATCATGAGGTTATATTGACTCATAGAGTTACAACTTTATAAAAAATGCACACTGGATGAAAGTTCGCCACGAGCCAATATAACCTCACAGCGCAGCAAACGTGGTAAGATACATTTCTAAATATAACATCTCCGGGAATGACTTTTAAGAGTGCAAACTGAATGCCCGTTAAATCAATTGTTGGCTGACCTCTCTCAATTGTTGTTAAAACTTTATCTTCGTAGAAAGGGTAGGCAGCAGTAGTGCATCTTTGCCGATGTATTTATTTCGTTCTAAAATGTAATCCTTAATGTTAGTGGATTCAGGCTATACCTAATCCTCCACGCTGTTCTGTTCTTTACCGTTCAGCACGTGATACTCACTATAGAAATGAATCTAAAAATCGCCATCAAATATACCATGCCGTAGTTTATTTCTTGTAATTTTGGGACTAATTTCATTTTCAGGACTGATATACGACCTCACATTATCATGGGAGATGTCGTTCTATTTGGCTGGCGGGTGGATCGTGGTAGCTGGATTTCTGATATCCCTAATACAACCTGTCAAGAACTACCAGGAGCGTCGTGAGTTTACCGAGAAACAGAACAGTTTGAGTATGGCCTAAACACTCGTTAGTCCTCTCTTTCTTCGGCACCGTGACCTGTAATGATGAAAGAGACAACTACAGTCTTTCTAAAATAAGAGAGGTGATTTGAAATTCGCATCTATAGGTCGCACCACAAGGCCCAATTTGATGAGGGACAATTCTTCAAGAAGAAAAAGGTCGTCATTGTGTTGTAATTAAAATATATTTTCCTTGGCTCTCTTAATCTGGAGTCATGTCAGGTATTTTATGTATATCTGTGGTGGCCCGACGTTCCAAATCCAAACTGCGCACTTTAGATATTAAGGTTTCCTAAATATTTTAGTCCTTATGAATTAGATCAAAGTGTTCTTCCTAGATAACAATAAATAGTATATTTGAAGTAAAGAACTTAGCTAGAGCAGATGGTTGACGGAAAATAAGATGAATGTATTTTAACTATGGTATATTTGGATTGAAAATGAATTTCAGCCTATTTAGATAACTTTTAAGACACAAAAGTATAGTTATTGAACGGTAAACATTTCAATTTGTTAGTCAATTGTGCGCGTGAGTTTCAATTGCGACGATTATTTTAATTACACACCAATCAAAAGCAATTTAGGGTTATTTGTGTGGGGTACCTAATCTTCAGGCATTTTTGTTACTTTAGTCATCTTTTGTATCGACTTAAAAAAAAACCGGCCGAGTGCGAGTCGGAGTCACGCACGAAGGGTTCCGTACCATAAAAACGCCAAAAAAATCACGTTTGTTGTATGGGAGCCCCCCCTTAAAAATTAATTTTATTTTAATTTAATGATTTCTTTTTAAAGTAAATTAATAACTAAATATTCTATGAATACTTCAAGCGCCTACCTGTTGCCGTTATCAATATCGAGCAAAAACGAGCAAAAAAATCACGGTTCTTGTATAAGAAATTAAATATTTATTTTATTCTGTTTTTTAGTATTTAGTTGTTATAGCGGCAACAGAAATACATAATCTGTGAAAATCAACTGTCTAACTATTCATGAGATACACCCTGGTGACAGAAGGACGGAAGGACAGCGAATTCTTAGTAATAGGGTTCCCGTTTTACCCCTTGCGTACGGAACCCTAAAAAGGAGGAATGGAGTTAACAGATGTATAGGTAGAGACAATTAACTGTTTCCACCTTTAATCTCTGCAATGTGTAAACTGTCTCTACCTGTGATCTCTACAATGTGTTAACTGACTCTACCTTTAATCTCTACAATGTGTTAACTGACTCTACCTTTAACCTCTACAATGTGTTAACTGTATCTACCTGTAATCTCTACAATGTGTTACCTGAGTTAACAGATTTATACTCGTAGGTAGAGACAATTAACTGTCTCTACCTGTAATCTCTACAAGGTATACTTGTAATGAATTCAAAGTGTAAAAGGCGCGGATTCAAGTTCTGTCTAAATAATTCATGAAAAATATTGTATCTACATAGGACTCTTCTATTACAATGTATTCGACTAAATAATGTATTCACTATTACATATAATCTTCCTTTTTGATGCCTGTTAATGAATATGTCTATGTTATATGATAATAAAATAATGTCTATTATATACATTCTCATTATATGACGTAGATAATCTGTTTTTAATGTTGTAATTGGTTGATTAATATAATTTTGTTTATCGTTAAATATATAATTAATTTACATAAGATTGTATTGCCACTAACCAGTCGTGTTAGGTAATCCGAAATATTATTTACTTTACTTTAGATAAAAGCAGTGGTAGCCTCACGGGCAAGATCGCCCGCCTTAAACGTAAAGGGTGCAAGTTCAAATCCCGGGCCCGCACCTCTGAGATGATTTTCATGTACGAATTTCATTTTCAATAGTGATTACCACTTGCTGAACGGTGAAGGAAAACTTCGTGAGGAAACCTGCACGTTTGTAGAAAGGCGTGTGAAGTCCACCAACCCGTACTGGGCCAGCGTGGTGGACTATGGCCCAAAACCTCCTTCGTATTGAGGAAGAATGTGCCCGGTAATAGGCTCGCCCCCTATTACATTGGGATCAATATACATCGGCGAAAGTGTAGGCGCACTGCAGTGCACCTCTGCCTACCCTTTGGGGAATACAGGCGTGATGATGTATTATATAGGTACTTATTATTGAGCACAAGTTAGTTAAAATTATACTTTGAATCTATTTTATCTGAAAAGTTTTAATATACTATGTTTATGCACAAAATATTTAATGATCTCGAAGGATATTTAAATTGTATAAGGAAATATTATGTTATGAATTGCGTATATGATAAAAGGTTAATAATAAATAATAATATTATAAAGAAATATGTTTATATCTGGTAAAAATCGGCAGTCGGCGTGGACTAGTCGGTTGCGGGAGTCCGCGTCCCGGCGGCGCCACGATTTAACCTCTTGCGGGTAAACCGTGGACACAACAAGCCCAGCCCCCCTTACCACCACCTGCTTTGCAGCAATCTTTTTCTTCTTTTTTTTTACGAAATTTGTGAAATGATCACATTTTAATGGAATAAGATGAGGAATGGCTCCACCTGCGGTTAGCGGGTATTTCAGCCAGTGTCAAGTAATTAATAGCAAGGGCAAATTCAATAAATACACACTATGAATAAAAATGGATGATGACAGTGATAAAGATCAATTATAAATAAAACAACAATACTATAACAGCAGTGTCAGCACGCATGTCAAGACAAGACCTCTGTCACGGATTAGCTCGGTCGCTCTCTGTCTAATTTCATACGAGTGAAAGAGACAACATCAAGATATTTCGTGACATACGTCTAATCTTGGCGTTCATGCTACAAGTGCTGGCGTTGGTAAGACTGGTAAGGACCCAGGACAGGCACATGTGAAGACGGGAGGGGAAGCCTTTGTCCAGCAGTGGGACATTCAATAGACTACCTATTTCAAAATTTAAGTAACACTCATATTTTTTTGTAATAATTTCTTCATTAACGGAATGCGAAATTATAAAACAAAAAGTTGCTTCAAAGAAAGTACCCTCACTAAATAAGCTGAGTACTGTAATAAAGAATAACTGTAAAATATAATATAATAAAAATAAAGGTAAGAATGCCAAATCCATATACTTCTTATTCCGAGTGATCTCCCAAACGGCTGATCTATTTAGACAGGACTTTCACTGGCAGATAGCTGATGTTTCTGGAAGTAACTTAGGCTACTTTAATTTAAAAAAAAACCGGCCAAGTGCTAGTCGGACTCGCGCACGAAGGGTTCCGCACCATTATCTATAAAAACAGCAAAAAAATCACGTTTATTGTATGGGAGCCCCCTTAAATATTTATTTTATTCTGTTTTTTTGTTTTTTTTGTTATAGCGGCAACAGAAATACATCATCTGTGAAAATTTCAACTCCCTAACTATCACGGTTCATGAGATACAGCCTGGTGACAGACGGACGGACTGACGGACGGACAGCGAAGTCTTAGTAATAGGGTTCCGATTTTACCCTTTGGGTACGAAACCCGAAAAACATAAAGAGCTGTTTAATTTCGCGCGTTTACTGTCGCGCGTACAGCTAGTACTTTATAAACTTTCTTCTTCAGTAGAAGACAGCAATGGATACAGCGAATTTTAATTGGGAATCAGTAGTCAACACAATCATATAAGTAATTTAATGTGGGAATTATCATTATTTAACTGCGTGCAAGGTTAAAACCGTAAAGCCTTATCTTACGTCTGATGACGCTTTATAAACCTGAAATCACAGTGCAAACTGTATGTAAGTCATCCAAAAAATGTAACCGAAATGAGTGAAATGATGATATTTTAATGGAATAAGATGAGGAATGGCTCCACCTGCATTTAGCGGGTATTTCAGCCAGTGTCAAGTAATTAATAGCAAGAGCAAATTCTATAAATACACATTAATAAAAATGGATGATGACAGTGATAAAGATGGCGGATGAACTATGTAATTACATGTCGTTATTATTTGATACGTATATTTAACAGAAGATGTGTCAGACAGTCTGAGAGCTGACATATCGCTACAAGCTTATGATTCTATGGAGTGTAGAAGAAAAGGAGAATCATCTCCTATGGAAAAAAAATAAAAAGTGTCCAGCTGTATGCTATAAATATCAGTTTAAAACACAATGGCGCTGGTATCGACAAAGATATAAGGTAAGGTATGAATATAGCAATTGTAGTTAAAAAATATATTATCATTCTCAAAATTGTCAAAATAATGCCACCTGATGCGAATGTGGCGCCACCTTTATTTAATGTATTTCGACAAACACTTTTTCAATACACAGATGACTCTCCTTTACACACTTTACACTCCATATAAGATTCTTCAACAGGGGATTTATCCGCCATCTTTATCACTTTCATCACCCATTTTTAGGGTTCCGTACTTAAAATAGACAAAAGGAACCCATAAGGGTCTGTTTGTTGGACTGACTGAACGCGTGGAGGTATGAAGTTGAAATTAATAACAAAGGCTCAAGTTTGAAACCCCTTGGAGACGTAAAAAAAATCAAAACATAACCGCAGTAGGTTTTTATTTTTTTTACAGATTGTTGTATATTTAGTACAGTCGCAAAAACCTATAAGGTCGGTATTTCTCGTGGTCCTAGAATCATGAAATTTGGAATAAGTAAGCAGTGGTAGCCGAGTGGTCGAACGCACGCCTTGCAAATCAAAGTGTGCAGGTTCAAACCCCAGCTCGCACCTCTGGGATTTATGTGCGAATCTCATTTTCATCCGAGATAATCACTTGCTATGAAACGGTGAAGGAAAACATCCTGAGGAAACCTGCACGTCTGAGGGAACTTGTCTAGTTCTCGATAGATGTGTGAAGTCTGCCAACCCGCACTGGGCCAGCGTGGTGGACTATGGCCTGAATCCCCCTCGCATTGAGGGAGGCCCGTACCCAGCAGTGGGACGTTAAAAAGGCTGTAGTAGTAGTAGTAATGTCTTATAGCAAGAGAAAAATCTTAAAACAGTAAACTTATATTTAAAACGCATCAAAAATCGCGTCTTTTTTGCGATTGTAGTGTACTTGCAGTTGGTAAACTGACCACGACCTAAATCGATGTATGGGAACAACAGTTTTTCCAACAGCAAAGTTAAGTTACTCCCTCACTGCAGTTTGTTTTCATTAGAGCGATGTTCGGTGTTTACATAATTTATGTACGGAAACCCCAGTGCGCGAATCTAACTCGCACTTGGCCTGTTTTTTCCAATACACGGTAAACCTCTGAGGTAAAACACCGTAATTATTGCTTATGGTAGGACTCGTAACGTGAGATAAAACCAGGAGAATCAATTTGGTCACAACATTCACAAGACTGTGTCAATTATTTGCACAATGGCCATTGTGAGACTGTTTTGATACAAAGAAAGCTGATGAGACACACACAGTGAATAACAATTGCATTGCGACATCCACCGCTGCGTCTGTATGTCGAAACCATCTTCAAGCCCCCCATACACCGGGGCGTCAACGTTGCCAATACCAAAACGAACTCTGTGTCAATATGCATAAAGATACAATTTCTAGCAGTGGTAGCCGAGTAGTCGAACGCACGCCTTGCAATCAAAGTGTGCAGGTTCAAACCCCGGCTTGCACCTCTGGGATTTATGTGCGAATCCCATTTTCATCCGAGATTATCACTTGTTATGAAACGGTGATGGAAAACATCGTGAGGAAACCTGCACGTATGAGGGAACTTGACTAGTTCTCGGTAGATGTGAGAAGTCTGCCAACCCGCACTGGGCCAGCGTGGTGGACTATGGCCTGAATCCCCCTCGCATTGCCCGTGCCCAGCAGTGGGTCGTTAAAAGAGCTGTGGTTGTAGTAGTATACAATTTCTGTCGTATAAGCCACGCGTCCACGCGTCAAGATTCGCTCGGTTCGCTCGCTCGTGCTATCAGTGTCATTTTGTTGTAGAATGAACTTTTACTATGTGTCAATACAGTTCGTTTTGCTACGGCAAAAAAGATGATGCGCAAGCGATATAGGAAAGTGATTAATTAGCGAGTACTTAACTACAGACGGTTAAGTAAATCATCACGCCTGAATTCTCCAAAGGTGTGAACAAAAGTGCACTGCAGTGCACCCATCCTTCGACGTTTTATTTTGGCCCCAATATGATAGGGAGCCAGTTTATCGTCATTATACCGGGCACATTTTTCTTCTATACGGGGGAGATTAAGGCTACAGTTCCACCACGCTGGTCCAGTGCGGGTTGGTGAACTTCACACGCCTTTCTATAGACGCGCAGGTTGCCTCACAATGTTTCCTTCACCTTCACGTTTCATAGCAAGTGGTAATCTCGGATGAAAATGAGATTTGCACATAAACCCAGAGGTGCGAGCCGGGGTTTGAACCTGCACACTTTGATTGCCAGGCGTGCGTTCGACCACTCGGCTACCACAATACAATACAATACAATACAATACAATATTTTTATTTGCACAAAACACGGGTAAGTTTCAAATATACAATAGCTTGCACATTGTTGTTGTTAAAATTAGTGTCAGATCCATCATGTTTTACAATATCATATGGTGTACAAAGATTTTCTAAGATAAATGGAGTAAAATTATTATAATTAGTTTAGTTTAAATAATAATATTAACCTAGCTAGAGATTATCTTGTAAGAAGTCATTGATACTGTAGTAACATTTTTGTATCAGTAACCTCCTAAACCGTAGTCTAAATACATTTATATTTAGGTCCCTATAACACTGTTACAGTTAGGTATAAACTGTCTTCACTAAGCATTCACATAATGAGCTACTGTATATGTACCCAAAGTATTATTTCGGACCTCTGATACACCTTGTATATAACACAGAGAAAAAATTCTTAAAAAAAATCAATATTGAAGATGATTGAAATGTATTAGCAATCGAATGACGTAATCACCCTGATATCATTACTCTTGCAAGCTAACAACTAGAAGTGTTTTATTCCTTATTAGTATATAATTACAAACGCGTTATCATAATGTTAACGTTTAAATAGTACAAGTTGATTATTACGTGGCATAGCAAATAGATATAGACAGTTAGTAAAACTCCCGACTTGAAGGGTAAGGCTGATATAAAGCAAGTTCAAACCCCGGCTTCGCACCTATGGGATTTTCAGATTTAATGTGGGAATGTAATTCTCAAAAATTATTATCTCTTGCTGCACCGTGAAGCAAACATCGTGACGAAACTTACCTACACTCTATTATAAGGCGTGTTAAGTTCACCACCCGAGCCAGGGTGGTGGACTATGAGCCGAATCTACCTGCTATAGAGGGGGAATGTGCCCTGTATAATGGCAGTAGGCTCACTCCGTATTACATTGGGACCAACATACATCGGCGAAGTGTAGGTGCACGCAGCGCTTCCCTGCCTACTCCTTCGGGGAATACAGGCGTAATGATGTATATATAGTTAAACCCATATAGATGGGTCTTACCAAGCACATATTTTTCTCGAAAAAGTCTTTGAATTCTGCGTTTAAGGTGCTGAGATTACCGCGTATGGTTTTAGTGAGTTAATGATGCTGGTAAGTTGCTGATGGTAAGCTTAATGCCTGAGGCATTAACCTTACCTTTGTACATTTTTTAGGGTTCCGTTCCCAAAGGGTAAAACGGGAACCCTATTACTGAGACTCCGCTGTCCGTCCGTCCGTCCGTCCGTTCGTCTTTCACCAGGCTGTATCTCATGAACCGTGATAGTTAGAGAGCTGAAATTTTTACAGATGATGTATTTCTGTTGCCGCTATAACAACAAATACTAAAAAATTGAATAAAATAAATATTTAAGGGGGCTCCCATACAATAAACGTGTTTTTTTTGCCGTTCTTATAGATAATGGTACGGAACCCTTCGTGTGCGAGTCTGACTCGCACTTGGCCGGTTTTTCACTCATGTAGAATTGTGCAATAAATAAATAAAAAATGATCAAATAGAGAACAAGGTTATAATAGCGTCGAATATTTAAGTTGTCATGGTATTAAAATCACAAACAGATAAATTAATATATTAGTGTAGAGAAAGATAATATACATAGAGCTGATTGTAGAGTCTAGTACAAGAACAAAAGATAGGCATAGCAATCACTGTCGATGAAAATTATCGATAGAATTAAGCGATGTTAATTGATGCGTTCCTATCTTGAGCAACTTTCAAGATTAGATTATATATACGACCAAATAATGGTCAACTCTGTAAGCATTAATTGATAAGCGTTTGATGGGTCAAGGTAAATTGGCTTTTAAAATTCTAATCAATTGTTATGAAAGTTGTTTGTTTTTGTTATTATTTGATATTTTAAAAATGTCGAGTTACTTTTGTTACCTATTTATGGTATCTACGTTTTTTTTGTTACATAAAACCTGTTTCGCGTAACCTTGATAGACTGTCAATGTCATTACCCCGCCGCTATGGTTCACAATAATTAAAAAGGAAAAAATCATTTGGACTTGTACTAAAATTTATGATGTAAAATTCCACTGTTATCTCCGGTGCTCATTAAACTTTAAGCAAATTACGAGTATATCTCTGTTAATGTAAACAAAATTATCATTTGAAGATAGACATTCGGAGTGAGTGCGCGGTAGGGAGAGGACGCTATCCGTGCCAACGGAAATTTTGGGAGAAATTATAAAAAAAAGTGTTTTATTTTTGTTTACAAAAATGCGGTGTGATAGGTAGAGGCGCGGGCCGGCCGCGTCTCGACCACAAGCGCTCCATTCAAGTTCTCCAGATGTGTACGAACCGGCGCGCAGCACGCACGTGCTAGACCTTCCATTACGAAAGTATTCAGTGATTTATACGTATTGTGAACAGCTGATTGTGTCGAGTTTGTGTTATAGCACATAACCAGGTACGTGATACAATTTTGACGTTTATCACCGTTGTTATAACGGCCAAATTCGCCTATTTAATATCGTGGAATGTATGAATGAAACGCCGATGCGTGGTTAGCGCTTTTTAGCATCATTTAACTCGCGTTTGGTTATCAATTTTGTATGCATTGTAATCGATGTATGTTATATTAAATATGTAATATAGGTCGGAATTTACGTGTTGTGAAGTTATTGTACATGAATTCGCCACGATTAATGGTTTTTGTGTAGTATGTAGGTCTTCGATAAGGTCAGTGTTCTCAATAGGTAAATAAAAGTGAAGTGAGTCATTATTTGTTGGTCGGTAATTTGAGTAGTCTAGTCGTCATGAAGAACGGAATTTCATTAGCACACTTATCTATCTATATAAAATTATGTGATCTAGGTGCACATGTGAAGTGATGGCATTTTCTTTGAAATTGGCAGTTACATCGTATTACCTCGAGGACGCAGGACGCGTATCAGGCAAAACCTAGCTACGAAAGTTATTTAATTAAAACCCATTTGTAGTTAATCCCCTGTTTTAGTAAGTTATTGTACTGTAAATGAATATCACTGAAATAAAAAGGTTATAAAATCAAGGTCATTACTCTGTGACCTAATGACTTACGAGTATATCTTTTATGGCCACAATTACATCATTGACTACTTTAATTACTAAACAATACGGTCTTTATTTAATTAGCAGTGAGCACCACAAAATCACCACTTGGTCAACAGTGTGAACTTAGCGTAGAGTTCGCACTTTCTTCTGACAATTAATAATGAACTGTGTAACGATCAACGTTAAGTACAAAATGCCATAATCACGGCTCCGATAGGCATCGTAGTGAAACTGCATTCACGCATTGAATTTTATAAATACTGGCTCCCGTCTACCATTTTCTAACTTGTTTCTACCGCTTTCGAGACACTATGCTCTCACTGTGATTCTTCTTCGATTATTTTTTACGTAATGAATGAAAAGATGAAAATTTAATGGAATAAGATGAGGAATGGCTCCACCTGCGTTTAGCGGGTATTTCAGCCAGTGTTAAGTAATTAATAGCTAGAACAAATTCAATAAATACACATTATAAATAAAAATGGGTGATGAACGTGATTAAGGTGGCGGATGAATCTCACTGTGATTCATATTTACGAATTCTGTGGATGAGTTGAGACAGGACTCGCTTACGTTACGTAACTCTAATCAAAAAGATTTGAAATTGTATTTGCGTACTCTACGCCCTTAAGTAATAACTCATCTTAACTCCCATCGGAAATAGGCTCGACAAAACGCACGCTACCAATACCAAAATGAACTATAACAACTTAAAGATAAAGTATATTTTTCAACGAAATGACATCAATGACGCGAGCGAACTTAATCGCTAGGCTTCTGCCAGAGATATTCAAACTTTATTTATAGTGTCATAGAGTACATTTTTAAACCAAGTGAATTATCCTCGCTTCAATGCGTTCAGGGCTGTAATGACGAATGTCGCAAAGCCAGGATATTAAATGCATAAAGAGTTAATGTTAAAACAATATTAGATTAGATAGCGTTGTCATTTGATGATGGAAAATACACAGATACTATATGATTCTCTTGCAAATGAGAAACAAGATGGAGAAGATTATAAAATAAATACATAAAAAAACAGATGCATCAAAAGAAATACCGTTTTTTGTATGCCTTTGGTTACCTGCCTTGTTTAACCGGCCAAGTGCGAGTCGGACCCGCGCACGAAGGGTCCCGTACCATTATCTATAAAAACGGCAAAAAAATCACGTTTGTTGTATGGGAGCCCCCTTAAATATTTATTTTATTCTGTTTTTTAGTATTTGTTGTTATAGCGGCAACAGAAATACATCATCTGTGAAAATTTCAACTCTCTAGCTATCACGGTTCATGAGATACAGCCTGGTGACAGACGGACGGACGGACAGCGAAATCTCAGTAATAGGGTTCCCGTTTTACCCTTTGGTTACGGAACCCTAAAAAGGAGGAGTCCTCGACGACCTTGAAAGTGATGCAACATATCGAACTATGCGTGCGTGAATTATGATACTGTGATGAGGTGTGTTGGAGATAGAAGTACGCACAACCGAGCCGACTTACTACGGGTGCTTCACCTATTGTTTAATGTAATTCTGTCCGATTTTATACGTTCTTAGCGAAAATAAAAAAAATACTTAGGCCATCTTCTTCTTCTAATTTAAGGGCTCGGCCCTTGTCGGTGCATCCTATGAAGTCCCTGCCATCTGGGTCGATCCAGTGCAGCCTTCTTCACCTCCGCATACGACATGACACCAACCTTATCTTTTATTTGACTAATGTAACATGTTCGCGGTCTACCTCTCCCACGCTTTCCATCGATCTTGCCTTCTATGATGTTTTTAATAACGGTGTCATGTCGCATGAGAGGATCTTTCCTCTTCTGTTCCTTATTGTCTCTACTTAGACCACCATGACATCAAAAATAGCCACTCTGACCAATATTCCTAAGCGAATTCATTACGTCACTTACCTACCTATTTTTTATTTCCAAAATTATCGTTTACAGGTTTGTAAGTAATAAAGGAGACGGATACGCTTTCATACATTCTTGGGCCCAGTTGTAAAAATATGAGAGTGGTGTCAATTAAGAGCTTATATATTATCAAACCATCTCCGAAAATTTTGCTGATCTTGGCAATCTGAGAGCAGAATTATAAGAGATTTAGTAAAAGTGTGGTTATTCAACAAAATGACAACAACCTAGATACTAAACAGCAGATTTTTAACTGTGATTGTTATTTTGTTTTAATATACAGTTTTGGTGTTAATTCAACCACTTTGGTGTATTTTAATATATTAAAATGAATACAATTATGTGCTTAATCATTAATAACGCAATTCGTTTTTGAGCTACCGAACGTTCTCACTCTGTCTGGGGCGCGCGGGCGTTCGGAAACTCGTCCGTCGACATTTTGTGGAGCGTTCGGAAACGCGGACGCCACACAGTTATTTACTATATTAATTGTAGTTTTTTATTGTTAATTATTACAATGTATATAATCATTTTGATTGAATCAATCAAGTATTTTATGTTCAATTGTTTAAATCGTTCACAGTAATCGATTATTGTAATCGATACTCTATTTCTTCAGTGAAATAAACTTATTTTTATGATTTCTCGTCTCCCGGATAGTGAATTGAGCTGATTTTTTTATATTTTGAAACAGGAAAAAATACCGCTTTTTTTAAACCATATCTCAACTTGTTACAATTGGGCCCAGAGATCCCCGTCTCCTTTGTAAAAAATATATTTGTTATTCAAACAATATGGTTTTAAGAAGTGTAACGTTTTGGTAACAGTTGATTACACCACTGAAGAAATTATAAAAAATTCATTAAGATAGACAAACAAAACGATTTTAGATTTTTTGGCACTTGGGTTTTAACACTATACCCTCAATATTATCGTAGAGACATTACTACTACTTCTACAGCCCTTTTAACATCCCACTGCTTGGCACGGGCCTCCCCTCAATGCGAGGGGGATTCGGGCCATAGTCCACCACGCTGGCCCAGTGCGGGTTGGCAGACTTCACACATCTGTGGAGAACTAGTCAAGTTCCCTCAGACGTGCAGGTTTCCTCACGATGTTTTCCTTCACCGTTTCATAGCAAGTGATAATCTCGGATGAAAATGAGATTCGTAGAGACATTACATGAATATAAATCAATGGAAATTTGGTAGGTAGGTAATCATCTGTGACCGATGTTTGCCCGTCTCTATATATAAGGATGTTTAATTTATGTCAACAGTATGTCGGGCCGGACTTGCCGGCGATTGCCACTACGTTGAGTGATAACAGTTAATTAACACTGTTGACTGTATATAAATAAATGCATCATCAAATACATTACGCCTGTTTTCCCCGAAGGTGTAGGCAGAGGTTGGTCGATGTATTTTGGTCAGTACAAGGTTTGCTTAATTCACTCAGTCACAGTAATGCCGAGAGCATTACGTTCATCAATATCCATGTCGGGCTGTACGACTGGCTCGAAGTTTCCAGAAACAAGTTTTTGTGTTCTCATAGCAGCGAGCCCAAAATCCCAGACGGATACTTTTTTTGCTACGGTATGATATAATCCGTTTCTCGGAACGCACTCTTTGTTTTTTTTATCAATGAGGCCGGCTACAGAATACCGTAAAGGCCCGCGCACACTGGGGCGTCAAAATTCGTGCAACGAATTTATTGCTATATCTAAACAAACCGTATTGACTTATAGAAATAGTTCATTCTTGAACCAAATGACACTGAGAGCGCGAGCGAAGTTTGATGTGTGGGAGCGTGGCTTTTACCACACCAATTCAATCTTTATGTATATTGACACAGAGTACTTTTGGTGTTGGAGAAAATTTGGACGCGCGAGTGTCGACGCCCCAGTGTGCGGGAGGCTTAACGATCCTTGATTGCACGTTAAAGTTATTTACCGTGATAAGTTGATAGTTCTTTTGCAGTAGCAAATAGAGTTCACATTTCTGATGATACTTTAAAGTGAAGTAATGACTCTTATTATGTCATTAGACGATAGTAAATAGGTTTCATTTGGAAGGTCGCGTTTTAACTAGGTCTAAACGCAGTTTAAATGTATATTTACATGTTGTTAAATGGATTTCAGTAAAGAAAATTGTTTAGTTTTTCTAGATACAACCTTTTTTTCGGAATATTTTTTCTCGTCAATACGTACCTACGGCGCGGCGGCGCTACTACTAGTAGTAGCGTACATAGGTACCCAATGATATTAGAAGGTATAGATACCTAAATGTGTAATAAATACGTCGAAACATTGGACTGATATCAATCTAGTGTTATACGTCTTGACATAGACAACCTAACGTAGACACCAAAGTCACGCACAAAAAATCTATAAACTGTCCAATTTAAGGAAAAGCTCGCTCTTTGTTATGGTAAATCGTTGTAGGTACATCTTCCAACATCTTTTAACATCTGGGGATGATCTCAATATTTGCCACAAATCAATATTTAACAAGAATCGAATTAATTATCTCCCGGTGCATTGAACCAATTGGTCTGCGCTCGAACCAATAAACTATGGTCTAAATATCTCTATGATACAAAGTACTCTAACATTCTTACTTGATGCTATGTTAAAATAGTAGCTATTGTATCTGTATTCTAAGTCTATTTTAGATTATTTGACGTCATCGCTGTAGCGTAGACGCCGCTTGATGCGTATAATATGTATATTTAGAACGCCGACGGTGGTAACCAGTCTCGTCTCGTCTCTACGAGACGTATTATTACGACAACTCTACTTTACTTATATAAAACACCACCACACTTGTATTCCCTGAAGGGGTAGGCAGAAGTGCATCCACACATTGCTGATGCATTTAACCCCCAATGTAATAGGGAGCGAGCCTATTGTCTTTATACCGAGCACGTTACCCCTCAATGCGAGGAAGATTTGGGCTATATTCCACCACGCTGCCCCCCAGTAAGCGTTTGTGAACCTCATACGCCTTTCTATAGACGTGCAGGTTTCCTCAAGATGTGTTCCTTCATTGTTCAACAAGTTCGTTCGCGCTCCCTCGTGAGTCAAGTTGTTACTGTTACCTTCTGTGCCTTTCCAAGGTTTGTGTATCCAGATATGACGAGTAAAGAGCGGTTTCTTGCTGCTAATGACATTATCGGATGTCAGCTCGGGTTTGTAGAGCGTGGTAAAGCCCTTTATGGTTTATGTGTTCGGAAGTTAGATGCTATTGTTAGTTACCTACCGTATTTTATGTAGAGATTTCTTTTTTGCAATAGAAGGTCTTGTCATTTTCAATATTGATTATAATTTGCTGAATAGTGAGATTTACAAATAGTCTAATTAAGATTTTTTTCTTCTTATGTGCTACTACCAAATCGAAGCGTGACCTCAACTAAGAACCGGCAGGAAACTCTGTGGGCTAATCATTTTAACCGACTTCCAAAAGGAGGAGGTTCTCCATTCTATTGGTATATTTTTTCAATTTACTTTTTTTATGGTATCTGTGAATAAATAATTATACAAAATCTTTACAGCCCTTTTATCATCCAACTACTGGACACGTGCATCCCCTCAGTGCGAGGGTATAGTCCACCACGCTGCCACTGGGACAGTGAGTTTCTTAGGGTGGTTTTCTATATAGCGGCTTAATTTAAATATATTTTAATCTTATTGTATTTCACTATAGGCGCATAGGCTCACAACGAGTTACCACATCAAAGAGAGAGCTTTTCCTAACATTAGTCAGCTTCATACGTCAAATTTTGTGTGTGATTTTAAACGGTCGTCAGGTTGTCTATGTCAAGACGTATAATACTAGTCCATGGAGATATTATAACGGAGATGGCACTTCAAGCCAGGTACATTTTTCTGGTTTATCTGACTCCGCCATTGTTGTTTTTCCGTACAGTTGTTGTATACTACAGGTACATGAGATAACAACAATGGCGGCAAAATCACCGCAGAGCTATACGAGTACTATGGAGTCGTTACCGGTACTCTAGATACTCTATAGATTAGACGATTGTGGCAACAATGACACCAATATCGGAACAAAAATCGACGTCTTTTTGACACATTTAAGTATCAATAATTTCTGTTATCATTGCTCTTAACTTTGCATCGGACATAGACTTACCGGCGGCATATTTATAGAAATTCTAATCTATAAACCAACTGCAGTAACATTTGTTAGCAAGTATTATATAAAAGTGTTCTACAATGCCTTTGTAGATGGACCATAAGTATGAACCAATATGTTGCAATTTTATTTTCAGAATGTGTTGTGATGTTATTCTGCCTGGCCGACGCGGCTTTGGTTACTGCAGAAGTGAAGTTCCGCGTATTAATAATGAGTCAGACTTGCTTGGAAATTTACTGAAGATGAATCTGATGGGGCGTTCCATCTTGTTTGTTTATATGTCTGTAATACCACATAAGGTTTTGTAGCGTAGGTTAAGTATTTGTTTTTTTCATATCAAGATGCGCGCGATATTTTTTTGTCAATACTAAAAGTACCTCTGTATCAATAGTCATAAGGTTGAATTTCTGTGGTAAAAATCACGCAAGCACGTATCAAAATCTCTCGCTGTCAATGACTATTTGTTGTAGACTGAACTTTTTCTTTGAGTCACTACAGCTCGATTTAAAAAATGGAAACGCGTGCGAGCAAGTTTTTGTTCATACAAACACGAACTGTATTAACTCACGGAGGAAGCACATTTTTCAACGGAATGTCATCGATTACGCGAGAGAATAACGACGCGTGGTCGCGTTGTTATTAACACAGAAATTCAATCTTTATGCATATTAGAACAGAGTTGGCTTCCGTTTGTCACCTATAAGCAGACTGGTTTCATTACCCTTTATCAGTCGCTGTTATCAATTTAAACGTGACGTGATTATGTGAACGAGTGACTGAACGAGTGAACACACGAATGCATAATGGTAGTTGCTATTAACTTGGAACAACATAATTATTGCTAGTCTCTAGTGCTGTGACATCGGAAGGGTATAATTTTTTTTTCTTCACCAATTAATGAAATATATTGTACGGTACTGACACCCAGGTACCCATAATACAAGTTTTACTTAATTTGGAATCATACGAGGAGTATATTATGCTGTATGAAGATATTTAGGTACAAATACTTATTAAAATTCGAAAGATTTAATTCCACACGTGATAGTCCACGTGCCGTGATATCTTATAAACTAAGTAGGTATTCTTGTTTAGCAGTGGTAGCCAAGTGGTCGAACGCACGCTTTGCATTCAAAGTGCGCAGGTTCAAACCCCGGCTCGCACCTCTGGGTTTCATGTGCGAATCTCATTTTCATCCGAGATTATCACTTGCTAAGAAACGGTGAAGGAAAACATCGTGAGGAAACCTGCACACCTATAGAAAGGCGTGTGAAGTTCACCAACCCGCACTGGGCCAGCGTGGTGGACTATGGCCCAAATCCCCCTCGCATTGACTGGAGGCCCGTGCCCAGCAGTGGGTCGTTAAAAAGGGCTGTAGTAGTAGGTATTCTTTTTGTTATAATTAGATCGTTACGTCCAGCATTTAAAGAAGCGAGCGACATAACTTGACTTTGTTGGAAAATTTACTCTGTGCCAATAGTCATAGAGATTGGATTACTTTGGTAAACGTGAAGCGACTACGCGTCGAAAATCGCTTGCGATATCAATATCGTTGAATAATGAGCTCCATCAATCAGTTAATACGGTTCGTTTTAACATAATTCTAGTTTTTTTGCTTTTATAAGGATATAGATGGAAATTAGTATAATAATTAATAAGTTAATTGTGACCTTGCCAATAAGGAAAATGTATAAATAGTTAGACGTATCTACTTGTTTTATGAAATTGATGATTTATAATGGAATAAGATGAGGAATGGCTGCATTTCTGATTAGGGGGTATTCTGACAGTGTCAAGTAATTAGTAACAATATTAAATTTAGTTTAAATTTGGTGATTCATGGGGTCAAGATTGCGGATGACTCCCGACGTATCTATTTTTTATTTTTTCGATGGCCATTTAATTAACAGGTAAGTAAATATAAATAAATATCGCCAGACAATACATACTCATAGTTTGATCCCAAACTAAGCAAAGCTATAGGTACCAGACAATGGATTGGGGGCGATCTCAGTTACAACCAGATCGAAAACCGAAATTTGCTTTTGTCGGGAATTGAACCTGCAACCACGCGGAGATCGAACTCAAACCACTACACAAGCAATTGTTCAAACATTTTTAAAACTCTACAGAGCCAAAACTTTCGCGTTCAATGTTAGTAGTGATGTGAAAATGTGTCTCTACCTGCTTTGATAACCCCGTTTTTTTTTACATACAAAACCCGATCCCGCGCCGTGCATAACAGACGAAGGTCGTCAGTTCTCTCGGTACTTTTCCACTGCGATGCTGCGCTACATGCGACGGGACCTGTTTGCAAACCCGGGTCAATGACCTCTCCACTCCCGCACCAAAGACACTGTTAACTTTTATAGAGTTCTGTGTAGAAATATAGAGGAAACACACACGCGAAAGTGTTTGACATTTTATCACAGCAGTCAGCACCTCCGTACGACGCTCTATGAAATAAGCATTTTTTTATAATCCATTCAAGATGTAAATAATGCGTTAAAACGGAAAATTGAAAATTAGCACTGTGGGTGAGTTGTATATGGTTCAAAATGACACAAACATGTCCAATAGAAACTTACCATTTTAGTTAGATATATGTTCGATACTCATTCATACATAGGTATGTGAGAGTAATGTATGGGTCTTCTGAAACACTCTGTAGAGACGAGAGTTAAGAGGTATCTCTTTGAGGTAGAGTTATATCTCTTATAACTGTCAGATTTGTTGAAAAAATTACGTCATTTCGAGGTTTTTGTACACGACATGGGTCCGAGTGACGTCATTTTCTCTATAAATCTGACAGTTAAAAGAGATACACCTTATGTGTACGCGGTCATGCTAAGCTTACTGTGTACACATCCACTAGCGTATATTCCCTCAGGATGGAATATAACGGCGAAAATATATATTGTATTGAATCTGTGGATTTGTCTCACTAAGGATAAAATTACCTGTAGTCTCCATTGTTTGCGTCACAACATTAATGTCAGTTTAACTTTTACCAAGGATATAGATGATAGAGCATTCGTCCCAACATGACGTTTTGTCGTTGATGACAGCTGACATTTTTGTTATCCATCCATAGATCTAACATAGACTACCTATTCGCTAACTATTGCTTATCCTTATCAGATAAAATATTGTCAATCATAAGTGGATAAAAAAATATTGGTTTCGGCCACAAGTGGATGAAAAATATTGATTTCGGCCGTAAGTGGGTGAAAAAATATTCGTTTTGGCCGTAAGTGGATGAAAAATATTGATTTCAGCCGTAAGTGGGTGAGAAAAATATTGGTTTCGGCCACAAGTGGATGAAAAATATTGATTTCGGCCGTAAGTGGGTGAAAAAATATTCGTTTTGGCCGTAAGTGGATGAAAAATATTGATTTCAGCCGTAAGTGGGTGAGAAAAATATTGGTTTCGGCCACAAGTGGATGAAAAATATTGATTTCGGCCGTAAGTGGGTGAAAAAATATTCGTTTCGGCCGTAAGTAGATGAAAAATATTGATTTCAGCCGTAAGTGGGTGAGAAAAATATTGGTTTCGGCCATAAGTGGATGAAAAATATTTATTTTCGGCCGTAAGTGGGTGAAAAAATGTTGGTTTCGGCCATAAATGGACAGCCCAATATTATCTCGTGACCTCTTCCAAGCGTTAAGCACCTTTAGCCAAGGCGCCAATGATATGTATTGTATAGGTAGGCACAAATGAATCGCAAATATAATTGTTATTGCTCAATTAACTTTTATCATTTAATACATATCCGTTTGTCCGATACCATTTTGGGGTGCACACTTATATAATCTTGTGTTCCTACTCACTATTGGACTGAATAAACGCTCACGGAGTTTTACCTGCTATTATTATTCACAAAATGTTTTTGTATAAATAGTTGAAGGTCGGATGTGTGCGAAAGCGTTCCCGTGACCCCTCCGTTATGGCGGGTGATTGGATCACCATGGGTTTTTAGTGGATATACGGCTTTGCTGGGACTTCCACATAAACCCTTCATTTCCCCCAAGATAAAGGTGTATCCATAAAGGATTTTCCGATGTTAAAAAAAAAAGGTATATTATATTAGGACCGATTCTTAAAGCCACAAGATCAATGGGATGTCAAGCTCAATGGGCAATACCAATACGAACTGTATTGACTTACACAAAAAGTTCATTCTTCAACGAAATTTCATTGACGGCGAGCGCGAATGTTGCAACGTTTCCGCGTGGCTTTTACCACATAAATTAAGTCCTTATGATTATGGACACTGAGTACATTTTCAAAAAAAGTCATGTTACAGCCCCCGGGATACTGGGGCGTCAACGCTCGCACGTAAACATGTTTATCCACATCAAAACGAACTCTGTGTCAATGGGCATAAAGATTAAATTTCCGTAGTAAAAGACACGCCCCCACGCTTAAAAATTCGCTCGCGCTGTCAGTGTCAGTTCGTTGTAAAATGATCTTTTTGAATGTGTCAATAGAGTTCATTTTGTTATGGCAAAAAACTTAACGCGCGAGCGTTGACGCCCTATTGTGCGGGGGGCCTTATTCACTCGATTCAATAAGCATAAAGTCTTTATGCTTTCAAAATTAACGCCGAATAAATATAAACTCGATCCAATTTATCCAAGTGATTACATTCCGATGATGAGTTGTCATCGAAGAGTACCAATAAACTGCCGTATGGGGTGCCATTAGTACCAATAAAACTTCCATCAGCATTTAGTACGGAGACATAACAATAACTGGATTACTCGGTTGATCAATCCAATTATACTTGTGTGGAAATGTTTAGGAATTGCAGAAGGGCTATTAATAAATTTGTTTTTTTATGGGACTAGGCCTGCCACACATTCCCACCAACTCTTACTCCTGTAAGCCAGGATCGACAGCGATGTCCATTGAAGACACCGAGGTTTGACCCTCGGTGAGTCCCGGGTACAAGCTAAATTGTCTTAGACCCCGCACGAATTTAATCGAAAAGGGTGTCGGAGGAGTTGGAAGAAAAAAATTATCCACGCCACACATTCCCACCACTGTTACTCTTGTAAGCCAGGATCGACAGCGGTGTCCATTGGAGACACCGAGTTTTGACCTTCGGCGAGTCCCGGGGAAAAGCTAAGTCTTGGAACATGCACGAATTTAATCGAAAAAGGTGTAGGAGGAGTTATAAAAATGTATCCACATCCATAACAAAATTGTAGCCAATAAAAAGCTGTTTAAAGAATATGTGAAATCAGACGAATGACAGCTCGGCATAGTGGTTTAAGCGTAAGCTGCTTGATTCACTGAGTTGGGAGGTTGCGGGTTCGATTCGAGCTAGGGGCAAATTACGGAAATGGCCTTTTCAAAATTTGAGCTTGTTATAGTTTCAGACTTCTTATACTCATTCTAAATCACATTATACAGGGTGTATCAGAAGTCCGAATTAATACTTTGGCTTCATATACGGTAGCACATATGTATATGCTTAGTGAAGACTGATTATACCTGACTATCATGGTTTCTGAGTTACCTTTGAATATTTGACACAGATAGCATGTTCTGGCCTTTGGGCACATCCATAACACTATTCAGCAGTGTACACTACACTTATGAGGGGCGACTACCAATATTCACAAAACAGAACATGCAAATTTTACATAGCACTCGAGATATAAGGAGTCATTAAAATTGTCAAAGAACAAAAAGTTGGAAAAACGTGGTCGAATTTCGATCATATTTTTATACCATTTTGTTACCACGTCAAAGTATTATTTCGGACTTCTGTAACATCCTGTATACATACCTAGTAAGCGGTGTATGTTAAGATCTTTATCTAAAATACAACATTCCGTCAACCATTCATCGGCTTCAGACGTTTTCTTATTCAAAATAGAGTATAGTTAATGTTCGGAACTAATTGTTTGACGTAAACCTACGTGATTTTGTATAAGTGTTATTTTTATCACTTCGGACTTAACACGCGTGTCATGAAAGGATTTATGTCACGCTATGTCGCTTACTCTATGTCATAACTCACAGGAGAGAAGGAGACGATACTAGTCTTGTCTTGGCGCGCTTAATAGCTATGCTGTTTTGATTTGTTACGCTATACACCCCCTTTTTGGCATTTTGATCAATTTGAGACACAACCCGGATTGGTTATATTTTTCTAACATTTGTAGTTGCATTATCTCCACGTATCTTGATATACGTGGAGATAATGCCTTCACAATTTCTACAGTCATCACTTTCTGCACATTAGCTTGTATCATAAAGTTGTGTGTACTCACATAAATGACTTCTTAGTAGTCGGGAAACGGTTTTGGTCTTATTTTCTGACATTTATACATATTAAGACTAGCCGTGCCCGCGATTTCATCCGCGAATACAGTTACTGTGTCGTAGCGTGATGTTACTGTGTCGTAGCGTGACCTTACTCAGGAAATGGACAGTGCAAAAAGATTTTTTACAATCGGATAGGTAGTTCCAGAGCTTAATGCGTTCAATCAAAGAAAAAACTCTTCAGCTTTTTAATATTAGTATAGATACATAGAAACAAATTTGTGTGTCTTCATAATGAGGAGATCAATTTCAGGTAGTTGGTTGCTGGTAGCTCAAAATTGGGTTTATGCACTTAAGTGGCACTTAATGGCCTTTTAGGCATCGAACGGCATTTAACTTCCAATGATATGTGTAGAGCTATCGTTGTTATCGACTCTATATAACGGCATATGGAAAGTTCTGGAGAGTATACCAGTTAATGGAATAGAGTGGGATCAATTCGCGCGGGATCACTTTGCCGACCAACAATACGTCTCTTGTTACCATCGTTGAACAGGGTTGACACTGGATTGAGTGAATTCACTTGGCTTTTTTTTTTAATGTCCTCTATGCTAATATATATGAAGATAGAATGTCTTGGGCTAAAGCCACGCAGCGCTACCACGCAACTAAATTCGCACATGGACACGGATTCGTTCGCTCATTCTCTGCCCTATTTCATACGAGAGAAAGAGACAAAATCAACTTATTCCGTGACATAAGTCAAAGTCTTTTAGCCCATGATATGACTACAGTATTCAGTAGTTCAACTATGAGTTTTTACGCGTCGTTTATGCTCATTATACGCTAGATTATATCGAAAAAAAAATAATTATACTGATTATACAACGCCCCCATATCGGTCATTGACATAGATCTACTTAAGAAAAAAGGTTCAAACCTCGGCTCAAATCTATCTTTGGTTCTCATGTGCGAATCTCATTTTCATCCGAGATTATCACTTGCTATGAACCGGTGTAGGAAAACATCGCGAGGTAACCAGCACGTCTGAGGGAACTTGACTAGTTCTCGATAGGTGTGTGAAGTCTGCCAACCCGCACTGGGCCAGCGTGGTGGGAATCCCCCTCGCATTGAGGGGAGGCCCATGCCCAGCAGTAGTACGTTAAAAGGGCTGTAGTAATTCGACATATAAATATTTCACGCAAACGTTGTCGACTGTTGATTACTAACGGAAGTATAATGGTCTTTATCTACTCATAGCATCATGCCAAAATAAGCAACGCTTGTTTAATATAGGTACCACACCGGGGTGACTGAGCGACCTTAGTCACACTTAAACTAGGATAAATTCCAAAAAGCAATCCCCGAAGTTTCCACTGACGGAATTCAACCTCCAATCACCCGCTGTCGTATGATTGTATGACCATGCCAACCCTACATGAACAAGTTAATTGAACAATTGTACTGGCATCCAAATGGATGCCTTCGCCTCATAAATGAAAATAGTAAAACATGATGGCCGATTGGCCTTCAATCTAGAGACATTTACGATTCCGTGGAAGCTCTAGACTTGTTTAGCGATTGATCAGTTGATTGATCTGGCATTAAATTTTATATGTACTAAACATTGGTAATACTAGCTATATCTAACTGTGATTTCTTTAGTTTCCTGGAGTCCTGGTAACAATGTCTCTAAAATGTTCTGACACTGCCCATCTTTTCCCGTTTAACTAGTAAGAATTGGACAGTCGGAATATACCTTTTAGCCTCCCCCACACTGGGACACACGTCAATATGTTAGCCAACAGCAAAATGAACTGTATTGACTTATGAAAATAGTTCATTCCTCAACGAAATTACATTAATAGGGCGAGGGAATTTTGACGTGTGGTGAGTGGCTTTTGCCACAGAAATTCAAAATTTATGTATATTGACACAGAGTTCGTTTTGGTACTGGCAAGGATACGAGGGAGTTTTATTTTACCCCGTTGCAATTAGACTGCAGCTAATTATAGGATTGCACGAAGGATGGCTAGGTAGTATCATAATTTATAGGAACAATTTATCAAATTAGATACAAATGCAGCTTTGTATCTATCTATGTGTACCTATAATGTACTCTGCGTGTGTTAAAATACTTAAAGATAAAATCTCTTTCGCAAAATCCACCCTTCAATGACATTAAATTTACAAGTAATTGTTGATACTTTATTGTTTTTTTTTTTGAAGGGCTTACACTGTTGGCCGTGAGGTGGCCTTTACAAGTCCTAATGCGTAACATCTATTAGTTAATATTGGCAATAATATTGGTAGCTCGCGGTCTGCATTGCTTAAATGCATTTTGGTATCCTTTAAACAGACAGGCAGTAGTTAGATTGCATTGTGCATAGCTTTTAATGTATACATCGGCTATTGTGTACATAAAGGGGCATCTATTCATCGAACAATGAATGCTTATCGAAAACATTGTCTATACATATGAAAACATCCTATTTAAACGATGTTTTGTTTAGAATACTTGATGCAGTCTCGCTGCAATAACAATTGCTTTTAAATGGGTTTTAGTGCTATTAGCACATAAAGTTATGTATTTAAACAAATGATGTTCTGCTACCGAACAAAAAAAGTGAAGTTACGTCTTTCACACGACTAATCTACGATTACCGGTTAATTAATTATTGTTTCATTTGCTCTTCACGTCAATGTAAAACGATGCCTGGCTCTATCTGCACTTTCTATGCTAAAATATTTTGTTCCAAGCCCTTTCCAAGCCATCGTTTTCAATTCCAAACACGCGTGCCGTATTTCGCATCGCATCCTACGGAGACGGTTTTAAACATTTCTGAAATATCTGACGGCGGCGCGTCTCAAGGCGAATTCGAAAATAGAGAGAAATCGCGACACTCTTGTGATGACGTTACTTGGCAACGGCTGCAGCCAGACTCCAGCTGGTGAGCGCGGGTTTGGAAGTGCACGTGAGAGGATACTTTGCGGGCTGCCAATATGATATACCTCGAGAGATACTGCTTGGGGAAAAGTTGAATTGTATACATATAATAATGTTGAAATCTTGGAAGCTTTTCTCTTTGTCTGTTTTTTTAATAAGATCTGTCGAGTTTTGACGAAGCGCCATTTTGCACCCCTTATGCAGTAATGTTTTTAGGGTTCGTCCGTCTGTCACCAGGCTGTATCTCATGAACCGTGATAGTTAGAGAGTTGAAATTCTCACAGATGATGTATTTCTGTTGCCGCTATAACAACAAATACTAAAAATCAGAACAAAATAAATATTTAAGGGGGCTCCCATACAACAAACGTGATTTTTAGCCGTTTTTATAGATAATGGTACGGAACCTTCGTGCGCGAGTTCGACTCGCACTTAGCCGGTTTTTAAGTGTAATAACTGACTGTATTGCTGTGTAGGTATTTCCAAAATAATACAGTATACACAATATGTAACAAGGAAATGAATAAATTAATTAATTGAGGTCACTGAGGGAGTCAATACTCTGTTTAAATATAGGTACATAAATATTCAATTTGTGTGGTTAGAAATCATGTGTCAAAATTTGCTCACGCTTTCAATGAAATTTCGTTGGAGAATGAATTGTTTCTATGAGTCAATACGGGTCGTTTTGGTTTTGGCAAAAGATGTAGCGACGCCCGAGCCTGCTCTAGGCTTAAATGAGTCATTTATTTTCTTTCTTTTAAAAACTGCAGTGGTAGCCTCGCGGGCAAGAACGCCCGCCTTGAACGTAAGGGGTGCAAGTTCAAATCCCAGGCCCGCACCTCTGAGATAATTTTCATGTGCGAATGTCATTTTCAACAATGATTACCACTTGCTGAACGGTGAAGGAAAACATCGTGAGGAAACCTGCACGTCTATAGAAAGGCGTGTGAAGTTCACCAACCCGCACTGGGCCAGCGTGGTGGCCCAAATCTCCCTCGTATTGAGGGGGAATGTGCCCGGTATAATGGCAATAGGCTCGCCCCCTATTACATTGGGACCAAAATACATCGGCGAAGTGTGGGTGCACTACAGTGAATCTCTGCCTACCCCTTCAGGGAATACAGGCGTGATAATGATGATGTATTTTCTTTTAAAAACGTCTCAAACAAAATGCATCAACTTTGTGTACATTTCCATCATTTAATTTTGCTGTGTCATTTTATTTTGAAATCATTTTCACAACACAGCTTCTTTACCTATTAACGAACGCCCATGCAATGTAAGGTTATAAGTATTACATCTCCTTAACCCACATGTTAAAAATAAAGTAGGAAAGTAGCGTTCACGGGATTTGTAGAGCTTATTGCGTCATTTCACATGCGGTGCGTGCGCGTCATCCCGCTGATATTATTGTACTAGGAATTACCATAGAAATAATGTTATTCTACCAATCTGAATTGGTAGAAAACAATAGGTACTGATGACGGGATTTTCATTTTAAAGACATACCCCTCTACAGGTATTTTAATTCCTCTCCAAAGGTTCGTCAAGATCACTTTTAGTAATAAGGCCATCCACTTTTTTCTTCCAACTTCTCCCACACTTTTTTCGATTATATGCGTGCGGGTTCCAAGACAATTTAGCTTTTTCCCCAGGACTCGCCGCGGGTCAAACCTCGGTGTCGATCCTGGCTTACAGGAGTAACAGTGGTGGGAATGTGTGGCGGGCTTAGTCCCATTAAAAGGCCGTCAGTTGTAATACTTAATTTTTAGGGTTCCGTACCCAAAGGGTAAAACGGGAACCCTATTACTAAGACTTCACTGTCCGTCCGTCCGTCCGTCCGTCTGTCACCAGGCTGTATCTCATGAACCGTGATAGTTAGAGAGTTAAAATTTTCACAGATGATGTATTTCTGTTGCTGCTATAACAACAAATACTAAAACACTGAATAAAATAAATATTTAAGGGGGCTCCCATACAACAAACGTGATTTTTTTGCCGATTTTAAAGATAATGGTACGGAACCCTTCGTGCGCGAGTCCAACTCGCACTTGGCCGGTTTTTTATTGTATATGTATAGTTTGAATTACATTAAGAGGTGCAATAATAAAGAGTTATCTATCTATCTAGTCACGGGTAACTCATCTATTTTATGAGAATGAAAGGGCACCTACGAGGTGCTTACGAGGTACACCTCATTTGAGGTGAGGCATCGCTCGAGCGCGTATACACTGCATTCGCTCACTTAGCTAACTCACCCAAGCCCAACAGGATAACTTTTTCCTTAATAACTTTTACAAGGGACGTGCGGAGGAAATGAACGAGTGACGCAATTCATTGTTGAAATTGGAGTCATTCGTTCAATTTGCTAACATGAGGATCTCAAATGAGTCGACTCATCAGTGACAAACGCATCTCTACCCTCTGCTAACGATTTATCATGATTGTCGTCTTAAATAACAATAATATACATATAATAAACAACAAAAATAACAATATTGAGGTGGGATAGGTTCGACATTTTGTTAACTTTACAGAAGAACATACTAAGTAGATACAGAAAATATCGCTAATTGCAAATATTTATATAAGTCCATATCTTGTTTTCTTATATTTACGCGAATATTATACCTTGAAATAAAACTGTTTCACGGATTCAATTTTTTTGATTACGGATGATTTTACGGATTTTACGAAGTCCATATCGCTCAAAACTGTTACTTAGGCCAAATACCCTTTCACCCCTTGATATATACTTCTTTCCGCGGTCCCTCCGAGCTATACCATTACATTTTGTATGCAAGTGTTGATAGAGTCTGGCCAACGAAAGCTGACCATGAAAAAAGGTGGCAATTTAAAAAAATCTGAATCTGTCAACACTGGCTATAACTCCGCATAAATGAATTTGATACTACTACTACTACAGCCCTTTTTTTTAACGTCACACTGCTGGGCACGGGCCTCTCCTCAATGCGAGGGAGATTCAGACCATAGTCCACCACGGTGGCCTAGTGCGGGTTGGCAGACTTCACACATCTAACGAGAACTGGACAAGTTCCCTCAGACGTGCAGGTTTCCTCATGATGTTTTCCTTCACCGTTTCATAGCAAGTGATAATCTCGGATGAAAATGAGATTCGCACATAAATCCCAGAGGTGCGAGCCAGGGTTTGAACCTGCACACTTTGATTTGCAAGGCTTTCGTTCGACCACTCGGCTACCACTGCTATCTATGATTATGCTATGATTTGATACTAGTAAGTTTTTTTTTTAAATCACCTTAATATTAAGAAGTAAGATTTATAAGTGAAATAAAAAACTGTGCTTCTTTGCTTTATTATATTTCGGTAACAAAAGTATGTCTCAATTAAAAAAAAACTTCTCTAAAAAATACGGTTCTTTCATTTTCCACATTATGAACATGATCAACGTATTTCTTCAGCGTATAGGACAGTTTTGACAATCGGGAATAGTTGCCATGACGAAGTTTAAAAAAAAATTGGTGGTCTGCTTTCGTTGGCCAAACTCTACGACATGTCGGTTTACGGGAGTCCCCTTAACCGACATGTGAAGACGACAAAAGACGCTCTTCTGGTTGTTTGCTAATAATCAAAACCAACTCTCTATTAATATACATAAGATTCAATTTCTGCCGCACAAAACACGCCCGACCCGTCAAAACTCGTCAATATCATTTTGCTGAAGAATGAACTTTTTCTGTGAGTCAATACAGTTTTATTGGCAGATGTTTGTTGCAAAAAAAAGGTTCTCAATGTACTGCCACGCACTGCACATCCGTTTCCGATAAGCCCGCAGTTATCGGGTAGCCGGATTTATCGTGTGAATACAGCCCAACTCATATAAAATACACACCGTGTTTCAGTTATTTTTAATGAGTTAAATACCAACGGATAACTATATACAGTAGGCATTGCATAAGTAGGTACCTGTCAAGGTAATTCGCATTGTTCTGGTCGGAAAATTCCATTCGATTCCTAAGAACTTAGGTATAAAACCCTGCGTCCACAGATGCGATAAAACACGCGATATTTTTTTTCCAATACCAAAACTACTATATTAACACATGATAAAGAATCAGATAGCAGTGGTAGCCGATTGGTCGAACGCACGTCTTTAAAATCAAAGTGTGCAGGTTCAAACCCCGGCTCGCACCTCTGGGATTTCTGTGCGAATCTCATTTAATCCGAGATTATCATTTGCTATGAAACGGTGAAGGAAAACATCGTGAGGAAACCTGCACGTCTGAGGGAACTTGTCTAGTTCTCGATAGATGTGTGAAGTCTGCCAACCCGCACTAGGCCAGCGTGGTGGACTATGGCCTGAATCCCCCTCGCATTGAGGCGAGGCCCGTGCCCAGCAGTGGGACGTTAAAAGGGCTGTAGTAGTACGTAGCAGTAAAGAACCAGAATCAGAATATTTTTTTTCATGTAAACCAATACAGGCACTTATAAATCGTCAGTAAAAAATAAATAATATTAATAGTATCTCTACCACCCATTCGGAATGCATTTCCTATGGAGAAGAATGGGCAAGAAACTCCATGGTTGCTGTTTTCCAATAAGGATTTACATGTTATTTGCATTACAATGTGTTTTTCTTAATTAAAAAAGAAATGTGCAATATAAAGTTAATGAGGCTATACAATCTCTAAACACAAAATTAATCAGCAATACAAATTACAAGTCAAGCAGCATAAACTACACTTTATAAAAATATGTCATTGATGACGCGACCGAAAAACGCCCGGGACACAATGGAGCGTAATCAAAGCGTGTAATTGTTTTTGACAAATTAAAACAATCTCTATTGACTTGTGCAAAAAGATCATACTTCAACGAAATATCATTGACAGCGCGAGTGAATTTTGAGTCGTGGTCGCGTGGCTGTTACCATTCCAATTCAAGCTTTATGTATATTTACACTGAGTTCGTTTTGGGATTGACAATCATTTCGCGCGCCCCGCGCGACCCAGACTGCTTTTGGACTTAAGTCGCTCGTCGTGGCTTTTACCAATTCAATCTTTATGTATATTCACATAGAGTACATTTTCAAATACGTCAAGTAATGTCGCTCGCCCCAGTGTGTAAAGGTCGAACAGTTGTTTATAATCCAGCGTGCGCCAAATGGCAAGTTAGGTATCCATAAACAAGCAGAAAAAGTTGCTGATAAAAAAAGTGTTTTTGTCCGTCTGGCCCGTTCGTCGTCGCTGCGTTAAATGAATTCCACGAGTTCATTTGACATGCACAGTGTACAATTATAACAGTAATACAATAATAATATATATCCAGGGCTGAAAGTTTAACACGTTAGCTGCGTAAGGATTTTTAGTGTACTTTCAGCTGGTGCGTCATGAGGTTATACTGACTCATACAGGTACTAACTTTGTGAACGCTGCGCACTAGATGAAAGCTCGCCATGAGCCAATATGACCTCACAACGCAGCGAACATGTTAATTGCCTTAAGTGTCATTTTTGGGCGATATTGACTTATATACATATTTGGAATCAGCGATTTTTTCTGAATCGAGTGAGTAAGCTCTCGAGTAAAGTTAAAAAAATGTCGCTTAAGTCAAATTGCCGTTTACCCCTCGATATCTTCACGCTATTATTCCCCGGAGGCGTAGGCAGAGGCAGTGTACCTCTGCCGATCTCTACGGGGACTACTCATTGTATAACCCCAAACTAAACAATGCTTGTACTATGGGAAATTCAGAAAAGGCCATATCCGAAATTAACTGCTGACGGAAATTGAACCTGAAACTTGGTGCAGTAAATCAAGCGGCAAACGCTTAAACCACTAGATCCCGCCAATACCGTCTTTACCATAAGGGCACACGGGGCCCGTGCCCAGGGCCCCCGTTCTCAGGGGGCCCCGAAGGACCGACAATTTCTGTCACACATTCATTCTCAAAACATTTTGTCGGGTACATAACACTTTTTTCACAAATCAGTAATCTTATCAGAAGGTAGAAATCGGAAGTAAGTAAAAAAAATGGTATAATATATATTGTTAGTAAATAAATATTGTTATAATTCGCTTTTTTTACTTTCCAAAATTCTTTTGGTCCCCAAATTCTTTTGTGCCCAAGGGCCCCAGCCTAGTTTAAGACGGCCCTGGATCACGCCGGCGTCATAGAAAATCTACAACGATAGTTGTACGCCCGTGTCCGTGGATCCAGCCGCCTTACCGGTGGTTGTGATAGGAAACGACGATATTTCGTGGTATCTTGTATTTAAAACAGTAAAAGTATTCAGTATACAAAAATAATGTGTCCAGTGCCGAGCCGTTAATGGCAAGCAAATAAAGTATAGTTGACACTGACAGAAGTGTCTATGGTAGCGTTCCTATTCACGTGAATAAGGGTTCCTATTCACGTGAATAAAGATTGTCATTCCCGGACGGGCGATTATCGTTACGCCATCCAGTGGCAAATGGTTAAATTAGGTGGCCACTAGATGGCGCCTTAACAATAGTGGACTTGGATCCCTGTTTCACGGACTGAGTTGTATTACCGTCGCCATCGTCACTGTGTCGCGGGCTCGGCGCCAGCTCTCAGAGTCAGCAGACGATGTAAACACTGACCTGTCATAAAACGCTGTTTTATTTCTGTGCTAGTAAGGTTTTAGGATAGAACTGGGCTGTACGCAGAATAATGGTACTGGTGCGAGCGAATACACTTTTCTCGTAAATGTACCCTGTGCCAATGTACATAAAGATTGAATTCCTGTGATATGAGGTCTCGCGACCACATGAATACATTCACTCCCTTTATCTATATTTCAGTGAAAACTACTTTTTCTACCTGTTTATATAGTTTACTAGCTTTTACCCGCGACTTCGTCCGCAGAGACTTTGATTGTTCAATATCATTATAAATGATAGCATATATGTTATTCTGATGTACAAAAAATAAAACTGTTAAATTTCATCAAAATCTGTTCAGTAGTTATTGCGTGAAAGAGTAAAAAATATCCATCCACCCTCACAAACTTTCGCATTTATACACCCTGAATTGAATTTGTCCTTGTTATTATTTACTTGACATTGACAGAATCCCCGCTATTTGCGGGTAGAGATACTGTTATTATTATTTTTTAGGGTTCCGTACCCAAAGGGTAAAACGGGAACCCTATTACTGAGACTTCGCTGTCCGTCCGTCCGTCCGTCCGTCTGTCACCAGATTGTATCTCATGAACCGTGATAGTTAGAGAGATGAAATTTTCACAGATGATGTATTTCTGTTGCCGCTATAACAACATATACTAAAAAACAGAATAAAATTATTATTTAAGGGGGCTCCCATACTACAAACGTGATTTTTTTACCGTTTTTATAGATAATGGCACGGAACTCATCGTGCTCACTTGGCCGGTTTTTTTGTCGATTCATAAGTGCCTGCATTGGTTTACATGAACAAAACAATTATTATTTAGATTCTGATTCAGGTGCAGCCATTCCTCAACTTGTTCCATTAAAATTTCTCAATTTCATTAATTTCGTAAATAGTGAAGAAGAACTGGATAAACAAATTCAGTAAGTACTTTTGCTGAGACGAAGGTCATACCAAAACCGAGAGTCATCTATACGCAGACAAACAAATCGTTTATGGTGTCTCGTTAAGAGCATTCAGATATTTCTTGGTATAAATAATTTTAAGATTAAACAACTGTCCGCTAGTGATGTGATTAGTGAGCGCAGTTATTATTCCAATAATGTGTGAGCCGAGTTTTGACATGTCCATTTATGACAAGGTATTTATTGTTGTCTCTACATGTCTATAAGATCATACACGATCAGACAGAGTTAGTGTTAACATGATAGATACATTAAGGTTAATTTTGGTTTTGTGTAGAGCTTAAAACACACTGGGGCGTCAAAAGTCGCGCGTCTAATTTGTTGCCAGTACCTAAACAAACTCTGTGCCAATATACGCAAAGATTGAATCTCTGTGGTAAAAGCGAAGAGAGTAAACAGAGAAGCCATCTCCGCACATGGAGATATTATAATGGAGATGGCATTTCGAGCCCGCGCTGCAGTAATTTTTTCTGGTTTATCTGGCTCCGCCATTTTTGTTTTCGTATACTACAGGTACATGAGATAACAACAATGGCGGAAAAAACGCCACAGAGCTATACGTAAGTGGAGTTGTTAGTCGGTAATCTAGATACTCGATGACTACCTACGCCCTGCGGAAATTTTTTGACGTTTATCTATACATCTATACAAATAAATAAAATTGGAGTGTCTGTTTGTAATATCAAAATAACACTATTTTACCAAATGCGTATGAAAGTATATACGATACCTATAACGAAAACGCAATTTTAACATTTTTTGTCTATCTGTCTGTTTGTTTGAGGTAAACTTCTAAACGGCTGAACCGATTTCAATGGGACTTTCACTGACAGATAGCTGACGTTCCAAGGCGTAACTTATGCTACTTTAATTTAAAAAAAAAGCATTAGGGTTCCCCGGGAAAAACATTATACCCATATTCCCGGGTAATCTCCCTAAAGTCCACGCGGGCGAAGTCGCGGGCACAGCTAGTCTACAATATAAACAAGATGTGTATTTATTAACGTGCATATGTTTTATAGCGTTTTATAAATATGTTTTATAAATTGGCCGCAGGGCGAAGTCGATAGAACTTTTCCTTTTACTCTATATGTGTAAAAGTCACGCTTTCAAAATCTTTTTAAAATCAAACTTTACTTAATTGCTCTTAATTTTCGTGTTCTCCTCAGCAAGCCCTTTCATTTGATACTCATACTGTGGTAGTGCTGAAAAAATAACTATTCCGCCATCTTGGATGATCCGCCATATTGGAATTAGAATGACGTCACATAGCTGAGCATGCATTGTCATCCAAAATAAGCGTGTATACCAAATTTCAGCTCAATCGGTTAAAGATAACTGATTTAAAATTCAGTTGCAGGATTCCACCCGGACATACATTGCAAGTTAATATATAAAGCTCGTAATAAAAATTCGCTCGCATGTTCAAGGTCATTTCATTGTGAAATGAACTTTTTCTATGATCATAAACAGTTCGTTTTGGTATTATATAGGCCAGCAGTGGAACAACGAAGGCTGATAAAAAAATTACATACGTTGAAATGTTAAGTCTTATAGCGATATAAATAAACCCAACAGTATTTTTATTATGTTCCTACCTATTTCCGCAATCTGTACCTAGTTTTATTACATTGCGTAAATCAAATCACGTATTAAACTTTACGTTGAGGTCGCACTTAATCCATAACAATTAAGTATTTTATAGTCTTCGCTGCAATAATTATCATGAAGAAAACGTGTTTCTGATATCTAGTCACAAACGCTATTTATAAATCCAAATGCAAAGCACTTCCGAGGACTTAGTCAGATTCTACAACCGGTTCGGAATGCTGCTTCCCCTGAGAAGAGCCGACAAGATACTCAATGGTTACACATTTAGCAAATAAAAGTTTAATAATGTAAATAAAATTAGTTTATCAGATATCACCAGATAACAGATATATAAGCTATTAGCTACTAGCTTGTACCCGTGAGTTGGACGCCAACTTTGATTATTTATTTATAAAGGTTTGTACACAGTTGATACATTAATACATTCAATTCTTACATAGTACTTAGAGGTATATTATGGCTAATGTACAACCAAAAAGCAGTGGTAGCCTCGCGGGCAAGAACGCCCGCCTTGAACGTAAGGGGTGCAAGTTCAAATCCCAGGCCCGCACCTCTGAGATAATTTTCATGTGCGAATATCATTTTCAACAATGATTACCACTTGCTGACGGTGAAGGTAAACATCGTGAGGAAACCTGCACGTCTATAGCTTTCTACAGCGTGTGAAGTTCACCAACCCGCACTGGGCCAGCGTGGTGGACTATGGCCCAAATCTCCCTCGTATTGAGGGGGAATGTGCCCGGTATAATGGCAATAGGCTCGCCCCCTATTACATTGGGACCAAAATACATTGGCGAAGTGTGGGCGCACTGCAGTGCACCTCTGCCTACCCCTTCGGGGAATACAGGCGTGATGATGTATTATGATGTATATGTACAACCACTTACGAACAAACACAGCATGCATACATAGTAGGATAAGCAACGTAAGAACATATAAAATTTAAATTACAGTGAGCTACACAACGTTAAATTAAAACCTAGTTTATAATACATATATGGTAAGGAGGTTCAAAGGAAAGATAATAAATAAAAACGAGGAAAATATTTAAAAAAAAGAAGAACGACGTAAAAAAAACTTAATACTAGGCTTCTATTGTTGGGAGGAAATATAGTTATACATTCTGATGTCTAACCAATAATAGTGTAAAGTTTCATCAATATCCGTTCAGTAGTTTTTGCGTTAAAGTGTAATAAACATCCATCTTCTCAAACTTTCACATTTACAATCAGAAGGAGTATGGACATCACTTTTTTAATCCATCCATGTTAGAATACGGAATTAGAATTGTAACCACCGTGACAATCGGTTGAGTCAATATCAAATAATGAATAAACAGCGGAGTGATTCTAAAATAGCTATTCGTCACAGATTCAAGATCTGTAGTTTGATAATTAAATTAATCAATAATTCTATAAAATAACTTTTGTTGATCAAATAAGATCACGGCTCGACCTAGTAGTGGTTCCAAGGTCAGCCGCTCGGCTTTGGTAATTTGATGTAAAAAAAACGCTGACGCTTCTTCATTACACTATTCTTATGGCTAACGCCATTTAAAAAAATCATAAGCTTTACTTTGCAAACCTGTAGCATTAAGCTATTGTACGGTCAGAAGGTAAACTCATCAGAGGAATGCTGGGATGAAAAATTAAGAAGACAGACAATTTTATCCTTATTAAGGCAAATCATAGATTAGAGTTAGACCGAGTGTAAGTTCCCGCTGTTAGGACATTTAACACCTCCAGTGCGGAACAGGCACCTATTGGCCTGCCGCGGTTGGTGCGCACGGTTTAAAAGTATACCTGGGGGAAAACTCATTGGGGGTGCATTTTGATCCGCCGCCGCACCAGATGAAAGTTTATCCTTTATTTGCCGCAGCTAAGGTATAGGATAACATACCGCGTTGCGAAAAACAGATGCAGCAATTAACGTCAATATAACGTTCCACAGAAGATGTACATCGCGATACGTCATGCGTGCTCCCCGACCTATAAAAAGTATATTTTACGTATTCTACAATATCAACAAACAACACGTCATCGCCGTCTGTGGAGGCATATTTTACGCGCTGCGTCCACTGTGGCGAGCGAGTTAACCTGATTTTTTTAAATGTACTCTATGTGATTGAAGATAGAGCCTCAAGTCCCCTAACACTATCGTTGTGGAGTTAATATCTTTTTAAGGCATAGAAACTACGTATTTTATCAATGGCAGCTAAAATATCACCAGTTTAGACATTAGATATTGTCACCTTGAGCCATTAGGCTAGTAAAATTCTTGCTACCGTTAAGAAAAGATGTTGTTTTCATGCCTTAAAAAATGAAGTCATAGCAACTGTAGCAAAAACCATGCAATCTCACGTCAAAGTTCGTTCGCGTTTCGTTGCAAAATATACCTTTTCTATCAGTTAATACAGTTCGTTTTGGTATTTCCAATATAATGGTCAAGCATGTTTTGACGCGCATTTGCGCGCAGGCATTTACGCTTTTACATATCGGAGGCAACAGATGCGCAAATAATGATGTGTGCGGTTTATTAATACTAGTTATACCTTTTATATTTAAAAGGTAAATATTTACTGGCTCGATGTGCATAAGGGCCGTTAATCCGAGTATTTTTAATAACGTACAGCTTTGCGGTTTTAATTTTACTTTGATTTTTGAACAGATTATTTATTACAAATACTGTCAAGATAATACAAAGCAGCATTGAAATATTACTGGTATAAGCATTTGGTAAAACGTTGTTTTGATATTACAAACATACACTTCAATTTTATTTATTTTTGTAGATTTAATTTTGTAAAAGAAGAAAAAATTTAATACGCACACCAGATGTCAATAGGCTCGCCTCCTATTACATTAGCACGAAAATACATCGTTAAAGTGTTAATGCACTGTAGTACACCTCTCCCTATACCTTCGCAGAATACAGGCGTGATGATCAATGTATGATGTACATGTGATGCAATCTAATTGCGGGAAGCACAGGACAATGAGCCATTACCAATTCGTGTCAATAGCCACTGATCTTGACGGAGATCTGGACGGTTTTAGTAGGAACTGGACCGGATTACCAGCAGTAACTGATGACTTCCTCCACGCGTTGTCACATCAAGTAATCATGTCTTTACCTAATTTCACGAATTGTCCGATTCTTATTGAGCAGGAGGGTTTGAAATTGCCACTTTAGCAATTCCTTTTGCGCTACGTATGTACACTTCTTGTTTTCTTATTAATGACACTGAATAAGAATCATCATCATCATCATCATCATCAGCCGGTGTCAGTCCACAGCTGGACGTAGGCCTCTCCCAAGATGCGCCACTGAGCCCGATCTTCGGCTCTTCTTTTCCAGTCACTGCCCACCGCTTTGCGTATGTCGTCGCTCCACCTAGTCACAGGACGTCCTACGCTACGAATAAGAATACGCTGATGGATTGAATCTGTGTCAAGTAAATTGCGAAAATTCTTAACCATATTTGAAAAAAAATAATTGCTATGGTTCCGCAAACAAGAATTCGTTTGAGAGGAATCAGTGGCCTTTTTAACGCCCAAAGCATAATGCCTTTTGAACATATTGAAACGTGTGAACTCACTTGAGTTATATTAAAAATGTATTCTCTGTCAATATACAGAAAAATGGTATTACTGTGGTAAAATCCACGCGACTAAGTGACTTAATTCGTTCGCGTATTCGGTGACATTTCGATGGAAAATGTGCTACTTTTATGAGTCAATATGGTTGGTTTAAATTGGGGAAAAAAATATAATGACGCGCCTCACCTCATGTATATGTAGAGTCATTATAATGACAAACAACGGACCTATCTAATGCCGTTAATTAATGAACACATTTAAAAATAACTATGACTTTTGTTTTCACTTTTATAATTAATTGTTAATTGAATTAGCACGCAATCAGTGGTTTCAATTTTTATTTATTTTCCTTATTTAAAACCCTAGGTGCACTAAAAAGCTAGAAATAACCTTATAATTCATTACATTTAGAGTAGGTGCCAATCTACGTCAGACTAGGCAAATACACACATGATTTGGCACCTACTTCAAGTGTAATGAAATATAAGGTTATTTCTAGCTTTTTAGTGCTAGGGTTTTGAAGTTGGTTTTTGTTTTTTGGTTAATTTTTTTTTCACGCTTTTTAGTGTCAATAATCGTTGAAAAAATGCAATTATTACCACTTCATAACAATCCTAAAAAAGTAAAGATTTACAGCCAAAAAAGAATCACGTAAATCGGATCATAACTCGCAGCGTAATCAGTGTACCTACATAAAAAAAAAACATACCGGCCCAATTGAGAACCTCCTCTTTTTTGGAAGTCAGTTAAAAACACAATGTATTAAATGTGTTCCACATACTCTACGGCCTACAATCTATTTATCAGAGACCAGTTGAGTTCGAAACAATGTACGCGCTGAATTAAGGAACCCTTACTATTTTTCCTAAAGTAATTTAGCCTATGTTACTCCTTATAACATCAGCAATCTATCAGTAAACGTCCTGTCAAAATAAGTCCAGTCGTTTGGGAGTTTACTTCAAACAAACGTACAATATAAAAAATACTGAATAACTATCCGGTATCCGGCCGGATACTGAATTACTATCCGATATCCGGCCGGATACTGAATTACTATCCGGTATCCGACCGGATACTGAATTACTATCCGGTATCCGGCCGGATAATGAATTACTATCCGGTATCCAGCCGGATACTGAATTTCTATCAGGTATCCGGCCGGATACCGGATAGTTACTGGATATCCGTTTCATCTCTAGTTAAAACCCTTAGGGATCGGACTACTGTTGTTGCCCCTATTTTAAATTGAAGTGCCTTTTTCTAATATCAAAGTATCACCTATTTACTAAATGCGTATGAGATATACGCTAATTATAACAAAAACACAGTTAGAGAAAATTTGGCTGGCTGTCTATTTGTTTGGGGTAAACTGCCAAAGTACTATAATTTTGAGAATATAATGCGGGCTCCTAAATTCCACGCATAAAAAAAGAAATACGTTATTTACCTTTCAGTGTGTAATTGAATTAAGTCTTAATTATGACGTAATTTAGGTACAAATTCTAGGTACCTACGTCGGTCGGTGGCCGGTGGGTAATTCGAGCCCATGTTTTGTGTTTACTGTTAAGACGGGCCGTCGTAATTGGATTTCCATTGTATTGTGACGTCAATACTGGTAGAGATCGTTGCCACGCCGCGCCGCCTGTAACGTTAGTACCTACCTATTGAACCGCACATCATTATTATTAAGAGCACGTTGTGCATCACAAACATCGGTAAATTTCCATTAGGTAGGTATTTGGTCAGTGTGTACCCTTGGGGGCGCTAAGGAAATAACCTAACCTAACCTTTTTTTTTTTGTTTGCGCTGGGAAAGTTTACACAAAGAAAAACATTTAACCACAGTAACAGGGTGGAGAATAAAACAAAAAGGTGATTCGTGCGTAGCTGGAACCCCAAATATACAAATAAATATAATTGAAGTGTCTGGACTGGTTGAAAGTTGAAAGTGTCTGGTTGTAATGTCAAAATAGCTTTTTACTAAATGCACATGAAAGTATACACGGTACGTCTTAATTCTGTGCTCATATATAAACGAATCGTATAAGAGTTACTATTTGTTGTTTGAAGAGCGAGTAACGAACAGTAATTTCGTTGAAAATTGTTCGGTCTTTACTATAGGATAAATACATCATCATCATCATCACGCCTGTATTCCCCGAAGGTAGTATTGCGCCCACACTTCGCCGATGTATTTTGGTCCCAATGTAATAGGGGGCGAGCCTATTGCCATTATACCGGGCACTTTCCCCGTCAATACGAGGGAGATTTGGGCCATAGTCCACCACGCTGGCCCAGTGCGGGTTGGTGAACTTCACACGCCTTTCTATAGACGTGCAGGTTTCCTCACGATGTTTTCCTTCACCACCGTTCAGCAAGTGGTAATCATTGTTGAAAATGACATTCGCACATGAAAATTATCTCAGAGGTGCGGGCCTGGGATTTGAACTTGCACCCCTTACGTTCAAGGCGGGCGTTCTTGCCCGCGAGGCTACCACTCGGGCTACAGGCTGGGGTTCGAGGCTACAGGAATCTTGAATATATAGCATACAATCTTGGGTATATACGGCGTCGTCGAGGCGTTTGCGAGTGTTGATTTACCCAACGCCTGTGTCCGTTACAAGTGCCAACTGATATAAAACAAGTTTCATACTTTTGTCCACAGATAAATAATATTTTTTTTTTATACCAGCCAACCGTTTCTCTTTTTGCGCAACTCATAAACGTTCGTATTTTAAATTTGTAGCTTTATACACGCCCACGGGACTTTATTTTTAATTCTGATGTAAAAAACAATGTCTCACTGATCACATAAGTAGGCTAATTTTATAACTAGTAGTTTAGGAGAACTGGGAACTTACCACCACCTATTAAAGTTTTTTTTTTTTTTTTTTATCGAAATGAGCGAAATGATGATATTTAATGGAATAAGATGAGGAATGGCATCACCTGCGACTAGCGCGAGTATTTCGCCAATGTCAAGTAATTAATAGCAAGGACAAATTCAATAAATACACATTATAAATAAAAATGGATAATGACAGTGATAAAGATGGCGGATGATATTAAAGTATTGTTGTTTTTTTTTTTTTTTTTTTTTATGTTAATGGCCATTGTTGTTTTTAATAGTAACTGTCAATCTTTGACAGATATTTTACTGAGCTAACTGTCAAAATCTGAAAATAATATCAAAAACATAGATGCAAGACAGGCGGTAAGGAGGCTGAGTGTAATAATGGCAAGTTTGGTATCTGTATAATCCACGTGTCCATTTTACGCTTAATACAGCTTTATACAATTATATTCTAGTAAACAGATATGTTATGAGCGCGCAAAAGTGACGACTCGTTGACTTGTTGATCGTTATCAATTTTGTGAGTAGACATCCAGACTAATTTTTTAAAATAAAATATACAGCAATAAGATATTGGATGGTACCACCGCGAACAGCGGAGGCACGAGATGCTTCGTTAAAATATACTTTCAATCTCTGGATCTCCGCCAATTATTCATTTATTTTTATACAAATATATTTTTTTAGAAAGACACAATTTTTGCACGGTTACATAAAGTACTGAAATAAAACAATATTGTTTGTACATACAAATAACATAACTGTCGTGTCAATTCTGTTGTCACCAAACTGAGGGTATTGCCGTCCTTGTTACAGCCGTAATGTATGAGCTAGATAGCAACATTATTAGTACTGATGATGGAACACACATATGTGTTCTATAATTTTTTGGTGGAAAATGTTCTGTGTTCATATCACGTCGGGGTCACCACTTTGGCGGAAAAGGGAGGATCCTCCGACCAGACGGGTGTTATGTCCGGTGGGCTACTGCCCGACGGTTGTTGTTGGGTTCTTGTATATGTGCAATCGCTCGGATCACTTTAATATCGCGATGCAGGATTAGTTCGTAAGCGGCGAGGTAGATGTCGCTACAATTTCAAAACTTCATATCGAGGTGTGATAAGCTATTTGACTTATGCAATTTTTTTTTAACTTTACTGGAGAGCATGCTCATTCGACGCAGAAAAATTTGCTGATTCCAAATATGTATATAAGTCAATATCGACCAAAAATGTCGCTTAGGTCAAATAGACTTTCACCCCTCGATATAAGAGGGCATTTATTGAATCGAATAGACCCATGAAATTAGAACTACAAAGCCAATGATATTCTATTTAACAGATATGTTATACACGCACAAAACAACTGAAAAAAGTGTTTCGCGTAACAGCGGCAGCACACACACACACTTTTCATTCATTTTACACTTCACAACACCTAGAAGTGTGCAAAAGAGATGGCTTGATAAAACCAACGAGAAAAAAGAGATAGCTAGTGTTGTCACTGCGCTTCTATGTGATGTAACATTTATCTGTCAACGAATACGTCCTATTTAGGACGTATTCGAGTCTTCACTTTTGCGCGCTCATAACATATCTGTTTACTGTTTAATGAATTGTAAGGTTATTTCTAGCTTTTTAGTACACCTAGGTTTTTGAAGTCAGTTTTTTGTAAAAAAAAAAAATTCACGCTTTTTAGTTTGCTTTCAATAATCGTAAAAAATTATTATCACCTCATAACAACCCTAATAAAGTAAATATTTACAGCCAACAAAAAAAATCCTTTGGGGGTAAGTTTCGATGTTTGCTAACAATCCGTATTAAACCAAAACTAATAATCAACCTAAATGAAAACTCCTTAAAAAGCCGTATACAACTACACCATCCACGTAAATAATGATCATAATAAACATAAAAATGTTCACAAAATGAAAACTGCTTGGCCGTACAATTTTAAAAAACATACCGACCGAATTGAGAACCTCCTCCTTTTTGGAAGTCGGTTAAAAGTGAAGTCATAGCAACTCGACAACGATAGTGTGAGGGAACTTGGGGCCTAGATGATCGGTTCGGCGAGCTGCCCCCCCCCCTGAATATATAAAGAACTATGAGGTATTTAAGAACAGTCATTATTTTTATCAGCACATTTAAAGTTGTCACGTATATACAATCGTGAATCACGCCTTGAATGGTTAAAACTTATAGTCACGCTAATGACTAACATTATTTTTCCAACTGTATAATGAATGTATATACCATTTTATATCTTAATTACTGTATTTGTAGCAAGACTAGACGTATGTCACGGAATATTTTGATGTTGTCTCTTTCTCTCGTATGAAATTAGACAGAGAGCGAGCGAGCCAATCCGTGACAGAGGTCTTGTCTTGACATGCGTGCTGACGTGCTGTACTGCATAGATCAATTTCAGTTGGCAAGAGAATTTTAGTTCTGTGGTTTCAGCAGAAGTATAATTCTGTCTCTAGATCACTGTCATCCATTTTTATTTATAACTAGCTGTGCCCGCGGTTTCACCCGCGTTTATTGTTACTGTGTAGTAGCGTGATGTTATATAGCCTATAACCTTCCCCGGTAAATGGACTATTCAAAACAAAAAGATTTTTTTAAATCGTACCAGTAGTTCCTAAGATTAGCGCGTTCAACCAAACAAACACTTCAGCTTTATAATCTATATCTATACATACTACATACATACATACATACATACATACATACACACATACATACATACATACATACATACATACATACATACATACATACAAATAAATAAAATTGGAGTGTCTGTTTGTAATATCAAAATAACACTTTTTTACCAAATGCGTATGAAAGTATATACGATACCTATAACGAAAACGCAATTTTAAATTTTTTTGTCTGTCTGTTTGTTTGAGGTAAACTTCTAAACGGCTGAACCGATTTCAATGGGACTTTCACTGACAGATAGCTGACGTTCCAAGGCGTAACTTAGGCTACTTTAATTTTAGAAAAAGCATTAGGGTTCCGCGGGAAAAACATAATACCCATATTTCCGGGTAATCTCCCTAAAGTCCACGCGGGCGAAGAAGCGGGCACAGCTAGTATTATATATAAGTATATATAGATGTATATTTATTGATTTTGTCCTTGCTATAATTACTCGACATTGCCATAAATACCGCTAATGTCACACTAATGCGAAAGGGGATTTCTTCTTCTTATTCCTCAAGGAAATGATGAAACTTATTTGAATAATATCGAGGTTTAAAAGGTGAATTGACTCAAGCGACATTTTGGTAACATTGCACGAAACCCAGCTTAAAAGAGGGGGAAAAAATTGCTGATTATATATAGGATGTTTCAGAAGTCCGAAATAATACGTTTGCCTCAGTATCGGATATACAACTGAATGGTATAAACATTTGATCGAAATTCGACCATGTTTTTCCAACTTTGTTTTCGTCATAAATTTCTCTAACTCGTAATATCTCGAGTCCTATTTGCATGTTCTGTTTGGCGAATAATTATAGTCGCCACTCATGCGTGTACTTTACACTGCTGAATAGGGTTATGGATGTACCCAAAGGCCAGAATAAGATACTGTGACAAATATTCAAAGGTCTATAACTCAGAAACGATAATAGGTATAAACTTTCTTCACTAAGCATCCACATTTGAACTCCGGTTAAGCTGTAAAGGCCACCTCACGGCCAACAGAGTAGTCCATTAAAAAAAAAAAGAGTCACTTCGCCTGTTACCCCTCTATATGAGAAATGATTAGCAGGTATTCTGTCAATGTCAAGTAATTAATAGCAACGAAAAATTCAATAAATACACATTAAAGATGGCGGAAGAATCGGAAGGTAATTTATACACAAACCACGCTACCCGGAATACGTTTCTAGGTCGTAGGACCCACATCACGTGTATAAACAAGCGTTTAACTTGCAAGCCACAAGGATATTTACACATAGGTACCTGCAATAGGCCGATGCACTCGGCCCATTGTCGTTGTGATTCCACCATCAGTGGCGAGCATTCATTTATAATAATGATTGTGTCAATGCCACACTACTACTATAGCCCTTTTCACGTCCCACTGCTGGGCACGGGCCTCTCTTCAATGCGAGGGGGTTTCAGGCCATAGTCCACCACGCTGACCCGGTATGGATTAGCAGACTTCACACATTTATCGAGCACTAGTCAAGTTCCCTCAGACGTGCAGGTTTCCTCACGATGTTTTCATAATAATGTTATTAACTTGTATTTTACTACGATTTTCTTCTTGCCTTCAATGCCTATTTTAATGGGACCAGCTTTCAATTCAACTTCGTGTGGACAACGCGGCCACGTAACGAGAATCAGTAGGTAGGTATCTAGCTAGTAATTGGATACAAATATTTTCCTACATTTCAACTACTTATGGAAATATGAGCGCGACTTCAAGATACTTTACTCGGTTTAAAATAGTTCTACGATACAACTGTAAATTGTCTATAACTTTCTATAAATTCGGAGATTACAGTTTCTTAGATTAACGGCTGCAATAGATACATAGATAGCAGAGGTAGAACCAATGACAAGACCAAACGGACCACGGATTATGTCGCGCCGAGTCGATCTCTCACTTTCTTAATTATTAGTCGAGAAAGAGACAACATCGACATAAGATATGCCATAAGTATTGTCTTGATAGCCCCACTGTTAATAAGATTTACATTTTTAATTAAGTAATTATCACTAAACAATACATAGGTACTCAACGTATGATCTCAAATTGCTCAAAGCTGTGTACTATGGGCAATAGACGGAGCTGTTATCAGTTATACCCAGGCCAAGGCAAACTCCCAAAAGTCCATTGCTGGGAATCAAACAAGCAACCACCCGGTGCAGTAAATAGAGCGGTTAACGCTTGAACTTCTCAACCAAGGCGTCGTCAAATGTTTCATTAATGTCAATATCCCATTATAGTACGGGTCTCTTTTCAATGCGAGGGAGATTCAGGCCGTAGTACATCCACTAAGCTATATATATATGTGGATTAATGGACTTTCCAACGCTTTCATGAAGTTCTCACATACATGCAAAGTTCCTCGCTATGTTTTCCTCTACCGTCATACCGAGTGATATATTATTTATATAATTAAATCGATAACCTTATACCTATAACAACAAGGTTGCAAGTACTAGGTACCTACATTAGTTACTCATTTTTACTAGGTCAAGTGCTCACATGTACAGACAACTCGTTACGATGTTTGCTGTGTATTAATGACATCACTTAAGTGCCTATTCAACTGTTACTGGCTTAGTTTGTAACTGTTTATGGATAGGTTAGTGTGTACCTGTAATTATGAGGATAGGCAAGTCATTCGTTACGACTGGGGTGAGTGAATAAACGTGACAGTTTGGAAAATGTACTCTGTGACATACGGAGCCGAGACGTGGACACTCACAGTTAGACTGGTCCACCAGTTTAAAGTCACCCAGCGAGCTATGGAGAGAGCTATGCTCGGTGCTTCTCTGCGGGATCGAATCCGGAACGAAGTAATTCGCCAGAGAACTAAAGTTATCGATATAGCTCAACGGATTAGCAAACTGAAGTGGCAGTGGGCCGGTCATATCTGCCGCAGGATTGACAACCGTTGGGGTAGACTCGTCCTAGAGTGGAGACCGCGAATCAGCAAACGTAGTGTAGGACGTCCTGTGACTAGGTGGAGCGACGATATACGCAAAGCGGTGGGCAGTGACTGGAAAAGAAGAGCCGAAGATCGGGCTCAGTGGCGCATCTTGGGAGAGGCCTACGTCCAGCAGTGGACTGACACCGGCTGATGATGATGATGATGATGACTCTGTGACAATACACGTAAAGATAGAATTTCTGTGACAAAAGTCTCGCGACCGCTTGTTCATTTATTTCGGTAGGGTTAGCATGCATGTTAAGACTAGATCTCTGCCACAGATTCGCTCGCTCGCTCATTGTCTTATTTTATACGAGAGAAAGAGACAACATTCAACAGTCTTGAGACACATGCGAGTACTATAGACACTTGCAGTTTAGCTTAATAAATATCACAAGACAACACATACTCATGGCATGATGCCGAACTAAGCAATGCTTGTACTGGTGGCAAATCTGAAATGCCATTTTCGCATTTTGCTCTGGCTGAGTGGCATTGGGGGGATAGCATCGTATGCACTCATTTTTTATGTGGAACTTTGTTTATAAGCAGTATACCCTATAAAAAGAAATGAGAGCGAGCTGTACAACCTACATTGATTACACGGTCGGGCAGTCGATACACTCCCTGTTATCTTTACATAGCCTTGACTAGGCCATCGCACTCCCGAGGTCTTTTACTCGTCACACAGCTAAAAATCGATGGCAGAAAGCAGAAATATCGTATCTTCAAATATCCAATTTTACACCAGGGGCCAGATTTTCGTTTGTTAGACATCATCTCTATTTGAGATATGTCAAAAAAAAACCGGCCATTTGCGAGTCGGACTCGCGCACGAAGGGTTCCGTACCATTATCTATAAAAACGGAAAAAAACACGTTTGTTGTATGGGAGCCCCTTAAATATTTATTTTATTCGGTTTTTTAGTATTAGTTGTTATAGCGGCAACAGAAATACATAATCTGTGAAAATTTCAACTCTCTAACTATCACGGTTCATGAGATACAGCCTGGTGACAGACGGACGGACGTACGGACGGACGGACGGACAGCGAAGTCTTAGTAATAGGTTTCCCGTTTTACCCTTTGGGTACGGAACCCTAAAAACGAAAACATACGACCAATTTGACGTTTTGTTTCGACACATCTCGAATAGAGATTGATGTCTATCAAGCGAAATGCAGGCCATGCATTTTTAAGTGAAACCATTGTCATTCTACACCATATATTTTATAATCAATAGAGTTCTACATGGATTGTGTTATGGCCGAACCGGAACCAATATATTTTAAGACATGGATATACGAATAAAAATCGGTAGCATAAGTTTTGTGAAATAATGTCAGTTACTATTCAAACAACAATACCTTCATCCGCCATCTTTATCACTGTCATTATCGGTGCCAATTCATGTGTGTATTTGCCTTGTCCGACGTTGATTGGCACCTACTCCAAATGTAATGAATTGTAAGGTTATTTGTAGCTTTTTAGTGCACCTAAGTTTTTGAAGTCGGTTTTTGTTTTTTGTTAAAAATATTTTTTTCCGTCATACTGACATCCACTCCGATCTCATTCATATCGCCCTTTATACACTCCATCCATCTTTTCTTGGGTCTTCCTCTCGCTCTATATCCGTTCACATTTATACTCATCACTCTTTTAGTCACATGTATAAATATCGTACTATTAATACGTTTGTACTTAAGTACTTACTAAAAATATTTAATATTTCGGACCTCTAATAGGTACACTCTATAGTTGCATTATAGGTTGGTCGTAGACACATTTACATTGTTTATGTCGTTTAGTTAATTAATCTTGTACAGTGTCTGTTGTATTATACAATTTGGAGGTGTGGTTTGAGTTATCTACATACGTACGTATAATATAGTTACCTACAGCTGATATGTCTGGCTGTCTAATACCTACTTGGGTAGGTATTTTTTTACTTACTGTTATTACTGTCTGTGAACATAAAAAAGGTGGAAGTGCGATTCCCACTAAAAAATAAGTGAAGCACCTAAGTCGGCTCGCCAGTCTCGCCTATCTACGTCTATCTCGCACACACATATTATTATCATTGCTATATCACAATTCACTCAAACATAGATCGATACAATGCTTCACTTTCGACATGAACGGCGCAAACAAACCTCCTTTTTAAATGTCCGTTATTTTTATAGTTTTTTTTTTTTTTAACGAAATGAGCGAAATGATGATAATTAATGGAATAAGATGAGGAATGGCATCACCTGCGACTAGCGCGAGTATTTCGCCAATGTCAAGTAATTAATAGCAAGGACAAATTCAATAAATACACATTATAAATAAAAATGGATAATGACAGTGATAAAGATGGCGGATGACCCGTGTGAGATATTGTGCGAAAAAAAAAAAAAACTTTTATATAGTTATACCTATAATAGGTACTTATACACGTAGGTTTATTGACATGTCCTAGCAGGGTTGCCAAGCATTGAAATAAAATCTCCCCATAAAAACTGTTACGGTTATAGCTAACTTTTATTATTTCATTTGTTTCAGATTTCGCCCTGTTCACGATAAATCTGAAATGTTGCAAATATTTCACGTTGCAAAACTTTGATTAATGTCAAGAAGGTGCACGACGTTCAGGAGACGAACGTGTGAAAATTTGGAAAGTGTTTTTTTCAAAAGTGTGAAATCGAGGACTACCCGGTCCTTGATGTCCTCGTCAGGCAACAACCCCTGCGCCCTAACACTTTGTATTTCTAAGAGACTCTCTCGCTACTCCGCTAGAGATCCCAGGTTAAGACACTGGTCGAGAGAACTAACGATTTCTTCAACGTAGAAGACATCGCGTCAATTGGATTTTTAATCCAGTTCTGGTAGTTTGACGAAGTCCGTTAGAGGACTAAAGTACAGAGGACCGAGTGCGTACTTAGGACCGTACTGCAAGAGAGTCCGTCCCGAAGACTAATGGACTCGCAAAGGCCGTATGCAAATGGAATCCCAGGTAAAGAGCCATCGAACCATCATGAGCAGCATAAAGTACCGTCTGAAGAGGAGAAGACTACGTCTCCCCTCTTGCAGAGGAATAGTGACATCAAGTACATAGACGGTGTGAACGATGACAAAAATTATGTAAGGGATGCGAGGCTTAGTAATGATCTCGATACTGTGAATTCCATGAAAACGGAAGATAATAATGACAATCTTACCGTAGCTTATCATAAGGATCTGAAAATTGAGGAGGATGCAACCTCAACGAATGAAGGTGTCAAGTTTTTCGGTTTGGGAGACACTGACAGTATTTGTTCAAGCAAGCCGCCCTTGGAGACAGAGCCTCAAATACCTGATGGTGGATGGGGGTGGGTGGTCGTGGCGGCTTCCTTCCTCATTGCCACTGTAGCAGACGGGCTTGCTTTCTCTTACGGTTTGATTCATGAACAATTCGTAACTTATTTCGAGGCCACTGAAGCAAAAACTTCTTTGATTGGAAGTTTGTTTATTTCTGTACCACTTATTGCTGGACCAATAATGAGCGCTTTGGTGGATCGATATGGATGCAGGAAAATGACAATAGTGGGAGGTATAGCTTCAACAGTCGGATTTGTGGCTGCTTCATATAGTAATTCAATTGAAGTATTATATGTTACCTATGGTCTCATGGCTGGTCTCGGAACAGGTCTCCTGTACGTCACAGCTGTAGTATCAATAGCATATTGGTTTGATAAGCGTCGTAATTTGGCCGTTGGACTGGGATCATGTGGAGTAGGATTTGGAACCTTTGTATATTCCCCACTTACGACTTATTTGCTGGATGAGTTTGGATGGAGAGGTGCATTATTACTATTGGCTGGTACTGTACTTAATGTTTGCGTATGTGGTGCTGTCATGAGAGACCCGGAATGGTTGATTTTGGAACAAAAGAAACAAAGGAAACTGAATAAAACTAAGAGAGCGTCTAGTTCTATGTCTATATCGGCAAAATCTGGTGGTGGCGAGTCTGTCTATCCAGGAGCAGAAGAGTTGAAGATTTTACTGAAAAGCGGTGAAACACCTGAGTATATTCTTACAACCCTAGTGGCTTCAATAGCTGAAGCCGAAAGTTTGGAAGCGGCTACTAAGAGGAATGCTGACCCGTCGCATTATCATAAAGTCAGCTCTGTCATTAATTTGCCAACATTCTTGAGGCAAAGTGAAAAGGTATTAATTCGATTTTTTTACGATATAATATTCTTTTTGTTTTATGATTGCAATTTATGTAATAATGATGTATTGTTGTTTACAGGTGCCAGCTGAAGTATTAGATCAATTGGTCACAAACAAACGTCTGTACAATATAATACTGCAGAACTACCCTTCGCTCCTAGCTTTGAGAAGTACTTCAGAGCAGAAACTCGCGGAACCCGCGCCCGAAGCATCGAAGTCTAAGCCGATTACTATGTCGATGAAGTTGAAACTGAATAAGAAAGACAAGAAAGAAAAAAAAGATTTTGAGTCGAAGCTTGATATGGTTAGAGAAAAGTTACTTCAGCCAATACCAGAGAACAAACCGGCAGTAATCGTGCCTAGAAATGACCGACAAGACTGGTGGTCCCGGCAGTTTGCAACCGATCATCATTATTTAAGGGATATTAGAGTGCATCGTAATTCAATCATGCATCGAGGTGCTATGATGAATATTGCTAAATACAAGTTGCGGGCATCATCATGTCCTGACATCTATAGGAATTCTATGTGGTCGATGGAAGAAGAAAAGGTAAACTATTTACTAGTATTTTTATAAATTATCCGCTGTCATTACTTAGTTCTTTTAGACACTGCGATATACATTTTATTTTTTACATTTACTTTAATTTTATCACTTCAAGATGTATTTAATGTGTTAAATTATTTTTCAGACGTGGGGCACGCGCTTTTTAGATATTATAAACAAGACCTTCGACTTCAATATGTTTACTGAGTTCCATTTCCTGATGATGAACCTCTCGACGTTGGTGTTGTTCATCTGGTTCATAGTGCCTTACTTCTACATATCCAACTTCATGCAGATCACCGGATATAGTGCCAGTCAAGGTACTTGGATGCTGAGTGTGTTCGGTATCGCTACTATTATTGGAATTGTAAGTGTCAATGACAAATAAAAATTCTGTATTTTTCGTTAAGGCACTTAATTTCCGTATACCTGTTTTATATAATTGCTGTTTATACCTATAAGGATTTTGTTTGTAATTATCATAGAGATAGGTATTTTAAACGTTTTACTGTTTATTTGCGATCTTTAAAATAAACTTTCAATTTAAATCGTTTTATAGAAGGTATTAGTACTATAGCATTAATAATTGAGTTTGATAATGATTTTCTACAACGCCAAATAAAATTACCTACATATGTCAAGTATCTGCAGATTTTAAAATTATGCATTATTCACTCAACTATTTTGTCTATTTTTACAGGTTGGTCTCGGTTGGATGGGTGATCTGCCCTGGGTGAACGTCACAAAAACATATGCGATATGTCTCATAGTATGCGGGATAACTATCATATTATTCCCAGTTCTGATCCGAATAATGGACCCTCACGCACCCTATAGTTTCTACATACTAGCGCTGAATGCTGTGGCGTTTGGACTGATGTTTTCGAGTTCCTATTCGTACACGCCGAGTATTCTAGTGGAGTTGATAGCTTTGGAGAGATTCACAATGGCTTATGGATTAGTATTGCTGAGTCAGGGTATTGGACATCTCATCGGCCCACCTATGGCTGGTAAGTTAAAATTATACCATGGAGTGCCTAACCCATTCCTCTCCATAGCAACTGCATTTCGGATGAGCTGCAGTCGTGTATTTATTGCCAAATTTGATGAGTTTTAGGTACTTTAATGATGGTTTACATTAATGACAACAATCTTATTCCATAAAATAGTTTAAATTTGCCTGAGTAGACATAATAATTATATATATTGAGTTTTATTACAGTAAATAAACAATTGATAAAGATTTATTCAGTAAAACTTAAGAGCAAGCAAGTTGGTAGGAAATCTAAGCGTGAATAATTGATTTTCTTATCGCTTAGAGTTGTGGTGGAACGATTGTAAATAATAATCACCCATGAACACAACTAGTTGTTTGAAAACAATTGTTCTATTTGCATTCAATGTTGAGTTGGTAATTTATACAAAAAACTGAATTTCATTTGTACAAAAGAGAACATACTGAGCTAAAATTGTATTGTATTAGACTTGTCAACAATTTTTCTTTACATAGATTTTGAGCTGTACCTACCATAAATATTGTTCACTAGACTCTATCCTGTGATTATTTAAATTGTTACTTCGCCACAAAGCCGATAGAGGTGCTGTTTATTTGGGCATTGGGCATAGATCATAATAGTAGTACTAAAACTGTTAAAAGCATAGAAACTATTGTTCTAAAATTATCAACCTTATGTTACAGGTGCTTTGAAAGATGCTACTGGTCAATGGGATGCCGCGTTCTACATAGCCGGTCTGTGGGTAATCATCTCTGGCTTCCTGGTGGGTGTCATCCCATACACCGAAAACTTCAGAATTTGCGGCGACGCACCTCTTGCTAAGGACGTAGCTGGCGAGCCCGACCCTGGCGTCAAAATTATCATAGCTCATTAAATAAACATAGACAGCAATTTAGTGTGATTGCTTTCATTAATTAAAATCTGTTTAGTTTGCCTGTACCAAATATTGGTAAACGAGTCGGGATGTTTTTGATGATTATAATTTTAAGGCGTTTGTCTCATTTGTTTATTCTGAAATTTCTGTAATTGTGTACAAGTTGTAACACTAGATCTAGCTTGGCTTACAATGGTAGATTTTTATCGAAAAGAAACGAATTTAACCTTATGCTAGCTAAACTGTACCTTCTAGTTGTTACATAATTTATTAGAAATGACATATTTTTATTATTTGAACCTATATTTATAATAATATTTCGCTTGACCATGCAATATGGATGATGAATGGCATAAAATAAATTTATTTCCTAGAGTAACTATATCCTTCATAGATATTCTGTGATTTTCTATGTAAGATGTTAAGTATCTAGTTTTGGTTTTATTTATTTTGTCTATTGTTTTATAAAGTATTTAAGTAGATTATCTAGTATATCAATATGAAAAATTCCTACCTATTAAAACGTGTGCCTTTTTTAGCTGCACGTACATTTAACACCGATACCGACGTGTGTAAAAATATCTAAATACATTTTCCCCCAAATTAACAGCCACTTTAATCCATTTATAAACCATTTACAATGGTATTCTGCATGTTTTGTAATGCTATTGTAGGTTTGGTTTACTTTAATAATATTTTCAGTGATTGTTTTATAAATGTGAAGCTTATAGAATGTAGTGTCGTAATATTTTAATAGGCATTTAATTTTTAGGAGGTTTTGTTAAGTAAGTACATAATTACTTGGGTACTTATTTCATCATGTCTGAGAAATACTTGCCATTTTGGTACACCGATCAATGTTAAACAATGAATTTATATTTTTTACTGTTTTCATAGTATTTTAGTGTATAAGTTTGTCTACTTACATATATTAAACAATATCTGCATTATATTCCGCATGAAATATTTAATTAATTAAACTTTGATAATATTATAGTGTTTTATTTACCACTGACATTACAATTCCAAATTTATTTTAGCCTTCCGTTTACCAGCAAGTGTACCCACAGAGTTAAAGTTACCCAAGAGAAAATAATAAAATGTAATTCCACCACAAAATTTCGCACACGCAAAAAAATAATATTAAGTATTGTCATTTTTTGCGTGGCACAATACCTAATCTTACATTAACTAACTAGTCAAGTTCCCTCAGACGCGCAGGTTTCCTCACGATGTTTTCCTTCACCGTTTTATAGCAAGTGGTAATCTAGGATGAAAATGAGATTCGCACATCAGTCCCAGAGGTGCGGGCTGGGTTTTGAACCTGCACACTTTGTTTGCAAGGTGTGCGTTCGACCACTCGGCTACCACTGCTTACATAACACGTTAAAAATATCACCAAGTAGTAATGGTAATTTAAATTTGTTTGCAACACCATAACAGATTTTCTAAAAGACAGGGTGCTAGAGATGTAAAAAATATTGACATTTTGACATATTTTTGTTCACTTGTCAGTCAGTAGGTACCTGTACGGTCTCTACCCTCCATACATATATATATTGACAGTTTGATAGGTGATATTATTTTGCCAAAAAAAACATCATTCAAGTGTTTTTGTTTCTTTCGGATAGTTTATGCTTCTCTAGTAGTAACGCCTTCGAAAAAATAACCATCTTATTTGTTGCTGAATTACCATGAAGAGGTTAGTACTTGTTGGATACTTTTAACGTAGTGTTTGGGAGTGAAATTAAAATCATTGAAGCAAACTAACCCTGTATTATTTTACTATAGGATAGTTCACTTGGACTTGAAGGGTGCTCCGTTGAAACTTTCCTATTTGGAAAAGGTAAGTAAATAACTACTTACCCTTTCAACAATTGATTTCCTATTCTACAATAGGGCTATACATTTTAACCAAAATATTTTTTTACGGACATGAATCTTATTTTAGTAGTGGTAGCCTCGTAGAACACCCTATGCCGACTCCCGGCTTGAATGTAAAGAGAGATTTTCATGTGCAAATATAATTTTCAGTAATGATTACTACTTGCTGAATGGTGAAGTAAAACATCGTGAGAAAACATGTATGTCTACAGAAAGGTGTGTGAAGTTCACCAACCCACTCTTGGCCAGTGTGGTAGACTATAGCCCAAAGTTTCCCTCATATTGAAGGGGAATGTGTCTGGTATTATGGCAATAGGCTCCCCCCTATTTCATTGGGACCAAAATTCATTGGCGATGTGTGGGTGCAATTTTTTTTTCTTTTTTTAATGAGATAGGGAGGCAAACGAGCAGATGTTTCACCTGATGGTAAGTGATCAACGCCGCCCATGGACACCAGGGGCATTGCAAGTGCGTTGCCGGCCTTTAAGGAATGAGTAGGCTTGTTTGCATCTCTACCTATCCCTTTGGGAAATACAGGTGTGATGATGTTGATGTATTTATAATAATTGATTTCACACAAGGTTCTTTTCCTGGCCAAGTCATGGGGGGCTACGGGAGTGCTTCTGGAATGGGAGGATACTTTTCCATTCTCCGGGGATCTGGTGGGTATTGGGAGTCGGAGCAATGCCGGTGGGGATGGATTGTACTCGTATGAAGAGGTTCAACATATATTGGAGGTGACCAAGACCTTGGGGTTGGAGGCGGTAAGTTTATTTTAGGAAAGACAGCATAAGAAATACCTTCTACCTTCAATGCAATCAAAAGAAATAATTTGTGTTGCATAAATAGCAGTGGTAGCCGAGTGGTCGAACGCACTCCTTGTGATCAAAGTGTGCAAGTTCAAACCCCGATTTGCACCTTTGGGTTTATGTGTGAATCTCATTTTCATCCAAGATTATCACCTGCTATGAAACAGTGAAGGAAAACATTGTGAGGAAACCTGCACGGCTGAGGGAACTTGACTAGTTCTCGATAGATGTGTGAAGTCTGCCAACCTGCACTGGGCCAGCGTGGTGGACTATGGCCTGAATCACCCTCGCATTGAGTGGAGACCCGTGCCCAGCAGTGGGATGTTAAAAGGGCTGTAGTTAGTTTTTTTTTTAGCATAAGTTTATTGTCAGTAAGTCAGTGGAGATTTAAATTATGACATTTGCAAGAAGTGATATCACATAGTAGAAGTTAAGAAAATAAATTGTTAATAAGTATTAATTCATGTGTGTATTTGTCTAGTCTGACACAGATTGGCACCTACTCTAAATGTAAAGAATTGTATGGCTATTTGTAGCTATTTAGTGCATCAATTTTTTTGAAGTCAGTTTTTGTTAAAAATATTTTTTTGTGATTACAAACTGGCAGTGGTGTTTGAACATTCACCATGATATAGAACTGTTTATGGTATGGTAATTTTTTTAACCGCACAATTCTGTCAGGTTATTAACTCTACCTTTTAGAGAGAGTAATTCCCTGTGATATTACGAACTAAGCTTCAATTACTTATTTGTAGTGAACCCTCAAAATGCTGATACATATCACAGTTGTTTTTAGGGTTCCGTACCCAAAGGGTAAAATGGGACCCTATTACTAAGACTCCGCTGTCCGTCTGTATCTCACCAGGCTGTATCTCATAAACAGTGATATTAGGCAGTTGAAATTTTCGCAGATGTGTTTCTGTTGCCACTATAACAACAAATTAAAAAACAAAATAAAATAAATATATAAGGGGGCTCCCATGCCACAAACGTGATTTTTTTACCATTTTTATAGATATAATGGTATGGAACCTTTGGTGCGCGTGTATGACTCGCACTTGGCTGGTTTTAGAAATAAAGATAATTTTTATCTATGGTTCCAGATCCAACTGGTCCAAACAATAGGTCATATGGAGTATGTCCTGAAGCATCCCGAGTACCAGATGCTCCGGGAGTCGTCGCGCGCGGCCGCAGTGCTGTGTCCTTCGCGGCTCGAATCCCAGAAACTAGTCAGAGCCATGTTGGAACAGGTCCTTGAAGTACAACCTGATGCAGCTTACATACACATCGGCGCCGATGAGGTATCCGTAGCTTCTTCTTCTCTTTATGAAATGATAAATTTTAATGAAATAAGATGACGTATGGCTCCACATGTGGTTAGTGAATACTTCAGCCAGTGTCAAGTAATTAATGTTTCTAATCCTAATAATATTATAAATGTGAATTTTTTTGAGAATATATTGGTCACTCATTCACGCAAAACTAATGAAAAATATCTGTAAAAATTACAACCTGAACTTTTATTGCATTGATCATTAGGATCAATTATAAGGAGGAAATCTCTAACAAACTTGGTAAATTAATTGAAAGGAAAGCCATGAAACCCGACTGATAAATTCAATGGGTCAAGTTAAATCACTTTTACTCGAATATCCATCTGTTTACTTATGTTAGTAATTAATAATTATCATTGACGTCATTTATATTTTTTTTGTAAATAATTTAAGATTTCTTTTGCTCCAGAACTTCAATCTCTAAGCATATTAATACAGAGTACATTTTCAAAATAAGTCAAATGATAAAAACTGATCATTGTTTTACAGGTATGGCACACAGCAGTGTGCAGAGAGTGCCAACAGAGGGCGCTGACCAGCCCACACAAGGTGCCATCCCTGTATTTACAGCACATACGAGATCTAGTCTTATTTCTAAAGCAGAAGCGACCAGAATTGACTGTACTCATGTGGGATGATATGCTCAGGTCGATCAATCTTGATACTTTAAAAGGTAAGTGTTTTAGATACTTAAAAAAAATACTGTTAAAGCCTCCCCGCACACTGGGGCGTCGCCGCTCGCCCGTCAATTGTTTTGCCATACCAAAACAAACTGTTTTGACTCATAGAAAAAGTTCATTCTTCATCTGAATCAGTAGTTCCCAAACTTATTTTGTATACTGCCCACTTTGAGAATAAATTATTTTTTAGCGGCCCCATTTAGGCCTGCAGCGCCCACAAGGAGGCGTTATCGCCCACTTTGGGAAAGAACGATCTAAATGACACTGACTGCGCGTGCGAATTACGACGCGAATTTTACCACAGAAGTTCTTTTAAAACAGAGTTTGTTTTTGTATTGGAAACATTTTTGACAAGCGAGTTTCAAAGCTCTAGTTTCGAGGCTTAACACTTACTAAATTTGGAAGTATATTTAATTTTAAAGGTCTTGTGTGTTAGCATGCACGTAAAGACAATACCTCGGTCACGGATTGGCTCGGTCGCTATCTATCTTATTTCATACGATAGAAAGAGATGTAATCAACTTATCCAATCCCAACAAAAAGCCCACTTTGGAATAAACTCAGATTGTTCAATCAATCTCCATCGTGTCTCCTCTACTACGTCGACATTTAGAATCACATTGGGCCTGACTCAATGGAAAGAGGCCATTAACACAAATAAAAACAACATATTCTGTGTCATAAGTCTAGTCTTGGCGCACATGCTACAACTTCTGGGGTTTGAACCTGCTACCTATTAATCCAAGGCGAGCGTCTTAGGGGTCGTCCATTAATCACATGATGTTTTTTGTAGCATTTTTAATCATTCCCCCTCCCCTTTGGTGATACGTGCTGAGGCTTAAGAGTAAACCCCCCCCCCCCATTCAAAATCACGTGTATTTTTGAGTACCCACAAAGAACCTTAATTTTTATGCCCTAGACCGTTATGTGGAGGGATGGAGTGATATGACAGGAGATAGAGATGTGTGGAGAAGAATGGGGGAGACCTTTGCCCAGCAGTGGGACAATATAGGTTAAAATATATATATATATATATATATCTTTAAATACAGGTATGAAGTATAATCTATTTTTTTTCGGAAATTAATGATGTTAACTGGCAACAGCGAGTCTAGGTCACACTACACGCCGCTTTGCAGTCTAGAAATCGCGCGTTTGACGAAAAAATAAATACATGTGGGAAAGTAACGTAATTTTAGTCATAGAGAAGTAGAGTTGTAAGATGGCGTCTTTATACGATGGTGCGATTTGTGATGTTGAAAAGTTATAATTAAAACAAAGTGAGTAACAGTTGACGGTGTATAATTTTAACATAGCCCACCTCCTACATACACGTGATATCTTATATCACCCCCCCCCCCCTCCCCCCTTGTGATTTTTGCCAAACCCAGGGGGGTTTGTCCCCCTTTCGAGCCCGGAAGGCCCCTTACCGAGTAGGCTACCGATTCATACGGGCGAGGTCTTGAAAATGTTAGTTATTTGTCAGCGTACGATCTCGGCGGGCTGGTGCAGCCGGTGGTGTGGCAGTACAGCCCGGCGGAGTGCTTCAACATCAGCCCCAGCGTGTGGGACAAGTACGAGGGGCTGTTCCCGAGCGTGTGGGCTGGCTCCGCGTTCAAAGGGGCCAATACCAGCTGTCAGGTGAGAATACAGTTTATATTTGAAGGTCACAGGCAAATAACAGGGAATGTCCCAATTAATTAATTTTGAGAAAAACAAAAACCGACTTCAAAACCCTAGGGTGTACTAAAAAGCTAAAAATAACCTTATAATTCATTACATTTGTAGTAGGTGCCAATCTACGTCAGACTAGGCAAATACACACATCAATTGGCACCGGCTTCAAATGTAATGAATTATAAGGTTATTTTTAGCTTTTTAGTGCACCTAGGTTTTTGAAGTCGGTTAAAAAACAATTTGAAAGTTTTAAAGTATATTATTTTTATGGATATCAATATCAATATGTCATGGACATTCCCAGTTCTTTTCGTTTTGGCCATAAGCAAAACTGCATTTTTGGGGCCATCTGTTAACTTTTTTTAAATTTCAAATGATTAGAATTAAAATACCATAGATATGATTCTATAAAAAAATATTAAAATTTGTGACATTCCCTGTTATTTGCCTGTGCCCTTCATTTGATGGAAACTTCTTGTTTGGGATTTATAAATACATCATCACGCCCACATTCCTCAAAGGGGTAGATGGTGCATGCAGTGCGCTCACATTACGCCGATGTATTTGGTCCCAATGTATTACCGGGCACATTTACTCTCAATACGAGGGAGATTCGGGACATAGTCCACCACGCTGGCCCAGAGCGAGTTGGTGAACTTCACACGCCTTTCTATAGACGTGCAGGTTTCCTCTCCACCGTTCACCAAGTGATTAATCATAAACGAAAATGAAATCCGAAAATCCTGGAGGTTCCAGGATTTGAACTGGCATTCAAGGCGGGTATTCTAACAATACTGTAGTTGTAACATGTGTTCCAAGACTAAACGTGTCTCTTGATGTTGTCTCTTTCTCTCTTATGAAATTAGACAGAGAGCGAGCGAGCAAATCCGTGACAAAGGTCTTGTCTTGACATACGTGCAAACCCCACTGGTGTAGTTTAATTACATTAATTAATAATTAGTTTGTAGATATTGTCACCAGTTGTGCATTACGCCAGCAATCAGGAGGCGTGGATGAGGGAACTCAGGAGTCAGAAGAACATCAACTTTGTCGGAATCATTCTGACTGGCTGGTCCAGGTGGGTTTCTCTGACAATTTGATCTGATACAGGATGTATCAGAAGTCCGAAATAATATTTTTTGCCATATATACGGTAGCTAATATGTAGATGTTCTGTGATGGCAGACTACACCTGCGAAAAACTGAATGGATCTGCCTGTTATGGATGGATGGATGTTTGTTACTCTTTCAAGCAAAAAATACTGAACAATGAAACTTTACGGTATTATTGTTTGTTCATCAGGATAACATATAGACTATACTTTATAGTAATATTGAATTATCCAAATCTGCGCGAATGAAGGCGCGGGTAGAAGCTAGTCACACATCTAAGTGTTTTGTAAGCAAGTTTGTAATATTGTACTAACTAAACTAACTAACTACAGCCCTTTTAACGACCCGCTGCTGGGCTGGGCACGGGCCTCCCCTCAATGCGAGGGGGATTCGGGCCATAGTCCACCACGCTGGCCCAGTGCGGGTTGGCAGACTTCACACATCTATCGAAAACTAGTTCCCTCAGACGTGCAGGTTTCCTCACGATGTTTTCCTTCACCGTTTCATAGCAAGTAATAATCTCGGATGAAAATGAGATTCGCACATGAAACCCAGAAGTGCGAGCCGGGGTTTGAACTTGCACACTTTGATTTGCAAGGCGTGCGTTCGACCACTCGGCTACTACTGCTATATTGTACCTAAGTAAAATTGTTCACGTTTTTCATTTCAGATTTGACCACTACGCGGCGCTATGTGAACTAATGCCAGTATCTCTGCCAAGTCTGGCCAGCTGCCTCAGGATATGGAACAAAACTGAAGACACACCAAAAGGTTATAAATAAAACTTTAAGTAATAAACTACAGGCTGTTTCAGAAGTCCGAAATAATACTTTGACGTTAGCATCAGTATCGGATATGCAACTGAATGGTATACATTTTTTATCGAAATTCGACCATGGATTTTCGAATTTTTTTTCGTCGTCTATTTCTATAACTCGTAATATCTCGAGTCCTATGTAAAATTTGCATGTTCTATTTTGTGAATATAGCCATCATAAGTGTAGTTCACACTGCTGAATAGGGCTATGGATGTACCCAAAGGCCAGAACACGATACCTGTGACAAATATTCAAAGGTCTATGATAGGTATAATCTGGGTCCACTAAGCATCGGACTATTATTTCGGACTTCTGATACAGCATGTACAAACAAGTTTAAGCATTGCAATGTTTTTCCAATACCAAACCAAGCTGTATAAGGTAAATGGAAAAAAGGATATCATACCGCATTTTTATTTCAAGTTTTTTTGAAAGAGTTATGAATTCTTAAATATCTGTTTCGATTCCGGTTCTGGTGTAAACTTGGATATTTCTAGATAAGACATTTCTACTCTCTGAGGTCGATATGGCAGCTTTAAGTTTGATTATGTATTTCAAAATGCTATTTGCTTTTATTTTGCGATGGCAACTTTTTTGTTGATTCACACTCACTTCACTTTTTTTCCTTGGTGCGCAGGGTGCGGACCAGCTCCAACAGCATTCTTAATATGATAGCCAGTAGGTTAGACTGTGTCATAGTAAGTCGCTGCTGTGCTATCGCACACGGTTTAGACCCCTAGGGGTTATTTAGAATAGGTAATACTAACGTTAGTCTTAAGTCTACTAACCTGACTTAAGACTCCCACATAACCCTGTTACTTCCCCCGAGGTGGCAGGGTATCCATAAAGGATTTTCCGACGTTAAAAAAAAGGTTGAGTTTTTGTTGATTGAAAAGTGCTCCACTATGAACCTTATTTTTGACAGTTTAGTGCTTTCTTGAAAAGGGTCATGAAATGAAAATTATTTTTTTATTACAAGCTTTATATTAACTTGCAATGTATGTCCGGGTGGAATCTTGCGATTGAATTTTTAATCAGTTATCTTAAACCGATTGAGCTAAAATTTGGTATACACGCTTGTTTTGCATGACAATGCATGCTTAGCTATGTGACGTCATTCTAATTCCAATATGGCGGAACATCCAAGATGGCGGAATAGTTATTTTTTCTGCACTACCACAGTATGGGTATAAAATGTAAGGCGTTGCTGAAAGAACACGAAAAGTAAGGGCAATTAAAAATAACAGCTTGTTTTTAAAAAGTTTTTTTACCATATATTTTTATTCGTGTAGGCCAAAAAGCACTTACAAATAGTCAGATTCTACCACCGGTTCGGAATGCTGCTTCCACTGAGAAGAGCCGGTAAGAAACTCAATGGTTACTCCTTTCAAAACGATAAACAGTAAGGATTGCGAGTAATACATTCTCAGGAGCAGCATTCTCTTGGCTTAACTATGTCCAATGGAATGTTCCAGAGTCGGTGGTGAGCGACGTGTTGCCGGCCGAGGAGTGGCCCGGCCAGGAGCTGGCCCACTGCGTGCACTCCTTCGTGATACTGAGAGAAAGATGTTTGACTTATTTGAACAGCGACATGTGAGTGCATCATCACATACATCATCATCACGCCTGTATTCCCCTGTAGGCAGAGGTGCACCGTAGTGCGTCCACACTTCGCCTATGTATTTTGGTAATAGGGGGCAAACTAATAGGGGGCGAGCCTATTGCTATACCGGGCACATTCCTCCTCAATGCGAGGGAGGTTTTTTGGCCGTTGTCCACCACACTGGCCCAGTGCGGGTTGGTGAACTTCACACGCCTTTCTATAGTTCGTGCAGGTTTCCTCACGATGTTTTACTTCACCGTTTCATAGCAAGTGGTAATCTCGGATGAAAATGAGATTCGCACATAAACCCAGAGGTGCGAGCCAGAGTTTGTTTTGATTGGGACCAAAATACATTGGCGGAGTGTGGGCGCACTGCAGAGCACCTCTGCCTACCCCTTCGGGGAATGCAGGCAAGATGGTGTATTTGTATTTTATAATGAATCCGGTTTGGAGCATATCGGTTGGACAGTTTCAAAGTATAATGAACATATTATGGAAACATATCTGTCTTAACTTTAGGCAGCTCTGGGATCCTTAGTCGTAGTCCATTGGTTGATGAAACGATTTCACGCGCTAAGCAACTGTTTAATATTTAGGCATCACATTAGGCGTTTCCTAGTGTTAGTGAAAGTGAGCATGATTGTTTCAGAATTGCGACATGGCTGAATCCCTGGCAAATAGAACATAAATACACAAGTCCTGTGCATGTGGAGAACATTACTGTCGGATCGCGAAGGTATGTAATACCAAAATTTACACTATTATGCGAAAATCGACCCTCAACTAGAATAAATATAATTTAAAATCGCGTTTTAATTGCTGGGATTTGTATTCGCAACGAATAAAACTCTTGGACGACGCGACGGTTTGGTCGAGGGTAGGCTGCTCGATTCTCTGCATCAGGTACTTGTGGGTTCGATTCTCGTCAGCGTCAAAATGGACATTTCGGAATTTTCCCCGGTCTGGATGCAACTGGCACCAGTCTTTAGCGTGATTTTAATTCCTTGGCTTTGACGAAGCGAATGAAAGGATGAAATTGAATAAAATTTATTAGTAGTATAAAATGGCTGCATAAATAAAGATGGTTTCAATTTATTGTTGACCCTGTTGCAGAGGTTTTAGGTACGCACGAAACACCTCTTTTCTTTTCTTTTCTTTTCTTTTCTTCTCTATTTTTATTTCTTTAAACTGATATTTTAATTAATTACTTAACTATTTTGTATGTTGTCAGTCTATTGTCGGAGCTTACGACTTTGCAACGGGATATGTCGACCCATCTTCACGCTATCACCGGGGAGCGCAGCAGAAACGAGTGGATGCAATCCTTCGTGTCACCTTTAGTTGGGAAAATGACTGATTTATACGAAACGGCTGAGATAAGGACGCGATGTGATCCCAGTATTAAGCCTTGTGGTAAAAACAAGAAAATGCAATAAAAAATAGATACATACAGCAAGCAGCAAGCAGTGGTAGCCGAGTGGTCGAACGCACGCTTTGCAATCAAAGTGCGCAGGTTCTATCCCCGGCTCGCACCTCTGGGTTCCATGTGCGAATCTCATTTTCATCTGAGATTATCACTTGCTAAGAAACGGTGACGGAAAACATCGTGAGGAAACCTGTGTGCCCGGTATAATGGCAATAGGCTCGCCCCCTATTACATTGGGACCAAAATACATCGGCGAAGTGTGGGCGCACTGCAGTGCACCTCTGCCTACCCCTTCGGGGAATACAGGCGTGATGATTTGATGTGTTATCATCACGCCAGTATTCCCCGAAGGGGTAGGCAGAGGTGCACTGTAGTGCGCCCACACTTCTCCGATGTATTTTAATCCCAATGTACTAGGGAGCGAGCCTATTGCCATTATACCGGACACATTTACCCTCAATACTAGGGAGATTTGGGCGATAGTCCTACACGCTGGCCCAGTGGGGTTGATGAACTTCACACACCTTATTATAAACGGGCAGGTTTCCTCGTGAGGATTTGCATTTATAGTTCAGTGAGTGTAATCATTATCGAAAATTACATTCACACATGGAATTGGAAAATCCAAGAGGTGCGAGCCGGGGTTTGAACCTGCATCCTTTGCGATCTACCAACTAGGCTACTACTGCTTAAATAACCTTACCGAGGGGAGAAAGGCTATTAAGCGACAATATGGGTGGTATTTACTACAGGATGTATCAGAAGTCCGAAATATTATTTTGGGTACATAAATGGTAGCCCATATATAGATGCTTAGTAAGGACAAATTATACCTACACATCATAGTTTCTGAGTTATAGACCTTTGAATATTTGTCACAGGTATTGTGTTCTGCCCTTTGTGTACATCCATAACCCTAGCCAGCAGTGTAAACTACACTTATGAGGGGCGGTTACCGATATTCACAAAACAGGACATGCAAATTTGACATAGGACTCGAGATATTGCAAGTTATAGAAATTGCCGACGAATTTTTTTTTGAAAAAACTGTCGAGTTTCGATCACATTTTTATACCATTCATTTGATACTGATACAAACGTCAAAGTATTATTTCGGACTTCTGAAACACCCTGTGTATATATATTTGCGATCAGCTATTTTTTCTGTGTCGAATGAGTATGTTCTCCTGTCAAGTTAACAAAATGTCTTTTCAGTCAAATAGCCTTTCTATATAATGTAGAATTACACTTTGGAGTAATGAATGTTATATCTATATATTTTCTTAACGATAAAATACTTTAAGTAAGAAAATATGAGGCGATATGGTCGCCAAAGCCTCTTTAATAAAAAATAAAAAAAAGTAAGAAAATGATACGGGTCTTATTGACAATCTCTTTTGGTAGTGGATTCAAAAGTGGCGATACATTAGTCGTGTCTGTTGTAATGTAATGTAGCAGTGGTAGCCGAGTGGTCGAACGCACGCCTTGCAATCGAAGTGTGCAGGTTCAAATCCCGGCTCGCACCTCTGGGATATAAGTGCTAATTTCATTTTCATCCGAGACTATCACTGGCTATGAAATGGTGACGGAAAACATCGAGAGGAAACCTGCACGTCTGGGGGAACTTGGCTAGTTCTCGAAAGATGTGTGAAGTCTGCCAACCCGCTCTGGGCCAGCGTGGTGGACTATGGCCTGAATCTCCCTCGCATTGAGGGGAGGCCCGTGCCCAGCAGTGGGACGTTAAAAAGGGGATGTCGTAGTGTTGTAATGTAAACTGTATTTGATTGAAAATAAGAATTAAAGTTGCTTATACCTGTGACTTTGGGTCATTGAGTCCTAAGCACAGTGCACACAGGTATTCTGCTGTCTGGCCAAAAGGCCGTAAAGTAAGTAAACCAAAGTTAAGCTCAAAATGCGAAAATGTATCTTCATAGGAATTATGAAGACACAGATTTGTTTCTATGTATCGATCATACTAATTATAAATGCTAGAAAAATAAAACCAAGTACTGGCCGACGGAGAAAATATTTGGCTTTCATGTAGTACCTTAAGGGGGTGATCCATTTGCGAGTAAGACCGCCGGTTCGCCAACGAACTCGCGAGCCAAAGGTCTAAACCGCCAATGGAGCACTTAAAAGTCTGCGGACTTAAAAACCGGCGGACTTGCTCGCTGGCTCTTTGTGCATGCTTGAAATTCTAAGTCCGCGGTGCAAAAAAACGCCATGACTTCGCCAATGATGAGATATGACTGTTTGGTAAGCTAATGGATCACCAACGTGAGTCGACGAGCCAACGATTTAGACCGTTACCTCGCCGGCTAGCAAATGGATCACCCCTTAAATATAACTCAGATAAGCTAAAAATTTATTTAACTCCCGTTTAGCCTTCGGAAAGCAGTATTATACAATGTAGCCTGTACATTATATTTTTAGTTTTATTTAGTTTAGTCGTAATTAGTTCAAATAGAATCAGCTCCATTGTATTTTATGATCGAAAGAACTATGTACGTTCCGATATTCAGGAGAAAATCTAAGTCAAATTGTAAGTATATTAAATTAAGGTTAATTTTCTAATAAATGTTTTATAAATTATTTTTTTATTGTTATTTCTTGTATCCTCTAGGCAACGAGTTTTTATGAAGAGTGAGATTTTCCCAATATTTGACAGTTCTGCGGCCTCAGTACGCCTGCCAAGATAAGACATTTTCTCACGCATCGTGACGTCATTTTTGTGGCAAAATCGTTACGTCTTATTTGCTAGCATGGCGTAAATATAAAATGGGTTTGACAGTTAAATAAAACGTGTTTGACGTATGGATAAGATGTTATATCTTAAGTGCTAGCATGGGTTACCAAAATGTACCATAGAGACACGAATTTGACAGGTCAACGTAAAGAAATTTCTCACGGTCAAAGGCCGGTGATGAGAAAATAATTAGGCTGTAAGAAGTACATAAATATAGCATTTTATACACTATTATAACAAATAATACTTATTTTACTCTATCCTTCGCCAATATCAAGCGGACTACATGCAAAATTCTTCCGAAAACGAACACGTAAATTTATTTTCGTGTTCGACAAACAACAACAAAAAAGTGTAGAGACATTTCTATCTGTTTTATTTTCTTCCGAAAATCCACATAATTCTATTCCACGTGATTTAAAATCCATATTTTACAAAAAATCTGTAGGTTTGAGGTTAGATTTTGTTTGGCATCATACTTTGCGTGCTTTTTGCCGTTTTACAATGTAAAGTTATTTAAATTGGCAAATAAAAATAGTATAGTGCCCAAGAAATAAATTTTAAGCATAATACCACCGACCAAATGATAATACGTAAAGCTTCCGGCATAATAAAAAAGAATCTATGCCCAAAGATATTTTTAATCTGTGCATAAATAATCTAATATATTCTATGATGTGTATGCAGCATCTTTTTTCTTTGTAAAGCTCCGTCTCGCTCTATTTGTCATTTCAATGAACGAATGAACGAAAGATCGTAAACTGTGAGAAAATTTTAGCAGGCTGTCTAATTTTAAACATCTTGGAAGCCATGTTAGCAAATAAGATACGGGAACGCAAGTTGACAAGATGTTTTTGGGACTTGTGAGAAAACATCTTGGCAGGCGTACTGAGGCCGCTGCACGTCGGATTGTCTATGTCAAGACGATAAGATATCGATATACAGGATGGAATTTTGTAATGCCACCTGAAGGGAAAGTACTCTTTATACTGTAGACAGAAAATAGTACTCAAAGAAAACATTCCTTTATTTTTGAAAAGAAAGAATACTGCATTCAAAGATTTTCGGAAATTCGCTTGCCACACCCGGGAATCGAACTGACTAAAATCTGTAAAAAAATACACCCTGTACTTTTATTGCATCGATCGTTAGAGTCAATTATAAGGATGAAATCTCTTTAACACACTTGGTAAATTAAATGAAAGGTAAACTATCCACTAACTACCCACCTTACTTCACTTTGGACGTAAATGGAGTCTTATTATTATGCGTCTACGCCAGTGTTTCCTAAACATTGTTCTGCCATGTTCTCATTCTGCTTTCCTCTTAATGACTTACCATCTACTCTCCCATACTGCGTTGACGGCATCATACCAAAGAAATTATTTCTATAGCCATCTGTGGTTTAGCTTTAAAATAATGCCTTCATTGTAATTGGGAGTAGACGCACCTTACTGTACTAGCTTCCTAAGCGTAAAGACTATATCTGTATTTAATATTAGACTGCCGTGAGTATAATTCTTCTCTAGTATTGTGGCAAAGGTGATGTCCGCTCTCATGGCATTGCTGCTCCTGAGAATGTATTACTCGCAATTATCATTTTGAAAAGAGTAACCATTGAGTTTCTTACCGGCTCTTCTCAGTGGAAGCAGCATTCCGAACCGGTGGTAGAATCTGACTATTTGTAAGTGCTTTTTGGCTACACGAATAAAAAAAAATTGATTTTGTTTTATGGCCCGGTAATTTTCAAACTTCGTGACCCACATAATAGGTACCTACTTCTAAACCCAAGCTGGTTCCATTAGGTAAAATAATACACATTTAATAATAGCAAAAATGTTTTATTATTACTACATTATTTGGTAACGCCTATTTATTCACCAAATTTTAGTGCGAAGTATGGAGCTGCTGCTTATTGTTTACCAAAGGCGGGAATGTTGCGACCCGGTATTTTATTTTGATGGCCCGGTACCGGGTCGCGACCGGCTAACGGAAAACGCTGGTCTACGCCATTACGTATCTAAGTAAGATCTCCGTTTTTACGGAGCTAAAATAAACTTTCTTTTTCAAACGAGCAAGGATATTATGTTAGAATGCCGGTGTCGCAGGAAATGAAGCGTGTCCTTGTTATATAATCTCCGCGAAATATTACCTCCATAGCGGAGTAATGAATGGGACATACCATCAGATATGTGAGACGGCTGCGACGATTTTGAGAAGCGACTGAATTAGATTGTAAGGATGGAAGAAGATTTTTTGGGCTTATACTTAAGTAGGTACTTTGTTACGAATAATGGAGGTAAAAGAGATGGCTTAAAGTGAGTTGGTAATCCGAGAAAATATTCATAATACATCATCACGCCTGTATTCCCCGTAGAGGTAGGCAGAGGTGCACTGTAGTGCGCCCACACTTCGCCGATGTATTTTTGGTCCCAATGTAATAGTGGCAGAGCCTTTTGCCATTATACCGGGCATGTTCCCCTTCAATACGAGGGAGATTTGGGCCATAGTCCACCACGCTGGCTTAGTGCAGGTTGGTGAACTTCACATGCCTTTCTATAGACGTGCAGATTTCCTCACGATGTTTTCCTTCACCGTTCAGCAAGTTGTTATCATTGTTGAAAATTACATTCGCAAATGAAAATTATCTCAGAGGTGCGGGCCCGGGATTTGAATTTGCACCCCTTAGGTTCAAGGCGGGCGTTGTTGCCCACGAGGCTACAGGCCCACTGCTTAAAAGGACAAACTATTCTTATATCCTTACAAACATATCTACGTAGATCGACGGAGACTTAAGTCTAGTGATTTGAGTGTACATACTCTTAAGTCAAAGTCAATATTTCGAATATGCCTATGGAGGCTTATAAAAATTGTCAAGTTTTTTTTTACCTTAAATGCTACTACCACCAGCAGTGGGAGCCGAGTGGTCGAACGCACGCCCTGCAATCAAAGTGTGCAAGTTCAAACCCCGGCTCGCACCTCTGGAACTTATGTGCGAATCTCATTTTCATCCGAGATTATCACTTGCTATGAAACGGTGAAGGAAAACATCGTGACGAAACCTGCACGTCTGAGGGAACTTGACTAGTTCTCGATAGATGTGTGAAGTCTGCCAACCCGCACAGGGCCAGCGTGGTGGACTATGGCCTGAATACCCCTCGCATTGAGGGGATGCCCGTGCCCAGCAGTGGGACGTTAAAAGGGCTGTAGTAGTAGGTAGCTACTACCAGCACTTCGAGCTTTTTGTACTGGATATGGCTGGGTGTGATGTAATTTTCATGACGAATTTGAATGTATAAAGAGAGAGATGTCTACGCGGTCATGCTACAGGGCCAGATCGGAGCTCGACCTTGACTGAGAAGATCCGAAAAGGAACTTAGTGGGCTTATAATTTTAAAAATTAACTATTATATATATAGCCAAAACTTATCTACTTAAAAATTATACTCCGTAGTACAAGCATAGCTTGGGACGGCAGTTCAGTTCAGTCAGTTCAGTTGCAAAGTTCAGTTGGAAGTCAGTTGCAAGTTCAGTCGCACATTCAGTTGCAAATTGTAAGTCACAAGTCAGTCGCACCACGGCACTCGAAAAATAAAGAACCTACTAAGAACACAGAAAAAGTATTTCAATTGGAAGAAACCTGAACCTGATAGGCCAGCAAGTAGCCTGCAACGAATAAGCGATCGTAACCACGGGGCAGCAAATAGCGACGTTTAGGATCATAAGATGAATATACAACATATACCACTGGTAATATTTATCTATTTTAGTATTAATAATAATTACCAACTGAAGTAAAGGCACAGTCACGGTTACATCTACTACCTACGTCGAAAGATCAAATTGCATGTAGGTACACATTTATTAACATTAATAAGTAGGTTCCTATTCGCAGTGGGCATCCCCTAACTTATCAGCTAGGGGCAATGATTCGCTCGTATATCGGTCACAGATTAAAATAAAAGCACTGTGGAAAAAATAACCTTACTTCTTTTACGAAACAAATAATATTATGGCATTAATAGAATAAGAGAAAGAATGAGAAATTGCTGCACCTGCTATTAGCGGTATGCCAATGTCGAGTAATTAACAGCATGGACAAATTTAATATACACATTATAAAATAAAAATGGTTGACGACAGTAATACAGATTGCGTGTGATGTGATGAACATCTCCTCGTTTCGAAAACACTCTCCTCAATGCCAAGCCAAGTATCGGGATCCTTGGAGTCGACATATCGAACGACGTGCAATTCCGCGGTCATCTGGAAAGTAAGGCCAAGTTGGCCTCCAAAAAGCTGGGTGTGCTCGGTAGGGCGAGGCGGTATTTCACTGCGGCTCATCGCCTGCAACTTTACAAGGTGCAAGTCCGTCCGCACATGGAATACTGCTCTCACCTTTGGGCCGGTGCACCACAGTACCAACTTCTTCCTTTTGAACGCCTGCAACGAAGGGCAGTTCGAATTGTCGATGACAAAAAGCTTACCGATCGGCTAGACCCTCTGGCGTTGCGTAGAGATGTAGGCTCTCTCTGCATTTTCTACCGCTTCTATCATGGAGAGTGTTCCGAGGAATTGTTCGGTATTATACCTGCCGCTGAATTCCACCATCGCACGGCTCGCCACAGACTGCATTACCATCCTCACCATCTAGATGAATGGCGTTCCAGTGCAGTGCGATTTACCAGGAATTTTCTCCCTCGCACCAATTGTGGAATGAACTTACTGCAGCGGTGTTCCCGGACCGTTGCGACAAAGGTATCTTCAAGAAACGAGCATACTCATTCCTTAAAGGTCGGCAACACTTGCGATGCCCCTGGTGTTGCAGGTGTCCATGGGCGGCGTTGATCACTTACCATCAGGTGAAACGTCGTTTGCCTCCGTATCTCATAAAAAAAAAAGAATAGGTACATAACCTCATTTAGTGATTTAGTCAAAATAATTTCATGTTACTCACAATTGATGGACCCAATGAATGATAGAGGTACCCAGTGTTCGATTAATGATAATTTATTCACTGACGCATCTATAAAAATAAATAAAATCGAAGTAAGGCTATTACGAACCCCGTCGGCAGAACGTCCGTCTTGAACGCAAGGGGTGTAAGTTCAAATCCCGGGCTTGCACCTCTGAGATAATGATCACATGAATGTGCGAATGTCATTTTCAATAATGATTACCACTTGCTGAACGGTGAAGGAAAACATCGTGAGAAAACCTGCACGTCTATAGAAGGGCCTGTGAAATTCACCAACCCGCACTGGGCCAGCGTGGTGGACTATAGCCCAAATCTCCCTCGTATTGAGGTGGAATGTATCCGGTATAATGGCAATAGGCTCGCCCCTATTACATTGCGACCTAAATACATCGGCGAATTGTGGGTGCACTCTAGTGCGTCTCGGCCTACCCCTTCGGGGAATACAGGCGTGATAATGTATTTATTTATAAAATCTGAGTGCCGTTTGTAACATAGAAAAAAATAACAAGAAACTAAAACCTTTTTTTCACGATTTTTAGTGTCAATAATCGTTGAAAATATGCAATTATTATCACCTCATATAACTATAACTATAACTACAGCCCTTTTTAATGTCCCACTGCTGGGCACGGGCCTCCCCTCAATGCGAGGGGGATTCACGCCATAGTCCACCACGCTGGCCCGGTGCGGGTTGGCAGACTTCACACATCTATCGAGAACTAGTCAAGTTCTCTCAGACGTGCAGGTTTCCTCACGATGTTTTCCTTCACCGTTTCATAGCAAGTGGTAATCTCGGATGTAAATGAGATTCGCACATGAAACCCAGAGGTGCGAGCCGGGGTTTGAACCTGCACACTTTGATTTGCAAGGCGTGCGTTCGACCACTCGGCTACCACTGCTATCACCTCATAACAACCCTAAAAAAGTAAATATTTAAAGCCAAAAATCCAAAAATCCCCGACCAACGACGGGATCAAGGCTATTTTCAGCTATTTGATTCTGATGTAGGTGTGATATGATTCTTCTGTGATTTATCTACTTGTTGACTCAAGGAAGACAATTCTTCGTCATATTTATCAACAATGAGCTACCTCGTAGGGGAATTACGTACACTAAGTGTATAGTTATCAAACAGAGCGATATATAGAGCGGTAATGTGTTAATGAAGCTAAAAACCCACTAATTGGAGTTGTTGTGCACGTTAGATGAAATTGAAACAGACTCAGAATCAGAATATTTTTTATTCATATAAACCAATACAGGCACTTATGAATCGTCAATAAATAGTAAAAATAGTAGCTCTGCCACCCATTCGGAATGCACGATTGGTACGGATACAAAGTGAACCTTCTGATCATTGAGTTAATGTTCATTTCATTATTCTCTCCTTATAATACTCCCGCGCACGCTTGTGAACAATCAAGCGTGATTGTCATCATTCGTCTCGCGACCGTCGACGTAAACGGTCGCTTAAATAGCCTCCAAAATGAATTATTTATTTATTTTTGTTCTGTGTTCTGTCTCAGCGAGTGCGTTGGCTGGCGCTTTTAGGGCTCTTTTGTACTCCGATTGGATCACATGTAAGTATTTTACACATTTTTGCGATAACTACGCTTGTTTTGATTGTTACAAGGTCGACATTCGCTTAAGGTGATCTAAATGAATTGTTTTCGTGGACGTTTGTCCTTATGTAGAGCTTGTTTGCCGTGATAATAGGTGATCGACTCTAGATTTAGCTATCTAGTATCTTATAGGTAGGTAGTAACGTACAGTTACATGCAAACTTTGAAGTATTAGGTCCCTATAATATGCTTTATGATTCAACTTTGTATTATTTGGTAGGCATGCGAATTAAGCAGTGTTAGATATGTTAATTATAAATTTGTAATTGTATAAAGTAATATTTTTAGACAAAAATTATGTATTTAAGTTTATTAGGTAGCTATAGTAAGTAAGTAGGTACTTAAACTAGCAAATACTTCGGCCGGTAGATACCCATATAAGCAAATATGACATTTATTTATCCACGGTAGATATTGTATACATGCTAGGTATGAATTTCTGCAAGTGTACTGAATAAAATAAGCAGCAGAGTCGTAGATAACTCATCAGCGTTGACCTATTATCATTCCATAACTAACGTATTATCTCTAACCTGCAGGTGACCACAACAAAGACTTAAACTACGGGGTCAGCGAAGTCCAAATCTTCTTCTATGACTTCCAAAACAACTTCAACCTGTCCTTCCCTATCGACAGCGCCGTAGAAGGACTCACCACCAGTTACAACCTCGACATCACAAGACGTTTAATCTTCTTCGTCCCTGGCTACAAGTCACACATTAACAAGAACACTGAAGAATTAATCCGTCAAACTTTCAGTAACGTCCCAAATATCTATCTCATCATTGTAGACCATTCTATGTATACGTCAGCGAAAGGAGGAAAGATCGCGAGCTATGAGCGGTCAGTCACCCACGCGTATTACATAGGAAACGCTCTAGCTAGGTTCCTAGCAGGAGTTCGACAAAACGGATTTCCATCCGACAATATCCACTGCATCGGTCACAGTTTAGGCAGCCAAATGCTCGGATACACGGGAGGCAAGTACATAGAACTGACCAGAGAGAAGATTTCGAGGATTACTGGCCTAGATCCGGCGGGACCTTGCTTCTCCAACAGCTTTATCGCCGACCAGATCAGATCCGGAGTGGCGAAGTACGTAGAGGTGTATCATTGTAATGCCGGAGGTTTGGGTACTACGGCGGTGCTGGGTGATATTGATTTCTTTTTTAATAAACGGGGGAAGAAGCAGCCATCGTGCCACGAAGGTATAATACCAGGGAAAGGCGAGAGTGATGCAGCCAAGTGCAGTCATAAGGCGTGTGTGAGGTACTATGCGATGTCTGTGCATCTGAAGAATGGTTTTCTGGCGTGGGCTTGTGATTCATACGATGACTTCCATGACGGGAGATGCGCGTCACACCAGGTGACAATCGCTGGGTACAATAACCCTGGAAATGCAACCGGTGTCTTCTACGTGTCCACTGACATGTATAATATAGAGTAAATTAGCAATTAACTTTGTGTAGACGAAATAGAGAATGCCAAAAATTTAAGTAAAATACAAAGTGCTGTTACTTATGTTATTGAATAAAGTATAATGTCTAATGATCGAATCGTTTAACGGTAAACATTCTGTAAAGTAAGTCAATACTTATGACCTACGTAATAATATAATAACTTTTTTTTGGTTTGGAGCTATAAATGACGTGACGCACCGTACTTACGGTTTGACCGTGGTTTAAAAGCATTGAAAATTGGAACGTGATTTTTTGCTTACGACACCTATCTGGGTTTTAAATAATTGGATGGAAACTGGAATTAGTGAGTGCAACTACCCATTATTATGTCATTTGATTGTGTTTGCCTTGTCACATTTACGAAGGAGTTTTATTTGTATGTATCTACAAGATGAATAAGCATGTCGGGGATTTCACCACACAGTACCTAGACGTAAGGAACAAAAATTATAACGTTAAAGGAGACGGATACGCTTTCATACATTCTTGGGCCCAGTTGTACAAATATGAGAGTGGTGTCAATTAAGAGCTTATATATTATCAAACCATCTCCGAAAATTTTGCTGATCTTGGCTATCGGAGAGCAGAATTATTAGAGATTTAGTAAAAGTGTGGTTATTCAACAAAGTGACAACAACCTAGATACTAAACAGCTGATTTTTTAACTGTGATTGTTATTTTCTTTTAATATACAGTTTTGGTGTTAATTCAACCACTTTGCTGTATTTTAATATATTAAAATGAATACAATTATGTGCTTAATCATTAATAACACAATTTGTTTTTGAGCTACCGAACGTGCTCACTCTGTCTGGGGCGCGCGGTCGTTCGGAAACTCGTCCGTCAACATTTTGTGGAGCGTTCGGAAACGCGGACGCCACACAGTTATTTACTATATTAATTGTAGTTTTTTTTTATTGTTAATTATTACAATGTATTTATTCATTTTGATTGAATCAATCAAGTATTTTATGTTCAATTGTTTAAATCATTCACAGTAATCGATTATTGTAATCGATACTCTATTTCTTCAGTGAAATAAACTTATTTTTATGATTTCTCGTCTCCGGGATAGTAAATTGAGCTGATTTTTTTATATTTTGAATCAGAAAAAAATACCGCTTTTTTTAAACCATATCTCAACTTATTACAATAGGGCCCTGAGATCCCCGTCTCCTTTGTGTATAGAAACAAACATAGTGGTTAGTAGGCACATAATATTGTTAGGTACTAACTATTTAAATAGCTTACCTTTGTTAACTATTAATAAATATGTTCAATGACGTGCATCTATTAGTGATAATTACATAATGTTAGTTTGATTTATTTTTAATACTCTAGGTAGCTACCTACTTCGGCATATTAGAATATTATAACTCGAGCTTCAACTAATTCGATAGGTACCTTAATTAAACACTGTCTTTAATTCTACCCGGTAATTAGATACTTATCAAATAGATCTAATGTACTTCTGACATTGGACACCTTCCTGTACCCACTGACATATTCACTGCTATTCGCGATGTGGTAATCCCTGAGTGATATAATAAAGGGTTTGTAAACCGATGACTGTCTCTGAGACATAGGAAATTCTTACGAAACCACACCCGCCATTTTCCTTGTAGGTACATCATACATCATCACGCCTGTATTAGCCGAAGGGGTAGGCAGAGGTGCACTGTAGTGCGCCCACACTTCGCCGATGTATTTTGGTCTCAATGTAATAGGGGGCGAGCCTATTGCCATTATACCAGGCACATTCCCCCTCCTTACGAGGGATATTTTGGGCCATAGTCCTCCACGCTGGCCCAGTGCAGGTTGGTGAACTTCACACGCCTTTATATAGACGTGCAGGTTTCTCCACGATGTTTTTGCCCGGGCGTTTTTGCCCGCGAGGCTACCACTGCTTCCTTGTAGGTAATCTAAATTAATTGTAATTGCGGCTGAAGTTTTGTTACTTGTCTCGCACATTTGCCATGGAACATTTAAACATTATTAATATGAGAAGCAGTGGTAGTAAAGAGGTCGAACGCACGCTTTGCAATCAAAGTTCAAACCCCGGTTCGGACCTCTGCGTTTTATGTGCGAATCTCATTTTCATCCGTGATTATCACTAGCTAAAACGGTGATGGAAAACATCGTGACGAGACCTGCACGTCCGAGGGAATCGGACTAGTTCTAGATGGACGAGTGAAGTCTGCCAACCTGCACTAGGCTAGCGGTGTGAACTATGGCCTAAATCTCCCTGGTTTTGAGGAGGGCTCCATGCCCGTATTGGTTGCGTTATTTAAAAGCCGAGTGGTCGAACGCACGCCTTGCAAATCAAAGTGTGCAGGTTCAAACCCCGGCTCGCACCTCTGGGTTTATGTGCGAATCTCATTTCCATCCGAGATTACCACTTGCTATGAAACGGTGAAGGAAAACATCGTGAGGAAACCTGCACGTCTATAGAAAGGCGTGTGAAGTTCACCAACCCGCACTGGGCCAGCGTGGTGGACTATAGCCCAAAAATCTCCCTCGTATTGAGGGAGAATGTGCCCGGTAAAATGGCAATAGACTCGCCCCCTATTACATTGGGACCAAAAATACATCGGCGAAGTGTGGGCGCACTACAGTGCACCTCTGCCTACCCCTTCGGGGAATACAGGCGTGATGATGTATTTATTAAAGATTTTCAAGAGTGCGTTATCGTTACCGGAACCTTTTTACTTCTGATAACATTCAATTTATCTTAAAAGAATCTATGTGATGTGTGCCATAACTCATGGTCGCGTCGTGAGTTATATATATCACCGACAGGGGGCGACACCGTGAGATATGCTAAAGGACACCCTTATTTGTTTGTTACTGGCATTTTGGAGGGTGGAGGTGTCAAGGGAAAGTTATTTTTTTATAAGATTTATTGCTCTATGGTAGATAAGTAGAAAGAGTACTCCGTTGATGTATGTAGGCACTATTTTCTCGGCGTAGTCTTTCGACAAAACATTGTGATAGTGTTGATTTAATAATTCTGCGAATAATTACTATACTGAAATAATAACGATTGCAATTTAGTGAGATGCATCTTTTCAATCGCCTTCTATTACAACAGCTACTTATCAAAATATTTGCAAACAAATCGCCCTGGTGGTTCAGTTTCTATTGCAAAATGATAGCAATACTAATTATTTAATCTCCCCCACGGCCGGCGGTTCATGAATTTTTGCCTGAATCATTGTAAAGTGCACAAATTTTGTGATAGTCAACTGATTGCACAGTTATAACCATCAGGCGCTATTGCAGTAATAAATAACTTAGTTTTTAGGGTTCCGTACCCAAAGGGTAAAACGGGAACCCTATTACTAAGACTTCGCTGTCCGTCCGTCCATCCGTGCGTCTGTCACCAGGCTGTATCTCATGAACCGTGATAGTTAGACAGTTGATGACACAGATGATGTATTTCTGTTGCCGCTATAACAACTACTACTATGCTAAAAATAGAATAACATGAATGTTTAAGGAGGCGCAACAAACGTGCTTTTTATGCCGTTTTTATAGATAGAACCCTTCGTGTGCGAGTCCGACTCGCACTTGACCGGTTTTTGAATTAAATATGGTTCAATTACATTGTTTTGGACATTACAAAGCCTATTATTTTTAAATAAAATATAGTATGACATATATGATTAATTTTGTGGATAAATAGAAGCAGAAAACGTATTACTAGTATTTTTTAATCGGCCATTTCTTGATATTTGCTTTGTTGCACCAGTTAAATTATAATACTACTGTGGTTACACTTAATCCTAAACTACCCTCCATTTTTTCCCTTTATATGACGACTACTTGTATACTTGTATTGCTTTTAGATTTGGCTTGTTCCAAATAGTCTGCGGTTGACCCTTGTCTAATTAGGAGTACGCAATCCTCCTTTAATAATTCGAATTATTATTTTTTAGATTCGATTGTTCTGCGGAGGATTGCTCATGGTTAGGGCCCATGACTTATGACATACTGACTCTCGACTGACAGGTGAGTGGTGGGTCCCTTTCTCTACTATTGTATTAACAATGGATTTCCGCAATATTACGCCTGATTCCATCAATTATCTCCTTTCTTAACCAAAATGTGTGTGTTGGCTAACAATCACGCCGCGCGTGAAGTGTAATTAATAAGTACCTACGGAAATTCCAAGAGATACAGTGATTCGTGATATCTATACCTAAAATATAATAGGTATGTAGCGGTTAATATGTTTGCTCAAACGTAGATTGAGTTTCTTTAAAATTTGATAGTCGCCTATTCCGTGTTGTATAAAATACTACTGATTAATTAGTAAATCGTTGCTTGCTTTTCCATCAGTGTCTCTAAATGCCATCCTAACCTATTATGATACGTAAATAGTTGCATAACTTTTGGAGAAATTTTCTCCAAAAGTTAGGCAACTTTTTACTTATTATTTAATAATACGTGCATACATTGATAATAACCTAGATTAATTTCTTCAAAACTTGGCAGCCTCTTTTTTCATTTTGATATTTCTCACTAATCGAGAAATGTTATTAGGAAAATCATTGGACATACAGTTAAATTGAAGTGAAGAGACAAAAGCTACTAAGTGGAGGAGAGCCAAGATAATTCACTGTTTAGAACAGTAGCAGGGGTGAGGGTGAGCAATTTTATTTAACTTTTACCAGTAGTTAGACTAGACTAACATCACGGAATATGTTGGTTTTGTCTCTATCTCTCGTATGAAATAAGACAGAGAGCGAGCGAGTGAATCTGTGACGGAGATTTACTATTGACATGCGTGCTAATTCCACATCTATTCCTTGGTATTGTCGCAAACATACTTATACGTTATAAAGTCAACTAAAAATGTACCTTAGATAGCATAATCTAATGAAGGTATTGGAATGAGGTTTTCAACTTATTATCTGTGGTAATATTAGCTCGCACTCAGCAAACGTTAAATCAACTTTTTTATTACGATACATAGGTACCCCAACTTTTTTTTCATTTCAAACTGTAATACAAGTTGAGTGCCGCAAAGCGGAGGAAATAAAATAAATTAAATTTTCCGCACAGATTTATCGGGAGTTCGTAAAAATTATAAAAAAATTGTTCGTTCAATTATGCGAGTCGGTGGTGAGCCCGACGTTTGACCTATGACCTGAAATCGCCAGTTACTATTGTAACTCATTTCATTATCACTGTTTTATTTGTGACTAGCGGCCTGTCCCGACTTCACACGGGTGGACATTTTTTTTAAACATTTTGTTACTCAGTAATAATGGAGCTTTCTAACTTTCATTTTGGGATAATTAAATATAGCCTAATTACTCAGTAATAATGGAGTATTCTAACCTTCGATCAAAAATGCAATCGCTAATCGAAGTTTCTAACAGCAAGAGATTTTTTAAATCAGTCCAATAGTTTTTAAGATTATGCGTTACATACAAAAATACAATCTTTCCTCTTTATAATATTAGTATAGAGGATATCCGCTGTGTGCTACTACGCTACGCAAATAAAAAAAAATATAGAAAAAGTCGAAAATCGACATCATGAATGGATTAAATGTGCCTAATGCTTTGTTTTAGTGGTTTAAACCGTCTTCGCATTATTGTCGGGAGGATATCCGCTGTGTGCTACTACGCTACGCAAATAAAAAAAAATATGGGAAAAGTCGAAAATCGACTTCATGAATGGATTAAATGTGCCTAATGCTTTGTTTTAGTGGTTTAAACCGTCTTCGCATTATTGTCGGGAGGATATCCGCTGTGTGCTACTACGCTACGCAAATAAAAAAAAATATGGGAAAAGTCGAAAATCGACTTCATGAATGGATTAAATGTGCCTAATGCTTTGTTTTAGTGGTTTAAACCGTCTTCGCATTATTGTCGGGAGGATATCCGCTGTGTGCTACTACGCTACGCAAATAAAAAAAAATCTGGGAAAAGTCGAAAATCGACTTCATGAATGGATATGTGCCTAATGCTTTGTTTTAGTGGTTTAAACCGTCTTCGCATTATTGTCTTCCTAATGAAACCGGTTTGATGTACGAGTACATCGGTTGGAAGGATTCAAATTCCCTAACGGATAGGTTATTTTTGTGTTTTATATTATCTCACCAGTCGAATTCGCGTGGAAGTATAGGAAGAGGGCGTATGAGAAGAACCTTTCACAACCAGATTAACAGTCTCTTCCAGAAAGGTCAAGTTCGTAGCATCCTCAACCGACGGAAGTGCATGAAAAGATGTATGATTGTCGATGAAGCGAAAGAGGTATGTCAGGATTGTAGTATGTGTCAAACGGTAGTCTCTGCCTACCCTGCCTGCCCCGTGGGATACGGGCGTGAGTATAAGTATGTAGGTATGTTTTATTTGTAGCTCAGTGGAAAAGCAAGCGGCGATAGATTTGTGCTTCGATGGGCTGTCTTTGTAACCGACAAGTTCGGATTCGATCCAAAACGACTGGTAACATATAAAAAAGGCTCATTTTCTGACGATGATGCGACGAAGTTTGTCAAGCGACCGCGTGGTATTTACCACAGAAATTCAATCTTTATACATATTGAAATAGAGTACCTTTTTAAAAAAAGTAATGTAGGTTTTCTGGCTCCAGTGGGTGTAAATAGTGAACCCACAAACCGCAGGGAGAGCTCGTACGAGTTGATACGACTTCGCTGCCGGCGACCGCGACTGTCGAAACTTTGCAAAAATACTGTTCCCCATTTCAAATGCGAGCACTATGTTTCTATTCGTATACTACATCCTTTCGTTACTAGTTTTATTAAATAGTCCTCAAGTATAAGTGTGTATCACAAGTCTTATAAATAATATTTTGGCTAAACATACGGACCGTATGTAGATGCAGAATGAAGGCAGATATTAAATATTATAGTTTCTGAGTTACAGAGTCAATGCAGCTGATACTGTTTAATAGGACACACTCGTAACCCTATTGAGGGTGAAATAGGGCACACTCATAACGCTATTGAAGGTTATGGATGTGCCCCAAGACACCTCGATAGTGTGATTAATTTTCAAAGGTCTGTAACTCAGTATATATGATCGTTAGGTATAGACTGCCTTTTTTTTAGCCTATTTTCGTTTCCCACTCCTCAGCAAAGGCCTCTCCTTTAAAATAAATAAAATAAAAATAAAAATTGCCTTTATTTACACTGACCTTTGCTCAATTTGTAATATACTAAAACATAAAACTATACTAACTATACTTAACTACTCTATTTTTCTCTATGTATATAACTTTATTTACTTAACTACATTTATATATTTATATTACTTCCTTAAATATTAGTTACCGGGTCAGGCTGTCTTCCCTCCACATTTGCCTGTCCCTTCCTGTCCTTCTCCAACCCTTGGGCAGATCGTCTTCCCATCTTTTTGTCTACCTTCCTCTACGTCTTTTTCCGTCCCGCGGGTACCATTCTGTAACTTTTTTGGTCCACTTTCCTGTTGTTGATCTCATCATGTGGCCAGTCCATTTCCATTTCAAGGTTCGTGTGTTTACTCTAACATCTGCTACTTTGGTGATGTTCCTAATTGTTGTAGCTTTCCATTTATCTTTCAACCTTAGTCCCAACATACTTATTTCCATTCCTCTTTGACCTCTCCTTTAGTCTGCCTTAAATAAGCGAAACAATAATAAATCTACGTATCAGCTACCGTATCAAATATTATTGCGGAACCTATGTATACAGTATGTTTTTAGATAGATCTATGGAAGCACCCACTGATCAAATTCTAAACAATCTTTCATTCAAGCTTCTATGTATAGGCACAATGCATTACCAGCCTATTGTTTAACTAACGAACCAAAAAAGCCCTAAATCCACTCGGACGAGCGATTTATAATGACTTTTTGAAAATTTACTCTATGCTGAAATTCATAAAGATTAAATTTCCGTAGTAAAAGACCGCGCGACTAAATTTTCTCGAGTAATCAATGTCATTTCGTTGAATAAAACCGGCCAAGTGCGAGACAGACTCGCGCAAGAGGGGTTCCGTACCATTATCTATAAAAACGGCACGTTTGTTGTATAGGAGCCCCCTTAAATATTTATTTGATTTTGTTTTTTTTTTGGTATTTGTTGTTATAGCAGCAACAGAAATACATCATCTGTAAAAAAATCCACTGTCTAACTGGTGGTAGACTGGTGTAACCTGGTGACAGACGGACGGACGGACGGACAGCGAAGTCTTAGTAATAGGGTTCCCTTTTTACCCCTGGGTACGGAACCCTAAAAATCTGTGACTTGATACAGTTCGTATTGGTATATAACAAAAATATCGTGCGTGCATTGACGCGCCTGTACGCGGGGCGTAATTAATACGATATTGTTCATAAATACCCATCTATCATTAATCATTGGAGATTAGCCATTGTGGCTTCGCTGGGCCTACGATCGTGGCACATAATATTAAAATAATAATATATCATCACGCCTACGTTCCTCAAAGGGGTAGGTAGAGCCTTACGCCTTACGTCCATAGATTATAAATTATGACAGATTAATTTTATAATCCTTTTATTATAAAAAAAAGGTGTTGGCTATATGGTAACAGTGTAGAGCAGTTTTTTTCAACTTTATCATGACACGGCCCCTTTAGTATATAGAAATATTTCGCGACTGCCCTACCCGTTGCTTTTTTTCTTTTAAGCTTGTAATAAGACGGTTACAGATCTTAAATGACGTAAGGTGTAGAAAAACAAAACAGAATAACAATATGGTTATAATATTGTAAAATAGATGTATTGCGCGTATTTTAACGCGTATTTACGCCGACTCTACCATCCTGCGCTGTTTAGCAATAAACAAATGGAACCTCTAATCGTTTTGCGGTTCCCTTCCACTATCATTACCAGCGAGTGCCACCCGCCCGCCGCCCGAGCGCCGCCCGCCCAACGATAATGAGAACCGGTAATGACCCGACTGTGCGTACTTAATCATTTGTATTAGATTTTAAAACGCCATTTGAATATCTATATTAATTAAATCGTTATTATACTGTTGTTTTAATTAACTAATCACCCGCTCACTATTTTCTATATTCAAATCAAACTTTATTGACACAGGTGAAAAGTACATTCTCCAACGAAATGCCACTGACAGCGCGTGCGAGTTTTGAAGCGTGGCGTCATGGCTTTTACCAAAGAAATTCAGTCTTTATGTTTATTGACACAGAGCTGAAATTTGAAAATACTGTAATGAATAACTGCTTCATATCTAATTAACATTGAAATAAAACTAATTTACGTATTTTATCGCGTATAATTACTATTTTATTTTCCCGACGTTTCGGCTGCCTTACAGCATCCATGGTCACGGGGGGACTGAGATGTTAGACGTCCTGATATCATAGTTAATAACTGGGTACCCTCATATTTAGTTGTTGTTTGCGGTCCGATCCACGCAGAAAGTGCTCACAGTGTCTTGAGGTCTTGCAATGGTACACTTGGTTTTGGATTTAATCATATTAATTACTGGATCCCAAGTTGGTGGTAGCACCCAGCCATCTTCCCTATTGAAATTAGGATGTGTTTTAATTTCAATGGCCTCACGTATCATCCTTAGTCGGAGTCGGGCTTCTTTTGCGAGGATATGCGGTTTATCAAATCTGATATAATGGCGGGTGCGGTCCTGTACATGTTCACAGATTGCAGACTTCGTGGAGCGTCGCTGTTTCACGTCAGCTATGTGTTCTTTTACGCGAATTGTTATTGATCTTTTAGTTTGTCCTATGTAAGAGAGCCCACATTCACAATCGAGTTTGTATATCCCTGCATCTTGTAGAGGAATGTGACACTTGACAGGCGGTAAGAATATTTCTGCCAACACCAAAATGAACTCTATTAACTTAAAAATAAGCATATTTTGCAACAAAATTACATCGATGACTTGAGAGAATTTAGTCACTTTGCATGGTCGCGTGGTTTTTACACATTATAAACAAGTCAAGTGAATTGGCTCGCCTCAGTGTACCTCTGCCCACCCCAGCGGAACACGGGTATGGTGGTATATTTGATGTATTTTTTTATCGAATAAAAGGCTCAATTCACGGTAGATTTAATTCATTCACGGGCGTGTGAAACGCGTGCGAGGACATCGAAGCGGCAAATTGGGCGTCACGCGTCGACCCACCGAGCCATGCTAGGCCTACCTGTCTACGTGTAATCCACCTTATATTATTTATTACTTTATTTTTTTACTAGTAGCAGTAAAACATGGGTTTAATATATTTTTATTATGGGTTTTATAGGTTGTATTTTTTTTTACCTTCATTTTTTTTTAAAAATAAAAGTAGCCTAAGTTCCGCCTTGGGATATCAGCTATCTGCCAGTGAACGTCCCGTCAAAATCGGTGAAGCCATTTATGAGTTTACCTGCGTCAAACAGACAGACAAACACCGACATTTTTTTAAAAAATTGCGTTTTCGTTATAGGTATCGTGTATACCGTCATATGCATTTGGTATAAAGTTGTTATTTTCATATTACAAACAGACACTCCAATTTTATTTATTTGTATAGATGTATGTAGGCATGGATTGCTCATAAATCAGTTTAAAACTACAATAGTAGGGCTATTGCCTTTTACAAAATCTCGGATAATTTGGATGAAAAATCGGCTTGGGACTGTATAGTATAGCTCAAGTACAGGGTGTAGAGTGTGTTGCCTTATTAACGTATTAAAAAAAAATAAAAACAGCTCTAAAGTCAAGACAAAGGAGCTATATCTATCTATGAATTTGATGTCTGTTTTGGCGATTTTAAAATGAAATATCTTTAACAGCGTAAGCGAATTTTGACGCGTAGAAATTCAATCTTTATGTAAATGGACACAGAGTTCGTTTAGACAATAAAATTACGACTTAACTCCTACTACTACAGCCCTTTTAACGTCCCAGTGCTGGGCACGGGCCTCCCCTCAATGCGAGGAGGATTCGGGCCATAGTCCACTACGCAGGTCCAGTGCGGGTTGGCAGACTTCACACATCTATCGAAAACTAGTCAAGTTCCCTCAGACGTGCAGGTTTTCTCACGATATTTTCCTTCGCCGTTTCAAAGCAAGTGATAATCTCGGATGAAAATGAGATTAGCACATAAATTCCAGAGGTGCGAGCCGGGGTTTGAACCTGTATACTTGGATTGCAAGGCGTGCGTTAACTTAAGTAATAAATAAATATCGCCAGATAACACATACTCATCGTATGTTTCCAACCTAAGCGACGTTTATACTATGGGTACCGTACAATAGAATTAGATCGCATTAGAAGCAGTGGTAGCCGAGTGGACGAACGCACGCCTTTCAATCGAAGTGTGCAGGTTCAAACCCCGGCTCACACCTCTGGGATTTATGTGCGAATCTCATTTTCATCCGAGATTATCATTTGCTATGAAACGGTGAAGGAAAACATCGTGAGGAAACCTGCACGTCTGAGGGACCTTGTCTAGTTCTCGATAGATGTGTGAAGTCTGCCAACCCGCACTGGGCCAGCGTGGTGGACTACGGCCCGAATCCCCCTCGCATTGAGGAGAGGCCCGTGCCCAGCAGTGGGACGTTAAAAGGGCTGTAGTAGTAGTAGACCGTACAATGGATTGGGGATGATCACAGTTACAACCAGACCAAGCAAATTTCGAAAATGCATTTCCGAAATTAACCACTGGCGGAAATCGAACCCGCAACCTTCCCGAAGTTTAGTGATCCGGATCCTGGTTCCCTAAACCCAGCTGTTGACCAAACTTGACAGCCAAGTGTGCAGCTTTAATATCAAGTATTTTCCGTCATTTTAAAACGTCAGCGCGAGACGGTTGCTTCATACAAATGCTTGTCACGCACCGCCCAGAAATCTCTAACTCGGTGTCTAAGAGCTTTCTGACGGCATTATTCCGAGCTCATATTTCTTATACGTGGTACAATTTATAAGAACTATAGTTCTTCTTCTTTTTTTACGAAATGATGAATTTTTAATAGAATAAGATGAGGAATGGCTGCGATTACCGGTATTTATTCCAATGTAAGTTACCAACTAATAGCAAGGACAAATTTAATTAATAAACATAAATAAAAAAAATGACCAAGATGGCGGATGACCAATACAAGATCTTTAGTCACAATTAATAAATAATATTGAAGAATCTTTTTGCAATGTCAAAATTGTTGAAAATTACATTCGTACATAATTATTTCAGAGATGCGGGCCCGGGCAACAACCACTGCTTATTTAATAAAGTTAATATTTTATTAATCACCTTAAATGTATTAGCTAAATATTATGTCTGCTCTCCGTTCATGAATGGTATCACACCTAGTGACGGCAAACACATAGTATCTGTGCGCACAACAGACGGACGATCACGTAACGCAGCTTAAAACGGCACGTGGGGGTGGCAGTTAGAATCTGGTTCCAACCGCCACCCCTACAGAATCCAGACGTCCGGCTCGCTGAACGATCCCGTTTATACTAACGTTGTAAGACGTATACTGATGTCTAGACGAAAACTGATGTCTATCGCAAATATAATTAACTCGAGCATGAACTGTGGTAATTAAAAACTTAATTTTCAAATATAAAAGCTGATGATGTATTTATGGATGGAGTATAAGCGTTATATTATACTTTTTTCCCTTTAATAAACAGTGAGGGGGGGGGGGGGGGATAGGCAGAGGTGCACTGTAGTGCACCGACACTTTGCCTATGTAATTTGGTTCCAATATAAAAGGGGGCGAGCCTATTGCCCTAATACCGAACACATTCCTCATTCATACAAGGGAAATTTGGGGCTATTCTTATCTATAACAGTATGTCAGTATGTCAGTACTGGATTGCCCTTTGAAAATGTGAATCTGTGCATCCAATAGGTAGAGTCGATAGTTGTTGGCGTAGAGCCAGATTGTTGGTGCAAGCCTCTCTCTACCTGCCTTTTTTATGATTTGTGGGCTCTACGTAGAAAATGCTCCAGTTTTAGGTAACGTATCTACCTACACCAATACTTGCGTAAACGTTCGCTGCATAAGGATTTTTAGTGTGACTCATATACAAACCCTGTGAGCACTGCGCACTCGATGAAAGTTTGCCATGAGCCAATATGACCTCACAACGCAGAGAACGTTTTAAATAGCAGTAGCAGTCTAGTTGGTAGATTGTTCGTCTTGAACGCGAGGGTGCAAGGTGTCAGGCCCGCACTTCTTAGATTTTCGGATTACATGTGCGAATATGGTTTTCAATAATGATTACCACGTGCTGAACGGTGAAGGCAAATATCGTGAGGTGTGTCAAGTTATTCAACAAGCACTGAGTCAGCGTGGTGGACTATGGCCCAAATCTTCAGCGTATGGAGAGGGAATGTGCCCGGTATAATGGCAATAGGCTCGGCTCCTATTACATTGGGACCAAAATACATCGGCGAAGTGTGGGCGCACTGCAGTGTACCAAGTATTATTATTAATTAATTAAGAACACTTCATAGCGATAACTTCTTCGAAGTCTCAATGATGTTATTATGCCGCATCACCGCCTCCAAGGAGCTATACGTTACATTAAACGATGATTTATTGTACAACAACCGTATAATGTCGGATATAATTCAAATTTAAGCAGACAATTAGGCTGAAATATTATTTCGCGCGAGAAATAGCTAATATGCAATCAAGGTTTGCTCGGTTGCTTACATTAAATAAAAATTGCTGATGATATTCCTTAAAATTTGGTAAACCCTGTGTATTTGAAATAAGTTTTGGAGATTTAACACGTCCGCGTTGTGAGGTCATATTGGCTCATGGCGAACTTTCATCCAGTGCGCAGCGCTCACAAATTTAATTTTTCTATGAGGCAATATGACCTCATGACGCACCAGTTGAAAGTACGCTAAAAGTCCTTATGCAGCGAACGTGTTAAAAATGTAAATCTAAAAAATCATTAGTCCACTGAGTTTCTTGCCGGATCTTCTCAGTTGACGTCGCGTTTTGATCCGGTTGTAGCATATAAGAAAAAAAAAAAACTAGACAAATTGTGAGTGCCTTCGTAGGCCTATACAAAGTAAATGATTGGACTTTGAACACAGCCCCTCACGGCAACTGCCCAAGCCGAGGTCGTGCCCCATGTGGCTAGTTACCCTCCTCTTCCGCCCTTAAGGCTTTGGCTAGAGTGCACTCTGCACTTGCCGCTCCTCCGGTGAAGCTGTAAAGGCCAACTCACGGCCAACAGCGTAGTCCATTAAAAAATAAACTTTAAACACAATCTTGTATTTTATAGAAAGTGCGATGACCGCTTGGTCGAGTGGTTTCCAGCGTTGGCTGCTTTGCTCACTGAACCAGAAGGTGTCGGTCCCGGGCGTCGATAGGGCCACCAACATATCTACACCAGCCTCAAACAGACACCGAACTCGCCGGCGAGGTCAAGGAAGCCCCTCTTCCGCTCTTAGGTGCATCTTTGCACCTAGGAGCGCAGTCACTATCTCTCCCCTCACGGTAACTGCCCAAGCCGAGGTCGTGCCGCCACCATTTTTTCCGCCTTGGTTGGAGTGCACTCTGCGCTCGCCACTCCTCTGGTAAAGCTGTAAAGGCCACCTCAGGGCAACAGTGTAAGTCCTTCAAAAAAAAATAAAGAACCAGGAGGTTTCAGGTTCAACTCCCGCCAGTGCCAGGCCTTTTCGGAACTTGTCCTGTTCTGGGTGTACCTAACTGGAATCGCCCACAGTTCAATGTACGGTACCCATGGCTTTGCTTAGTTTGGGATCTTACGATGAGTATGTGGCAACTGGCTTTAATTATATTTATTTTAGGATATCAGTTTTAGCCAACTGCCATCTTTACCAACCCCATTAGCCATTTTTATCTATAATGTATTTATATAATAGTAAAATACCCGCTAATAACAAGTGAAACCATTTCTCATCTTATTCCATTAAAAATCATAATTTTATTCATTTCTTTAAAGAAAAACAGAATATTTGTAGATCTGTGTGTTTCAGCCATAGCGCCAGTCTTAGATTATATTTGCCACTAGCTGTTCCCGCGGTTTCACTCGCGTTTATGGTCACTGTGTCGTAGCGTGATGTTGTAAAGTCTATAACCGTCCTCAATAAATAGGCTATACAGTGTAAAAATATTTTTTGCAATCGGACTAGTTCCAGAGCTTAATGCGTTCAACCAAACAAACTAACTCTACAGCTTTATAATGTTAGTATAGATAGGAATGTTGCCGTGACTCTGAGTTAATCCATTAAACCAATGAGTACATAGTTACCCATAGTAAACCTCCCGTATACCGGCCGGTCAATATTCGTGCGTCAATTTGTTTGTCAATAACAAAACGAACTCTGTATGAATGTTCATAAAGATTAAATTCCTGTGGTGAAAGCCACGCTCTCGCGCGACAAAATTCGCTCGCGATGTAAGTTTAGTCGCGTTTGTTTTGGTACGGGGAGAACTTTTCCGGCGAGTGTCGACGTCCCACAGTGCGGGAGGCTGTATGGGTCTAGTTATTGCTACAACAGCCAGGATATTGGGATTATATCGAGGGTCAGACACTTGCGGTCCCTTTGTGTATGCTTGTTCTATTGAAAGTTTACGTAAAGGCATTAGTTCAGTCCCTTGACTTGAAGTTTAACTTGTGTTATTTGTAAGCCCACTTTCTTTGTATGGATTACACGATTAAATACAAATTTAAATTACATTATCACGCTTGTATTCGCTGAAGGGCCAGGCCGAGGTACACTGCAGTGCGCCCAAACTTTGACCCATGTATTATGGTCTCTATCGCGCAGGGGCAAGCCTATTGCTATTATACCGGAAATTGAATCTTTATGATTATTGACACAGAGAACATTAAAAAAATACAATTAGATTGGTCTCTCTAGTGGTTATTTACGAATTTGCCTAGTCTCTGATTATATAGCAAATAAGTTTTAAAAACTATGGAAACAAGGTAAAATAGAGACCTCCTAGTGTTGAAGTCGGTTAAATTGTATCCTACGTTACCTGTAATACCTGTAATGGGCCATAATAACGAATTGATTGACACCTTATTTATCAAAATCAGATCAATAGTTTAGGCGCTACAGAGGAACACAACATACTAACATACATAGACTCCTGAAATCATAAACCTTCCTTCCGCCTAAGAAAATTATGACGTTTTAATGTTTAAGCCAAACAATATGAAATCTGTCCATTCCCGCCATACATGCAGGAAATATGTATTTTTTAAAACAAAAGCTTTTCTTCGGAGAAAGATGTAGTGTGTTTCCGAGTGTCGAGGCGCTAAGTGCATGTAAGGGTATCTACAGACTGTTCGAAAGTAAGCGCGATATTAGGCTAAATAAATAAACGTGAGCAAACCTGCACGCCTATAGAAATAGTATAGTATATCGCCTATAGTATAGTCGAGTGGTGGAGTGCACGCCTTGCAAATCAAAGTGTGCAGGTTCAAACCCCAGCTCGCACCTCTGGGATTTATGTGCGAATCTCATTTTCATCCGAGATTATCACTTGCTATGAAACGGTGAAGGAAAATATCGTGAGGAAACCTGCACGTCTGAGGGAACTTGTCTAGTTCTCGCTGAAGTCTGCCAACCCGCACTGGGCCAGCGTGGTGGACTATGGCCTGAATCCCCCTCGCATAGAGGGAGGCCCATGCCCAGCAGTGGGACGTTAAAAGGGCTATAAAAAAAAATCCCTAGTTACAAGTATAGTAAAAAGCTCTGCTCTCACTGGGGTGAGATTGATGGATGATTGAAGATTGGGGCGCGTCAATATTTTTTCCAATACCAAAACAAACTTTGTATCAATATACATAAAGATTCAATTTCTGTGGTAAATTCCAAGCCACCACCCGTTGAAATTTGCACTCGCTGTCAATGTCATTACATTGAAGAATGAACTTTTTCTATGAGATAATACAGTTGGTTTTGGTAAAATCAGTGTGCAGGGGCCTTTTTCTGCTGCATTACGAGATCCCTATGGTCTGCCTTGACGCATACGTTCCACTATTACGTATTTCCTTTGTGAGTTTCTACTCTTCATATTCTGAAGTAAGAACCACCCAATTTTTTGTGTCATTTTACTTTAATAATAACACATCTTCACGCCTGTATTCCCTAAAGGAGTAGGTAGGGCTACACTGCAGTACACATCAACGATGTATTATAATCCTAATGTAATAGGGGGTGAACCAATTGTGTTGGTCTCAATACGAAGGAGATTTTGGGTCATAGTCCACCACATTGGCCTCGGATTAATTAAAGGTAAGAATTTTGATTATAGAAGCAATTAATTGATAAATTATAGGTAAGTGATTACAATGAACATTTATAAAAAAAAATATGTGAGTAAGATCGGGTCGGCCTCTTTGCATCTGATGGTCAATGGCATTCTTATTAATATACTTAAGTTAAGTATTCTTCTATCGCGATTCAGGATGGTACATGGAATCGTGCTTTACATGCAGCATACTCCTCAGCGCCATCTGTTAGCGCAATTCTCAGTTTTGTGGCGAGATTACAGGGGTTGTCACAATATATTTTTATAATTAGGATTTATATAATAAAAAGGATTAATAGTTGTAACAAACTTGATCCCGTTGTAGCTTAACTAATACTAAATTGTATTTGACAGCAATAAAAGTACTGCTTATACTGGGTGTATCAGAAGTCAGAAATAATACTTTGGGTACATATACGGTAGCTCATATGTGGATGATTAGTGAAGACAGTTCATACTTAACTATCATAGTTTCTGAGTTATACACAGTTTGAATATTTGTGTTGGGTATCGTGTTGTGGCCTTTGGGTACATCCATAACCCTATTCAGCAGTGTAAACTACATTTATAAGGGTCGACTACCATTGATCACAAAACAGAACATGCAAATTTTACATACAACTCGAGATATTAAGAGTTATAGAAATTGACGACGAAAAAAAAGTTGGAAAATCATCGTCGAATTTCGATCAAATTTTTGTACCATTCAGTTGTATACCCGATACTGATGCAAACGTCAAAGTATTATTTTGGACTTCTGAAACACTCTGGGGCACACTGGGGCATCGAAGCTCACACATTAACAATTTAGCCAATACCAAAACGAATTGTGTCAAAATAAGTAAAGATTGAATTTCTTCACAGAAATTTAATCATTATGAATTTTGATACAGTACTGACTGGTCAAAGCCACTCGTCCACGCGTCAAACTTCGCTCGCGCTTTCAGTGCGTCAAATTCTATGCGTCAATACATTTTGTATTCGTATGACAAATTCTATGTGTATTCTTAAAATAGGATAAATTTCATAAACATTATAATCTAATCTTAAAACTATAGCAGTTCTCGTACCGTCCTCTTATATAATTACTGCTAATTTGTTAGTGTTTAATTAAAATTAGGAACTGTAAAATATTCGAAGTAGTATTAGAACAACGGTTTTATAAGAGCTGGAGGTCCGGTCAGTGTGATCGAACTTATAGAGAATATTGTATTGACTATATGACCTGGTAGATTCTTAAATGCTGGTCTGGTACATCCAGTATCGTAATGAATAGCGAACTAGAATACTATATCTTTAGTTGAAAAATAATAGACACCCTGTGCTGAACCAGGATTACCGAAGCCAGCATCCGTAATATTATTCTTGCTACATTTATTACTTTTGAACATTTCATAGTCTTTGCATTGGTATGCTTTGAACAATTTCGGGTTGAGCACAGACGCGGCCCACACATCTATACACTTCGAATGACTACACTTGTTTGTCATAAACAGCATCCACTTCTTGCATCCCGGCTGAGTCTTTCCATTATTAACATAGAAATCCACATCGGCCAGGACGCTGTGACTGCCTAACTCTTTAGCATTACAATGATACACTTCAACGTATTCCGCAACGCCCTTCCTGATTTGAAGCTCTATTTTGTTATTAGCGAAGCATGGGCCAGCGGGGTCCAAGGCTGTCATCTTCGCGATCTTCTCTGTGGTGTGATTATAGAAAATTGTGCCAACGTGCCCCAACATTTGTCCACCCAGACTGTGGCCGATACAGTGGATATTTTTCGGTGAGATATTGCCATTTTTCAGAGCGACCAACACTTCAGCCACCTTTTTGCCAATGTAATGAACGTATGTCACGGAAATACCGTAGTCATATAATTTTGTACAGATACTCTTGCTGCAGGTGTAAGGCGAATGGTCGAAGACCAGTAGATAGCCGTTTTGCGTGGCTTTGAAGGCTTCTATTACTTTTGGTGTAGATTTATCATCAATACGGGATGTGAATCCACCGATGTATACGTAAAACTTAGATGATTTATTGAGTTGAGGTGTGGAGAGGATCTCGTGGATAGCGTTATTAATTGGAAACTGTTTTGCTCTCTTGTTGACGTGGTCATAAAAATGAACCATAATTTCACTTACGTCAAGGTTTAATGTTTGATCGTGGTTACCTGGAAAACACGTGAACAATCAAGATTAGTATCATATTTAACGGGGTAGGCAGCTCGCTCAGCTCACTAAAGCGTTTCCGTAAGCGGAAACTTTTGGAAATGGTCTCTTCAGAAATTTATCTGGATCTAACTGGGATCGCCACCAGTTTATTGTATAAGAACACAATGCAAGCTTAATAATACTCACCTAACTCAAAACTAGCTACTTTTTATATGAAAAATTAATAATACATCATCACGCCTGTATTCCACGAAGGGGTAGGCAGAGGGGCACTGTAGCGCGCCCACACTTCGCCGATGTATTTTGGTCCCAATGTAATAGTGGGCGAGCCTATTGCCATTATACCGGGCACATTCCCCCTCAATTCGAGGGAGATTTGGGCCATAGTCCACCACGCTGGCCCAGTGCGGTTTGGTGAACTTCACACGCCGTTCTATAGACGTGCAGGTTTCCTCACGATGTTTTCCTTCACCGTTCAGCAAGCGGTAATCATTGTTGAAAATAATATTTGCACATGAAAATTATCTCAGATTTTCGGGCCTGGGATTTGAACTTGCACCCCTTACGTTTAAGACGGGCGTTCTTGCCCGCGATGCTACCACTGCTTAAAAAAAAATTACTGCAATATTACTCGCTGGTAATGACTTAACTGGTTTCTTTACATTTATACAAATGCATATATGTACTATGTACTACTATAATAATAAAAAAGTACGTTATTTTCACGGCGTACTTCATGAGGATTTTCCGACGATAAAGAAACAAAAGAAGACTCGAACAAGGCAATAAAAAAATATGAAAATCAGCAAAAATACTCACATTTGAGAAAGCGTCCGTAAAATTTACTGTATTTAAAGGCGTTGATGAAGCTAGAAAAAGGTAATACTAGCAGGCAAACTGTTAGTAACTTCATTTTACAGTATGTTGCAAATACTTCGTAACTGGCGTTGTCTTCAACGTGGGCACGGCTAACGACACTTCGAAATTGATATCCAACGAATATACGCCAATCTCTTTATAGGAATGAAAGTAGGTATTCTCGCAATAATAATTGTATTTTCTTTCATTGTATAATTAACTACTTATTATTTTATCCTGTTATTCAATGGGATACGTTAATTATACCTATATAGAAAATAATTAATTTTAGCAGCAGTGGTAGCCTCGTGGGCAAGAACGCCCGCCTTGAACGTAAGGGGTGCAAGTTCAAAGCCCAGGCCCGCACCTCTGAGACAATTTTCATGTGCGAATGTCATTTTCAACAATGATTACCACTTACTGAACGGTTAAGGAAAAACATCGTGAGGAAACCTGCACGTCTATAGAAAGGCCTGTGTAGTTCACCAACCCGCACTGGGCCAGCGTGGTGGACTATGGCCCAAATCTCCCTCGTATTGAGGGGGAATGTGCCCGGTATAATGGAAATAGGCTTGCCCACTATTACATTGGTACCAAAATAAGCGGCAAAGAGTGGGCGCACTGCAGTGCACCTCTGCCTACGCCTTTGGGGGAATACAGGCGTGATGATGATGTATTAAATTGTGAGGCGGTTGAAACCGCAGGATATCATAGTTAAAGGAAAATCAATTCTTAGACCCGTTTTTATTATGGGCTGTAAAACCGCAAACCGCGCTGACCTCTGAAAACCCTATTGCATAAAAATTATATGATTAATTATTATAATCGTCATGATAAGATTTTCCTGCATAAAATGTGGTCATAATATTAGGTATTGCAAAAACCTACGTGCATCAATATAATAATAATATATATCTCTCTGCCGACGTCGCCACCACCTGTACGTCGGCAGAGAGGCCGGCCACCGGGACACTTGGGGCTTTTGGGGCAACCGGCTCCGAACAGGGTCCTCGTTCCCAGTGGTGTAGTGCGGCGCATGCGATGGACGTCTTCCATAAATGAAAACGTCATGCGCGCCTACTATGAGGCTACAGAGGGGGGAACTAACCTCACTGCGTACCGTAACCGAATGCTGCCTCTGTTTCAGTCACTTGAACCAGCGGTCAACGTGTCGGCGCAACGACTGTCGGATCAGGTGAGGGTCATCCAACGTGGTAACATGTTGGCTGATACCGTACTCGATCGGCTACGCTCGGAGATGCAGAGTAGGCGGGTTGTTCCTGTCGCATCGTCGCAGCCGGCGGCCCAGCCTGTGGCAAGTGCCACGGTTACTTCACGGCTTGCCGCCGATAGCGACGTTGATAGAGATAACGCGCCTATTGATGTAAGTAACCAATACAATGAATTGTTGAGGAGTACTTTGGAGGATGTAGTTCGGGTGTACCGGTCCATGCCGAACCACCTTAGACCTCGTATACCTCGCCTACCCATGCATAAAGGGAATAGGCGCTAGTGGGTGCCTTGGACTCACTACTGTCAATTTACTTTGACAGTAGTGATAACCTTGCGGATACACACTCTATCCTGTATTGTGCTGCCATTACGGTATGTCGTGTAGCTCGTGTCAAGATTTTTAACACTGACACAGCTACACGTCCAAAACCCGCCGTCCCGGCATGGCAATGCAGGATAGAGCGTCGTATTAGCGAGGCTAGGGCACTCATTGGCAAGCTCAGCTGCTTCAGGGAGGGTAATACCCGCCCTAGAGTTATGCGCTTTGTGAAGCGGGCATTCGCAGGGACTGATGTCAGTCCCCGCGAATATATTTCCCGCGTCACAGAGCGCATTGACTTCCTGAAGCAGAAAATTTATGCATGGGCAAACCGTATACGTAGGTATAAGGTTCGCGTGGATCGATATTCCCAGAACTCCATGTTCCAAAGGGATCAAAGATGGGTTTATAGATCCTGGGAGCGACCCAATGAACCGGTGAGTGAATTGCAGCGACCAGATGATAACGCCACGACAACATTCTGGCGTGATATCTGGTCGGTGCCAGTCACTCACTACGAAGGTGATTGGATCGGTGATGTCGAGCGAATGTGCGAACCAATAAAAGAAATGGAAGCCATCTCCATCGGGCCCCTAGACGTAGTCAATGCAGTCCGTTCTTTACCTAATTGGAAGGCCCCAGGCCCGGACGGACTGCATAATTTTTGGCTCAAATGGCTACGTAGCTCGCACGTTCGCTTGGCATCCCAATTCCAATCAGCCTTACAATCTGGGTCGTTACCGGAATTTATAACTACCGGCGTAACCCATCTGCTCCATAAAACCGGAAGTACCACGGACCCTAAAAATTATAGACCGATCACCTGTCTACCTACAATTTACAAAACTCTTACATCCATCCTGAGAGCGAAAATCGCCAGACATGTTGAAGATAATTCAATAATGTCTGCCTCTCAGAATGGATGTAGGAGTGGGTCCCGTGGTACTAAGGAGCTACTCCTCATCGATATGACCATTTGTCAACAGGCTCGCCGTAACCGAAAGGATCTGTCGACATGCTGGATAGATTATAAGAAGGCCTATGATTCTGTGCCGCATACGTGGCTTGTGAGAGTGCTTGAGTTGTATAAAATAGATACAACTCTACGCACTTTCTTGGAGTCATGTATGAGGCAATGGAAAACCGTCCTTCTCTGTCCAGGGTCTCGACAGATCCTTGGGAATGGCGAGCCTATAAGGATAGAGCGAGGTATCTTCCAGGGTGATAGTCTGAGTCCACTATGGTTTTGCCTGGCCCTGAACCCTCTGAGCACACTTTTAGAGGAGTCAGGGTTTGGCTTTCGGTTGCGACGAGGAGGTCAGGTAATATCTCACCTGCCTTACATGGATGACCTTAAACTGTTTGCCCCCACTGCGCTCCAACTGGCGGGATTACTGAAGGTTACAGAGACCTTTAGTAATTCTATCAGGATGGAGTTTGGTGTGGATAAATGTGCGGTCATGCATGCAAAGCAGGGGAGATTGGTGGAGTCTGAAGGCATCCGACTTTCAGATTCCATCCAACTGAGAACACTCGCCGCAACCGAGACCTACAAATACTTGGGTATGTCACAAGGGTTAGGCATTAGTGAGACTGACATGAAACAGTTATTGCGGGATCGCTTCTTGGGGCGCCTGAAAAAAGTACTGAAAAGTCTTTTATCAGGCGGAAACAAGGTGCGAGCCTACAACGGCTGGGTCATGCCAGTCTTGATGTACTCTTTTGGCATACTCAAGTGGACTCAGACCGAATTGGACACTCTGGATAGAACAGTCCGTACTACGCTCACTTCATACCGCATGCATCACCCACACTCATCGGTAATGAGACTATATATCCCTCGGAAACGTGGAGGTCGTGGCTTTTTAAACGTCAAGACTTTGCATAACCGGGAGATATGTAGCCTCAGGGAATATTTTCTCCGTGCCGATGGGGAAATGCATGTGGATGTAGTGGCAGTAGATAATGGACTCACCCCTCTATCTTTGGCAAAAGAGAACTGGCGCAAACCTGTAGTACTGACAACGGATGATCGTAGGTTGGTATGGCAGGGCAAGCAGCTACACGGAAGGTACTATCGGGCCCTTCATGGGCCCGATGTAGATCTTGCGGCCTCCGTGGCCTGGCTACGATTCGGCGACCTCTTTGGGGAAACCGAAGGTTTTGTCTGTGCAATTATGGACGAAGTTGTGATGACGAACAACTACCGGAAATATATTCTTCGGGATGGCACCATCGACATTTGTCGGGCATGTCATCGCCCTGGAGAATCCCTGAGGCATATCATCTCCGGTTGTTCGCGTCTCGCAAATGGTCAATATTTACACAGACACAACCAAGTAGCCAGGATTATCCACCAGCAACTTGCCCTGAAATATCGCCTTGTGACATCCGAGGTACCGTACTACAGGTATGAACCACAACCAGTTCTCGAAGAAGGTCATATCTCATTGTATTGGGACCGATCTATCATCACAGACAGGACTATTGTAGCCAATAAGCCTGATATTGTGCTGATAGATCGCCAAGAGCGCCGTGCAATTATTGTCGATATCACTGTCCCCCATGACGAGAATCTCGTGAAGGCCGAGAAAGATAAAGAAAGCAAGTATCTTGATCTGGCTCACGAGGTTGTCGACATGTGGGACATTGATGCGGCAATCATTGTACCGATAGTCGTTTCCGCCCATGGCTTATTAGCCAAGAGCCTCGACAAACACCTAAAGAGGCTCGCGTTAGGCGGCTGGATCAAGGGACAGATTCAGAAGGCGGTACTTCTGGAGACGGCGCGCATTGTGAGGAAGTTCCTCTCTCTGGAGCCCTAACCACTGGTAACTAGGACCCTGTTCCAGATGCCGGTGGGGAACTGTTTTTTATATTTTTAAATGTATTTTATATATATATATTTAAAAATGTAATTTATAAGAAAGATAAGAAATAAAGGAATATATATATAAATAATAAATAATATTTTTAAATGTATTTTTTTTATTTATATTTAAAAATGTACTAAATAAGAAAAATGAGAAATAAAGAAATATATATAATATATATAATCAAAGTATCTTGATCTGGCTCACGAAGTTGTCGACATGTGGGACATTGATGCGGCAATCATTGTACCGATAGTCGTTTCCGCCCATGGCTTATTAGCCAAGAGCCTCGACAAACACCTAAAGAGGCTCGCGTTAGGCAGCTGGATCAAGGGACAGATTCAGAAGGCAGTACTTCTGGAGACGGCGCGCATTGTGAGGAAGTTCGTCTCTCTGGAGCCCTAACCGCTGGTAACTAGGACCCTGTTCCAGATGCGGTTGCAATACCAGTTTTTTTTTTAAATCACAAAGTTTTTCCGACTACTACCTCTGCGACATAGAAAAATAACTTTAATTAAATAACCGGTCACAAATGATAGTTTACTCCATCATAGGCTTATGAAGCAATTCTAGACGCATATTTAACACGTTAAGTGCGAAGCGAGGCCTAAATCACCCCTGATGCAACTTCCCTGTGGTGCGGCAAGCAAAAAAGTGAATTTCTCTGTCGTGCGAATGGCATAGCTTTGGTTTGGTCCAGTGTAGGAAAGAGATAAATATATATTTGAGATCACTAATGGTTCCGGACTCGGTGGTGTACCTACCTTGGTACCGGATGTCTTAGGCCTCGTGCCGCACTGAATTAATATAATTTTAATGCAGTGCGGAACGAGGCTAAAACGTCCCATATCCCCCCTGACCTCGTACCGCACCCAACGCGAGCTTCCCGCGATCAGTGTTGTGCATCACGTCGATTGGAGAGTACGTACCTTATGCATAAACCGTAATCCATTATTTTCCAATAATAAGTCTGTAATAGGTGCCTCTTAATGGTATAGAATGGAACGCTTCGTGCGCGAGTCCGACTCGCACTTGGCCGGTTTTTTTTTCTTTATGGCGCCTTCAAGCACAATTTAGATTATTTAAAAAAAAATGTATCCTTTGATAGCTTTGTGTTGTTTTGCCAGGTTTTGCCCTTAAAACGATCTAATGAGATATAATTGATCAAAATCGGTCAAGTCGTTGCGTAGTTAAGACAGTTTAAAAACGTCGATATTATTTTTCCCATCACTAATCGCAGCGAAAATTTGCCCTATTTCAGTGCGTTACGAGGTGTATAAGATCCCATATTTTGTTTTGCTAATAATTCCTAAACTTGCCATCAGATCCCGGGGCGACGGTGGATTAGGGTTCATCAATTCACTGTCTATATCAATAAGGACCAAAATTCTCATTTATCTTTGATTTCGCGCCAGAAAATGGATTTTAGTCTGTAAAAGGAGGTGGGGTCTAATAGACCGCGTGTCGCCCTAACGTCTGGTCACGGTACGGGCCGATTATACCTCGTGCCGCAGGAACGGAAAGTATGCAAAAATTGGTGCCGCAGCTAACGTGTTAACCGTTTTTATTTTAGTATAAAAGTGGATATTAACGATTCTATGGCTTTTTCAAATTTTTGGTTTATTTTCTACTTTTCTTGGCTGTAGTAGAAGCTCTGTCTAGGACAGAAAGATATAACCTATAACCCCTAATATTGCGACATTCTAACAACGCGTAGGTATGATAAGCTCTCTCGATTAAAGCAACAAAACCAAATTGACACTTTCTTGCGTCCAAAAATAAAACCAGGCAAGAGCGAGTCGGACTCGCGCACGGAGGGTTCCGTACCATTATCTATAAAAACGGGAAAAAAAATCACGTCTGTTGTATGGGAGCCACCTTAAATATTCATTGTATTCTGTTTTTTAGTATTTGTTGTTATAGCGGCGACAGAAATACATAATCTGTGAAAATTTCAACTCTCTAGCTATCACGGTTTATGAGATACAGCCTGGTGACAGACGGACGGACGGACGGACGGAAAGCGAAGTCTCAGTAATAGGGTTCCCATTTTACCCTTTGGGTACGGAACCCTAAAAATACTGAACCTTTATTCCCCGAAGGAAAAGGCAGATGTCCTCTGCAGCGTATTCAAACTAGGCCGATGTAGATATTTTTGGTAACATTGTAATAGAGTGCGGGCCTGGTTCCATTATACCGGGCAAATTTCCTCTCAATAGGAGTGAAATTCGCGTCATAGTCTATCACGCTGGCCCAGTGCGGGCTGGTGAACTTCACACGCCGACGGGCAGGTTTCCTCAAGATGTTTTCCTTCACCGTTCAGCAAGTGGTAATAATTTTTGGAAATAACCTTCGCTCGTTGCGAATTTTCTTATATTTTGAAGGCGGCTTGACAAAAAAGTTGTTAACTATGTCGCGGTATGTATGTTGTATACGAAGATTATCTTTTTTACGAACTTGCGAAGTGTTCGCGCAAGAAAAAGGCATGTAAGAGCAAAGTTATGGCGTAACTTTGCTACTATAAGTTTGAGCGTTAGGTACATCCTGTACCTACTTGGGCGCGCGATATTACAAGCTTTATATTAACTTGCAATGTATGTCCGGGTGGAATCTTGCAATTGAATTATAAATCAGTTATCTTTAACAAATTGACCTGAAATTTGGTATACACGCTTATTTTGGATGACAATGCATGCTTAGCTATGTGACGTCATTCTAATTCCAATATGGCGGAACATCCAAGATGGTGGAATAGTTAATTTTTCTGCACTACCACAGTATATCAACTCCGTCTGTGGCAACACTATAGCTAACAGCTGTTTTTAGTTTGTCCCTTGTATTTTATTTAAATTAATAGTTTTTTAGGTGTATTTATACATAATTACGTTTTGTCATTAAGTATAAGGGGTTATTACAGTGTATTATTTATTATTTCGTGCTTAATTTTGAGAAATAAAGACAAAGTGCTAGTGACAGTTGAACTCGTTACCTTTGTCGTTACCGGCTTTTGTGTTAAAAGTTTTGTATAATTTATTGTTTACTGGTCATTTCATCTCGAACAGGTATGTACTGTTGATTTTGTTTCTCATTTACTTATTTCAGTGTCCTGTACACTACATTTACAGGTATAATACATACTTTTAAAAATTAATATACATACCTGACACATCAGCAATACAAAACCTTTTCAGCGTCTTCACACAATCTATTCTTTGACTACTTATCAAATAATAATATAAATAATGATGACTCGCAGGGCTTTAGCTCGTCAGGAGGAGACCAAGCTCCAACAGGCTTTGAGTGAATTAAAAACTGCAAAACAATTGTGTGATGAACTGAATAGAGAAAGAGATGACAATGAAAGGGAACTATTAGAAATGCTAAATACTAATAAAAACCTAAAAGTAAAACTAGCCGAGCTGCATACCCAATTGTTAGATGCCTCGGATGCCCGGGCTAGACTCCAACTTGTTGTGGACGGGTTCAATAACTGTAGCTTAGAGTATGAAAAGGCCTTGTCTCGAATAGATTCTCTAGAACATCAGCTACAGGAGGCATACACTCATATAAATACATTAGAAACATCTAAACTTAATTATACTGCCTCAATGAATCAAAGTTTATTCGACGAGTTGGTGTCCTGTGCCCCGGACTCAGTTTCTGCTGCAGTTGAAAGGAAGTCACTGGTCACAATTGACCTTACTAATGATAGTGTTATGACACCCAACACTGAACCAAATATTGACTGCAGCAAAAACAAAAACAAAAAAAATAACAAATTAAAAAAATATATTAAAATTAATAAATACATTAAAAAAACTCAAAAATTAGTTAAAAAACATAGATTTTTTATAAAAAATGTTAAATTAAACAAAGAACGTCTGCATCTTTTGGATAGGTTAGATATGTATGCCTCCAAATTGGAAAATAATACATTGAAATATAAAAGTGATACCCGCAACTTTCAATGTGAGATTAGCTGTTTGGAGGACAAACTAAAATGTATGTCAAATAAGTATGTGCACTCCGAAAAACAGCTGAAGGAGTACATTCTGGCTATGAATGAATTAGTAGCATGTAACTCGCCTGCTCATAATATAAATTGTGATACCACTAAGACCCGGGTATCACTGAGTCATTCACTGCCAACATGTGCTTCTCAAGAAGTGCACAGATGTGTTAGTCCATCTGATAACATGTCAAATAGTTCCCTAAATACAACCTGTATCCCATTAACCCCTAATTCACATTCACAATCTCAAACAACCAACACACAAAAACAAAAAATTGTAATATTTAGTGACGAAATTGGCAAAGACATGGGTCACCTATTGTCAAATACTTACAAGGGGCATTCAATAATTAATAATTGTATGCCTGGCTTATCATATCAGGATATCATACCAAAAATTATAAATTATAAATTTTGTCCCAATACTATATTGATTATTTTAATTGGAAATAGGGGAAATGTAAACAAAAACCAATTACTTGATTACTATAACCAACTATCTTATTTGAAATTGAAACAAATTATAATGTTTACATTTCCATATAGTAATAGTTTGCCACAGGTGGAGAATGATCTTAGATATAAGTTAAATTTGACATTTAATAATTTGGTCTTCCAAAATAATAATTATTGTAATGATAATAAATTTCATCTTATTGACATTAATAATTTCATGAAATACTTTTACTTGACAAAAGATAATTATTATCTTGCAAAATATTATAAAAGACAGATAGCTGTTTCGCTATCATATTTTATTAATATTTCAGCCAAGAATTTGGCTACCAAGGTTGCTTCTATTGAGCTATCTAATGACAATGCTTTTTTTGAGCAATTTGACATTTCTAGTTCTGCCAACAATCTGGCAACTAGCATTGACATGCCAAATAATAATTTAAATTAAAACATATGACAATAGAGACAACCTCTTGCAATACAGGGCTAAAACTTGTTCATCAGAATATACAAGGTTTGATGGGCAAAGAATTAGAGCTGGAATTGTTTTTAACTGATAGCAACCTGGATATTATTTGCATAACAGAACATTGGTTAAAACATAATCAACTCTTATTTAATTTTAATAATTACCAGGTTGCTAGCTCCTTCAGCAGAGAGCAACTGATACGTGGTGGCTCATTAATTATAGCAAACAAGAATATAAAATTTAAAGAACGTAAAGATATAGTGAGCCTCTCTGTTGAACGAGTAATAGAAATTTCTTGTATTGAATTTGAGCAGTTCCTAGTTGTATGTGTATACAGACCTCCATGCTCACCTTATGATAACTTTGAAAAATACATGGAAGATATTCTATTTAAAATATCAAAGTCAGACAAAACGTTAATTATCTGTGGAGACTTCAATATTAATTTATTAGATAATAACCCAATAGTGGAAAAATTCTTATTACTTTTCAAATCATATAATATGTACAATGTTTTCAAGGAACCTACTAGGATAACTTCCACTAGTTCCACATGTATTGATAATATATTTACAAACACAATACCTTCACAAAAGATGATCATAAATAATTTAGAATCTGATCATTGTGGACAACTAGTAGTATTTCCAAGAATCATTAATAAGCCCCAAAGAAAAGAAATAAGTTTTATTCCAATAAATAACAGCCGCTTAGAACTTTTAAGAAGTAATTTAATACAAAAAGTCCCAGAGCTGTCTACGCATAGTGACCCAAATATACTTTATAACTCACTGTTCCATCTTATCAGTGAGGAATTCAGAAAAGTATTTAAATCAAAGTCAATATCTATTGATACTCGTACTAGGTTTAGTGAGTGGGCAACTCCTGGAATTTTTATAAGTAGGCATAAATTGTATGAGCTTTACCATGAAAAAACATATAATCATAATCCATCTTTTATTAATTATGTTAAAAATTATTCTAAATTATTTAAACGAGCCTGTTCCTCTGCCAAATCGATCTATATACGAAATAAGATAAAACATTCTACAAACAAAATAAAAATGACATGGAACATTATTAACAGTGAAACGGGTAAAAACATAGTACGTGACAGAGACTTTCATTTAAAAATAAATAATGTGGATGTAAAAGCGGATCTGGATGTGGCGACGGAGTTTGAACATTTTTTCACTAATGTCCCTTTATTAACAACCAAAACCCTGAAAGCCTCTCCCACATCCGCTGAACGTTTACTTAAACAAAGTGTAGCTTATTGTGCCACAGCTTTTGAATTCTCGGCTGTTAATTCGAAAGATATTTTAAACAGTTTTAAAAGTCTTGGTATAAAGAGTACGGCAGACCTATGGGGGCTTTCTGTGAAGACCGTTTCCTCGATCATAGATATTATTGCACCAAATTTAGCAGCCGTATTCAATAGTTGTGTGGCCAGTGGTGTTTTTCCTGATTTAATGAAACACAGTAAAGTGGTTCCTTTATTCAAATCGGGTAGTACTACAGACCCATCAAATTTTAGACCTATTTCGATACTGCCTACTTTGAGTAAAGTTTTTGAAAAAATCATACTCAACCAGTTATTACGTCATTTCAATGACAATTCGATTCTTCATAAAAATCAGTATGGTTTCACAAGAAATCGCTCTACTGTAGACGCTGGTATTGAGCTAATTAAAAATGTTTTCAGTGCCTGGGAGAATTCGCAGGATGCCTTGGGTATATTCTGTGACTTGTCCAAGGCCTTCGACTGCGTCCAACATAAAATACTCATCAGGAAATTACACCACTATGGTATAAGGAACATGGCTCTCAATCTTTTGACTTCCTATTTAAACAATAGAATTCAGAAGGTTGATATTAATGGTAAGATATCGCCCGGTTCTGTAGTCTCGATGGGCGTTCCACAGGGTTCGATACTAGGACCATTCTTGTTTTTAGTCTATATTAATGACTTACCTTTCTATGTGGGTAATCATCATGAGATTGTGTTGTTTGCAGATGATACTTCGCTATTATTTAAAATTAAACGACAGCTCTTGCTTTATGACGATGTAAACAACGCTCTTGCTAAAGTTGTTGATTGGTTCAATAAGAACAACCTGCTTTTGAATGAGCAAAAAACTAAATGTATTAAGTTCTCGACGCCAAACGTGCGAGAAATAGGGACCAGTCTTCATCTAAATGGAACGGGATTGGACCCTGTGGAGTCAACTGTCTTTTTAGGTATCACAATAGATTCCAAATTACAATGGGGTCCCCACATTAAAAAATTGTCAGGTAGGCTTAGTTCGGCGGCTTTTGCTGTTAAAAAAATTAGACTCCTAACGGATGTGGAAACAGCTAGAATAGTTTATTTCAGTTATTTCCATAGCGTTATGTCTTATGGCATATTGCTCTGGGGATGCTCTGTCGACCTTAATTCTATTTTCATACTCCAGAAGAGGGCTATACGAGCCATTTACAACTTGGCTCCGAGAGATTCCCTTAGAGAAAAGTTTAAGGAGATAAATATTCTAACTGTCATATCCCAATTCATATTTGAAAATTTAATGTATGTTAAGAAAAATATAAGCAATTTTGAAAAAAGAAGCGATGTTCACTCCTTAAATACACGGAATAAGCATATGCTATCCGTACACGTTACTCGTCTCCACAGAATAAATAACTCTTTCATGGGGCAAAGTATACGCTTTTTCAATAAACTTCCAAAAGAAATCAGAGATTTGCCCATTAACACATTTAAAATTGCAATCAAATCCAAATTGTATCAAAAGGGATATTACAAAATCTCGGATTATTTAGATGATAAATCAGCTTGGGATTGTACAGCTCAGGTTCAAAACAAAAATCGAAATATTGCCCGTCATGTCAAAGTGTAGCGTGTGTTGCCTTACTAACGTATTATTATTCTATCTTTATTGTTAAACGCAGCTCTAAAGGCAACACACTGGAGCTATATGTACCTGTGTATTTGTAATAAGTTTTGGCGATTAAAAAAAATTATCAGCCCACTGAGTTTCTTGCCGGATCTTCTCAGTTGAGGTCGCGTTTCGATCCGGTGGTAGTATAGTAGTATATAAGAAAAAATGTAAACTTGACAATTTGTAAGTGCCCCCATAGGCCTATACAAAATAAATGATTTGACTTTGACTTTGACTTTGACTTTATGGGTATCAAATGAAAGCCCCTTGCCGAGGAGAACCCGAAAACTAAGGGCAATATAATAAAAGCTTGTTCTTAAAAAGTTTTTTTTACCATTATTTTTGAAAATATAATACTCTATCAATATAGATACAAATTGAATTTCTGTAGTTGAAGCCACGCGACTTCACGGGTCTATATATCGAGGGTTGAATAGCCATTTGACTTAAGCGACACTTTTGAGCGATATAGACTCAGAAATCAGATTACTTTTATTCAAATAACTAACTCATATAAGCATTTATGAATCGTCAATAAACAGAGGGTAATGTATGTAGACGAATGGGCAAGAAACTACATGGTTGCCTTTTTCCAATACATATTAGGAATCAGCAAATTTTTCTGCGTCGAATGTGAATGCTCTCCTGTGAAGTAAAAAAAAATCACTTTCACCCGTCGATATTATTATCTTGCGACATTGATGACATTTCATTGAAAATTATCATTTTTCCATATATCTATCAGAATCTTATTTCTTTTCTACTACTACAACAACCCTTTTAACGTCCCACTGCTGGGCACGGGCCTCCCCTCAACGCGAGGGGGATTCAGGCCATAGTCCACCACGCTGGCCCAGTGCGGGTTGGCAGACTTCACACATCTATCGAGAACTAGACAAGTTCCCTCAGACGTGCAGGTTTCCTCACGATGTTTTCCTTCACCGTTTCATAGTAAGTGATAATCTCAGATGAAAATGAGATTCGCACATAAATTCCAGATGTGCGAGCCGGGGTTTGAACCTGCACACTTTGATTTGCAAGGCGTGCGTTCTACCACTCGGCTACCACTGCATATTTATTTTATTCATGTAAATTAATATAGGTACTTATGAATCGTTAATAAACAAATTAACAAATGGTAGGTAATTTAGATTTCTACCACCCCTTCGGAATGCATTTTCTATGTAGAAGAATGGGCAAGAAACTCCATGGGTACTCATATCCAAAAAGGAATGATATAAACATTTTTGTGAAATTAAAATATATACGCGTCGACTTGAGAACCTCCTACAGCATACAGCTTCTTCTTTGTCGGTATCACTCTTGACGGAGTGGTCGTGGACGTCACTTCAGGTGTTGGTGGCAAGCTTCACAAAAAGCCGCCACTCTTGTCTGACGGCCGCCCTCCTCGTGCATTCGTGTAGTGATGATGAACCTTTTATTGCCGCTTTTATCCGGTAGCCGAGTGGTCGAACGCACTTGCAATCAAAGTGTGCAGGTTCAAAACCCGGCTCGCACCTCTGGGTTTATGTTCGAATCTCATTTTCATCCGAGATTATCACTTGCTATGAAACGGTGAAGGAAAACATCGTGAGGAAACCTGCACGTGTGAGGGAACTTGACTAGTTCTCGATAGATGTGTGAAGTCTGCCAACCCGCACTGGGCCAGCGTGGTGGACTATGGCCTGAATCCCCCTCTCATTGAGGGGAGGCCCGTGCCCAGCAGTGGGACGTTAAAAGGGCTGTAGTAGTAGTAGTAGTTATCTGGTCAGTCCACCTGATAGCTATATTATCATTTATCCTTAAACACAAATATAACTAAGTAGGTACCATTATAATTATTCTCAGCGTTTTAGCATTAGCAAAAAAAATTACGCGTGTGCTTTGACGCGCTTGTAGGCGTAGGGTTTTATCTCGTTATATCGTCTCAAGTATAAATTGAGGCGATAAACATAGTATTTTTGTTTAATTATAGCGGAAAACTTGGATCGTATTGACATATATAAGAAATATATCGAAAATACTTTCGAAAGAAACCATTAACGAAATTGAACCTAATGGAAATCGAATTCGTACGGCATTTACACACGGTTGCCTGATCAGGCAGCCGGCTTAAATATATACAATTATACAATGTAAATTTGAATCTTAGGACCCATAAGTAGATAAGACATGCCTTTTTTAGGGTTCCGTACCCAAAGGGTAAAACGGGAACCCTATTACTAAGACTTCGCTGTCCGTCCGTCCGTCCGTCCGTTTGGTGACAACCAGGCTATAGCTCATGAACCGTGATAGTTAGAGAGTTGAAATTTTCACAGATGATGTATTTCTGTTGCCGCTATAACAACAAATACTAAAAAATTGAATAAAATAAATATTGAAGGGGGCTCCCATACAACGAACGTGATTTTTTGGCGTTTTTATACATAATGGTACGGAACCCTTCGTGCGCGAGTCCGACTCGCACTTGGCCGGTTTTTATCTTTAGACAGGCAAATCCATAGATGAGACAGAATATACATTTCCGCTATTTCTACTACTACTAATCTAATCTACTACTAATCTAGAAGACAATACATTCAAAATTTAAAAAAAACATGTCAGTCTATACACATATAAATAATCTGCTCATTGTCGCAATGTGTCGAGGTTTTGACAACTGTGACATATTCGTCATTTTGAATTACGGGAACGACGGTTACAGCCGGCCAATATAGATAGCGCCATGGTGCGCCCGCTCTAACTACATGCACTTTGTTCCCGTCCAACGCTGCGATTCCGCTGAGGTGTGATGTGTTGCCTCCACCCACCAGCTCACAAAGAACCGTCGTTCATTTCCAAACGCTAAAGCTTCCCGCACACTGCCATACCAAAATAACCTGTATTGACTCATAGAAAAAGTTCATTCATCAACTAATTCCCACTGTCAGCACGAGCGAATTTTGACTCGTCGGGGAATGGTTTTTACCTTAGAAAATTAATCTTTATGCATATTAACACAGAGTCCGTTTTGCCAAAAAAATTGAGGGTACTATGCTCCAGTCTCCGGGAGGCTTTATTTCTCAAAGGGAACCGCACAATGTATTGGCAATCGCAGACCAATTTATGTTGGACGTGTCATGTCACTTTACAATGTTTTGGGCGCAGCTTTAAACTGTCTTATATGGTTTAGTTTATGGTTGATTTTCGATTGTTTCGTGTGCATTGACAGGTTGAAGAGCTATTATTTCGTGACTATTGAGAATGAGCTGTCGATGGTGACGTATTGTAGGCTTTTCACTGTTCAATTGCAATTTGATGTCGGGTGTGCGATTTTAGAGTGCTTTTAGCGCGATTTGTGAATGTATTTACTACTACCCTTTTAACGTCCCACTGCTGGTAACGGGCCTCCCTTCAATGCAAGGGGGATTCAGGCCATAGTCCACCACGCTGGCCCAGTGCGGGTTGGCAGACTTCACACATATAACGAGAACTAGACAAGTTCCCTCAGTCGTGCAGGTTTCCTCACCATAATCTCGGATGAAAATGAGATTCGCACATAAATCCCAGAGGTGCGAGCCGGGGTTTGAACCTGCACATTTTGATTTACAAGGCGTGCGTTTGACCACTCGGCTACCACTGCTATAAATGTGAATGTATAGTTGTGGTCTAAAATAAGTTTTGTATACAGGGTGTTTCAGTTGTCCGAAATAATACTTTGACGTTTGCATCAGTATCGGGTATACAATTGAATGGTATAAAAAATTGATCGAAATACGACCATGTTTTTCCAACTTTTTTATCATAAACAATTTCTATAACTCGTAATATCTCATGACTAGTCCTATGTACAAGTTTCATGTTCTATTGTGAATATTGGTAGTCGCCCCTCATAAGTGTAGTTTACACTGCTGAATAGGGTTATGGATGTACCCAAAGGCCAGAACACGATACCTGTGACAATTATTCAAAGGTCCATAACTCAAAAACTATAATAGTTAGGTATAAACTGTGTTCACTTAGCATCCACATATGAGTTACCGTATTATTATGTACCCTCAGTACATAATTATACGTGTATAAGAAAACATCGTGAGAAAACCTGCACGTCTGAGGGAACTTGACTAGTTTTCGATAGATGTGTGAAGTCTGCCAACCCGCACTGGGCCAGCGTGGTGGACTATGGCCCGAATCCTGCTCGCATCGAGGGGAGGCCCGTGCCCAGCAGTGGAACGAAAAAAGGGCTGTAGTAGTAGTAGTATGTACCCTAAGTATTATTTCGGACTTCTGATTCACCCAATATATGAGGTATTATATGATTTTTTTAGCGTCCTAGGTTACAAGGATTGTTTTTTCAACCGTTCGGGTATAATTTGGGTAACTAATCCTAAAAAAAAGGTTGCCATATTTACGTCGCTGCTCTCCTACTATCTAATACTCCACTACTCTTTAGAACAGGCAGACAAATATTATAACAATAGAGTTTTGTTTTAAATACCTCATTTATTTTTATATGCATTCAGTAAAAAAACTGTTATTTGTTAAACTTGTTATACCGGCACTTCAGTTAAGTGTTTGGAATGATTTGATGTTGACAGAGACTTGTTCTAAGCCCTCTAAAGAATCTGATACATAGATAATAATATATATCTCATGAAGACTACATACCTAAGCCTATCCACACCCGCAATACATACTTCCAAAGCCCGGTAAATAATGTCTGAATAAAAAAAATCTCTTAGTTCTGAACTTACTGAGGCGAGCGAATTTACTCGACTAATTTAGAAAATGTACTCTGTGTCAATATACATAAAGATTAAATGTCTATAACAAAAGCCACGAGACAGTTGAGCTAAACGCACTCGCGCCATCGAAGACATTTTGTTGGAAAATTTGCTTTTTGTATGAGATAATACAGTGCGTATTTGCGAAGTCTGGGGCATCAAGCCTCACGCGTCACTATTTTTGCCAATACTAAAAGGAACTCAGTGTGAATATCCATAGAGATTAAATTTGTGTGGTAAACGCCAAGCGACCACGCGTTAAAATTCGCTCGGGCTGTCATTAGCGTGTCTTTGTAGAATGGGATTTGTCAGTGAGTTACTACAGTACTTATAAGTACTAAGCGATTCAAATAAGAATAGGAATGTCAATAACCTCTATACGTCAAATGTCACTTGAAAAGTATGGTTTGCAAAAAAACCTTAATTGCATATCAATTATAATAGTTTTACATCAAATTTAAATAAAAGTTTAAATTAGTAGTAAATTGTCATAATATAATATTTCATTATTTACAGTCATAATTCGTTTTTTTTAAACCATACCATAACCTTTTTTATTTTAATTGTTGGCGCAAAGGCCCAGAAGCCATGCCAAAATTATTAAAGAAAAGAAAATAAGGACGCCAGTCGCCATTTTGTCGTTGATAGTGTGCTTCGTCGTGCGACTGAGTGCATTTTTCACTTAACCTTTACAAATAAATTTTCTTTAAAAAATATTTTGTTTTCCTCACCCTACCTAACTGGTTAGAATTGACAGCTGTGACGTCACAATATGGTGCATAGTCGATCCTATTCTCATTTGAATCACATAGTATTACTCGTATTGGTAAAAATATCGACGGGCGCGATTCGACGCCCCACTTTGTACGCGGCTTTACCTGAATAATAAATTGTTATTCTTTGTTTCTCGAGTAGTCGGCGCGTCTTCTGACGGCGAAAATTAATTTACTGTGAGCACATTATGTACTAAGTTTAGTGATGTTGTGTTTTTCGACGCTCCTCCTGCGCGGGCGCGGGTTCAGTGACGGCGGGTGGACAGTAGGAGTGACTATAGGGTGTTTCAGAAGTCCGAAATTATACTTTGACGTTTGCATCCGTATCGGGTATACAACTGAATGGTATAAAAATTAGATCGAAATTCGACCATGTTTTTCCAACTTTATTTTCGTCGTCAATTTCTATAACTCGTAATATCTTGAGTCTTATGTAAAATTTGCATGTTCTGTTTTCTGAATATTAATAGGCCCCACTTGGTTATGTAGTTTGCACTGTTGAATAGGGTTATGGATATACCCAAAGGCCAGAACACGATACCTATGACCAATATTCAAAGGTCTATAACTCAGTAACTATGATAGTTAGGTATAATCTGTCTTCACTCCACATATCAGCTACCGCATCCGTACCCAAAGTATTATTTCGGACTTCTGATACAACCTGTAGACATCAGTAGATTCAGTACGCTTAGCATGAACGCGTAGACATAAATTTTATCTCTTTTAACTGTCAGATGCGTCGAGATGACGTCACACCGAGCCATGGCCAGTACAAAAAGTTGGAAGTGACGTTATTTTTTCGACAAACCTGACATTTGAAAGAGATAAAACTTTTGCTTACGCGGTCATGCTAAGAGTACAGCAGTATATATCAACTTTGATTTGTCAGCTGTTCTGCTTATTTTCTGAAATGAATGATGTTCAGTGTAGTATAGATTGAACTCGATAGATGTCACTAGTGACGTTTGACATCGCACTATGATTTCGTTAACGCGATTTACCTATGTTGTTTTAAAGCTAATATTAACCAGTATGCGTGCTGAGTTTGTAGTCTCTTCTCCAACGCCAACTCACGGCCAACAGCGTAGTTATATAAAAAAAATCTTAGTCAGCGATGGGTCGTTGACGGTTTTTTCGTTAACGCAACGTTTACGTTTATTTACGTTCGTCAAGTAGTCGATCAACTAGTTAAATTCGATAACGTGCTACTATTGTCAACTTGCAACGTAAACCGTTCATTCATTGAACGTTTTTTGTTCAACGGTACAACGTTCAACATTCAACCGTCGCTTGATGTTATTTTCAACGTAAGTTTCGCGTTAAATTCAATGTCGTTGACGAATTCAAGTAGTTGATTCATATACAGTTAAAAGTTCAAATTCAACAACTGTCGCTTGATGTTATTTTCAACGTAAGTTTCGCGTTAAATTCATTGACGTAAATAATGTCGTCGACAAATTAAACTAGTTGATCCTTATACAGTTAACGTTGATACGTTGACAGGAGATCAACGGTTGATTCAACTAGTCCGTTGATTCAACGCCCATCGCTAATCGTAGTCTCTTATTTATAGAACTTAATCGTTGGGACCCTTGATTTGATAGAGCAATATTGAACAAATGACGTTATGAAAATAATGGATTAAGATGACGAATTGGTAAATTAATAGCAATAATATATTCAATAAATCATATCATCACATTTATACACATAAATTACATTTATGTGTCTGTCTGTTAGTAATGACAAAATAACTGTTTTTATGAAACGTATATGCGGTAGTGACTTATGATAACAAAGAAAGCACTATTACTTGTTTAAATGTTTGTCTGCCTGTTTGTTTGTCTATCTGCCTGTATGTTTAATCTGGCGAATCTCTGAAACGGCTACACCAATTCTTACGAGTCTTTCACTGGTCAGCTGATCTGTTAAAGAGTAACTTTTTTCAAACTCTCCTGAATTCCACGCAGACGGAGTCGCGAGTTACAATCAGTTATAAATAAAAATAGCTATGGGTAGCCGAGTGGTCGAACGCACGCCTTGCAATCAAAGTGTGCAGGTTCAAACCCCGGCTCGCACCTCTGGAATTTATGTGCGAATCTCATTGTCATTAGAGATTATCACTTTTTATGAAACGGTGAAGGAAAGCATTGTGAGGAAACCTGCACGTCTGGAGAAACTTGTCTAGTTCTCGATAGATGTGTGAAGTTTGCCAACCCGCACTGGGCAAGTATGGTGGACAGTGGCCCGCATCCCCCTCGCATTGAGGGGAGCCCGTGCCCAGCAGTGGGACGTTAGAAGGGCTATAGTAGTAGTAATAGTATGGGTATACAGAGCGTTATGCCGCTGTGAGTAAGCCCACGCCCCATTTCCATGTTCCCGCGAACCTTTCCGTGTAAACGATAATTCTCTTTCTTTTTATTACTGTTTGCTTTTAGGCACAATTTTATAGTCGGCCCGGGGCGCTGTTACGTGCCTCGCAAGTCTTCCACCGGCCTTCATTCTTACCTAATAAAAACCAATTGGTTCTCTTCTATATGCACGCCCCGTTTGATTTGGTGTGTAAACGTTTTCTGCTAAAGAAGTTAGCCAGGCAAAAAATATACTCATCGTATGATCCGAAACATAGAAAAGCTTGTATTATAGGTGATATAAAATAGACTGGACGGGACTTCAGTTACACTCAGGGCACTCGGGAGAGAACTTGCTACCACCAGTAGTTGTATCATATGCGCCAAGACGAGACGTATGCCATGGAATATCTTGATGTTATCTCTTTCTCTCGTATGAAATTAGACAGAGAGAGAGCGAGCAACTCCATGACAATGTGTTACCTTTACATGCGTCAACAAAGGTCTTGTCTTGGACACACAGGTTCAGTAAGCCGAGCGGCCTATGATTGAATCTCTCGAGTCTAGACCAAGGGTGCAGTTCTCGCTTAATCGACATTATCTCTAATTCCACAGAGAAGAACCACGGAGAATTGCCCCTAAGCCGTCATTACAAAAGTATTGTAAAGTGTAGACTATTGAAGTACATAAGTAATGAAGACTAATGAAGTATATAATGACTAGTCTTGATACTGGTGAAATACCCACTAATCTCATTTCATTCTCTTATTAAAAGACTAGCGGCCCGTCCCAGCCTCGCACGGGTTTCTAATATAGCCTATGTTACTCAGTGATAATATAGCTTTCTATCGGCACGGCCCTGATGCCCGGGGCCCAAAACAACGGGCTACCCTTGGGGTCGTGAGCGTCTGGGGTGTGGGCCCCGGACGCTCTCAAGTAGACGACGACCCTGAGGAGGACGGCGGCGAGGGGTGGCTCTCGCCGCCGTATGCACTGCGAGGGTGCAGGGGGAGCGAACATCAGCTACCCCCGAAACGAGCTCCTGGGCACTTAAGCTCGGGAGCGAGGCACAGAGGGACACCGGTGCGTTGCGGTAGGAGATCCCGGAGTCCCTCTAACGTGTCGAAGACGGCCACCGGGGAGGTTTTAGTGGGTAAGAATCCCACATATCCCAGTCTTCTCCCACACAGAAGACTGGGAATCTTTCTGAAGATTTCCTTCCCGTCAACAAAAAAAAAGCTTTCTATCAGCAAAATACTTTTTGAAATCAGTCCATTACTTTTTAAGGTAATTCGTTACATACAAAAATACAAATCTTTCCTCTTTATAATATTAGTATAGAAGTATAGAAGAAGAAGTGTATTTTCTCTATTTGAATTACGTGCTTAGGTAAAAGCGCATAAATTGAATTTGTACTTAGTCAAGCAACCTATACAAATTGAGTAAAACATAACTAAAACAAAGACAGGACGGCACAATGCAGACAGTAATGAAATCAGGGTTCCTTTGTTGCACCGGAAGTGCTAAAAGCTGCGCTCGCGGCCGCCCTGCGGAACCCTAATCGGGTAATGGACTGAGCGGGGAACTATTGTTGGTGCGTTTATCTTTTATTGCGTAAATGTTTGTTACTCTGAGAACTGTACCTACATCCGCGCTGGTGAATATAGTTATCTGTACAAAGGAAAAACTTAAAATTGAAATGAGTAATACGACAAAATATAATTCATAAATTGGCCCATGCGGAAGCGTACCCACGACGCTGAGTTTACTCCCTACCTGAATGGCTAGAGCCACTCGTAGAGGTATAAGTTGTAGTCAAATGTTTTTAGGGTTCCGTACCCAAAGGGTAAAACGGGAACCCTATTACTGAGACTTCGCTGTCCGTCCGTCCGTCCGTCCGTCCGTCTGTCACCAGGCTGTATCTCATGAAGCGTGATAGTTAGAGAGTTGACATTTTCACAGATGATGTATTTATGTTGCCACTATAACAACAAATACTAAAAAACAGAATAAAATAAATACTTAAGGGGGCTCCCATACAACAAACGTGATTTTTTTTGCCGTTTTTGTAGACAATGGTACGGTACCCTTCATGCGCGAGTCTGACTCGCACTTGGCCGGTTTTTTTTTCATCCATTACTTTATTCGTATCCATGTGTCTAAAAAACTCGAGGTCTCGAAACTTTCTATACTTTCACGAGATCACGCCTGGCGTGTGCCGTCACGTCAAATTTCAGACATTAGAACTTTCTTCGGGACTTTTTCCTTGGAGCTATGTAATAATGATTCAGTAAGATTAAGATAGGTAATGCATTTTAAATGTGATAGGGCCACTGAATCTCTTACAAATCAATACACCAACACGCCAGTAACCCCCGAAGGGTTAGCCAGAGGTGCACTGCAGTGCGCCTACACTTCACCGATGTATTTTGGTCTCAATGTAATAGGGGCGAGCCTATTGTGAAAATACCAGGCACATTCTCACTCAATACAAGGGAGATTTTTTTACGCCATAGTGTACTATGGACGTGTGAACTTCACACGCCTTTCAATAGACGTGCACGTTTCGTGACGTTTTCCTTCACCGTTTAGTAAGTAAGTAATTCATATATTACTCACCACACAAAGTCATATCGGAAGATTTCTCGCGCGAAAAATCCATCAGCCCATAAAATTTAAGCGCCAATTTATAAAAATAACAGGGAACTAGAAAGCATTTCGCATTTACAGCAATTTTAGCTGCGCTGTCTCTTGGTGCGGAGTTACAATTTAAAATAACAGGGCTCCCGCCCTCGGGGCCATTAGTTAGAGCACTCTACTAGTACCTGTGTTTACGTATAACTACTTACTCAGGTGGTATCTGCATGTTTAAACATCTACACGGTGTTTCAGAAGTCCAAAATACTTAGCCGTTTGCACGAGAAGGTATCGGATGTACAACCGAATGGAGGCTTAAAGATTAAATTTCTGTAGTACAAGATTGAGAAAAGTATGTTGAAGTGGTTTGGTCATGTAGAGAGGATGAATGAAAGTAGACTGACGAAAGAAATATAAATATATAAATATAAATGTCGGAAGAGGGCGCCTGAGGAGGACCTTTCACGACCAGATTAACGGTCTCTTCCAGAAAGGTCAAGTCCGTAGCACCCTAAACCGAGGGGACGGGACGAGAAGAGGTATGTCGGGATCGTAGCGTGTGGCAAACGGTAGTCTCTGCCTACCCCCATGGGATACAGGCGTGAGTATATGTTTGTTTGTTTGTTTGTTCTGTAGTACAAGCCTGTAAATTTCTGTAGTAAAATAACGGTGCTCAAACCTGCTCAAAAAAAAAAGACCAAAAATTAAAACTCAAGGTTTGCCAAAGAGCTATGAAGCGCAGTATTCTAGGAGCCAAACGCATAGACCGTGTTAGGAATACCACTCTGCGCTCCATAACACAACTCATGGACGTGGGGGAAAAGTCTGCAAAACTAAAGTGGGAGTGGGCAGGCCACGTCGTTCGTATGGACCCACAGAGGTGGGCCAACATAAGTAACAAATGGATTCCCGCAGGTAGAAGACACCGTGGAAGGCCAAAGAAACGATGGCGCGATGATCTAGACATCTTTGTGGGAAAGACGTGGCCGGAAATGGCTCAGGGTCGGGATCGGTGGAGGGAGAGAGGGGAGGCCTTTGCCCAGGAGTGGGACTCAAACTAGGCTATAAAAAAAAGTACAAGCCACACAGGCTCGCGTCGAAATTCGCTCGCGCTGTCAGTGTCATTCCGTTGAATAATTAACTTTTTCTTTGTCTATACAGTTCATTTTGGTATTGGTAAAAAAATTGCACCACGAGGGTTGACGCCCCCAGTGTGAAGGAGGCCTAAAGGTTTTCAATGACGGTCAGAAGAATTTACTCTACCTACAGTTGTTTACGCCCACAATAATCCATTTAACGTATGGTGGAAGCTGTAATACATTTTTTTTGTTTATTACTAATATATTTCAAAGATATTTCCACTGTCCATTTTGTTCTTCCCCACTGGCCACCCCTATTGGCCATGTGCCAAAGGGGTATTCAAGGTCAGTGGGGGTCAATGTAAAGGATGTCCAATAAACTATCTAAGTCACTTGGAGGTGATAAAGCCAACTAAGCTCAATGCTTGTACTAGGCGTAGGGTAAGGACACTATTTATTTAACTAAAACTATATACGACAACCTATTGTAATACAATATCGAACTTGAACTTTTGGGCGGCCAGCATAATCTCAGCCTATTATTTTGTAAGGGTTATCCCATTATTTAGCTATATACTAAGAATATGCATTGTTCCCGATATTTTAATCCCATAAAAAAACACAAATGTGAAGTGAGAGCCAAGTTCAATCTATACTATACAGGGCGTCCCACGGCTATGCCACATGGAGAGAAAGTACCTTGAATATTGTAGATGGAACATTTTACTGAAAGAAGACATTATTTGAATTTAAAAAAAATAATTTAAACTGCATTCATAGATATTTAAATAATCACATTGTTGAACCGGGAATCGAACCCGTTACATGAGAAAAATAATCATCCTGTAGCTTTATCATACCGATTGGAAGGCTTCGTCATTAGGATTATTTTTTGCTAAATAACATAGTGTCAGAAATAAAAGGAAGACCATGAATTTTAACATTTGATGTGAAATTTTGTCCAAAAAAATTAAAAGCTGACATTGCCGTAAGGACATACAACTGACATGGACCAATTTCAAAAATGATTTTGCCCTTAGAAAGCTACATTATCACTGCATAGGCTATATTTATTTATGCCAAAATGTCAAAAAAATATGTCCACCTGTGCGAAGCCGGGACGGGCCGCTAGTATTATATATGCTTTGGTTGTTGGACTAAAACGACAAAAGAAGTGAAGTCTAAATGGGTGCCAAGTTCATTGGACAGTCATGAAATTTATTTATAACAACTTAAAATATCATTTCTTCTTAGAACTTAGGATAATATATTGACGCCTAAGGTCTGACTTGGGTAGTTCTAATATACAAATTGCGTTTGTGTGTATATTTTATTCTATTAACTGAATTAACAAAGGCGAAAAGTATATCGAATCAACTTTAATCCCTGCGCCCGTAGACGCGGCAAAACGCGCGACCACTTTTTTGCCAACCAAACAAACTATCTCAACCCATGTATAAAGATCTTTTTGCAACGCAATGCCATCATACTGGCGCGTGATCACGTGTCTTTTACCACTGTAATTCAATATTTATGTATATTGATACAAGGTACAGTTTCAAAAAAGTCGAGTTATTTCGCTCGCTTCAGTGGGTGCTACAGAGCGTTCGGCAAACTTTTAAAAGCGAACAAAAAATCTGGAGTCCAGCCAAAATCCTTAAACAAAGGCGAATCGAACAAAAGGTCGGACTCTCAACAAACTATAGAGACCCGAATGGCTTTCTACATTTCGCCCTCGAAGATTACTAGTTCGGGTTCATAATCCTATTACGGCTAATACGATTACGCTTGTTATATTTGGGATGGCGGTCCACTCAGAAACATCGATTTTAATCGAATGATCCAATTGAAAGAGAGTCGATTTATTAAAATGTTGCTAATCTTTTATGTAACGAAATAAAATGATGATTTACAAAGCTGTAGTAGACTAATTGGAAGCAGTTAAACAAAAAAAAAACCAAACCACATAAAATCAGTTTTAAGATAATGGCAGCTTGGAGTTTGATAATGTATAACGTGTGAGACGTAAGAGATGGTAACCAAGGTGGTTTAAATGCTATTTGCTTTTAATTTTGATACTTTAGGAATCGTTTTCTATATTAACATATTTTTGGATTAAATCCTTTTTGCTTAACTACGCCAAATTAGTCGAGCTCCCGCCTTGAATATGACAGAATATGACTCGTGTGCACAAAAGATACCTTGAAGCCGAAGGACTAGTCATATTCTAGCTACCATTGATAAAGTATATTGCTTTCATGCCTAGATATGAAGTTATTTCTTACTACAACGTTTGTAGTAGACCTAATAAAACAAATGAATAACCATTATTTTTATTCATCCAACAATTTTAGCTAAATTCGAAAAGTCCGGCCAGTTGTCATCAGTCTCATTTGTGCCTAAGAACTTCTTATCCATTTTCAAATCCTTAAATATCGAAGTATTCTTGTCTTCTATTGCATCACCTCTGCTTATTTTTTGGTACTTAAGAACAAGCTCTAGTATCTCATGCTGCATCTTAACACGAAGGTCCATTGTCAAATTCTTCATTGCATTACCTACGTACTGGCCGAAGATATTATCCTCGCTCACTTCCCTTGAAAGAAGTTCTCTCCCTAATTGTGTAAGTACGTCTTTCACTAAGTCAGTGGCTGTGAAGTTTGAGACACTTGTAAAGGTAGATTTTGGTGGGTGTTTCCAGTGCCCTTTGTCAAATAGCTTAGGTCTTATCGGAGGGGGTCCGATGGCTACGGAGACAACTTCATCGTTGTCCATGTCATCTTCTTCCAAAGGTGTCAGGTGACCTGATGGCTAAAAGCAAAGTCTTAGTTAGATTTATATTAAAAGTTGCCTAGAGATATCATATTTCACTGTATTACAGTGTGTTTTTTTTATGGAACTAAGGCAATCTTAGTTCCATAAAAAAACACACTTTAGTTGCAATATCCAATAGACGTTTTGAAAGTTTTAACCTCGACGAATCTGAGAGAAATGCTTAATTTGTCTTGGCACCCTACAAATTTAATAAAAACGAAAGGATAGAAAGATTTTAAAGAAATCTATCCACTGCAGCAAAAGATGAAGGCAGTTGGCAATTGGCAGGCTAGTTGGTCCTTAATTTGTAACATTGTTTTTTATTACGTTACTATATTATAGTTGAAGGAAAGATTGCCGTGTTGAAGAATAGCAACCATGTCTCGCAGCCCTACCATCTCCGTTCGATGGCGACTACGTAAATAAGTGGTATTGGAAACTAACTTTTGGGTTGACAATTAAAAGTACCTTTTTCCTTACATCCCTGGTGCGTTGTGTGGTGGGTCGCTTCTTCACTTCCGGTTCGCTCAGCAGCATATGCCTTTTGGAGTGGTAATGCACGCCTCTCTCAAGATCTCGACTCTTCCTTTCTTCTCGTGATGATTTCCGCGCTCCCTTAAGAAAACATAGTATTTATAATACTTGCAGTAACAAACAAATAAATACAAATCCTAGACTTGACGTTTGAAGATCGTTGTGACATTTTTTTTTGCTGATATTAAAACGAACCATATTAACATATAGAAGAAACGCATTTTTCAATGTAAAGCCATCGCAGACGCGAGCGAATTTTGACATGTGTATTCATATAGAGTACATTTTCTAAAAGTGAAGTTAATGCGTTCGTCGTAGGTTTACAGGCAATCACTGGTATTACAAAGTCAGTCAGTATTGTTAGCGATTGATTAACGCCAGTAAGCTGCGATCGATCAACCTGTCAGTTGGGGGATGAGTGATTTGTGACGTATATCCTCCTCAGTGTGGCGGAGTCCTGATAATGTGAGAACGGAAGTGTAGGGATCCATCATTAGATACACACGCCCGTATCTCATAACACAAGGAGACGCTGCTTGAGCATGTTAAACATGTTCAATGCGGTACTAATTTATCATTACTTTCTATTCCTGCGGTACAGGGCATTTAAAACCTTGTCTTAAAACTATAATTATGGCCGCACAAGGCCAGAGACGTATTATGTTTTTCTTTGTCGCACCACAAGTGAAACACGGACCGGGCGTTTTAGACCCGGTATCGCACTCAACGTGTTAATGTGATGCAGTTGCCTAGCGCAATAAAAAACAAACCACGTGATAACTTAAATTCTGCATATTTTACTAATGCCTTTGTTAAAGAAACAATGGACGCCCTCTCTTAAAGTTTGTGTAAACTATAATTGTGCTGGTATATAATGCTACATTAAAAACACATAAAATTATATTTCTAATTTCTTATGAATATGACAACAGATTGCTAGGTGAGCGACATAGACACCGAGATTTATTATAATAATCAATTATTAATTATAACTATCCCCAGACAACACATACTCAGCATACATCATGATCCCAAACCAAGCAAAGCTATACTATGCTGTACTAGCCGTGCTGTACTATGGGTACCATACAATGGACTGGGGGTGATCTCTTGTTACACCCAGACCAGGCCAAATACCGAGTTGGCCATTTTTGAAATTTGTGGCTCGAATTTCACCCGCAATCTACCAGTTTAATGGCAAATTTTACATGATAATATGCGTTATTTGTTTTAACTATTGAGATTTTCAAAGAAGATAGGTAGATAAGTGTTTATTATTCCACCTCTTAATGAAATATAAACTATGCATATACAATACAAAATTTAAGTGCAACAATGGACGGCCTTATCACTAAAAGTGATCTCTACCAGGCAACCTTTGGATGGAGTGGAATTAAAGTACTAGTACTATTAAGGACGAGGTGTACTAAACAAATAACATAGACTAATGCCAGAACCTGTATCTAATATAAGACTGCGTGAGTATAATTCTTCTCTAGTATTGAGACAAAGGTGCTGCCTGCTCTCATGGCGTTGCTGCTCCTGAGAATGTATTACTCATAATCCTTACTATTTATCATTTTAAAAAGAGTAACCATTGAGTTTCTTACCGGCTCAGTGGAAGCAGCATTCCGAAATGGTGGTAGAATCTGACTATTTGTTAAACGAATAAAAAAAATGAATTTTTGATTTTTTGATTTTTGAATATATACGATAACAGAGATTAAAATAAAACATATAATTAGAAGATACTTACAATAAATATGGGTGCACAAATGAGAACCACGAACAGCCAAGTCCTACCGTCCATTTTGCTTCGTCACGAATCAAAGACTGGCTTTCACCTCATGTTTGCTAACAGGCGCTGTGTTTATTTACAAAATAAGAGTTTTTTCCACTGAATCATAAATCTCACACACTAAGGCGTCAAGACTAGAGCGTCACGATTATTGCCAATACTAAAAACAAACTGTATTAACTCATAGAAAAAGCACATTCTCCAACGCAATGTCATTGAGAGCGAGCGAACTTTGACGCGTGGTGAAGTAGCTTTTACCGTAGAAATTCAATTTTTAGGGTTCCAAAGGGTAAAACTGGACCCTATTACGAAGACTCCGCTGTCCGTCTGTCACCAGGCTGTATCTCATGAACCGTGATAGTTTGACAGTTGAAATTTTCACAGATGATGTATTTATGTTGCCGCTATAACAACAAATACAAATTTATACCATGTAACATACATGTTTTTTTTTCCGTTTTTAAAGATAATGGTTGCATGGTTGTGCTATAGCAGTGGTAGCCGAGTGGTCGAACGCACGCCTTGCAATTAAAGTATGCAGGTTCAAACCCCGGCTCGCACCTCTGGGATTTATGTGCGAATCTTATTTTCATCCGAGATTATCACTTGCTGTGAAACGGTGAAGGAAACCTGCACGTCTGAGGGAACTTGACTAGTTCTCGATAGATGTGTGAAGTCTTCCAACCCGCACTGGGCCAGCGTGGTGGACTATGATGGCCTGAATCCCCCTCGCATTGAGGGGAGGCCCGTGCCCAGCAGTGGGACGTTAAAAGGGCTGTATTAGTAGTAGTAGTAAAAGATAATGGTACGGAACCCTATGTTCGTGAGTCCGACTCGCACTTGGCCAGTTTTTTTGTTAACGGAGTTCATATTGGCATTGTCAAAAATGTTTTAGCGTGCGTCTTGACGCTTTTATGTGACTGTGGTTTTACGTCTTGCGCTCACTCACATAGCTCGCGTCATCAATGACATTTCGTTGAAAAATGTGCTTCTTTTCTGAGCTAATACAGTTCGTTTTAGTATTGGCAATAACATCGCGTGTATTTTGACGCGCTCATGGGCGCAGGACTTTATAATGCGAGTTGTTTTCCAATCGTGAGAATACTTACTGAGTAGAGATGTGACATAAATATTATGAATTTTACTTATAAGTATGTGGCAGTAAGCAGTGGTAGTCTCGTTGGTAGAGAGGTCCGCCTTGAACGTAAGGGGTGCAAGTTCAAATTAAACTCTGAGATTTTCGGATCCATGTGCGAATCTCATTTTCAATAATGACTACCACTTGCTTGCGAAGGCAAACATCGTGAGGAAACCTGCTCGTCTATACAAATCGTGTGAGGTTCATCAAACCACACTGGGTCGGCGTGGTGGCCTATGCCCCATATCTCCCTCGTATTGAGGGGAATGTGTCTGGTATAATGTCAATAAGCTCGTCCCCTATTACATTGGGAGTAGTAGGTATTCGCCGGTTTGAGCTCACGCCAAAAAAAAAAAAAAAAAAAGCTCATTCGTCGCGTCGGCCATCGTCGCCTAAAAAAAAAAAAAAAAAAGTTTGGTATCGTTTTGGGGGTTTTCAGACATGCCCGATCGATCTGTGCAATCCCCGTTTTGATATCTCTTACGGTTCCCGAGATAGGTTTCAGGATTAGCGCTCATTAGATAACGTAATTACATCACGCTCGGCGCTAATGAGGGTTTGTCATTGTTGTTAATGAGGGTCTCTTGTTCCTAACAATGCATCTGTTTGAAATGATAAATCTTGGTTATTTTATAAATCTTTATTAATCAAAAAAAGCATTTAAACATATCATGAAGTAATATATCATTGTACAGTGTATTAGTATCGAATATTCGTATAAAATCAGACATTTTATTACCATTGAATTTATAGTACAGATACAACAAACAATATTCACCGCATACGGATGTTAAATCATTTTGTAACCTATCGCTATTAAATTGCCATTGTCGGGAATTCCTCTTTAAAAATGATCTGTGGTAACCTGTTGGCGGTCGACCATAAGAATCAAAATATTGCCCAACCCCGCTGTCATCAATGTGTATTGCTATCCAATGAGATCCAGGCTTTGTATCAGGGTCTAAATTGCTTATTATGTATGTTGGAGTATGACTGTATATTGGCAATCGGTTGGCAGCATACACATTAAATTGTAAGCTTGGATGAATTTTGCACAAATGTTTCTGGATATCTATTGTGTTCATAATGGTCACTGAATCGTCCGCCGCATCGCTAACTGTTAACTATCCAACTTATCAGATGCAAGTGTATAATTTAAGGTATTGACTTGGTATTTCAAGTCTGCTGAGGTCATGGAATAAATACAAGGATATGCTGAAAATTATGGGTTTATTCAATTAAAAAGCTTAAAACTATTACAATGAATACTTAAAACAACAACATAACCATAACAATGAAAACTTAAAACTATAATAATAAAATACTAACCTAACCTAACATACACTTAACGCGATAGTCAACGAAATTGATGTTTTAGCTACTATAGTCTACTGTAACATTACGGTTTTTATCAATTTCAATAACATTATCGAACTCAGCATAAACAATACAGTTGATGGTTTGCGAAAGTGCTGATTCAAAACGAACTTCCAATCTCACGCTTCCATGTTTTATAAGATTCCAATGGCCTGATGAGCTAGCTGATAGATCGGGTGTTAAGTCAAAAGCTAATAGACAATAACCTTGTGCATATTGTTCCCTAGATATGCCATTACCTTCGTTAAGGAAATGTATACCCGTTCCAGAGAATAATGTGTGATAAGCTGAAGTGTAAATATTATTCTCGAATGATGGTTGTAAAGCTTTGGAAGGTATTTGTTGTCCATCAATATATAAAGAAAATGTATTAAAATTGTGATTTTCAAAATTAAATGGATTTTTTGTGAGTTTGCCATTAAAGGCTGCGTTATTAACAAATCCTATTATGCATCTTTTAGGTACTTGTCCTAGAAAAATGTTATCTAGTGTTTTTCCCTGAACTCCCGATGGAATTGTCAAAACTTTAACTTCAGCACGCGTAATAGGATATTTAGCTGTAGTAGAGGCTAAGACTTTTTGATGTGCAAGTAAAACTGTTGGATTGATTCGTAATCTACGGACAATAAGCGTTGCATCAGTAATACACACTTTCAATTTTAAATCATCTGAAGAAGCCATTAAGTTGAATGTTTCTCTGGAACGAACTAATTTAACAGACATCTCAACACCATTAATTAAAAACTTTTCTTGGTTGAATATATCACCATGCAGATGCCCAATCATTTCAATTTCTTTACTTTCGGCTGTTAATTCATGTCTTTTAGTGAACCCTTCATTTTTCTCATCGGTTGAGTCCATTTTCCCAGCTGTATCTTCATACCAAAGACTGCATGTTAGATGAGATTCTTTTGATGCAGGAGCATAATTCAACAATGTTTCCATGTAAGCACGATAGGCGTATGTATTATTTGGTGGAGACACAAGTTTTTGATTCAAATAAACATCGAGCTGACTAAATAATGAATGTAACCAATTGTTTATTGGTGCTGCTGTCGTTGTAGCTATCAGTTTTGTTGAGTCTTGGTTTAGTATCTTTGCTTTAATATGAATCAAAGTATGAGACAAATCTATGTAGTCATCACCGGTTCCTGGTACTTGAAATTCGATGGGGCCATCATCGGCGAGAGATGAAATAGGTTTGTAATGTATCCTTAATCAAACAATTTAAATACACACATATTATTATCAATGAACCATTTCTTCAGTAAAATGACATTTCTTAATGCACAATGGTTTTCATGGTACAAACAATTTGATGCACTTCTGTCATTATAATACAGTTTATATAATCGTAATAAATTGGGGCAACCTTTTTCACCAACATCTATCACACTGCAGTTATTACAAACACTTTGTAGCCACTTTATTTTTTCCCTACCTTTAACTAAAATTTTTTTATTTGTTAAAATTGGTATAATCACTCGTTTAAACTCACGATAGTCAATGAAACCGGAACTCCAATAATATCCATGTCGTCTTTCTAGGAAAGAAACGTTTTTCTTTTCTGCGTCTGTCAAATTGCCATATGGGTATGGCGGTTTTATCAAGAACACTTGGGTGTAATCTTCTGTAGCTAGTGCAAACTCCTTTATCACGAACACATTTTGCGAAACTTTAAATCCTTGTAAATCTACAATCATGTAGTCTGGATTCATGATTATTTTCTTAATGAAGAGGGCTGGGCTTGGTGTACCTAATCTTGGTGTATTTCTGCGCTAGAAGGTCTGTTTGGTGGGTTATTTTTTAATCAAACGGTAGGTACTCGAAATGAACTGTTTTCTTCTTGTAACTTATAAGGCGTTTAATGACAAATATAATACTTAAATGGTAACGATGTATAATGTTTAAATAAATGATGTGATGTCTAATGAAGAGCTTAATGAATGCGCGCGCGCTGCTGCGCGGCGCCTTATATACGCCGCCGCCGACGAGTCGCAGGTGGGAGCTCGGCGGCACTCGGATGGTGGTGGCGTGAACATCCCGGCGGCCTTGAGAGTACCACTCTCAAAACCTTGGAGATCAGGTGATGCTGGACGCCCGACTCGTTGCAGTGACGTCAGCATCAGCGGAGACCAGGAGCGGGCATAATCTTGAGAAGGCCCGCCGTACATCGCCTGTCGCCGTGCGTACAATTGCGACTCTGGATACGCCGTCATCGCCTGGAATCAGAGAGATAATACGGCCTAAACGCCACTTGAGTGGCGTGAGGTCTTCCTCCTTCAAGATAACGAGGCTTCCTATTTCCATGTCTTCGCTCTTGGTTTGCCATTTTGTGCGCCTTTGTAGTTCCGTTACGTACTCCATTGACCACCTCTTCCAAAAGGATTGCCTCAGCTGCTCCACTCGCTTGTAGCGCGACAGGGAAGGCAGGGAGACCGCTGTGACGTCCCTCTCTGCAGGTGCTGTCAGCGGCCGGCCAATCAAGAAGTGAGCTGGAGTGAGTGGGTTAAGGTCGTTCGGATCTGAAGACATAGGACACATAGGGCGGGAGTTCAGGACAGCTTCAATTTGTACCAAAACTGTATTGAGCTCCTCATAAGTTAAGTTGACATTTCCTACTACGCGTGTAATGTGGTGTTTACAGGACTTCACTCCGGATTCCCATAAACCGCCAAAATGAGGTGCGTATGGGGGAATAAATTTAAACTCTATTCTATTCTCCGACGCGAAATCAACAATAGACTGACTTTTATTCTTCAAAAAATCTGTAAACTCCCGAGCAGCACCAACAAAGTTCCGACCGTTGTCCGAAAATATTCGATCGGGTTTACCTCTTCGAGAAATAAATCTTTTTAAGGCTAGAATGTACGCGTCCGATGATAGGCTAGTAACAAGTTCTAAGTGCAATGCTCGCGTCGAGAAACAGACAAATAGACACAAATAACTCTTCTCGAGTCTAGCACCCCTACCTTTTTTATTTAAAATATAAAGAGGACCTGCGTAATCTACTCCACAAGTTAAAAATGGGAACCCGGCCCTTAAGCGGTCAGGGGGTAAATTACCCATGATTGGTTGATATATTTTGGCTTTCATACGGCAACATTTAACGCATTGTCTAACTATTTTTCGAGCTAAATTCCTACCACCTAACGGCCACCAGTTTTCTCTAATATGCGATAATAACAACTGGGGTCCGCCATGCAATAATTTGAAATGCTCATATCGAAACAAAAGTAATGTGAAGTGATGTCGACTACACAATAACATGGGATGTTTTTTATTGTAGGAGAAGCCATCAGAATTAACCAACCTACCTCCTACTCTAATTATATTATTTTCGTCTAAAAATAAATTTAAGCTAGCTAAACTACGGTTAGACTTTAAGTGTAACTTGCTTAATAATACCTCATATTCGTTAGGAAATGACTGTATTTGTACTTGCTTTGTTAAAATTAAAATAGACTTATCTAATTCGGAAACACTTAAACAACCATTTAATCGCACGGCCTTATCTTTTGTACGTGTATTGTGTATAAAGCGCATAACATAGGCACAAGCACGGTGTAACCTATTTAAATTAGAAAATCTACTGAAATCAATTAAGTCTTTTAAATGATTATTACAAGGCATACTCACGATAGTACCCTTTAGCTCAGGCAAAGTACTCAAATTATGTGAATTATCAGGATGATCAGGCGACCAATTTGATCCCTTCTCATGTAAAAATGTGGGTCCGTTCCACCACAACGACGATGCGTTCAACTCACCTAAGTTAGTACCGCGCGAGACTAGGTCAGCAGGATTATTTTTTGTATTTACATGCGACCAGATTGCGTTGTTAGTTAAATCGTTAATTTCTACCGCGCGGTTTTGCACAAATGTTTTTAATTGGTGAGGAGGCATTCGTAACCAACCGAGTACTATAGTTGAATCGGTCCACATCACTAGACTATCAAATTGTAAACGTAATGAGTTTAATATCTTTTCTAAAAGCTTCGCTCCTAACAGTGCTGCGCATAGCTCGAGACGCGGGATACTAACCGACTTCAACGGTGCTACGCGGCTCTTCGAACATAATAGTCTCACGGTGACGTCATCCGTATCATTAAAGGTACGAATGTAAGAACAGCACCCGTATGCAACTTCACTCGCATCTGTAAAAATGTGCAATTCAATTTTTGAATATTCACATCCTATCACATGACGAGGTACTCGAATTTTATTTAGATCGGATAATGACTGAACAAACCTGTCCCAAATAAATAAAACGTCATTGGGTACTAAATCGTCCCAACCCATTTTGCATAACCATAACCGTTGCAATAATATTTTTGCTTTAATAATGACTGGACTAAGCAAACCCAACGGATCGTAGATTTGCGAAATAATAGATAACATTAGGCGTTTCGTGACCTTGTTATTATTTGTATTAATTTTTGAAGTGAAGTGGAATTCGTCACTTTTATTATACCAACCAAGACCAAGTGTTTTGTTGGATTGGTTGTCATCTAATGACAAACATTTTGAATTATTGTCTACTATATGTTTTGTAATTTCGGATGTGTTGGAGATCCATTTTCTTAAGGAAAAACAACCAGATAAACAAACTTCAGAAACCCTTTTACACAATTGCGCCAATTTGAACTTACAATTATTTCCGAAAATTAGATCATCAACAAAAAAATCATTTAAAATAATGCGTGAAATATCTACATCCTCACACTCTAATGCCAACTGCTTAAGGCAGCGCATACTTAGGTATGGTGCAGACGCTGTCCCGTACGTAACTGTGTTAAGTCTGTATACACTGAGCGGGTCCAATTTATTTTTACGCCATAAAATAAATTGCAAGTTTCTTTGATCTTCTTGAATTAATATCTGTCTAAACATCTTTTCAATATCGGCACATGCTGCATATTTATATTGGCGAAAACGTAAAAGAATTGAAAATAAGTCATTGTGCAACGCAGGACCGGTCAGCTGAATATCGTTAAGCGATTTAGAAGACAACGTTTTTTGACTTGCATCAAAAACTACGCGTAATTTGGTGGTTGTACTATGTTCTCTTATTACACCATGATGCGGTAGAATATAACAAGGTATCGCGTAATTGTCAATGCGTGTCATGTGACCTAAATGTAAGTATTCTTGCATAAAGTCGCTATACATCATTTTATATTGTGGAGACCGTTCCAATCTGCGTTCCAACGATAAAAACCTGTTCTTTGCAATATTGTAACTATCGCCTAGTGTATCTACGGGTTCTTTCAACGGAATGCGCACCGAGAACCGGCCGCCATCTACCCGCTTTGTGGTTTTACAAAATAACTGTTCACAAATTTGTTCATCGGCCGTTAAAATATTTTTATTATGTTTACTAACTTCTTCTATCTCCCAAAATTTACGTAACTGATCATTTAACTCCAAGTTCTGTACAAAGTTACAAGAAACTGAATTAGGTAGTGACTTGTTTTTATAGACGATACCTGATATTATCCAACCTAATGTTGTGTTCTGAAGGTACGGACCCTTAGGTAACCGAATCCTCCCATCAACCAACAGGTCCCAAAAACAATCTGCTCCTATGAGTAGATCGATCTGTAAAGGTGAATAGAATAACGGGTCAGCAAGTTTAACATTTTTAGGTATGTTTAACGAATTAGGGCTTAACCCGACTGAAGGTAAAGTAGTAGTAATGCGATTTAATATAATACAATTAATGCGTGTATTATAAGTTTCATTTAATGATTTAAGCGTAATGACACACGACTCCGTTGAGTGTGTAGTCGAGTGTCCTATTCCCGTGATTTGGCAAGTGGACTGTATCGATTTAACGTTTAATTTATTACGTAATTGACTTGTTATAATGCAGCGTTGACTTCCGCTATCTAATAAGGCGCGTGCTTTATAATAAACATTGTCATTACCGGCTACCTCTACTAAAGCGGTAGACAATAAGACCGTTTCTAATGCGTTGTCGTTACAATCAATATTGATGCGTGATTGCTCGACGTTATGTAAAATTGTTGATGAGCTAGTTGCGGGGTTCAGTTGCGGCTTTTGCACCGTAACTGATAATAAAGCGTTTTCCCCATCAGAAGAGTCATGTAGCAAGCTATTATGTTTTTGATTGCAATGCCTACATGGCCCGAAATAACAATCGTTTAGCGTGTGACCTACACGTAAACAATTTAAACACAAATTCTTATTATTCACGAAATCTAATCTATCTTTAAGATTTAAACTTAAAAATTTATTACAAGTATAAATCGAATGATTTTCTTTGCACAATGTACAGGTGCGGGTGGATATACGCGATGCGTTATTTTTCGAAACGGCAAAGCTTTGAATGTTTTGTTGTAACGGTTTTTTATTGAGTTCACTTGAGTATTTATTGTTCGTATTTGCATTAGTGGTGGGAAGAGAATGATGTGCTTTAATGATCTCTAATGAGTCCGCTTTGTCCGCTAGAAAACTGAGTAAACTTTCCAAGTTAATCTGCGTGTCTGTGTTAGACTGAGCACTAAAATTACTTTTAAATTGTTCCCATTCCTTATCCACCACAACGTCTAATTTCGAGACAATAATATACATGATGAGAGTATCCCAAGTGTCCGTGGGTTCTCCCAGAGTTTTTAAAGCGCGTAGATTCTTTGTAACTGTATCAATAAGTTTTCTAATGTGAAATGAGGACTCTTTAGTTAAAGTTTGCATTGAAAATATGGCTTTCACATGATTATGTACTAAAAGTTTCGTATTGTTGAACCTATTGTTAAGCAAATCCCAGGCTATTGTGTAATTGTTTGCTGTGAATTCTACCGATTTAATTACTTGGGCCGCATTACTTAATAGGGATGATCGCAGATAATGAAACTTTTGTATTTCATCAAGCTGCTTTGAATTATGTATCATAGAAAGAAAAGTGTCTCTAAACTCGAGCCAGTTATCGTACGCTCCATTAAATGAGGGTAGCGTTATAGTTGGTAACTTAACCGTGGAATGTGCATTGCATTTAGACTCGTTAACTTGCGATACACGGGACTGTTCAAGCATATGAGTGGCCTTGGCCAAGACATTGTAATATGTATTCTCGAATATTTCACGGACTTCTAACTGCTGCAAAAGCTCACTCTCGGAAACTACTTCCTCGATTGAGCCCTGAACGCTATTAAATTCTGTTTTTAATGATTTAGCTGCTTCACAACGAATTTTAATTTCAGTTAATTGCTTCTCGGCTAATGTGGCTCCGTCAAAGGAAGACACAAACTTAACGAACAACGTCAGTCTACCTTTGATCGAACTTCGTTTTTTATTTAATTCCCGGTACATATTATTGGTTAACTCTGCGCCTATACACGGAACAGGAGATTTGCTACGAGTAGACACGTTTTCAACACTCATTTTGACGATTTATGAAAGGGAGGGTACTCACGCTATCCTGTGAACACCACGTAATTTGCTGTGCACGATCTGCTAAGAAAAAACAGTTTTAGTACAAATTGGCGGATTTAGGATTGAAAAGGAACGATTAGCCAGACCCTTAGTTGTTCTTGATGCTCCAAAGGTTCTTGCTCGTTTCGGCTCGTAGGTCCATGAAGAGGGCTGGGCTTGGTGTACCTAATCTTGGTGTATTTCTGCGCTAGAAGGTCTGTTTGGTGGGTTATTTTTTAATCAAACGGTAGGTACTCGAAATGAACTGTTTTCTTCTTGTAACTTATAAGGCGTTTAATGACAAATATAATACTTAAATGGTAACGATGTATAATGTTTAAATAAATGATGTGATGTCTAATGAAGAGCTTAATGAATGCGCGCGCGCTGCTGCGCGGCGCCTTATATACGCCGCCGCCGACGAGTCGCAGGTGGGAGCTCGGCGGCACTCGGATGGTGGTGGCGTGAACACTTAACGAACGTCCACTCAACTGGCCAATGTCAACGCAACTACCATAGTTATCTATGTTCGCCTTTGCTCACAGATAACATCACAGCGTACAAGTTCAGACATGACTTTATCTTTATGAAACGAAAGTGACGAATTCCATTAACAAAGAATTTGAGTAATCGACATCCGCCCCTTTCTGCACAAAAAACCACTTAACGTGATAGTAAATGAAACCTTTTATTCACAGATAACATAAAGTTGAGACAAGCTTTTATCGGACGAATTCCATTGTCAAAGAATTTGAATTATCAACTTCCGTCCTTTCTGTAAAGAAAAAAACACTTAACTATAACAGACGGTGACGGTGGGGGCTACTATTTGGGTATAAAAGTGAACAATAAGAACTTGGAAGCTACAGTATTCATTAGTTTGTGAACTCAGTTTCATATAGAGTGTTGTGAAAGTGATCTAAAATCTTCAATCTTCAGAACTGCACAATGGAGGTAAGTTTACGGTTTTATTTAATCAATTCATTAGATGGTCACAGTTTTTTATATTTTTTTATTTCATCAATTCATTAGTTGGCTCCTATACAACTTTAATGTAAATTGTTACAGAACTCATTCGATGTCGAAGAAAATACATACAAACATTATTATTACCCACTCACCCCACCGGATGATGACCTAACCATCAAAGAAACACCTAAAAAAGAAATGAAAAGAAAGACAATGACCACATCATCGGATAATTTGGATGAGCTCTTTGAAAATCCATCACCGATAAAGAAGAAAAAGCAATCGTCCACAGTTGCTAGGTCTAATGCAGAGGGGGGAATAACATATATATCAACAAATGCTGATGATAATATTAATTCAAGCCATCTAATAAAAATTGAAATTTATGATCTAAAAAAGTTGTCGAAAATTCCTCAACAACAACACTGGAAATATGCTGATGTCAAAGTAAAATACAACACAGACATAAAAAATAATAACTTTGTTGATAGTAAAAATGTTATCTATCAAATAACGAAAGAAATTTCAGAAACGGACAGTTGTAGGAAATATTCATTTACTAATAACTAAAAATAATTTGTTAATTGTAATCCATTGTTCGCTGTACTTACTAATTTACTAATAACTAAAAAGAATTTGTTAATTGTATTCCATTGTTCGCTGTAGTTACTAAGATACTAAACCATTTTTTAACTAGTTAGGCTCCATATAAATATGTAGTGTAAATTTCAAAGGCGCATCATTTCGAAACGTGGAACCATCGATGTTAGATCTACCGTCTGTTTCCTCAAACAACATGGAACAAAGTGGCGAAGTTTGCATCAGCACTTTCTTCAATTCGGCACTCAATGAAGATGTTGATATTATTATGTACGAGCTTTGTGAAGAGATAGAAAAAAGATGTGAATTGAGTAATTCATATTACGATGCGGAGCTCTATAAAATCTGTGCTGAGGTTGAAATTACCTTAAAGTAAGTTGCATGAACATTTAATTTACCATATATAAAATAAACATATATCTGTAGGATTTATTTTAAACATATTTTATTTTTTTATTACAGTCAATCAACACATCAGATTGGTGGTGGTCTCAAAAGAGCTCGGAGTATTCAAGTATCAGAAACAACACCTACGAAGAGACCAAGAATTGAAGAAGGACCTTCAACTTCATCATCTAGACCCTCCGCTAGTGATAAGGTAAATTGTAGCACATGTCAGATGTTAGTTAGTAGGAGATATTTCTCAAATCATTTAAAAAGTAACATACATAAAAATAATCTTTTCAAATTACACAACTCTTTGCCAAATGTTTCCGTTGTTGAAACTGCTTTTGGACAAAGAATCATAACATATAAAATTAATAGTAAAAGGGATCCCTCATCAGAATTGGTATTTGAAACACCAGAATTATTTTTGAATTCCATAAAAAATGATATATTACTTTTGATTGAAGAATCCATTAATAAACACAAAATTTTTAAAACAAATTTTATTTTGAATGCCGATTTTGTACAACAAACTAAAAATATTACAAATTCATTTGATTTTCAAACCAGTAATTATATAATTTTTCAAGGAGACGACTTAAATATATTCTTTTCATCTTTATGTGACACTCTAACAAATAAAATTAGTGCTTTCGAGAAAAAAGATAGTGGCTGGAGTCTCAAACAAATCAAATGTATCGATATGAATGTAAACAAATTTAACCCCCTACGGGGATCTTCATATATTGATTTACCCCCTGACATTAAAGTTAAAAAAGCCATAATTAATGTAAAAAATAAAGATAATTTATGTTTTAAATGGGCATTACTCTCAGCGTTATATCCCGTAACTAAAAACGCAGATCGTGTATCATCTTACAGCATACATTTCAATAACCTTAAATTCAACGGCGTATCTTTCCCAGTTAAATTGAGTGACATACCGAAAGTTGAAAAGTTAAACAATATCAGTATAAATGTCTTTGGTTTGGAATTAAACAAAGAAACAAAAGCACATAATGTGGTGGGCCCACTGTTTATGACGAAATCTCGTAAAAGCAAACACATAAATCTATTGTGCATACACAATGGTGCAAATAACCATTATTGTTTTATTAAAAACTTGGCACGCTTAGTCGGAAAACAAATTTCAAATCACGATCATAAAATTAATATCTGTGATGGATGTTTACTTCACTTTCCCACAGAAGAGAGGTTGGCTAACCACCAACAACATGATTGCTCTCACATATCTACTGAACTTCCAAGTGATCTAAAAACATCGAAAGATTGGTTTGGACAGTCGGTATCTAACGATAAATTAAAATTTGATAAATTTCAAAGAAAGTTAAAAATACCTTTTGTTGTGTATGCTGATTTTGAAGCATTCTTAAACCCGATAAAATCATGTCCTAATGACCCGTCTAAGTCGTATACTAACAACGTTAATAAACATGAAGTTTATAGCTTTGGTTATTACATAAAATGTTCCTTTGATGATAGCTTATCAAAATATGAAACGTACAGTGGGCCGGACTGCGCACAAGTTTTTATGAAACGTTTATATGAAGATTTAAAAAATATATATTGTAAAAATAGCTTTCAAAAACTACCCAAACCACTATCAACTAAAGATGAGAATAAAATTAACAATTCAAAAAAATGTTACATTTGTGAGACCGATTTGAAAGAGGAAAACGTTCACTATTTTGATTGGTACACGGGTGATTTCAAAGGAGTTGCACATGAAGTATGTGTGACTAAATTTCAAACACCACAATACATTCCAGTATTCCTTCATAATCTCAGTCACTATGATGCACATTTTATTGTTCATGCATTAAATTTTGTAGATGGTAATGTGGAAGTAATTCCCCAAAACAAAGAAAGATACATATCCTTTTCAAAGATATTAACCATAAACAACCGGAGAGTCAATTTAAGATTTGTAGATTCTTTTAAATTCCTACCATGCAGTCTTGATCAATTAGCTAAGAATCTCAATGATGAACAATTCCACACACTTAAAAGAAATTTCCCTAGGGATGAAGACTTTATTCGTCTTAGAAAGAAGGGCATATACCCTTACGAATTTATGACATCATATGACTGTTTAAAATTAACAACTCTCCCCAGCAAAGATCAGTTTTACAGTTCACTAACCGATTCAAGTGTTTCTGTTGATGATTATCATCGTGCTCAGGATGTTTGGCAACATTTTAACTGTCGCGAAATGTCGAATTACTCTGACTTATACCTAAAAACTGATGTTTTGCTCCTGACTGATGTGTTTGAAAACTTTAGAGATATTTGTATTACAACTTATGATTTAGATCCTGCTCACTATTATACAGCACCGGGATTGAGTTGGGACGCTATGTTGAAATACACAAAAATTGAACTAGAACTATTAACAGACTTTGATAAAGTAGCTTTTATTAAGGCAGGTATAAGGGGAGGTGTATCTCAATGTAGCAATCGATATGCCAAGGCAAATAATGAATTCTTGGAAGATTTTGATGAGAAAAAACCTAGGTCATATCTTGCATATTTTGATGCTAACAATCTTTATGGTTGGGCTATGTCTCAATTTCTTCCAGAAGGTAGTTTTGAGTGGGTTAGCACGGATACAAATTTTGATGTGTCAGATACATCTGAATGTGGTTTCATTTTAGAAGTCGATTTAGAGTACCCCATGGAACTTCACGATTTACATTCGGACTTGCCACTGTGTCCAGAAAATATATTAATAGGTAATTCTAAAGAAAAAAAACTAATTCCAAATCTGAATGAAAAAATCAAATATAAAATTCATTACAGAAATCTCAAACAATGTCTTGAAATGGGTATGAAATTGGTTAAAATTCATAGGATTTTAAAGTTTCGTCAAAGTCCTTGGTTAGAAAGATATATAGATCTGAATACGAAATTAAGAACAAAGGCAACATCAGATTTTGAGAAAGATTTTTATAAATTAATGAACAACGCCGTATTCGGTAAAACAATGGAGAACATTGAAAAACGAGTTAATGTTAAATTATTAACGCACTGGGAAAATCGAGGTAAAACTTTAGGCGTGCAAGACTTAATTGCAAAGCCAGAATTTCACAGTTTATCAATTTTTTCCGAAAACTTAGTTGCAGTACAGTTACAAAAAACAAAATTGATTTATAACAAACCTATTTACTTAGGATTTTGTATATTAGATATTTCAAAAACTCTGATGTATGATTTTCATTACAACTACATGTTAAACAAATTCAACAATAAAACAAAATTATTATACACCGACACTGACAGTTTAATATATCAAATTTTTACAGCCAATTTTTATGAAGATATTAAACCAGACCTTGCTACACGATTTGATACATCTGATTATGCTTCTGATAATATATTTTGTTTTCCAAGACTAAATAAAAAAAAGATAGGTTTCTTTAAAGATGAAAATAATGGCAGAATTATGAAAGAATTTGTAGGACTTCGATCGAAAATGTATGCGTTTGAGGTGGAAAATAAATTGATAGCCAAAGCAAAAGGTGTAAATAAAAGTGTTACCAAAACAATGAACATTGAAAATTACAAGTCATGTCTCTTTGAAAAGAAAAATCTATTTTGTAGTATGTACAGATTTAAATCGATTAAACACACAATCTTTACTCAACAAATAAACAAAACCTGTTTGTCCTATAATGATACAAAGCGACATATTTTGCCAAATCAAGTTGACACATTAGCGTGGGGTCATTATAAGTTAAGTTAAGGAATACCTACACTTTCAATTGTAATAAATTTTGTAATAGTAATACCTAGAAAATAAATAAAATTGTTGTTTTATAATTTTAAGATTTTAAATATTTTGTGATAGTAATACCATGTAAATTTAAATAAAATTGTTTTTATATAATATTAAGATTTTCAATATTTTGTGATAATTATACCATGTAATATAAATAAAATTTCTGTAAAAAAAAAAAAATGTTTTCACCATATTATATAAGATTATTTTATTAATCCAAATATAAATGTATGTGTTTCGAACAATATGTCTTATTCATTTCAATACCCTCTAAGAATCTACACGTGTATTAAAAATGTTCCAATTTATTCATCCGTTTACAGCGATAGTTGCAGGTCCAAGTGGTTGTGGCAAATCTATATTCGTTACAAAGTTTATTCAACATATTAAAGAGATATGCAACAAAGAGTTTAGTCAAATTACTTGGTGCTTCGATGAAATGCAGCCTTTATACAATTTACCAAACGTAAACTATTATCAAGGTATACCGGATCTAAGTATGTTTGATGGAAAGGAGGCAAACCTTGTAATTATCGATGATCTTATGAGAGAATCTGATGGTAGAATTGTTGATATTTTTACTAAAGGTAGCCATCATAGAAACTTAAGTGTATTCTACATTACACAAAATTTATTCCACCAAGGTAAAGGTCAAAGAGACATTTCTTTGAATTCAAACTATATTATTTATTTCAAAAACCCTCGTGATAAAACACAAATTCGATACTTAGCGCGTCAAGTATCACCAGAAAATTCAAAATTCATTGAAGATGCATACAATGACGCTACCAAAGAAGCACATGGATATTTAATGGTTGATCTTAAACAAAGCACCAATGATACATGTCGCATTAAAACGAAGATATTCCCCTCAGATGGATATTGCACAGTGTATGTCCCCACAAAAGGGTTTAAATATGCCAAGAACCAACAAATTCCCATCATTTACAAATAATGTCTCAGAGTATCCAGACGCACAAGAATTTACTAAGTGCACTACACACTCTTAAACCGAAATATCAACGAGCTCTATTAAAAACGTGTGATGAGAAAGAAATAAACTGCATTTGTGAATGTATTTATAACGTTCTCCAGGGTAAGGTGCCGCTTAAAGATAAAGAAAAGAAAAAACTTGGTAAATTTAAAAGTATACTTCGCAAGTTGGTACGTAAAGGAACAAATAAAATAAGAAAGAGAATAATAGTTCAAAAAGGTGGTGCATTCCTACCAATTATATTGGGTTCCATTTTGAGTGTATTAGTTAATTCACTTATTTAAAATGGAACATGCCAAAAAAATGTTACTTGTTGATCCAAGTTTATTAGAGAAATTAAATCAAAACGACAATGAACACAAAATTGAAAATTCTACCTCAAGGTTAGACGTTGAAATGCAAAAGATTTTGAATAGTAATATGGACGGGAGAAAAATATGGATTTTATATCAACAAATTTTACAAAGATATCTACACTTCACCGAAGTAGATCGCCGACCTTTAGAATTACCACTAATTACTTCCAATATCGATGTTGTCGGAGACACTGCAAACAACCAAGATTCTAATATAAAAGCTGAAATCGACGATAAAGATTTAGTTGCGAGTCAGACATCAAAAGACGAAGCGAAACAAAAACAACAAGAAAGTCATATATACACACCTAGACAAATTCTAAGTTTAATACCAAAAACATACATAAAAAAGGGTGAGTTATTACTTAATACAATATCATTGAGTGAAAACAAAATTCACTGGAACGACAGCGGTACAGTCACTATAGATAACAAACAAATTCCTGGAAGTAATATCATAGATTTGGTAAACGACTTCCTTAGACCATTGAAAAAAAGTAATCCGAAAGGTTGGGAAGATTTTGCTAAAGCATTGAAAGACATTAAAATACCATTAGCTTACATTGGAAATCCTAACAGAAGTGAATACATAAATAAACTCCAATCGAATGATCATCCACAACACTCTGTGGATGAGGAAATCTATGCTACACCAACAAGTGCTGATCAAAAGTATCAAAGAAAACTAAAGAAAAAGATTGATTGGGAAAAATGGACTCCTTACTAGAAATCAATAAAATATATTATGATGCATCACATCCTGCCGGATATGGTAGTATCACCAAACTAGTAACAGCTATGAAAGGTAAAATGACTAGAGGTGACATCAAGAAATGGTTGCAAGCTCAAGAAACTTACACACTTCATAAGCCAGTGCACAGACGATTCCCTCGGAATAAATACATTTTATCTAATCTAAATGAACTTTGGCAGGCTGATTTAAGTGATATGAGAACTTATTCTAAATATAATGATGGTTATAATTACATTCTTTGTGTTATTGATGTATTTACTAAATATGCTTATGCTATGTCCATGAAAAATAAAAATTCTGAAACTATTAAAAAATGTTTTGAACACATATTTAATGAGGCCGGTACCACTCCAACACATATACAATCGGATAAAGGAACTGAATTTGTTTCAAAAGATGTACAAAAGTATTTTAGGAGTAAAAATATAAACTATTATACAACAAATAATCCTGATATTAAAGCAAGCATTGTGGAAAGATTTCAAAGAACACTCAAGATGAAAATGTGGCGTTATTTTACTCATAAAAATACATATAGGTATATAGATATTTTACAAGACTTGTTATATGCATATAATCATGGTTACCATTCCAGTATTAAAATGAGTCCTTGTGATGTAAATTCAAACAATATAATGACTGTTTGGAATAATTTATATGAAAAGGGTAGTACAAAACAAGCTTCCGATATTACACCACCACCAAAATTTCATGTTGGTGATCATGTAAGAATTACAAAATTTAAACATATATTTCAAAAGGGTTATGAATCCAATTGGAGTGACGAAATTTTTATGGTATCTTCAATAATAGATAGGTCACCCTGGATAGTATATACACTGAAAGATTTACTAAATGAAGCGATAGTAGGTACTTTTTATGAAAGAGAATTGCAAAAAATAGATTATAGCCCCACTTCCAAGTATAAAATAGATAAAATAATTAGCACTCGCTACTCTGGCAACAGAAAGCAACTGTTAGTGAAGTGGAAAGGTTATCCAGATAAATTTAACTCTTGGATTTTGGCTTCTAGTTTAGAAACGCTACAATGAAAGAAAGTTTTTATTTAACCTTACTTAGTAATAGTTCTATGGAATACTTTCCAGAAAACTCAACAACTCTTTTTTCAACAAAATTACCTAAACCAATCATATTGGAAGGATCGTGGTCGGTTGGTGTGGTTGAATTCCAGTATCCATGTACGATGTTTACTGTTCAAGAACATGAAAACGTTGTTTACATTAGGAAATGGATGAAAATACCCGATAATACCGGCACTCCTGGCAACTCCCTAGCATACTACAAATCTCATATACCAGCCACAAACTATGATAATATTGAACAAATTATGGTGGTACTAAACAGTTTGAAGGAGAAAGTGAAGTTTCGCTATGATGAGATATCAAAGTTTGTATTTGTTACTGTAAATGATGAGTCAATAAAATCAATAATGTTATCGCCGAATTTGTCTCTTCAACTAGGATTTGAACCTAATAAAAACATTGTTTCTAAGAGGCTTGGAAAGTGTCCAGCGAATTTACATTTAGGGTTGCCATCTCAGTTATTTGTTTATTGTGATATAATCGAGCCTCAGATCGTTGGAGATGTAATGACGCCTCTTCTCAGAATAATACCTTTAGACCCTTCAAAATATATTTACGGTGCTAATAAAATGCATGTTTTCTCACCACCTCACTACTTGTCTGTCATGCGTAGAGAGTTTGATACCATTGAAATAGATATAAGATCAAGCACAGGACATAAAATACCATTCCAGTTCGGAACTGTGGCTATTAAACTACATTTTAAAAAATTATAATGCACCTACAACGTAATAATACAAGTTGTCCCTACGAACATTACTATTCACATCAAGCTGGATCAGGTATTGGAGTAATTTATAGAGGAGCACCATATCAACGCGGTCATGGAATCGGTAGCTTTCTAGGAGGCTTATTCAGATCAGTTTTACCATTGCTCTCTAGTGGAGCTCGAGCGATCGGTAAAGAGGTTTTAAATGCAGGTGTGGGACTTTTATCGGATATGGTTAGTGCACGTCCTATGGAAGATTCTATTAAAACTCGATTGAAAGAGGCTGGATCAAACTTAAAAAGAAAAGCCGATGAGAAAATTGATCGAATTAATATGTCTGGATCAGGATATATAACTAAGAAAAAACGTCTGGCTTCATTCATTCCACCGCTACGTGCTAAAGTGAAAGGTGCTAACAAAAACACAAAGTTGACACATAATAATATCAAAGATATATTTTCTTAAATAATAATAAAATGTGTTTTTTACACAATCATTCTTGTGAGTGCATTAAGTCTGAGCTAGATTTATTTGCTTTACCATCTACACAAACAAGTATAGAAAATGGAATGTGGATACATTACAAACCTATTTCATCTCTCGCCGATGATGGCCCCATCGAATTTCAAGTACCAGGAACCGGTGATGACTACATAGATTTGTCTCATACTTTGATTCATATTAAAGCAAAGATACTAAACCAAGACTCAACAAAACTGATAGCTACAACGACAGCAGCACCAATAAACAATTGGTTACATTCATTATTTAGTCAGCTCGATGTTTATTTGAATCAAAAACTTGTGTCTCCACCAAATAATACATACGCCTATCGTGCTTACATGGAAACATTGTTGAATTATGCTCCTGCATCAAAAGAATCTCATCTAACATGCAGTCTTTGGTATGAAGATACAGCTGGGAAAATGGACTCAACCGATGAGAAAAATGAAGGGTTCACTAAAAGACATGAATTAACAGCCGAAAGTAAAGAAATTGAAATGATTGGGCATCTGCATGGTGATATATTCAACCAAGAAAAGTTTTTAATTAATGGTGTTGAGATGTCTGTTAAATTAGTTCGTTCCAGAGAAACATTCAACTTAATGGCTTCTTCAGATGATTTAAAATTGAAAGTGTGTATTACTGATGCAACGCTTATTGTCCGTAGATTACGAATCAATCCAACAGTTTTACTTGCACATCAAAAAGTCTTAGCCTCTACTACAGCTAAATATCCTATTACGCGTGCTGAAGTTAAAGTTTTGACAATTCCATCGGGAGTTCAGGGAAAAACACTAGATAACATTTTTCTAGGACAAGTACCTAAAAGATGCATAATAGGATTTGTTAATAACGCAGCCTTTAATGGCAAACTCACAAAAAATCCATTTAATTTTGAAAATCACAATTTTAATACATTTTCTTTATATATTGATGGACAACAAATACCTTCCAAAGCTTTACAACCATCATTCGAGAATAATATTTACACTTCAGCTTATCACACATTATTCTCTGGAACGGGTATACATTTCCTTAACGAAGGTAATGGCATATCTAGGGAACAATATGCACAAGGTTATTGTCTATTAGCTTTTGACTTAACACCCGATCTATCAGCTAGCTCATCAGGCCATTGGAATCTTATAAAACATGGAAGCGTGAGATTGGAAGTTCGTTTTGAATCAGCACTTTCGCAAACCATCAACTGTATTGTTTATGCTGAGTTCGATAATGTTATTGAAATTGATAAAAACCGTAATGTTACAGTAGACTATAGTAGCTAAAACATCAATTTCGTTGACTATCGCGTTAAGTGTATGTTAGGTTAGGTTAGTATTTTATTATTATAGTTTTAAGTTTTCATTGTTATGGTTATGTTGTTGTTTTAAGTATTCATTGTAATAGTTTTAAGCTTTTTAATTGAATAAACCCATAATTTTCAGCATATCCTTGTATTTATTCCATGACCTCAGCAGACTTGAAATACCAAGTCAATACCTTAAATTATACACTTGCATCTGATAAGTTGGATAGTTAACAGTTAGCGATGCGGCGGACGATTCAGTGACCATTATGAACACAATAGATATCCAGAAACATTTGTGCAAAATTCATCCAAGCTTACAATTTAATGTGTATGCTGCCAACCGATTGCCAATATACAGTCATACTCCAACATACATAATAAGCAATTTAGACCCTGATACAAAGCCTGGATCTCATTGGATAGCAATACACATTGATGACAGCGGGGTTGGGCAATATTTTGATTCTTATGGTCGACCGCCAACAGGTTACCACAGATCATTTTTAAAGAGGAATTCCCGACAATGGCAATTTAATAGCGATAGGTTACAAAATGATTTAACATCCGTATGCGGTGAATATTGTTTGTTGTATCTGTACTATAAATTCAATGGTAATAAAATGTCTGATTTTATACGAATATTCGATACTAATACACTGTACAATGATATATTACTTCATGATATGTTTAAATGCTTTTTTTGATTAATAAAGATTTATAAAATAACCAAGATTTATCATTTCAAACAGATGCATTGTTAGGAACAAGAGACCCTCATTAACAACAATGACAAACCCTCATTAGCGCCGAGCGTGATGTAATTACGTTATCTAATGAGCGCTAATCCTGAAACCTATCTCGGGAACCGTAAGAGATATCAAAACGGGGATTGCACAGATCGATCGGGCATGTCTGAAAACCCCCAAAACGATACCAAACTTTTTTTTTTTTTTTTTTTTTTTTAGGCGACGATGGCCGACGCGACGAATGAGCTTTTTTTTTTTTTTTTTTTGGCGTGAGCTCAAACCGGCGAATACCTACTACTATTGGGACTGAAATATATCGCTGAAGTAAGGGTGTACTGCAGTGCACCCCTGCCTATCCCTTCAGGGAACACAGGCGTGATATAGTACAATCCGACAGCTCGTATCTATAACCTTTTATATATGTATACTTAATTCCTTATAGAAATAATGTTCCATGTTTCAATTCAGCAGCAGGGAAGTACCATCTGTGGTAAGCCCGTTGAAACTTGTTGACCGAAGTTTTCTTGAGCTCGCATTTCTTCATGATGTAACAGAAGTCCGAAGTAAAATTTTAAACAAGTATACAGTAGCTGATATGTATCAGCATATAGGTTTTTGGTGAAGGTGAACTGAACTATCATACGTATGGTGTTTTCGTCTTACTGCACAACCATTAAATAATGTAAAGTCAATGATATTCTAGTAAACAGATATGTTATACACACACAAAACAACCAAAAAAGTGTTTCGCGTAACAGCGGCAGCACACATACACACTTTTCATTCATTTTACATTTCACAACACGTGGAAATGTGCAAAAGAGATGTCTTGATAAAACCAACGAGAAAAAAAGTGTCAGCTAGTGTTGTCACTTGCGCTTTTATGTGATGTAACATAAATTTGTCAACCAATCCGCATGTTGGTATCAAATATACGTCCTAATTAGGTTGTATTCGAGTCTTCACTAGTGCGCGCTCATAACATATCGGTTTAATAGAATATCATTGTGTAAAGTACATTTAAGACTACTTATATTCACAAAACAGTACAGGCAACATTTTACTTAAACCTTGAGATATTAGTACTAGTTTTAAAAAGTTGTCAACGGAAAAAAAATATTTAGGTTTTTTTTTACCCGATGTTCCTGTATATGTTAAAGTATTAATTCGGACTTCTAGAACACGCTGTAATAAGTACGTACGTGCGTGGTTCCACCGCCGTTTCCACCTAAACATCTGTTTAAAATGTAAAACCATAAAACGCTAATGGAATTTATACGGAACCCATAAAACTTTTAAGTGGGATCGTTTGTATTCCCACCAAATAGTAACAGGACCAGGGCCGTTGATCCGTGATCCCTCATTAATTTGCCCCTTTTCACCCTTTATTTGGGTGTCGTCGAGAGCGCGGGGAAGGTCACGTAGAGCCGGTCTCATCATACGTGTTGCGACGCTCAGACGAAGTTATACAAGTCGAAAACAGCCTCCTTTAGCGATTTAATTAGATCCCCGGCTTAATTGAAAATATGTTCTAGCATCAAGTTAATACGCTAACAAATGGTTTGTACATGCGTAGAGTTAGAAAAACAAGTAAGATATTTGCCGTTTTCTTTTCGTACCGTGTACAAAAAAAAATCGTCTAGACACCCTAATCCTAAGATTTTAAAATTCCTTTTACCAAGAAAATATTAAATTAGGCCCCCTGCACACTGGGGCGTCAAAAGTCGCGCAAAACAACATCATTCGTAAACATATGGAACGGGGCTTTGAGCTTGAGCACATAAAAATATAAGGATGTCTGTCTGCGTGTCTGTTTGTTCAAGATATTTCTGAAACGTCTCAACCGATTTTGACGGGACCATCACTGGCAGATAGCTGACTGTATTAGAAATCACTTAGGCTAAGTTTTTTTACACAGTTAGATACATATACTGCTCTATAATGTACACCAAAAAATTAGAAATACAAATGCATCATTCATCATCATCATTTTTAAGACTAAAATACAGTAGGTATTTGATATAATCATCCATGAACATTAAAAATGTATCTTTATTTTGCACGTCGTACCCTCGTTCGTCACGCCACGTACCCATCGTAAGCGTATTACGTTCACGTGAAAACTTAAATGCGTAAGTGGCAGTCAAGTCGCAAGTTACACGAATGATCACACTTAAAACGTAATTCAGGTCTATGAGAATGACAATTACATGAATAACTAGCTTCTACCCGCGTTTAGCGATAGCGTTATATACAGGGTGTTTCAGAAGACCGAAATAATATTTTTACGTTTGCATCATCATTTGAAATTCGACCATGTTTTTCCAACTTTTTTTCCGACGTCAATTTCTATAACTCGTAATATCTCGAGACCTAAGTAAAATTTGCATGTTCTGTTTTCTGAATATTGGTAGTCGCCCCTCATAAGTGTAGTTTACACTGCTGAATAGGGATGGCGCTGGATGTACCCAAAGGCCAGAACACGATACCTATTAGAAATATTCAAACGTCTATATCTCAGAAACAATGATAGTTAGGCATAAACTGTCTTCACTAAGCATCCGCATATGAGCCACCGTATATGTACCCGAAGTATTATTTCGGACTTCTGATACACCCTGTATTATAGCCTGTATATTATTCTGATGTATAAACTATAGCTTCAACCCGCGACTTTGTCCGCGTAGGCTTTGATTGTTACCAAGGAATCACGTTGTCCCATAGAAACTTTGACCCCGTTTTTCACCCTTAGAGGTAGAATTTTGGAAAACTCTTTGTTATGGGATTCCTACGTCATAAAAAGAACACACTCTTTAAGAGTCAGGTCTCTACGTTCAGTCTTTCAGGAAAAGCATTTTATATGTATAGATAATACTGTAAAGTTTAATCAAAATCCGATCCGTAGTTTTTGCGTGAAAGAGTAACAAACATCCATAAAGCCATCCTCACAAACTTTCACATTTATGGGACATTAATGGGACTAGCTCTTAACGTCATACAGACTAAATAAACGTTTACGCAAGCAATACAAACGGTTGCTAAAGACATTTAAAATTAAAACAGCAATGCAGCCATACAAATATCGCTTCGCTCTACAATAAACTTCGCAGTGAAGTATCCTTAGAAGTGCAAAAACTCGACGGTTTGCGGACTCGCGACGCAACAAAAAACGATAACTGAACGAAACGTGCTCGCTCCAGAAATAACTGGCTTTTTGTGGCACTGTGGAGAGTTTCCTTCGTGCCCTTCGTAAATAGAAGCGTCAAGAGCAAAAATTCAAAATTCTAAAATTCAAAATTGTTTATTATCAGAAGTTTCCATTTCATAGAGGTTTACAGCGGTCCCAAACTAGGCGTGAGCCTGTATCATGGGAACCAAAACACAATTAAACATGACTAAATATAGAATCTTAGTAATCAACCATGAAAAGAGCAACCATGGAGTTTCTTGCCCATTCTTCTCCATAGGAAATGCATTCCGAATGGGTGGTAGAGATACTATTATTACGTTGTATTAACGCTGTAAAGAGCTGTATTAACTCATATAAGAAGCACACTTTTCAACGAAATTTCATCAATAACGTTAGCGAATCTAGTTGCGTGATCGCGTGGATTTTGCCACAGACATTCAATTCAATTCTTTATGCATGTTAGCAAAGAGTACATTTTCAAAAAAAGTCAACTGAATTCTCACGCCTCAGTATGTTCAGATCGTAAAGTTAAATATTTTTTTGCAATGTTATATAAATAAAAATACATCTGGATACCCATATTCCTCGAAAGGGTAGGCAGAGGTTCACTGCAGAGCACCGACATTTCGCTAATGTGTTTCGGTCACTGCCTTTATACCGGTTACATACATTTAAATACGATATGGGCCATAGTCCACCACGCTAGCCCAATACGGGTTGGTGAACTTCACACGCTCTTCTAGGTTACATACATTTAAATACGATATGGGCCATAGTCCACCACGCTAGCCCAATACGGGTTGGTGAACTTCACACGCTCTTCTATGGACATGCTGGTCTCCTCACAATATTTGCCTTCACCGTTCAGCAAGTGGAAATAATTATTATATCACACATGAAATTAGATAATCCCGCAGGTGCGAGCCCGGGGTTTGAACTTGCACCCTTTGCGTTCAAGGCGGGCTTTCCTACCAAGCTAGCATTGCAATATAATAGCCTTAATGATTTTGGCCTAAGTGTGTCATTATTACAATGAGTGGTACTACTATAGGGGGGCAATTCTCCTATGGTCGAAATTATTTCAAATTCAACATCCGTCGAAACAGATCGAACAAATTGGTCGTATTTTTAACCGACGAAAAAAAAAAAGGAGGAGGTTCTCAATTCGACGCGTATATTTTATTTTTTTTATTTTTTTTTATGTATGATCACGCATATCTCCGGCGTCACTAAACCGATTTCAAATTTTTTTATGACGTTTCCTAAGGAATTCTTCGAGGGTGGTCCCATTTTCAAAATATTATCAGAAATTAACCCCCTTGGGGGTGAAATGAGGGGTTGAAGGTCACATAATTTAAAAATTATTTTTTGATCGACTTGAAACTTTGTATATGTATTTCACATATAAAATAAAGAAATACGTGTTTTAGGAATTTTGAAAAAAAAAATGTATAGGGTGTGAAATGGGGTGATAAAGTTTGCATTCTTTTTTATGTATATCTCCGGCGTCACTAAACCGATTTCGATTTTTTCTATGACGTTTGCTAAGGAATTCTTCGAGGGTGGTTCCATTTTCAAAACATTATCAGAAATCAACCCCCTTAGGGGTGAAATGGGGGGTTGAAGGTCACGCAATTTCAAAAATATTTTTTGATCAACCTGAAACTTTGTATATGTATTTTACATACAAAATAAAGAAACACGTGTTTTAGGAAATTTGAAAAAAAATATATTTAGGGGGTGAAATGGGCTGATAAAGTTTGCATTCTAGACTATAGCATATCTTCGGCGTTAGTGAGCCGATTTCGAAAATTCTTTTTTTGTTTAATACGGATAGTTAACAAATATCGAAACGATGGGATGGAAAGGGTGGAGGGGGGTGAATTCCTTTTTTGGGCTGTTATGAGGTGCTAATACTTGCATCTTTTCACAAAATAGATACTAAATTCGCCTTCAAAAACCTAGCTACACTAAAAAGTTAACCTTAACTACCTTATAATTCATTACATTTGTAGTCGGTGCCAATTCATGTGTGTATTTGCCTAGTCTGATATAGATTGGCACCTACACCATGATATACCTACGCCCACGTGGACTTTATTTGGAATTATACCCATTTTTAACCAACGAAGAAAACAGAAGAGGTTCACGTTTCGACACGTATTGGTTAGGGTATAACTTCGAAGTTGGTCCTATATAAATTAGGAACAAAAATCCTACCCGAAAGGTGGGAAAATAGGGCGAGATTTATTGTTAATTCTCAAATTTTAATGCTGAGTTGTGTATTACAAAAAAACAAACAGTAGATTCAGATTAAGTAGTAGATTTTAGCCACAAAAAAATATAAAATAAAAACTTTTTAACAAAAAATTAAACCGCCGAAAATTTTAAAAAGCAAAAAATAATATACCTTTTTTATTTAACCTTAATAACAAAGTTCTTAAACTAATGTAAGTATACCTAAGTCATTTTGAGTCGGCGCCAAACAATTAATGAACAATAAATTTAAAGAAATAACCAAATGAAATTAACAATGCAACGTGAAATCTTCAGCGACAAACATTAACATTCCAAAAAATGTACTCTCCGTACGACCACTCGCACACATTGTGTATCGCTATCTCGCTGTGTATTGCTGTCTCGCTGACGTTAACTTCGTGAACGCTCGGCATTTTCCAGCGAAGGTGCGTGTCTCGCCGCGCCGCCGCCGTACATCACACTTTACTAAATTAATTAATTTGCTTGTTTGGCGCCGACTCAAAATGACTTAGGTATACTTACATTAGTTTAAGAACTTTGTTATTAAGGTTAAATAAAAAAGGTATATTATTTTTTGCTTTTTAAAATTTTCGGCGGTTTAATTTTTTGTTAAAAAGTTTTTTGTCATTATGTTTCGAAATACCTATGTCGAATTAGAAATAGTGTCGATCATCTGAGAATTGCCCGTCTAGTCCTCTGCCTACTAAAGCTATATTATAACATGTCTGAACAACAATATCAACACAAAGACATGTCTAGACCACAGGCCGTTGGAATGTTGAAGATTGATTACGATGACGACACAATATAACCACAATTTCGTTCTTTGTTTACAGCAAATTCAGAAACGGATTATTCAATATTAAGGATTTATGTGGGCCTGGTAAAGGTATGCCGTAAAAAGCCTTTTAGGCGGGTCTTAATGGCTTTAATCACGGGATTTCAGTTTATAAAGGGTTTAAGTTATGAGTCTAAAATACAGTCTAGAAATTCAGACTTCCAGACTCGCGTTTACACATGCCATACGTTTCAGACTGGACCCTATGTGGATTGGCTGACATTAAAACTATACCTAAATATCGACAGACAACACATAGGTACTCATTGTATGGTCCCAAACTAAGTAAAGCTTCTACTTTGGGTAGCATACAATGAACTGGGAGCGATTCCAGTTACATACTCCCCATCGCAAACTCCCCTTGTTAAAATGTCTATTATATCACTATTATTTTATATTACTATGAAATCCTTAAGTAGATCAAATTGAGTGTTGTGTCATTTCTAGAGATTTTGGCGTAACTATTTGATGTATTTTTTAAAAGTTTTTTTTTTTAATGAGATAGGGAGACAAACGAGCAGACGTTTCACCTGATGGTAAGTGATCAACGCCGCCCATGGACACCTGCAACACCAGGGGCATCGTAAGTGCGTTGCCGGCCTTTAAGGAATGAGTATGCTCGTTTCAAGATATTATATTTTCCATATAGTAACGGTATCTGTCATATATTTGTATCAGAGTTTCCATATTAAGCTTCCCTAAAGCTTCCCAAACAAAGACATCCACAGAAAAACATCATAACTCTCCGCCGTAGTCGTGTAAAAATTAATAAGCCGAGCTTGGTTCAGTCTAAAAACTCAATCTATTCGACTCGTCCCACAGGTGCGGTTTGTTTGGCTCACGGCAGCAAAACATCTCTCAGAGAACGCATTCAGTACTGACCTGAAAGCCTACATGAACATGCCTAGTTTAAGCTGACCTGCTACCCCTTTTACAGTCTTCCAACTTCCGCAAAAAATGGATGAACAGAAGGAATGCTGCGGTTCTCGGTTGACTGGTGAATTTTTATAGTAGTTACATTGGAGTTTGATGTTTGTAGTGTTGTAGATTTTTTTAAGTTTATGATAGATATTTCAAGAAAATAAGTGGGAACAGCTTTAAATTCACTGTATAATAATGCTTGATTGACGAGCATAAAAATAACTTTGTATTTTAAAGAGCCTCTTAAGAGTAGTGTAAGATATTTTACAGTTGTTATACAAAACAATACTTACATAATAGCTATCCTGTGCTCAAAAGTTGAAAAAAAATTACAAATGATAGATACAATAATATATGCGTTATAATAAAAATATTCATTACATTATTAAGTGTCTACTTATTTATATATGTGTCTAATAAACAATATGGAAAGAAATATATTTAATTTAAAAAAAAAAAGTTAGACTTTTTTTTCTAATGATACTATGGTTACTATTTGCATAACTATTATTGGCAGAAGTTATTAACAGTATTTTTTTAAATTCACACGTTAGAAGAAGGCCTCCTCAAGTTCTCACGACTCTATTCTGTTCCGCTAATTGGATTCGAAATACTTTCGACAGTTCGTCAGGTGGTTGGTGTATCCTCATACGTGCAGCCTACCCCGATCCCCGACCTCGTCACGCCATGAATAACAGAGTCGTCAGTGATTGTGAACAACGTTAAATCGCATATTCGTGTAATGTCTGAGAAATGAAACAGCCCCCTTGCCTTGCCAGCCAGTCTTGTAGTAATGTTTTAATATTACTGTCTTTTTTTACAACAAAATCTGTCATAAATTGACAATTATGACACAATATTACTTAAAAAGGTGGTGGTAGTAGCAGTGGTAGCCGAGTGGTCGAACGCACGCCTTGCAAATCAAAGTGTGCAGGTTCAAACCCCAGCTCGCACCTCTGGGATTTATCTGCGAATCTCATTTTCATCCGAGATTATCACTTGAAACGGTGAAGGAAAACATCGTGAGGAAACCTGCATGTCTGAGGGAACTTGTCTAGTTCTCGATAGATGTGTGAAGTCTGCCAACCCGCACTGGGCCAGCGTGGTGGACTATGACCTGAATCCCCTCGTATTGAGGGGAGGCCCGTGCCCAGCAGTGGGACGTTAAAAGGGCTGTAGTAGTTAGTTAGTAGTTAAGACCCCAGAAATAGAAGTACAATATGATAGTAGTAGTTTTTAGTTTGCCTGTTGGTTACGTTTTGCGACCGTGAGCTAAATTTTCATTATATTAAAAATCTATCAAGATTTTTTTATGAAAATCTATTTTCTGAAGCTTTCTATTTAATTACTATTTATAAAGTTGTATTACTTTTTATGATTTTAAAGTATTAAATTTACTTTAATAATCAAATGCCGCATCATTTTTTTATATTGAATATGGTCCAAACTCCCTCTCTATCCACTCAAACTTACAAACCCATTATGTTGTGAAAATTATTTAAACTTCAATATTGAGAATAATTTATTTTAATAACAGGGCCGTTAACAAGGACAAGTGAAAATATTCCGTTATTTGTGTCGACACTCGACAACACAGCCCGCGGGTCTTTGCCCAAAACTCGACGATTCCTAAGTGAGAAGTTTGTCAGTTTTGTACTTTAAACTCATAACTCATTTAAACGTTATTTATAAATAAGAATTGTATACGAAATAATTTCGTAAAAAAATGAGACAACACGAAATACTACATACAATGTCGAAACAAAACGTCGAATTGGTCGTATTTTAAAGATTTTTTTCGACATAATGTCGATAGATAATGTCGATCTCGCGAAAATGCCCCCAGTGCCTTCAAATGTCATAAAATTTAACTTAGATGGTAAAATATATCTTTGGTAATTAGGAAAGCACACTTCAATTCAGACTGAAGTAAAAAGATGAGATCTAAATTCAAAAGTACAGAGATTAATTTCGCGTGTGGGCTAGGTTTGACAATTCAAATAATGTTAAAAAACCTTTTTTTAAAACAAGCTTTTATCTAATTGCAAGTTAATATAAAGCTTGTAAAAATAAAAAAGCAAAATGTTGTATGACAAAATATAATGAATGATTGGCAACCCAATTCAAAATAGAGGGCTGGCTCTTTCCTCGCTCAACGAATAGGACTTGCTATTCAACGAGGAAATGCAGACAGCGTTCTTGCCACCATCCCACGCGGATCAAGTCTTTTTTAGTTAATCATTATTTATGTTTTCTCCTTTTTTTTAGTTATTAATATTGTATCTTTAATTAAAACATAAACTTGTATTCGCATTCTAAATTAGTTGTACTGTCAGTAGTGAAAAAGAATCTGTTACATACGTTACATATCCCAGATTGTCATTTTGTTGTCATTAATTTCGAACGTGAGAGAGCCACTCAGTGTGACATAATCCGTGACATTAGCCAAGATTGGCGCACGCGATGTCTTAAAAAAAAACTAACACCAAAATTAATATTTACATAGCTAAAAATACGCATGTCTGTTTTGTATATTAAGACAGTGAAATGGATAATAATAAACCTTGTTTAGTCCGGTTCAGTTTGTGTGCCAACAAAATCAGCATTAATGTTAAACCTAACCATCGTTTTAGGTTATTTAGTGGGACAATAGGGTTCAAGAGGGCAGTTAAAGTTAAAAATACCGCTGCTATAAGTGGCAGTAACGCCCTGAACATACTGTGACGAGCGAATTAACCGACCAAAATATTTTTTATAGTTTTCCAATACCGTGTCATTCCGAATGAGTTTACTGACCCCGTTAATTATAGATTCCCTACTTTATTCAAAACAAATATATAAAGTATAAAATATATTTTCATCGTTCTTAATTAGATATTTGACAAACATGTTATGTTTTCCTTAAAAATCGGCACTATTCTGTTTTGAAATCGGCTACTAATTTTTACCTCTTTTCCATCAATCGATTAGCAGAAGTTATAAAGCGAAATCAAAGCATATAAATAACTAAATGGTAATTTTGTGGAAGAATACAAATAGAGTATGCGATATCCTGTTCACATAAAATTATTACATATACTCACGATGGGTTGCAGGATTGTATACCCATTATAAATCACATTAAATACATAAAAATTGAATCATTGCCTATAGCAAAAGTTGCAGTACTCAATTCGCTGGCGTTATTGGTGATATTTCATTCAAAACTGTGCTTTGCGGTAAATAGATACAGTATGTTTTAGAATTTGATGGCATTTTTTTTTACTCAATGCAGTATGTTTTAGAAATTGGAAAAAAAAAAATCGCGCGCGTTTTCACGAGCCTGTTTGCGCAGGGATTCACGTCGGAGCGACCCCGTGACGCTACGCTACGCCCGGCTTAGTTTACAGCTTGTATAAATCACTTGAATTGTTGAATGTGCGTGTAAAGCCGCGAACTTTAAGTATATGGGCCAAGCCATAAGCAGAATAGATCCTACCGTTATACGTTTTTTTTTATAATTAGCTTGCAACGTATGTATGTCCGGGTGGAATCTTGCAACTGAATTTTAAATCAGTATCTTTAACCGATTGAGCTGAAATTTGGTATACACGCTTACTTTGGATGACAATGCATGCTTAGCTATGTGACGTCATTCTAATTCCAACATGGCGGATCATCCAAGATGGTGGAATATTATTTTTTTCTGCACTACCACAGTACCTATGGGTATCAGATTAAAGGGATTACTTAAGAGATTACGAAAACTAACGGCAATTAAATAAAAGCTTGTTTTTTAAAAAGTTTGTTTACCATTATTGTTTTTATAAAATCAAATTGTTTGAGAAACTTTTGTCTTTGGAACAAACCGCCCACCACTTGACTTGCAGACTTAATTTGGGTTTTTGACATTTAACATACATGCATATACTCACGCCTGTATCCCATGGGGGTAGGCAGAGACTACCGTTTGACACATGCTACGATCCTAAAATGCCTCTTTCGCTTCATCCACAGTCATACATCTTTTCATGCGCTTCCGTCGGTTGAGGGTGGGACTTGACCTTTCTGGAAGAGACCGTTAATCTGTTCGTGAAAAGTCCTCCTCGGGCGCCCTCTTCCGACTTTAAACTTAGAACGAAATCTGTCGAAAATTTACAGTATGAAATCAACAATACTTTAAGATGTAGTGGTAGGACCCCTGCTATGTATATTATTTTCACAATGACAAGACAAGGACTTTTCAGATCAAAAGATGTTATAAATTTTAGCACTATTGAGCAATGAATTTTTGCATTTTTACGATTGGGGTCCGTTCCTCAATTCGATCCTATAGAGGATGTTTGATTTCTAAAAATATTTCGTTAATGTGACAAACGATCAAAAAAAAAAAAAACTTTCCACAAACGAAGGAACTATGAAAGATACATACCGGTGGAATTAACAATATTCTACTTTATGTAGTTGGTTAATATCACGTATATTTAAAAAAAAAACGCCTTCAACTTAAACCAATCATAGCATTGCAATGCAACTCGCGGCCAATCCCATTTGTTAAATTTGCGCTGAACTATTTGGATGGCGTTTTCGCGTTGCAGCGTTTCTGTTGCGTATACATCATGTGTCTTGCTTGTAATAACGCTAACAATAACCGTAATGGTTCACGAATATTTATCGTCCACTGGCCGCACGCCATTCATTAAAATTTTATTGGTGTTATTTATTTTCGTCTAATGTTAAGATCGCTTGGATCAACTGGACTTAGAAATTGTTGTTTTAGCAATAAATACTTAGACTAGACTAGTATAGTCTGAGCTACGTTTGAACAGGGGACTGAAGCGGTTTTCAGACTACGCTATACTATTGTGCTATATAGTATAGCAAAGAAGGATGCTATTTTTTTTATTTATTTATTTATTGCACAATTCTACATGAGTAAAAAAATGTACAAAGGTAAGCTTAATGCCTCAGGCATTTTCTACCAGCCAACCTTAGAGTAATGTAGAGAGAGGAAAATACAAACAAACTAAGTGGGTGCAAGAAATTAAAGACGTAAATGCAAAGATCGAGGAGTCGAGAAAAAAAAAATAGAAAAAAAATAATAATAATATATATATATGATGGTAAAATACAAACTTTAACGAATAAAATTATGATTAAAGCCAACATTTAGCAAATTTTGAATACCTACTTAAAAAAAAAAACAATATATGTATATTAATATACGTAATTATAGTAATATACCTGTCATACATACATATATACCTACATATAATGTTATAATAATAAATTCAAATTTGTTGTGAGATTCAAGTAATGTTGTTAAGAATCTGCCAATTGTTTCCGGTACAGTTGTCGTACTTTAAATTTGAAGGTATTACGGTTCGTGGACATCCTGATTTCGAACGCCATGCTATGCTATATAGTATAGCATAGCAAGGCGTTCACATTACAAGATATTATCGCAAGCATTTATAGTATGTAGCAAGATCAGTTGACGGGACGGCCGGGGGTGAGAGCCTAATTTTTTTCTGTGTCAAATGCTCTCGTGCAAAGTTAAAAAATTTCTCTTTAGTCAAATATGTATCTTTTCTTGTTGCACTAACAACGAACTCTTTTACAATTACCTTTAGTTTATTATCGTTACATGTAAATTCTGGAAGTTTTTAGTATTTGAATAGTAAAAACTACTTAATATATTGTTAAGTTTACTAATTTTATAGTGGATGGAATTGAACATGAGGCTACGATTGAATATATTTAGCATTGAGGAAGATAGCTCACGATATGATGGATCAAAAATACGTAGAGAACTGCAGTGCACCTCTGCTTACCATTTTAGAGAGCACAGGTAAATAATAATATTACGTCATGCGGCTTGCGACCGGTGGCCGGGCGTCGATCCGGGCATAAACCAGGATAAGTGCCATAATACCTGTGGAAGTGTGTTTAATGGCTGCGGATACCCTGATCAGCTTTAGAGCCACTTTTATTGGCATCGACCTGTACGCTCACAAATGTTTCTCAACAAAATTCATGTTTATAACATAAATACGAACGAGAAATCGATTAACACGTTAACACCGGCACTCATTTTTGTATTATTTCCGTTACTGCGGTACACGGCGTTTAATACCTCGCTTGAAAACTATAATTATCGCGTTAAGGGGCTTATTAAAGTAGATACACCACTGCATTCTGTTTTAATAGGGCATCTTTATATATATTCATCTCTTTCTTAAACAAAATCAAATTTACGGCCTCCGCACGGCAGAGAAGGCTATGTTTTTCTTATCCGCTAGGAAGGCACATACGAGGCGTATTAGACCTCATTCCGAACTGAACGTGTTAAACTAAGAAATATAGTGATAAGCAGTGGTAGCTAAGTTGTTGGAATGCCTCGAACGCAAGAGCTACAAGTTTGAATCTCGTGCCTTCTGGTATTTTCAGATTTCATGTGCGAATGTCATTTTCAGTAATAATTACCATTTGCTGAACAGTGAAGGTAATACATCGTGAGGGAATCTGTACGTTTATAGCAAGGCATGTTAAGTTCACCAATCCGTAATGAGCCCAAATCTCCATCGTATTTAGGGGGAATGTGCCCTGTATAATGGCAATAGCAACCCTATTACATTGGGATCAAAAAACATCGGCGAAGTGTTAGTGCACCTCAGCACACCTCTGCCTACTACTTTTTCCCTACTTTTTCTACCTGGGCACGGGGTATGGGGCAAAGACTTTATATACGGTGTTTCAGAAATCCGAAATAATACTCTAACGTTTGCATCTGTATCGGGTATACAACCGAATGGTATAAAAAATTATCAAAACTTGACCAAGTTTTTAGATTTTTTTTTTCGTCGTCTATGTCTATTACTTGTAATATCTCGAGTCTTATGTAAAATTTGTATGTTCTGTTTTATGAATATTGGTAGCCGCCTCTCATAAGTGTAGTTTACACTACTGAATAGTGTTATCGTGGTGTTATGGATGTACCTAAAGGACAGAACATGATACCTATGACAAATATTCAAAGGTTCATAACCCAGAAACTATGATAGTTAGGTATAATCTGTCTCGGCATCCACATATGAGTTACCATATATGTATCCTGTATGTCATTGAATAATATGTTTCTGCATTATCAATTCCAGACGAGATAGGTTATAGCCATATCCAACTAATATGGGTTAATCAACTCCCGTTATTAAACAGTTAATATGCGTGTTCCGTGACACGGGATTATAACGATGACGTCACGGCGCGAGCGGCTTTTATGGCCATTAACATTTTATCGTTGCACGTTAAGCGTCATGTGGGATGACGCCATTAATTAGATGGGGTTGATGACGTCATGAGACTTGAATCAGCAGCACGATTGAGATAATAAGGCTAAATACAGGTTTTCATTAGTACTAGGTGACGTTTTAAGCATCAAAAGGCGTCACCAAAATGAACTGTATTGACACATAGGAAAAAGTTGAAACCTTCAAATTTTTAAGTCTATAATCGTTTCGTCTATAGTCTTACATAAACATTTGTACGGAACCCTAAAACCTATAGAGTGACCTCGTTGACCGTACTGCGTATATAATACGAGTACATTACGCAGAAGCTAACGTTAAACAAACGTGAAAAACTCGTAAATCTTATGGTAGAGCTACTAAAATGCGCCTGAACGCCTAAAGCCTCTCTACGAGGAAATGCCAATGTTATTAAACTGTAAACTCTCTTACAGAATATCGCCTCGAGCTCAGAGGTGCATTGGGAATCAATAATAGCAATTCATACGTGGTTCACACACCAAGTGAGGTTGGCTTTGGTATATAAAGTCTTACAGGACTCCGTTGGGGGCTCTACCGTCACGTAAGCGTCTAAACCTATGCTCTTGGGTATGCACTTCTGTGATGTTATTCTGGAAAAACCTTTGATCTTAGACGATGGTTTGATTTAGTCACTAGTGTTCTGAACTTAGGCAACTCGGCTTACTGAACCAGGTGGGGTTCAATTCCCGCCAGCAGCAAATTTCGGAAATAAAATTTTTGGCATTTGCCCTGGAGGGAAATTCTCGCATGGTCGACATTATCTCTAATTCGTCATCATAGCGAAAGCAAGAATATTTTTTTTTTATTCACATAAACCAAAACAGGCACTTATGAATCGTCAATAAAAAATGTTAATAGTATCTCTACCACCCATTCGGAATGCATTTCCTATGGAGAAGAATGGGCAAGAAACACCATGGTTGCTTTTTTCCAATAAGGATTTACATTTTTGTGTGTTTTTCTTAATTAACAATTATACAATATAAAATTAATGAGGCTATATATTCTCAAAACACAAAATTGATCAGCAATACAAATTACAAGTGTCAGTGTAAGATTTATAGGTAGGAAGGAGGACGAAAACGGGACAAATAGCATACATCCCTTAAATGAGTTCCTTTGGAGCCGGACCAGCGCCAAATTGGTTGTTTTTTTTTAGGCATATATCAAATCAAAGCATGGCCCCTGGTCTAGAATCGCCCCCAGACTACCATAGTTATGCTATGCTTAGTTTACGTTCATACGATGAGTATGCGACGTCTGGAGATGTATCTGGCGAAGGCATTATTATAATACACACCCAGAATAAGTCATCATATTAAACATTAAACAGAAATCGATGTATTTACGAGGCAGGCGACGGTGTGAGACACATAAACCTCATTTATAGTGTCAGGTAGTTACCGCCGACATGACGACGCTGTGAGCTTACAAAACTCTATAAAAAAAAATATACTTTAACTTAAAAACACGTGTTTTAAATGCAGGTAGCCCAATTTCCGAGAAATAATATTGATGAAGGGTTTTATTTTCATATTAGTTAAAACAATAATATTAGACAGTATAGGTACCTAAATGTGTCAACAAGATATCCCAAAAAATTGGACCGAATTTGGTCTCATTGATGTGTTCAATGTGATACTTAAAATATCATTATCTGTACGTATACTTAACTCATGAGGAAAATTCCCGCATGATACGACCAATTTGACGTTTTGGTTCTACGTTTATGTCGTATTCATTAGAGATATTTAATGTATTTATATGCCTTGAACGTAAGGGGTGCAAGTTCAAATCCCAGGCCCGCACCTCTGAGATAATTTTCATGTGCGAATGTCATTTTCAACAATGATTACCACTTGCTGAACAGTGAAGGAAAACATCGTGAGAAAGGCGTGTGAAGTTCACCAACCCGCACTGGGCCAACGTGGTCGACTATGGCCCAAATCTCCCTCGTATTGAGGGGGAACGTGCCCGGTATAATGGCAATAGGCTCGCCCCTATTACATTGGGACCAAAATACATCGGCGAAGTGTGGGCTCACTACAGTGCACCTCTGCCTACCCCTTCGGGGAATACAGGCGTGATGATGTATTGTACTATTATTATTAGAGATCTGATGATGTCGAGAACCCCTCATATTTGTCTACGATATGTCGTCCATGACGCTAGCGCACTTCAACGCATGATCACGTGGCTTTTACCACTGAAATTCAATCTATATGTGTATTACAACAGAGTACATTTTTGTTATAATTCGCTCGCCTCAGTTAGTTGATGCCGTAAAGTCACACTTAGCAAATACATCACGCGACTTCCGTCCCGGCCCCGGACAACGAGCGTACCCCTGCTACGCTTGACCGCTTTCCATCGCTTCCTTGCTTCGCACATAAATCACAACGGAATTTTCCATTCAACGCTTTTTGCGCTGAAAGTGCCCTCCGAAATGTGAATGGGGTTTTGTGGAGATTTATTTGGGGATTGCATGTTGTTTTTTAAACTGAGAGTAGAATAAATAATTAAAAAAAATACTTTTTAAAAACAAGCTTTTATTTAATTGCCCTAAGTTTTCGTGTTCTCCTCAGCAAGCCACCCATTTGATACCCATACTGTGTAGTGCAGAAAAAAGTACTATTCCGCCATCTTGAATGATCCGCCATATTGGAATTAGAATGACGTCACATAGCTAAACATGCATTGTCATCCAAAATATGAGTGTATACCAAATTTCAGCTCAATCAGTTAAAGAAAACTGATCTAAAATTCAGTTGCAAGATTCCACCCGGACATACATTGCAAGTTAATATAAAGCTTGTAAAAAAGGTTCATCGCCTTGTACGGTATCTTGAATTTGTTTTTAAATAAGGTGCGTGCAGACTTATCGTGCTATCTCGAGAGTCCGCTCCTCAGTCAATATGTTAGGGCTCCAAGTCCTCGTACACGGATATGCTTAGACTACATTTTTTAAGCCATGAAACAATATATATTAATGGTAGCCAAAACATGACTAGTCTAATGGCTTCAAGGTGACAAAGGTCTCCATTGATCATACTCTACCATTGATAAAAGATGTTGTTTTCAAGCCTTAAGAAATGAAGTCACAGCAACTCCACAACGTTAGTGTTAGGGGATTTTGGAACCTGTATGTTCATGATTATTTATCGCCGATAATAGTTTATTTACATACTCACTTAGTTACGGGCGGTAATTTGTTTTACACAATTAGTCGTTCGTATCTAAATTAGTATATTCTCGTATATTAATTTGTGGTAGCCTCGCAGGCAAGAACGCCCGCCTTGAACGTAAGGAGTGCAAGTTCAAATCCAGGCCCGCACCTCTGAGATAATTTTCATGTGCGAAGGTCATTTTCAACAATGATTACCACTTGCTGAACGGTGAAGGAAAACATCGTGAGGAAACCTGCACGTCTATAGAAAGGCATGTGAAGTTCACCAACTCGCACTGGGCCAGCGTGGTGGACTATGACCCAAATCTCCTGCGTATTGAGTTGTGCCCGGTATAATGTAAATAGGCTCGCCCCCAATGAAATTGGGACCAAAATTCATCTGCGAAGTGTGGGCACACTGCAGTGCCCCTCTGCCTACCCCTTCGGGGAATACAGGCGTGATGATGTTTAACTTGTAATTAATCTCCTGAGTGATTTTCATTTACTGAAAATCACAATACACAGGCTGTATCAGAAGTCTGAACTAATATTTCATTCAGGTACAAGGGTATCCTTAGTGAAGGTAGATCATAGCTAACTATCATAGTTTCTGAGTTACAGTCACAAGTATCGCGTTGTTGCCTTAGGGCACACCCGTACCCTATTAACAGACTGTTTTATTAATATTAGTAGCGGAAAAAGGGCGGTGACAAATATTTACGAAACACGTTTTACGAAAAGTTGCTGCGAAAAATTTGAAAAAACGCATTTATATCAAATTTAGTTGCATATCCGATACACGAGCCAACTTTTGAGTATTATTTTGGACTTCTGATACACCCTGTATAAAGCATAACCAAATCAAGAGATTACAAACATTTCACACCTACTATACATTGTATGAACATAGTTTGGGTACGCGAAACACAAATCATAGAATTCAATTAGTAACCCGACTAAGCCGTGTAACCGTACAACGTTATCGACTACTAATGCTTTATGTATTCCTGGTACTTGCCTATTACATTTAAGCCCTTCGCAAATAGGTGCGTTGAAATACGTGCGACAATTCTTTGCCAATAATAAAATTAACTCTATTATCACGTTACAGAAGTATTTTCCAATGAGTTGAGTATTAGCATAGAGTACATTTTCGGTAAAAGTTAAGTGAATTTATTCGCCCAGTGTATTTTAGGGTGAGTAAAATTGTAGTTGTTTCTTTTTAAATAAGGCATCACATACGTTTTTTAACCGACTTAACCGACATAAAGAAGGAAGTCCTCAATTCGACGGTATATTTTTTTAAAGTACTCATATGTACAACATATGAGTACTTTAAAAAAATATACCGTCTTACTACCATCTTCACTTTATGACATAACATTAAAAAATTAAAATATAACGCGTTTTAAGTAAAACATGGTACATGCAAAACCAAAAATCATATCAGTGGGAACATATACGTGAACAGGTTTTGGTGTCAGAATGACAGCTTGATAACAATTCCATCACGAATCCAAATTTGCGCCAAAAATGAATACAACCAATAGGGTGGACACGTGACGAGACTTTGTGTAGACAGTCCCGGTAATAAGATTGAGATTAAAATGGTTTTAAAAGTACCTAAGTCCCTTGATATTGATACTCACCACTTTAAATTGCCTTCCTAAAGGAGGTTTTATTTTTTTTCCCCTTTTTTTCTGTAATAGTATGTTTCTTTTAGTGATTGATAGATGTTTAAAAGCATACATTCAATTAAGCTTAGTGGTTAGACGAGCTGCCCTGGCAACCGAGAGGTCTTTGGTTCGATCTCCACTTTTTTCATTATATTTTTGACGTAAGTCCACTCCTAGACTGAGAATTTACCTTAGTTAGAGGGGCTAGACTACAATTAACTAGAAAACCAGACATTGACCTTAGTCAAATATCTATCAATGTCTGCCTTAGCGACACTTTGGGTCATATTGATTTATGTACATATGGAATCAGCAAATTTATCGGCGTCGAATGCGTACCTGCAGGCCTAGCCAAGTGGCAAACGCTAGATATCGATTCAATTCGATAGAAGTCGAACGCTTTAGCGTTAGCGATAATAGATTGGTAGCCAAGTGTACACTCACTTGTCGAACGTTTATTCTATTCGAACGCTAGAAAAAAGTGCTGAATATTGTCTATGGTTTCGAAGACAAATGTCTGTTTGACGTTTAGAGACCGCGAACGCGCGGACATTCGAATGTTGTGTACTAAGTTGTGAAGTTGCGTGAAAAGTGAATAAAAGTTTTATTATTAACGGTAAGTAAATCTCCCAAAAATAATGTACAATTATTAGTGCGTATTTAAACCAAGTGTATATTCGCACTTTAGAATTACATTGCACTCGTATTTTACAATGAATACAAAGTTTGTGCCTTCCTAATGTCAACGTTAAATAATTAAGGTATTTGTTCAATTTATAGGCATGGAACCGAGGTTACGGGCCAGTCCAGAGCAATTCGCAGGTCCTGTAGACTTCATGGAGAGGTAATCTATAGAGAAATAACTTAAATTTATCTTCCTATATTAATAGTAAATCTACTAGTACATACAGCTTGGCCCTTGAATAGAGGATAAGTAATATAAACAATGACGTTATCAATCATGCACTCAAAAGCTAAGGGCCATTAAATACTGTGTTTGTTTATTTTATAGGCGCGGCGACCTTTCAAGACCACAGCCGGGTCCTCGGGGAAGAATAAGAAGTGATTGGCTGTGGTTGGAACTGAATAACGTTTATTCAGGAAGAACTGCTCAGTTGTTTCTGCTGTGTCAATACATCAATTAAACATTGACCTAGGATACTTATTGGCAATTGCTCACTATGTATGCACACAGTTAGTACTCATTCATTGTACTGTGTACATACATGGTGAGAATGCATACATAAATATTTTTATACTACAAAGGTGACAATCAAACATACCTACAGGTATACATTTTGTTCACCTGACTGTAAGCAGGTAACCATTGATAATTATAACGATAATTTAAAAAAAGTCTGATGTTATTTAATTATAGTTCATTTATTCTATTAACAGTTAGTTTATAGTTACTACTTACAAGGATAAATTTAGATTAATTTATAAATGTATGTGTAGGTTATCAATTTTTCACTCATTTATCTGTTTCTTAGTAAGTTAAGATTGTTGTATGTGTGCAATAAGTAAAAATAAATGCAAATGCCAGTCTACCCACTGCACTGACCAATAATGTGCCAAATCGTAATTAGGTAAACTGTAGGTGTAAAACACAGAGTAATTATTAAGTAATCATAAAGGAGGTAAATTTAAATTTACCAAAGATATTATATTGATAACTTTCTTTATACTATAAACCAATTTTGTAATTACTAATCTCAAAATGTTTCATTTATATTAATACAACATGTGTAGGTGTAACATTATGAGTAAAAAAGTATAGAAAATTTATCTAGGTTTTTTTTTATCCTTCATTACAACTCAATCTTCATTATAATATCAATTTTAATGCCCATCAACCTGAAATATTAACATAAACCTAAAAGAACTTTTGAGTAAATATATAACATCATTTTGTATATGCTGTGGCCTGCTCCTTAGTAAAATATTTAAAAACGAAAGCTTATGGTAAATAATAAATTAATTTAAAATAAATCTTCTACATTATATTTACTAATGAACTAAGCATTGCTCTGCCTTGCATGAGCTCGTTTTGGCTGCTGCGAGCAGATGGATCAGCTTGAACAACTACAAATTCATCATCAGCATGTTTCTCGGCAATATCAGTTGGTGGTGGCAGACGAGCTTCCAATGCCATGTTATGCAGTACACAACAAGCAAGTACTATTTTGCTCTCAACGTGAGGATGATAATGGAGGATTCAGTGATTAAGCAAACACCTTCAACGTTCTTTGAGCAGTCCAAAGCAACATTCTTGCCTGAACATGGCGTCTAGTATACTTCTCTTCTCGGGAACCAGGTGGGGCATCTGAAAACATAGAATTGTATAATAATCGACCAAGTGTTGATTTTTAGGTTCTACATTGTAGGACCCAGTATAAATATGTCTTTGAGTGTTAATAACTTACCATCTGTACATTCATTGAGTGATATCCTTTTCTATTAAAAAATAGATGCTCATCTTGATTAGGTTTGACTATAGCTTTAGGGGTGCAGTCTATACAACTTATTACACCAGGCAAATGGAATCTTCTTTGGAACCTATAAAATAAAATAAACTAGTTTTTATATAATTTTATATAGGTAATGAATACTTTTATAAATGTTTCAATTCAATGTTACCTACTCCTGTCTTATTTTTGACTTTTCTTGTGGGCTCTGAGGAAACTTAATATTACCCAAAATATAGTTGCTGTTTAGAGCTGCCACAACTTGTCTAATGCAGCGAATTGCTGTTCGTTGCGGCAAATGTTGCGTGATCCCTACGATTCTTTGATTAGAACCCGTAGCTAGGAAGCTTAGAGCACAAAGGACCTGCAAATAAGAACTATACATTCAAATCAAAGTAAGTGTAGGTACCTACCTAAATATTTAAAAACTCATTGCACAAACAAATAGACAAAAACATGTACATACCTTTACTTTCAACGGAATTTCCTTAGTTCCTCGTAGTGAGGTATGGACACGTAAATCCTCACAAAGCTTCCTAAAAGTTAGTTTATCTAATCTAAATCTCTGTATATAACAATTCCTGTATTTCATATATTTGCTCCAAAAATGGACGTAAAGTATTTCTTCTAGTGCGCCTGAGCCACACTTCTTCATTGTGCGCAGCCCACAAACGTCATAATGTGTGCATTATTATAAAATTTTAATAAACAAATGATACAACAACCCAACACAACACTTAAATCACCAGCTGATTAAACAATCGCCATCTTGTTTGTTAGTTTTCTACAGGGTCTTGGCGTTCGCTTACTATCGAATGGAACGAATCGACAACTTCGCGTTTCGCTTGTCAAAAATGCCACTTGGCTACGGTTTTGTATGGAGGAAGTCGTTCGACTCCGACGTTTCGTTTCATCGGATAGAATGATTGACACTTGGCTAGGAATTTCGAGTTCGCTACGTCAGATCAAATTACCTATCGAAACCATATGTCAATCCCATACATTGACTATTCTATTCGTTTAGCGTTTGTGCCACTTGGCTAGGCCTGCTGTAAATTTAAAAAAAATGTCATATAGCCTTTCAGCCCTCGATATAGTTTTGCCTCAGATACTTATCAATAATAATTATTAGTACCTCTTTGTTTTCAAAGGAGACGGGGATCTCTGGGCCCAATTGTAATAAGTTGAGATATGGTTTAAAAAAGCGGTATTTTTTTCTGTTTCAAAATTTAAAAAAATCAGCTCAATTCACTATCCGGGAGACGAGAAATCATAAAAATAAGTTTATTTCACTGAATAAATAGAGTATCGGTTACAATAATCGATTACTGTGAATGATTTAAACAATTGAATATAAAATACTTGATTGATTCATTCAAAATGAATAAATACATTGTAATAATTAACAATAAAAAACTACAATTAATATAGTAAATAACTGTGTGGCGTCCGCGTTTCCGAACGCTCCACAAAATGTCGATGGACGAGTTTCCGAACGCCCGCGCGCCCCAGACGGAGTGAGCACGTTCGGTAGCTCAAAAACAAATTGTGTTATTAATGATTAAGCACATAATTGTATTCATTTTAATATATTAAAATACACTAAAGTGGTTGAATTAACACCAAAACTGTATATTAAAACAAAATAACAATCACAGTTCAAAAATCAGCTGTTTTGTATCTAGGTTGTTGTCACTTTGTTGAATATCCATACTTTTACTAAATCTCTTATATTCTGCTCTCAGACTGCCAAGATCAGCAAAATTTTCGGAGATGGTTTGATAATATATAAGCTCTTAATTGACACCACTCTCATATTTTTACAACTGGGCCCAAGAATGTATGAAAGCGTATCCGTCTCCTTTAACTGTACGAACATAATTTTTGTATTTACTTTAAACTATATTCTCCACGTACTGATAAACATTCAGATACTGTCTTTACCGCTAACTTATGACAATGTATCCAGGAGATAATAACCACAGCGATCTCTACATGATGTCCAGCTTTTTTGTTTTAAAATGTGGTTAGCCATCACGCACCGCGGCCAGCTGGTCCCGGTTGTATGAATAAATGAGACGGCCAGTGATTGTGCCTGAATTATTCACGAGGCCTGAGTTTTTTCCTCTCCGCCCCCGAAATACTCATTCGCTATTCAATATTGTAATCCTCCGCTGTTGAATTTAATATAAACTGTGCCGCTTTTGATTTCGGGAATATCTATAAAAAATTGTATCGTGGAAATCATAATTTTGTTGCTTTACTTGTTCTACTTGTTGGTGGCGTCCGAAATCGAATTATTTTTTGTTGTTGTGTTTGCTATAGGATTTATTTGAAAAAATCTGTAACCACTTGGTGTTTATAATATCCTAGTACTTTTAGTACTGACACAGTGTTGCTTTTAATTTTCCCCGCAAGAGTTTCTGATTATAGGATAGTGAGTTATTCATGAAGTTTGAAATCGAGTCTGTTATTTTGTTTAGGGCAGCATTATTTATATGTTACTTTTTGTTCATGATATCCTAGTACTAACAATGTGCTTTCAATATTTCGTTAAAGAAGAAGAATTGTATCGGAAATGACTACAATATAAACTTAACTAAGTACCAGGGCATTATGAGTTAGAAGATATTTGTTATTATGTAATTGAACAGAAAAATAACCATAGTACTTACATAATCACAAATCAATCTTGTCTCTTGGGAACGTTTACATCGAATCCATTGCGCCAACACGCCATGTTTGGAAGTTTTACATGTAGGCACACAAACTTGCGCGATCTAAATATAATGGAAAAGTAAACAATGGAAAGTTGTGAGCCGTTTCCATCAGTTTCGAGCAAATATTTGTGCAAACATTTGTTATACTGTGGTCCAAGTATCTATACGACGATACAAATTGCATTTCTGTCGTATTTCAACAGTAAAATGTGGTAGGTATATATTTAAATACCAATTGAATGTATGTCTGAAATATTTAAAAGGTTCAGTGGGTTAGCACTCATGTCAAGACCGTCTATCATGAATTCACTCACTCGCTCTCTATCTTCTATACTAATATTATAAAGAGGAAAGATTTGTATTTTTATATGTAACAAATAAACTCATAAACTACTGGACCGATTTAAAAAATTCTTTTACCGTTAGGAAGCTACATTATCACTGAGTAACATAGGCTAGAGATAGAAACCTGTGGGAAGGTGGAATGGGCTGTATATCATATGAGAGAATGAGACAAAATCAGCATATTCCGTGACATAAATCTAGTCTTGGTATTAGATGCAACGATGCCGATTGTGATAAGACAACATGTGAGATATGTCATTTCAGTCTTTCTTTCATATTAATTACGAAAGTGACCGCACGATGCGGTGTGATATAATCTGTGGCCTAAGTCTTGTCTCGGCGTGCGTGATAGCCGTGTAACTAAGAAACTATGGAAGTTTGATATAGTATGTTTTCAGTAAGCATCTACATTAGTTACAACAGCCAGTTTCTACAACCTGGCTTGCAGTAATGTTTAAAACAACTTTCAGTTTTCGACACTCAACTCATACAAAATATATCAAAAAATTATAGTTAGAATTGAAACAAGAATACTTTAAGAGGTGGTGGTAATGCCCTTGATACCACTTGCATTTTGGTCACCCATTCAATATCATATCGAGGAGTGAAACGCTATTTACTTATGTTCCAAATATGTACATAAGTAAATATAGTAATCAGCAAATTTTTCAGCGTCCAAAGTCACCTGTAAAGTTAAAAAAAAGGTTGTCTAAGTCAAGCAGTGGTAGCCGAGTGGTCGAACGCACGTCTTGCAAATCAAAGTGTGCAGGTTCAAACCCCGGCTTGCACCTCTGGGTTCCATGTGCGAATCTCATTTTCATCCGAGATTATCACTTGCTATGAAACGGTGAAGGATAACATAGTGAGGAAACCTGCACGTCTGAGGGAACTTGTCTGGTTCTCGATAAATGTGTGAAGTCTGCCAACCCGCACTGGGCCAGCGTGGTGGACTATGGCCTGAAATCCCCCTCGCTTTGAGGGGAGGCCCGTGCCCAGCAGTGGGACGTTAAAAGGGCTGTAGTAGTAAGTCAAGCCTTCAACCCACGATATGCTTCAGTTCTGGTCGATATCTTCACGCTACACGTCTGTAACATGGCGTCAACGTCGAAGCCTAAGCTCCGGGCTTCGGATAAAAAGTTGTAAGGATTTTCGCGACACGCCGCGGCAGAATGAGCGAAGTTGGGCGCTCTTACTTACGGTAATGCCTCCTCGCTACACCTTGTTGCTTTACGAACAAATTTATTAATCACTGAACTGCTGCGTCTTGCGTGACGTAAATAGCCGCTGTATGCCTAATTTTAGCTGTTTTCAGTGGCAGTGGTATTAATATTTAAGTAGTTATTATATTGTGCCTCGCGTTTTCTGGGCCGTCGAAGCCAGTTCGTCAAACTTTATGCCATACCAAAACAAACTGTATTGACTTATTGAAAAAGTTCATTCTTCCACTAAATTAAACTGAAAGCGCGAGGAAAGACTTTTCCGACAGAAATCCAATCTTTACACAATAAGATTACTTGTGAACCATTGAAAATTCAACCCTGTTCAATATAAGCTACGGTTGATTTAAGTGACGTAATTTTATAGACAAATCTGACAGTTGAAAGAGATAAAACTTATGTCTACACGGATGACCGACCGACTGACTCTCAAACCGCCATACCATACAGTCGACTGTCTTATATCTCCAGCCACTTACCATTAACACAGTTTGTTTTGATAATGACAAAGCTTTTTTTTTATTTAGTCTAAGGCGTCGTTTAGTATTCGTGAAAACAGGCATACAACATAGCTCCAAAATAAAATACATCATCAGAACTGCATTTCGTGAATGGGTAGGCAGAGGCACATGGAAGTGCACCCACACTTCACCGATGTATTTTGATTCTGATGTATTAAGGGGCGAGCCTGAACATACCCCCTCAGTAGAAGTAAGATGCGAGTCAGTCCACCACGCTGGCTCAGTGCGGTTTGGTTAACTTAACATGCAAATTTCCTCATGATGTTTACCTTCAACGATCAGTAATCGGTAATCACTGAAAATAATATTTGTACAAGTAACGGGATATTCCGTAGAGGTGAAACTAAAAAAAGGTACAACTTTTCGGATTAAAGTCAATAGTAAATCTAAGGAAACGCGAGGTCTGGGATTTAGGATCGTATTACATTGCTTCACGGGATTTATTGTATTCGTACTGGGTTCTAGACATTTCTATTGGCAACTATACATAGATAAGAGATATAAGAAATTACGGTGATTTTTAATTTGATGATTATTTATTTGTTGGAAAGGAGATACCCCGAGTGTGTGTCCATGTGTGTATTTGTATAGTCTGACGTAGATTGGCACCGACTTCAAATATAATGAATTATGAGGTTATTTCTAGCTTTTTAGTGCACCTAGGTTTTTGAAGTCGGTTTTTGTTTTTTGTTATTCAAATCTCCATTTCGAGGGATGAAAAGCGATATTTTTTAACTTCACAGGAGAGCATACTAATTCGACGCTGAAAAAAATGGCTGATTCCAAATATCTATATAAGTCAATATTATCACCCAAAAATGTCGTTTAAGTCAAATAGCTCTCGATATGATATTTCGAACAAGGTTTTAGGGTTGTTTATCATACTGTCGATTTAATAAATTTCATTAGAGTTACTTGTCAAGCGAAGCCGACGATCCAATTCTTCTGTATGTTATGTTCAATACCAGTTATGCTTTTACCAGATCCTGTTTAGATTCTTACTTACGTGAGAAACATTCCGGCAGACATGTATGTCTAGTACGACATAGGTTTAAAACTTATAACACCTGCCCTCTGTGGCGCCCTTGAGCTAGTTGCCACCCTTTTCCGCCCCTATGGCCTTGGTTGGAGTGCACTCTGCGCTCGCCACTCCTTCGGTAAAGTTGTAAAGGCCACCTCACGGCCAACAGCATAGTCCATTAAAAAAAAACTTACAACACCCATTATTTGTATCAGAGCTATCTTCTATACATACAAATAAATAAAATTGAAGTGTCTGTTTGTAATATCAAAATAGCACCTTTTTACGAATTGCATATGAAAGTATACACGATACCTATAATGAAAATGCAATTTTAAAAATTTTTGTCTGTCTGTCTGTTTGTTTGAGGTAAACTTCCGAACGGCTGAACAGATTTCGACGGGACTTTCACTGGAAGATAGCTAATATTCCAAGGCGTAACTTAGGCTACTTTAATTTTAGAAAAAAGCATTAGCGTTCCGCAGGAAATACATAATATCCATATTTCCGTGTAATCTCCCTGAAGTCCACGCGGGCGAAGTCGCGGGCACAGCTAGTATATTCATAAAATAAATAGATTTGAACGCGAAACAATACTGCGTTATCTGTGAGCAAATCGTTTGTACATAAATAATATCCAATTTAAGGAGCATTTGCAAGATTGATTGATATTGAACAAATACCGAATTATCCTCTCTGAGAAACAAATTGTTTTTGGACCAAGCATGTTTAAGTTATAAGCGCCGACGGGAGTTAGCAATACTAGTCTCAAATAGACTTTTAATTTAACCCCACAGCCCAAATAGTCGTCATGGAAACGAATGGTGAAGGAAAATATATCTAGGAAACCTGCACGTCAATAGAAAAGCGCATGAAGGCATTGAGCCAGAGTGGTTGACTATGGCCTATATGTCCCTCGTATTGCGGAAGAAAGTGGCCAGCATAATGGCAATAGGCTCGCCCTCTATTACATTGTGACCAAAATGCATCGGCGAAGTGTGGGAGCACTGTAGTGCACCCCTGCCAACTCCTTTCGGGAAAACAGATATGATAATGTATGTGTTAGTTATTTATTTATTTTATTTTTTATTTACTAGCTGTGCCCGGGACTTCGCCCTCGTGGACTTTAGGGAGATTACCCCTAAAAATGGTTTTGTATACAACCCTAACGCTTTTTCTAAAATAAAAGTAGCTTAAGTTACGCCTTGGAACAGCTATCTGCCAGTGAAAGTCACGTCTAAATCGGTTCAGCCGTTTGGAATTTACTCGCAACAAATAGATAGCCAGACAGATAAAAAAATTAAATCTTGCATTTTTGTTATAGGTGTCGTATATATTTTCATATGAATTTGGTAAAAATGTGTTATTTCAAAGATATACGAAAATCCTCTTCTTCCATAGTCTATTTATCGCCAATTGCCATCATTTGAAGCTGTAACTTAATTTTGTCATTAAATTTGAAACATCCGTCCCTCAGACGGCGGGCTCGGGCCGGGCCGGTCCATTTATCATCCACACACGCCGGCCCAACAAAAAGTATGGAACAAATCGCAGAGTATAGAACATTATTGGATAACATTAGCGGCGCGCAAAAAGCGGCACGTTTTTATGGCAAGACGTGTAAAAGTTGTTAGGTTCTTTCCCAAAAGCTGTAATAGGGATTTGGGAAATGCGAATTGTTTACTTTTGTGTGTACAAATCTTTTTACACAACTGTGTAAAGCTTCCCGCACCAGTGTAGACGCTCGCACTTAAATTATCTTGCCATGCCAAAACAAACTGTACTGTTTATGAGTTATCATAGAAAAAGTTCATTGTTCAATTGACACTGACACCTCGAAGCGAATTTATTGGCTTGGGGGCGCGGCCACAGAAATTGAATCTTTATGCTTATTAATACAGAGTTCGTTTAGGTATTGGACAAAATTATAACGCGCGAAGGTCTACGACCCATTTTTTGTATCTCAGATTAGCTGACAGTGTTCAGTCCACAAATAACTTTTTTTTATCGGATAGCCTTTAGGAAGAAAAGCGCGATTGCAAATTTGTATTATATTAAATTGTAGATACACTATCTAGGTAAAGCTTAGTTAATGTACTTTAATTAAGATTTCCCCTGTACATTTATTCCGTGTCAATGAATTAATCAATATTTAATTAATCAATACTATAATTATTTTTTCAAACTGAGCTAGAGAATATGTACAATTAATCTACTGTTATTTTATTAATATACTTTTTAATTTGAAATTTTATTAACTACAAATGGCATGAAATAAAGGGCTTTTTATTTTATTTATTAATTAAGATTTATTTTTGCAGCTATCAGAATTAAAGAAGTAGGTACTTACCATATAATTAATTTGCCAACCATATAAATTAAACACTTTAATTATCATTCTAAAAGGTGTCTGTTTCCTTTTGAATTATCATTAAACATTGAATTGTTAATAGCCTTTTAACAAGGGTTATAAAGAGTAGAATGGTGGACCTTTAGAAAGTATGTTTTTTATTACGTTTTAAAACGTCAGCTGTTGTACAGTAGCTCTACCATTGTTTTACTATTACGTCTCGTTTCAGCTGCATATATTATTTCTACGACAGTTTCGGACTTCAAAATTTGCTGTATACGTTAACGTTAGTGACTTGCGAGTGTGCAAACATATGGTAGAGCTGCAAGTGGGTTATATTATTTATCGTACGCCGTTCGCTCTGAGCGCGCATTAAGTGTAGGTAATAATTGATGAGAGTGTGCTCCCGGCCTTATGTGTTCAGTCGTTAGACACGAGTGTATGAATAAATTGTGTGTGCAGGTGTCTGGTGGGCTTCAGTGGAGACTTGGCTTAATGGTGACCGTCCAAAAGTTTTAAAGTATTTTTTTTTTAGTTTTTACATTTTTGGTTATATAAACTTGTTTTAATGATATAAGCAAGGAGCTCAGATAGTTTTAGATTCGTCCGTCATCTTTATCACTTGGACATTTTTTTTTAACAATTTGGGATAAATAAGTATAGCCTATATTAGTCAGTGATAATGTAGCTTTCTAACTGCAAAATATTTTTTGAAATCGCTCAAGTACTTTTTAAGTTTATTCGTTACATCCAAAAATACAAAAGATTATTATAGCAGCCCGTCCCAGCTTCGCACGGATTTCTAATACAGGGTGTTTCAGAAGTCCGAAATAATACTTTGGGTACATATACGGCAGCTCATATGTGGATGCTTAGTGAAGACAGTTTATACCTAACTATCACTGTTTCTGAGTTACAGACCATTGAATATTTGTCACAGGTATCGTGTTCTGGCCTTTGGGTACATCCATAACCCTATTCATCAGTGTAAACTACACTAATGAGAGGGGGCTACCAATATTCACAAAACAGAATGTGCAAATTTTACATAGGACTCGAGATATTACGAGTTATAGAAATTGACGACGAGAAAAAAATTGGAAAAACACGGTCGAATTTCGATCAAATTTTTATATCATTCAGTTGTAAACTTGATACTGATGCAAACGACAAAGTATTATTTCGGACTTCTGAAACACCCTGTATAGCCTATGTTACTCAGTGATAATGTAGCTTTTTATTGGTAAAAGAATTTTTGAAATCGGACCAGTAGTTTTTGAGTTTATTCGTTACATACAAGAATACAAAAGATTATTATAGCGGCCCGTCCCAGCTTCGCACGGATTTCTAATATAGCCTATGTTACTCAGTGATAATGTAGCTTTTTATTGGTAAAATAATTTTTGAAATCGGACCAGTAGTTTTTGAGTTTATTCGTTACATATAAAAATACAAATCTTTTCTTACAATTATAGTATATAGTATAGGTGTCCTTGTTATTAATTATCTGACATTGGCCGAATCTGAATACCCGCTAATCGCAGGTGCAACTATTTCTCATCCCATTCCTTTTAAAACTAAGTAAAAAAGAACAAGAATAGCCCGTGAAATGGTTATCACGTACGCGCGTCGAAGCACTCCAAAGTTGATGCTTTTGCTTCGTTCAAAATAATCAACAAATGTATTCGCTATGCACGATGTCTTTGCACGCCATAAACTAATGATTCCTACAATCAAGAAACGCGTACTTTCCGTAGTGGACCGTTACATTTAAAACAAGGTGTTTGTCAAAACTATCCCCATATTTTCTATTGGTATCACAATTAAAACTTTTTCATTTTTAATCATCTTTTTTAGATATACATTAATGGAGAACTAGCCGTATCTATATTATGCCAATAAAATAAATAATAAGGCATTCTAGATCATTATACCTACGTTGAATTTAATAAAGCTTAAGTCTTATAGGGGTATTCCATTCCGTCTTCTCCCCATGCGCGCCGTCGGCCATCCGAACAAATTCCACCGAGTTCCTTTAATTTTTTTCAAAATGGAATCTAGCGCAACTGACTTATTCCAAGTAATTACATCCAGGCAACTATTTATTCGGTATTAACCGGCCGACTTTTGTTTGCGTTACCCTAATTTTGTTTAATAAATTATTTTGTTTTTTACAAATCATGAACACATTATTTTGGTTTGAATAAGTAATTTGATTGTTTTGTAAGGTGAATGTCACATTTTAGTCCGGTCAAAATAGAAATTCACCCTTGCATAAATTCCCAAGAAACTGAAAATTTACATGAACGTTAGGGATACCATTATGATGAAATTGTGAAAAGTCCCCATCGATTCCATGTGTGCAATTTTTTTATTCATGGTCAAAGTACGCAAAAATGGGTTTTTTGGATTTTTTTGCGAAACGGTTAGTTTTATGATAAAATGGCTCAAGCAAAAATTTTAGATCATGCCATTATCTACAAAAAGTGTCCGCACACTTTATTCCGTAAGATTTATTATTTCGGAGAAAAAGCGATTTTAAGATTTACAAAAGTTATATTCCCCATAATATGCATGACTACGCTGCCAATAATTCAGTGTAGGTACAAATATTAATTATTTATCTATTAGGTATACATCATCGTGTTCGGTCAATCATAAATGTATCAAAAATGCTGTCATTGCTAACATCATAGACAAAACTACTACTACTTCAGCCGTTTTAACGTCCCACTGCTGGGCACGGGCCTCCCCTCAATGCGAGGGGGATTCAGGCCATAGTCCACCACGCTGGCCCAGTGCAGGTTGGCAGAATTTACACATCTATCGAGAACTAGACAAGTTTTCTTGGAGGTTTCCTCTCGATGTTTTCCTTCACCGTTTCATAGCAGGTGATAATCTCGGATGAAAATGAGATTCGCACATAAATCCCAGAGGTGCGAGCCGGGGTTTGAACCTGCACACTTTGATTTGCAAGGCATGCGTTCGACCACTCGGCTACCACTGCTACTTGTAAAAAGACAAAAACTTTGTAAAAATCATTACAAAGTCAATACGAGGGCGCTTACAAATTGTCAAGTTTACATTTCTTTCTCTTATATGCTACTGCCGGATCGGAGCGCGTCCTTGCCTGAAAAGATCCAGCAAGAAACTCAGTGGACTCATCTCTTTTTTTTTAATTTTATATAGAGACTAAAATTTGATAATGGCACAATACCTACGGATGCAGACATTCCTCATCTTATTCCATTATTATTTCATTTCATTTCCTAAAAGAAGAAGAAATATTATCAGAGTTGCTAGATTGTATCGGCGTCGTAAGTAAACAAAAAAATCCGGTTAAAGCCGCAAGCCTACAAAGGGCCGGTCGAAAATATTGTCCGGTTGAAAGCCGCAAAGCACCCGGTAATCTCCGGTTAAAACTGGGTGTTCAGTGCGAGCGATTTATGACTGCGCACGAACAACTATGTTAGCGAGATATTATTTAAGGTTGGATTGTTTTCGGGGAACATAAAAAAGAAACCGTTTTTTTTTTCTAAGTGTTATTATGTATCTGTGTGTAAGTCCGTGGATTGAATATGAGTACAAACGATGAGTAGGTATTTATACCAAATAAGATTATAAAATATGGTAAATTTAAACAATATTGACAAAAAAATTAAGATTCTCAATATTTCAAAAATAAAATTGTATCTAAGCATATTATATTAGTATTTTTTAATATTTTCTTATTAGTTGTATTTTTTTTTAATTTTCACTTTGTAATTGTAAATAGTTTCTGAATTTTGTATATAACATTAATTTAATTTTGTGGAAGGAATTTAAAAAAAAACTATTTTTTTTTTTATGTCATATTGTGTAGTGTAATAGCAGTGGTAGCCGAGTGGTCGAACGCACGCCTTGCAAATCGAAGTGTGCAGGTTCAAACCCCGGCTCGCACCTCTGGGTTTCATGTGCGAATCTCATTTACATCCGAGATTACCACTTGCTATGAAACGGTGAAGGAAAACATCGTGAGGAAACCTGCACGTCTGAGGGAACTTGACTAGTTCTCGATAGATGTGTGAAGTCTGCCAACCCGCACCGGGCCAGCGTGGTGGACTATGGCCTGAATCCCCCTCGCATTGAGGGGAGGCCCGTGCCCAGCAGTGGGACATTAAAAAGGGCTGTAGTTATAGTTATAGTTATATGTCATATTGTATGTAAAAAACAGGTGCAAAGCACGGCTTATGCCAGGATTATAATATTACCAGTATACGAAATACGCACGTACCTACGGATAAAAGGGTCACGATTTTAAAATACCGTCACTTCCTATTTTCGTTCGTAGTTATGTAAATCTGTAATTTTATGAGTACGAATAAGCTCAAGAGCTCTTTGGCTCTCTGGGTAATGCTATATATTTTTTATAGAATTCTGTTGTGGGCACAGATTAACGAAACTTTAAGTAGATGAAGTTCTAGTGCTCCACAAGTGTACACGGGCTGTCACAAGTGTTGCTCGAGTGGCTACTGGAGCTACTTTTCATTACGTGCTTTCGATTGCACCAAATTATATTGCCAAATTGAAAAGTGTACGTCATACGGCGATGTTTTTAATAGGACCACTTCTCCGGTAATATTTAAATTCTTTGGTTATGCATTATTAAAACAATATCTATATTATTGTTCTCTTTATTTAGGCACAAATAGTCAAATGATACGATTAACTTAGGGCTAAATAGGACAAGATTCTAGATAAGTAAGAATACAAATAAGATAAAGCGGATGACATAGAAACTGCCTGACTTTTATTGAAATCATTATGTAATTTGAAAAAAATACTTTCGTTTTTATTGTAATTATCAGCAGAGTTAGTATTTTTAAATATATCCAATGTTCCTAAAAATATATCGATATGTCGTTGTTTTTTTTTTGAACGAAGTTCCTTACGGCAGGCTTGGAGGGAATAGGGATTTTGCTAGGCAACCGAACTGAAAAAAATGTGATAGTAAAACCGTAAGAAAAAATCCGTAGAAAAAAGTGCGTGGAATCAAATCGTTAAATGAGACGACTTTAGTTGATAATTTGAATTACGATGTTTTTTTATTTTATTACTTTTTTATTTTATTACTTTTATATTTTGTTGTTTTTTTTTTAGGTTTTGCTATAGTTTTTATTTTATATACTAATAATAATACACACATATTAAATACATTGAGTATACTGCCATCTGTGGGACAGTCGTTGAACTATTAAAATACATAGAACTCCGGGTCGTTATGGACCTTTTTGTTTTTTTTAAATTTCATGTTATTTTGCTTTCACAAGTCTATACACGAATATAAACCTCTCATTAACAAAATAAAGTATCTACACTAATCTTATAACTAGTGAGTAAATTTATATTTCCATTTCATCTACTTATTTTGATGTTACAGTATTTTAATACGGCACTAATATATATGATTACTTTATTGGAACGAAGTTAGCTACGCGACCGAACTGAAAAAAATGTGATAGTAAAACCGTAAGAAAAAATCCGTGGAAAAAAGTGCGTGTAATAAAACCGTTAAATGAGACGTGCGCAGGCGCGACAGTCGCATACACAAGCGAGTAGTGTATAATACCTTTCTCTTTCTTTTCATTTATTCTACATTAGCCGAAGGAACTTCGTTCCTACCTGGTGTCCCACGACACCATTCAGTTCTTTTTTAAATCGAATCAATTTGACATATCGAAAGGCAAACATCGAGTAAATTCAACAAAATACATCATCACGCCTGTATTCCTCGAAGGGGTAGGCAGAGGTGCACTGTAGTGCGCCCTCACTTTGCCGATGTATTTTGGTCCGAATGTAATAGGGGGCGAGCCTATTGCCATTATACCGGGCACATTCCCCCTCAATACGAGGGAGATTTGGGCCATAGTCCACCACGCTGGCCCAATGCGGGTTGGTGAACTTCACACGCCTTTCTATAGACGTGCAGGTTTCCTCACGAATAATAAATTCAACATATCGATATTAAATTAATATCAATAAGACATACAGTAATTATAGTTTAAAAAAATAGTTTCATATAACAAAGTTATATCTTTTTGTGAGACTTTGCCCGCTTTTTCTGATACCAGGCGTTATTCTGTGCTTATTTTATTTTGAATTATCTACGAATCATTAAAGAAATGTGAACAGAAACTTTCTCGCACTTTACGTGTCGCAATCACTTCACAATTTCCAATTTCACGGGCCATTTGCATTGTCTCACAGTTTAGATGTTGGCTAGTCACGTACCGCGTTAAGTGCACTCCGCCAGATAAAACTGGATAGGGCGAGTTTAAAGCGGGTTTCACGAAAAAGTTTCTGTATTTAACTTTTTTTTTGGGGATTAACTACAGATGTATTTACTGCCAGCAAAAAAAATATCGCTGATCCACCAAAAAATTAGTTTTTATGTACATAATATGTGTTCTGCGATACTGTTGTTATTAAATACAACCTTTTGTATAAATAATAGCTGACCGGGCGAACTTCGTACCGCCTTAGAATGAGTGACATACGAACTACCGGGTCCAATTGTGAATCTTAACCATCCAGAGTGCCACTCAAACGCATACAAAAATCATTCAAATCGGTCCAGCCGTTTAGGAGGAGTTAGCTTACAAGGAAAAGTGGCATTGATTTTTATATAGAGATGCGTAAAAGTTTTTATATTTTTAAAGAAAGCTCTACCGACACTTAAAGGGGATTTATTATTAAATATCTAAACTAAGTAAAAATCAAGAGTTCTTGATGATTTATGGCTAAATGGTTCGAGTAAAACATATGAAAAAAGCACATCACTTCCAAATCTTTTGCATTTCAAGTCAAGCTGACTTTACTAATAACAATCAATCGCTCTCAATACTATCATTTATTTGTTTATATCAACTGTTAGATAAATATATGAAATATATTTAAAAGCGAGAAAGTTACCAATATTTGTAGATTGATACGAAATACACTATCTCCGTTTTATAGCTGATTGGAACCGTGAAATTAGATTTGAACTCAGCCATTTCCCGCTAACCAGACTAAAAATATAAAATCCTCGATCGGAAAATATTATGACAAGATTTGAAATCCGAACGCCGCGCACAGATATTAAAAACCCGACAGGATAATTAAAAACATCGATTCCAAGTTGGTCCGAAAAAAAATCTACCCTCCGTTGAATAGTACGAGATTGAATTTCTCATCTTCGGACGGCGAACCGTGGAAATTATTATGTCGCTTGCAGCGCCCCCTGCCCGCCTTCGAACCAGTCGATTGCTCAATTTATCAATACAGCCTTCCACCCTCATAGATTGCGGAATACGTTTCCGTTTCAATAGAGACCAGACATGCCTTTCCAATGTTCGAGATCCTAAGTTTATTACCTGATCATATGTAATAGCAATACGAAAATGTACATTATATGAAATATGGAGTCTGTTTTCGTATCCTAACGTTGTTTCTTATACGATTAGGGCAGGTTGTCATATCAATAAAGGCTGTTAAAACTTTAAGACAGGTGACAGAAACCTTTTACCTCCGTGAACAGACTGGGGTGGTGGTAGAATGAACACTGTTTTAATATACATGTACATACCTAGATTGAAAGTATATAGCAAATTCCACGAGAACACGCGATTACGTTCACTCAAGTTATTGATAACATTTCATTGCAAAATTGGCATAATATTGACCGCGTTCTTATTCGAATTGGTTATGACAACGCGCGGCAACTCTTGCGTCTATGGAAACAATATCTCATAACATATTTTCAATGAAACGGTCGAGAACTGAATGCACCGATCTCTCTTGACACTTACCATTAAAAAAACTTTTATTGGCAACGCTAACGTAACCTGCGAACAGCTTAAATGTCATTTTCTGCTTAACTTCGAAACTGCAGTTAACAAATCAGCAAGGTTTCATTGAAGCCGACCACGTGAATTTATTTGAAGCTCCGAGCAAGTCACTGTATCAACACATAAGATTTGTTCGCCTACCCGCGTCGCGGGGCCGATATTGCCTTCCGCGGTAGACCGGCTTTGGTACTGTAGATGTTGGTAGACAGCTAGTTGGTAGGTCGATACTTAGGTAGTAGGTATTGGTCCACCTTGCGATCAAGCTATCGTGAGTTCATATCCCTTTATACCGGTTAAAGGACTGTTGATTTCAGTAGACAGTTAGTAGATATTTATGTGTTATAAGTATTGGTCCACCTTGCGATCCAGAGATCGTGAGTTCATATGCCATATACCGGCGTAGGGACTGTTGATACCAGTAGACAGTCAGTTGGTAGGTGGATACTTTGGTAGTGGTCCACCTTGCGGCCTAAATGTCGTGTGTTCAAAATCCCGGTGGCAAGCATGTACCAACAGATCTGTCAATTGAGAAAAATCTATATGTGAACAGGTAATCAAATAAGTAAGCGCTCGCGCCGGTCAACAGCTAGATGAGTGATCGCCATTACCATTTACAACTGATTGATTCCATTCATACTTCTGAGAGCATGGCGGTCCCTGTCGGCCCCGGCTATTACAGGCGTAAAGCCATGTCTGAGGCCTTTGAGCGATCTGAAAATGCTGGCACCAGAGTTGTCCATGTGCATAAAAGTACGTACTCAGCGGGGAACAGACTGGATAGATTGGGGTCTTATGACAGAGATAAGCGATAGTTAGCGACCCGGAAGTGTAAGTTAGAAGTTTCTATCGATAATCGAAATGTAAGTTTTCATCAAAATAATATCGCAACGATTTCTCTTAATCAATTTCATCACCAATTTTTTTTCTAATATGTATTTATTGATTTTATCCTTGCTATTGATTACTCGATACTGGCTGAAATGCTCGCTAATCACATGTGCAGCCATTCCTAAAGAAAAAATATTTATCTGTCAGCCCTATCCTTGATAAAATTTAATCTCATGCGAATGCTGAGACGCAATAATAGTATTGACAGTCAATTTGATTCAAAGTAGATCAAATCCACAGATTCTACTGAACATACGTTTCTGCTGTAAGGCTATATTCACATGGTAGAGCCGTCTGTTTGAGAATTATTGCAGGTTATTATTTTTAAAAGCGTTCACACGAGATATGATTTTCAGGTGGTTTGGTACATTTTCTACACTCTTAAAAACATTAACTACTCCATTACACAACTTATTTCAAATTAAATGCATTAAAACTAATCCGAACACGTAACTCGACCTATGTAGATTTAATTTACCCTTAAAATAGGGTATTTACCCTATGTACGGGCCGGGTTCCACCGCAAAAACGTTTTGGGTCCATCCCTTAGGGTTTCATCGCTTGATGTAGTATCAAAATGTGGGTAAATGAGTCGAGACAGACTTACTGTTTGAATTAGTATGTTTTACGTCGTTTTTGTGGCGTTCTGCAAAGGCCTGGGAGATATGAACTGACAAAATGTGGTTTTATGTCACGTATATGTTTTCTACTTCTTTTTTACGTAATAAATGAAATTATGTTTTTGTTATGATGGAATCAAAGAATATGTTCACCTAGAATAATAAAATTTGCCAAGAAGTAATGTCTTATAGCACAAGTAAAGATAAAATCCTAAAATTGATAATTTTTAGGTACATAACAAACAATTTGCGATTATAAACTTATTTATTAAGTTTGTAGGGAACCTTCGGTGCATGAGTCCGACTTCACTTGCCCTGTTTTTTTAATCAATCGATCGTCAATTTCATGCTATTAAAAGTATGTTACGAAGTGGGCATGTCTGTCTGTCTGTCTGTCAAGACAAATAACGAAATGATCCTTTTTTCCTTTTAGATACGGAACCCCTTAAAATTGCGTTTTCGTTGTCTTATATACTTTTGTATGCATTTAGTAAAAAAAGCAGTTATTTGGAGATTACAAGCAGACACTTTAATTTTATTTATTTGTATAGATTCAACGTCATAGGCACTCAGTTCGTGTAATGAACGCCAAATAATGCTATCGTCCCAAGTGTTTCGACGTAACGAGGAACAACAAAACCAATACTTGAAGTATTCAAAGAAACGCTGGCGGAGCGTGAAATATTATTAGGACTGATGACAAACTACTGTCATAGCTGTTGCGAAAGCCGCAGACACACAAACTGGGGCGTCGCGGCTCGCGCGTAATTTTTTTTGCCAGTACTAAAACGAACTCTGTGTCAAAATGCATTAAGGTGGAATTTCAGTGATAAAAGCCACGCCCCTACATGTCAAAATCCGCTCGCGCTGTCAGTGTCATTTAGTTGAAGAATTAACTTTATCCACGAGTCGATACAGTATGTTTTGGTATGGCAATAAATTTTACGCGCGAGTGTTGTGTTGTTTTTTGGATGTAAATCTTTACTTTTTTAAGGTTGTTATGAGGTGATAATAATTGCATATTTTCAACGATTATTGACACTAAAAAGCGTGAAAAAACAATTTTTAACAAAAAACAAAACCGGCCACGTGCGAGTCGGACTCGCACGTGGCCGGAACTTTGGGTTACTTTGGTACTTTGGGTACGGAACCCTAAAAACCGACTTCAAAAACCTAGGTGCACTAAAAAGCTAAAAATTACCTTATAATTCATTACATTTGTAGTCGGTGCCAATTCATGTGGTCCACCTAGGTATTTGAAGCTAGTTTTTTTTTTGTAAAAAAAATTTTCGCTTCAACAATCCGTTTTGGCAACAATTCTGACGCTCGCGTTTTTAACGCCCCAGTGTGTCCAGAGATTTATCAACGAGCAAATTTTTTATACGTGGTTGTGGGGCTTGTACCACATCAATTCAATCTTTATGTATATACACATAGAGTTAGGTTTGATATTGGAATCAAGTTTGACGGTGCATATTGACGCCCTTATGTACTCGGGGCCTTAACTTTACTTACAAATGTATTAAGTTGTTAACGTTTGGCGATATTTAAACGCATAGGCTATTCATTATATATGTTCAAACCTTCTAACGAAGTCTCGCGCGACTAATTTATTTATATATTATTTATTTTCGTTTCGTATTCGTTTATTTTCCATTTATCTTATTGATTACATTTTTAAATATAAAAAATAGTTCCCACAGGGATCTGGAGCAGGGTCCTAGTTACCAGTGTTTAGGTTTCCAGAGAGAGGAACTTATAAGCAAAAGTTTCTTTGCCAATAGCAAAACAGACTGTCATATTAATAATGTTGCATATGTTATCTGTACCAGAAGAAACTTACAGAAAAAGCATGTTTTTAAGGAAATCCCATCGAGATCCAATTCAAATTATTCTCTCATTCGTGCAGTTATTACCACAGAGTATATTTACAGAATCATTCAAAATCCATTGCGGTTGTGACTTGGACTACAATTCTCAAGGGTGAGGGTTGAAACTTAACCCAAGAACCGCGACTTCTCTTTGAAATATAGCCGTAGTTTATCTTCAGTAGCTTTTGATATAATTTCTAAGCTGTTTCACGCAGATAATTTGGTAATTTCCACGAGAGTTGTCAACGATACGGGCGCCCTCTGTGATTAATGACGATCATGTTTAACACGTTCTCTGCTTTGTGAGGTCATATTGGGTCATGGCGAACTTTCATCCAGTACGCACCGCTCTCAAAGTTAACACCTCGATCAGTCAATATAACCTCATGAAGCACCAGCGAACGTGTTAACTACATTTATTACGTCAAGATGTAGCCTTGTTGGTTGCCTGCCTTGAACCCAAGGGATTGCAGGTTTGAACGCGGGCTCGTACTTCTGGGATTTCTAAGAACTACCTTTGGAGAAATACAAGCATTATTTATTTTGTTTATTTTAGACCACCATTGACATAGCTCGACGAAAATATCCCATTTAATGAATATTCAAAGCACGTAAACAACATTAAGATTGTTTACAATTGCGTAATGGATTGATAAGACTTTATCAAACCAGTTTTATATGCTCACCTAAATAATATATTGCAGTGTGCAATATAACAGTTATTTCATAACTAGTTGCCTCACATCGGCCATGTTGCCCCTAGTTACCTCTTGTAGCCAATTTGCTCCGTTGCCTCCTGTAGCCAGGCACAGTTCGTGCGCGCATAAATTAACAATAGTTAAATCACTCTTTACAGAACAAATTAGCCAGTCTCGATAGTTGGTGGACTCGACTGATATTGCGAAATATAAGGTGGTATACATTGATGAGCGGAAACAAATTTATTGCGAGAATAAACAAATCTGTAATGGTATATAGATAACAATGGTAGCCTAGTTGCACACGCTCGTACTCCCTAAATGGGTAGACTATACACTGCAGTGGACCCATCCTTCGCCAATGTACTTTGGTCCCAATCTAATAGGGAGCGAGCCTATTGCCATTATACTTGGTTCCTTCCTCCTCAATGCGAGGGAGATTACGGCCATAGTCACCACGCTGGTTCAGTGCGAGCGGTAAACTTCACAGGTGTCTATAGACTTGCAAGTTTCCACTGTACAACAAGTGTTAATCATTATTGTAAATGACATTCGCACATAAAAAAGGATATAGGATTTAAACTAACGCTCAAGGCTGGCGTTATGCCAATGAGGCTACCTAAAAATTACACTGCGCTAGACTGCCACATCATAGCTTGAAACCCAAGCGACAATAAATCCAACGTTAATTTCTCACACACACTAAGCACCTATCATTAAACACCAGTGTTATAAATCTCTTAATTCCTAACGCCCTGCACTCACTGGAGCGAACGAATTAACTTTTTTTTAAAGGTTGAAGTTCTGTGATAGAAGCAGTGGTAGCCTCGTGGGCAAGAACGCCCGCCTTGAACGTAAGGGGTGCAAGTTCAAATCCCGGGCCCTCTGAGACAATTTTCATGTGCGAATTTCATTTTCAACAATGATTACCACTTACTGAACGGTGAAGGAGAACATCGTGAGGAAACCTGCATGTCTATGGAAAGGCGTGTGAAGTTAAGCAACGCGCACTGGGCCAGTGTGGTGGACAGTGAAAATCTCCCTCGTATTTAGGGAGAATGTGCCCGGTATAATAGCATTAGGCTCGCTCCCTATTACATAAGGACCAAAATGCATGGGCAATGTGTGGGCGCACTTCAGTGCACCTCTGCCTACCTTTTCGGGGAATACAGGCGTGATGATGTATATAATTTCTGTGACAAAATCCACACGACCACGCGTTACTATTTGCTCGAGTTATCCATTAAAAATTTGCTTCTTCTGTGAGTTAATACAGTTTATTTTGGTAGTGGCATTAAATATGTCGCTTGCGTTTTGACGGTCCAATGTGTGCTCCGATCCCACTACTACTAGCTCTTTTTTAACGTCCTACTGCTGGGCACGGGCCTCCCCTCAATGCGAGAGGGATTCAGGCCATAGTCCACCACGCTGGCCCAGTGCGGGTTGGCAGACTTCACACATCTATCGAGAACTAGTCAAGTTCCCTCAGACGTGCAGGTTTCCTCACGATGTTTTCCTTCACCGTTTCATAGCAAGTGATAATCTCGGATGAAAATGAGATTCGCACATGAAACCCAGAGGTGCGAGCCGGGGTTTGAACCTGCACACTTTGATTGAAGCGTGCGTTCGACCACTCGGCTACCACTGCAATCCCACAGATAAGTTTAAATTTTCGTGATACATTTATGCTCGCACCAAAATGAACTGTATCAACATATCAAAAAAGCTCATTCTGTCACGAAAAGTCATCGATGACGCGATCGAATTTTGACACGTCACCGCCTGACTTGCGCCACAGAAATTCAATCTTTATGCATATTGACATAGAGTTGGATTTGGCAAAAAAATTGAAGCGTGTCTTGACGCTCCTGTGTGCTTGGGGTACTATTCCCGTGTCACCCGGGTCCGAGCTAATGATAAATGTGGGTCTAACCGGACCCTCTTATTATCATTAATTATTCACAATACATCTGTCCCCCCGTTATCAGTGTAAGAAACCCTATTATACTTGCATCCGAAGGGTTTGGGTGAAGGGATATCGATCTTGGGTTTGGATTTCCTTCTACCCGAGTTGGCTGTAAAGTTATTATCGGTTCGTGGTGAAAATTGTTCTATGTAGAGATGATTTTATGCAACATTTCCCTTATCATTCCATTATCTGTGGGCTTAGTATGACCGCGTAGACATAAGTTGTATCTCTTTCAGCTGTCAGATTTGTCGAGAAAATGACGTCACTTCGAGCTTTTTGTACTGGACATGGCTCGGTATGACGTCATTATCTCGACAAATCTGACAGCTGAAAGAGATAAAACTTATGTCTACGCGGTCATGCTATGCCATACAGTATGTTATTTTTGTCACCATGCTGAAAATCTCTAACTTAAATAATTCAACCGCAAACAATTCGTTACTTATCATAAACTTGAAGTAACTTCAAGTTGAAAGCAGATAAACCCGCATAGTAATTATCATTGGAAAGTTTCCGAGTGGGCCCATAAAGATACGATTTATGAAATAATCTAAGCCGACTTTCAGTCTAGTTCAACTCGATGAGGGCACGACTGACTAACTCTCAACAATCCCACTTAGAATAGGGAAGGTGTTATGTTGTAATGGATCAGTGTGTTATATTTGTGGTTTTATATGAACCTTAATTCGTCGAGCTTGCTAGTTAAAACAATAATTGTCTTTTATTTTGTAAAAAATATATAATTGCTAAAATTAATTATTGATTTTCGATTATACACACTGGAGCGTGGCTGATTTTATTTCCAATACTATAGGTAAACGTACTCTGAGTCAACATCCTACTAGTTCTACTAGTATTATACTCGTAAATGTGAAAGTTTGTGAGGATGGATATATGGATGGATGTTTGTTACTCTTTCACGCGAAAACTGCTGAACGGATTTTGATGAAACATTTCAGTATTATTGTTTTATGGAATAACGTATAAGCTTATCACGATATTCGAAAATTGAAGACCGCGCGGACGAGGTGGCGGGTAGCAGCTAGTACCTGCATAAAAGATTAGATTTCTGTGTCGCTGTCAATGTAATTTCATTCAAGAATGATTTTCATTCTACGAGACAATACACTTCGTTTTGGTATGGTCAAAGATGGTTCATACTTATTAGCATTCTGCCTCCATACCAGCACCTCTCTTGTTATAATGTTTTAAATATAAAATCCAGATTATAAAAGTCAGTTCAAAATATGTCATAAATAGAAAGTTAATTATTTAAACAATATTTCAAGATGTGGTGGTCGAAGTCTTACAAGGCGGTCGTGGCATGAATGAGACCAATTTGAGTCCAATTTTTTTGGGACGTATTTTCGACACATTTTCGTATCTATACTTTTTAATATCAATGTCTAATAAATTGCTGGCAAGATCTAGCATGCACCCTTCCAGATACAGCCGGCGAACTAATTCAAGTACATCACAAATGCAGCGTCGCTTATCTTTCCGACTCCCCTCAACTTATAAATTTAATGTTCTAAAGGATTTACGGCAGAATTATAACTTTGACAACTTTCACTTGCGATCCCTTACTATTGTAGTTTTCACCTTCCACTTTGTTTAGCTTCTGATAAAGCGGTATCATATTGAAGAATTTACCATAATTCTCCTCATAATATTACTATTTTACAAGCTTTATATTAACTTGCAATATATGTACGGGTGGAATCTTGCAACTGAATTTTATATCTAGTAACTTTAACCGTTGAGCTGAAATTCGGTGTACACGCTCATTTTGGATGACAATGCATGCTTAGCTATGTGACGTTATTCTAATTCCAATATGGCGGATCATCCAAGATGGCGGAATAGTTATTTTTTCTGCACTACCACAGTATGAGTATCAAATGAAAGGGCTTGCTGAGGAGAACATGAAAACTAAGGGCAATTAAATAAAACCTTTTTTTAAGTTTTTTTACCATTATTTTTTTAGGGTTCCTTTTTAATCGCCTTTCAACACAATGCTTATCGATCTCAAACTAAGCAAAGCTTGTACTATGGGTACCATGAAATGGACTGGGGGCGATCCAGACCAGGGCAAATTCCAAAACGGCCATTCCTGAAATTTGACAGTGATGGGAGTCGAACCCGTAGCCTCCCGGTTCAGTGATGCGCCATACGCTTAATCCACTAGACCAAGCCGCCATCATTGTCTGTTGATATTTATTTATTTGCTTTAGTATTAAGATTTCTGCCCCCTTAGGATAACCGCATAGACATAAGTTTCATCTCTTCCAGCTTTCAGGTTTGTCGAGAAAATGAGGTCACTTCGAGCTTTTTGTACTGGACATGGCTCGGTGTGACGTCATTTTCTCGACAAATCTGACAACTGAAAGAGATAAAACTTATGTCTACGTGGTCATACTACAGGGTCTGATGTAAATCACTCGATTTTCGACATAAGTAATCCATTCGAAAACAACTAGTAGTACAAACACCCGGACGTCTCTATGAAATATTGGATGAAACTTTCAACTCATTGCGGTCGTCCACTACCTTGTTGCTAATACTGTAAGGTGTATTCTCCTTTAAATTGGTAATAGAAATATTCGTATGTTTAGCACACTGACAGGTTGCTTTATCGCTACTTCGAGTTTGACGTTCCTTTGTTTGTTTAGACACGTCATCATTTAATTTAATCAAAGTTGATGATGGGTATAAAAACGAAAGGGTAACCTTTACCTTACGTTACTGTACTAGCTTCCTAAGCGTAATTACAATATTTGTATTTAATATTAGACTGCCATGAGTATAATTCCTCTAGTATTGTGGCAAAGGTGCTGTCTGCTCTCAAGGCATTGCTGCTCCTGAGAATGTATTACTCGCAATTATCATTTTGAAAAGAGTAAACATTGAGTTTCTTACCGGCTCTTCTCAGTGGAAGCAGCATTCCGAACCGGTGGTAGAATCTGACTATTTGTAAGTGCTTTTTGGCCTACACGAATAAAAAAAAATTGATTTTGATTTATTTTGGAAATCTGTTTTGGCTGAAGGCAACTGAAACTGGTTTCCAATAGAATCACATAATTGCCCAGCAGAACTGTGCATTCTCACTAATAATCACACGTCTCTACATTGAATGAATATACAGGATATTTCAGAAGTCCGAAATAATACTTTGACGTTGGCATCAGTATCGGGTATACAACTGAATGGTACAAAAATTTCATCGAAATTCGACTATGTTTTTCCAACTTGTTTTTTGTCGTTAATATCTGTAACATTTATTTTTTTATATCTTGAGTCCTATGTAAAATTTGCAAATTCTGTTTTGTGAATATTGGTAGTCGCACTTCATATGTGTAGTTTACACTGCTGAATACGGTTATGGATGTACCCAAAGGTCAGAACATGTTACCTGTGACAAATACTCTAAGGTCTATAAATAACTGAGTAACTATGATAGATAGTCAGGTACAAACTACCTGCATTAAGCATCCACATATGAGCTACTTTATATGTTGGAGTAGAAACGACTTTAGTGTTTTTATAGAGTGTGACGTTAGCACCGCTGACGTCACCATTGTTGGATTCCTGATGACGACTCATGTTTTGGGTCTTTGAAAGACAACATCACACATATCTGGTAAGCTTGTAGTCGACAGGCAGCGTAACGACGTCTCAAAGAGGTCCGTACTGCACGACAGCTCGAGCACGAATGCCCTAGCGCCGACAGTGCGGCCGTATTTATAAGGCTCGGCGCACGCGCAGGTGTTCTTAAGTTTTTAGGTTGTGTTAGAATTACCATATGTAAAATAATGGCATGCTGTTTCACGTTAATTTCACATCTTAACAAACTCAAATTAATCGATTGACGATTTTAGAATAATCATATTATCAAACTTAATTAGTCTTGTTTTACGCCGACATATATGTACCCAAAGTATTATTTCGGACTTATAAGACCCTGAATAGGTATCAAGTTTATACAGACTTTATAAAAATATGTTCAGTCTATGCAACCTCGGTTGAACTCTATCATACCTGTGATCACGCTCTACCGTACTATTTAAAGACTCTCCCATTCTGACCTTATTTCCACTCTATTTATACGCCTATAAAATTCTCGATACTCATTAACCGCGTCCAACTTAACCGAACACGCCAAGCTGGACCCTATTGCGATAGCTTAAAGGTAATAATGGCAAGTATAGCAACAACATGAGCTTTGAAATTAGTTCACTAAACAACAGGGTTTTACACCTCATTGCTTCGACTTTATCCGAGGGATGTTAACATACCCTTTTGTTGTGAGTTAACTATATAAGAAATGGGAAAACCCTTCTAGAAAGTTCCCTAAAAATATTGTTCAAAAAAAGAATCGTGTAGGTCAAAAAGCACTTTCAAATAGTCAGATTCTACCTTCAGTGCGGAATGCCGCTTCCACTAAGAAGAGCCGGTAAGAAACTCAATGGTATTCTTTTCAAAAATATCAATAGTAAAGATTGTGAGTAATACATTCTCAGGAGCAGCAATACAACGCCATGTTCTAAATAATACATCATTATCATCACGTTTGTATTCACCAAAAGGGTAGGTAGAGCTGTACTGTAGTGTATTGACACTTCGCGGATGTATTTTAGTCCCAGTGTAATAGTACACCTGTTGCCATTATACCGGGCACATTCCCACTCAATAAGAAAAATATTTGGGCTGTAGGTATCACTGGCCCAGTACTAGTTGGTGAACTTCACACGCCGTTCACTGTTTTCTCACGATGTATTCTTGACCATACATTAAATCGTGTAAGCAAAATACTATACAGGGTGTCTCAGAAGTCCGAAATGATACTTTGACGTTTGCATCAGTATCGGGTATCCAACTGAATGGTATATAAATTTCAATCGTTTTTTTCCAACTGTTTTTCGTCGTCAATTGCTATAACTCGTAATGTTTCGAATCCTATGTTCCGTTTCCATTTTGTAGTCACCCCTCATAAGTGTAGTTTACATTGCTGAATAAGATTATGGATGTACCCAAAGACCAGAACACGATATCTTATACAAATTTTCAAAGGCCTATAAATCAGAAACTATGATAGGTATAAACTGTCTTCACTAAGCATCCACTTATGAGCTACCGTATATGGACCCAAAGTATTATTGAGGACTTCTAATACACCCTGTATACATTATTAGTGCTTGATCCACTAACTTAAGTGGAACATAGGAACGGCTGTAATAATGCATAGTTTAATCTCCTAGTCGGCAGTATCGTATGTAGAGTAGCGGTCTGGTTCCCGGATAATGCACTTCCGCCGGAAGAGTTCTAATCGGGGCTTGGTTTTGGCATGCCAACATTACGTGTAAGCCACTCCAGATATTCTGTGTTTCTCATATACATATTATAACGAATTTAGGTTAAATGTAGAGTCGTTACTAGTAATTTACTTTACATAACTTAATTTTTTTTTTGTTCGTTAATATAACCAAGTTACTTATTTTTAGAGTTTTTGGGTTAATTTTGGGTTAACATTGATGGAAAAAAACTGTTTTTTACTTAAAAATGCCGTTATGAATAGTTTGTAGAGCGATTGCTATTTTTGTGATTAAAAGTAAAAACTTACTAGATTAGTATAGAAATTCCTAAGTTCCTTCCTAATTCTCCTGTGTTTTTATTGCTATTAGTATTAATTTATAAATAAACATGAGCCAAGAGCAATAAAAAAATCGAATATAATGTCTCCATATTTTAGAAATGATACATTATGATAAGTGTAGAGTTATGCGTTGTTCAGTAGACAACATTGGAAAGGAAATCAAACCGCAAAATCAATAACAGTAATACATATTCAACGAACTATCTCAATCCAAAGGGGAGGGAGGGGAAAAATGGGCATCAAACATTAATGATATCATTTGGAGTCCCGCAAAGATGCTGAGCAACGGCTGATGGCCGATAGAACCGCCAGTAAAGGGGGATATAATGGGAATATTATACAGTATCCACTTTCCCCCCTCCCTACTCTATATTGTAAATAAATATACGAGAAGTTTAATTTCACTTGTAACTTGAAACTTTTGATGTGAAACATCTAGGCGAGGGGTAAACCTGTTTTGGCGTGGCGAGATTTGCCGGGACGACGCTTCGACACAACAAAACGAAATCAACCTCATTACTTAATGCATAAAGTATAGTTTAAAAAGTGGCCACGCTTCGTACGGTGTGTGTCGATGGTGTGTGTATGGTGTGGCGAATCGAATATGAGTAACGCTACGACGTTTATGTTTTATGTTTCACATCTGCCAGGCATCCCGCGACGGCTCAGTTTTTTTTAAAATTAGTAATTGAAGTAAATCGGAAGATGGTGCGACGATTTGGTCACTTTTGCGGGAGAAACGTGGCCACAACAAGCCCAGGACAGGGACATGTGGAGACGGGAGGGGGAGGCCTTTGCCCAGCAGAAGGACATACAATAGGCTATTATAAAAAGTAATTATTTTATATTTCGTTTAGAAATTTTAATTTGTACCTAATTAAATATTTTGTAAACGAAATTATAATAACCAAACTACCCTTTCAACTTAATGCTACTAGAGAAAAAGATAAAAATGACTTATTATTTTTTTATGAAATGAATGAAATGATTAGATATTATGGAATAAGATGAGGAATGGCTGTACCAATGATTAGCAGGTATACTGCCAGTGTCAAATAATTAATAGGAATAACAAATTCAATAAATACACATATCATATCTTCTTCATCTTTCTTCTACTATTTACAAAATATTATAATAATAATGCATAATCACGCCTGTATTCCCCGAAACGGTAGACAAGGGTGCACTGCGCCCACATCATCTCATCATCACGCCTGTATTCCCCGAAGGGGTAGGCAGAGGTGCACTGTAGTGCGCCCACACTTCACCGATGTATTTTGGTCCCAATTTAATAGGGGGCGAGCCTATTGCCATTATACCGGGCACATTCCACCTCAATACGAGCGAGATTTGGGCCATAGTCCACCACGCTGGCCCAGTGCGGGTTGGTGAACTTCACACGCTATAGAAAGCTATAGACGTGCAGGTTTCCTCACGATGTTTACCTTCACCGTTCAGCAAGTGGTAATCATTGTTGAAAACGACATTCGCACATGAAAATTATCTCAGAAGTGCGGGCCTGGGAATTGAACTTGCACCCCTTACGTTCAAGGCGGGCGTTCTTGCCCGCGAGGCTACCACTGCGCCCACACTTCGCCGAAAAACGCAAACAAAATATTTACAATTCTAAATAAAATGAATATACACATAAAATTTAAATAACACATAAGCAAGAAGTCTTTCTTCTTTATAAAAATCATTTGCTATTCTTAAGTATCGCTCAAACTCAAAAACGGCTTGACCTACTTGAATTTGTTTGTTTCTTTCGACATTTCATTGAAAAAAAACTTCTATTTGTGAATACAGTTCGTTTTGGTAATGGTAAAAATTGGATACAGGACTTTGGTGGATGGGGTTCAATGAAACTTGTCAAGCTTGTATCCTATATTATTGAATTCCTAGAACACCTTTCACTGAAAACCTTTTGTCAAATAATTTTAGATCTATTGTAAATATTGAAAAAAGAAAATTGTACTTCTGCTTTATGTCTTTATTCTATAACCTTGTGGTTCGTGATAATGACGTTGTAGTTTTTTATTCGAAAAATTAGAATAAACCATCCATTTAGATACTTAAAATCTCGCAAAAGATAATGTAGCAGCCACTTAAGATATGAGCTCCTGACAGCGCGCGCTCTGTAAAGTAGATCTATTGATACGATTTAAATATTTCCAACCATTTTTAGGGTACCGTACCCAAAGGGTAAAACGGGAACCCTATTACTGAGACTTCGCTGTCCGTCCGTCTGTCACCAGGCTGTATCTCATCAACCGTGATAGCTAGAGAGTTGAAATTTTCACAGATGATGTATTTCTGTTGCCGCTATAACAACAAATACTAAAATACAGAAAAAAAGAAATATTTAAGGGGGCTCCCATACAACAAACGTGTTTTTTTTGCCGTTTTTATAGATAATGGTACGAAACCCTTTGTGCGTGAGTCCGACTCGCACTTGGTTTTTAGTTTTCTCATAAAACTTAGATTTGACTTGGATAAATTTAAATAAAAGAAATTTATCTATCCAATTCTAAGAACTAACTCGAATGGGCAATGGCTTCGAATCAGAGCTGTGTTTGCCACGAATTGGTTAACTTGCCAAAAAAAAAAAAAAGTCAAATACGTAATGATTTAAGGATTTTCTTAAAATTAACTACCTTGCCTATAAACGCCGTAAAGGTAGGTAGAGTCGCGCTGTAGTGCACCCATATTTCACGAAATAGATTTTTATTTACGAGATTCACACGTTTTTTGGGAGACGCGAATTTACTCACGTAATCGACTATACCGTTTGATTCTTTTTGAGTACAACACACCTCTTCCTACTTCATGTACCCCTGGTACTTTTGGCAAAAGAGTATTTTTTTCTTTCTTTCTAATTTGTATAAATCAAAGCCAACAACAGAAAACTTATACCACGAGAAAAGTTATACTTTAAAATCAATATTATTTTTATAAAAAAAACTAAATACTTTTTAGTCACTTCACTCTCTCAGTTAATAAAGGGAAGAGTATGAGATTTATTCCGTTTTCACAGAGATACTATCGAGTTAAAGTCGGTCTTTGCATTTTAATGTTCCCGCTGTCCCGTGGCCTGAAATACTGTAATGTAAAGGAACTTTTCAGGCTTCACGAGTCTTGATTTACTTTAACAAACTTACTTAACTTTCTGTGTTTATTCATTGAAATCGTGTTGAAGTGATAATGGGATGGGATTATAAGATTTATTGGTTAATTTGTTTCTAAATATTACTTACCTCAATATTAAAACAAAATTACAAATTTTAATCCCATTTTGTCATCGTTTCAATACATGAAATAAGTCGTATTTTGATACTTTTTTGTTACCACAAATAATTTTGGTACGGTTATTAAAAATATACTTTATATGAACCTAAAAATGTAGACAACATTGCAAATGCTGTCTAGACTTTCAGATTTTAAGAGAGAGAATATTAAATGGCATTGTTTATTTACTCGCCTTAAGTTTAAATACTTATTTCGTGGACAGCGATAAATACATCATCACGCCTGTATTCCCCGAAGGGGTAGGCAGAGGTGCACTGTAGTGCACCCACACTTCACCGATGTATTTTAGTCCCAATGTAAAAGGGGGCGAGCCTATTGCCATTATACCGGGCACATTCCCCCTCCTTACGAGGGAAATTTTGGGCCATAGTCCACCACGCTAGCCCAGTGCGGGTTGGTGAACTTCACACGCCTTTCTATAGACGTGCAGGTTTCCTCACGATGTTTTCCTGCACCGTTCAGCAAGTGGTAATCATTGTTGAAAATGACATTCGCACATGAAAATTATCTCAGAGGTGATTTGAACTGGGATTTGAACTTGCACCCCTTACGTTCAAGGCGGGCGTTCTTGCCCACGAGGCTACCACTGTGTGTGTGCTGCTGGACAACGATACCTTATGGTAATTAGTTAGCATAGACATTTTGTATTTAGATGAAGCTCTCAAATATAAAAAAGTTGCTGGTTCTTACAGTTCACACAAAAACGTTAGTTAATATTCATTATTTAAATCAAATGAAATATGGTGCCACCTTCGAAAATGCTACCATGGACGGCCCAAGAATTAAATAAAGTATTGCAACATCAGAATTCAAATCCCCGAACTTCAAGTAACATTTTTTATTAAAATATGCTCCGAATTATGTCTTGGAATGAATAAATTTCTTCCGCCCCTCTTGTCTTTACGGCACACTGGGGGTTTTAATAAAAAAAGTCGCCGTTGAGTATAAATTTTATTTGGGAAATCGATTTTCGTTGTTTTTTGCTACCGTAATTTTGTTACTGATTTTGTTACGCTATATGGGCTTTAAATTATAATTATAACAAAAAAAAATATTATTAAATCATTTATTGAACAACTATTTACAAAATATTTACAATGCAAAATAAAATAAGTAACAAATAATAAGAAAATATATATGTTTTATGTTATTTTGACACTAATTTAATAGGAGATAAGATTTAAAGGTGAAAAATTCTTCTTTTAATTTTACTTTGACTTGTTAATATTTTGCAAATAGTTGTGATTATAATTAATTGAACAAAATTATTCAGCTTCAAGGCATCTCGACAAGATACATTTTGTTAATAAGAAAACTGACGCAAGAACGAGATCGCAACGTCGCTCGTAAATCCATTGTTTTAGGCGAACAAAATTGGGATATCCATTGAACAAATATTTTCTGGCAAGGGTACGCCAAGTTCCTTTAAGCAGAGCACCCACTGTGCAATAATAAAAATATACAAAGTGCACTTCCATCCTCCTCATGGTCGTAATGAATGACCGAGACAGCAATATTTACGGTACATACACCTTAAATAGGAATACTAAAATGTCGCCAGACAACACATACTTATCGTAGCATCCCAAACCAAGCAAAGCTTAGGTACCATATCTATACCATTCCAAGTCAAAGTAAAGTCATTTATTCTGTTTATGCCCAAGGGGGCACTCATAAATTGTCAAGTTTACATGTATTTTTTCTTATATACTACTATACTACTACAGGATCAAAAAGCGACCTCAACTGAGCAGATCCGGCAAAAAACTCAGTGGGCAGATTCAGTTCAGTTGCATACCCGATATTCGCGCAAGCGGAAGAGTTTTATTTCGTACTTCTGATACACCCTGAACATGCCTACAGGAAAGAAAGTGGGTACCCAACTATCATTTGCTGAGTAATGCTACTCAATTACTGTTCAGTGCAGCTCGTAATTTTCTTTGAGCAGCACAAAGCGGGGGTGAACTGACAAATCACCGGCCATCATTGCCTGTCCGGAGTTAATATGAGCGGTGTTGGTCTGGCTTGAGCGATGCCGTACGGGCACGAATACAGCGGATTATGGGCTTTAATTATATGTTATTAGATCTTATTTTATCTGATGATACATTCAATATTCAACCTTAAGGTGTAATTAACACACCTTATAAAGTAGATGAGATGGATTAAAAATTTGTAGATAAAAGAAGTGAGATATAAACTGAGGATACCTCCCAGCATTTTACAGCACTTGAAATATTGCTATCTTCCTAGGCTGAGATAAGAACTGCAATGGTTTCGTTTGTTGTAAATAAATCAATGAATAAATATCGCCAGACAACTCCTACCTACTCATCGTATGAACCTTAACCAAGCAACATGCCATTTCCGAAATTTGCCACTAGCGGGAATGGAACCTAATAACCACCTAGTCCAGTGAGCCGAGCGGCCCACCATTTGTGCAACCACGAAATGGGGTGCACTGTAGTGCACCTCTACGCATCCATTCCAGGTATACAGTTTTTCAATTCGTGCAAAGCTTAAGGCATCCCATACGTTTTCGCTTTTTAGTGGCCTATTTAAAAGCTACGTGTAAACTGCAAACGCAAACAGGCGCGTCAAACGCTCGCAACCAATTTCTTATCTGTACTAAAATGAACTGTATTAATTAGTTGAAAAAAAATATATTTCAACGCAATGTCGTCGATGACGCGAGGCAATTTAGTCGCATGAACTCGTCGTCTTTGCTATACACATTTGATGTCTATGTATATTAGGACACAGTACATTTTCATAAAAATATTACAATCCCTTTGGAAAAGATTAACCATGGAGTTTCTTGCCCATGCTTCTTCATACGAAATGTAATCCGAATGGGTGGTAGAGTCCTTTATTATTTTTTGTTTATTCGACGATTCATAGTTGTATGAAGCAATATGTATGTAGGTAAAATACATATTTAGGGAAAAGGGCGTTAAAATTGCAACACAGTTTTAAACTATTGTAAATGTCAACGTTTATGTTTACATCGCATTGATTGCTATTAGCTCTTTTTTATATTTTATAAGCACTATATTGGTAAAAGTTTCTGATTCTGAAAAAAGAGTCGCGTTAATTCGGTCGTTACAGTATGTTCAGGGGGTAGCTCGCCCCGAGCTGCGGCGGTGGCGCCCTCTGCGGCTGCGGGCATCTTAATTGTTTTACAGTCACTGCATAGCCGTGGTAGCCGAGTGGTCGAACGCACGCTTTGCAATCAAAGTGCGCAGGTTCAAACCCCGGCTCGCACCTCTGGGTTTCATGTGCGAATCTCATTTTCATGATCAGATTATCACTTGCTATGAAAAGGTGAAGGAAAACATCGTGAGGAAACCTGCATGTCTGAGGGAACTTGAGTAGTTCTCGATAGATGTGTGAAGTCTGCCAACCCGCACTGGGCCAGCGTGGTGGACTATAGCCCGAATCCCCCTCGCATTGAGGGGAGGCCCGTGCCCAGCAGTGGGACGTTAAAAGGGCTGTAGTAGTAGTAGTAGCATCAGCACCCCCGGTGATAAGTTCTTTCATTTCCCTTTATTGCACCCGGCTCTGTGACGGACGACCATTTCACTGGCTATAAATTTAACCGGGTAAGTTATTGCAATAATTAAAATAGAGCAGAAAACATTTCAATTAAATTAAGACTTTAAAATATGTGTTATAAGATATATGTTGCTGTTTATTATCTTAATATATACTGAGTAGTATGATAACGACATACTTTTAATCATTTAAGGTATAAAACTCTTTTGAGACAAGCACATTTGAGAACATAATTTCGAGGGGTGAAAGGCTTTTTGAGTTAAGCGACATTATTTTAACTTTACAGGAGAGAATACTCATTTGCCGCAGGAAAATTTGCTGATTACAAATATGTATTTAAGTCAATATCGCCCGCAAGTATCGCTTAAGCCCCTCGCTATAGTTCTGAAAAAATCTTGGAATAAAACTTAATCACAGACTTAATATTGAAATTAAACTATTTTACGGATTTTATCGCGTTTATTTACTATTTTAAACGTCGGGAAAATAAAATAGTAAATAAACGCGATAAAATCCGTAAAATAGTTTAATTTCAATGTATAGTATTCGCGTAAATATAAGAAAACAACACAGACTTAATACCTTATCGAAAAAAGTTAATTGATGGGCTTACCTCAAATGGGTTTGTAATAAGGTGAATTAAGTGAATCCCATACAAGACTATATTTTAGTTTTTTTTTTTATGAGATAGGGAGGCAAACGAGCAGACGTTTCACCTGATGGTAAGTGATCAACGCCGCCCATGGACACTTGCAACACAAGTGCGTTGCCGGCCTTTAAGGAATGAGTAGGCTCGTTTCTTGAAGATACCTTTGTCGCATCGGTCCGGGAACACCACTTTAAGTTGTATTCTTAAAAAACAAAAACCGGCTTCAAAAACCTAGCTAGAAATAACCTTATCATTCATTATATTTGGAGTCGGCACTAATCGACGTCAGACAATACAAATACACACATGGATTGGGGACGAATTCAAATATACTGAATTTTATGGTTATTTCTAGCGTTTTAGTGCACCTCGGTTTTTGAAGTCGATTTTTGTTTTTTTGTAAAAATATTTTTTTTTTCCACGATTTTTAATGTCAATAATTGACGAAAATATGCAAGTATTATCAGCTCATAACAACCCTAAAAAAGTAAATATTTAAAGCTTTGTTTTTCGATGCAAACAAAAACCTCTGTCTCGAGTCTTAAGTGACATTTTTATGTTTTGATTTGTTAACATTAGTTGCCGCCTTAATATGTACACTGTTGTACACTGTTTAATTGAGTGTGCCCTAAGGCTACATAAAACTTATGACTAATATCCAAAGGTAAAAACCTGAAAATATAATATTTACGTATAGATATTGAGAATCTTCATATAACGTACCGAATATGCACCCAAAATATTGAGTCAGAATTCTGATACACCCTGTATAAATAAGAGAAGGCACATAATACCAAGCGGGTAGTTAGTAACCACTTTACGACCACAGTAAATTGCCGCGCTCTCCAAACTCGAGCGAATTTAAACTAAACAGTTTAAATTTTGTTCTGTTAGGTTTGTGTTCGATACTGCTTGATAGGAAATGTTTATCTTGGTTTATTTACTTTTCGAGATTATCTTGGGTGGTTAGGCAATCTCATCCTTAAACAAGTGAGCAAAATAAGAAGCACAAGTAGAATAGTCAGAAGTAATGATTCAAATTATGATTTCAAAGTTACATACGAGTATATTAAAGAAAAACATCTAATTCATCAAAATCGGATGAATAGTTTAGGCGCTACGGAGAAACATACATAAATCATACTAGAGACTAAAAAAAAACTAGAGTTTTTTAAAGTAATTTGGCTATGGAGGATTGAGGTCATGTTGGAAGAGGGGTATCTTGCCCAAAATAGTTTGGGAAACCCTGCTCTAGACGAAAGTGATTCTATGGTACTAAAGTACCATAGAAGATTGATAAATCAATGTTTGTTTTTTTTTTAATTCACCTTCACGCCTATATTCCTAGAATAGGTTGGCAGAAGCGCACTACAGTGCTCATATTTCGCCGATGTATTTTTGGTCCCAAGGTAATAGGTCTCAATACGAGGGAGATTTGGGCCATAGTTCACCACGATGGCTCAGTGCGGGTTGGTGAACTTCATTCGCCTTTCTATGGACGTGCAGTTTTCCTCACGATGTTTTTTCTGCACCATTCAGTAAGTGCTAATCATTATTGAAAATGACATTCGTACATGAAAATCATCTCGGAGGTGTGGGGCTAGGATTTAAACTTGCACCCCTTACGTTCAAGGCGGGCGTTCTACCGTCGAGGCTACCGCTGCCACCTGTTGCTGTTTGTTTTTTTAAAGATTAATTAAATGCGATCTATTCTAATCTCTCCATAGACTGTCTAAACACTGATTTAAACCCGTCCCTATACCCATTATTACTGAGATTTCCGCGAAAACGTTATTAAAAGCACAACTTGCGGCGGTGTTGTTTTGCAAATCAAAGAGATTATGCAAATGTGGGCTTCCCGTTGCGTGCTAGTCTCGTGGCTATGAGGTTTGTGAATTCAAAGCAGAAGTGGAATTGAGAATTTTGAATTAGAATAGTATTCTTACATTATTATTTGCTTGTTCTGGTAGGTTGAGAGTAGGCCGCTCGGCTCAGTAAACCGGGAAGTTGTGGGTTTGATTCCCATCTGCGGTAAATTTCTGAAACGGCCTTTTTGGAATTTAACTGACTTGGTCTGGCTGTATCTGAGATCTCCTTCAGTCTATTGTATGGTTCCCATGGTGCGAGTTTTTGATGTGAAAATTCTAATGGCGCGCTTGGCGAGTGACAGCAGCTCCTTGGTTCTTTCTGCCGCTTAGACTCCGCCCACCGGCTAACTCCGCTCACTCGCTCACTTGCCGCTAGGACGTTTATGTTTTATGTTTCACATCTGCCAAGCGTCCCGCAACGGCTCGGTTTTTTTTCTAATTTTGAGATCATACGATTAGTATGTGTAGTCTGGCGATATATATTTATTTAAAATACTTGGTGGTGTAATATCGCTACTTCAAACTTCGTTATATTGTTCTACAGATACCGTGATGATACCGAATACGTCTTAAATATATACATACATACATCATCACGCCTGTATTACCCGAAGGGGTAGGCAGAGGTGCACTGTAGTGCGCCCACACTTCGCCGATGTATTTTGGTCGCAATATAATAGAGCCTATTGCCATTATACCGGGCACATTCCCCCTCAATACGAGTGAGATTTGGGTATGGCCCAAATTTCCATGGGCCAGTCTTAAAATTGGACCGAACATGGACTCATAGATGCATCGGCCGCTTAAATTCTGCCGTACATGAACTTTAAAGTCAGGAACGATTCAATTCGTATGGAAAGTTCTGAAAATGTTCTTGTAATTAATTTTCTTCTATAATAATCTTGTTCTATGATTTAATACAGTTCGTTTTGCTATTTGACGCCCCTATTTGTGCAGGGATACGTATCCAAGTTATACACTCGTATTTATTATAATATGAATGAACTTTTCAACTCACAGCCTTTGCGGTCGGCGGCGCCGGGCCCGGAATCGAGGCAAATTAATTTCGTTAGCAAATAATAATAAATTGCCCGCCGCTGGTTACACAATGGCGTAAGTAATGACTGTAATGAGTCTTCGCGTTGGGTTTGGCGAAGTCATCGCTCATACTTAATATTGTATACCCAGTAATTTCACTGTATTAATGGTACGGCTAAAAATAAAGTTCGTTTTAGTCGCGAATCACGCAATGTAAGATAATAAGACTTTCGGTTTGACATTTCAATAAAAATATAATATTTTGGAAATAATTTTGTTAACCAATGTGTTTTCTACTACTACAGCCCTTTTAACGTCCCACTGCTGGGCACGTGCCTCCCCTCAATGTGAGAAGGATTTCAGGCTATAGTCCACCACCCTGGCCTAGTGCGGGTTGGCAGACTACACACATCTTTCGAGAACTAGACAAGTTGCCTTAGACGTGCAGGTTTCCTCACGATGTTTTCCTTCACCGTTTCATAGCAAGTGATAGAGTGATAGTCTCGGATGAAAATGACATTCGCATATAAGTCCCAGAGGTGCGAGCCGGGGTTTGAACCTGCACACTTTGATTTGCAAAGCGTGCGTTCGACCACCCGGCTACCACTGCCACTCTGTTTTTCTAACGCTACTATATAAATAGTTTGGAAGTTCCATAATTGTGGGAGCTAAATTGCACTTCGTATCAATCACTGGAGTCACCGTAGCACATTTCGTAGTATCTTTGTGTCGTAGTTACTACGAGGAAATAATTGCGTAGCCCGTAACTCGTAGCAATTCGTAGCAACCAAGAAAATTGTGAAGGTTTTTTTTATTAATGTGCATTAATTGCATTAATGTATTCTCGATTAAAAAAATAATAATAATAAGGGCGATGCGACTTTTTGCTATAAAGTATTGTATTGGAATCGTCTGTAAGGGTACAAGTATATCTTGCTTAACTGGCAGTTCTGAAATAAGTGAATGAAACAAAAATAATGAAAGTACTCAGTGCAGCCACTCACGACACGAGTGTGCGAGTGTAGTGTACGTAGCGACATTTTAATGATGCGGCCATGTATGGGTCTATGGAAAGTATAGACCAGGGTTGTCGAAAACATCAACATCGGTATCCGTCAAACTTCTGCATCATTTTCAATACTGGTGTCAGTATTGACGGAACTTCAGCATATTTTTTTTGTACTGTTTTCTCATATTTACGCGAATACTGAAACTATTGAAATAAAACTTTTTTACGGATTCTATCGCGTTTATTTACTATTTTATTTTCCCGACGTTATATGATTAAATCTAAAACCAAGCGTACCATTGCAAGACCTCAAGACAATGTGAGCACTTTCTGCGTGGATCGGACCGCAAACAACAACTAAATATGAGGCTACCCAGTTATTAACTATGACATCAGGACGTCTGACACCTCAGTCCCCCCGTGTATGGTTGCTGTAAAGCAGCGAAACGTCGGGAAAATAAAATAGTAAATAAACGCGATAGAATCCGTAAAAAAGTTTTATTTCAATACTTTTTTGTATCAGCATCAACGGAATCGCGGCATCATTTTCAATATCAGCATAACCATTGACGGAACTTTATCAATTTTTTTTTTTATCAGCCTCTAAATCAATAATGGAACTTTGGCTTCATTTTCTACTAAAAATCCACATTAGTAGTAACGGAAAATTTGCATCATTTTAATTTGAATCAAATTCATGTTATTCAGTATATTTATTCCTAAATTGCTACTAGATGCGACTTCATCTGCACAGAGTTTGATTATTCAATATCGATATACAGGGTCTGTCGTAAATAATGGATAACCCGTAAACTGGAGTTGGTCCGGATGTGAAACTGTAAGAAAATCGTATTTTCTTGCCAGAGTTTCTAACCATATGAAAATGGCGTAGCCTTTTATACTATTTTATGAATTTCGCTACTTTTTTCATTCATTCCGTTGCCATTTCATCAAATATAGGTATTTCTATGTGTTTTTTTAGTATTATAATCCTGAAGACGTGTATTATCTAATTTTAGTACATGTTTAGGTGTTTTTAACGTTAAACATATTCAAAATCATCGTTTTATGCCCTTTTTTTAAACTATTTTTTTCTTAATGTCAACTTTGATCATTTACTGTGAAAAAAAAAAGTATGGCGCTATAGCTGCCCATTATCTTAATAAATTGTCTTGTATGTGTAGATTCTAAAAAGGTATTACAATGTGTACTTTACAAGCCATATTAAGTTACAGGGGTGAAATCAATATCAAGGTCAGAATTTAAAATTTTTAAGTATTGTTATAAATGGTTATAAAACTTCGTCATAATGTTTAATTCTACCAAGATTCTTTACACAAACAATATCGGGCCACTAATAAGGATATTCAGAAGAAAACCAGGTTAATTTAAATAAAAAATAAAAAATTATTTTATCAATAACTTAAACTAAATGCTCGAAGTGCCCTCCGCCTGCAGCAATACATGCTCTACATCGCCTAATAAAAGATCTTTTAATCTGTCGCGCATAACCAGCTTCTTCAATTTTACTTGCTGCTACTTGAATGCGCGCACGCAACTCTTCCACAGAATTTATTGCTTCGCTGTACACTTTTTCCTTAATACAGCCCCAGTAAAAAAAGTCCAACGGGTTAAGGTCTGGCGAACGTGGAGGCCATACAATTGGACCCAATCGCCCTATCCATCTATCTGGATACGTGTTATTTAAGTGTTCCCTTACACGAACAGCGTAATGTGCTGGACACCCATCATTTTGTAGCCATGCATGAAATTTATGGACTGGCATTATTAACGGACAAATCATTGGTCCATTTGAGTTGCCGGCAATATTAAATGCGGATGTGTATTTGGATTTTTTAGTAAATACTTTACGAGGATTACTGCAAGACCTTCCACAGGAGGTAAGAAATGAGATGTGGCTACAAAATGATGGGTGTCCAGCACATTACGCTGTTCGTGTAAGGGAACACTTAAATAACACGTATCCAGATAGATTGATAGGGCGATTGGGTCCAATTGTATGGCCTCCACGTTCGCCAGACCTTAACCCGTTGGACTTTTTTTACTGGGGCTGTATTAAGGAAAAAGTGTACAGCGAAGCAATCAATTCTGTGGAAGAGTTGAGTGCGCGCATTCAAGTAGCAGTAAGTAAAATTGAAGAAGCTGGTTATGCGCGACAGATTAAAAGATCTTTTATTAGGCGATGTAGAGCATGTATTGCTGCAGGCGGAGGGCACTTCGAGCATTTAGTTTAAGTTATTGATAAAATATTTTTTTATTTTTTATTTAAATTAACCTGGTTTTCTTCTGAATATCCTTATTAGTGGCCCGATATTGTTTGTGTAAAGAATCTTGGTAGAATTAAACATTATGACGAAGTTTTATAACCATTTATAACAATACTTAAAAATTTTAAATTCTGACCTTGATATTGATTTCACCCCTGTAACTTAATATGGCTTGTAAAGTACACATTGTAATACCTTTTTAGAATCTACACATACAAGACAATTTATTAAGATAATGGGCAGCTATAGCGCCATACTTTTTTTTTTCACAGTAAATGATCAAAGTTGACATTAAGAAAAAAATAGTTTAAAAAAAGGGCATAAAACGATGATTTTGAATATGTTTAACGTTAAAAACACCTAAACATGTACTAAAATTAGATAATACACGTCTTCAGGATTATAATACTAAAAAAACATATAGAAATACCTATATTTGATGAAATGGCAACGGAATGAATGAAAAAAGTAGCGAAATTCATAAAAAAGTATAAAAGGCTACGCCATTTTCATATGGTTAGAAACCCTGGCAAGAAAATACGATTTTCTTACAGTTTCACATCCGGACCAACTCCAGTTTACGGGTTATCCATTATTTACGACAGACCCTGTATATTATAGCCTAAATGTTATTCTGATGTATAAACAATAATCCTGTAAAGTTTCATTAAAATCCGTTCAATAGTTTTTGCGTGAAAGAGTAAGATTACCATCAAAACCATTAATACTGAGAGATTACCATCAAAACACAAATGGTGTTTATACCCAAACTGAAATATACATGCATCACAGACACACACACATACACACCCACACACACACACACCCATACACCCTCACGCACACACGCACACACTATCACTGCATGCACCTTATTGTCGTAAGATGTCTATTTCCTACAAATCTTAATTCTATGTGGACTTATTATAAATTAATAATGTCACTAGTTGGGTGTGTACCTGGTGATCTGTAACACAGGCACAAAGCCTATTTCAGACACCAGCTCCTCACAAAATCTAAATATTACTATACCCACTATGACTATTTATATTTGTTTTGTATTTTAACATTGTGAGGAGAAATAAACGCATTTTTATTTTTTTATTTTATTTTTATACATCTTCACAAACTTTGACCTTTATAATATTAGTGGGATAGAATATCTTAACCTGGCTATTATTTTTTTTAGCAGAAAAGTCCTGATTCAATTATTTTCTACAAGGACCCCTCTAAGGCTTTTGTTGAGTCTGCGTAGGCTCTCAAAGGCCGCAAGTCCTGGCCAGTAGGGGTGCTCCACGCGAGCGTCGTGCCGCGACATTTTAATGAAGCACCCACGTGCTGGGGTTGTGCCCTTTCATACAGGCTTATAATACCGGGTACATACCGTCACAAGAGCCACTTTGAAAGGAGTGTTAACTGACTTTTTTCAGTTACGTTTTAATGATCACGATTTTATCTAGCACATCACATCTTTTGATAATTTAACTAACTTTACCAGACCTAACTTCACTCATACCCTACATTCTAGTTAAACGTGTGGCTTGGCCGTTTTGCTACCGTCACGTTTCATAGGCATTCGTTAAAAGTTTCCTTAAAACCAGAGAGTATGTAAATCAGAGTATGTAAATTCCGTTTCGTTACTCTAGAAATAGTCAGAGTACAAAGTATAAGTACGATATCTGATAACTTTTTCACAGGATAAGCAAACTAGACTCGTCTTGGCAACATTTTTATATATATATAAATACATCATCACGCCTGTATTCCCCGAAGGGGTAGGCAGAGGTGCACTGTAGTGCGCCCACACTTCGCCAATGTATTTTGGTCCCAATGTAATAGGGGGCGAGCCTATTTCCATTATACCGGGCACATTCCCCCTCAATACGAGGGAGATTTGGGCCATAGTCCACCATGCTGGCCCAGTGCGGGTTGGTGAACTTCACACGTCTTTCTATACACGTGCAGGTTTCGTCACGATGTTTTCCTTCACCGTTCAGCAAGTGGTAATCATTGTTGAAAATGACATTCGCACGTGAAAATTATCTCAGAGGTGCGGGCCTGGGATTTGAACTTGCACCCCTTACGTTCAAGGCGGGCGTTCTTGCCCACGAGGCTACCACTGCTTTTTTATATGAAAATGGCAACATTTTTACATGAAAATGTTTTTGGTGGGATTAGTATTAGTGTTTCCATCCATGTGAGACTATAGGTATTACAAGTTCTTAAAACTGTCGACACAACAAACGCAAATAATTTTTTGCCATACTAAAAGGAACTGTTTTATGCCTTAGAAATAGCATCTTTTCCGACAAATTATAATCGATGACGCGGCGTGTCCGCGTGACTATTGCCACAGAAATTTAACTTTTATGTATATATATACAGAGTAAATGATCAAAAACAGTTATGTACATTCGTAACCACAGTATTTATGTATCTATAAATAACGTTATGTAACAACAATTTGGATTATATTTAATGTAAATAAACAACATTATGATCTTATACTCAAAGGGCTTCGAAGGGATGCAATCTTGCTCACCTAAAATGAAAAAAAAAACTAATTCAATCACACCGAGTTGCCTTCTCCCTTTGAGAGTAAGATACATAATTTATGCATCTCACAAATGGAATATTACACACTGACATTCAAAAAAGGAAAAATCTTACCCACTTTCTCTCTTTCATATTCACACAATTTCAGATTCAATCTTGTACAACGAATCTTTTTGAGTTATATTATAAAGCAGATATTTCATGCTGAAAAATTTAATCAGCCAGTCCAGTGGGGGTAGATTGAAATTCAGTGCGCGGTCCTCCACGTTGCTTGGAGGGTAATAAATCTTCCACTGGGTCGCATGGCGTGATATGAGGACCTCGTGAACTCTTTTAAGTTCCAAAGTATATTTTAAAATACGCAAAGGAATTGAAGGCAATACTTATTACTTAAATCGCCAAACATACTTTTGGTATTATACCAGACCAAGCAAGTCTTTTAGTATGGGGGTGACACTGTGACACTGTTATACCCAGATCAGGGCAATTTCTGAAACTTGCCGCTTCTGGGGATCAAACGTGCAACTAGCCGGTGCCGAGCGACCCACGCTCAGACGACTAGACCAGGGGTTCCCAAACTTTAAAGATTACGGAACACTAACTACATACTTTTTATTTTATGGGACACCATATCAAATGATTACAAATCAACACTGAAATTTATGAACATTTTTTTAAATACATCATCATCATCATCATCACGCCTGTATTCCCCGAAGGGGTAGACAGAGGTGCACTGCAGTGCGCCCACACTTCGCCGATGTATTTTGGTCCCAATGTAATAGGGGGCGAGCCTATTGCCATTATACCGGGCACACAGGTTTCCTCACGATGTTTTCCGTCACCGTTTCTTAGCAAGTGATAATCTCAGATGAAAATGAGATTCGCACATGGAACCCAGAGGTGCGAGCCGGGGATAGAACCTGCGCACTTTGATTGCAAAGCGTGCGTTCGACCACTCGGCTACCACTGCTAGCTATTTTTTTAAAAGTTTGTAATATAATTGAAACACATTATTCTAAACTTAAAGTTTTAATGTGAAGAATGAAATTGTTTTATAGTTCGGTATAATGTCCGACAATTTTATGCGTATATAATTTTGGACCCTGAAAACTATTTTACGGAACCCCTAGGTTCCGCGGAACCCTGTTTGGGAATCTCTGCACAGGACCAAGCCGTTGTCGTCTGGCATTATGTCATTATAATTGGTGTTTAAGATGCTACAATCGCATTCTTAAGTTATTGATAACAATGACTGAGATAACCATCTATCGATGCAGAATGCATCAGAACATGGCCTGACAGATGAATAAACAGTATTACAAATTTATAATATACTAGCGGCCCGTCCCGGCTTCGCACGGGTTTCTAAAATAGCCTATGTTACTCATTGATAATGCTTGGTAACGGCAAAGGAATTCTGAAATCGGTCCAGTAGTTTTTAAGTTTATTCGTTACATACAAAAATACAAAAGCACAAAAAAACTAATATTTCCTCTTTATAATATTATAGTTAAGTTCTAAATTATATAAGTATATGTATAGATAGTATAAGTATATAATATATATTATTATAAGTAGGTATAGATTTTAAATAAGAATATTGCTATTATACAATCCGTATTTTATAGACACTGACAAATATACACTGAAATGCTGAAAACTAAGTCCATTATAACTAAATAATACCTATTACATAAAATAATTTCCATGTTTTTCTTGCAACATGGATGTTCCTAAGAGAAACCAACCTACCATTTTCTTAAGCTCACGAATTCCTTGAACAGCAACCAATAAATATACATAAACGTTCTAATACGAAACTGAAAAACGCCTTATTTACATAACTAGCTATTCACAGGTCACTATATCGTATCTAACTGCTATTTTCGACTAGCAGTTAACTACGAAATAGGCCGAAGACCGGCAACGTAAAGGCAACTCTACGCTAACGTATTGGAATTGAAAATTGAATGTGGCGTTTAAAATAGAATTTTGGTAATTTGAAAACAGAGAAGCGTGGCGGAAGCAAGCGGGAACTTCCTGGGGCTATGATATCGCATCGCAGTCGGGAGTGGAATGGTGAATTATTTTAATTGTGCCAACACAGCAGTTATACCCTGCACTCCTTGAAGCGAACTAATAAAGTTGACGTTTTGTTTTCTTATATTTACGCGAATACTATACATTGAAATAAAACTATTTTACGGATTTTATCGCGTGTATTTACTATTTTATTTTCCGACAACAACTAAATATGAGGGTACCCAGTTATTAACTATGACATCAGGACGTCTAACACCTCAGTCCCCCCGTGACCATGGTTGCTGTAAAGCAGCCGAACGTCGGGAAAATAAAATAGTAAATACACGCGATAAAATCCGTAAAATAGTTTTATTTCAAAGTTGACGTTTTTAACGACGGTTTGGTATGCTGTCTGAGCGTATGCCGAATGTGTTTGTAGGTTCGATTCCCGTTTGCGGCCAATTTTAAAAATGGCTGTTTCGCAATTTGCCCTGGTCTGAGTGTGACTGGGATCGCATACAGTCCTTTGTACCGTACCCATATTGTACAAGCGTTGCTTAGTTTGGGCTCATGCGTACGTGTTGTCTGGCAATATTTATTTTTGAAAATGTACTCTGTCTCAATATACATAAAGATTTGATTTCGGTGGATAAAGTCACGGGACTACTCGTCAAAATCGCTTGAGTTGTCGATGACATTTTATTGAATAATGTGCTTTATCTATGAGTTAATACAGTTTGTTTTTGGGTAAAAAAGTACTCGCTCGCGTTTCCAAGCGCTTGTGGACGCAGGGATTTAGGGTTCCGTGTTCACGCGACTGTGTAAATAAACAAGAGGGCGGCGTTGTCGTTGTACGATTTAAGTATTTATAAACATTGTAAATACGTACCATTGAGAATGAATGAAATAATGAAATTACCAATAACGGGTGTTTAATACATTTCCTAACATCTGAATAGTGTCGATTTTGTTGTTATCGATATAGCTGTCCGTCTCACGACCGTAACGTATGAGCAAGATGGAAATATTTTTAGTGCTCTTAAATATATTTAAGTTTTAGTAAACGCAAATTCTTTGCTAATTAAACGACACGTTCAAACAGAAAAGTATCGTTGCGTTTGTTACTCCTTCACGCAAAAACTACTGAACAAATTTTTAATGAAATTTTACAGTAATATTGTTTGTACATCAGAATAATACATATTATAGGCTATACTTTATAACGATTTTGAAAATTCGAAGTTTGCGCGGACGAAAACACGGATACTAGCTAATATGAATATACATATAAAATAAATACATCATCACACCTGTATTCCCCGAAGGGGTAGGCAGAGGTGCACTGTAGTGCGCCCACTCTTTGCCGATGTATTTTGGTGCAAATGTAATAGGGGGCGAGCCTATTGCCATTATACCGGGCACATTCCCCCTCAATACGAGGGAGATTTGGGCCATAGTCCACCACGCTGGCCCAGTGCGGATTGGTGAACTTCACACGCCTAGACGTGCAGGTTTCCTCACGATGTTTTCCTTCACCGTTACATACAAATTTAAAAATTAAAAATATTTCCAATCCTCATGCAGCCGGTAAAGTATTATTTTGGACTAAATAAAAGTATTTTACGGATTTTATCGCGTTTATTTACTATTTTTTATTTTCCCGACGTAAATGCGATAAAATCCGTAAAATAGTTTTATTTCAATATATATCGTATTCGCGTAAATATAAGAAAACAATATATTATTTTGGACTTTTGATGCAACATGCATAGCTTATTGGTTCAATATTCCACTGAAAATTCTTCGCAATATATGAAAATTCGAAAGGCCAGTTTCTATCTTCGATATTTTAAAAGCTCGGTTGCAGCCGGGACGTGTGTTCCGCGGCGCTGTTCGGTTTCCGGGTGATTTAACCCTCCACTGCATTTGATTTCGACTTTGAATCAACATTTAACCCTTGCGATGTCTCAGACTTTGTATTTTTGTTGGAAATGTTTGATATTTTCAAATTGCAGTGCCATCTTCTTCTACTTATATATAAAAATCAATTGTTGTTGATTAATTCGCTAATAATCAAGAACAGCTTGAACAATTTGAAGAGGTTTGATATCTGTAACTGTATATAGTAATCTAATGGTATAAATAATATTTATATTGGACCGTACTATTTAAGCGGCTGTGTTGCAGATACTGATCTGATGAATACAATTTATATAATGTTGAGGGCCATTGACAAATTTCTCGTTTTTAGGGTTAGGGTAAAACGGGAACCCTATTACTGAGACTTTGCTGTCCGTCCGTCCGTCCGTCCGTCCGTCCATCCGTTCGTCCGTCCGTCCGTCCATCCGTTCGTCCGTCCGTCCGTCCGTCCGTCCATCTGTCACCAGGCTGTATCTCATGAACCGTGATAGTTATAGAGTTGAAATTTTCACAGATGATGTATTTCTGTTGCCGCTATAACAACAAATACTAAAAACCAGAATAAAATAAATATTTAAGTTGGCTCCCATACAACAAACGTGATTTTTTCGCCGTATTTATAGATAATGGCACGGAACCCTTCGTGCGCGAGTCCGACTCGCACTTGGCCGGTTTTTTTATGAAATGCGTGTAATATTTTTGTGTGTGTTATATAAGTGTATTATTTAATGAAACAATAATATGAGGAATGGCTCCACCACCGATTAGCGGGTATTTCAGCCAGTGTCAAGTAGTTAATAGCAAGAGTGAATTAAAAAAATACAAAAATAAATGAATTGAAGTTTATTGTAAGTACCTACTAATTTTTTCTGTACTTTCTTTGCTTTGTAGATTATTGTTATCTCTTGTATAGAGTTAGTAGGTAATGTATGTAACAGTAAGAGCTCTATAAAGCGCTCTATCACTGTAGCGCAATGTATTTTTGTTTAAACACGCGCTAGCTCCAATGTTTCCGTGTGATTTAACCGCGGGGAACCACTTCTGGCTGAATTTATAATACCGGCTCTCCCTTCCGGTGCACCACTTGACGTATGTTACTTCCGGTAAGCTGTTTTATTAGTTATGCTGTTTTGTTAGCAGCATGCTGTACAGATACATCATCATCATCACGCCTGTATTCCCCGAAGAGGTAGGCAGAGGTGCACTGTAGTGCGCCCACACTTCGCCGATTTTTGGTCCCAATGTAATAGGGGGCGAGTCTATTGCCATTATACCGGGCACATTCCTCCTCAATACGAGGGAGATTTGGGCCATAGTCCACCACGCTGGCCCAGTGCGGGTTGGTGAACTTCACACGCCTTTCTATAGACGTGCAGGTTTCCTCACGATGGTTTCCTTCACCGTTCAGCAAGTGGTAATCATTGTTGAAAATGACATTCGCACATGAAAATTATCTCAGAGGTGCGGGCCTGGGATTTGAACTTGCACCCCTTACGTTCAAGGCGGGCGTTCTTGCCCGCGAGGCTACCACTGCTACCGCTACCAATTACGTAGCTGTTAGCTACAGCTACGTAATTATTAAGATTTTACCTTCATCTTAGAAAATATTTTTTGAATTACTTATGCATTGCATAGCACTTACATATCTATCAAGAAAAAAATCCGTGGAGGCTTACCTAGTTGGTAAAACGACCGCTTTGAAAGTAAGGTGTGCAAGTTCAAGCCCATACCTCGTAGATTTTCATGTGTGCATGCATGTCCTTTTCAATAATGATAACCACTTACTAAACGGTATAGGAAAACATCGCGAGGTAACCTGCACGTCTATAGAAAGGCGTGTGAAGTTGACCAACCTGCACTGTGCCAGCGTGGTAGACTGTGACCGGCCATATGCATAAGAAATAAAGTTATAGCAACGATTGTGTTAGGGGACCTGTAATATTACGAATTACGATCATCTCTTTAGAAACAAGGGAAAATGTCCAATCACAAAGATGTGGGATAGAGGCATATATCGTCTACCTTCGAAAACGCATCTACCAAAGTGCCTGGACCCTGAACGCACCAGATAACATATAGGACCCTCCTCTTATCTATTTCATTTTCCAAAAACCGTTGACCAAACATAAATAAACGTTGAAACGGGTTCCGTTCGGAATGCGAAGATTTGGATAAGATAGGCCAGATGAATGGGACCCATTTAAATTGTATGTAAGTAGATGTACGGATATATAATTTATAAAGGAATAGCTTAGTAAGAAATGTTAAGGAGACACAGATAACATATTTGATTGGTTTCTATGTAAATTATGTAGAAATATTATTTTGTACAATAAATATTGAGTACCTAATCTAATGACACTAGGCTCGCCGCTTATTATAATGGGACCAAAATACATCAGCAAAGCGTGGGGCACTCTAGTGCACCTCTACCTATCCCTTCGGGGTATACAGGCGTGGAATCTATTCGAATATTCGAATCTATTATTTACCATAATGAGTTTTTTTTATAAAGGTTTAATTGTCATGCTGAGTGTTTAGGAGACAATATACACCCAAAACTCAAGAAATTGTGGATTGCTTTTTCAGAGTAGGTTTTCGGAAAAAAAAATTCATATCCCGAACTTTAAATCTAAGTATTCCATCCAACCAAGATTGATAACTGTTCTCGGATTCCCGCTGAGCGCGATTTGCTCCTAGCACACTTCAATTTTTTTCCTAATTTCCTCTCCTAACATCGCAATTCACACCCTAATCAGCTACATTAGAGTTCCTTTTCGTACGCCAGAAGCAACGGTCATGCGTGCTCATAGGCAGTATCGAGAAAATTGGGGCCATTTTAAATGAACGATAGGACATTTATTTCGTCGTAGAGTTTGCGATTTCAGGTATTTTTATCACCTTGCCAGTTGGTACGACGTTCATTACTTATAGTTACTGTATTTCAGATTGTAGATCCTATTGCGATCATTTATTCGAGTGGCTCAGACATTTTTTGATTCGTTCACATGTGTCTCGAAATGAAATCGGGTGATTGATCCGTAAAACCCTGTACTAACTGGGACAAGCGAATCAATTATACTTTTTTGAAAATGTTCCCTGTTACTAAGTCCATAAAGATTTAATTTCTGCGGTAACAGCCACGTGTAGACAATGCATTTTACTTCTTCTTTTTTACGTGAGTATGGCGAAGCCAAAAGGGGGGTTATGATTTTAGCAGTCTATGTATGTATATTTGTTTGTATTTACGTACCGCTTAAACTATTCAACCGATTTTGATGAATAAGGTGTTAATCGATTCGTTATTATGGCCCGGATAAAAAAGGCTACATTTTAACCGACTTCAACAATATGAGTCGATTTTACCTTGTGTCCGTAATCGGGTGATAGTTTTTATTATTTAACAAAATAATTAAATTATATGATAATGAAATGAATTTTGTTGGAATAATATGATTAGTTCACCGGGTTCTTCACAATGCATTATCTTTTCTATTTCACTACCCGGCATCCGGTTTAATAAACGAGTCAAGTGATGACCGTGTATCGATTGTATGCAGGTATCAACCGCGCATGGTGATTTCACAAGTTCAAGATATGAGAAATGAGCGATATACTTTAATACCTAAATTTACAGTTACTTTTAAACGCCCCACACACAGTGACGTCAAAAGTCGCGCGTTTGCAAATACCAATACCAACTCTGTAAGTAATATACAAGACTGAATGTCTGTGGTAAAACCATAGAGTATCTAGAGTACCCATAACGACTCCACTCTTCGTATAGCTCTGCAGCGATTTTTCCGCCATTAAGGTTATCTCATGTACCTGTAGTATACGGCAACTATATGGGAAAACAACAATGGTGGAGTCGGATAAACCAAAAAAGTATACCGCAGCGCGGGCTCGAAATGCCATCTCCGTTATAATATATCTATTGGTAAAACCCACGCCAAAATGTGTCAAGATTCGCTCGCACTGTCAATTTCATTTCGTTGAAGAATGAACTTTTTCTATGAGTTAATACAGTTCGTTTTGGTACTGACCAATATGACCCTCGAGTAAATATGACGTCACAGTGTGTCGGGGGTTTACGTGGTCTACAGATTCTGTCCATTTGGAGGTAAAATTACTTAGGTTAGCGTTTCGAATCGAACTGTTCGGCTAACTGCACGGGTTGGTTCCAGGTTTGATTCTCACCATGGCTAATTTTGATAAAATTAGGTACATGACTTATTTTACGAGAAGAAAGCAAAAATTTAAAGACTTAAAATACCTCGAAATATCATATAAAACTCGATGCATACCTTTTTATACCCTTCAGTTATCACGGTCTTCAGCTGTACAACTTCACCGCTGACGCAGAAAGCTGGCTGAAAAATCTGGATATAGACAAATGTCTACATCCAGATTTTTCAGCCAGCTTTCTTTCCCTGCTTGGATCAAATGATCCAAGCAGGGATTGCCATACGCTATGGTGATAACCACGGTCTTCTACTATGTTCTATGTTACAATTCGGTCATCCATCGACGTACTGACCCTAGCAGACGTAGCTTAACGTGCCAAGTTAAGTAAAAAGGACATTTTCTCTTATCAGTAGTGTTTCGCGAAAGTTTTCTGCCTTGAACCTATCTCCCACAATTAACCAGCGCATTCGAGTGTGCTGGGAGGCGCACCCTACAACAATGCACTCCAACTGAGCTCTAATTACATCTTACACCTCCATTCAAATTAAACCGTCGACACTGGAACAAATCGAACGTCGTCGCCGATCCAATTAATAATGACATAGATCCTGTTGGCTTCAAGAAATACCAGTTACTTTGGCTATGCAGGCATAACTAGGGGTTTATTCATACCGCCAGCCCGATAATAAAGAAATAAAGAAAAAGTTTTTTAATAACGGAACAGCGTAAAGACAGAGTAAAAGTTGTAACGACACTTTTGTAAATGTGTGTGTGATTTTGGTTTCGGTTTCGGTTTCGGTTATGGTTATGGTTTCGGTTTCGGTTTCGGTTTCGGTTTCGGTTATGGTTATGGTTTCGGTTTCGGTTTCGGTTTCGGTTTCGGTTTCGGTTTCGGTTTCGGTTTCGGTTTAGGTTTCGGTTTCGGTTTCGGTTATGGTTTTGATTTCGATTTGTGTATGTACATTTTTTTTGCTTTTTTATTTCATCATCCATTTTTATTTATAATGTGTGTTTATTGAATTTGCCCTTGCTATTACTTACTTGACACTGGCTGAAATACCCGCTAAATTCCTCATCTTATTCCATTAAAATATCATCATTTCACTCATTTCGTAAAAAAATGAAGAAAAAAGAAGAATCATGTTTTTACTATGTAGCGCTACTTCTACCTTAATATCCGAGCTCTAAGATTCATAACTAACATTTTAATTCCAAAATCCAAATTAACACGGAGTGTTAAAACATTATATAACTCGCATTTCGTGGATATTTATGTAACTGGAATTGTATTTCTAAAATCAAAATGAACACTGATTGTTAAAAGGTTCCATTACTGGAATCACATTACGTTTGCGAACGGCTACTGGGTGAAAATAAAGCAAATAACAAACAAAAAAATACAACAATGGCAGCGATCCATCCGGTGGGTTCGTAGCTGCGCACAATCAGGCTCGGGCCTTATTTACTGAGTCCGTCCTAATTGATACAGGGATGCGCCGGGAAGGATGGCGGCTGCGGCCATACAATCGGCGAGTCGACTGAAGCCCCGAATGAACTTGCTTTTCTATTTTAAATTGTACTCTGTGCAAATATACTTAAATATTAATTTTCTTGGTAAAGGCCATGCGATCATGCTTCAAAAGCTGTGAGACTTCGTTGAAGAATTAGCTTTTTCTTTGAGTACATACAGTTTGTTTTTGTATAGAAAAAAATTGTTCATGCGAATTTCGAGGGCTTTAGCGCTTTATCATAATACAATGGTACTTTGTGTCAGTACTGGACTAAAATACATTTAGTTATGAGAATAGTCGTCATCCTCACTCTCATAATGTATGAGCAAGATGGCAGTATTGTAAGTGCTCTCAAATTAAGTTCAAATTGATTTAACGACCATGTCATTGATTTTGAAAAAAGACCAGCTCCAGTGTGCGCGGGGATTTACTTAAATCTATTGGACTAATACTCAATACAAAACAAACCTTAGGATAACCAAATAAAGTCCAATAAAGCTAGTTGCTCGAGAAGGGATGTCCAGTCATAGAACATTATGTGTGTTCACAAGATAGCTTGTTTGAATTTTATAGAACTTGAATTAAGAACACAATTTTGAATATAGAACACATCGCATCTTTAAAAGTATAGAGACCAATTTCGAAATTTTAGTATTTGGACTATAAATCTTAAAGGGTCGTCCTAAAGACCATTTTTCAACAACATTATTTTTGAGTTAGGTCTCTATGCTTTTAAAGATGCGACATGTCATGTAATGCATTACTAACATGAAGTGCTTTCTATCTATACACAGTAATTTACATTGTATTCGTATTGCAATAGGGTTCATTTCACATCACGCCAATCTAATGGCTCAATCGCGACATTACAGTTCGTTAGATCGTATCATATCTATATCACTGTTACCTACACGTTAGGCGTATTCGATCTGACAGTTGACTGTTGTTTGCGCCCGGCACAAAGGCGCCGACACACCAAGTGAATATCAACCCAACCGTGCGAAGATAGAGTCGAAAATAAGTAGTTGTTTGTCTTGTTTCTCGCTAAGGAATCGTTGGAAGTTATTACCGTGAATATTTTCGTAGCAAATGAGTCGTGTGTTTGACGTGAATCTTACTGGAAGCGAGGAAGTGTGTGTGATAGGGTACCGTATATCGTAAATTTCATCCTTATGAGCGTATAAAAAGAAAAATGTATCACTTAATTGCTGGTTTGTTTTCGTATCAAATCATATTCAAATACTATTTTTCCGCTATAAATTGTATTTAAAATTATACATATCAAAGCTTGCAAGGCAATCCTTACTAAACGACAACAAGTGCGAGTAGGACCCGCGCACGAAGGGTTCCGTACGAATATCTATAAAAACGGTTTTTGCCGTTTTTATAGATATTGGTACGGAACCACGTTTGTTGTATGGGAACCCCCTTAAATATTTATTTTATTCTGTTTTTTAGTATTTCTTGTTATAGCGGCAACAGAAATACATCATCTGTGAAAATTTCAACTCTCTAACTATCACGGTTCATGAGATACAGCTTGGTGACAGACGGACGGACGGACGGACAGCGAAGTCTTAGTAATAGGGTTCCCGTTGTACCCTTTGTGTACGGAACCCGTAAAATGAGTTATATATACCAGATTGATAAAAACGCGAGACTTAGGTATATTATATATACAATTTTTAACAAAAAATGTTCATATCATTCCGAATTCAAAGCAAACATATTCAATATAAAATTTGTTGGCAATGGCGGGTTCATTTTAAAACTCGTCCCTAAGGAGAGACGGGAAAAAGGCCCATAAAGAATCAACGTGGCCCAGTTCACAGATTTTTTCCCAATTCGGGTAGTATTTTAAACCAGCGTTGGAATGGAATGAATTTTTATTAATAAAATTGCTTAGAATTATTTTACGTTACCGATTTTTTTACTAACTTCCAAACAAAGAAGGAGGTTCTAATAAATGTTTTTTTTTTATATTTGCTGAAGCTTCCTCTTGATTATCTCGTTGGTTTATACATTGGTATTTAGCAATGAAATAAGGTACAAGCAGTGGTAACCTCGTGGTAGCAAGTTCAAATCCCGGAACCGCATCTCTAAGATAATTTTTATTTTTTATTTGCGAATGTAATTTTCAACAATGATTACCACTTGCTGAACGGTGAAGGAAAACATCGTGAGGAAACCTGCACGTCTATAGAAAGGCTTGTGAATTTCACCAACCCGCAGTGGGCCAGCGTGGTGTACTATGGCCTAAATCTCCCTCGTATCGAGGGAGAATGTGCCCGGTGCAACGGCAATAGGCTCGCCCCCTATTACATTGGGACCAAAATACATCGGCGAAGTGTGGGCGTACTACAGTGTACCTCTGCCTACCCCTTCGGGGAATACAGGCGTGACGATGATGTATGTATGTCTAAAGTTACAAAAAAAAGTATATTTTTATAAATGAATCTGGCAACACTATTTCGACAATGGTAGCAATCCGATCGGTCACGTATCGTGTCCGATTTCATTACAGACACTAACGAACTGAAATCCTAGAACAAACTGTGATTGATTTTACAATCCGGCAGACGGCAATCAGTAGGCGAGCAGCGATATGGCTCGCATACAAATACTCCCTGTAGCCACCGGGGCGAGCGAAATAAAAAGTTTTTTTCATTTGAAAATGTACCTTGTGTACACATAAATATTTAATTTCCTCGGTAAGAGCCACGCGAACACGAGTCAAAAATTTGATCGCGTCTTAAATGATATTTACTTGAAAAATGTGCTTTTCCCATAAATTACTACAGTTCGTTTTGATATTGGTTCCTTTGGATATGGTGTCGGATACTTCTTTTATGGATTAAAAGCCCTGAGTATACTGGGGTGTTAAGACGCCAGCGTCAAAATGTTGCCAATACCTACACGTACTCTGTATCAATCATAGAATTATTGAGCAAAGCTCAGAATAAAAAAGTTATTCGTGTCAAAAATAAATAAATAAGTGTAGCGACATCTACCTCGCCGCATACGAACTATTCCTGCATCGCGATATTAAAGTGTTCCGAGCGATTGCACATATATACAAGAACCCGACAACAATTATGGGCAGTAGCCCACCAGACACAACACCCGTCTGGTCGGAGGATCCTCCCTTTTCCGCCAAATAAGTATTACATTTCTGTATAAAAGCGAGACGAGCAGGCGTCAAAAATCACTTGCGTTGAAAAGCGAGCTTCTTCTATGAAGGATACAGGAACATAACATGGAATGTCCTAACAAATGAATTGTCAGAAAAAGCAATTAGATAGTTCTACTATTCTAACAATTCTATAGTTTGGCCGTAAACAAAACTGCATTTATTGCGCCATCTGTTAACTATTTTAAAATCTAATGATTAGAATAAAATTCAAAATACAATACACAAAATATGAATCTATGAAAAAAAAAATGTGACTTTCCCTGTTATGATCCTGTATCTTTCCTATGAGTCTATACAGTTCGTTATTGGCAAAATATTTGTCGCGTGCATATCGACGCCCCAGTGTGTGCAGGGCTTTCTGGTGGCGGGTACTTCTTTTATGTATTTTAAGGGCCCATGTAACTACTTTTAGATACTACTTTTTAGGTTTCCGTACCCAAAGGGTAAAACGGGAACCCTATTACTAAGACTTCGCTGTCCGCCCGTCCGTCCGTCTGTCACCAGGCTGTATCTCATGAACCGTGATAGTTAGAGAGTTGAAATTTTCACAGATGATGTATTTCTATTGCCGCTATAACAACAAATAAATAAACAGAACAGAATAAAATAAATATTTAAGGGGGCTCCCATACAACAAACGTGACTTTTTTGCCTTTTTTATAGATAATGGTACGGAACCCTTCGTGCGTGAGTCTGATTCGCACTTGTTTTAAATGACGATTCATAAGTACTTGTTTTTAACCGACTTCAAAAAGGAGGACGTTCTCAATTCGACCCGTATGTTTTTATTTTTATATTTTATGTTTGTTACCGCATATCTCCGGCGTCTGTCCAAGGTTGGTCCAATTTCCAAAATATTATCAGAAATCTAACCCCATGGGGATGAAATGGGGGGTTGAAGGTCACATAATTTCAAAAATATTTTTTGATTGACTTGAAACTTTGTATATGTATTTTACATACAAAATAAAGAAATACGTATTTCAGGAATTTTGAAAGAAAAAATATGTAGGGGGTGAAATGGGGGTCCAATCCGGACTACAGCATATCTCCGGCGTTAGTGAACCGAATTCGAACATGAATGTTAACAAAAATCTAAACCCACTCCCAAAGGAGTGGAAAAGGGGGGTGAGGGGCTGTAAATTTTTACTTTTTTAGGACTGTTATGGTGATAATATTTGCAAATTTTCAACGATTATTGACACAAAAAATCGTGAAAAAAAAATATTTTTAACAAAAAACAAAAACCGTCTTCAAAAACCTAGGTGCACTAAAAAGCTACAAATAACCTTACAATTCAAATATAACAAATTGATCCTGATTCTACCCGTTTTCACTTGTACATCGAATTTCTAATTTCCTTAGTGAAATACGAATTGAGACACCAATTTTACTGTAACCGACACGTGCAGACTTCAACCCGTGTCCAACAAAGGTAACGCAAATAAATCCCGGTGACATAACAATCCCGTAATAGTGAATCCCGTGTCTCGCTAATTGAATTAGCGACCGTGATCCCGGGATCCCGGGATTGTCGGTTGTCGGTCCTATTTACCTGGACTATTGGTGTTTCAATGAAAGTAACTACTTTTATGGAAGTTGCTATTGTTAATATTACAGGTGAAGGCTTTGGAAGCAAGGGGTGCAGGTTCAAATCCTGGCTACGGATCTCTGGGATTTGCCAATTTTATTAGTGAATATTAAGTATTTGTGAATATGAATGTGCTTGTGAATATGAATATTAAGTCATTTGTGTTGAATCTATTTGCACCAAACAACGACCACAATTGATAAGAATTGATAGAACTAAAAGTATTGCTATCTCGCTCAAACGTCACCGTCGCGGCGTCGTAAGGAGGATATCGGTTTAAAGACATTTATTTTCTCATAAAGAACAGTACAGTTCACTTATAATGAGAATCTATATAATTTAAATATGGTTAAGTACAATTATTTCTCTGCGAATCAGCTGAGTTAGGTGTAACGTTATTAAGGACAATAAGGACATAATATATTTACTAGTTTAAAATGTAAATTGTGTTAATAAACAGCTTCTAGCTATGTTCATACATTTACAACATATTGTTTTAGTAGTTTCTTAAATATGTAAACACTTTTTGCCGACACAATACTATTTGGTAGTTTGTTATAAAGTAGCGCACCTTCATACATTATGTTTCTTTTTCCATAGTTGGTTCTAGGTATAATTAAATCGAGTTTATTACAGTTTCTGGTATTATATTTAGCATTTCTTTTTTTAAATTTTATTTGGGTATATGATTCTGAAGTGATTATTTTTCTTATTAACAAGCACGTTTTATATATGTATAGTTGTTTTATATTAAATATTTTAGTGTATTTATAAACCTCTTTAGTGGGAGTTAAAAAAATCTAAATTATAAAGTATTTTTACTACTTTGTTTTGAATTGTTTGTAAGGGTTGTAAATTGGTTTTATTGGCACAGCCCCATACTTCTACTAGATATTCCAAGTGTGGCTTTACAAGTGCGTTATATATGGTATTTCGTGTTTTATAGGGAATGCATCCGGATATAGTATAGTTTTGTGAGAAAACGGAATCATCATTTATTGTGTACATTTTATTTATTTCTCATCATAATCTTCAGTATCATCAGAAGCATAGACCCGTTTCTGACGCGGCGCCGATGTCCTGTCTGTAAACCAAATAGTTTTATAAATTCTCGTATTTCTATTACGTTCTGTCAAATCCCATCCAAATCGATCCCGCCGTTTTGGAGATTTGTAAAAAGATAACTTTTTTATAAAGTTACTCCTTGTTACATCAACTATCTACTAGTCAAATTCCGATCAGAATCAGTACAGTTGCGGAGATTAGGCGAAACAAACAGACAGAGGGAGGCAGACAAATAAAATAAAAAATTAGAAGTACCATATGGTACTTTCGTATGCATATAGTAAAAAGTTGTAATTTTTACATTACAAACAGACAATTTAATTTTTAATTTGTCTAGATACCTAAATATACCTCTCTCTTTAAAATAAATACATCATCACGCCTGTATTCCCCGAAGGGGTAGGCAGAGGTGCACTGTAGTGCGCCCACACTTCGCCGATGTATTTTGGTCCCAATGTAATAGGGGGCGAGCCTATTGCCATTATACCGGGCACATTCCCCCTCAATACGAGGGAGATTTAGGCCATAGTCCACCACGCTGGCCCAGTGCGGGTTGGTGAACTTCCCACGCCTTTCTATAGACGTGCAGGTTTCCTCACGATGTTTTCCTTCACCTTTAACCTCACCTGTATAGACGTCACGATATCTTCCTTCACCGTTCAGCAAGTGGTAATCATTGTTGAAAATGACATTCGCACATGAAAATTATCTCAGAGGTGCGGGCCTGGGATTTGAACTTGCACCCCTTACGTTCAAGGCGGGCGTTCTTTCCCGCGAGGCTACGAGGCTCTCTCTTTCTCTCTTCACAATAATTCTCGTAGTAACTGATGGATATTACGTTATAGCGTACCATTAATACCGTCGATTCCGTTTCGCAGCATCGACCCGCGGTCCTGCTTTTTATTATTTTTCGGTGCCAGTCTGAAAATTAAAACATATTTCAATAAAGTTTCAGCCTCGCATGTTTGTATTGAAATAAACATGGCTACGCTTTGAGATAGTTATTTATTGAAATGAATATTATACTTATTCAAAATAAATGCATTTGCTTTTAAAGGAACTAGGTTTCCTTTAAAAGCAAAGCGTTCAAACCCCGGGCTCGCACCTCAGAGGTTTACAGATTGTTATTTTCAAAAATTATAACCACTTGGTGAACTGTGAAACCTGCACGTTTATAAAAAGGTGCGTGAAGTTCACCCGCCCACATTGTTTTTTTTATGAGATAGGCAGGCAAACGAGCAGACATTTCACCTGATGGTAAGTGGTCAACGCCGCACATTGACTCCTGAAACACCAGGGGCATCGCAAGTGCATTGCCGGCCTTTATGGAATGAGTAAGTTGAGTATATTGTGCTAGCATGGTCTCCTGCCTTCCCCCCGCAGAATACAGATGAGCTGATGTATTTGAAAAGAAATATGCACAGCTTGGCAAAAAGTATCGTCGTAAGAATTGTACCAGTGACATTTTAATCCTTATATTTAGTTCAAGTGAATTCGCTTGGTCTAGTGTTGTACTTACAACTTCAGAAGTAATTCCTGGTTATACTCCAACGTTCCCGGTCTGATTCTGTTTCTATTTTCTTTCTTAGTCATTTTCTGTTGCGGCTTAAAGTCTTTGCCCATAACAAACAAATTCGGGTTCTCACTGACCATGTAAATGTCTTCACCTCTGACATCTTTAAGCTTGTCTATAAGTTGTTTGGTAAGAACATTAACCTGGTTGCTCTTAGGCTGAAGTAGATCCTTAAGATCTGTTTTCATTGTATCAACATTAACAGATTTTGGGTTAATTTTCCTAAGTTTTAATCCTGTGTCAGTGTCATGGATTTCAAAGATCTGGATTTTTGGTTTCTGCCGGGCTTCAATGACAGTGAATCCAAGGATAACTGTGACAATTTAAAAGGGTTTGCGATCAGTCGTCAGTGACCAGTGAGAGATTCAAGAATAGACCTCTGTCACGGTTTCGCTCGCTCGCTCTCTGTCTTATTTTATACGAGAGAAAGAGACAAAATCAACATATTCCCTTATATGAGTCTAGCATATGCTACAACCACTGGTGATTAAAGGGTATGTCCTTGTAACGAATAGGTTTCGGATTTGATATCTACACTGGATATGAAACTAAGCGGGCGCGCACTCCAAACACAAGAATTTAGCGTAGCTGAAGTTGCTAATGGGAATACTATGGAATGAAAATCTAATAATGCTAGAAACTTGAAAAGAAAAATAACAGTTCAAAGGCGTTAAGGTAATTTGAAACACACTTCCATGATGGCAAAACGAAATGAAACTACGTACGGAAAAACGAATATTCAAACAAAATTCAATGTTAATGCCTTGCTTCATTAAATTTTCCTATAAATAACTTACCTATGACGAACAAACGTATCATATTAAATACAAATTGGACCCACAAACACTATGGGAACATTAGAAATAATAAAATTTTCAGGATTTTTTACGTCCGTTTTACGAGTTCAGCCCCGCGTTTATCTATCGTATAGAAAATTGGTAAATCATAAATTTGGAAATTCCATTTGTTTTATAGCCTTCTGACTGTATGTGTTATTGCTATTAGGTCGGTTTATTTCAATTTTATATGCAGTGGTGCCTTGTGCCGCATTGCGAATGATTTATTTACCTACGTACATAGCGGGTACATTAAATATACTTACGAATATTTAAAAAAATGAAAATCAATCGCATCAAGACGCGCAAGTTAATTTTTTTGCCAAAACCAAAACAAATTCTGTGTCAATATAAATAAAGATTGGATTTTATTAGATTATTAAAAGAATGGAAGGGACTCATTTTGAGCATTTGATTTTGTATTAAAAATGTTAAACTCATGGTCTTCCTTTTATTTCTGATACTATGTAATTTAGCAAAAAATTATCCTGATGATGAAGCCATTCGATCGGTATGATAAAGCCTTTTTTTTTTTTTTTTAACGTCGGAAAATCCTTTATGGATACCCTGCCACCTCGGGGGAAGTAACAGGGTTATGTGGGAGTCCCGGCAGAGGGCTGTATACCCACTAAAAACCGACGGTGTACCATCTTCCGCTTATATCGGGGCGCCACGGGATCGCATGCACCGCGACGGTATGATAAAGCCTGTATCTTTAGATGCCTGTACATTATTTTTCTCGTGTATCGGGTTTGATTCCCGGTTCAACCATGTAATTATTTAACAATGTAATAACATATATATAATACATCTTCACGCTTGTATTCCCCGAAGGGGTAGACAGAGGTGCACTGTAGTGCGCCCACTCTTCGCCGATGTATTTTAGTCCCAATGTAATAGGGGGCGAGCCTATTGCCATTATACCGTGCACATTACCCCCTCAATACGAGGGAAATTTGGGTCATAGTCCACCACGCTGGCCCAGTGCAGGTTGGTGAACTTCACACGCCTTTCCATAGACGTGCAGGTTTCTTCACGATGTTTTCCTTCACCTTTAACCTCACCTGAAGGTAAATATCTTTGAATGCAGCTTAAATTGATTTTTACATTCAAATAATGTGTTCTTTATGTAAAATGTTCCATCTACAATATTCAAGGTACTTTTCCTCCATGTGGCATATCCGTGAGTGGTTGTCCTATATATAAATTATAATTAAAAGTCATGAAATGCGTTTATTTATACCTATTATACTTTTAATATATTAATGGTACCTACCTACCTAATGGTAGGTACCATACTTTTAATGGTACCTACCATTAGAATCAGAATCAGAATATTTTTTATTCATATAAACCAATACAGGCACTTATGAATCGTCAATAAATAGTAAAAATAGTATCTCTACCACCCATTCGGAATGCATTTCCTATGGAGAAGAATGGGCAAGAAACTCCATGGTTGCTTTTTTCAAATAAGGATTTACATTTTTGTGTTTTTCTTAATTAAAAGTTAACAATTAACGTCAAACTTTTTAAGTAGGTTCACTGAAACTTTACTTGTATTTAATTGATTATATTGGTTGTCATTTAAGCTGTCCTTGCCGCCGTTCTAAATTTATTCTTATTATCTATGCTACATAAAAGTTATATCTGAAAATACTTTCCAAGGCCCCGCTTCCATCACAAGTGTTTGAGTATCTTCCAACGTGTTTGCTACACGGAAACGCTTTTATCTTGCTATGTTACCTATCTATATCTTTATATTTAATTACCCGACTTCAACAAAGGAGGAAGTTCGCAATACCTATAGCTCTCAATATTAAATCGACCCGTAGGTATTTTTTATTACAAGCTTTATATTAACTTGCAATGTATGTCCGGGTGGAATCTTGCAACTGAATTTTAAATCAGTTATCTTTAACCGATTGAGCTGAAATTTGGTATACACGCTTATTTTGGACGACAATGAATGCTTAGCTATGTGACGTCATTCTAATTCTAATATGGCGGATCATCCAAGATGGCGGAATAGTTATTTTTTCTGCACTACCACAGTATGGGTATCCAATGAAAGGGCTTGCTGAGGAGAACACGAAAACTAAGGGCAATTAAATAAGAGCTTATTTTTAAAATGTTTTTTTTAAATATTATTTTTAGACTATGAGTGAATATGTCAGCAAATTACATTCTGATTCTGAAGGTGGCATAAAAGAAAACAACCACGATATCAGCTCTGGCTGTTTCGTAGAATTATCATAATGAATTATTTGACTTTGATACCAAGTTCGACCCTTAAAGTTAAGTAATACCTAGGTACCAGGTACGTATATGTCTTATTTGCCATCGATAAGACATTCATCACCCATTTTTAATGTATAATGTGTATGTATTAAATTTGTGCAGAATTTTTAATGTTAAACAATAAAAATTTCATCAGTTCATCCATTTCGCAATAAAAGAAGAAATAAAAATGAGTGATGAACGTGATAAATAGGTATGGTCAATGAATCTTTTATGTACTTCTTTGTTTTTTTACGAAATGAATGAATTGATGATATTTAATGGAATAACATGAGGAATGGCTCCACCTGCATTTAGCGGGTATTTAAGCCAGTGTCTAGTAATTAATAGCAAGGGCAAATTCAATAAATACTACTACCACTACTACTACTACAGCCCTCTTAACGTCCCACTGCTGGGCACGGGCCTCCCGTCAATGCGAGGGGGATTCAGGCCATAGCCCACCACACTGGCCCAGTGCGGGTTGCCAGACTTCACACATCTATCGAAAACTAGTCAAGTTCCCTCAGACGTGCAGGTTTCCTCACGATGTTTTCCTTCACCGTTTCATAGCAAGTGATAATCTCAGATAAAAATGAGATTCGCACATAAATCCCAGAGGTGGGGTTTGAACCTGCACACTTCGATTGGAAGGCGTGCGTTCGACCACTCGGCTACCACTGCCACGGCATTCAATAAATACACAATATAAATAAAAATGGATGATGACAATGATAAAGATGGCGGATGAAGATGATTTATGTACTTGTTAGGTATACTTCACTTTTAGCGTTACACTTTGTGTCAAAGTCAAATCATTCATAAACACATTTCATCACCACGTCAAATCATTATTGACTCATAGAGGTTAAAGCTAGTACCTCACAACGATGGATGAAAGTTTGCCATGATCCAATATGACCCCACAACGCAGCGAACGTTTTAATAATGGAATATGATGAGAAATGGCATTTCATCATTTCATCAAAGGAGAAGATAATGTTTAAATATAGCTCTCAAGTAATATATATACTTTAAAGTGACTCAAGATTTATTAGCTCACCTCGATAGGGCCCGATAAATAAGGCAATAATGTTTGAGAGCATTCCCTTGTTCGCAGCAGTGTCGGCAATGTTGACAAATGTTCCCCGGGCGCCGTCTCTGCCATAAGAACCATTGATTCCGCGTTCATATTGAAAATTAAACTGCATACCTACGTAGACATAACAGGGTCCACCACCTCTATAATATCTGTAAATTTTTGACAGATATTTTACTGAGATAACTCTCAAAATCTGTAAGCAATATTAAATGCTGGAGGTTTCATTGCTCTAACAAACTTAACTTTGCAGTTGGTATACTGGTGTCCCTATACAAACAAACTACAAAATAAGTTTGTAATCGCAAAAAAAAATATTCTAGCAATAAATTTACAGTTTTCGGATTTTTTCCTTAACTTGTGCTGTAACACCTCGCTTCTTGCCAAATTTCATGATTTTAGGTCAACAGGAAGACCCCTTTAGGTTTTGATTCCCGTGCAAATGTACTGAAAATGCAACATAACCTGCCGTATCTTTTTATTGCGTTAATTTAGAAAAAATTTTTAGGGCACGAAGGGACCGCAGACTAGAGTCTCTGGTATAAATTTCAACTTCCTACCTCCACGTGTTTCTGAGAAAATGGGTCTTGACAGACAGACAGACGGACAACAAAGTGATCCTATAAGGATTCCGTTTTGACCTTTTTATGTACGGAAACCCTAAAAACAAGAATTGCTGGAGGATTCATCCGCCATCTTTATCTCTATCATCATCCATTTTTATTTATAATGTGTATTTATTGAATTTACCCTTGCTATTAATTACTTGACACTGGTTGAAATACCCGCTAAATGCAAGTGGAGCCATTCCTCGTCTTATTCCATTAGATATCATCATTTCATTCATTTCGTAAAAAAAAAAGAATTGCTGCCAGACAGGTGGCGGTAATATCGAAAATAGATTTACATTAGTACAACCCTACTACGCACCTACAAAGAAATGTAGTATTCTGAAATGCTGAATAGTTTCCGTTTTATTTACTAATTCTGAAAAGTGATCCTAACTCCATAGAGAATAAGACTTAATATAGAATATAGGTACCTACGTAATTAAAAAAAAACATGTATGCGCGATAAATTCCGAATGATCAAAGTTTGGAAGGCCACCGTTAATCCTAAACCAAGCACCGTACGCGCCCCTAAATTAAACAAATATTGTCATTGTCCCGAAAACTGCGCGGGTCAAACTACCCACTAATGCTACACTGGAAAGTTTTACTGGATATACCAAAGAATACAGAGATACATGGAAAGGATATCAAATAAACCACACGTCACTTGAGCTTTCCCTTGTCCTAATATGAATTAAATACGTATTACCACAACTTTTTTAAGTAACTGGTTTGTCAGTTTAATTATGCACTGCGCGACAGGTTTAGGAAGAAATAAAAAAAAAACAGACCATGCGTAATTTTTATCAGCCTCATCACCAATTTTTATTTATGATGTATATATTATTGATGTGTGCGAAGCCGGTTTAGAGTTTACCGTGGTCAATGTGGAAAACTCTAAACCGGCTTTGCACTGGAGTGGGTCGCTGCAGACTAAACATGTGCAAGTGGGGCTTCAGGGATCCCGCCCTAACGCAGTGCGACTGTGGCGATCCCGCACAGTCTATGTTACACTTGCTGTCTTGTCCCCTGTGCCCAACCACCTGCACCAGGGAGGACCTGTATGCGGCCACTCCCAACGCGATTGCTGTGGCAAAATTTCTACAAAACGAGGCGGTGTAGACCATTGACTCGAAAAGAAGAAGAAGAATTAGATGTGTTAACCGACTTCAAACAAAGGAGGTGATTCTCAATTCAAGGCATATTTTTATTTATAAAATTTACTTGACTTAATACGCGCTAATAGAGTGTGAAGCCATTTCTAAACATATTCCATTACATTTCATTCATTTCGCAAAGAAAATAATAGTCTTTCCATTTATTGTTGTTGTTCCATGTTATAAACCATGGATAAGCTCTATAAACAAAGGCGAAGTAAACAAGGGAGGAAACATCGGATTGTAATTAAGTGGGTCAGTTACTGTAAATATGGACGAGTTTTAATTTGTTTTATGCCAACCCTAGTTTGCACGGATATAATTTATTTATTTGAAACATTTTTTTTTAACCATAGATACATGAAATCTTTTTTGAATTGTGAATAGTATTTATAATTTATTATCATAGACGGAATATAACTAGGTCAAGCTTTCGATAAGTTAATTACTTTTTATGAGACATCGTAAGACGTTTTCTCTACGTCTCTACATAAACATCGACTCTACCTTCGTAAATTTGCGTACGTAGATAATGAGAACCCCAATGGGAGAGCCGATATTAGTCGTGTTCTTGACATGGTAATGCGCAATCATACGCGATCAGAGATAGAACGTCGGAATTACCTACTTGGGGTCAAGACCCCAAGTAGTTAATTCCGACGTTCCGTTGTGAAAAAGTAACCATGGAGTTTCTAACACATTCTTCACACCTGTATTGGTTAACATAATATAAAAATCTGATTTCTCTTTAATTATAGAGAGTTATATTTTTATATTATATTATAGAGCTACCACTGCATATAAGTTACAACTGCTTATGGGTTTCTTCTGCTCATCAGCTACAACTGTTCATAGGTAACCACTGCTCACTTCATCTCATCTAACAGTAACGATTGTTATAGGAAACTATAATTAAAGATTCGAGTTCTTGTAGTAGGTCTCCATCGTTATTCGGTACGTTTTACTAATGAGGCTAATTGGACAGAGGTCTAAGATAGCTACAAGGCGAGGCAACATGTGTAGTTAGTATGTCGATCTTGGCGGGTGAGATAACCGGATTACGACGTTTGATCCTCGTGATTGACAACATCGTGAGGGCTGTGAGATAAGCGAGAATGCAGGGTCATAACATCATCCCTTTCAACAGTTGAATATGTAGCCATTGAGCAGTGGTATCCTATAAACAGTGACAGTTGTTAAGCAGTGGTAGCTACCACTGCCCCATAGCTATGGGGCAGTGGTATCCCATAAACAGTGAAAGCTGACGAGCAGTAACAAGTGATGAGCAGTGCTAGCCTAGTTCCTCTTTTGACGGACACGTGAAATTGACTCCCACTGAATCCTCCTTGCGGGGGAATATGTACGGCGGTATAATAGTAATGGTTTTGCAATATTGTAATTTTTTACCCTTTATTTTTGGCCCCTTTATATGCACAATTATAGCAGTGGTAGCGGAGTGGTCGAACGCACGCCTTGCATATCAAAGTGTACAGGTTCAAACCCCAGCTCGCACCTCTGGGATTTAAGTGCGAAACTCATTTTCATCCAAGATTATCACTTGCTATGAAGCGGTGAAGGAAAACACCGTGAGGAAACCTGCATGTCTGAGGGAACTTGTCTAGTTCTCGATAGTTGTGTGAAGTCTGCCAACCCGCACTGGGCCAGCGTGGTGGACTATGGCTTGAATCCCCTTCGCATTGAGGGCAGACCCGTGCCCAGCAGTGGGACGTTAAAAGGGCTGTAGTAGTATATGCACAATGCTAATCTCATAGAATTCGTAGAGCTATTTTATTTAAAAAATATACAATTTCGTAGATCCCTAATATACCTCTTGTTTAGCTTTTAGTATCGGTCTTGGATTATTTCTTTGCCGTTTCATTTGCGTGACGGCCTACCAGCTCATGTTGATCCCTAGTTTAGTATAAACCGCGTATCATACAGGGTCCATGTCAACCTCTTAATAAAGTTTATTACGAATTTACTTTCCGAGTTGGTTGTTTTATTTTTATTGTTTTTGCTGTACAGCAATAAAGTGAGGCCGAACTAGTTAATTATTTCATCAGGAAAAAATATCTGACCATTATTAGTTAGTATGTAATAAAACGTCAATTATATTGTATAAAGGTTTCAATTCTTTTTTAGGATTCCGTACCCAAAGGGTAAAATGGGAACCCTATTACTAAGACTTCGCTGTCCGTCCGTCTGTCACCAGGCTGTATCTCTTAAACCGTGATAGATATACATGAATGAATGTGATAGATAGACATGATGAAATGTTCACAGATGATGTATTTCTGTTGCCGCTATAACAACAAAAACTAAAAAAAAACAGAAAAAAAAATATTTGAGGGTCCATACACCAAACGTGACTTTTTTGCCGTTTTTATAGATAATGGTACGGAACCATTCGTGTACGAGTCCAACTCGCACTTGGCCGGTTTTTTATGTCCATTATATTACTTAACTAGCTGAGCCCACGACATCGTCCGCATGGAACTTAGGAACCTTAAATATATTTTTTTTTACGCGGAACTCTATTTATCAAAAACTACTACAAAAGCTTCTTTTAGTAGCTCATGTTACTCCTTATATGTTCAGCATGAATTTGAGAGAACAACATGAATTATAATTTTCTCGTACCGATTAATAAAAATATAAAAAATAATAATACATCATCATCACGCCTGTATTCCCCGAAGGGGTAGGCTGAGGTGCACTGTAGTGCGCCCACACTTCGCCGATGTATTTTTGGTCCCAATGTAATAGGGGGCGAGCCTATTGCCATTATACCGGGCACATTCTCCCTCAATACGAGGGAGATTTTTGGGCTATAGTCCACCACGCTGGCCCAGTGCGGGTTGGTGAACTTCACACGCCTTTCTATAGACGTGCAGGTTTCCTCACGATGTTTTCCTTCACCGTTTCATAGCAAGTGGTAATCTCGGATGAAAATGAGATTCGCACATAAACCCAGAGGTGCGAGCCGGGGTTTGAACCTGCACACTTTGATTTGCAAGGCGTGCGTTCGACCACTCGGCTACCACTGCTATATAAAAAATATATAAAACATAATTGTGAAACTTATTTATAAGTAATAAAATTTACTTTACCCGTTAAAAATAAGGCACATTTTTCCTTAAGAAAAAAACGTCATGCAAAAGTTTGGAAACAAATCGATGTCGCGGTGTTATTTAATGCGTCCCCTGCTTACCCCTCTGACACGTCAAACGATACTGTCAACTCGTGAATTATATCCCCATTTCCCCCCTTTCCCCTAAGTGCACGGTCACACTTGAGACGTGACGATTTTTTTGAAAAAAAAAAACAAATGAAATTCAGCCGTCATGATAAATGACGATGGTTTGGTCTAATATCCTTTCCCAAAGTGGGCGATAGCGCCCCCTTGTGGGCGCTGCAGGTCAAAGGCGGGCGGTAAGAGACCCAGAAAAAAAAGGGGGCGTTGTGTAGAGGCTGTAGGTAAAATAACAGGCTGTGTAGGTGCAAAAATGGGGGCGCTAAAACATAATTTATTCTCAAAGTGGGCAGTATACAAAATAAGTTTGGGAACCACTGGTCTAGTGCTTTGAGTGTAGGCCACTCGACTCACTTAACTAGGTTGTTGCGGGTTCGATTCCCGTCAGTGGAAAATTTCGGAAATGGCCTATTCGAAATGCGCGTTACCATATTTTCCGAAATTTAATTTGATTGTTTGGTTGAACGCGCTAATCTCAGAAACTACTGGTTCGAATTGAAAAAATCTTTTTGTGTTGAATAGTGCATTTATCGAAAAAGGTTATAGGCTATATAACATCACGCTGCGACTAAAAGGAGCGGGGCAGCAATGAAAAATGTGACAAAAAGTTTTATTGTAAACACCAATAGGGATGTAATTATTTTCTTTCTTTGTTGTGTACAATAAAGAGTACTCTATCTATCTATCTATCTACTCAGTAATTGCAATAGTTACGACACCTGGCGCCAAAACAAAGGAACAATTTAGTAAGGAATTATATCATCGACGAACAATGCCTCTAATTTGTAATTATCAAATCAAATCTTATGCCATTGCGTCATAGTTAATAACAAGGACAGGACAGGACAGTACAAGTAATTAATAACAAGGACAAATTCAATATATATACATTATAAAAAAAATGAGTGATGACAGTGATAAAGATGGAGGACGAAACACGTAAAACACAGAATATCAACTGCCCTGCGGAAAAAAAATCTGACGTAAAACCCTTTTCAAACCGTTTTATCAACTATCCGGTATCCGGCCAGATACTTCAGTATCCGGCCGGATACCGGATAGTAAAATTATCAAAAATCTAAATTTAATTCGAAATTGGAATCGAATTCGAAATCGAAATCAAAATCGAATGCTGAATGCCGGATACCGGATAGTAGTTCAGTATCTGGCCGCATACCGGATAGAACCTAATTCAGTATCCGGCCGGATACCGGATAGTAAAATTATAAAAATCTAAATTTAATTCGAAATCGAAATCAAAATCGATTGCTGAATGCCGGATACCGGATAGTAGTTCAGTATCTGGACGGATATCGGATAGTACCTAATTCAGTATCCGGCCAGATACCGGATAGTAATTCAGTATCCGGCCAGATACCGGATAGTTATTCAGTATCCGGTCGGATACCGGATAGTGACTCAGTATCCGGCCGGAAACCGGAAAGTAAAATTATCAAAAATCTAAATTTAATTCGAAATCGAAATCGATTGATGAATGCCGGATACTGGATAGTAGTTCAGTATCTGGCCGGATGCCGGATAGTACCTTATTCAGTATCCGGCCGGATACCGGATAGTGATTCATTATCCGGCCGGATACCGGATAGTGATTCAGTATCCGGCCGGATACCGGATAGTAAAATTATCAAAAATCGAAATTTAATTCGAAATTGGAATCGAAATCGAAATCGAATGCCGGATACCGGATAGTAGTTCAGTATCCGGCCGGAAACGGGATAGTACCTTATTCAGTATCCAGCCAGATACTGGATACCGGATAATAAAATTATCAAAAACCGAAATCTAAATTAAATCGAAAATCCGTTCTTAGTGGATGCCTACGTCATAGAAAGAACAAACCTTCCAAGTTTCAGGTCTCTACGATCAACGGTTTAGGTTGTGCGTTGTTCCGTCAGTCATTCAGGACAAAGCCTTTCATATTATATAGATGTCCGCCTATTCTCCATATTTTATAACTTTTTTTTTAATATTAACTAATCTATAATACTAATGAGACCATAAATTAACTAGCTTTAAAAATAGAATTCATCTCAGCACGTATCCTATCGAAAACAAGTTAGAAGGGATAATCCGTCTTATTTTTTTTTGGAAAATGATTAATCGTTACACAGTCTATACAAACAGTCCCCTCCCCGATTTTCCTTCAAAATCCAGAATTCTTTCGAACAAATAAATCAGGGGCAGGTGTCTCTGACACTCGCACCTCTCTTTCGCACATCACCCGTCCTACTCTAGCGTTTAATTACAAGACTCTGGCCTTCAGAATAGCCTGCAATTAAAGCCTCCTCGCACACAGGCGCGTCAGAAGCCACGCGTATTTTTTTTTTGCTTATAACAAAATTAACTCTGTGTCAATATGCATAAAGATTGAATGTATGGTTAAAGTAACTTGCCTACGCGTCAAAATTCGCTTGCACTTTCAATGTCAGTTCGTTGATTAATGAACTTTTTGTAAAAGTGAATACAGTTCATTTTGGTATTACATTGTGTAGCGTGTGTTGCCTTACTAACGTATTATTATCGATTATTATTAAAAACAGTAGCAGCAGTGGTAGCCGAGTGGTAGAACGCACGCCTTGCAAATCAAAGTGTGCAGGTTCTAACCCCGGCTCGCACCTCTAGGATTTATGTGCGAATCTCATTTTCATCCGAGATTATCACTTGCTATGAAACGGTGAAGGAAACCTGCACGTCTGAGGGAACTTGACTAGTTTTCGATAGATGTGTGAAGTCTGCCAACCCGCACTGGGCCAGCGTGGTGGACTATGGCCCGAATCCCCCTCGCATTGAGGGGAGGCCTGTGCCCAGCAGTGGGACGTTAAAAGGGCTGTAGTAGTAGTAGTAGTAGTATTATTAAAAGCAGATCTAAAGACATACTGAAGCTATATCTACCTGTGAATTGAAAATAAGTTTTGCCGATAAAAAAATTAACAGCCCATTGAAATGCTTGCCGGATCTTCTCCGTTGAGGTCGCATTTCGATTCGGTAGCTTACAATTTGTAAGTGCCCCCTTAGATCTATACAAAATAAATTATTTGACTTTGAATATGACATTGGCAAATATGTTGACGCGCGCCCATTGACGCCCCAGTGTGCCACGCTGAATTGTGGAATATTGAAAACTGAATTTAATTAATTGCTTTCGGACGCAAAATAATTTGTAAGGCATCAGTTACCGTTCGCTAAAGTGATAGTCACTTAGCGTAATTGCTGTTTTTAAAACCTGCCTTTAAGAAAATTGGCCGGTTTCTTGTGATCTAAGGCTCGGATGGGCTCTTTTAATTTTGCTCACGTTAATTGCGTGGCTCGTTAAAGAGACGAGAATTTCTTCCTTTATTCCTTCGTAAGTTTTACAGGACGAATTTTATGGAGTGTGATACTTGTGATGTGATATTTAAAATATATCAACCAATGAGAGATTCGAGTGAATGACCTGTCAATATGTTACTGAAAAAAATATTAAAAAAAACATTTAAGATGACTTAAGCGGCAACTTTAATAAACACCTTTTCAATTTAGGTATCACGGACAGCCCTCTATGCGGAGCATGCATGGAGGCTGAAAAAACAGCCGCCCACGTCTTGCTGGAATGCAACGGGGTAGTCACTTACCGGGCACGCTACCTGGGCAGTCTCCAAGAAGTCTTTGGCGAAGTCAAGAAGCTGGGGAACTTCCTGGCAGAACTAGGATGGCTGGAGTAACCAGCTCACCCTCCGTCACACAAAACAGGCGCAATGGACGTCGATTTGTGGAAAAAGCCCGCAAGAAGAAGAAGAAGAAGAAGACTTAAGCGTTATTTTCATTTATGCATTTTTTTTGTTAGGGTAGAAATATCTCCCCTGGAACAGACACTTCTCAAGGTATATATCTCAGCTGTTTCCATGTAGATTAATAATCGTTCGAAATTTTCCGCTGATGGGAATTGAACCTACGCACAAGGCACTAACCCAAGCCGTCGCATTTAATATGATACCTCTAACACACAAGTTAAAACGACAAAATAACATTCCAAATCAAACAAAGGTACCGTAAATGACTTAGCTGCGAAACGAACGAAGGTACAAGCGATGGGGTGAATGGTAAAATATTCAAGGGTATGAAAGCGTTCCCGTGTTGTGTCAGTGGAGTGGACTTGCTGGGTAATTGGTACCGCGACAGACGGTCGCCAGCGTTTGATAATTATTGAGAGTTTATTTATGGCTTTGCTGGATAGTTGGGGTTGAAGCGTTAATAGTTTATTCGGTTGACTGTAAATAGGCAGAAGCATTTCCAAAGGCAAATTTTGTGTTTTAAGTCAACTATCTGATTTTCAGGCGATTTTCAAACAACTCAGTTTGTTTGTAAAAATATATGTCTGGTGTTGTTTCGAGATTCAAATCCTAAATATTACCAAAATATAATATTTGAACTTAATTGTAAAATTATCTACAAATACTTAGATCTACAAAATTTAAATAGTTTCGTTAAAGAAAAAATAACGATTGACGCACGATCCATGGGTGAAACTTATATCATCATGTTTTCCATTACCCCTGGAGGAGTTTAGAACACTCTAGTTTCATCTACAAATTATGGAGTATTTTGCCAGTCTCGAGAAAATTAATGATTAAAAATGAAATGGGTTTTTATGATATAAAAATGGCGGATTAAATAAAAGCAACAATTAATTATACACATAATTATATGCATTAAATAAATTTATAAATACATACATAGAGAGAAGAAAACGATAAAACCTGAACGAGTTTCCCGTCTGAATTTAGTATTTCAGCGCTATTTATTATTTGTTCCGGAAGCACAGTGGAAGCGGTACTCAGGACCGCACCAAGAGTTTTTCATTCATTCGTGCCGGTAGAAAACATCACTCTTTTCACAGGGAGGGCACTTCAGAAGTGAGAGTCACCCTCCGAGTAGTTAAGGGCAACTCAATGATAGGATGAAGGCACAACAAGAATAATTATTAGCAAAAGAAAATGTCTCGCAAAATCACGACGCCGCTCACTAAGGCTACCAAAATAACTTGACGTTTATTTGAAACTATACTCTGTGATCAATATTCATAAAGATAACATTTCAGTGTTAAAAGCTACGCGTCAAATTTTACTCTCGTTATCCACGACATTGCATTGAAAAATGTACTTTTTCTATGAGTAATACAGTTCATTTTGGTATGTGCGAAAATTGGCGTTGGATGCACTTGAGGGCGCGGGGTTTTATTTGGTATTTATAATATTATTTAATAATAATATATTGTACAAACATACATATTTAAAGACATACTGCGCCGACCCCAAATAATGGGACAAGTTAAGGCAAATGATATGAATGTACATACATATTTCTAACAACAACAAAATACATGAAACTGTAAACACTTTGTCTTCTTCTTCTTTGTCGGTATCACTCTTGTCAGAGTGGTCATCACTTCAGGTGTTGGTGGCAAGCTTCACAACACGCCGCCACTCCTCTCTGATGGCCGCCTTGCTCGTGCATTGGTGTAGTGATGATGAACGATTTACTGCCGCTTTTATCTGGTCAGTCCACCTTATAGGCAATCTTCCACAACACTTTGTAAGTACTAGATAAATACCAGAAATGAACATAAACGGGTAATACCTCGTTTTAAGGGCAAAAAAGTATTTAACCCTTTTATGGGGATCGGGATTCCCTTCATTAACAGGATTGAGTTTCTTACCGGCTCTTCTCAGTGGAAGCGGCATTCTGAACTGGTGGTACAATCTGACTACTTGTAATTCCTTTTTGGCCTACATGTTTATTTTTTTATTTTGACAAGTGTATAGAGACTTGTAGAGTTCAGTGTACTACGGCCTCGTGAGTCAGCGGAAGTGGTTCCCCAAGTAGTGTGCGCGACCCGCCGCGACTTGCTGACTCCGAAACCGGCATGTCACCGCCACTCTACGGCATAATACATTTAAACGTCCATATAACCCCTCATAACCTGAACCGAGATCAAATAATATGAGTGATATTTGTTGGATTCGACTTTAAAAAGGCGTTTGACCTTATTTTATACATTTTATTAAGTTTGCTGACGATATTGAATGGGCTTTTGGGCGATATTTACATAGCATTTTTTTCTGCGTCGAATGAGTATGCTCTCCTGTAAAGTTAGAAATGTCGCTTAAGTCAAATTGCCTTTCACTCCTCGATATTTACTGTTTATAATGTTACATACTGGTTTATACACTTAAATTACTTAACAAAAACATATATCTCAGAATATTATTCTAGTATTTACTAATAAACGCGTTCCACAAGACTATTATTTAAGTACACATTCTTTCTACATACATCATCACGCCTGAATATCCCGAAAGGGTAGGCAGAGGTGCACTGCAGTGGACCCACACTTTGCCGTTGTATTCTTTCTGTCATGTTATCAAACTGAAAGTATAAACCGGCCAAGTGCGAGTCGGACTCGCGCACGAAGGGTTCCGTACCATTATCTATAAAAACGGCAAAAAAAACACGTTTATTGTATTGGAGCCCCCTTAAATATTTATTTTATTCTGTTTTTTAGTATTTGTTGTTATAGCGGCAAAAAAATACATCATCTGTGAAAATTTCAACTCTCTAACTATCACGGTTCATGAGATACAGCCTGGTGACAGACGGCCGGACGGACGGACGGACAGCGAAGTCTCAGTAATAGGGTTCCCGTTTTACCCTTTGGGTACGGAACCCTAAAAATTTGATTGCGTGTACTTATAATAGGTAGTCAGTATCATATCAAATGTTGAATAATATTCAATTTCTATGAACCTGATATTATGTTATACTATGACATACAACAATGAGACTGTTACCATTACTACTAACCGACTGGCTGAGACAGTAAGGAAGTGTATATAGAAGCATTCGTAATCTATGCTATAATATATTTAATAATATAAAAGGAAAGATTTGTATTTATTAACCAACGAAAAAAAGGAGGAGGTAGTCAATTCGACAGCCGGTAGCCGAGTGGTCCTTTCAATCAAAGTGTGCAGGCTCAAACCCCAGCTCGCACCTCTGGGTTTCATGTGCGAATCTCATTTTCAATCTAGATTATCACTTGCTATGAAACGGTGAAGGATAATATCGTGAGGAAACCTGCACGTCTGGGGGATCTTGACTAGTTCTCGATAGATGTGTGAAGTCTGCAAACCCGCAGCGGGCCAGCGTTGTGGACTATGGCCTTAATCCCCCTCGCATTGAGGGGAGGCCCGTGCCCAGCAGTGGGACGTTAAAAGGGCTGTAGTAGTAGTAGTTATCATCACTTCCTATGTTACATTTATCAGAATATCTATATTAGAAAACTGCAAATTTTAGTCTGAAAGTCGTAAAATTAAATCAATTTTAAAGTTTTGATAACAAATTGCATATAAGGAATTGCTTTGTTATAATAATATTGTTTCTTTATTTATTATCCATGTGGGAAGATACTAAAATTAACAACAACATTGATTCAGACCCGTAGTGGCCTTGGGAAAGAGTAGTCAATACACTGGCGAAGAATAAAACGCAGATTGTTAATTAATACACATGTAATTAATATATTTTTGTAATCAATAATCAAACTACTCATAAAAAGCGAGCTATCCACCAACATTACTTCTGGGCCCCAAGTCCACCAAGGCCCCCTAACAACTATACTTGTGGAGTTGCTATAACTTCATTTTTTAAGGAATGAAAACAACATTTTTTTTATAAATGGTAGCTGGAATATGATTATTATAGTGGCTACAAGATGACAGTGTCGATTGTCCACACTGGCCATATTTTAGCTACCATAGATAGAGGATGATGAAAATTAAGTCATAGAAATTTCACAACAGTCGGGGACTTGGGGCCTTGTCTTAATGAACTGTAGTTATATACACGGAAACAAAACTAAAAAAGTCATTAAAAAAATTATACCTACTATGTTTCTTGCCGGATCTTCTCAATCGGGGTCGCGCTTTAACTTGGTAGTAGCATATAAGAAGAAATGTAATTGACTATTTATCATGTAATTTGACTATTTGTAAGTGCCCCGTAAGCCTATACGAAGTTAACACCTTCAGTGCGGAACAGGCACATATCGGCACGCCACGGTGCTAACGGTTGGTGCGCACGGTGAAAACTATAACTGGCGGAAAGGTAGTTGGGGGCGCATTTCGACCCGCTGCCGCACCAGATAAAAGTTTATGATTTATTCGCCGCAGCTAAGGTGTTAATTATTTGACTCAAATTACATATACTATGGGTACTATGGCCCGCCTTGAACGTAAGGGGTGCAAGTTCAAATCCCAGGCCGCACCTCTGAGATAATTTTCATGTGCGAATGTCATTTTCTACAATGATTACCACTTACTGAACGGTGAAGGAAAACATCGTGAGGAAACCTGCACGTCTATAGAAAGGCGTGTGAAGTTCACCAACCCGCAATGGGCCAGCGTGGTGTACTATGACCCAAATCTCCCTCGTATTGAGGGGGAATGTGCCCGGTATAATGGCAATAGGCTCGCCCCCTATTACATCGGCGAAGTGTGGGCGCACTACAGTGCACCTCTGCCTACCCCTTCGGGGAATACAGGCGTGATGATGTGTAGTATTGGCTGATATACAATGGACTGTTGGCAAATACAATAAAATCCAGGGCAAGGCAAACAGAAATTTCCCACGAATCGTATCCACAACCTTCCGGTGCTGTGCGCTGAGCGACCTACGCTCGAACGAAACCATTATTAAAATATTTTATATAACATACCATGAATATTTCTATAACATCATTGTTAGCCTATCTAGAATAGGCTAGGAGCTTTTTATATCAGATTTATAACAAATGCCACCTGCACACTTACGTAATTCTTAACGTGGAATGTTTTAGAAACATTGCACTTGTTCAGGAATACTATTTAAAAGTAGCCATTTTATATAGCCGTGGGAATTTCTGGATGTTCTAACTTGACCATTATCTTAATCATTTTTACAATGTTATTGAGATTGCGTACAGAAACCCTTAAATATGCTTTTGAGTTTTTTAGGGTTCCGTACCCAAAGGGTAAAACGGGAACCCTATTACTCAGACTTCGCTGTCCGTCCGTCCGTCCGTCCGTCTGTCACCAGGCTGTATCTCATGAACCGTTATAGTTAGACTGTTGAAATTTTCACAGATTATGTATTTCTGTTGCTGCTATAACAACAAATACTAAAATACAGAATACAATAAATATTAAAGGGGGCTCCCATACAACAAACGAGATTTTTTTGGTCGTTTTTATAGATAATGGTACGGAACCCTTCGTGCGCGAGTCTGACTCGCACTTGGCCGGTTTTTCATATTAATTTGATAAGTTCCAGACGTCCGGTTTGAAAATAGTTGTATACATGACTTTGACGTTCACCGACGAGACGAAATAAAATTTAAGGATTCATCTACCATTCAGTGTGTATGTCACTGAACTCCTCCTAAATGGCTGGACGGATTTGGATGACATTTAGTGTGTATATTTCAATGGGTTCCTGGATGGTTTAGATTCACGATTGGACCCGGTAGGTGGCGCTGCTTTCGTTTGTCACTAATTCTAAAGCGGTACGAAGTTCGCCCGGTCAGCTAGTAATAAGTTTATTAAATAAATAAATAAAATAAAAAATTAAAAAATATATTTATTGAATTTTCTCCTGCTATCAATTTCTTGATATTGGCTGTAATGCCTGTTAACCGCAGCTGGATCAATTCCTCATGTCATTTCAATGCTTATTTTAGTATAAAAGAAGAAGTAAGCAGTTGCTAGTTACATAAGTATTTGTTTAGGCATTCAGTCAAGGCACCTTACTAGTGTTCTGGCTTTTTGCAAAACGAATATTTAAAGTCAGAAATAAGTTTTCATCGTTTGCATATTGTTTTCTCATATTTACGCGAACACTATACATTGAAATAAAACTATTTTACGGATTTTATCACGTTTATTTACTATTTTATTTTCCGACGTTTCGGCTGCTTTACAGCAACCATGGTTTTATTTCAATTTTCATCGTTTGTTCAATAAGAATATGTGTGATAATTTTTTCTCAAAAATTTGGGCCTTAATAGCTCTAAAATCAGCTTTTATAGTTTTAGTTTTTGAATGGACTACGCTGTTGGCCATGAGGTGGCCTTTACAGCTTAACCGAAGGAGTGGCGAGCGCAGAGTGCACTCCAATCAAGGCCTTAAGGGCGGAAAGGGATGGCAACTATCTCAAGGGCACCACAGAGGGCATGACCTCGACTTGGGCAGTTACCGTGAGGGGAGAGTGACTGTGCTCCTAGGTGCAAAGATGCACCTACGAGCGGAAGAGGGGGTTCCTCGACCTTGCCGGCGAGATCGGTGTCTGTTTAAGGCTGGTGTAGGTGTGTTGGTGGCCCTCTCGACGCCCGGATCGAGGAGGGCGGTGATCGTGACGGGAGAATCAATTAACACGTGCCGCGGACATCTAAAATCAGCTGCTGCCCTCTTTGATCACATAATCTATTCAACAGAGGGTACAAGCGAACTAATTGACAAAGCCCAGAGTCATCAAAGCGTACAAACAAATTATTTTTTGGTATTTTTCACAATGTTTAATTTGACTTATCTACGTTCTTACTTCACTACACATCCGTTCCCGGGCGGCCGGCTCTACCGTGTCAATAAAGCCTTATTCACTCAACGATATGCTGCAATTGTTTACAATATCGTATAGTATATTGATGTCTGTATAATAACAGGTCAAGGGACGGGGTAGCGCCATTGTTCTTGGACCGTCTGCTCGATGTGCATGTATCCATTACTCCTGTAACCTCGTTGTGATGAGGGCCGTTTCGTTTGTCATATGTGTCGTGTTCTTGTGTTTCATGGACAATGCTTATTGTACGTTGGGTGAGTTTCTTAGTAATCTGCCATCGGAGATTGGGGTGAGTTATGAGTGACTTAAAAAAATGTTTATTGATATAACTAGCATTGGTAGCCGAGTGGTCGAACGCACGCCTTGCAATCGAAGTGTGCAGGTTTAAACCCCAGCTCGCACCTTTGGGGTTTATGTGCGAATCTCATTTTCATCCGAGATTATCACTTGCTAAACGGTGATGGAAAAAATCGTGAGGAAAGCTGCACGTCTGAGGGAACTTGACTAGTTTTCGATAGATGTGTGAAGTCTGCCAACCCGCACTGGGCCAGCGTAGCTGACTATGGCCCGAATCCCCCTCGTATCGAGGGGAGGCCCGTGCCCAGCAGTAATGATATAACTTCGTACAACATTCTTGTTAAGGACGCAAACTAGGCGTGATGTTTTATTGGAGCGACGATTAAAATTGTACATGATAAAATATTTAAACAAAGTATTTAACAATATCTTGACGACGGCTTGGCCCCTAATTCTCGCGTGGTCGACATCATCTCTATTCGACATATATGCCGAAAAAAAAAACTTACGACCTATTTGACGTTTTGTTTCGACATAATATGTCGAATTAGAGATCATGCCGATCTTGCGAATGGCCCAATTGGTCTATTGGTTTGAGTGTAGGCTGCTCAGCTCACTGAACCGTGTGGTTGCGGGTTAGATTCCCGTTAGTGTAAATTTTCGGAAATTGCTTTTTCGGAATTTGCCCTGGTTACACCCAGGTAACTGGGGATCATACGACGAGTATGCGTTGTCTGGCGATATTTATTTATTTACATCTGTATGTTTAAAATTGAAAATTAAATAGAGAGAGTAAATTGTTTTAAATTGCGTTTTCGTTTCGTGTAATTTAATACGTATTGAAAATCTGATATTTTGACATAACAAATGGACACGTCAATCTTATTTACTTGTATACGGGACGTATCAGAAGTCCGAAATAATATTATGGGTATACGGTAGCGTCGGTAGCTTATATCTGGATGATTAGTTAAGACAGTTTTTACCTGACTATTATAGTTTTCGAATTATGGACTTTGAATATTTGTCACAGGTATCGTGTTCTGGTCTTTGGGTACATCCACAGACCTATTCAGCAGTGTACACTACACCTATGAGGGGCGACTACCAATATTCACAAAACAGAACATGCAAATTTTACATAGGTCTCGAGATATTATGAGTTATAGATATTGACGAAAAAAGTTGGATAAACATGTCCGAAGTTCGATAAAATGTTTATATCATTCGATTGTATACCCGATACTGATCCAAACGCCAAAGTATTATTTTGGACTTCTGATACATCCTGTCCACTGTGTATTTTAACTTCATACCATTTGAAATGCCGGATGTGATTTCAGAATGCATTCAGCAGCGCGTGGGAGTCCATAAAAGATGCTATCAAAACACCAGTGAGGATCAAAAGACTTGGACCTGGTGGAAGTACGTACCCTTGATTATTTATGCTCTTATACCTGTACTTTTTTTTAATGATCTCTTTCCATTGAGCCAGATACCTGTTCTAATACTAAATACCAAAACGCGCTCTATGTCAAATTCAATAAAGTCCAAATTTCTGTGGTAATAGTCACGCTTCCACGAGTCAAAATTCGGTCGGACTGTCAATGTAATGTCTTTGAGTTTGAACCTTTTTCTATGAGTTAATACAGTTCACTTAAAAAAATAAAATGCAAGCGTTAATGCCCCAGTGTATGGAAGGCCTACTATTCACTTATCAATGTGATTAATCTTAGTTTGTTTTTTTTTCCTTCCTCTACATCACTCTACTTACTTTACTACATTTTTTATTTTTACATTTTTTTATAATTGTGCCAATAAATAAATAAATAAAAAATGCATACAATTTTGTAACCAACAAACTATGTGTTACCTAAAATTTATTTCCGTAATTCAATTTCCTATTAGTTTTAACTTATTTTAACTTTATTTTGACTTGTAAATATTTTTTATTTAATATCATTGTTTTAAAAATTTTATTGTTATTTTAAAACATACCTGTATTATATCATAAAAAAGTCAGTCAAGCCCTTTTTGAGTGATAGCGAGATTAAAGAACAGCATCAGTACATCTAAATTTAAAGATTTTTAAACCCGCTATGAATTCAGTTTCGGCACAAAAGTTTTTCACAAAGCTACTGTAAATCGATCATAATTGTCGTCAGAATCAGAATCAGAATATTTTTTATTCATATAAACCAATACAGGCACTTATGAATCGTCAATAAATAGTAAAAATAGTAGCTCTACCACCCATTCGGAATGCATTTCCTATGGAGAAGAATGGGCAAGAAACTCCATGGTTGCTTTTTTTTAATTATCATTATTATATGGTGGTTAGTATAAAAAATACTTGATTAATACTTATACAATTTCTCCCCATTCAAACTAGCTATTTAACTGTAAAATAAGGAAAAAATTACTTTCCAAACCCAATATTTTCAGGAAAAAAAACGACAACAACCAAGTCGACCACCATACCCACGGAAGCATTACAATGGACTGAAGATTCGACCAACGCTTTCAATAATGAGAATAAGCTGAAGTTACCATTGCTGCCCACTCCTAGATGGCGGTCGTTTGGCGAATGGAGGGAGATGCAGAAACCACGTTTTATACATAGAAGGAGGAGTACGTATTTATATTTGACGACAACCGCTTGGTCTTATGCGATGGTGGGCAAACTTTCTTGGGGGGCCAGAAAGATTAAGAAATTTCAGAGTTCAGGGAACGAGTTCCCCTACTCTCACTACATTGCATACAAAATATATTTGTGTTTGTTCAGAAAGACTGTGCTCTCTGCCTTTTACTAAATTAATATCAAAGTTAATTCGCTACTTATAACGAAAACGCAATTTAAAAAAGAAATCTGTCTGATAGACAATGAATGAATGTGTTTGTTTTTGGGTAATCTCCCAAACGGCTGGGCCGATTTTGACCGAAATTTTATTGGAAGATAGATGATGTTACAAGCAGTGACTCAGGCTATTCTAATTTTAGGGAAAATAATTAATGTTATTAAATAAAAATAATTAACTAGGTCATATGATCAAATTGAATTAAACAAGGTTGAATACTTAAGAATATCTTCTATTTGCCTTAGTGAATGAAACGCAGGAGGAAAGTGTTCAGTCTCCACAAACCAGACAGCCAGGCGGTTTCACATATGATGACTGGAGACGAATGCAGAACACCTTTTATAAACGTAGTAGGAGAAGTAAATCAAGGTGTGTATCTCTTAACTTTAAAACCTGCGCCCATAAGCGAATTTATTTGCTGATACCAAAATTAACTTTATTAACTCGTAGACAAAACACATTTTTCAACGAGATGCGAGATGGCGATGACGTTAGCGAATTACGTTGAATATTCGCGTGGCTTTCACCACAGAAATTAATTCAAACTTTATGTATGTGAAAACAGAGTTCATTTTCAAAAAAAGTCAACGTCTAAAGTATTCAACCTTGTTAATATTATTGGGTATCACAGCTAGTGGTAGTTGCACTTAAACAAAACGGTAATTAACCGACGTTATGTTGTCTATACAATTCAATTCTCGTAATATTTACGATCCTTTTTGTTACAGTACATACATGCTGTCGTTACATTAATTCTGATGTATTAACCTCAAAGGGTAAAACATAATATATTGTTAATATTACGATAATTTTATAGAAGATCGCTTTTTAGGGTTCCGTACCCAAAGGGTAAAACGGGAACCCTATTACTGAGACTTCGCTGTCCGTCTGTCCGTCCGTCCGTCTGTCACCAAGCTGTATCTCATGAACCGTGATAGCTAAAGAGTTGAAATTTTCACAGATGATGTATTTCTGTTGCCGCTATAACAACAAATACTAAAATACAGAATAAAATAAATATTTATGCGGGCTCCCATACAACAACCATGATTTTTTTGCCGTTTTTATAGATAATGGTACGGAACCCTTTGTGCGCGAGTCCGACTCGCACTGCCATGTAAATAATGGACAGATAATTAAATAGACAGATAAACACCACAATAACTTTATTCTTTAGGTAGTAATTTGACATTTTGTTTGGCGATCGTAAAATCGGCCATGAGATGAAATTTTACATTCTTCAAATTGCAGGACTGTAAACTGACAGCTCGTGTCAAAGTTTCCATACACAATTTTCAGCCGTGAAACCCGTGATTAGCAAGAAACAGGCTTTACCGTGTGAATAGATACTGATTGTATTTTCCAGACTTCGACACAACACTTGCAGCCATATATTCAGCGCCTGGTAACCGCCGTGATTTTAAAGTTGATGATGAAGACCTCGGAGTTCTTATATTCATTTGATAAGCTTAAATATAACTTATACGCCCTGTATTCAAACGAGCGAATAAACGTGACCTTCTCTTTAAAGATGTACTCTGTGTGATAGATAGATAGTTATAGCACTTTTTATTGTACACCAAACTGTGAGATATTTTTTTTTATTAATTAAGTAAATAAATTGGCCCATGGGGAAGCGTACCCAAGACGCTGGTTGCATTCCCTCGCTGAATGGCTAGAGCCACTCGTTGAGCGAGTGAATGGGCTGCTCTTGGATTGCCGGGTGTATCGACCAATTTTTATATATTTTTTTAAATTTCAGCTCTGTGTCAATAATCATAAATTAAATTATTTATTAGAGACAACAAACAACAGTACATAAAAATTAACAAATAGTATTACAAAAAGTTATCCAAACACAGTACAGTCCACGGCGTTGTCCACGGATTAATTACATAAAGTTGCCGCAATATATACTAATATTATACAAATAAGTAAATAAGTAAACATAAAATTACATTACATTATATTGTAACAAATGATAAAGATAGAATTTCTGTGGTAAAATTTAATACGACCATGCGACAAAATTCGTTCGCGCTGTCAATGACACGACGGCTTGGTCCAGTGGTTTAAGCGTAGGCCGCTTGACTCACTGAACCGAGTGGTTGCGGGTTCGATTCCCGCCAGCGTCAAATTTCGGAAATGGCCTTTTCGAAATTTGCCCTGGTCTGGGTGTAACTGGGATCGCCCCCAGTCCATTGTATGGTACCCATAGTACAAGCTATGCTTAGTTTGGGATCATACGATGAGTATGTGTTGTCTGGCGATATTATATTATATTATATATTATTTCGTTGAACCATGAGCATTTTTAAACGCCATGCAAAAGGTTTGCCAATACTAAAATGAACTGTATTTACTCATGCACAAAGTTGATTCTGCAACGAAATGTCATTGACTATGTGAGCTAATGTTGACGCGTGGTCGCACGGTCTTACCACAGAAATGCTATCTCTATATATATTGACACAGAGTTCGATTTGGTTTTAGCAAAAATGTATGTAAATGTAATTGACACACCAGTATGCATGGGGCTTTATGAATTCATACAGTTCGGCTCATCCTATTATTACTACTACAGCCCTTTTAACGTCCCACTGCTGGGCAGGGGCCTCCCCTCAATGCGATGGGGATCCAGGCCATAGTCCACCACGCTGGCCCAGTGCGGGTTGGCAGACTTCACACATCTATCGAGAACTAGACAAGTTCCCTCAGACGTGCAGGTTTCCTCACGATGTTTTCCTTCACCGTTTCATAGCAAGTGATAATCTCAGATGAAAATGAGATTCGCACATAAATCCCAGAGGTGCGAGCCGGGGTTTGAACCTGCACTCTTTGATCGCAAGGCGTGCGTTCGACCACTCGGCTACCACTGCTATTATTGAACTTAAAATATTAATAGGACACAAACTTTACACAAAATTGAATAAATGATTAAACAAATTATGTTTATATTACAAGACAAATTATTTACTTGAGTAACAATTACTTTTTACATAGTTAACAATTTACAAAGACTACGAGAGACAAAAAAAAACAAAAACAATATAATTTAACAAACAAAAAAAAAATATGTTTACAACATTTTCAATTATTTTTAAATTGAAAATATCTTCCTTGATAGTCATTATTGTTAATTAAGTACTTACCTATCTATAATTTGTGATAAATGTGTCAAAAAGACGTCCAAATTTTTTTTACCGAAATTGGTGTCATACATGCCACAGTCTCCTTCTTTTTTTACGAAATAATAATTTATTCATTACCATGTCAAGTAAGTTACATTTTGGTACTTAAATTAACTTAGTATTAAGTATGAATTAAATGATGATATTTAATGGAATAAGATGAGGAATGGCTCCACCTGCGTTTAGCCAGTGTCAAGTAATTAATAGCAGGGCAAATTTAATACACATTATAAATAAAAATGGATGATGACCGTGATAAAGATGGCGGATGAATCCATACCACAGTCGTCTAGTCTAAACGTCTTGACATAGACAATTTGACGTGCGAGGACTGCAAATTCACAAATAGAATTGAATGTGTGAAATTGTCAGATATACGGAAATGCTCTCTCTTTTATACAGGCCGTTTTAGAAGTCCGAAATAATACTTTGACGATTGCATCAGTATCGGGTATACAACTGAATGGTATAAAAAATATCGAAATTCCACCATGTTTTTTCTAAGTTTTTTTCGTCATCAATTTCTATAACTCGTATTATCTCGAGTTCTATGAAAATTTTGCATGTTCTGTTTTGTAAATATTAGTAGTTGCCCCTCATAAGTGTATTTCACACTGCTAAAAAGGGTTTTGGATGTACCCAAAGGCATACCTGTGACAAATATTCAAAGTTATATTACACAGAAACTATAATAGTTAGGTATAATCTGTCTTCACTAAGCGTCCACATATGAGCTACCGTATACGGTACCCAAAGTATTATTTTGGACTTTTGATACTGCCTTAATTCAGTGGTACCTACTTATAAGAAAAACGAAAAGTAAATCACACGGCATAGTTAACGCACTGCCTATTTATAAGAAAATTTGTTGATGAAACATTGTCATTGTATTCGATTATACTAAAACATTGACACAAATATTTAGATCATTATTATAAGTGCTAGAGGTGTGTCAAAGTAACGGTATCGATTCCAAGTAACAGGAACAGTGACAGCTGCTCTGAGGTAACCAATCGTTATTTTCAGAAGTACGTGCATACGTTGATAACGATATCACTTTTTGGGCTACCCAGTATGTGATGACTAAATACCCGAATACGTTGATAAAAATCAACGGATTCGGTAGAATTAAAAAATGAAAATAGAGATTTTTAATTAAATCTATTAATTTTTTTTTTAGGAATTAATATATTTTGATCAATATTTTGCTATACTTAATTATAGTCTTAAAACAGAATCTTCTATGCACGTACACGACTTGCACTTGGCCGGGTTTTATAGCTGTACTTGGATCATTACTTGGATTAGGTTCGAATCTGATACCTAGTATTTTGGTATCGAGTACATATGAGTATCAATTGTATAGTTGCTATTACAACCCTAATAAATATATTTTGATAGTCTGCTAAACAATCTATTGTTATTGTTATTGTTCCATTGTAATAAATTTTGGTGCACGCTTGTGTTCTACATTATTTTATTTTTAATAGCAACTAGCATTCAAAGATGTATCAGCTCCTACTAAGTTACATTTAAATCTATGAGTTAATAAAACATATTTTGTATATTAATTTTGGAAGTATCCTTATCTAGTGTTGTAACTAAAATTATTTACTAGGTATGAAGTTTTATTTATCACTGCATCTTTATTTGGTAATAACATTGTGTACAAATAAAACAGTCTATTGTACTTTTGCTAATTTTCTTGGACGTCTCACCACAAAACTTGATGTAAGTATTATTCTTTTTCACATACTGATTCACCTTGATATATTTTTTAATTAGATATTTAAATTATATTATTTTTAGGATGCTTTCGACTATACTTGGAATATGGTGAAAACGCTTGTGTTTCTTAATGTCAAATCTGAAAAGCATAGGAAAATGAATTACACACGTAAGTTTCCTCTGAAATACTGCTGTCCAATGGTTAAAAGACCGTTAAGTGACAAAACCTAATTATGAATTACAAGAAGAAATGCGATTGATCTTACTAGAAATTATGAAGACACACAGATTTATCTCAATAACTATAAATGTTAGTGCAGTGCTATCAAGACTGGTTTATGGATATAACGTTTTCCGACTACAAAGAATCTATTTATAACCAGTTTTCAGATACAAACAAATACTGCAGAATTGTGAAAGCATACAGATTCGTCTCCAGTTATCTTGATAACTATAAATATTAGAAAAATGTAACCAAGACTGACCGATGGAAAAAATGTTAGGCTTTCATGTACTATAACTCAGATTGGCCAAGATGTCACTTAACGACCTTTTAGAATTCGGACAGCAGAATAGTCGTACTGTCTTCTGGAATCACTTATTTTATTCATTTATTTATAATTCACGAACTTTTTCGTTATTTATTTTTAAATATGAGGATGTTATTAGAGTTGGAAGTTAAGATAGTGGATGTCTGAGTATTTAAGCGAATAATTACACAAGTTTTTTTTTTTTTCGAACCTCTTGTGTCCCACTGCTGGGCAAACCCCCCTCTTCCTTCCATTCATCCCGGTCTTTCGCTCTCTCATACCATCTGTTCAAACTTCGAGGTCATCACGCCACCGCTTCTTGTGCCTACCACGGCGACGACTTCCACCTTCTGGTACCCATTTCGTACAAACTTTTGCCCACCGTTTTCCCAATACTGTATTTATTAATAACAGTTAATTCACAGCACTAGAATACTAGCACTGCAGTTCCACACAGTCTACAAGGAATATAAGAAATAATATCTGGATGGCCTTTACTGCGTTGGCAACATTTATCCTGTTGCATTTGGCCATGGGCGACGGTGATCACTCACCATCAGGTGATCCGTCCACCATTTTGTTTTTATATTCTTGACCTGTTCACCATTTTGTGTTAATATTCTTGACCCATCGACCATTTTGTTTTTTATATTCTTGACCTGTTCACCATTTTGTGTTAATATTCTTGACCCATCGACCATTTTGTTTTTATATTCTTGACCTGTTCACCATTTTGTGTTAATATTCTTGACACATCGACCATTTTGTTTTTTATATTCTTGACCTGTTCACCATTTTGTGTTAATATTCTTGACCCATCGACCATTTTGTTTTTATATTCTTGACCTGTTCACCATTTTTGTTAATATTCTTAAGTCGTTGAACATTATGTTTGTATATTCTTAGCTCGTTAACTAGTGTCACATAGCATCCGTGGTGCCTTCTTTATTTCTGTGGAAATTCAGCCAATACAGTTATTTTTGCCTCCCCCTTTGCAATGGAGGGAATTTATTGAATTTTTCTTCCATCTTCTCCTACACCTCTTTCGATTTATTCGTGCGGATTCCAAGACAATTTCGCTTTTTCCCCGGGACTCACCAAGGGTCAAACATTTGTGGTGTCTTCGATGGACACCGCTTTCGATCCTGGCTTATAGGAGTAACAGTGGTGGGAAAGTGTGACGGGATTAGTCTAAAAACGCAGTTTTCTTTTATATTCTTGACCCATTACCAGTACCTCTCCTGCAGTAATGTCTTAAATATTATTTTCATATTTTAACAGCCAACTCGGCACAAAAATTTGGAAAAAATCTATAGTTAATATATAAATAATAATACTGTTAGAAGCAGTGAAAAGCCTCTGATCACTTTCTTTTCATATCCTTTACTTGCCAAATTTTTAAAATTTAATTATACATTTTAATCGAGGTTGAGCATGCATTCGTGTCACTATAGAAGGTTATTGGTAATTCGACGTATTCCCGTTAGGAGGTGATAAGGGTGGCTATTTGCGATACATTATTTTGTGATGTTTTTCCACTAAAATTCATTAAAAACAAAAAAAAAAAATTAATCTTGGGGGTTAAAGTGTGATCTAACGGGAATGCCAATAACCCTGTATAGAGATGATAAATTCATTAAATTTCTAACCATTTTTCAATATAAGGTGATAAGTGTATAAGGTGATAAAGTGTAGTGCCTTTATTATCAGTAAAACACTTTTTTCAGGGCACAAAATCACGAAATCAACAAAAACAGAAGATGCACTGAAGTCCAGATTGAAAATACCAATAATATCGCAGCCTAAATCCAAATATGAACATCTATGGAGACCATCAAAATCGACTCAAAACTATACTCGAAGAGGTACATTTTAGCATAAAAATATAATTTGTAAAAAAATCTATTTCAATTGCAAACCTATTTCAATCACCTTCTGTCAAAATTTATGGAATAGCTGCCATGGTTCGTGGTTGCCAACGAAAATGTTTGCAATTAAAGGTACATTATCGCCTGTTAATTGGGATTAGCAACGTATAATTATTTTGTTTAATGTCATCTTTACTTTTTAATACTATGTCAAGGCATGTGCTACGAATTTTTTGTCAATATCAAAATTAAATCTATTGACTCGTCAAAAAAGCACATTTTACAACGAAATTTCGATGATGCGAGTGAATTTGTTCCCGTAACGCATGGCTTTTGCATTAAATTTTTATGCATATTGTTATTTGAGATAATTAGGTATATTAACATCACATTTTTGTAAGGGAAAGTGTTTATATATTTTTATATATTTTTTTAAATAGCTCACAAGTTTATTTATATTATAACGTAGGGAAGCGATCTATGAACAACATAAAAGAACTAGTAAATCTGTGATTATTTTAATTGGGGTCATCAACTTGACACATCAGTTTGAAGAGACCGGTTTGAAAGGCAATCGAAGTTACATAACTTGGATGGCAAACATTTTTGTGATGTAAACATTTGTGCTTACATACCAAAAATACTTGCAATTGAAGTTACATGATTGCCAAAACATGGCAGTTTTTCCATCCATTTTGACAGTTGGTTGACAGGAGGTGATTGAAACTCGATTGCAATTGGATTACGTAATCACCCTATGATGTTGTTTAAGTATTTCAAACCGATTTCAATTAAACTTTGTGTTGCTCATAGATCGCCTTTATGTGTAATAATAAATTTATTTCAGGAATAACATTATCCTCAAAGGAAATTAGTAATACCTCAAAAATATTGAAGGATCAACACAGAATCAAAACAGAAAATAAAATGTTATTTAACATAAACATTTCAAAATTTAGAATCAAATTTAATTATAACTTAGATTTTAATTTCTAAAGATGGCGGCAGAATTAAGCCAAATCATACTTAAAGCAACCAGTGGCGTAGATGGCACTAAAGATTGCCATCTCGCTCATACGTTACGGCCTTGAGAAGGATGGTAATATGCTTATTTTAGTGTATTTTAGTTTGGAGCCATGACTCAAAACTTATGACTCAAAAAAGTATTATTTCGGACTTCTGGAACACCTGTAGATGTAAGATAGATGTGATTTTCAAAGATAAAGCTTGTAGCTTTAAAATAATGGTAATATTATATGGATAGAAACAAGCGCAAGGATTTGTTATATGCTGTATACTAAAATTCATAGTTTTTTAATAAAAAAATTAAAATTACAAAAAAAAAATCATGTTTTTATTATTTAATATAGTTACGTTGGCCGTGAATTTAAATGGGACACCTAATTAAACTTTAATTAATAAATTGTTATGCAAATCTAAACGTATTTTATTATTTACGTACCTACTATATGTGTCATACACAGAAGGTAATCGAGACGGGAATCGAACCTGCCACTACCTAATGCAGTGAACAGCGTACCTAGTCAAAGCTTATTCATACTGTTCTATGTACGACATTATTACATTATATGGCGAATAAAACCATTATTTTTCTTTCCACCATGGAAGGGGTTCAAATAAAAATGCGTCAAGGTGGCTTAACAAAGGAATCTCGTTATGAATAAGCGTCACGTTAATGTTTGTTATTTATAGAGACGGACTTATTATAATGGAGCGTGAAACTGAGTTATATAAACAAATATATTGAAGAAATATTTCTTGTAATTAGATTTTGTGTGGTATTAGATTAGCAGTGGTAGCCGAGTGGTCGAACGCACGCCTTGCAATCAAAGTTTGCAGGTTCAAACCCCAACTCGCACCTTTGGGATTTATGTGCGAATCTCATTTTCATCCGAGATTATCACTTGCTATGAAACGGTGAAGGAAAACATCGTGAGGAAACCTGCACGTCTGTGGGAACTTGACTAGTTCTCGATAGATGTGTGAAGTCTGCCAATCGGCACTGGGCCAGCGTGGTGGACTATGGCCTGAATCCCACTCGCATTGAGGGAAGGCCCGTGCCCAGCAGTGGGACGTTAAAAGGGCTGTAGTAGTAGTAGTAGATTTTTTGCGATGAGAAAACTTGGGCCCCAATTCTCGCATGGTCAACATCATCTCTACCTCGACAACCGTCGAAACAAAACGTTAATCGGTCGTATTTGTTTCGACGTACGTTAAATTAGAGATACAAGAATACAAGAATGGCCTGTTTTCATCATGTTTTTAGGTTTTCGTACCCAAAGGGTAAAACGGGAACCCTATTACTGAGACTTCGCTGTCCGTCCGTCTGTCACCAGGCTGTATCTCATGAACCGTGATAGTTAGAGTGTTGAAATTTTCACAGATGATGTATTTCTGTTGCCGCTATAACAAAAAATACTAAAAAACGGAATAAAATAAATATTTAAGGGGCCTCCCATACAAGAAACGTTATTTTTTGCCGTTTTTATAGATAATGGTACGGAACCCTTCGTGCGCGAGTCTGAATCGCACTGGGCCGTTTTTTCAAATCTCCATGCATTATAATTGTAATTACTTGCTACTAAACTCCTGCTAATTTCAAAAACTTCATCTTATTTTATTTGGTAAAAGAAGAATATGAACCGACTCTACGCCTACATGCTAAATAACCTACTTTGGAGAGACAGCTCTCCCAATTAAGTAGCATTAGAAAATACTCCTTCTTAAAAAAATACCTGAATGTGCCTTTCCTCGTTTCGATCATTATATTAAACGAATAAACACAAAAAACATTTTTTATACCATCAAAAGGAATTCTCGCATAAAAATATACATGACATTCGGAGTTGACAAGGGTATAAAAGTTTGTACGTCTGTTTCACCTGAGACGTGCTCTGGTTGAAGGTATGGGCGATCAATAGCGGTGGGAAATGTTTGTCATAAATAAGTACCAGGGGATTATAAAACACGAGAGGATGTTATTCACTTTTGTAGTGACACTGCCATGTTTGTTGAAACTTACGTTGAGACCTTCAGGTAAATGTGGGCGTGAGCTCTTCTATCTTATGGTGTCCTGGTACTCAGATAATAATAATAATAATACATCATCACGCCTGTATTCCCCGAAGGGGTAGGCAGAGGTGCACTGCAGTGCGCCCACACTTCGCCGATGTATTTTGGTCCCAATGTAATAGGGGGCGAGCCTATTGCCATTATACCGGGCACACAGGTTTCCTCACGATGTTTTCCGTCACCGTTTCTTAGCAAGTGATAATCTCAGATGAAAATGAGATTCGCACATGGAACCCAGAGGTGCGAGCCGGGGATAGAACCTGCGCACTTTGATTGCAAAGCGTGCGTTAGACCACTCGGCTACCACTGCTGTTCTATCTTTTAAATATATCCATACAATCAGCCCGTTTTCACTAATACTAGGAGTTGCCTTAACGCGATGCCTAAATATTAAGCAGTTGCCTGTTACAGTAGTATGTACTATGCGGTCCAAATAAGAATATGAATTTCAATAACCTCTATCTGTCAAATGTCACTAGAAAAGTATAGTTTGCAAAAAAACATATGTGCATATCAATAATAATAGTCTTACATCAAATTTAAATGAAAAGGTCGAATTAGTAGTAAATTGTAATTAGTATAATATTTAATTATTTAAAGTCATAATTAATTTACATGTCACAATATGGCGCAAAGTCGATCCTCGATTTGAATCGCATAGTATAGGTTTCTCAACAATCGCTACGGTCTGTAATGCCTACCATAGATTTGTCCGCCCTAGGTCAAAGGTTCGTATAACTCTGATTTAGTCTTTGATAACAGCCGCTTTGATCATGATTCCAAGTATTGAATGTCTAAATCCCTGGGCAGACTGGGGCGGCTAGACGCACACTGTAAAAAATTGCCAAAACTAAAATAAATTGTATACTAATAAAAAAACAAAGGTAAAACCTTTTTAAAACAAGCTTTAATATTGGGTACGGAACCCTAAAAAATAACTAGTCCGCCATCTCGGATGATCCGCCATATTGTAATTAGAATGACGTCACATAGCTAAGCATGCATTGTCATCCAAAATAAGCGTGTATACCAAATTTCAGCTCAATCGGTTAAAGATAACTGATCTAAAATTCAGTCGCAAGATTCCACCCGGACATACATACGTTGCAAGCTAATATAAAGCTTGTAAAAAAGCTAACTCTTTAAAGAATTTTATTCACGGCGCGGCGGCATGAGAAAATTTAGCAGCGTGGTCGCGTAGCTTTGATCACTGAAATTCGATCTGTATGTGTATTGACATAAAATCTTTTTTAGTTTTAGTAACAATTTTACAGCGCGCTTCTTGACGCCCCAATTTTCCCAGGGCTTAAAGTATGGACGGGTGACCCATACAATTCGGTCCTCGTTTTAGGGCCTCCTCGTGATGTAACTACGGATTAAGCGTCAAATATTCATTGTGGGGTATCGTAAAACATGATTTTATGATCTTTCTGCAAATGGTTGACGATTTTTATTGGGATCGGGTGGAATTGTCGATTGCAAGATTTTTCTATGGGCATACATTCCATACTCTGTATCCATCCGCATTTATACCTCATCAATCTTTTTAACCGACTTGATAAAACGGAGGTGGTTCTCAATTTGACCCCTATTTCAGTGCCAATTCATGTGTGTAGCTGCCTAATCTGACATAGGAGCACTTTCTCCAAACGTTTATTACGTAATAAGGTTATTTCTAGCTTTTAGTGCACCTAGATTTTTGAAGTGGATTTTTTCTTTTTTAATATTTTTTATCACGTACTTTTCATCTCTTCCCAAACCACTCTTATCTGCAATATCTTATTTTTTCTGTTATGGGTGAAACTCTTTTGAAAGGGGAACCTTCAGAAGTAAAAATGTCTCTCATGACCATTTTGCTCAGGAACACGTAGAGATATAAATTGAAATTGAAAATAAATACCAATCTCTTCGAGCTGTACTCGTAAATAAAATCAAACTTCTACGTCACCGCCATCAAAAGATACGGCCGTTTGTGCTTATTTTGACACTAAAAAACCCTATATTGTACTTCCCGTTCTTCTAGAATCATTTGCACTTGATATGATCAATGTCTTGTAGCACAAGTAAAGGGCAAAATATGAAAACCATATATTTGTGATTATAACACTTAAACCTCTTGAACCCTCATCGGTGCTCGAGGGCCTATCGCAAATGGCTGGCTTTTTTTTATAAAAAACCTTTGTCTTTTCTTTTTTCAAACTTCGAATCATCGAAGACCGATAGTCAATTCTAACAAATGCCTGAATGGATTGAAATAACTATATACCCGTCTGGTAAGTGGATTCGATTCGTACATCGGATCTACATTCCGCCATGTTCTCTGGCACGATGCCAGCTATGAGTTATGGCATTCATACATTTGTCGCGCCCTCGCCGTTTTTGCTATTCGACGTTGCCAAGGTTAGAATTCCCTATTTTTGGTAGGGGTAACATTAATTAGGATCTGTTGAGGTAGATACCGAGACCAATAAATTGTCAGTTGAAGATAATGGTACCTAATTATATTCTTATTGACAACTTAGCTATTACCCACGTTACCTACATCCACTTAGAATTTCGAAAAATTAAAAACAAAAAAAATTGCTTTCTAGGGAAAGTCCCGTCAATTCGGTTCATCCGTTCTAGAGATTATTATTAGATTGATATTACAAACAGTCACTTCAATTTTATTTATTTGTATAGATAAATAGTATCTTCTGATACTAACAAGCAGTGGTAGCCGAGTGGTCGAACGCACGCCTTGCAAATCAAAGTGTGCAGGTTCAAACCCCGGCTCGCACCTCTGGGTTTATGTGCGAATCTCATTTTCATCCGAGATTACCACTTGCTATGAAACGGTGAAGGAAAACATCGTGAGGAAACCTGCACGTCTATAGAAAGGCGTGTGAAGTTCACCAACCCGCACTGGGCCAGCGTGGTGGACTATAGCCCAAAAATCTCCCTCGTATTGAGGGAGAAAGTGCCCGGTATAATGGCAATAGGCTCGCCCCCTATTACATTGGGACCAAAAATACATCGGCGAAGTGTGGGCGCACTACAGTGCACCTCTGCCTATCCCTTCGGGGAATACAGGCGTGATGATGTATTATTATTATTATTCTGATACTAAAAAGTACTTTTACTAAAATACTTTTGCTAAAAAGTATTATCTTCTGATAATACTTTTTAGCAATACTAATTACTGAAAACTATTATCTACTAGCATGTACTAATGTTTCTTTGCACGCCCAATAATTCGGCTTTTTTTTAAACTATATTTCTTAACCATACAACCCACAATGGCATCAGACGTCAAAGACACGCGTCCATCTTAAAATTGAACACATAGTACTATCAAATTAGTATGAAAAGCACGTGGTTAAAGTTGTGGATTTCGGAGTCAACAGCGGCGCAGAACAAGCCGTAGGTTAGCTGCTGTAAGTCACTCAAAACCCCTACGCGCGTAACATCAAAGCGTTAGGTCAAGATTATCTTTGGAGATATAAAATGGACCCTAGTTATTATGGGAAACGGATTTCCGTAGGCCGAGGGTGTTTTTCCTTTGAAGTATTTTTCCCCTTTACCGTTGGGTCAACTTTACGATGGAGTTTCTATCAGTTAGTTAAGTTTTCCGGGTTTATATAAAAATAACAGTGGAAGTTTTATGCTAATATTTTGTTTTTACGAAATTTAATGGAATAAAATGAGAAATGGCTCCACCTGCGGTTAGCGGGTATTTTAGCCAGTGTCAAGTAATTAATATGAACACAATGATATTCTAGTAAACAGATATGTTATGAGCGCGCACTAGCGAAGACTGGAATGCATCCTAATTAGGACGTATAGTCTTTACCAAAATACGGCTTGGTTGACAGATGAATGTTACATCACATAGAAGCACAAGTGACAACACTAGCTATCTCTTTTTTTCTTGTTGGTTTTATCAAGCCATCTCTTTTGCACATTTCTACGTGTTGTGAAATGTAAAATGTCTGAAAAGTGTGTATGTGTGCTGCCGCTGTTACGCGGAACACTTTTTTCGGTTGTTTTGTGCGTGTATAACATATCTGTTTACTAGAATATCATTGTATGAACATGACAAAAATGGCGGATGGTAATATTTATTTATTAAGTAATCTAGTTTGTATTCTTCTATGGATTCATGTAGATAGATAGATAAATAATTATCGTTCCACCTCTTATAGTTATACAAACTACGTAAACTATATAAATTTAAAGTATTGCAATAGGCGGCCTTGTCACTAAAAGGTATTTCAGTTTTCTATAGACATGAATATACCTACAAATTGATTGATAATGCCAGTACAAGCCTACCGTACCCTGTTTTATGGGGAGTATATTAAAAACACTATCTGAAGCAAGAATTTCGATAAGTCAATAAAAACAAACTGTTTTTTTCTTTGCTTTGAAAACACTCATTAATTTTAATTTTTGTAGCCAAAAAACTCATTTCATAGCTCCTTCAATTATGCACTTAAAAACACAACTGAAATAAGCAAACACACCTTAAATGGCGCAGTGAATAAAATTCAAAGTTAATTAAAAAGGTTGGGTGTTAAACGTTAAGACCTGCACAAACAGACGCGTTAAATCGCGCGCTACGAATATGCCAATATAATATAATAATGCCAATAAATTCAAATCATGGCACTTTAAAAATGTCAGGTTATATTTTTTCTTTATATGTCATCCTGCTACTATCGGAGCTTGACTCTCACCTGAGATCTGGCAAGAAACTCAATGAAAACGCTAGAACTTACTGTACGAGTATTCTTTGTTAAAAAAAAACTCTGATTTAACTATATACGATTTTTAACTTTATAAAGAATACTTTGTATTCAAAACTGCACTAAATTAACTCACAGAAAAAACACATTTTTCAATGAAATGTCATCAATAACGCGAGCTTAATTAATTGTATAGCCCAGTGGCTTCTGCCAGGAACATTAAATCTTAATGCACAGAGTACATTTTCGTAAAAAGGCAGGTGAATTTGCTTGCTTGAGTATGTTCAGGACGTTAACTGGCGCAAACACCCTCCTGCAATCTTGGCGCGCGATCCGTGTCCAATTTTTTAATTGAAATAACGTTATCGCTCACTGCAGGGAATATTATGTATATAAAGCGGCAGTAGGCTAGTAGTTAGACGGACCGCTCTTGTAACCTAGAGGGTCCAGGTTCTTTACCCACCCTGGCTAGCATCGTATTGAATCCAATCCCAGCACAAGCATTAAGCATAGTTCAAGAGACTAACGGGATTAGTAGGCAGAAGTGCACTGCAGTGCGCCCACATTTCGCCGATGTATTTTGGTGCCAATGTAATAGGGGGCGAACCTATTACCATTATACCTGCACATTTCCCCTTAACACAAGGGAGATTTTTGGGCTATAGTCCACTACGTTGCCCCAGTGCGGTTTGGTGAACTTCACACACCTTTCTATAGTCGTGCAGGTTTCCTAACGATATTTTCCTTCACCGTTTCATAGCAAGTGGTAATCTTGGAAATGGAAATGAGATCCGACATAAGCCTAGAGGTGCGAACCGGATTTTGAACCAGCACACTTTGATTGCATGGCGTGCGTTCGACCACATGGCTACCACTGACTGCTATTGGAGGTAGAGACCTAGATTATTATTTTTTGTTCTACTTACCCCTTCGAGGAATACAGGCGTGATGATTTATATATCATAACATTTCTTCATCCACCTAAAAGCGTTTCTAACATAATTTTGTCGAGTTTCAAAATGGAAACAGCTATTTTCATATTTTATGACGTTCAATAGAAATTCGGTTCGGCGAGTAGCACTCAATAGACGCTGTAGCGCAAATAAGCTATCAAACTGCATCACAAAGAACCTTCAGTGCACTTTGCGAACTCATGACGATAACTAAAGTTCAATATCGAACAATTATCGAACGCAACATCGCTTCAATAATGGCAACCCTTTTGAACTGGCTACAGGGTTGCGTTTTTTATAGTGTTCATAAGTTTGAAGCATAACTAAGATGTTTTTTTTTTTTTTGTTTGATCTATGAAAAGCAATGAACTATTGGAACACGTAGAAAAATCATTCAAATTTATTCAATTTTCGAATGGATCCTATGGTTCTTATGTCAAAAAGTATCTTTAACAAAAAACCAAAGCCGACTTACCGAATAACCTTATAATTTATTACATTTTGAGAAGGTGCCAATCTACATCAGATTAGTCAGATACACACATGAATTGGGGAAATCAAGTTTGCCTTCACCGATGGCAAAACTAACCAAGCGCGGTGATCGAACACCTTTGCAGCAATATCATAACAAGATTTAGCTCTAGATGGACCCTAAGCGTCGTCAATTATTATTACTACTACTACTCCCCTAGTATTTCGATGTGCTTACAAACCTTCTACAAGTTTTCTGCAATAATAATGATTAAGGGAAATAGGAAATAATTACCCGAATAAATGGTGGACAGGATATAAAACATGAGAGGTAGAAAAGTCGAACTTTTAACGTCTCTAAGAGATTTTTTTCTTCAACCCCATCCACCCAGCTGTCAACCCTACCGGCCGTCATTACGGTTCGTTAACCACACTAATTGAATCACAACCGTTTGCTAGCCGCAAGCAGTGCGCCTTTGGATTTTCATGTTTTCCTACATGTTTAATTTACTTCGGCACGAGAAACACTTCATTAAATGTACTTGAGTTGGTCCAATTTACACACAGTTTTAGATGTAATTAGAGGAACAATATGCGTTCATATGTGTCGTCCCATGGCTAAAAGGTCGTTAAGTGACTTTTTGGCAAATTGGAGTTATGTACTACATGATAGCCAAAAAAATCTCAATAGGCCAGTCTCAGTTTTAATTTTTTAACATTTATCAAGATAAGTGGAGTCAACTCTCTATTCCTTCACAATTTCTAAAGACATCACTTTCTGCATATTTATGTATCTATAGTATCTTAAAATTCGGTCTACTCACATAAATAGCTTGTTAGTAGTCGGAAAACTAAACGTTTCATATATAAGCCAGTTTTATTTTTATTTTTAACATTAATGTTATTAAAATAAATAGAAACAAATCTGTGTGTCTTCATAATATCTAAGGACATCCATTTTCCCACTTTAGCTTGTGGCTCAAAATTTGGTTTACTCACTTAACGGCATTTTAGCCATCGGACGGAAGATATGAACTAGATCCATGGTGTCTTAACACCCAAGATTTACTTAATATCATCATTTTCTTTACCTTTTCCATTATTTGGGGACGGCGATGTATGTCTTTAACTTGCATTCACTTTGCTTGTCGGTCAAACTGCCATAGATTTCATTCTTATCACTTTTTACACACTTCATCCATTTTTCCTTGGATCATCCTCTCGCTCTGTATCCGTCCACATTCCAATACCAAAATGTTTCAATTTAATTTTATCGATGACGCGACTGAACTTTGACGCGGGTTCACGTGGCTTTTCAATTTTACAAGCTTTATATTAACTTGCAATGTATGTAGGTATGTCCGGGTGGAATCTTGCAAGTGAATTTTAAATCAGTTATCTTTAACCGATTGAACTGAAATTTGGTATACACGCTTATTTTGGATGACAATGCATGCTTAGCTATATGACGTCATTCTAATTCCAATATGGCGGATCATCCAAGATGGCGGAATAGTTATTTTTTCTGCTATACCACAGTATGGGTATCCAATGAAAGGGCTTGCTGAGGAGAACACGAAAACTGAGGGTAATTAAATAAAAGCTTGTTTTTAAAAATATTTTTTACCATTTTTTTTTGTATACTGAGTACGATCATAAAGAAAATTCATATTAGTTCGCTTACATAAGAACGATAATTGTGGAATGTATAATCTAACATAATAATGGTCACTTAAATAGTTACTTTAGCAACTCTAGTGCCTACATTTCTGACTTTTACAATTCAAAAGCTAAGCTAACCAGGTTCCCCGATTTCACGCGTCGCCAACCTAACGAAATTTAAGTTAGCCCAGTTACATGATATTTCTTTGAACTTTACTCGCAATCTCTTCACGGACAGATGGACATATAAAGGGAAAATTTTCTCTTTAGAAGGGTATGGCATCTTGAGAAATTTAGACTGAATTATTATTCAGACGAATTACATCACCACACTTAATTCCACGATGGGGGTAAGCAGTTGTGTGTACTGCAGTGTACCCAACATTCTGCGCCAATATATTTTGGTCCCAATATTCTAGACATGACATGTCGTTGATCTTTCTACGAGTTCATATAGATCGTTTTGTAAGTGCAAAACATTTGCCCAGCACTTGAACAATAAATTAATGACATAAGGGACATAAGGCGAGATATCCTTCACTCATGAGTCGACTCATTTGAGGTCCTCAACCGACTGACGTCGGGGTCACCAGTTTGGGGAGTGTGAGGAACAGAGTGTTAAGTTCCTCATCCACCATTGAAAAGGGAGGATCCTCCGACCAGAGGAGTGTTGTGTCTGGTGGGCTACTGCCCGACGGTTGTTGTCGGGTTCTTGTATATATGTGCAATCGCTCGGATCGCTTTAATATCGCGATGCAGGATTTAGTTCGTATGTGGCGAGATAGATGTCGCTACATGCAAATTGAACGAGTTATTCTAATTTTAACATTGAACCGCCTCACTCGTTCACTTTATCCTCAGGTCCCTTGTAAAAGTAACTAAGAAAAGTTTTTATCGAGTCGTGAGTGAAGTGAGTAACTTACGTAAGCGAATGAAGTAAATACACGCTCGAGCGATGCCTCGCTTCAAATGAGGAGTAGGTACCTCGAGAGAACCTCGCAAGTTAAAATGAGGTACTGAAGTAATGAGTTACCTATGTTACAAGACATCCTCAGCGCGAATGTTCGGTACATGGAGTTTATTTGGTACCTCGCGTTCGTAAAATTTGATGTTCGCTCCTCGTTATTGTTATATTGTATCATTTGCGCGTTGTAAGCACGGATGTGACTAGCATACAGAATAAAGACACGTCCCTACTTTTGATGTGAAATAACAATTACTGTTGTTACATCTATACCTAATGATAGTAATAACGTGTAGCGGGTAGCCACGAGCACACAGAGACGTCAAGTTTGCTAATAGCAAACCAAACTCTGTGTCAATATACATAAGATTGAATTTCTGTGGTCAAATCCAAGTGACCCTACTGCAAAATTCACCCGCGCTAACATTGCGTTGAAGTATGAGCTTTTTTAATGTGAAACATCTAATGGCGCGCTTGGCGAGTGAGAGCAATTGTTGATGCCGCGATGCCGTGATGCGAAAACTTCGAGCAGCTTCGTGGCTCCTCGGTTCTTTTCACCGCTTAGACTCCGCCCACCGACTGACTCCGATCACTCGCCGCTACGACGCTTCTCTCTCTTTACTCTAAATAACGTGACAGCTCCTTTTTTTAAATCAGTAAATATAGTTAGTTTTGGTATGAGCAAACAATTTTCCAGCGCGCCTTTGACACCACAGTCTGTTTTCTGCTTTGGAAGCGAAGTTTATATATTTTTCCAACGATAAAGAAGTATAGTTTAGAAGATAAACAAATAATGAAGTAATTTTACGTTCCGATCGGACTGTGAATACGTCGTTGACTTTTACATCGCGTTCGTAAAATTTAATGTGCTTTACCTGTAGTTCCAGAGTAAGCACACCATTCCAATGTTTCGCTATTGTTTGAGTATTGCAGTACTACTGAAATAGTTTCATGAATATAAACCAGGCTTGGTGTAGGTGTACAAGCAGTGGTAGCCGAGTGGTCGAACGAACGCTTTTCAATCAAAGTGCGCAGGTTCAAACCCCGGTTCGCACCTCTGGGTTCCATGTGCGAATCTCATTTTTCATCTGAGATTATCACTTGCTAAGAAACGGTGAAGGAAAACATCGTGACGAAAGCTGCACGTCTGAGAGAGCTTGGATAATCATAATAAGCGTGTACACCAAATTTCAGCTCAATCGGTTAAAGATAACTGATTTAAAATTCAGTTGCAAGATTCTACCCGGACATACATACATTGCAAGTTAATATACAGCATGTAAAAAGAATAAGAAGCTATACTAACAAAAATAAGAAAAAAAACTCTTTATCGAATAATATTTCAGATTTTGTTCAGTCGTTCAGCTGTTCCTTTTACATCAGCATAATAATCGAAGGCGAATCACGCCAAAGTCACTTAAATGTGAGTATAAAATTTGAGTGAGCTCCTAAGCCCTCGGCACGCGCCGGCTACAATATAAAGATTGTTTTATGCATCACGTGCCGAACTAAGCGTCGGTACATTATCCCAAGTGAGATGTTCGAGGCACCCGTAAACTTGGTATGGATTTCTTAGCAAGTGAGAACTCTTTTTAAAACTGTTAGCCTGGTACCTAACTTCGGTTCAGCCCAGTTATGTCACTTAACAAAATACCAGTTATATAATAAGGCGACACTTATATTAATAAATATATATAATAGGTGTAACCTGCACGTCTGAGGGAACTTGACCAGTTCTCGATAGATGTGTGAAGTCTGCCAACCCGCACTGGGCCAGCGTGGTGGACTATGGCCTGAATCCCCCTCGCATTGAGGGGAGGCCCGTGCTCAGCAGTGGGACGTTAAAAGGGCTATAGTAGTAGGTGTAATAAAATATAATATACTAGCTGGCCAAGCGAACTTTGTACCGCTTTAGAATTAGTAACATACTAAAGCAGCGCCACCTACCGGGTTCAATTGTGAATCTAAACCATCCATGAACCCATTGAAATATACACACAAAATTTCATCCAAATCGGTCCAGCCGTTTGGGAGGAGTTCAGTGGCATACACACGTACAGTAGAAATATATATAATAAGGTAATAAAATATAATTGACGCATTTCTCATCACACTAAGGCGCGGGAATGAACTTGATATTATTTGAAAATGTACTCTAAGTTCATATACTTAAAAATTGAATTTCTGTCGCAAAAGACACGCGTCAAAATTTGATCGCGTCCTCTATATCATTTTGCTGAAGAATGAACCTTTTCTCTGAGTTAATACAGTTCGTTTTTAACCGACTTCTATTGAAACAATACGGTGCTATAAAGAAAAAGAGACGAGAATACACTTACTCTCCAATTACTAGAAAGATAATTGACTGAGATTTGAGACTCCCAAATTGCGTTAGAAAATATTTTAATAAAGCTGCTTTGTGCAAATAAGCCTCGGATACAATTATGTCATATAATTCAGTAATTACATTAACATCCCTAAATGTGGGATAACACTCCAGCTTGCCTCATCTATTAGGATAGCGAGAATAGCGAAAGTTAATCAATCATATGAGAAACCTAATATCAAACGTAATATCAAAATAGAGGGAATAGTAATTAGTTTTGTATGTGCTCCATTCGGAAAGCTGATCAAATGGTAGTTTCGTTCACAAAAGCGAAAACTTGTCAAGCTACAAAGAAAAACCGCCTTTATTGCTTTTAACATTAGCTTTTGATTTGATCATTATAAATGCAATAGGAGTTCTGCACGTGGTATCGTAAACAAATATTTAAAAGTACTTGAGATATTAATTATGAGTAATAAGCAAAACAATTAGTAAATAATAAAATAAAAATAAAATATTTCAAAATGAAATTCCGTCTACATTGACCATTTTCACGAACATTATAAACAATTTGGGTCGCTCCAATTAATCCAATAATTCGTGTGCCATATTAAAATATATTCCACAGGGATGATATTAATAATGAAGGCTGGCTAGGCATTCGAGGCACCGATATACCAGTGGAGACACCTATCGTCGCTAGGAATTTTTAATTTTACATTGACATACGAAATAGCCGAGTGGTGGTCGAAGGTAGCCGAGTGGTCGAACGCACGCCTTGCAAATCAAAGTGTGCAGGTTCAAACCCCGGCTCGCACCTCTGGGTTTCATGTGCGAATCTCATTTACATCCAAGATTACCACTTGCTATGAAACGGTGAAGGAAAACATCGTGAGGAAACCTGCACGTCTGAGGGAACTTGACTAGTTCTCGATAGATGTGTGAAGTCTGCCAACTCGCACCGGGCCAGCGTGGTGGACTATGGCCTGAATCCCCCTCGCATTGAGGGGAGGCCCGTGCCCAGCAGTGGGACATTAAAAAGGGCTGTAGTTATTAGGATAACTAAGAAGTTTATATGGATCACCAAAATGGTAGTTGTCATCTAAATAATATTTATTTATTTATTTATTTTTATCATCATAACTTAGTACTATCTTTACTGGCAATCTAATACGATAGAGTACTGACTTATTGGGACGATTGCTCTGTCCGCCCTATCATTGGTAAAAGGTGAGCTTACATGAATATTGGGACGCAAAATACAGATGGGCAGTTTTTTCCTCGGTAAGATCAACAGATTAGACGAAATGTAAGTTTCCGTTGACATACATTACAATACATTACAATGACAATACGCAATATGACTGACAATTGATCGTTTCTGAAAAATCTAATAAAAATCACGTTTTTCCTATGAAAATCAGAAACTCTCGGTACAGGTGACCCAGTGATTTTCACCTCAAACAATTGCCTTTTTGAACAAACTATTAGGTTCTTCAAAGCGAATATAACACAGCACAGACAGAGGACAATAAAGACATAGGGTAAAACTAACTGTGAACATTGTAAAAGGTATATGCCGCCTGATTTTTGTTTTTTATTTCGACAGTTTGTTTCAATGGATTTAGTCCTGTCATCGCAATTATACAATATGAGAAAACTTGAGATTGTAACGTCCCAATTTATGCATAGTTATAATGTGTTTATAGTAGCATTGTGGAACCTTTTTGTTATGTACAAATGTAGTTGTAAACGATGGAATGTTTCTTTTTATAATTTTGGTGGTAGACATTATTTTAAGTAATAGCTATGCAGAAAGTAGAAAATACTGGATTAAAACACCACCAACCAGAGCCCAGCTCTAAAGATTAATCAAGAAGAAGAAATTTAATTGAGTTGGGCAAGTGAATTGATTTGGTTTATTATTATAATACAATATGGGTTCGATACTTCTGCATTCACCTTCGAAATATCTTATTCTGTTAGTTTAATTAAGTTTATGGAACATGAATCTTATAGTATATAGCAAAACAATATGATCACATCATATTTCAGCGAAATAAAAATATTTTTCCCGTAAATAATAAGTTTCACAATAAAAGTTGGTTTCACAATACGATTTCCTGAAATGCTCGGGTGAGCGGGAAAAACAAACGGGCCGTTTTTGAAAGTCGATGTTTTGACTTCAAAACATAACAAAGCCCGCGCGAACAATAAAAAAACCGGCCAAGTACGAGTCGGACCCGCGCACGAAGGGCTCCAACCAATCTATAAAAACGGCAAAAAAATCACGTTTGTTGTATGGACGCTTAATTTTTTTTTTGTATTTGTTGTTATAGCGGCAACAGTAATACATCAACTGTGAAAATTTTAACTGTCTAACTATCACGGTTCATGAGATACAGGCTGGTGACAGACGGACGGACAGCGGAGTCTTAGTAATAGGGTTCCCGTTTTACCCATTGGTTACGGAACCCTAAAAATAACAAAGGGATATAATAAAGGGATAATACACTGAGTCTAACGGCCGAGAAAGTCGATTTATATAAAAACAAATAGTTTTTATCAAATAAATACGAGTACACACAATGAATATCATAAAGACTGTTTTTCTCGAAGTTAAGGCAAAGGTCACTTTTCACTTAAGCCCAGAGCACATTGGGGCATCAAAGCTCATGTTTGCCAATACTAAAACGAACTTTATGGACGCAAAAACAAATCATTCATCATTCTAAGCAACCGTGGATCCATCGAGTCCATCCTTGGTACCATTTTGAACGATTCGGTATCAAGACTACGAGGCTATTATTGAATCAGATTAAAAAATAATAAAAAGAAGATTACAAAGCAGTTTGCATCCGTGTACGATTAAAAAAATGTATTACGGGTAAAAATATGAATCTTATAAAAAAGTTTATTTTTAGGGTTCCGTACCCAAAGGGTAAAACGGGAACCCTATTGCTGAGACTTCACTGTCCGTCCGTCCGTCCGTCCATCCGTCCGTCCGTCCGTCCGTCCGTCCGTCTGTCACCAGGCTGTATCTCATGAACCGTGATAGCTAGAGAGTTGAAATTTTCACAGATGATGTATTTTTGTTGCCGCTATAACAACAAATACTAAAATACAGAATAAAATAAATATTTAAGGGGCTCCCATTCAACAAACGTGATTTTTTTGCCGTTTTTATAGATAATGGTACGGAACCCTTTGTGCGCGAGGATGACTCGCACTTGGCCGGGTTTTTTTAATTTAAGCCTAGCATTTTTTACGAGGTTTGGACAAAATCCGTGTTTTCATATCATCCGGAAGGCGTATTTTTTAGCGGAATGTCTGAATAAGCTTAATATTTTAACATGAAATGCTATTCAACGGGTGTTAATAAAGAAAGAGGGGGATAAAAAATGTTACGCGATCCATCAGATATTACGGATTTTATGTCTTCGTTATGTTTTGATGGGATTTGTTACGAGAATAAAATTCAAACAAATATTTTTAAACTAAGTTTATAATAAGTCTTTGAGTGCTAAAATACATCCTCGCACACACATCACCAACAGTAATATAGCCCTCTAAAGTAAGATTACTATTACATATTATAATATTTTATCACCGTTCCATATTTATTAGTTCTATGATTGTACGAAAGGAGCGCCGTGAGACGTATCATGATATTTGTGTTACACATAAATATCATAAGACATCAATAAATCGGTAACATACATAACAAATATAACATAACACATTAAATCCCAAAAATAACACTTTAAAGAATCAATAACAGCCGACTGGAAGCGTGGACGACGCTTGGTTCAGTTGTCTGGGCGCCGTAGCGCGAAGCAGACGCCTACTACAATCCGCTGCAACGTAGCACGTGCTACGATCACCGGCAATAAAGTGCTACGAGCAAAAAATGTGATTTTAGTACACTCGTGTACAATTAACTCAGTTATTTTTTTTTTTTAATAAAATAGTGTTTGTGACTTCAGTGTGTGCAAAAATGGAGTGGACTTTATTCCTGTTGTTCGGTCTTTTCTACACGGCAACCGGTAACCCGGCAAAAATGGGTCAGTACAAGTTAATAATTTAGTTTCTGCGCGGTTAGCTTATTGCATAGATTGGCAGCTTGACGGTACAACAAAGGTAAGAGTTGGGTTGCTTTTAAAATGTGTTCAAACAGTTCGTGTTCGTTGTTGAGTTATTATTTATATTTAATAATTATTTATAGAATGAGGGGGTTCCGCGTTAATTATGCTTCTGTCATGAATAGATTTTTATTTCTAGAATGTTCATCAATTGGCTGATAAATCAAAGACGGTAAAGATATTTTCAATATATGACACGTTTTAGAGATACCCTCAAAAACGTCTTGTTGTTTCTCCAGTAATATTACAGATATACTAGTAAATATGAGTGGTTTGTGCCAGAGTTTTAAATAAGGTTTATTTTTATTTTTATTTTTTCGGATACTTTAATTGGTAGCAGTGGTAGCCAAGTGGTCGAACGCACGCTTTGCAATTAAAGCGCGCAGGTTCTATCCCCGGCTCGCACCTCTGGGTTCCATGTGCGAATCTCATTTTCATCTGAGATTATCACTTGCTAAGAAACGGTGACGGAAAACATCGTGAGGAAACCTGTGTGCCCGGTATAATGGCAATAGGCTCGCCCCCTATTACATTGGGAGCGAAATACATCGGCGAAGTGTGGGCGCACTACAGTGCACCTCTGCCTACCCCTTCGGGGAATACAGGCGTGATGATGATGATGATGTATGATGACTTTAATTTAAGAAAAAAACGCTTTGAATTGAGAACCTCCTCCTTTTTGAAGTTGGTTAAAAAGAAGAAGCAATGGTAGCCGTGTGATTTTGTGATTGTGATTGACAGGTTTTAAACCCCGGCTCGCACCTCTGAGTTTATTCATTTTCATCCGAGATTACCACTTGCTCTGAACCGGTGAAGAAAATCAGCGTAAGGAAACCTGCACGTCTTTAGGAAGGCATGTGAAGTTCACCAACCCGCACTGGGTCAGCGTGGTGGAATATAGCCCAAAAATCTCACTCGTATTAAGGGAGAATGTGCCCGGTATAATGGCAATAGGCTGGCCCCCTATTACATTGGGACGAAAATACATCGGTGAAGTGTTGGTGAACTGCAGTGCACCTATGTCTACCCCTTTGACGAATACAGGCGTGAAGACGCATTTATTTATTTATTTTAATTCAAAATATTGTTACTGTTAAAAATTAACTTATACTATACTACTATAATAATTTGTTGATGAGCAACTTAATTAAAAACTTCCACATATATTTTTAACATCAGTTTGGAACAAAAAGTAATTATAACCAACATCAAAAGCTTTTTTATAATGACAGAGATATTCATAATTAAACCTTATTTACAGTGAGTTGGAGTTTATAAATGATTGAATTACGCCTTTATTGCCTAATTGGGTAAGCACAATGCACTGATGTAGAACCTTTTACGCTTAGGGTAGGAAGTAACGATATTTAAGTATAGTACTTTTGACTTTGACTTTGACTTAGTAACATTTAGCGTTTTAACTATGAACTATTTCTTAGAAACTTTTAACTGGAAATCGGCAAGTAACCAATGTATTTAATTGACTGTCATAATCTTAATTATAAACATGGAATTTCAGTATGCAGGAATACCGGAAATTTTCCAAATTTACCTGATCCCGATATAGATAACTGTTGGTAAAAATTTGGGAACGGCACACCACTAATCACGCATAATACGAGATATTATCTGTAAATCTGTATCTAATATTAGACTGCGTGAGTATAATTCTTCTCTGGTATTGAGATAAAGGTGCTTCCTGCTCTCATGGCGTTGCTGCTCCTGAGAATGTATTACTCATAATCCTTACTATTTATCATTTTAAAAAGAGTAACCATTGAGTTTCTTACCGGCTCTTCTCAGTGGAAGCAGCATTCCAAACCGGTGGTAGAATCTGACTATTTGTAAGTGCTTTTTGGCCTACACGAACAAAAAACAATTGATTTTGATTTTGATATAACATCAAACCTTTTTAATTCCTATTGGAGCCATATTCAAAATTACTTCGACTCATTCCACCTTCTCATCTCAAAAAGGTAAGCGAAGTTGTTTAAGCGTAAAACAGGGTTTTACACCACCTACGCATTGTACCCATATTAAAGTATATTGGTAAGTGATTAAAGAGTAACAAGCCTGGGACCTTGAATACGTCAATTCACCCTTTTAGGTGGAATAATAAGTGGAATTATTCTATAATTCATCAATCCCATTTAACATCATTGGGGCCATCAACCGTTGGGGTAGACTCGTCCTAGACTGGAGACCGCGAATCGGCAAACGTAGTGTAGGACGTCCTGTGACTAGGTGGAGCGACGATATACGCAAAGCGGTGGGCAGTGACTGGAAAAGAAGAGCCGAAGATCGGGCTTAGTGGCTCATCTTGGGAGAGGCCTACATCCAGCAGTGGACTGACACCGGCTGATAATGCTGATAATGATGATTTAACATCATAATTACGCCTGTATTCCCCTAAGGAATAGGCAGAGGTACACTGCAGTGCACCCACTCTTCGTCGATGTGTTGTCTTATTGTAATATTGCCAACATATACAGCACATTACACGTCTTTACGAGAGAGATTTGGTCCACAGTACACCACGTTGGCTCAGTGCGGATTGGTAAACTTCACAAATATTTTTATAAACGGTAGGTTTATTCACGATGTTCGGCTTTTCAGTAAGTGGTAATTATGATTAAAACAAATGAAAATCTCAGAATTGTAAGCCCGGGATTTGAATATGCACGCCTTACGCTTAAGGTGAGCGTTCTACCAACAAAGCTACGAGTACCTATTTATAAATATTCAATAACATCCCTTTGTCTTAATGAACGCGATGAATATTTTGCCAATATAAAAAAATAACTCTGTCTACTTAGGGAAGAAGCACATTTTTCATGAAACGTCATCAACAATTAATTTTGACTCTCGTGGTTCTAAATAAATCCAATCCTTATTGATGTTGACTCAGAGTACATTTTCAAACAAATATATCTTCATTCACCAGCCTCACTGAGTGCATTGGATAATGCCTCCAATAAATTATACATTAACAAACTTGGCCCATAAAACACTTGTCGGTTGTACGGTAAGGACTGGCGTTACGCCGCGGATGGTATAAATCATAGCGTCGCAATTATTCTATACGCTACTAATGCTTAACACATACACAATAGCTTTGACATACTGATGAGAGCGAATTAAGGACACTTCTTTTTAAGTGTACTCTGTGCCAATCGTAGCGAATATCAGTTCTTTGGTGCTGATACATAAAAAGATAAAATGTCTGGTCCCAAAAACTACGCAATAATGCCGTTAAAGCGTGCAGCGAGCGAATCAGTTTGACTTTTTTAGGCTTCCGTACCCAAAGGGCAAAATGGACCCTATTACTAAGACTCCGCTGTCCGTCCGTCCGTCCGTCTATCTGTCTGTCTGTCTGTCACCAGGCTATATCTCATGAACCGTGATGGTTAGACAGTTGAAATTTTCACAGATGATGTATTCCTGTTGCCGCTATAACAACTAAAAAACAGAATTAAATAAATATTTAAGGGCTCCCCTACAACAAACGTGATGATATTTGCTTACTACTACACTACTACTACAGCCCTTTTAATGTCCCACTGCTGGGCACGGGCCTCCCCTCAATGCGAGGGGGATTCAGGCCATAGTCCACCACGCTGGCAAAATGCGGGTTGGCAGACTTCACACATCTAACGAGAACTAGTCAGATTCCCTAGGACGTGCATGTTTCTTCACGTTGTTTTCCTTCACCGTTTCATAGCAAGTGATAATCTTGGATGAAAATGAGATTCGCACATAAATCCTAGAGGTGCGAGCCGGGGTTTAGAACCTGCGCACTTTGATTGCAAGGCGTGCGTTCGACCACTCGGCTAACACTGCTATATATTTGCTTAATTTTTCTTTTCTCCATGAGTTAATTAAGTTCGATTTAGTGTGGGCAATAACATCCGAATACGCTTATGCTATCTATTATATTTCGTTGAAAAATGTGCTTCTATACATTATTTTTCCTCTACTGACAAAAAACTAGTCGAGCGCTTATTGACGCATCTGTTTGTGCAGGCTTTTAACACATAAATCTATTGTAAAGTTTGCGGAATACAGCAGCGATTCGGCTAAGCGTGGTTCACACAGCAAGATATATAACTCGCGATGTGTTAAGCAATTCGTTGTGTGTAATGGCCTTTTTGACACATACTCGGTGTTTCGGTTACTGCATTAAGCTAACGATCTTCGCTAATGTTACTCGCTATTGTACAATATACAATAATAAAGCGTCTTATGCTGTATACTTTTTTGGTCGAGATTAGTTTGAGAAGTTGCTTTTAATGTACTCCGTGTTTTGGAATGTTAGCAGTGTGCTAACTCATGTCGTGGTTAGTCGTCACGGATTCGCTCGCTCTCTCTCTATCTTATTTCATACAAGAGAAAGAGTCAAAATATTATTCCGAGTCTTTTCTTGGAGCACATGCTACAACTGCAACCCTTCGATTATCGGTATACATAAGTATTTTTGTGCTCCACAAAATTTAAATATAGCAATACACTGCTGCGTCATGATACACTCAATTTTTTTTGTAATACCAAAACGATCTCTGTGTTCATATAAATACTTCTTTTTTTACGAAATGAGCAAAGTATGATATTTTAATGGATTAAGATGAGGTATGCCAGCACCTGCGATTAGCGGTATTTATGGCAATGTCGAGTAATAAATAGCAAGGTCAAATTCAATAAATATACATTATAAATGAAAATGGACGATGACAGTGATAAAGAAAGAAAGAAAGAAAGAAAAAACATTTATTCGGCACAGACACAAAGAACACAGAGAATACAAAACAGAAAAATAGATACAAAAAAGGAAAAGGGCTCAGTGTGAACTGCGCCGAAAGGGTAGTGGCTCAGCATATGCTCGAGGGGCATAGCTTCCCCCCGCGCTGATTTTCAGCCAAACCCTCTTAATTATCTTAATTATAATAAATACATACTAACTACGGGCTGCTCTATTAAATAAAAATACACATACAGATGGCGGATGAATATGTAATATGACCATTATATTATAAATAAAGATTGCATTTCTGCGGTACAAGCCACAGCCTCGCTCTGTCAATGTCAAATCGTTAAGAAATAAAGTTTTTTTCGATGACATGATTCTTCCGCTATCTTGACTTTATCACATTCATCACCCGTTTTCATTTATGTATGTGTTGTGTATTTATTGAATTTAATCTTGCTATTAATTACTTGACACTGGCTGAAATACCCGCTAACAGCAGGTTGAGCCATTCCTCATCTTATTCCATTCAATTTCACAATTTCATTCATTTTGTAAAAAAGTGAGTTAATACAGCTCGTTGTGGTATTGGTAAACTAGAGTTTTGTGGCCCCAGTGTGCTATTAAAAAACCAACGAATATAGGCACATTTAAACTCCGCTTTACACAACATTTCAAGAGCTCTACAACATAATAGTAACAATAATTTCGCTAAAATGCGCTCGGTACACCGGCGACAACTCCAAATCTTACATTAGTGCGATTGTTTGCGATACATACGGGACGAAATTGCTCGCGGGCACGCTGTAAACACGCGTCGCGCCCGCTAGTATTGACAGTTTGTAACCTCCAAATCATGACAGAACTGAAAGTGGTATTATTTAATTCATAACCAATTAACTAAATTGATGGCTTATTCACATGGTGTATCTAAGGTCCTACATAATATTTTGGGTACATATACAGCGCCTGATATCTACGACACATAGTGAAGGCAGACCATCACAGTTTTTTCAGTTACAGACCTTTAAATATTTGTCACAGGTAACGTGTTTTAGGCTTTAGGGCACACCTGTAACCCTATTCAACAATGTAATTACATCTAAAAGGGGTGGCTAGTAATATTTCACAAACAAAAATTGAAAATTTAACATAGAACTCGAGAAATAACAAGGGTTTAAAATTGGCGGAGAAAGAAAAAACTTTAGAAATTATGCCCGAATTTAAATTAATAAGAATACTGTACAGTTGCATACGCGATTCTTACACAAGCTTTAAATTATTATTACGGCTTTTGAAACAACCCGTTTTGGTATTTAAATGACAACGCTTATAACATCTTGGTACATTAAGTATCGTCGTTCACGCCCATATTAAGGAGCCGTATGTTCTCATTGTTTGCCTTCTATTGTTTGACATCAGACCGAAATGTTCTCGTGTAATTTGGTATAATAACATTTGGGGAGCTCTGCATAATTGAGTATATACGTATAAAGCCTACTTGTACAATGCGAGTACATAATGTAACGCGAGCCTGACTCGGGGATGATTTGAAGGGAACCGAGGTATTGTTATTAGAAATTAGATATCTAAATATTGTTCGTGAGTGTACCTTAAGAGTATATTTATATTATGTATTGGTTGGTGATGATACTAAACCATAGAGGTACAGTTGCGGAGAGTCAGTTTTCCAATTAATTCATTTAAGGTTAAGGCACTCGTGATACGCCCTGTACCCTCTAGGGCGAGCGTTATCTTTTATTGAAAATGCACTCTATATCAAAACTAATAAATATTGAATTGCTGTGGCAGAACTTAGGAGGCGACCCGGCGTACTTCGGTCGCGCCCTCGATGATATTTGGTAGAAGGAACTGCAAGTAGGACTATACAAAATAAACAATTTGACTTTGTCATTTTGACAGATCTTTTGTCATACAGTAACTAGAGAATATCGACTCCGCCCTGCATATGGCTCAGCGGGTTTTTTATTATTACAAGCTTTATATTAACTCGCAATGTATTTCCGGGTGGAATCTTGCAACAGAATTTTAGATCAGTTATCTTTAACCGATTGAGCTGAAATTTGGTGTACACGCTTATTTTAGATGACGATGCATGCTTAGCTATGTGACGTCATTCTAATTCGAATATGGCGGATCATCCAAGATGGCGGAATAGTTATTTTTTCTGCGCCACCACAGTATGCGTATCAAATGAAAGGGCTTGCTGAGGTGAACACGAAAACTAAGGGCAATTAAATAAAAGCTTGTTTTTAAAAAGTTTTTTAACATATTTTTTTTACGTTTATCTGACATCCGCCATTGTATACGGCAACTACATAGAGCAACTGCAATGGCGGATCTTAGATAAACGTCAAAAAAAATCTGAAAGGCGGTGTTTATAGGGAGTCTCCGTTATATAACTCGATGTCTTTTGTGCGTCAAGAACAGTAAAAAACTCTAAGTAATGTCAGAATAGAAGCTATGAATGCTATAGGAGCGGGGGTAAGATAGATGACTTGTTTACATTGCTGCATTAAATTTATCTTTAACTACAATACAATAAAGTTGAAATTAACTTTACTACGATGGATTTAAACACCAAAAATAAAGAATAATAATCTCATTACATAAATGGCGTGTAAGTTTGTTGTAAGTGCTAATAACTTTAATTTTAAGCGACGCTACACAAGAGCAGTCGTAATTAAACATCCGGAGATCCGGTGGCGGTAAATCCGGAGTCGGTATCGCTAATGTATTGTAGTCACGTGTCATTCCGGATATGCCGCGGGACACCTACGTCACATAACGACCGGCACACACTGAGGCGAGGGAAAAGGCTTAACTTTTTTTTAAAATGTCTTATGTACCCTGGATGAGGGTGTTTCAGAAGTCTGAAATAATACTTTGACGTTTGCATCAGTATCGGGTATACAACTGAATGGTATAAAAATTTGGTCGAAATTCGATAATTATTTTAGACTTTTTTTGCGTCGTCAATTTCTATAACTCGTAGTATCTCGATTCCTATGAAAAATTTGGATGTTCTGTTTTGTGAATAATTAAAGAAAGTCATCTGTGTATTGAAAAAGTGTCCGTCGAAATGCATTAAATAAGGGTGGCGCCACATTCATATCAGGTGGCATTATTTTGACAATGATATTATTTCTTTTAACTCGGCATACTTCAGTTCATACCATACCCTTTGTCTACACCAGCGCCATTGTGGAAGTTTTAGAACTGTTATTCATAGAATACAGCTGGAAACTTTTTCAACTTTTCTCCCACATGAGATGACTCTCCTTAACTCTACCCTCCATAAGTTTGACTTGTCCCGAAAAAGTTTCATCATTTCTTGAAAAAAAAAATATATATTAAGCCAATAGTTCAGTTAGCAGCTAGCAGTTCGTTTTGAAATGGTTAAAAATTGGTCGCGCGCGGTTTGAAGCACGTGTTGGTGCAGGGCTTTGCGTGTGTCTACGTTATGTTACTGTGACGTTAATGAGAGTCACGTGCAGACAAAATGATAAAATGTTATTATTTTCTTGTGAAAACGTGTTTATAGTAGTATCCGCATTTTCACAAATATCAAGTCAAAACAGTAACCTATATAAATATTTTAGAAAATTTGGATGTTTAGTGTACTTTCAGCTGGTGCGTCATGGGGTTATATTGACTCATAAAGGTACTAAATTTGCGCGCGCTGCGCATTTGATGAAAGTTCGCCATGAGTCAATATAACCTCACAACGCACCGAACGTGTTGTACGTGTCAAACTTTGTCAAATAAATTTGTTTTCCATTCAAACAAATAAACAAGTTGGTCAAAATCCATTAAATATACACAAGCAGGTATTTCAAAATTATTTCTAAAGCTTCAAACTAAATAGAAATTCAAACCGAATAGTATTTATTTAATTACAAATTTAAAGTCAAGTATTTCGACAGACGGCTGTTTAATTATGAATTATAATTATTATTTTGATTGGATACGTCTGTCATATCCCATGGTCTCTAATTCGGGATTGCTTGAATGAGAGTTGAATAAGGATAATGGATTTCAATTGTCAAGGCGTTTCTACTCCAAATGTCTAATGAATATTTTAGTAGGTGAGCTAAGATATGGGCTCGAGTATACGGTCCTACAAAATAGGGGTACAAACATTTATTTTCAATCAAGTTAATATGTGTTTAGTATTACAGAGGAAAAATTGCAAGTATTTTATAGATCCTTAAGGTGTATTTCTTTGAAAATTTTCTTAGGAATTTACAGTCTTCATTTTATATTGTTTTGTTATATTTACGCGAATACTAAACATTGAAATAAAACTATTTTACGGATTCTATCGCGTTTATTTACTTTTTTATATGTTCCCAACGTTTTGGCTGCTTTACAGCAACCATGGTCACGGAGGGACTGAGGTGTTAGACGTCCTGATGTCATAGTTAATAACTGGGTATCATCATATATAGTTGTTGTTTGCGGTCCGATCCACGCAGAAAGTCTTCATTTTATATTTATTTCAAAACTTTATCATAATTTTAATAAATATCTATTACCTAAAAATAAGAAAATAAAGAAATAAATAAAAATAAGAAAAATAAGCCCAAAATTAATTACCTCCACAGGTGACAAGAGGGCTGGCTCTTTTCTCGCTCAACGAGTAGGGCTTGCTATTCAACGAGGAAATGCAGCCAGCGTTCTTTTATTTATTTATTTAAGAACGACACACCAACAGTATACCTATTTCTTGCCACCATCCCACGCGGATCAAGTCTTTTTTAATCACTATTTATGTTTTCTTCTTTTATAAGTTATTAATATTGTATCTTTAATTTCTTACTGTATGTAAATAACTTAACGAAATATTACCTATGTATTTTAAAGTTGAAATTATTTGTCATACAAAATTATCTAAATTGTAACGTGATATTTTATTGTATACCTAGTTACCTATTTTAAAATCTTGTTACATATTTATATAATTATAGTCTTAAGTTTTTCAAGTTCTGTTTTATGAATACGTCCCTCGTGTATGGGATTTCCATCGTTATCGTTAAATAGGGTTATGGTACCTAAGGCCACATACGGTACTTGTGACACATATTAAAAGGTTTATAACTCAGAAACGATGTTAGCTATAGTCTATAGTCTGCCTTCACTAAGCATCTATATAATAATATACTAGCTGTTCCCGCGGTTTCACCCGCGCTTAATGTTACTGTGTATTAGCGTGATGTTTTATAGCCTATAACCTTCCCCGGTAAATGGACTATTCAACGCAAAAAGAATTTTTCAATTCGACCCAGTAGTTCCTAAGATTAGCGCGTTCAACCAAACAAACAAACAAACAAACTCTTCAGCTTTATAATATTAGTATAGATTAGCTGCTGCATATGTGCCTAAAATATTATTTTGCATATCTGATACACCTGTGCACTGATTTACAGAATTAAAATTAGTTTAAAAAATTAATGGTAAAAAACTTTTTAAAAAGAAGCTTTTATTTAATTGCCCTTAGTTTTCGTGTTCTCCTCAGCAAGCGCTTTCATTTGATACCCATACTGTGGTAGTGCGGAGAAAATAACTATTCCGCTATCATGGATGATCCGCCATATTGGAATTAGAATTACGTCACATAGCTAAGCATGTATTGTCATCCAAAATAAGCGTGTATACCAAATTTCAGCTCAATCGGTTAAAGGTAACTGATTTAAAATTCAGTTGTCCACCCGGACATACATTGCAAGTTACTATAAAGCTTGTAGAGTATCAATACTTTTTGTCAAAAATTGAAATATTTTGTTCAGTGATCACTTTCACGTGTAAAATTAAGAATATAGGTTTTTTCTGAAATCTTCAACGATTGCTCATCGCTGTGAAAATTAAAATGTCCATGTTTTGTAACGAAACGGGGCTGTTTTACGATCTCACACCCGCGCCTTGCGGTATAAATATTTTATTTCAATATGTCTCACTCTGAAAAAACTCACTTAACTAGCACACCTTCTTGAATTATTTATAGGGGCGGGCGTCTTTTATTTAATTTAGTCTTGATTCTTTTGTGGATGAAAATAAACTTCCCGAGATGGATAAAACCTTGAGCCCGCAAGCGTTTATAACGCGTGCGACTTTTTTTAGCCAAAGTTAAAGTCAAATAATTTATTCTGTATAGGCTCATGGGGGCTTACAAATTGTCAAGTTTAATTATTTTTTTCTTATATACTACCTATTATACTACTACCGGATTGAAAAGCGACCTCAACTAATAATAATATCTGAGAAGATCCAGCAAGAAACTCAGTGGGCTGATCACTTTTTAAATCGCCAAAACTTATTTCAAATACACATGTACATATAGCTCCAGTGTGTTGCCAATACTAAAATGAATCTCTTTTTTATTTTATTTTTTACGAAACGAATGAAATAATAATAATACATATATACTACCTCTTATATACTACCTAATAAACTACTATCGGATCGAAACGCGACCTCAACTGAGAAGATCCGGCAAGAAACTCAGTGGACGCTCATCGCGGTGTCCTTACACATTGATTTGTTTAGCTGTACACTGGGTGAATTCACAAAGGTCGCATATCGTGTGCTGTTGCATGATGTTTGATGGATGGGATAAGTTAAGTTAACTAACTTGACTTATCCTATCTATTAAGCGTTCTGTATGTTTACAATTCGGCGATATTGACATTTTTACATATTTGGAATCAGCGAATTTTTCTGCGTCGATTGAGTATGCTCTTCTGTAAAGTTAAAATTTATTTTGCAATTTTACAATACAATTCATTTAACAATTTTGTAGAAAAATAAAATATTAAGACCCCAAAATACAGGCAACGCCTAGTTTGGGTTCCACAGTAACTCGTTGTGTAACAATTTTGGTGAAAAATAAAATATTACGAACCCAAAACACAGGCAACGCCTAGTTTGGGTTCCACAGTAACTCGTTGTATAACAATTTTGGTGAAAAATAAAATATTACGATCCCAAAACACAGGCAACGCCTAGTTTGGGTTCCACAGTAACTCGTTGTCTAACAATTTTGGTAAAAAATAAAATATTACGAACCCAAAACACAGGCAACGCCTAGTTTGGGTTCCACAGTAACTCGTTGTGTAACAATTTTGGTGAAAAATAAAATATTAGGAACCCAAAACACAGGCAAAGCCTAGTTTGGGTTCCACAGTAACTCGTAATGTAACAATTTTGGTGATTTTTTTTTTATTGCACACAGAGCCCGTTTTAGTATTGGGAAAAATATTACGTGCGGCTTCCGTCGTTCCAGTGTGTGCTGCTTAAGTCTGTCATAAAAAGAATATATATATTATGTATATAACAAAAAAAAAAAAGCAGTGGTGGCGAGTGGTCGAACGCACGCCTTGCAATCAAAGTGTGCAGGTTCAAACCCCGGCTCGCACCTCTGGGATTTATGTGCGAATCTCATTTCCATCCGAGATTATCACTTGCTATGAAACGGTGAAGAAAAACATCTTGAGGAAACCTGCACGTCTGAGGGAACTTGACTAGTTCTCCACAGATGTGTGAAGTCCGCCAACCCGCACTGGGCCAGCGTGGTGGACTATGGCCTGCATCCCCCTCGCATTGAGGGGAGGCCCGTGCCCAGCAGTGGGACGTTAAAAGGGCTGTAGTAGTAGTAGTAGTATATAACAAATACTATAGCAACCTATAAAAACCATCATAAATCATCAAAGAGGACACTTCCAATTTGATAACATCAAAGCACTTGGTTTCAACGTATCAGGGCTCGCAAACATCAATCTTGTTATTTGTCGGGAACCGAGCAGGAACAAATCAAGGGCCGCTTCGTTTATCTGTCGCGCGGTTATATTTTTAACGCGCCCTTCGCCCCGGGGCATGCATGACTGGCATACTTATGGACACAGAGTAAGAACCAAAACAGAAGTGTCATTCGAATGTGAACTATTCTACCTATTTTCAGTCATCATTTGATTGTAATTGGCATATCTATAGTAGGTACTTATTTACTTTTATATATGTATTTATATCCGAAAATGTCTAGTTCTTATAAGAATAGGAAAAGTGTATTAACAGCTCGTTGTTATTCGTAAGATGTAAAATGGAAGATATAATTATAACTTTTATACAAAAAATTAATTGTTAAAGGTACAATTTCAAAGGTGTATCTCTCTCTAGAATACCGATCTGTGATTTCTTGTTTTTTATTATACTTAGCACATTATAGTTACAAACTTTGCGTTTTGTAGTTGTTATGTCTCTGACCATCTTCGTGTCATATATTAATAATTTACAATGTACTAGCTGTAACCGTGACTTCGTACGCGCGGAATTTTAGTAACCCTAAATGTTTTCCCAAAATTAAAGTAGCATAATTTACTCCTTGTAATATCTGCTTTTCTGCCAGTAAAATTCCCTTCAAAATCGGACCAGCTGTTTTGGAGAACAGACAGTCAGACATACAGTTTTTTTTGTTAAAAGTACCTATATACTTTCATAATATGCATTCAGTCAAAATCAGTTATTTGGACATTACCATCGGTCACTTCAATTATATTTATTTGTATAGATTAGTAGGTACTTAGTACTATCTAAGTATTTCTTTAGGTGCCTAATAGTCGCATCTGCTGTATTTTTCTATCTACTTTGTCTTTTACGCGCACACTGTCACCAGCGAAATGCGAAACGCCGCACATTCCGCCCCATTTTTCGTTACACGTCGCGAATCCTGATGTCTCTACACGTCTCTATAATGTATTTAACTTTTCCATATGTCGCGAACGAGAGTGGGCTCACGTATTTATGCGAATAAGCACTGGCTTTGAGGTTGTGGTAACTTAGTTTGTGAAACAAGGATATACGGATAAATGTAGAGCTAATACGAGTACAGTGGTAGACTCGTCGGCATAACGCCCGCCTTGAACGTAGGGGTGCAAGTTCAAATCCCGGGCCCGCATCTTTGACATCTTAAAACATTACTGCATAAAGATGAGGTGATTAGGCCCCTGTGCATGTGCGCCCAACCTAGATTTCTGTCACGGATTTTGTCACGTCGAGTCGTTCTCCCACCAATTCAGAAGTTTATGTAGTGGTACGAGTCAAGAGACAAAATTGACAAAAGTATCTCATATTTTGTCTTGTCTTGTCACTTGTCGCTAATGTGAGGTATTAGACACGTCTACACTAATCAATATATAGAACATCAGTATATTATAGACATATAACTGTTATTAATACACAGCGGTTCTCTCCAAGACATAGCCCACATAATAGTTCCGCCTTCACCCCAAGTCATATACTTACATACAATTTACTCAGTACATATAGATTAGTAAGGCGCTATTTACAGCTAATAGCACATCAACGATATCGCCACCACCCTGTATAGCTATCTATACATCAACAAATATATACAGGTTGTGCTCTCTATTGGAAAAAAATACGTGTTTGGATATTTGAAATGTTTTATCATATTCTTTTGTCCGCGTGAAGGTTTTTTTATAATGAAAGATTTCCATGAGAGAAGAAAAGACAGAAAATAGAAAATACAATTTGCTATTATAGTTTGTTCCTTCGATTCCTTTGTCAGTTGGAAACTGTCGTATGCTTCTCAACTAGAAACTCGACACAGGTTTAACGATGAATTGGAAATACTGAAATTTGCTAACAATCAAATATATTTAAAGGTATTGAAATAAAACTATTTTACGGATTCTATCGCGTTTATTTACTATTTTATATGTTCCCGAATTTTCAACGTGAAATAGTTTCATTTCAATGTGTAGTATTCGCGTAAATGAAAACAATATTTAAAGATACTTTTAAATTTCTGAGTCAACATAAATTAATTAATATAGATGTCACTAGTCAACACATATTAAATCGGATAAGGCCATTTCCGAAATTTGCCACTACCGGGAATCGAACACGTATCCACCTGGTTCAGTGGTCAAGAGTAGAATAGGTGTTAAACAAAGTGGCTAAGTACCCACTAACTAAAGACTTGACCAGTTTACTTTTTGGGATTTATTTGCGAATCTCATTTTCATCCGAGATTATCACTTGCTATGAAACGGTGAAGGAAAACATCGTGAGGAAACCTGCAAGTCTGAGGGAACTTGACTAGTTCTCGATAGATGAGTGAAGTCTGCCAACCCGCACTGGGCCAGCGTGGTGGCCTATGGTCCAAATCCCCCTCGCATTGAGGGGAGGCCCGTGCCCAGCAGTAGGACGTTAAAAGGGCTGTAGTAGTAGCAGTAGTAGTACATTTTGACTTTTATTATTTGTAATTGGACACATATTAGGCTTTCGCTAATTTTAAGTACTCTAACCCCCATATCAGAGGTTATAACGCGGGCTTTAAAAAAAAAACTAACCAAACTTGAGACACAAAAAATGTCCTATAGAGTCGAAAGCATTAGTGAAACAAATGTCTTAATACGAAGCACGCTGTATCACGCTTAGTCGTGGGGTTGCGAACGATTTATCACAGCGTGACAACGCCGACATTGCCCGCCATTTTGGAATCAATAACCTAGCGTTTCCTGCGTTTTAAGGTACTTTACTAAGCTTCATACTTGCCTCTTGTTTAAAAAGGTTGTAGATATAATCTGGGATATTGTATTAGTTATTTTAATACAACACCGTCACCATTTTGTAATTTGATTGCAACTAGTTTTGGGGCATTTTTAATTACAATTTTAGAATTTTGGGGCTATATTTATCGACAACGGCTTGGTGCAGGTGTCGGCAACCTGCGGCTCTTTGGATGTGAAGGTGCGGCTCTTTAGTTCCATACGCAAATAGGAACCATTTCTATTTTGTTGTTTTTTTATCAATAAACCTTGTTTATGTAAGTAAGTATTTGATATTTTGTAATTTTTGGGACTTCCGACTCAAAAGGTTGCCGAGTGACAACTAGACCAGTAGTTGTCACTCGGTTCCCTGCACTGAGTGGTTCTAGGTACGATTCCCACCACCGGCAAATTTTGGAAATGGCCTTTTCGGAATTTGCTTGATGATCAACCAGCCTGTATACCGAACTTCGTGGCAAACAATTTATCACGATCTGAGACAACGGCAACATTGCCAGGCCTTTCGGGACCAATAAAGCGCTTGCGAAATCGACGCTAAAACTTCTTTATATGTGTATTTCATGACTTATATTACATACCGTTGAAAGCATAGACACGTGTACACTAAAGAACGTATTTAGAAAAAAATATGGATAGAAATTTAAAAAAAATGTTCTCTGTTTGGAATGACAAAATAACAGCTTTTTACTTAATGCATATGAAAGTATATAGGTACGCTACCTATAACGAAAACGCAATTAAAAAATAAAAACTATTTATCTATTTATTGTTGTCTTATATTTACGCGAATACTAAAATCCGTAAAATAGTTTTATTTCAATATTTATCTATTTGTTTGAGAACAACTCCCAATTGACGAGATCGATTTGAACGGGATTTTCAGTTAGGTGATGTTACGCCTACGTTACTAATTGTATTTTAATAACAGAATTAGGGTTCCGCCGGAACAAAATGCAATGCAAAAGGGATGCAATGCATTCCGCGCGTACTAAGGCTCAGCTTTTACTTATTAAAAATCGAGCAATGTGTTTGTTTTGTTGCTCTACTTTATATTTTCAAAATCAAGATATATTTTTTATTCGTGAAGGCCAAAAAGCACTTACTAATAGTCAGATTCTACCACCGGTTTGGAAAGCTGCTTCCACTGAGAAGAGCTGGTAAGAAGCTCAATGGTTACTCTTTTCAAAATGATAAATGGTGAGGATTGTGAGCAATGCATTCTCAGAAGCAGCATCGCCATGAGAGCAGGCAACACCTTTGCCTCAATACTCGAAAATAATTATACTCACGCTGTCTAATATTAGATATACATTACGGTTTTTTTTAACCCGGGCCCTAATTCGGCCCGGCCCGCGTGCTAACCTCTGATGTGGGGGTCAGAGTCCTTAAAATTAGCGTAAGTCTAATGTGCTTGTATTTATAATGTGTGTACCATCCTCACCATCTGGATGAATGGCGTTCCAGTACCTTGCCAGTACCCTACCTTACCAGGAATTTTCTTCCTCGCACCACCAAATTGTGGAATGAACTTCCTGCAGCGATGTTCCGGGACCGATGCTACAAAGGTATCTTCAAGAAACGAGCATAATCATTCCTTAAAGGTCGGCAACGCACTTGCGATGCCCCTGGTGTTGCAGGTGTCAATGGGCGGCGTTGATCACTTACTTGAAATGTCTGCTCGTTTGCCTCCCTATCTCATAAAAAACCCAGTATTTTTGTTTAAATAAGTCAATAAAAATATTATTACAAATAATAAAAGTCAAAATGTACATAAAAAGTAAACTTGTCTTAAAATAACAGTAAAAAGAATGGCTGATGTACAAGTATATAAACAGCTAAACATTTTGGCACTACCTACGCTTAGGAAGTATAGTAAGGTTTTGTTATCCATACTACCGAATTCTGTAGCGTTATACAGTCAAAAGGCGAGTTTCACAATGCTTCACACAACTATTGTAATTTAAAATGAAACACGCTGTATACAGCTGTCACAGGCTGTTTATCAACCGGGACAATGGCGGTGCTAGAGCCCTCTTGAGACAGTTTAAGCCCCACAATACTTGTGTTGTTATGCATTTATGTCCTCACAAATGTACAGACACAACATGTAGTTCTGTATGTTATTTATTATTACGACCACAATCCCTGAAGGATTCGACAGATAAATTTTAAAGACACAGTACAAGTCAACACGAAGAATCTGGTATTATATTTTGTGACGATTTTTCCTTTAATCATTAAATTGCATTGATGTTAGAGATTATTTGGTCAGAGCAGCCGAGCATCAAGTAAATTATCTATAAAAATAAATAAAATTTAATTGTCAGTTTGTAATGAGAGTCTATACATCATCATCACGCCTATATTCCCCGACCCACACTTCACCGATGTATTTTTGGTCCCAATGTAATAGGGGGCGAGCCTATTGCCATTATACCGGGCACATTCCCCCTCAATACGAGGGAGATTTCCCAAACACCAACCCGCACTCGGCCACCACGCTGGCCGAGTGCGGGTTGCTGAACTTCACACGCCTTTCTATAGACCTACACGTGTCCTGACGATGTTTTTTCCTTCACCGTTTCTTAGCAAGTGACAATCACGGATGAAAATGAGATTCGCACATGACACCCAGAGGTGCGAGCCGGGGTTTGAACCTGCGCACTTTGACTGCAAAGCGTGCGTTCGACCACTCGGTTACCACTGTGAGTCTTTTTCTAAACAAAAGCTTTTTACTCCATACGAAAGGATTTACGCTACCTGTAACGAAATTTCAATTTTATTCATTTTTATCTCTCTGTCAGTCTGTTTGTCTTAGATAAACTCCCAAACGGCTAGACTGATTTTGACGAGACATTTACTGGCAGATAGCTGATGTTGCAAGGAGTAACTTAAGATACTTTAATTTACGATAAATAATTAGGGTTCCGCAAAAAAGAAATTAAACTCCTAATGGGTTTAATTTTTTTCCAGCCTGATTAGGGTACCTAACTTCCGCGCGTATGAAGTCATGGGCACAGCTCAAAGTCAAATCACTTATTTTGTATATGCCTACGGGGGCACTTACAAATCGTCAATATTACATATTTTTTCTTATATAATACTACTGGATCGAAACGCGACCTCAACTGAGAAGCTAGTAAGGTATACTTTTCATACTTACTAGGCCGCTTCGAGCCCGTCTAAACTAAGCAATGAAACATGCCACAAGGTATCAATGTAATACAGAATGTGGGTCGTACGTTGCGCTAACTTCCTCCGTATTTGGCGCAGCGCCAGCGCCCCTCGAATTAGGGCGTGCACTTCGTTAACTAAATTGATAAGGTGGGCTGCTGTTTCAATTTGAGGTTAACAAGTTGAGGTGTGGACACTCACAGTTCGACTGGTCCACCAATTTAAAGTCGCCCAGCGATCTATGGAGAGAGCTATGCTCGGTGTTTCTCTGCGGGATCGAATCCGGAACGAAGTAATTCGCCAGAGAACTAAAGTTATCGACATAGCTCAACGGATTAGCAAACTGAAGTGGCAGTGGGCCGGTCATATCTGCCGCAGGACAGACAACCGTTGGGGTAGACTCGTCCTAGAGTGGAGACCGCGAATCGGCAAACATAGTGTAGGACATCCCGTGACTAGGTGGAGCAACGACATACGCAAAGCGGTGGGCAGTAACTGGAAAAGAAGAGCCGAAGATCCGGCTCAGTGGCGCATCTTGGGAGAAACCTACGTCCAGCAGTGGACTGACACCGGCTGATGATGAAGTTGAGGGGTGATTGAAATAAGATTATGTTAATATGTTGCGCTCCATGACCCTGTGCGTACAAATAGAGCTCTTCATGGTACTACTTTTTACGAAATTAGTAACCTTATGAAATATAATCGAATTCAAAGGTCGCGCGGCAAAATGCTTACCGGTGCCAAAACTAACTGTGTGTCCATATACAAAGTCAAGTTTGATGATTTATATAGATGATTTGATGAATATCGCTTGACCATCGATCAACTCGAATTAACTCCATAAGTCTAGTCTAGACAACAAATTGGATGTATGACCGATCATATTTTTCAGTACATCTTTTAGTCTGGATTATAAAGGGAAAATCAAACTTCTTTAAACTAAGAATGTTCACTTTTCTGCACAGTACCAGTGTTACAAAATAAACCGTCGCAAATAATGGCGTCATTATTCTATCTCTCGCGGCGTCATTTATTATCTCGTGACGCGCTGTGACAATGAGAAAAATTGCATATTGTTATATTTGTGTGAAAAATGGCAGCCATTGTTCGGAACGCCAAAGCATTGGATGGATCAAAACAATAGATGCAGGCTCGTGATTATAGATAACGTAACAATTTACACAATTATTTTTTCTAATCGGCATATCGAGGAGTGAAGGGTGATTTATGCGTCATCCGACATCATGTGGGCCGATAGTTAGGGTGATCGAGCAAAGAGTAACAGCAGAATACACAGTAATCAGGTTTATTGAATTGGCGCACTTATAACTCTAATACACTTTTGCACAAACGAAACGAATAACAGTTCCTAGTGTGGAGGTCTAATCTCGACGACGGCCAAATGGTAAGTAACCCCTGGCCCGGCGCTCTTCACCCTGCCGTCTCTCGTAACTCGTGCTGCGCTTCGTTTGGCGTCTTAATTATCGACTGTCTCCGACATACATATTTGGAATCAGCGAATATTTCTGCGTCGAATGAGTATGCTCTCCTGTAAGGTTAAAAAAATGTCACTTAAGTCAAAAAGCCTTTCACTCCTTGATATTTATTATCTGCGGTATTTCGTTTTCTTCAGACGCTTCTGCTCGTTTAACATTCTTCTTTTGTAGTAATTTTGTTTTCTTATCTAGACGCACGGCAATGCGTCCAGAGCCAAGTAAAGCTGGCGCACAGTACCGTGTAATATTACACGAACCATTTGGAGCGACTTTTGACCCCCTCATAACTCAAAAACTGTTTAACATAACCATGTCAAATTTCGTTCATCTATTGAGATTTGCGAGATACATATGTACTCTAAATTTCATATTACTTTCAATCTTGGACAGTCAACTTTGTAAAACAAACTGTCAGAAATATACAGTTAATATTAAAATAATACTGCTATAGGCGGTAGTATAAAAATGCTATAACAGAAAAAAACTTAATTAGACTAACAACATTTTATTACTACTACTACTACAGCCCTTTTAACGTCCCACTGCTGAGCACGGGCCTCCCCTCAATGCGAGGGGGATTCAGGCCATAGTCCACCACGCTGTCCCAGTGCGGGTTGGCAGACTTCACACATCTATCGAGAACTAGTCAAGTTCCCTCAGACGTGCAGGTTTCCTCACGATGTTTTCCTTCACCGTTTTATAGCAAGTGGTAATCTCGGATGTAAATTAGATTCGCACATAAATCCCAGAGGTGCGAGCCGGGTTTGAACCTGCACACTTCGATTCGAAGGCGTGCGTTTGACCACTCGGCTACCACTGCTAAAAAAATGCTACAATAGAAAAAAACTTAATTGGACTAACTAAATATAATTAATATTTTTTAATCATTATTATTTATACTGTAAAATCACTTCTACAAATGTATGAATAACTAAATTAAAATGCCAGGCTTTCAAATTCAAGTAATCCTATAAACCCGAGCTCGAGTGGCTTACAAGATTACTAGGGTACTGTAGTTGTACACGGTACACTTAAGCTTCGCTACTTATGTTAAATGAACACGCTTACATAAGGGATCTTGAAGATATTCCCCGCTGGCGTCTTTCACTGCAAACAAAAAGAAAAAAAAACGAAACGCGGAAACGCCAATGACTTGAGCGGGAAAATAGGACTTAATTAGATTAGTAATACGAGCCTTTTTCAAGTAAAAAGGAAACAGGCTTAATAAATAAAAGCTTTCTTATATTGACTGTGATGGCCACATAGTCTAGTGTCGGCTGATCTTTTCCTGTGACAACTACGGCAGCGTTAACCGTAGTTATTATTTAGAAAAACATTTTGTTGTTTATATAGACACACAAGCTACATAAGTAGGTACTTAAAATAAGTTTTGTTTGCGTTGAAAGGTAGCTCGAGTGCTGGCTGTATTTTTTTGTTAAATTGATGGGCTACATTTGCAAATATGAGTAATGTGTATTTTGTGTCTTTTTCTCATATGGATCATGAAAAAGAGAGTGCGACTAGGTGTGATATAATCCCAGACATAAGCCTAGTTACCTGATTTATTGAACAAAAGAATGGCAAACGCTTTTGTCCAGTGTGGGGTCAGTAAATTTTTTACACATTTCTTTTGTAAATATTAATAAAAGCTTAACATTCAAATATGTATTAATTCATTCAGAAAATGTACCTTCAATCATCAATCTTAAACCTATTTCAACGACCAATTCCCTGAGTGATCATTTCATTCTATTTTCACCCTCCGTTCTATGTTAGGGTTCCGTAACAACGGTGGGCAATTTGTGGGGTCCTTTCATTTTGTTTGTTCCCGTTATCGGCAACTGGCCAGGGTAGGGTCCCGCGGTTACCCCACCCTTCTTTGTAAAAGCGGTATGAGTGTACCAGAAAACTCGTTACAGCTAAGCTTGAAGGACAATGTACCTTGGGAGAGAGTATTTTAGAGCTTCAAGTTGGATAATAGACTTAAAATTTCAAAGGGGTCAAGTCGTTTTAATTTTAAACTTTTAGTTTACTATTTTGTGTGCTGTGAACTTATCTATCCTATGATGTTTGCATATTGTTATATTAATGTTTTAAGGATTTTCATTAACAGTATAGTGAAATTGGAAAACTTAAATTAAAACGGGTACTGTACTGAAAAGCACCGGAAACATCTGAAAACTTGAAATTATTTCAAGTTTCGTGAAACTGCCTGATAAAAATTATTTTTTTCTATTTATTCTAAGTTATTCAAGTGAACAAAACATCGTATCAAGTTGAAAGCAACATAAACTGAATCAGCAAAAGTGGATTATGAAGAATTTTTTTTCAGCAAAACGCTGAAACCAGACTATAATAAACTGCTGAACGGAGTTCTGGGTGAAACATGTAATACAATTTGCGATATTTACAGAATATGCTGAGTTGAATATAAATCCAATACTATTAGACCAATTTAGATACAAATAAATATAACAAGACGCCACAAGTTTCATCATTTGCCTTACCTTATCCCATTATTTGGGGTCGGCGCAGTATGCCCTTTTCTTCCATTCATCTCGCTTTTCCGTCATACCGACATCCACTCCGATCTCATTCATATCACTTTTTATACACTCCGTCCAAATTTTCTTTGTTCTTCCTCTCGCTCTTTATCCATCCACATTCATACTCATCACCCTTTTAGTCACATGCTTCTCACCTCTTGTCATCACATGCCCAAACCATTCTAGTCTCCTACTTCTCAATTTTTCAGTTATGAGCGCTACTTTTATACTACCTCTAATATACACATTCCCCACCTTATCACAAGTTTACGCTCTAAAAATGAACTCTGTGACAATATATGTAAAGATTGAATGTCTGTTGCAAAAGACACGCGAACAATCATCGCAATATGCTCGCGTCACGAATGAAATTGCATTGAAAAATGTCCTTCTTCTATTAGATAATACAGTTCGTTTTGGTATTGCTACGAAATTGGTCTTGCCTATGGACACAGGGCTTTATCGTCTGGTCTTAATGTGAGCGAGGTTTGTGCTATGGGTCCCATTTAATGCACTTGGATGCCTTCAATGCCTTCCTAGTAACACTCAGACTGAGGTAAATTCTGAAAAGCACATTTTCCGGGAACGGCCATCGAACCCGCAACTACACAGCACTACCGCAAGCTGCCTCCATTGAACCTGTTGACCAATATTTATAAGCAAACAATAATACACAATCAGAATAATCTAACGCAAGCAAGGGATTTATCGAGAGCTCGCAAAACGATCCCAATTATATTTTCCCCATTGAATCGTAAAAGCCATTGTGTTGAAGATATCGACATATCCTGTTTGGTGGGGGATGTTTTAATAAACAAAGTATGGGGGTGTATTGAAAGACCCGTATATTCATTACACAAAATAAACATAAAATCCGCCATCTTTATGTGTGTTTATCGAATTTATCCTTGCTATTAATTACTTGACATTGGCAAACGAAGATGATATTTTTAGGGTTCCGTACTCAAAGGGTAAAACGGGTACCCTATTACTGAGACTTCGCTGTCCGTTCGTCCGTCTGTCACCAGGCTGTATCTCATGAACCGTGATACTTAGAGAGTTGAAATTTTCACAGATGATGTATTTCTGTTGCCGCTATAACAACAAATACTAAAAAACAGAATAAAATAAATATTTAAGGGGGCTCCCATACAACAAACGTGATTTTTTTGCCGTTTTTGTAGACAATGGTACGGAACCCTTCGTGCGCGAGTCCGACTCGCAATTGGCCGGTTTTTATCTATTAATGACGGCTAGGTAGTGTGTGTAGGCAGTCCAGCTGCACTGGGTGGTTACGGGTTCAATTCCTATCAAAGCCATTTTGGAAATGGTCTATTCATAATTTGCTCAAGTCTAAATCTAAGAGTTGGGGTCAATCAATGAGTGAAAATAAAAACAAAAGTCACAATAAATTATTTGGACCTCCAGAAAATGAAGATTTTAAAAATACGGAAAACATTTCTTCCGAAATGTATAGAAATGCCGTTTTTTTTCACAAGAGCATTAAGCCCCCGATGCACTGGGGCGTCAACGATCTCGCGTCAAATATTGTCCAATACTAAATCGAATTCTGTGTCAATACGCATAAAGTTTGAATTGCTGTGGTAGAAGCTACACCCCCACGCGTCAAAATTGGCTCGCGATGTCAGTGTCATTTGTTATGGCGAAAAAATTGACGACACTGTGGATAATCCGCCATCTTTTTTATGAGTTGGAGGCAAACGAGCAGACGTTTCACCTGATGGTAAGTGATTAACGCCGCTCATAGACACCATCACTGTCATCATCCATTTTTATTTATAATGTGTATTTATTGAATTTGTCCTTGCTATAATTACTCGACATTGCCATAAATACCGCATATCGCAGGTGCAGTCATTCCTCATCTTATTCCATCAAAATATCATCATTTCGTAAAAAAAGAAAAGAAAGACACTGTGCAGGAGGCCTTACAATATCATTTTATGTTACGTATAAGATTAAAAGGAGATAATTTCCTAGATCAAGTAAAATTAGCTCTTCAAATATAGAGTTTTAGAATCAATTTGCGCCGGCAATCACTCAGTGTGGGAATTAGGGCAGTAGGTAGCCTGGTAGCATCTTACCTGTGGAATTATGCATGTGACCTGAGCTGCCTATGGCTGTATCAACCGAGCATTTTATTCATAAGCTTTGTCTTATTAAAGTTGAATAACTTAGTGCTTAAAAAGCAATTGCGACCGAGTTTCGTTTGAAATGAGAATAGGTAATTTATTAAATGCACACAGAATGCTGTAATCTGAATATTTTTTGTGAAATTCTCCTGCACAATGGGGTATAATTTTATATTACTGAATAAATTTTGAGTTATATTTTATCATTTATTACGGTGATATGATGTATGAATTTTGTTAATTATTTTACCTGAATAAAACAATGAAGTGCGTTTTAATTATAAGTTACATGCAATTAGTTTCTTGTCTGAGAAAAATAACTAACTGCCACCAAGTTCATAATTAAGTAAGTACTAATTATGCTAAACTTGTTACAATACATTTAAAACCAGTTTGGAAAAACACTGATGTATTAACATTGTTTTTTACCATTAAAATAATATTATTATGCTAGTTTACTTCAATGATGTCGTGAAAATACTTTTCCCAAAACGAAATGTGAATAGGTCACGGTTAGAAAACTCGCTCTGAATGACCACAAAGAGGGGATGCCTTATAATGATTTCTCAAAAACATAAAGCATAAAACCTTCACTTTTCATCTTTGTCCTTCCATGCAGTGTAAAAGAGATGGAACGATTTTCTCTAGTGTTAAGGTGTGCTGAAGTAACCGTGCATGGGTATTACGCTTGAAAATTTATTGTCTCAGACGCCTGAGGCTTGATTAATGGGGTAATTTTCCTTGTCAAGACAAATTATTGAATAAAAAAAATATAATTAAATTTTATTAATAGGTTACTCAATGAAATTAAATGGATAAAATGTAAACCTTTTTTAACTGTTCTCGTGCGTATAATTTAATTAATAAAATATTATCTTGTTTAACTAAGCAAAAGTATAATTTTTGAATTAACAGCTTTCAAAACTATCAATTAAAAATGGAATGATATTGGTGTAAGATTATTAAATTTCATTTGTGTATACAAAAATAATATTTGTCTTTAGCAAATGCCACAAGCCCACATGAGCAAATTCGCTTGCTTTAACGTGACATTATATTGAACAGAGTTCTTCTTCTACGAGTACACTTCGTTTTGGTATTGGAAAAGAATTGATTGCGCGTATTTTGCGCAGGGTGTTACGCCAGAGTGGTTATAAAGACTCAGCGACCCCTCCATCAAGTTTAAGGGTTGATTCGCGTAATTATAATTGAGATAAAATCGCGTCTCGCGCTTTAGCTACTGATAACAATCTCTTAAGATCTCTTTCGGTTTTATGGTTGCGGGAAGAGATTTTGGAATGTAAGACTTTTTACTTACGAAAATCTTTACAGCATATTTTTATTGGAGCTTGCTTCAGTGCAAATGAAATAAAATTTTAATAAACAATTAAATAAAAATCTAGGTAATACAAAGTTTGTTTTAGTATAGTTTTAAACGTGCTTTGTACACTGTACCTAAATTGTAATCTTCTCATTTTCATCCGAGATTACCACTTGCTTTGAAACGGCGAAGGAAAACATCGTGAGGAAACCTGCACGTCTATAGAAAGGCGTGTGAAGTTCACTAATCCGCACTGGGCCAGCGTGGTGGACTATAGCCCAAAAATCTCCCCCGTATTGAGGGAGAATGTGCCCGGTATAATGGCAATAGGTTCGCCCCCTATTACATTGGGACCAAAAATGCATCGGCGAAGTGTGGGCGCACTGCAGTGCACCTCTGCCTACCCCTTCGGGGAATACAGAATTTATTAAGCTAAATTAAATTTAAGTGCTTGCAAAGGTGGGCAAACATCTCTACCAATTGGATACCTCGCGACTGTCGCCGACGAAGAGGTCGACCAAGGAAGAGGTGGCGAGTTGATTTAAACACCTTTGCGGGGACATCGTGGCAGGAAATAGCCCAGGACCGAGATGTATGGAGAAGTAAAGGGGAGGCTTTTGCCCAGGAGTGGGACAAAAAGGGAAATAATGCACTGCAAGAAGTTTTATTTTATAATCTTTTTCGGTTAAGAATTACCTAACATATTTGCACAACCACCATTTCATTCTAAAATTACTAAATCATTAAATAAATCAATGTCAATGTCTTTTTATTATTATTATTTACAAGCTTTATATTAACTTGCAATCTATGTCCGGGTGGAATCTTGCAACTGAATTTTAAATCAGTTATCTTTAACAGATTGATCTGAAATTTGGTATACAGGCTTATTTTGGATGACAATGCATGCTTAGCTATTTGACGTCATTCTAATTCCAATATGACGGATCATCCAAGATGGCGGAATAGTTATTTTTTCTGCACTACCAGAGTATGGGTATCAAATGAAAGGGCTTGCTGAGGAGGACACGAAAACTAAGGGCAATTAAATTAAAGCTTGTTTTTAAAAAGTTTTTTTTACCATTAGTTTATTACTCAATTCTTTTTAACATACCGAGTGATAACATTGTTGTAATTTTAAAGGTCTCCAGCTTTCTATGCACCCCGATATTTCTCTTCATCTAACTGTAATTAATAAAAACTTTATATTCTTTTCAGGTATGAAAACCAATTTAAAAAATCCTACACTACAAGACGCACTAATAACAGGTAAAAGGGAACAGAAATGGCGAAGGTTTCCGCTATTTTACCTTTTTAGGGTTCCGTACCCAAAGGGTAAAATGGGAACCCTATTATTGAGACTTTGCTGTCCGTCCGTCCGTCTGTCACCAGGCTGTATCTCATGAACCGTGATAGTTAAAGAGTTGAAATTTTCACAGATGATGTATTTCTGTTGCCGCTATCACAACATTATACTAAAAAACAGAATTAAATAAATATTTAAGGGGGCTCCCATACAACAAACGTGATGTTTTTGCTCGTTTTTATAGATAATGGTACGGAACCCTACGTGCGCGAGTCCGACTCGCACTTGGCCGGTTTTTTATTTTTCTTATGCCTTCGATTTCTACGAACCACTTTAGCCCAGTTCTGTTCGTTTGTGTGGGTTAGTGTGACAGTTGGATTCCTTTGTCAGGCCGCATGTGGGGGGAGGGGGCAGGTAAACACCTGGGGTAGGGTCAAGGGCACAGGTCGCACCTTTTTGACGGTGGCTCAAGTTACAAGAGCTAAGAATTGAATATGTTATACGTTCCTAAAGTTATCTTCGACAGGTCATTGAATATATAAACTGGACTTGCCTTTTACACACCTTCGCCACTGCCTATATCTATCCGGTTTTGTATTTGAGGAATGTATTTGTAAGAAGGATTCGTATGACGCGAGTACAAGTTGATGTTATGGAGGGTAGATAGGAGGAGTGCAATCTCCAATGGGAAAAAATTGAAAAAGTGTCCGTCGAAAAGCAACAAAAAATACTTCTACAATGGCGCTGGTGTCGACAGGCCGTATGGTCTGAATATAGCAATTGTATACTATTAATTGAACTAGTAGTAGTCGTTTTTGAACTAGTAATTGTTGCATTTCGACGGACACTTTTTCAATACACAGATGTCACTCTTTCCATCTACCCTCCATATTGACATCAATATGGAGGGTAGATGGAAAGAGTGACAGTACATACTGTGCCTCATATCTGTCCTAGCTTCAATAGACAACACATAGGTACTCATCGTAGGTTTTCAGTTCTCAAGTCAAAATTTACGATTTTTTTTGTTGCATTTAATGTACGTAGACAAAGAATATAGATAGACAAAGTTAAAGACATCAAATTTTTGCGCTTCCAAAACTTCATTCCATTTTGGCTGAGGCCGAAGAATCATCCGAAGGTTCAGTAAGACACTACCAATATTCTAACCTCGCCGTACGCCTAAGCTTTAGAGATGTATTTATAGGGACCACTGGCGGTACCTCCATGTTTCATCTCATGAATATTTAACGATACAGTGCCCGGGACTATTTCAGTTCAGCCGAGATGAAATAACGCATCTCTCCCTTTCTTATATACGTAGAGAGAAGAGGATGGAAGATCACGCGAAAAATAAGCAATAAATGTACGAGGTAGGTTTTTCTAGTGCAACCGTTACTGTGGTTTCCTGAGGCGGGTAATGATAGAAAAATATGGGTTCTGTGTTACCTTATCCAGTTTTTCTCATGTGGAACCCTATTATGTATTTTGGACGTGTACTTACATATATAGTTAGTTGAATAATTACTTAATGTAAATTTATTTGGTGTAAGCACGCATGTCAAGACTTTTGTCACGGATATGCTCGCTCGCTCTCTGTCTAATTTCATAGTGAGAAAGAGACAACATTAAGATATTCCGTGACATACGTCTAGTCTTGGCACACATGCTACAACTACTGGTTTTATGAAAACACACTACTACTACAGGCCTTTTAACGTCCCACTGCTGGGCACGAGCCTGCCCTTAATGCGAGGGGGATTCAGGCCATAGTCCACCACGCTGGCCCAGTGCGGGTTGGCAGACTAAAAACATCTATCGAAAACTAGTCAAGTTCCCACAGACGTGCAGGTGTTTTCTTTCACCGTTTCATAGCAAGTGATCATCTCGGATGAAAATGAGATTCGCACATGAAACCCAGAGGCGCGAGCCGGGGTTTGAACCTGCACACTTCAATTGCAAGGCGTGCGTTCGACCACTCGGCTACCACTGCATGAAAACACATTGCTTTAAAAAGGTGTAAATAAAAATAAACTTACGATCAGTGTAAAATAGATAAGATTTTGAACAAATACATGATTTTTTATAGGCCTATAGACTGTCCCACTGCTAAGCAATGGCGTAACCCTCCCACCTTGTTCTGTAATGATTGAGGGGGGGTTTGGACTATAGCCCACCAAAATCAATTTAGTCAAATATATATATATTTTTTAAATAGAATCAGGTATTCTTAAAAAAAAAAAAATGATATCCCTTTGGAAGCACAAAAATTCAGTGTCTCACCTTTGTCTATCTATATTCTTTGTCTACGTACATTAAACGAACTATAGGAAATTTTAAATTGAAGAACTTAAAAAATCATATATATCCGACATAAGACGCCCTGGGCAGGGTGGGGCGTCAATACGCACGCTGCAAAATTGTTTGACAATACGAAAACGAATTGTATTGACTCGTACAAAAACCCCATTCTTCAACGAAATGTCATTGATAGCGGGAGCGAATTTTGCAGCGTGATCGCTTTTACTGCTGAAATTCAATCTTTATACATATTGCAACAGAGTTCGTTTTGGTACAAACATCATCATACATCATCACGCCTGTTTTCCCCGAAGGGGTAGGCAGAGGTGCACAGCAGTGCGCCGACACTTCGCCGATGTATTTTGGTCCCAATGTAATAGGGGGCGAGCCTATTGCCATTATACTGGGCACATTCTGCCTCAATACGAGGGAGATTTTGGACCACAGTCCACCACGCTGGCCCAGTGCGGGTTGGTGAACTTCACACGCCTTTCTATAGACGTGCAGGTTTCCTCACGATGTTTTCCTTCACCGTTTAGCAAGTGGTAATCATTATTGAAAATGACATTCGCACATGAAAATTATCTCCGAGGTGCGGGCCCGGGATTTGAACTTGCACCCCTTACGTTCAAGGCGGGCGTTCTTGCCCACGAGGCTACCACTGCATGGTATTTTAAAGCATTCATTTTGGTATGGACAAAAAATTTGCTGTGCGGGGCTTAAGTAGAACAAGTCGATTATAATATAATAAAAGTTACCCGACCTAAAAATAAATGACATATTAGGGTGAGTGAACGAAATGTCGGCGTACTACGCGCAATTACTGGATAAGAGGTCTGAGAAGGTCGTCCCATAGGACTTTATTACTTATAATACGATCCACTAGAAAGGGTATCGATAAGCGATATTACGGAATCGAATTGCATAGTATTTTTGTCCCCACGAATGCTGACAACTGGGTTAATGCCCCTATTTAAATGGATTTATTATGTAACTAGCAATTGAAGGGATTGTTTGACTCTTTATTGAAAAGAAATAGCTAACAGTTGGTGCTTTTATCTGAAGTTTTGTCCTTTATTTCGTTCATAATTTATGTAATTGGAGTACTTATTAAATTATATAATTTAATATTTACGTAACTCCTTGAAATTGATATATGCGAATAAAATAAAGATTATAATTGTAAATTTAGATATGCCATTGGACAGTCGTAATTTACAAGAGTGTATGTACTTTAGAATTCTCTCTTAATTAGCAGTGGTGCGTTGTTTCCCACTCTTTTGTAAATTTTCGGCTTATATAACAACACAAACCCACTTTCACTTGCCATCAACAAAATAAAATTTAAAAATGGAATTCAAAACCACGCGATTGCTAATTTGCGTAATCAGTCAGTAAAATACATACATTTCTCATAAGATTTCCTTCGATGTCCTTCGTTTCCTTTTTTAATTGTTAGTTGATAAACAATCCTCAAATTAGTCACATTATCACATAAACCCCAATCGTAATACTGGTATTCGGAATTCAAATTACACTCGAAAATGTCCCAAGTCCCAACGCCGCTCGATAGTTAAACACCCTTTGTTATCTCACACCGGTGTAGTCTAGATTGCGCCGGTTCGAACCGGTTACAAACGGCGATTGTTCCGCAACTCGACGCTTGTTTGTGATTGGGTGTGTTCTAATATCGTTCTTTGTTTGAATAAATTTGAATTAGGAACGTGTTGAACACAAATTCTCTTAGTACGTCAATAAATAAAGAACGAACAAATTTTTTGTATATCGAATTTGAAATGGTTTGCTAATGTGATTCTGTGGCCTTACCTGTTTCAACTGTCAATTTTTGACAGAATTTCTACTGAGTTATTATACATTTTACGTTATACATTACACATTTTACGTTATATCGGGCACATTCTCCCTCAATACGAGAGAGATTTTGGGCCATAGTCCATCACGATGTCCTAGTGCGGGTTGGTGAACTTCACACGCCTTTCTATAGACGTGCAGGTTTCCTCTCAATGTTTTCCTTCACCGTTTCTTACCAAGTGATAATCTCGGATGAAAATGAGATTCGCACATGAAACTCAGAGGGTGCGAGCCGGGGTTTGAACCTGCGCACTTTGATAACAAAGCGTGCGTTTGACCACGTTTCTACAACTGATTTTTTGTATATAAGTCATGCACCATTAACATGAAAAGGTTATCGCAAGTGATACATGGAACAACCCTTAACACGTTGGTAACTCATTAAAAAACCGCTTAAAATAAACATTTAAAACAGGCCACAATAATACCGCGAATCCACCAACAATTTAACTAAATTACCAACATAAATCCCATTTGTACAAAGATAATCCACTCCTCGGGTACACGGCATAATAACAAATTCACGTGCCAACAAAGAAAAAAATACTCAACATTTGTCTAAACACATTCATTCTCTTAAACAAATTAACTCGGCGGGCGAAAAAAAGTTTTCTCTTCGGGTTGGAACAAAAATGGTCCGAGGTGTACTAACGATGTTCCTAAATGAACGAATGAATGAACAAATAGGCCGCCAACGAACGGTTAATGTCCGTTGACAGTGAATGATTCGCGACCGCTACGAAGGGTTGAGTTTGAAAAAGGAATTAACTGACTAATTCGATTTTTAAAATTTGGGATCAAAAATTTTGGGATACCTGTCCCCTTACCAGTGCTTAATTGCCGCAAAATAGACATCTCTAATTCGCCATATGTCGAAAAAACACGACAATTTGACTTTTTGTATCGACATATTGCGAATTAGAGATGATGTCGATTTTGCGAGAATTGGAGAAAGAAGAAGAAGAAGGTGGTGGTAAAACACCTGCAGTTGTAGCATGTGCGCCAAGACTACGCTGTCACGGAACGTTGATTTTGTCACTTTTTCTCGTATGAAAGCAGAGAGTGAGAAATCCGTTACAGAGGTGTAGTCTTGGCATGCGTGTTAACTCGACTAAAAATCTGTATTTGGTTCCAAATTTAATATACCGCAGCTCAAAACCCAGCAGAAACACCAATACAACTCAAAGCTGTGGGAACTGTATTAGTTTTCTCTTAACTCTCATAATTTTTTTTTTACTTCAATTTCCAACAAATATGGATGGAATTTTCATCCCGTAAAAGTTGGCCGCGGTTTTTTTTTTGTTTTTATCAAAACACAAATTCGCGTACGGCAAGGAAAACTTTTATTTTTCAGCCAGCTTGGCTGAAGCCAAGACCACGTATTATTAGAATAGTGGTCGCTGAACTGTGCCACTTAGTTTTTAGTACTTCCCCAGTCTGAACCTGCCGGAGGAAGAAGTTTTAAATTAATACGGGAGAATTGAAAATTTTAAGGAAACTTTTCGATTTTAAATTTTTGTTTTAGTTTTTTGGTTTAAACTAACTACCGAATATATAAACATTGTAATCCGCATACAAATGGCATTATAAGGGATTGTTGATGTTTGGAACTAAAGAGGTTTTCATTTCATCACAAATTATAACCTGATTATTATATTTAATTATATATTATATATAATTTCCATTTTATTGCAGTTTTAAATTTATTAATGGGCAAATCTCTGATTTCTTTTGGAAGTTTATTGAAAAAGCGTATACTTTTCCCCATGAAAGAAGTATTTATTCTGTGGAGACGAGTAACGTGTCCATGCCATGCAATCCATGCCATGAATTAATTAAAATTTGTTATACATAGTCATTGTATTCACAATTATAATTTATCAAATCACGTAAACGCTGGAGGCGTGAATGTGACTTGTAAATTACGTGTAAAATTACCACAGCCAAGTCCCGCGCGGTGTGGCGTGTCACACGACACTCTTTGTCGACGGGTTAAAAGCAAGTGACTCGTATTACCGGTGCGCGGTCGTTAATATAAATAATTCAGTACGCTACCTCATAAATTTCAGAAAAATCTTGTTTTTTTATAAATAGTAGAAGGGTCAATGGTAATTTTTTAGTTTAGAATTTACCTAGTAGGTAGATATGTCAAAACTCTTTCCAAAATTATTATCTACCTACCCCCGAGTACCCTGATATTTGCCCTGTCTCTTTCCCTCCTGACGTCTGACCTGACTGACCCTCGTGCGGATCTGACTTCTCTCTCGTGTGTGCTCCTGAACCTAATCTACGGACATTTTCTATAATTGCGTGTGTTATACTAAGAGACCCTGGAAGCCCTCGCCCATCTGTGTTAGTGCCATCCAGCCTGAAGATCCAGCCACCGTTAAAGGTTGGCGCCTACGTCAACTCACAGGTACCGTACCCGCGTGACACAGACCTGACCCTTGCCCTTTGATATTAGTAGCCTAATTACGGATTTCCCCCTTTAAGTTACACCCCCAACCACGGTCCAGACCATTTCGCGTACAGTAATGATATGGTAAATCGTAATATTTCAAAAGAAGACAAAGTTGGAGAGAGAGAGAGTTAGAGAGAGAACGTGAGATGAGTTAATTATGTTAATGATGCCTTGGTATTAGTTTATCAAGCGTCCATCATTATTTCTTGTTCGATTTCAAAATCACTCTTAAGTATTATAATCCTTTTTACGGAGTCTTCTATCTTCCACTTTACGAAAATGAACGGCTTTTAAATGGATTGGTAATCAAGTTTTCTGCCAATTTTACAAGTATTCACTAAAGCGTTCAGTAAATTCCTTCAGATATCTTGACGATTTTGCACGGAATCTCCTTAATTCGTTTAAAGAGAGCGCTTAAAGCAACACATTGGGGCGGCGAAAGCCGCGCGTCTAAATGCATACCAAAAAAAACTGTGTGTCAATATACATAAAGATTAAATTTCGATGGTAACAGCCACGACCTCACGCGACAAAATTTCCTAGCGCGGTCAATGTAATTTCGTTGAAAAACAAACTTTATATAGGGTAAAACCCCCAGCTATTGACACCATAAGCGCCTCCTCGGAGAAAATCAGTCACCAAAACGCACTATGACCCGTTATTTCGCTAAAAAGGTTATGAGATTATAAAATATCCACTCGTTTTTTAATTTTTCGAGATTTTTGTAAGAAAAATAATACTAGAAACATAAGTTTTTTACATTTGTTCCAAAATTTTCCGATTACTGGCACAAGTACCGGTCCTTAAGATAATGCGTACAAAAGCTTTTTTAGTGTATGTCCCAAACAAACTTAATGTTTGTACTAATTAAAAGTAGTTAAAGTTAAGGTTTTAGATTAAAAAATGTACAATATTTCCATTTTTTACATAAAATCAGGATCAAGTCATGGTTTTCTTGTTATTTTAACTTAAAGTCATGGGTGCCAATAAGTGGGGGGATGCCAACAGTGGGTATGGTTACCCTATGTATTGATGCGGTTCGTTTTGGTGTTAGCAAAAATATTGAAGGGCGGCTTTGACGCTGCAGTGTGCGGGCTTAAAGATTCTAAACTGACGATACCCATTAAATGTCTGTTATAAAATTGGCCCGGGGCTTTGGAGTTATTTCTTGAGAAGCGACAGTGTTGCCAGCTCGACCCCTTTAAAACAAAGTTCAACTCTATACTAACTTCCGTTCCTTTTGAACAAAAAAATTAAAATAAATATTTTAATTTAATTATTTATTTTAAAGTGAATAATATAACTTAATATTCTGTGAATATTTCAAGCGTCTACCTGTTGCCGTTATCAATATCGAGCAAAGACGAGCAAAAAATAACATGTGTTGTATGCCCTTTTAAATATTTAATACGCTCCACGAAGTCTGCAATCTGTAAACATGTACAGGACCGCACCCGCCATTATATCAGATTTGATAAACCGCATATCCTCGCAAAAGAACACCGACTCCGACCAAGGATGATACGTGAGGCCATTGAAATTCAAAAACATCCTAATTTCAATAGGGAAGATGGCTGGGTGCTACCACCAACTTGGGATCCAGTAATTAATATGATTAAATCCAAAACCAAGCGTACCATTGCAAGACCTCAAGACACTGTGAGCACTTTCTGCGTGGATCGGACCGCAAACAACAACTAAATATGAGGGTACCCAGTTATTAACTATGACATCAGGACGTCTAACACCTCAGTCCCCCCGTGACCATGGTTGCTGTAAAGCAGACGAAACGTCGGGAAAATAAAATAGTAAATAAACGCGATAAAATCCGTAAAATAGTTTTATTTTTTCCATATTTAATTTATTCTGTTTTATCTGTTGTTATAGCGGCAATAGAAATACATCATTTGTGAAAATTTCAGATTTCTAACTATCACGGTTCATGAGATACAGCCTGGTGAAAGGCGGACAGCCAGACAAAGAGACACACAGACGGACGGACGAAGCGACGAGCGAAGTCTTAGTAATAGGGTCCCGTTTGGGTACGAAACCCTAAAAATGGCAATCTCATAACTTCATACACGCAAAATGACCGTCAAATTCATAATAAATCGCTAAAGTCGAGTTCAATATCCATAATAACAGATCCGACCAACTTCATAATTTCAACTTTGCTAAGACGGTATCTACCGAGTTAATTTAACTAGTTTTTAATTATGCATTTTTTCGTTTCAAACTCCGTCGCGTAGAGCAAAGAGTTTTAATACTTATTTATTTCGGAGCGGTATTAACAAAGTGGAATGCTAAAAAAGAGAGGAAATGTTAACTTAATCTTTAAGTTGGAGTTCTTCAAAGCAATATCACTTCATAAGTAAGTATTTAAGTAAAAACAAACATGTATATAGGTACTTTCACATACCTCGTGCAAAATTATTATTAAAACTTTAAGTATATTAGTATAAAATATGAGTCAAGACGTCATTAAGCTCATAAAACGGCCATAATAAACATTTTTATAGCTATTTATATTTATGCTTATAATTAAGCTCAAATTTAATACCCGAATATTTCTGTAATCTAGATTTGGTTCGATAGCGGCAAATTTCAGAAAGTACCTTTTCGGAAATTACCTTTTCGTAAAGTACCTTTTCGGAAATTACCTTTTCGTAAAGTACCTTTTCGAATTGGACCTGGTCTGCGAACCTAACTGGGATCGCTCCCAGTTCATTTTAAGGTACCCATCCGTAGTACAAGCGTTATGGGATTATGCGATGAGTATATGTCTGTCGTGTTTGTTATTAAAATAAGTCCCACTTACGTAACTTTTTTGTAGGTACCAATATATTATAATACCTACATTAAATATTAATGTATGCAAGTCCTAAGAAAAGAATAGAATAGAAACTTTTTATTCAAGTAACTAGGACTCATACATGGGTTAGTAGAAGGCTAACGTTAGTATTACCTATTCTAAATAACCGCTAGGGGTCCATTCCGTGTGCGATAGCACAGCAGCGACTTACAATTAAACAGTCTAACCTACGGGCTATCATATTCACATATATCATAAAACGCTGTTGGAGCTGGTCCGCACCCTGCGCACCAAGGAAGCACACCGTTTTCGCAAAAACAGTCTACATGAGCTTCGGCAAACAAGAAGAGACTTCACAACTATTAGTCACTTTACAATTATTAAACACTTTATTAAAACTAAGTAAGTACTGAATTGTGTCAATTGAATGCGATTTTTATAAAACTCATACCTCCTAAGTTAAAATCCATTTACATTGAAACTGTAGGTACAACATTTTTTTACAAATAATTAAATGATTTGTATATAAATTGTAATTTCCAAAGAAATCATGTCCTTAGTCAATGTCAAGGTCAAATCATTTATTTTGTGTAGGCCTACGGGGGCACTTACAAATTGTCAAGTTTACGTTTTTAACATTTCGGTTCTCAAACTGAACGAGACTTTCTTTCAATTTCGCAAAATCTACATCTACATGCTCGAAAGATAACATTGTGTTTTCATCTCAATGCGCACGAACAATGTAAGGGTTGTGTTACAGTGGGTACGGCCGCAGGTATGTGGCGGGCGGCACTCGGCTCTCCCGAGGCGGCCCTTCAGCAAACAATACCGTCTACACACTACCACAGTGAAATTGCAGCCGAGTTCGCTGGCCCAATTGAAAGAAGCGCAACATTATTGCTTTTCTTGGAAACATCTTAGTAATTCAATTCAAAATCTATTTTTTTTGAGGACTGGTCCAACCATTTTCCTCTTAATGACTTACTATCTTCTCTCCCATACTGCGGTGAAAGCATCATACCAAAGCAATTATTTCTACAACCATCTGTGGTTTAGAATAATCCCTTCATTGTAAATGGGAGTAGACGCACCTTACTGTACTAGCTTCCTAAGCGCAAAGACTATGTTTGTATTTAATATTAGACTGCCGTGAGTATAATTCTTCTCTAGTATTGTGGCAAAGGTGCTGTTTGCTCTCAAGGCATTGCTGCTCCTGAGAATGTATCACTCGCAATTATCATTTTGAAAAGAGTAACCATTGAGTTTCTTACCGGCTCTTCTCAGTGGAAGCAGCATTCCGAACCGGTGGTAGAATCTGACTATTTGCAAGTGCTTTTTGGCCTACACTATTAAAAAAGAATTGATTTCGATTTTGTGTTCTACTACCGATTCGGAATCTACTGTTTTTTTTTAACCTACATTGTCCCACTGCTGGGCAAAGGTCTCCCCCATTCTCCGCCACGTATATTTATCTCCTATGATATAACCCCCCATTCATGATGATTTTAATATTATACTTTAAATTTTTGATTGTTAACTTAGTACAAAAATTAAGTGTTTTTTTTTTTTAATGGACTACGCTGTTGGCCGTGAGTTGGCCTTTACAGCTTATTAACAGTTAGTATTGAAAAAAACAATACTTTAAGAGTTGGTGGTGAGGGAGCACCTTTATCACATTTTTTTTTCTGTCAACCTTCATCGTCCCACTGCTGGGCAAAGGCTTTTCTTTCCTTCTCATGAGAGAGTAAGAAAAGGGGTTTGGACGGTCTGTCCACTGCAGGTTGGTAAGTGCGTAGTATTGGTTTACATATTACTAGTATTGGTTTACATGAATAAAAAAAATCTGATTCTGATTCTGATCCATCTGACTCGGCTCGTGGATGCTGCCGTTGGTGTGCGTGATACTCATACGCCACTACCCTAAGTTGGTGTCCTACACTAACGCCAACTCTTCCATCAAAGGCCTTATGAGTCTTATGAGCGTATTCGTTCGTAAGCCCTTTGATAGCATTACACTTACTAGCTACCGTGTAGATACCATATGCACGACAGTTTGTCTTGTCGAGGACGAATCACTATAATTCTATAATACATTCTCAAGTAGTCTAATATTGGGTACAAAGAGAACTAAGTTTTAGAGACCGTAGAGTCTCTCCCCTTTTATGAAAATTTAAAAACCTTCTACCCTTGGTCTGGAATTGTCTCCAGTCAATTGTATGATACCTGTACAAGCTTCGATTATTTTGGAATTATACTTTGAGTGTACGTTGTATGGTGATATTTATTTATTTTAATTCGCTGTAAACTCCTCACTAATGCTATCTCGAGGTAGGAACGCTGGATGGTTCGATGGAATTTACATAAAATTATGTACATACCCACCTCCCTCCCTCCGAGCGGATAAGGCAGGATTAAATTTCAACTGTTTATTTTTATTTTTCCCTTTTAATATTGTTAACCTGACGCCTGATATCGTAGGCTTTTAATGCACGACAGTTAAATCGGGTTATTTTTACTGGGTTATATTTTGTTTTGAATTTTTTGTAAACCTTTTATGTATTTTAACTCGATTGTTGATACGAGGGTCGACTATTATTATCCACAAAATAGAACTTGCAAATCACGCATAGGACTCCCGAGGTATGGTAAGATTTAAAAATTGACGGTGAAAAAAAAAGGAAAAAAAGATGTTCGAGATTTGTTTTTTAACCGACGAAAAAAAAAAGGAGGAGGTTCTCAATTCGAAGCGTATATTTTTTTTTTTTTTTTTTTTTTTATGTATGATCACGCATATCTCCGGCGTCAGTAAACCGATTTCGAATTTTTTTATGACGTTTGCTAAGGAATTCTTCGAGGGTGGTCCCATTTTCAAAATATTATCAGAAATTAACCCCCTTGGGGGTGAAATGAGGGGTTGAAGGTCACATAATTTAAAAAATATTTTTTGGTCGACTTGAAACTTTGTATATGTATTTTACATATAAAATAAAGAAATACGTGTTTTAGGAATTTTGAAAAAAAAAATGTATAGGGTGTGAAATGGGGTGATAAAGTTTGCATTCTTTTTTATGTATGATCACGCATATCTCCGGCGTCACTAAACCGATTTCGATTTTTTCTATGACGTTTGCTAAGGAATTCTTCGAAGGTGGTCCCATTTTCAAAACATTATCAGAAATCAACCCCCTTAGGGGTGAAATGGGGGGTTGAAGGTCACACAATTTCAAAAATATTTTTTGATCAACCTGAAACTTTGTATATGTATTTTACATACAAAATAAAGAAAAACGTGTTTTAGGAAATTTGAAAAAAATAAATATTTAGGGGGTGAAATGGGCTGATAAAGTTTGCATTCTGGACTATAGCATATCTTAGGCGTTAGTGAGCCGATTTCGAAAAATCTTTTTTTGTTTAATACGGATAGTTAACAAATATCGAAACGATGGGATGGAAAGGGTGGAGGGGGGTGAATTCCTTTTTTGGGCTGTTATGAGGTGCTAATACTTGCATCTTTTCACAAAATAGATACTAAATTCGCCTTCAAAAACCTAGGTACACTAAAAAGTTAACCTTAACTACCTTATAATTCATTACATTTGTAGTCGGTGCCAATTCATGTGTGTATTTGCCTAGTCTGATATAGATTGGCACCTACACCATGATATACCTACGCCCACGTGGACTTTATTTGGAATTATACCCATTTTTAACCAACGAAGAAAACAGAAAAGGTTCACGTTTCGACACGTATTGGTTAGGGTATAACTTCGAAGTTGGTCCTATATAAATTAGGAACAAAAATCCTACCCGAAAGGTGGGAAAATAGGGAGAGATTTATTGTTAATTCTCAAATTTTAATGCTGAGTTGTGTATTACAAAAAAACAAACAGTAGATTCAGATTAAGTAGTAGATTTTAGCTACAAAAAAATATAAAATAAAAACTTTTTAACAAAAAATTAAACCGCCGAAAATTTTAAAAAGCAGAAAATAATATACCTTTTTTATTTAACCTTAATAACAAAGTTCTTAAACTAATGTAAGTATACCTAAGTCATTTTGAGTCGGCGCCAAACAATTAATGAACAATAAATTTAAAGAAATAACCAAATGAAATTAACAATGCAACGTGAAATCTTCAGCGACAAACATTAACATTCCAAAAAATGTACTCTCCGTACGACCACTCGCACACATTGTGTATCGCTATCTCGCTGTGTATTGCTGTCTCGCTGACTTAACTTCGTGAACGCTCGGCATTTTCCAGCGAAGGTGCGTGTCGCGCCGCGCCGCCGCCGCGCCGCCGCCGTACATCACACTTTACTAAATTAATTAATTTGCTTGTTTGGCGCCGACTCAAAATGACTTAGGTATACTTACATTAGTTTAAGAACTTTGTTATTAAGGTTAAATAAAAAAGGTATATTATTTTCTGCTTTTTAAAATTTTCGGCGGTTTAATTTTTTGTTAAAAAGTTTTTATTTTATATTTTTTTGTAGCTAAAATCTACTACTTAATCTGAATCTACTGTTTGTTTTTTTGTAATACACAACTCAGCATTAAAATTTGAGAATTAACAATAAATCTCTCCCTATTTTCCCACCTTTCGGGTAGGATTTTTTTATCATAAACCACTTGGTTGCATACTCGTGTAAACGGTTAAGTTTTGATACATCCTGTACATATTTGGAATGTTTATTTTTTGGAACACGTCCTAAATATCAGTTTAATTGGACAGAAACTTCAGAAGACACTTAATTTCATCAATCAATCTTTGTTAATTTATGAATCTGAAAATGAACGACCCATCAGTTAGCCCTCCACAGTTTTCATTAGAAATTTCTCAATTTGTGCCGCTATCCATCACGGGATCCAATTAGATAGATTCGGCAGGAGCTTTGCGTCTCGCGAATGGGTCTAAGTAGATATTTGTTAATGATTGAATACCTGCTTCAAGATGGTGAACGTACTAGAATGTACTAGGTATTTTCAAAAGATTGTTAAATTGAGATTAGTTGTGTGTAATAGTTTGCTATACCCGTACTTTTTTAAAGTCGTGATCCTTAGCGAAAATGATTTTTTGCTACTTTTCTGCGATGATTTTGTTAGCCAGTGATATTACGAGGAAAGTGTAACAGTACCGAATGGTTTACCTTTCAACTGTAGTGACAAGAAGCAAAGGTTTTGTGCATATTTTTTAAAAGCTCCCCTTTACATTTTCATTAACCTTTTCAAAGTAAAATTAATGCAGCTGTTAAAATCAGTCCTTGTCTAAGTTACATGCGTTGTCCAGCAGATCTCTTATCATTTATATATATCTTATCTTTGGCTTATATCTTTGGCTATCAACACGAATGCTTACCACAAGTTTTACTTCCGTTCATCATACACATGTATGTATGTATGTATGTACATTATACCTACTCGTGCCTGTATCCCACGGGGGTAGGAAGAGACTCCCATTTGCCACATGCTATGACCTCCTTCGTTTCATCCACATTAATCCATCTTTCCCTGCACTTCCGTCGGTTGAGGATGCTACGGACTTGACCTTTCTAAAAGAGACCGTTAATCTGGTCGTGAAAAGTTCTTCTAGGGTGGCCCACTCGTCATTGCCAACATAATTACGAATTCGAAGACAATTTAGAGCCAATATCTACCAGTCTCTGTTCGCATAGAAAGAGCAATCACATTACGGAGCGCAGTACGCACATTAGTGCCAATTCACACGATACCCGACCCTGCGCGGTAATGCCTGATATCCGGTAGGGACGGATAGGATCAATTCATTTCCCGTTGAATGTAGAACGATGTGCGTTGGAATTTGAATGTATTTAAACGGCATTTTGAGGATATTTGTATTGAGTATATTTTTAGTTTTACCTATTGTAATCAGCTTAACGCTCGAGACGAGCTTTAAGTCTTTTTAGAGCGAGCATAATGGACTACAGCCTGAAGAAGCCTAAGATAGTAGGCTTATTATTATGGCGATAGATTAATAGACAAGATATTTTATGATCCAAATCTCCGACGTATTGAGGGGGAATGTGCGCCTGCTGTTACATTGGGACCAATCACACATCGGCAAAGATGGGTGAACTGTAGTGCACCTCTGTTTACCCCTTCGGGAAATAGATGCGTATTGATGATGTGTCATAAATCTTTCCAATACGCTTACAAAATTCAAAATCGGATTAGAGGCTTATTAATTAATATTATGCCAAATTACAGTAATTATAATCAGCTTTGAACGGAATTGTATCCCTGCATCGGGCCCGGGAGAACCCCGTTGCCATAGCGACCAGTCAACAACCCGAATAATTCCGATGCTAAGATTAATCGATCGACATCTGCGAAAGGCGGACGAAGTGTTTCCAGATTAGTCAATTGGGATTACTGAGGACACATAGGATTTTCACCTCTGTTGCGTGTTGTTAAGGGTGTGTTTGGCGTGAAATGATCGGAGGAGGGTAATAAGTCGGCTGTGCTTCGTTCGAAATAAGTGTATTGTTTATTCGAGCTTAATTTATGTGGTTCCGCCGTCCTGAGCAATGGTAGCGTCATGTTCAGGCGTGTCGATATTTCGGCTCCATTTTTGTCGGCATAATGGTTGTAGGTATTGATATTGCTGGGATCTGTTATTATGATATCTCTGAGAAGGAAATAGTGCCTATAACTTTATATCAACCCGGTAACTATAATGCGCGAGTTACACGAGGCTAGTTTTTCAAGCTAGGATAGCAAGCTAGTGTCAGTAAGCTAGCAAGCTAGTACTTCTGGCTTCGTGTAGACAAAACTAGCTTCATTTCTGAGCTAGTTATAGTAATGTTATATATATGTAGGCATATTATTAAAATCACTGTATTTATTAAATCACTGTTATTTATTAGGTTTCCATGTACATCTTTACTTTTAATTAATATTCAGCTAACATAACACGTTCGTCTTCCTATTCCAAATTCTCCAAGAGGGGTTTACAAACCATGTGTCATAGGTCCAACTGTCATCTGTCAACAGATGACATCTGGCATTACTACACCTTCCCCTTTTTAGAAACAAAATTGTTACTTTTCTACTTAATAAAATAATACCTTCAGGCTAACTTAAAATGTATGTTCCTTACAATAATTATTTTGTTATGTTTATTTATACTTTTCCTTACCCCTAATTCAAGACCACAATGAGAATCCAGATGACAGCTGGCATTACTACATAGTAAGCTAGTTTACAAGCCAGGACAGTTTTTAATAGGATGGAGTTCTATTTTTTAGGATAGTAGCGCCCCCCACCACTGATTTTACTATCCTGGCTTGTGTACTAGCTTCATGTGGCCGGCGAAGCTAGTTTTCAGTTGGCTACTATGCAGTAACCACGCGTTGTTTGTTTTTCCACAAATTCCAGTTCCACCAATAAACAAATTGTAACAAACAAATTAAGTTAGATCAAAATGTGAAATGTAACAGTATTCGTTATCCGATATTGTTATGATATTTAGCTGATATATATATATATATATACCCGTATATATATATATGATGAGCTGATGTCCGCTCCCCCTGCACCCCCAGCGGCGAGAGACCACCTCTCGCCGCTGTCCTCCTCAGGTTCGTCGTCTACTTAAGAGCATCCGGGGGGCGCCACTGTACCCTGACTGACACTACAATACACGCGCGGACACTACTGTCATTCCCAGTGTCAACATCAGTTTTTTATTGGCCATTCCGTTTGAAAACCAGATGATTTGCAAATGAGTCAGAACACACATCAATTTATTAGAAAACCAACGTTATTTTTGTAATAATCATAATTACTGTACAGTGATCGCCAAGACATATATCTCTAATTAACTGGAACGAGTTGTAATCATTTTAACTCCCCAACATATATATTTAGACAATAGTGACTACTATTGCCTGAAATCAAATAACTTGTCACCCCTCGATATAGATAGTCCTGTACGTACCTATAGTATCCACTTTATTCTCCTCAACTTGGTACCGTTTACAACAAAAAGGGCTTAATAGAATGACAACCAGACGGTCAACGAAGTGATCTTATGATGATTATTTTTTTCATTTTGAGGTACGGAACCCTAAAAAAGAAGCCATGGTTATCTAAAGTAGAATTTAGGCTCTGTTTATGCCGTGCTAAAAGTGACTAGTCTTACAAAGGATGTTGTTAATATTTCATTTATCGACTTCTAATAATAAACTTCTAATTATAACTAAGACTTTAAGCTATGTTTTGCTTTAACGTTACAAAGGTTGTTGTTAATATTTCCTTAATTTACTTCTAATAATAGCCCGCGTCGATAGAGGAAATTGATCCTGAATGAAGTCATCGCCAGCCCGGATAGCAATCATTACCGTTCCACTCCCGCGGGCGGGCATTGACGTGTGAATTGCTAGTAATGCCAGCTCCATATGATTGCTCTGTTACTGGGAATTCCTATTTGGATCACGATTGATTTGGAAAATTAAATGTGGATACGTATATTTAGACACGTCTATACGAATAAACAGAGACTGGGTGACAGAAGACTGGGATAGCGATCTTGAAATTAAAACCCGCGTAGAAATTGCCCGTGCCGCATTCAATACTATGAGGACGGTATTATGCAGTCGAAACTTGAACATCAACTTGCGTACTCGACTCTTGCACTGCTATATCTGGCCCATAATTCAATACGGATGTGAGTCATGGACCATAAAAGAGGATCTCAGAAAACGTATTGAAGCTTTTGAAATGTGGGGATACAGACGTATGTTGAGAATAAGTTGGACACAAAAGGTAACAAACGAGACCGTACTGCGACAAGCCAACCAGAAACGGAAACTTTTGTCCATCATAAAAAAAAGGAAAATTTCATATCTCGGTCATGTGCTCAGGCACGAAAGATATCAACTCCTGCAACTTATTATGATGGGCAAGGTCATCGGCAAGAGGCGAGTTGGTCGCAGGAAGAAATCATGGCTCCGCAACATACGGGAGTGGACTGGAATCTCCAACGCAGCCCAATTATTTCGCCTTGCACAGGACAGGACCGAACTTCAGAAGTTGATAGCCAACCTTCACTAGTTGGAGAGGCACTCGAAGAAGAAGATACGAATAAAGAAGGTGAAGGAAAATATAATGAGCACATCTATAAAAAAGCCGTGTGAAACCATCCCGCCAACCATCACGTATTTCCTGAAGGGGTAGGCAGAGGTGCACTGCAGAACACCCACATATCGCTGATGTATTTTTTGTCCCAATGTAATAGGGGGCAAGCCTATTGCCATTATACCTACCAGGCACATTCTCCATCTCTTTCTCTATCGTCCACCACGCGGCCCAGTGCGGGTTGGTGAACTACACACGCCTTATCTATGGACGTGCCGCCCGGTTTCCTCACGATTTCCTTCACCGTTTCATAGCAAGTGGTAATCTCGGATGAAAATGAGATTCGCACATAAACCCGGAGATGCGAGTTGGGGTTTGAACCTGCACACTTTGATTGCAAGGCGTGCGCTCGACCACTGGGCTACCATTGCATATAGAATTTTGTATATAAAACTATCATATTATTATACATATACCGGATAAATGTTCAGTGGTACGGTAACCCAATAAGTGCATAATGATGTCCCCTGCGGACGTCTGCCTGAGGATAATGAACCGATGCTAATGAGAACACCGGCATCCGGAGGGAGAGGAATGATTTGGTGGAAATATTATTTACGAGCCAGACCCCGCGCACACATCATCAACACGACGCCGCCGTCCGCGGCACGTGTTGATTGATCCTCCTGACACCATCACTGCTCTCCTCGACCCGGGCGTCGAGAGGGCCACTCACACACAGACATCAGCCTCAAACAGACACCGACCTGGCCGGCGAGGTCGAGGAACGCCCTCTTCCGCTCGTAGGTGCATCTTTGCACCTAGGAGCGCAGTCATTTCTTCTCCCCTCACGGTAACTACCCAAGCCGAGGTCGTGCCCCATGTGGCGCCCTTGAGCTAGTTGCCCTCCTCTTCCGCCCTTAAGGCTTTGGCTGGAGTCGCACTCTGCACTCGCCACTCCTCCGGTGAAGCTGTAAAGGCCAACTCACGGCCAACAGTGTAGTCCATTCAAAAAAAAAAAAAAAACACATAAAAATGTTAGGCTAAAGTGACTCAATTTAAGTTGAATAAAACTCATTTTACTGACTCAGCGCTACACAAATACGTGCGTGAAGTCTTTTTCTAATACCAATACGAACTGGGACCTAACTATCGCATGAATGACATAATCTTAAGTTCGACGTAATGTCGAAACAAACGTCAAATTTCTTATATTTTTCCGTTTTGAAATAAAAATTTTACAGATTTTATCGCGTTTATTTACTATTTACTATTAAATCCAAAACCAAGCGTACCATTGCAAGACCTTAAGACACTGTGAGCACTTTCTGCGTGGATCGGACCGCAAACAACAACTAAATATGAGGGTACCCAGTTATTAACTATTACATCAGGACGTCTAACACCTCAGTCCCCCCGTGACCATGGTTTCTGTAAAGCAGCCGAAACGTCGGGAAAATAAAATAGTAAATAAACGCGATAAAATCCGTAAAAAACGTTTTTTTTTTTCGTTTTGTTTTGACAATGTCGAATTAGAGATGTTGTCGATTTTGTGAGAATTGGCTTCCAGCCCCTTACGCCCATCTGTCACGCAGCATTTTATAAAATGTTATATTCAGTTTTTGACAGTAACTCTGTACAAAATCTGCCAAATATTGACAGTTATTATCAAAACAATAATATTTTAAAAGGTGGAGAACCCCTGGAGTGACTGCATGAGAAAATACATTAAAGTAATTATTTTTGTCTATATATCTCGCTTGTCTGTTATACTCGCATCGAATCTTATCTCATATCACTTTTAATAAAAGAAGACCCAACAAATCGTAATAGTTGTCAGACAGCTATATTTCCTGCAAAAATATGAAGCGAACTCAAACTTTTTGTGCGTTTTATAAGGCAAGAAGTTTGCGCACTGTAGCCCGCAACCTCCTCTCCGTAATAAAAATATAAAACGCTGATTCAGGAGGTACCGACTCAATTTTCTTGAGAGCATTACCGGTGTCGGTATAAAATATCATTGCCTCGGCGCCCTGCGGTCGTTATTTACCTAGCAACCGGATCCCTCATAAGTCTATCTGCGAACAACCGTGGTACTTCATTGAGAGATTTAGAGGCAGATGTGGCTATACTGTGTCTAATCTTTGGATTTGCCTTCTTTTTGGTCGATGTACTCTTGGCAGAGCAGTCGTGGTCATGTGCAATCGACGATAGATTTGATGGTCCTCCTCCACCGATCCCGAACCGATGTCTGGCGGACGCATTCATTAAGAGGGGTCTTAGTCAGCTTTGGTCAGTCCATCGGAGGTCTGTTACCATTGACCCTGCCCTGGATAACAAGTCTCTCCATGGAAAGGGGGGGGAGTGGGGGGGATTTTTTTTTGTCTGTATATATTTACTTTTTTAGGGTTGTTATGAGGTGATAATAATTGCATATTTTCATCGATTATTGACACTAAAAAGCGTGAAAAATTTTTTTTTAACAAAAACCAAAAAGGTTTAACCGGTTTTTGTTTTTTGTTAATACGTTCCAACATTCATGTGTAACCTTTTACCAAGGACAAGACAATCGTCCCAATATTATTTTGATGCCAACTGCGGCCTCAAACGCCGTATATTTGCGGCGTTTGAGCCGTTTGTGGCCTCTCAGGAAGATACCTGTTAATCGGCATCGGCGACGAGGTGGAGGCATTTCTTTGTATATAATTTATTATTTTAACCCTTGTACTTTTACTTTCATCGTATCTAGTTTCTAATGTAAACAAATATATTCAATACTGACAACTGATATTTTAGTAATCCTTCTTACCTATACTACCGGCTCGCTAATTATGGCTTTTCTTCTATACATACATACATACATACATACATACAAATAAATAAAATTGGAGTGTCTGTTTGTAATATCAAAATAACACTTTTTTACCAAATGCGTATGAAAGTATATACGATACCTATAACGAAAACGCAATTTTAAAAATTTTTGTCTGTCTGTCTGTCTGTCTGTTTGTTTGAGGTAAACTTCTAAACGGCTGAACCGATTTCAATGGGACTTTCACTGACAGATAGCTGACGTTCCAAGGCGTAACTTAGGCTACTTTGATTTTTAGAAAAAGCATTAGGGTTCCGCGGGAAAAACATAATACCCATATTTCCGGGTAATCTCCCTAAAGTCCACGCGGGCGAAGTCGCGGGCACAGCTAGTTGTCAAATAAAATTGCTTTCGGACATTACTCATTTTTTTCAAATCAAATGTCAGGGTCACATGAGCTTGTCATTTGGTTGGAAACAAAAGAAAACTCCGCACCACCCACGCAAGAACTTAAGCCACTGGGGCGTCAAGGCTTGCGCGTCAAAATGTTTTCCAATAACAAAAGGAACTCTGTGTCAATATGCATAAAGATCAAATTTATGTGGCACAAGCCACGCACCCACGCGACAAAATTCGCTCGCGCTGTTATTGCCTTGTCGTTGCAGAATGAGCTTTTTTCATCTTTCAATAGAGTTACTTTTCTTCACTTTTATTGAGCGGGATTTCTTCCGAGATTTTTTATGCGTTCATAGCCTTTAATAATCTGACTGAGGTGATGGCGGGTATTTAACTTGTCAAAGGGTACCTACATGTTATATTTGAAAGTAAGAATGCACGCTATATTATTTTGGTAGATGACCTAATTAAATACAACCTTTATTCTGTTGCTACCAAAATAAACCTTATTTGTTACATTTCTCGGTACAAATTGTAATCGAAAGCTGAGAGCTTCTAGTCTTTATTCACAAAAATGCCGAAAATAATTACTAGCCCATTGCATTGCGACTAAAAATGCACTCTAATATCTCCCATTAAATCAGAATGTTACTAAATTTAGTGCGATGCCCTCAGGTCACCCTCCGGTCTATATTTACAAAAGAGCTGACTTCAATAGGATAGGTATACTTATAAATTTGTCTGACCTTTGTACTACTCTGGTCAGACGATGGCTCGTACTCAAAATAATTGCTTGCCCCAATGTCAGTGAGGATCTTTTAGTATAGAATATTATTACATAACATGCTACGATTTTATGTTCAAAATTTCACTGAAGATTTTTGAATGGAACGTCGGCTTTCGACTTATTCTTTTGTCCATATATATTTACTCAAAGTAACAATTGAATCATTTGAGAAAATGTTGTAGGTATTACTCGTTTAAATAATCTGTTGCTAGAAACGCTGAAATATAAACTATATGCTTTGTAATTATTAAAACGATCATAAAATCGTTATTTAAAGCAACTAAAATTTGTTTGGCACTAAAGACTAAAATATTACCGAATTAATCCTTGCCTATAGCCACTGAGGCGAGCGAATTAATTTTATTAATATTATTGTTGTAATGTTAATTTTATTAAAATTAATTTTATTGAAAATGTACTTTATGTTGATACAAATAAAGTTTATAATTCTGTGGTAACAGTTACACGATCACACGTCACTTCAGATGCGTCATCGGAGACATTTCGTTTATAATGTGTTTGTTCCATGAGTTTTTCTTATTTTTTTACGATATGAATGAAATGATGAAAATTCAACGGAATAAGGTTAGGAATGGTTGCACCTGCGTTTAGCGGGTATTCATATTACAAGCTTTATATTAACTTGCAATGTATGTCCGGGTGGAATCTTGCAACTGAATTTTAAATCAGTTATCTTTATAACCGATTGAGCTAATATTTGGTATACACGCTTATTTAGGATGACAATGCATGCTTAGCTATGTGACGTCATTCTAATTCTAATATGGCGGATCATCCAAGATGGTGGAATATAATTTTTTTGCACTACTAGTATGGGTATCAAATTAAAGGGCTTGCTGAGGAGAACACAAAAACTAGGGGCAATTAAATAAAAGCTTGTTTTTAATAAGTTTTTTACCATACATTTTATAATTAATAGCAAGGACGAATTCAATAAATATATATTATAAATAAAAATGGGTAATGCACGTGATGAAGATGACCTATGAAATATTTCATAAGTCAATACAGTTCGGTACTGGTAAAAACACGATCGTTTTGTTCGAGGCTTTACCGTCTGTGCAAATTGTTATTCAATATGAAAAGGCCTACAGTATTGAATTGTAAAATAATTGCTCCCAATCGGTATTAAAATAATGAGTACCCAATATTGAGTTATAACTTTTAGTGTTACTAAATAAATATCTTATTGAATTTAAATTAATAACTGTTATTTAACCTATAAAGCCTCTACTAAGCGATAAAGCCTCTTTCATACTAAAACAAACTGTATTAACACAAAGAAAAAGTTCATTCTACAACGAACTGACACTGACAGCGTGAGCGAATTGTGTCGCGTGGCTTTCATCACAGAAATTCAATCTTTATGCCTGTTGACATAAAGTTCGTTTTGGTATTGAAAACATTTTTACGCGCGAGTGTCGACGCGGTGTTCGTGAAAGCGGGCATTAGTTCGCATAATATTCATACTCAGGCTGGCTCCATTAACCCCGCGCTTTCTTTATTAGGGTTGCTTCTTATTAAAAAGCAAGACATAATATATAAATGATTTATTGTTATATGCAGTAAAAAAAAAAAAAGATTTTTAGTGTACCGTTCCCAAAGGATAAAACGGGAATCCTAAGACTTCGATGTCCGTCCGTCCGTCTGTCTGTCACTAGGCTGTATCACATGAACCGTGATAGTTAGAGAGTTGAAATTTTCACAGATGATGTATTTCTGTTGCCGATATAACAACACATACTAAAAAACAGAATAAAATAAATATTTAAGGGGGCTACCATACAACAAACGTGATTTTTTTGCTCGGTTTTTTGTTTTTAGGGTTCTAAATTTCTATAAAGTGTATTTTTATTTTTTTCTTTTTCAAATTCTAAATTGACCATTGATACAGTGCATAAATAATTTTCATAAATTGGAACTAAAATTTTGGTGTATATACAAACTAGAAGCTTTTAACTCAAACCGAAAATACACTCGTAACTTGAATATTTAATTTAGCGTGCGCTAAAAGACAACTGGTGCCACCTAGCGCCAAATAGCTGGACTACTTAGTCACGCAGAGGATCGCGAGTTAGTCCCGCTTTCTGACACAGGACTGAAATATTTTTATTTCATTGTTTTTATCTAATTTGAAGATACGTATTAGGGCTTTTGCCGATTATTTTAGACAATGGTGTGGAACCCTTCGTGCGCGAGTCCGACTCGCACTTGGCCGGTTTTTTTGTAGTATTTTTTTACACGCGTCCCGTAAAAAGTACCAACTAGATTTGAATGAAACTTGTCTTAATGGGACCTGACGGGCGTCTAGAATAAGTTTCCTGGGGTGGAAGTCTGTAAACACTATCGTTGTGGTTTTGCTATGACTTCATATTTTAAGGCACGAAAACAACATCTTTTATCAATGGTAGATAAAATACTACCGATGGAGACATTACACATTGTCTCCTTGAAGCCATTGGATTAGTTATATTCAAGCTACCATTGATAAAAGATGTTGTTTTCGTGCCTTAAAATATGAAGTCATAGCAAAACCACAACGATAGTGTTTACAGACTTCACCCCCTGGAAAAGTATCAAGTTCTGAAAGCAAGACAATTCAAGCAATCGGGGTCCCTAATATTATAATTGTGAAAGGTTGTGAGGATGGATAAATTGTTACTCTTTCACGCAAAAACTACTGAACGGATTTTGATGCAACTTTACAGTATTATTGTTTGTACATCAGAATAACATATAGAGTATACTTTATAACGATATTGAATCATCGAACTCTGCGCGGACGAAGTCACAGATGGAAGCTAGTACAATATATTTTTTTAAGCAAATAAATGTATCTGTCATTTTAATAGCCCAGTAACGCCATTATCTCCCACTATTGTTACAACGCCACGGCAAAAATACAAAACATACAATATTAAACTAAACTACAAAGGCCGCCAGCCCTAACGGCGGGCCGGCCAAAATTGCTTTAATAAAACAGGAAAATAAATTTCCTTTTTCAAGGCGCGCCGCGGGGGGCAAAGGGGACGATATTAATGTCAGATACTCTCTTCTGCGTTTGCTGAGTTGATAGTTCAGTTTTTGTAAATGTTTGCATGAGGGGAAACCGGGGATATTGAGTCTCGAACATACTATGAGTGAATTCACTTGTAGATGATATGTAAATGCCTCTCGAAGGTAGCTTATACTAAACTATCATAGTTTCAGAGTTACAGACCTTTGAATATTTATCACAAATAAGATTTAAACTACATTTATAAGAGGTGAGTAGGGGTGTTGGCGGTTTTATTCACAAAACTAAAGATGAAAATTTTGCATACGACTCGAGTTAATACAAGTTTTGAAAATCAGCGGCGAAAATCTCGTTCAAACTTTTATACCATTCAGTTGTACGTACATACAAATCTTAAATCTTATTCAATCCATAATTATCAATATTAATCTTAACTCTCTGATGAGAAGAGATGAGAAGCATGTGACTAAAAGAGTGATGAGTATGAATGTGGATGGATACAGAACGAAAGGAAGACCAAAGAAAAGATGGCTGGATTGTGTAAAAGAGATATGAATGAGATCGGAGTGGATGTCGGTATGAAGGAAAAGCGAGACGAATGGAAGAAAAAGACATACTGCGCCGACCCCAAAAAGGTAAGGCAATTGATGATGAATAATCTCATATAAGTATATCTCTTTTAAAGCCGTATTGTTTAAAAAAATAGATTTCCAGCGGAATCCAATTCCCCGCTATTTTCAATTAACATCCTTCCATCCCCGGGGCGATTCTTTCACGCTCTTTGTGTCACACGGAACAGTCCCGGGCTTTGTCTGTTTCTCACTTCTGTAAAATGGGGTGCGGTTGTGGAAATTCAATGTACCTTAGGTACCTATTTGAGTTGTCTGTGTCTGTTTGTCACCTCCGTAAAATGAGACGCCATTGTGGCAACTTGACACACTTACAAATTTTATTTATTTTCGTAAAACGGAGCACGAAACTTTGTAGACGGTACGATAAACTTAATAGTTGCTGTATTTTGTAGGTTTCATTTCAATAATAATTAAGTCATTAAAAACATGGGTTTCTTAACAATCATTTCTTCGAAGGGGAAGCGGTGGTACACATTAGTACACCCATACATTCCACATCGGCCAATAATTGAATGTAAGTGAAATTAGACTACTACATCGGAAGGATTAAATAACTTTGAACGTAAGTATATGTATGTATATACATGCATATTTTAAAGATTTTCAAAAAGAAATAATTGTTTATTTAAACGTTGTCATTATTTTTTAAGCAAAAATACCCAAATAATAAATCAAAAACCCATTTTTCCGAAACTTATTTTAGGTTATTTTTTATCCGTGCCCGTGATTCAAATGCGTTGACTACTTCGAAAGATAGTCAGTAGATAACTTCACTGTTTAATATTGAAAATACGTATTTTGAATCTCAATCATATTCTACTTTAGTAAAAAGCAAAATAGGGCCCAAGTGTGTTTACGCAAAAACAATAGAAAATTTCGTAAGTAATGATTCAATATTACACAAATCATAAACAAATAAAGTCTGACAAAATTTATGAGGGCAATATCATGAAGGCTGTATCTTGAAAAAAGTATTCAGCAGACAATACTTTTTTAATCCAGCATCGGAGGTTATTACAAGGCACGAAGGTCGGTGTGGAGGGATTTTCAGATTTCACTGAAAGTGAAAACCTTGGGGTTATCGTCTGGCTTTGCGAAAAGGGAAAAATATATTGAAGTGTCTTTATGCAGCTTAAGAAAGGTTGGAGATATTGTCTTTTATCTATACAAATAAATAAAATTGGAGTGTCTGTTTGTAATATCAAAATAACACTTTTTTACCAAATGCGTATTAAAGTATATACGATACCTATAACGAAAACGCAATTTTAAATTTTTTTGTCTGTCTGTCTGTCTGTCTGTTTGTTTGAGGTAAACTTCTAAGCGGCGGAACCGATTTCAATGGGACTTTCACTGACAGATAGCTGACGTTCCAAGGCGTAACTTAGGCTACTTTAATCTTAGAAAAAGCATTAGGGTTCCGCGGGAAAAACTTAATACCCATATTTCAGGGTAATCTCCCTAAAGTCTACGCGGGCGAAGTCGCGGGCACAGCTAGTGTAATATAAAACAGTTTCAAAAGACGCGAGTTCATTGTGGCCGCTTTATTCTTTGAAATAAAATGATAAAGCAGTGGTAGACTAGCTGGTAGAACGCTCGCTTTCAGTGCTAGGGATGTAAGTTCAAATTCCGAATTCCTGAGATCTTCATGCGTTACTGTCACTTTCAATAATGATTACTACTTACTGAACAATAAAGGACATGCTGAAAACATCTTGAGGAAACCTGCACGTCTACGGATAGGCGTTTGAAGTTCAACCCACACTGGGCCAGCGTGGTGGACTTTGGCCCAAATCTCCCTCGTATTGAGGGGGAATGTGCCCCGTATAATGGCAATGGGTTCGCCCCTATTACATTGGGACCAAAATACATCGACAAAGAAGGAAGTAGAAGAGTGCACCCCGCGCTGTAGTGCACATGATGGTGCTGACAAAAAAATAGAAAAAAAAATAGTATAGTAGTATACAGGATGTATCAGAAGTCCGAAATAATACTTGGACGCTAGCATCAGTGTTGTGTATACAAGTGAATGGTATAAAAATTTGCTTGAAATTCGACCATGTTTTTCCAACTTTTTTTCGTCGTCAATTTCTTTAACTGGTAATATCTCGAGTCCTATGTGAAATTTGCATGTTCTGTTTCGTGAATATTAGTAGCTGTACCTCATAAGTGTAGTTTACAATGCTGAATAGGGTTATGGATGTACCCAAAGGGCAGAACATGATACCTGTGACAAATGTTCAAAGGTCTGTAACTCAGAAATTATGATAGTTAGGTATAAACTGTCTTCACTAAGTATCCACATATGAGCTGCCGTATATGTACCCAAACTAATATTTCGGACTTCTGAAACACCTTGTATAAGACAAAAAAAAAAACTTGACAATTTGTAAGTCGCCTATTCAGAATAAATGAGTTGACTTTGACTTGGACAAAATAATCTTTAGAAACTGAAGATGGAATTTGAGTTTTGTTTAACATAAAAGTTATACCACCCGTAACGGTATAATAACATGAAAATATCGAGTAACCTCAGTTACTTGTTAGGGTTTTAAAGTCTTCGGACTACGTAACGACTCGACGTGCACCGTTCGTTCTTGTCCGTACTTGGAGATACAAAAATAAATGACTGGAATCGGCATTTTCTAAAAGCTTTAGAATTTGAATTAATCCAGTCACTTATAATTTAAAAAAAACATTTAGCTATGGGACGTATAACACAACGTATTACTTCACCAAAATCAACTATTATTATTTTGATTATTTTATTAAAATAAATAAATCGTGGAAATATAATTGAATAAGGTGAGAATTCTGCCTTGTCAATAATTAATAGCAGCAAAAACTAAATAAGGCGGATGAAGAAAACTACCTTTTACATTCGCAATACTTTATCCATGTCAGCCTAATGTTATCTTAAAATAATTTCATAAAATAGAAAATGTTTGTTTGTATCTTTTATATATTAATAATAATAATAAAAGCCTTTATTAACAATCTTATGTGTTACATTTCATCTTATAACTACTTATGTACTACTAATATTAAACATGGTTGCTTATGAAAGCAACGTAATCTTTTATATATTATAATATTTAAAATACGTTTATTAATTTTAATTTATCGTATTGCTTCGTTCTGTTAATTAAGTTCTCTTCTTTCTACTTCTTCTTCTATTTTTTCATATATATTATAATTATATTTTTTCTATTCACTTTGAATAGTAAATATGTTGTGAATAGTTGTAAAAATATATTAAATAAATAGTTCTAACGTATAAAGCTTGTGGAAACTACCATCAGTAGAAATAGTAAAACATGTTATATGAACTCTACGTTCCAGCTCTTACTACTGAACGAAATGAACGGGTCCTATAAAATTCTAAGTTCAATTTCTCTCAAGTAATAAAATGCCGCCTCCATACAGAACGCTTGTAATCAACGTTATGACATCCATGTGTCTTCGAACTGCACAAATTGCGTTCCTACTACATAATAAAAGTTGTTCGTCGCAATCAGCTGATTAAACGAAACTCTACACACGAATATCAACCTTAGAGCTGTCTTATAGAGTCAACATTTCATTAATTTATACAGCACGCTAGTTTTTACTAAGCTACCATGAATTCACTATTATAGTAAATTAGATAAATAAGCTATGTTGAAGCGAGTTAATGCAGTTACAACCTATATCGGCCCTGATGCCCGGGGCCCAAAACAACGGGCTACCCTTGGGGTCGAGAGCGTCTGGGGTATGGGCCCCGGACGCTCTCAAGTAGACGACGACCCAGAGGAGGACGACAGCGAGGGCTCTCGCCGCCGTATGCACGGGTGCAGGGGGAGCGAACATCTGCTCCCCCCGAGACGAGCTCCTGGGCGAGAGCGAGAGCTCGAGAGCGAGGCACAGAGGGACACCGGTGGGTTCCGGTAGGAGATCCCGCAGTCCCTCTAACGTGTCGAAGACGGCCACCGGGGAGGTTTTAGTGGATAAGAATCCCACATATCCCAGTCTTCTCCCACATAGAAGACTGGGAATCTGTCTGAAGATTTCCTCCCCGTCAACCCGATATATGTTAAGGTACACCTTATATACGATAACTGGAATCTAATATTGATGAGACTAAAAGTAGGTAGGTAATACCAACTTGTCAATAGTTTGGGAATAAAATGGTTTGAGAGTACTTATTAGGTTAAGATGCTCTAGAAGTTTACCTAACTAGTTTCGTTAGATACAATTATTACTTTTATCTTAATCGTAGCACTATTGATTAAGAGATCGTAGCCACGCTGCTGCAACACAGAACATTTATTTAACCAGGGGTCACAATTAAACATCTGATTTAAGTGTTTTGGATAACCTGCTGAGACAAAATCAACTTGTTTATGTCAGTGTTTTTTTCTTATAATAGTAATTATAAGAAAAAAAAGGGAACTGTTTTTTATATTTTTAAATGTATTTTTTATATATATATTTAAAAATGTAATTTATAAGAAAGATAAGAAATAAAGGAGATTATAAGAAAAAATATATAATAGTAAAAATTGTAAAAAATAATATTAAAAATATATAATAGTAATTATACTACTAACGGATTGAAACGCGACCTTAACTGAGAAGATCCGGCAAGAAACTCAGTGGGGAACCAAATGTGAGGTGCACTTAAAATTTGATGATTTTCATAAAACTTGCCGCTTTCCCAATTAAAAAGAAATAGTTTTGTATGCAATTATAATTCCAGATCTATCGATTAAAGTTCCAATTTGAAATTGAAAGGCTTCCAAAAGTAGATAAAATATCCAAAGATAAATCGTGCGAGTTCTCACTCTATCTGATTTAAATATCCGCAGACCGCAAAGCGGCACTGCAGCCTCTTTCATACCCAGCTCAGATATAATTAGATAAATCTACCACCGGCCAAGTTATAAGTGTACGCGTTTAGCGAGTTAAGATCGACACAGTGGGAGTAATACATGATCAGATAACATATAGGTACTGTAAACATTGTGAGGAAACCTGCCCGTCAATAGAAAAGGCGTGTGAAGTTCACCAACCCGCACTGGGCCAGCGTGGTGGACTATAGCCCAAAGCTCCCTCGTATTGAGGGAGAATTTGCCCTGTATAATGGTAATAGGCTCGCCCCCTATTACATTGGGACCAAAAATACATTGGCAAAGTGTGTGCGTACTGCAGTGCACCTCTGCGTAGGCAGAAGGGGTAGCCCTTCGGGGAATATAGGTGTGATGATGTAATAGTAGTAGGCATCAAGAAGAATTTGGAGATGAGAAGTATGTGACTAAATGAGTGGTGAGTATGATCGTGTTTGAAAACAGAGCGAGAGAAAGACACAAGAGAAAATTGATGAAATGTATTAATAGTGACATGAATGATATCGGAGTGGATGTCAATATGACGGGAAAGCGAGATGAATTAAAGAAAAAGACTCCAAATAATGTGTTTACTACTGACTAGTTATCATATATATTTTATCTATGTTTCCATGTTTTGTCGTAAGTATTTTCGTGTTTGTGGTGTTATTGAACACGTTTTATATTATGTTTACTCAACTGTAATTTGTCACCTCAAAATTTAATACATTATTGTTTTGAAAAGTCTCACCCATCCACCGGCCAAGTGTTTTTACATACTCTGTTGTTGGTAAATCATCGAATATATATGATGGAGGCCATATCTTTAAAAAAACCAGCCAAGTGCGAGGCGGACTCGCGCACGGAGGGTTCCGTACCATTATCTATAAAAACGGCAAAAAAATCACGTCTGTTGTATGGGAGCCCCTTTAAATATTCTTTGTATATTGTTTTTTAGTATTTGTTGTCATAGCGGCAACAGAAATACATCATCTGTGAAAATTTCAACTCTCTAACTATCACGGTTCATGAGATACAGCCTGGTGACAGATGGACGGACGGACGGACGGACAGCGAAGTCTTAGTAATAGGGTTTCCGTTTTACCCTTTGGGTACGGAACCCTAAAAAGTGAAGTGAAGTGAAGAAAAAGACATACTGCGCCGACACCAAATTATAAGAAAAGGTATAGCAAATGATATGATGATATTAATATAATTTATCCCGTTAAGTTTTTCAATCTGTACCACAATACAACTAAGAGGCATTCTCCCAACAAATTCAATTCCAGTATTCGTTAGCAATTCCGCAGGGCTTATTATCAGTATTGAATAGAAGCTTTTGCAATTTCCGTTGATTTAACAGCCCCTAGTTTCCAGGGTGAATAGGTATTTTTATAAGTCTTGGTGGAAAGCAGAGGTGGCCTAGTTGGTATAACGTCCCCCTTGAACGCAAGGGTGCAAGTCCTGGGCTCCGACTTAGCACGATATTTTCGGACTTCATGTACAAATGTTATGTTCATTAATGATTACCACTTGGTGAAATGCAATGATATTCTAGTAAACAGATATGTTATACACGCCCAAAACAAACGAAAAAAGTGTTCCGCGTAACAGCGACAGCCCACATACACACTTTTCATTTATTTTACATTTCACAACACGTAGAAATGTGCAACAGAGATGCCTTGAAAAAACCAACAAGGTAAAAAGAGATAGCTAGTATTGTCACTTGCGCTTCTATGTGATGTAACATTAATCTGTCAACCAATCCGCATGTTGGTGTCAAATGTACGTCCTAATTGGGATGTATTCGAGTCTTCACTAGTGCGCGCTCATAACATAATCTGTTTACTAGAATATCATTGGTGAAAGGTGAAGGAAAATATCGTAAAACCTGCACCTCTATAAAAAAGGCGTGAGAAGTTCACCAGCTCTCACTTCACTGACTCAGCCGACGTGGAAGACTTTGACCCAAATCTTCATCGTATTGAGGAGGAATGTGTTCGGTATAATAGGCTCGCCTCCTATTACATTGGGACCAAAGTATAACGGCGAAGTATGGATGACCTGCTACCTCTACCTACCTCTTTGGGGAACACAGGCGAGATGATGATGTATCTTTGTGAAAACACACCGAAAAGATTATAATTTAAATACTACGAAACGATACGAATACGATTATAATTTAAATACGAACATCAAAGGCCTGTGAGTTGAGAACTTGGAGGATCTTTGTGAAAGATGAGATTCTGATCTCGATGCCCTCACCACAGGCGCTGGGAACTTTGTACAAACTAAGTTTCCCAGTGGCGCGCAAACTTGAGGACCCAACTCCACCTTGGCTTTTTTCTTAGTTGGTACACTAAAAACTGAGATTAGCAAAAGGATTTAAAAAAAAATCGAATATGGAATAATTAATAACTATTTATAAATGTACTAGCTTCTACTCGCGACTTAGTCCGCGCAGAATTTGATAGCCTTATTTGTTGTTGTATTTGTGAAAAATCCGTTCAGTAGTTTTTACGTGAAAGAGTAACAATCATCCATCCATCCTCACAAACTTTCACATTCATAAGATTAGTAGGAATAGAATATAAACAAGTGCGAGTGAGCGGGTTCAAACCCCGGCTCGCACCTCTGGGATTTATGTGCGAATCTCATTTTCATCCGAGATTATCACTTGCTATGAAACGGTGAAGGAAAACATCGTGAGGAAACCTGCATGTCTGAGGGAACTTGTCTAGTTCTTGATAGATGTGTGAAGTCTGCCAACCCGCACTGGGCCAGCGTGGTGGACTATGGCTTGAATCCCCCTCGCATTGAGGGGAGGCCCGTGGCCCAGCAGTGGGACGTTAAAAGGGCTGTAGTAGTAAGTGCAAGTCGGACTCGCGCACGAACGGCGCGTATACCACTATCTATAAAAACGGCAAAAAACACGTTTGTTGTATGGAAGCCCCCTTAAATATTTATGCTATCCTGTTTTTTAGTATTTGTTGTTATAGCGGCAACAGAAATACACCACCTGTGAAAATTTCAACTCTCTAACTATCACGGTTCATGAGATACAGCCTGGTGGCAGACGGATGGACGGACAGCGAAGTCTCAGCAATAGGGTTCCCGTTTTAACCTTTGGGTACGGAACCCTAAAAAAGAGTCTCCTGGGCAGGTACCCCTTACGTTCAAGGCGTCCCTTGAACGTAAGGGGTACCGTACCGAGGGAAACGTAAGGGTTCAAATCCCGGGCTCGCACCTCTGAGATAATTTTCATGTGCGAATGTCATTTTCGACAATTATTACACAATGACACTCGCCTTTCTGCACGTGCAGGTTTTCTCACGATGTGTTCCTTCACCGTTTAGCAAGAGTTTATCATTATTGAAAATGAAAATCTCATAGTTGCGAGGCTGGGGTTTGAACTTTCACCCCTTAAGTTTAAGGCAGGTGTTTTTTCAACTAGACTACCACTGCTGTCGAAGTTCCTCAATCTCCAAAATCGTATTCATATTTTCCGTACTTACCTATTAAGTAAATCAGCGTCAATTTAAAAGGCCACAATAAAAAACACGGCGACCACGGCCCAGTGGTCGCGTGGTCGCTCCGAGCTATCAATAGGAGTCGTTACAAAGCGACCGCCGCCAAATGCGACCACATCATTTAAAATAGTGCAATTTTATCTGTTGTTCGGAAATTGAGGCTTCATATCGTTAATATTTGCGTATTTACCGACGAAATCTGACCAGTGTTTATAGGGGCACTACTGTTATGTAAACAGTGAAATGGATTACTTTTTATAATTATATATTTATGTATATGTATATATATATATATATATATAAACATATTAATTCTTTAGAGAACACTGGAGGGTCAAAAATAACGGGTAAATTTTTTTACCAATACCAAAACCGACTGTATTGCCTCAGACAGGAAGAAAGAGTGAAGTCGCGGACAAGACTAGTATTGTAATATTTAACTAATATTCACATATACTACACTTACAAAGAGTACGAGAGAAAAAAAGAAATAAAAAAATAAAAAAGCTATATACCCCACTGTCCCCATCATTGTCAGTAGGTATCAGAAATCACATTAAGATGAAAAACAAACTTCGTAAACTGGCTGTCAAGGACCATAACCCTATTACACGTCGACATCTGTACACACAGGTCAACAATATGCAGGCATTCATCAAATCTGAAATTCAAGTCTTTAACGACACCGTCTGGAACAGGAAGTTGGCCAAAGTAAACAACCCTACCTCTGACTTATGGCGTGTAGTTAAATCTGTCAACCACCAACGTCCCTCCATACCTCCCCTCACAACATCAGCGGAAGTTACTACCACCTCCGTTATTGAACAGTGTGAGGCATTATCGGACGCCTTCTATCAAAATATGAATCTCACGACACATTGGGTTAGCGATCCCAATATTGAGGTCGCAGTCAGTAACTCAATTAGCCTGTTAAACAGCCATGAGATTCATGACTACTCATCTCTAGTAAGACCGAAAGAAATCCGAAAACTTTTGAACAAACTTAAACCTCGTAAATCTCCTGGTCCTGATGGCCTGGGTAATGGCTTACTGAAAAACCTACCCCAAAAAAGCATTGTTCTTATAACCAAAATATTCAACGGCTGCTTGCGTATTGGTTACTTTCCAAAATCCTTAAAACATGCTAAAGTTATAGCCATAAAGAAGCCCGGCAAGGATGAAAATATTCCGACTAGTTACCGTCCAATTAGTCTTTTATCAAGTATTGGTAAACTCCTTGAATCAGTCATACTGTCCCACCTCTCCAAAATTACCGAACCAATCCTTATTCCCGAACAATTCGGATTTCGTTCCTCGCATTCGACAACACATCAATTAGCTAGGGTTGCTGAGCATATTACCCATGGTTTAAATCTCGGCTTTTCTACTGGCATGGTGCTACTAGACATTGAAAAAGCCTTCTACACTGTCTGGCACGCAGGCTTATTACACAAATTAGTAATTTATAGAGTACCTCTCTCTTTAGTAAAACTCATTCAAAGCTACCTCCAGGACCGTACCTTTTCCGTTTACATTGAAAATCAGCAATCTACACCCAAAAAAATCCCTGCTGGTGTGCCTCAAGGCTCGATTCTGGGTCCCTTTCTTTTCATCCTATATTTAAATGATATACCCAAACAACCCCACACCCATTTAGCTATCTATGCGGACGATACTGCAACGTATACAACTGAGAAAAATATTGACATAATTATTGGACGATTACAACTCTCTTTGGAACTACTCAGCCAGTTTTTTACCACTTGGAAGTTAAAACTTAATTCCACAAAAACGGAAGCAATAATGTTCACAAGAAAACGTACACTCCCCACTAGAAAAGTTAAATTAGATGACTACTGTATCTCATGGCGTCAATCAGTTAAGTATTTAGGTTTACTACTAGACAATAAATTAAACTGGAACACTAACACTAAAAATATCATACAAAAAGGAACTAAAGCCATAAATTCATTAAAACCTGTTCTCAATCGTAAGTCTGTTCTCAGCCCTTCCACTAAACTCCTTATATACTCTACTCTTGTCAGGCCCTGTCTGACTTACGCCGCTCCAGTCTGGTCCAGTTTGTCGGATACTAATTATAAAAAACTTCAAACCATACAAAACAAGGCTCTTAAAATATCTTATAATACCCCATTTCGAACAAACCTTAAAACCCTCCATATCCATATAAAATTCCCATTTATAAAAGTACATATACTCAAATTGTCCCGTAAATTTTATTTATATAAAAATCCTCTTCACCAGAATACACTCATATCCAACATAGGCAAAACCAGACTGTCTACACTACCTTACTCACGGACGTACAATCGATACCGACTCCCCCATCACTATTTCCTCCGTGAATCATGACGTTAGCTCGCTTACCAGATGACGGCTCGTTCGCTCGCACGGAGCCACCGAGTGCTTTTTAACGCAGTACTACCCGACATTTCTTCACTTTTATTATAAAAATAATAAGTTGTACATTTAGTACTAACCTAGCTTTAAATAATGTGTGTCCATACCAAGACTTGCTCATTACCTAAAACACCTTACACTTGTATCAGTTCAGTAAACTAATTTATCAAAAAATGTAACCTTTTCTGCGTAATGTTTGTAAAGGCGTCCTTAGCCTGAATAACGTAGCTTAAATATGACATGTATACAATTAGAATAAGATCAATTGTATTAACTATATCAACAACTTATGTGTTCAATAAAGACCTTGAAAAATCAAATCAAATCAGTAGGTAGGTTCCCAGAACCCTGACAGCATTTTTTTTTTTTTTTTGAATGGACTACGCTGTTGGCCGTGAGTTGGCCTTTACAGATTCACCGGAGGAGTGGCGAGTGCAGAGTGCGACTCCAGCCAAAGCCTTAAGGGCGGAAGAGGAGGGCAACTAGCTCAAGGGCGCCACATGGGGCACGACCTCGGCTTGGGCAGTTGCCGTGAGGGGAGAGGTAATGACTACGCTCCTAGGTGCAAAGATGCACCTACGAGCAGAAAAGGGGGTTCCTCGACCTCGCCGGCGAGGTCGGTGTCTGTTTGAGGCTGGTGTAGGTGTGTTGGGGGCCCTCTCGACGCCCGGGTCGAGGAGGGCGGTGATCGTGTCAGGAGGATCTATCAACACATGCCGCGGACAGCGGCGTTGTGCTGTTGTGTGCGCGGGGTTTGGCTCATAATTGCCGGCGGCGACAATTAGAGAGTTTGAGTGCGACGCGGCTTTTTTAAAATAGCGTTCGGACGCTATTTTGAAATGTTTTCGAATGGAGACGAGGCCAAGATCGGAATGTAAATCTACGTTACGAATAAACCACGGGGCTCCTACGGCTCTACGGAGAAACCGGGACTGCAGTACTTGCAGGCGGTTGATGTGGGTCTTCGCCGCGTGAGCGAAAACCACACTGGCATAGGACATGATGGGAAGGATGCAAGTTTTATAAAGTGTCACCTTATTTCTAAGGGACATTTTACTCCGCTTGCAGATCAAATAGTGGAGGCGGCCGAGCACAAAAGCGGCTCGGCTGCTCACCCTTTTAATGTGGGGACCGAAGGTAAGCGATCTGTCAAGAGTGACACCTAGATATTTGACTTGGTTTGCCCAGGGGATGCTTTGGTCGAACAGGGCCTGACAGCATTGTCACATTGAATGGCAATGCTGAAGTGCTGTGCGAAATAGTATACATAGTAAATATTTAAACAAATAATTAAATACATTATATTTTTTTAAAGAATTTAAAAAATGTGGAGGTTCTCTATTCGATCCGTATGCTTTTAAAAGTATTAATTAAATGTTGTACAATCTATCTTCATCATTGACAGATACAGCGCGCTGTATTAAATAGAACACCTTATTATTAGGTACATAGAATACGAATTTCAAAGTCACGTACTATCTTCTACCGTATCACTTATGGTAGTAACATAATACTTGTTGGAGAGTAGCTTCCCAATGATGTATAGTCGCGCCCCGGGGATGAAAGTTTGAGCTCGCGAGAATCCCCCCCGGCCGAAACTAGTCGGCAGTCGGTAAAAAAACTATGTAGTTCGTAGCTGACATACCGACTCGAACAACGATAAACATTTCTTATATTATTCTTCTTCTTTTCTTAAGAAATGTGTTAAATTAAATGGAAAGGTATGACTCCATCTGCAGTTAGCGGGTATTTCAGCCAGTGTCAAGTAAAGCAGTGGTAGCCGAGTGGTCGAACGTACGCCTTGCAAATCAAAGTGAACAGGTTCAAACCCCGGCTCTCGCACCTTTGGGTTTATGTGCGAATCTCATTTTCATCCGAGATTACCACTTGCTTTGAAACGGTGAAGGTAAACATCGTGAGGAAACCTGCACGTCTATAAAAAGACGAGTGAAGTGCACCAACCCGCACTGTGCCAGCGTGGTGGACTATGGCCCACTCGTATTGAGGGGGAATGTGCCCGGTATAATGGCAATAGGCTCGCCCCCTATTACATTGGGACCAAAATACATCGGCGAAGTGTGGGCGCACTCCAGTGCACCTCTGCCTACCCCTTTGGGGAATACAGGCGTGATGATGATGTACAAGTAAATAATAATGGGTGATGAATATGATAAAGATAACGGATGAAACATTTTTATATTCCACGTTTCGAATCAGTAAGAAAACCACCATCTTATGATATCCGTACCAGAGCTAGGTGCTGTGGTTTATGTATTATAAGCTGACTGCGCGACTCCCTACGCGCGGAATTTAAGACCACCTGCTTCTACCGCGCCGCATTTTATTTATAAATTATAATATTATTAATCTATTGAATTTTTTATAGTTATCTTTTTTCTTATTTTGGTCAAAAACACGTATAATGTCGCCTCTATTCCCATTATTGAAATCTTAAAAAGAAGGATTTCAATTATCTCTACAAATAGCAAGTATCAGCTCATACATGAAGGAATCAATAAGAAAATCATTTAAGCAACGCTTTTAAATGTTATTTATTTATTTACTAGCTGTGCCCGCGACTTCGCCCGCGTGGACTTAAGGGAGATTACCCGGAAATATGGGTATTATGTTTTTCCCGCGGAACCCTAATGCTTTTTCTAAAATTAAAGTAGCCTAAGTTACGCCTTGGAACGTCAGCTATCTGTCAGTGAAAGTCCCATTGAAGTCGGTTCAGCCGTTTAGAAGTTTACCTCAAACAAACAGACAGACAGACAGACAGACAAAAAAATTTAAAATTGCGTTTTCGTTATAGGTATCGTATATACTTTCATACGCATTTGGTAAAAAAGTGTTATTTTGATATTACAAACAGACATTCCAATTTTATTTATTTGTATAGATATAGATATACCATAAGAATTATAATAGTTACAAACCATTATTTCATCTTGCTCGCAGAACCTCATGCATAATCAACGAAATATTCACCCACTCATCTGCAACCAAATCCAACCAGGGACCTTCTGGACTATTAAGTCCAGGAGGTCGTTGAGCACGGTGAAATTATAAAGTAATAATTTCAAGGTTTAATACATAAAACCAAATTTAATTTATTACCACATAAAACAAGTCTAGCCCTTAAATTACTGCACTTTCAGTCTCACCTGATACCTTGAGCTAAGTAAGATAACAGATGGATGAAACTCCATTAAGTACAAAGTTAGACGCTCAAAAATTAATAAAACAAGACACTTGCTTTTGAAACGTGAATTTAATTTGATGTGACATTTAATTTATGTAAAATGTTTCCAAGTTTGCGCTCATTTTTTTTTTTTCGTTAATTGAAATCGAAATAGAACAAAAGTTTAAGTTTAAAGACTAAACAAATTAATGTCAAGTGATTTTAGATTATATTATAATAGATTTTCTTTCATATAGGTTTTGATACGTATTTTTTCGTTGGAAAATTATTATACAGGGTGTATCAGAATTATATTACCACTTGCTATGAAACGGTGAAGGAAAACATCGTGAGGAAACCTGCACGTTTGAGGGAACTTGACTAGTTCTCGATGTGTGAAGTCTGCCAATCCGCACTGGGTCAGCGTGGTCGACTATGGCCTGAATCCCCCTCGCATTGAGGGGAGGCCCGTGCCCAGCATTGGGACGTTAAAAGGGCTGTAGTTAGTGTATCAGAAGTCCAAAATAATACTTTGGGTATATATACGGTAACTCATGAAGACATATTATACCTAACTATCATAGATTCCGAATTATAGACCTTTGAATAATTGCCACGGGTATCGTGTCCTTTGGGTGCGTCCATTACCCCTCTTCAGCAGTGTAAGCTGAATGAATAATGAATATGACAAAAAATGAATATGACAGTCGGCTGTCTGTCAGATGAATATGACAGAACAAGCTAATTTTACATAGAACTCGAGTAATTACAAGTTACAGAAATTCACGACGAAAAAAGTTGAAAAATCATGATCGAATTTCGATCAAATTTTTGTACTATTCAGATGTTTACCCGATACTGATGCAAACTTCAAAGTATTATTTCGGACTTCTAAAACAGCCTGTATATATACTTGTGCTGAATTAAAAAAAACCGGCCAAGTGCGAGTCGGACTCGCGCACGAAGGGTTCCGTACCATTATCTATAAAAACGGCAAAAAAAATCACGTTTGTTGTATGGGATCCCCCTTACATATGTATTTTATTCTGTTTTTCGTTAATTGTTGTTATAACGGCAACATAAATACATCATCTGTGAAAATTTCAACTCTCTAACTACCACGGTTCATGAGATACAGCCTGGTGACAGACGGACGGACGGACAGACGGACAGCGAAGTCTTAGTAATAGTGTTTCCGTTTTACCCTTTGGGTACGAAACCCTAAAAAGGTTTCATATATTCGCCAATCTCTGATACAGTATGTATGATGAGTGTAGTGTTGTATTTTTTATACGTAAAGTAGCTGTAACAAGCAAGCTGGCACTCGCGCTAAGCATAGTTTGTCGATGTTTGTTCTGAATTTTTTTGTTGAACTATGTGCGTAACATCTTTGCGGGAAAGACGTGGCCGGAAATGGCTCAGGATCGGGAGAGAGGGGAGGCCTTTGCCCAGGAGTGGGACACAAACTGGGCTATAAAAAAAAAGTGCGTAACAGGAAGTTGCTTGCTAAAGCCACCGGCATACTGGGGCGTCAATACTCGCGCGTCATAATTTTTGCCAGTACCAAAACGAACTCTGTGTCAATATGAATAAATATCAAATTTCTGTCGCAAAAGCCACACCCCCACGCGTTAAAATTCGCACGCGCTGCCAGTGTAATTTCGTTAGAGAACGAACCTTTTCTTTGTGTCAATACAGTTCGTATTGTTATGGCAAAAAGTGGACTAGCTCTCCGAAAGGAGGAAATAATTAATCATTTTTTTATCTACAACAAATAAAAAACACTGTAACAACTTAGCCAGCATAGTATTATAAGTAACTAGCTGAGCACGCGACTTCGTGCGTGCAAAATTTAGGGACCCGAAATATTTTTCAGTTTTCTTAATTTTTTCCCATAAAAACCTTCTAAATATATTAGAAAACAAAAAAAAAGATTGATTAAAAATTCGGTAGGTAAAGTTATGGCGTGACCGAGGGGAATAGGAATCCTTTTTTTATTTATGTCGCACCCATTATCATTAATGCAATATTAAACAAACATTATTTTCGAAGACAGAAAAGTAAGACTTTTTTCGATATGTCAATACAGTTTTAATATTGGCAGAAAAAAATACTCTCAAGCGACGACGCCCCAGTGTGTAGGAGGCCTAATCCTGTCGCTTGTGATTTCAGACAATTTTTTGTCTCTGTTTCCGTTAAACTCATGATTGACTGGCAGTTGGCTGAACTGTGTGATACAAGCACACTTTTTATAGCCTTTCTATGTCCCACTCCTGGGCAGAAGCCTCCCCGTTATTTCTCCACACATCTCGGTCCTGCGCTATTATTTGACTTGCCATAGATGTGAGGTTTTAAATGTTAAGGGGGTTAGGACCATTTGTCCACCATACTGGATGGTCCAATGCGGGTTGGTGAATGTTTCACAAGCATTACGTCATTAAAAATCTTTTTAACTTTTACGCCATTTCTGCACAATTTCTGCTTACAGAAGCGTAAAAGTTGTATAGCGACTGCCACACCATCTAGCGACTAACAGCTAAACTGAAGCTCGCCGGAACAACAGCTGATTTATAACAACCGTTTCTTTGAACAATGAGATCAGTCCGCTTGAGATACACTGTCCGTTAGCGACATTTTATTTACGAATTTTATGCTTTTAAAAGCAAACCAATAAAAGTTTTGCACGTACCAAAACAAACTTTAATAACGAAACGAAAAAGCTCAGTCTGCAACGGAAAGTCATTGACAGTGCGAGTGAAGTTTGACGCGTGGTCGCGTACCATAGAAATTGCATCTTTACGTATATTGACACAGGGTTCGTTTTGGAAATCGAATATGTGCTTGGGAATCAAGAAATATAATTCTTCATTTGTCAACAGATTCAAAAAGGGACCACTGCAACAAGACGGTGGAAATATATGAAGATGTGTCATCACCTCCTGTCACGGCCGAGAACTTCGGGAGACCCCTCACATGCACATATAGGTAAGTAATAGTAGAAGATTAATTCGTTATCTTTATCACGTTCATCACCCATTTATATTCATAATGTTTACCGATTTATGTTATCTATTTATGTTCACCCATTTATGTTCATAATTTATTGAGTTTGCTCTTGCTATTAATTACTTGAAAGTGGCTGAAATACCCGCTAACGGCAGGTAGCCATTCCTCGTCCAATTCCATTAAATTTAATTCATTTCGTAATATTAAGAATAATACAATAAAAAAATGTTAACAGCCAAGTAATAACGGTTTTCTAGTACTTAGCGTGATACCTAAATATGAATACATTGCAATGGCAACTGCTGTTATTTAAAATGGACATAAGTTATTTATGGATTGCTACCAAAAGTGTGCACCATCATCACAGAAATTACCACAAAATTGGAGAACACAAATAAAACACAAATAAAAATAACGACGACTTGGCTACACCTCAACCTTGGGTTTAGTTTAAGCTGATCGGCTGACTAAACAAGGTAGGTTCGATACCCCTCAAAGGTAAATTTCAGAAATGGCCTTACGTAATTTACCCTGTTCTTGTAACTGGGACCGCTCCTAGTCCATTGTATTATACCTATAGTACAAGCTTTGCTTAGTTTAGGACCATAGGATAAGTATGTGTTGTCTGGCGAAGTTTATTATTATTTATATGATAACAAAACATTGAAAGATTTTATGCGTGTTCTCATACAATTGTTATTTTGCAGGTTCAGAGCTTTTAGAGGGTCACCGAAGGATTGGATATTGAGGATAAGATTCAAGAAGTTTAAAGTTGGGACACTGATCAACGGTACAACGTGCCACAAGGGATATATGCAAGTACGTTAACTTTGTCTCAAACTAGGTACCTTATATACAACTCTTCTTCAATGTAAACTACAGAATTTTCCAAAAAAATGTGGCTTCTATATTAATATAATGTTTTAAGAAATTGGTTTCATTCATTCTGATTTCAAGTCTAACTAAAATTGTGACTATTTAAAGCATTATTGCAGAAAAAATAATTAAATGGTAGAATAGTCGAAAACTTTACAGCTAGCTATGATTAACAACATACAGAAAATCCCGACTAATTACTCAACTGCAATAGACGTCTTCGACAAGAAAAAATAATGGATTCTTATTAATTTTACCCTCAGTAATAATGAAGGAAAGAAAGGATTCAAAAGGGGAACGATGGGCAAACAAAAAAGTCCCTGAGCCTGAAAATCACCCGCCATCACTGAAGTACCACTAATTGAGTCAGCGTTCGCTTCTGCAATTCTGCTAATTAATTTTTGAACTCGGAAGTTGAGTGAAGGAACTTGGGGAACTCTGGGGTGGCCCAATTTGGACGTAATTATTGGATAATTCGTTATAGGTTCACGAGTTTAACTCCAATTTTAGAATTCCGTTGTTGTTTAGATTGAAATATTTGTGTTAGGAATATTTAGTTTTTGACTTGAGATTAAGAGTATGTTCCTTTGTGTACTTAAGTAAGTAAATACAATTCAATTTGAAGAAGTCTTAACTTTATTTACCAACTAGATATGTTTAAAAGATACCTTTTAAATATTATACAATATGCTCGTTGGTGATATTTTATGTATACTTGTTTTGGAGTTCAGTGGGATAAACCAAACCTTTAAGTATAATAGAAAGTAAAATAAACTGTACGAGAAAGTAAAAAACTTTTCTTTGCAAATGAATTTATAAAAATCTACCTAAAGTTTAGACCCAAAAACAGCGTTGAAGTATATACGTCTGTAAAATCTCTATTGTATCCATCGTTTCCTAGTATTCGATTCTATAGTATAGTAGTAATTTTTTTTATAGCCCATTCAGTGTCCCATTGCTGGAGAAAGGCCTCCCCCTCTCGCCTCCACATATACCTATCCCGGACTTCTTGTGGTCAAGTTTTACCCGCAAATGTGACCAAATCGTCGAACAATATCGTCTATAATACAGTACATAGTTTCTATAATATAGTATAGTGTTATATAGTAATCTAGACAATTTCCAACAGATAGTAGACGGTAACGCGAAAACCGACGTCTCAAACAGGAAGGAGCCGGGCCTCTTCTGCGGCGAGATAGAACAGCCGCAGACTTTCATATCGGAGACCAACTTCGTGAAGATAGTGTTCCATGCCGACAACTTTACAGATCAAACTTACTTCAGTTTCGATTCCAGGTCAGTGACTACGTTTATAAATACTGAGATGTTTTAGGTGCTGAAGATAAGCCATTGTGTTAGCAGGATCTGTGTAGGTGGAATACATTGACGCATGGTCGTGTCGGCAAGTTCATGATGATTCATAAGATGATCATGACAGTATAAGAGAGTACTCTATCTATAATTATAACATCGTCAGACAACACATTCAACACATACCATGGTGATTCCAGACCAGGGCGCCACAGCCCCCAAGAGTTGCTATAACTTCAATTATAAAGGTGTGAAAAGACCGTCTTTTTTCAATGGAAGCTAAAATATGGCCAGTGACATTAGACATTGTCACCTTGAAGCTATTGGACTAGTCATATTCTAGTTACCATTGATGAAAAATGTTGTTTTCATATATATACATCATCACGCCTGTATTCCCCGAAGGGGTAGGCAGAGGTGCACTGTAGTGCACCCACACTTCGCCGATGTATTTTGGTCCCAATGTAATAGGGGGCGAGCCTATTGCCATTATACCGGGCACATTCCCCCTCAATACGAGGGAGATTTGGGCCATAGTCCACCACGCTGGCCCAGTGCGGGTTGGTGAACTTCACACGCCTTTGTACAGACGTGCAGGTTTCCTCACGATGTTTTCCTTCACCGTTCAGTAAGTGGTAATCATTGTTGAAAATGACATGTTGTTTTCATGCCTTATTTTTTTTTAAATACTTATAAGTCTTGCACATGTGATTATTGAAATAGGATTATCATTTTCTACTAGTAAACATGGAGATTGTCAAGCTTGGCGTACCTTTGGCTATGTATCTTATTTGTTCGTAACAGTCTTAACAAGGTAGACATCATCTGTATTTCATACTTAGGTTACACTGTTGCAGGAGTGTTTATAGTATTTTTTTTTACAGAGCGGAACAACAGTTTGAAGTTTATTTACGGTACGGGCAACATCCCGAGCTATACCCGAATAGAAGAGGGGAGGTGGTGGCTGGGTATGTACTAACTGACTTTGTTTCCTTTTACTATTTCATTCGGTTTCATTCCTTTTAGGAAAGAATATACTAAAGAAAACTAGACAAAAACGCTGACTGTCAAATTTAAAGAAATTCCAAACCATTTGCGATCTGGATTGCAATATTCAAATCATAAACATTATATAACGTTTTTAAGAGCTTGTTGTGTTTATAAAAATTCAATGTCCTCCAAAATGAGTATACTAACACTTGAAATGAGTTTCTTTAGCTTATTCTAAAATCAGTTGTAACTTTTAAACTCTTTTGGTCTAAAAATTAATACAGCTGGAGGGACAAGCGACCTAGCCGGCAGCATAGAGACAAATTAATGTTTCAATTTTGTGGGAGAAAATATTGATATTCTTTCTTCATAAAATTTTACATATATTGTACTTGATGAAATAATCGTCTCTAAGGCATTCGTGCTCGAGCTGTCGTGTAGTACGGACCTCCTTGAGACGTCGTTACGCTGCCTGTCGACTATAAGCTTACCAGATATGTGTGATATTGTCTTTCAAAGACCCAAAGTCAAAGTCAAAGTCAAAGTCAAATCATTTATTTTGTATAGGCCTATGGGGGCACTTACAAATTGTCAAGTTTACATTTTTTCTTATATACTACTATACTACCACCGGATCGAAACGCGACCTCAACTGAGAAGATCCGGCAAGAAACTCAGTGGGCTGATAATTTTTTTAAATCGCCAAAACTTATTACAAATACACAGGTACATATAGCTCCAGTGTGTTGCCTTAAGAGCTGCGTTTAATAATAAAGATAGAATAATAATACGTTAGTAAGGCAACACACGCTACACTTTGACATGACGGGCAATATTTCGATTTTTGTTTTGAACCTGAGCTGTACAATCCCAAGCTGAAAACATGAGTCATCATCAGGAATCCAACAATGGTGACGTCAGCGGTGCTAACGTCACACTCTTTAAAAACACTAAAGACGTTCCTACTCCATCATATATCATATTCACTACAATTTATCATGCTTGTCGTATTAAACAAAATAAATACATTATTTTTACGAAAAATTTGGTATTCAAATTAACCATCGTACGTCTTTTGAAACGTTAATCTACTCTAATACATACGCATATGGCACATATTTCATTGGCGCTCATCCCGTATGCCTCCTAAATAAGAATTACCTGCACAAGATTACATTTATCGTGATCAAACAGAACGCGAAACAAAAAGCATAGGGGATCGAGCAAGGACCGCCCCTAGGTTTCACTTTATTCAAATTATTTTCCAAATTGCAAAGCCGACTTCAAAGAGAATTCAGACGTACGTGATGAACATTTTAAGGCAAATCGTTTGGAAAAGCTATCCGCCATTGTCTGAGCTGACTTTTGGGTGGGATCGGTTCAATGTGTTGAGGATACAAAGAGAGTTTTCAACTGGAAATTTGATTATGTTCTGTTTATTACACGATTTTTGGACTTACTTTGGTTTCTTCGTGTAATTTCTTGCTGAAATGTTAAAGTTAAATGGTTTTATTTCTATTTTTTTTATGAGATAGGGAGGCAAACGAGCAGACGTTTCACGTGATGGTAAGTGATTAACGCCGCCCATGTTGTACTAGGCGTTATCTGAGACTTCACTCGCGTTGAGTTTTGGAAAATAGTAGCCTCCTCATCACTCCTTATAATATCATCTAGATCGGTCCAGCCGTTTTTGAGATTACTTGGAGCAGCCATACAGGCCGGCGGACACAAAAAATATTTAAATTTTGTTTTTGTTATGTGAAAGTATACGATGTTATTTAATTTTATTTTATTTATTTGTATGTATAGAAGATGTTTTGATCGAATTTGTTTCTTACAAGTTTCTACTTGTTATATTTCTAGTCGTAGCTAGTAGTAGCAAGTAGTAGTTTAGAATTTATATTTTTTTAGTAAATAAAACTTTTAGATTGTTAGTAAATAAACACCTAGATTTTGCACTACATTTTTATATTACTTGTCATGTTCTACAATCTACTCGGCGAAAACTATTTGAAATTCAACCAGAGCGACCAATGAATCGCCAATAGAATATCTTAAATCGTCACTTCGTCAAATAAATCAAGTTCGAGTTGGCAATTACTTAAGAGGTTTATTCCGAATGTCACAAACGTACCAGAATCATTCTCACTGGCTCCAAATGGCGGCCACTTTGGTGGGTACGTGACCAAAATGGCTTATAAATCGTGTCGAATAGTCCGTGCGGCCCGGCGGCCCACCTATTATTGCAGTCATACTGATTTATGCGTTGTAATCAAGTGCTCGAATTAAAGTGAGCGAGCTGTGGAGCTGATTTAGAGATTTTCTTTGTTTTTTTAATCGAACACTTTTCGACTTATAATAGGTATATACTATACTTATAAGAAAGTTTTTTAAGATTAATGTGCTCTCGCAGCTAGTTCGTAGTTAGTTATAATGAGAATCTTGATTTTATTTCTCATGTCTTCATCTTGAGGAGCTAAAATTTTTTCTGGCTCTTATATTGTAAAATAAAAACTGCTTGTGGTTGTATCAAGGCTGTTTATTTTTATTTATTTAACTTGATTATAGCAAAGTAGGTACATCTTCTAAAAAAAGTTAAGTTTATTCACTGGATGCAAGCAGAGTGTAAATATTTAACAATATATAAAGAAAATAGATGTAAAGATGTTTTGATGAATTCAATGTTTTGTAAATGTAAGGTTTACGCGATAATCATATCGCCTTTTAAGATTATGCTAGCTCCATCTGTTGGTGATACAGTTTAATTAAAATAAAAACAAAACATCAAATTAAACGGATTTTATATTCTCACTAGCTGTGCCCGCGACTTCGCCCACGTGGACTTTAGGGAGATTACCCTTGAAATATGGATATTTTGTTTTTCCCGCGGAACCCTAATGCTTTTTCTAAAATTAAAGTAACGCCCTGGAACGTCAGCTATCTGTCAGTGAAAGTCCCATTGAAATCGGTTCAGCCGTTTAGAAGTTTACCTCAAACAAACAGACAGACAGACAGACAAAAAAATTCAAAATTGCGTTTTCGTTATAGGTATCGTATATACTTTCATACGCATTTGGTAAAAAAGTGTTATTTTGATATTACAAACAGACACTCCAATTTTATTTATTTGTATGTATGTATGTATGTATTATTTATTTGTATGTATGTATAGATGATGTTAACGATTTGTTCGCAGGTCTTACTGTGAGCGTGTGTTTCGGGACTGCCGCCTCCAAACTTGTTATGTTCAGTCGGCCGCGTATCCTGGAGTGTATCCAAGAAACCTTCACTGCAGGCAAGTGGCGAGTTTTATACCCGTCAACAATCTTGAGTATTAGCCAACTGTGCTTTAGAGATGATTGATGCTGGGTCCCTACGAAAACCATTTGCGGTAAAAGCAAGGATTCGTGATTTTGAAGAATGAGTATTGACCCATAACAGGCGGTATTTATGATTTATTTTTTCACTAACATCTGTTTGAATTCAAGATAAAACATCACGGATTATGTCCCACCGAGTCAATCTGTCACTTTCTTAATCTATACATTTGAAAGATACAACATCGACTTATTACAAGCCATAAGTGCCTACACGTAAGAACTTTATGTGACAGAAAAGATAAAATACGTACTTACAGGAAAATAATTGATAAATTCAAAAGCGTATTCCAAATACTCACACTGTACTAGACAGGAAGGTAGGAATTTTGATGAGGGTAAAACTTAACAGGGACGTCGATGTTTGTTTAGGATCCGAGCATTAAGCACTGTTTACCAGTCCTGTTCTCCTGGTACTTCTAGAAGGGTGGAGTATGTGTAGTCCCTAAAGAATCGAGTGTGTTTTACAAGACGTTGTCCAGTGACTTGGTGTATGGCAAATAGCTGTATTAGACCTTCGATTCGTTGCTAAATGGCCACAATCCACATCCTATAAATAAAAGTATCGCAGTCTTTCTCAAGATCGTTGAGCGAAATAGCAATAATATTGAGTTCCATTTTTAGTTAGCATTTAGCGTCAATCAGTCAGTCATTTAGTTACTTCATAAGTTGATAAAAGTTATGTGGTTGGATATTCTGACAATTTTAATTATAATTTACTTGTAATTTGTTTGTCCCAGGTATCACCTCAACACTCGCCTGCCGTACATAAAGCTATATATAGAAAACGAAGAGTTTAACATAGACGGACAGCGCTGTGAGAACATAATGACATGTCCCATGAGACCCATCACTTCTGGTGAGTTACACAATAATAACGAATAGGAATGTTAGGTATAGCAATACTGCTAAAAGGTGGGGTGATAAGGCCTCTGGTTGATTTAAGTCTATTGTAAATTCAATTGGTGCTACATGACCTACATATTTTGACCTAGTAGGAATTAAGAGAGTTGATTACTTCTGAAAAGCAATGGTTTATGTCAATCCATATTGATTTATCTTTATACTAGTTAAGCTCGCGACTTGGTCTGCGTGAAATTTAGGAACCCTAATTAATTTCAATTTTCTTACATTTTTCCGTCAGAACCTTCTACAAAGCATTATAAAACTTAACAAAAAATATTATTAAAATCGGTTAAGTTTTAGTGGGGATTAATCCTCTTTTTAATTATACCATGGTGAATAACACTCAAAATGCTTGATCAGATATAAAAGCGAATAGGTATCAACGTAGAAATAAATATGTTATCTACTCTATTGGACATATCAGTGGAGTGAATCGGACTGCGTAGTAGACGAGCAATCGATAGATTTGCCATTTAGTGCTCAATCGAACAAAAGGCAATCGAGTTGGCATCAATATGATCGTGTCCCTACATCAGCAAATAGGGCAAAAGGACAAACTTGGTCGATAAGCAAGAGCTTGGTCTGGTGGTTAGAGCGTAGGCCACTCGACTCACTGCACTGGATGGTTGTGGGTTCAATTCCGGACAGCGACTAATTTCAGAAATGACCTTTTTGGACTTTGGGTGTAATGGGATCGCTCTCAGCCCATTGTATGAAATAGCGACTACTCTGCTCAGTTTGCGATCATACGATAAATATGTGTCTGGCTATCGCTTATATATTGAATAAGATATCGTAAATAACTAATTTTAACAAGTTATTATTGCATTATTAATTAATTTCTTCTACTGATTAACTTTTTGTTTAATTATAATAACATCTTTGGTTTACTATGCTTGGGAAGGCTTAGTCGTTACAAGAGATAAACGATTAAAACTGGTTATTCTAACCTTTGGGTTAGCCATTCACTAACTGATTTCAGTTTAGTATTTAATAGCCTAGAATCGGACTTGATAGACGAGACTCTTGAAGGCATAATGTATTTTTTAAATATTTATTCACATACCATCTTACAGTCAAGTCGAGACATTCTACAAACTTGGCTATCACGTAACAATTTTTTATATGAGACAGCAGACTACATAGCAAAAGATAGTTTCTGTCTAACTTTACTCTATAAAAGTTATCCTTTATTTCCAAGTTCCTATGATATTCTTCACTTAGCGTCACTAATGTGAAAGGTTTTATTGGCATGATAAAATATTGAGTTCGCATCAAAGATATTTTTTAGCCGACTACAGCGAAGCCCAAAGGAAGGTCAATAATGTTAGCAGTCTATGTATGTATTTATTTACGTATGTTCTTCCGTAGCGCCTGAGTTATTCAGCCGATTGTGATGAATAAGCTGTTAAGAGCCGTTATTATTGTCCGGGTAACAAAGGCTAAATTTTTTCATAGTCCACAGATTTTTAAACTTTTTCCTTGATAAACCACAAACATTTGCAATAAGAACTCATGTCGCTTAATTGAACCTTACCTCCAAGGGGTACAAATTATAAAGCAAAAATACTTAACTCACAATTTGATAAACGAGTAAGTTTAAAAAACTAACACTTCGTGAAAAGCGGGGGACTGCTTCTACCACTAAAGAGGCATATAATAATTCCAACACAGGCACTTTCCGTCAAGGCCTCGTAGGTGAAATATTAGCATCATAAATACCAAGCACCCAATAACCTCCATTAAATCTGCCCCGGCCAGCAACACGGCGATATTAAATTCTTAGCGACCGCCAGAAGTTCCCGCTCGCTGAGCGAACGGCGAACAAACTTATCGAGATTATATCGCCAGTATGGCTTCGGTAGTTTATTTGAATATGAAATTTGTTTCTAAAGTAAGTTTAGCATTTGCAGCATTGCCAATATGAGTTGCAGATATACCGTCGCAAATATTATTTGTGATACAGTGCTAATTAAATAGTAACCATTGAGTTTCTTGGCCATTAGTCTCAATAATAATGTATCAGAAATAAATGGCAGAGCCTCATCATAACACCTTCCAGTAACTTCATCATGAGTATTCATCATGAGTATTTTAACCTTGACATCATTTATGGGAATAGCCAGTGGTTGCCAAGGATAGAGATTTGTAGAAAAGAAGGAAATACCTTTTCTAGGGAGTAGGACTGACTATGGTCAGCAAAGAACAGTACTATGTTTAGTGTTCAAATATTTTTCACCTCGTAGCCTACATAATAATCCTCTAATCTTATATTAGTTTTCACAAAACCATTTTTATAAACTTTCCTTTGTATCTGGCCTTATTAGTAAAAACAATAATTTTTATTTTACTTTACTCAGGCTCAGAAAACTGTCCATACGACTATATCCGGATATACGATGGAAAGGACGAATCAGCGTCAGTCATTGGCACATTTTGCGGTATGGGCAAGTTCCCGTACTCCATCATTGGGACTTCACAGGATTTATTTGTGGAGTTCGTCAGCTCGCCAGCAGGTCCACTCCTAAATACCGGCTTCCATTTCAACGTGGGCAATTGGCCCGGTCATGTTGAAGCTCCAGGATCAAGAGTTGGGACCTGCGATTGGTTGCTCACGGCGGAATCTTTGAAGAAATCAGGAGACACCGAAGGGATCTTCCTGTCTGTGGCGCATTGGTACCCACCCCATACGTCTTGTACATATTTGATGCAAGGCTTTCCGGGACAGGTTGTGAGATTGTACTTTCCAAGGTTAGTATAATATCAAAAAAATGCGTAACTATTGATGTTAACGCCCTAAGACAATTGCCTGCATTGACGTTGATCAAAGCGAAGAACGAGGGACGATTTGGTCACTTTTCCGTGTAATAAGTGACCACAAAAAGCTTAGGTCTGGGGCATGTGCAGACGGGAGGGGTGGCTTTTGCCAAGCATTACTAAGAGAAGACTGTGGTCTGTGGTTTGTTGGACCACAGTCTTCTCTCAGTACACCATAGTACACCAAAGTAGTCTAATACATTTATGGTGTTTTAAAAATTGGTTAATTACTCTCGGATATTTTAGCTTTATCGCAATGATGTTCATGATGCTGTACACAAACTACAACTAAATTTGACAGTAAGAAAGACATTGCCATCTTGGTTATAAATTACGACCATACGAAGAACAAACAGTCAATACACTTACGAGTAGTTTAGTGAAGTTTAATTTGGTGCTGACAGAATTTGCACCAGTTTCCACTAAAACTTCAGAAACTTATACTAGAAACTTACTCTAGAACTTATTTTTAACAGCTTCCGAATCAACCGTATAGAGTCCCCGATACAACCCTGGACTGGAGACTGTGGTGAATCCCTCACTCTGTACGATGCCCCGAGACCTGACGATGCCCGGATTATCAAGACCTTCTGTGATACCTTCAGTAGACCGATGGAGAAACACGATTTCGTTTCTACTGGCAATGCCATGTTTGTGAGGTTTGAGAGCAAGACAGGAAGTTACAGCGGGTAAGTGTAAACAACAAAAATACATAAGCGTATGCCACGGATAGCGGAAGCGGATACTCTGAGGTGCATTTGTGCCTACCTGTTACAGGGGAATGGAGGTGTAATGATGATATACCAAAACTTAATTAGTTTCTTTTAAATTTAACAACTATAATCCTTTTGGAAAAGACTATGCATGAAATAACTTGCCTTTTAGTTTCCATAGGAAATCATTCCGAATGTGTAAAATATGCTAAAAGTAAACAAAATTTACAGTTTTTGAAGGAGTCACAACATGCATTGATATTATGGTATATTTATTATATATCTATTTACAAAATATTTATAATGCATTTATTTTTAAAGATGTTATTAGCTTTACATGAATGAAACAATTCAGATTCGATCATTACTCCGAGTTCAAACCTAAGTTTTGCTAGGCTAATTATCTGAATTTTCTATAAATATAGATGCCTACTTAACCAGCTGAAGATTAATACTTATTGAAAGCACAAAACTTAATATGGTCAAAAGATAACACCGAAGTTCAACAAACAAGATCTTTGGTCGCTTGCCAGCTACTTCCTATTACCATTTCATTGTTGCCACTCCAAATAATTATACTGTTATTATTTCGTCAATCTCATTTCCATGTTGTGAAAGGCGTTTGAACATTCCTAATGAGGCGAAAACCGGTAAACAACACGACTTTACAGGACAAGGGTACAATTTTGTTGTTTTTGATAATCAGCCAACTGAAATGAAGCCTGGACTTGAAGACATTTTCGTAAAGTAAATGTGTTTTCAGAAAACAACTCTCGTGATAAGACTGAATTCGATAACACAATAAATTACCGGAACTAATGAAAATTATTTTACCATTGTAGTTCAGTGGTTTGAGCGTTGGCAACCCAGGGGCACCAAAAGGCTATTATTGCCCCTAATTCATTATCCATAAAGGGTTGCTGAATTTGGCACCATACTGTTTCTGTTTTGGGACGATATGTTTCTATAGGTTGAGCTACAAGCTAATTTTATTAGTACCGTCTTCCCGTCCATATTAAGCTCATTAGTTTTAGGATCTCGGCAATATTGTTAAGTCGCTGTCAACCTATAGATTGGAATTATTTTGTCTTCAATCTTAAAGCACTGAATCCAAAGGCGCGTGAAAACGCGATCGAGTATTTTTTTGATCATACCAAAACGAGCGGCATTAACTCATACAAAAAGCAAATTTTTCAATGAAAGGTCAATAACGTGAGCAGATTCAGTCGCGTGCTAAGGTTTATTTTGCCACGGATATTTGATCTTTATTTATATTAATACAAAGTATATTTTCCTATAAAAGTCAGGCAACTTCACTCGCTATAGTGGATGCAAAGCGTAACAGTGCTTAATTTTGCAGTTCCTCCTTATACTACTGGGCTCACTACGACTTCTTCAACAATACGAGATTTGGTGAACCTGTCCCTGGTACGGCATGTGATGAGATCATAGCATCCTGGAAGCAGAGAGCTGGCAGGATCAGGTCTCCTCTCAACACCCTGGTGTACAAGCAAGCCTCGCCCGGAGAAGATGTCCACTGCCTGTATAGATTCGTCACAGATAAAAGGATCTACGCACGAGTCATTTTGAATATTCTAAGCGTTAATTTTAAGGTGATAATCTTTTCAATATCTATATCAAGATGACCATTGACAAAGAAAGTATAAGAACGATATAAGTTTACGATTAAAAGATCATGGACTCCTGTCATTCCATTTAAATTTCGCGCTAATCTATTAGAAATGCTTGAAGACAAGTCTCTCAGCACTCTCAGCTAAAGGAACATTTTGTTTAAATAAAAAATGGCGTTGTTATATCATTTTATTCTAAAAGTAGTTTGTACTGCTTGTACAAATGGTTTCTAGATAAATTGCGGGATCATTGTCAAATGAATAGTTAGCAATTTGACTTATCACCGTTACACAATAAGCCCTGACCATACTAAATAGTTTATAAGAACTGGGTGAGTTTACAAAAAAATAATGTAAACAATTCCTTAGTCCCTACGGCTGTTTTGATACATAAGTATTATTTGGGATAAATACTTAATCTACATAATTGTTTCGTATCGTAGGTACATGTTAATATTGTCGAATTAGTTTATTTCAAATTAATCTATTAAGGATTAATTTATGTAGATTGTATTATTAAATTCTTCTTTAATAAGAAATAGACGAACTTGGTTCTAATTTAAAATTTAATTTTAAAGATAAGCGGAACTAACGCGATGGAATGAAACCGGTTCAAGTTGGAAATTTTGTTTCTAATTAGTTCTTTAAAAACAATTACGGCGGGCTTTTGTTTGTTCTGGCGTTCGAATTGTTTTTGAAACTAGAAAAGTTTAGATGGAAAATTATTTTACATCAAGAATGAGAGAAATTATATTTGTATTATATTAGTATGAAAAGAGTTCGAAATTCAACCTTATTTTTATTGCAGGAGCACCCATATACATCGGTTTCCTGCCAAAACTGCTACGAAGATCGTGCAGACAAACTTATCATCTGGGAACCATTCTCAGGCCCTAAAACCGCAAACACCACCCCCATACTCAGTACTACACCGCTACCGCTACATTTGGCTGTCCAGCGATCACTCGGCTCATGTCTCTGTGCGAAACACGCAAATGCAGTCTCTAGAGCGAGGCCATACAGAGTAGTTTCCTCTGGAGAAAATCTCAACCTCCAGTTAATCGTTGATAGCGCTCACGCCGCTGCTTCTTATTTCAAAAACCCGGCTCCTCTCTTCGAAGCTCGATACGAATTTGTACACGGCCCGCTATGCGGACCAGCGGTGCTGGTGGCTGCACTAGACGGTCAAATAGTCTACCCACATTTAGAAGCGTTGGGCTACATGGAACCTCCAAAAAGGATCCAGTGCATTTGGGATCTCGAGATTGAGGAAAAGAGAGATATATGGCTGCACTTTGAGAGCATCAAGTTTGCTTCACGGCATTGCGAAGACGGTAACATTCAGATATACTTGCCAGGTCGAGTAGAACCTTATTTGTCTGTATGCGGAGACAATATTTCAGAGACTGATAAACTTCCAATACTATCAGCTGGAGAATTGGGTTTTGAGTCTTTAGATGACCCGTTGGTCATGGAGAAAGAAAAGACTAGATCAATTCGAATAGTTTTCATAGGTAGCGCGTCACCTGCCCGAGCTGCATTCAAGATAGTCTGGACTGGACTGTACCACTTACCCAAAAACTCTGACGGTACATTAATGACTTCACGGTTGACTGACGGAGGCATGAAATCCTCCGACTCCTCCCAAGGTTGTGACTTCATCTGTCCAGGAGAAGCCTTATGTATTCCAGCAAAGCTGATCTGCAACGGTGTCATTAATTGTCCCAATGTCACGTCTGGGGAACGTAAATTCTGGACTGCTGAAGAGAAGAGAGCTAGAGAGGCGTATTCTGAAGATAGTTTGCGTCGTTTGGGATATTTGGACTTGTTGGGAGGATTGGCCTTGGGACAAATGCACGATGAGGCTTCAGAATTGTGTGCGAGAGCTAGGAGTGCTGGGAGCGGGGAGTGGATGGCGCCAGCTTTGGGTGCTGGACTGGCGGTTGCTTTAGGTGTGTGTGCTCTTGGAGCAGCCTGGCGTCTTTGCTGCCGCAAACGATCTCCTGATGAGGAATCCCTGGATTACTGACATGCGGCCCGCGGTGCGCCGCACGCACCGCCGTCCCTCCACTCTCGTTCGACGTCAAGGGACCTTTCCATGGACTGGAGTCTTCATTGACAGACGCTATATTGAGCGCCAGAGCCCTCCTTAGTTCATTACTAAGAATCATTCTTACCTGTTATTGTTATCCCGTTAATATGGTAGTGATGCCATCTGCACATTTGTCAATTTACCACTAAGAATTTTTGCTAGCGTTAATGGAACCAAGATAGTTTGCAAAATAGATCAATCCTTGTTATGTAATTTTTTCAGATTTATTTCAGAAAGGGCAGGGCTGTGCTCTCACCAAGTTTAGTTTTGACTAAACTGATACACTTTATTTTTCCATTTTAAGTAAAATTTAAAGGATAACATGATTGTGTTATATATTTTTTTAATTTGCTGTTTTTTTAAGATTGCTGTTATAAAAATACGTCATCTTTAAAACGTAACATAATAAGTACCTACCTAAATATACGACTTATGGGAGGGTATTATTAGGCGCTCAAGTTAAAATAAAAATTGTTTTGTAATTACTGTATATACCCTTATACCTAAATCCTAATATTAATGGATGCTTCAAACGAATGATCATAGGTTAGGACAAGGTGATAGTAGCCAAACAGTTAAGTCATTATCAATTAGGTAATACTAATAGTTGTAATGTTTTTATAACATACGTATTAAATCTTTAGGCAAGCCCCAGTCATTTAAATCATCCAGAATTCCAATTGACTTTAACACGTTCGCTGCGTAAGGAGCTTTAGTGGACTTCCAGCTGATACGTCATGAGGTTATATTGACACATTGAGGTACTAACTTTGTGAGCGCAGGACGCTGTATTAAAGTTTGCCATGAGCCAATATAACCTCATAACGAAGCGAACGTGTTAATTAAGTACGTAAACAGATTGGATAATGTAATACATCATTTACCATAGACTATTTTTGAAGTCACAACGGTCTTGGCTGAATACTGTCATGCGTAAAGTACTACATTTCAAATCGACTCGACTGATGGCAACGTGTAGACATTTCTTGTGGTAACGATCCCGCTTCCGCGACCGACTCTTTGGCAACACGAACTGTATTAAGTAATTAAAGAAGCATATTTTTGAACGACATTCAACGACGTAAGTAAATTTAATCGCGTAATAGCTTTTAATACAGAAATTCAAACTTTATTAATATTAACACAAAGAACATTTTGAAAAAAATCAAGTCAACTCACATTAAGTTTTGCGTCGGTAATAAATTCGTTACCAATATTTGTGTTACCGACTGCCATATCAATTTGACCCTAATTTACACGTCAATGTAGGGTTTACTATCACTTGGCTTCAAAGTCGGTCACAGACTATGTTGTTGTCTGTAGGATCCATAATGTATATAAAATCGACTAGACATTAAGAGCGTTATTAGAATACTTAATGGCGAACTTCATTGAATTTCTTGGAACGAGGATGTCTATTATTTCGCTCATTGGAGATGGATTGTTGGCTGAATATTTCAATTTTAGTACAGCAGCCTTAGCATGACCGTGTAGACATAAGTTGTATCTCTTTCAACTGTCAGATTTATCGAATAAGTGACGTAATTTCGAGCTTTTTGTACTAGACATGGCTCTAACAAAAAAATAAATCAACTACAGGCTTCAAAGGGCTAGTACCCAAAGCCGTAAAACCCAATATAAAAAAAGGACATGGCTCCGTGTGATGTCATTTTCTTTCTCTTCACGTCTAGTATTTTGCTCAGGACGCACTAGAGCGTCATATTTTTGCTAATACTAAAACGAATTTTATTAACTCATAGAGCATTTCAACGTAATGCCATTAATAGCGCGACTGAATTTTGACTCGTGCATGGATTTTACTACAGAAATTCAATCTTTATGTGCATTAAAACAGAGTTGGTTTTAAAATTGGCAAATATTTTGACGCGTGACGTTTGACGCCCCAGTGCGCTATGGGCTCTTCTGAAGTTTTTGTCATTATTTTTTCATTCATGTTATTTTGGATTGAGTGTACATTAATCAAGAAAGTCTTAAAAAATAGTTTTTTTAACATAAAACGAATCTGTCATGAAAAGTTTTTAGGGTTCCGTACCCAAAGGGTAAAACGGAACCCTATTACTAAGACTTCGCTGTCAGTCCGTCCGTCCGTCCGTCTGTCTGTCACCAGGCTGTATCATATGAACCGTGATAGTGAGAGAGTTGAAATTTTCCCAGATGATGTATTTCTGTTGCTGCTTTAACAACAAATACTAAGAAACCGAATAAAATAAAAATTTAAGGGGGCTCCCATACAACAAACGTGTTTTTTTTGCCGTTTTTATAAAATGGTACGGAACTCTTCGTGTGCGAGTCCGACTCGCACTTGGCGGGTTTTTAGAATTATTGTCGCATAGATTTCATGTATTTTTTTTGTTTCATGAGTTTGATTATTACTATAAGTATTTTCTACAAGAAACCAAATGAAGTTCGCTCGTATTTTAGGAAGTAAGGCAGTTACTATATTGATTATGCTTTGACTATTATACATATCGAGGGGTGAAAGGCTATTCGACTTAAACGACACTTTAGGGCGATATTGACATATATACATAAAAAATAAATTATTCGTGTAGTCCAAAAAGCACTTACAAATAGTCCACCTCCGGTTCGGAATGCTGCTTCCACTGAGAAGAGCCGGTAAGAAACTCAATGGTTACTCTTTTCAAAATGATAATTGCGAGTAATACATTCTCAGGAGCATAGAGCCATGAGAGCAGACAGCACCTTTGCCACAATACTAGAGAAGAATTATACTCACGGCAGTCTAATATTAAATGCAAATATAGTCTTTACGCTTAGGAAGCTAGTACAGTAAGGTGCGTCTACTCCCATTTACAATGAAGGGATTATTCTAAACCACAGATGGTTATAGAAATAATTGCTTTGGTATGATGCCTTCAACGCAGTATGGGAGAGTATTTGGAATCAGCAATTTTTTCTGCGTCGAATGAGGAGAGCATATCTCCTGTAAAGTTAAAAATTGTCGTTTAAGTCAAAGAGCCTTCACCCCTCGATATTATTTAACTAAAAGCGAAAAATGTTTTGCACTGTTAGCATATAGATTATTATTTATGATCACTGGCGTAATATGCTTACGATATTTTGACGTAGAAATTCATAGATAAATGTCATTTATTTTGTTTGTATCCATCTAAAACAAGTTACGATCGCCTTCTGGCAAAACATCTGCTATCAAAATATGTCATAAACCGCACTGTTGTTTTAATTTCTATTGCGGGGATCCATCCGCCATATTTATCACTGTCATCATCCATTTTTATTTATCTGTATTTATTGAATTTGCCCTTGCTATTAATTACTTGACACTGGCTGAAATACCCGCTAAATGCAGGCGGAGTTATTCCTCACCATCATTTCACTCATTTCGTAAAAAAAGAAAAATAATTTATATTGCTGAATGACAGCAATACACTATCAATAGAATTGGAATATCAAGCTCTGGCCACACTGGGGCGTCAAGACGCACGTCAAAATGTTTACTCATACCAAAATGAACTCTGTGTCAATATACATAAATACTAAATTTCAATACTGAATTTACCGGTTGAGGAATAGCAAGATACGAGATGAATGTAAGCTGAAGGATGATGTGCTGACTAAGATTGAGAAAAGTATGTTGAGGTGGTTTGGCTCTGTAAAGAGGATGAAAGAAAGTATACTGACGAAAGAAATATACCAGGCGAACGTGAGAGGAAATATCGGAAGAGGGCGCCCGAGGAGGACCTTTCACGACCAGATTAACGGTCTCTTCTAGAAAGGTCAAGTCTGTAGCACCCTCAACCTACGGAAGTTCATGAAAAGATGTATGACTGATGAAGCGAAAGAGGTATGTCAGTATCGTAGCATGTGGAACACGGTAGTCTCTGCCTACTCCCATGGGATACAGGCGTGAGTATATGTATGTATGTACTGAATTTCTGTAGTAAAAGTCACGCGAGCACACGTCGAAATTCGCTCGCGCTGTCAATGACTTCATTGAAGAATGAACTTTTTTGATGAGTTAATACAGTTCATTTCAGTATGCGCGTGTCTTGACCCTCCAATGTGTGCTGAGTTTCTTGCGTCTAAAGCGGGTTTCAGACTACGCTATAATATAGAATCTATACATACAAATAAATAAAATTGGAGTGTCTGTTTGTAATATCAAAATAACACTTTTTTACCAAATGCGTATGAAAGTATATACGATACCTATAACGAAAACGCAATTTTAAAATTTTTTGTCTGTCTGTCTGTCTGTCTGTTTGTTTGAGGTAAACTTCTAAACGGCTGAACCGATTTCAATAGGACTTTCACTGACAGATAGCTGACGTTCCAAGGCGTAACTTAGGCTACTTTAATTTTAGAAAAAGCATTAGGGTTCCGCGGGAAAAACATAATACCCATAATTCCGGGTAATCTCCCTAAAGTCCACGCGGGCGAAGTCGCGGGCACAGCTAGTATAGTATAAAGCTCATAGCCCAACAATGTCACGCACCATACATTGTTATGGCCACGTTCACACTGTACTGTACTATATATTATTGGCTTTGTATGGTGCGCGATATTGTTGTGCGTAGTCGCGAGTAGTATATTATAGCGTAGTCTGAAAGCCGCTTAATACCGATAAATAATGAGTTCAACTTAATAAATCTTAAACCGTGGTTGATATTTTTAGAATTATAGTTTGCAATAATTATAAAGTGTATTTATATTGGCAGGTAAATTAGATTCTGTTGGCATTGGCCCGCGGGGGAATGTTAAAAAAATAAAAATATATTTTGTACAAAAAAAATTGTTTTATTTTCTCCTCATTTAATGTCTTGTGTCTGTATTTAGACCAAGGAAATGTTTACATTGCTACCAACGCGTCAACATTGAAAGGTCAATTTAAAAATGAGAAATAATTATTTAACTTTATTATTACTGTGGTAGCCGAGTGGTCGAATTCACGCCTTGCAATCAAAGTGTGCAGGTTGAAACCCCGGCTCGCACCTCTGAGATTTATATGCGAATCTCATTTTCATCCGAGATTATCGGTGAAGGAAAACACCGTGAGGGAACTTAACTAGTTCTCAATAGATGTGTGAAGTCTGCCAACCCGCAGTGGGCCAGCGTGGTGGGCTATGTCCTGAATCCTCCTCGCATTGAGGGGAGGCCTTTGCCCAGCAGTGGAAGGTTAAAAAGACTATAGTAGTAGCCTTATTTCTCACTAATAGTTAAAGGCTGTAGTCAGATCAGGGCACAATCCCAAAAGATCATTCCCGAAATTTGCCACTGGCGGGAATCGAACCCGGAACCACCGGGTTTAGTGCGCCGAACGGCCTACACTCCGACGAGTAGATCAATCCGTCGACGAAACACACGTACACTATGATCCTTTTAGCCCTCCACACACTGGGGCGTTAATGCTCACGCGTCCATTTTTTGCCAAACCAGAACGAACTGTATTAGCGCATAGAAAAAGTTCATTCTACATCGAAACGACACTGACAGCGTGAGCTAATTTCGACGCGTGAGGGCTTGGCTTTTACTAAAGAAGATTATTCTAATGCATATTAAAGATATTGAAGAGGGTTTGGCTGGAAATCAGCGATGGGGGAAGCTTCGCCCCTTCAGCATGTGCTGAGCCAATACCTTTTCGGCACAGTTCGCACTGAGCTCTTTTTCGTTTTTGTATCTATTTTTATGCGAGGATTATCTATATTTATCTACTTGCGAGGACAGGTCCAACCATTTTCTTCTTAATGACTTACCATCTTCTCTCCCATACTGCGTTGAAGGCAAAATACTAAAGCAATTATTTCTATAACCATCTGTGGTTTAGAATAATCCCTTCATTGTAAATGGGAGTAGACGCACCTTACTGTACTAGCTTCCTAAGCGTAAAGACTATATTTGTATTTAATATTAGACTGCCGTGAGTATAATTCTTTTCTAGTATTGTGGCAAAGGTGCTGTCTGCTCTCAAGGCATTGCTGCTACTGAGAATGTATTACTCGCAATTATCATTTTGAAAAGAGTAACCATTGAGTTTCTTACCGGCTCTTCTCAGTGGAAGCAGCATTCCGAACCGGTGGTAGAATCTGACTATTTGTAAGTGCTTTTTGGCCTGCACGGATAAAAAAAAAATGATTTTGATTATGTTTTGTATACTCTGTGTTATTTGTATCTGTGTTAAATAAATGTTTTTTCTTTCTTATAGACACAAAGTTCGTTGTGGTACTGGCAAACATTTTGATACACATTAACGGAATCCTAATACCACATAATACGTACATTTGTACAATCCTTAAACGGCTAAACGTATTCTATAGTGAAAACAACGAATATTTCATTATATTGCCATAGATTTACGGCGGCGATAAATTTCTATTGCGACGAAGGCACCCACCTATATCTTGCGCAACTATGTCACGCTCCATATACGACCAGAGATTATTTATACGAATATTTATAGTTACACAATGTGACACTGGCACTGTAGGTACCTTAGGAGCCTTCAAAGTAGTATGAATCGGTGATGGAAAACATCGTGGGGAAACCTGCACGTCTCCTCAGACGTGAAACGTCTCCTGCACGTCTCCTCGAAAACTGGTCAAGTTCCCTCGAACTTGACCAGTTTTCGATAGTTGTCCGACCAGGTGGACGACCGCAACAGGCTCGCCAGGAGTCGGTGGGCGCATAAAGCCCAGGACCGTTATTTGTGGCGATCTATGGGGGAGGCCTATGTCCAGCACGTCCCTGGCTGGTGGATAGATAGTGTGAAGTATGCCAAACGCAGCGGGCCAGTGTGGTGGACTATGGGCCGAATCACCCTCGCATTGAGGGGAGGCCCGTGCCCAGCAGTGGGACGTTAAAAGGGCTGTAGTAGTAATAGTAGTATAAATTATCAAGCCATTTTCAAGTTCATTCTACAACGAAATGACACATACTCACGCCTGTATCCTATGGGGGTAGGCAGAGACTACCGTTTGCCACACGCTACGATCCCGACAAACCTCTTTCGCTTCATCCACAGTCATACATCTTTTCATACACTTCCGTCGGTTTAGGGTGCTATGGACTTGACCTTTCTGGAAGAGACCGTTAATCTGGTTGTGAAAGGTCCTCCTCGGGCTCCCTCTTCCGACATTTCCACTCACGTTCACCTGGTATATTTCTTTCGTCAGTCTACTTTCATTCATCCTCTCTACATGGCCAAACCACCTCAACATACTTTTCTCAAAAATATATTATTTCTGCATATTGACGCAGAGTTCGTTTTAGTACCGGTAAACATTCCTACGCCAAATAACAACATATTGTAGTGCAACCCTTTTGCGGCGATTATTCACAAAAATATTATTTATAGCCCAACAATATTTCATTGTATCTCTACGATACAGTAATCCATAAATCGTGCACAAAGAGCACTTAAAATCTATAATACGATACCATTTTTCATAGCGATCGTTCGCCAAACATATTGGAAGTTTGTAAATATGGACTCACCTGCCTGGGGCGGGCGGCCATTTTGTTTTATCTTTTTTTATTGGGCGGTGTGCGATGCAGTTTTTATTTCGAGAGGAATATTTTGTATTTATTTAAGGATGAATGATTGAGGTACGAATGAAATGGAGATTAAATATCCTTACATCAATGGATTATGCCATTATTAAAACAGTTACAACTAGTATTATGTTCGCAATAAATAATCCGGTAATATTATTCAGTGCTTATCCAGTGCTTAAGCACACTAACACGTCCTCTCTCGCGTGTCGATTTTTATGCCATACAAACTGTATTGACTCACAGATAATTTTTCCAGGCGTCTAAATCAGATAAGAAAACAATAATAGCCAATAGCCATATAAGTATCGAACCTCAATATCTGTTCATCAGTACTGAATCTCCGAAATCATATCACAGACAGACAAAATGTCAAACGCATAACACCTCTTTTTCCTTTGTAAAAGTTTTATAAAGCTCTGAGATCTCATTTAAATTTAACTTTTTCGAACCGATCAGAAAATGCAGCTGACGTCCAATCTAGTTTCAAGAGTTTTAATTGACTTTCCGACTTGATCCTGTCAGTGACCGTCTGACTTAATCCACGGCTAAACTTTAGCTGGAAAGTGAAAGTTTCACTTCACCCTGACTTACTAAATAGACTTAAGTTGCTACTTGAATACTTTAACGTTGGAAGTCCTTAAGCCCCAGGCCTATAGGTGCGTTAAAATTCGCACCACATTTTTTATGCTCTACCAAAAACGAACTTTATTAACTTGTGAAAAGAGCTTATTCTTTAAAGACATGTAAGTGAATTTAGACGTGTGGTCGCGTGGCGTTCACAGAAATTTAATCGTTATGTATATGGATAGCAGTGGTAGCCTAGTGGGCAAGAACGCCCGCCTTGAACGTAAGGGATGCAAGTTCAAATCGCAGGCCCGCACCTCTGAGATAATTTTCATGTGCCAATGTCATTTTCAACAATGATTACCACTTGCTGAACGGTGAAGGAAATCATCGTGAGGAAACCTGCACGTCTATAGAAAGGCGTGTGAAGTTCACCAACCCGCACTGGGCCAGCGTGGTGGACTATGGCCCAAATCTCCCTCGTATTGAGGGGGAATGTGCCCGGTATAATGGCAATAGGCTCGCCCCCCTATTACATTGGGACCAACATACATCGGCGAAGTGTGGGCGCACTACAGTGCACCTCTGTCTACTCCTTCGGGGAATACAGGCGTGATGATGTATTTTATTTTGATGATGTATGTATATGGATACAGGGTACAGTTTGGTATTGACAAAAAAAATAACGCGCACGTCTTGACGGCCCTGTAGGCCCAGGGTTTACTCATCTATGTTTATTTTCTTAACGTCGTCTGATAGTTTCTGACGTAAATAACTATTAAAGACGGCTATTCTGCTAGTAAATCGTTATTGACTCACTACTGGGCTACTTCTTGGGCTATTTAGGGTAACATTTTATCTACAAACTCACCGTATCGAAGGGCTAAAGGCCATTTGACTGAAGCGACACTTTTGGGCGATATTTACTTTTATACATATTTAGAATCAGCGAATTTTTCTGCATCGAATGAGTATGCTCTCCTGTAAAGATATAATGATGTCGCTTAAGCCTTTCACCCCTAGATAAAATTACATTTTAGTCTGACTCGAATTTTGCTGTCTGCTGTCATGTATTTTGTCGTTTAGCATAAAGCAGTTGTCCCACCGGAAACGATGGACGAGTAGCGAGCAGAGCTAGAATGTAGAAACGAGTCGACAGCTGTGTAGCTCGGCTATAAGCGATTGTGCGAGTGAGATAAGCGATTACTCGCATCACACATCAAATGACCGCCGGTTGCTCTCTCGGCGTGAGTTCTGATCGCTGAGCGAGTATCGCTAAGCGAGTGTTATCTTTCCTGGCTCTTGTCGACCAGCGACAAACTAGTGAAGCGAGGCCTCGCCGGCAGTGTGAACAGTCAGCAATTAACTATTTGTATATGCATCTCTTTTGTTTACACGGAATGTATATCTATTGTATGTTTCTTGAGCGAGAAAATAGCCGATAGCTAGTCGTTTTATCGCCGGCGGCGGGACAACTGCCTAACTTGCTCAAGGCTTAAGTCACAGAATATGTCGCACCTCAATTATTTTCCACTTTGGTATGTCATACGTAAATGAGAAACAAAATGTTTATATCTCTCAGTTTGACTTGTCACAAGCGACTGTATCTCCAATGTCGATGTATTAACTTGTGCGGAGAATAGATCCGCCATCTTTATCACTGTCATCACCCATTTTTATTTATAATGTGTATTTATTGAATTTGTCCTTGCTATTAATTACTTGACATTGGCGAAATACCCGCGCTCGTCGCAGGTGAAGCCGTTCCTGATCTTATTCCATTAAATTTCATCATTTCTTTCACTCATTTCACTCAAAACTAATCTCCACATTTCATATTATTACACTGCCATTGATGAATTCTTAAGGAAATAAGACAAAGAACACAAAGCTTATTAATTCCCTCGAGGTTACAAAGTTTCCAAGTCAATTAAAAGCCCCTGGCAGCCATTATGTAAACTACGTCATCGATTTTATTGAACTAATCGCGTAGATAATTCATTCGGTATTGATGTTATAAGGAAACTTTGAGATATTAACTTGCTTTTATGAGAATATTTCGTTCAGTATTATGATATTTTTACATACATCATCACGCCTGTATTTCCCGAAGGGGTAGGCTGAGGTGCACTGCAGTGCGCCCACACTTAGCCGATGTATTTTGGTCCACTTGTAATAGGAGGCGAGCCTATTGCCATTATACGGGGCACATTCCCCTTCAATACGAGGGAGATTTGGGTCATAGTTCACACGCCTTTTTATAGACGTGCAGGTTTCCTCACGATGTTTTCCTTCACCAATATTTTTTGCTTAATAATAAACAATGTAACTTTGAAACACCCTGATTATTGTAATAGTTGCGGGTTCCATGCCATTAAATTTTGATTTCTATATTTTGGTTGCTTAAAGTTACTTTGACGTGCCAGTGACTTGGCTTGACTTGACGTGTGGAGAAGTAAAGGGGAGGCTTTTGCCCAGGAGTGGGACATAGAAAGGCTCTAAAAAAAATTTAAGTTGCTTTGATTCTATCATATAATGTTTGTATGGCAAAACACTTTTGCAATGAAAAATGGCTGCCGTAGATATATTAAAAATTATTTAAATAAATCAAGCATCATGCTTTTTTTTCCTTTTCGCTGAATTTCTGATGCAGTTATTTACATACCCAAAGACTAACTTAATAGAGTTCATTAATAGTTTATCCAGTAATGTTTTATTGCGTCCTTAAACTGTGGCTTTGTACCTACTTAACAGGATTACCAGACATACAAATGGTAATAGACTAGACCAATTAACACAACCACCGTTAAATAGAAAGATCTATATAAAGAGGAAGCGAAAAAAAGACTAATAAAAACTTCCTTAAAACTTGAACCTCTGGAGCGGGGGTCGAAAAGTTAATTAAATCCACGGACCGACGACCGTTTGTTTGACTTAAGTCCGCAGATTAACTCTTAAAATGGTAAGAGATAATAAGTGGTGAGTATTTTTTGCTTTATGGAAGCGTAAAATGTTTCAATCACGGAATTTCCAAGACTTGAGGGAGTATCAAAAAGTCGACTACCCTGTACATAGGTACTACAAGCTAAGCGATGCCTAATTAAGAAATATCTAATAACTAAAGAAAATATTGGTTATATCTAGCTTATCGTAAATGATGTAAAAACAGAACTATTTAATAATATTTTGGTAAGATGTTTAATATTTGCTTTAAAATTCAGCACATTATATTTCTAAAATCAGCTGTTAGTGTTGACAGAAGCTAACTGATCATGCCCAGGCTTTTTAAAGCATAGAAATAAATTAATGTATTCTTTTTTGGGGAAAACTATTATACAGGGTGTATCAGAAGTCCGAAATAATACTTTGGGTACATATGCGGTAGCTCATATGTGGATGCTTAGTGAAGGCAGTATATACCTAACTATCATAGTTTCTGAGTTATAGACCTTTGAATATTTGTCACAGCTCTCGTATTCTGGCCTTTTGGTACATTATAACCCTATTAAGCAGTGTAAACTACACTTATGCGGGGCGACTACCAATATTCACAAAACAGAACGTGCAAATTTTACGTAGGACTAGAGATATTGCGAGTTATAGAAATTGACGACGAAAAAAAAGTTGGAAAAACATGGTCGAATTTCGATACAATTTTTATTCCATTCAGTTGTATACCCGATACTGATGCAAAGGTAAAAGTATTATTTCGCACTTCTCAAACACCCTGTAGTATAATGTTTTCCCAAATTGATTTCACACACTGCCTAGACAAAGGATTGCAAGTTTGTTAAGCCCATTTTGAATCATCGCTTTTGGCGTAGCCATGAATGCAGCCTCATAATAAAAAGTTCTTTAGGAGTGCTCAAATCGATCGTTAAACAACAAAATAAAAGCATGGACAGCGAAACGACTAGCAGTAAAGCGAGCTATGAATACGTCTGGATAATTGATACTTGGGCGCGAATTACTCGACGCTCCGAAAATTCGAATAATTTGAGAGCTTTTAGGCTTTTATAGCTGATATATTATATTACTTGGAGTTTTATTGACTGCTGTGACACAATTTATCTCAAAGTACAAATTATCATGTTTATTGAAATTGTTTTCAGTTGACAAAAAGGTTTTAAAGCTTTTTGCTTTATCTTAATACAAAATAATAATATGTTTTATTTGTTTTGTAAAGTAAACATCGCATAAATTTCATCAGAAAAATAGTAGCTTTAAGTGTAGTAGTAACTATTGAGATGAAGATGTATGTATTGTAATAAATTCCACTAGAGATACAATTGGTGCCCATCATGGTATCTTTGTATGACCAAAGGCCCCACATTGAGCGCCAATAAAGTAAATTCGGCTTGAAGTAAAAAGCTGGCGCCCATTATGGGATTTTCGCATAACAAAAGCTCCCACATTAAGCGCCAATAAAATACTGACAACATTTCTCAAAACCAACATCCCCTAGCTAATAACTTAACAGGCGCTGTTCACACACACTTTGCGCTCCTAGGTTAACGGCCCACGAAGCCGTATATAACCACATTACGCGGGTTATTATGTAAGAAAATCATAAAAGCGCTGAGCGAGGAAATATAAGAAACAATCAGGGTGAATTTACAACAGGCACGAGTTTAACTGTGCCGATGCTGTGATGTTATAATGACTCACGGTAACTACGGGTGGTGTGAGCTACAAGAGGTTGCACGAGACCAGACTAGATTTATTTTAAATATACTTTATGCCTATATACATAAAGATTGAATATCAGTGGCAAAAGGATCTGGGAGACTTAAATTTGTATAGTAAGTAATGATCAGTTCGCAACCTCATTTCAAATTTTCGATTGACCCTTTGATGTAGGTTAGTAGTTACTTTTTGTCCAAAGTACGCTTAAATAATTTTAAAAGTACGCTTTCTTTACAAATTAATTAACATGATTCAAAATCGACAAAACGACATAAAATAAGTAATTGATAACATTTCATTTTCTTTTCTTTTGAGGGTACATGGAAAAAATTGATATTGATACGCCTGTACACTCATGCCTCGCCTCAGTCGACGCGCGACCGTAGCCGTGACGAGACGCCTGAAACGTCTCATCGGGAGTATTAAAATCGAAATAATCTTTATAAAATCAGTGCATTTAGTTACATTTCGAAATTCAGTGTTTATGTATCCATTATACTCGTGATTTTTGGAATGTCTCATCGGATGTGAAAAAATCGGAATAATCTTTATTGAATTAGTGAAATTTGTTACATTTTATAGTGCAGTGTTAAATGCATTTAACATCTCGTGTTCGATAACTAGGCTTATGTCGCACCAAGTCGCTCCCTCGCTTTCACAATTCACATGAGAAATAGAGACAACATTAACATCCCCCACTCTTGTCTTGTCATAAACGGCTGAGCTGCAAATGCAGGTGTTTTTCGTGTCATGTTTCTTTCTCTCTTGTCTTGCCCCATACCGTACAGTAATACCGTGAGCTCGTAAAAAATGCTCTAAACATCCAACTCGGCTCGTAAACGTGAGAATAAACGTCTACCCTCTAAACGTTGAATAGTAAACGCGCACCCTGCAGGTGTTCCTAGCACGGAATATTCATGAATTGTAAAACTGGACTATAAATTTGTTAAAGCGCTTATCTGTTAGTAATAAAACGAGAGATTTTTAGGCGTTGTAGAGATAATTTTCTTATCGGCTGAGGTTTAGTTCTAGGTCCCAGTGATCTAGTACTAGGTCCTAGTAGTCTAGTCCTAAATCCTAGTAGTCTAGATCTAGCTTCTAGGAGTCAACTGCAAATTTTGGATGTCTGTATGTAACTAGGATAATATCTAGTCCATTGTATGTAGCCATACCAAATACACGCGTTACTTAGTATCAAAGTGGATACTTGTAGGTATGTATCGTCTGGCGATATTTATATAGTGTAGCATTTTTTGAATATTCCTAAAACTTAATATAGGCAAAACGATGAAGGAAAACATCGTGAGGAAACCTGCACGACTATAAAAAAGCGTGTGAAGTTCACCAACCAGGACTGAGCTAGCGTGTTAGACTATAGCCCAATATCTGCCTCGTATTGAAGGAGAATGTGTCCAGTATAATGGCAATAGACTCGCCCCCTATTACATTGTGACCAAAATACATCGGCGCAGTGTGGGCGCACTACAGTGTACCTCTACCTACCCTTTCGGAAATACAGGCGTGATGATATCTATCTGATATATACATTTATAGTAGTCCTGTTCGCCCCTCCATCATTGTATTAGGAGTGAGCTGACTTCAATAGTTTAAGTGCTAGTTTGGCAATCGAACCCGGAACATCTCGGTTAGGAGGGCAGCCCGTCTAACCACTGGGTTATAGCCGCTTATATTCAGTGTAGCTTCAGTGCGAAGTAGTGTGATGATCAAAATTGCTACGATGCTGAACTAATTTGGTGTTTTGGTGCAATCTTCAGCGAGCTCAAAGGATCAGGGGTGAGTTATTTTATTAATTAAACTTTTGTTGTTATTTTATTGTCTTGTCTACGTTCTGTGTTCATGGCTGTTAATTAATTCACTTTGTGAAGTAACATTTTATTTTGCTTTAACATAATTGCGAACAAATTATAGTGCGTAGTTATATCAAGCTAGGTACAATTATTATTTGTACTAACTATCTACATGTGCGACTTCACTCGTTTGAAATGAATGTTGAATGTTTCCCATATAGTTGCCGTATACTACATGTACCTATACATGAGATAAAAACTATGGCGGAAAAATCGCCGCAGAGATGTACGAAGAGTGGAGTCGTTATGGGTACTCTACATACTCTATGGTAAAATATAAATGCTGAAACTGATCTATTGACGACGGCTTGCTCTAGCTGTTTGAGCGTATGCCGCTCTAGTCTCTGGACCAGATTGCGGGTTTGAGGCAAAAGTCGGAAATGGCCTTTTCAGAATTTGACCTGGACTGGATGTAAGTGGGATCACCCCCAGTCCATTGTATTGTACCCATAGTAGTACCCGTTGCTTAGTTTAGGATCATACTATGCGATTCAAACGAAAATAGGATCGACTTTGCGCCATATTGTGACGTAAAAAACCGAATTATGACCTTAAATATTCTAATAAGACAATTTACTACTAATTTAACCTTTTTATTTATATTTGATGTAGATACTATTATTATTGATATGCAAATAATTTTTTTGCAAACCATACTTTTCATATGACGTTTGACAGATAGAGGGACCTCCCTCTGCTACCACTAGCCGAGTGGTCGAACGCACGCCTTGCAAATCAAAGTGTGCAGGTTCAAACCCCGGCTCGCACCTCTGCGATTTATGTGCGAATCTCATTTTCATCCGAGATTATCACTTGCTATAAAACGGTGAAGGAAAACATCGTGAGGAAACCTGCACGACTGAGGGAACTTGTCTAGTTCTCGATAGATGTGTGAAGTCTGCCCGCACTGGGCCAACGTGGTGGACTATGGCCTGAATCCCCCTCGCATTGAGGGGAGGCCCGTGCCCAGCAGTGGGACGTTAAAAGGGCTGTAGTAGTAGATAGAGGTTATTGACATTCCTATTCTTATTCGGATCGCATAGTACAATGAGTATATTTTGTCTGGCGATAGTTATTTGTCAATCATTTAATTAGGTACCTACGTAACTAGGTACCTTCTTTACTTACGTAATTAGTGACTAATCACCTACCAATTAAGTTGTTTCAAAATCTCCAGACGAAAAACGTCCGCGTTAAGCTAAACAAATAGGGCGCATTCACCATTTCTCTCGTAATTAAAATAATCCGGCAACTAATCCTTATACGGAATGTTCGCTTATTCGCATGGTGTTTTAGTTATTTTCAGCTTGTTCCGTTCGGATTAGAGTTAAGCTCCACTAATTGGAGCCTCACAGATTCGGTGCCACTGTACGGAGCGAGTGTAAGAGGATCGATTTCATGAGGATATGCGTTAGTTAGTGGATAGCAAGCATTATTTGTATATGGCAGCTTTACTTGTCTATGACACCTCGAAAGACTGTGCCTACATACTCTATGACATCTTTATTGTATGTAGTAAATAAAGTATCTCAGATTCCGGCGCTTTACTACAATCAGCATAATATAGTTATATTTTATTTAACTTTAAAATATCTTTTGAAAATGGAGTCGAAAGCGGCCAGTGTTTTTGTTATTCGATTTTAAAATTGAAAGATAATTTCAATTATAAGTTCGACTTTTTCTAGTTTTATTTACGAACCATAGATACTCTTTGTATGGCTACCCACTATTTTTTTTAACAAAAAAAAAATTGCGTCAAACGTATATTCCATTTTAAAAATGTTGCTTTTCTTAATCCGTGTTTTATTTATAAAACAATATGATTTTCTTTGATGTCAATTACGAAACACGGGATTATTTTCATAGAAAAAGAAAAAATTATAAAAACTGCCAACGCCAGTGATGGGGACTGTAGGGTTTTATAATAAATCCTTTGTACTAAATTTGACTCTTTTTTTAAATTGTATGTCAATGTTTTGATGTAAATTTTATTTTTTTAAACGCACTCAAATCGTGAAAAATATTCAAATTATTCTTCGCTTTCACTAGTACCACACTTTCATAATGCCCTTGTTATAGGTTATTATAATTAAAATTTAATAGAATTACAGCTATAATTCTCGTTTGACAATAATTTAAATAGTTGCTTACATAAATCTTTATAACCATTGTAGGTAGGGAGGTAAAAATGTTGCTAGATCATAAAAATCCGAAGTATTTTTGACTACCCATTAAATATTTTTAGGAGGTAACTACCTACCTCCTATCAGGAACGTTCGACAAAAACTCATTTATATTTTGAGGATATTTTTGTTTATACAATTTTCCATAGACTTAATTAAGGAAAATCATAATAAAACGCGATTAATTAAACTTATAGTAAACTATGATTACATTTAAATTAGTCGGCAATTTGAGAATACTGACGGCGTGACCGCTTGGTCACGTGGCCTCGACGACTCGCCACACGGTTGCTAGGTAGCAGGTTCATTTCCTGACAGCGAAATCGATACGCCGTTTCAGAATGTGTTGTTGTTTTGTTTGGGACCATACAATGAGGTATGTATGTGGGCTGGCGTCGTAAAAAAAACTTTTACACGTTTTACAATTTTTTTTAAATTTTACTTTACATTTTTATCGTCTTCCGTCTTTTACAGCTTTCTACATTCTCCCTCATTTTCCCACTTTTGTTCCTATCTTTCATTCTTTGCGTTTTGTTTACCATTTATTTATCACCATATTAAATCGATTACGCGTTTAGTTTAAAACAATAATAATCATTACAGCATAACAATTAAACGTTTAGTTATTTTACTCCACATTTATTTAGTATTTTTTTAATTAACAAAAGCAAGTATCTTTATACAAATGTACTTGCTTTTAACAACTCAGATAAAATTACTTACGTCTCAGTAATGGCGCTAGGCATTAAGGTGATTAAATCCGCCCGTGACGAGTCTTTAAAATTAATTTTGTTACCAATTTTAATTAACGAGTTTGCACGAAAACGACACGTGTACAATGTGTGGTACAAACATGAGATTATTGAGACATACATCCTCCCAAAACAAACTGTATTAACTCGTAAACAAAGTTCGTTTTTCAACTAAGTGGCATTGACAGCGCGAGTGAACTTTCACGCGTAGAGGCGTGAATTGTACTATAGTAATTCAGACTTTATGCATAGTGACACAGAGTTCGTTTTGGTATTGGCAAAAAAATTTAGGCTTAAGCGTGGCGAAGTGTCAAGGAATCGAAATCGGCCACTTTTGAGCCACGGGATACGAAGGAGGCCGCGCTCGGGCGCCGGGCATGTAGAGTTTTTTTATGTACTGGCAGAAAATTCATGATACGTTCTTCAACAGTCCGCCAAACTAGCATACAGCCAATGATAATAAAAAGTATAGATAGGTACCTAAATATGTTAAAAAGACGTCCAAACAAATTTTACCAATATGGTAGATTATCCTACGTCAAAAAGTCACTTTAAAAAAATTGGACGTGTGGAACTGTCAAATGCTACTTGACTTATAAATAATAATATATTTTTTTTTTTCGCGTCGATTGAGTATGCTCTCCCGTAAATTTAAAAAAATGTCACTTAAATCAAATAGGCGTCGATTTGATATTATAACTTATGTATTTATTGTTGAACATGGATATAAAACTACTAAAATAATACTAAAATAAAAATTTATACAAATATCCATGAATATTGTCAATTTACTTTGAAGTTTATGTCTTGGACCATAAAACATCATCTTCAATAAAACAAGCGCCTGAATACAGTTTCAAATTAATTATCAGTTACTTAACGTAAGTATCTATATGTAACTTACCGACGACTATGACTTGGTCTAGTAGTTAGGCTATATACTTATGCTTACTTTATATTTGTTGTTAGTTATTTGTCCGGAATTGTCCCGTTTTGCTCCTCCTTCCTACCTTTAAAACTTGCACCTCATGTAGTTTGCTTAGTTAATAATTATGTTATGAGAATGTATATAAACTCTTTAACTTTATATTGTATAATTATTAATTAAGAAAAATACAAAAATGTACATCCTGATTGGAAAAAAGCAACCATGGAGTTTCTTGCCCATTCTTATCCATAGGAAATGCATTCCGTGGATGGTAGAGAAACTATTATTATTATTTGTTGACGATTCATAAGTGCCTGTATTGGTTTACATGAATGAAAATAAAATCTAATTCTGATTCTACCTCGTAGGCAAGAACGCCCGCCTTGAACTTAAGGGGTGCAAGTTCAAATCCCAGGCCCGCACCTCTGAGATAATTTTCATGTGCGAATGTCATTTTCAACAATGATTACCACTTGCTGAACGGTGAAGGAAAACATCGTGAGGAAACCTGCACGTCTGTAGAAAGGCGTGTGAAGTTCACCAACCCGCACTGGGCCAGCGTGGTAGACTACGGCCCAAATCTCCCTCGTATTGAGGGGGAATGTGCCCGATATAATGGCAATAGGCTCGCCCCCTATTACATTGGGACCAAAATACATCGGCGAAGTGTGGGTGCACTACAGTGCACCTCTACCTACCCCTTCGGGGAATACAGGCGTGATGATGATGTATTTATTATAGATTGTACCACTCTGTCTACGGCACCGGGTACTTGCAGGTTTGTTTCCCGTCATCAGCTTATTACCGAAAGGGTTTTTACAGAATTGGACCATGTGTTACTGACAACGCTCTCTGTCCATTGTACAAGTATATATAGTACAAGTGTTGCTTAGTTTGGGACCATACGATGTGTATGTATTGTCTGGCAATATTATGACTCTTTAGATTTAGCAATAGATTTAGAAGTAGCAGTGGTAGCCGAGTGGTCGAACGCACGCCTTGCATTCAAAGTGTGCAGGTTCAAACCCCAGCTTGCACCTCGGGGTTTCATGTGCGAATCTCATTTTCATCCGAGATTACCACTTGCTATGAAACGGTGAAGGAAAACATCGTGAGGAAAACCTGCATGTCTAAAGAAAGGCGTAAAGTTCACCAACCCGCACAGGGCCAGCGTGGTGGACTATAGCCCAAAAATCTCCCTCGGATTGAGGGAGAATGTGCCCGGTATAATGGCAATAGGCTCGCCCCCTTTTACATTGGGACCAAAATACATCGACGAAGTGTGGGCATACTGCAGTGCACCTCTGCCTACCCCTTCGGGGAATACAGGCGTGATGATGTATTATTATATATATTTTTAGGAATAAAAAAATTCAGTGTGCTTAAAAAATTGTCGTTTCGCTATAAGACGAATATCCAAGTTCACAAGTTGGTTAGAATGTTATGTAATATTTGTTTTTGTTCAACAAAATAATACTGTTGATCGAATCATATTTCATCGACAACAAATTGTTCTAGGTCGAAAAACAAAGGCTCTATTTCAGGGCAATCATCGGACTATCAATCATGGAATCTTTTCAACAACTCAACCCCCAAAACGATAGGCGTGATGCCGTTGACAACTTAGGGTTACCAGCGGAAATATTCCTCAAAATGTAGCCAATGATACTAGATACAGATACCTGAATTTGTCAAAAAAACATTTTTTTTTACCAAATTACTGTGACTGATTACACGTATCTCATTCTTCTTGACAAAGATAATGTGACGTACGTATACGTCAAAGTCACACACAAAAATTAAAAGTGTATGATTTTCAAACGTAAGGAAAAGCTCCCTCTTTGGTATAATTACTCGTTGGTAGTAGGTAATATTTATCGAAAGGGTAAAACGGGTTTCAGACTACGCTATAATATAATAGCATATAGTATATAGCTCATAGCACAACAATATCGCGCACCATACATTGTTATGGACACGTTCACACTGTACTGTACTATACATTATTGGCTTTGTATGGTGCACGATATTGTTATGCTATATATTATAGCGTAGTCTGAAAACCGCTTAAAAAACAATGTATTTCTATGCCGCCGTTAATATGTAATTTAATATCATAATCCTATCACCCACCGAAATTTCGATAAGCTTTTTTTTTACCATTTCATAAAAAAAAAACTGGCGATTGGCAACCCTGACCAGGCTTGATGACTTTCTGACGAGGGTATAGCATGGTTATAATGAATGCCTATTAAACTACGCCCATTATCGAGAATTGATACCCTTTGATGTGTGGTTATGTGAATTTCATGGAAACTGGTGTTTCAAAGCGATCGACCTCGGCTTTGCTAGTGGTTTGAGTGTAGACCGCTCTCGGATCACTGAACCTGGTGGTTGCGGATTCGATTCCCGTCAAAGGCAAAATTTCGGAACTGGCCTTATCAGAATTTGTCCTGGTCTGAGTGTAACTGGGATCACCCCCAGTCCATTGTATGGTAACCATAGTATAGGTTACCCTAGCTGGGATCATACGATAAATATGTGTTGTCTGGCGATATTTAAAATACATCATCATCATCACGCCTGTATTCCCGGAAGGGGTAGGCAGAGGTGCACTGCAGTGCGCCCACACTTCGCCGATGTATTTTGGTCCCAATGTAATAGGGGGCGAGCCTATTGCCATTATACCGGGCACTACTACTACTACTGCTGGGCACGGGCCTCCCCTCAATGCGAGGGGGATTCAGGTCATAGTCCACCACGCTGACCCAGTGCGGGTTGGCAGACTTCACACATCTATCGAGAACTAGACAAGTTCCCACAGACGTGCAGGTTTCCTCACGATGTTTTCCTTCACCGTTTCATAGCAAGTGATAATCTCGGATGAAAATGAGATTCGCACATAAATCCCAGAGGTGCGAGCCGGGGTTTGAACCTGCACACTTTGATTTGCAAGGCGTGCGTTCGACCACTCGGCTACCACTGCTTCATTCTCCGGGCACATTCTCCCTCAATACGAGGGAGATTTTGGAGCATAGTCCACCACGCTACAAATATACACGCTATAAAATAGGTATATAATCTAAAATTCTGTCAGCGCGTCATTAGGGTTCGTTCTGAAAACCACATATATTTGTTGATGTTGCAGCTACGCACGAATTACCTATTTCTATTATTATTTTTAGGGTTCCGTACCCAAAAGGTAAACGGGAACCCAATTACTAAGACTTCGCTGTCCGTCCGTCCGTCCGTCTGTCACCAGGCTGCATCTCATGAACTGTGATAGAGAGTTGAAATTTTCACAGATGTATTTCTATTGCCGCTATAACAACAAACACTTAAAAACAGGATAAAATAAATATTTAAGGGGGCTCCCATACAACAAACGTGTTTTTTTGCCGTTTTTATAGATAATGGTACGGAACCCTTCGTGCGCGAGTCCAACTCGCACTTGGCCGGTTTTTTATGGATAATGGATCATGAATGTACCCAAAGTCCAGAACACGATACTTGTGACTAATATTCAAAGGTTACCATAATTCGGAAACTATGATAGGTATAATCTGTTTTGACTAAGCATATAAGCTACCGTGTATGTACCCAACATATTAATTCGGACTTCTGATACATCCTGTATGTTTTTCCTTGTGTATTGTGTGTGTAGGTATTAGTCTTTATAAATATATTTTCTTTCTTTCTTTTCTTTTATCATCTAACGAGTTTATAACTGACAGTTTATGTACCAACTTCACAATATTACTTTTGTGGAAAGTCGTAGACGCCGCCAGTCAGCATTATTGGTTTTCATATAACACGTAGCGGCGAGATTAATAAAATATAAGGTGAAACTTTCCGATGTCGTTCTTGAAAATTATTTCTGCCACGGAAAGTTGTTTACTTAAAAGTACTGTGCCTTCATCGTGTATTGTCCTGGCCCCTCACCACCATCTGTTTCGCAGCAATGTTGTTAGGGTTCCGTACCTAAAAAGGAAAAAACAGAACCCTTGTTGGATCACTTTGTTGTCCGTCTGTCTGTCTGTCAAGACCCTTTTTCTCAGAAACGCGTGAAGGTATTAAGTTGAAATTTATACCAGTGACTCTAGTCTGTGGTCCCTTCGTGCCCTAATCAATCGTATAGCCGTCGGTAAGTGCAATCAAGAGATTGCGGTATATGTTGCATTTTCAGTACATTTGCACGGGAATCGAATACCTATAGGGTACTTCCTGTTGACCTAGAATTATGAAACTTGGCAAAAAGCAAGGTTTTAAAGCAAAAGTAAATGAATAAATCTAAAAACTGTAAATTTATTGTTAGAAAATGTTTTTTTTGCGATTACAAACTTATTTTGTAGCTAGTTTGAAAATCAAAATCAAAAAGTTTATATTCGTGTAGGCCAAAAAGCACTTACAAATAGCCAGATTCTACCACCGGTTCGGAATGCTGCTTCCACTGAGAAGAGCCGGTAAGAAACTCAATGGTTACTCTTTTCAAAATGATAATTGCGAGTAATACATTCTCAGGAGCAGCAATGCCATGAGAGCAGACCGCACCTTTGCCACAATACTAGAGAAGAATTATACTCACGGCAGTCTAATATTAAATACAAATATAGTCTTTACGCTTAGGAAGCTAATACAGTAAGGTGCGTCTACTCCCATTTACAATGAAGGGATTTGTATGGGGACACTAGTATACCAACTGCAAAGTTAAGTTTGTCTCTCTGTCCAGTTTATCTTTTCGTTAGAATAATGATTGATACTTTCATAGTTAGGTATGGAAGCCTCGGTGCACGAGTCCAGCTCGCACTTGGCCGGTTTTTAATATTACTTACAGTTTTCGTCAGTTAACTCAGTAAAAAATCAATAAAAAAATTACAGTTACTATTGAGTGGTAGCCGAGTGGCCGAACGTACGCCTTGCAAATCAAAGTGTGCAGGTTCAAACCCCGGCTCGCACCTCTGGGTTTCATGTGCGAATCTCATTTACATCCGAGATTATCACTTGCTATGAAACGGTGAAGGAAAACATCGTGAGGAAACCTGCACGTCTGAGGGAACTTGACTAGTTCTCGATGTATGAAGTCTGCCAACCCTCACTGGGCCAGCGTGGTGGACTATAGCCTAAATCCCCCTCGCATTGAGGGGAGGCCCGTGCCCAGCAGTGGGACGTTAAAAGGGCTGTAGTTAGTTAGCATTGAAACAACAATGAGGTGTACCTCAACCTCTTTAAAGTAATAATTTTCTAATATGAATTATCAAAAACTGAAAGAAACATTAAGACATTGCTGCAAGGTGGTAGTGGTGAGGGGGGGGTTGTATCAAACTTGTACTTAACTAATATTTGTAGTGCTTTTTTTAATATTAAATTTTGCGTCAGCTTCTGTATCCATACAAATAAATAATATTTAAGTGTCTGTTTTGTAATGTCAAACAAACAGCGCTATTTACTGAATGCATATTATGAAAGTAAATAGACGCTATCTATAGCAAACACACAATTAAAAAAAAACTTTCTGTTTGTTTGATGTAAAGTCATAAACGGCTGAATAGATTTTGAAAAATACTTTCACTGGCAGATAGCTGGTGTTACAAGAAGTAACATAGGCTACTTTAATTGTAAAAAAATATATCAATCAAATTGAGAACCACCTCCTTTTGGAAGTTGGTTAAAAAAAAAGTATTCCTCGGAGAAAAATTATAACCCATTTGTACCGGGTAATTAGGTAATTAGGATTCCTTATTTCCGAGCGTACGAAATCACGTTCTCCGTTAGTATTTAAATTAATTTCTCACACCTTACTTACCACGCAACTATATTATTTCGCGTCACTGATGACATTTCACTGCAAAATGTGCTTTATCTATGAGCTAATACGGTTCGTTTTGGTATCGGCAAAAAATTATCGTGAGCGCCTTGACGCGTTTATTTGCGCGTAACCAGTAACCGAACCGTGTAGACGTTATTACATAGTTATTATTTATAGCCTCGTAAATCATTGTTCGTAAGCTGTTAGAGGCATTCCACCCTCTCACACTGTGGTTGATGGCGCGCGGAAGCAGGAAGGGATATCTTCCGAAGGGTGGCACAGGTGACCAAGTTTTCATTCACAAACATTATAAAATATATAAACTTTTCGATTTATGGATAGTTATTGTTGTTCGAAATTTGAATATTTGAAAAAAAACATGATAGAATGGGGTTTTCCTCATTTTACTCTATCATGGTTTTTTTACAAATATTCAAATTTCGAACAAAATTATATTTACTCATATTCAGTTTTATTAAGCCTTCTATAGCTATTTAATATTATTTTTAACTATTAGGTAAGTACATTTTGAGGGTTGAAAGACTATTTGACTTAAGCGACATTTTGATAACTTTACAGGATACTAGTTCGACGCAGAAAAATTCGCTAATTTCAAATATTTATATAACGGCGCGTGATAGTATTTATTAAGAAAACAATGAGTTAAATTTTAGAATCACAATTTATTTGTAACTTTAAAATTATTAGGGGAATTGTTGATATTTTTTAAATGTCAGATTATTTTTGTACTCGAACAGTTGTAATTTTAATTTGAGAGCGGGTAACCCCGAATGGAGTTGCGTCTATGATGGCGGGCGAACGTCATATCGAAAGACAGATGGACGATGGTCGCACGTGTTCATGCTCAAACCCATTGGCTCTCTTAAATCAATAATTATTAGTGCAATCCCTAATTGTTTAAGTAATTTAAGTGGCTGTGTAATTAAAATAGTGGAGTATCTATGTTACGGTGCATTTATTTCAACGTTTCCTGCGAGTTAACGCCCATCATGGATTCCCGTGCTGACGACCATACGGCCCAGTCACCAGGCATGGCAGCCGGGTCTACGGGATTCCCGTTATATATAAGTCAATATCGCCCAAAGTGTCGCTTAAGTCAAAAAGCCTTTCACCCCTCGATGTGCTTTTGTGCTGTTAATGATAATTTTCACTAACCCTAAGAGACTCCTTAATGTGCTGACTAAATAATAAGCAGTTGTCTAGCGCAACAAATAATTTCATTAACCGTTAGTTGATGACCAATAAAGATAGAGACACCTAAACGCGGACCTCGGTCCGGCGATGCATAACCATACTACTACAGCCCTTTTAATGTCCCACTGCTGGGCACGGGCCTCCCCTCAATGCGAGGGGGATTCAGGCCATAGTCCACCACGCAGGCCCAGTGCGGGTTGGCTGACTTCACACATCTATCGAAAACTAGTCAAGTTCCCTCAGACGTGCAGGTTTCCTCACGATGTTTTCCTTCACCGTTTCATAGCAAGTGCTAGTGCTAATCTCGGATGAAAATGATATTCGCACATAAAACCCAGAGGTGCGAGTCGGGGTTTGAACCTGGACACTTCGATTGCAAGGCGTGCGTTCGACCACTCGGCTACCACTGCTACCGGCTACCGGCAAAACCATAGTCAACTATAAATTTTGAAACTCAAAAGATTTAATATAATGAAACGTCAAAAACGCTAGTCGACAACTTAAATTAAAAAAAAAAAAACCTATCATTAAAAGCTAATATCGCTTTGGTAAATAACTAATAGCCAAACGGTATTTGTTTAGACGTCACCTTACAAGAGACTAATCAAATTGGTGTCAGTTTGCTTGTGATCTATACTATCAATACTATTATTATAAACAGGAAAGATTTGTATTTTTGTATGTAACGAATAAACTAAAAAACTACTGGTCCGATTTCCAAAATTCTTTTACCTTTAGAAAGCCACTTTATCACTGAGTAACATAGGCTAAATTAAAAAAAAAACCTGTGCGAAGCTGGGACGGGCCCCTAGATAAATAATAAAAAATTTTAAAAAAAATTGTACCATCGAAAAAACTGAAAAGCAAAAATAATAAACCCTTTTTGATTTAAAGTTAATAACTAAGTTTCATAAACTAATGTAAGTATACCTGAGTAATTTTGAGTGAAAAAAATTCATCTCCCCTTTCCATCCCATTGTTTCGATTTTTGTTAAATAGGTTAGGTTAAACGTCTATAATAATGATAAGACGTTTAAATTTCGAACGTCGAACGCCATTCGATCAATAAAGTGGGGTTGCCAGTGCTTCCACTGAAAAATGACCAAGATTGACGGCATAGGGAACAGGTGTGTTGTCATAATTCGATATAAAGAATAATAATTCAAGCGCGGCCGGTGATGGATGCCCCCGGTGCCGCCGCCGGTCTCCGCTTGACAAATCGTTTTTTTACGCATGAGGGTCGCTGTCGAAGGATACTTACATGTAGGTTGTTTTCATTCATAGTTTAAAAACTGATGTAAAGTCGCCTTATAGTCGACTTAAAGTCGCGGTATAACGGCGTGACGGTCGTGACCGTAAAATAAATGAAATGGAAAAAGATGAGGAATGGCTCTACTTGTGATTAGCGAGTATTTTGCGCAATATCAAAAAGCAGTGGTAGCCGAGTGGTCGAACGCACGCCTTGCAATCAAAGTGTGCAGGTTCAAACCCCGGCTCGCACCTCTGGGTTTCATGTGCGAATCTCATTATCATCCGAGATTACCACTTGCTATAAAACGGTGAAGGAAAACATCGTGAGGAAACCTGCACGTCTATAGAAAGGCGTGTGAAGTTCACCAACCCATACTGGGTCAGCGTGGTGGACTATAGCCCAAAAATCTCCCTCGTATTGAGGGAGAATGTGCCCGGTATAATGGCAATAGGCTCGCCCCCTATTATATTGGGACCAAAGTACATCAGCGAAATGTTGGCGCACTGCTGTGCACCTCTGCCTACACCCTTGAGAGAATATGAGCGTGATGATGTATTGTTATTATCAAGTTATTAATAGCAAGAATAAATTCAATAAATACACGTTATAAAAGTGGATGACAGTGTTAAAGATGGCGGACGAGTAAACTAATTCCCATAGATATCAATCCTATTCGAGATTATCTCATACTATTGTTGTGAAGACGTCTTGGTGCAGTATTCTAGCGGAGGCCGCTCGGTTCTCAGCAGAGTGGTTACAGGTTCGATTTCCTTAAGCCCCCGGCACACTGGAGCGTCAACACTCACGCAGCAAAATATTTTCCAATACCAAAACAGACTCTGTGTCAATATGCATAAAGATTGAATTTCTATGGTAGAAGTCACGCTCCCACGCGTCAAAATTCCACTCGCGCTGTCCGTGTCACTTAGTTGAAGAATGAACTTTTTCTATGAGTAATTATTTTGTTATGGCACCCATAGTACCAACATTGCGCAGTTTGGCAAACAGACACTGATCTCGCCGGCGAGGTCGAGGAACCCCCTCTTCCGCTCGTAGGTGCATCTGTGCACCTACGAGCGCAGTCACTACCTCTCCCCTCACGGTAACTGCCCAAGCCGAGGTCGTGCCCTCCGTGGCGCGGTTGAGTTAGTTGCTACCCTTATCCGCCCTTAAGGAGTGCACTCTGCGTTCGCCACTCCTCCAGTAAAGCTGTAAAGGCCACCTAACGGACAACAGCGTAGTCCTTTCAAATAAAAAAAAATGCGCAGTTTGGTTACATACTATGAGTATGTATGGTCTGGAGATATTTATTCATTTTTGTGACCCTGGTCTTAAGTGTGTCCTTTTACAACAGACTATAACTCTTAAAATTAATAGACATATACTTTGTATACATAGCATATACTTTCCAATATGCTTATTTATTTGAGTAAATGCCAACAAGCTTTATAAATAAAGCCATATTTAATTAATTGCATCCATAAACAACTAGCAAAAGGTTTAAAACAAAAAGTACAGTTTGTTTAATTTACTCGACCGTCTGGCTTAAACAGGGGTGGATAAAACATGCTTGAATTAAATAAAGCAAAGCGTTGCTCGGTGTTGCAAGGTTTCAAAACTTCTACCATAATAGATGGAATTGTCTGGTATTCCAACATCGTTTACATTATGGTACAGTACAGATACGCGTCATAAAAAATACACCAAGCAAAATAAGAAATTAAAAAATCTAAATATTAATATTTTTTTAGATTAAAATGTCCAGCATCGTTGGTTCACTTTTGCCTGAATAAATTTTTGGTTTCTAATTCAAAATAAGTGCAATAAGAAGTTAAATTGCGCAGCTAGTTTTAGATTATAACAAAACTTTTTTAAATTACACCTGACCGCGCATCCCGTAGGCTTACGTAAAATGAGAAATTTTTACACGTTTGTTAGTTTTTGCTTTATACCACTAGCAACCCTATTGAAGCCGCCTGAAAACAAATAGACAAAGGCAATAAAGGCAGCGCTAACACAGAATCGGAAAGAGTTTGCCGTGCACGGATTCGAAGACGGGACACGTACAGCCGGAATGCGAATTGGCCTTATTGGAACCCAGTAATTAGGTTTTTAAAATTGCTAAACAATGAATAAAGGTTTGCCATTAATTGTACACTGGCTGGAAATAATGTATTCTTGAATTATATTACTCTAAGACGAAAAAAATATTTTCATACCTACTTGGAGTCTTGGTATTTGCAAAGCGTACAAAGCCTTCTGTCAAGAGTGTAGCATTTGTAGCCTTTTGATGGTATTTTTTTTATTTAACATGTTATATAAAATATTAGGTTTCTGCACTCCTTCTACATATAACCTTTAAATGTGTCAAATTTAATACTCTAATTTTTCTACTTAACGTATTAATATAATATTATTAAGTCATAGCATTATCATTTATTGAACGGTGAAGGTGAACGGTGAAGTGAAGGTGAAGGTGAACCGTTACCTTAACGGTTAAGGAAAACATTGTAAGGAAACCTGCACGTCTGAGGGAACTTGACTAGTTCTCGATAGATGTGTGAAGTCTGCCAACCCGCACTGGGCCAGCGTGGTGGACTATAGCCTGAATCCCCCTCGCATTGAGGGCAGGCCCGTGCCCAGCAGTGGGACAAAAAGGGCTATAGTAGTGGTAGTAGTCGGCTCGCCACAGACTGCATTACCATCCTCACCATCTGGATGAATGGCGTTCCAGTACAGTGCGATTTACCAGGAATTTTCTCCCTCGCACCACCAAATTGTGGAATGAACTTCCTGCAGCGGTGTTCCCGGACCGATGCGACAAAGGTATCTTCAAGAAACGAGCATACTCATTCCTTAAAGGCCGGCAACCCACTTGCGATGCCCCTGGTGTTGCAGGTGTCCATGGGCGGCGTTGATCACTTACCATCAGGTGAAATATCTGCTCGTTTGTCTCCCTATCCCATAAAAAAAAAGTAGATTAATATTTATTACGTAACTGCTCACTATTCTCAGAACAATTGTAAAATAATATAATATATGAACTCCCTCGTGCATTCAAAGCTAGAAATAATGTTCAAAAGTTTATACAAATTTCATTGTTAAATCTTATTTAACGCAAAAAAAAATGTTTCGCAAGATAAAGGAGCTAATGAAATTTTGAAATGGTAAATAATTTATCAGAAAAGTTGCGTCTACGAGATTATTTTCTCAACAAACTGTACAAACACGACGGATTGCGAATTAAAAATAAGAAAAGAAACGACTTTGAAGTTAAATTTAATTTGAAATAGACTGCGAGACGGAGTTTATCAAAATTTTGGCAATTACGAGTTTATACTTTTATATTTTAAACTGAAATTTCATTGTTGCATTAAATTTAAACAAAAGGATTTTATATTAAGTTTAATTCAGACACAAATAACAAATAAGACATAAAAAACCGACCAAATGCGAGTCGGACTCGCGCACGAAGGGTTCCGTACCATTATCTATAAAAACGGCTAAAAAATCACGTTTGTTGTATGGGAGCCCCCTTAATTATTGATTTTATTTGGTTTTTTAGTATTTGTTGTTATAGCGGCAACAGAAATACATCATCTATGAAAATTTCAACTCTCTAACTATCACGGTTCATGAGATACAGCCTGGTGACAGACGGACGGACGGACGGACGGACAGCAAAGTCTCAGTAATAGGGTTCCCGTTTTACCCTTTTGGGTACGGAACCCTAAAAATATCTAAAGTTTTTGACAGTAAATTCAGTACAACACTATTAGAACAATAATAATTTAAGAGATTGTAAGGCCTATTCAACTGTGATGGAACCGTGATCCATCAATTACTGAATGTTATTTTTTTTTTGTGTTGCCTCTAACCTTCTAAGAACTCAAACATGTGCAGAGTATAAACAAAAAGGGACCCAGAGATTTTACAAGTGGTAACAATCGAACACTAAAAGCTATTCATTCCAACAGTCCACTTGTACAAAAGATTTATTTATTTGCCGGCACTCTACACGTGTTGGGGGCTCAACTACCTGCTTCGTCTGGGATTCGTGGGAATGGTTCGAATATACAATGTTTAGACAATAGTTTTAAATTTAATGAATGGTAATATTAAGACATTGCATGATCTTGGGAATTTAGTTATAAGCTTTAGAATTAAGGCTTTATCATAGAATAATGTGATTCTTTAAGGTTGGCAATGGCGCCTGTCGATTTTAAAGAATAGTCATTAATTATCACTGAACTCTTATCGAGTTATCATTTACTCTATTAAACTGATCGTATAGCCCGTTTTATACTTTGAACACCGTTATTGGCTTGAATTAAAGCTGGTTAAATTAAAATGTTACAGCGCAATAAACTGATGCGAGATAGCTGACGCCATCTAGTCCGGTTGCGGACAACCTACGGGCATTGTCTCGACAAGTCGACGTCACAGCGGAATAGCGGCATTATAGTAACACGGTTGTTGGATTGGCTGATCCGACGCAGGCCACGCCCCGAGAGTTCCTGATGGGAGGAGATCAGCGGCGCCTGAGTAGTTTTAAGTTTAGGGAGGTCTTCGTCTGGTGGTCGTCCTGTTCAGTACCTTTTTAGCATATTTGTATTATTCTATCGTTAGCGTCAGTGTTTGTCTCTGGTCAATCTAGTATAGTTCAATAAAGTAAAGTCAGTGTCTTGCTGGAGGCTGAACTAAAGCTAAGTACCTATTTGTACGAATGTTGTATCGATGCGATTTGTCTGGAACACTTTCTTTATGACCTATAGGTCTATTAATTATCTGAATATCATCATGACGTACTAAATAAAGACTAACTAATAAACTCGCAATTTCATGCTCCTGACACATCGTACTCAATTATGAATAATTACTTGTCCGTGGTTATTTCATAGACATTGAGACAAAAGCCCATTTCTTCTAGAAGTTCAATTTTATTAAGCTTGAAATCTTTCGAATACTGTAAATATTAAATCTTAGCCTTTGTACTGGTTGTGTAGGATAAGTAAGGGCATATATGTTCTTATTTATCTGAGGCGCGTTTAAGCGAAAGGGAGGCTTTGACGAAAAGCTTCTCTAGGGCTAGGCTGCCTAGACAAACTATTCGATCGTGCCATCAGTGGCGGGACCAGTACAATATCATAAATATAACCACGAACTTTAGAATAAGCCTTACCTATCTGTTTATGCCTGCATTGTTTTATATGTCTGTGTGTTTGTGCTTATATGAAATAAACAAGTACTGAATTTCTGTTTGAGTGTGCGTTTGTACTCTACAAACCCCTGATTCACCTAACGAGCCACTAGTATAGCTAAAATCATTCATATATATAAATTACCAGGCTTTGAGTCAACTGTTACTCTAAAGCAATTTGTTAGACTACTTTTTGAGCGTTTGCAAGCTAAGGTCGATAGTTGATGCAATAAATGATTGTATATATATAGTTCTAATAATTAATCGATCGATGACTGATCGATAGTTTTACAGTAACATATCAATATCTTTATCAATATCATATCAATAATCGATTTACAAACTCATTAATAAATGCCTCGCCAATATTTCCTCGGTCTAGAGATCTCGCCTGAACTCCAGTACAGTGCTCAACAAAAATCGCTATGGCGATAATAATGCGCAATAAAAATATATTAAAAAAGGGGCCCCATAACACAAAATAAAGAATAAACAAAGTGCACGATGCTGTACTATAAAACGCACTTGAGTACTTGGCAGTTCCGGTTCGATATCAAAGAAATAAGCTACGCCTAGACTCGCATATCTGCCCTGGTCCGGACGCCAGGCAACAGGAGTCGGTAGAGGCTAGATTTGTTTTGGAGGTACGGCCCCGGCTAAATAGATCACTCGCATCAACCTTCGATTAGACGCTTGTTCGTTAAATGCTCAATAGTACATTAATTCATCTTTGGATCAGCTCTGAAGGAACAGGCTACGCCTAGACTCACAAATCTGTCCCGGTCCGGACGCCGGGCAACAGGAGTCGTTAGGGGCTAGACTCGTTCTAGAGGTGCTACTAACGATGAATAGGTCCCCAGCTACACTTCCAACTCGTTAAAGGACAACTAGTTTAACCCTAATAATTGAACAAAGTACTTAACCGCAAGTAACACTGTAACTTTGAAATCGAGGGTCATAAGATTTTAACGTAATTTTAACAATACAACTTCGCTCCGATGTTAGGCCTAGCTCGGGTCTATCACATGTGGTGCAGTGTCCGAGGATCTAGGAAAAGTGTATTGCTTCAATGCTTTACCTCTAGAAAAATTATCTGGTTTAAATATTACACAAACAAAAAAAAAACACAACGTAGAACTTTTAAAATGTTAATGACGATCACAAACACTATCAAATTTGAAAGAAGGAGAAAAACTGTTCCTCTATATTTAAAAACACAACGCGAGTCTATAAATTATTACTGTCCATTATAAACATTACCAGATATTAATGATATTAATCTTTGTTATATATTCATGAAAAGATATCTAATATAAGACATTTAGAAACACAACGCGAGTTTATAAATTATTATTAACGATTATACCTATTACCAGATATTAATGATATTAATCCTTGTTTTATGTTCAGAAAAAAAGAACTAACTTAAACATTTCAAAATACAACGCGTACTTATAAATTGTTATTGGCTATTATAAATACGGGCAGATTTTAAAGACCACGCAATCTTTGTTTTGAAAAAAAAAGGGCTTTAAAACATTTTAAGCAATTAGAAATACAACATAGAACGTATAATCATTATTCAGTTTACAGACATTACCAGAATTTTACGACCAAACAATCTTTTGTTATAAGATTAAATTGTTCTCTGTTACTTGTTGGAAAAAAATTACACAGATATTCAGTACTTTAATTTCAGTGCATGGTATTTATAAGTCTAATTTAGAGAAGGAATTTCAGACGACAGGTGGTTACAGGTTTTTAAATAAATTTAAATAAAAAGGGAATATTGTATTCAACAAATAATTAACTGTTGGTTGATAGCTTACTAGATGAGTTTCTTGGGCAAGTTTATTCATATTAATTTACATGCAATTATATTAAATAGGAATACAGTTAAAGTTCAGTTTCTGGTTACACAATGAGTACAAGAAAACTAATGTTGTCAAACTAGAATAATAGAAGAATATTACAAGTCAATTATTGTCGAAACGCCATGAGATAACCCATAACCCAACAATTATGTCAAATTAAAATTATATACATAATGTCAACTTAAATTGGTAGTGTCATACCACAATTACACTAAAGTCAATAATATGCTGCCAGTTATAAAACCATGTCAGTTACTTAAATTCGTTTATTGCTAAGATTGTGCTGAGAGGAAGTGTGTGTGTGCGGAATGATTGAGTCTATCAAGACTATTGATTATTTTCTACCAGGAACGTCGTTGAACTAAACAATTCAACATAATATACTATAATTACATTTGAACATATAAAATAATCTGGTGTCATATTCGGCAGATTTGGATTTCATATTTATTATATACCTACTTTACTAGCTAAACAAAATAAGTGCATATAAAAAAAAACACTATACACCTATTGCACAAGAAAAAAAACAGACAATTAAATTATATAACAATATTACGTTAAACTCAATTTTTGCGGCCTTGCTTCTCTATTACGGACGGAACATATCACAAAATAACGTTATGATTTTGATATCAATTTCCAATTTGAGTTTTTCATTGAAGGTTACGATTATTGGTAAAAAGTACGTAATTGTATAATTACCCCTATTGAATAGCCTCTCTTATATGTGGACAAAAGCTAACAGTTATAAATCATGGAAAACAAATAAATGACAGTCCTAACTTTAAAACGTAAGGCAATCGCTGCATTATATATTGTTTCCATTGATAGTTATCATTTCACAAGTATCAAAAACTATGACTCTGTGTCAAGAATAACACATGAGTACTGACTAGAATCTCCACCGTGTACGACTTTAGATTCATAGGTCTTTTTAATTCTAGCCGCTTGGGCGATATCTTCATTTGTGTTCTGATTCACTTCAGACTTTCTTTCATGAGCTTATACTGTATTGTGAGGAATACATGAATATACTTAAAGCATTTAGCTCAGATATAATCAACAGCAGGTGCGATACCACTTAGACTAGGCTACGCTGGCAGTAGTCTGACTTGTCAAGTAATTTCACTTCTCTTTCTGCTGGATATCGATTCAATGTATTGTTTTAATATCACTAAATGGCAAAGGTTATATTACACCTCTTCGCCCTTCTATTAAGGCAGCACGATGATGTTTGCAGTAGATATTGGCCTAGTTAATCATAACATCCTCTTCGCATCCAGAATCTCGTTTCTTTCAGAACCATGATATTTAGCTTCTATTGAACGAAGGAATGGAACTTGTACAACACAGCGGTATAAGACAGGCTCACCTGTGAAATCGTGTTGTTTTTGCGAGGAATTAAACACAAATAGTTTTCTATGCCAACATTTGGATAAACGCGAAGTAAGCGAAAGAAAAAAGATCGATTGAGAGCTCAAACCGCCTAATGGATACAACTAAATATCTTATCAAAGTCGGTTTTACTAATACCAATATTACTTAGCCATGATTATTGATCCTTATAAGATTGCCACATAAATTTTGTAAGTCACGAACATTACAAATAAGAAACTTTTTTTTAGACACTACCTATTATAATGACTTACATTCATATTTTCACGTCGGTTAATAGACGTTTACCAATCCCAATAAAGCAAAGGCAATGATTTGATCTAAATAAAAATGGACCGTTATTGTATTAACCTCGGTGGAGTAGGTACTTGATAAATTTAACGCATACAGCGTTTGTCAAACAAGCGACAAGGTGGTAATTCGGATAGAGATAGCGAATGAACGCAAATAATAAAGTTGAGTTAAGCACTAATTACACATTGTGTACAAGTATAACATTTATAATTACTAGAATAGCAAGATGAACCTATATTACCAAATTTGACTCACGTGTGAGGTTTGATTATAAACACCTAAACAATTTACAAATATACACATGTACGACTACAAGAACAATAGTCCATATCAAATTAAAACTAAAGATTTATATACAATCCCACAGTATGAGAAACGTTGATACCGCTATCATACTTCAATATAAAGAAAACTTGGATACAGAAGTCAGGGTTACATTTGCCTAACCTAGAACTAGGGTTAAGGGGTGGTAGGTGGTATTATTAATTGAACTTCATTAGGTTATGATTTAGGTCTGATAAGGTTATGATATAGGTCTGAATAGGTTATGATTTAGGTCTTATTAGGTTATGATATAGGTATGAATAGGTTATCATTTAGGTGTCATTAGGTTATAATTCAGATATGTGTATGTTGCATTGTAGGTTAGAATTAAGGGGTTGATTAGGTTATGATTTAGGTCTGGTTAGGTTATGATGTAGGTTGTAATAGGTTGTCATTAATGTCTGATTAGATTGAATGTTAGGTTTTATTTGGAGAGGCTGGATTGAAGGGTGATGACTAAATTAATAATTTATAAGAATTATTCCTAAAATGAATAACTGAAAGGCATTATTACATTTATTCACTTCGATTGTGGATATAAAGACAATTAGATAGAAGTTCATCAAAGTTAATCAAAGCAAGGGTAATCAATGAAAAAAAAAAACATGTGAGGTCTGAACATTTTGTTATATGCAAAAGTTAAACACTCGAATATTCTGCGTGTTTAATTTTCCAGGGGTGGTCTGTGATGGAACCGTGATCCATCAATTACTGAATGTTATTTTTTTTTTGTGTTGCCTCTAACCTTCTAAGAACTCAAACATGTGCAGAGTATAAACAAAAAGGGACCCAGAGATTTTACAAGTGGTAACAATCGAACACTAAAAGCTATTCATTCCAACAGTCCACTTGTACAAAAGATTTATTTATTTGCCGGCACTCTACACGTGTTGGGGGCTCAACTACCTGCTTCGTCTGGGATTCGTGGGAATGGTTCGAATATACAATGTTTAGACAATAGTTTTAAATTTAATGAATGGTAATATTAAGACATTGCATGATCTTGGGAATTTAGTTATAAGCTTTAGAATTAAGGCTTTATCATAGAATAATGTGATTCTTTAAGGTTGGCAATGGCGCCTGTCGATTTTAAAGAATAGTCATTAATTATCACTGAACTCTTATCGAGTTATCATTTACTCTATTAAACTGATCGTATAGCCCGTTTTATACTTTGAACACCGTTATTGGCTTGAATTAAAGCTGGTTAAATTAAAATGTTACAGCGCAATAAACTGATGCGAGATAGCTGACGCCATCTAGTCCGGTTGCGGACAACCTACGGGCATTGTCTCGACAAGTCGACGTCACAGCGGAATAGCGGCATTATAGTAACACGGTTGTTGGATTGGCTGATCCGACGCAGGCCACGCCCCGAGAGTTCCTGATGGGAGGAGATCAGCGGCGCCTGAGTAGTTTTAAGTTTAGGGAGGTCTTCGTCTGGTGGTCGTCCTGTTCAGTACCTTTTTAGCATATTTGTATTATTCTATCGTTAGCGTCAGTGTTTGTCTCTGGTCAATCTAGTATAGTTCAATAAAGTAAAGTCAGTGTCTTGCTGGAGGCTGAACTAAAGCTAAGTACCTATTTGTACGAATGTTGTATCGATGCGATTTGTCTGGAACACTTTCTTTATGACCTATAGGTCTATTAATTATCTGAATATCATCATGACGTACTAAATAAAGACTAACTAATAAACTCGCAATTTCATGCTCCTGACACATCGTACTCAATTATGAATAATTACTTGTCCGTGGTTATTTCATAGACATTGAGACAAAAGCCCATTTCTTCTAGAAGTTCAATTTTATTAAGCTTGAAATCTTTCGAATACTGTAAATATTAAATCTTAGCCTTTGTACTGGTTGTGTAGGATAAGTAAGGGCATATATGTTCTTATTTATCTGAGGCGCGTTTAAGCGAAAGGGAGGCTTTGACGAAAAGCTTCTCTAGGGCTAGGCTGCCTAGACAAACTATTCGATCGTGCCATCAGTGGCGGGACCAGTACAATATCATAAATATAACCACGAACTTTAGAATAAGCCTTACCTATCTGTTTATGCCTGCATTGTTTTATATGTCTGTGTGTTTGTGCTTATATGAAATAAACAAGTACTGAATTTCTGTTTGAGTGTGCGTTTGTACTCTACAAACCCCTGATTCACCTAACGAGCCACTAGTATAGCTAAAATCATTCATATATATAAATTACCAGGCTTTGAGTCAACTGTTACTCTAAAGCAATTTGTTAGACTACTTTTTGAGCGTTTGCAAGCTAAGGTCGATAGTTGATGCAATAAATGATTGTATATATATAGTTCTAATAATTAATCGATCGATGACTGATCGATAGTTTTACAGTAACATATCAATATCTTTATCAATATCATATCAATAATCGATTTACAAACTCATTAATAAATGCCTCGCCAATATTTCCTCGGTCTAGAGATCTCGCCTGAACTCCAGTACAGTGCTCAACAAAAATCGCTATGGCGATAATAATGCGCAATAAAAATATATTAAAAAAGGGGCCCCATAACACAAAATAAAGAATAAACAAAGTGCACGATGCTGTACTATAAAACGCACTTGAGTACTTGGCAGTTCCGGTTCGATATCAAAGAAATAAGCTACGCCTAGACTCGCATATCTGCCCTGGTCCGGACGCCAGGCAACAGGAGTCGGTAGAGGCTAGATTTGTTTTGGAGGTACGGCCCCGGCTAAATAGATCACTCGCATCAACCTTCGATTAGACGCTTGTTCGTTAAATGCTCAATAGTACATTAATTCATCTTTGGATCAGCTCTGAAGGAACAGGCTACGCCTAGACTCACAAATCTGTCCCGGTCCGGACGCCGGGCAACAGGAGTCGTTAGGGGCTAGACTCGTTCTAGAGGTGCTACTAACGATGAATAGGTCCCCAGCTACACTTCCAACTCGTTAAAGGACAACTAGTTTAACCCTAATAATTGAACAAAGTACTTAACCGCAAGTAACACTGTAACTTTGAAATCGAGGGTCATAAGATTTTAACGTAATTTTAACAATACAACTTCGCTCCGATGTTAGGCCTAGCTCGGGTCTATCACACAACGCGTCCCCAAAATAAATACTGTTATGCTATCAAGGAGTGAAAGCCTATTTGACTCAAGCGACACTTTAGGGCAATATTGACTTGTATACAAATCTAGAATACGCATTTTTTTCTGCGTCGAACGAATATTCGTTGCATAGCATATGCTCTCCTGTATAGTTAAGAAAAACATACGGGTCGAATTGAGAACCTCCTTTTTGAGGCGGTTAAAAAAAAGTCAAATAGCTTTTCACCCTTCGTTATAATTAACGATAGTTATAACGATACCGCGAATCATTCCGTTAATCAAAGCTGTATTAATTACAACGTTGTTAAAACCAATATTAATATTTATCGTACAAATAAATCTGTATGTTTGGGCTGATTGTAATTACAAGTAATGAGGTGGAAATTAATATCGGAGCCGCAACCCCTTCATTAATAAACTATTTATAGATAATTTTACAACACTCGTACCGCCATTTAAAAAATAAATATATCATCACGCCTGTATTCCCCGAAGGGGTTGGCAGAGGTGCACTGTAGTGCGCCCACACTTCGCCGATGTATTTTTGGTCCCAATGTAATAGGGGGCGAGCCTATTGCCATTATACCGGGCACATTCTCCCTCAATACGACGGGAGATTTTTGGGCTATAGTTCACCACGCTGGCCCAGTGCGGGTTGGTGAACTTCACACGCCTTTCTATAGACTTGCAGGTTTCCTCACGATGTTTTCCTTCACCGTTTCATAGCAAGTGGTAATCTCGGATGAAAATGAGATTCGCACATAAACCCAGAGGTGCGAGCCGGGGTTTGAACCTGCACACTTTGATTTGCAAGGCGTGCGTTCGACCACTCGGCTACCACTGCTTTACTCCATTTCTCTTCTAGTAATATTTTTAACTAGTTGTGCCCGCGAATACGGCCGAATGGACTTAAGATAATACCTGGAAAAAATATTTATAACAAAAACCGACTTCTAAAACCTAGGTGCACTAAAACTACAAATAACCTTATAATTCAGTACATTTGGAGTCGGTGCCAATACATGTGTGTATTAATAAGGTTATTTAAAGCTTTTTAGCTAGGTTTATGGTGTACATAATCGTTGAAAATATCCAATATGTTGTTATCTCATGTACCTGTACTATACAGCAACTATATGGGAAAACAACAATGGCGGAGTCAGATGCCATCTATTGCCATCTATGCCATCTCCATGATTAACAATGTCACATGAAATGGAGGAAATAATGGCAATAGGCTCGCCCCCTATTACATTGGGACCAAAATACATCGGCGAAAATACAGTGGGTGTAGTACACCTCTGCCTGCACCTTCGGGGAAAACAGGCGTAATGATTATGTACTTATTAAATTTTCTTGAATTTTTGATAAGGTACATTGTTTTGACATAACTACTAGGTGGCAAAACAGTTCTCTTCGATCGACGACTGTAGTTTAGATTAGATAAGCAACACTATGGGACAGCTTAGTCACCACAGAATAAATAGTTTATCATAATTATTTCACATACCTCAACATAAAAACGTCCTTTGACAGTGCAGCTACTTCAATATAAACAAACACTCACCGAAAAAGCATGAAGTGCAAACAACAGTTGTAAATTCTCGTATAACCTACTTTGCATATCCGGATTAATCCGGTAAAAAGCGGTATTTACCAAACGCGGGTCTGTGCGCGTTCGTGTTTTTGTAACGTGCCCAGGTTAAAGCTCCGGGTGCACACAGGAGCGTCAAGTTACGCGCGACCATTTTTTTTTAAATAAATAGTTAGATAGAGTACACTATTATTTATTTTACACCAAACAATGACAGAAAAAAAACAAAATAACAATAAAAAACATAACATTCTAAGGTCTAAACTCTAAATACAGTAGCTATGTAGAATTGGGTGGTCCTATTAATATACTAAAACGAATTTTAATACCTCACTCAATGACATTCATATCACATGCAATTTATATTTTCCTTTGAATTGTAAATATTTTGTAAATACATGCAATTATATTTTTTATTCCATTTCCCATTTTTTTTTATTCGAAAACTGTATAAGCGAACAAAACAAAGATATACAAATCGGTTAAGCCGTTTTGAGGTTTAGCGAGACTAACAGACAGTAATAGATTTTTATAATTCGAAAAGAAGAAGCACACTTTTCAACGAAATGTTATCGATGATGCAAATACATTATTTTCTCCGCTAAAAATAAAAGGATATCTTACAAATCCAAACTTAAAATTAATGACCAAGAAATTACTAAAGTAGACGAGGAAAAATATCTTGGACTAATTCTAGACAGTCATCTTACATGGAAACCACACATTCTAAAGATAAAAAAGAAAATAACCTCTCTTACGTGGTTTTGTCAAATGCATTCCTCAGCAAGTGCGATATACAATATACAACTCTCTTGTAAAACCACACATAGATTACCGATACCTGATTGAGATATGGGGAACGGCAGCTAAAAGCAATTTAGAACATCTTCAAATAGCCCAAAATAAACTAATAAAAAAATTATTCAACTCTGACTTTCTCACCCCATCACAGAAAATATTTAAGGATACTAACTTATTGAGTGTAAAACAGTCTTACAAATATTATAATTGCCTATTAGTTCGAAAAATACTCACCAAAGATATACATACACAAATAAAATACATCATCATCATCATCATCACGCCTGTATTCCCCGAAGGGGTAGGCAGAGGTGCACTGTAGTGCGCCCACAATTCGCCGATGTATTATGGTCCCAATGTAATAGTGGGCGAGCCTATTGCCATTATACCGGGCACATTCCCCCTCAATACGAGGGAGATTTGGGCCATAGTTCACCACGCTGGCCCAGTGCTGGTTGGTGAACTTCACACGCTATAGAAAGCTATAGACGTGCAGGTTTCCTCACGATGTTTACCTTCACCGTTCAGCAGGTGGTAATCATTGTTGAAAATGACATTTCGCACATGAAAATTATCTCAGAGGTGCGGGCCTGGGATTTGAACTTGCACCCCTTACGTTCAAGGCGGGCGTTCTTGCCCGCGAGGCTACCACTGCTTCACACAAATAAACTTTACTAAAAATCAACATATACACAAAATACGGCTAAGAAATGCTAACGATATATGCTTGCGTAAGCCACGCACGAACTATGGCAAAAAAAGTATACTTTATGAAGGTGCACAAATTTACAATCAATTACCAAAATGCATTAAAGACACAAAAAGTATACAACTTTACAAAAAACTGTTAAAATTTCATATGATAATAACTACAGCCCTTTTTAATGTCCCACTGCTGGGCACGGGCCTCCCCTCAATGCGAGGGGGATTCAGGCCATAGTCCACCACGCTGGCCCGGTGCAGGTTGGCAGACTTCACACATCTATCGAGAACTAGTCAAGTTCCCTCAGACGTGCAGGTTTCCTCACGATGTTTTCCGTCACCGTTTCTTAGCAAGTGATAATCTCAGATGAAAATGAGATTCGCACATGGAACCCAGAGGTGCGAGCCGGGGATAGAACCTGCGCACTTTGATTGCAAAGCGTGCGTTCGACCACTCGGCTACCACTGCTATTCATTTGAAAATTTCATATGATAAATAACATCAATATAGTTTGAGAAAATTACTGTCACGAAGTATTCAACACGAATCGTTGCCACATCTAGATACGCTTGCTCAGTGTTACTCACAATAACACGGCTGTGGAGAATGTGAGTTGAACCAATATTTACGTAAAACTACCCGCTAATTACTTTAATTTTCAACTTAAAAATATTGTTGTGTTATATTTTGCTTCGTAAATACTTAGCGAATCAAATAATTAAGTAGTCTTTTGTTAATCTTATTTGTTTAAATTCTTCTATACCTTACTTCATTTAAGATCTGTAACCGTCTCATTTAAATATTCTGTAGTTACATTATGTAACCAACTAGCGATTAATTTCTCATATAAGTGAATGTAAATTCTTTTGGGAAATAAAGTTATCTTAACCACATGATGCGAGTCAATTTAGTAACTAGGTCATGTGTTTTTGTCACAGAAATTCAAACTTTACGTATTTTCCTATAACGTTAATTCTCAATAAATTCAGGATAATTCGTTTGCGGCAGTGTGTTCAGGGCGTAATGCGGCTTTCGTTTGTTGCGGGGGTGTATAAAACGCGGTGCAAGCGGAAAAACTTTAAACTGCTGGAGTGCCACGTGACTTAGTTTCTGTAGTATGAACCCATATGAAAAAGGTTGTAGAGTTATTTGCAACACAAATAGTATGGTAGAGACAACTCTATTTAATTCAAATTGTTTGGTAGAGATTTGTTCTTCCTCTTCTGTTTGAAATGAGACTGAATGATGAATGGCTGCACCGGCGATGAGCGAGTATTTAAGACAGCCTTAAAACTGTTTTGACTCATAGAAAGAGTTCATTCTTAAACAAAGTGACATTGACAGTTCTAGCGCATTTTGTCGCATGAGAGCTTTGACTATAGAAATTTAATCTTTATTCATATGGACACAGAGTTTGTTTTGGTTTGGCATAAAATTTGCAGCGCGGATCTTGACGCCTAAGTGTTCCTGGGGCTATATTAAGGCCTATTAAGGCCTCCGACATACGTCAAATTTTCATTCATACAAAAAGTTCATATTTCAAATCATTCATTCTTCAATTAAATGATACTGACAGCGCGAGCGAATTTCGACGCGTGGGGCGTGTCATCTACCACAGAAATTCAATCTTTATGCATATTGAAACAGAGTCCATTTTGGTATTGGAAAATATTTAGACGGTATGCCGGGGGCTTAATTTAGTATCTAGGAATACATAATATAAAAAAAATTGCTACACTAAATACTGAATCAACAATTCAATGTTTATTAAAGCGCTTATTTAAATAAATCAACTGACTCGTGTATCCTAATAAACCTCATAAAACTAACATTACCAATTTTGATACGCAAATATGTGCCTTGTTACTTCAGGGTAGGGTTGTGGGGAGTGTACACATAATTAGCGCGGGTTAATTTGGCCCGGGCCAAATAAAGTGGTGAACTTAGTTATTTATGAGAAATACATGACCCGTACCTTACCACCACCTATTAACACGTTCGCTGCGTCCTTTTTTTAGTGTACTTTCAGCTGGTGTGTCATGAGGTCATATTAACTCATAGAGGTACTAACTTTGTGAGCGCTGCGCACTGGATGAAACTTTGCCATGAGTCGATATGACCTCACAACGCAACGAACGTGTTAAAGAATTTCTGTCTGTAATTCGACATAATATGTGGAAAAAAAACGCCTAGTTGGTCGTTTTTTTTCTTTGATTTTTGACATCTTACAAAACAATGATTCGCTAATAAATCATAACCTAAAGGACCTAGATTGTTCTGGGTGGAAAGTACAATTAAAGTGACGATAAATTAAGCAGTTCATAAAGTAAGGCGTCACCTAAACAACAACTTTCATTGCACCAATGGTTTTTCACTTGGTGACTCTTAACTTTTTCACTATTGACAAATTCAATATTTAGAATTGCCTAAGCTTATACGTCGCCGATTAGCTGTCGTAACTTTAGGAGTTTCTGGGATCCTTAGTTGTTGACGAAAGGTTGATGAAATAACATTATGCTTTAGGCAACAGTTTAATATTTAGGCATCACATTAAGGCGCTTCCTAGTGTTAGTGAAAACGGACATACAACAACTATAGTTAGGAAGAATTTTAGCAAAGTGAGTAATTTCTTACAAAATGTCTTACACGATTTCTGAACTGAACAATAAAATAAAAATCCCTAACAATATAACAATTAGGAGGGGGAGCTGGATGGTATTAAGATTATATAGGGACATGGTAAGGCTTTTGCTTGGAATTTTATGGGGCATCTGAACTTGATGGGAGTGTACCCATAATATTGATGCCTACAGCTCATGGGGCAATGATGCCCTTGGAAATTTACGACGAGATTATGAGATTATTTGCCCTTGGAATAGGAGTATTCTGTGAGGATGTTAAAAGTAACGGTACTCGTTAATACCAGTTACAGTAACAGCTTTCATTTCCAAATCGGAACTTGTATAGTATTTGGTAGATTTAATAGGTAAAATGCGTATAAATATGAATTATATTATTATCTTATTCTTAACGAATAGGTGAAACCAAAAATAGTTTATTTTCGTTATTAAATTTGTTTATGTTTATTATTTATTTGTACTCGTAAACTTTTGAGGTCTATTTTATTATTGAAATGAAATGAAATGAAATATATTTATTGTTGAAAGAATGAATAATGTTGTTTACAATGTGGACTACCTAGTCCCCACACTAGGATTCCCTGTGTCGTTTCGTTTCGTTATTAATATAGTTTTTGATTTGAAAATAAGCTCCCTTTGATGTAAAAATTAAAACAGTAGAAGGTATAAATGGCGTAAATGACCGTGTAAATAGCTTGACAAAGCATAACAATAAATTAATGTTTTAATTTTGTGGCATAAAAGAAATTCAGTGATCGATATTTTGTATACATAACTACAGCCCTTTTTTTTTTTTAACGTCCCTCAGCTGGGCACGGGCCTCCCCTCAATGCGAGGGGGATTCAGGCCATAGTCCACCACGCTGGCCCAGTGCGGGTTGGTAGACTTCACATATCTATCGAGAACTAGTCAAGTTCCCTCAGACGGGCAGGTTTCCTCACGATGTTTTCCTTCACCGTTTCATAGCAAATGGTAATCTCGGATGTAAATGAGATTCGCACATGAAACCCAGAGGTGCGAACCGGGGTTTGAACCTGGACACTTTGATTTGCAAGGCGTGCGTTCGACCACTCTGCTACCACTGCTATGTATACATAAAATTATTTAATTTGACTGTACGCAGGGCTGTCCAAACTACAACAAAAGCTGGAGGGCTGCCGAAAAAAATATTTTCATTTTTCAAATAAATAAAATACAGGGTAATAATTTCTTTATACGTTTATTGGTTCTTCGTTAATTTATCTTTAACAATCATATCGTTATCAACGTCAACATTCGTTGTTGTGGGTACAAGACGAAGAGTTACAGGGTTTTTTTTACCTGGCCCTTTCGACCCGAGCCGCGTTCAACCTCTGATATGGGGGTCAGAGTCCTTAAAATTAGCGGCAGTCTAATGAGTGTACAATGCTTTCTTCCCGGCAGGGTTACAGGCTTATTATACCCATTCTTAATGTGATTCACCCCTAGTTTATAAATGGAGCCATGTTCTGATCGATCGATTAAACTGACCGTGGTTTGGAGCAAAGCGAGCGAACCCAACCGTAACTTAGCGTATTGAACTTTGAAATTAACTTTTCAAACTACCAGCGGGTAGTAAGTTAGTAACGATACTAGGTTTATATGTAAAGAAGGAACAGTAATAATTTTTACCACCAAATAAATATTAGGTGGTAATGCCACAATGCTACTTCTTCTTCTTTCTTTACGAAATGAATGGAATGATGACATTTAATTAAATAAGATGGGGAATGGCTCCACCTGCCTTAAGCGGGTATTTCAGCCAGTGTCAAGTAATTAATAGCAAGGGGCAAATTCAATAAATACACATTATAAATAAAACCGGCAAAGTGCGAGTCGGACTCGCGCACGAAGGGTTCCGTACCGTTATCCCTAAAAACGAGCAAAAAAGTCACGTTTGTTGTATAGGAGCCCCCCTAAATATTTATTTTGTTCTGTTTTTCAGTATTTGTTGTTATAGCGGCAACAGAAATACATAATCTGTCAAAGTTTCAACTATCTACCTATCACGGTTGAGCCTGGTGACAGACGGATGGACAGCGAAGTCTCAGTAACAGGGTTCCTGTTTTACCCTTTGGGTACGGAACCCTAAAAATGCATGATGAGAGCGATAAAGATGGCGGATGATTCTCACCACCTCTTAAAATATAGTTGTTTCAATGGTAGTTCTCAATATTTTACAGGTTTTGTACTGAGTTAACTGTTAAAACTGAAAGTAATATTAAAAACACAATGACTTTCGATACAGAGGATCTTGAATGGTCGTGGATTGGCTGCTATAACTGGCTGCGCAAATATTCTGGTTGCCGCAGCCCGGCTGCCTAGTGCGCGCCTAGCCTAAGGCGGGTGGTGGCGGCTGGTGGTGAGGGGGCTGTTTTAATTTCAATCAAATTTATACACCACTAGCTGGTCCCGTGATTTCGTACGCACAGAATTAAGAAACCCTAATTACTCAGAATAAATGGGTTTAATTCGGAACAAAGGCTTCTTAGGGGGGGGGGGGGGGTCGCGAAGCTTCTATAGGCGAGTTGCAAAAGGTTGGGAAAGCTAATGCAGTAAAAAAAACAATAAACTTTAAAAAAAACAATAGGAAGGGGGTCGCGAAATATTTCTTCATACTAAAGGGACCGTGTCATGAAAAAGGTTGAAAAACACTGGTATAAAGTATTATTTTGGACTACGGAAACACCCTGAATGTTAGTTTTTTCTTCAACTAAAGTTCTATTATCTATGCGACTATATTTCCAAACAAAATTCAACCAAATATCCCATATAAATAATAATCTTACATTCCAATAACAGCCAACAAAACTGTACTAATTAGCGCGTCTATTAAAAAGTGCACACTTTTTCATTGGACCGTTTTTTCAGCGAGTTTTCATTACATCTCCTACAGCGTCTACAATAGGCAATTAATACTGTGAACTAACTTCGTAACAGTTACTTCGGAATTGAAAGAAAGACAAATCCTCCAAGTTTGAATCGAATTGTTTCATTTCCCTAACAATTTCTCAGCTTTACAATAGCTTATGACTTTTGATTTATAATTATTATGTACCGGGCTAACTCCATTTAGAATTTCGATTAATCTAGCTAAGTTTATTTTAGTTGATTATAACTTTAAACTAAAATCAATACGATCGTTTTAGGTCCGAGGTGCGCTGGGACGCAAAAAACGCACGAGTAAATGTTCTTACCAAAACATGTGACTAAAAGAGTGATGAGTATGAATGTGGATGGATACAGAGCGAGAGGAAGACCAAAGAAAAAATGGATGGAGTGTGTAAAATTTGATATGAATGAGATTGGAGTGGATGTCGGTATGACGGAAACGCGTGACGAATGGAAGAAAAGGACATACTGCGCCGACCCCAAATAATGGGATAAGGTAAGGCAAATGATGATGATGAAATGTTCTTACCAATATTAAATCGAGCTGTATCGATTCATTGAGAAACAAAATTTCATCTTTATGTGTATTGATGCAAAGTCCGTTTTAGTATAAGCAAATATTTCGATGCGTGTCCGTTTTCCCCAACGATGATTATATCCAAATTAGAGCCTTCAAAATCAAAACATTTGTTTTATTCGTGTAGGCCAAAAAGCAATTACAAATAGTCAGATTCTATCACCGGTTCGGAATGCTGCTTCCACTGAGAATAGCCGGTAAGAAACTCAATGGTTACTCTTTTTAAAATGATAATTAGTAAGGATTATGAGTAAAACATTCTCAGGAGCAGCAACGCCATGAGAGCAGGAAGCACATTTGTCTCAATACCAGAGAAGAATTATACTCACGCAGTCTAATATTAGATACAGAGTTTGGCACTACGTTTAGGAAGCTAGTATAAGGTGCGCCTACTCCCACTTACAGTATGGATTATTCTTAATCAGAAATGGCTATAGAAATAATTGCTTTGGCGTGATGCCTTCAACGCTAGATGGGAGAGTAGATGATAAGTTACTAAGAGGAAAATGGAAAATGGTTGGACCAAAAATAGGGCTTCAGAAATATTGGTAATCTTCGACGCGCATGAAACTAATTTATTGTGATTTTTTATCGCCCGAATTCCTTACTTAATATTAATAATAACTCTATCTACTAGGATCTATTAGGAGTACAGTCGTGAGAATATGTCAAGAAAATATAACATATTACTTGTCAAGTGAAACATTTTGAGCATTAAACGAACAAGCCGAAATAATTTCTTACTACCAAAGAGGTTTTACTCGCATTTTTTTATCTGAAACTTTTCAGAACTCTTCAGAAAAATGTGACACAAGTGTGACCTTAAAGGAAAGTAGATGAAACAATACGACGGCTTTACGACTTACTCGCACCCTTGGGATTACAAGTTCTTTTTTAGGGTTCCGTTCTAGGAATGTAAAAACGAAAGGTTATAACATTCACGCTGTAGCACATTGGGTGTCAAAGTCATGCGTAAAAAAACTCCAATTGCCAATGCAAAAAACGTAGTGTGTGTCATAAAAAAACATTTCAGCTAAAATCCACTCACTTAAGCGTCAATATTCGCTCTGTCAATGAATGAATGAAGAATGAACTTTTTCTATAAGTCTTCTTCTTCTTTTTTTACGAAATGAATGAAATTTTAATGGAATGTAATGAGGAATGGCTACACCTGAAATAAATGGGTATTTATGCCAATGTCGAATACTTAACCGCAACTGCAAATTCAATAAATACACATTAGGTTTAAATAAAAATGGGTGATGAACGTGATAAAGATGGCGGATCTTCAATAAGTCAATACAGTTCGTTTTAATAATGTCAAAAATGCAGCCACACTCATGTGTCCAAGACAATTTCAATAAAATTATGTACGGAACCCACTGTGTTTAGAACAACGCACATTTTGAGTTTTTTTTCTTTATTTTGTGACGCAAGCCGAAATCATCGTAAGTTCCCTCCGAGGCTCAAAGTTGTGAAAGACAATCAAGCGCCATAAAGGGAGGGGACAAATTGTTGCGACTACTTATTTTTATTGAGTTTTCGAGTCGCCAGTTAGAGTTCTTTATTGCACTTTTGTTTTTATCACGATCGACCGGCCCCGGAGACGTGTTAAGTGACACTGGGGTGGCAGAACGCGTGCATGAACTCGTTTGCCAATACCAAAACGAACCGTATTAACTCATCGAAAAAGTTCATTCTCCAATGACATGTCATTGACAGCGCGGTCAAATTTTGCGTCATAGTCCAGTAGCTTTTACCACAGAAATTTGGGCTATAGGCATATTGACACAGAGTACATTTTGGTATTGAAAATCATTTTGACGCGCACAGTTGACGCCTCAGTGGCTTTAAGCCTGGGCCCACTTGGGCAACTTTTTTGACCACACCAAAACGAACCGTATTAATTCATAGAAAAAGTTCATTCTCCAACGAAATGACACTGACAGACGTTTTTTATTGGCAAATATTTACGCCTTATTTTACCTATTGCAAATTGTGGTTAAACATTTAGTTAAATATCATGAAGTAGACGCAGCTTCCGCCAATCAAGGTTGTCAGCACTGCCAGTAAATAATCCAGTTTAAACATTATTGAACATATAAATATCAGGGGCTGTCACGAAGGCGCCGACGGCCGTTGCTAAGGTGAGTACACATCGATGTACAGCCATCATAAATAAATAAATTTCGCCAGACAACACATACTCATCGTATGATCCTAAGTTAAGACTAGGGGCGATCCTATACCCTGATCAGGGCAAATGCCGAAAATGCCATTTCCTATATTTGTCAAAGATGGGAATTGAACCCGCATGCTGTGCAGTGACCCGAGCTGCCTACGCTTAAACTAGTAATATACCACCACCCATTCCAGTTGTATTGTTTTAATATGAACTGTTATTTTTTGACACATTCCAAATTATCAAAAACTTAAAGTTAAAAAAAAACTAGTTTTATTTTACATTTGACAGTTTCACACGTCCAATTTTGTTTGTGACTTTGACGTATATGTACGTCAGATAATCCATGTCAAAACGTATAGCACGGGATGACTATAGCATTAATTCACTCACTCGCGGGGAAATTATCTCTAATTGGACATATGTCAACGACAAAGTTGGTCGTTTTGTTTCAACATATGTCGAATTAGAGATACTGTCGATCATCTGTAGGTATCTGTACTTTTTAACATTATAGGTTACAGTCATCAAATAGTGTGTACGATGCTTTACAATATACTCCCCGTCCACTCGTTTATCCAGTTCGGTTACAACGCAGTGCGAAATTCGCGAAATTAATTTATGTAACTTGTTTTAACTAGTACCTACGTATCATAGATTCATTGTTTAAAAGTAATCAATTGTTAAATCCAACACACAGACCAAAAGGAACTGTATTAACTTATAGAAAAGTACATTTTTCAGAGCGCGTTTATTCGCCTAGTTACGTTGATATTAGCACAGATATTCAATCTTTAAGTATATTGGCACAGAGTACACATTGAAAAGAAATAATTCGCTCGCGCGAAGATGGTTGGCCTTGGGATTTAATTAACACATTTTTAAGTGTGATTTAAAGATTTCGGTTCAGTAGAAAATATCTAATGGAGGTAGGAGACTGGTACCATATTCCTTGCAGAACATTCGAGAAATATTCGTATTTTTGACGAATATTAATTTTTGTTTCTTCTGACTCAACTCCTGTTTGTGACCATTATAGTCACAACAATGCGACTTTTAATTAAAACTACTGAATAACTAACATTGATTTTATGAAAACTTTGTAATAATAGCAACACAGGTAGCCAGTAAACAAAGGTTGGAGAGTGAAAATCTAAGCAGATAATAATTATAGTTCTATCGTAAGCTATTATTTCTGACAACGACCGCAACTAGTAATAACGATAATTGCGCGGCCATTGCTATCAAGCTGCGTGATAAACTATTTTACTTCGTAGTACATCGTCTAATCTTGAAAAAATAAAAGAATCAGTTCACTTAGAACTTTTTTGCAATTGTTTTCTTTTTCTGTAGATAACACAAAACAAAAAAAAATGAATTCTTAAATTGTCCATGTATCACTGGCTTTTACCACACACAACGTTCGCATTTATTTTAAATGTGGAATAAAGTCCGCAGCGCTTTGTCCAATAATATTGAATGACAACCTACGTTGAATGGGCATTTTGAATATGGAATATAGCTTTGACAGAGACGTGCTTATCTGTGGTGCTTATAACGAACCCCGAATGTTGCATCCGGCTACATTCGAGCCCATAAAATATCACCATGGCGGTTGCATATTGATTCGAAATTGAAATTTGAATCTGGCCCGTTGATTAGAATCGAAACGTGCCAGCGTATCGTGATTCGAATACACAATCGTTTCGCCGACGAATGATTTAATCGAGAAATTGAATTCTGCCATATCGAGAAATATCAAATTGCAAATATCTGTTTTTCTCTCGTGTACCTAAGTTACGTGACAAATTTCCACATAAAAAAATATTTTGATTACATTTCATATTCTATTTATTTGTTGCTGTCAAAATTGTTATTTAATTTGGAGTGACTAGTCTTACGAAACCGGCTTGTGAGTGAATTTCGTACGATACTTATGGAGATAAAAATATAGAGTCGTTGAATAAGAGATTTAGTACACATTTCTATTGTACAAATGACATACAAGAGGTGTGGTATTGTTGCTTTATCTCTCTCTAATGGAGTCTTTCTGAATAGTAAACGACTCTGAAAAGGAAATAGCTTAAAACCAGGGGCACACTGAGGCGTTAAGACGCGTGGAAAATACCCGTCTCGCATTATTCATCATGTTCGCTGCGATGTGAGGTCATATTCGCTCATGGTAAACTTTCATCCAGTGCGCAGCGCTCACAAAGTTAGGACCGCTATGAGTCAATATAACATGGTGCACCAGCTGAAAGTTTACTAAAAATCGTTGAAATAAAACTAATCCGTAAAATAGTTTTATTATACTAAAAATCGTTAAGCAGCGAACGTGTTAAATAGACGAGAATGTATAGAAGTAAAACCTACTTCGTTTCTTGGAGAAGTAAATTCTGGGCAAGTAGGCGTGTTAAATTTCGCTGGGCCAATTTTTTGCTCATGCCAAAATGAACTGTATTCACTCATAGAAAAAGGACATTATTCAACAAAATGTCATGGACGACGCGAGTGAATTTCGATGCGTGATCTCGTGACTTTTACCACAGAAATTCTATCTCTATGTATATTAGTACAGAGTTCATTTTGGTATTGAAAAAAATTGATGCGCGACCCTACAATTTTCAAGACAAAATATTTCTGCACGATTGGATTATCCTCGCGGGCAATTCTCGCAAAATCGACATCATGTCTAATTCAACATAATAAGTCGAAACAAAAGGAAAAAATACGACATATTTCGAAGATGTCGATTTTGCGAGAATTGGGTTCCTGACTCCCTGGACGTAAAACACGCGAGAAAAACATATACTTCTGTCTCTCTCCCACTTTATCAAATTGTCCAGTTGTTAATTTGTCCGAGACACAGTAGAACCAATTCCAAACACGTGCTTATTTTAGCTATCAAGTCTGGGGGAAAAGGAATCGTGTAGACTGCAGGATTCAATTAATGTGCCCGTAATGAAGAAGCTGGGACTGTGCCAGTTCTTCAACGGCGGCCATGTTTTATTATTTGTTACATTACAATTTGTAACTTTGTTAATTTGGATAAGTTTAGAAGTACATTTAATAGATATGGAATACTATGAGTAGGTCTCGTCTCTAAGTAAAACTCATGTAAATTATGTTAATACCAAAGCGACTATATTAACTTATAGATAGAGCTTAAGTCAGTAAAAAAGGAGTGGTAGCCGGTAGTGGTCGAACGCACGCTTTGCAATCAAAGTGCGCACGTTCAAACTCCGGCTCGCACCTCTGGGTCTCATGTGCGAATCTCATTTTCATCCGAGATTATCTACTACTACTACTACAGCCCTTTTTAACGTCCCACTGCTGGGCACGGGCCTCCCCTCAATGCGAGGGGGATTCGGGTCATAGTCCACCACGCTGGCCCAGTGCGGGTTGGCAGACTTCACACATCTATCGAAAACTAGTCAAGTTCCCACAGACGTGCAGGTTTCCTCACGAAGTTTTCCTTCACCGTTACATAGCAAGTGATAATCTCGGATGTAAATGAGATTCGCACATAAATCCCAGAGGTGCGAGGAGATTATCACTTGTTAATAAACGGTGAAGGAAAACACTGTGAGGAAACCTGCACGTCTATAGAAAGGCGTGTGAAGATTGCTTATCCGCACTGGGCCACCGTGGTGGACTATGGCTCAAATATCTCCCTGGTATTGAGGGAGAATGTGCCCGGTATAATGGCAATAGGTTTGCCCCCTATTACACTATTTTTTTTTGCCGCGAGTATCTTGACACCCCTGACTAAAATCCTGTAATACCTTGTATATGATAATTTGCACTGTGCAACGCGTGCTCCTGAAATTCAGCTGGGAATGGGACCTTAACTAGTGGTAGGCAGATTTTACAAGCGATCCAGAGCCTAATCACGTATTCTATCCAGCAAGTCTGTATCTGAAAATGCACGCGCACATGCGACAAGACAAGACTTAATTCACGGATTATGTCGCACTGAGTCCCTATCCCCTTTAAAAAAAGCCGAAATTGACACATATTTTGTCATAGATGTCTGTTCTACGAATTCAGCAGGATTAGGACTGATGTGTTAGACGTCCTGATGTCATAGTTAATAACTGGGTACCCTCATATTTATTTGTTGTTTGCGGTACCCATATATGAGGGTACCCAGTTATTAACTATGACATCAGGATGTCTAACACCTCAGTCCCCCCGTGACCACGATTGCTGTAAAGCAGCCGAAACGTCGGGAAAATAAAATAGTAAATAAACGCGATAAAATCCGTAAAATAGTTTTATTTCAATGTATAGTATTCGCGTAAATAAAAGAAAACAATATATAAACTACGATTTTAATAGTTTCCTTTGCTTATTTAAATATCTAAAATACATGATAATTTTAGTATTAGCGACGTAATTAATAATATAATAATTTCAATTTGTGTACACAGGGCTTCATTTCATAGGAGAGACGTGTGACATAAGTTTAGTCTTGGCGGACATGCTATCGCACCTCGTCGTTTAACTCCAGACTGGTTTCAATTAACGTCCTGATAATCAGAGAGTTGGAGCGCGGCCAATTCTTGACTTCACCCTTTTTCAGTTAGTACCAGTGTACTAACTAAACAAAAAAAAGTTAAAAAAACACTAACCCGACTTCCGAAACTAGGTAAAATTGACTCCTATTGTTGAAGTCGGTTAAAATGTAGCCTATGTTACCTAGGCCATAATAACGAATCGATTGACGCCTTATTCATCAAAATTGGATAAATAGTTTAGGCGCTACGGATGAACTTACGTAAATACAAACGTACATACATACATAGACTGCTAAAATCATAACCCTTCCTTTAGGCTTCGCCGTAATCGGGTGATAAATGTGAAATCAAGAATTGGCGGCGCTTCCACAGTTTTCTGACTCGTCGTGATCTGACCCACTTAACTCAAGTGCAGTCATTCCTCATCTCATTCCATTATATTTCGTAAACGAGTAAGAGGAGAAGAAGCGAAGATTGTCATTCAAAGTTCAATTCTAACCCTTTCACACAAGTACCAACACATTCGTGTAGCAAAATTGACACAATCCCTAGTTCCTATATGTCTGAGCTAACATAATTATTCCCACGTCTAGGCACAATAGCTTTCATCTAACTATTCCGAGCAATTACTGTAGGTGTCTCCTGCCGCTGTGTAAGCCCGAGGACACTGTGCGGACCGGCGCGGGAGCGTAGCGACAAATTACTACTCACTTTTTTGCCTGTACCAAAATGGACTACGAGTATATTGAATCATAGAAAAAGTCATTGAGTAACTTACGAACCTATATCGACTCCACCCTACGTAAGGTACTGCGGCAATTTTTGTGACAATTATCTGACATCCGCCATTGTAGTTAACTGTAGTATATTGTTTGATACCTTATGTACTTGATCCAGCAACTACATAGAGCGACTGCAATGGCGCATGTCAGATAAATGACGGAAAAGTTTGCCGCAGAGTGGAGTCAAAAGGGCATCTCCGTTTTACTCTACGTTGTAAAAAGTTTATTTCACAATGAAATGACACTGACAGCGCGACCTTGGATACGTGATGGCGTGGCTTTTACCACAGAAATCCAATCTTTATAACTGTTGAAACAGAGTTCATTTTGGACTTGACAAATATTTTGACGACAAATTTTGACGTCTCAGTGTTGTCGGTTTGACTTCTGAAATATGCCTTATAATACCAAAGCACATGAAACCTTCTGAAAGTAAAACATAATTAATCTGTAATCTGCAAATTTAGTCCCAAAGTGCCTAGTGGTTAGACAGGCTGCCATCGTAACTGAAAAGGTCCGGATTCCATCCCTATCCTTTTCATTAAATTCTGAAGCATAAGAATTTCATAATAGCAGCGCTGTATTCATACTAAGGGCAGTAGACATAGCTTGATGTGACGACATTCGCTCGACATATCTAGACTAGACCAGTATCGCAGATTGTGTCGCTCTCTGCTTATTTAATACGAGAGAAAGAGATAAAATCTACACATTATAACTACGATAAAATCGACATCATTTTTGATATCGAGGGGTGAAAGGCTATTAGACTTAAGGGACATTTTATTTAACTTAACAGGAGAGCATACTCATTCGACGTAGAACAATTAGCTGGTTCCAAATATGTATTTAAGTCAATATCGCCGTAAAGTGTCGCTTAAGTCAAATAGGCTTTCACCCCTCGATATCAACAATGATGTCGATTCTAATTATAATGTGTAGATTTTATCTCTTTCTCTCGTATTAAATAAAACAGAGAGCGAGCGAGAGCGATAATATTGACGACGGCTTGGTCTAATGGTTTGAGTGTATGCCACTCGGATCACTGCACTAGGTGGTTCCAGGTTCGATTCGAGTTTGCCTTTTCAGAATTTTCCTTCGTCTGAGTGTAACTTGGATCGCCCCCAGTTCATTGTATGGTACACATAGTACAAGCTTTGCTTAGTTTGGGATCATACGATGAGTATGTGTTGTCTGGCACTGTTTATTCATATTTATATTAATTAGAATCGCTTTGTATAACACTAAAACAGTGGCTATATATGCGATGCATCGCGGCGCGTCCCAATGTAACTCCGAATGAACTGTAAGGTACTATTCGCACGATAAAGCCAGCTGCTCGTGTGAACGCTTCTATAAAATACAATATTTGGCCATTATACATCCTTATCGTGTAACCTTACAGCTCATTGAAATATTAAAACAATAATTGAATTTCTAGAAGACACCGGTTCGTAGCACCTTCGTAGTAAAGTCGTAGCAACTTCGTAGTACACAGGTAGAATATACGTAGTACTTCGTAGTACATTCGTAGCAGCCACATAGTTATTTCGTAGCACGTAGTATGAAACGATATACAGCCAATGATGCCGATTCTTTAAGCACAAAACGAAACTAAGTGTATCACTATCCTTTTCACGTCGTTATCTATGAGCGAGACGGAAATATTTTCAGGGCAGACAAATTAGTATAGTCGTCATTTGTTTACAACAGAATCGACGCCATTGTGATTTTAAAGCGACTCTATAAGTAAAACTGGGTGTCTTTTATTATTGTCTATGGAATAATAATATTGTTAATTCAGAACTTGGTGAACGGCGCGCGAGGGACTGACGGAGGTCGGAATAGGCGAAGTTTTGTGGAGTGCTTATCTTTATTGAATTATGTATGGACCATCGAGGTTGGAAAGTCGTGGAAAATTATCCGGCTACGTTATAAAGTCAATTTTATACCCAGGATACCATGAAAATGAAGTGTTTTAAATTTAAAAGGATATAAAAAACTAAACCAATCGCAGCGCATGTAAATAATAAATTAACTACCTATGTGTTGCCTCTAACTAAACTTACTTTATGTCCATTGATGATGGTGTTTTAATGGAACAAGGTTAGGGATAGCTGCAACCGTACCTGCTGGCGTAATGGAATTTTCCTTGCTATTAATAACTTGACATTTGCAGAACATCCTCTAATCGCAGGTGAAACCATTCTTCATCTTATTCCATATTTCATAATTTAGTAAAAAAGAAGAACAATACAAGTGGTAACCCGGAAAATCTCAGTTATCACTCTCTCACTACATATACGTGATATACATATATACTTATCAGTCTCATTTCTGTTTGACAATACTTTTGGCTGAAAATATGTCGGTTAATACAATTTGATTTGACATAATATTGTGAAGCGGGCGTGGGAAGTGGGGCTGCAAGTAATAGAAATAATCAAGCCAGCTCGGTTGAAGCGTTCCACTCACTCTGTATGCAAATAAGCAATCGGCCACGGGCAAGAGAGCTCTCACTAATTCCCAGAAAACAGCGTTTTCTGATCAAAGAGTATTTTTAGAAAAATGTAGACAAATATTGGCTAAACTGTTATGCCTATAAGCAGAGTTTTTGCTACTGAAATACAATCACGATAACAAAATATCTACGAGTTATACTTTTATTGATGTACGAGTACATACATATATCAACGCCTGTATTATTCGGAGGTTGGCAGTGACTCCCAACTTCCCTATGCTGCGATCCTGACTTACCTCCTTCGCTTCATCCACATTCATATATCTTTTTATGCACTTAACGAAACTTATCGTTTCTTAAATATAGATAAAGAAACCTTAGAAAAGACTGAAGTTCTTCTATGTAACTATTGGTAGTCATCAAAATCAAGCCAATACTAGAGAGCAAGACAGTATAATAAAAACTTTAGACTTTGAAAATTTTGGACTTTAAACTTTATAGCAATAAATAACAGCATATTTATATCAAACATAACATACTATTAGGTTAACACCATACCAATATGATAGTTACAACAACCTTTAAATTTGCCTCATAGAGGCACTCAACGTATAACCATAAAAGGATTCCACCGAAGGTCCTCTCCTACATTTTTTTCTCTTGGTCTTTGTTCTATAGCTGCTCAGATATGCCGCTGAGATGCCGAACCCACGGCTCCCAATCCTCGGAGGTGAACGAGATTACTCTCCAGTAATAAAACACGGAACTATCACTCTCTACGTGATAACACTGCGAATTGTTTTAAATAAACAAAGTTTCCTCACTCTTTGATTTTTTAGTCTAGATATTCAACATAAGGACGTTGCATTGGCACATCTATTGCCAACTACTTAACGAGATTTATTTACAGAACGGAAATAAAATAAGATAAAACTAGAGAAATTTTATGATTTCAAAATTGGCAGTGAAAAAAAGGTTTTTTGTCATATCATTCCAATTATAAATAAAAAAATCAAGTTCAATTTTGTGAACTTTAATAGTAGCCCGTCGTAGATGTAATTGAGAACACGGACAGTACTCGACAGGTCTTTACGCCTGTCTGTTAGGTATAGCTGCCTTCGTTAAGCATCTACTCGTACATATCAGCTAACGTATATATGCCCAAAATATTTCGGACTTGTCATACACCTTGTACATATGTACTTACCCCGAAACATGATACAACGTAACCTTAACATGTTTATTTTCGTACGACGGACTGACACTGATTGAAAAGGGTTGTAAGTATACAAGTGCTTACAACACAATTAAAATACTTGACAAGCTCTAATTACTTGTTCAGTAACCATTTTCAGTCAAGACAAATTCAATGACGTGGCTTTTAAGTAATTCAAACTCTATGCTTATTGACACAGAGTTGCTTTTGGTATTGGCAGCAATTTTAACGCTCAAGCGTTGACGGCCCACTGTCCGAAAAGCTTAAGGGGTGCAAGTTCAAATCCCGAGCACGCATCTCTAGCATTTTCAGATTACATATGTGGAAGTTATTTTCAACAATGATTGCCACTTGCTCAACGGTCAAGGCAAACCTCGTGAGGAAATATACACGTCTATAGAGAGGCATGTGAAGTTCTCCAACCCGCACTTGGCCATCGTGGTGGATTATACCCCAAATCTTTCTCGTATGGAGGTGGAATATATCCGGTATAATTACAGTAGGCTCACCCCCTGTTAAATTGGGACCAAAATACATCGGCAAAGTGTAAGTGCTCTGCAGTACTTGTCTGCCTACGCCTTCGGGGAATAAAGGTGTAATGATGTGTATTGTATAAAATACTAACAAATCTATAATGCAACTGCTCTGTTATTTATTAGATGCAAACAAAGATCGTTTGTTTCTTTGAAACTGTACACAAATAATAAAAAAGTGTTTCCGTGAACTTAATGGCTTTGAAATGCTGGTGCGAGTGAGTTTACTTGAGTTTATTTTATTATAAGGTACCTGTGCTAATATACATACAGATTACTAGACCACGGGTCTAAATGCGCTTGCGTCAGTGATGACATTTCGATGAATTTTTTTTTTCTATGTAATCAATACAGTTGGCTTAAAAAAAAAGGGTAGCATCTTGTCCGCGCCTGTTTGCGCAGTTCTTAAATCCTCTTTTTTATTTTGCCATGCTCCTTAAGAATCTGGTACTATGGAAGGCGCCCGCCATCTTCCGTGAGGTCCTACTAATGGAGGATTTTTCGAAGAACGAGGCAAATTCACGAATCGATTATCTAATATCGATAGTATTTATATTAGTATCTATACTATACTAGTATATCAGTATAGATTCGATAATTTGATTATTAAACCCTCAGTACACTGGAGCGCACGTGGTAATATGTTTGCACACACCAAAGCAAGCTGTATTGACTCATATCAAAACCTCATTTTTCAACGAAATGTCATTGGTATTGGTATTGGACAGATGGTACAAGCAAATTTAGCAGTGTAGTCGCGTAGCTTTTACCGCAGAATTTTAATCTTTATATATATTTATACAGAGTTCGTTTTGGATTGGGAAAAAAATTTGCAGCGCGTGTCTTGACGCCTCAGTAAGCCCCGAAGCTTTATCATAAGGGTTTTTTTTTATGAAATAAAAGAAATATATTGGATTAGGATGAGGAATGACACCCAGACCTGCGATTAGTGGATCTGGGTGTAACTGGGATCGCCCCCAGTTCACTGTGAGGTATCAATATTACAAGCGTAGCTTTGGGAGCTTACGATGAGTAGGTCATGTCTGGCGAACTGTTCTACCGCCAGCCGATTATACATGCTAAATGCGACTCTACATTATTTAATTTAAGATACATATTTATAAACCGAAGTTCATTAGTAAGGGACCGAACATCGATTTCATTGAATGAAATGATTTTTATACATTTCTTTGTATTTTTTAATAGCATTTTGTTTATTACAAATTAATTATTTTTCCCCCTTTTTGTTTGAAAACATTTTATAAGAGAAAACGTAGCATCATCGGAAAACTTTAATACAATAACTGGGAACCAGCAAAAACAAAAGGAAAGTGCTATAACCAAACTTGGATACTAAACCAGCGAAAACAAATTACCAATGTTAGGATATCAGATAAAAACTACTTAATGAATTTAGTTACAAATTGTCAAAACTTTCCATAATATAGACATTCTAATGATTCTAATCCTCTATATACAAATCAGATAAATGAAGTATTTGAGTTGATGGAGTCTTAACGCTTACAAAGCGTACACGAACTTTTTTTAATAATGTAGCCCATGTAGCATTTTGGTGGTTCATTCATTTTTATTGGTAATGTGTATTTATTGGATTTTTCTGTGTTATTAATTACTTGTCACTGACAGAATATCAGCTAACCCATCTTATTCCATTATATTTCAAAATTTCATAAAAAAATATATTTTGTAGAGCCGCTCCAAAGCATCCCGTTTACCTACAACAATCTTTAAAGCGTCCCGCTTACCTACAGCAATGTTCAATGCGTCCCGCTTATCTACAGCAATATTCAAACCGTCCCGCTTACCTACAGCAATATTCAAAGCGTTCCGCTTACCTACAGAAGTATTCAAAGCGTCCCGCTTACCTACAGCAATGTTTAATGAGTCCCGCTTACCTACATCAATATTCAAAGCGTTCCGCTTACCTACAGCACTATTCAAAGCATTCCGCTTACTTACAGAAGTATTCAAAGCGTCCCGCTTACCTACAGCAATTTTCAATGCGTCCCGCTTACCTACAGCAATATTCAAAGCGTCCCGCTTACCTACAGCAATATTCAAAGCGTCCCGCTTACCTACAGCAATATTCAATGCGTCCCGCTTACCTACAGCAATGTTCAATGCGTCCCGCTTACTTACAGCAATATTCAAAGCGTCCCGCTTACCTACAGCAATATTCAAAGCGTCCCGCGTACCTACAGCAATGTTTAATGCGTCCCGCTTACCTACATCAATATTCAAAGCGTTCCGCTTACTTACAGCACTATTCAAAGCGTCCCGCTTACCTACAGCAATGTTTAATGCGTCCCGCTTACCTACATCAATATTCAAAGCGTTCCGCTTACCTACAGCACTATTCAAAGCATTCCGTTTACCTACAGAAGTATTCAAAGCGTCCCGCTTACCTACAGCAATGTTCAATGCGTCCCGCTTACCTACAGCAATATTCAAAGCGTCCCGCTTACCTACAGCAATATTCAAAGCGTCCCGGTTACCTACAGCAATATTCAATGCGTCCCGCTTACCTACAGCAATATTCAATGCGTCCCGCTTACCTACATCAATATTCAAGGCGTTCCGCTTACCTACAGCACTATTCAAAGCATTCCGCTTACCTACAGAAGTATTCAATGCGTCCCGCTTACCTACAGCAATATTCAATGCGTCCCGCTTACCTACAGCAATGTTCAATGCGTCCCGCTTACCTACAGCAATATTCAATGCGTCCCGCTTACCTACAGCAATATTCAATGCGTCCCGCTTACCTACAGCAATATTCAAAGCGTCCCGCTTACCTACAGAAGTATTCAAAGCGTCCCGCTTACCTACAGAAGTATTCAAAGCGTCCCGCTTACCTACAGCAATATTTAAAGCGTTCCGCTTACCTACAGAAGTATTCAAAGCGTCCCGCTTACCTACAGCAATGTTTAATGCGTCCCGCTTACCTACATAAATATTCAAAGCGTTCCGCTTACCTACAGCACTATTCAAAGCGTTCCGCTTACCTACAGAAGTATTCAAAGCGTTCCGCTTATCCACAGCAATGTTCAATGCGTCCCGCTTACCTACAGCAATATTCAAAGCGTCCCGTTTACCTACAGCAATATTCAAAGCGTCCCGCTTACCTACAGCAATATTCAATGCGTCCCGCTTACCTACAGCAATGTTCAATGCGTCCCGCTTACTTACAGCAATATTCAAAGCGTCCCGCTTACCTACAGCACTATTCAAAGCGTTCCGCTTACCTACAACAATACTCAAAGCGTCCTAAAAATTAGACTCAATTTAGCCTTAACTACAACTAAAGAAATGTTTCAACTTAAATAAAAAAAGGTTTTGTTTTTCCTACCTCCTCCACCCTCATATCGAACTTTTTCAATCAGGCGGGTACTATGTCTTAAGCAATCGGTATTAACTTAATTTGGAAGCTACCATTGGAGTTTATTGGGCTATCTATCCATTGTTTATTTAAGGGGTTTTGTTGGAGCCTTCCAATGTTGTGAAAAGGAATAAAGGCTTCTTTGGGGGTTAGAGTTAACAAAAAGAGGATTTTCGGGTATGTTATGTATCTATACACTGTTCCATTTACCTCGAGCCTTCTATAGCGATCACACATTGAAGATAGTTAATACGAGGATCTGTTTAAGTGTATGAAATAGGTAGTGTTTACTCCACATTATCAAAGGTTAGAGAATGAATATATAAGGTGTATCAGACGTCCGGAATAATACTTAGGACAGTTTATACGTAACTATCAGTTTCTTAGTTATACACCTTTGAATATTTGTCACAGGTATCGTGTTCTGGCCTTTTGGTACATCCATAGTACATCCTGTAGATTGCTCCAGCGAGACATCGATCGAGTGGTAGCATGGAGTGAAGAGAATAAACTACTCTTCAATGTGACGAAGTGTAGCGTAATGTCGTTCACGCGAGCCGTAGTCCCCCGACATCGTGATTATTACATGGGTGGTCAAGTCATACCGCGGGTGGGGTTAGTGCGAGATCTCGGGGTTACTTTCACTGCGGATCTTTCGTTTCGCTCTCATATAGTGCAGGTGTGCAAAAAAGCATTTAAAAATCTTGGTTTTGTCTTGCGAGAAACCCGTGACTTTACTGATATGGCAGCAGTGAAAGCACTTTACAATGCGTTGGTACGAAGCAACTTGGAAACTACTGCTATCATCTGGAATCCTTATGAAGTGAAGTATTCCCAGATGCTGGAGAAGATGCAGAATAAATTTACCAGATACCTGTACTGGAAGCAGTTTGGTGTCTACCCTTTCTACCCACTTATGTATCCAACACTCTTTGTTATAGGGATGGTTGGGTACTATAAGTTGGAAGTAAGGCGCAACCTCGCACTGGTAAATTATGTGTATAAGATTTTTCGTGGTATACTAAATAATCCACAAATATTGGCATCGTTGGGATTGGTCGTTCCATGCAGGAGGCTACGGTTAGGTCCGAGGGAGGGGCTTTTTAAAGTTCCGACAACCCGTACAAACGTATTAAAGTTTGCTCCTGTGATTCGCGCAATAAGATTACTCAATAATATTTCTGAACGTCTAGACATTTTTTCTTGTTCTTTGGCGGAATTCCAGAGGGTGTCACTTAGTTTGTTGTCCACTATGTGATTAATGTTATCTATGACTACTTTTGTTAGCTTGGGTTTAACCTGTTAAAACAAATGTATGTGTTAATATAAATAAATAAATAAAAAAATAAATAAATAAATAAATAACCTTATTCGGCATTCACTTATGTGGGCTTTGACATAGGACTCAAGATATTACGAGTTAGAGAAATTGGCGACGAAAAAAGAGTTGGAAACACATGGTCGAATTTCGATATCAAATTTTTATACCATAAAGTTGTAGGTATACCCGAAGTCAAAGTATTATCTCAGACTTCTGAAACAACCCGTAAAGAGCTTATTGAAGATATACTATTACCCAAATTTATAGGAATTTCAATATATATATGTAAATGATTTACATTAGTATTTTTCAGAATAAAAGTCCTCTGTAATGCCCGAGTCAATTAATTATAACTTTCTGTACATAAGTGGGGCTTGATTTTACATTTCAAAATCACTTTAATAGTTTTAAGTAAGTTTCTAAGCAGTGGTAGTCGAGTGGTCGAACGCACGCCTTGCAATCAAAGTGTTCAAGTTCAAACCCGGCTCGCACCTCTGGGTTTATGTGCGAATCTCATTTTCATCCGAGATTATCACTTGCTATGAAACGGTGAAGGAAAACATCTTGAGGAAACCTGCACGTCTGAGGGAACTTGGCCAGAGTGGTGGACTATGGCCTGAATCCCCCTCGCATTGAGGGGAGGCCCGTGCCCAGCAGTGGGACGTTAAAATAAAGGGCTGTAGTTAGTAAGTTTCTAGATAGCATTAAAGTAAATCAAGGTACCAGAAGTGTCGTTTATACTACCAAATAATATTTTAAAATATATCAAAATGAGTTAATAATATTTTTTAAATAGTTAACAAAGGTAGATAATAACTCAAAAAACGACGTAGCGTTCTAAATTGAAGTGAACAGTTTTAATTGACGAAGCCCTGGGCACATATAGGCGTCAATACTAACGCGGCAGTGGTAGCCTCGCGGGCAAGAACGCCCGCCTTGAACGTAAGGGGTGCAAGTTCAAATCCCAGGCCCGCACCTCTGAGATAATTTTCATGTGCGAATGTCATTTTCAACAATGATTACCACTTGCTGAACGGTGAAGGTAAACATCGTGAGGAAACCTGCACGTCAATAGCTTTCTATATCGTGTGAAGTTCACCAACCCGCACTGGGCCAGCGTGGTGAACTATGGCCCAAATCTCCCTCGTATTGAGGGGGAATGTGCCCGGTATAATGGCAATAGGCTCGCCCCCTATTACTTTAGGACCAAAATACATCCGCGAAGAGTGGGCGCACTGCAGTGCACCTCTGCCTACCCCTTCGGGGAATACCGGCGTGATGATGTATGTATGTACTCACGCGTCAAAAAGTTTGTCAATATACATAAATATTGTATTTATATTGTAGCGACATCTATCTTGCCACATACGAACTAAAAACTGACGTATCCTGCATCGCGATATTAAAGTTATCCGAGCGATTGAACATATATACAAGAACCCGACAACAACGGTCGGGCAGTAGCCCACCAGACATAACACCTGTTGATGCGTTCAACATATGCGGTTTGAGATGGAGGAATGTGAAATGAGTAGAAGGCCTGATGTTTGAATGATGACTATAATGATGAGGTAATGTACAACTTGATTTAAATATTAATAAAATTAGAAAAATAGTAGTGCACCGCGCGTGCAATGGTTTCGCTTTGTCTGTTTCGAAAAACGTTCGCGTCATCGCAGGCCTCGCCAGTTGCGTCTGCTGATTGGTGCTCGGCTTGTATCGCGTCATCCGGAACCAATGGCGTTCAAGTTCGATAGCTCAGTAGATGTGCAGCAACACACCCGTCTGGTCGGAGGATCCTCCCTTTTCAATGGGGGAAGATGAACTTTACACCCTGTTCCTCACAAAGCCCAAACTATGTTAAAAACCATGCGATGAAAAATATCGCTCGCGCCGTCAATCACATTTCGATGCAGAATGAGCTGTTGTATTAACAAGTCAATACAATTTGTTTTAGTAATGACAAAAATGTTGACGCGCGTATCTTGACGGCAGAGTGTGCGCAAGGCTTAATGCTACACTAACAAGCAAGGCAATATATTCTGTGTATAAAATTTCAAAAGCAGGATTACGATGCTGAAGCGTACTCATAAATAAGCCATGAAAATATTTTTCTTTGTCTAATCAACGTTCAGTGCGAATGAAATTTGAAACAGAACGAAAGAATACGTACGCAAATGAAGTTTGTTAAGGTTTTTTCTTTCAATTTGTGAAACTGAATTGAATTTTTTCAATCTCTAAGTAAAAATAAAAACAACTTGCGATCAAGTAAATACTATACGAAAATTTTGCCTTTTCTTATATTATATGTAGGCAGCATGAAAATATAAAAAAGGTCAGACGGAATCTCGCTCTACAATAAGTGAAGTACACATAGTAAATCGACTCGCCTGTACGTATACGTCAATTTCGAACACACTTACATCATAGTAAGTCGATCGCGACCGTTACGCCGGTTGGTATGTTTCAATTCACGCACGTTGCTTCACTTTTGACGTGAGTGACGTACAGTCTTCCTTATTTATACGTCAATGGTTGAAAAATGTTTTTATTGAGTACTACATTTTAATATGCAAAATTATAGAAAATTTACGCATTATAAAATACTTTGTAAGATGTCGTTGTTAATCAATAATTGTAAACTCAAGACGCTAACCTTAAAAGAAAACGATAACTTACTAAATATTCTCCTTATTTTCCTCATTTTGAGGCTTTCAATTACTTTCAAACATTTATAATTTTCCATTAGGCTCTGTACTCGTAAATTAAAAGCTATCCAATTAAAAAAAGGCTCTTCCATAACTTTAATTATGGCGCAGTCATGCCCTTGATCCACCCGCGCGACCAATTTTTTTTCCAATACCAAAACTAACTATATCATTTTTAGCATTTTTAGGGTTCCGTACCCAAAGGGTAAAACGGGAACCCTATTACTGAGACTTCGCTGTCCGACCGTCCGTCCGTTCGTCTGTCACCAGGCTGTATCTCATGAACCGTGCTAGTTAGAGAGTTGAAATTTTCACAGATGATGTATTTCTGCTGCCGCTATAACAACAAATACTAAAAAATAGAATAAAATAAATATTTAAGGGGGCTCCCATACAACAAACGTGATTTTTTTGCCGTTTTTATAGATAATGGTACGGAACCCTTCGTGCGCGAGTCCGACTCGCACTTGGCCGGTTTTTAACTTTACAAGAGAGCATACTCATTCGACGCAGAACAATTCGCTGATTCCAATATTTATATTCTTTGTGTTCCGGACGGCTACATGGGCCGGCGGCGGCGGCCGCCATTGCTGGAGGTGCCGCGCGCGCGCACTAACCTGCTGCAGCATACGCCTATGACGCGGGCGCTGCGTGTGCTCAACGAGGTCCATAAACGTATAGACATCTTTTCGTGCTCGATGAACCAATTCACAGAGGCTACCTATTTTATTATAAGTAGAATAAGTGTTTAGTTATTAAAGATATTTATGTTATGTTGTGATACACTATTGAATTAGGTTTACCCTGTAAAAATAGTTGTATGTGTTATAATAATAAATAAAAATATTCGATTGCTCTGCGGAGGATTGCTCGTTGTTAGAGTCCATGACTTATGACACACAGACTCTCGACTGACAGGGAGTTCGGTCTTGTTAGTTTCCTCTATTATCGATCAAATTTATTTGATTTATAATTTGGAATTCTGACGATTCCGAGGGTGAGTGGTGGGTCCCTTTCTCTACAAATGTTATTAACAATGGATTTCCGCAATATTACGCCTGATTGCATCAATTATATGTATATATGTCAATATAGCCCAAAGGTATCGCTTAAGTAAAATAACCTTTCAACCCTCGAACTTATTAATAAAGATTTTTTAAGATGAAACGTATTTTTTACCCTTATTCATAGTTTGCTTTGTTTGGGATCATACGACGAGTATGTTTTCTGCTGATGTTTATATTTAGTCTGGCCATATTTATTGTTAGAGAGAGTATTTGTTAAAAAATAATGATAAAAAAACTTTTTTAAAACAAGCTTTTATTTAATTACCCTTAGTTTTCGTGTTCTCCTCAGCAAGCCCTTTCATTTGATACCCATACTGTGGTAGTGCACAAAAAATAACTATTCCGCCATCTTGGATGATCTGCCATATTGGAAATAGAATGAAGTATCATAGCTAAGCATGCATTGTCATCCAAAATAAACGTGTATACCAAATTTCAGCTCAATCGGTTAAAGATAACTGATTTAAAATTCAGTTGCAAGATTCCACCCGGACATACATTGCAAGTTAATATAAAGCTTGTAAAAATAATAATAAAAAGAGCAAACTTATTCGCTCATCTCAATTGGTCTAGGGTTTAAGAGCGCGCCATTACCGTTTACGCTAATGTCTACTTGTCTACAACAAGATGGCTACCAGTGCCTATTCATTTATACATTACCTAATTGCTTTTAGAGCACTTTATGATAAGGGCTTTTAGGCCAGAACAAATTAGAGGAACCCCAAAAAATGTACGGTGTATATTAGAACGGAGATTGGAAAATGTAAATTTATTTTTTCAGGAAAGAGTATACCATTTGGTTGGTAATAGATTTATTTAATAACTACCTGTGCCCGTAACTTCATCCGCATCGAATGTAGTAAATAACCTATGTTACGCCTTGTAACATTAGCTATCTGCCAGTGAAAGTCCCTCCAAAACTGGATAAGCCGTTTGGGAGATTACCCGGATAAGATGATTATTTTATTCGCTGCAGAACTATTTTCTATATCTATACATACATACATACATATACATACAAATAAATAAAATTGGAGTGTCTGTTTGTAATATCAAAATAACACTTTTTTACCAAATGCGTATGAAAGTATATACGATACCTATAACGAAAACGCAATTTTGAATTTTTTTGTCTGTCTGTCTGTCTGTCTGTTTGTTTGAGGTAAACTTCTAAACGGCTGAACCGATTTCAATGGGACTTTCACTGACAGATAGCTGACGTTCCAGGGCGTAACTTAGGCTACTTTAATTTTAGAAAAAGCATTAGGGTTCCGCGGGAAAAACATAATACCCATATTTCCGGGTAATCTCCCTAAAGTCCACGCGGGCGAAGTCGCGGGCACAGCTAGTTCAAAAATAAAAGTAGCTTGAGTTATTAGAGTATCAAGACATAAAAGACTAGACGTTGTTGTCATCAATACGACCAATTACAGTCCAATTTTGTTAGACGTGTTCTTATCACATTATTTCCCTTACCACCACCATATTTTTACAAGCTTTATATTAACTTGCAAGGTATGTATGTCCGGGTGGAATCTTGCAACCGAATTTAAAATCAGTTATCTTTAACCGATTCAGCTGAAATTTGGTATACACTTTTATTCTGGATGACAATTCATGCTTAGCTAAGTGACGTCATTCTAATTCCAATATGGCGGATCATCCAAGATGGCGAAATAGTTATTTTTTCTGCACTACCACAGTGTACATCATCACGCCTGTATTCCCCGAAGGGGTAGGCAGAGGTGCACTGCAGTGCGCCCACACTTCGCCGATGCATTTTTGGTCCCAATGTAAAAGGGGGCGAGCCTATTGCCATAATACCGGGCACATTCTCCCTCAATACGAGGGAGATTTTTGGGCTATAGTCCACCACGCTGGCCCAGTGGGGGTTGGTGCACTTCACACGCCTTTCTATAGACGTGCAGGTTTCCTCACGATGTTTTCCATCACCGTTTCAAAGCAAGTGGTCAGGTCAGGGTTTGAACCTGCACACTTTGATTTGCAAGGCGTGCGTTCGACCACTCGGCTACCACTGCCACTCGGCTACCACTGCCACAGTATGGGTATCAATTGAATGGACTTACTTAGGAGAACACGAAAACTAAAGGCAATTAAATAAAAGCTTGTTTTAAAAAAGTTTTATTTTAAAGATTATTTAAATATTACCTTCAGTTTTGGACAGATAACCTAATATGAAATCAGTCAACAATTTACAAGTAACATAGCTCTAAGTGGTGTTGGTAAGGCCTCTGATATATATAGTTCCTAATATCATTGCTCGATGTTATTAAGTATGTCTATTTCCACTGATACAGAAGTCTCATTCGGCGTATTTGCGCATTCAAATTTAGTGCAGCAATGCGGAGGTCCTAACTGCCCGTCATCGAGACATTTACTGGCAATTCGCTACCGTCTAATGGTACATACTCGGTTCGATCGTACGGAAACCGGGACCGGTATAGAAACACCAATATCTGGACGGTATGGATAAAAAGGTTTCTTTCCTATCAACAATGCTATTCAAAATGGAATATATAATTAACCTTTTTTTTTTAACGTCGGAAAATCCTTTATGGATACCCTGCCACCTCGGGGGAAGTAACAGGGCTATGTGGGAGTCCCGGCAGAAGGCCGTGTACCCACTAAAAACCGACGGTATACCATCTTCCGCTTATATCGGGGCGCCACGGGATCGCTTTCGCATGCACCGCGACGCACCAGCGGATAACTCAACAATGGCTGGGTCGCCGGCGCTGAGAAGAGACGGCTTGGTACAACCCCGACCGTCTCCAATTCCGATGAAGCCGTGCAATGGATGTTGAACCCCCCGACCCATCATCCTGGCTTCAACTATGGGGGAAGATTACGCGCGTAGCGTCCTCTTCTTCTTCCTATTCGAAAATATAGGTTTTCTAGCTTATTCTACACAAATATGTACCAGTATTCTATTTAAGTTTTTAATGAGATTATTGTCCGGTGTATACGAGAAAACCACGATGGGAATTTCTTTATTTTATTTTTTTACGAAATGAATGAAATGATGATATTTAATGGATAAGATGAGGATTGGCTCCACCTGCGGGTATTTTAGCCAGTGTCAAGTAATTAATAGCAAGGGCAAATTCAATAAATATACATTATAAATAAAAATATATGATGCCAGTGATATACCCTGCATATCACTGGTAGCTCATATGTGGATGCTTAGTAGCTATTATAGTTTCTGAGTTATAGACCTTTGAATATTTGTCACAGGTATCGTGCCTTTCGGTACATCCATAACCCTATTCAGCAGTGCAAACTACACTTACGAGGGGCGATTACCAATATTCGAGAAACAAAACTAGCAATTTTTGCATCGGACTCGAGATATTACGAATTATAGAAAGTGACATCGAAAAAACCGGCCAAGTGCGAGTCGGACTCGCGCACGAAGGGTTCCGTACCATTATCTATAAAAACGGCAAAAAAACATGTTTGTTGTATGGGAGCCCCCTTAAATATTTATTGTATTCTATCTTTTAGTATTTGTTGTTATAGCGGCAACAGAAATACATCATCTGTGAAAATTTCAACTCTCTAGCTATTACGGTTCATGAGATACAGCCTGGTGACAGACGGACGGATGGACGGACGGACGGACGGACAGACGTACGGACGGACAGCGAAGTCTCAGTAATAGGGTTCCCGTTTTACCCTTTGGGTACGGAACCCTAAAAAAGTTGAAAAAATATGGTCGAATTTCGATATTTTTTTATAACATTCAGTTGTGTATACCCGATACTAAGGCAAACGTCAAAGTATTATTTCGGACTTCTGAAAAACCCTGTAGATGGCGGATGAATCCCCCACGTGAATTTGTATCGAACTGTATTGACTGATAGAAAAAGTTAATTCTATAAAGAAATTACATTGACGGCGCTCGTATTTTGACGCACGAGATCGTAGCTTTTAACACATAAATTCAATCTTTACATCCATCGACACAGAGTTCGTTTTAATATTGGCATAAATTTGGACGCGCTACTTTTGATGAAGTGAGAATGCGCTCGCTTCGAAGCGTAGCAACTCTAATTATTTACATCCACTTCTAATAGTCGTCAAATCCTACTTCCTAATAATATTATTAACTAGCCGTGCCCGCGAATTCGCCCGCGTGGACTTTACGGAGATTACCCCGAAAAAATGGTTTTATGTTCATCCCGCGGAACCCTAATGCTTTTTCTAAAATAAAAGTAGCCTAAGTTACGCCTTGGAACATCCACTATCTGCCAGTGAAAGTCCCGTCGAAATCTGTTTAGCCGCTGGAAGTTTACCCGAAACAAACAGACAGACAGACCGACAAAAATTGTAAATATTGCATTTTTGTTATAGGTATCGTAAAATAATGTTATTTTGATATTACAAACAGACACTCCAATACTTTATCACGCAAAAACTACTCAACGAATTTTCATTAAACTTTACAGTTATATTGTTTATATATCAGAATAACATATTGGCTGTAATTTATAATCAAAGTCTATGCGGGCGAAGTCGCGGGTAGAAGATATTGCAAGAAGCTTATTCTACAAACACGATAACAAATGTATTACTTTATCCCTATACTCTTATCTCCCCTTTAAAAATCCCTCTCCATATTTACTTCCTTATATAAACAGTCCCCCGTCAACGGGTACTAACTCATAATTTGCATGGTTAAACCTGAATACACACACACTGCTCAGAAGACGCCAGTCGGGCGGGGAACTCCGAGCCTCAGTCATCTTGACGTCTGGTCCAAGCGACAGGAACTTGTTTTTACTACTCTCAATCTATACATCTATACATACACACAAATAAATAACATTGGAGTTTCTGTTTGTAATATCAAAATAACATTATTTCAAAAAATGCATATGAAAGTATACACGATATCTACCAATAACGAAAATGCAGTTTTTAAAATTCTATCTGTCTGTTTGTTTGTTCTGGGTAAACTTCCAAACGACTGAACCGATTTGGACGGGACTTTCGCTGGCAGATAGCTAATGTTCAAAGCGTAACTTAGGCTACTTTTATTTCAGAAAAAGCATTAGGTTTCCGCGGGATGAACGTGACATCATTATTTCCGAGTAATCTTCCTAAAGTCCACGCGGGCACAGCTAGTACAAAATAAGATGAATGAAATCGGTTAAGTACTTCTCAAGTTAAAGCGTGATCTAGGGAAATAGGGATTCGTATTTTATATGTAGGTATATAGGTATGTGTATTTATTGAAATGGTCCTTGCTTTAAATTATTCGACATTGGCATCAATACTTTCATATTATTCCATTGTAATTTCATCATTTCGTATAACATGAAGGTTTCTTTACAAGCTTTATATTAACTTGCAATGTATGTCCGGGTGGAATCTTGCAACCGAATTTTAAATCAGTTATCTTTAACCGATTGAGCTGAAATTTGGTATACACACTTATTTTGGATGACAATGCATGCTTAGCTATATGACGTCATTCTAATTCCAATATGGTGGATTATCCAAGATGGCGGAATAGTTATTTTTTCTGCACTACCACAGTATGGCTATCAAATGATAAGGCTTGCTGAGGAGAACACGAAAACTAAATTAAATAAAAGCTTGTTTTTAAAAAGTTTTTTTTTAATATTAATTTATTTCAATAAACATTTTTGTCACATTTAGACAGATAGAATTGCTCATATTATTGGTAGGAATATAGTATTTAAGTCCTACAGAATAAGAATTTATTGTATTCATAAGTATAAGTATAGTATATTATCAAATAAACAAAAAATAATAATAGTATCTCTACCACCCATTCGGAACGCATTTCATATTTAGCAGAACGGGCAAGAAACGCAATGGTTACTCTTTTATAATAAAGATTTACATTTCTGTGTATTTTTCTTAATAAATCAAGAATACAATATAAAATACTAGCTTCTTGTAGTTTAATCAAAATTCGTACAGTACTTTTTGCGTGAAAGAGTAACAAACATCCATCCAATCCAATGATATTCTACTAAACACATATGTTATACACGTTCATTCATTTTACATTTCACAACACGTAGAAATGTGCAAAAGAGATGGCTTGATAAAACCAACGAGAAAAAAAGAGATAGCTAGTGTTGTCACTTGCGCTTCCATGTGATGTAACATTCATCTGTCAACGAATACGTCCTAATTACTTCACTTTTGCGCCCTCATAACATATCTGTTTACTAGAATATCATTGATCCAATCTCACAAACTTTCACATTTATAATATTAGTAGGTTATAACATTAATGAGGCTAGATAAATTCTCCAAATACAAAAATGATTAACACATTAATAGTATCCGCTGTAAGCTTATACTGGGTACTCCAGTCGTACTCTCATACCATACTTCAAAGCTTAAGGCACAATGCTGCGGTGGTGCTGCGGTGCGCAAACGACGGCTCCTACTCGTTAACATTTTTCCCATTTATGCACGTCTCGAGATGTATCCCCCCATCATTAGGACAGTGTGCACCCTCTGTTACCTTTGTATTATGGTGCTTGATGTATGTATTGTGCTACACTTGTTTTGCTATCGGAATATTGAGCCTAAAATAACTCTGACTCAATCTTATAAAAATAGAACAAAGAAGAGAGATATTCATTCGGCACAGACAACAAGTTATATGCAAGGATAAAAACAGGCAAGAAATTAAATGCCCTACACAAAAAAACAATTTGTTTGGGTTTTAAAATAAATTGAAAAACAAGATATTGGCGTTATTTCAAAACGCTTTTTAAATAATAATAAAAATATAACCTTGTGTATAGATCTAAATTTCTACAGATATAAAGGCTCTATCTGAGTCATTGTGGTCATTTATAAAAATACAAAAATATTTCTAAAAATGCCAAAAGGACCATTGTGGCCTATCTAGGAAAACACGTAGGGCGATTACATAATAATGTTGCGAACCTGTATCATTCCCGTTTTGTCGAAGTAACTGTCAGAATGTATCGAAAACCCGTTATCTATTTTGGTTTCTAACGGAAATTGAAACCAATAAAAATGACATAATCGCATTTAATGCTTACTGAAATACCTCTATTGAATATAATAATCTTGACGTCTCAAAAATCTTCAACAATGAAATTCAAAATAAGATGGAACTCCAGTAATGCAAAGCTCTCCCAAAGTGGCTATGAAATACTTCGCTCTCTAAGCAATGTCTCCTCAAAAAATGCTGGAAAGCAGAATTCCTGCATTTTTAACGAGCACAAATATTGTAGCAACGTAGCAGTTCCCAATGGAGCTTCCTTTATAATTTGCGTGGCTTGGAATTAACGGTATAGGATAGCATGTAGTGTTACCAAACCATTTAAATTTAAAAAATATACCACTAATAACTGGGGTAGCAGTGGTAGCCTCGCGGGCAAGAACGCCCGCCTTGAACGTAAGGGGTGCAAGTTCAAATCCCAGGCCCGCACCTCTGAGATAATTTTCATGTGCGAATGTCATTTTCAACAATGATTACCACTTGCTGAACGGTGAAGGAAAACATCGTGAGGAAACTGCACGTCTATAGAAAGGCGTGTGAAGTTCACCAAGTTCGCCAGCGTGGTGGACTTTGGCCCAAATCTCCCTCGTATTGAGGGGGAATGTGCCCGGTATAATGGCAATAGGCTCGCCCCCTATTACATTGGGACCAAAATACATAGGCGAAGTGTGGGCGCACTACAGTGCACCTCTGCCTACCCCTTCGGGCAATACAGGCGTGATGATGATGTATTAATAACTGGGTGTATCTGGTATCACCCCCAGTCTGTGGCAAGATGCCCATAGTACAAGCTTCGCCTAGTTTGGGATGATTTGATGAGCATGTGTTGTCTGGCGATATTTTATTTATTTATAACAGTAGGGCTAGAATGCATATCAAGACTACACGTGTTTTCGCTTGCTTGCTCTCTGTCTTATTGCATAGGAGATTATGAGAAAAAACCGACATATTACGTGACAGTCTTGGCGTACATACTGTAACTGCAGATCAAGTTTATACAATACTGAAGATTATACATGAAGTAAGAGATGTGTGGAGGAGAATGGGGGAGACCTTTGCCTAGCTGTGAAACCATATCGAGGTGTAAAAGGATATTTGAATAAAGCGACATCTTTACAGGAGAGCATACTAATTCGAGAAAAAATCGCTGATTCCAAATATTTTTATCGCCCAAAAGTGTCATTAAAGTCAAATAGTCTTAGTCTTTCACACCTCGATATAGTTCATAAAATCTGTTTATTAAAATATGAAATGTTCATTTCAAAAATATTGATATGAAAATCTAATTTAAACATAGCTCGAGTTGTGAACCACTTTCTATTTTTTAAAGTCGCACGCGTCTATCGCGCAAGCTTTTATATTGATTGCATTGAAATATTTTTTATTTACGTTGTAAACCAATCTAGTTCCCTTTTAAAGTGTCTTATTATACTTCAAAAAGGTGGTCGGTCTAGGATATCCATTTCATTGATCAACACCGATATTTTTTGAAACTTTCCCTTTGTTACCGCAGTCAGAAATGCACAGCAAGTAGCATCAATTTGTCAGACTGCACGTAGCCGTACAAGTAACCTGACCTCATAAAAGAATCTTAGATCAACACCGTCTGCAGTACGCCAGGAGAATGCCTCTTTTATATCTCAGACGCAACGTCAAGAAGTGAATATTCGCCGAGTAATGTGAATCCCTAGGAAATGAGCGCGGGACATCTACTACACACTGTCGGGGCGGATGAGACGCTCTTTGTCGTACAAGCTGAAAGGATTTCTTTGTGCGTTTGTTCTAGCGTACCTTGTGTGAAAATATTCTTAAGTGTTTACGTTTTGTTTTTCTTTGTTATGTTATATCAACAGAGTTGGCAATTATGTGTGTGCCCCTATAGTACTTGGACCCTTATTTATCAAACACGGATATAAATTAAATTACTACACTGCTTCTTATATTATACTAGCAGGTACCCGGCGTATGCAACAACGTTAAAACTTTACTCATCAACTTACTTGTGTGCCGTTCGTTTTCAAGATAAAACATCAAAACAATTCAAACACTGTCAATACTGAGCGCTTTGCTTGAAATTGTCGACAATATGTCCATCGATAATTTAAATCCTGTCGTGTCTACCGATGTTATCAATACCCTTAGCTTGAGATGACTACTGTGCTGATACTAAGGCCGGTAGATAAAGCTCGATGTGACGTCGTTCTCTCAATGAATCTGACTGTTTGGAAGGGATAATACTTTTATCTACAGGATCATGCTAAGCCTTGTCTACAGGAGCATGCTGTTTATCGTGTTATGTGGCCGTATGTATGTACCTCATAGCCAGACTTGCAGGCCATTGGGTTTGCTTTAATACAATTATCTGTTCGGCCAAGTCTGCGCTATACATTATGCATGCGTTCAAAATATCACAAACTTATAATTTCTCGAGTCCGATGCAAAATTTTCAAGTTATGTTTTGTGAATATTGGTAGCCGCCATAAATGTGGTTTACACTGTTAAATAGGGCTATTGATGTGCCCTAAGGCCATAACACGATACCTGTGATCATTATTCAAAGGTCTGTAACTCTGAAACTATGATAGTTAGTTGTAACCTACCTTCACTATGCATCAGGAGATTTACCTACACCTCTTAAAGTATTTGTGGTAAGCTGAATTTACATTGCGACACTAAGTTTCATGCATGATGAAATTAGTTTCACGACATTACTTTCACTGCCTGTGAAACTAGTTTCATCGAAAATAATAGTGTCGTGACGTCCACAGTATGTCTGTGTTCATGGTATCGCCAACATCTGAGCTTTTATTGTATAAAATTAAGAAAAGGTTGTCTCGGAAGTTGATTCGAGGATGGATTGATAAATGTTATATTTTCATTAGTTGGTTACACATTTAAAATATTTTTTTCGACTACCACGGCCCCACACCACTACTAAAAAACAAACGTCCTATCAACGCAGGCGGTGTCGCGACACTAGTTTCACGTCGTGTTGACACGATGATATTAGTTGCATGACATTAGTGTCATCCAAAAATCGTGCGCTACACGAAACTAATTTAAGTGTCGTGAAATTAATGCATGCATCGATAAATGCATGAAACTTGACGTTTACACTGTGAAACTGTTTATGAAACTAATGTCATGAAACTACTTTCACGCCACTAGTATCGCAATGTAAATAGGGCTTAACTGTACATTTTTGACAGATTTTGTTCTGAGTTAACTGAAAAACAAGAAATGAAAGTAATATTATTGAAACATTGCTGCAAGGTGGTGGTAAGGGGGCAGCTACCGTATACCGTAAATATGATTTCGGACTTCTGATACACACTGTATACCAACCGGCTCGATATCGTTGGGGCCGTTTACACGTGTGATTTACGACGTGACCCTGGCATATTGATTGCCGTTTATCTCGTTAATGCATATCCTATACCCAAATATAGCTCTTGGGGTAGATTAGAGCACTTGGGGTAATTTATCAGAAGGGAGAGCGGGGGAAGGGCATGTTAATGCCTTTTTTTAGCAGACTATATCGATGGCTGAAAAAATATTTGCTGTAACCCTCAAAAATGTGAAATTAAAGTTTTTTATATCATTTAATCAGAAACAAATCTGCGTTGATTGATCTCGGTCTCATATTTTTACGACGTTAAAAAAATTCACTACGTCAGTGTTTTGAACAAACCTCATGTTATCTTTGCTGTAAGCCTATCAATAACTGGTGATTATTATAATTTCCCGGCTTACAACAAAAGTAATTTTTTGTATGTATGTCACAACTCGTTTGCTGTAACCCACAAAACGTTGGGAAAGAATCAAATTAGAAATAAGATCATTGTGGGTACACATAGATACTTAAAATTATTTTTTTACTATTTACCTAATAAAAGAAAAATAAACCTTAAACTAAATACCTTAAATAATATAATATAAAAAACTAAAATATATTATTAAAAGGAGTCCCTTTAGGCAAAGTTCCGAAGATACTGGCAGCGTTCCCCCTTTGAATAGCTAGACTAATTCTTTGTCCGAGGTAGCTACCAACTCTTCGGCCTCCTGCGGTGTCGACTAACCTTTTTGATACTTAAAATAAAAAATATATTTTGAAATGTATGTTCTTATAACTAATGGTTTTGAAGTAAAGATTTTTTTCCGGTTTTAGAAAAGTTTTTTGGCTTCGTATCGTTACAGCAAATATGTTTTCTTGCATAGATATCATCATTACCCCATTTAAGGTTCTAATAATCGCTATCGTCTAGCGAGGATATTGAAGATATACCTTGTTACGAGAAACATAAAGATCAAATTTCTACGGCAATATCGACGCGACTAAATTCGCTCTCTTAACCGATGACATGTCATTGCAAATTTTGCTTCTTCTATGAATTAATAAAGTTCATTTTGTCGCGCAACGCGTATAACCCAAGGCTGCAGAATCTTGAATGGAAACTTACGCAACAAATAAGTATCTTGTTCAGTTCATGTCACGTACTCACGAAGAGCCCTTCAATAAGGGTCACCCTATACGTACCTTCGTTCATACCCTACAATAGTATGGGCAGATGAAAAGGGTGCCAGATAATAATTTTGACAAGTTTCACTTCACAATATGTTTCGGTATTTTCGGCTGCGCTTTTTCTTTCTATAAAGGGATCGATCCCTTTGATATCCTTGGCGACGTCAGGACCCAACTGAGCGTGATGACAGATATATATGTAGGTATAATATCTTCGCAAAAGATGAAACTGTTTGTAGTAGGTACATAATTCTCATCTAAACACTTATATTGTGTGAGGGAAATTGATAAATGTGAGACATGTGCCTATTAAGCCCCGCTCATACTGAGGTGTCAAAGTGATGCCGATACCAAAATGAACTCTGTATCAATATATATATAATGTGAATTTCTGTGGCAAAAGCCACGCTCCAAGCGTCAAAATCCGCTTGCGCCGTCAATGTATATTCGTTGAAGAATGAACTTTTTTCAGGGTTCCGTACCCAAAGAGTTAAACGGGAACTCTATTACTGAGATTTCGCTGTCCGTCCATCCGTCCGTCCGTCTGTCACCAGGCTGTATCTCATGAACCGTGATAGTTATAGAGTTGACATTTTCACAGATGATGTATTTCTGTTGCCGCTATAACAACAAATACTGAAAAATAGAATAAAATAATTATTTAAGGGGGCTCCCATACAACAAACGTGATTTTTTTGCCATTTTTATAGATAATGGTAAGGAACCCTACGTGCGCGAGTCCGACTCGCACTTGGCCAGTTTTTCATTCAATACAGGTCAGAAACAGTACAGAAATCGAGACAAACTTTCTTTGTTTGAAATCAGTTTTCAAAGTGCTGAACAACAATGTTACAGTTCGCAATTCGAATTTCATACGTCCTCGAGTGCACTACAAACAACACACAAACGGTATTTCCCATCAACAATATCTCCAATATCGCCGCAGTATCGCTCTGAAAACATTATAACAATGGCGGCGGGAATGTTTAAATTCTCCCTTTTTCTCGGAAAGTAGCTGTCAGACGCCAGATGTACGCTTCAGTGGAGAACACGCCAAAATAGCCTTGAATATTCGCAAAGGTGTTTGGTTACACCGTAGCGTAATACCAGTAAGAATAGAACCCCGCACACACTGGGACAATAAGAAAACAGGCTCAAAGTATGTACTAAAAAAAATTAAATGTCTGGGATAAAAGCTACACCCTCTGTGACAATATTCTCTCTCGCCTTTAATGTAATTTCGTTGAAGAATGAACTTTTCTATATGTCAATAAGGTTTGTTTCGGTATTAGCAAAATAAATTACGCGTGCAGAGCTCTAACTAGTGAAAAAGTTAAAACCTTACGCTCAAAGGCGCGATAATACCAAAACGAACTGTATTAACTAATAGATAAAGTACTATTTTCAACGAAATGACATCGATGATGGGAGTGAATTTTCACGCATTGTCACGTCTTTACTCAGTCCACTTAATTTCAATGATATATATAGTTACATATAAGACCGAAGACCTTTAATTCATCACCTTGCAGTTCTTCTACTTTTTACCTCTAATGGCTCCACCTGCGACTAGCGGATATTTCAGCCAGTGTTAATTGATTTATAGCAAATTCAATAAAGATTAATTGTGTTATAGAATGACCACCTTACAGTTGAATAGGACGTAAGCAACTAACGTCAAAATAACAATGATCAAAGACATTTTAGAAGCTTTATTAACATAAAGCTGGCAATGTATGTCCGGCTGGATTCTTACATCTGAATTTTAAATCAGTTACCAATAACCGATTGAGCTGAAATCTGGTATACACGCTTATATTGGATGACATTGCATGCTTAGCTATGTGACGTCATTCTAATTCCAATATGGCGGATCATCCAAGATGGCGGAATAGTTATTTTTCCTGCACTACCACAGTATGGGTATCAAATGAAAGGGCATGCCAAGGAGAACGCAAAAGCTAAGGGCTATTAAATAAAAGCATGTTCTTAAAAAGTTTTTTTTAATATTAATTTATTTAATTTCGCTTCGTACATCCTAAATCTATTCCAAATATATTTCTATGCTTATTTGGCGGAAAAGGGAGGATCCTCCGACCGGACGGGTGTTGTGTCTGGTGGGCTACTACCCGACGGTTGTTGTCGGGTTCTTGTATATATGTTCAATCGCTTGGATAACTTTAATATCGCGATGCAGGATTTGTTCGTATGTGGCGAGATAGATGTCGCCACACTTATAATAAATGTACGGGCCATGCGGACGTCTTTAAGCAATTAATCATCGGTGTAAGAGTGTGTCACGTCACAGTAACCACGATGCATCTCAAGTTAGTATTGTTGCATGCAAAATGGAATTGTCGAGGCTTTGTGCCGGCCGCGGCGCGCCCGCGGTACATATTTTTCAATTTTATCATTCCCACTTTCAAAGGTTACGGTATTTTACTTTGTTTAGCCTTACATTTTCGCAATGGCGCTTCTATATTTCATTTCTATAGTGGGTATCGTTATTAAAATGCTTCTCGTATGTTTTTTATAGGGTCTTACCGGTATCTTAAAATAATACTGGTAAATTACAAAATCTTGTCGACATATAAATATGTCGACAAGACACATCAAAGTGACAGGTGACAAAGTGATATATTCCTCTTTTTTTGTGTTCTACTTCTTCTTCTATATTACGAAATGAATAAAATGATAATATTTAATGTAATAAGATGAGGAATGGCTCCACCTGTGTTTAGCGGGTATTTCAGCCAGTGTCAAGTAATTAATAGCAAGGGCAAATTCAATAAATACACATTATAAATAAAAATGTATGATGACAGTGATAAAGATGGCGGATGAATCCAAGTGTTCTACTTATTCAACTTTTAAACATAACCGCACTGAAGTTTGTATACTACAAACATTAGAATGAAACCAGTGATCTTCTTAATTACCTCTTTACAACAGAGATACATTAGCAATAGGATCTTTGGTACTATTGTTCAAAATCTCATTAAAAAAGGTCCAAATGACCGTTATCACGCACAAAATCTCATTAAAGCACAGCTAATTGCAAATGAAAAGGGTTCAATATTGCAAAATATAATTTATTTATAATAACTTGAAGGTCCAAAATGGCCTAAACACGGTGCGATATAAATCATGATTGCATCTCATGTTAACTAATTACACCCATGTTATATTGTTATCGGTACATACAATCTAATTTGCTGGCTATGAACAGTTAAACCTGCCGCATAATGGAGCGCCGTCCTCGTGGTTAATATTTTTGCCATACCAAAACAAACTATACTGACTAATTAAAAAAGTTCATTCTTCATTAAATGACACTGACAGTGAGAGCGAATTTTGACTACAGATATTTTACTACAGAAATTTAATCTTTATGCATATTGATACAGAGTTCGATTTGGTAAACCCCCGGCACACTGGGGCGTCAACGCTCGCGTCAAAATATTGGCCAATACCAAAGCAACTCTGTGTCAATATGCATAAGATTAAATTTCTGTCGTGTAAGGCACGCCCCCACGCGTCAAATTTCGCTCCCGCGGTCAGTATAATTTCTTTGTAGAATTAACTTTTATGTGTGCCATACCAAAACGAACTATATTGACTAATTGAAAAAGTTCATTCTTCAACTAAATGACAGTGAGAGCGAATTTCGACTACAGACATTTTACTACAGAAATTTAATCTTTAGGCATATTAACACAATCGATTTGGTAATGGTAGAACTTTGACACGCAAGTGTCAACGCCCCAGTGATAGGCTTCTTGACAACTAGACAACTTGCTTCGGAAGCTATGACATAGTTCCAATTTCTTATTATTCCCAAGTAATCCGATAAATATTTCGAATAGTTTCTACTGGAAAAAGAAACATAGGATTCTAAATTTTCACTCAGGTAACTCTACGTCGGTCCCTCTTATATTGAACTCATTGTGCATTCAAGCACTACTCAAGGTATAAGTATCTACTTATAGCTTTTTATCAGCGCTCTGATAATAGTAGCACCACTCTGGAGTAGAATTACGAAAAAGTCTAAAAAGTTTTTTTATGAATTAAGTTGTGTTTATGTTCCATCAATCAATTAATCTGAAGGCAGTGGCAGGTTTTATCGTAATTTATAAAGAAAATAAGTTTTTTTTTTATAAACTCCCCCTTAACATTAAAAACCTTCACACATCTATGACAAGTCAAATAATAGCCCAGGACCGAGATATGTGGAGAAGTAAAGGGGATACTTTTGCCCAGGAGTGGGACATAGAAAGGCTATAAAAAAATGTGTATGTCATACTACGTAAAACATCTTCTAATATTTAAAAAAAACCTTTCTACTGTCTGCATATTCGTTAAGTAAATAATATATTTACGTACCTACATCAAAACAAACTAGCTACGTTAATAACATTTTCTAAGTACCTATATCCCATGTCGCTACTAGTACAGTACTTATTAGCAACGTGGGATATAGAAAAGGTTATTTATGTTACTAGTTTTAACAAACAAGTGTAATCCCTAAGTGCTCTCGAAGTTATTAAACTAGTCCCAGCACAGAGTAGCGAACTAAAACAGAGCGCCGTCTGGATTGTCGTGCGAAACTTCGACAGGTGTCTCGAGCCGTCTGCTACTCTCTATAACTTTGTGTTTAAGCTTCTAAATATCCTGTTATATTTATTACACATTAATTTAATAGAAATATTTGATATAATATCCTGAACTCTGGTGGTTCTTTTTATTAGATTTGATGTTTTGGCATTTGAAGTTCAATTGTTTATATATACAAGATTTTTCTCACATTCTCTTGTCGACTCGATCAGAACACGATTCAATTGTTTTAGTATTCTGTATTTTTATTTATTCATTTTATTTATAACAGCATTATGTATTACCTGTTGAATGATTGTCCGTATTAAGGACCCCGCACACTGCGATTTTTTTTTCCAATACTAAAACGAACTTCTACTTCAAAAAACAAGCTCATTCATTTAACGAAATGTCATTGACAGCGCGAGCGAATTGTGGCGAGTTGTCGCGTGGCTTTTACCACAGAAATTTTATCTTTATGTATATTGACAAAGAGTTGATTTTGGTATTGGTAAAAATGCGCGTATTGACCCCCAATTTATTTTAGTTCATAGAAATAGTCTTTATTATAGTTTATTATGGAACTATGAATACAAGGTCCACTGGCTAACTGGAATGAACTGGAACTAAGCGTACCCAGAAGTTACATTGTATGCAACTTCGACAGATGTCTTGGTCGGTCTACTGCAAACTAACTTCGTATTAGATACTACTCCAACCGGTTCCTAGATTTCGTTATAACACGAGAGCTGGCAAACATTTCTATCTTCCGATGTCTAAAACGCAGTTAAGTCACATTTTTATTTACTACAAGAAAGCGAAACATTTCTTTCTATCGTCATGGTTTAATTTTTTTTCTAACATTAATAGTTATTAAGATACGAAGACACACAGATTTAATTTTATGTAAGTTCCAGGATATAAATTCCCGCATTTTTGCTTGTATCTCAAAATTAGGCTTTCTCGCTGAACGGTCTTTTAGCCATCGAACGGCAGATTGTAAAGTCGCACTTTGTAACTTCTTTTGTTCAATTTTGGTTTTTCTATAAGTAAAGGTAGACTTTGGAAGCGAGCGACTATAACGTCAGTGGCGCCGCGTCTGGGACGCTGCAACAGAGCGACACTAACGCAGCGGCAGTGCCGCAATGACGCTGCGTTAGTGTCGCTGTGCTCGAATGATGTTCCCTAGAATTTCATACAATTGCATAGAACATCTATCTGTCGCTTTGTCGCGGCGTCACAGATGCGGCGTCACTGACGCTATCGACACTCGCTTCCGAAGTCTACCTTAAATAACCATATAAGAGAAAAACGGACCCATTTCCAACGACAAGTACAGCGACGCCCAATAAGGTAATGCCCAAGTAAGGTAATGCCTTCGCAACATTCCCATTTCACCATTCGTTTTTCACTAGGTGACTCTCAAGCACACTGGGGCATCAGACGTCAAATTGTCTATGTCAAAACGTATAAGACTAGATGGTCAAAGCATAAATGTGACATCGGCGTCACATGTAGGTATCTATACTTTTTAATATTATTGTAATGTACAGATTGATAAATTCATCCCAGCTCCCGTTCCATCATCTTAAAACGATGTCGTATGCACATGGTGTGTTCGCAAACCAAGCCCCCCCCCCCCCTCCCCCCTCGCAGCAATAAACTGCTCAACACGTCCCCATACAAAGTTTCGATTGGATATCGGTTGAAGTTTATATTATATTGTAACTATTGTAGCAGTGCTTGAAATTTGCATAGTATTTCCCAATGATATATTATATGTATGTATAGAGAAGAGTAATTACTCTATCTATGGTTATACAGCTGCGTAAACGTAAAAAAAAAAAAAAAAAAATTCGCAAAAATGTTGCAAATATTCTAATCGTAAGCATGATTAGGCTGACAATAATTAGTGTATGAAAATCCCCATTACGTAATTTGCCGGTGAAATATGACGATTACAAATAAAAATTTGAACTTCGTACATAAGGTTGCAACGATTTATCGAAAAACTAATAAACATCAAAATATCGAGTCAAAATTATCGATATTATAACAATAACGATAGGATATTACCGGTATGCCCGAGAATGGCAGATAATTGGTTATTTATTTTCTGTTGCTATGTGTAGTTGAATTCATTTTGTCTCTGATGTTAACTCCTCTGCCTTCTGCTTAAATGAACAAAGGTAAAAACCTATGAGCAAAACTGTACTTATAATTCAAAGCGAATAAGTGTAAGTTTTTTTTTTCTTGTTAAACAAATCGAAATACATGAAGGTCAGGCGTAAAATAACCGTGAACCTAGAGTAATTAGTAATTTATTTTGTTTAAGATTGTTTATTTGGAATGTTGTTGTTTTCACAAAATATCGATAATATCTATAAAAAGATCGCTATTATCAATACCTGATAGTTGAACATAAATGTCGATATCAAAATAACTCTGCATCTCTAGTCGTGCAGCTAAATTGAAAATATCGCGATGACATCAATAGTTCACTGCGCTGTAAATATTTGAGTTGGCAACACCGACAACGGATCCAATATGCTGCCGATGGGAAAAGCTGTCGTCATCTACCACTCACGAAGCATAAAATGGAACGAAAGGGGCCTACTACGAGTTTTATTGGGAATTTACGATTGCTTATGAAATCACGAATTACTATGTTAGCGGCTACGTTTTGATAAATCGCCAATTGCATTTTAACAACCACAACTTCTTGTGTTTCAATTGCAAAGATTTCACTAATAGTCTCATTTAGCAAAAAATATTTTTTTTTATATCTGACTATTACTTATATCTGCTTTACTTTATTTGCTATACTTGCTATATTTTTTTATATCTGCTATCTGACTAACATATATTTGGAATCAGCGATTTTTTATGCGTCGAATAAGTATACTCTCCTGTAAAGTTACCAAAATGTCGCTTAAGTGAAATAGCCTTTCATCCCTCGATATATAAGTAACAGCACTAGGTAGGCCTACGGGCCACTTGCAAATTGTCAAGCTTACATTTTTTTCTCATATGCTACTGTGGCGACATCTATCTCGCCACATACGAACTAAATCTTGCATCGCGATATTAAAGTTATCCCAGCGATTGAACATATATAAAAGAACCCGGCAACAACCGTCGGGCAGTAGCCCACCAGACATAACATCCGTCTGGTCGGAGGATCCTCTCTTTTCAATGGTGGATGAGGAACTTTAAACCCTGTTCCTCACACTCCCCAAACTACTACCAGATTGAAACGCGACCTCAACTGAGAATATCTGGCAAGAAAGTCGGTAATCTAATCATTTTTTAAATTAACTTTTTTTTAAATCGCCAAACCTTATTTCAAATGCCAGGTAGGAGCTATACTCCAGTGTAAAAAAAAATATTGCTGTCCTCCTTCCATCTGCCAGTTTCATTTTTAATTTCGAATCATTGATTCATTTGCATAATTCAAATAGTTACGTATGACCAACCTTCCAATAACTACGGAAGTACCAACCTTTGCAATATGACATTCTGAATTTGAAAAAAAAAAACTTCATTTGACACAATTTTCTAGTGACGAACGAGGTGCTATGTCCCGACAAATTCAATCAACGTGGTGACAACACGTTTCATATTTCGGCCCTCTCCCCCCGGGCCTGTTTCATTATACAACAATTTCGGCAACACCCTACGTATGCGTGGAATATGTTTTTTTTTTTACGTTTTACGTTAGATTGAAGCAATTTTTTTTAAGTAAATTTCTATTCGCTATGGGAATTTAAGTAAAAATATTCACCTTTTGATGTGAAACATCTATAGGCGAGGGGTAAACCTGATTTTTGGCGTGGCGAGCGCTTCGCCACAGCAAAATTAAATCAACCTTATTACTTAACGCATAAAGTATAGTTTTAAATGCGGCCACGCTTCGTACTCCTCGGGGGTTGTTGTAAATTCGTCACAAAGTTAATTTGCCACAGAAAAAAGTATGTGTAAATTCGCCACAATTCTTTATTTTTAAGAAAATTACTAATATACCAATTTTGATTATTGTAAATTCATCACATTATTTTTGTTCGTACAGACAGTAGAAAAATTAGTCACTGTACTGTGTTGTTATCCGATACGGCTTGCAAGAAATTTTTGAGCGCTAGAAACTATTAGCTTTGTATGCTACCGGTACTATAAGCAAAAATAATGTAAAAAGAAGACCTATGACGAATTTACAATAACGCTTATCTACTTGTGACGAATTAACATATATTTTAATGGATGTGGCGAATTTACTTTCAATGTATGAGTTTAAAAAATGTGACGAATTTACTTTGTGACGAATGTACAACAACCCCTCCTCGGCTCCTCGGTTCTTTCCGCCGCTTAGACTCCGCCCACCGACTGACTCCGCTCACTCGCAGCTCCACGTTTATGTTCTGTGTCACATCTGCCAGGCGTCCCGCGACAGCTCAGTTTTTTTAATTTATATCCTATCCTCTCCTACTAATATTGTAAATGTGAAAGTTTATAAGGATAGATGGATGTTTGTTACCCTTTCACGCAAAAACTACTAAACAGATTTTGATGAAACTTTACTGTATTATTGATTATACATCAGAATAACTTACAGGCTATAATTTATAATGATATTAACAATCGAAGTTAAGTTATTTAAAGTAGTATTGAAAACATTCCTGCGAGACCAGTGGTGGTAAAGGGGCAGTTTAAATCCTTGTATATTTAATAATACATCATCACGCCTGTATTCCCCGAAGGGGTAGGCAGAGGTGCACCGTAGTGCGCCCACACTTCGCCGATGTATTTTTGGTCCCAATGTAATAGGGGGCGAGCCTATTGCCATTATACCGGGCACATTCTCCCTCAATACGAGGGAGATTTTTTTTTTGGGCTATAGTTCACCACGCTGGCCCAGTGCGGGTTGGTGAACTTCACACGCCTTTCTATAGACGTGCAGGTTTCCTCACGATGTTTTCCTTCACCGTTTCATAGCATGTGGTAATCTCGGATGAAAATGAGATTCGCACATAAACCCAGAGGTGCGAGCCGGGGTTTGAACCTGCACACTTTGATTTGCAAGGCGTGCGTTCGACCACTCGGCTACCACTGCTTATATTTAATTATTTATTTATTAGGTACAACATACTGCTTACAGCTAATTCCATGCGCAGTAGGTATAAATATTGCAACATGCAATGTATGCAATAAAACTTTTAGTTAAGTTTTATTATACATAAAACTAATAAACTTAATGCGTAATAAATAATAATAATAATACATCATCACGCCTGTATTCCCCGAAGGGGTAGGCAGAGGTGCACTGCAGTGCGCCCACACTTCGCCGATGTATTTTGGTCCCAATGTAATAGGGGGCGAGCCTATTGCCATTATACCGGGCACACAGGTTTCCTCACGACGTTTTCCGTCACCGTTTCTTAGCAAGTGATAATCTCAGATGAAAATGAGATTCGCACATGGAACCCAGAGGTGCGAGCCGGGGATAGACCCTGCGCACTTTGATTGCAAAGCGTGCGTTCGACCACTCGGCTACCACTGCTATCTTAATGTGAATAATAAACTTAATGTGATTTTCGGATCACCCTATATTATACATATAGGGTGATCCGAAAACTATTTAACGACACCGCACCCTATATAACTAGGTCGATAGCAAACAGTCTCACTACAGAACAGTGGCACACACTAAATGCATAAATTAATTTAAACTTTTCAACAAGTTTGGGGCGCATTCGCTTCAACTAAATAATTTAGGTAGTTATGTGAACGTATAAATAGCCTATAAATAGCCAGGATTACGAGGTTAATGGGTAAAGGTCTAACCCTTAGGGCTGTAAATTTAGGGTTAAAAGGATCAGGATAAAAGTGACGATTGTTATTTTTTGTTTTGTAAAATAATAAAATGAAGCAGTGGTAGCCTCGCGGGCAAGAACACCCGCCTTGAACGTAAGGGGTGCAAGTTCAAATCCCAAGCCCGCACCTCTGAGACAATTTTCATGTGCGAATGTAATTTTCAACAATGATTACCACTTGCTGAATGGTGAAGGAAAACATCGTGAGGAAACCTGCACGTCTATAGAAAGGCGTGTGAAGTTCACCAACCCGCACTGGGCCAGCGTGGTGGACTATGGCCCAAATCTCCCTCGTATTGAGGGGGAATGTGCCCGGTATAATGGCAATAGGCTCGCCCCCTATTACATTGGGACCAAAATACATCGGCGAAGTGTGGGCGCACTACAGTGCACCTCTGCCTACCCCTTCGGGGAATACAGGCGTGATGATGTATATATTTATTTTATTTAATAAAATGAAATTGTTTTTTTAATCAAGTTTATATTTATGAGTTCTTTGCTCTCACCAAAACAAACTGTACCTATTAACTAATAGAAAAAGCTTATTCTTCAACGAAATGCTATCCAATACGTCAGCGATTTTTTCGCGTGGATCTTACCACATTTTGGGTATACTAGCTTCTACCAGTGACTTCATCCGCGCAGATTAAAATGATTTAATATCGTTATTGTTTTAAATAGCCTACGAGTAAATGTTATTCTGATGTATTAACAATAGTATGGATGTAATTATCTGAAATAAATTTATTGAATTGAATTGAATAGTACTGTAAAGTTTCATCAAAATCCAGTCAGTAGTTTTTGCGTGAAAGTGTAACAAACATCCATCCATCCTCACAAACTTTCACATTTATAATATCTATTAGTTTAGTAGGATTGAGACAGAGTTCGTTTTGGTACGAACCAAAAAAGTCCCTCACGCTTCTTGCCGCTCCAATGGGACCAGGATTTTACAGCGTAAAGAGATTGCTCGCTCCATAATGATTAAAAATAATAAAATACGCAAAATATTTGCAATTTTGCAGCAATCGGCGCCATCCGCGCGCGATCATTAAGCGCCCCAGTAATGACTATAAACAATTAGGCGGCATGTGACGCTCGGTAATTGGCGATCCAGATAAATATCACGAGTTTAACGTAAAATATAAAAAAATGACTACAAAATAGTAACTTTTTACTAAATGCATATCAATTATAGAAAGTAAATCATTACTAAGCAGCCAAAAATAAAAAAAAACGGCCAAGTGCGAGTCGGACTCACGCACGAAGGGTTCCGTACCATTATCTATAAAAAACGAGCAAATAATCACGTTTGTTGTATAGGAGCCCCCTTAAATATTTATTTTATTCTGATTTTTAGTATTTTTTGTTGTGTTTGTTTTGTTGTGTTTGTGTAGCGGCAACAGAAATATATCATCTGTGAAAATTTCAACTCTCTAACTATCACGGTTCATGAGATACAGCCTGGTGACAGACGGACGGACGGACGGACGGACAGCGAAGTCTCAGTAATAGAGTTCCCGTTTTACCCTTTTGGTACGGAACCCTAAAAATAAGAGTTATATGTACCACACGACGCAGAAAAATGTTGCAGTTTGAAAGCGAATAAGAGTAAGTTATAATCAAGTTTACAAAATTTGAAGAAAATTGACAGATACCTACTATTGTAACAACAATACTTTGCCAGACGTCTCGATTTTGGCGGGACGTCCTGATTTTTAAATCAAAATTAAATATATTGTTTTCTTATATTTACGCGAATACTATACATTGAATTAAAACTATTTTACGGATTTTATCGCCTAATTAATATGATTAAATCCAAAACCAAGTGTACCATTGCAAGACCTCAAGACACCGTAAGCACTTTCTGCGTGGATCGGACCGCAAACAACAACTAAATATGAGGGTACCCAGTTATTAACTATGACATCAGGACGTCTAACACCTCAGTCCCCCCGTGACCATGGTTGCTGTAAAGCAGCCGAAACGTCGGGAAAATAAAATAATAAATAAACGCGATAAAATCCGTAAAATAGTTTTAATTCAAAATTGAATGTCCCGCGCGGGACAGGCCCGCTTTTCGGAGATAACTCGGTATTCTATATATTCTCGATATTCTCTTATTTTATGTTGAAATTTGTAACACTCCACAGGCTATTGTTTGGAACGCCATATTTTTCTTAAGAATGAAACTTTTTTGATTTTGATTACTGTTATTTTTTATTCTGAAGACGAATAAGATAACTGTAGGGTAAATCTGATTTACAATATAATATTTTTATTGAAATATATTTTCTAGTGCTATTTTTGCTATCTATTGTCACGTAAACGTAATTTTAACTCAAATAAAAAGATACATATTTGAAAACTTCTGATTACATACGTTTTTAGGGTCCCGTACCCAAAGGGTAAAACGGGAACCCTATTACTGAGACTTCGCTGTCCGTCCGTCCGTCTGTCACCAGGCTGTATCTCATGAACCGTGATAGCTAGAGAGTTGAAATTTTCACAGATGATGTATTTCTGTTGCCGCTATAACAATAAATACTAAAATACAGAATAAGATAAATATATAAGGGGGCTCTCATATAACAAACGTAATTTTTTTGCCGTTTTTATACATAATGGTACGGAACCCTTTGTGCGCGAGTCCAACTCGCACTTGGCCGGTTTTTTTACTATGTCCCGCTTTCGACGAAATAATCCCGATGTTTTCACTCAAAAAGTTCCAAAATCCCGACATGGCAAAAAAAACTGGCAATGCTGGTAAGGACCCTGTTTCTGTCGTCGATGTCTGAGAATCGCTGGAGAGTGGGTCAAGAATTTTTAGGACAGGCATTTGAATTTAGATTTATTTTTATAATCAAGGGCCCGATATTCGTTTGATAAAAAAAAAAAAAAAAAAAAAAAAATTAAAATAAACCTAGTAGACCTATAATGGTCATTGCTTTGTTTTGTTTGTTATACGTTTGCTTTACTTTTTACCTCTAGTGTATAATTTTTTATTAGTGTAACACAATCTATTGTTTACGGAGATGGGCGCAAACAGCTGCAACACAGTTTTCTACTAACGCAGTTGTTTACGAACACTTTATTGTTATAATTCTATGTTTTTTAAATGAATAAATAATCTTTAATCTTTAAACATCAAATCTCTATTAGAGGTATGTCGCAATAAAAGAAAAAGATACGACCAATTGGACGTTTCGATTCGACATATCTCTAATAGAGATGGATGTCAATCGCACAAAAATCGCCCCGGCAGGCGCCTTACCAACAACTCATAAAGTATGTTGTTTTAATAGTTACTGTAGACTACGTAAAAGTATCTTAATTGAGATACTGAATACGGGAACACGTCTAAACGTACCAATGCAAACTGTTTGCAAAGTTTTAATTAATTTATGCGTTTAGTTAGTGGGCGGTAATATATCCGCTGTGTGTTATGCTATTTGTGTTCATTAGAACTACTATATCGCGTTCAGTTAGTCGTTTTTGTGGATGTAGAGAGTTGGTTTATTAAGGTAGAGTCCAGGGGGCAACTCTCGCATGATCGGACATTGTCTATAATTAAACAAAACGCCAAATTAGTTGTATTTTCTTTTTTTAGGGTTCCGTACCCATAGGGTAAAACGGGAACCCTATTACTGAGACTTCGCTGTCCGTCCGTCCGTCTGTCACCAGGCTGTATCTCATGAACCGTGATAGTTGAAATTTTCACAGATGATGTATTTCTGTTGCCGCTATAACAACAAATACCAAAAAACAGAATAAAATAAATATTTAAGGGGCTCCCATACAAGAAACGAGATTTTTTTGCCGTTTTTGTAGACAATGGTAAGGAACCCTTCGTGCGCGAGTCTGACTCGCACTTGGCCGGTTTTTTTACGACATATCTAACATTGCAGACGTCAAAATATGCACCTCACATATATGTACCTCGCTCAGGAGAGCAATAAAACCTTTATACTTTCTTTGCCACACGGTATTTTTGGAAAACGCCTCACCATTGGTCCATAGTCTCGTGTTTGATTCGTCAAACGATGCGGCTTGCGATTACCTATCTAATGATATAGTTACGAAACGTATTTTGGTCGAAATATGACTGCGAGAATTGCTCCCTAGGACCCAGGGAACTCTCAAGGCTAATCATACGATTGTAGAGTAATAATACACTTGGCAGTGAATAGGTTGCACAAGCAGTACAAAAATACTTGGATGAATGCACCGCAATACACCTCTATACATCAACACGCATGTACGCCCCGAAGGCATAGTCAGAGGTGAACAGCAGTGCACTAACACTTCGCCGATGTATTTTGGTTCCAATGTAATAGAAGGCGAGCTTATTGCCATTATACCGGGCACATTCCCCTTCAATACGAGAGACATTTGGGCCGTAGTCCACCACGCTGGCCCATTGCAGGTTGATCGACTTCCTACGCCGTTTTATGAAGAAATTTGCTCGCAATGTTTGCCTTCAACATTTAGCAAGTTGTAATAATTGGTAAAAATGGCATTCGCACATTATATCAAAAATTCCCAGAGGTACAGAGTCCGTGATTTGAACTTGTAGCCCTTGCTTTCAAAGCGAGCGTTCAACCACATAGCTACCATTGCTTTTGTTTTAACTAAAAATGATTAATGAAAAAGTCATTAGACCTTAGGCTACCACTGCCTTCCTCTCTGGGGAATATAGGCGTGATGATGTATTGACTGCCATTAACGGCATAAGGTGCCTGAAAAAAGGGTGAGTATATAGAAAATAAACTAGTAGTTTTTTTTTCCTGAAATACGATAAAGTATATATAAGATAGGATAAATTGTCGAAGAACAAACAGAAGAAATCGGGGACAGCGTACGGGACTTGGGATCGTTAGGCGCTCAACTCAAACAAACGCCAACTTGTCTAGTTAAAACTTTTTTTGTGGTCCAAAGAAACGGGGTTTCTGAACCTTTCGAAGGAAGAGGTCGTATTTATTTACTTGTTACTTGTTAACAAATTTTCTGTTGGGTGGTTGTTGACGGCGTTTCTATGGCCAGTGTGACCACATGCAGAAGTTTCCTACTACTTTAGTAGTTTCAGGCCCGTTCATTTTGTTTATTAGGTAAAATTTTCAGAGGTGGCAGGTAAAATTATTTTTAACCTTCCCCAGATTTTACTTTTATTTTTATTGAGATTTAAACAAAACATTGATATATTGTTTTAAAACATCAATGGGGCAATATGGTTTATTTACAATTTAGATTTGATTATGAATACGCTTTCTGCAAAGCTATCTTTAAAATTTCACCAATGACAGTGAACCCTGTGTGAAAAATCAAAGCTGATAGAAAGTTCCTTAGGTAAAGTATGTGGTAGTTTTTAGTAGCTTTCTGCGATGATTTTAGTAGTTTTGTGAAGCTTAGAGTGGCCATACTGAGTGAGGGCGCGGTGAGGCATCTATGCGGTCACGGTGCGCACGATTCCCGTAATCGTGTTCCTTCAAAACGATTGCGTTCCTTCACGCGCGAATAACACACGATCAATTTATTTTCAATTTTTGCGCACGACGCAAAAATATAACAGAAGGTTTAATACATCTTTTTAATAGTACCTACCATAGTACAACAGTACATTTTACAGTTCTCAATGTTTAGAAAGTAGCGTTAGTACACTGCTTACGTAGATGTATCCATCAAACATTATAACTTATCCGAATTCAAAACCTGAAGTTGCAATGCCAGCGACAAACACAATGCACATGAATATACAACGAAAACTAAAAAAAAATGTGTTACAATAGCTTCCAAAAATCGAATGATTGATAGCAGTAATTATTAAATATTATATACTTTTTTTATATATTCTCTACTGTACGACTTATCTATCAGCCAGAGACGTCCACTGCTGGACATAGGCCTCCCCCATAGATCGCCACAAATTACGTTCTCGGGCTTTATGCGCCCATCGACTCCCGGCAACCCTGGTGAGGTCGTCCGTCCATCTGGTCGGGGGTCGTCCCACATTCCGCTTACCTGTTCGTGACCGCCACTCTAGGACTTTGATGCCCCAACGGCCATCCGTTCTCCGGGCAATGTGTCCGGCCCATTGCCACTTCAAACGTGCAACCCTTCGAGCTATGTCTGTAACCTTGGTTCTTCTGCGGATGTCCAAATTTCTGATTCTATCGCGCAGTGAAACTCCCAGCATAGCTCGCTCCATTGCACGTTGAGTGACTCTGAGCCGTCTTATGAGTCCCATTGTGAGCGATCACGTCTCGGATCCGTACGTCATCACTGGCAACACACGCTGTTCGAAGACTTTTGCCAGACTGTACGACTTAGGCCATCTAAATTAAATTTAGTGTGAAAACGATATTAATAAAGAAATGGCGGTAAGGAAGGTCAAAAGCATTGACCACATACTATTTTATGTTTCTAATTTGCATAATAATAAAAGGTAATTGAATTAGTGACACAGTATTTAAAACTCTTCATGAATATGTAAAGAAATAACTGAGTTTTACATCACGTTGGTACGTTGTTGGTACAACTAACAAAAATACGTATTTATCCTACTTCCAATGCGTCTGCACAGTGACGACACCCACGTAGCAGCTCCAAATTGGATGTCTGGCCCGATTTACGCGTGACATGGGATTGAGATTGCCAACTTTTAATTCGAAGGGCCACATTGTGTCATGTCGTAGTTAAATATAGCTATGCTAAGCACGTACATTACAAAAACTACAGCATTAAGGCCCGCGCACACTGCACAAAGTGGCGCGTCAAATTATTCGCTAATATCATACCGAACTCTGTGTCAATATGCATAAAGATAGAATTACCGTGGCGAAAGACACGCTCCACGCGACAAATTTACTCGCGCTGTCAGTGTCATTTAGTTGAAGAATGAACCTTTTCTATCAGTGAATACAGTTGGTTTACATTTGACGTGCGTCAGTGAGAGCGCCGGTTTGCCAACTAACTCGCGAGCCAAAGGTCTAAACAACGAATGGAGCACTTAAAAGTCTGCGGACTTAAAAACCGACGGACTTGCTCGCTGGCTCTTTGTGCATCTTGAAATTCTAATCCGCGGTGTAAAAAACCGCCATGCCTTCGCCAATGATAAGAGATGACTGTTTGATACGATTTAGACCTCAGCCACACCAAAACAATCTGTATTGACTTATAGAAAAAGTTCATTCTTCAACTAAATGACACTAACAGCGCGAGGGAATGTTGATCCGTGGTGCGTGGCTTTTAACACAGAAAATCAATCTTTATGAAAATTGACACAGAGTTCGGTTTGGTATTGGCAAAAATTTTGACGCGCGCGTCATGACGCCTCAGTGTGTGCAAGGCTGAAAGAAAAGCTTTTTAGCTCCACTTTTCCTGTTATTCCAGATTAATTAAGCAAAAAATAAATTAGACATTATACCTACCTCAGATAAGCTTCCCGTTGCTATCGAGAAAAAAAAATAAGACAAAGGGAAAATAAATTAAATTGTAATTTGAGCGTTTCCGAAAAATAAATTGTTTCCAACAAACGCCTAACGAGTTTATTCAATAACAAAATGTTGGCCGACTGTTACACCGAAGCGTAACCGACGTCATATTAAAAATTTTGAAATCTATAAAACGACAGCTTGGTCTAGTGGACTGGGCGTAGACCGCTCGGCTCAGTGCAGCGATTGGTTGCGGGTTCGATTCCAGTTTGCGGCAAATTACGGAATTGGCCGTTTCAGAAATTGCCCTGTTTTGGCTGTAACTGGGATCGTCCCCAATCCATTGTATGGTATCCATAGTATTAACGTTGCTTAATTTGGGATCATACGATGAGTATGTGTTGTCTAACGAGAACTGGCCCTAAGCGATTCGCAATTCCGTACCAACTTGTGGGCATGTTTTTTTTTAATGGACTACGCTGTTGGGCGTGAGGTGGCCTTTACAGCTTTACCGGAGGAGTGGCGAGCGCAGAGTGCACTCCAACTTGTAGGCATGTAAATAGTTCATTCACCACGGGAATCGAGTCTCGAGGATTTAAAAAATACTATCCCTAAAAATTTTAAATTTCGCAATGTAGCCATTGAAAATAATTGTATGTCCCAAAAAATAGTACATTTATTTATAGAGTGACCGTAAATAAGTATTAAATTCTGACAGATTCTATCTGTTTATTTATGATTCTGTCTATTTACTTCAAAGATTTTTTTTCATACCTACGTAAATTATTCCAAAATCGTGAAAATTACATCGCTATTTATCTGAGTACCTGTCACACTATGTCACGGTGTGAGTGTAACTTCGGCAAACTTAATTAAATGATTTTGTAGAAAAAAAAAACATTGAACGTGTTTATTTTTTTGTTCATAATCTTCGTTCCTCGCAACAACACCCTTGTATATTGGATTTAGACTTCTTGTAGGTATCGTGTTTTTGCGTTAATTTAAAAGATATTGTATGCTTAAGGTCTTAACTATGTGGTTCATTTCAGTTCACAAATAATTTTAACACAGGAACCCAAAATTCAAGCAACGCCTAGTTTCAGCAACTACAATGGCGGATCTCAGACAAACGTAAAAAAAAAATTTGCAGGGCGGAGTCGATATTGCTTCTCTGTTTACTCTATGACTTTAAGTGGTAAGCCACGGATTTCAAAAATCTACTAACTACAGTCCTTTTAACGTCCTACTGCTGGGCACGGGCCAATGCGAGGGGGATTCAAGCCATAGACCACCACGCTGGCCCAGTGCGGGTTGGCAGACTTCACACATCTATCGACATCTAATCAAGTTCGCTCAGACGTGCAGGTTTTATCACGATGTGTTCCTTCACCGTTTCATAGCAAGTGATAATCTCGGATGAAAATGAGATTCGCACAATCCCAGAGGTGCGAGCCGGGGTTTGAACTTGCACACTTTGATTGCACGGCGTGCGTTCAACCACTCGGCTACCACTGCTTTTTTTTTCAAAAATTTAAAAAACCTTAATTCAAATTCCATTGTCCTACTCTCCAGCGATTCTCAAACATCGACGACAGAAACAGAGCTCTCTGAGCGGCGCACGTTCCGAATCAGACGACGGGCACGTACATATGATTTTTTTTCGCGTGTTCCCCGCAAAATTTGCTTGCGAGAACGCGACCAGCCGTTTGTCTTACTCCAAGGAGCCGTAAATCCGTGACTGAAATATCTTACGCGCGGAGAAAATACCTTATTGAGTCGCCAAAATGCCGCCGAGAATATGAACTGTCATATACAATGGTCTACAGTAAAACCCGGAGCCTACAGGCGCGTTAAAGTTTGCAGATTATTTTTTTCTAAAACGAACTCTATATCAAGATTCATAAAGGTTGAATTTCTGCGGTAAAAACCACGCGCCCACGCATCGATGACAGCTATATAATTCTATAATGTCCCACCTCTTAATGCAATACAAATAGTAGGTAAACGAAATATAAAGCACGCCGAGCAAGCCGAGTGGTCGAACGCACGCCTGCAAGTCATATCAAAGTGTGCAGGTTCAAATCCCGGCTCGCACCTCTGGGATTTATGTCTAATCTCATTTTCATCCGAGATTGTCAATTGCCATGAAACGGTGAAGGAAAACATTGTGAGGAAACCTGCACGTCTGAGGGAACTTGACTAGTTTTCGATAGATGTGTGAAGTCTGCCAACCCGCACTGGGCCAGCGAGGTGGACTATGGCCCGAACCCCCCTCGCATTGAGGGGAGGCCCATGCCCAGCAGTGGGATGATAAAAGGGCTGTAATAGTAGTAGTAGAAATATAAAGTGTGGCCTTATCAAGTGTTCTCTATCTGGCAAAAAGAGTTTTTAATGACAAGCTTTTTTGGTATGAGCAAAGAATTTTGATACATCTGTGGGTTCAGAGCTTTACTGATACGGCTGCGTTCATGGAATTTTAATTCAGTTTAATTTTTTCAATGGCAAGTTTGTTTTATTTTCTATCTGCGTACGTTCCTTATACCTCAAGAAATCCTTAGGTGTGTGCATGCCTTTAGGCCCATCGGTATCTACTATAAAATATTTTCTATAATGATGTTAACCTATGTTATGAAAGAATATTAGTGGAGTCTTCCCTGACAAAACATTTCTTTGACCGCCAACTTTCGCAAACTCCATTTAATATTTTTTTTTAAATACTTCTCGCATAAGACAACGTTTTAATCTTATTATAATTTATTCCCTCGAAAAATAAAACAAAAAGGAAGACTCGAAAATAAATTATGTATCTAGGAGGTACTTACTATGTGCATTAAAGAATTTCTGCGCGAACACATTTACTTAGTAAAATTAAAATGATATGCAAAACATTTAAGCTCTTCGGACACAAGTGCGTCTAAACGCGTGCGATTTAGTTTTTGCCAATAACAAAATGAACTGAATTCCTTTTTTATAGAAGTGAATGTAAAAAAATGAAGCGGTGAAGGAAAACATCTTGAGGAAACCTGCACGTATGAGGGAACTTGACTAGTTCTCGATGGATCTGTGAAGTCTGCCAACCCACACTGGGCCAGCGTGGTGGACTATGGCCTGAATCCCCCTCGAAGTGGGACTTTAAAAGGGCTGTAGTAGTAGTAGCAGTACAAGTGAATGAAATTTTAATGGAATTACTCCATCTGCGATTAGCGGGTATTTATGCTAGTGTCAAGTAATTAATAGCAAGAACAAATTCAATAAATAAATACACATTATGAATAAACATGGGTGATAAAAAACCGGCCAAGTGCGAGTTGGACCCGCGCACGAAGGGTTCCGTACCATTATCTATAAAAACGCAAAAAAAAATCACGTTTCTTGTATGGGAGCCCCATTAAATATTTATTTTATTTCTGATTTTTAGTATTTGATGTTATAGCGGTAACAAAAATACACCATCTGTGAAAATTTCAACTCTCTAACTATCACGGTTCATGAGATACAGCCTGGTGACAGACGGACGGATGGACGGACGGACGGACGGACGGACAGCGAAGTCTCAGTAATAGGGGTCCCGTTTTACCCTTTGGGTACGGAACCCTAAAAATGATTAATAAGGCGGATTAATCCCACTAACTGTATTAAAACATAGAAGAACATAAATTAACAAGAGTACCCATAACGACTCTACTCTTCGTATAGCTCTGCGGTAATTATTCCGCCATTGTTGTTATCTCATGTACCAGTAGTATACGGCAACTATATGGGAAAACAACAATGGCGGAGTCAGATAAACCAGAAAAATTTACCGCAGCGCAATCTCGATATGCCATCTCCGTTATATTACCTCCATGTAGAAGAATAACATTTTTCAATGAAATGTCTGTCTGTACTGATGACACGGCGAATTTAATCGCTTCGCCGCGTGGCTTTTACCACAGTAATTAAATCTTCATGTATACTTATATAGAGTATATTTTCGGGAAAAAATCGCTCTTCCTGGTGTGTTCAGAGCTACCTACGGTTTACCGCGAGCGAATAAAGCCAGAACAAAATATATGTAGAGTAGACAATGGTAGATATGATTTCAAAAATTAAAACGTATGAAGAAAAGAATTCAATAGTCTGTGTCCACCATGCGAACCAGAGAGGAAAATGGAAGGAATAAAGAGAATTCATCACAACTCAAATGAACGATGGGTAGATATAGTGTTAGTCTCATAACGAGTACTCATCCTCCTGACAAAGGTGTAGCCTTTGTAGCTTCTAGTACCAAATTATTAGACCCATCAGTCCTAATCTCTTAACTAATCCAATAATTGTACATGTTTAATAAGTGCCTTACTTTAGTGACCGGATGTGAGCTGCGACGAGGCGATAGAACAATCGTAGTCCGTCAGAAATCATAAAATCACATGTCTCAGCATTGTCTATTATCTCATCAAGCTTTGAACTATGGAGGGTAAAAGTACCATCCATACTGTGAACATAATTGTACACAGATTATGTATAATTCAATATAAGTTTAATTCTTACCTCCATAAGTTGTACGATCACCATCACTGCATCACTGCATAAAAAAAAATATAAATCTATCAAAATCCTTTAAAAAAGTATTGTTATATATAATAAGTAGTATATCAACAGTTCTAGAAACAAGCGATTTCACCAATTTATACATTAGAAAAGTTAATTCTTAAAGTACAGTCAGCATAAAAGTTTGATGAACGCGGCGGCGAACCTTATTAAAAGTTGATCAAAATTTGTATTTCTCACGGAGCTGAGCGCTAAACTTAGCTGGCTTTAACCGGATAAAGGCGGTTCGAAGCAGATTTGTTGGTTTGTTTTCACCCACACACTACAATATTATCATACCTGTATTTGCAGGAAGGAGTAGGCAGTGATGTACGACACTCAAATTATGGTAGCAATGAGACCGTTTAAGTATTTGTATGGGCGAGGGTATTCACATGAATTGACTTTGACTCTTAAAAATAATGACGGGTAACTTACCTACTACATAATTAGCGAATTGAATACCCGCTTAACGCAGGTGGAGCCATTCCTCATCTTATTCCATTAAATATAAATATCATCATTTCATTCATTTCGTAAAAAAAGAAGAAGAATACCCTTTCATTTTTATCGTATTTGACTCCAAAATTACAGTCTGACACATCTTTTTTTTTATCGCCTATTTCGTGTCCCACTCCTGAGCAAAGGCCCCTCCTTTAATCCTCCACACACTGCGGTCTTGTGCTGTTTGTGACCAAGTATTACCTGCAAAGGTGACAAGATTGTCTTGCCATCGTCGTTTTGGTCTGCCCCGGCTGACACATCTGGGTAAAATAAAATCTCTAGGTAAAAATCCATCGTATTCTACTCTAGAATTTAGGTTTAAAGCTTCGAGTATTATCACGAATACCTTTATTTACAACGTCTATATGTAACGTTTTTGAAAACGCCCCAATAAAAATAAGGATTCCCAATAAAAATTCACTTAAACACGAAATTTAAAATTTTCACGTTACGATGTTGTCGACTCACAACAAAAACGTCCCAACTGGAAAAATTGCAAAATTAATTTTCACCTTTATATTGTAGATCGAAAGGTAGTTTTTTGTGTGGGGTTGTTGTGGTGTTTACTTCTAGTGGTGTAGTGTTGTTAGAAATTGGAAGTCACTGTCGGCAAGTAATGGTCGGTCGTGACACGAATAACATTTGAATTTCCCCGATAGATACAGTTTATATACTGTAGTACCTACGCCGAAAAATTTAACACGGTCCCCTTAATTTTCTTTTGTGGGAAAGGGAAACGTGATCGTAATACTTATATTGTTTGCCCTGGGGATTTGGTGGAATTTTAGCTAGGTATTTTATTTCTGTAGACTTCTCAGATTACCTTTTGTTTAGAATCAAAACTCCCGAAAGAAATTCGCTTTTGCAAAATAGACCTTAATTAACCTCAAAATTTGTAAAAAGTCCTGAGCTATTTGCAGTGGGGTTATGTACTACTTTTATACTTTTGTACTCTAAGATAATTTTCATGTGCGAATGTCATTTTCAACAATGATTACAATTTGCTGTTCGGCGAAGGAAAACATCTTGAGGAAACCTGCACGTCTATAGAAAGGCGTGTGAAGTTCACCAACACGCGCTGGGCCAGGGTGGTGGACTATGGCCCAAATCTCCCTCGTATTGATGGAGAATGTGCCCGGTATAATGGCAATAGGCTCGCACCCTATTACATTGGAACCAAAAATACATCGGCGAAGTGTGGGCGCACTGCAGTGCTCCTCTTCCTACCCCTTCGGGGAATACAGGCGTGATGATGTATTAATTAATATTTTACGTATTATAAATGAGCTTGAATTAAGTTGGTTATATACTGTTTGTAGCATGTACTTCATTTTATCATCTATTATCTTTTTTGAACGTTAACTTCATTTTATTAACTAACAAAAAATATGAACTAATAGTAAAACAAAACTACTTAACGAGGGACTGCACGTTAGGTATTTTGTTTTGAGTCAAATCGTTTGATATTTACAAATAACAGACTCTCAAATAATTAAAACCTTCGAAGCCTAACGAAATTCCATACATTTTAACGACTTAATAAAAATTCTTAATAAAAATGTCCGTTAGTTAATTAAATAGACTCCAAACTTGGACCTTTCACAAAAAACTGAATAAATTGACTTAAGATACTTTCCTAACAAGGAATCAATAGATGAAGAAACATCCAATTAATAATGGCCTCTTCGGAATTGTAAAAAGACGTTGATATGCAAATTAGTTTGACTTTTATCTTAGAAAAATACCTACGCCGTTTAAAGGGAGTATCAAAAGCTTGGAATCATCTCTATATCCATTTGTGGAAGACTCACAAACATATAAACCGAGTTTAACGCCCTTTAGTTAGATGATACATCTAGCTACTTCAACAAAGAATATTACTAACAGTGAAACTACATTTTGTGACTTCTAATCAACCAGTCAAAAAACAATTGAATTCCATAAAATCTCGTAACTAACACACTGAGGGATAGCTAAATGCTATCAAACCCGCTCACCCATGATAAACTTTTAAATACAAAGGAAACAAAATCTGAGAGCAAAAAGTACATATCTGGAATTCCCTTGCATTGCACAGTTGAAAATTATAGGACGTAGTTGTTATCTCATAACCCACAACTTTATACCCGGGTATAAATTATCAAATATATACCGGTGATGCAAAATTATAACCGGGATATTTGGTTTTACCCAAAACAAATGACGTCATAAAGTAATACCCTAACACGCCAATGGACGCACCTCTTTTAATTTTCCGGCTCTGGCTTAGGGGCAGCGAAAAGGGCGGCCATATTGAGTTTTTTGAACGACAAAAAAAATCGAAAAGGACAATAGGAAGGCCGGTCCACGTCATAATCATATTTTTGCGCGCACAAAGGACTTCTTACATTAATGTGAGCGTAATAAATGAAAGTCAGGGGCATATAAAGCAGGGTTTGGCCATTTTTCTCTCGGCTCTTGTAACCGGGAAGTGGATTTTCGGACGATATTTTCGGATGGACCCCTTTGTTCATAGTTCATCGATTTATCGATGGTCAGTACATACATGTACCAGAGTTTTTGCGAATAACGGCATCATTTATATCTACTACTACTACTACTAAAGCCCTTTTAACGTCCCACTGCTGGGCACGGGCCTCTCCTCAATGCGAGGGGGATTCAGGCCATAGTCCACCACGCTGGCCCAGTGCGGGTTGGCAGACTTCAGACATCTATCGAAAACTAGTCAAATTCCCTCAGACGTGCAGGTTTCCTCACGATGTTTTCCTTCACCGTTTCATAGCAAGTGATAATCTCGGATGTAAATGAGATTCGCACATAAATCCCAGAGGTGCGAGCCGGGGTTTGAACCTGCACACTTCGATTCGAAGGCGTGCGTTCGACCACTCGGCTACCACTCATTTATATAATATAGGCATAAGTTAATGACAAATGTTCATCATAAGACGCCTGTTACCTATTCCCCAAAGGGTAGGCAGGGGTGCACTGCAATGCGCCCACACTTTGCTAATATATTTAGGCCCGAATGTAATTGGGAGCGAACCTATCCATTATACCGGACACATTCCCCTTCAATACGACGGAGATTCAGGCCATAGTCCACCACGCTGGCCCAGTGCGGATTGATGAATTTTACACGCCTTTCTATAAACGTGCAGGTTTCCTCACGATGTTTTCCTTCATCGTTTAGCAAGTGGTAAATATTATTGAAAATTACAGCAGTGACTAATTGGTAGAACGCCTGCCTTGACCGTAAAGGGTGCAAGTTCGAATACCGAGGCCGCACCTCTGAGATTTTCATTTTAAAAAATACAATACTTATTTATATTCTTATCTAAACCGATACTCAAATAACGTAACCAAGTGCACTGAAGTCTAAAACGGGGCACAAAACTGTATTGTTAAAAATCTTCTACTATAAACCCTTTACAATTCTAAATGCAAGTGAATAACTTTCTAGGTCTTTAACATTAATATTTCACATCCTTATTTCTACAATTGAGTAGTACGTTATTATAATAGGAATGTCCAAACAAATATCTTAAATTTGGCAACACAGCTTTAATGTGAACCTAAATCTGTGCAACATCCGTTACAAATTTGAATAAAATTACTTTTATTTCATTTTTTTCAACCCTGTCGACCTCGCCACGCGCCAGGTGGCGGGAGGGTTAGGTTGGAATCTGACCGACCTAATGCTATGTAAACTGGGCTATTTATGTATTGTATTACGTTCAGTAGCCATTTGGTTGTATCCTTTCATACTTATGGATGTTTAAAAGTGTTTCAGGATCCGCTGATTGCTTTAAAAAATTTAAAAACATATTATGTAACTAATGTTGAGACCGACCTTTTTGTTTTGAAATTTGGTTTAAAGTCATATTGGTAATATAATAATTCGGGTTCATTCATTTTCTTGTTCATTCAATGGTTTGTTCACATTGGTGCGAGCTCTGGGGCTTTACCACCACCTCCTGAAGCATCGTTCTTTCCATACTTACCTACTGTAAATTTTTGACAGATTTTGTTTCGACCTAACTATCAAAAACTGAAAGTAATAAAACCAAGGGTACGCACATGGATAAAACATTGCTACAAGACAGGTCAAATTCTTCTCCTTCTTCTATTTTTACGAAATGAAGAAAATGATGGAATTTTTATGAAATATTTTTTTGGAGGCCGTAATTTACCTTTGACGCTGACTGTACGTACGTAATATTCAACGTAGATACGTTACGGATGTAATCAACGTCGTAGCTAGACTGCAATCACATCAAGTACACCCGTCGCAATCCCAGAACAATGCTGCACTAATGATACGGCCCCGCCTCACTAAGCTGTCACAGATTTTAGGGCGGCTGTATACCTACTGCTACTGTAATGGAAACAAATGAAACATTTTCGTGTTAAATTCCTCATACATACATCATCACGCTTATATTTCCCGAAATGGTAGGCAGAGATGCACTGCGCACTGCAGTGCATCTCTGCCTACCACACTTCGTCGATTTATTTTGGTCCCAATGTATCGCGAACCTATTGCCATTATACAGGGCACATTCGTACTGTCCAGTGCCTGTTGGTGAACTTCACACGCCTTTCTATAGGCGTGCAGGTTTCCTAACGATGTTTTCCTTCACCGTTTATTAGCTAGTAACATTCTCGGATAGATTCTGAAAATGTGACTGCAAATGCAACCCTGAGGTGCGGGCTGGGGTTTGAACCTGCGCATTTTGAATGCAAGGCGTGCGTTCGACCACTCGGCTACCACTGCTGCATAAATTACTATGTATTGGTAATCAATATTGCCACACCACACATACTCATCGTATGATCCAAATCTAAGCAACGCCTATGGGTATCGTACAATGGACTGGGAGCTGGGAGTGATCCCAGTGTCACCCAGACCAACGGCTAATTCCGACAAGGCCATTTCCGAAGTGCGAAGCATTCCTCTTAATGACTTATCATTTACTCTCCCATACTGCGTGGAAGGCATCATACCAAAGCAATTATTTCTATAACCATCTGTGGTTTAGAAACATATGGGAATAGACGCACCTTACTGTACTAGCTTCCTAAGCGAAAAGACTATATTTGTATTAGACTGCCGTGAGTATAATTCGTCTCTAGTATTGTGGCAAAGGTGATGTCTGCTCTCATGGCATTGCTGCTCCTGAGAATGTATTACTCGCAATTATCATTTTGAAAAGAGTAACCATTGAGTTTCTTACCGGCTCTTCTCAGTAGAAGCAGCATTCCGAACCGGTGGTAGAATCTGACTATTTGTAAGTGCTTTTTGGTCTACACGATTTTTTTTTTGTGCTCTGTCATGCACATCTATCCACCCTTTCAGGAACAACAGGCACGATGATGATATATTAGATACATTGAGTTTTCATACCTCCATACATTTCACCGTTCTAACGTTCATATCTTAAATATTGGACCATGTATAGTGGTTTCAGCGTAGGCCACTCGGCTCACTAAACCAGTGGATACGGGTTCAATTCCAGCTAGTAACAAATTTCGATATTGCCTTTTCGGAATTTGACCTGGGGCCCGATTTTCGTGCGATCGACCTTCATTTCGATTCGAGATATGTCGATACAAATGAAAAAAATACGTACGATTTGACATATCGTTTCGAGATATCGAAGCTCGTAATTTTCTCGACAAATCTGACAGTTGAAAGAGTTAAAACTTATGTCTATAAGATCATGCTATGGGTGCTGGTCTGGGAGTAACTGGGATCGCTTCCAGTCCATTGTATGGTAGGTACCCATAGGGCACGCTTTGTTCAGTGTCTTCTGGCGATATTTAGTTTGTGAGTCCCGTAGGAGATAACGTAAGTGGATGTTCCACTAATGTGTGGTCGCACTACTGTACAGACATATTGTCGGTTTGCAACGTGTATAGCCTGAACACACTGGGACAAGCGTATTTATATGATATTATTTTAAATTTACTTGTATTATCCAAAAGTTGCCTGAGATCACTTTTAGTGATAAGGCCGCCCATTGTCTCCTCGGGTAAAGCTGTAAAGGCCACCTTACGGCCAACAGCGTAGTCCATTCAAAAAAAAAAAGCCGCCCATTGTAACATTTTTTTTATTACATCCATACCTAGCTTGTTAGGGTTCCGTACCCAAAAGGTAAAACGTGAACCCTATTACTGAGACTTCGCTGTCCGTCCGTCCGTCCGTCTGTCACCAGGCTGTATCTCATGAACCGTGATAGTCAGAGAGTTGAAATTTTCACAGATGATGTATTTCTGTTGCCGCTATAACAACAAATACAAAAAAACAGAATAAAATAATTATTTAAGGGGGCTCCCATACAACAAATGTGATTTTTTTGCCGTTTTATATAGATAATGGTACGGAACCCTTCGTGCGCGAGTCCGACTCGCACTTGGCCGGTTTTTTTAATTAAGAAGCATATATTGACTTATATCCATATTTGTATACATATTTGTGTAATGATTTCGTCCGCCAGACATCGGTTCGGGACCGGTGCAGGAGGACCATCAAGTCTGTCGTCGATTGCACATGACCACGACTGCTCTGCCAAGAGTACATCGACCAAGAGGAAGAAGATACATATTTGGAATCAGCTATTTTTTCTGCGTCGAATTAGTAATCTCTCCTGTAAAGTTAAAAAATATGTCGTTGAAGTCAAATAGCCTTTCACCCCTCGATATAATTATCTATCAAAATACAATGTGATTCAAAATGGGTGTCTTCTTCTAATTTAAAGGCTCGGCCCTTGTGGTGCATCTGATGAAGTCGCCGCCATCTGTGTCGATTCTGTGCAGCCTTCTTCACCTTCACATATGACATGACACCAATCCTATCTTTTATTTGCCTCATGAATGCATTCGCGGTCTACCTCTCCCACGCTTTCCGTCGATCTTGCCTTCTATGATGTTTTTAATAAACGTGTCATGTCGCATGAGATGGCCTATCATCTTTCCTCTTCTGTTCCTTATTGTCTCTAATAATGTTCCTCGTTCTTGCACTCTCTTCAATACATCCTCGTTTGTTATCATTTCTGTCCAGCTGATCTTTTCCATTCTCCTCCAACACCACAATTCAAACGCCTCCAACGTTTCTCTATCTTTTTGAGTGAGTGTCTCGCACCCATATAGTGCCAAACTCCAGACATAGGTTTTTATAAACTTTTTTGATATTTTGGACGTGAATATGTATTTTTTTATTTTTAAATGCTTGTTTAAAAATAAAAATGGGTGTACTAACCCTAATACTAACGCATAGGTGCCAAAAAGTGCACGTCGATTTTTTTGCTAATACCAAAACGAACTGTATTGACTCGTAGATATAGTTCATGTTCCAATGTAACGACATTGACAGCGCGAGTGATTTTTTACGCGTGGAAGCGTTACTCTACACATAAATATAATCTTTATCTATATCGTCAGAGAGTGCGTTTTGGTAATGGCAAAAAAATCACACGCGTTATAACGCGCTTATTAGGGCAGGGCTTCAGACGGGCGATTTGTTAGCTGATGTTAATTAACTCATCAATTCTTGTTGTTGTTAGGACTGTAGAGATTGTGGCTACACTATGTTGTAGGACTTTAACCACTTTGCAATTGCAATTCTACAATTCGTTTACAGGCTTTTCTTTTAGGAATTCTTATAAGTTGTTAGATATGTCTACATTAATTTTCATTGCGTAAATTTTTATTGCATTCTACACATACAACAGACATTTTGGTGCAGAAGGGTTTTATAGAACCAATGAATTTGGAACTTTTTTTTTGTAACTTACAATTTGGTATTGCCACCTACAAAAAAGAAAAACTATAAGATATAGCCTTAAAAAGAACTAAAATTCCGTTTTAGTTTTTTTTTCTATTAAATATATATATGTGCGCTTTGGCCCTTTGATTATAGCCCAGACACATCAAGTCTTATATTTATTCTATTCTTTTATATTCTAAAGATTTATTTATAGTTCATTTACATCCATTAGTAGAGGGTACAAAAAAAAACTGGTATTTAAAAATGTTTTCTAATTATTATTCGCTTTGTCGGCTTCGTCTTTGAGGAGTTGGAATATGAAGGAGAAGTCCTTTTGTCCGTAGCCGCGGGACTGCACAATGCGGTATAGCTGCGTGGCCACGGCGCCGAGCGGGATGGGTGACCGGATGCCGAGGGCCATAGTGCTGGCAAGCTCCAAATCCTGAAACACAGTCATATATTTATGATGAAAGAAAACAGTGGCAAGCACGATAGTACTACGTGTCTCGTCTCACTCACACTATAGATTTCATTAATAAGAATGACAAAGATGGAAAGCATGGTTTCTCAGAGACAGCACGAAAGCATTATAAAATGCTGCTTGAGAGGCAGGAGTTAAATCAGGAGAATTTGCAATTCGACTAAAAAGTGCAGGAAAAAATAAGAAGGATCACTGAATGTTTTTCATTCCTACTCTACCCTATATGGTAACTAATCAAATCAATCAAATCAATTTATATATAAGCGAACCAAAAGCAACAGAAGACTTAGGAATGCAGAAACAACAACGCTATATCAACAGCCTACGGTTCATATTCTTATATCAGGATACAGGGACCAGCTAAAGAATTTAAAGACTTAACCCTTTCTCTGACATACCTTAACCATGAGTTCGTTCTTGAAGCCACCATCGTAGTTCCTACTGGAGGGTGCGGTGGACACCAGGCCGGGCACGGGGCAGTACACCTCGGTGGACCATGACCTGGCTGAGGAGTTGTTGAGCACGTCCAGAAGTACTTGAGGGTTAAGGCCCATTCTGTAACATTAATTCCCTATTAGTTCCATTTACACCTAAAAATGTGTTATCAGATTTCACATTTAAAGCAAAATCCAAGTGCAGGCCATTGCCTCACTGAACGAATAACTCCCTAGCTTTCATTCGGCGACGGAATGCAGCCAGCGTCTAGGGCACGCTCCATTTTTTTTTTTTTTTTTTTCTAATTCGTTTTCATATGTTTTTAATATCTCAAACAATTTAACCAAAAGATAAGTTCACTTCTTATGCTATCACACAATGGTTGCCTTCTCATGATTTAAAAAAATAACACATAAATAGCGTAATCTGTGATCACAACACCATAAATAGTACTGCTAATTGTACTCACTTAATACCCATATTCATGCACTCAGCAGTTGCCATGCCAGTGATACCCATTAGCATGTTGTTGGTGAGCTTGGCAACCTGACCAGAGCCGACCTCTCCGCAGTGGAACTGCTTCGCGCCCATAGCCTTGAGGAGGGGGACGGACCTGTCAAAGTCCTCCTTACGACCTCCCGCCATGAAGGCTAGAGTTGCGTTCTGGGCACCCATGACACCTAAGATAAAAAATACATAATGATAAAAATCTAAATCCAAGCAAGAAAAAGGTCTGTTCATAAAAAAAAGATAAGAAATCTGAATAATGGTTAGACTAGATGTTTTTAACAGCATATCGAATGTCCCGCTGCTGGGCAATGGCCTCCTCCTGCCGTCTTCAAGTGTCCCAGTCCTAGGCTTGTTGTGGCCACGTTTTACCGAGGCTAAATAAAAAGTTTAAATAAACGATCGAAGGCAATAAAGGTATAAAATTGATAGGATAACTCCTACCAGAAAGGTCAGAATAAAAACTATACAATAAAATAGTTGAACATGTTTAACGGAAGGTTGATTGGCTAGAGCAGGGATTACCAAAAGGGACGATATCAACCACTTTGCGGTTGATCACAACAGCAAAGTCTTGGAATACGTAAGTATTTTGTAATTATATGAAAAAAAGTAGATATAGGATTTTTCAAGTAATTTGGCTATGGGGGTCTGTGGTATCAGTTAAAGTTGGAAGAGGAGTCTCTTGTCGAAAATTGTTTGGGAATCCCTGGGCTAGAGTCTCGAGTCTGTAAGCCCCGGCCGGACACTGGGGCATCAAGTGCGTTGTTTTTTTACCACTACCAAAAAGATCTGTATTGATTCATAGAAAAAGTTCATTCTTCACCCAAATCAAATTGACAGCGCGAGCGTAATTTGACGCGTTAGGCCATTGATTTTTAAAGTGGGGCGCGCGCCCCACTAGGGAGGCGCGAAGACATCTACAGGGGCGCAGGTGCGGGCGGCAGTTATCACTGTGGTCGCTCGCGCATACGCGCACTTGCTGCTACTTGCTGGGCCCTTGGCCGTGGGCATATTAATTTTAAGCAGTAGGGAGGCGTGATACTTATAAGTTTGGGAGCCACTGCGTTAGGGCGTGGCTGTTACCACAAAAATTTAATCTTTATCTATACTGACATAGAATTAGTTTTTGTGTTGGTAAACATTTTTTATCGCGCAAGTTTTGACGCCGTTGGACTATCTGTAAATATTTATTTATCCTTCTAAAAGCTAAAAACAGTTGTAGAAATGCAACTAGTATCGTTATACGTTATCGTTATCGTTATCGGACGAGAGCCCTAGCTAACCGTGTGAATGACCAAGTTGATGGCGAAGTCCATGATCAGCCGTTCACAGTGGAGGAGCTTAGAGCCGCGGCGGAAAGTTTTAACCCGAAGAAGGCACCCGGAGGAGACGGCTTCACCGCTGACATATGTTGCCAGGTCATCAACAAGGATCCGGACCTTTACCTGGCAATCATGAACAAGTGCCTCGAGTTGAGTCTCTTCCCGGAACAATGGAAGGTAGCAGTGGTGGTCGTTCTGCGAAAGCCCGGTAAAACGGACTACACGAGCCCCAAGTCCTATCGGCCCATCGGCCTTCTGCCGGTCATGGGGAAGATTTTTGAAAAGATGGTAGTCAATAGGCTCAAGTGGCACCTGATTCCTAGGCTCAGTCTACGCCAATATGGCTTTATGCCCCAGCGGAGTACCGAGGACTCCCTCTATGACCTGATACAGTACATACGCGGCAAAGTACTTCAGCGAAAGATCGTGACCGTGGTATCACTGGACATAGAGGGAGCCTTTGATAATGCATGGTGGCCGGCCATAAGGGTGAGACTGGCCGAGGAGGAGTGCCCGGTCAACCTCCGACGAGTCGTCGACAGTTACCTGCAGGATCGCAAGGTCCGTGTCAGGTATGCTGGTGAGGAGCACATAAAGGGCACTCAGAAAGGGTGCGTGCAGGGGTCTATTGGCGGACCGGTACTCTGGAATCTTCTCCTTGACCCACTGCTGAAAGGACTTGAAACGCGAGGGCAATACGTACAGGCTTTCGCGGACGACGTAGTGCTCGTTTTCGACGGCGACACGGCACTGGACATACAGAGGCAAGCCAATCCCACCCTTGCCTATGTGCGGGATTGGGGTGTCAAAAATAAGCTGAAGTTCGCACCTCACAAAACAAGCGCGATGGTTGTGACAAGGAAGCGTATTTATGACACCCCCCTACTTACCATGGGCGGGATTGATATTGGCATGACCAATGAGATTAAGATCTTGGGGCTCACTATCGATCATAAGTTGACATTCAACAGCCACACTGCGAACACCTGCAGAAAGGCGTTGAATGTCCACAAACAGTTGGCAAGGGCCGCCAAAACTAGCTGGGGCCTCCACCCAGAAGTCATCCGGGTGATTTACACAGCCACTGTTGAGCCCCTCATCCTGTATGCCGCCGGTGCCTGGTCGCCGTCGACAAACAAGATCACTATACAGAAGCAGCTGAACACTGTCCAGAGAGGCTTTGCGCTAAAGATGTGCAAAGCCTACAAAACGGTGTCCCTGAACGCGTCACTCGCTCTGACCGGGTTACTACCCCTCGACATTCGCATACGCGAAGCGGCCTCCCTTTACAAGGCCAAGAGGGGAGTACCTCGACCAGAGCTGAGAGACGTCGAGGTAGAAAGCAGACTGGCGTACACGAGTACTCCGCATCCCGCGAAACATAAGGACCTCAAGTTCATAAGCCTGATGGACCAGCGAGACGTGACCATCAACGTATGCAGCGCAGTACGAATCTATACAGATGGCAGCAAGATTGAAGGCAAGGTCGGCGCCTCACTATCCGTATGGAATAGTGAAGTGGAGACCAAGTCGCTCAAACTCAAGCTGTCATCTTACTGCACGGTCTACCAGGCTGAACTTTTGGCCATATGCAGAGCCACGAAATTCGCGTTAGAGAGTGGAAGCGCCAGTTTTGCTATCATCAGCGACTCGCGTTCGGCACTCGAGACAGTGGTCAACGCACTCTCTCATCATCCGCTAGCCGCCGAGGCGCGGGACAACATCGCCCGCTGTAGACTACAAAACAAGGACGTTTCCTTGTTTTGGATAAAAGCACACGCGGGGCTGGCGGGTAATGAGAGAGCAGACGAGCTGGCTAAACAAGCAGCGCTGCACGTTAGGACCAAACCTGTGTACGACAAATGTCCGGTTTCATTCGTCAAGCGACAAATCCGCTCGGAATCGCTTGACGAATGGAATCGTAGGTACCAGACTGGCACCACTGCATCCACGACCAAAATGTTTTTCCCTGACCTTCTGGTAGCGTACAGGACGATTAGAGAGATCGTGCCCACTGTCGTGCTCACACAGGTTCTGACGGGGCACGGTGGGTTCTCTGGGTACTTGAACCGTTTCAAGCGCAAGGAGGATCCATCGTGCATCTGCGAACCGGGTGTCAGCGAGACAGTGGAGCACATCTTGCTTCATTGCCCTGTGTTTGCGCGCCGAAGGCATGATGTTGAGATGACCTTAGGCGTAGCCTTAGTTTTATCCAGCCTAAGTAAGCTCGTCATGGACAAGGATAGACGTGATACCCTACTAGGCTATTGCGTGGAGGTGGTGACCAGAGTCATTGATAGAAATAAGACCTGAGCAGAAAGAGGCCAGCTGCCAACTTATTTGTCAATAAGTGACCAACAGCCACCTACACTACACTGCGCATCAGTGGCTCTGGTTGCCGGATCCGCGCAATGGATAGTAGGGAAACTGTTATTTTATTTTTACCCTGTATTATATTCTGTTTATTATCCTTGTCCATAGCTTTTTGGTATTTTATTGTCTGTAATAGTGTTATTTTTTAGACGGGTTTACTTTTTATTGTGTCTTTTGACTTTTAATTTTTTAATAAAAATGTTTGTTTTTTTTATTTCAATAAATATAATCCAGGCTGGAAAAATTATTTTACACACTAAACTTAAGGCTAATTTTAAGAACTCTGACCCCCACATCAGAGGTGAGCACGCGGGCCGGGCCGATAGAGGTCCGGTAAAAAAAAAAAAAAAAAAAAAAAAAAAAAAAAAAAAAAAAAAAAAGTATCGTTATAAGACGGGCCAGAGATAAGGTTACTAAAGGTTACTTTTGAGCCGTCTTATGTTGTTAAGTTTGAAATATTTAGCCTCCATTAAGAATTGAAATCAGCTAACAGGTCTCGTTATCGAACCTATTTAGTAATTTTCTTACAAAATGCGCACTTGATTTGATACAGAGAAACGTTATCATTTGATAAGCACTTGTTGTCGAGTCGTAAGTTATTTATTTAGTTGCTTTGATATATACTTTGATTATGAATTACAAAATTATAGATAGCATTTTAAAAACATATTTTATATCTTAAAGATTTGTATTCCCTACTTTCCTTACTTAATTTTAAATTGCTAAATATCTTTAAAATCGTTACTAGTTACCCACTCATTTAGATACTTAGCATTCTAAGATCATTAACATAGAAACAAGTGGGTAGTTGCCTAGTTATATCAAGATATATCAAAAAATATTTAACAAATTCTTCTTCTCCTTCTTACATTACGACCAAAATACATCGGCAAAGTGTGGGCGCACTACAGTGCACCTCTGCCTACCTCTTCAGGGAATACAGGCGTGATGATGTATTATTTTTTATTATTATTATTAAATTCTTCTTGTTTCCTTACGAAATTAATGACATGATAATATTTATAATGGAATGAAGTGAGAAATGGCTGCACCTGCTATTAGCGGATATTTTTCCATTTTCTAGCAATTAATAACAAGAAAAAAATCAATAAATACACATAATTAAAAAACATACAGAATCTGAAGTTCTTTTGAGACATTTTGTAGCCTACCCAAAATTTACTATTTTATTTTTTTACAAAATGTCATCTATGATTCCAGAGAATTCATTCGCGTGGCTTTTGCCACAGGCTTTTAATTTTTATGTATATTGAAATAGAGTACATTTCTGAAATAGTCAAGTGAATTTACCCGGCCCGGTATATTCAGGCTTTCATGATATTTCGTTATGAAAGTTGTATCTTTTTAGAGTTCCATACCCAAAGGGTAAAACAGGACCCTATTACTAAGACTCCGCTGTCCGTCCGTCCGTCTGTCACCAGGCTGTATCTCATGAACCGTGATACAGTTGAAATTTTCACAGATAATGTATTTCTGTTGCCGCTATAAGAACAAATACAGAATAAAATAAATATTTAAGGGGGCTCCCATACAACTGACATGATTTTTAGCCGTTTTAATAGATAATGGTACGGAACCCATCGTGCGCGAGTCCGACTCGCACTTGGCCGTTTTTAGTTACGCTCTGAATCCACATTAATAGACACGCCTTATTTATTATTCAACTCATTCCAATGAAGGTCAAATGGTAAAGATAATGTTATCGACGTGAGCAATGATGCAACAGTAAGATATGATAAATTAAATCACGCTCTGGTTGCTAATTATGATAAAAATTATTAAATATTACTTAAATTCAATTAACAAGCCCCTTACCACGATCGCTTTAGCAGTATTACTTTCATGATTAGTTACATTTTTGGACCGGTAACATAGTACTCAAGCTATCTAAAAATATTAAGTAATGACTAAAAGTTTGGGCGTCTGAAATAATGGCTACAAGTTAAGGTACCAGATTATTCCAATGCATTGAATGAGTTTTTTTTCCCCAGATATTCAGAAATTTAAATATTCCTAATAGCTTATTTCAGTAAAGTCGTCTACAGTCCAACTACTGTTAGAACTGTAAATGTATACACATTCTATAATTTTAGGGGATTTTTCTTAAAGCAAACTACTTCTTTACTCTATGCACTAAATTATGTGACCCATTCTTTTTAATAAATCACAAACACGAAGAGCATGGTTTTTAATTTATTTAAGCTAATGTGGTAGCCAAGTGGTCGAACGCACGCCTTGCAAATCAAAGTGTGCAGGTTCAAACCCCGGCTCGCACCTCTGGGTTTATGTGCGAATCTCATTTTCATCCGAGATTACCACTTGCTTTGAAACGGTGAAGGTAAACATCGTGAGGAAACCTGCACGTCTGTAGAAAGACGTGTGAAGTTCACCAACCCGCACTGGGCCAGCGTGGTGGACTATGGCCCAAATCTCCCTCGTATTGAGGGGGAATGTGCCCGGTATAATGGCAATAGGCTCGCCCCCTATTACATTGGGACCAAAATACATCGGCGAAGTGTGGGCGCACTCCAGTGCACCTCTGCCTACCCCTTCGGGGAATACAGGCGTGAAAATGATGCTAATGTATGTTCCTGAACAAGATACGGAAAGGAAGTTCGAAGTACAAGTTCACTGAAGAAAATTAGTTATTAAGGTGCTTATAAGTTTGCTGATGAAAACTGGTGACTCGGTACTCTTTGAACAACTAACTTTGAAACTGTCTTTTAAATTTATGATAATTTTAATATTAAAATTATGTGCTTTTATATCTACGCTGGAAAATGAAACACGGAATCATCATGTTCCAGCTTTAAGTCTTCACAACAAAGCCGTTTTGGGAACAGTTAAATATGGAAAAGGAATTTAAATACAACAAAAAAAAATGTGGATAAGGTGGCTACTAGAGAGGTTTTAGTGTCGTCTTCCGCAGTCCTCTTCTACACTGGGGACTGGGGACCTTCAGAAGATTTACTCCCCGTCAACAAGAACAGACTAAAATGATTGATATCGATTCTAGTACTAAACTAAACTAAATATATTGGCGACATTCTGACGCTTGACCGCAATACTTTTAATGCTATCAGCAACAGAAACAACATCACTGTCGATAAACTGAGGATATGACAGAAGCCAGTGAAGATAAATAGATAGATAGATAGAAAACTCTTTATTGTAGGTACACCAATAATTACATTGAAATTACACAACATATATTGACAAAAACAAGAACAAATAGAAGTGTACATTGGGCGGTCTTATCGCAAGCTGCGATCTCTTCCAGAAAACCCTTGGGTTGGAAAGGATTTTGTCATAATGACATGATGGCAGAAGATATTTTGACACCTATGTGTATCTCCGTCTTTTTTATGGTCATAGTACCTATATGAGCGGAACGGAAATATTTTCAGTGCTAGCAAATTTCAGTTAGTTCTAGTTTGTTAATGACATGGGGTCATCTTACCTCCAGAGACGGGGGCATCAGTGAACCCCTTCCCCTTCTCCAAGGCGACGGGGAAGATCTGTTTTGGCACATTGGGGTCAACTGTACTGGAGTCGATGAGGAGTGATCCTTTGCGGGCCTGTAAGTTAGAGAAGGTTGATTGGACTGATATCTACAGGGTGTTTCAGAAGTCCGAAATAATACTTTGGGTACATATACGGCAACTCATATGTGGATGCTTAGTGAAGACAGTTTATACCTAACTATCATAGTTTCTGAGTTACAGACCTTTGAATATTTGTCACAGGTATCGTGTTTTGGCCTTTTGGTACATCCATAACCCTACTCAGCAGTGTCAACTACACTTATGAGGGGCGGCTACCAATATTCACAAAACAGAACATGCAAATTTTACATAGGACTCGAGATATTACGAGTTATAGAAATTGACGACGAAAAAAAGTTAGAAAAACATGTTCGAATTTCAATCAAATTTTTATACCATTCAGTTGGATACACGATACTGATGCTAGCGTCCAAGTATTATTTCGGACTTCTGATACACCGTGTATATTTCTTCCAGCTTATCTTCCTTAAATTTATTAATAACCCTTTTAGATAGGGGTGAAAGGGTGAATTTGAGCAACATTTTTTTAACTCTACAAGAGAGCATACTCATTCGACGCAGAAAAATAAGCTGATTCCAAATATGTATATAAGTCAATATCGCCCAAAAGTGTCGCTTAAGTCAAATAGCCTTTCAAACCTGGATATATCCAAGAAATACCCTGATTGACTCGGTCGATCTATAGATCGACCGAGTCAATCAGGGTATTTCTTTTGAATTTGGTCTGGTCTGGTCAATGATATTCTAGTAAACAGATATGTTATGAGCGCGCACTAGTGAATACTCGAATACATCCTAATTAGGACGTATATTTGATACCAACATGCGGATTGGTTGACAGTTACATCACATAGAAGCGCAAGTGACAACACTAGCTATCTCTTTTTTTCTCGTTGGTATTATCAAGCCATCTTTTGCACATTTCTACGTGTTGTGAAATGTAAAATGAATGAAAAGTGTGTATGTGTGCTGCCGCTGTTACGCGGAACACATTTTTCGGTTGTTTTGTGCGTGTATAACATATCTGTTTACTAGAATATCATTGGGTTCGGTTATAACTGATAACCAGACCAGGGCAAATTCAACATGGTTACCACCAATCCATTGTATGACACCTATAGTACAAGCTTTGGCCATTTCAGAAATTTTCCGTTGGTGGGAATCGAACCCGCAACCTCGAACCACTTGACCAAGCCGTTGACTGGCGACATTATTATATACCTTCAAAGGAACAGTGACTTACGTGTTCAACAACACCGTCTTTGCCGAGGTATGCGTCCAATACGACTTTGTTGCTAGGCAGAATTGAAACGACGACGTCAACGCCATCTACCGCGGCGGCGATGGAACTTGCGCTGGTAATACCATTTTTCGCCGCCGCCGACAGCGCCTCCTTGGACGGATCATAACCACGGACTGTGAAACCCTGAGGATCAAATAAAGATTTTATAAAATTGATAAACGTGAAAGAAATAAGCAGCAGTGGTAGTTTTGTTGGTAAAACGCTCGTATAGGATGCAGGTTAAAACCTCACACCACTACGATTTTGCTAATTTCTTGTGCATAAAGTATCTAATGAGAAAACAAGTTATGGGTTGATCCATATTTATCCAGATCCATAGAAAAATTAATGTCAATAGAACTATTTTCGATCGAGACAATGGCTCTAAGGAGCATTAGGTATCGTAATTTTCAATAATTTTTGAACGGTGAAGGATAACATCATGATGAAACCTGTATAGTAATATTATGTATTAGTTAAGTACTTTACACCCACCCTGTATATAAAGGTAGAAACGAGGTAAAAACCATTAAAGAAATGCTTAATGCCCCCAATAAAGGTTCCGAAATCCATTTAAAATTAACAGGGGCGTGACCCTTAAAATCGAAGTTCTACAAATACCCTTAAAATGTTTTACGTAAAAAGGTTTCATCTGCATAACTTAACATAATCTTCGAACCAACTGTAGCCCTACCATCAGTCTAGACGTTTACCAGCATTCGATACTCGCTTCCGACTACGTAAAAAATATATAATGCAAATTGTTAATAAATCAAACTATCAACTTCTTTGGTAGCACTATCGTTCATTTGTGTCAAGACAAAATGTAAGATAGTTACATGAATTATTACGAAACTGAGAAACTGCATCGTAGTGACATAATTTGTGATATAAGACTTATCTTGGTGCTTATTTCCCAGTTTGTATGCATGTAGCATCCAAACACCATAGTAACATTAAAAATAATCCTGCTACGGGTAGATATGGTACGGTCACTGAAGGCATGTAGAGGCGCTATACGGTTTACGCAGACTCTACCGAGTAGCGAGCATAAAACACGCCAAAAACTCATGGTAGAGCCACTGTAAAAGATTTTAATTTTAAATTACAATAAAATGTACCATTAGCTAACTCGGCGCCGGGATTATTTTGTAGAGCTGTTTTTATTTTGTTTGAGTTGTACACTTATTTAACATCTGTTATACTTGCAGAAAATATAATACACGGATATCGAAAAACATCATTGCAAATAGAATCTGTTTCGAAGGAGAAAGAAAGAGAGGGACAGAATTATACGAAAAAACAGACAGATAGTGTCTCTTGTTTCTTTGAATGCTCCATCTCATCTTTTTCCTTGAGATAGAGGGAGTATCACGATTATTAAATTTTATAATAACTACCTGGCAGTGGTGAGTAAAACGCCCGCCTTAACTGTAAGGGGTTACGACCCGTAAAAGAACTCGGGAGAGTTACTTAAAAAACTTTTTTCATAGGAACAACATATTTAATTAACGTGCCGAAGAAATATTAACGATCCGTTAACGATACGGGGCGTTTCATAAATAAATGGGTTACAGGATTTTTGGAGTACTAGTACCAAGTAGAAAGAACTCTTTGGTTCCAAACTCTTTTCAACATAATATTGAATTACATTTGAATTTCGAACGCACAATAAGCAACTTGATGCAAATTCACTACTCCTGAATGAGACAGACCGATAATCGCTGTATGTGCGACAGGGATAGCAAATGGGACACAATCAACCTATAGCGGGAGTATTAAGGTCAATGTCGTTTATTATTAATTGAATATTATTTATCTATAGATGATAGAATCTTATCAATTAGTTAGATACCGGTATATAATTGATTCAATGCCTCGATAGGAATCATGTGTCTTATACAATAAATTAATTAAGTAGGTATGTATGTACCTACCTACCCCTAATGAAGTAATTTTTATTTTACTCTTATGTAAACTTTTTGGAGGAGTTTGTTTTTTACCGAGTTACCAACCTATTTTTATATTTACAGTTAGCTTGAGATCTACGGATAATTAAGTTGAGTAAATACTTATCTAGTTTATCAAGAAACGTATGACCTTGATAAAATTATCAATACATATTTATGTAACAGCAATGTAATAAATTATAAACAATTAATTTTATACTAACTAATGAGAACATAATCGTATTATAGTAATTTACGTATCTAACGAATCATGTGCTAAATAATAGGCTATTAATGCTATTGTGATAAATAATTTTATAATAATCTTACGTGAAGTTGAACAACGAACACGAACAGAGAATAAGTTGGGAGTTCTAATTTCGTATACCAAAATGTATACAATGTTTACAAATCTCTACCATATTATAATAGACATAAAGTACACTATTATAATACTGAATTGAAGACAATTTTAAATTCAAATAAAGAACAGAACGCGCCCTTTGCAAACTATTTAAAAACAAAATATAATTTTATACAAATGGAATTTGTATTCAGCCAGCTACATAATTTTAAATGACAATGAGTTCAGACTTAAAAAAAAAATGTTACCTGTTTGACCAAGTTGGCGGCCATGTAGCCCCCCATATTGCCGAGGCCGAGGAAGGCGACATTCTTGTCGGCTTTGGAACTGTATTTTCTTGTTAATGACAAACAGTGGTTGATTGTTCGCGACGCCATCTTGGTCTGTTTATAGCCACACGTCCGGTACCGGCGCCCGCGCAACGCAACTAAACCGGCCCCGACGACGCCACGTAGACGCGCTTGATAGTACTATCAATAAAGACGTCGACACACGAGCATAGTTACTGTTGGACAAGTTTATTCTTCTTTAGCTTATTTTAGTCCTTATAATAACTAGTAATAAAAGGGTTCCAATTAATCAGAGTGGATCTAAACGAAGTCCTCAAATAACATGTTTAACCGACTTCAAAAAGGACGAGGATCTCAATTCAACTCGTATGTTTTTGTGATATAAATTTTAATAATTATCTAGGCACCCGGGACAATGTTTTTGCCAATAATAAAATAACTGTAATAGCTTATAAATAGAGCTCATTCTTCAACAAAATATAGACAGGTTGCCGCGTATTGTGCCTACTTGCCTATCGGAGACTAAACTAATACGTTCTGTAGCCAGCCTTATAGTTTCATTAACATACAAATAGTCCCACAGTCACGTTGTCATGTCAGTTCTCTGTCTACTCAGCGATCTTGGATTATCGTTGAAACACTACACTTAATGTTATTTACCTAAAAACTGTAAAACGGATGTTATATTGCATTTTCAATTATAAATCAGATACTATTTGTTGTACGATCAAAACAGTTTCTAGGTACTTTAACGATCTGCCTGCCTAATTCTACCTAATGTATAGTAAACCTCCCTAAAGCCACACTGGGGAGCGACCCTCGTGCGTAATTTTTTTGCCATACCAAAACAAACTGTGTTAACTTATAGAAAAGGTTCATTCTTTAATTAAATGACACTGACTATGCGAGTCAATTTTGACGCGTGCGGGCGTGGATAATAACATAGGAATACAATGTTTATGTTTATTGACATAGAGTTCGTTTTGGGATCTTATTAATTTTGCCCTAGTGCAGTCTTTGTATAGTAAATACTGTGGAGATTGTGGTCAAGTTTTTAATTCAAACAGCCATTATTCAGCTGGAATCCTATGTCCTATCTTTCTAGACTCCACCACCCTATTTACCTCAATGACGCTGTCAATCTCTTACCTTCAATTATAAATAATTTATTCCTTTGCTTTGCAAGGAGATCGTAATTCGATACTAAAACCTGTGTTTGTTTAAGGAGTTTCTTATAAAATATTATTAATAATTAAATGCTATTTTATTATTAAAAATTAATTAAATATTATTAATAATTAGTGACAAGAGGGCTGGCTCTTTCCTCGCTCAACGAATAGGGCTTGCTATTCAACGAGGATATGCAGCCAGCGTTCTTGCCACCATCCCACGCGGATCAAGTCTTTTTGAATCATTATTTATGTTTGCTCCTTTTTTTAGTTATTAATATTGTATCTTTAATTAAATGCTTATTTTAGATTTGTGTACGTAACGGACGCAGTACGGACCGTTACAATACTATTCAAAACCTTGCACTCTTTTTAAAGGGCTGATAGTTTCTGTAGACCAAAAAGATATCGACTTTATATTAAACAAGTAATTATCTACTACTACAGCCCTTTCAACGTCCCACTGCTGGGCACAGGCCTCCCCTCAATGCGAGGGGGATTCAGGCCATAGTCCACCACGCTGGCCTGGTGCGGGTTGGCAGACTTCACACATCTATCGAGAACTAGTCAAGTTCCCTCAGACGTGCAGGTTTCCTCACGATGTTTTCCTTCACCGTTTCATAGCATTAAGCCGAGTAATTATCACCAAAAAAAAATAGCAATCAATTGTTATACAACAGTAGTAAAACAGTAAATGGCGCCTGACAAATATGTCATAGCAATAAGTTGTATAATAGCTTTTTAAGTGCATCATTTCATAAGGGTCGATAAATTTAATTATAAACTTGATGTCGTTTATGCTGAATTTTTTGTGTGAATATTGTCATTATAAGAACGTTATTGCATGCAGACACCACATAACTGCTGATATATTTCAACAAACCCATAACAATCTGCATCCAGACGTTTTTATTGACGCTTTAGTTGTTTTATAGGCGTCACTGAGCCAAGTAAACGCTTCGTGGATGAAGAACATTTGGCCATAGCTGGAATTGTACCCTTAATTTTTCTGTCAGACCACCATTTCATAATATGGGGAGACGCTGATGAATTATAATGTTAACCCTTAAGATAAACAAAACGATTATAAGTTTAGCTTCCTGTTTTCTCTTTAACCTCTACTTACTTATTTTAATGTGAAACATCTATAGGCGAGGGGTAAACCAGATTTTTGGCGTGGCGAGATTTGCCGACGCTTCGCCACAACAAAATGAAATCAACCTTATTACTTAATGCATAAAGTATAGTTTTAAATACGACCACGCTTCGTACTCCTCGGCTCCTCGGTTCTTTCCGCCACTCAGACTCCGCCCACCGGCTGACTCACTCGCCGCTACGACGTTTATGTTTTATGTTTCACAACTGCCAGGCGTCACGCAAAGGCTCAGTTTTTTTTTCTAAACCTTCGGCTTCTACTTATATAAGCCTCCAGAGGCCCGATTTTCGTTATATATATAGACATCAATCTCTATTCGAGATATGTCGAAACAAAACGTCAAATTGGTCGTATTTTTTTCATTCATATCTCTAATGGAGACTGATGTCTATCAAACAAGAATCGGGCCCCTGGCCTACTGCGCGCTGCATATTTTATGCTAATACTGAAATCAACTCTGTATAAATACACATAAAGATTGAATTTCTGTGGTAAAATCCATGCAACCACGAGTCAAAACTCGCTCGCGTCACCGATAACGGCAATAACATTTCGTTGAAGAATAAACTCTTTCCGTGAGATAATACAGTTCGTTTTAGTATGAACAAAATTGGTCGCGCGTTTTAAATCGCCTATTTTCTTTAGTCTCAGACTAACTGAGACTCTAAGTGAACGTTGAAGGATAACATCGTGAGGAAACCTGCACGTCTATAGAAAGGCGTGTGAAGTTCACCAACCTGCACTGGGCCAGCGTGGTGAACTATGGTCCAAATCTCCCTCGTATTAAGGGGGAATGTGCCCGGTATAATGGCAATAGGCTCGCCCCCTATTACATTGGGACCAAAATACATCGGCGAAGTGTGGGCGCACTACAGTGCACCTCTGCCTACTCCTTCGGGGAATACAGGCGTGATGATGTATGTTTAAGATGTTGAAATAAATTTATTCACTGCGCTATTTCTATCCTAGTATTAAAACGTCATCACGACTTTATTCTCCCTAGGAGTAGGCAGGGATTCAGTGCACTGTACCCACGTAGATGTCATTTGAATGCAATGTGGCGACACATGTATGTGGAGTAAAATAACTAAACGTTTAATTGATATGCTGCTGTAATGATAAGTATTTTTTAACCGACTTCAAAAAGGAGGAGGTTCTCAATTCGACCCGTATGTTTTTTTTTTTTTTTTTTTTTTTTTTTTTTTATGTATGTTACCGCATATCTCCGGCGTCTGTCGACCGATTTCGAAATTTTTTTTTAGATTTGCTAGGGAATTTTTCAAGGTTGGTCCCATTTCCAAAATATTATCAGAAATCTAACCCCTTGGGGGTGAAATGGGGGGTTGAAGGTCACATAATTTCAAAAATATTTTTTGAACGACTTGAAACTTTGTATATATATTTAACATACAAAATAAAAAAACACGTCTTTCAGGAATTTTGAAAGAAAAAATATGTAGGGGGTGAAATGGGGGTCCAATCCGGAATACAGCATATCTCCGGCGTTAGTGAACCGATTTCGAAAAATCTTTTTTTGTTTAATACGGATTGTTAACAAAGATCGAAACCCACTCCCAAAGGGGTGGAAAGGGGGGGTGAGGGGGGGTGATTTTTTTTTTGGCTGTAAATTTTTACATTTTTAGGGCTGTTATAAGGTGATAATATTTGCAAATTTTCAACGATTATTGACACTAAAAATCGTGAAAAAAAATTATTTTTAACAAAAAACAAAAACCGACTTCAAAAACCTAGGTGCACTAAAAAGCTACAAATAACCTTACAATTCATTACATTTGGAGTCGGTGCCAATTCATGTGTGTATTTGCCTTGTCCGACGTTGATTGGCACCTACTCCAAATGTAATGAATTGTAAGGTTATTTGTAGCTTTTTAGTGCACCTAGGTTTTTGAAGTCGGTTTTTGTTTTTTGTTAAAAATAATTTTATAACTAAACGTTTGATTGATATGTAACAAAACGCATTTAATTGATTTGCTAAAATCATAAAGAAATTGTAAACAAAACGCAAAGTATGAGTGAGAGGAATGAAAAGTGTGAAAAGGACAGGGAATGTAAAAAAAGCTGTAAAAGACGGAAGACGATAAAATTAAAAGTAAAAATAAAAACTGTGAAACGTGTGAAAGTGTAAAATAAAAGAATAAAATACTATTAATTGGATTTTATTTACGACGCCAGCCCACATGTATACGAATACTCCCCCTAATCGCAAAAGTGTTTCGTGGCATTGTTCATTATAGTTAATTTCCAACTATTTATATCAATAAAATTGAAATGTATGTTTGCAACGTTAAAAATGATTAGTAAAAAACATTTTTAAATCAAGCTTTTATTTAATTGGCCTTAGTTTTCGTGTTCTCCTCAGCGAGCCCTTTCATTTGATACCCATACCGTGGTAGTGCACAAAAAATAACTATTCCACCATCTTGGATGATCCGCCATAATGGAATTAGAATGACGTCACATAGCTAAGCATGCATTGTCATTCAAAATAAGCGTGCACACCAAATTTCAGCTCAATCGGTCAAAGATAACTGATTTAAAATTCAGTTGCAAGATTCCACCCGGACATACATTGCAAGTTAATATAAAGCTTGTATAAAATAACATCGTTTTACCAAATGTTTATGAAAGTAAGCACCTACGGTACTTATTACGAAAACATTTTGTCAAATATTGTCTGTCTACCTGTTGTTTGGGGTTTACCTGGACGGCCTTACCGATGTTAACGGGACTTTCATTTGTACAGCGCCGTAAATAGGGCGATGCCACCGGTGCCCAGGCACAGGGCGTAAATTCGGGGGGGCGCAAGAATGGCCAGACCAGTAGTCGTAGCATGTGCGCCAAGACTAGACGTATATCACGGAATATCTTGATGTTGTCTCTTTCCCTCGTATGAAATTAGACAGAGAGCGAACGAGCAAATCTGTGACAAAGATCTTGTCTGGACATGCATGCTAACACCACACCACAGGATTATAATTTTTTCGGTTTGCTCCTGATATGTTCCCGCTGCGCCCCTAATATTTTTTCTAACATATAAGATCTAGAAAAACGGCACTGCATCTGTAGATAGCTGATATTATAAGCAGTAATGTAGATGATATTATTTTTAATTCGACGCGAACGTAGTCGCTAGTGGTACATAAGTTGTAACTGAAAATAAAATACGATAATTGTATAAAAAAAAATTGGTTTAATGTTATATATTAATAAATTACTTAATGCTATGCTATGCGTCATCATTTATATCACTTATGTACTAAACAATTTAGGAACAAAGTGGTGATACCGTGTTTAACAGCGAGTGAATTATCGATAGATTTTATCAGTGTACATACATATATCTAAAGTATTTTGTGATAAATGGCAAGCAACAACATATTTATCGTTCATGAATATTGGACAAGGTCAAAATTATCGTGATATATATCGATATAGTATCGTACCTCTCGGGATAAAAGGCTAATTTGTCTTAACCGATATATTTTTACTTTACAGGAGAGCATACTCATTCGACACAGACAAAATCGCTGATTACGAATATGTATTTATAACTCCATGTCACCCAGTGTCGCTTAAGTAATATAGCCTTTCACTCCTCGATACAATCCCATATTTACAGTATGTGATAATTAATTTACATTGGCTTGTTTAAATCACTTTTTCCTCCCATCTATTCGAAAAGGACGACTTGGTTCGCCTTTAAGTGCGCCCAAAGGTGGTGTTTTCTCTATGAAACTTTTAGCGGGCAGTAATGAGTTTTTAATCCTCTTTATAAGTGCGCCGCAATTTACTTTGCCGCTCACTTTTTGAATTTGGAACATCTTAGTGTTCAGCGCCAAAGAAATCGAACGCAAATTTTGTTTGAATAAAGACTGGCTGGTACGACGGCCCAAAGTCGCGTCGCCAGCTGAATAAAAAAAAGAATTCAAATTAAAAACGCGCGAACTACAGAAATTCATGGTTTTGTTTAAAATGATACGAAACGGGGGCCAAGACCTCCCGGCCATTTTCTCGACAAATCTGACAGTTGAAAGAGATTAAACTTATGTCTACGCGGTCATGCTAAGCCTGCTGGTCTGGGTGAAACTAGGATCACCCCCAGTCCATTGTATGGTACCAGTACAAGATTTGCTTAGTCAGGATTATACAATAATGTAATGTTTGGCGATTTAAAAACATCTTAGCGCAGTACGCGTATACAAGGTGTATCAGAAGTCCGTAATAATACTTTGGGTAATACGGTAGCTCATATGTGGAAGTTTAGTGAAGACAGTTTATACCTAGCTATCATTGTTTTTGAGTTACAGACCAGTGAATAATTGTCACAAGTATTCTGTTCATGCCTCTGGGTACATCCATGATCCTATCAAGCAGTGTAAACTACATTCACGAAGGGTGGCTACCAATATTCACCAAACAGATAATGAAAATTTAACAAAGAACTCGAGATATTACGTGTTATAGAAATTGGCGACGACAAAAAGGTGAAAAAAATATTTCGTTCAATTTTTTAAGCCATTCAGTTGTATACCCGCTACTGATGCAAACGTCAAAGTATTACTTCGGACTGCTGAAACATCCTGTATAATGTGGCGAATCGCTGTCGAAGTTATAGCATAGTATTCGCAATACACAGCATGAACAGCACGGTGAACACGACAATCGTGGTTCAGACTATGCTCGCGAAGATTTTTTAATAGTCTATCAGGTGTCCCACTGCTGGACAAAGGCCTCCTCCTCCCGTCAGAAGATCTTTTTTTTTTATCTAACACAAATTTCTTTCAACGAAATCCATACAACATGCACCTTACATAAAATAACTTATCCTTATTGTGACATTTAATTGTGTTTCCATGAAAAGTGAGTTTCAAATGTTTAAATAACACCATTTAATCCAGCACACACACGCAATCGACCATCCAAAAAATCACCTCTATCCACTTGATATGAAAGATTAAATCTAATTAACAGAAATCGAGCTTAACTAATTATTATATGCAACCCACCACTATCCTTATACTTTGGTAATTAGTCTTCACATTATTTTATAGAGCGCACATTAACTTCACTATTTCAAAATGTACTCAATGGATGTATACATAACAATTAAATCCTGTGGTAAAAACCAATTTGAGGTCATTGAAGATAGTTCAATGAAAAATGTGTTTATTCCACAAGTTAATACAGTTTGTTTTCGTTTACAAATAACCAGGGTTAAGGAATCTAATTGATGCCCCCTGATGGTGTCTGTATCAAAACCCTTTCGAAGGAACGTCTCAGCTAAAGAACCTTTATAGGCCCTTGATCTCCTGTTTATAACCTCGTCATCTCAGTCAATGAGAACATGGGGTAAGTCATCTTGAGTCCTTTCAATCTCTCGACCAGGAACTCATCTGCTTGGACTTGCATTTTCTCATCGAAGTTTGATTTCCAACCACCGGCTTCACCTGAAACCGAGAAATTGGGTAAGAACAGTTTATATTCCGAAATAAAACTAGATTACGCTAATAGACAATTATATTTGACCCTTTGAAATACTTAAATTGTCTTCGAAGCCTAAAGAACCAGCATCTTATACAAAATTTGGCAAAAATAAGTAGTTTTTTTTTTACTGGACTCGGAGATATATCTGTTATATCTCAGTCTTGGTTCATATTCTTGTGTACTGATGCAAGACCCACGTATTACTTGGTAAACAGGTCTGTCTATCTGGCGTAGAAAGAGAAACAGATATACATCTCACCTTTTCTCACAAACTGTATGTTGTCGTTCTCTTTGTTTACTGTGTTGTTCACTGCCTTGTTTTTCTTCAAATTTTTAAAGCTTAGATGTTGGGCTAGCACCTCAATATCGCTGTCTGAATAATCCCGCTTAAGAAACCCTGCCATACGGCGAATCTCATGGGGCAAGTCCTGTGGAAAATAACAAGATTAATGAATTTCATCTTCATGATCGTCACATTCCCCGAAAGGGTTGACAGATGTGCATATGCAGGGTAGAGTAGCATAGGAGTCGAGCCTATTGTAATTATATAAGGGATCCTAAAAATGCGACAAGGAGTCGTCATCATCATCTTTTAAACCATAATATGACGCGGTAATGTTTTTCTGCTGGCAGGGCTAGCGCGAATGGCAAGACTAAACCTTAGTGATGAATTATGACACAAGAAGTCACTCTCACTGTGAGAGAAAGAGAGAAAATCGACATATTCCTTGACATAAATCAAGTCTCTGGGTACATGCTTACCATGTTGGTATTTCTTTTTAGTTTATTAACAAAGATATTGGAGATTTAGGAATACATGTTTAGTCTTTCAAAGATGATTCAGAAACTAACCTTAATCATATCTTCGTAATACACAAAATGGAGATTTGGATTGCCTCTTTGCAACCAAGCCTCATGAGTGTGTTGCACTACCGGACAATAGGGTACTGTAATAAAAATACAACAATTAATTAAAATCGGAATGGACAGAGAAGAGTAGAGACAGGATAAGTAATATGTTGGCCAGCAGTGGGACGACAACTGGGAACCACCAGCCTGGTCCTTGACCAGACAAGGGCTGTATCATCATCTCTATGATGTGATTTAGAATGGGTTTAACAAACCTAAAACCCATCGTCATGTACAGTATATGAAATCAAGTTACAGAATATCGCTTACTACTCTATTTAAAATGGTCATAGTCAGTTTGATCACTCAAACGTTTTACTGTGTTAATCTTTATATCAAAGGGAGTTCAAAAGCAAGAGCTGATTTTATGACTAAATTGCGCTGGATTTTAATCAAAACTTTATCAACTTTCACTTTGAACTTGAACTTTATTAACTTTCACTCACTCAAATCTCTCCTGAAAGTCTCCCAGAAGTGCGTGAAGGTTGCTCTAATCAAACCCCTCGCGATCATCTTGTGCATGTAGAAGTATGAGACCGCTATATCCCTGGGGTCTCTCGCTACGTACACAACCTTGGCAATCTTCAGCAGATTCGGGGGCAGTAGAGACAAGGGCAGATGAGTCTTGATGAACCTCGGCGATGGAGCTTTGTCGATGGCTTCGAAGCTAGGAACCCTGGCCGCATCTCCGACCCCTTGGAAGTTGGCCAGGTTCAAAAAGTTTGCTTTTACGAGGTCGTATGCTATTGACGGGATTTGGGATGTTGTTCTGAAATGAAAATATCAATTTTATAGAGATTATAAATAGTTAAGAACGGATTTTGTATGTCCATCTATCTGTATTGACAGATGGAGTATAGACTTCGGTAGTAAGATGTCTACTGATTGCCATAAGTTTTCCCCAAATTACTCCTTGTGCCCCGCCAACATCCATTGATTTCCTACGAAGAGTGTGATACCATTTTTCTACACTAAGACTACCAGCTTCGGGTCGCCATTCTATAAACTTCTACACTAATCTTCAATTTCGCAACCCTATTCTAGATTCATTTAGAGTCAGACAAGCGGTATGCTAGTCTGGTGATATTTATCAAGTAATAAACCCAAGGAGTGGCTCTAGCCATTCAGCGAGGGAATGCAGCCAGCGCCTTGGGTACGCTTCCGCATGGGCCAAATTTTTTACATATTTTATAAATACATGTTTTCATATTAGTTTTAACTTTATTTTGATTTGTAAATAGTTGTTGTAAATAAGTATATTTTACGTAAAAAAGCGTGTTACAGAAGTTAGAAATAATTCATGATTATCGAATATACAGAAATTGATTTAGAAATTTGATTGACATTCGAACACACAATTTATTTGCCGTCAATTTCAAACACATATATAAATCGAGTCCCACACGTAATGTTTGTGTCTGCGTTTATAGTTTTTGCTGTTTTATAAGGCCGAAACAGTTGTGATAAGAGCCTGAAACTCAAAAACTATGATATTTACGTGTCATGTGTCTTCACTAATCATCTACATATCAAGTGATACTCCTCGTATAATCCAAAACTAAGCAAAACTTATACAAAATAAATAAAAATAAATTCCGAAAAGGTCATTTTTGCATTTTGTAGCGGTCGGAAATCGAACCCGCAATCATCGAGTGCAGTGGCCTACGCTCAAACCAAGACCAAGGGCCCGATTTTCGTGCGATCGACATTCATCTCGATTCGAGATATCTCGAAACGAAACGTCAAATCGTACGTATTTTTTTCGACATATCTCGAATCGAGATGAATGTCGATTGCACGAAAATCGAGCCCCAAAACGTCGTTAAATTATTTCAGACTTCTAAACATCCTGCATCATGTATTTTACTTACTCTAACATTGGGAATCTTTTGTACAATACAACTTCTTTAGCAGTTTGGTAGTCCAAGTTGTTTTCGAGCAGCCAAATCATTTCTTGCGTCCACGTAGTACCTGCGGATTATTATTATAATCATTACCTATACACACGCCACACCGAAATGTGGATTAATAAACCAAAAAGACACGTAAAATTTAAATAATAATATATGGACATGGTAGCAGAGTGGTCGAACGCACGCCTTGCAATCAAAGTGTGCAGGTTCAAACCCCGGCTCGCACCTCTGGGATTTATGTGCGAATCTCATTTTCTTCCGAGATTATCACTTGCTATGAAACGGTGAAGGAAAACATCGTGAGGAAACCAGCACGTCTGAGGGAACTTGCCTAGTTCTCGATAGATGTGTGAAGTCTGCCAATCCGCACTGGGCCAGCGTGGTGGACTATGGCCTGAATCCCCCTCGCATTGAGGGGAGGCCCGTGCTCAGCAGTGGGACGTTAAAAGGGCTTTAAAAAAAATGGATATTTCATAAAAAGCCTGTAAGCTTAACATGACCGTGCAGACATAAGTTCTGCTTCTCCATCAACTGTCAGATTTGTCGAGAAAATGGCGTCACACCGAGCTTTGTACCGGACATGGCTCGATGTGACGTCATTTTCTCGATGTTCAGATAAGTCACCGGTCCACTATATTGTGTTAACTTTAGATCAAACGGAGTTGAAAAGTAACAGTAGAGTAAAAACCGGCCAAGTGCGAATCAGACTCGCGCACGAAGGGTTCCGTACCATTATCTATAAAAACGGCAAAAAAACACGTTTGTTGTATGGGAGCCCCCTTAAATATTTATTTTATTCTTCTTTTTTTTATTTGTTGTTATAGCGGCAACAGAAATGCGTCATCTGTAAAAATTTCAACTCTCTAACTATCACGGTTCATGAGATACAGCCTGGTGACAGACGGACGGACGGACGGACGGACGGACAGACGGACGGACGGACGGACAGCGTAGGCTTAGTAATAGGGTTCCCGTTTTACCCTTTGGGTACGGAACCCTAAAAACTCCCAAAAAAATTGGAAAAATGTTTTTTTACACTAAGTAGGTACCTTAAAATATCAATAACTCTCATATCAATTACTTTACATAATTCCAAGAAGCAAAAATCACGAAATCACATCAAAAACACTATTAAAATTCAAATTACTGCAAGTTACTCTTTTAACATCAGCTATTTGCCAATGAAAGTCCCGTTAAAATCAGTTCAGCCGTTTGGGAGTTTACCCGGAACAGACAGATGAACAAAAAATTCGTTTTCGGTATGGTATCGTATATACCTACTATATACATTTAGTATAAAAGGTGTTATTTTGATACTACTAAACAGACACTTGGTAGCAGTGGTAGCCGAGTACGCACGCCTTTCAAATCAAAGTGTGCAGGTTCAAACCCCGGCTCGCACCTCTGGGATTTATGTGCGAATCTCATTTTCATCCGAGATTATCACTTGCTATGAAACGGTGACGGAAAACATCGTGAGGAAACCTGCATATCTGAGGGAACTTGTCTAGTTCTGGATAGATGTGTGAAGTCTGCCAACCCGCACTGGGCCAGCGTGGTTGAATATGGCCTGAATCCCCCTCGCATAGAGGGGAGGCCCGTGCTCAGCAGTGGGACGTTAAAAGGGCTGTAGTAGTAAACAGACACTTCAATTTTGTTTATTTGTAGAGATGTATAGATACCGGGCGTGCGTCACAGTTACTTAACAAATAAATATCTATTGTTTATGACATGCATTTTTTTATCGAATTGAACGTAGCCGATTGTACTCGCAAGGATCTATTGACACCATAAAGAAAATACCAAAACGAACTGTAAAAAAAAAAAGTCTTGGAAAAAGCTCATTCTTCAACGAAATGACACTGACATCTTTAGTAAATGCATCTAGTCTTTGTTGGTAAAAAAGACATTGTGCCAGGTCTATAATGGTACTCTACCAAGCAAGATGGAACCAAAGCCATTCGATCATGTCTATGATGGTATTAATATTCCACTCACCAGATCTGGGGAAGGTGATGACCCAGACGTCGTCAGGGCGCACCTGCATATTATAGATGAATTCGGCATGTTTTTGAAATGCGCCTGGCATCACGTAACCATTCTTGCCGCATTTCACGAAGGGAGTTGTGTAACCTGGAATTAGAGAGACCATCTCTTTAATAGAAGCATTAGAGTCGCGGCTTGAACTGCACAGCTGGCACGTTTACCAAGACGAGACTAATATTACGGATTATGTCGCGCGTTTTGGTTATGGATATTAGATTTTTAAAGAATTATAAAATTAAAATACAAATATATCTTTATTATTATTATTTATTATTTTGTAGAATCATTTGGTTTTGACAATCTATATCTATACTCATCATCATATTATAAAGAGGAAAGATTTGTATTTTTGTATGTAAGGAATAAACTTAATAACTACTGGACCGATATTAAATATTATTTTGCCGTTATAAGGCTACATTATCACTGAGTAACATAGGCTGTATATTTATTTATCTCAAAATGTTTAAAATTAAGATAACTGATTTAAAATTCAGTTGCAAGACTCCACCCGGACATACATTGCAAGTTAATATAAAGCTTGTAAAATATGTCCAACCGTACGAAGCCGGGACGGGCCGCTGCTAGTCAGTCATATTAGTAATTTATTATAGCTACTTGAAGTGTTATCTAGGTACTTAAAAATACAAACACAAAACTAACATCAGTAACTTCACTTAACATTTGTAAATGTATACTCCACCCCCTATCCGAAATTCTTTCGTATCTAAAGTAGTAGATGTCGGTATGCGGATTGCGAAGCTTAAGTGGAAATGGGCAGGACACTTGATAAGGCGGGAAGATGGCAGATGGACTAGGGCAGTAACAGAGTGGTGGCCGAGAAAAGGGCACCGGGAAACAGGCAGACCACCAGCCAGATGGTCCGATGACATAAGAAAGGTGGCCGGGACATGTTGGACCAGATTGGCACGGGACCGGAACGGATGGCGTGAAAGAGGAGAGGCCTATGAATGGGTTGACACAGGCTGAAAAAGAAGAAAGAAGAAGATCCGAAATTATTCGAAACTTTTACATCCGTTTCGGTGACGGTTACAGAACTGCATAACATCCCTGTCATTGTAATGCAATTAACTGGCGTCACGTTTATCTAAAGATCGTAAAACTTATCTTACACCACCAGTATTGATTACCAGATATCAACGATATGAAAATCATTTTATTAAACATTTTATTGCAAAAACGGATTATGAGATGTCACCGATACTAGTTCCTTTTAGCGGTATACCGATCATTTATCGGCATCGATTATAACGATATGTATGTCATCGTCCACCACCCTCGCCCAGTACGGGTTGGTGAACTTCGCACGCCTTTCTAAAGACGTGTATAGGCTTAGCATGGCTGTGTTTTATCTCTTTTAACTGTCACATTTTGTTGACAAAATGACGTAACATCATCGAGCTTTTTGTACTGGACATGTCTCGGTGTGACGCCATTTTCTCGACAAATCTGACAGTTACAAGAGATAAAACTTATGTCTACACGGATATGGTAAACTTACTGGTTTCTTCACAATGTTTTCCGTCACCATGCAGCAAGTGGTAATCATGATTGAAAATTAAATTCGCAAATGAAACGCCCGCCCCTCTGATTTGAACTTGCGCCCCTTACGTCCAAGGCGGACGTTCTACCAAATAGGCTACCACTGTTGTTTCTACTACTATTACTACTACAGCCCTTTTAACGTCCCACTGCTGGGCACGGGCCTCCCCTCAATGCGAGGGGGATTCAGGCCATAGTCCACCACGCTGGCCCGGTGCGGATTGGCAGACTTCACACATCTATCGATAACTAGTCAAGTTCCCTCAGACGTGCAGGTTTCCTCACGATGTTTTCCTTCACCGTTTCATAGCAAGTGATAATCTCGGGTGAAAATGATGATGTTCAGTTGTTGATTCAGTATTGGCAAAAATGTTGACGCGCTTTCTTGACGCCCCAGTGTGTCTGCGGCTAGTTTTGCGTATGACGATGTCCTATAAAGTATAAGAAGTATATCTATCTTCGTCCTTGGATAGTGTGTTTTGAGTGCGTGCGAAAGATAATGAGTACGTGTGTACTAGAGTATGAAGACTATAATATTATTATCGTGGTTGTTTATTATGTCAAGATAAATAAACTACTTAAGGACTGGATTATGACATCGGTACTTATTGCATAATCTTATTGTGCGCCTTAAGCTCACAAACGATTACAACCAATTGTTTTGCGAATACCAAAAGGAACTCTATTATTACAAGGAAAAAGCTCACTATTCAAACGCATAACATCGATGGGGCGAGTGAATTTTGGCACGTACTCACGTGGCTTGTTACACAGAAATTCAATGTGTATGTATAGACAGGGTAAAAAAGGCTCGTCACCTTAAAGTCGACATTTGCTTGCACCCATGCTACTATCAGTCATGCCAAAGGAAGGTCATGGTGAAGGAAAACATCGTGAGGAGACCTACACGTCTATAGAAATACGTGTGAAGTTCACCAACCGTACTGGGCCTGAGAGGTGGACTATGGCCCAAATCTCCCTAGTATTTAGGTAGAATATGCCCGGTATAATGGTAATAGGCTCGCCCCCTATTACATTGAGACCAAAATACATCGGATTGCAGTGCACCTCTGCCACCTTCGGGGAATACAGGCGCGATGATGTATATATATTTTTTTTTCAAACGAAATAGAATATTGCAATTTTCACAAGAAATGGAAGGGAAATATACCTAATATGACACAGACAATTAAATAGAACATAATTATTATGTATCAACATCATCGAGATATATAACGAAGATGCTCTATCGACTCCGTTCTGCGGCAATTTTTTTGACGTTTATCTGACATCCGCCATTGCAGTAGCTCTATGTATGTAGCCGTATACTACGATATCCATACGACATACGCGTGGCGCAGTCGATATGGGTTCTCTAGTTACTCTATGATCAATATACATAAACAAATATTCATATACTATGGTAAAAGCCACGTTTCGTTGAAGAACGAGGATTTTTTAAAGAGTTAATTGAGTTCATTTACAAAAATTTTTTGCTCATACAAATGAGCAAAAAATTGGTCGCCCGAGCGTTGACGCATGTGAGCCGGGATTTTACTAACAATTAAATATATGTACTAACAATATTAACAGGCTGACAACAGCTAATGACTTTTTTAAATTTCGATGTTTTGTTCACGACCACTTTTGTTATTGTTATTAATTTTACCAACGTACGTTGATAATACGGATTTCTATGGTTTGAAGCTTATTTTAAGAGGTGAGTTAACCATTATTTTGAATCAAGTTTTTTTCGTCAAAATTCTTTGAAACGGATTTTTAAATCGAATGGATTTCATCGACTCTTTGCGAATTGCTTTTTTAGGGTTTTTTTTGGCTTAGTAAGTGTTCAGGCAACACCGGGCGGCTTGCGCCGCCGCCAGGTGGTGACCCCGACGTGATCATTTTGTTTACGGCAATTATATTTAAATAATAAACCAATTGCTTTCTTCGTATAAATTGTAATATAAAATAAAGTAGGTACAAAAAGTTAGGTTAATCGTTGTTCGTTCGTATAACTCTCTCTCGTAATTAGTAATGGCCGCAGCACGGAAGTTTTTGGTGCCACCTAGCGGCGCACAGTGGGCCCAAACTGAAAATTGGTGGACATAGGCAACAAAGTTCCAATATCGATGCGGGTTTTTTATATATGACGTGTTAAGATATTCCTGACAACTTTTATTCAGATAAAATTTCTTCTAAAGTTGATAGTTTGTCTTGAAAAAATAAATTAGATTTTTTTGTATGGAGCGAATCACGTTTAATTTTTTTTCTTCAATTGTACAAATATTTTGGGTTTGTGGCGTGAGTATATGATAGCTAGGGTCATTCTCTATCCACGAAAAAATAAATCAGCGCCGGCCATCCGCGGAAGCGCGAGTAATCATTCGGTAAAAAAAAAAGTTTTGTATAATTTTTTTTTCCATTTAAAATAAATTCAAAGTATATTTTTTGTCTCATTTGGCTATTTTGACCTTCTTTTCAGTTAAATATATAGTTTTAATAGCGCATAGGTACTTATAACTAGTAATTCTGGTAGAGATTTAGTTATTATTACATGTTATCGGTAGCACCTTCATTGTGATAGATGACTCATTTATTTGTGTGCTGCGCTAAGCGCATAACTAATGAGTCATTGCAAAATGCTCGTCTCTGATTGGCTGACTAATTCACTCACTGTTATGTCCACTACTTGAGTAATTAACACTTACTATAAATATAAAGACAATCTAGTTTCGCTCTTGTCACTTATTTGTGAACACAGTGAAATACTTTTAATTTTATATTTATCTAATTTATTTTTTTCAAGACAAACTATCAACTTTAGAAGAAATTTTATCGGAATAAAAGTTGTCAAAAATATCTTAACACGTCATATAAAAAAAAATCGCATCGATATTGGAACTTTGTTGCCTATGTCCACCAATTTTCAGTTTGGGCCCACTGTGCGGCGGCGCAAGCCGCCCGGTGTTGCCTAAACAGTAAGGATTGCCTTTCAAGCGACGATATACTCATCGTATTATCTCAAACTAAGCACAGCTTATGCTATAGGTGCTCTACAGTGGTCTGGGGACGATCCCAATAACACCCAGACCTATTGAGCCTATTGAATTTCCCACTGCTGAGCAAAGGGGAGTACAGACAATAAATAAATAAAAAAATAAGGGTTTCCAGATCTGAGATTATCTGACTCCATCTTTCGAGTGATCATCATGCATGTATTCCCCAAAAGGATAGGCAGAGGTGCACTGCAGTACACCTGCACTTAGCCGATGTATTTATACGAACATCATGATAGAGTCATGGACCGTACGTTTGTAGCGTTTGAGTACAACCAGTGCGAAACACTTGAATATAAGGGTTGTACATAAAACTGCGAACACCTTATGAAGAGGTCCTTAAACTGACAACTTTCAGTAAACTTAGATCGACTAATTGCACTCACACTAACTACGTCCTGAAAACACTGATTATTGTAATATAAATTACAAGTGGATACCTTTGTAAGTGCGTACATATTTATATATAGTAATCTAAATACTAATATTATAAAGCTGAAGAGTTTGTTTGTTTGTTTGAACACGCTAATCTTAGGAACTACTGGTTCTAATTGAAAAAATATTTTTGTGTTGAATAGTCCATTTACCGGGGAAGGTTATATAGGCTAGGTATCACGCTACTACATAGTAACAATAAGCGCGAGTAAAACCGCGGGCACAGCTAGTATATTATATTTTTTAATATCATAAAGCTGAAGTTTGTTTGATTGAACGCGCTAATCTCAGTAACTACTGTTGCGAATAAAAAAATCCTTTTCTTTTGAATAGTCCATTTATCGAGGAAGTTTATAGGCTATATATGACATCACGCTACGACCAATAGGAACGGAGCAGCAATGGCAAATGTGGCAAAAACGGGAATGTATATTCCTTTAGAGAGCTTCCGTTGCGTAAACGGTTAAAGTCACGCAAAAATTATGGATATTCCGCGACAGCATTATGTCTATTTTTTAAGGTTAACTCACTATAATTTTGTATGGTAATCAAATACGTTCTAAATTAATGCATTATTTGCAAAGGTGTTTTTATAAACATGATCCTTAATTAATTTTATCCTCATCCAAATATATACGTTATTCATCTTAAGTTTTTAATTTTGCAGAAAATTGCCCTTGACGTCATTTGATTTCAACGAATATCTTAGGAGATATCAAAGTTTTTCAAGTACCACGCGCTGGCCGGCCGCCGCGCCATCTGCGAGGTACCATGCCGCGTGCCTCGGATACGTGGTTGGCTCCCTACGTAACGGTTGTGTCCAACGATCTGCGTTTTATTATGTGTTTGCGATATCTCATCCTATAATAATACTTATTACATAAATAAGAAAATTCTTTTTGCACTGTAAAACTATTTATTGGGGAAGGTTATAGACTTTATAACATCACGCTACGACACAGTAACCGCGGGCACAGCTAGTATTATTATATAGGTACTTCGAGAAAATATAAAGTAAGATGTATAAGTCTGAACATAATCCGGATATGTTATGATTAAATAACGCAAAAATTAAAACAAAATCGTTCGAGAGTACGTAAAATACTCGTCAAAACAATATTTAAATTTCGCGATTTTTGCGCCAAAAATATACAAATAAAAAAAATAAGCTCAACAATGCAAAACCACCTAAGGTTATGTTATTATATTTTGTAAATCCGTTGTAAATGTATCAAGGAGTTTAATAAAATTAGAAATTAAGTTCTTTTTGTCGGTACACAGAAAATAAATATTAATATTTTTATTTTCGATACCTTTTGTTTCTTCGAACAGCGGAAATATTTTCGCCCTCCATCACGGGAACAGTAATACTAATGTCAGGTATACGGACACCGGCGAACACACAAACTTGAAGCAAAACCCAACACCAAACATTCACAGTACTAACCAAAGAAACATTTTCTTATCATCTTATCTTCCTCGGGCGTTACATTTGTTATTTCATACGGCAATTCCATCCATGGAGCCATTTTTGATGTAACCTTTTTCACGTAACGTCAGACACAAACTGTGATAACAATTGGCAGCTAGTACGTTTTTAAAACATAATCTCACCAAAGTATTGATCATCTATTTTATTGATAAGATATCGTAACCGGATGCCCAATTACACTTTATTGACTTCAAACAACGAGGTTCTCCAATCAACACGTATGTTTTTTTTATTAATTCTGTATTAAATTCACCAGTTAAGAGCCGATCGAAAAATTGTTTTTTTGTGGGTAATTTTCTCGGATTACTCCCATTCCAAATTAAAAATAAAATAAATTTTAATATCGCCAGTCATCACAAACTTATCGTACGATCCCAAACTAAGCAAAGCTTGCACTACACCCAGACAAGGGTAAATTCCGAAAATACCTTATCCAACATTTTCCTCTGACGGAAATCGAACCTGCAACCTACTACTACTACTACAGCCCTTTTTAACGTCCCACTGCTGGGCACGGGCCTCCCCTCAATGCGAGGGGGATTCAGGCCATAGTCCACCACGCTGGCCCAGTGCGGGTTGGCAGACTTCACACATCTATCGAGAACTAGACAAGTTCCCTCAGTAGTGCAGGTTTCCTCGATAATCTCGGATGAAAATGAGATTCGCACATAAATCCCAGAGGTGCGAGCCGGGGTTTAAACCTGCACACTACGATTGCAAGGCGTGCGTTCGACCACTCGGGTACCATTGCTTGAACCTGCAACCGTCTGCGCTTAATCCACTAAACCACGCCTTTGTCAAAAATAGAACTCAACCCTCGAATTGGGGGTTAAAGGATGTGTTTTTCAACAAACTGCGGGTGAAGAATTTGGATTATTTTAAAATAAATTGGAGTAAAATTTATATTCAACATTACAGAACGTAATTAGAAGCTTTGTTGGTTTTTTAACTTTAGAAAATTATACCCAGAAATGACAGGTGTCGGTAAGTGGATCACGTGACTTATAATATCTTATTTTTTAACTTTGGCAAAACGCTTTTTTCAAACGCGTCAAATTCGCTCGCGCTGTCAGTGTTATTTCGTTGTAAAATGTAATGTAATGTAATGTCAATACAGTTCGTATTGCCATGGCAAAAAAAAAAAAACGGGCGAAGGTTGACTTCCCAGTGTGCGGGATGCCCAAGGCTTTTATACAGGTTACACAAAAAAAAATACAGTTGAAACATGTCTGTACACTAACAACAGGACAATGTATATTTTCTTACAGTAATTATCTAAGATAGTGAGTATTAGATAACTGAATGTAATGAGAGCAAGCCATGGAGCTGTAAAGAAGAGGAGTTGGTTTAAGCCCACAGCACACCGGGGCGTCAAAAGTCACGCATCGCTGCGTTATGAGGTCATATTGACTCATATATAAATTTCATCTCTTCACTATCTGAATCAATATAACCTCATGACTCACCAGCTGAAAGTACACAAAAAATCCTTACGCAACGAACGTGTTAACTTTGTACAAAATTTGTCAAAAAATTACAGTTACTATGGTAACAACAAAGTACGGTAAGGCCCGTGTCTGGATAACTACTGAGTAGGGAGGGATGTTATGGCTATGGAATTTCGGATCTGGATACGGATACGGATACGGATACGGATACGGATACGGATACGGATATGGATACGGATACGGATACGGATAAAGGAGTAATGTTAAACCGGTTTCGGATACGGTTACGGATATTTGTTTTTTAAATATCTTTAAAAAACAAATCTCCGCAAGTAAATAGCAAGATAAATGCTTTGACCTAAATTCTAGATTATCATTTGGTTTTACAATCAGTCATATAAGTAATTATCATAGCTACTTTAAGTGATATCTAGGTAGGTACTTAAAAACACATAAACAATACATATACATCTCATAACATATATCATTTAGTCTCCACGCCTATCCGAATTTATTCGAAACTTTAATATAGGATTCGGTTACGGTTACGGATATTTTTAGGGTTTCGTACCTAAAAAGGAAAAAAACGGATCCCTTATAGGATCACTTGTTGTCCGTCTGTCTGTCCGTCTGTCGGGATGTCAAGACCCTTTTTCTCAGAAACGCGTGAAGCTATCAACTTGAATTGAATTGAATTAACAGAGATTTACGTCTGCGGACCCTTGGTGCCCCAAAAAAATAAAACTTCTATGTTAATGCAATCAAAAGATACGGCGGTTTATGTTGCATTTCCAGTAGCTACATTTGCACGGGAATCAAAAACCCATAGGGTACTCCCCGTTGACGTAGAACCATGAAATTTGGCAAGAAGCAAGGTCTTGCAACACAAGTAAAGGGAAAAATCCGAAAACTGAAAATTTATTGTTAGAAAATGTTTTTTGCGATTACCAAGTTATGTTGTAGTTAGTTTGTATGGGGACACCAGTATACCAACGGCAATGTTAAATTTGTCTCTCTGTCCAGTTTTTTTTCGTCAGTGTAATGTTCGGTGCTTTCATAGTTTAGGTACGGCACCCTTCGTGCGCGAGTCAAACTCGCGCTTGGCCGGTTTTTTTTGGTCCAACCATTTTCATCTATCTATCTACTCTCCCATACTGCGTTGAAGGCATCATAACAATTATTTCTATAACCATCTGTGGTTTAGAATAATCCCTTCATTGTAAATGGGAGTAGACGCACCTTACTGTACTAGCTTCCTAAGCGTTATATTTGTATATAATATTAGACTGCCGTGAGTATAATTCTTCTCTAGTATTGTGGCAGTGCTGTCTGCTCTCATGGCATTGCTGCTCCTGAGAATGTATTACTCGCAATTATCATTTTTAAAAGAGTAACCATTGAGTTCCTTACCGGCTCTTCTCAGTGGAAGCAGCATTCCGAACCGGTGGTAGAATCTGACTATTTGTAAGTGCTTTTAGGCCTACACGAATAAAAAAAAATGATTTTTATTTTTATTTCGGATATCCGATACTCTCGGTTACGGAGCTCCAAACATCCCTGCTACTGAGTAAGATTATTGTGAGTCACGGGCAAGTATCATATTCATTAAAACGAAATGGTGAAGTTCCAAGGTTATTTTTCAAGTCACACCGCCCACCACCTGTTAGGAACTCGTTTTATCTGCATACTATAGATAATATTTATCGATATCAATAAGGTGATATATGTAGGTGCTGTTACGTCAAGGATGACTGTGTTACGGGCACTTGTAAGCATTTACGTAATAAGCCCCCTGAATATTTATCACAGGTATCGTCTTCTTCTAAGTATCGTATCCTTTGGGACACTCATGACCCTATTCAGCAGTGTAAACAACACAAATGAGAGGCGACTACCAATATTCACAAAACAGAACGTGCAAACTTTACATAAGACTCGAGATATTACTAGCAGTCGTACCCGAGTAAAAGCAGTGGTAGCCGAGTGTTGGAACGCACGCCTTGCAATCAAAGTGTTCAAGTTCAAACCCCGACTCGCACCTCTGGGATTTATGTGCAAATCTCATTTTCATCAGAGATTATCACTTGCTATGATACGGTGAAGGAAAACATCGTGAGGAAACCAGCACGTCTGAGGGAGCTTGACTAGTTCTCGATAGATGTGTGAAGTCTGCCAACCCGCACTGGGCCAGCGTGGTGGACTATGGCCTAAATCCCCCTCGCATTGAGGGGAGGCCCGTACCCAGCAGTGGGACGTTAAACGAAAGGGCTGTAGTTAGTTAGTATATTACGGGACCGACTTCGAGGTTATACCCTATCCAAGACAAAAATAATTATCGTAATCGGACTACTTTGTAAAAAGTTACGTGTGATCATCACGAACAGGGAAGCGGAATGTGGGACGACCCCCGACCAGATGGACGGACGACCTCACCAGGGTCGCCGGGAGTCGATGGGCGCATAAAACCCAAGAACGTAATTTGTGGCGATCTATGGGGAGGCCTATGTCCAGCAGTGGACGTCCCTGGCTGATAGATAGATAGATCATTCATAAAAAAATATATACGCTTCGACGCGAGAAGAGAACCTCCTCCGGTTTTTCGTCAGTTAAAAATGGGTCATCATGTAATAAACATGGCGGCTGAATCTGAGTAACAGAGAAATTACGGTAAAAATTGTATTTTACCTTCTCTATTTTTGCGTTCCAACATCACGGCCGAAGCTAGGGGGGGCGGGGGGGGGGGGCATTGTGGGGCAATGCCCTACCTTGAAATCACTATGCCCTACCTTAAAAATACCTAATACTAAGATAAATAACTATAATTAAATTGTTTGTTCATAGTTTGAGATACCACAGTTTGTGACCCCACCTGTAAGTAATGCTGCCCTACCTCAAATTCGACTCTAGTTACAGCCCTGTCCAACATTCCGTTTACCAAGACCGGGGCTGTGATAGCAACAACAAAAGCACATTGGATAGTATTTATCAATTATTTCAAAACGTGATTCGTCACCGGAAGCGATGTAAATTACTTCGAATAAAACTTCGAATGTCTATACACGGTGTATCAGCTGTCTGTAATAATACTTTACCAATTGCATGAGTGCCAGGTATAATTTTTTTTAACTAATTTAGAGCATGTTCTTACTTTTAAACATTTGAAAATCTCGTTATCATCTCGAGGTCTATGCGTAATTTCGTCACCCCTTGCAGAGTTTACAGTATTAAAGAGGGTTATGGGTGTGCCCTAGGGCCAAGAAACGATACTGGTGACGTATACCCAAAGGTCTGTCTCAGAAAGTATGATGGTTAGCTATAGTCTGCCTTCACTAAGCATCTACATAATCAAAAATCAAAATCAATTTTTTTAACCGACTTCAAAAAGGATGAGGTTCTCAATTCGACCCGTATGTTTTTTTTTTTTTTTATGTATCCAGCGTCTGTCGACCGATTTCGAATTTTTTTTTAGGTTTGCTAGGGAATTCTTCAAGGTTGGTCCCATTTCCACAATATTATTAGAAATCTAACCCCTTTGGGGGTGAGATGGGGGGTTGAAGGTCACATAATTTCAAAAATATTTTTTGAACGACTAGAAACTTTGTATATATATTTAACATACAAAATAAAAAAACACGTCTTTCAGGAATTTTGAAAGAAAAAATATGTAGGGGGTGAAATGGGGGTCCAATCCGGACTACAGCATATCTCCGGCGTTAGTGAACCGATTTCGAAAAATCTTTTTTTGTTTAATACGAATTGTTAACAAAGATCGAAACCCACCCCCAAAGGGGTGAGGGGGGTGTTTTTTTTTTTGGCTGTAAATTTTTACTTTTTTAGGGCTGTTATAAGGTGATAATATTTGCAAATTTTCAACGATTATTGACACTAAAAATCGTGAAAAAAAATTATTTTTAACAAAAAACAAAAACCGACTTCAAAAACCTAGGTGCACTAAAAAGCTACAAATAACCTTACAATTCATTACATTTGGAGTCGGTGCCAATTCATATGTGTATTTGCCTTGTCCGACGTTGATTGGCACCTACTCCAAATGTAATGAATTGTAAGGTTATTTGTAGCATTTTAGTGCACCTAGGTTTTGAAGTCGGTTTTTGTTTTTTGTTAAAAATAATTTTTATTCTTGTCGGCCAAAAAGCACCTATAAATAGTCAGATTCTACCACCGGTTCGGAATGCTGCTTCCACTGAGAAGAGCCGGTAAGAAACTCAATGGTTACTCTTTTCAAAATTATAATTGCGAGTAATACATTCTCAGGAGCAGCAATGCCTTTAGAGCAGACAGCACCTTTGCCACAATACTAGAGAAGAATTATACTCACGGCAGTCTAATATAAAATACAAATATAGTCTTTACGCTTAGGAAGCTAGTACAGTAAGGTGCGTCTACTCCCATTTACAATGAAGGGATTATTCTAAACCACAGATGGTTATAGAAATAATTGCTTTGGTATGATGCCTTCAACGCAGTATGGAAGAGAAGATGGTAAGTCATTAAGAGGAAAATGGTTGGACCAGTCCTCGCAAGTAGCACCCGAACACGAGCGTGACTTGAGGAGCAGCCATCACTTACCTCAACCATATTCGAGGGAAGAGGATGACCCGCCTCCCAGAGCCACCACATGCAAGAACATTTAGGTTAGCATGACCAATCCATCACCCTACGAGGAAAACAAAAAAAAAAGGAGCAAACGTATCACCCAAGCGCAAGCAAGGCAAGGCAGCTACCATATCTATCGAAGAGGTATGATCTATTCTGTTTACTTCTATTCTGATTTATTCTGATTAGATATATACAGGGTGTCTGCATATATCTAATCAGAATAGAACTTAAAATATCTTGTGATACTAATTGATGGAATTCGGAAACAAAAATCTCATTACTCCCAAACCGGTGCTCCCTGGTTCGTCACAAATGAAAAACTACATCACGACCTGAATATGACCACAGTTAATCAGGAAATTCCATACAAACACCTACAAGAAAAGAATTCAAGACCATCCGAACAGCCTGGCCAATGTCTTGATGGAAGACAGCACTATAATTCGCAGATTGAAACCAAAGATGCCCCAAGACACACTTAAATTTACAACAGTGAAGTAAAGTAGGATACGACACAGGTCGTATACCGAGCATGCCAAACAGAAAACCATCCAACCCACTGATAAATGTCCCTGTGGTGACAGGTCGCAGTGTAACGGGAAACAAAAAATAAACTCCCAAATAGGTAGGTTACGCATTATAATTGTATTATGCATGGGTGTAGCAGAGTTTGAAAATTTTATTTTAAGTAGATTTATTTATGTAATCGATATAAAAAATACAAAGAGAATATTGATAACCAAATAGCAACCATTGCTATAAAAAAAGAAAAACGTTGACATTTGCGAAAGTTTAAGGCGTGAACACTCGCACGTCAAATTCTTTGGCATAGAAAAACGAACCGTATTGACACATTAAAAAAAGTTAATTCTACAAGGAATTGACACTGACAGTGCGAGCGAATTTTGACACGTGGGGACGTGGCTTATACCACAGAAATTCAATCATTATGTATATTGACACAGAGTTCGTTCTGATATTCGCAAACATTTTAACGCCTCAGCGTGCGAGAGGCTCAACCCTAATAAAATAAAATATAACAAGAATTAATTTTAATTAAATTTTCAAATTGTGTTACAGCATCCCTAGGTACAGTCGTGCGCAGATGGCGGCTAGCGTTGTCTTTGAAATTATATCTTAATTAAAGTTCAGCTGTACTTATGTTTTTAGTGAATTAAAATTGTAATATTCATTCTCAAGAATATTTTAATTACCTACTATCGGCATCGATTACCTACTAATTACTCAATCGTAAAATAAAAGTACATCCATCCTCACCATCTGGATGAATGGCGTTCCAGTACAGTGCGATTTACCAGGAATTTTATCCCTCGCACCACCAAATTGTGGAATGAACTTCCTGCAGCGGTGTTCCCGGACCGATGCGACAAAGGTATCTTCAAGAAACGAGCATACTCATTCCTTAAAGGCCGGCAACGCACTTGCGATGCCCCTGGTGTTGCAGGTGTCCATGGGCGGCGTTGATCACTTACCATCAGGTGAAACGTCTGCTCGTTTGTCTCCCTATCTCATAAAAAAAAACAAAAAAAAAAAAACATATCTATAGAAAAATAAAAACTTTTTTTTCATTTTAAATGAGTGAAAGAAAAGTTAGAGAGTTGAAATTTTCACAGATGATTTATTTTTGTAGCCTCTATAACAACAAATACTAAAACACAGAATAAAATAAATATTTAAGGGGGCTCCCATACAACAAACGTGATTTTTTTCGTGCGCGAGTCCGACTCGCACTTGGCCGTTTTTAGTTACGCCCTGAATCCACATTAATAGACACGCCTTATTTATTATTCAACTCATTCCAATTTTATTAGTATAGATGTGTATTTATTGAATTTGCCCTTGCTATTAATTACTTGACACTAGCTAAAATACCCGCTAATCACATGTAGAGCCATTCCTCGTCTTATTCCATTAAATTTCATCATTTCATTCATTTCGTAAAAAAAGAAGATATTAGAAAGTATAACCTAAACGTGTCAAAAACACATCCAAAAATAAAACAATGAAATTGGTCCCATTGATGCCGCTGTCGTATAGTTTTGTACATCTTGACATACATAATCTGACATTCGTATACGTCAATTTGTTGAGCAAATGGCGTCACATCGATCTAGACATAGCTCGATTTGTCAACATTTGTCAACATTTGTTCGACAAATCTGACAAGTGAACGGATAAAGCGTATATCTACGCGATCGAACTTTAAGCCCCCTGCAATACCAAAACAGACCATATCGTCAAATGGAAAAAGTTAATTCTACAACGAAATTACATTGACAGCGCGTGCGAATTTTTTCACAGAAATTTAATCTTTATGCTCCTCGACACAAAGTCTTTTTCATCAATACATCGTCACGACTGTATTCCCCGAAGGGGTAGGCAGAGGTGCACTGTAGTACGCCCACACTTCGCCGATGTATTTTGGTCCCAATGTAATAGGGGGCGAGCCTATTGCCATTATACAGGGCACATTCCCCCTCAATATGATATTTGGGACATAGTCCACCACGCTGGCTCAGTGCGGGTTGGTGAACTTCACACGCCTTTCTATAGACGTGCAGGTTTCCTCACGATGTTTTCCTTTACCGTTCAGTCTTTTTTGGTATTGACAAATATTTTGACAGATGGCGCCTTTATTCCGAAAAGGCCAATCTTGAAATTATGACTTATATAGTTCCATAAAATAAACACCGCAGCTTTTAAGTCATCCAAACAAACTCAATTGGGGTTCACTTGACTGACTAACAAGACAAGCCAGTTACAATTTCACCAATATCCCTTTACTTTGAACTCAAACGAATACCACTCGTAATCCTTGTTGATAAGAGTGTAACGAGCTGTATTAAATATATTGGTGTTCGAATAAGGATTAACTCTGAAAATGGCTAAAGCAGACGGGCATTGGACTGGAAAGAATTTGATTATAGGTAGATGAATCAATAAAGACGGTATTCGTTTGGTACATAGGCGAGCTTCTGACTGGACCAGTGTTTCCCAAACATTGTTCTGCTGTGGCCCGGTAATTTTCACACTGCCCCTTCGTGACCCACTTAACACTTTTAAACCCAAGCCGGTTCCATTAGGTAAAATAATACCTACACATTTTTTAATAGTAAAAATGTTTAATTAATACTACATAGTTTGGTATCGCCTATTTAGTCACAAATGAAAAATAAGTATCTATAAATACTATGATATAATACATAGGATACACATAAAATTCTATTAAGTAAGATATAAATAAAATAACATAGAATAAACTAAATAAAACTAACACATACATAGACTTTAAGAAATGTAAACTTACTGGAAATAAAAGGCTTTTTTATTTTTATTTTTTTTTAGTCACAAAATTTTAGTGCAAAGTATGGAGCTGCTGCTATTTTTTTACCAAAATGTTGCAACTCGGTATTTTATTTTGATGGCCCGGTACCGGGTCGCGACTCAGCTAATGGGAAACGCTGGACTAGACGTCGGCTTGGCTTGGTGTAGTGGTTTGAGTCTAAATGGCTTGGGTCATTGCACTGAGGGATCGCGGATTCGATTCCCGTCAGGGAAACATTGGATGTGCCCTTTTCGGAATTTGCCCAGCAGTTGTAGCATGAGCTCTAAGACTAGACTTATGTCAGAGAATATGTTCATTATATATCTTTCTCTCGTATGAAATAAGACAGAGAGCGACCGAGCCAATCCGTGTCAGAAGTCTTGTCTTTACATGCGTGTTAACACCACATATCTGGGTATAAATATGCCCCTAGTTCATTGCCCAGTTCAGTGCCCATAGTACAAGCGTTGCTTAGTTTGGGATTATTACATACTCATCGTGTATGTGTCGTCTGGTGATGTTAACGTATATTTATTTATATTTTTGGGGAGTGAGAGGAACAGGGTGTAAAGTTCCTCATTCACCATTGAAAAGGGAGGTTCCTCCGACCAGACGGGAGCCGTGTCTGGTGGGCTACTGCCCGACAGTGGTTGTCGGGTTCTTGTATATATGTTCAATCGCTCGGACAACTTTAATATCGCGATGCAGGATATAGTTCGTATGTGGCGAGATAGATGTCACCACATATTAATTGATAATTTTCGGAATAGTGCAGTACACAACTACTTAAATTTTTCGGGTATCTACGCTTTTAAAACAATTGACGTGGTTTGTTTTGATAAGAGATTATCCTCATAGATTATCGTTTTCTGATAAAATTAACATTACTTAAGCCTTTTATTTTGGAAGATAAAGTATAATATAAAATTCATAATCAAGGCATAATCTGAGGACTTATGCCCGTTAATACTACTAGTAGTTGTTTTTTTGAAGGAGTTACACTGTTGGTCGTGAGGTGGCCTTTACAGCTTTACCGGAGGAGTGGCGAGCGCAGAGTGGCCTCAAGGCCTTAAGGGCGGAAAAAAGGGTGGCAACTAGCTCAAGGGCGCCACAGAGGGCACGACCTCGGCTTGGGCAGTTACCGCGAGGGGAGAGGTAGTGACTGCGCTCCTAGGTGCAAAGATGCACCTACGAGCAGAAGAGGGGGTTCCTCGACCTCGCCGGCGAGTTTGAGGAACCGTGTCTGTTTGAGGGCTAGTAGTTGCCTTAATTTGGTGCCTGTATTGGTGCCTATTTGATGCGGCAGATTTCTCTGACGTTTATCTGACATCCGCAGTTGCAGTTGCCCAGTATGTAGTTGGCGTATATTACAGGTAACTATGAGGTAACTACAATGGCGGATGTCAGATAAACGTCAAATAAATTGCCGCAGATTCCTACGCAGGTCGGAGTCGATATGGTTTCTCTAGTTAGTGGTAGCCGAGCGGTAGAACGCACGCCTTGCAAATCAAAGTGTGTAGGTTCAAACCCCGGCTCGCACCTCTGGGATTTATGTGCGAATTTCATTTTCATCCGAGATTATCACTTGCTATGAAACGGTGAAGGAAAACATCGTGAGGAAACCTGCACGTCTGAGGGAACTTGACTAGTTCTCGATAGATGTGTGAAGTCTGCCAACCCGCACTGGGCCAGCGTGGTGGAATATGGCCCGAATCCCCCTCGCATTGAGGGGAGGCCCGTGGCCAGCAGTGGGACGTTTAAAGGGCTGTAGTAGTAGTTTCTCTATGGTTTATTATTACTTTCAGTTTTTGACAGTGAACTCAGTACATATTCTGTCAAAAGTGCTATTGAAACAATAATACTTTAAGACATCGAGGGGTGAAATGCCATTTCACTTAAGCGACACTTTTGGGCGATATTGAGTTATATACATATTTGGAATCAGCTAATTTGTCTGCGTCAATCAGTATGCTCTCCTGCAAAGTAAGTTAATGTCGCTTAAGACAAATAACCTTTCACCCTTCGTCATGGTGGTAAGGCCCCAGTTGTGAAGTTGCGTTTTTGACATTTCATTACAGTGAATAATGCTTAGAATTTGAATATTATAAATCAGGCATATTTAGAATACCTACTCTTGCGCGTCGCCAGATCACTATCGTAACTTAAAGCAGCCAAACATGTTTTTAATAAAACCAAGACGGACTAATGCTGGGATCCTATAAAATACAATATATCGACGTTTGAAACGCAATCTTTAATAAGCGACAAAAATCTTAAAAACAACTTTATATACATTGCCATTCAAGCGTCGATATAGGCATTGGTAAGCGCAACGATTATTTTCTAAGGGGCCAATTACAAACTCTAGCGGGTATTGGGGGCCTTACGAAACTTTTATTCTATTGGAATAAAATAACGTTTAGAATAAAATAACGCACAGATACCTAACGAGGCCCATAAAAAAATACCTAAATGGGTGCTTATCATAGAGTATCTAGAGTACCCATAACGACTCCACTCTTGAACGTGAATATAGAAAACGGTCATTAGGCAAACACGTTTGATTATGCATGAATGTTTTGTATTTTATTCTTCAACCGTATTTTGTGGAGTGAACTTGATTACACAAATCTAATCGTACACTAAAATGTAAGTTGAACTATATTTTACTTTACAGAATTATTGGTGACATTTCAATCAATCGTCATCAATAACATGCCTGTATCCCCCGAAGGGGTAGGCAGGGGTGCACTCTAGTACACCCTCACTTCCCTATTTTGTTCCCAATGTAATAGGAGGCGAAACTATTGCCATCATACCGAACACATTCCCCCTCAATACGAGGGTGATTTGGGACATAGTCCACCACCCTGGAGCCTTTTCTCATCTCTTATTCGACATATGTTGACAGTGGTAGCCTCGTGGGCAAGAACGCCCGCCTTGAACGTAAGGGGTGCAAGTTCAAATCCCAGGACATTACATATATACAGGACATACATTGGGACCATACAGGACATACATTGGGACCAAAATACATCGGCGAAGTGTTGGCGCATTGCAGTGCACCTTTGCCTACCCCTTCGGGGAATACAGGCGTGATGATGTATGATGATGTATTTATGTTGAAACTAAACGCCAAATTTTTATTTGCTAGACATAAATCTCTATTAGAGATATGTCGAAACGAAACGTCAAATTGGATGTGTTTATTTAGGTTGTTTAATAGAGATTGATGTCTTTTAAACGAAAATCGGGCTCCTGGTTTCCTGACGATGTTTTCCGTCAATAGCAAAATATGACCGTTCAAATTAGATTAATATTTCGATAAGCGGAATTTAAATATGATCGAAATTAGAGATAAAATGGATAGTGGTTTGGCCGGATACCGGATATTCGTCAAGCTACCAGGCCGGAGCGCCGGATATCCGGCGACCGGATATTCGGCCCGTTATCGCGTTACATGACGATTCTTAAAGACATCTCGAATCGATCGATCGGTAGTCAGTTAATTTGCATCAGTACCCGCAGTTGTCAAGGTTTGCTAGAATTTATCTTTCAACACCTGGCAGTAGCATTTACTAAGCGGAATCGCTTCTTACCACGAAATACAGAAAATTTGGTATTCATTCCCCACAATTTGTTAATTTTGAGTAATTGTTATTTTTGATTTTGACTAAACTAATGAATAAAACAAATATTTTTGACGTGCGATTATAAAAATAAACGGTTTGCATAACCTACTGTGATGTGATTTGCCTTGTCTAAGATACTCAGATTTTTTAAATTTTACCATCTGGTATCCGGCCGGATACTGGATTACTATCCGGTATCCGGCCGGATAGTGAAAACAAGTCCGGATAGGCCGGATACCGGATAGTTAGGTACTGGATATTCATTTCATCTCTAATCGAAATTCAAACTGCTTTAAACCCTCTTTTCTCTTTCAGCTCCACTCACTGGCCATGGCAACCAACAATTTTCCATTCCAAATTCAAAAAGTTTCCAAAGATGACGATGAAACAATAAAAAAGTATTACAAAGGTAACATATGTATTTTCATATACTAAAATGAACTCTGTGTCAATATGCATAAAGTTTGAATTTTTGTGCCAAGCCCCCACGCGTCAAAATTCTCTCGCGCTGACAGTCCCATTTATTTGAAGAATGAACTTTTTCTATGAGTCAATACTTAGTATACTCAGTGATAATGAAGCTTTCTAACGGCAAAATAATTTTTGAAATCGGTCCAGTAGTTTTTAAGTTTATTACATACAGAAATACAAATATTTCCTCTTTATAATATTAGTATAGTATAGATAAAGAAGTAATAGAAGTATACACAACGGTTAAGAATTCTAATTCCAATATCAATTACTATTTCTTACACCTACACCCTGGGGCCTTATCACCAACCCTTAAAGTATTGTGTTTCAAAAGTATCAGTAAATTTTTGATTTGTACTGTATTGACGGTGAAAAACTGAAATTAAATTTGAAAACATTGCTGACAGGCGGTGGTCAAGGGGCTGTATTTATCTATACTGTCTATATCTATACTAATATTATAAAGAGGAAAGATTTGTATTTTTGTGTGTAACGAATTAACTTAAAAACTACTGGACCGATTTCAAAAATTCTTTTGCTGTTAGAAAGCTTAATTATCACTGAGTAACATCGGCTATATAATAAACCCGTGCGAAGCCGGGATGCGCAGCTAGTTTAACATTATTATTATATATCATGCTCTGGTGCTAAGTAGCCTAATGACTAGTTAAAAGTCCACTTTGAACGCAAAGAAGTTCAAACTAACCTAAATTCCTATTATTTACAGATTACAAGAGACCATTCATCAGGGTCGGCCCTGAAGGGTACCTGTCGATGGCAGGGTACGGAGACCATGCTGCTGAAATATACAACTTGAAGATCAGACCCGATGATATCTGGGTCACCAGTTTCTCTAGATCAGGTAAGAACTATTACTTACGTATGTTTGTGTCTAAGTGCTAACGTAACTACATTAGTTGAGGTCACTAACAATGAGTGTATTAGTATCCAGACAAACTTAAGTCTGGTTTTTGTGTTGTTTTATTAGCAAACACTGTATCTTTATATTGAATAAATAAAAAGTTATAATTATTAGTCAGAGTTTACACCAAGGTCGTATGACAAACGTATAAATCTCGTTGACGTGTAGATAACTGAGTGTTGATAACATTTTTTCCTGATCAATACATTTTTGAAATACATGAGTCATATCGTCCACATAGACTTGGTGGACGATTTGATTTAGTCTGAGTGATTTTTTGACCATGGCTTTTTATTATTATTTTTATTACAAATTTATAAAAGCTTTCCTTAGTTTGGGATCATACTGAGTATGTGTTGACTGGCGATATTTATGATATTTATTTTAGGCACAACATGGCTTCAAGAACTCGTGTGGCTTGTCGCCAACAACCTTGACTTCGATGGAGCCCGATCTGTCTCCATTACAGAGAGATTCGCTTATCTCGAGTAAGTATTGAACAAGTGTGAACACTTGTGGGTCTTGTGGAATAAAACAATCGTGGTGCATTATGGCCTGAATCCCCCTTGCATTGAGGGGAGGCCCGTGCCCAGCAGTGGGACGTTAAAAAAGGCTGTAGTAGTAGTATGTATCAAATGTGTTGTCGGATATGATTCAGTGTTCAGTGTACGTAACATTTCACGCTATGATTAAAATATGTAATACTTCAGTATCAAATCTATACTAATATAACTGATAAGAGTAGGTAATCTTATCACTTCTATCTGAAAATTTAAAAAGAGTGTAACATGGCGATTGTGACAAAGTGTGAGTAATTCATATATTTGTACTTTTCCCTCAGACCATTGTACGAACTAGATGTGCCACCACATGCGTGTTCTCAGTGTACCTATCGAAATTTATGGCGGTCGGCTTGCGCCCCCTAAGACTCTATGCCCGGCAACCCTTTAACCCCCGGGTAAAGACGGGTCTTGTTGAACTTGTCATAAATAATCACACGATGGCGGCCGAATTGCAAAACGCAGTATGATACCCCCCCACCCCCTCTGTCGCTTCTTCGATTGCGCTCACGTATGTCTAACAGTTCGTTCAATTGGCCGAAGGCGGTTTTTATGACCGAAGCTTCGGTCGGAATCTTGTATCTAGTCATAAATAGTCATAATTGTGTGTGTATTATTACAGATACCCGACGCAACAGTCAGAGGTGAGAGCCCAGGCGAGTCACACTGGTGGACCCCGGGCGACTGTAGACGACTTCCGAACTCTGCACAATATGATCTCACCAAGATACGTGAAATCCCACTTACCCCTGTCATTGCTCCCACCACAGTTACTTGACACAGCCAAGGTGAGCCTATATCTATACCGTGTATACAGATGTATTTGTAAATATGAATCATTTCTCAGCAGCCATTTTAGAACACTGGTCGGGATCGTCCGCAGCACATTCTATGGTGCCCATAGCACAAGCATCGCCTAGCTGGTAGAACGCCCACCTTTAACGTAAGGACGTAAGGGGTGCAAGTTCAAATCCCGGGCCCGCATCACTGAGATTTTCGTGTGCGAATGTCAATTTCAATAATGATTACCACTTGATGAACGGTGAAGGAAAACATCGCGAGGAAACCTGCACGTCTATAGAAAGCGTGTGAAGTTCACCAACTCGCACTGGGCAAGCGTGGTGGACTATGGACCAAATCTCCCTGGTATTGAGGGGAATGTGCCCGGTATAATGGCAATAGGTTCGCCGCCTATTACATTGGAACTAAAATACATCGACGAAGAATGGGTGCACTGCAATGCACATCTGCCTACCCCTTCCGGGAACACAGACGAGGTGATGTATATTTATGAGTAGGCGTCAACTGTAGATTACTTGTGCTAGGTCCTGTACATTGCTCGTGACCCTCGCGACGTGGCTGTGTCCTTCCACTTCGCTCACAAGCTGTTCCGGTATTTCGACGTGAATGTGGACTTCAAGGAGTTCTGGGATCTTTTCAAAGATGATTTAAGTAAGTCTGTTACCTGGCATTCTGTAAAGAGCAAAGGGATAATTTACCTCGTGACGCCTTATACTTACCGTCTCGACGCCTTAAATCTAAATCAGCAGCAGTATTGGCATCCGGAGATCTCAATGATAAGAAAGACATGACTTGTACCCCTATTGTCAATCGTCGCATTCCGATCCAGTGACATATACGTGGTTTTTCTTAACGTGTAAAAATTAGAGATTAAACGGATATCCGGTAACTATCCGGTATCCGGCCTATCCGGCCTTGATCTACCATCCGGCCAGATACCGGATAGTAATTCAGTATCCGGCCGGATACCGGATAGTAATTCAGTATCCGGCCGGATACCGGATAGTAGTTCTGTATCCGGCCGGATACCGGATAGTAATTCAGTATCCGGCCGGATACCGGATAGTAAAATTTGAAAAAATCGCATTATTTTACACAGGGCGAATCATACACAATAGGTTATGGACACCGTTTATTTTTATGATCGCTCGACAAAAATATTTCTTTTATTAATTAGTTTAGTGCTCAAAATTAAGAATTGGCAAATTGTGGTGAATTAATACCAAATTCTCAGCATTTGTTTGTAAGAGGCGACTCGGCTTGGCTTCTTAAACCAGACCAGCTTCTGAAAATAGCCTTTCGCTGTAAACGCTACTGCCAGGTGCTGAAACGTACATTCTAGCAAACCTTTACAATTGATGAAAATTAACTGACCACCGTGTGGGCCGCGTTTGTCGATTGATTCAAGATGTCTTTTAGAAGCGTCATGTAACGCGATAAAGGGCCGAATATCCGGTAGCCGGATATCCGGCGCTCCGGCCTGGTAGCTTGCCGGATATCCGGTATCCGGCTAAACCACTATCCGTTTCATCTCTAGTGAAAATCCTTTATCTCCCTTTATCCTTTACCCAGCCACCTCGGGGGAAGTAGCTGGGATCGCAATAGTATGCAAAGATGACCAAGTACTTAATTATATCAACATCAGCATCAACTGATGTGAATTTTTTTTTGAAAATTGTATGTTTACAGTAATGCACACGCCGATATTCCCGCATATGAACGAGGCCTGGCTGAAGCGAGATCATCCGAATCTGATGTTCTTGTTTTACGAAGAAATGCAGAACGTAAGTGAGATATACCCCACAACATCGGTATGTTACTTATGTACGGCTCGGAATGCTGGGCGGCTAAAGTGCGTGAAGAGAAACGTCTCCACTCAGCCGAGATGCGAATGTTGAGATGGATGTGTGGAGTGACGCGAATGGATAAGGTGAGGAACGTGTATATTAGAGGTAGTATAAAAGTAGCGCCCATAACGGAAAAAGTTAGAAGTAAGAGACTAGAATGGTTTGGACATGTGATGAGAAGCATGTGACTAAAAGAGTGATGAGTATGAATGTGGATGGATACAGAGCGAGAGGAAGACCAAAGAAAAGATGGATGGATTGTGTAAAAAGTGATATGAATGAGATCGGAGTGGATGTCGGTATGACGGAAAAGCGAGATGAATGGAAGAAAAAGACATACTGCGCCGACCCCAAATAATGGGATAATGTTAGGGAAATGATGATGAACATCGGTATGTTTGGTTGGAATAAATTAAAATAAGTTTCTTGTAGTACATACGCTACGACATGGCTACGTCGTAGCTAGTCATTATAATACGTGTTTACTTACTAATTATGAAATACATATATCATCACGACTGTATTCCCTCAAGGGGTAGGTAGAGGTGCATTGCAGTGGAGGTAGAGGTGCATTGCATCACTCTTCGCCTATGTATTTTGGTCCCAATGTAATAGAGTCAAGTATGCAATCATAAAATATAAATGACAAATAAATGACTAAGGCGTACCTACTTAGCAATTTTCACTATAATTGCTAAAATTCGATACTAGATAATCTCTTTTTTTCTACATCCACTTTCACTTCCGCCTCCGCCTCCGTTAACCTCCGCATCCGCGGAGGTGAAACCCGTCGCCTCCGGATCCGCCTCCGCCTCGGCTAAGAAGGCCTCCGTTAAAACCCTAGTTCTAACCTCAACGCGCACTTGTGAGATTTTTATATTTTCTGTGCAAATGTTTATCTATTATATCAATTTGCGGTACTTTATACCCACTGTTAGTTGAGTTATGACACAGAGTGAGCCATCCGAAAAGGCCATTTCCAAATTTTTCTATTAACGGGAATCAAACCTGCAAGCGGCCTAATCTGGTACCATTAGACGATGCCATCATACTATAATATTCTATTTTCAGGATCTCCGCGATGTTATCAACAGAGTATGTAAGTTCCTGAATCGAGAATACAGTCTAGAGCAAATAGAACAACTCGCTAAATACCTGGACTTTGAGAATATGAAGAAAAAGCCCATTGCAGACACTCGCTCGACCCAGGGCTCCGAAGTAACCTTCTTTAGAAAAGGTAAATTGTAGTTTGACCGAAACCGATGTACCGAGCCTTATATTACCTACCCGATATTAATATACAGATCGTATCAGAAGTCCGAAATAATACTTGGGGGCCATATAGGACAGATGATAAGCAATCAACACGTTCAAGCAAAATATACGTAACTAATTTAGTTTCTGAGCAATTTGTGTCCAAAGTTGGTGTCAAAACTTACGCACCGCGACCCTAAAAATCAGCTGATAAGGCGAATGAACTCGCTTTAAAATGATGAGGGAGTGATAGATATGACACAAGGTTTTTACCTACGAGCATAGTTCAATACAGAAATAAAAATCGGCCACTGTAGTTACCTAACTATGACAAAAAATCATACTTCATTTAAATCGATGTAAAGTAAAACTTCTACACAAGCAAATAATCCATTTTCGTTTTAGTTTTCGTGAACGGATTTCTTTTTAAACTGAAACATAGTGAGAGTTGATTAAAAGAAAATAAAATATTATTTTATTATTATTATTTGTCTTTATCATAATCACTACAATTCTCAGAATACAAGTAGGTACCTAATGATGTAGACAATTATTAGAATTGGTCTGGCATATCTGAAAGACTTTAATCTTTGATTACTCTAATAATCATGGCCGCGAATATGTCAATGTAGTGAACATTAGCGGGCGGAGATATCACACACAAGGACAATTTACGTCCAATGACAAATCATCGGCCATATTGCATCAGCGGTGATTGGCCCAGCGCTGCAGCGCGGTAAAACACTGTGCCTTCGTGCAATGTCGGAGCGGTCCTTTGATATTTTTATTTAATAATAATAACGTAAATCAAAATATTTAGTTCCTTGCAATCCGTCAAGGCGTTAACATGTGTTCCGAAAAATGTCTCGTTCTCCGCGTAATAGTGAAGTGTTTTCAAACTCGGAAAACTATGAGATGGTTTTGTGCATTGGTGCGACTAAAGGGAATACCGGTAAAAGTTTTGTGATTTCTTTTATGTCTTCTAAAAAACGTGAAAGTAATATTTACTCAAGTGTGCAGGTGGGTAGGTACCTACCTAGCTCTTTGTGATATGTGAGAAGTGAATAAATTCCAATTAAACCCATGGATTGATACACTGCACACATGGCCACGGGTAAATACTTACCTACTATTATTATCTTTATAGCAGTTTTTACTCGGACGATTGGGTCCTTTAATTAAGTAAGTGGTTACCCAGATACCTACTTACTATTACAATTAGTGAAGAAAATCTGTTAAACGAAAACTTACGTACCTACCTACCAACTAAAAACTTCGATAAGGTCGCTAGTCGCTACCCAGATACCTACTTACTATTACAATTAGTGAAGAAAATCTGTTAAATGAAAACTTACGTAGGTACCTTCTAATTTACAATTTTAATAACCTTACCAACCAACCTACTTCTTAAGAACGTAGTTACGTAATTAGGTAGATACCTAGACACCTGTTGTAAAAAGAAGTCATACATCTTATTCATTAGTACCTAAATAGTGTTTGTAAGGTAGGTAGGCCGTCTGGGATCCTAGATAGATACCTACACACTAACCCAAGTTTCAATAGCACAAACCCCCTACGGTAAAGCTGCCGCTCACGGCCAACAGTGTAGTCATTATCAAAAATAAAACAGCTACCAGGTTCATTTTGATAGAAAGCTACCTACCAAACCACAAAAGATTTAATAATGTTTACTATTTAGCAACAAAAAATAAAATGTATGAATGCGTTTTACAAAAGGTGTCTACCTAATTACATAATTACCTTCATTAAAGGAAGCTTGGTTCTCGGCGGTTTAATTTTACAGTAATTTCATTACCAATGTTTTGGTCATTCTCATACCTACCTAAGAATATCAAAATTACTGTCAATTACAATGACCGACGAGTGCGAAAGAGAGGCGCGAGTGCGTAAGAGACCGCTGTGGGCGAGTTGGCAACGGGCGACCGACACAATCAAAGCCGCTCAAAGACACCGCGCCGCCGCGCGCCGGCCGGCCGCGTGCCGCCGCCGCTTCACCCCTGTACCCCACCCCCGCGCGGCTCGTGTGATAGAGTACTAGTACCCGCTGTGGGCGGGGTTTGTCACAATGGGTGTGAAGCATTGACCTTTAAATAAACAGCTGGTCCACGTTTTGCGAAGGGCCGACCGAAAATTGTTTAAAAAATGAATTTCCTAGATTTGTATGAAAGAATAAAGTTAAGAATTTTAACTTAAAGTCTGGGCCATATAGCTCCACTCCTTATAGCGATATACAGGTTCAATTATTATTTCGGACTTCTGATACACCCTGTATAAGTACTTAATCTTTGCATAAAAAATAAATTAGATAGCAGTGGTAGCCTCGTGGGTAAGAACGCCCGCCTTGAACGTAAGGGGTGCAAGTTCAAATCCCGGGCCCGCACCTCTGAGATAATTTTCATGTGCGAATGTCATTTTCAACAATGATTACCACTTGCTGAACGGTGAAGGAAAACATCGTGATTTATTTATATTTATTTAGATTGTTAACAATTTACAAAGATTACGAGAAAAAAAATATAATTAGGTAGGTATATATCACACTAGCTGTGCCCGCAACTCCGCCCGCGTGGACTTTCGGGTGAGTACCCGGAAAAATAGTTATTATTTATTTCCCGCGGAACCCTAATTCTTTTTCTATAGATAAACGTAGCCTAAGTTACGCGTTGTTTAATTATTCAGGAAAATCTGGGAATTGGGTGCACTATTTTGATGGAGAAATGAGGAGAGAAGCTGAAGAGTATATGAAGAAACATCTCGACGGGACTGAAATACGGTTTCCTGATAATAAGTGAGTTAGCATAACGCCCCGTACCCACAGGAGCGAACGAATTTATTCGGCTTTTTTTTTAAATGTACTTCAGATGTTGAAAATGTACCCTATAATTTAGCCAAAACGAACTGTATTTTAGAAGCGCGAACGAGTTTTTATCGATGACTCGAGCTAATTTTGACGCGTGGTCGCGTATACCACAGAAATTCAATCTTTATTTATATTTGGACAGAGTACATTTTCAAAAAAATATTGTAATATTTTTCATGAATAGTAGCTATCTCGGTCATACGTTGCGGCCGTGATAAGGACGGCTCTATTTACCATTCAATAACGTCAATGAGTAATTGCTTTCCGTCTGTTGGATTGTCACTTTATTGTTTATCTAGAAATTATCTATTACAAACCTTAATTTTACATAAATAAGGTTAAAAATTGTATGGCAAATAATAACAATAAAAATATATTTTTGATCCATTTATTATGTTCATCATGAACCCATACACTTGTTCTATCATCAACCATTTATAATTTACTTCATACACGTCATCACTACATCACGAGATGAGACTTAAAAACGATGTCCGATATTTAAAGAAACTTACCATACTTTTACAATGCTTACAAACCACTATAACTCTGGAATAATGTGTGGCGACATCTATCTCACCACATAGGAATTAAATCCTGCATCGCGATATTAAAGTTCCTCATCCCCCATTGAAAAGGGAGGATCCTCCGACCAGACGGGTGTTGTGTCTGGTGGGCTACTGCCCGACGGTTGTTGTCGGGTTCTTGTATATTATGTTCAATCGCTCGGATCACTTTAATATCGCGATGCAGGATTTAGTTCGTATGTGGCGAGATAGATGTCGCCACAAATGCTTTGTGAGTCATTGTGTATGGATATAATTTCTATAAATTTGGGGGGTAACCATATTTCTATGAATTGCGAGACTTCCCACTCTTGACTGACTGGAAATTATTTTCATATTAACCTCACAAACTGCGCATAATTAAAACGCTTTATTTACTTTTGTTATGGGACGTTTATGTGCCGCGCAAGGCCCAATGTATTAACTTGTTAAATCCTGACTACCAGTTGGTATACAAAAAAAGGTTAAAAGTAACTTAATAGACATTTAAAATCCCCCGGGATCCTCTCGCAATACATAGAACCACAAATGCATTATAATTTAACATTATCTACTCGGGCGCACCATAATTGACTTGAAAAAGCAAAACAAACAATAAATTTACATTTAAAAACAATTTCAATATGTTTAAAAAAAAAAGAAAAAACATGACGTTCTAAATTTAATATTACGAAATTCCTTCATTCGGAAATTACACCAATTCTTTTGTACATAAAACGCCGACTCAAAGAATTTTTTCTATTACTAAAAATAATGCTGTCTCGCTCACATTAATACAATGAAAAAAAGACGAGAGTACTTTCAGTGTGGCATAGTTTAGTGCACTAATTCGATTGGCAACAACTAGACTACAATCAAAGTAGGTATTTTGTCACCCTCCTTCGCTTCGTTTAGTATACTGTCAAATTTAGTTTAGTCGTAGTTTGTGTACAACAGAATTAGCATCATTTATTAGTTTAAACAACATCATTTTATGGCACTTTGATCAAAAATAAAACTACAAACTCCGCCCATACTGAATAATTAAAAAAAATACTAGATTTCATCAGAAATCTCATACAGGTGTTTATTTTATGTTATGTAATTGGTTACCTATCCATATCGAAATCATAATCAATTTAAAACATAATTATCACGAAATTTAGGCATAAGAAGATATTTTTAACTTTATAAAAAAAAAAGTTTGTTTACCTGTCATTAATAAAAAAAAAAACTTAAATGACAACGACTCCATTTCATGTTATCGTTATATTTTTGTTTATACTTGTGTATAAATTACCCTAGCGGTAACTATATACGTGTATAGATAAAACAAAACACGTGGAAACGGTTGTTGCAACTAAAAAAAACGAACGCATTGCTACAATAAAAAATCTTTTCCCGGTAAAAAAAATGCAACCTGATTGAATATACAAATGTCTCTAATATTTAGTCACGAGATTAAATATAAATAGTGTGCCATAGTTACATTTAAAATTGTGTATGTAGCGATAGTACTCATAATTAATTTTATTTTTTAATGTATACAGGTTTTACCACACTTTAAATACAAACACGGTAACGCCCTGAACCATGGAGATATTATAACGGAGATGGCATTTCGAGCCCGCGCTGCGGTAATTTTTTCTCGTTTACCTGACTCCGCCATTGTTGTTTTCCCATATAGATGCCGTATACTACAGGTACATGAGATAACAAAAATGGCGGAAAAATCGCCACAGAGCTATACGAAGAGTGGAGTCGTTATGGGTACTCTAGATGCTCTATGCCGTGAACACACTGATCTTTTATTGTTTTAAATGTACTCTGTGTCAATATAAATGAAGATTGAATGTCTATGGCAAAAGACACACGACCACGCGGCCTAAATTCGTTTTCGTTATAGGTAGCGTGTATACTTTCATGTGCATTTATAATGAAAAGCTTACGTTTAGACATTACAAAAAGACACATCAATTTTCATTTATTTGTATAGATACTATGACGTTTACGCAGTCGGTACGTAACATATTTGTATGATAAATAAAATTTGTCACCAGGCCGTGTAGCATGAGCGCGCAGACAAAAGATTTATCTCTTGCAATTTTCTCGACAAATCTGACAGTTGAAAGAGATAAAATTTCTGTGTATTCTTCACGCTAAGGGTGCAGATGAAAATGGTTTTACATTTTAAACTAACTGTATTGGGTATATGCAACGATTATTGATATTGAGATTATTCTTCGCAGGCTATACAAAATTGAGTCTTACCGCTAACTAAACCTTATACCCTAACATACTTAATTTAAATTATGCATTATCTTTGGCGAATACACTGTTCATGGTACCTTGGAACTTGGAAACAATTAAAAAAAACAATACACAGATTAAAAAACCGTGCGTACGAACGTCGTTGTAAATTCTCACAAAAATTCCCTATTCTTTTAATACTGAGATACAAAAACAGTTCGATTTATTATTATTATTTATACAATAAAAATGGTACCATTCTCACTTACCTACTTACAATAGTATTAATTATTAGTTAGATAATTTAAATAGAATGCGTGTATGAAAATAATCGAAATTTTACAATTTTAATCTCGATTATTCTCGCAAACACATTTGTAACGATTATGTTCGCACGGAACTAAGTTGAGCGTATCGCCGTCCTACTTACGACAGCAACGAGCGAGCGGGATGCCAATATTTTATTGCTATCAAATATAGGTTAGTTATGCTTTATGTAAAATAAATTAATGGTAAAAAAACTTTTTAAAAACAAGCTTTTATTCAATTGCCGTTAGTTTTCGTGTTCTCCCCAGCAAGCCCTTTCATTTGATACGCATACTGTGGTAGTGCAGAGAAAATAACTATTCCGCCATCTTGGATGATCCGCCATATTGGAATTAGATTGACGTCACATAGCTACGCATGCAATGTCATCCAAAATAAGCGTGTATACCAAATTTCAGATCAATCGGTTAAAGATAACTGATTTAAAATTCAGTTGCAAGATTCCACCCGGACATACATACATTGCAAGTTAATATAAAGCTTGTAAAAACAGAATCTACATCCATACTATTTGACTAGCACTGCAAATGCTGCTGTCCCATTGAGTAACTACAGAATCCATATCGACTCAGCCCTGCGTATGGCTCTGTGGCATTTTTTTTACGTTTATCCGCCATTGTAGCTAGTGGTAGCCGAGTGGTCGAACGCACGCCTTGCAATCAAAGTGCGCACGTTCAAACACCGGCTCGCACCTCTAGGTTTCATGTGCGAATCTTATTTTTCATCCGAGATTATTACTTGCTATGAAACGGTGAAGGAAAACATCGTGATGAAGCCTGCACGTCTGAGGGAACTTGACTAGTTTTCAATAGATGTGTGAAGTCTGCCAACCCGCACTGGGCCAGCGTGGTGGACTATGGCCCAAATCCCCCTCGCATTGAGGGGAGGCCCGTACCCAGCAGTGGGACGTTAAAAGGGCTGTAGTAGTAGTAGCAGTATCCGCCATTGTACCTTAGGTACTTACTTGATCCGGCAACTACATAGGGCAACTGCAATGGCGGAAGTCAGATAAACATCAAAAAAAAAAATCGCAGGGCGAAGTCGACTCATCTCCGTTATATATCTCGATGTGCCATCCTGCTCAGACATTATAGCCATGAAAGGGACGACAATACACTTAGTTTAATGCCAATAAATCGATACCATAATTAAGTAGTTTGTGGTGTTACAGCGGGAGAAATACTTTCCGTTAATGTTTAGTAGCTACATTATAATAAATATACATGCACACATACATATTTTTCATCGAATGGCAGTTATTTCTTGCACCTTATTTACAAACAGTAAATACATTTCGTTATAATAGGTAGTCAGTTCACAGACTATTAACCACACACCACGAGAAACGCGTTGGAATGATTTTTTTATTAATAAAATTTATTTTATCAACAATTACCCTATGTGTATAATTGTAAATGAAATAATAATAGTTAATATTTAAAATTAAATAGCAACTAACTTATATTTACATTAGGTCCGCGCGAATTAAATTAGTCTAAACATTTTTGAGCCACAAATATTTAGATAAGAGATTCCGAATGAATTACTATCAAAGAAAATGTTACTTTTTAAGAAATTTAAACACACATAATCGATACATTTACCATTAATATGTACATAATTAGTACAGTTTAATACAGGCCTCGTAGCATGACCGCGTAGACATAAGTTTTATCTCTTTCAACTGTCAGATTTGTCGAGAAAATGACGTCACACCGAGCTATGTTAAGTACAAAAAGCTCGAAGTGACATCATTCTCGACAAAAATGACGGTTAAAATAGACAAAGCTTATGTCTACACGGTCAAGCCAAGGGTGCTGGTTCTAACTCCCGGCATCGAGCCTCTTGCTAATAAACCTCGTCACTGTAATGCAACCCAAAAGACAAAATGGCTTCAATATTAATGTCCACAAACTAAAGGCACATATTTCAATCCCCACTAGTGATGGGTAACTCGTGTATTTTAGTTGATGATGAAAAACTTTCTTATATTATGTCGCGAGGTACACCTCATGAACCGACAAAAAAAAAAGGAGGAGGTTCTCAATTCGACGCGTATATTTTTTTTTTGAGGTTAGGCGTCGCTCGAGCGTATATTTTCTTCCTCACTCACTCGCGATACGATTAAAACTTCACTCAGAATCTTTTACATGGGACGTGGAGAAGAAGTGAACGAATGATTTAAATTCGAGTCACTGACTCAATTTTCTAACATGAAGACTTCGAATCACACACGGTTTTTAACTGACAATTGACTACGTAACGAATTACCCATCAAATAAAACCCATCTGAAGATTGTACAATTATTATTGTTTACTATTTGTGGTATAAACAATATCTGACAGTTTATTATATCCGCCATCAATTTGACATCACTAAAACTGTTTTCGTCTTGCTCATACATAATAAATATGAGAAGGACGTCAATAATGTGACGTGAACACTTTCCGCACCATTTTGCCCCTTGTCTTCCAGTGAATATAGAGCTTTAAAATACGAACCACGCGAAATCTACCCACAATATATAGCATACATAAACAGCTAAGAAGCTGTTAGTTTACGATGTTCAGATATCTTACAATTATATTGAGCGAAAACCCGAGGTCTAAATATTTATAGTATTAAATTCAGTTGTTGTTTCGAGTATCGATAAAATTTATATAAAAAATTGATACATTTTTAATTAACACAGCCTCGTTAGACTTGTTCATTATTCACAAAATAACTTAGGACATGTTTATATGTAATTGTAAACTATCAAACATTAAAAAAAACACTATAGGCCTTTTTTACTTAAAACCTCAAATTTATAGAATATTTTGATTACTAAACTTTTTGTTACAAAATCTCTTTATTATTCCCGTTATTAATGGTTTAAAACTGTATAATTCCCAAATGTATTACTAAAATCCACAAAAGCACGAAACATAAGTCTATAAATTACTTAGACCATCCCAATGAATTACAATGATTTGAGCAATCACGCGCAGGTATATACATTCGTTCACTTTGAAGAAGTTACGTAGAAAGTCCCAACTTTTTTTTCATATTCGAAATTTATGACGCTAGAATATTTTTTTTAATATTTTTTTTTCTACGTCAAACACAAAAACAATGTACTTTAATGTACTTGAGAATGAGACTAATATTCTTACAGAACCGTATATCAAACTTCTTACACGAAGTCTCGACCTCTTTGTTTCAGATAAAAAATGCAGTGTTGCTATATTTGAAGAAACAAACAAACAAGTCTCATAACCGGTTCGGTCAGAAATTTTGACATACAAATCGATCCCTATACTATAAATAAGGTTATATCGTGGCATTTGTCGTGCCGTGACAAAGTAAAAACAATGTTACTAGGATTAGAAACGGTTTATGTCACGTTATATCGAATTATTAATAAACTAGTCAGCTTATTATTCTCACGGTATTTATAAAATGTCTTTTCCAATAGGTAGTGTGACTCGAATCAAGACCGTCGATCGCACAGTCCAATTTCATTAACACTAAGTGACATTATACTCACTTGAAATAGTTCCTTAAACTTCGTTCATTCACTCATTAACTATGTTCCATTCAGTGAACACTTTAAGTGCAAATACGCCACAAGTAGAGAAAACATTGAAGACTTGATAAGATGTTTATTGTTATAATATAAACGGCATTCCGGTTACACTCAGATAAAATTATTTCGAAAATTTCTAAAATTATTACTGGTAACATATGACCATCGTGAAAAAAAAAACTTTCTATGCTCACGGAAACCATGCGCCGTTGATAAATTTTAATGTAGGTACATCGTTAAATGCACCCATATTAAAATTTATTAACGAGTATAGGATATCAGACATTTGATCAGTGTCTGAAAATAAAATGTTTTTTTAGTCTTTTGAGATTTTTGTAACAATCATTACCTAAACCCAGTGACCGAAGCGCCGTTTACCGTCAAGTTACAACTCAGTGACCGCATACAAGTCCCTCTGGTCCTGATGTTGGGGGCGTTCGATTCGCTCGTGCTGGGGTCGCTCGATACGCTCGTGCTGGGGTCGCTCGGTTCGCTCGTGCTGGGGTCGCTCGATACGCTCGTGCTGGGGCCGGTCGGGCCGGTCGTGCTGCGAGCGGTCGGGGCGGCGGCGGTGCTGGGTGCCCGTGCTGGGTTGCTGCCGGCGGGGCCGCTGCAGCGAGCGATACTCCAGCGCGGCGGCGGAGAGCGGCTGCGGTTCGGTGCGTCGCGTGGGTCGTACTGTCGCGTACTTGTCGGGGGCGGGCGGGCCGGGGGGGGCGGGTGCGGGGGCGGGCGGCGCGCTGAAGGTGGCGAGGGCGGGCGCGGGGGCGGGGGCGGTGAGCCGCGGCCGCGGCGCTCGCGGACCGAACGACGCGTACTTCGGGTCGAAGCGGTTTAGGCTCGTCGATCGACCGGATTGACCTGTTATTGAAACTCAATCATTACTAGGGAAGTTCTCCTCGGAATTTGAAAAAGGTCAATAAAAACTGTAATCGTATTACATGCTTTAATGGTAGCAGAAGGTACACTCCACTTAACTAACCGTGCTTAGGCTTTTCGAAGCACAGCCATAAATTAATATTTAATCGATAATCTGTACAATGTGTTTCAGAATGAATATAACAAAGGCTTGTTCCCAGGGTTCGCATGGTGATGTACCATGATGAAGTGTTGCGCCTGCCGCCATCAAGACGCACGAAGAAGAATATTGCTTCTTCATGCGACTTACTTGTCATTTGCATATTGCGGTAGATCTCTTTTTTCTGCTACTGCAAAATTTATTTCTATGCTTCGACAAGCCCATGCATGGTTAACTAGGACGCTCGTATCTTTAGATTAAAGATAGTTTTAAAATAACAACTGACTTTGAAGACGTATTGCGCCGAATTTTATTAAAAACTGAGCACGTCAAAAATCCTTTTAAAAGAATACGCTGGAAAGCCTATAAAAAGCGACTATAAATACATGCAAAACAAAACGTGAACATTTCGCATAGGACTCGAGATATAACAAGATTTGAGAATTAGCGACGCAAAAAAATATTTAATAACATGTTCGATTCCAATCAAATTTTTATGGCATTCGTTTGTATAGGTACCCGATACACATGCAAACGTTATGATATTGTTTCGGACTTCTGATAAACTTTTTATACAGGGTGTTTCAGAAGTCCGAAATAATACTTTGACGTTTGCATTGGTATGGGGTATATAACTGAAAAGTATATTTTTTTTATCGAAATTCGACTATGTTTTTTCAACTTTTTTTCATCGTGAATTTCTAGAATTTGTAATATCTCGCATCCTATGTAAAATTAGCATGTTCTGTTTTGTGGATATTCGTAGCCGCCTCTCTTAAGTTTAGTTTACACCGCTGAATAGGGTTGTGGGTGTACCCAAGGGCCAGAATACGATACCTGTGACAAATATTCAAAGGTATATAACTCAGAAACTATGATCGTTAGATATAAACTGTCTTCATTAGGCATCCAAATATGAGCTACCATATATGTACCCAAAGTATTATTTATTTCGGACGTCTGATACATCCTGTATAGGACGTGACACATTTATAAAAGTGTACGTGTGTATCTCACCGTCGTGTGGGTCGTGGTGCGCGCCGCCGCCGGGCCTTACTCAGTAGAAGTCGCTGCTCTCGAGCGTCTTGCACTGCTTGCTGAGCGTGGCGTACTTGCCGTTGTGCGGCGCGCGGCCCAGCGTGTGCGAGCCGCCCAGCGCCGCGCCCGGCCCGCCCGCCCCCGCGCAGCCCGCGCCGCCCGCCCCGCCCGCGCCGCCCCCGCCGCCCCGCCCCAGCGTCGCGCTGCCCGACATGCGCGACCTGACATCGCACACACGCTATAATATATAGCACAACAATATCGCGCACATACAAAGCCAATAATATATAGTACAGTACAGTGTGAATGTGGCCATAACAATGTATGGTGCGCGATATTGTTGTGCTATGAGCTATATACTATGCTATATATTATAGAGTAGTCTGAAACCCGCTTTAAGCCCTATTTACATTGCGATCTAGTGGCGTGACAGTAGTGTCGTGACATTAGTTTCATCAACAGTTTCACAGTGTAAACGTGCAGTTTCACAGTGTAAACGTGCAGTTTCACAATGCATGCATCGATGAATGCATGACACTTGGCGTTTACACTGTGAAACTGTTGATGAAACTAATGTCACGACACTACTGTCACGCTTATTATTATTTTTTTGAAGGACTTACACTGTTGGCCGTGAGGTGGCCTTTACAGCTTTACCGAAGAAGTGGCGAGCGCAGAGTGCACTCCAACCAAGGCCTTAAGGGCGGAAAAAAGGGTAGCAACTAGCTCAAGGGCGCCACAGAGGGCACGACCTCGGCTTGGGCAGTTACCGTGAGGGGAGAAAAAGTGACTACACTCCTAGGTGCAAAGATGCACCTACGAGCGGAAGAGAGGGTTCCTCGACCTCGCCGGCGAGGTCGGTGTCTGTTTGAGGCTGGTGTAGGTGTGTTGGTGGCCCTCACGACGCCCGGGTCGAGGAGGGCGGTGATCGTGTCGAGGAGACACCAGTGTCGCAATGTAAATAGAGTTTTAGCTAGCTCATCCAACACTAGTCCTTAACCCCGCACGAGACAAGTCAATTAACAGGCCGTTTTTTGAAAATGTATACAGTACTTCATCACGCCTGTATACCCCGACGTGGTAGGCAGAGGCACATTTCCCCACACTACGCCCGGCATATGGTCCCAATGAATTGCCATTATACCGGGCACAATCCCCCACAGTACGAGGAAGGTTTGGGTAGTCGCTGGCCTAGTGCGGGTTGGTGAACTTCACACGCCTTTATATAGAAGTGCGATGCTGTACAGACGCGATGATTCACGCCTCTATACTGGACGCGTAAGTGTACTACCATATTTGACCAAAATATTTTAGGACCGACATTTTAGGACAAAATGAAATATATTGAAACGACAGTCAGTTTTGTTGGTTAGTAAGTGTGATAGTCGACTCACCGTGGTCGGTCCAGGTCCATGAGCTGGACGGCGGCGCCGTAGGAGGGAGGCTTGCCGTTGGGATAGGGCGCGGGGCGCGGCAGCGTGCGGCTGGCGGCGCTGCTTCCGCCGCTCGACAGGAACGGTGCCTGCTCTTCACCGGTACCTGTCCGTCTGAAACACCAACATTACCATACATTCTATTGTTAGGTTTCCGTACCTCAAGAGGATGGTAAACTTTAAACCCTTATGGGATCACTTCATTGTCCGTATGTCTGTCTGCTAATTTTTTTGATCTCAGAATGTTTTGAATATTAAGTAAAGATTAATAATAAATACTCAGGTCATTCGTATGAGCTGTTAAAAAAACTCCTAAGTCAATGCAATCAAAAGATATGGCCGTTTATGTTGACTTCCCGTTGACCTAGAATCATGAAATTCGACAAGAAGCAATGTTTTACAGCTAAACTTGTCGCCAGTCTTCCATCCGTCTATTCTCTGGCTAATCTCCTAAACGGCAGGAGCGATTTTGACGGAATATTCACTGGCAGATAGCCGATGTTATGGGGAGTAACTTTTCAGAAGAATTATTACGTCTCGCGGACACAGTTGGGCTAAAATTATGAACCCATAGTCGTAGAAATACGAGTACATACTTGGTGTTGATGTATATCCAAGCGTGAGAGTCCACGAGCACGATAGCGGTGAACAGGAAGCCGGCAGCGATCGCGGCGAGCAGCTGCAGTGACAACGCCTGCAACATACAACAGATTATAAATAATAATAAAAAAACATACGGGTTGAATTGAGAACCTCCTCCTTTTTGAAGTCGGTTAATAAATATCGCCAAACCACTCATACTACAGACCAATAGGCTTAGCATGACCGTGTAGACATAAGTTTCATCTCTTTCAACTGTCAGATTTGTCTAGAAAATTACGTCACATCGAGCTTTTTGTACTGAACATGGCTCTGTGTGTCGAAGACGGCCACCGGGGAGGTTTTAGTGGGTAAGAATCCCACATATCCCAGTCTTCTCCCACACAGAAGACTGGGAATCTTTCTGAAGATTTCCTCCCCGTCAAAAAAAAAAAAAAAGGGGAATGAAAGTTTTTGTGTGATGACGTCGCCAAAAATTTCATGATTATTTTGGTCGCGAGAACCGACAAGGCACGCGAGAGTATATATAATACCACCTTGGCCTAAAAATGCCATCTTGGATCACAAATACCATCTTGGATCAAAAAATGCCATCTTGGATCACAAATACCATCTTGGATCAAAAAATGCCATCTTGGATCACAAATACCATCTTGGATCAAAAAATGCCATCTTGGATCACAAATACCATCTTGGATCAAAAAATGCCATCTTGGATCACAAATACCATCTTGGGCCAAAATTACCACCTTGCCCCAAAAATACCATCTTAGGCCAAAAATACCATCTTGGATCAAAAAATGCCATCATGGATCACAACTACCAGTTTGGGCCAAAATTACCACCTTAGCCCAAAAATGCCATCTAAAATACTACCTTGGGCCAAAAATACCATCTTGCGTCAAAAATTCCACCTTGGCCCAAAACTGCCATCTAGGATCAAAAAAAAAACTTGGGCCAAATATACCAACTTGGATCTAAAAATAAAAAAAAACCACTCTGGCTCAAAAATACCACCTTGGGCCAAAAATACCATATTGGAAAAAAAAATGCCATGGATTTTGGATCAAAATATAAATTATATCATCTTGGGCCAAAAATACCAACTTGGATCAAAAATAAAAAAATACCAATTTGGGCCAAATATACCACCTTGGGCAAAAATTCCATCTTGGGCCAAAAATACCATCTTGGGAAATAATACCATCTTGGGCCAAAAATACCACCTTGGCCCAAAAATGCCATCTCGGATCAAAAACTACCATCTTGGGCCAAAAATGCCAACTTGGATCAAAAAATACCACCCTGGCTCAAAAATACCATCTTGGGCCAAAAATACCACCTTGGATCATAAATACCATTATGGGTATATATGTAGAGGTGCGTGGCGCACGTGTGTTGGGTTCTCTGTGTACTCGGTACTCGCGGCTACGATAGTCCTGGTCAATAAAACTAATACACCAGTAGTAGGTACACGAATATTATTTATTGTCACACACAGAAGAACACTAAACACAGATAGTTAGGACAGGCATACACAATACAATATAAACAATAGCACAGAAGGTGTACAGAGCGGAATAAACAAGATATACGCGTCAAGCGGTAGTTTGTCTCAACAATAACAAATGGAGGTGCGCGAGATTAGCAACCGAACTCTCGGGCGAGCTTGCAATCGACTGACGTCGCCTCAGTGCATTGGAATGCGGCCGGCCGGGCCGCGCGGCGATGTACTTGCTGCAGCGATAAGCGACGGGCGACGGTGTGGTGCACTAATTCCGACGGCGAAGCCGTGTACGACGGTAAAGCCGTGCACGCTGGTGTCATTTAAATAATTACATCAATCTATGTAATGTTGTATATTATAATATATTGTCGTATTGTGTTTCCGTGTGTGTATGTAAGCATATGTTAAAATATGATCGCCATATAAATATTATTTACGTTTATAAATGTGTAAATGTGTGTATATATATATGTGTGCAAGTACGTAGCCCACATCACTCCCCCCCAGAGGCCGTCACTACGGTCGATAGTAATTGGGAACTCGAACACTGCGGCCAGATCGGGTCTTATAATTTGCCTGAGGCGGAATATCCTGACAGGGTGCGACCGGATTCGGTGCTGGTGTAGGGGTGTTTGTGGGATTGTGCGCATAACTAGGAGCAGGAGGTATGTCCTGACCGATGGAAGGCTGTGGGTCTCTGAGTACATAGGCCGGCTTAAGGCGGTCTATAGATACTGTGACGCTCTTGCCTTTGACCAGTATTTTAAAAGTCTTGTCTCCCCGCTCGAGTACTTCATAAGGGCCGGTGTAGGGGGGTTGCAAGGAACCTCTCACTGTGTCGTCCCTTAAAAATATGTGGCTCGAGGATGCCAGGTCCTTGTGCACAAAGATCTTACTTTTTGTGTGGCGAGCAGCAGGTGATGGGCGAAGCTTAGCGGCAAAATTCCGGAGACGAGTGGTGAAATCGGACAAGTCGGTGGAGTCCGGGGTCAACGGTTGGAAGAATTCTCCGGGTAACCTTAGTGGTTCGCCATAAACTAACTCGGCCGATGACGCGTGCAAATCGTCCTTTAAAGCTGATCTTAAACCCAGAAGCACTAGGGGTAGGGTGTTTACCCAATCGTAGTCGGCATGGCACATGATGGCGGCTTTAAGTTGACGGTGGAAACGTTCTACCATTCCGTTGCATGCGGGGTGATACGCGGTCGTGCGGCGATGTTTGAATCCTACCATTTTTCCAAGGTATTGGAAAAGCGTGGATTCGAACTGCCGACCGCGATCAGTTACGATATGCATTGGACATCCAAATCTGGATATCCAAGATATCAGGGCTTTCCCCACAGCTTCGGCAGTCATGTCGATCATTGGCGTGACCTCGGGCCATCGGGTAAATCGGTCGACTACTGTAAGACAGTAGCGGTAGCCTTGGGAAGGTGGGAGGGGACCGACAATGTCCACGTGAATAAATGCAAATCTAGCACGAGGTAAATCAAAGTTGCCCAGTGGAGATGATACGTGCCGATTTACTTTGGCGCGCTGACAAGCCACGCACTTCTGGGCCCACTCTCGACAATCCCTACGCATGCCTGGCCAAACGAACCGTTCCGCCACTAAGTGGGTGGTGGCCTTAGGCCCTGGATGGCTGAAGCTGTGCAGGCTATCAAAGAGCGGCTTCCGGAATGGTTTCGTCACGAAAGGCCTCGGCGACGGCGTACTCACGTCGCAGAAAATGTGTTTGTCGCTGTCCGGAAGTTTGGTCCTCTCAAGACGAAGTGAAAATTTGTTGCCCCCGAGAAATTGTAGAATCTCCTGATCAGTGGCTTGGGACTCGGCAAGGCGTTCCAAGTCTATGGCCTTTTGCAGTTCGTCGACACGGGACAATGTATCGGCAACAACGTTGTCTTTGCCTGCAATATGTCGGATGTCGGTCGTGAACTGTGAAATAAAGTTCAGGTGTCGGTGTTGGCGGGGTGAGCAACTATCTTTACGTTCACGGAATGCGAAGGTTATGGGCTTGTGGTCCGTATACACGACGAAGTGTCGGGCCTCTAACATATGCCGGAAATATTTAATACTTTCGTATATAGCCAAAAGTTCCCGGTCATAGGGTGAATATCTTTGCTGCGCGGGGCAAAGCTTTCGCGAGAAGAACGCGAGTGGTTGCCATTGGCCATCCTGAAATTGCTGCAAAACTGAGCCCATCGCCAAATCTGACGCGTCCGTTACCAAAGCGAGTTGAGCATGGCAGTTCGGATGCGCGAGCAATGCAGCATTAGACAGGCTGTCTTTGCACTGGTCGAAGGCAAGAAGAGCGTCGCCAGTTAACTCGACGGGGTGGGATGCCTTGTGGTTACCAGCAAGTAAGGCGTTTAGAGGGGCTTGGATCTTCGCGGCATTGGGCAAGAATCGCCTGTAAAAGTTAGCCATCCCCAAGAAGCGTCTTAATTGCTTGATAGTTTTTGGGGTTGGGAACTCTCTAATGGCCTGGACCTTTGACTCCAGAGGTTTGGTGCCGGATTCGGAGATTTGGTAGCCTAAAAAGGTCACTTCCTTTGCTCCAAGGACGCATTTGGCCGTATTTACAAGGATGCCAAAATCCTTCATGCGGCTGAATAGCTGTTGCAGGTGAAGCTCGTGCTGCTGCTCATCCTTTGAGAAGACCAGGAAATCGTCCAAGTAACAGTAGGTGAAATCCAGGCCTCTCGTCATCTCGTCAACAAATCTCTGGAATGTTTGGCCTGCATTCCTTAATCCAAAGGTCATAAAAGGGAATTCATACAAACCAAATGGTGTGCTGATGGCCGTTTTCTTAATATCCTCCTCGTAGACCGGAATTTGATTGTATGCCTTCACCAGGTCTATTGTGGAGAATACCCTGCAACCAGCGATGCTATGGGCAAAGTCGTGGATGTGCCGTATGGGGTATCGATCTGGTATAGTCCTCGCGTTCAGCATCCTGTAGTCCCCGCAAGGACGCCAACCGTTGTCTTTCTTAGGAGCTAGGTGTAGTGGTGAAGCCCAAGAGCTCTCAGAAGGACGAGCTGTCCCATTACTGAGCATGAGTTCGAATTCCCTCCTAGCTATCTTAAGTTTGTCGGGCGCAAGTCTGCGGGGTGTACAGAAAACGGGAGGTCCGGGGATGGTTCGGATGTGGTGAACGGTGTCGTGTTTTGGAGCCCACGGTGTGCCTGAAGGGCGTGTGATTTCAGGGAACTTGCCCAGAAGTTCGTGATACCGCGTGTCGCCCGTCGACACCTTGACAGAAAATACATTGGTGTGCGCAGTAGACGCGGTTGATGACAGGGTTGTGGTATTGTCGATAAGCAGTTGGTTGCGACAATCCACTATTAAATTATAAAAACTTAAAAAGTCAACGCCTATGATAGCCTTGGTTACATTGGCTACAGTGAAACGCCAAGGAAAATCGCGCCTTAGACCTAAGTTTAAATTAAATTCGATGTAACCGTAAGTGTCTATCGCGGTTCCATTTGCTGCACACAGTTGAAACTCTGTCCTGGCACGTCGCTCACGAAGCGCAGAACGAGGGTAGACGCACAGGTCACTGCCCGTGTCCACAAGGAACTGAGTATTCGTCCTGCGGTCGGAGACAAAGAGGCGACCAGTTGAAGGTGGGCAATCGTCAGCCGCCATTAGCGACTGCCCGTGGAGTTTCCCGCCTTTTTGAAGTCGCATGGCTTGATGCAGTGCTTCGCCTTGGGCCCAAACTTGGCATGGTACCAACAGGTAGGGAACTTGCGGTAGTTGGAGTCCGATCTTGTCCTTTGGCGAGTGCTGGGCTGGCGCTGCTGCGGTCGCGAGCGGTCGCTGGGGCGATAAGAGTCGCGGTGGTACGCATCGAGTTTATGAGCGAGGTGTTCTACCATCTGCCTTAGCTCTGCGATCTCGCTGGATGCACTATTGCTGGGCGCTGCTGCAGTAGACGTGGAGGCGACGTCGCGGGTTGAGGTAATGAAGATCTCGTTAATACGGTCAGCGAGTTCCGCGAGCGGCTCCAGGGTTTGAGACGGTTGCGACGCCAGCACTGCCTGAATATTACTAGGCAAACGGTTGCTCCATATGGATCGGATGAAGTCCTCGGGGACGGCAGGTCCAGCTAAGTCCTGAAGGTGGCGCAGAAATTCCGACGGCTTGCGGTCGCCTAACTCTTCATGAGTAAGCAGTTGCTTCACCTTCTTCTCATGGGAAGCGGAGAGTCGCCGTATTAGTTCGGTCTTAATGCGCTGATACTTGTCCTTGGTCGGAGGCTTGACAATAATGTCTTTAACGGCCTTGGCGTGGTGCATGTCCAAATTGGTAATCACGCATGTGAATTTTTCGGAGTCGCTCGTGATTTCCAAGAACTCGAACTGGGCTTCCAAGAGTGCGAACCAGATCTCGGGCTCTTCGGGAGCAAACGGTGGAACCTTTGGGTTTCTTCTTCGACTCACCGATGGTGTTCTGGACACGCGCACCATTTTTCGCCGGGTGGTAACCCTAGAGTTACTGCGTGAAGCCTCGGTTTTAGCTGCGTCACTACCGCTCCTTGAAGCCGCGGTTTCGGCTGCGTCACTAGCGCTGCCTTCGCTCATTTCGTGTGCAAAACGGGGTCACCAGTTATGGGTATATATGTAGAGGTGCGTGGCGCACGTGTGTTGGGTTCTCTGTGTACTCGGTACTCGCGGCTACGATAGTCCTGGTCAATAAAACTAATACACCAGTAGTAGGTACACGAATATTATTTATTGTCACACACAGAAGAACACTAAACACAGATAGTTAGGACAGGCATACACAATACAATATAAACAATAGCACAGAAGGTGTACAGAGCGGAATAAACAAGATATACGCGTCAAGCGGTAGTTTGTCTCAACAATAACAAATGGAGGTGCGCGAGATTAGCAACCGAACTCTCGGGCGAGCTTGCAATCGACTGACGTCGCCTCAGTGCATTGGAATGCGGCCGGCCGGGCCGCGCGGCGATGTACTTGCTGCAGCGATAAGCGACGGGCGACGGTGTGGTGCACTAATTCCGACGGCGAAGCCGTGTACGACGGTAAAGCCGTGCACGCTGGTGTCATTTAAATAATTACATCAATCTATGTAATGTTGTATATTATAATATATTGTCGTATTGTGTTTCCGTGTGTGTATGTAAGCATATGTTAAAATATGATCGCCATATAAATATTATTTACGTTTATAAATGTGTAAATGTGTGTATATATATATGTGTGCAAGTACGTAGCCCACACCATCTTACATCTCTAACTGATCTACACTCTAACTGACCTGCAGGCCGGCGTCGCAGGCTGCGCGTGCGGCGATGACGAAGTAAGCGCGCGCCATGCGGCACTCCAGCGCGCCGCTCAGCGCCACCAGCGCGCGCTCCGCCTCGCCCGTGCCCGCGCCCAGCGCGCCCAGCGCCGGCTGCAGCCCTGCGCGCGCACCCGCACCACACATCAACACTACACTCTAACTAGCCTGCCACCGTATCGGCACAGACTGACTCTTTTCATACTCATCCTATAGTACCACAGAGCAGAGCTTCCACCATACGCTAATAGATGGCGCGACCACCAACACGTCGCAATTCCGCGCATCCAAAGCTCTGATTCGTCGTACCAAATCCTTTGGAAATCCTGAATCGCGCGTATTTTTTTTTTCCAATATCAAAAACTGTATTGACTCATATAAAAAGTTAATCTGCAACGTAATGACACTGACACCGCGAGCGAAATTTGACAAATGCGCTCGTGACTTTTACCACAGTAATTCAATCTTTATGCGTATTGGTACAGAGTTAATTTTGATCGCGTACCGGGATCGTTGAATAGCTGCGGCGCGCCGCGAGCCAGCACGGCCAGCGCCTGGCGGACGGCCACGACGGCGCGCTGAGCGTTCCGAAGCTCCGCAGTTAAGACGTTCTCACGGGACACCTTGCACGACAAGTAGTAGTGCACCATCTGTTTATAATAACAAAATTTTCATCTAGCGTTGTCTGTGTGCGTGGATGTGTGCTTATGGTTGTGTGTGTGTGTGAATTCATGTTGTGGGTGTGTATGTATGATTGTGTGCATCCATGTTGTGGGTGTGTGTGTATGTGTGAGTGAGCGTGTGTTGTGGGCACGTGCGTGCGTGTGCGTGCGTGCGAGTGTTGTGTATGCGTGTGTGTGTTATGTGCGCGTGCACGTGTGTGTACTCACGTCGACGGGCAGGTCGTGCGGCGCGTGGTGCGCGACTGCGGCGGCGGGCTCCTGGCAGGCGTCGGCCGCCGCCACCGCCGCCGCCGCCAGCAGCGCGCCCGCCAGCCAGCACACCACCAGCGCGCCCAGAGCCCCCACCTGCACACATCACATCTCTATCTTATCTTAAAGCCTAATTAAACTAGAAATGTCAGACTAAATACGACCTTCAGTAATGAAGATGCCGACTAAGAAGAAGAATTAAACTATCTTCAAGCAGAAAGTTTGTGGTGTATAGCTCTGGGCCCACAGACGCGCGCCACCTAACGTTTGGCAATACCAAAACGAACTCTGTGTCCAATCATAAAGATTGAATTTACATATTACAGTGTACATGCCACGCTGCAAAATCCACTTAATAGGTGACATTTCGTTAAGGAATTATCTTATTCAACGAGTTGATACAGGTCGTGTTGGTTCTGGTAAAGAAAATCTTTTCATCGACCATTATAAACTAAACCACCACCCTTCTTTAGCGTCAGAATATAACTCACTGATTATGTAACTGTAAAGGCCATAAATTCCGGAAAAGCCATTTCCGATTTCCTACTCTCAAACCACTCGACCGAGCCGTCGTGAAATTAATTCATTTCGTATAAAAAGGAGAAGACTCACGCATAGTAGAAGCAGTGCGCGTCTGGAGCGGCGCGCGGCGGCGGCCAGCAGCGCCACGCAGACGGCGCCGCCGCAACACCAGCCCGCCATGCCGCCCGCCCACCGCGCCGCCTCCCACACCCACGCTCTCTACAAAACCACACCACATAACCACTACACTCGACATCTCATCTCGGAGAACTTCCTTAAGCTCTATCTTGTTTTGAAACGATATAAATGACACACTCGAATTCATGATTATGTAGCGTGCGAGAGACCCCTGTCCACCCTATTCCAGAATAAAAGACAGAAGTTTTTTGTTGTACTAGTCTTCGATAGATGTCGCTTGGTTAGTTTGAGAAGTCGGTAAGGTTTCTTTCACAAGAAAGAGTTAGGCCAGACATTGTTTTCAAGATACCACCCCACACCAAGATTATCTTAGAACAGCTCCGTACAATAAGAAAGCTGTAGTGACGAACCGGCTGGTTATAATTAAGGACCTCTAAAACCCTATCTTATTCGGTCGAGAATATTTTCATTTATATAAAAACTATACCGAGCACACTCCCCCCTCAATGGTGAATCCTTGGATTGGATCCTCATAGCACTGACATTCATTAGCCAATCTGCCCCTTTATGAACTCCATATCGACACTCAGCCAATGTCATTTCCTTAGATTTACAACGCATGTAGATTGACAACTGCTTATCTTTGCTTATCTGATCTCTGTCCACTGTATTTTCTTGGGATTAGGCCATAATTTCTCTCGTTTCGAAATTTGGACTTTCCAACATTTCTGAGATCTCCATACGTCTACAAATGATCTAGTTATTAAGTTTAATAGAGAAATAAAATGTAGTTGGACCTACTGACCTTCATGAACGCGTCCAAGTTGAGGGAGGCGAGTGGTTTCCTGAGGTTGTCTGCGGCGGAGGCGGCCGCTGAGGCGTTGTTCCGGAGAGCGGAGAGCGCGCGCAGCAGCGTGCCCAGCGCCGTCTGGTTGGACACGGGCGCGTCCAGCGCGTCGCCCAGGCGCGTCAGCGGCGAACGCGCGCGCGAACCCATTGCCTCCTCCAGGATACTCGACTGAAACCATAATACGGTCACAATAACAGATATCCATTGAAAACACTATTAAAACTCTTTTTGCTGATACTAAAAAGAACTGTATTGACTTATAGGAAAAGCCCATTCTTCAACGTGACGTCATGAACAGCACGAGCGAATTTTGCAACGTAATCTCCTGCCCTCTTAGCATGACCGTGTAGACATAAGTCTTGTCTCTTTCAACTGTCAGATTTGTCGAGAACATGACGTCACACCGAGCCATGACCAGTACAAAAAGCTCGAAGTTGCCTGGTTTGACAAAAATTTTGGAGGGCGCGATACTTAGTTTTTAACCATTAAGAGTACCAACTGCAGACAACTACTGGCACCCAAAGACTGCTTTTATGTCCATACCTGGTTCTTCACGGTGTTAACGAGCGCCGCGAGCTGGTTGCCAGCCTGTATGCTCTGCAGCATTGCGTTGTGGAGGTCATCGTTTCCGAACAGACCCACGCCAATCGCGCCACAACACAACACCGACAGGATCATCAGAGTTATCTGAGGACGAAAATGCCATGTGATTCGTGTTAATCCAATATGTATCAACATAAGCATAAACAAACAATATCTGGCACAAGTAGCGCCACCTATTAGTTATTATTTATAACTGAATTAATAAATGGCAGTTGATTAAAAAAATTGTTTGTTTCTTTATTCATTCAGCCTTCTATGTTTTCCTTATTAATCTCTCCAGCTTATTGTGTGTACTCCGTGTCTAATCTTACATTATTTATAAGAAGTGTTTAATTAGTGCACGATAGATGTCGCTAAGTTAATTTGAGAAATCGGTATGGTTTCGTTCACAGGAAAGAGTTAAGAGAGACATCGGAGATCAAATAATAACCTTGAGCATCTATGAGAAGCTGAAGCCATAAATACGATAGAAGGATCAAGCGACCTATAGCCTTGCCTATTAATTAGGGATATTCCAGACGCGGATATTCCATGCCCGGAGAACGGATGGCCGTTGGGGCATCAAAGTCCTAGAGTGGCGGCCACGGACAGGTAAGCGGAATGTGGGACGACCCCCGACCAGATGGACGGACGACCTCACCAGGGTCGCCGGGAGTCGATGGGCGCATAAAGCCCAAGAACGTAATTTGTGGCGATCTATGGGGGAGGCCTATGTCCAGCAGTGGACGTCCCTGGCTGATAAATAGATAGATAGATTCCAGACGCGACGGACGATTTAGTCTTATTGTATTCATTATCTGTCAACATAGTTAGATGTACCTACTTAGATTTCTTAAACAAAAATACAAATCAAGTTTTTATTAATACTTAATTTTATGGGTATCCGTAAGCATGTAATCATTCTAAGCTTATGTGTACAGTTACAAGCAAACCATAAAAGCACAATACATAAAGTACCGTTGTTGCATCTGGCCCAATTTCCCTTCTACCAGAAAGGGGTCATTGGCATAAAAGCCATTACGATGATGTCAAAAACATCTAACACGTGACGTCGAGGCCGACACACATGTCGGCTGAATCGAGTCAGTCGCGTGAGAAATATCCTGATTCACACTACGCTACATATAATACAAGATAGGTATCTGGGCCTCATGTCTACAAATGGCCACAGCCAATAGTTTTTGACAGACATAACCCAAAGGGGAAAGCAGAGGTACACCACAGTGCGACCACATTTCATCCATGTATTTCTGGTCCATATAGCGTGCGAGTCTAGTGCCATTATACCGAGCATATTACTCTTCAATGCAAGAGAGATTTAAGGCACTAAGTCCTACAAACTCACCTTCAAAGCGGTGATACTCCTGGGCGGCCGTTGCTTCCGGTCGCAGCATCTCGTGAGCAAGTATATGAGCAGAACCGTCAAGGTCAGTATTAGCCACGCGCCCGGTATTGAGCCGATTATGCCTAAGCTCTGTAAAAAAATGGGACATCGCAATTATAGGGGTCAGTTCTTCGCAGTAAATTTACCATTAGACTATAAAAAAATATGGCTCTTTAAACGTCCCACTACTGGGCTCGGGCCTCCCGTCAATGCAAAGGCGAATACAGGCCAAAGTCTACTACGCTGGCTCCGTGCAGGTCGACAGACTTCACACGCCTATCGAAAACTAGTTACGATTCCCTCGCACTTACAGGCCTGTAAGATGCCTCAAGATGTTCCTAAATCGCACATAGGATTCTAAAATGATAGAGAGATTTGAACCTGCACCTCTTGCTTCCAAGTTGGGCGTTTTATCAAATGTATAGCCTAATAGCTTCTACCCGCGACTCCATCTGCACATATTTAGATTATTCAATATCGTCATAAATTATAGCCTATGTTATTCTTATGTATAAACAAGAATACTGTAAAGTTTCATCAAAATACGTACAGTAGTTCTTGCGCGAAAGTGTAACAAACACCCATACATCCATCCATCCTCACAAAATTTGTAGGAAGTAGAATAGTAGAATATAACACCGCGTAATTGAAACAATAGAATTTCTGATAGTTAAGACCCCTCTAATGTGTTCTTTGTCTGTTAGTGTGGGTGCTCACCTCCAAGTATACTGGTGAGTTGGGTGCGAAGGTGTCGTTGACGCGTTGCATCGTCACGTTGACGTGTGGCAGCGAGTGCAGCAGCCGCGAGAGACGCGGCGGCGAGTACTCGTCCGAGATGCTCGGCGCGCCCATCGCGACCTCACGCGATCACACCTGACACGCAAACACTACTTTACATTTCAATCACATAGACATCACACGGGTGATAAATTTACCAATAGATATTAAGTATCTCACATTTTGTCTTGGCACAATCGGCCTTGTGTGAATTACGAAACTTCGAGAACTTTGTGCAAAAAACCTGTGGCATAAGTATTTCCTTGCCAAACGTGGTAGGCATGATATTTCTAATTTGAGCAGTATATTGTTATAATGGTGCATTTTTTTTTAATAGTTTTTGTATTAAGTTAACTGTAAAAAAATATGAATAATATTAAAAGCAATACTCCATAAGGGTATATATTCGTAGTTACTACTTACTCGTTATATGAGAACTAATGTAGTGGGCTAACTAGTTTCAAATCTGAGTTGAACTGAAAGCTAGAAGTATTATGGATTGTGGCCAACGTTGAAAGAAAGTCGGAAGATTAATTACAGACCAGCATATATACTTTAGCATAACCTCACCCATAACAGAAGCTGACAAAGAATAATTACTTGCCTATTAGACAAAGGAGAGAAAGAACATGTTTCTATACTTATATTTCTATATGTACTTACATTTCCTATAGGTACCTACCTACACTCTGAATTCTGTGTACACTTTTAAAGTTCAAATTTTAAAAAGTTATATTATGTTTACCTATACCGTGGCTGTGCTATAGCTTCTTTTCTTTAGTTTTAGTTGTCTCTTTGATATATAAATTGTCCGTTCAACTCTGTATTAATGGCAATTTTAAGGAAAATCTGTTATTAGCTGTACTACACTACATTATACAATTGTAAAAACTACTTTGTTGTAACGCCGTTGATTTTCTAATAAATGAAATAAAAAATAAATTAGGTAATGCAATAGGCTACCAGTTATCATAAGTCTATGACGTCCCATTGCTGGCCAAAGACCAAACCCCCCTTCCTCCCTTCTCTATTTACTAGCTAAGATGAGCCAATAACAGTTAACAGGTATTGTAAAAAAAATACTACATGCCAAATACACAAATTCTGCGTTTCTAATAGGTCTTAGCACAATGCTGCAGTAGCGTTAGCATAACTTGTGTCTAAGTGATAGAATCGTCAATTATTTGAAACAAAGCATTGACTAGTCCCATTGTCTTAATAATTTATGCAATTGTGATATATTTAGAAGCAGTGTGGCAAATGTGTAACATCTGGCGATGGCTTGTCGAAAGCTCACACGCTGACAAACAACATTACATCATCATACATATTATAAGTTAGCAATTTATACAATCATCCATCTTGTTTCAAGGTTTTTTTTTTTAAATAAGATTTTTATCGTGAGATTCGATATCATTAAAGAAGGTTACAAATGAACTCTGCTAATTTCGCAAGAAAAATCTTTTTAAGTAGGTTTTTAACCAGAATTAGTTATATTTTTATAAAGGTTACATTTTTCAATTGTCAGATAGGCTTTACTTGATGAATAACCATTTATTGGGAATTACATATGGATAAAAGCGAACATTAGATATTTTGTCTAGGCAGTGTAAAATCGGCCCGTAACTCGAATAAGTTATTCACAGTTTCATGTAGATTGATACTAATACATAAAGGTATCATTTTAGAAAGCGAACAAGAAAGTCAGTATTCGATTACAATAAAACGTAACAAACAAAAAAGCTTGTAAATTGTTTACTTTGTCGTAAACATCGTCGAGTCACTTTATCCATTGAAAACATTTTCGGATTCCTCGGACGCTTTTAATAAGTTACAACACACCGCCCACTTGCTTTTGTTAATGATTGAAGTAGTCTTTAATGTGTCCCAATGAACTCAGGCTAATATTTTATGAAAGAAACACTTCGGTATGTACATTTATCTCAAAAGCTTGCTTTCAATAAAACCGAATTTCCCAGACGGAATCTATCTCGATGACATAATAACTTTGGTATATCCAACGAGAAACAACCACGCTATTGTGACATTTGTAGAGATGATCCAACGGTATATTTTCGCATGGATATTTCGAGGTGTGTTGGAGGATTTGATGGTCGTCTGTTGTCTGTACGCCTACCCGCGGCGTCTCCCGCGTGGGTTACGAATATAGACGGATTTCCACTAACCGCGGCGACTGAACGAAGTCTCTGCTCACGACGACGTCATGGCCGCCCCGACTGTTTGCAGCGCGCCTTCACCGCGAGAACATCTGGGAATAACGAAAGGAAGAAAATGAGGATTTATCATTCCATACACGACAATGGAAATATAATAGAAAATTCGTGTTTTAAGGTCCCTGCACACTGGGGCGTCAGGATTTTGCCAATAACAGAACGAACTCTCAGACAATATGAATAGATATTGAATTTCTATCGTAAAAGCCACGCCACACGCGTCAAAATTCGCGCACTATCAATGTCATTTCATTGTAGAATGAACTTTTTCTATATTTGTAAATAAAGTTCGTTTTAGTACTGGCAAATAATAGGCGCACGAGCGTTGACGCCCCAAGGAGGCTTTAAGCGTTCCAGTGATATCTTTATAGACTAACATATTTACATCGGCCTTACAAAGCATTATAAGAACAAATAGCTTGATGGTGCTTATAATAAACGATAAGTATTTTTGAGGAAGGTTTTATTCCATCAACACTTTTGACTTACTTCTGATTGATAATTTTACGGTCCGCTAGCGAACGGAGCGTTTCTTGAATATAGGGTATTAAACCTTCTGTACATTTAAAGTTGCAATAAGGATCATAGTTTTGGCAGCTAAGTCTTACACGAAAGCTTGTTGATTCAAGATAGTCTCTAAATCCAAAGTAAGTAGGTGCTTTACTTTTTTACGAACCATCGCGTGGGTATCCATCTCCCAATATCGAGTAGAGTTCTCTATATGTTCAAACAACATCCCACCCTTTTCCTAAGGAAGCCTGAAATCACGAAGATCTATCAAACATCGAACTTTTTAAAGCTTCGACATTGTTAGACGATTAGAATGAAATACGCGGCAATGAACCTTGACCAGTGAGGCTAGCACGCGTGACATCGACATATTATATCATGACATGAACCCCTGCGCAAATAGATATGTCAAATCGCGCACTACCAACTTTATGTCAGATCAAAACTATTTGCATTGTAGAAGCAATTTTTCAACGAAATATCATCGCTTACGCGAGCGAATTAAGTCGCGTGACGTTTGACACAGAATGTTAAACTCTATGTACATCACAACACAACATTCATTCGCCTTCATTACCCATTTTTAAATATGACTAGCTGAGCTTGCGACTTAGTACGCGCGAAAGGAGACGGATACGCTTTCATACATTCTTGGGCCCAGTTGTAAAAATATGAGAGTGGTGTCAATTAAGAGCTTATATATTATCAAACCATCTCCGAAAAATTTTCTGATCTTGGCAATCTGAGAGCAGAATTATTAGAGATTTAGTAAAAGTGTGGTTATTCAACAAAGTGACAACAACCTAGATACTAAACAGCTGATTTTTTAACTGTGATTGTTATTTTGTTTTAATATACAGTTTTGGTGTTAATTCAACCACTTTAGTGTATTGTAATATATTAAAATGAATACAATTATGTGCTTAATCATTAATAAAGCAATTTGTTTTTGAGCTACCGAACGTGCTCACTCTGTCTGGGGCGCGCGGACGTTCGGAAACTCGTCGGTCGACATTTTGTAGAGCGTTAGGAAACGCGGACGCCACACAGTTATTTACTATATTAATTGTAGTTTTTTTTATTGTTAATTATTACAATGTATTTATTCATTTTGATTGAATCAATCAAGTATTTTATGTTCAATTGTTTAAATCATTCACAGTAATCGATTATTGTAATCGATAATATATAATCGAAGAAATAGTTCTTCAGTGAAATAAACTTATTTTTATGATTTCTCGTCTCCCGGATAGTGAATTGAGCTTATTTTTTTATATTTTGAATCAGAAAAAAATACCGCTTTTTTAAACCATATCTCAACTTATTACAATTGGGCCCAGAGATCCCCGTCTCCTTTAGGAACTCTTATTATTAAAAAAAAAAAAATTATAATAATTTGTCCTTGCTATTAATAATATTAATAACCTAGGCAGAAAACTCACTAATCGCAGATGCTGCCATTTCTCATCTTATTCCATGAAATTCCACCATTTCATTCATTTCGTACAATGAGAAGAAAACTAAATTGATTAAATAAAAGAAAACAGATGAATACGTTCTTCTCAGTATGTTCAGAGCGTATTTCTCATCTTGGTGCGCATGCTAGCCCACAGCGGTAGTGTTTACACAGGTCGGAACACTTGGCGTGGACCACACGCAGTCCGCAGCTCCCATTAAACGTGCCAAGTACAGACGTAGGTACGGCGGCGTTGTGCTGTTATCGCAGCTATTACAATTATCTTAGAAGCACTCGCTACCATCTCATAGATACCAGTGAACAACGTTTACTTTGAAAGTCCTGGTTGACTACTAGATACTAGATATAATACTTGTCGCATTCAGAATGGGTTTATCAAGTCCGCAACCATTCGAATTGTACAGTATTTGATCTCATTTTATGAGTACAGATTTTTTTCAATACATTTTAGATTTTTTTTACTACTCTCAAATTAAAACATTAATATACCTATTTATATGTACAGCCTAGGCATGGGCAGTTAGGTCGCTTACACCTTCTGCCGTGTAAAGCCGCGCACACACTGGGGCGTCAAACCAAAAAGTGTTCTGTGTCAAAAACATAAAGATTGAATTTCTGTGGCAAAAGCCTCGCCCGCACTATTTAAAATTCGCTCGCGCTGAATCTCATTTAATTGAGAAATGAACTTTTTCTGAGTCAACACAGTTCGTTCTGTAGTTGCAGCATGTGCGTCAAGACTAGACGTATGTCACGGAATATCTGGATGTTCTCTTTCTCTCGTAAGAAATTAGACAAAGAGCGAGCGAGCAAATCCGTGACAAAGGTATTGTCTTGACATGCGTGCTAACACCACTGGTATTGCCAAAAAATCGACGCGAACTTCGACGCTCCAGTGTACAGGGGGGCCTTTAAGGAAAAGCATACAACATTTTTAAATAGTTCGATTATAGGAGGTAAAATAAATTACAGTCACTTAATTACCTATATATATAAGGTAAACCGCACAAATTAAATATCGTAATGAATGAAACCCAGAACAATACAATAGCAGACATGAATGTCAATGACGACTCCAAGTATTAGGCTTCAAGTGCTAAGCATTATCAACAAAGCACTCGAACCCATTGAAGCACTAAACTCCCTGTGGAAATAGGCGCGTCAAACCATTTTCGTACATTCACATCATAGCTTTTGCCATAGTAATCCAATACTTTTCACGACAACTTAGTCTAGCGTAAGCGAAGGCCGCCCGGCTCACTGCCCCGTGTGGTTGCAGATTCCATTCCCGACAGCGGAAAATTTCGAAAATAATAGTTCGAAATTTCCCCTGATTGTTTGCATATTAATACAGAGCACATCTATCTATTTTATACAGGTTGTGTCAGAAGTCCGAAATAAAACTTTGGGTACATATACAGTAGCTCATATGTGGATGCTTAGTGAAGACACCTATCATAGTTTCTGAGTTATAGACTTTCGGGAGTGTGAGGAACAGGGTGTAAAGTTCCTCATCCGCCATTGAAAAGGGAGGATCCTCCGACCAGACGGGTGTTGTGTCTGGTGGGCTACTGCCCGACGGTTGTTGTCGGGTTCTTGTATATGTTACGGCTAAAACCCGAAGTGCGGCTACACCTAGTTTTAACCGGTTAGAACTAGGTGTAGTCACTTACTCTTGGTTAAATCTAGTACGAGCCGATTGATTTCGGGTAAAACTAGGTCTATCCTTCATCATGCCGGCTACAACTAGGTCCAGCCATTCCCTGTTGGATAAAACTAGGTCTATCCGATATCATTCCGGCTAGAACTAGGTCCAGACAATCCCTGTTGGATAAAACTAGATGCAAACAAGTAACAGGCGCCTGGCTCACAGTCGCGCGCCCCTGCCGCCCGCCTTCCGTACACCCGCGTTTGCCTTTGCGCTTTGAGTTTGTGCCGTTGTACAAAACAGACGTACTTTCTTGTTTTTGCGCACTTATACAATCGAATTCAAAATGGCTGTGAATGAAGACCTACTGACTATGAAGTCATACTACTACTACTGACGATTGTATAAGTGCGCAAAAACAAGAAAGTACAACGGTACAAACGGCACAAACTCAAAGCGCAAAGGCAAACGCGGGTGTACGGGTGGCGGGCGGCAGGGGCGCGCGACTGTGAGCCAGGCGCCTGTTACTTGTTTGCATCTAGTTTTATCCAACAGGGATTGTCTGGACCTAGTTCTAGCCGGAATGATATCGGATAAACCTAGTTTTATCCAACAGGGAATGGCTGGACCTAGTTGTAGCCGGCATGATGAAGGATAGACCTAGTTTTACCCGAAATCAATCGGCTCGTACTAGATTTAACCAAGAGTAAGTGACTACACCTAGTTCTAACCGGTCAAAACTAGGTGTAGCCGCACTTCGGGTTTTAGCCGTAACATATATATGTTCAATCGCTCGGATAACTTTAATATCGCGATGCAGGATTTAGTTCATATGCGAGATAGATGTCGCCACAAGACCTTTGAATATTTGTCACAGGTATCGTGTTCTGGCCTTTGGGTACAATACAAAATAAATCGCGTAGTACCACACTCCGGGTATCCGCTAGTTTTCAATAAAAGAGGGAAGTTAAATCACTCGCCGCGGTATGCGCAGGGCGCAACAGCAACATCTGTTAAGTGCATCATAACAGAGCGACATTACGAGCCGTGTCGCGGCACGCAACAAATTAGCAGCAATTGACTCGGCCGCGCGGCGCCATTGTTGTGTCTACGCTTTTAATTATAATCTAATGAACGCTGGGAACTGCTCAATCTGTGAGGACGGATTACTGAAATCATAATGACCCCCCCCCCCCCCCCCAAACGCTCGCATATCAAAATGTATGCCAATGCTAAAAGGAACCCTGTGTCAATATGCATAAAGATTGAATTTCAGCCATTTCAACTTTTTCTATGAGTCAATACAGTTCATTTTGTTTACCACATAAATTCAATATTAATGTATACTAGTTTCTACCCGCGACTTCGTGCGCGCGGACTACGATGATTCAATATCGCTATCAAGTATAACCTATATGTTATTTTGATAGTACAAACAACAATACTGTAAAGTTTCATCAAAATCAGTTCAGTAGTTTTTTCGTGACAGAGTAACAAACTTTCACATTTATAATATTAGTGGGATTGATACTGAATTCGCTTTGGTACTGAAAATTTGACGCGAAGTTTTTGACGCCCCAGTGTGTAGGAGGCTTAATGCAGGTTGCAATCAATACCTTAAGGCACACATGACACTAACCTGCATCCTTAGCATGACCGTGTAGACATAAGTTTTATCTCAACTGTCAGATTCGTCGAGAAAATTACGTCACACCGACCATGTCCAGTACGAAAAGCTCGAAGTGACGTCATTTTCTCGACAAATCTGACAGTTGAAAGAGATAAAACTTAAGTCTACACAGTCATACTACATGCATATTCAAATGTGAAAGAGTAGGTTTATAATATTATTTTTTATCTGTGTTCAAATGAACTTGTTCTAGATACCCTTATGGGATCGTGTTGCAATCGCGACAACTGAATGTGTGGAATTCCTTAGTAATCTCTGAACACGCGTCGCGGTGGGAATTCTTAGCGCGGTTTTATCTTAAGCAACGACTACCTATTTGGATGAGGCAATTTACGTCCTGGACATACCGGGGCGAGCGAATTCACATCATCTTTTTTGAGAGTGTAATCTGTATTATAAATGCACTTGTACTGTGAAGAAAGTGTTCTAAGATTCATCAAAGCCTTATAACTAGAGGAGCCACCTTCGTAGCCAAGAGGTCCCAGCCCCAGCATCGATCTGGGAGGGGCAATTCTTACAAGATCGCCCATTATCTTTAATTCGACATAATGTCGAAACAAAACGCCAAATTAGTCGTATTTTTTTTTGGTTTGTTTAGAGATATAATATCGATCATGCCAGAATTGCCCCCCTGGTCCCTGGTCTTGAACTATTATCGCACTAAATGCTTGAATTAGAAGATCTCATCACACAAGCTGGCCTGGAAGGATTACTAGTGATGTGTTAACCTCACAATGCTGATAATCTTACAAAAAGTGCAACAGAAATAGGCATGTAGGTACTTATCTGACACATTTGAAACTGAATCGATACAGAGTCGCGTGTCTATGGCCTCATAAAGTTTTATTGCAAACAAACAAAAGGAGAAATAACTATTCTCAATAACTTTTTCGAGCGACACACTTAAAAGGGTAGCGCGTCATAAAAGAAAATGTCTGAGAATCTTAACCAGACTTCCAACCAGATTCGAAACCTTCTTAACCAGATTCGAAATATTAACATCAATATTTTATTTTAAATAGAATAAATAATTTACGTTGTGTTCCTGCAGCAGCAATTACTACTTTTAAGGAACAAGTAACGTTACCTACGATACTTTTTTTTTATTGGAACAGTTTTGACGACCGATTTTATTTGAGTTTTCCTGAACTCTGTGCCTATATACATAAAGATTGAATGTCTGTGGCAAAAGCTACGCGACCACGCGCCCAAATTCGGTCGCGTCATCGATTCGTTGTAAAATGAGTTTTTTTTTTTAAAGTTCGTTTTAGTATTGGCAAAAAAAAATTAAGCGCATTCGTTGACGCCCCAGTGTGCGAGAGGCTTAAAAGCCACACAACCACGCGTCATCAATGACATTTCGTTAGCATATTAACTAACTAACTACAGCCCTTTTAACGTCCCACTGCTGGACACGGGCCTCCCCTCAATGCGAGGCGGATTCAGGCCATAGTCCACCACGCTGGCCCAGTGCGGGTTGGCAGACTTCACGCATCTATCGAGAACTAGTCAAGTTCCCTCAGACGTGCAGGTTTCCGCACGATGTTATCCTTCACCGTTTCGTAGTAAGTGATAATCTCGGATGAAAATGAGATTCGCACATAAACCCAGAGGTGCGAGCCGGGGTTTGAACTTGCACACTTTGATTGCAAGGCGTGCGTTCGACCACTCGGCTACCACTGCCATAAAATATTAAGAAAAGAAAAATATTGTTTTGGTAGATAACGCTTTCAATATAAAATCCTTTAGGATTCATCTGCCATCTTCATCACGTTCACCTTTAGAATTAATTTCGAGTCAGATGATTTGTTTTTGTAACTTATAATGAGCTCTATAGTCTCTACTACCCTTCTAACTCACATCCTATCATTGACCCCGTAAATATTGAATTATATATTGATCAATTCATACAACGAGACAATATAACCGTACATTATTCAATCTATGTTGACCTATACTGGAAACTTCGAGTCACGATATTGCAATAATAACGTTATCATGGCATTTGAAACTCAATACAACTTGCAATTACTTTTAGACGTGACATGTCTTCCATCTTCTATTTATATCACCTCCTATAATATCGTTGAAAGCAGTAATTACTTGACTTTTTAACCGATTTCAAAAAGGAGGACGTTCTGTTTTTTTTTGCTGTAAATTTTCACTTTTTTAGGGCTGTTATAAGGTGATAATACTTGCATATTTCCAACGATAAATGACACAAAAATCGTGAAAAAAAAATACATTTTCATCAAAAAACAAAACCCGACATCAATAACCTAGGTGCAGTAAAAAGATACAAATAACCTTACAATTCATTACATTTGGAGTCGGTGCCAATGCATGTCTGTATTTGCCTAGTCTGAGGTAGATTGGCACTTACTCCAAAAGACGATTGAAACAAATTTGCAACAAATCAAATCAACAAGTTACAATATCATTGCATCCTTTTTTCTTTACATAGCTCTGTCATTGTCTGTCGTTTCAATCCGTGTGCAGAGGGAAAGCAAAAAGAAGTGGCTTAAACGTCAATAAGTCTTATTTAAACCCTTTACAATATCAACTATAGACAACGTATCATTCTTGAAGCGCGAAGGCGGCAACTCATTGTGTGCAAACATGACTCACAACGACGAGTATTGCTTAAGCATCAACAATCGTAACACACCTATTCCCATCTCATTACAGTTCAAAGTACTGGACTGTAATTTGTTTGTCTGCTGACCAAAATTAGATTTAGCGAAGTCCTATGGGCAAGAGACCAAATATAGAATAGCACCATATGTACCGTTATAAGATCTCAAGCGTACGTCTCGACGTAGCGCACTGCGGACTTGTAGTTCCTGAAATTCTGTGTAACGAGACGTATAACGTAGATGAATCCAAAACACGCGAGATCATATTTTTCCAATACTAAATGATGACATTTTAATGGAATAAGATGAGGAATGGTTGCACCTGCAATTAGCGGTATTTCAGCCAGTGAAAAGTAATTAATAGCAAGAGCAAACTCATTAAATACACATTATAAATGGGAAGCCATTCCTCAACTTATATCATTCAATCTCATCATTTCGTAAAAAAAGAAGAACTTCTTACGGACGTTTTATTTTCAACGAAATGTCATCGGTGACGCGAGCAGAATTCGACGTCAGGAGCCAGATTTTCGTTTGATTGACATCAATCTCTATTAGAAACGAAACGTCAATTTGGTCGTATTCTTTTCTTTTGTTTCGACATATCTCTAATAGAGATTGATGTATAGCAAACGAAAATGTGGCCCAGGCTTTGGCTTTTACCCATGGAGCTTTATATTACTCTGTGCTTTTATTATATTAAGGGTAAATTTCCAGGTCGAATCAAATTTATTCACTCGCCCTAGTAGCTGCAGGGCGTGACACTGCCAACCAATGAACAGAGTCTTTGAGTGTGACATTTGCATTAGACGCATTGGTCTTTGCCAAAGGAGCGAACAATTCTTCAGATGGTATCGCTACGAGGTTAGATGCTTATCATCTAAATACATATGCAATAGCAGTACGGTATGGCATTCTATTTGTGGCGTACCTAGGTAAAATCATTGATTTTAGACGTAGAACAAACTAGCTAGCCCAGAATAATAGCAGTGGTAGCCTGATTGGTAGAACGCACGCCTTGAACGCAAGGGGTGCAAGTTCAAATCCCGGGCTCGCACCCTTGGAATTTTTGGATTTTAATTCAAGTTCAATAATAATTACCACTCACTGAACGGTGAAGATAAACATCGTGAGGAAACCTGCACGCCTATAGTAAGGCGTGTGAAGTACACTTACCTGCACTCGGTGAGAGTGGCTCACTAAGGCCCAAATCTCCCAAGCATTGAAGGGGACTGTGCCCAGTATAATGGCAATGGGTTCGCCCCTATTACATTGTGACCAAAATTCCTTGTCGAAGTATAGGTTCACTGCACTGCACCTCTGTCTACCCCTTCGTGGTATACAGGCTTCATGGTGTATTTTTATTAATATAGTATTCATACATTGATAGAATAGGGAAGATATCAAGTTGCATTATTTCATAACAAAAAATATTTTATTTTGTTTTTTTAATGTCGTCGGTACTCTAGCATTTTACAAGAAGTACTTATCATTTGATTCAGTTATATTTGTCGTTGTACGCATTGATCCATATAAGTATAGTCTCTGGATATCCATTGTCTTCAAATAGGTAGATGGAGAGTATCTCTTCGTTCGAAGTTAAAGCAACTTAAACCTTGCGCACTATAGCCCTCAAAACTGAATTGTTCCCGCAAACAATGCCCGCATAAATCTCCGGACACACTGGACCGTCAATACACACGCGTCAAAAATGTTTGCGAATACCAAAACTAACTGTATTGACACATAATTAAAGTTCATTCTACAATGAAATGACACTGACAGCGCGAGCCTATGACGAGTGGCATTTACGAGCGACATTCAATCTTTATGAACATTGACACAGAGTTTATTTTGGTATTAAAGGTTAAGTCACGCGACCAGGGAACAAAATTCACTTGCGCTATCAATGACATTACGTTGAAGGATTAGCTTTTACTATGAGTCAATATAGTTCGTTGACGCGCGCGTCTTGACGCCCCAGTGTGCGAGGGGCTAACCTTCGAAGTATAGACAAACAGCCGCGCGCCCAATCAATCACAACGAACCATTGTGAGAGATAATTACGCTTATTACAAGCTATTGTCTATTTGTACTCCGGGTGAACTTTCTACTCCACTGGGCAATGATTGAGTCTGACCGTTATCTTGACGCTAGCAGCGTAGCCTTGTTTTTAGGGTTCCGTACCCAAAGGGTATAACGGGAACCCTATTACTAAGACTTCGCTGTCCGTCCGTCCTTCTGTCACCAGACTGTATCTCATGAACCGTGATAGTTTAGTTAGAGAGTTGAAATTTTCACAAATGATGTATTTCTGTTGCCGCTATTACAACAAATACTAAAAAACAGAATAAATTAAATATTTAAGGGGGCTCCCATACAACAAACGTGTTTTTTTTGCCGTTTTTATAGATAATGGTACGGAACCCTTCGTGCGCGAGTTCGACTCGCACTTGGCTGGTTTTTGTTTAAGTGATCATGTCACTTTCAAACGTATCACACTTCTCATCAAAACACCTGGGCCCCAAGTCTGCTAACACTATCGTCGTGGAGTTACTATGACAGGGAACGAAAACAACATCTTTTTTCAATGGTACCTAGAATATGAGCAGTGTAGACATTAGATATTGTCACCTTGATGCAATTTAACTTGTCATATTCTAGTTACCATTGATACCAGATGTAATTTTTATGGTCTAAAAAATGGAGTCATGGAGCCACGACGATAGTGTTAGCAGACTTAGGGCCCTGTAACCAGAGCCCCGGGTTTACTATACGGATACAATCGTTGTAAAGTGACTGTGTCTTCATTTTAAGGGTTCGTACCTAAAAAGGAAAAAAGGAACCCTTATAGGATCACTTTTTTGTCCGTCTGCCTATCTGTGACCCTTTTTCTCTGGTACACGTGGAGGTATCACGTTCAAACTAACAACACAGACATATTGAAAGGTTACACAAAATAAAATTCAATATAACCCTGTGGTGCCAAAGCTAACCCAAAATAGCCAACCGCACAAAACCTGACCGTCCAATCGGCAACCCTTAAACCTGACATAGTGCTTGCACTGTCTTATGAAGTGTGAGAATTTACTTTCGGCACTGTTGGCAGGCCTGCTCGGACCGGGCAGCGAGCCAGCCAAACGAAATGCTGTTTAAACAGACGTCGTTTAAGCTTCACAATTGCATATTTGATAGTGAGGATACACGACGTGATACTTCTGTTCCCCTGGTTGCACACTTTATAATTTGTCATAGTTATGATATTCAAATTAATACAATATTTGTAAAAAAATATATGAATTTCTTGTACACAAAATAAAATTAAAATTAAATATCACCAGACAACAAATATTCATCGTATGATATGACCCCAAACTAAGAAAATCTTGTACTGGGCACCATACAATAGATTGGGGGCGATCCCAGTAACACCCAGACCAGAGCCAATTACAAAAAAGTAATTTCCTAAATTTTCCGCCGATGGGAATCGAACCCGCAACCATCATATTTAGATGCGCGCGACTTGACGCCCCATTGTGCCCAGAGCTATTAAGATTTCCCTTAATACCAACTTATCCTAAGTTTCGAATACTTTGCACAATGAACTTTGAAGTACATTCCGATACTAAATTAGGACTTGAGACTATCAATATCCTTGGATACCTTACACGTATTGTGTGACTTGAATGGTTTGGCATACAAAGCTATCAGCTACGTCGTGACAGACCGCAGGACGCTTATTGTGAGCCCATTCTAGTCATTCACCTATTGTGGGTCCGTACACCTCACGTAGACCGATGTCAATTAGGAAATAACAACTATATATCATATTGTTTTCTTATATTTACGCGAATACTATACATTGAAATTAAACTATTTTACGGATTTTATCGTTATTTTCCCGACGTTTCGGCTGCTTTACAGCAACCATGGTCACGGGGGGACTGAGGTGTTAGACGTCCTGATGTCATAGTTAATAACTGGGTACCCTCATATTTAGTTGTTGTTTGCGGTCCGATATATAAAATAAAATAGTAAATAAACGCGATAAAATCCGTAAAATAGTTTAACTATATATCATCTTCTGTTTTCGCGGAATGATGAAATATAATGGAGTAAGATGAGGAAGGGCTGCACCCGCGATTAGCGGGTCTTTTGCAATCTATCTATCTATCTACAGCCCTTTTAACGTCCCACTGCTGGGCACGGGCCTCCCCTCAATGCGGGGGGGATTCAGGCCATAGTCCACCACGCTGGCCCAGTGCACGTTGGCAGACTTCACACATCTCAGTTCCCTCAGACGTGCAGGTTTCCTAACGATGTTTTCCTTCACCGTTTCATAGCAAGTGATAATCTCGGAAGAAAATGAGATTCGCACATAAACCCAGAAGTGCGAGCCGGGGTTTGAACTTGCACACTTTGATTGCAAGGCGTGCGTTCGACCACTCGGCTACCACTGCTATTGCTTTGCAAGTTTCAAGTAATTTATAAAAACAACATATTCAATATTATTCCCTTCCTTAAATTCCATAACTTACTTTTCTACAATCCAGCAATACTTTTGGCAATTCAAGGTGCAGGCCCGCAGACACTATAACTTCTATTGTATTTTGGGTAATATATTTTTTAAATAAATAAACTAGAGATCCGTGGCGGAGAATGGGAGAGACCTTTGCCCAACAGTGGGACAATGTAGGTTAAATAAAAAAACATGGTCGATGAGGCTATTAAAGATGGCGGATAATTTATTGAGATGACAGCACATCTTTTACGTGAAATATAAAACCACCCATAGTTTATTTCACTGTTTGCTTTTAAAATGTCCATTGGGCATCCTTATAAACAAAGCTGGATATACATACATGTAATTTATTAGTTTTTGTACGCCCAGCGGGGTGCCATTAAACGATGCGAGATGTATTCGAAGCGCCAGACGGAGCTGTCGCCGTTTTAGTAGTAGGAAACAGTTAAGATGATTCATTGCAGGATTTCCGAGATCTCCAGGCGGGGTGTTCAGCTGTCAATATGACGCAACCATGGAGACCAGTTGACGTGGACTGATAACAATTGGTCCTACTGGTAAATGAGTCAATGGTGTTCATAGGAAATTGGCATAAACAAGTTATGACTTATAAAGTATTTAATAATATATTCATAATAGCTCACAATGGGTAAACAAAAAGGGTTTGTGTTGATAAGCTGCTGCGTTAAGGAAATGGTTAGGTCGAGTTATGTAAAGCGCCGCGACCACATTTCAAATTCATTGTATGGTACAGTATATTTATATTTAATATTACTTTCATTTTTCAGTTAATCTTGTAGAACAACTGTCAAAAAATACAAAATAATATTAAATCAATACTGTTGAATGATGAAGCGGTAACGCCCCATGTAGGTACAAAATGTTACCGCAACTCTTATTGAAAGGCGAAGCGAAATTAACAGAGACTGCATCGGACAGATGACGGATGTGCCTAGATAGCGTTCGTCCTATATCCGGACGATATCCGTCCGGCCGTCCGGTGACCGGACGCGTTGGCCAGGACGTTAAACTGGTAGCTTTCACAGTTGACGCCAAGTTTTGGCAGCTGTATTCGACGTTACTTGACATATCTGGACCTACATTTCAGCTGCTTAGTTTAAGAGTTTATTGTTGTGCTTTAGGAGGCCTTTTTATTGTGTTTGTAATGTTACCTGCACGTCTGTTGAAAGGCGTGTGAAGTTCACCAACCCGCACTGGGCCAGGGTGGTAGACTATGGCCCGAATCTCCCTCTTATTGAGGGAGAATGTGCCCGATATAATGGCAATAGGCTCGCCCCCTATTACATTGCGATCGAAATACATCGGCGAAGTGATGGTGACTATAGTGCACCTCTGCATACTCTTTATTGCAAATCTTCATAAGTGGGGGCGTGGCTGTTACCACAGAAATTCAATCTTTATACATATAAGACACAGAGTTCGTTTTGGTATTGAAAAAAAAAAATTCTGTAGTAAAACCCACGCCCGCACGCGTCAAAATTCGCTCGCGCTGACAATCAATCGCGTTGAAGAATGAACTTTTTCTATGATTCAATACAGTTCGTTTTGGTAGTGACAAAAAAATCAACGCCCGTGTTATGTAGCCCCAGTGTGTCGGTTCACTCGTAACAGTGGTAAACAAACTTGGCGCTCCCAAACATGAAAAATATGTAAAACATCTAACCGTTGTCGGTTCAGGGCGTGCAAAATTAAACGGACGCCACCGAGAATATTCATAGAAGCGGAACGGGGCTCGAGTGAAAATTTTGAGTCGCTTTACACACTGAACTCCGTTAATTTCTTCATGAATTATTTACATGTTGTTTTAAAACTGGAACTCATGGGCCTCACAGACACCTCTTAAAGTATAGAGGTTTCAATAGTAACTATCAATTTTTGACACATTTTGTACAGAGTTAACTATAGAAAGTTATTTAAAAATTAAAAAATCTTTTTTAAAAACAAGCTTTTATTTAATTGCCTTTAGTTTTCGTGTTCTCCTCAGCAAGCCCTTTCATTCGATACCCATACTGTGGTAGTGCAGAAAAAATAACTATTCCGCCATATTGGATGATCCGCCATATTAGAATTAGAATTACGTCATCCAAAATAAGCGTGGATACCAAATTTCAGCTCAATCGGTTGAAGATAACTGATTTAAAATTCAGTTGCAAGATTCCACTCGGACATACATTGCAAGTTAATATAAAGCTTGTAATAAAAAACATTGCCGCAAGACAGTTGGTCATCCGCTATCTTTATCATTGTCATCATCCATTTTTATTTATAACTAGCTGTGCCCGCGACTTCGCCCGCGTGGACTTTAGGGAGATTACCCGGAAATATGGGTATTATGTTTTTCCCGCGGAACCCTAATGCTTTTTCTAAAATTAAAGTAGCCTAAGTTACGCCCTGGAACGTCAGCTATCTGTCAGTGAAAGTCCCATTGAAATCGGTTCAGCCGTTTAGAAGTTTACCTCAAACAAACAGACAGACAAGCAGACAAAAAAATTCAAAATTGCGTTTTCGTTATAGGTATCGTATATACTTTCATACGCATTTGGTAAAAAAGTGTTATTTTGATATTACAAACAGACACTCCAATTTTATTTATTTGTATATGTATGTATATGTATGTATGTATAGATGTGTATTTATTGAATTTGACCTTGCTATTAATTACTTGACACTGGCTGAAATACCCGCTAACAATAAATTCAGCCATTCCTCATTCCATTACAATATCAATATCAATCATCATTTCGCAAAAAAAATAATAGAAGAGAGACATATTGACACAAGAGTCCGTTTTGGTATTGACACGAATCATAGTCGAATCACTAGGCATATAGAAGGAAGGGGAACATTAACCGCGTGTTCAAAATAGTTTCCCCCACGGAAGCGGTCGCTCAGAGGAAATCGCAACACACCGACAACACTCTAATTACAAATCAATTGTCTTGTTACGAGTAGCATAGCATCCAATCCCGAAGTCTTAGAGCTCAATTTGTAACGCCAAGTATTCTCTCCAGCCTAGTCGCGAGGATGCTCCCAATCAAATCTTAATGCACAGCCAAGGCGATCTAATTGAATTACCTGACCAGATTCTGTCTGGCTCTCTAAAACAATGAATAAACCCATCAAAGAATTAAGGACTGAATAACATCTCGTCGATTTCGCTGATCATTGTCCTCTCTTACTGTTGCTAAATCTATTGCTAAAATAAAGTTGAATACATTTGTATCTGAGACTCTGCTCAGTATGTCTTGCTCATGCTTTAACACTTTTTGTGTCAAGGTCATCCAAGATGCCGAAGCGGCAGGGATGGCTTGGCAGGACGACCTGGACACCTTCAAAAAGTTCTGACTTTAAGGGATCCCAAAACAGGTAAGTTGTAGGAAAGACTTTAGCTAACAGTGGGATTCAAATGTCTACTGGTTATACAGGGTTATTGGTAATTCGACGTATTCCCGTTAGAAGGTGATAGGGGTGACTAGTTGCGATAATTTTAACCCCCATATGCATTAGACAAAAGTGAACCATTTTTTAAGTTATCATTTGACTAATTCTCGATAGATATGTGAAGTCTGCCAACCCGCACCGGGCCAGCGTGTTGGACTATGGCCTGTATCCCCCTCGCATTGAGGGGAGGCCCGTGCCCAGCCGGGGGTCGTTAAAAAGGGCTGTAATAGATAGATGTTTTTTTTCAAAATAAGTCAAAAATGCAACATAAAATATATTTTTTAAAGAAGTATTAATTTAAATCTCATTTTTTCTTCTGATTTATAAAAAAGATTAAACACTGGTTATTTGTCAATATTAAGACCATAATTATCGGTCCAAAATTAAAAATGCGAGACGTTATGAAAAAAACAAAAACCTTGGTGGTTAACGTGGTTAACTTGGGGGTTTATCAGAAATAGTCACCCCTATCACCTCCTAACGTCGAATTACCAATAACCCTGTATTTGTAGGTAAAAATCAAAATAGATAATCCATAACTTCAATCAGTATTGGTTAAGTTATAAATCAAAGTGAGATTCGAATCCTAGTGCTGAAGTATACGAATGAATCACGAAAATTTATCAATCAGCTCTAGACGGTGTGGTCTCCCGAAGCGGTTACCAGCGAATTGCGTTATCATAAAAGTAATATTAAATCAAAAGAACGAAAAATTGCTGGGTCCTTCGGCAAGTCACAATCATTTTAAATTGACGGATTTTGCGAACTTTTGAAATTGGCGTACAGGATTTACTGGGGTTCTAAACGTTTATTCGTTCTATCGTTTCTTGAATATTTTTGTTAGCTTCCTAGTTTTATTAGATGACCCCGTTGAAGCAGTTGGCTTCGATTGAAGACTGCATTTGTCTGAGGTAATATTATGACCTTTGCATATTATAACTCTTAGCTTTATTAACAAAAAAAAGTTAACACAGGCAGCAATCGGACACACAATATGACGGCGTGATATAAGCCGCAAAATAATACATTTCATTTATCATTTCGACGTCACTTTTAATCCAAATTTCCAATAAGTTGTCTCTAGAATACGTCACACGGCATTTAGTATAACTCAAACCTACACAACCTCTCAATATCGCAAAGGATTGGCCTGACGACAAACTTTACTGTTGATTTCACCGTGATCATTATAATTTCTCGGCCCAACGAGAGGCTAATGCCATCCGTGGAAAGCAAATTCCGTCGCCTAATTAAGAAACGCTGTAAATATTTTATAAAGGGCCGCGAAAGTTAATGTTTCCCAGGCTTTTTGCAGACGGTGCGCATGCGTACCCTTAGAACAATAACTGAAAAATAGAAGATAATGCCATGTTTTATATACATATTTTTAAGATATAAATGATAGGCACAGTCAAATTTCATTCTTTAACTGTTGGAAGTAATATTATGGATATCCAACGACAATCATTTATGTATTGATTGAGGCTTCACATTAGAGTTTTACAACTGGGAATTCATATACTACATTAGGGAAGTACGCGCGCACGAAAATCGTACCCTAGTGAAGCCCCTACCTTAAATATATAAATTCTAGGATTAATTAGTGACGTCATTGGCGCCCGACGTGGGTTTAAACACCAGAATAAGAAATCTAGTTCAAAATTATGACTTGTTTGGCACAAAAATACTACTTAGTGGTCGAAATTTACGTCGTCTCGTACTACGTAGTATCCAAATAGTGCTGTACAACTATTTTTATTTGTACTACGGCCTATTTCGCTGATACTATGTGGTTGGGCACACGTGGCTCGGTACATTGGGTACTATTGAATGGAGCACGTGGGGTGCGGGCGCGGCCGCTCGATACAGCGGAGGCTGCGCGCTGAGCACCCCAGCCAGACCAACCATTATAACCTAACCCACCACCCCTCCCCCCTCTAAAACAACACACGGTAAACGCGGAGATGGTAACAGGAACACCGGAGCTCATTGTAAATTGGTTTTAGAATTGAGCCTCCCGCACACTGGGGCGTCGATACTCGCGTATCAAAATATTTGCCAATATCAATATGAACTCTGTGTCAATATGAATAAAGATTGAATTTCTTTGGTACAAGACACGCTCTCACGCGTCGAAATCCGCTCGCGCTGTCAGTGTCATTTAGTCAAAGAATGAACTTTTTCTATGAGTCAATACAGTTTGTTTTGGTATGGCGACCGTCGACACCCAGTGCGCGGGAGGGTTTACACGACCAAAAAATTTCGACCCACGTAACTGTCATGGTATTGTAATGATTCAGCATTACAAAGGGGTCTTGCGTGTTGGTCTGCGGTGCGGTGTCGGGAGTCCGAGGTAGCTTTAATTGGCATGCCCTATTACTGAGTGCACCATACAGGTACAAAACGAGACGACAAAACGATCGCGATTTTTTTTACCATACCAAAACCAACTGTAATAACTTATATATGGAGCACATTTTTCAATGAAGTGTCCCTGATAACGCCACCGCATTACGATAGGTATGGTGTTTTTTTTTAAATTTAATCTTTATGTATACGAACACAGAGTACATTTACAAAACTTTTACAAGTTTGAATAGTTAATGGATTTATGCAAAATATATGAATGCGCGTACAAATAAAATGATCGCTGTTCAATGCAAAACACATCAGTCATTACTCAACTGTGAAGCAATGATAAGCTAATTTTATGCCTGCAATATGGTGACCTCATTAAATTTTTATAATGGCATCTCTATAACCAATCAGAATTAAAATTATCTATGTAACTCCAAAGAGTTATTTTATGAAAGAGGTTATTTTATGCTTTCCCTCAAATTTGACAGTTTTCACGTCCAAATTTGTATGTGACTTTGATGTCAGGACGTTACAACTACACCAATTTAGGTCCCTTTTTATATACTTTTGACACATTTAGTTATATCTATCCTTTCTAATATCATTGTGTAAACCATAAAGATCTCTGCCCACTATCTGATTCGCTCCCGGCTACCGGTAACATTCTCACTCAATACGAGGGAGATTTTTGGGCTATAGTGCACCACGCTGGCCCAGTGCGGGTTGGTGAACTTCACACGCCTTTCTATAGACGTGCAGGTTTGCTCACGATGTTTTCCTTCACCGTTTCATAGCAAGTGCTAATGTCAGGTGAAAATGAGATTCGCACATGAAACCCAAATCAATAAATACACAGTACACACATTATAAATTAAATTGAGTGATGGCGGCATTGTAAATAAAGATGGCGGATCCAATAACATAATTATACCTACTGAAATATTGCTGTCCTATATCGACTCTATTTGATCAGCTGAATATTCATACATCATTTAAATGAGTAGACATTTGATATGCAAAAGAATAATTCATAGATCTTCAACATTTCTGTCTCGAAAACCAAAGAGTTCGCATATTAAGTAATATAGAAGTAGCGTTCATAGTAAAACACAGCATCGTCCAACGTAAACTTTTTAAGACTTAATTAATAGATAATCAAAGAGTAAGGAAGAAGAGTTCGCATATTAAGTAATATAGAAGTAGCGTTCATAGTAAAACACAGCATCGTCCAACGTAAACTTTTTAAGACTTAATTAATAGATAATCAAAGAGTAAGGAAGCGGGTTATACAATTTGGTCCCATCAAAATGCTACAAGGGCTACGCGTTTGACAGAATGCCGTGTACGCTTTGCGGGCATTAACACTCAATCTATTTATGCTTTCTTATATCCGAGTCGAAAACGAAAATTTAATAAATCATCTCATCAAAAAGCATTCACCTTCTATAAGAAGAGATAAGATCGACTCATTGTCTGTCCGCCCACGGAACAAAAGACACTTTCTAATGACGTCAAATTGGATTTTAAATGGTTGGCGCTAAGGATTTAATTTCTTAATAATTATATTATTACAATTGTTGCTTGTCAATTTTGTCTCGAGTCCAATTACATAGACATATAAAATTCTTTATAACATTATACCAGCACGGATAGCACGTGTGTCAAGACTAGACTTATATCACAAAATGTGTCGATTTTGTCATTTTCTCTCGTATGAAATAAGACAGCGAACGACCTTGTTTTGGCGCTAATCCTACAGCGTTGATAGCAAAGCCGGTTGTGACAAGATAAAATGTCAGCAGTGTCAGTACGCCTGCCAAGATGTTTTCTCACGAGTATCTTATTTGCTAACATGGCTTCCAAGATGTTTAAAATTAGACAGCTGGCTAAAATTTTCTCACAGTTTAAGATTATTCGTTCATTCGTTCATTGAAATGACAAATAGAGCGAGACGGAGCTTTACAAAGAAATAAGATGTCGCATACACATCATAGAATATGTTAGATTGTCTATGCACGGAAAAAAAAAAATTTGTGCATTGCTTCTTTTTTATTATGTCGCTTTACGTTTTATCATTTGGTCGGTGGTATTATGCTTAAAATTAATTTCTTGGGCACTATACTATTTTTATTTGCCAATTGAAATAACTTTGAATTGTAAAACGGCAAAAAGCACGCAAAGTATGATGCGAAACAAAACCTAACCTCAAACCTACAGATTTTTTGTATAATATGGATTTTAAATCATGTGGAAAAGCATTATGGGGATTTTTGGAAGAAAATAAAACAGATAGAAATGTCTCAACACTTTTTTGTTGTTCTTTGTAGAACACGAAAATAAATTTACGAGTTTGTTTTCGGCAGAATTTTGCATGTAGTCCGCTTGATATTGGCGAGGGATGAAGTAAAATAACTATTATTCGTAATAATAGGGAATAAAATGCTATATTTATGTACTTCTTACAGCCTATTTATTTTCTCATCACCGGCCTTCGATCGTGGGAAATTTCTTTACGTTGACCTGTCAAATTCGTGTCTCTATGGTAGATTTTGGTAACCCATGCTAGCACTTAAGAGAAAACACCTTATTCATACGTCAACCACGTTCTATTTAGCTGTCAAACCGATTTTATATTTTTATCTAGCACGCCATGCTGGCTAATAAGACGTAACGATTTTGCCACAAAAATAACGTCACGATCCGTGAGAAAATGTCTTATCTTGGCAGGCGTACTGAGACCGCAGATATACTAATTACGTCACTTTCTCTCTCATATAGATATCTCTTAGATGAATGATTGGTCTCGCGCGCCGTGAGACCAATAATTCATTTAAGGGATATCCATATAAAAATAATAAGTCACTATTGGCTACTATTGTCAACTATTGGCGCACGTGTGAGCCGAACTGTAGTTATACAGATTATATACCTATATATAAAGAAAAAACAAAATTTTAATATTTAAAAAAATATAAATCATAAGATTAAAAAAACAAACCTATTAATTTATACTACCACTATTACGAGGTATTACTAAAATTAGCTCCACAAAGCAACATCTATGGAGAATTCATAAACTTTGAAAAGAAAATTGAGCAATATCAAAGAAATCATTTGTATCCCTTTGATGTTGCCATAAACAGTAATCGATAAACAAATCACATGTACGTTTATCCGGCGCCGGCGCATCTGGTGTGGCGTATCATACGTAGCCACCAACTGGCCCCCAACCACCACCTCCTTCCTTAGCAGTATTGTTATAATATTACTTATGTAGTACAAAATCTATCAAGTAACATTTATACAATACAGCTAAACACACATATTACCTCCGTGAAAGTGCACCGAATGAAGCCAGCGCGACTAGCATGAGCGCCAAGACACGACTTAAATGCTTTTTTTGTACAAGAGATCGGCGGTAAATCTAAATATCTTACACTTTGTCTTGGCACAACCGGCAATGCTACGAATGTAGTTATTTATTGAGGGTAATGATTGTAAATACAGTTACGAGTATAGCATAAGCGTTACATATTTGCACGATTTGTTATTGGTTGGGATAATTCAAAAAGAAAAAAAAATGGGTATGAGGACAACACTAATTAATTAATCGGTGCATCCCTACCTGATATATGTTTTTGTACTCGTCCAAAAAGTGCCGTTTCAGAAAAGGTTGATCTCAATTGAACACCTATAACTATAAGTAAAACCGTTACCCAGCTTTCCATCAAAATTCCTCGATACAGTCACGTTCTGTGAAATGCCGACTGAGTCACGGGCATTCGCGCTAAAAAAGCCTTTATTGTCGATGAATGTTTCGCGTTTTATTTTGTTTTATTATTGCCAGCAATAAATTTATATCAACAACTTAATTGTCATTCAAATTTGGAACAACACTCTCCTTGTGGCGCCACTCAATGAAAGGTGTTCGAGTAAATTTTAATTTTCGAACGATTTTGAAATGAATCGATTGTCAAGTTATCATCGATCTGTAATCGAGACGTGCCCGAAACGATTGCGTTCAGTTATTCGTGTCACGTAGCGAGCTTTATTATCCGCCGACTCAGACAGTGCGAGACCAAAACAATCGGATGGGGTGTACCATACCGATTATATCGAATGAGTTAATGACCGAGATAGAAGCGTCGACGTCGTCTCAAAATAAAAGTAAGTGAAAAAGAAATAAAGAGCACAGATCGAACGAACCATAGTCGAGGCATTGTAAATAAAGTTTGCCAGGCCTAAAGAAAAGACTGCTGCTCCGTACAAAGCATAGAGTAGGAAAAAAATCGTAAACTAAAAAAAAATATTAATGCGACCTCGCGTGTTATAGAATTATTGGCAACCTCATAGGTAATAAATGTAGTAACAGTCTTGAAGAGTTTGCATAACAAAATACTCAAGGTTATTTGAATGTTCATGGCATCAATAAACGTAAGGTATTTATTTTTTATCTTAATTTTTATTACGTGTACAGTATGCAACTGGAACTCGATAAACTCGTTCTGTTCGCCCGAAGTTCAAATCCAATAACCCCTTTGAAAATAAATTTTAAAAGAAACAATATAAAAATAAAATTAAAACAGCCAAATAAGGCGACTTGGCGATAAAAAAGAAAATAAAAACATCAGCCACTTGACAAACTAAAAGTTCCCATTGCATTGAGTCATTTGAGTCACAATCGTGGTGACTCAGACTTAAAAAAAAGAAACTTTTGTTAATTGATACAATGAAAGAAGTCGAATATTACCGTAAAAGTACCGCTTTATTGTAGAATCATAACTGCATGTGTTGTGTACTGTTGTTGGCTGAAAGGCGATAACCACTGAGTTACTGAAGTGCCCTATTACTTTATAATAACAAATTTGGTAGCATCAAAATGCTACAAAAGCTACACTTTTGACAGAAGGTTGTGTACGTTTTGCAAGTGAAGTAAAACCCGTCACTGCCTCACATGGAAGATATTTAAAACTCCAGTCTTTACATTTATTTGAGCGAATAATACATGTATGGAAAACTAAAAGTAACAGATTTATTGCGGTAATTACCCAAATAATTTGTCACAATTTGCATTGTTCCAAGACGACAATCCGCAAAATGTTTCGGTTGATAACTATACTAGAGTAACGACAGTCACACCTATACTGTGGTTATTTAAAAAGGAATTCAACCCGTTAATCTATATGTTACGGCTAAAACCCGAAGTGCGGCTACACCTAGTTTTAACCGGTTAGAACTAGGTGTAGTTACTTACTCTTGGTTAAATCTAGTACGAGCCGATTGATTTCGGGTAAAACTAGGTCTATCCTTCATCATGCCGGCTACAACTAGGTCCAGCCATTCCCTGTTGGATAAAACTAGGTCTATCCGATATCATTCCGTCTAGAACTAGGTCCAGACAATCCCTGTTGGATAAAACTAGGTCTATCCGATATCATTCCGGCTAGAACTAGGTCCAGACAATCCCTGTTGGATAAAACTAGATGCAAACAAGTTCATACAAGTAACAGGCGCCTGGCTCACAGTCCCGCGCCCCTGCCGCCCGCCACCCGTACACCCGCGTTTGCCTTTGCGCTTTGAGTTTGTGCCGTTTGTGCCGTTGTACAAAACTGACGTACTTTCTTGTTTTTGCGCACTTCACATCAGAAGTCCGAAATGATACTTGGACGCTAGCATTGGTATCGTGTATACAATTGAATGGTATAAAAAATTGATTGAAATTCGACCATGTTTGTCCAACTTTTTTTCGTTATCAATTTCTGTAACTCGTAATATCTCGAATCCTATGTAAAATTTGCATGTTCTGTGTTGTGAATATTGGTAGCCGTCCCTTATATGTGTAGTTTACACTGTTGAATAGGGTTATGGATGTACCCAGAAGCCAGAACACAATACCTATGACAAATATTCAAAGGTCTATAACTCAGAAACTATGATAGTTGGGTATAAACTGTCACTAAGCATCTACATATGAGCTACCGTATATATTCCCGAAGTATTATTTTGGCCTTCTGATACAACCTATATTTATCTTATTTTACGATTTTTGTCGCTTAGCTTAGTAAGGATTGCCTTTCAAGCGTGTCGATATGGAGTGTCTGTTTGTAATATCAATTTAACAGATGTTTACTAAATAAATGTGAAAGTATACCACATACCTATAACAAAAACGCAATTTCAAAAAATGTTGTCTGTCTGTGTGTCTGTTTGTTCCGGGTAAACTCCCAAACGGCTTATACGATTTTGACGCGAATTTCACTCGCAGATAGCTGACGTTACATGGCGTTCCTTAGGCTACTATTATTTTGGAAAAAGCAGTATGGTTCTGCGAGAAGAACATAAATCTATTTTTTTTTCAGGGTAACCTCCCTAAATTCCACGCGGGCCAAGTCGCGGGCACAACTAGTTGTCAATAAAGTCCCAAACATATTCAGTAGCACCACGCCACGCGGCATTACATTCGCGTAACCCTACAACTTCCGACAGAGCGGTCTCAATAGGCATTTGTCCCGCGCGCCTTTTGCAAAACACGCCTAACGAACCACTGGAGATAACGAACCCGACCAAAGCACCCCACGGCAAATAGTGCAAAGCGTTGAGCCCTCCGCACAGTGGAGCGTCAAGACTCGTGCGTCGCTATTTGCCGCGCGAGTTTAGACGCGCTTGTGAGCACAGGGCACCAGGGCACCGGGAATCCACAGACAAAACGTTCAGCCTTTCATTACAGAAAACATAATAGTCGGGATTATTTAGGGTTTAAAATATTTATTAACTTGGTAGCATTAAACTAAGCATATTGCCGTCCTCCTCATACTCATATCGTACGTAATGTATGAGCAAGACAACAAGATGTTTTAAGCTTTCAATATATTTTTTGGACAGACACCACCAACCAAAGCACAAAAAAAATTAATTAAAGAACCTCATCCTACTTCAATTAGTTTAATGTAACTGCCAAACTGTGTAGTCATTGCTTTATATATTAGATTGATGATAAAATGAATAGGTCAACCACTTGTACCAAAGAGGGAGCTTTTCCTAAGATTTGACAGTTTGGCACATTCAAGTTTGTGTGACTATGTAGTCTAAATACGTCAGATTGTCTATGTCAAAACGTATAAGACTATACGACCATCAACAGACCAATGTAGGTATTTTATTTATCCCCTTTTAGACACATTTAGGTACCTATACATTCAAATATCTCTCGTACTCTTTGCTAATTGTTAACTATGTAAACATTTTGTTTTTAATGTAAATATTAAGTATACGTTGTGATAAAAATTAAAATACTAATAAAAATACGTTATTCACGAAAAAAATATCATTGGAATAGCTATAGGCAATTAAATATTTAAAAAATTGGCGGGTGATGGCGGTAAAAAAATTACACCTCTCGATAGTTTATAGTCATCTGTCACCGCCCACGCGTCAGTACGATCCAAGGGTTGATACATACGTCATAATGAACATTAATACTACATCAATCTTTTTATTCTGCCTCTATGATTTCACAGGACTCCAACGTTTTTAGTCTGTATTGTCAGTAGTGTCATATTAAAAAGTTACGCCAAAGAGTAATAAATTCAAAAAAAGAACTCCGCTCGCGTACTAAATTTTATCTGCCTATAACAGAGCGCTGTGACAAATTTATTCATAAAGCTAGCCAGAACCAATTCAGAACTCGACGATCTAGCTTTCAAACCGGAAAAGGTTTTTGTCAATGATATCGGGAATTATAGATACCTAAATGTGTCAAAAAGACATAAAAAAATTGAACCGAAATTGGTATCATTGTGGCCACGACCGTCTAGTCTTATACGTTTTAACCTAGACAATCTAATGTGCGTAGCCGTCAAAGTCACACACAAAAATATACTTGTGCAACAGCCTAACTAACGTAAGAAAATACTCTTTGTTATAAAACTGGATGGAGTTTGTATTTTTTTAAGAGTCTGCCGTTAATCAGCCAAGCAGGTGAAGTCATTCAAGGTGGTCGAAGCGGAGAAAGCTTGTCCATTATACTCGACACATTTATATCGATAAAAAAAGTCAATCTTGTGCCGTAGCCCTAAATAGTATTCAAGGGCCGACGCATGAAAGAGTTCCATTAGGAGCCTCGATTAAAACACATTAGCGGCAGACAGGCATGTCAACTTCGGGCGGGTAAAGCATGTAGGTACTCACCATTTTAACTATCATTCTACAGCGTGAAGCCCGCCTGGTTTTATCTATGTACTCATGTAATTTAAAAAAGGAACTCTACATTTGACAGGTGTCAGTTATTGACAAGTATTGAATACAATAAATTCCTGTTTTACGACGAAGTTACTACATCTTTTACGAAATGAATTTAACTCAATAGAATAAGATGAGAAATGGCTGCACCTGCGAGTAGTCTGCCAGTGTGACAAATCAAATGAATACACATTAATTATATCTAAAAATGGGTAATAAAGGTGATATGAATGGTAGGATGGCAGGAATGACTAACACATATAATTGACTTTTTTTTAGTAAGTACAGTGTTATTTGGACACGTCTCATATCTTATCAATTTAAAATACTGGCCGTTGTATTCTAGGACAGATTCCATTATCACCATTTCGAAAAAACAAATCGACATTCCAAATTCAAACTCGCTTTTGTGTTTATATCTCGAGACACTTTTGTCAGTGTTAACTTATAGGCTACAACCATAGATTATACATACTACAAGCATAGAAAGCTATAAATGTTTGAGCCAGTTGAGCACGTGGGCGCTTATTTATGTACGAAAACGTATACAAGAAAGCATTATGTGCGTTTACCTTACCGATAGCGCTAACCGAGATAGGACTAGTTACTGTTACTGCGGCGTTACTAACTTAAACCTTTCATGTAGATAAATGTAGGCAATGTAGTTGAGATTATACGTTATATACAAGTAGTCTTATGTCTGTTTTCACATTGGTAAAAGTTGCAGTGTATTTTATTTTTTGCACTACACCTAATGCTAGTAAACAGGAGCATGCAATTGTGAACATGCCAAATAAAAAAAACTCAAAAATATTTTTGTGGATAAAAAAAGGTCGCACCCAAACTTTGTGCATTTTTTTAGAGTTTCCTAACATTTAACAGTTTTATAGGTTCAATTTTAAAAGTCTTATCTACTGTAGTTTTGATAAATTTTAACAGAAGATAATTGAAACAGGTTTGGAATTCTTCCACCATCTTTATAACGTTAATCACACATTTTTATTTATTATGCGTACTAATTGAATTTGCTCTTGCAATTAATTGCTTGACACAAGCTGAAATACCCGCTAATAACAGGTGGAGCCATTCCTCATATTGTTACATTAAATATCATTCATTTCGTAAAAAAAGAAGAAAACAGGTTAGCAAGTGCAACAGAGTTATGTAATCGCTCTGCGGGTATCGTAACGGAACCGCATTGAGATAAATGCCAATATATGTGTCAATATCGTGGAATACCCGCCGATATGTAAATCTGGTAGTCGGGGCCTGATATCAGCTGAACGCACACGTGGGCTATCTATTTCCGGCGGCGGGGTCGACGGCCGGCGGCCTTGCTGCGGCGGCCGTCATACGAAAACACTTCTGAGACGTTGCCAAACCAAGGTCGAAAATGTTTACCAATTATAGTTCAGAACCGCCTGTAGTTGTAATCTGTGCGCCAAGACTAGACTTCTATCACGGAATATGTTGATATTATCCCTTTCTATCGTTTGACATAAGTCAGAGAGCGAGCGACCCAATCCGACACAAAGGACTAGCCTTGACATGTGTGCTAACAACCGATATATGCGATAACAACCCTGTTAAGGTTCCATAGCCCAAAAGGAAAAACCGGCCAAGTGCGAGTCAGACTCGCACACGAAGGGTTCCGTACCATTATCTATAAAAACGAGCAAAAAATCACGTTTGTTGTATGGGAGCCCCCTTAAATATTTATTTTATTCTCTTTCTTAGTATTTGTTGTTATAGCGGCAACAGAAATACATAATCTGTGAAAATTTCAACTGTCTAACTATCACGGTTCATGAGGGTAATAGGGTTCCCGTTTTACCCTTTGGGTACGGAACCCTAAAGCGCAGGGCTTTGGCACACTGTGGCGTCTAAACTGGCACGACAATATTTTCACCAAAATCAATACGAACTGTTTTACAAGAAATTCATTAAAAAGCTACTTTTTCAACTAAATGACATCAATGTCGCGGGGGAATTCATTTTACCACATAAATTCAATCTTTATCTATATTAATACAGAGTACATTTTCATAAAAAGTCAAGTCAACTAGCCCGCTTTAGTAAGTGGAGAATGTAATGGTTTATATCACCTTCTTGCATGCAATGACCAAACACATTAGCATATTAAGGAGACATTTAGCATACCGTTCATACATGTCTTGATAAGCGATCGGCCGCCATAAAACTCTAACGGCAGTATTGACTTAATGCCCGCTGCACACCGAGGCGTTAAATGACGCGCGTCAAACATTTGGCCAACACTAAAATGAAATACACCTAATGTTTGAATCAGTGAGGTAAAGCGCAGCGACGCGTGGGCGTACAAAATTTGCTCGCGCTGTCAATGTCAAAGAATTAACTATTTTTGTGTATATTCCGCATAGAGTACTCTAGACTGTACTCTTCGTATGGCTCTGCGGTAATTATTCCGCCATTGTTGTTATCTCATGTAACTGTAGTATACCGCCACTATATGGGAAAACAACAATGGCGGAGTCAGATAAACCAGAAAGATTTACCGCAACGCGGGCTCGAAACGCCATCTCCGTTATAATATCTCCATGATATTCCGCCATCTTTATCACTGTCATCACCCATTTTTGTTAACAATGTGTATTTATTGAATTTGTCCTTGCTATTAATTACTCGACATTGGTTTAAATACCGCTAATCGCAGGTGCAGCCATTTCTCATATTTTTTCAATTAAATTTATAAAGTTCACTCTACTACTACTACTACTACAGCCCTTATAACGTCCCACTGCTGGGCACGGGCCTCCCCTCAACGCGAGGGGGATTCAGGCCATAGTCCACCACGCTGGCCTGGTGCGGGTTGGCAGACTTCACACATCTATCGAGAACTAGTCAAGTTCCCTCAATCGTGCAGGTTTCCCCACGATGTTTTCCTTCACCGTTTCATAGCAAGTGATAGTCTCGGATGAAAATGAGATTCGCACATAAATCCCAGAGGTGCGAGCCGGGGTTTGAACCTGCACACTTTGATTGCACGTCGTGCGTTCGACCACTCGGCTACCACTGCTATAGTTCACTCATTTCGTAAAAACGATATATTTTTTTGTGACTAATTCGTTTCGGAATTGGCAAAAATACCAACGCGCGTTCCTTGACGCCCCAGTGTGGCTTTATGTCAACAGCAGTTATGTTGAACGATTCCCCAGCGTTAAGTATTCAATTAGATGCCAAGTGTTATTTGCATATTTGATGTAATGTATGACCGAGTAACAAGGAAGATGATGGAAGTGTTTATCTATACTTAATATTATAAAGCTGAAGAGTTTGTTTGATTGGTTGAACGCATTAAGCTCTGGAACTACCAGTCCGATTTCAAAAAATATTTTTCACTGTATAGCATATGTATTACGCCACGACACAGTAACCATAAGCGCGTGTGAAACCGCGGGCACAGCTAGTTTAATAAATATACGTAACTTATTATGTTGAATACGGAAATGGATATTTACTGGAATTTACTGTAGTGGCAGTGGTAGCCGAGTGGTCGAACGCACGCCTTGCAATCGAAGTGTGCAAGTTCAAACTCCGGCTCGCACCTCTGGGATTTATGTGCGAATCTCATTTTCATCCGAGATTATCCCTTGCTATAAAACGGTGAAGGAAAACATCGTGAGGAAACTTGCACGTCTGAGGGAACTTGACTACTTTTCGATAGATGTGTGAAGTCTACCAACCCGCACTGGGCCAGCGTGGTGCACTATGGCCCAAATCCCCCTTGCATTGAAGGGAGGCCCGTGCCCAGCAGTGGGACGTTAAAAGGGGTGTAGTAGTAGTAGTAAGATGAGGCATGATTGCACCTGTGGTTAGCGTATATTCTTCCAATGTCAAGTATTTAATAGCAAGGACAAATTCAATAAATACACGTTCTAAATAACAATGGATAATAAAGGTGATAATAAAATGGCGGATGACCTTCGGGGTCTTCTTAAAAATTATTAAATCAAGTTTGACGCGTCATAGATTCTATTTACAACAAATCCTCTGTCAAATTATTGATTTGCCAATGCTAGCAGCAACAGTAAATATTATACTACTACTACTACAACAGCCCTTTTAACGTCCCACTGCTGGGCACGGGCCTCCCCTCAATGCGAGGTGGATTCAGGCCATAGTCCACCACGCTGGCCCGGTGCGGGTTGGCAGACTTCACACATCTATCAAGAACTAGTCAAGTTCCCTCAGACGTGCAGGTTTCCTCACGATGTTTTCCTTCACCGTTTCATAGCAAGTGGTAATCTCGGATGTAAATGGGATTCGCACATTAAACCCAGAGGTGCGAGCCGGGGTTTGAACCTGCACACTTTGATTTACAAGGCGTGCGTTCGACCACTCGGCTCATCTTATTCAATTAATTTTCATCATTTCGTAAAATATGTTTTTAATTAATTGGTGTGCTACTATTTATATTTGCCGTTGGCATCAATTATTCCTGCATCACTTAGGTTCGATGTATGAAGAGTCTCTTAGGCTTTTATTTGAAGAAATGTAACGAATTGACATAATTTGATATTTTGTTACATGTATATATCACGAATAATTTTGTCTAAAGATTGAAAAGCGACTAGTTGGATACATATTCACTTTAATTTTTTAAGTTGCAAGTTCGTAGGCATGCTAGACAAAATACCTGTAGTTGTAGTATGAGCGCCGAGACTAGACTTATGTCACAGAATATGTGGACTATATCTCTTTCTCTCGTATGAAATAAAACAGAGAGCGACCGAGCCAATCCGTGACAGAGGTATGTTGTTTGCTTTTTTTTATTCTTCTCTTTTTTTATCTCGACATGCGTGCTGACACCACTGATATTGTCACAAGCACATCTCGACCGCACAACTTCGTATTTACCTGAAACAAAACACAGATATAATTAATTCTCTGCTCGATATATCAATCCAATTAGCTTACTTATTGATCGATAATTCAGTGTCCAGATATCGTAAACAAAAGACGATACACGGTTGACCTTTAGGCCGTCGACCTCGTTGGCTCATAGACTTTGGAATGGCATTCAAAAGACTTAAGCTCAGACATAAGGTTTTTAGTCTAACCGGTCCGAGTTTAAAAAGTAATAAGTAAGTACACAGATTCGTCGTTTATTAAATTTGTCATTGCTATTATATGACACTTGCAGAATACTAGTTAATTACGAAAGCAGCCATTCCTCCTCATAATCCATAATTTCATTGCGTAAAAGTACGTATTTATAACAAAATTGTTAAATATGATCCCTTAGGAAAAGAGTGACATTGCAGTTTCTTAACCATAGTTCTCCATGAGAAGGTTGAGGTTAAACCTTTCGTTATTTTGACGATCCCTAAATAACATAGTCTCGGAAATACTGGAGCGTCAAGGCGCGCTGCAAAAGATTGCCAATACCAAAACGAACCCTGATGCAATTAACTTAAAGATTAAATTTCTTTGATCAAAACCACACGCGATTACGCTGCGAAATTCGCTAGCACTGTCAATGACTTGGTTGAAGGATTATCTTTTTCAAAGAGTCAATAGGTACAGTTAGTTTAGTTAATGGCAAGAATGTACATCGCGTCTTGACGCGTCAGTGAGCTTAATGTTAAGTAAGTTACATGAATAAAATTATTGGTAAAAAAAACTTTTTTAAAACAAGCTTTTATTTAATTGCCCTTCGTTTTCGTGTTCTTCTCAGCAAGCTCATTCATTTGATACCCATACTGTGGTAGTGCAGAAAAAATAACTATTCCGCCATCTTGGATGATCCGCCATATTGGAATTAGAATGACGTCACATAGCTAAGCATGCATTGTCATCCAAAATAAGCGTGTATACCAAATTTCAGCTCAATCGGTTAAAGATAACTGATTTAAAATTCAGTTGCATGATTCCACCCGTACATACATTGCAAGTTAATATAAAGCTTGTAATAATAATAATAAGTTTTCGATTCTGTTTCGCCACGTCAGAGGAGCTTACCTAGTAAAAGTTGCAAACGAACAAAAGCCAAGGGCATTCCCGCCGGTACGCGCGCGGCAAGGCCTCGATAAATGTTTAATCAGACGCCTGCAGTGCTGACCATCGTTTCCGTATCGATTACCCACAACTGTGGTCGTGGCTTTGTGGTGCCTGTTCTTGGAATTACTGACCTCATGTTTACGATACTTTAACTATCAATACCATATAGAGGGGTGGAAGACTATTTCACTTGAGCGATACTTTTGGGCGATATTGACTGTATATAACATATTTGCAATTTTTCTGCGTCGAATGAGTATGTTGGAACGTAGTTCCTTATCGCGCGTTGCGAAAGGGGGCTAGACGGAAAAAAATAAGACTGTAACGACACTTTTACATATGTGTGTGTGTGATTTTTATTGTATACATTTATGTAATGTATAGTAAATTTATGAGAATGTATAGCCTCATTAACTTTATATTGTATAATTGTTAAAAAATGTAAATTCTTATTTGATAAAAGCAACCATGGAGTTTCTTGCCCATTCTTCTCCATAGGAAATGCAGTCCGAATGGGTGGTAGAGCTACTATTTTTACAATTTATTGACGTTTCATAAGTGCCTGTATTGGTTTATATGAATAAAATTATTATATTAAATTATTATATTCTGATTCTGACCCTGATTCTGTAACGATTTCGATTTCGATGTGTGTGTGTGTGTGTGTACAATTTGTTTGCTATTTTTTATTCCAAAAGGAACTTCGTTCCATCCGGGTGTCCCTTGCCACCTCTCAAGTTTTTTTTTCTCAATGTAAGATATGTAAATATTCTCTCTTTAGCTCGTACGGGGAAAGCGACACGATGCGACATAATCCGGGACAAAAGACTTGTCAAGGCGCACTTGCAGTGAAAAATAATAAGGGCACCTCGTTGCTCACGAACTCACAACAAAATTGATTGACGTGTAGCAATAAATAATCACAAAATCGGTGACACACAACCGCAAAACTTCGATTCGTTACATTTAGAACTTTTTGCAAACATTCTCATTTGTGCGGCGTCTATTGAAACGCGACCGTTGTGTCTGTTTATCTATTTTTTAGTTTCACAGACAATTGTTAGTATAACTAGTGCCAAGAGGGCGGAACGGAGGCGACAACCCGTGAAACTTGTCCGCGACGAGTCATTATAATCACAGCGATAACCGTGAAATGACGGATAAACTTAAGAAATACTTGTGGAGTTTTTCTAAAATTAATTTAGACTGCCACATGGCCAGCACGTGCTTCAAGACGAGGCCTATGTCGCACTATCTCATTTTCAGAAAGACAAAAATGGTTGGTCGCTTTACGACGTCAATAAATAAATATCGCCAAACACGTACTTATAGTATGATCCCAAACTAAGCAAAGCTTGTACTATGAGTACCGTGCAATGGACTGGGGACGACCCCAGTTACACCCAGGCCTGGGCAAAATCAAACTCATTTTTTTTCGTGTGGGCCAAAAAGCACTTACAAATAGTCAGATTCTACCACCGGTTCGTAATGCTGCTTCCACTGAGAAGAGCCGGTAAGAAACTCAATGGTTATTCTTTTCAAAATGATAAATAGTAAAGATTGCGAGTAATACATTCTCCGGAGCAGCAACGCCATGAGAGCAGGCAGCACCTTCGCCACAATACTAGAGAAGAATTTTACACACGCATAGAGATGAAACGGATACCCGGTAACTATCCAGTATCCGGCCTTGTTTTCACTATCCGGCCGGATACCGGATAGAAATTCAGTATCCAGCAGGATACCGGATAGTGATTCATTATCCGGCCGGATACCGGATAGTAATTCAGTATCCGGCCGGATACCGGATAGTTATTCAGTATCCGGCCGGATACCGGATAGTTATTCAGTATCCGGCCGGATACCGGATAGTAATTCAGTATCCGGCCGGATACCGGATTGTGAAATTTAAAAAATCAAACACAAGGCAAATCATACCACAATTGGTTATAGACACCGTTTATTTTATAATCGCACGTCAATGATATTTGTTTTGTTTAGTATGTACTCAAAATGAACAATTGGCAAATTGTGGTGAATGAATACCAAATTTTCCGCATTTGTTGGTAAGATGCGACTCCGCTTGGCTTCGTATACCAGACCAGCTTCTGAAAATAGCCTTTAGCTGTAAACGCTACTGCCAGGTGCTGAAAGATAAATTCTAGCAAACCTTGACAACTGCGGGTACTGATGCAAATTAACTGACCATATGTATGGGTCGTGATTACGATTGATTCGAGATGTCTTTAAGAAGCGTCATGTAAAGGGCCGAATATCCGGCAGCCGGATATCCGGCGCTCCGGCCTGGTAGCTTACCGAATATCCGGTATCCGCCCAAACCACTATCCGTTTCATCTCTACTAACGCAGTCTAATATTAAATACAAATATTGGCATTACGCTTAGGAAGCTAGTGTAGTAAGGTGCGTCTACTCCTATTTACAATCTAAGGATTATTTGAAACCACATATGGTTATAGAAATAATTGCTTTGGCGTGATGCCTTCAACGCAATACGCCACTGGCGGGAATCGACCCCGCAACGACCCCGTTGTTTCTGTGAACCCATCTTGTTGTTTGAGCCTAGACCGCTACGCCTAAACCACAAGATCAACAAGTCGTCAAAAAATTTGATCTTTATTTACAGGGTGTATTAGTAGGTAGTCCGAAATAATACTTTGACGTTTGCATCAGTACCGGGTATACAACCGAATGGTATAAAATTGTTATCGAAATTCGACCATGTTTTTGCTACTTTTTTTTCGTCGTCAATTTATATTAGATACTTGTAATATCTTGAGTCATATGTAAAATTTGCATATTCTGTTTTATGAATATGTGGCAAATATTCAAAGGTCCATAACAAAAACTATGAAAGTTAGGTATATTCTTTCTCCACTAAGCATCCACATATGAGCAGCCGTATATGTACCCAAAATATTATTTCGGACTTCTGATACACCCTGTATTGACAGATTTTTTTTTTATTCGCTAGCATCAGTAGGTGCAGTGCGTTATAAACATTGTAGAGTTAATATGAATACGGTAGGGATGTAAAAAATAATCGAATATTTTTTTTTTATAATCGATTTTTAATAACTTATTCTCTAAATATTAAACATATTTTTTTTACAAATCAATTTATTTTAAAGAGAAAAATGTCGATTATTTAGTCATCGATTTTTCCCCCTCAAGTCACATCCCTAATCGAATTTTGCAAACAGCGCCATCTGTCAGGGATGAGTAAAAAAACCAATTTTTATATTAATCGATGTTTTTTTTTCTTATTTACGATTCTCTAAATTTATATCGATCGATATTTTACAAAAATAATAATCGATTTTTTACAAATCAATTTATTTTAAAGAGAAAAAAGTCGATTATTTGATATTCGATTGTTCCCCTCCAAGCCACATCCCTAGAATACGGTCATGATTCTCGGAACAATAGTTAGTTGTCCATTTACCTACACGGTCGCGTGTCACACGAACATTAGAACCCACTAGTAATCAATTAGGTACCTATACTATAGGTACCTACCGAGTTATAAGCTTACACAGACTAATAAAGGAATTCATTATACCTACTTATTTACCAATAATGCTTACTTACCTACCAAAATAACTTATTTATCTCCATGCGTTCCTGAGAAAAAGGGTCTTGAGAGGCAGACAGACAGACAACAAAGTGATCCTATAAGGGTTCCTTTTTAGGCACGTAACCCTAAAAATGATCGAATTCGGTTCACAAACGTCGGTGATAAAAGATGCGGTAACGAAAATATGAATAAGAACTTTTGAAGTCGTAATTTTTTTTTAAGTCGCTTAAAAAGTAGGTAAGTTTGAAGGAAGTTAAAATCAAACGCGAGTTAGTTCAAGGACGATACAATTTCATATATTTATTCAAATATTCCACTGTTTTGTTACCTCCCGAGGATAAATAAGTAAATCCAATTAAAACAATAATTGATAAAACATATTCGGTTTGGTTACCTAATTACGGACTTGGTGGACGCACCACCTTTTCAAAACAGACCACGTTTTTCGTGCAGAAATAAATAAGGCTATTTACATTTCATTGTTGTATTGTAGTTCTGGCAGCATTTAGGTCAACGAATTATTACATCAAAGACGGAGCTTTTACTGAAATTTGTCATTTGCACACGTCCAATTTTATGTGTCACTTTGACGTCTACGTAAGTTAGATAATCTACGTCACAGCGTTTATGACATCAATTCACCCATTTAGATTTTAAAAAACCGGCCAAGTGCGAGTCGGACTCGCGCACGAAGGGTTCCGTACCAATATCTATGAAAACAGCAAAAAAAACACGTTTGTTGTATGGGATGTTGTATTGTTTTTTAGTGTTTGTTGTTATAGCGGCAACAGAAATACATCATCTGTGAAAATTTCAACTCTCTAACTATCACAGTTCATGAGATACAGCCTTGTGACAGACGGACGGACGGACGGACAGCGAAGTCTCAGTAATAGGGTTACCGTTTTACCCTTTGGGTACGGAACCCTAAAAAAAAGACAATTTTGGTACGTTTAGGAATCTATACTTTTAATCATCATAGTTTCAGGTATTATTTTTATCGTTGATGTCATAATCTGTATTCGACCAATCAGGGCTTGCCCTATATAGATACTAATCAATTTGCAAAAGTCTGACCAATCATAACAATGATAGGTAATCATATATAAATTTATATTACAACTCTTTTCCAAGAAATAAATCTAAACCTGAATCGTATAAGTTAGATACTGTATTGTTTTACATATTACGTATTAAGAAGGCATCTTTACATAATATGAAAAAACAGACTAGAGCTAGACATCGGATTGTAAAAAAGACCTGAGAAAACACCTCGTCGCACTCGAATGGAATATAAACCTACAATCCATTAAGTTGTTAACGTATTGTAAGTACCTACCTAATACTTATCGAAAACTCTCCAGGCCATGTAGGTACTCAATCCTTAACAAAGGACTGTTTTGTATTAAATTTAATATACAATACGCTTACTCGAGTAAACCCTAACCCATTGTACAGAAACAATAATATTTGGGACCCATTGTGCTCTCCTTAATAACATGCAGATCCTTAATAACACGTTAACTAGATTCAACGTTACATACCAATTTAAACTTCAATGACAAAACAATAAATTTCAATTCACAATAAATACTGTTCGCAGTTGAGACATTGTTGTTAAATGATGTCTCGGTGGAACATGTGCTTAGATCTTTCGATAAACATACTGTGCTCCCAAATGCGAACCACGTAGCTTCAAGACGTGATGTGGGCACACTGGGCTCACACCAGGTGTCACTTTGCAAGCGCTTGGGGAATGTATAAAGAAACAGCGAAGTTAATTGGCTCAGTCGCATAGAGGTTTATAGGTCTTACACTGTTAAATTCAAATGGATGGTAATATACGAGGCTTCTGAATATAATGAGGTCCGGACACCGACAAGTCCGTACGCTAGCAATTGCTCACATTTGAAGACACTTAGCACATGATCCAAAAACAGAAGCGCTCACGGAAGTAAACACCTCCATAGGAGGCTTTTATAGGAGTTTATAACTGAGCCCAGGCCTTACAAAGCATGTACGGAAGTACATGCTTTGTAAGGCCCGTTTCCAACTACTACAGACGTTGAAACCATTTCGCAGGACTTTGTAAGACCAGAAAATTCCACCACCAGATTTGATCCGAATTTTTTTCCGAAGATCGGGCTCAGTGGCGCATCTTGGGAGAGGTTTACGTCCAGCAGTGGACTGACACCGGCTGATGATGATGATGATGAAACTTACCACTGGTTTAAAAGAACACTATTATGGAAAATCAGCCCCCTTACCACCACTTGGCTTGCAGCAATGTGTTTCAATATTACTTTCAATTTTTGACAGTTAACTCAATACAAAATCTGTCAAACATTTAGTTACTATTGAAAAATATAATAATCTTGGGGATCAATCAAAAGATTTTTTATAAATACCTCATCAATGGTGCATTTACTTTAAAAGCTTACGGCATTAAAATGACAATGCAAAACACACAATTGTTAAAACATCAACGAATAACAGAGGATGACTTAATAATCGGTACCCGCATATGGCATGTTACACAATAGACGCCGCGACCGTAACTAACTCGGCCAGGAATGGTGTTAAGGAAATCCTTTCTTTAAAAGGTTACGACGCATTACACGAATAAAAATATACCCATTATTCATACGAAATGTCGGGTAACGCCGCGAAGGTTTGTAGGCAGCCCTCATGCGACGACCCAACAAAAGGAATACGCACGTGAGCATTTCGCCGACTCCTTACGAGGTATTTCAACAAAGCATCGTGCATGCATCACAAAATAAGCTCTAAGCTAACGTGCCTCAGTCGCTTTTCGAATGGGAAGCAAAATGTCATACCCTCTGAAATAAAAACGTGTCGCCATTTAAAGTCAAAGTTCAACCTTCGCTGCAAGTTGACGCCACGACACCGCTGTCGACTGCAGTTTTAAACCTTACGCATTTATGGATACGACTCAAAATTGGAGAAATATGACTCATGAGGTGGTTTTTTGCACTGTCGTGTGGCACATTGTACCCTACCTGGTAGCGGAGGGTTCGGGTCGAAATGCATGGCTTGGTGACGAGGCGAGGTTGGTCGTATTTATTTAGCATTTTGCTAACATATATCTAACGATATATATATAACTAAAGTCTCTAAATAAGTTATTCCGAAGTTGACTGTCCTAAAGTTTAAGTATAGCCTAAAAGCTTTCTATTTAAGTGACTACTTAAACAATAATCAGCGCTTTCATCCTCAAAACAATCCTTCCAACTGTTTAAAATTCTCAAATTCTCGGCCCCGCCACAAACTTTGATTCCGTTTCGGCACTTAACGGCGAGTTCCTTGTCGTTCAGGACTATTTGACAAGTTGGCACTGGGGCCAAGGACGCCGATTGCCTCATTAAGATGTCCGGACCATTTTGGGAGGGAGCCAAGTTCGTCTTTATTTTTTTTTTCTTCCTTGAGAAGATTATTATTAATAGGTACTTGAGTATGGAAATATGTCAAGGGGTCGCAGGACAATCTGTTACGATCAGCGACCCAATTCTCGAATGATCGACATGATCTCTAATTCGACATATCATGCGAGAATTGGGCCCCAGATTGGTCGTACCTATTTGTTTGTTTCGACATTATTTCGACTATGTCGAACGTGTAGAGATGATGATATCGCTGTAGCGACAATTGCCCAGTTTACTATCAAGATAAAGTCGTCGCCAAAAAGGCGCGTTAAATCGCACGCAGCCAATGTTATTGCTAATACCAATTTGAAGTGTATAAACTCATATAAGAAGAACATTTTTCAACGAACGAGCGAATTGTACCACGTGGTCGCGTGACCATAGCCAAAGAAATTCAATCTTTATGCATATAAAAACTGAGTACTTTTAAAAAAAGTCAAGTTAATTCGGTCTCATGGGTGCCGTAATGCTGCCATACTAATACTATTAGTATGTTTAGTAAACGTGTTAATAAAAAAACCTTCAAAGCAAATCATTTCATACGTCTCAATGTTGGCCACTAAATCAGAGAGCCATACTGTATGATGCTTATTAAGCATTGTTCAATAGGAACCGAGTAGCCGTGACCTGAATGATATAGGAATCCATTCAATCAGCTATTAGACTTCTGATTGGAATTGATCAATGTTACCAAGGACCATAATTTCAATCGTCTTTCAAATATCTTGCTTTCATAGCACACTACGAGCAGGAGATTGGAATGGCAAAAAAACACGCCCTATGCTGGGTTCCTTGAAAAACTCATCTGAAACCCCCAAACACACTCAAGGAGTCAAAACTCGCGCGTCTAAATCGTTGCCAATACCAAAACGAAATCAGTGCCAATATACATAAAGATTGAACTTCTGTGGTAAAAGCTCAGAGTAGATAGAGTTGACATAACGCATATTTAAAAGTATATAGACCTAACTCAACAATAATGTTGTTGACAAATGGTCGTTAGAACGACCCTTTAAGATTCATATTCGAAAACCTACAATTTCAAAATGGGTCTCTATACTTTTAAAGATGCTATAAGAACTTAACTCTTCGTAATGCTCTGCGGCGTTTTTTTGAAGGTTAGCAATAATGGTTTACATGAGATCCGCCATCTTAGAATTAAGATCAAGTAATTACATAAGTGTCAAACAAAATAAACAATCAAATTCTAATATGGCGGAAATTTACCGCAGTTCGAGCTCCTTAGGGCCGCTCCTTAGTATATACTAGCTCAATGGGTAAAAGCCAGTGTAGCTCGCATCACAATTCGATCGCGCTTCAGTGTCATTTCGTTCACGAATGAACTTTTTCTATGAGTTCTACAAGTCAAATCAGTTCGTATTGGTATTCTGAATAAAATTTCAACGCGCGCATCTTGACGCCCCAGAGTGTTTGGGGTTGTATTGATTACTCCAACTACTCTTACTATTATGAGTAACGAGCCTTTACAGACATCTCTAGGTACGTTAATTGAATATACAACACTGACATAAGACGATATTTTTAAAATTATTCAGGTTAACCTAAAATTGTTTATTTGAAAGTATTCGTTACCTGCATAGAAGCTTCCATGTCGATTATTATACTTTAAAAGCAGCTTTCAAATAACCCTTTATCAATGATCCAAATATGGAACGTGTGTGATCGATAGGTTTCCAAACAATTCGTCATAATTTACTGACACAAGCGTCGGCTGAAACAATACTTTTTCATTTCGTACAACCATCCATCATGTCCAATTACCGTGCGTAGATAGTGGTATCGTATATTTTTCTATTAGTACCTAGTAATTGATAGCGTAAGAAGCTAAATATCCAGCTCCGCTCGGAAGCCAAGGTAATCTTATCGCTTTTCTTCAAAACGCTACTTTAAAATGATGACTTTAAAGGGTAATTAAGATGCGAAAAGGTATATATTTTTAAAGTATACATATGTATATTTTAAAGTCCAAGAACTAAGCCCGCTATACATTTCCATCACTGTTAACCTTGTAAACCAGGATCTACACTGGTATCCAATGAAGACGCCGAGGTTTTACCATCTGCAAGTACCGGGGAAAAGGTAAATTGTCTTGGAACCCGCACGAATTTAATCGAAGATGAGGTAGGAGGAGTTTGGAGAGACAATAGCACAATGGGAGACGAAAGATAACTGTAAAGACTGAATTGCCACATCAAATAAATCTACTGTAAAACCTATACCTAATACAATACTTATAATTTGTAAATGAAAGACGCGCCGCCTTGAACTGCTTTTGAATATTTAAAAGAGATCCTCCCGGCGATGTTAAACGGCCGAGTTCGGCCTATATGCATAATAATTTATGTTTACGGTTAACTTTATTGTTTCGAGTTAAGTAGTAAAACGTTGTAGAGGATCGCTGTATCGGTTTACCAGGTTTATTGAGAAACGTGACGTAAAACTAAGAGCAGCTCTACATCTTTACATTAGTTACGCTCGCTACTCGATAGAGAAAATAAAATTACAGTCACCTTTGACCTCATAATGTCATACATGTTTTTTAATGCACGCACAAATCTCTAGCTGATCCTTGCAATCGTCAAACCAAAAGCAGAGCTAAGGATTTGTTACATCACACACCGTTTCATATTACCTGTACGATTAGTCATCCGCCATCGTATCTTCTTCATTACCATTTATATTTATTGAATTTGTCCTTGCAATTAATTACTTGACGTTGGCAGATCCCGCTAATCGCAGCCGCGATGCAGGCTTCCCCATCTTATTCCATTAAATTTAATATTTTCATTAATTTCGTAAAAAAATAAGAAGTATTCTGTCATTTAACTTCGAGGTGAGTAGACGGTTCGAAAGAAAAAGAACTTTTAAAATTTAAAAATCCAACAATATTTTAATTCATGTAACGAAATAAAAAAAATAGAAGCCTGAACACCTGTAGTATGTTTAACGAAGCCTTCACAATCAACCTTCGAGCCATCGCATGTTAATTGCTCGTGTCAAAGACGAACAATTAAAAATATCTCCGTTAGCTGGTCGCCGTGTCTCCGACACATTCCAAAGCCGGAACTGGTTTACTCATCATGGGATTACCATAACTTTAGATCTGTTTAACATGCATAACTGAGTACCTAGTGTGTACATCTACTACTTAGTGACCGGTAGCAAGTTTCGGAAAGATTTTTCTTATTGTACGATATTTTATTTCATCTTGAAATGAAATAAAATTGTTCGATGAATTATATGCGCCACCAACAACTAGATAGTCTGCCCATGTAAAGTATTCAAATAGCAACATTCAATCAGGAATCATCCGCCATATTTATCACGTTCATCTCCCATTTTTATTTTGAATGTGTATTTATTGTATTTGCTCTTGCTATTAGTAATAATTACTTGATACCGTCTTAAATACCCGTTAACTGCATGTGGAGCCATTCCTCATTTTATTCCATTAGTTTCATTATTTCGTAAAAGTGAAGAAAGAGAGAGAGAAGAAACAGAACTCAACAAAACAAAAGGGAAGATCCTCCCGTACGCAGCAAGGCAATGACCCCGCCTTATCTAGAGCCCAACTTATCTACATACAATCCACATCTCGCACCATGGACCTTAATCGATTTATTACGGCCTTATCGTTAAACGATAAAAATATTTCCAGCACTAAAATTTGAAGAAAAAAAACGCACGGGAATCTATAAGTTGTAGTAATGCGTTTAAGGTTGTAAGTTTTCTGTACGTGTTTCGGTTGGGTCCCGATTTTGCGATGTGCCAAGCCAATGCCAAATATTTGTCCAGATTAGATAAAAGATCGGGGTCTGCCGCCGCCGCGACTGTGCAAACTCGGTTTCGTATTGAATCGCTTTCCGGTTCGGTGTACCGGAAATGGATTTACGAATAATAGTAGGTAGGTTCTTCTTCATTTTACGCAATAATGTAATAATATGAGAAAGGGCTGCTATTAGCGGGTATGCCTCCAATGTCGAATAATTAATAGCAAGAAAAAAATCAATAAATTCTTTTTTTTTTATGAGATAGAGAGGCAAACGAGCAGACGTTTCACCTGATAGTAAGTGATCAACGCCGCCCATGGACACCTGCAACACCAGGGGCATCGCAAGTGCGTTGCCGGCCTTTAAGGAATGAGTATGCTCGTTTCTTGAAGATACCTTTGTCGCATCGGTCCGGGAACACCGCTGCAGGAAGTTCATTCCACAATTTGGTGGTGCGAGGGAGAAAATTCCTGGTAAATCGCTTATAAGTGAAAATGGGTAATGAATATTGCGGATAATACGCTTATCTATTTATTACAGTGTTTAGCTATTTTTGACTAGTGCGAAAACATTGATTTGCTAGTTTTAGAATAGGCGATTCTATCTCTTTTACTTATTTACAAATTTGAAGCTCAAATTTAACTATAATAAAACTTGCAGTTATATTTATAACAGACAGTATTCATATAAAAACCTAAGAGAGATAGGTACCTATTTAATATTATTATACTTATTTATTACTCATACATATTCCTGTAACAAAACCGCAAAATAATTAATTGAATTAATGAAATAACTGAAACATTACCTACTACACACTTCACATGAATTATTGAACACGCAAATTTACATCTTGAACGTAAAGCCAGGCGTGAATAAACGCGTCAAAAGATTTAACGTCACAATTTTCGCGTGGTCGCGTGGCTTTTGCCAGAGACAATCAATCTTTATGTACACACGTTAATTCGCTCGCCGCAGTATGTTCAGGACGTAAAGATAACAGAAACAGGGTCACACATTCATAAAAACGACTGAAAAATCCAACGCCAATGTAGACTATTCAGGCAGCAATTGAGGATCCTCTATAATTTATTCACCGGCTTCCCGTGAAAAGAATATATTCCAAAAGCGACCTTAGTGCGTAACAAATATGTGCTAACAGAATAATGACGCAGGCGACCCCTCGTGGGCCACTTCCCTTTTGAGATGGCGACGACCTAAATATAAGCGAGCCAGCCGGGACGCTGAACGACACGAAACTATTCACTTAGCGAATACTTTTTCCTTCGTACCGCATAGTACCACTAGAATATTATAAAAGAAAAGGAGTTTAAATTTGACTTAAACAACGTCTTAATCATACACTCATAATTCAAACCCACTATTCAATTCACTCATAATAATAGTTATTTTCCCAAAATAATGAATAAAATAACCGCATATAAAAAGCTTATCGTAAATCATAACATTAGATACGAGCCTCGTATACCGAACGAGGGATAGCGGAGCCGGAATCTTTAATATCCACGCGTCCATGTAATTCAGACCCTTCAATGTGGCTGATCGCAATATATCCGCCGAGATAGCGCGGTTCTTACGTGACTGGCGTGTGCCGAAGCGTCCAGACGTGATGGAGCTCTGGTTTTTGGCGGGGCTCTCCCCGGATCGCTGGTCAGTGAACTGAGAGAGGGCGGCGGGGTAGGTCAAGGTGTGGCGGGCGGCGAAGCTGTTCCGGGCGGGGGCTCAGCGCGCAGCCTCCGCTGTATCGAGCGGCCGCGCCCGCACCCCACGTGTTCCATTCACCGGCCCCTAACCACGTGTCGGGCTTGTCTTGAGATTAAACATTTCGATACGTGCATCATTTACCATTTATGCATTTGGAATTGATCTGATAAATACAAAACAAAAGAAAACGCGTTGGCGCCCAACGTGGGACTCAAGACTACATAAGCATACAATAAATTCTGCTTTTTATACTTGTTCACACTGGGAATGAACATTTTAGCCCGTAACAAAAGGCTTTTACGATCCTTTCTCATTGGGAAATTGATTCCATAGTCATCAATATGCAGAGGATACTTCACGGAGCCGGTTGCGTCGTAGTCTCATCGACAAGTACGATCTATTATCTATGGAAATAAAGTTGACAGCACCCATCCGATCCGTTGGTGGCGGCGTGTGCCGTACCTCAGGCGTCAGCTTTGCGGCCAGTAAAATCAGGCTATATTTGAGATAATTCGTGTAATTTGAACACTTCGTCTGAGAGCACGCCAAATAGTCTTTTTATAGGACGGTTCAAGAAAATATATTCATTCATCAAACTCAACATTGCACTTGCATAAATGAAATAAGATTACATTGAGATCATCCGACATCTTTATTACCATCATTACCCACTTCTATTTATAATGTGTATTTATTGAATTTATCCTTACTATGGCATGGAATTGGCAGAAAACCCGCTAATCACACGTGCTGCCATTCCTCATCTTATTCCATTAATCATTTCGTAAAAAAAGAAGAGAAATTAGTCATAATAACAAAGAAAGTTCATGTCTATGGAAAATTAAGAAGATTTACCTATTTTAATTTGATTAGGCAGACCAAAAAGCTCGGTTTGTTTAGAGTCTAAACTTTAGACCGCTGAAATTCCAGTTGAAATATATACTGACGGAAGGAGCTAGGAAGCCGCGTGTCGCGCACGGCGTATCAAATTAGCCTGTGAGATATCACCCACCGCATCTGGCGGGCTCTACATCAACGTGGCGTTTTTAAATAGTAAAATGGAATGGTTTAGGAAATAAAACCTGGATTCGTACTGTATTCGTATCGTATTGTTTCCGTCAGCTCATTTTCTCGCTAATACACTCATTAGAAGGTGTTAAAAAGAGCTATTTGCTTGGCACGCTTCAGTTGGTACTAAGCCATCCTATGTAATTGACGTAATTGTTCAGACAGACTTGCCTACTGTTGCTTTTTTTACACATTATAAGATTGATTTAAAATGATGACGGTGATATGGTAGAAGGAGCCACATTAAAATTTGAACTTACGAGCGAATTCATTTGATTTCTTTTTCAAATGTATGATTACTCTGAGCCAATACATTATTTGTATTTTTTTAAATCGCTCTTCCGTAAAAATATCTTTCAAATTTCAAAACTAGAGCGCATCAAAGCCCTGATTAAACGATATCCGGATACGAGATAAACGGTACAAAATGAACGGCAGTTGGATCCGCGGATCAATTGAAATGGCATAATAAAATATGGCCGAGCCGGCGGGTGCATATTCAATTGTAGAGATTAAATGGCCTTCCTGTGGCGAGCGATTGGCCAAATGCATTTAGATAGGATCGGGAACCGGCAAAACGTATGAAATATTAATTTTAATCAGGTTAAACGGTGAGAGGTGAAGCTGGATATCAATTCTGGTTATTTTAGGATTTGTGAATGCGAGGGGATATATTAAAAAGGTTCGATGTTTTGCAATTTATAAAACAAAATTTCTTCTTTTATGAACTAAATGAAATTAAGTAATTTAATCGAATAGTCAAAGTCAAATCACTTATTTTGTATAGGCCTATGGGGGCACTTACACATTGTCAAGTTTACATTTTTTTCTTATATACTACTATACTACCACCGGATCGAAACGCGACCTCAACTGAGAAGATCCGGCAAGAAACTCAGTGGGCTGATAATTTTTTGAAATCGCCAAAACTTATTACAAATACACACGTACATATAGCTCCAGTGTGTTGCCTTTAGAGCTGCGTTTAATAATAAAGATAGAATAATAATACGATAGTAAGGCAACACACGCTACACTTTGACATGACGGGCAATATTTCGATTTTTGTTTTGAACCTGAGCTGTACAATCCCAAGCTGATTTAACATCTAAATAATGCGAGATTTTGTAATAGCCCTTTTGATACAATTTGGATTTGATTGCAATTTTAAATGTATTAATGGGCATATCTCTGATTTCTTTTGGAAGTTTATTGAAAAAGCGTATACTTTGCCCCATGAAAGAGTTATTTATTCTGTGGAGACGAGTAACGTGTACGGATAGCATATGATAATAATAAGATGAGAAATACTTCACCAATTACCTGCGATTAGAGCTTTAATAACTTCACCAATTAATAGCATTAACAAATTCAATCAATACACATTATAAAATAAAATAGCTGAGGAAGGTGATAAATATGGCGGATGACTCCTTAGATCCTACAAAAAAAACCTCAAAATATATAAGAAGACCCTGAATAACATGCTGAGGAGATCACCATCCCAAAAACAAGCTAAATCTAAGTGGCAAAAAAAAATTAACGAAAAAGAACTCATTAGCACTTTTGAAAGTCATGTACCCAATAAAAGTTATTAAATATGACCTCAGACTGACCAAAAACACGTAAGAGCTTATGTCATCAAGCAAAAAAATACAAATTAACAAACTGATAACCTCAAGTCAACGTTATCGAGCAAGTTCTAATTAAACATGTAAATATAACAAACACCAGAAACCTTCATTTCGATAACAAAATATGCAAGTGGACACAATTTTGATACACGCATACATATAACTACGACTGTATTCCACGGGGGTAGGCAGAGTACCGTTTGTGACATAACTCTTCATCCACATTGATAGACACACAATTTTGACCATGTTTATTTTTACCATAGAATTTATGAGCGAACCGCAAAATAAAAAAAGGTCTTTGATTTTTACCTATTATCTACTTTAGTTATTATTTGTACGATTCTCGAAGCGTGATGAATGTAATCATTGTAATTAAAAACTTACGTTACTGAAAATATGGCTGCGTCTACAATTTTCTTCACTTGCCAAAGTTAAGATCTATTCACAAACACATAAAACCTATAAAAACGCTATGCAACCAATGTATCACGTGCTAATTACCGCTTCACTCGACAAATCCGACACCGCGTTCCAAAGGTGGCATCCATCAAAACCAACATGGCGTCGAGTTGACACCGTTTCCTTTGCGACGTTATTGATAAGTAAGCACAGGCAGGAGCCACTGAGTGGCAGTGTTATGACTACGTTCAGTTCTGTTAACGACGACTAGCCTATTTATACGAGCGTGTAAGCGTGTTTTTCGAAGAGCTTGCGGCTTTTGCCACACGCACAACTCATACAACCGTTGACTCACTCATAAGATGAGATGAAAGAGTGAAAGGTCTATCTGTCTTACCTTTTGTGTTACTGTGTCATTAGTGTAAGTGGCAATTGTATTGCCGTTCTAATTGATTAATAAAATAAGCTCGTTAAAGCAATGATCTACGCAAAAATAGATGTCTCTTCGTCGGCATCTACATTAGCTACTGGCGACAGTAGCAATATTTAAATATGAAATGCATTACTGCAAAATTTTATTAAACTCCCTCTTCAATATTTTACTGTTCAACAACCATAAAGGCTAAAGCCATTTAAAATTTATATTTCTTGTTACGACCTCTAACTATGACTACCGTAATGGCGGCCATAGTCGTATTTCCATCCATTTTGTGCCATAAACCTATATGTTGATTAATTTTGCTACGGGATTAGGAGAAAAAAAACTTTACTACTACAAATAGTGAAGGTATAACTTAAAATAAACATTTAAAGGTGATTTTCTTCAATGTTCCATATCTAAAGATAATTGCATGAGACCAATGCATTAACCGCAGTTATAAACTTAAAGCTACAGTTTTATAGTTATAATGTGTATGCCTTTAAACATTTAGTATTATGACAACTATTGTCTTAAAACTAAATGTTTAAAGACATTAATAATGTCTGTGGAGTAAAATAACGATATGTTTAATTGATATGCTTTAATGATTCGTATTTTTATTATAACTAAACATGTTATTGATTTCTAACAAAACACATAATTGATTTGTTGTATACATCATCACGCCTATATTCCCCGAAGAGTAGGCAGTGGCGCACTGCAGTGCGCCCACACTTTGCCGATGTATTTTTGGTCCCAATGTAATAGGGGACGAGCCTATTGTCATTATACCGGGCACATGCTCCCTCAATACGAGGGAGATTTTTGGGCTATAGTCCATCACGCTGGCCCAGTGCGGGTTGGTGAACTTCACACGCCTTTTTCTATGGACGTGCAGGTTTCCTCACGATGTTTTCCTTCACCGTTTGATAGCAAGTGGTAATCTCGGAGGAAAATGAGATTCGCACATAAACCCAGAGGTGCGAGCCGGGGTTTGAACCTGCACAGTTTGATTACAAGGCGTGCGTTCGACCATTTGGCTACCACTGATTTTGCTAATTGATTTGTTAAAATGATTAATATTGATTTTAACTAAACGTGTAATTGATTTGATATAATATAGTAAACAAAACGAAAGAAATGAGAGAGAGGAACGAAAGTGGGAACAGGAGGGGGTATGTGAAAATGGCAAAAGACTCAAGACGATATAAGTGTAAAATGATAAGAGAAATAATTTGTAAAACGCAAAACTGATAAATAACGTTTAATATATCTACGGTATCCTGTAATTGGCATCTATGTACTATTATTTATAAGTTTCCTCCATTTCCCTACCATTTATGTTCAAAACGCTGTTGGATATCTTAATAAATAAATAAAACAAGCATACCATAAATTAAATTTCATTTACAGCGCCAGCCCACATGTTTAAAAAATCAAATACAGTCATTATTTTAGTTAGTTGACTTTCTAAACATATTAGCTCCGACTAGTACAATCGTTATCTCAATAACATCTAGTTAGCGCATAAAAACACCATCCTTAAAGCTTGTGGACCCATTTATACGAGCGTATGTCCCGAACGGCTATGCCTAGAACCTCTCTAGCTATTTTTATCACCTTGAAGTCTATATTTCGTCAACTATTAAGCGGTTCCTGTGAGAACGAATCGTTACCGGTAAATTTAAGGGTTCGTTTCGTTAACGAGCCCTGACGAAACATTAAGGTTCGTTAGCGATAGAGCACATTTATTCTATAAGAATCGGATACTTGATAAAACTAGCAGAAACGATAACTAAAATGACTTTAAAAATGTATCCGAATAAAGTCTTTAGTCAGTTCAAAAAAACCTTTCTTCAACAACTGTATCCCAAACATCCAAATCTGAAACTTCCACTTCGCATTCCCAACACAAATGGGTAAGTAAAGTAAGAAACCAGTGTTAAGGCGAACACCAAACAACGTGGGAAGTGCTCCGTCACAGAAACGGAAGCGAGTGGAAAACTTGCCCGACAATTCACACGTAACTGCTGTAGCAAGCGACGCTTTTAACGGAGATGGCTTAAATGCTTTTCTTGTATGCTTACACCATAACTATACGAAGAGTTGTATGGTTTTAAACTCCTTTTAATTTTTAGGGTTCCGTACTCAAAGGGCAGAACGGGAACCCTATTACTAAGACTTCGCTCTCCGTCCGTCTGTCACCAGGCTGTATCTCATGAACTCATGAATGTACTTTTGTCGTTTGTGTGAACGCTAGCATACTCGTTCATATCGTTCTGATACAGCTCATCCGTTCCATATACGCCTATTTACCCGCTTTGTAAATATAGACAGAACTTTAGGTACCTAGTCCTCAATAAGTATATAACCTACTATACTATTTGCAATACATTTTAGCAACTCATGGCCATTGCTCTAATCAACTTGTTCATAAAATTCTCAAACACAGCCTATCAATCTCTATATAAAGACCATTACCACACTCAAATCAATTGCTGACTTGCCGAGTATCATCCAGTTATTTCGAAAGGATTGACTCGGCCGGCCTACGAACAATGCACCTTAGTATGAACAATTAGAATACGTTTTCGAGTATTTCGGTGAATTGGATAAAATTCCATTCGTTCAGAGACGACACGAATCGATTAATTTGATTAGTTAGGTCTGAGCGAGAGGCATCGGTCTGAATGTGAAGGACTTGAGTTATGAAGATATTAATTTCGTTCCTTTCAATCGCTGAAATGATATTACTTTATTTCACTTCTTCTTTTACAAACTGATAAAATATGATGAAGCATACCTCATCTTATTCCGAATTTATTCCTTGGAAAAATACCTACTAACTTGTGAGTGAAGTTATGCTTTCACTAACTTAGTAACTTCACTCACAAATTAGTAATATTTTTCCAATGTCAAGTAATTATTAGCCACAACAAACTCAATAAAATACATATATTTTTTTATTCTTTTTATTTAACCTTAAGTAATTACTAATGTTACTACCTATAGTAAAGAATAATGTATCAGTGTGTTTATTTAAAACATTTTATTTGACTTACTAATCCTGTTTCTAAAGTTAGTTTAGTCGATCGAAGTTTTTGATGCAACGTAATCCCACAAAAGCTCAAAACGAGGGCATAACTCCATACACTGCATCTACCTATTTCTAATTAATTTATTAGTATTTTAACTGAAACTCCTCAATTTCTTAGCGAACAGCTAGAACGATAATCTTCCCCTATAATGTATCAATAAATATTATTATTATTATTCCTTTATTTCACATCTTTCTTATAAATTACATTTTTAAATATAAAAAATACATTTAAAAATATAAAAAAACAGTTCCCCACCGGCATCTGGAGCAGGGTCCTAGTTACCAGTGGTTAGGGCTCCAGAGAGAGGAACTTCCTCACTATGCGCCCCGTCTCCAGAAGTACCGCCTTCTGAATCTGTCCCAAGGGATAGATCAAGATCCAGCCGTCTAACGCGAGCCTCTTCAGAATATTATTATTAATCCTTGACTACTATTAATGAAATTAATTTTGTGGTTAACATCTCAAGCTATAAATTTTATGATATGTTATAACAAAAAAAAGAAAACTTATGGCAAGGACGATGTACATACATGAGTAGGTAGAGAAAACACTATAGCTACAACTCATTTACAAGGTAATGTAAGCTATTACATAGTTTTTAAACCTAAATTACCGACAATCATCAATCGAAACGCTCACAAAATCTACAAGTACGAGTTTAATCATCGTTAAATGAGAAACTGATTGATTTAACGAGCTAAATCTAGGGAAACAGCTTGATAAATCGCCGGCACGATATAATTATCGCCCTTAACATACATGCTAACCACTACCAGTGGGGTAGCATGTTTGTCAAGACTAGACCACTCTCATGGTTTGCTCGCTCTCTGTCGTATTGCTTATGAAAGAATGGGACAAAAATCATCATATTTCTTGACAAGTCTACGTACCTACAAACTACTGGGGCGAGCGAATTCACTTGAGTTTTTGTTTAAATGTACCTACCATAGATTTACTTTGCGAGATTTACTGTGTGCCAAAACTGCCAAAGTGCCAATATACCAGTGGTTCCCAAACTTTTTTTGTATACTATCCACTTTGAGAATAAATTATTTTTTGCGCCCCCATTTTTTCACCTACAGCCTCTACACAACGCCCCGATTTTTTTCTGGGTCTCTTATCGCCCCACTTTAGGCCCGCAGCGCCCACAAGGGGGCGTTATCGCCTACTTTGGGCAAAGATGCAATATACCAACATGAAAATTGAATGTATGTGACTAAATTCGCTAATTACTAATTCGCTTCGAATCATCTGACATTACGTTTCAAAATTGTGCTTCATCTATGAGTTAATACAGTCCGTTTTTGTATTAGCAAAAAAAAAGTTCTACGCGTCTATTTTAGCATGGCTTTACTCACACTCTATTGCACATATTATCTAGATTACAAATCATAATTAATAAACAAACAGATTGGAAGCTGTTTAATGAAACATGTCGACGACGGGTTCCTCCAACAAAATCATAACTGGCAAACTTGTAGCATTGCAAATTAGACTTTGTTCTATAAAAACCAAGACACATATTTGCAAACTTGGTATCGTTGCAGTGGGGCACATACAGGTAAGCACGCATGTCAAGACTAGACCTTTGTCACGAATTCGCTCGCTCGCTCTCTGTCTAATATCATACGAGAGAAAGAGACAAAATCAAGATATACTGTGACATAATACTAGTCTTGGCGTTCATGCTACAACTACAGATATATCTTAGTTGGGTGCTATGGATATGTATTTTTGCCGGTGGAAGTTATAGATCACAGGGCTGCGCAATAACCGCGGCTAAGTTACAATAAGCAATTTCCATAAGTTTAAAAAATATATTTTTGCATCCACTCATGCATTAGAACGAACTAAACAGAATAAAAAAATCGGCCAAGTGCGAGTCAGACTCGCACACGAAGGGTTCCGTACCATTACCTATAAAAACGAGCAAAAAAATCACGTGTGTTGTATGGGAGCCCCCTTAAATATTTATTTTATTCCGTTTTTTAGTATTTGTTGTTATAGCGGCAACAGAAATACATAATCTGTGAAAATTTCAACTGTCTAACTATCACGGTTCATGAGATACAGCCTGGTGACAGACGGACGGACGGACGGACAGCGAAGTCTCAGTAATAGGGTTCCCGTTTTACCCTTTGGGTACGGTTACGGAACCCTAAAAAAACAAATAAATATTCAAATGTTTTTGAATTTTATCGAGACTTCTTCTAATTTAAGTGCTCGGCCCTTGTCATGACGACATGACACCAACCTTATCTTTTATTTGACTAATGTAACATATTCGCGGTCTACCTCTCCCACGCTTTCCGTCGATCTTGCCTTCTATGATGTTCTTAATAAAGGTGTCATGTCGCATGAGACGGCCTATCATCTTTCCTCTTCTGTTCCTTATTGTCTCTAATAATGTTCTTCGTTCTTGCACTCTTTTCAATACATCCTCGTTCGTTATCATTTCTCTCCAGCTGATCTTTTCCATTCTCCAACACCACATTTCAAACGCCTCCAACGTTTCTCGACCTTTTTGAGTGAGTGTCCATGTCTTGCACCCATATAGTGCCAAACTCCAGACATAGGTTTTAATCAAATACATTTCCATGGATCTAACTATAATAACATTACATAATAACACATTGGAGAAGCAATAGTCGACTACCAATCGCATACCTACTACCTATATAAGTACCATATAATTTACCATCACTTTAAATTAAATGCATCTACGTAACGGGCGCAGCCGATCGACCGTGGGAAACATTCGATAATATTCTCGTTAATAACCATATATTGGATCAGATCTAATTATACCTGTCAATATTTATTGATACCTCAATCTCCATATATAGGTATTGGCTATGTTATATGATCATTCGACGATTTCACACTACTATCAAGTGAAGGTCACCACAGACGCGACGCTCATCGTTAGCCGTCACGACGCCCTTTTTAAATGCGTCGCGCCGCTCTATACTAGCCGTAGTGCTCTTATAATAAGCGTTGCGTATGCGACCCTCGAAACTGGTAGTCACGATGCCCATAGCTGGGTGTTGTATTGTCCGACGTCTTTTTGATAAACGTTACAAACGATACGAAACGATAAACTTATAGATATCGCAATGCCCTTACATTAGGTAAGCCCCGTACCTACAGACGCTTTAGAATTCTCGAGACCAATTTTTTGCGAATACCAAAACGAACCGTGACGCGTGGCGTACATGATGATATATGATACGTCATACAGAGTTTTTTTAATATTAACTTGGAGCATTTGCAAATCTTACTGTATGCATAAAGAAGAAGAATATTCTGCCGAAGAATAAACAAGGAACACATGAAAAACTATTTATAAAAAAAATATCTACCACAGGCGGCAATAGGAACATTAATCATTATAAAATGCAATAGTAGGTACCTATCTTATATTAAATGATGAGCTCATATGGTAAATTGTATTCACATGTCAAATAAACAACAAAATGATGTGTCATGGGTTATATCTGTTTTTTTTTCAATACGTACCATGTCATAAATATTAGTTATTTGTTCCATACCAATGTGACCTAAGGCTACAGCCCCAACTTAATAGTGAATCTAGTCGCATTAACTAAATTATTCGGTGCCAAGTTAGTAGTTACATATATTACCCCATCCTTAAATCATGTTTAAGAACAGATTATAATATGTTGTATTCGACTGAGGTTAAGTAACATTCAAAATACGACTATACTTCTCTGAATTATAAGAAAATAACAAAACATCCATTCAAGTTTAAAAAGACGTTACTGTTATCTAACAAATATCGAAAATAAAATTAAATCCAAGCAATCGTCGATATAGCTCCACGAAATATCCAGAGGGTTCAAACACCCCGTTTTAAGAATTCCACAAGCGTCCGCTGTCCGAATACCCTGTACGTTTACCGATCAGTTTACGCTGTCAACACCACCCATATTTGGATAGTAGCTACTCTTACTTCTACCGTAGGTAGCTGCAAGCGACCGTCCTGCACATCCGCTTGGGTTATTGCCGCCTCGTTATTCGGTTTACTTAACATTTCCTGTTTAATTTTCAATTGAAAATCTATTATAGTTTCCGTCGTCCAAAATAAAATGTTGAAGGAAGGATGAGAGATATGTAATAGCTATTTGGAAGTTGTTGGGCATCTGGAAAAACGCGCTGTTTCATCTCATTAACCGGTCAGTTAACCAGTTAACCCCTTAAGTGTTGCAATCGGATACTCCATGAAAAGTGCTCTGTGTGCAGGCGCAATCCAACCGCGCCATTCAGATAACGCGGTCAGTTAAGTAATTATACGCGAGACAGACAATCATGATTGATCGTTTGGGTTTATACTTGATATAATAACCAAATGAAGCTCCCATGAATAAATCAAAGCTAAGAAGATGCACGTTAGGTGAACTTGGGAAATAGTAAGGTTTTTTAGAATGTTCCAGAATTATCCATGGCCAAATAGACGATAGTAAGATAGTCTGAACACTTGGCTGTTCTGCGTTATGATTGTAAAGCAAAACTAAAAAAACTAAAGTGTAAAAACTTTGCAAAGCCAAATGGACCCTACCACTAATGTTATTTCACAAGGACTACCTTGATTTTCTACTTTCGTTCCATAGTGCAAACTGTAGGCATATGCATTCGTCGATTATAATTAAGTATGTTATCAACTGCAGTGGGTACTGGAAATTAATGGACGGACGTCCACGCATAGATAAGAGAGAATTACGCGATAGCAAAATAGAATAATTTGCAATAGATGCAAATAAGTTGGAACAATTTATGCCTACAACATAAACATAGATATTGATCGATCTACTGCTGCATCAAACGATTTTTCTAGACCAATGAGTTACTAAAGACATCTTTCCTCATGAATAAAGCGAAAATATACTTCTTAACTCTTTACAGTAACATAAAAAACCCACAAGCGGCTTTATGCTTCCCCACAAAGGTTTCCCAACACCGCTTAATTACTTTATGAATATAAATGCTAAGTATTTAGTGAGCGCACGGCGTGTGGCTTCCTAATACGCCACTAAACTTACCATTCAATGTTTTAACAGGCGACCTTTAACATCGAGGCCACCTTACCGACGACGGGTATCTTCCAAAAATTGATTACTACCATTTTTAAAAAATCTAAAAACTTGTATGATACATTAATGTATAAACGGTGACGCAATTTAAAGGCTTGGAGTAGTTTGGTACTATCGTAATGACATTAGAGAACATGTTTATGTCCTATTGAATTCAATAATATTAATGACTTCACAGCGAGCACTGGTGCATATAAACTGTTCGAGAAAGGCAATAGTAATAAATTTGACGACGCAGCCCGATGGCCCATCGCAAGGGAATACAGCTGCCTGATTGGATTTCCACCCCAAGCTATAGGAATATTACTTGGTCGGGCGGTGTAATCTACCGAGACGCAATATCACGCATTTTGCAAGATATATCGAAACAGAACTCGCAAAGCTCTCCATTCTATTCACTGCATTCAAGTGACTTATGACCCTAACTATCCCAAAACCACATAATTTCTTAAATATAATTTCTAAAATATTATCACCGTAAGTCAAACCAACGATGAAAAGTATAAACGGATTCCAACTTTCCATAATTTCTTAAAAGTCGGGCTCAATATCTCTGAACCAGTTCCGGTCACGATTTAATATGCCAGTCAAGAGCCAACTGAAGGAATGAACAATGCGCTATCCACGACAGATGTAGTTTTGCGAACCAAGACATTAACCCAAATCTCGGAGCGGGTCGTTACCACCGAGACTCGGGGTTATCTTGAGCAGCATCTCGAACCGGTGACCGGCGCAATGTGCTATCGAGCACACGGACTTGACACTTTTCAAGATTTATTGAAAATCTTGACTTATTTTATGGCAGTATGCAAGAATTTGCAAAGTGATGTGATCAAGGATAATTTTGGAAAAATAAATTTAATTTTTATGAGATAAGGGCCACTTTTGGGCGTACAAAAGGAAACAAACGATAGTTTCTAACTTACCCAAGCCACAGACACGTAAAGCCTATTTGTTCACAGATTAACACGCACGGTGTGTAAAATTAGCATATCGTATGTAATTTCCAGGCCGGTTTCATAACTTAATTAAAACATTTAAATCTTAATTGAATGTTATAAATAACGTAGGACCAAACTTAAAACCAATTTTTATTTGGCAGTTTACATTCCATAAATCTCGCTTTGATATTCAAATGGACTAATATAATCTTTCATACATAATCCAAAAATCGAAATGAAGATATCTGTTAGGAAAACTTAATCCCGTATGTGAACGGATGGATAGCAACTTCGAGAGCGCTGCCCTACGTAAGTATTGGCTTTAATTGGGAGAGTCCCGCATTGCATCGAATTGTAAAGTGATTCAGCGGGATTTCAATAATTAATTACGTAGGAGTTAGGTTCCATATAAAACGACAACATTATTAAATGTTTGCCAATATAATTACGACTTTGGTATCAATAGGCATAAAGATTGAATTTCAGTGGTAAAAGCCACCACGCGACCACGTGTCAAAATTCACTCACACTATGAATGAAATTTCGTTGAAGAATGCGCTTTTTCCTTGAGTCAATACAGTTAGTTTTTCATTGCGCGCCTTGACGCTCCAAGCCGCTTGGAGCTTTATGGTAATAATATTGACACTAGAAACTTACCCACAATCATCACGACTCATTGCTGAAGTTAGCACTCACGTGTTATTTACCGCTAAATGTCTAGTTCCGCGTAACAATACACTTTTGTAACATAATACTTCCCGATTAAGACTCTAGTCAACTCCAGTTTAGACTTGAACGTATTCAACTTTTTAGGTATCTAATAATTTCAGCCAGTTTTCTAGTTTAGTTCTTTCTATATTTACTGCCAGGCATGTTTAGAGATGTCCCCAACTTACATGGTATGTATCACGATTAACATTTCAAAACTCAAAGTCGTGTTTGAATTTGATATCTACTATAGTCCATCATTCTCTTATAATCATTTTTGTATTCAGCCACTGCTAATCTATGAAGATTTTGGGTTAACTAGGAAATAGAACCAACGGATCGTCCGAGTTTATAGGATAAAAATATCCTTTCAATTTAGCATAACAGTCAAATATTATTTCGAAATATTAAAACGTACTCGAAGCTATAGTTGAAGCCTAAAAGCAGTTGAGATTATGATTTATGACATAGGAGTTAGCGTCCGCGTGTGATCTGACGTTCAATGAATAGTTCCGCCTGGCTATTCTCGGGACCCGCTTCCTGTTTGATGCTGTGATGTTATAGTATTTGCGTTAGCATTGTTATTGTTATAGATGATGTTGCTTTACATTTAAATAAAAAAAATAACAGTCGGCCAATCAAGAGTTTTACGTTCTAAATTTGAAAATGACGGCATACTATAGTGCTTAAGGTTATAGATGACGTTTTGTTCGTGGTTTATCAAATAGTTAAGTTTAATCAATTAATTAACCACAAATCAAGGTAAATTAAGGTCAACGTCACTAATTACTGCGTCGATGCATTTCTGTATTTACATCATTGCTTTGCCTCGTCGTCAGCCTTGTCATTTATCAGTGCGCCCGCGCCGCGAGTCCAGCCAAGAGCGATTGAACTTTCATAGCTTCCTGCCACGTGCAGTTAGTTGGCAACGGTAACTAGTATGCATATACACGAAATGATACACTTTTATTACTTTCGCCCGACTGCCACAGAAGGAGGTTTATGATTTGAAGTGTATGTATGTCTATTTCTTTGGCACGCTACGCAGCGAAGACGTCTAAATAGATTCCAATAAATGATAATTGTGGAACTGACCCGTTTACCACTGATCACAAACATATCCAAGTTAATACGATAACGAAACTTAGTGCTACGGAGATTATGAAAGTCTTCAATATATAGCGCTTGATAAACAGTCTCCACTCTTGCGCACTTCTACTCATAATTGCGTTTTAGTTCAACTTCGTAATTGGGTCGCTCATTATGAGGAACATCTCACTCATTATGGCGTTTTTTTCTCCGCCACTACAGAGGCAGTTACAAAACGCGTCGGAATTCATTATGCAAGTAGGCATTTTGTAAAGTGCCGCGAGGTTTAACTGGTTCTAAGAGCATTCAAACAGTTTTACGTTGAATTATATTATGAAAATGATATTAACTTGAGCAATTACAGAGATCAAGCAACGGTGAGTTCTCCAGCATAACAAAATTACTGTGAATGTGTCTTTATTTCTATATTTTAGGTTTTAAAATAGATTTGTCATTAATTACTAAGCGTCAACCAAATCTCAGGAAGTATGTAGATCTATCTCCCAATTACTATGGAACAAACTTAAGGGTCAGTGGCTCAGTTTTTTCATTTGATGATAGATACATCTTAGTTTGCATATTAGTGCATGAGAGCGAATTGAGACTCGTTATTGGGAAGTGGGCCTAGCACCAAAATCACGGTTAAAATAATTTCTCCAGTCTGTGCACTTTATGACCGTTGCATCATAAAATCGGATTTTTGCCCTGCAATTTTAGGGCGAGCGAATTTAGTTGACTTTTATTTGAAAAGGTACTCGGTGGTAATGCACATAAAGATTGAATTTCTGTAGCAAAAACCACGCGACCGCGAGACAGAATTCGTTCAAGAATGAGCTTTTTCTATAACTTAATATGGTTGGTTTTAGTATTCGCGTGGTGGCGTGACTTTTACCATACAAATTCGATCTTTAGGTATACTGACACAGAGTTTTGGTATTGCAAAAAACCTACCTGTGGGTGCAGGGTTTTGTTGAGTAAAAGCTGAAGCTCATAAATGAATTTGTAGCTTTCTACTACTAGTTAACTGTGCATGGTTCAACAGACACTTATCAGATCTGGATAAATCCATTGATCCCTTACTATCCGATCGTGAATATTTTACGATCAATTTCTTTTATTACCTAAGTGAACATGTATAATTGAACATAAAATCGAAACAGATTTCTAACATCGACACTTATAGGTAATAGGCACGTTAAGTAACTTGCCTTGGGTTTGCATGCTAATAAGGTAAAAACATTGCGTTGTGTGATTTCTATTCACGATAATCAGTATCTTTTAATAAACTGTAGGATTATCAAACCTTACTTACTTATAATCCCTCATTTTTGCGGAGGGCGGACGCTTTGCATAAAAATTGATGAAACATACTTTTTAAACCTTGTTATCAAGCAGATAGGTATTGTTATTGATTGATTCAACAAAGCCTTAAAAACCAAGAAACAATTACATCGATGACGCGAGCGTATATAGCCGCGTGTGGCTTTTGCCACAGACATTCAATCTTTATATATATATATTAGCAAAGAATACATTTTCAAAAATCGTGAGGTGATTTCTCCCGCCCTAGGGGCTACTGTGCTAGCCGTGACTAAAATCATGATTTCTAAACGTTTGTGCATAAAATATGACGTTCAACATAATCCCTGCCCCGTCGCGTCGCACGCGCTGCCGTGACTCACCGGGGGGGATGGCCAGAGCAATAACTTCACCCCTATTTATTACAGTTGGGGTAACCGCGGCCTTGGGGCTCCTTGGCAATTAACACGAAATTGGGTACAGAAATGTTATTATTAGATGACATAAATTTTAAAAAGAAGTCCGTTGGTTTCTGTTCATCGTTTGACGTGAGCATAGAGTTAGGTATTTGTAGCTATTAGGCATATATTGACGTTGGTTTTGTTGAATGTATTATACAAATCACCCTTTTCATTGTCGCCATGTTTTAACTAAAGGGTATTAGGTATTTCGAGCTGTAAAATTTTATCGTAAGTGATTTATTAGCTACGAAATCGGGGTCAATTTGTGAAAACATACCCCTAAGCTAATACAGTACTTTTCAGTGGCATTGTTGAACACTTATGTTTAAACACTGACTTATGTTATTGTAAGTAGTTTGTGAATGAAAAGGATTTTATATACTTAGAAGTTAGATACCGACTATGTTTAGCTTAGATTTAGGTATCCAAGATCCCATTTAGGCATAAGAATATAAGTAAAAACAATTTGTAAAGAGAACTCCATTCATTTGTGTGACGTGTATAGGCGCGGGGTGACTCAACCCCGTGGCGGTGGACCAATGACCCCTATTGAGGTCGTAATAGTGGCCTTCCAACTATGCCATTACTTTCTTTAGCAGTTGTTCAGATCCAGATTATGTAGACGATGTATTAATTGGTAATTCACATTCTGTATCGGCGGTAAAAGGCTGAGTTGACTCAAGCGCCATTTTGACAACTTTGCACGAAACCCAGCTTAAGAGACGGAAATAAATTTACTGATTTCAACGATATTTTAAATAAATAAATACCGCCCAACATGGAACTTGAGTCACTTCGCATTTTACCCTTCGATATTGTGAGTGCTGACAGCATCTGTGGTGTCAGCACGCATGTCAAGACAAGACCTCTGTCACGGATTGGCTCGGTCGCTCTGTCTAATTTCATACGAGTGAAAGAGACAACATCAAGATATTTCGTGACATACGTCTAATCTTGGCGCTCATGCTACAAGTGCTGAAAATATATCTGGTAAGGAACTTCTTTGCCACTTTTAAATGTCATGATCTGTGGCGAATTCGAAATTCTCATTATTTAAAAATGGGGTTGACTACAGGAATAGCCATATAATGAAACACAACTCTATTCTGTGTGACATTAAGTACAAATTTGTGAACATGCTAACAGATGTGATGCATCAGAAAGGTCTACACTCTATAAATTGGATGTGGGCTGCATAGATAGGGTCAGATAGTAGTATCTACTTAGATAACAGAAATATTGATAACAGACCTTATTCAGTACAAAATAGTGATCACTTTAATTTATTGCAAATTAAAGTGATCACTATTTTGTACTTTTTCAAAAACCTAATAGTAATAAAGGTAGTCCCAGTGCAGGTAACTTCAATTATACCCTTTGTCTTATACAAATAAAGTTGTAATTCGAATGCAATTTTTATTATATAATTCTAGTTACATAGTCAACACTATCTTAGATACTTACACATCTTAGAAAGAATTTTTATATCAAGTAACTAGGAATGTTATATACCTACATTTATAAGTAAGGTAGTTATTTTATAACCACACAATATTTTATTGACACATTACCTACCAAGTTGAAGGATATTGTAACATTACCAACATAATTGTTATTCAGTATTGGTATAATGCAAAGCAAACATGTATAGCATACAAAGTAAACTTTTGATCAAAGTATTACAGAAGGTCAAGCCCCTTACCGGCTCCTAAAGAATGCTATAAAAAATAAGTAAATAGGTATTGAACATAGATATGAGAGGTCAAGTAAAAACCTTTTTTAGTTGTGGTTAAAGAAGCCTGCAGCAGGAGTGCACGTTTATACAGAAAATAATATTGGCACAATGGAATTAATTTGAAATTCCAATTTCAAATTTTAGTATTCTTTTTTATTTTTTAAATAAAAAGGTTCTAATGGTCTTGTAAAAAAATATGTAGGAATTTAAAGGAATGGCTTATCTAAATAATCATACTTAGAAAGTGATGAAATTGATCTTCAAGCTTTTAGTTTTGATTGTATAGTCTGCTACCAACTTGCAATAGTTTCATAAATAATTATATAAATATTAAATTCATTCTAATGACTTCAAGTTTGCATTACTAGGTATCTTGAAATACTGTAAAAAAAGGCTCATTAATATTCTTATAAGTTGACATTCATTTCAAAATTTATTATTGACTTGGGAAGAACACTCAAACGTGAGTCCTCCCACCACTTTTATTACAATATATAGAGACCCCAGCATCAATAAAATGTAATGCTAAGACCTTATGTGCTCAGAGTAATCCGTTTGCCTATCCCTATTGAGTAAACACTGGGGTGGGTCCCAAGATAAAATGCCCGCATCATTTTCATAACGTTCGTTGTCGTAATATTACTTAAAACTATAAATTTCTAAATAAAAATCGATTCATAGCTAATATAAATACTTTAAATTACCTCATGGAATCCACAGATTGCAGACGAAGGCAGTAAATAAGAGTCGGTGGGACAAATCCTTGCACAACCACTAAACCAAATTTATACGAAAATATAATTTCACCAACACAAAAAGTGTTCACTAACTATGTTAAAACAAATCAACACAGTGAACTGTATGACGAATTAACTGTGTCATCAAACGTATAATAAACGTGAAAATATTAAGCATTTCCTATTTTCTGTATGCCGGCGAACGATCTACAGCCACCGCTACAAAAATCTTTACAAAACTGAAAGAAAAAACGGCGAGTTGTCTACGAACGATGGCGCTGCGATCGGATGACCACAGACTAAAAGACTTGAGACAAGTTTGACAATCGTGACATTTGAGTGTTACCAGCTTTGACAATAGCCTCCTACGCGCAAGATAGAGGTGAATCGAAGGTGAATACATAAATACTCACTATTATAATCGTTGGTGCAGCCGTTTCTCATTATTTTCTATTATTTCATAAAAAATATACCCGTCGAATTGAGAACCTCGTCCTTTTTCGTTGGTTAAAAAGAGGAAGAGATGTTTTATAGAATAATGTAATTTTTATTTTAATACGTTAGAATTTTCTAAATATATAGTTTTGATAGATATAAATATATTCCAAGTGCTAGGACATATTATATATTGTATCAAATGTCAAAGGCAATTAAAGAATAAGAATAAGATGAGTTATGAGTGTTAAAGACATAAAAACTTTTTGAAAATACAATTGTCTTTGTAGCTGGCCAGCAATATGTGGCTAGCTGACACTATTTAAAATAAATTATATTCTTTCCCTAGGTCCATGGGGTCCATGGGGTCGTGGTCGCGAAGGGCGGGGGCCCTACGTGGCAGCTAAGCGACCCCGAGGAGGACGGCGGCATGGTGTGGCCCACGCCGCCGCGGGGAGGAGGTGTCCGCTCGCGCGGGCAGCCGCTGGCAGGGTCACGGATGTGTGCTTTGCGTTCCCGTGGCTCTTCCGACAAGGCGGGTGTTTGGACCACCGTGGGTTTTTAGTCGGTATTCGGCAATCTGCCGGGAGTCCGACATACCCCTTTCGACTCCCCCGTGCCGGAAGGGGATGTGTAATGCATTTTCCCACGAAAAAAAAAAAAAAAAAAAAAAAGGTCCATGGGGTCCAAGCACCCAAAATTTAATGAACTTACTCGGTAAAAAATTGGTCGACACAACCGGCGACCCAAGAGCAAGCCATCTTGGGTACGCTTCCAAATGGGCCATGGGCCAAATTTTTTACATATTTTATAAATATAATATTTTCTTATTAGTTTTAACTTATTTTATTTTGCATTGTAAATATTTTGTAAATAGTTGTCCAATTATATAATAAATATAATTCTTTTTTTGTTCATTGATAATACATTTTTTACGTTAATACAGAATTTTATTTATTTTATACATTAAAAGTAAAAGCTTTTACAAATAGCTTCACCCGCGATTAGCGTGTATTCTGCCTATTATAAAAAAGTGGGAAATTAAGGTAATAAAGTTGGCGAATGTTCCAATCAAATGCCAAAGTCCAAACAGCAGCACTATCAATCAGAAGAAAGACAGCGGACAGCCATCATCAATCAGCCAGCCAGTTGACATTAGTTTTGTATTTACATTTTTTAGTAGTAGTACGTTTTCAGTTCCTATTTCTTTTAAAATATTAAATCAAAATGCTTGATCAAGTGAAACGAGTAATACTAGTCCTCTCCGGTAAAGGTGGAGTTGGTAAATCTACTGTTAGTACACAGCTCGCGTTAACTCTCAAAGAAAAGGGATTTAAGGTAACCTATTATTCATTTATCATTTCTATAACGTTTATCACCTTACTTAGCCATCAAAATTGTAAATAATCACCATGACACTTCAATAATGTCTTATTTCCAGGTAGGCTTACTTGACATAGATCTATGTGGGCCCAGCGTTCCGTATTTGCTCAATTTGGAGGGTCAAAACGTGCACCAAGGGCCTGATGGATGGATCCCAGTGTATCTGGACGACGAGCAGAGGCTGGGCGTGATGTCCATAGGCTTCCTACTAGGTTCTAGGAATGACGCTGTTGTGTGGCGCGGACCAAAGAAAACATCAATGATCAAACAATTTTTGGAGGATGTTTGCTGGCAAGACCTTGATTTTCTCATAATTGATACGCCTCCAGGTATATACTACATAATTCATTAAGTTTCATTCTATTTGTGTGATAAAATTACTACTTCTAGATTTATGTAATACTACTATGAAAGCACAGAGGCTATGTTATTAATTATAGACCAAAATTGATTAGTAGTGTAGGTTAATACATATTACTCTATAATACTAGAGTGCTGCAGATACTGTACCTTCTATATATATAAATAATGTCTGCTACATGTGACCTGATTTAATGAGATAAGCCCTGAGCACAAGTGTGACCACGGGCAGTGCAAAATTTTTGACAATACCAAACCAGTATCTGTGTCAATGTACATAAGGATTCCATTGCTGTAATAACAACCATGCTGCAACATTTGAACAGGGCATTGATGAGATTTCATTGTAGAATGAGCTTATTCTATGAATTAATATAGTCCAATTTAGCAATCTCAACAAAATTGCAGCATGCATCTTAATGTCAGGCCTTTAAGCAGTACAAAAAAAATGAGAGTTCCTATCATCTCACTGAGCCCACCTACAGCTCTATCTTTTAATGTTATAGGTACATCAGATGAGCATATCACAGTTATGGAAAATCTTCGTCAAGTGCCGCAATGTGCTGCTCTCCTGGTGACCACACCTCAGGAGGTAGCCATCGAGGATGTGCGCAAGGAGATTACATTCTGCAGAAAAACTGGCATACCTATATGTGGTATTATTGAGAATATGAGTGGGTCAGTATAACTAACACAAAGTTATTAGCAAAACTAGGTGTTGGTTCAAATCCAATTATTAGGAAATTTCAAAAAGGGTCATTTTAGAATGTGCCTTGATTTGGGTTGAACTGGGATTGCTTCTAGTTCATAGTCATCATGTGCCTTACCTTTTACCGTTTTTTGGGGTTGACGCAGTATGTTTTTTCTTCTGTTCATCTCACTTTACCATCATACTGACATTTACACCAGTCTCATTCATATCACCCCATAGAGTAACTAGAGAATCCATATCGACTTCGCCCTGCATATGGCTCTGTGGCGATTTTTTGACGTTTATCTGACATCCGCCATTGTATACGGCATCTACGTAGGGCAACTGCAAGGGCGGATGCAGATAAACGTCAGAAAAATTTGCCGGGGTCGTTAGGGCATCTCCGTTTTACTCTATGATCCATCTACATTCATCGTCCTAGTTGTTAGTATGGTACCCATATTACAAGGGTTACTTAGTTCCAGTCCATAACATAAGTATGTATTGTCTGATGATTTTATTTATGAAACTTAACCTAAAACCTCCTTCAATGAAATACCTAAAATAACACTACTACTATGAGTGTAATAGCATGTTCTTTTATCATGTTCGCCTTGTAGTTTTAATAGCTGTGTTATATACAAAACAGCTATATCAACAAGAATAACCTTGTTTTACATTAAATACCTACTTATGTTTTTCAGATATGAATGTCCAAACTGCAGTGAATGCACAAACATATTCTCAAGTGGAGGTGGCAAGTCATTGGCCGATATTGCCAAAATACCGTTCCTGGGGAGCGTGCCAATCGACCCGCGAGTTGGCAACCTGGCAGGCAAAGGGTTGGCGGCCGTGAAAGAACTGCCAGAGTGCACAACTAGTAGGATTTTTAATGAATTAGTTCAGCATTTAGTTGGTGACTCTAATGGTGTTTGAAAAGAAAGTACATATTTCATTTTACAACCAACCAAAAAGTTATACTTGCCTATCACTACGGGCTTACTGACTGACCACATAAATACCCACAAACTGATAAAAAAATAAATCCATTTACTTACAAACCACCCACAATGGCTGTACAATGCCACTATTTTATAAATTTGGGTGTAAATTTGATTATTTTGCCTATTCCTACAGGCTTCCTATGATTTAGTACTAAGTAATTGCGTATATGTGTTATATCAAGTTTACAAAATGTTTTAATTGTGCAATTTAGCTTTGTAAGCAGAAAATGGCATTCCTCGAGTTACTTATAAAATAAAAAGAAGTTGTATGCATAATAGACATTTATTTTTTTTAAGTACATAAATTACATAAAATACTATTTTTAAAATGCTTTGCTTTGTTGATTGAATCACATCTTACATTTCAATACAAAATATATTTTATAAAAGTATACATAATGACATGACCTGTAAATATTGTAAATAACCTTCTAAATATACCCTGATTTTTATAAATTAAAATAGTTTTAATTTCGTTACACAGACTGCAAGCTGCAAAATAAATTAATTCATTTCTATGATATTTCGATATATATATTACAATTATAAGATCGATGAAACTACATCTGCCTACTCCTACAAGGAACACAGGCGAGGTGGTATATTTTTGTACTTACTAATTATCTAAAAAAATCGATCATTATCTCTGGGTTATCTCTGGGCGCTCTAACCCAAAGGGGGCTTTATTTCACTATATTGAAATATTATTTCGTTTCTCCCAACAGAGGAAGAAATCTAGAACAACCTGTACTATGGCACCAGTTTATAATAATTAAACAAAATAAGAATTCTATCTCAACATGAAATGGTTCTCAGTCTTTAATAAATGTATTTGTGTTATATACAAAAACCTAAGACCAAAAAATAGATGCACACACATTCGCTATAAGTTTAAATGCAAATCATAATCAACAATAATAAAATCTTAAAGCAAAATTACGTAACAATACTCATTGGATTACCACTTACCATAGATTAAATAATACAGCCAAAGTCAAAAATAACTTTTTGGTAAAAATAAAATTAATTTGGGATTTAAATATTTATTTATTCAGTATGTCAATAGTACGTAGCACTATTCTTTAGTAATTGGTCAATTCAATAACTTAATGGCTATGATATTACTATATAGAATATCATTGCTTAACGGTTAACCAATGATATTCTAGTAAATATTACTAGAATATCATTGTGGTTAACTGTGAAAAGTTTTGAACACTTTTCACAGTTCAATATACAGGCAAAATACCAACACATTTTCTATCAATTTGTTTTGTTCAATTTGTTGTCAAAGGTAATTTTGGGTTTAACATAAAAACCAAAAATAACATTTTTATTTTAGTCATCTATACATTTTGAATACCTAGGTACTTACTGTTTTCTTCATGTCCAATGTTAAGCATTTCCGTAAAACATAATATATAGCACATTCAGTATATTTCACATATGTATTCGTCATATACCGAACTTATCATTTTTGGGTTAATGCTTTGGTAACAATAACAAGTCACACTACTTATTAATAATAATAAAAGCAGATCTTTGTATATCATATTTGTAAATTATCACGTCGTATAAGGTCGACACACCTCAGGTAATTTGCTTATTCCTTCAAGACGCTCGCAAACAATTTTTTTGCCCAAAAAAAATAAACTGTATTAACTCATAGATGAAGTTCATTTTTCAGCGATATGTTATCGATGCGAGCGAGCGATTTCGACACGTGATCGAGTGTTGCTTACCATAAAAATTCAATCTTTATTATATATGGTGACAAAGTCCATTTTCCATGAAGTTAAGTTAATTATCTCGCCTCAATGGATGCAGGGCGTAATTATAATAACAAAAACTAGCTTTCTTGTCTGCTTATTAATGTTGGTACGTCAATTAAAAAAAAAAACAAATTGTCCTTATCGTGTAACCTTTTGAGAATTCTCAAGAACATTGTAGGTACTTAGTATTAAACCTTATGTTTACGCTATTAGAATAAATATTAGCACAGCACCTATTCACTCGTTCAACCACATGAACTGTCGAATCTCGTCTTGGGACGATGGGCAGCAGTGAGGGGGCGCCTTTTGAAGGACATGACGCAATTCCTATAATAAAAAAAAAAAAAATTAGGGTACGCGGAAAAACTGTTCCAAATCCTCTAAAACCAATATATTTTAGATCGATAAAATGTTAAGTTTACAAAACTGTCTATAATAAGTTTAGTGTTATTTTTTTTATGTGATTACTCAATGTCCGTTGTCATTATCACGAGGACACACCTTAACGCGATGACTAAATACACTTCTCATCAAAAAAATCGAAACACTTTCGTTTTCATTGTATTTGTCCTAATTTTTAAAATTACTCATCATACAAAATACGAAACCTATGAAGACTTAATTTGAATTTAGAACATTAACATTAGGATTTATAAACCTCATACTACTCACTATTAAATGACATTTTACATTTATTCCTAAATATACACATTTTTCTGATAATCCTTATCAAATCATAAACTGCGAGGTGTTTCGATTTTTTTGATGAGAAGTGTATTAAAACACAAATCACGTTCATCATTTGCCTTACCTTGTCCCATTATTTGGGGTCGGCGCAGTATGTCTTTTCCTTCCATTCATCTCGCTTTTCCGTCATACTGACATCCACTCCGATCTCATTCATATCGCCCTTTATACAGTCCAACAATCACAACACAATCACATTAAGCCCCTCCAATTAAGCTTTTTTTTTTTAATGGACTACGCTGTTGGCCGTGAGGGGGCCTTTACAGCTTTACCGGAGGAGTGGTGAGCGCAGAGTGCACTCCAACCAAGGCCTTAAGGGCGGAAAAGGGGTGGCAACTAGCTCAAGGGCGCCACAGAGGGCACGACCTCGGCTTGGGCTGTCCAATTAAGCTAAACGCTAAGAGTCAACTCATGACGAACCCGGAACCCCTCGTTTACCAAGGCGACGAGTCTAACCACTAATCTATTGGCGCTTATGAATAGTTGCAATGATGTTTACAAAGCAGGGTTTAACTAAAATTAAAACAATATCACAGTAGATACCTATTACTTATAGTGTATAAAGTACAGCAAAATATTTACACAGTCGGTACAGATTTAATCATAATAAAATTATTGTTGTAAGAATATTTGCAGGGTAACGTAAAACTGTTGCAAACAAGTTTCAAACATCTTTTATCAAAACAGCAGCTGTCAAAATACAATTAAAATCTTCCATGATTTAGGCTTCCTATTTGGTTGGTGTAGTATTATAAATACTTATAAATATTGTACGTATTAAATGAATATGTCATGTTGTAAGAATAATTATCTTAGTATAAATCACGGAGTTCTACCAGGCAGGCAATGATGTAACTGTTCTATATTTGCAATTAACAAAAAACAAAAACCTAGGTGCACTAGAAAGCTACAAATAACCTCTTAATAACCTCATTTGGAGTAGATGGCAATCCACGTCAGACTAGGCAAATACGCACATCGATTGGCACCTAATGTTATTTGTAGCTTTTTAGTGCACTAGCAATCATCACAATCATTTTCGAAATCAGTCCACGAACGCCGGAGATATGCGGTAACATACATAAAAAAACATGCGGGTCGAATAGAGAACCTCCTCCTTTTTGAAGTCGGTTAATAAACTTCTTCGGAAAACGCAATGCATGATGGCTTTTCCATTTTGACAGAAGGTAGTTGATTGAAATGGGTTTCCAATCGAATTACGTAATCACCCTGCAGGCTTGTGATTCGAACATACCGTATACCTAAAATATACCGTGAACCTAAAATATAATAGATAGAAAAGAATATGAACTTCTAGCATGTGAATTGCGATCTTAGATAATAGTGTAAATATTCACACGGTAGGTACCGAATAAATCGGAGTTCATATCCATTAGTGTGACTTAATTATTATAACCAACGAAACTAAATATATTGGCATCCTTCTCCTCAGCGTTATGTATGAGCAAAACGACAATATTTTAAAGTTCTGTCTTTAGCATGGTTATCCTTTGTGTACAACGAAATCATAGTCAAATATTTTATTATAATATTAATGTAACATAAACCAATTCAATATAATAGGCAAACAGCTAGGATATTAAAAAAAATGTTTATGGAGATATTATAACGGAGATGGCATTTAGAGCCCGCGCTGCGGTAATTTTTTCTGGTTTATCTGACTCCGCCATCTTTGTTTTCCCATATAGTTCCCGTAAAGAGTGTGGCCAACTAAAGCTGACCATTAAAAAAGGCGGTAATTTTAAAAAATCTGAAGCTGTCAACACTGGCTATACTCCGCATAAATCGATTTGATACTAGTAAGTTATAATTTAATAAAAAAAACACATTAATAAATAGGATTCAAGTGAAATACAAAACTGTGCTTCTTTGCTTTACTATATTTCTGTAAGAAAAGTATGTCTCAATTTAAAAAAAAACTTCTCAAGCTCATTTTCCAAAATACGGTCCTTTGATTTTCCACATTAAGAACATGATCAACGTATTTCTTCAGCGTATAGGACAGTTTTGACAATCAGGAAAAGTTGCCATGCTGAAGTTTTAAAAAAAAATCGTGCACAGCTTTCTTGGCCAAACTCTACTACAGGTACTTTGTTATCTCATACAAAAATGGCCGAAAAATCGCCGCAAAGCTATACGAAGAGTTGAGACGTTATGGTAGGTACTCTAGATATTCTAAGGGTTGCACCAGAAAAAAAAAACATTTTGGTTGTACCTATTTTGTGGGAATTGACAACTAAATTTGAAAGCACTTAAAATATTGCAGTCCCACTCATTCATGACAGTCAAGACAAGGACGGCAATAGTTTGGTGCCAACATAATGGACATAAGTATCTGTCTTCAAGTAGTGCAAGATAACTCCCTCGTCCCAAACTTAACCCATTAAATACCAATGTTCCCATTTGGAACGACCCGTTTTTGCAGTTTAAAAATATGTATACATTATTTTTTATTTGTTTCTTATTGTGAATATTCTGTAAAAAAGATATTTCTAACGATATAGAAAAAAGTTGGTACTTAATGGGTTCAGTTATAAGTACGTAAGTGCCGATTCTTACTGCGTTTTATTCAATGCAGACGTGATGTTGTTAATGAGTCGTAAATATAATAGTGTAGCTAGCAATACAGATAATGGACGAACGATCATAATATAACCTCCAAACATATTTTTTTTTAATAATTAACCGCCTCTTCTTATTGAGACTGGCCGTATATATTACCCCCAATGACAACGTAGTAAAAAAAATGTCTATGATCTGTATAGCCTCTTTTAAATGTGCAGAAAAAAAAAACGTTTTTGTCCAGTCTCATTGTAGCGTCCATGATGCTATGTTTACAATAAAATGTTTTTTTACAAACCCCGTCTATACTGAACCACTTGTTGTTGAGTAGGCGGCCGGCAACTAAGCGGCTCAACCTCTGGGGAACAACAAGTACACATGGGCTGGGCGGCTCGCTCGTGCGTTGCACACTCGCCGGATGTATATCGTTATCTCGACAACACACAATTACACAACAAACGACCATAACAAACAATAAAAAAAAAAATACATTCGAATTAAATTTACCTCAGAGGAGATCGAGAATAATACATATAAATAAAAATATCGACTAACAGCTCTGTCTAATCACTACATATTATAAAACGAAGTCCTTCGCCGCGTTTGTCTCTCTGTTCGCGATAAACTAAAAAAATACTGCACCGATTTTCATGCTGTATTCGCCAATAGATAGAGTAGTTGTCGAGGAATGTTTTAGTATATAATTTGTTAAGTTTTTTGTATACAATGGCTAAATATATAATGATATATGTTGGAGGTGAAAATAATTAGGGTTCCTAAATTACACGCGGGCGAAGTCGCGCCTATCATGTCTATAGCGTCCCAACATTCATGTGAGTTTACTTTTTACAGAGTATAGGGGCTGGCAGAGCAATGGTCCCAATATTATATCGATGACATTTTGGTTATCGATAGAAACTTCCAACGTATGCTATCGGTTCGCTAACTATTGATTATCTCTGTCAGAAAAAAAACTTTTTTTTTCTTTCTGTCTGTCTGTCTGTTTCTTTTGTGTTTCTCCGAAACGGCTACTTACTAGTAACTTAGGCTACTTTTATTTTAGAAAAAGCATTAGGCTTCCGCGGGAATTAAATAAAAACCATTTGTGCCTGGTAATCAGAGTTCCTTAATTCTGGACGAAATCGTGGGCTCAGCTATTATAATATATAAATAGATGAAGGTAAATTTATTTAAGACATGTATACTAGCAACATCGACACGTCTCGTCACTAAATAAGTTTTAAGAAAAATTGCTGTGACATTCGTCGATATTCAAAATAGTCGACAAAATAACGTGCGAATCGAAAATCCCAAAGTGCCCCTATATAGGTACTGTTTCTTACCTATTCAACATCTTTGCAGCGGGACCAACGGTCCCAGTTCTATCATCTGGTTGCATCGCAGAACTGAGATATTTTGTATATAACAACATCATTTTGCGTGCTTTGCGTATTATTGTTTGGACTTTTTATTAAAAGACTTTTGTACGCTCTTGACAGTGTCTAAAGGATGGAAACAATAAAAACTTTATAACAATACGGTAGGTAGGTATCTGTGTATACCGTGATCACCAATGGTATCAGAAAGTATAGATACCCAAGTGACAAGTGACAAAAAGGCGTCCAAAACCACCGAAACTGGTATTTATTATGCCACAGCGACAAAATTACACGTGTGAAACTGTCTAATATGAAAAGCTCCATCTGATAATTAACTCGTTGGTGATCACATTATATTGAGTTTCTAGTTCTAATTTGAGGACTAAACGTATATGATTTATAATTTATATGAAGTGGCTACTGTTTATTTCTTCCTTTTACAAATTTTAGATTTAATAAAGACTACTTGCTATCTACACCCTATGGATAGAATAAAACGACCATATTTTTTTACCGGGTAAAAATTTTGGGGCCTGTCTTTTTTACCTACGATTTCCCTACACCGCGACAACGATACACATCCGTTAACATAAATAAGCAAACAGTTTTTTCTTAGAAAACTCATCACATATTTATAAGTCGTTTGTGCAAAGCATGGTGAAGTTACAGTGAAGAAACATACAATAATGAATACAATATGACGTGACGATGAAACGGTTGTCGTTTTAAAAAAAAACTTTATAATGGCAATCATAAAGTACCGTTACATGGACGTATAAAAAACGACGGTGTCGCTCACCTCGAAAATGATGCAACGTATCGGTCTACGTGTGCGAGAATTAAGACTTACCTACTATGATGCACGTATGTGCAAAATTGACATAAACACAGGTGTGCTTCACTTATCCTTTAGCGAGATTGAGTCCTACCTTCTTACGTTCATGGAAATATTTGAAAACAACAACCTATACAGGATGTTTCAGAAGTCCGAAATACTACTTTGACGTTTGCATCAGTATCGGTTATACAACTGAATTGTATAATTTTTTTTTTTTAATTCACCATGTTTTATCAACTTTTTTTCATCGTCAATTTCTATAACTTGTAATATCTCAAGTCCTATGTGAAATTAGCATGTTCTGTTTTATGAATATTGGTAGTCCCCCTCTTAAGTGTACTTTACACTGCTGAATAGGGTTATGGACGTACCCAAAGGCCAGAACACGATACCTGTGACGAATATTCAAAGGCCTATAACTCAGAAACTATGATAGTTAGGTATAATTTGTCTTTACTAAGCATTCACATATGAGCTACCGTATATGTACCCAAAGTATTATTTCGGACTTCTGATACACCCTGTATACACATAGCGATGATAAATGAAAATAGATACATACAGTTAAAGGGATGCAACAAATCTTTGTGTGAAATCAATTTCGTGGTGATATTTTTAAAATAACCAATTTTTACTTACCATCAACCCCAATAGAGATATCGGATTCTGTTGTATACAAACTAGATTTGATAGCACTAAAGATATTGCCATCTCGCTCATGCATGCCGGACGTAATAAGGACGGTAATACGATTAGTTTACTTTGGTTCCAACAGAATCGACTCTAGTGTCGACCTTAATTAGGTAACTTTTGTTCAACTCAGTAGTATGCTGTGGGTCCAATAACGGCGAGTTTTGACTTATGAAAACTATACTAGATTTTCAATATTTTCACGATTAAATTAAAAATTTAAAATGATTTTCATAAGTTTCTAAAACTGGAATTTACTTGCCAATTTGTGTACGTTTCCAGAAATGTGTACTAGATTTAGGAATTATCAACGCCAAACATATCGATAAAAATACACATATTTCTGGCATATCGATAAATTTTGACAACCCTATAATTTCGAAATTCGAATCGTATATTAGTAATATATTGATAAATAAGTTGTTTTTTTTTTCTTTATTAAACAGCCTTTGATTTGTATTTAAATTTCGAATATGAATAGAATAGTCGTTGAGCGACTTTAGAATGCCAATAGCCGCCACAAAGATTTGTCACAGAGCGACCCCACTGGGGTGTGCGAGGGGGAAGTATTTGTATTATATTTCTGTTTCACAGTATTAGTAGTTCTATGACTAGACTAAATTCTTATTCAATTTGGGCTCACATCATCCGATTCTCCATTATTATTGAACGTACAGGGTGTATCAGAAGTCCGAAATAATACTTCCGTGGGCTTAGCATGACCGTGTAGACATAAGTTTTATCTCTTTCAACTGTCAGATTTGTCGAGAAAATGACGTCACTTCGTCAGTTGAAATCGATAAAACTACATACACGGTAGCTAACATCAAGATGCATAGTGAAGGCAGTCTGACTACTCGACTATAATAGTTTTTGAGTTTCAGACCTTTGAGTATTTATCACAGAGTGCTTACCACGGCCTCTTAAAGCATTGCTATTTCCATACTTGTCAATTTTTGTATTAAGGTACCTCCCATAAACTGGAAGACATATTTTCTTGCTCTTTGGCGGAAATTCCAGAGGGTGATACTTAGTATGTTGTCCACTGTGTAATTAATGTTTCTCGTTACTTGAGACTGGATAATTAGCAATTTATGACTACTTTTGTTAGCTTGGGTTTTTTTACCTGTTTCAAACAAATGTATGTGTTGATGAAGAAATACATATTAAAACATTTCTGCAAGACAGGTGAATGATAAGAGGTCTGGTATCGTATTGAGGCCTAAGGGCACACCCATAACCCTTTAAAAAAATAAGATTACATCTAAAAGGGGTGGCTATTAATATTAAAATTTGCGGTAAAGTATTATTTCGGTGTTTTGATGTACCCTGTATATATCCCGTTCATGGCTATAGGAACTTCTTGGTTGGTAGACTATTGGCGAGAGCGAGGGGGACGGATAGAGTGGTGTGGGGGAGATAGAAAGAGAGGGGAATGTTCACCTTCATGGCGTTTCTGTTGCGCTGCGCGGCCAGCAGGTGGTTGGCGACGGGCGCGGGGTACTGCGCGCCGATGACGCAGCCGGCGCGCTCCTGAACCTCTATGGGCGCCTTCCACGGCTCGTAGCTACGATAACACCAACGTACAACTCTAATTTATACTTTTTTTATGTGAAACAACTATAGGCGAGGAGTAAACCAGATTTTTGGCGTGGCGAGATTTGCCGACGCTTCGCAACAAAAAATGAAATCAACCTTATTACTTAAAACATAAAGTATAGTTTTAAATGTGGCGACGCATAGCCACGCTATGCGATGGTATCACACAAAATGAAATCAACCTTATGACTTAATGCATAAAGTATAGTTTTAAATGCGGCCTTGCTTCGTACGGTGTGTGTGGGTGGTGTGTGAATATGAGTGACGCTAAGACGTTTATGTTTCACATCTGCCAGGCGTCCCGCGGCGGCTCAGTTTTTTTTCTATTTATATATAACTAGCGGCCCCTGTCGGCTGCCGTTTATACCAGCACGTTTATAAAAAGGCGTATGAAGATTATCCCCCGCATGGGGCTATTCCAAAAATAGCCATTTCGGAATTTGCCCCGATCTGGGTGTAACTGGGATCGACCCCAGACCATTGTACGGTACCTTTAGAACACAAGCTTTTTTCTTAGTTTGGGGTGATACGATGAGTATGTGTTGTCTGGCGACATTTACGGCAACGTGTCGGAGCACTTCCGCCTACTTCTTCGGAGTATATAGTCGTGATGATATACGTACATGTATTCGACGGGCATGTTCCCGAGCTCGGGCACGTAGCGGCGCACGTACTCGCCGCTGGGGTCGAGCCGCTGGCCCAGCCGCACCGGGCACGCGCACTCGCCCGAGTCCAGCAACGCCTCGAACGCGGACGACGACACCCACATCCAGTTGCCAGCACACACAGACCTGGGGTAAACATAACACCATGTTATACTAGCCGTGCTTTTTCTGCGCCACACACGGGCTACCACATTGACACCATGATCTCTATGGATGGAGAGATGTCCCCCACCATTGGATTTTCTTCTCATCAAAGAACAGCTTCCACAGGGGCACGACCTACCGTGGTCAATGTGGAAAACTCTAAACCGGCTTCGCACTGGAGTTGGTCGCTGCAGACTAAACATGTGCAAGTGGGGCTTCAGGGATCCCACCCTAACGCAGTGCGACTGTGGTGATCCCGTACAGTCTATGCTACACTTGCTGTCTTGATCCCTGTGCCTAACCACCTGCACCAGGGAGAACCTGTATGCAGCCACTCCTAACGCGATTGATACAAAATGAGGTGTAGACCATTGACTCGAAAAGAAGCAGTTAGATACAAAAAAAATATTAAAAATCGAAGTAATAATTACATTTCTTGATATAATTTAAAAAAAAAGCTAGAAATAACTTATTAATGTATTCTTTCGGAGTATAGGTCGATGTATCTGAGTCGACGTTGAGTCAAGACTAGGTTTTATTTCCGAAATGTTTTATGATATTTTCGTATTAACATTGATTGGCGACGGCGTTGCGCGCGGCGTGGTGCAGCCAGCCCTCCGCCAGCAGCTGTATGTATGCAGCAGGTACTGACCAGTCGGCGTCGAGCAGGTACTTGAGGAAGTGCTGCAGGCCGTGCTCCCAGGACAGCCAGAGCGTGCCGCGCGAGAGGAAGGCGGCGACGGCGTTGCGCGCGGCGTGGTGCAGCCAGCCCTCCGCCAGCAGCTGTATGTATGCAGCAGGTACTGACCAGTCGGCGTCGAGCAGGTACTTGAGGAAGTGCTGCAGGCCGTGCTCCCAGGACAGCCAGAGCGTGCCGCGCGAGAGGAAGGCGGCGACGGCGTTGCGCGCGGCGTGGTGCAGCCAGCCCTCCGCCAGCAGCTGTATGTATGCAGCAGGTACTGACCAGTCGGCGTCGAGCAGGTACTTGAGGAAGTGCTGCAGGCCGTGCTCCCAGGACAGCCAGAGCGTGCCGCGCGAGAGGAAGGCGGCGACGGCGTTGCGCGCGGCGTGGTGCAGCCAGCCCTCCGCCAGCAGCTGCCGCATCGCCGCGTCCACGAACGGGAACCCCGTGCGACCCTCGCGCCATCTACATTTACTATACATCATCACGACTGCATCCCCCGAGGGGTTAGGCAGAGGTGCACTGCAGTGCGTCCACACTTCACCGATGTATTATGGTTGTCTAAGGCCAAAACAGGATACTTGTGAAATTGTGACAAATAATCAAAGGTCGACTATGATAGTTAGGTATAGTCCACAGACAATATACCCCTATAGACGTAGTATTATTGCAGTTTTGGGTGAGATTGCAATCGTCAATCCGCTGCGGGGCAGAGGGGATGACAGCGCATTTGATTGGTTTGATCAAAGTCATGACGTCGAGTGCATGTTTGCTAGAGATGAGGCACATCTCTTCATCGATAACTTTTGACGATCATTGATACATGAGTATATTAAAACAATTTCTAAACATCAACTATTTACGTATATTACAGGGATTGAAAATGATCCGTGAAATGAAAATGAAAATAAATTATACTGCGTGAAATGACGTGAATAAATAACTTTGTTTTTATTGTGGCACTTATCCATTTCTTTTTTATTATTGGACACGTTGGAACCTATAAAAAAAACTAACTCTAACTGAACTATTTAACAGTGTCCTTCAATAAATAATATTATTATTTATTTAGCTACTTATTTCGATAGCTTCATAATAAGCATACAGCTTCATGTTCTCTATTTACGTGCACATTAATGAATAAAGCATAATCAATAATAAATAAATAAAATTATATCTAAAGTAATGTCAATAAATCATTATGTTAAAATAAATCGTATTTTAAATTATTTTTTCGATATAATGTTTGTCACATCGTCTCATCTCTTAAGCGTGCCGGTGATAGTGCGAGACAGCATTATGTGACTATGCATACGAAAGAAAGCGATTTGAAATGAGACATCAACGGGTGACTAACGGAGTGTTCTTTTCGTTTTATATAATTCAATGGTACGATGTTAGCCGTATGACTCTCGGCAGCGGTGTGAGGCGCCGAATGGGGGCGTGCCCGCCTAAAGGCACTTCTAGTCCTAATGCTTGGCGAACGCGGGGGTCGCTATTGCGAGGTCTATAGGGTATCTGGTTTGTAGTATAGTCTGACATCACTAAGTATTTGCATCTACATATTAACTATGGTACAGGTACCTAAAATATTATTTCGTACTTCTCATACATAATATATTCTCATATGTATATATAATATATTACCTTTGCAGCTCATCGCCTTCGGGGTTCTTCCAAGGTATGTCCAGGCATATAGGGTTCCCGGCCATCTGACCGTAATTGGGGTTGTTAACGCTCATGGTGTAAAAATACTCGCGCCATATCAACTGACCTGAAAATATAACTCGTGTAAAGTAATACTTGTCATGATTTTTATTAAACTTCAAAACGATTTCAAATGTATCGGTATTTCGTTAAATACTCGTTGGTATCGATATTATTCTATTTGAAATTGGCAACACTATCGTGACACGTCGTGTCATAGTAGGGGGAAAGTGCCGAAGGAGCGCGAGACAGTCAGTCGGATCGGCAGTCGAGAACGAGCCGTTGAGGTAGAAGCTTCACCATTTATTAAGTGTACCTACTTGTATTAAAATCTAAAAATCTGTGCAAATGGATGTTTAAATAAAATAAGTGAATATCTGCAGTTGGTTATATTCGTAAAATACTTAAATTATTAAAAAAGATAAGATCCGTTAGGTACTTGACTTTTTTTGAATACGTACTCTTTGCCAGTATACATAAAGATTGAATATCTGTGGCAAATGTCACGCGACTAAATTTGTTGGCGACATATCATAGAAATCTGTATTTCTTCTATTAGTAAATACAGTTCATTTTGTTATTGGCCAAGTGGTTATCAGTCGACTAATTTTATTACGTCAATGCACATTACTTCAGGGATAGGTACGATTATGTATGGCTTACCAGTAATAAAGTGAGTCGCAGAGAGCCTTCCCTGGTGGACTTGGCGAAACAGATCTTGGACTGACCAGTAGAACCTGCAAACAATTACCCCCTTAAATAAAATAATTTCTTTAAATGTAAAAAAAACGTATTTAGAATTTAGATTATAATGCTACGATGCCACAGATCTATAGGTACATAATAATCATACATTAACAAATACTTTTGGCAGATATAAATTGGTGATTATCTGAAAAAAAAAACCGGCCAAGTGCGAGCGCACCGAGGCTTCCGTCTGTATGTCTGTAAGGGTATCCCTTTTCTCAGAAACGCGTGAAGGTATCAAACTGAAATTTATAACAGGGACTTCTGTCCGCGGTCCCTTGGTGCCCTAAAAAAATCAAACTTCTAGGTTAACGCAATCAAAAGATACGGCGGTTTATGTTGCATTTTCAGTACATTTGCACGGGAATCAAAAACCTATAGGGTACTTCCCGTTGACCTAGAATCATGAAATTTGGCATGAAGCAAGGTCTTATAACACAAGTAAAGGAAAAAATCCGAAAACTAAATTTATTGTTTTTTTTTTGCGATTACAAACTTATTTTGTAGTTACTTTGTATGGAACACCAGTATACCAACTGCAAAGTTAAGTTTGTCTCTCTATCCAGTTTATCTTTTCGTTAGAGTAAAGCTCGGTGCTTTCACAGCTTAGGTACGGAAGCCTCGGTGCGCGAGTCCAGCTCGCACTTGGCCGGTTTTTTTGCGTCGAATGAGTATGCTCTCCCTCCAGTAATTTAATAAAAATGTCACTTCAGTCAAATAGCCTTTCGCCCCTCGATATGATCAATTTAATCATAGACAAGTATAAACATAAAATATTATATACTACATTTATACACTACTACAGCCCTTTTAACGTCCCACTGCTGGGCACGGGCCTCCCCTCAATGCGAGGGGGATTCGGGCCATAGTCCACCACGCTGGCCCAGTGCGGGTTGGCAGACTTCACACATCTATCGAGAACTAGTCAAGTTCCCTCAGACGTGCAGGTTTCCTCACGATGTTTTCCTTCACCGTACCATTTATATACTACAAATACATATATACATCCGGAGTAGCCAATCAATAACCCTATATCCAACTCGAGGACAAATCACAAACGCCTAAGGTGATCTTGAAAAGTCACGTTCACGTGGCTTTGTTTTATTCAATACACTACTGCACGATAGTAAACACTACTATTGCAATAATAAAACACATTGACTCATAACCTAACCAGTCCCATATGTGGATTTTATTTTTTCTCGAGTTGTCATGAGCAGGTCAACCCTCTGGTGCTCGCTTATCGTTTAATTTTCGGACACGTTGTATATACAGGGTGTTTTAGAAGTCCGAAATAATACTTTGAGTACATATACGGTAGCTCATATGTGGATGCATAGTGAAGACAGTTTATACCTAACTATCATAGTTTCTGAGTTATAGATCTTTGAATATTTGCCACAGGTATCGTGTTTCTGGCCTTTGGGTACATCCATGAACCTATTCAGCAGTGTAAACTACACCTTTGTGAGGCAACTACCAATATTCAAAAAACAGAACGCAAATTTTACACAGGATTCGAGATATTAAGAGTTATAGAAATTGATGATGAAAAAAAGTTGGAAAAAGGGAGGGGAGGCCTTTGCCCTGCAGCGGGACAGCCAAGACTACATCATCAGATATGATGATATTGGGTTAGCGATAACTTACCTCCTGACAGAGAGACAACCGAAACGCAGCGCTGGGCTGAGCGATATTGGTGGTCCCAAAAGGTCCGGGTTGCCGTGTGTCGGCAGATATGACCCCCTATGGAGAAGATATAAACTATAGATAGATACCGCTTTATTGTTCAACCTCAAGTAATAAAAACTACGTATTCGATGTAAATTTTAAAGTGTTACAATGGCCGGCCTTTTCGCTGAAAGTATTCTCTACCGGCCAAAATATTTACATATTAAATTGTATTAGAACCAAATAAAAAACACATTAAGCCCATTGAGTTTCTTGCCAGATCTTCACAGTTGGCATCGCATTCCGATCTGTTCGTAGCAGATAAGATATATTTTTCTAAGTGCCCTTGTAGGCCTACATCAACGGATTATTCCATCATAGAGGAAACTTTTCCTAACGTTTGATAGTTCCACGTCCAAATTTGTGTGTGTGACTTTGAAGTCTGTGTCAGATTGTCTATGTCAAGACTTATAAGACTATACAGTCGTGGTATCAACGAGACCAATTTCAGCCCAATTTTTTTTTACGTTCTTTTACCCATTTAGGTTTAAGATTTAGCCATAACCTCATAAGCAGTATTGTTTTAAATAATGATTCCACAGAAACTTTTTTTTAAGTGGATGGGTTGCCGTTGGTGACGTGTTACCTGCAGAAGGTCTCGTGTTCGACAGCCAGGCGTTCCTTCATCTGTTTGAGGGCCGTGGTCTCGCCGCCCACCCACTGGATCATCCGGATATCCTCATGCTCCAGGAACACGCCCAGATCCTCAGGCTTCGGAATCTAGAGCACACCATGTTTTAAGAACTCATCTGCCATCTTTATCACATTCATCACCCATTCATATTTATAATGTGTATTTATTGAGTTTGCTCTTGCTATTAATTACTTGACACTGGCTGAAATAGCCGCTAAAGCAGGTGGAGCCATTCCTCATATTATACCATTAAATATCATCAATTCATTTATTTCGTAAAAAAAGAAGAGGTTCACCGACCGACTAAGTGTTTTACAAGTTACAGTGACTAGTCTGTTGTTGGCAAAATCATGGAGTAAATACGATGAAGACCATATTTTTAAAAGTGGTATTGAGGTTATAATGTTGCATGAAAATGTTAGCATCTTTTAAAATTACTTACCTATTTGTAAAAAGATCTTTTCTCACCTTATCAAAGATGGTGAACTCCTGATAAAAACTATCTGGGAGAGTACCGAAGGATACGCCCTTCAGATCCAAGTCAGCGACCGGTCGCGGTGGGTCTCCGATTGTGGTAACCGTGTGCTAAACAATAATATGTTAATAATCTAATGAGAATCAACCTATACAATAAAAAGTCTTTAACTAGCTTCCTAAGCGTAATGCCAATATTTGTATTTATTATTACTCTGTGTGAGTATAATTCTTCTCTAGTATAGTGCCAAAGGAACTGTCTGCTCTCATGGCGTTGCTGCTCCTGAGAATGTTTTACTCGCAACCCTTACTATTTATCATTTTGAAAAGAGTAACCATTGAGTGTCTTACCGGTTCTTCTCAGTGGAAGCAGCATTCCGAACCGGTGGTAGAATCTGACTATTTGTAAGTGCTTTTTGGCGTACACGAATAAAAAAAGTAGCCGTCACGTGACACCTGGCAGAGGTGAAACATTATATTATTTAGAGTAGAGAGAGAGAAGGGTCGTAGCGGCGAGTGAGCGGAGTTAGCCGGTAGGCGGAGTCTAAGCGGCGGGAAGAACCGAGGAGCCAGGGAGCTGCTCGATGTTTTCGCATCACGGCATCGCGGCATCAACAGTTGCTCTCACTCGCCAAGTGCGCCATTAGATGTTTCACATCGAAATTTGATTGATTGATCACTCACCAGGAACATCTCGTAGGTGAGCGGCGGTATCCCCCCGTTGGCCCTGATGACCGTGTCCGGCTCCCATAGGGTGTGGGACACGTGTTCGTGACACGTCACGCCGATCTCCCTGCACGCGCTCCTCACGCTTTCGTCCCGCTCCCTCCACACTGGCTCACAGTCCTGCTCGAAGCACAGCTTGCGAATCCCTAAGGGCATAAATAAATATCTATATGTCGCCAAACAACACACACGTGATATGTATCACATGGTACCCATATTACAAGCCTTGCTTCCATAGATGGATAGAGTACCTACTCTTTATTGTACACCAAACAATGAAAATTCAAACATTCTTAGGTCTAAATACAACTATGTACAATTGGGCGGTCTTATCGCTGCGTAGTTTGGGACCAAACGAGTGTTGTCTGGCAATATATGTTAATTATTTAATCCGTAGGTGACTGAATACTAGTGGCAAAGGACGGGCCTTGAAGCTGCACATCTCGATTATAAAGCCTGCGTTCAACCACGCTATTAGTGCTTCCTACAATGTACGTTCTACAAAGAAAGTATATAGTGTGTTGATGGAACTCACCAAATTCCTCCCATAGTCGTCGGAACACCACATTGGGCTTGCCTTTCAACATGATCAGTCTGCCTCCGAACTTCTTGAAGTGTTGATCAAGATCATCAAGCGCCTCCAACAGATATCGCATACGGTTGTAGCCCACTACCTTTGTCCCTAAATACATTGAAATAAGGTTTAAAATTGTAACAATAAAACGCGTTTGGCGGCGCACAGTGGACCCAAACTGAAAATTGGTGGACATAGGCAACAAAGTTCCAATATCGATGCGGTTTTTTTTATATGACGTGTTAAGATATTCCTGACAACTTTTATTCCCATAAAATTTCTTCTAAAGTTGATAGTTTGTCTTGAAAAAATAAATTAGATTTTTTTGTATGAAGCGAATCACGTTTAATTTTTTTTTTCAATTGTATTAATATGTTGGGTTTGTGTCGTGAGTATATGATAGCTAGGGTCATTCTCTATCCACGAAAAAATAAATCAGCGCCGGCCATCCGCGGCAGCGCGAGTAATCATTCGGTAAAAAAAAAAGTTTCGTAAGATTTTTTTTCCATTTAAAATAAAATCAAAGTATATTTTTTGTCTCATTTGGCTGTTTTGACCTTCTTTTTAGTTAAATATATAGTTTTAATAGCGCATAGGTACTTATAACTAGTAATTCTGGTAGAGATTTAGTTATTATTGCATGTTATCGGTAGCACCTGCATTGTGATAGATGACTCATTTATTTGTGCGCTGCGCTAAGCGCATAACTAATGAGTCATTGCAAAATGCTCGTCTCTCATTGGCTGACTAATTCACTCTCTGTTATGTCCACTACTTGAGTAATTAACACTTACTATAAATATAAAGACATTCATTAAGTCCATCTAGTTTCGCTCTTGTCGCTTATTTGTGAACACAGTGAAATACTTTTATTTTTATATATGAACTATGGCTCGATTTTGTACCAACCTAGATATTTTTGTGAAATTAAGAAGTGGCGATGATCTGAAAAATCATACGTTTCTATATGAAAGTATCAAGGAGTTCTCTCGACTATTTTGTGTAAATCTAAATAAAAAGTGGATAGAGTCAAGTTTAAGTTCCAACCACTTGCGACTACTTACACGATTCATAAAAGATTTTTGATTTCTATATGACTTAATCCACTTTTTATTTAGATTTACACAAAAAAGTCGGCAGAACTCCTTGATTCGGTTCTTGTCTTCTTCAAAAACTTCGGTAGTCAAGTCAGAAATGATACTTTCATATGGAAACGTATGATTTTTCAGATCCCCGCCACTTCTTAATTTCACAAAAATATCTAGGTTGGTATGAAATCCAGCCATAGTTCATATATAAAAATAAAAGTATTTCACTATGTTCACAAATAAGTGACAAGAGCGAAACTAGATGGACTTAATGAATGTCTTTATATTTATAGTAAGTGTTAATTACTCAAGTAGTGGACATAACAGTGAGTGAATTAGTCAGTCAATCAGAGACGAGCATTTTGCAATGACTCATTAGTTATGCGCTTAGCCGAGCGCACAAATAAATGAGTCATCAATCACAATGCAGGTGCTACCGATAACATGCAATAATAACTTAATCTCTACCAGATTTACTAGTTATAAGTACCGATGAGCTATTAAAACTATATATTTAACTAAAAAGAAGGTCAAAACAGCCAAATGAGACAAAAAATATACTTTGATTTTATTTTAAATGGAAAAAAAATCTTACAAAACTTTTTTTTTACCGAATGATTACTCGCGCTGTCGCGGATGGCCGACGCTGATTTATTTTTTCGTGGATAGAGAATGACCCTAGCTATCATATACTCACGCCACACACCCGACATATTAGTACAATTGAAGAAAAAAAATAAAACGTGATTCGCTCCATACAAAAAAATCTAATTTATTTTTTTCAAGACATACTATCAACTTTAGAAGAAATTTTATGTTAATAAAAGTTGTCAAGAATATCTTAACACGTCATATAAAAAAAAATCGCATCGATATTGGAACTTTGTTGCCTATGTCCACCAATTTTCAGTTTGGGCCCACTGTGCGGCGTCGTAAAATGTATGGCTCAATTTCCACTTGGTGAAAAATGTAGCGGAATTTATGGCAGAAAACGATTTCCGCTTCCTGCAAATAAAACTCGAGGAAAAAAGTATACGTTGTGGTGTGACATGAAAAGCGTTTTTAAGTTTCATTATTATTAGGTATGTTGGATAGAACTCAATTTTCATAAATTTGAGGGTGTTTCATTCATCTTCATATACAATTTTATTCACAAGCCCGTCTTTAAAGCGAGAACAACAGCATTGTCAAAGAGCATAAAATCCTCTAAACTTATGGAATTGTGTAGGAAATGGCAAATTACCTGCAGTCTCCCCATCAAATATGAATACTGGGAAGAACGGTACGCTCCTGTCCTCGAGCGCGCTGTGCATTGACGGGTTGTCATGCAGGCGAAGGCCATGTCGGAACCAGAGTACGCTTCCACCCAGCATTGTATATCCAATAGTATCTTGATACCTGAATGGCGGCAAATAGCTTCTATCAGATTCATGTAGGCTTAGCATGACAGTGTAGACATAAGTTTTATCTCTTTTAACTGTCAGGTTTGTCGATAAAATGACGTCACTTCGAGCTTTTTGTACTGGAAATGGCTCAGTGTGACGTTAATTTCTACAACATGAAATTTGTCGATCCGTTCGATGTCAACACCGTTCTCGAGTAGTCTTACTTCCCTTCCCAACAGATATTGAATGCGAATTAAAGCCTTGTGACAAGTAACAATAAACTGATCTAAAGACCAGTGGTGTTAGCACGCATGTCAAGACAAGACCTTTGTCACGAATTAGCTCGGACGCTCTTTGTCTTATTTCATACCAGAGAAAGAGATATAACCAATATATTCTGTGACATAAGTCTAGTCTTGGCGCTCATGCTACAACTAGAGCATTAATAAATCTATTTCATCTTAAGAGTGTACTCAAGTTGGTTATCAGATTTGAGATCGATTTATTGATATCAATATAGGAGGTAAGATAGATAAGTGAAGTTACCAGCCAGCAGTCTATGTGGATTTGAATTACGTGGCTGAATCAAAATTAGGACGAGAGATATCTATAAGCAATACATTGTATATAACATTGGGAATATACTGTCTAATATATCTTTAAATATCCAACCTACGTATTATAAATTTAAAATAAACAATAAACGAACTCCTCTGTCGCCATAACGGTGAAACCGACTAAATTATTAAAACTTGGCATTCGAGCTAGATCGCTATCAACAGGAAGGCTGACGACTAATCAATACGGCGGCCATGTTTTTCAAAGCATATAGGAATTTGTTATTGTTGCAGAGATTGCTATTCCAGTTAAGCTAAGGAACATACATGGCTTGTTTTCATCTGGACAGTTCACATTGGATACATTGACCATGCTCTTACAACAAAATTTACGACAAGCTAAGTCTAATCATCTATTTACAAAAGGTTTACAAAGTGTTTTCGAACATAAATGATTTTCAATAGGGAAGCAACTAAAGAAGCTTAGCTAAGAATCACCATTTGCTTGAATCATATCAGACTTGATAAAGAAGATAATAAGGGACATAAGACCAAATGTTGAAGTTTTTAATTAGTTACATGAAGTACATAAGACATACAATTGCAGAACCTAAATGATTTTGCATAAAATATCTCCATGCAAACAGTTATCGTGTAGCTTGAAGGTTAAAGTCTAAACCCAAAATCCAGTCTATATGCAAATATAGACATGAACATTTACTAAGGCTAATAAGATTTTTGAGGGTAGGTGGTACATAATATCAGCAAAGTTACAGAAGACAGGAGGAGGACTATACTTAAAAAAATATAGTTAAGACTTATATAAGACGAATCATCTATCCCATTTAATCATAGAAAATGGCTATTATAATAGCTACGTGGTAAGTACATCGCTGTAAACAACGTGCGACCCTGAGACCACTGCAAGCAGCTCGGATGATATAATAACGATAAACGTTATGCAACCGCGCAGTAAACACGAATGCACATTTTGATTATAAATAACTTGGAATAAGGAAATTGATTTTGGAGCAAATTAATACAAATAAGTATTATTGGTTTTGTAACTTTATAACAACGGAACAAAATCTATGATTGTGTTTATGATGTAGCACGCACCATTGGAAGACGTAATGCTAATTATTGACTGACCCGACATAATTTGTTACAGCACCAGATAGAAACAATTAAATTTATTTAGAAGAGATCACTAACTAAAGAACCTCACTGGGCATAGGGTATATCTCTGATAAGTGGGAACAGTAGGGCCTATTGTATACAAAGGTGTCACGCGAATCAAGGATGATGCAAAAAACATCACGCAAAAAACATAATGAAATTTAAGAAATGCTGCTTTGAGCAATTAGGTAGTTCAAATTGACCTGAAGGGACTGGAGAAAATGTAGATCAAATAAGAACTTTAAATATAACTGGTTCTATAACATTTTGCAGAAGAATTTCAAAATTAGTAGGTACATGGGGCGGCTAGACTTCTTAAGTATCTTTGATATAGCAAATGAATGTTAGGCCAGTGGCTAGTCTAGCAAATAGCAAATAGACACAAAAGACCCTTGTGCACAATATAATTGCTTATAGTATGTAATTACAATACCCAATTGCTAACAAAGCGTCTGAAACTGAATGCGTCGTTAAACGGCAACCGTGGGAACACCCTATATATTCATTTCAGATACTGAAGTCTACCAGAGTTAAGTACCGAAAGGCTGGAAATCCTTCTTTGGCCGACAGCTGGCGGTTGCGTGAACAAAAGGACTGGTAGAACTGTAACCCACGTTGTTTTATGAAGACTATGCCCAATCGCATGAAATTTATAGCCCATGTTGCTCAGGGATATAGAAGCTTCCAATCAGTGAAATACTTTTCAAATTGTCTAAAATATCCATACGTCATAAAGATGATAGAAAAACGTATGACTGAGCTCTAATACTTCGGAATTACTGCAAACCTATTAACCTTGTTGTTATACAGCAAATCTAACGCTAGGTAATAACAGCAACACTTCATCTAGACACTAGGTACTTGCAATCGTAATCAGTTGCCATTGTACTTCGAGACATGGAAACCAAACAAACAACATTTAACTTTGTAATATTAGCTACTCAACAATCAATATGATGCGATATGATAATCCTATCGACAACATTTACGTTAGCTATTGCAGCTGATACGGATATGGATGACTGAAACTAGAACGCATTCAGAAACCTACGTAATACTATGCAAAATAATCGCATGGGAACATATTCCTGCAGTATAAACCAAAACACGTAACTAATCATTAATGCCGATAAGTACTACTGGCCGCGGCTAATCACTCATAATCGGCTTACAAGCGATGCTGCATGACAACTCCCGTAACGAACTAAACTTACAACAAATCAGCAAATAAATTCTCGGAAATCTCTAGCACATGTCACCACGCCGCGAGAGACGAACGAATACTGACTACTGAGGGCGGGCGGCGCGGTCTACGAGCGGCAAATGAAATCGTACCTTCTAGAACAGGTCTACATTTCCGAGAGCAAACAATAAGCAGCCCATGAAAGTCGACGAACTAGCGAAAGGAGAGCCGCGGTTAAGGGATTTCAGACAGGAAAAGCTATTCCAGGTGGGATGGCGAAACACGACGTCATGGGTCAGATCAAGATGGTTTAATTACTTCACTGCAGAGGTCGTGCCAGGCAAACAGTCCGGGACAACGACAGTGTAAATATATAGCTTGTTTTGTGGCAGAAGTCCGAAATAATTCTTTACCGTATGCATTAATGTCATCAACTTAATGGTCACATATTCGGCGCCGGGGTGAAAGTCAGCCTGCCTCTACCCCCCCCCCCCCCCCCCCCCCCTTTTTATCTCTCATTACATATTGTATAATTTATTTATTATCGACATTTAATCATTATTGTTCGATATTTTTGTCACCGCCGATTTTGAAATCATGCTATATCTCGAGTCCTATGCAACATTTTCCAGGGTCCCAAGTCTAATAACACAATTCTTGTGAAGTTGCTATGACTGCACTTTTTAAGGCATGAAAACAACATCTTTTTTCAATGGTAATATCTTTTTAGGGTTCCGCACCCAAAGGGTAAAACGGGAACCCTATTACTGAGACTTCGCTGTCCGTCTGTCCGTCCGTCTGTCAGCAGGCTGTATCTCATGAACCGTGATAGTTAGAGAGTTTAATTTTTTACAGATTATGTATTTCTGTTGCCGCTATAACAACAAATACTAAAAAACAGAAAAATAAATATTTAAGGGGGCTCCCATACAACAAACGTGATTTTTTTGCCGTTTTTATAGATAATGGTACGGAACCCTTCGTGCGCGAGTCCGACTCGCACTTGGCCGGTTTTTTTTTTTCAAGATGTAATTTTTATGACTTAAAAATGGAGACATAGCAACGCCACGACGATAGTGTTAGCATACTGGGCCCGGTTCTGTTTAGTGAATATTAATAGTCACACCTCGTATCTGTAGTCAACACTATTAATTATACTTGCAAGAGTGCCTTAATACCAAAACATGATACTCGTGACAAATATTCAAAGGTCTGTAACTCGGAAACTTTGATAGTTAGGTTAGTGTGATTTCAATAAGCATCTGCATATCACCTAACGTGAAATATCATGTCGGACTTCTGATACACTGTATGTATGCTTGGTTCATTGGATTTGTCTAACGAGTTGCGTTGTACTAGTAATTACAGTACATCGATCTACGATATGAAACACCTACAAGTTATAAAATGTATTTATCCCTAGTTTCATTATGTAATTTGTTGTACGTGAATAGAACAAGTATATTATAGTAAAGTAAGCTGAATACTTGCTTAGTATGGTGAATGAAAAAGGCTGAGTTTTTAGGCGGTGTCTTATAATGAGAGATAGTAATGTTAGATGTATGTATGCATTGTTTAGAAGCTCAATCTAGCAAAGCTAACAGCAAGCAAGACAAGAAAATGCTCTTAATCCTACTTTCTACTAATATTATAAATGTGAAAGTTTGTGAGGATGGGTGGATGGATGTTTGTTACTCTTTCACGTAAAAACTACTGAACGGATTTTGATATAACTTTACAGTATTATTGTTTATACCATATAGAAGTATACGCGGACGAAATCGCGGGTACAAGCTATTAGCCATAATAACACAGCATTATTTTAAATACAATTCTTTAATTAGAAAAAACAAAAACCATGTAAACAAATGTAATGAATTATAAGGTTATTCCTAGCTTTTAGTGCACCTAGGTTTTTGAAGTCGGTATTTGTTTTTTGGTAATTTTTTTTTTCACGATTGTCGATAATCCTTAAAAAGAATCACATAAATCGGATCATAACTCGCAGATCGGTGGACATACATAAAAAAAAAAACATACCGGCCGAATTGAGAACCTCCTCCTTTTTGGAAGTCGGTTAAAAAATACAGTCCACTAAAATCATATACCCATCCGAAACTATGCAAAGTAATTACACACAAACTGCTATTTCATTACCCAATTAAATCACAATACTTTGAATACCATAACTAAGAAATAACGCAATTGACATGCCTCAACAATATCGTTTTATGTCCAATCCAGACTAGTCTGAATGTAGTCTCAGACAAGTACATACTATAATATAGGCGCAGCTATATCGATCTGTTATGACACAGATACAACTACAAGCCGCTAGGCTAGACTGTGATATTTAACATCACGCCTGTATTCTCCGAAGGAGTAGGCATAAGAGCTCTGCAGTGTAATCAAACTTTGCCATTATACTGAGCACATTCCACTCTGAATACGAGAGTAATTTAGGCCATAGTCGACCTCTATCATCTGCTGCGGGTTGGTGAACTTCACACGCCTGTGTATGGATGTGCAGGTCTTCAGCACCGTGATATATACTTTTAATGCCTGTGCTATATAAAAAGGAGTACCGATCGTTGACGCATTTAATAGGTATCAGAATATTACAAAACAACCTATGAGCATGAGTAACAGCCGCGCTAAGCGTTTTGAGGTCACCGTATAATGTTTATCAAAGCGATCCTCACGAGATGAGAAGGTGACCAATGGTAATATAGTTCGACATATACGAAACAATGTAATATCTAGAACCTGTCTCCCGCAGAATAATACCTACTCATAGCTCCGGTGACGCAGGAACAGTTAATCTAAGGAAGGGGATACTTGAGACGCCATTTCAACTGTCCTTTACAGACGATCTAGAGCGAAGTGAACAAAGGGATCCACATCTTAGACTCTTTAAAGGATTAAAAAGATTTTAACGGTGAAGGAAAACATCGTTCGGAAACCTGCTATTAAAAGGCGTGTTAAGTTCTCCAACCCGCACTGGGTCAACGTGGTCGACTATGGCCCAAATCTCCCTCGTAAAAGGGGGACAATGACCATAAGCTCACCTTACATTAGGACCAAAATACATCGGCGAAGTGTAGGTGCACTGCAGTACACTTCAGCTTATCATTTTGGGAACATACATGCGTGATGTATAAGAGCGATATTTTCACATTTACTGCGATATTTCCATTTGCCAAACAAATGGGTAGGCACACAATGGTCGGTCCAAACTCTTTTCACTTTGCGAAAAGTTGAGAGAAGTTGGAGTTTGTGGGGTGTGGTGCTTTTACAAGGTTTCCGGATCGATCGACGAAAGGCTAAGGAAAATTAAAATTACCCGAGTAAATATTCAGAATGTACGCCACGGCAACTGACGATAAGCCTCTTCAGTGGTTTCGACTGCAGTGATTACTTGAAAAAAAAACAATCTATTGAGTGTCTTATGCCCGTAAAGGGCTCTAGGAGTGCCTGGGAGAGCCTTAAAGCTCCGGGCAGACCGGGGCGCGCGTCGACTCGTAGGAAAAGGCCGTGGGTGGCCTTTACAACTTTACCAGAGGAGTGGTGAGCGCAGACTGCTCTACAACCATGGCCATAAGGGTGGAATAGGGGGGCAACTAGCTCAAGGGCGCCACACAGGGCACGTCCTCGGCTAGGGCAATTGCCGTGGGAGAAGGAGGAGTGACTACGCTCCTGGTGCAAAAATGCACCTACGTGTGGAAGAGGGGGTTCCTCGACCTCGCCGGCGAAGTCGGTGTCTATCTGAAGCTGGTGTCTGTGTATTAGTCCCCTCATTGACAACGCGAGTGACACAGAATCCGCTTTGGACTGGCCTGGCATACATCGTTAAGCCCGACGCAAGCGTATTCGTCCCGTAACGATAGAAAGTCAATTGTTTTATTTACGCGGATTTTAACAGAGTAGTTTAATAATTTTTAAGCATTGAAACCTGACGCTTTTTATTGGTTACAAAGATAACATTATTATACTATTATATACATCACCACGCATGTATTCCCCGTAAAGGGTAGGCAGAGGTGCACTGCAGTGCACCCACACTACGACGATGTATTTTGGTCGCAATATAATAGGGGGCGAACCTCTTGCCATTATACAGGGCACATTCTCCCTCAATATGAGGGAGATTTTTGGGCTATAGTCCACCACGCTGGCCCAGTGCGGGTTGGTGAACTACACACGCCTTTCTATAGACGTGCAGGCTTCCTCACGATGTTTTCCTTCACCGTTTCAGAGCAAGTTGTAATCTCGGATGAATGATAAGTTATTTATAAATTGAATAGATCTATTGGCTATATAGACATGTGTGCTGCTACTACGACGACGGTTTGGTCTAGCGTTATGAGCATAGGCCGCTCAGCTCACTCGGCTCACAGGTGGTTGCAGGTTCGATTCCTGCTAGTAAATTGCCTTGTCGGAATTTGTCCTAGTCCGAGTGTAACTGGGATTGCCCCTAGATAGCTAAATAACTCTTTATTGTTCCACTGCAAAATTAACAAAATATTACACACAAATTATACAGTGTCACAACGGGCGGCCTTATCACTAATAGCGATCTCTACCAGGCAACCTTAGGATGGAGTGGATCTAACGGAATTATTAAGACGTTGAGACCCTAATATATTGTAAGGTATCCATAGTACAAGCTTTGTTTAGTTTGTGATCATATGATAAGTATGTGTTGTCTGGCAATAGCCTAGACCTTAACAAATAACTCTTACTGTATATACTACTAAGTCTTATTATATAGTTCTAATTACATTTCCCAGTTTATAGCTGACTCATAAGTCACTTGTACGGAGTTAAACGGCACGGGCAAAGTTTCACAAGTAAATCAATAGGAACAAATTTTAACTATTGGTGTTGACGCATGAGTTCTAGTAAGAGGCCATAATAAATGTAGGAATATGATATTGGCACAATGTCCAATAGAATCAGCAGAGGTATACACATAGGTAATACATGAAGTGTAATACTTGATATCCACAGATTGCTTCACAAATTTAAATTATAAAATAATACAGTTCAAATTGAGAACCTCCTTTTTTAAAAGCTAATTCAATACTTCTTTTTTTTTTGTTTAATGGCCTCTTTCTATACTTACTTAAAATTTATTTGTATATAATTTGTTTTTATTTTTGATATTATTATTTTTATATGGTTTTATTAAAAAAAAACACAGATGACTACTAACACAATACTTGTCTTGATACCTATTATAGTTATTTATCTCTTTGTCAGACTTTTTTAAGATCATCATTATTAACTTAATACCTACAAAAAAAGTAAGGTTTTTGAACAGTCATAACTAAAAGTTTTATTTATGTGACATGTGTATAAAGTAGTAAGGTATTTAGTAACTAATTAATTTATTTTCTATACACATGTATGTGCTTAAAGGTTATAGATATCAAATAAAAATATTGTTTTTTACTTGTAAACAAATAATATCTAAGTAAATAACTTAGGATTTAAACAAACTCACCTTCAAATTGTTGTGTTACTCTTAGAAATCACTGACAAATGATAAATTTATGACTAAATAATAATAAAAGACTAAGGAACATGGATATTGGAAAAGGTCATAAAAATAAATAAAACAGCAGCTGATAAAAGAACAAAAATACAAGGTACTCTGTTAAGTCTATAGTTTTACTCGATTACTTGGTCAGTGTCACTCACTTCACTCAGACAGTCACTGTCAGAGTCAGTGTTGCCAAAAGATCAAAAGATGCTAGAGAAAACCTTATATAAGTTATTTTAGCTACCTGACCAAAAAAAATAATAACGTAAAATTTACCCTAAAAAAAAACTGGTGGAGGTACAAAAATGTTTGTCAATTGCTATTCAAATCTACTCTGCCGAGAATATGCATCTTTATGCACCTCTACTTTACGTACTAGTTAGCATAATTATATTGATAAACATCGAAAAGTAACAGTAATCCGTGAGGAAATTCCTAATTTCAGAGGACATTTTTGCAATTTGGCAGCACGCACTGGTCAGATAAAAGGTGAAGTTAGTGATGTACTTTTTCAATTATTATCAAAATCGAAACTCGGACTCCTCGGAGTAGAATAATGTGATTGATTAGATACATCACTATTACTAAATTTCTAACCTTAAATTCGTCGTAACGAAAAAACTAGAAACAAATTTTCTATTTTGATAATAAGTAAGAAAATTTTTGCGCGATGAATGGAATTAGAGTAATCAAATGTTTTCCGATTCAGTGGCGCTCGTTTTCGAGATGGTAAGACATTTCTTTCTTTGGTTACTTAGGTTATGTTCCATTATTGTCAATCTTCTAGAATCGCTCGAGATATTAATAAAAACTAAGAACTCTCAACTTTATTTCAGTGCAATTTTACGTCAAGAAGTTTCTCAGACTGCGGCACCTCTCACCATTCCAGTGCCAGAAGGCGTAGATAAGCCCATATCACCTAAGATCGAGAAGATCGTCTCTGAAATAACGAACCTCAACCTACTGGAAGTGTCGGAGCTTAGTCAAGTATTGAAGAAGAGGCTGAACTTGCCCGATGCCCCTGTTATGCCTATGGGTGGATTCGCAATGGCCGCCCCGGCAGCCACAGAGGAAGAAGAAGCACCGAAGGCTGTGAAAACTAGTTTCACTGTGAGTAGTTTATTATTACCATGATACAGACCCTGAGTCTAGTTTGGTACACTCTTGAACAATGTTTTATAGTATTAAGTTTTATAAAAATTAATTATTCTTATTCTATTGTTAACACTTTCTTAAAGAAGGAAGTAATGGAGTTTTTTTTAAATCTTATCTATAGCACTTGAATCCTAGGTCTATGATTTAAGAACCGAAGAAAAAAAATAGTTGCATCTGATACATCACTATATTAGTTGTATTTCATGCATTTTCTTAATCTTTTTCAGGTGAAAATGACGAAATTCGATGACAAGCAGAAGGTGGCCCTCATTAAAGAAGTCAAGAGTCTTCTTGAAGGCTTTAACCTGGTCCAGGCAAAGAAATTTGTTGAAAGTGTCCCCACCGTGGTGAAGGCCGACATCTCCAAAGAGGAGGCCGAGAAACTGAAAGAGGCGTTATCCAAAGTGGGAGCAGTCATAGAAATAGAATAGACATATATTTTAGGCTTTAAGATTCTAGTGTAATTTATTTAGATTGTTACGAATATAATTGTATGAAAACCCTGTTTATTTTTCCCTTAGATGCCTCTATATCCTTTTACCAGACCTTAGGACTAACAGTGCTATCACATTATGTACTTAGGTATTATAGGCCAAATATATTTCTTTATCTTTTATGCTTCAGCCCTTTAAACACTGATGACTCCACAGTACTTCACACTTCTAATTCTAATCCCATCTCAAATCTAATTTCATTGAAATGTGAGCTCTATGTGGTAGGAAATACAGTTCAATTTCCGTTGGTTGTGTTGCAACCATTTTATTTCATCAAAAACGATTTATTCGTATCGTACTACCCATAACAGTACAGTGAATTTCATGTAGCATGGGTACCATGACATTTGAAAAGTTCCAATACACTCTCACTATTTTCAAAATATCTGATAAATATACATTTTTAAAACTCACCAATTAATTTCCAAAGCAAACAATAATGCTTAATTAGATTGAAATTGTATTTAAATATGCGTTTTTACATTTTAAACAAATTAAAAAAGGTACAGAAAATATATTATCCTAAAATTAGAGGCATGAAACGAAACGTTTCACGTAGTAACACGTAGTAATCGGCAAAAACAAATAATCGTGTTATAATCGGCAAAAATAAATGCCGAAAAGAACAAAGAAGACCGTTTTAAACAGTCAAGCCCAGGAGTTGGTTGTCCGCTTGCGGGAATACTTTGAGCGGGAGCGAGAAAATGGCGGTTCATTATTATCTGCCTGTTAGTGAATCGAGTTGCACAGGCACTTGATAATGGGCTTAATACAGTGTCAAGAAGCTTTACAGGTAGGATCGGAATCGAATGAGTCTTCCTGTTCAGACAGATAGCGAATAATTGAATATATTTATTTTATTATAATCGATTAAAGGTTAACCGCAATTGTACTCGATAATTGAATCACATAAATTAATTATGCATGGTCACCTCACTATAGAGTTTATTTGACATGTGTCACCGTACCCATGATTGGTGAAATTCACATTTTTTTGTTACCAAAGGTTTGTTGAGCAAAGGCCGCCACACACAGACATACCTATCTGGTGTGTGCCGCCACAGGTCCCTCTATTTCGGGGTAAAATTTTACAAAGATGTTAAAATGTACATTATCATCCAAGTCTGATACCGTCGAAATAATTACGTAAGTTTGCTCGTATCTATAATAATATTATAAAGAGGAAAGATTTGTATTTTTTTTATTTAACGAATAAACTTAAAAACTGCTGGACCGATTTCAAAAATTATTTTGCTTTTAGAAAGCTACATTATCAGTGAGTACCTAACATATTTATTATATTTATTTATACCAAAATGTTTAATAACAATATACGATCGAATTGAGAAGCCTCCTCCTTTTGGAAGTCGGTTAAAAAATGTCCACCTGTGCGAAGCCGGCCGCTAGTATCCTTTAATGTAAATGATGAAGTACACTTATTTTTTTTCGTGTTGACTTACGAATTACGCGCAAAGCAGACTCCACCTGACGTCTAGCAGTTAGTGTACTAGTAGCTCTGATAAAGTACTGACGGTGCCGCCGCCGGCGCCGCGGCCCTCGATAGTTCACTCATATTAACGTTACGATTTATTACCAACCTTATCAACGCGTAGGTACATTATAGATAAAAAATATAGAATATCAGATTACCAAATAATAATATTGTAATGACACAACTTAGTAGTTGTGTGTCACAAACATGGAAGTGAGTAACAACTTAAGGAAATTCAAACTCTTATTGGAAAATGTGATCGAAGGGAAGATAGTGTTAAACGATTTTTACACGGAAAAATTGCTTACATTACTGGGCGATGGAAGTGACGACAGTAAGTTCCTAATTATAATTAAGTACCTTTGTTGTAATGAAGGTGTGAATATATCGAGGGCCGGATACCGGATAGTAATTCAGTATCCGGCCGGATACCGGATAGTAACATTAAAAAAATCCGCATTTGTTGGTAAGAGGCGACTCCGCTTAGCATCGTATATCAGACCAGCTTCTGAACTGACTAGCCTTTCGCTGTAAACGCTACTGCCAAGTGCTGAAAGATATATTCTAGCAAACCTTGACAACTGCGGGTACTGATGCAAATTAACTGACCAACAAATGTTTGGGTCGTGATTGTGATAGATTCGAGTTGTCTTTAAGAAAAAGTCAATATCGTTAGCTATTGAATTTTGTTTTTCTTCATCGCGACAATCACTGCTATTATCCTTTGCCACTTCATTGAAACAGTTTCAATAAGTATCTTGGGCTTCACGTGTGAAGTTGGATCCAGTTTCTTCTTCTTTCATTCGTTTAACAGGTGTTGAAAACGGCGATGATCTGTTACCGTCAGAAGGAGATTCGTCGTAAGAGTTTTATATATACTCTATCATGATTTTCTATCGGGCTTTTTTAGTTTCAAAAACTCCTAAATAACCTTGGGTCTAAAAAGGTAGCGATTTAAGATAGCAACATAAACAGCCGTATCTTTTGATTGCGTTAACCTAGAAGATTGATTTTTTTAGAGCACCAAGGGACCGACGTGTCAGTAAAGTCAGTTACTGACAGTTTTTTTAATGGTGGTCAGTAACGGTCAGTTTTTTCCGAAAATAGTCAATAGTGTCAGTATTTTCGACTTAGAAAAACAAATATGGTGAGCGTCGCAACTCTTTATAGTGAGCGCCACGAGCGACGCCATAAAATGTACATCGCGACGACGTATAGGAAGCGTCGCGTCGCGACGCCTTATGGTGAACGTCCCGACGCTTTGTAGTGAGCGTCGCTACGCCTTATCGTGAGCGTCGCGACGCCATATGGTCAGCGTTGCGACGCCTTATGGTGATATATATGGACACAGAATTTGTTTTGGTATTGGCAAAAAAAAAATACGTGTCTTGACGCACCTGTGTGTGCGGGGCTTAATAGTGACATTATACACGACACTTTTTTTTCTACAAAATATATGTTAGGGATTTAGAGATGGATTTTAAGTTCTGTAAATTTTGGGGTATCCCTTTTAAGTTAGGTCAGTAAAGTCAATATTTTCGAGTCTCACAGTCAATAAAATCTGCATTTTTGACCATACAATCTGTTTCGACTAGAGATGAAACGGATAGTGGTTTGGCCGGATACCGGATATCCGGCAAATCGCTACCTTTTTAGACCCAAGGTTATTTAGGAGTTTTTGAAACTGAAAAAGCCCGATAGAAAATCATGATAGAGTATATATAAAACTCTTACGACTCCTTCTGACAGTAACAGATCATCGCCGTTTTCAACACCTGCTAAACGAATGAAAGAAGAAGAAACTGGATCCAACTTCACACGTGAAGCTCATGATACTTTTTGAAACTGTTTCAATGAAGTGGCAAAGGATAATAGGAGTGATTGTCGCGATGAAGAAAGGCAAAATCCAATAGCTAATGATATTGACTCTTTCTTAAAGACTACTCGAATCTATCACAATCACGACCCATACATTTGGTGGTCAGTTAATTTGCATCAGTACCCGCAGTTGTCAAGGTTTGCTAGAATATATCTTTCAGCACTTGGCAGTAGCGTTTACAGCGAAAGGCTAGTCAGTTCAGAAGCTAGTCTAGTATACGAAGCTAAGCGGAGTCGCCTCTTACCAACAAATGCAGAAAACTTGGTAATCATTCACCACAATTTGCCACTAGTTAATTTTGAGTAGGTACTAAACTAATTAATATCACAATCATTTTTGTCGTGCGATTATAAAAATAAACGGTGTCCACCTATTGTGGTATGATTTGCCTTGTGTAAAATAATGAGATTTTTTTTAAATTTTATTAACCGGTATCCGGCCGGATACTGAATTACTATCCGGTATCCGGCCGGATACTGAATCACTATCCGGTATCCGGCCGGATACTGAATTACTATCCAGTATCCGGCTGGATCGTGAAAACAAGTCCGAATAGGCCGGATACCGGATAGTTACCGGATATCCGTTTCATCTCTAATTTCGACCCTTGTAAATTTCAACTTGATATCTTCGCGCGTTTCTGAGAAAAATTCTTTTGACAGACAAACAGACAGACGGGCAACAAAGTGATCCTATAAGGGTTCCGTTTTTACTTTTTAGGTACGGAACCCTAAAAACGGGAACACGAAAGATATAGCAATTTCAAAATCAAATTCCGTGCAATCGTCGATGTTGCAGTTCAAGGCGAATTCCCAACTCGACGGGACTTTCACAGGCTTACCCCTCCGCCAAATCTTGCTGATGTTTAGCGACTGCATACCTACCTAACCAGTGTGTTTTTGTATCAGTGTTGCAAGTTTTTTGTAAGTTTGTGTTCAAAGCAACATGATATATTTTACGCGTCTATATACATAGGTGTGTGTATTAATTACCTATACATAAATATAAATGTCGCCAGATATCACATACTCGTCGTATGATCCCAAACTAAGCAAAGCTTGTATTATGGTTACCATACAAATGATTTTCGTTTGATAAACATCAATCTTTAGTAGTGATATGTCGAAACAAAGGAAAAAAATACGACCAATTTGACGTTTCGTTTCGAAATATTTCTAATATAGATTGATGTCTATCAAACGAAAGTCGGACACCTGGACCCAGATCTCTCGCAAATTCGACTTAATATGTTGAAACAAAACGTCAAATTGGTCGTGTTTTTGGAACGTAGTTCCATAAGGCGCGTTGCGAAATGGGGCTAGACGGAAAAAAATACGACTAAAAGTGTCGACCGACACTTTTACATATGTGTGTGTGATTTTTATTGTATACATTTATGTATACAATAAAAGTCGATTTCGATTTTGACTGTGAGTGCGAAGTCAAAGTCAAAGTCGTTTCGATTTCGATTCCGATTTCGATGTGTGTGTATGTATATGTACAATTTTTTTGCTTTTTTTATTTCAAAAGGAACTTCGTTCCATCCGGGTGTCCCAAGACACCTCACAAGTTTTATTTTCGTTTTCTTTCGACATAATATGTCGAAAGAAATGATGATATGAATATGTCGATAAGATGTCGATCTTGCGAGAATTGCCCCGCAGGGTTAATTCCGAAAAGGACATTTTTGAAATGTTTCGCTGACAAGAATCGAACCCGCAACCACCTGGTATACGTATATCTTAGCTACGTATGTGACCGTTTACACAATGAGGACGCTAATAAATTAAACATCTGTACATACAATCGTCTTCGATGACGTCCAGAGTATGTCTGGTAAGTGTAAGCAGATGCATTATTATTTAGAGGTATTGAGGAACATCATTATAAGACTACCGGGGTCGTGCAGTGCCGGATTAAGGTAACTTGCTGCCCTAAGCAATCTTCCCCTGTGGGCCCCCCTATCCTGAAAAGAATTAATTGAAAAATAAAGTGAATACGTATCGTAGGTAGAATATGAATGTGATGTTCCTTTTTTGAAATTGCTTCCTTTTTTTAATTTGATTTTGAAATTGCTTTATCTTTCGTGTTCCCGTTTTTAGGGTTCCGTACCTAAAATAGTAGATAGTAATTCAGTATCCGGCCGGATACTGAATTACTATCCGGTATCCGGCTGGATCGTGAAAACAAGTCCGAATAGGCCGGATACCGGATAGTTACCGGATATCCGTTTCATCTCTAGTTTCGACCCCTGTAAATTTCAACTTGATATCTTTACGCGTTTCTGAGAAAAAATCTTTTGACAGACTAACAGACAGACGGGCAACAAAGTGATCTTATGAGGATTCCGTTTTTATTTTTTAGGTACGGAACCCTAAAAACGGGAACACGAAAGATGAAGCAATTTCAAAATCAAATTCAAAAAAAGGAAGCAATTTCAAAAAAAGGAACATCACATTCATATTCTACCTACGATACGTATTCACTTTATTTTTCAATTAATTCTTTTCAGGATAGGGGGGCCCACAGGGGAAGATTGCTTAGGGCAGCAAGTTACCTTAATCCGGCACTGCACGACCCCGGTAGTCTTATAATGATGTTCCTCATTACCTCTAAATAATAATGCATCTGCTTACACTTACCAGACATACTCTGGACGTCATCGAAGACGATTGTATGTACAGATGTTTAATTTATTAGCGTCCTCATTGTGTAAACGGTCACATACGTAGCTAAGATATACGTATACCAGGTGGTTGCGGGTTCGATTCTTGTCAGCGAAACATTTCAAAAATGTCCTTTTCGGAATTAACCCTGCGGGGCAATTCTCGCAAGATCGACATCTTATCGACATATTCATATCATCATTTCTTTCGACATATTATGTCGAAAGAAAACGAAAATAAAACTTGTGAGGTGTCTTGGGACACCCGGATGGAACGAAGTTCCTTTTGAAATAAAAAAAGCAAAAAAATTGTACATATACATACACACACATCGAAATCGGAATCGAAATCGAAACGACTTTGACTTTGACTTCGCACTCACAGTCAAAATCGAAATCGACTTTTATTGTATACATAAATGTATACAATAAAAATCACACACACATATGTAAAAGTGTCGGTCGACACTTTTAGTCGTATTTTTTTCCGTCTAGCCCCATTTCGCAACGCGCCTTATGGAACTACGTTCCAAAAACACGACCAATTTGACGTTTTGTTTCAACATATTAAGTCGAATTTGCGAGAGATCTGGGTCCAGGTGTCCGACTTTCGTTTGATAGACATCAATCTATATTAGAAATATTTCGAAACGAAACGTCAAATTGGTCGTATTTTTTTCCTTTGTTTCGACATATCACTACTAAAGATTGATGTTTATCAAACGAAAATCATTTGTATGGTAACCATAATACAAGCTTTGCTTAGTTTGGGATCATACGACGAGTATGTGATATCTGGCGACATTTATATTTATGTATAGGTAATTAATACACACACCTATGTATATAGACGCGTAAAATATATCATGTTGCATTGAACACAAACTTACAAAAAACTTGCAACACTGATACAAAAACACACTGGTTAGGTAGGTATGCAGTCGCTAAACATCAGCAAGATTTGGTGGAGGGGTAAGCCTGTGAAAGTCCCGTCGAGTCGGGAATTCGCCTTGAACTGCAACATCGACGATTGGACGGACAGAATGGAGATAAGGCGGTGTACCTGCCTATTGGTACATGCTTCAATATACTTACTGTCCAGGGCATAATTCCTGTTTTGTACTATTTTCAGGCCCAGGACAACTCCTCCTGGATACTCCGAGCTTCTCAGACATCATCTTCGTTTCCGTTAACAACATACAGAATGCGACAACCACGGTCAAAGTGTTCCTTTTAAAAATAATGGCAATACTCTTAAAGAATGAGCTTCAATTTAGTAAGATGCAAATGCAAGGATTCCAGACGCTTTCTGTGAGATGTTGTATTATAGGCAATTTTAGCAGTACCGTCGCACCGCCCGCTCTGCATCTCGCTTGCATCAAATTAGCCACAGTTCACTTGTCCCATTCCTCAGGATTAAACCTACTCGTCAAACATAAAGTATGGGAGCATATACTCTGCCCTAACATCCACGAGAGACCAAACAAAATCGCCGTTGCCGCTTACCAGTTCATTACGATACTGGTGTGGAAACTAAGCGACTTTAATAGAGAGACAGAACTCTATGAAATCCTGCAATTTGTCACCAAGCCCATAAAAGCAAGCGATTATCTACACATCCAAGACTTCGATCCAGAAATCGATAAAAGAAATGAAGACAAAATATTTTCCTACCTGAAAGCGCTGTTGGCTATTCTGAGTGAAACTGAACGAATACTCAACGAAAATATAATCGTGCCAATCTTGAAGCGACAACTTTTTATAGAGCATGATCTTTATACGATTATGTTCGTAAGTAGAAGTCCATCAATTGTGCAAGTATTAAGTGATACCTTGATAAGACTATGCATAGCTATGAACCGGCACACACTGTTCAGTGGAAAGATAGACGACTTTTGCAATGAGATAGTAGCATTTCACCATAACTACATTTCGCACTTGCTGAATAAGCGGTCACTGCCCTTTATAATCGAATATGTAATTCAATGTAACATAGTTTGGTCAAATCTTGAAAAATCACTGAAGATGAAAAGTGCTAATATACAATTCCCGTTGACATTTGAGAGGAACGGCCTAAAGTTAGAGCTTCGAAATCAGTTAATAGCACATGTGCTAGTGCCAATGCTGGCACACATGAATATAGAAAACATATGGACCAAAGTAATTATTGAGCAATTGACAGCAAAGATGGGAAAATTGATAACAGAACATATTTACTCTAGTTGTTATTCGTTTAGAACGATAGTGTGTCTTAACGATTTGAAGCAAGGAATGACACACACGATCAGAGAGTTATCCAGGCTCGAGGGTCATATGAACACATCGCAGGCCGGCCTCGTATTCCAAAACCTATACTACGTGTTACAAATGTTTATATTGTCGGACGGAGCGGGCGGATTGATTCTAAGCGAGAATCCTGTAAAGACTCCCAACGATGAGAAGATGCTGTCACTTTTGTTGAACGCTATAAGAATGGTGCTAAAAGAGCACAACATATCTTGGTATGAAAACGTGGAGATAGTAAACCTGCAAGCGGGACTGATGAATTTATTGAAACAGAACATATTAAAGACGACGGTAATAATCTTCAAATGTGCGATTAAATAATAAATATTATAGAAAGACATTATTGAAATGTGTTTTCTGTTACAGTTACTAGTTCAAGTATTAGATCTGATAGATCTGTGTGTGAAGAAATTTCTATCGCCGAACATGACGTTGTTAGTGGAGAGCAAGCAAGGGAGCACACTGACGGAGATAGGCGCGATAATGAAGATGTACATACAACACGGGGACTGGGAGGTGAGAGACTCAGCGCTCAATCTACTACTCAGCTGTACCAATATTGCTTTTATTAGTAAGTATTATAATAAGACCACTTAAACGCTAAGACAAACATGTTGAAATATTCAATGTGAAGATCAATATATTATATACATCATCACACCTGTATTCTCCGAAGGGGTGCACTGCAGTGCGCCCGCACTTCGTGGACCCAATATAATAGGGGGCGAGCCTATTGCTAAGGGGGCAAATTCTCCCTCAATACAAGGGAGATTTTGGGGCATAGTCCACCACGCTGGCAAGTGTTAATCATTATTAAAAATTACATTCGCACATGAAAATAATCTCAGAGGCGAGGGCCCGGGATTTGAACTTGCACCCCAGGGCGGGAGTTCTACAGACGAGGCTACCACTGCTTACGATCGATTGATACGATTACGATCGAACGATCAATGTACCTGATTATATTCATTTAAAATCTATTTTCAGAGTTTATCCCATTACAAAAGGTGATTAACGAGAACCATCTGATGATACACGCGACTCGAGTGGCTATGACTGATCCAGAATTTTATACTCAAACCACAGCGCTCAAATGTCTGGCGACTGCTACTAAAGTTGAGAGTGTATGGCGTGAAGTCGTCACTCATAACAGACACATCTGTGTAAGTACCTACATACCTAGCGTGCCTATTATGAGTTTTATTTTGTATAATTTATAACCAAAAATCGTCGTTAACGAATCAAAGCAAGTTCCAGTTAGGTTAAAGTGACTCTTTAACCGACTTTAAAAAGAAGGGGAATTCTTACTTCGATTGGTATTTTATTTCTATGTATGTACACCGATTACGCTCTGAGATTTATGATCCGATTTACGTGATTCTACTATAGTTTGATACGGAATAGTTGCCTTTTGGTCCCAAAAAAATTTAACATAGTTTGGCTCAGTAGTTTTTTTGACACTAAAATCGTTATTACAGGTACAGCTATTCTACATCGTAAGGAACAATCCAGAAGGTATGGTGCGAAAAGAAGCCGTGAATGTACTAACGCAAATTTTTGTGACGCAGAAAGTATCAGAATCCTTTAAGACCACGCTTTACGAAATAATGGTTAGTACAGCCTTAAACGACTTGCACTGGGAAGTACAGTTGGCGACGCTGAAGTTTTGGGAACACGCTATACAGAGCCAGTTGACTTACAGAGGAATGATCGATGGAAAATTCCCGTTAGTCACATTCTCAAAGGAGAAAAGAAAAATTGTAGTATTAAACGATAAGGAAATAGAAAGATCCTTAACTTGCATAATGAATGACTTATCATCTATAGGCTGCTTCACAGTATTACTTGAATGCATGAACGAAGACAACAATATAGAGGTGATGCAACAAGCTTACATAATGGCCAGAGAACTGATGACGATACTAGACAATTACAAATTTAGGAATGTCTCAGAGAAAGCTATTACATATCCGGAGCCGGATGTTGAAGTTAAAATGGATGTTGAAGAAATGGTTATAGATTTGTCTTATTTAGGAACGAATGAGGATGCCCGCGATGGAGTTATAGATACCATATTAAATACTAATCAGAGCGATCTCTTGATAGATCTCCACGATAGGTTAAGTAACATAATATCCGATGATGTGCAGCAAAGTCCAATAAAAGCTCGCAAGGAGAACGTGCACCCAAACAAGTTTATCGAAATATTCAGAGGCACGGATTACCTGTCAATAATAAATGGCAAGAAGACTTGGAACGTAGAAATCGGAAGTCTAGATTCACTGTTAGATGAAATTTTGGCTGACTAAACAAAAGAAAAAAATGATTTGTACGTTTTTATAATAAATAAAAATTCTTTAAAAGCTGATTTGACAAAAATATATAATCTCAATGTTAATCTTAATTAAACAAGTATTATCATTCTTATATGGTAGCGTAAAGCCCCGAGGAAACTGGGGCATCAACTCATGCGTATTTTTTTTGCCTATACCAAAATGAACTCTGTGTCCACAAACATAGATATTGAATTTCTATGGTGAAAGCTACACGTCAAAATTCGTATAAATACCATTTCTATGTGTCAACACGGTTCGTTTTGGTATCAACAAACAATTCGACGTCTTGCTGGGGAGCCTTAATATTGTGGAACTAGTAACAGTCGAGAGAGTTAACCTCTTCGTTAACTTCATATAAACCGAGAATATCGTCAAGAAGCGACGACACACTCCTAATGCCGTCATTCCAATTCCTCTTCTCTTCAATAACTAGTTTGAAATCGGTATTCTTAAAGAAAGTCACGAACAGATGTGGGGATGCGTATCTTAAGAGTTTTATCTTTGGCTTCAATGGCGTCTCAATCTTTTTGCTTTGTAATGTCATGTGTCTCTCGTAAATGTTCGCTAGTAAGTTCACATCATCAGCATTGATTATATCCTCGATCACGTTTTCAGAGTTCCGCACTTCGTCCATGTCTACTGGATCATCGTCAGCATCTGTTTCTTCTTTAATATGGCACATTAGTTCATCAACTGACTTCGGCTCGCCTTCTTTTGGTTCCAAACAATCCGCCACTTTGTACGTATCCAATATATCCAGCAATTCCAAAGATGCTGCCAACGTCGCATCCATTATCTCAACTTCAGTATCATCGAAGACCAATTTCACGAACACTGTAAGACAGCCGATGGAGGCTAGTTCGTCCAATATTTTCACAAGTCTTTTCTGTATTTCGATTTCATTAAGGGTGACGATTTTTCGCGATTCCTTGGAGAAGGTGACTGGTGGGAATCTGCCGTCGAGCATACCTTGGTTGGTGAGGAGTGACCGGTAGACCCGTCTCCAGAACTTGAGGGCGCTGAGCTGCACCTCCCAGTGGAAGTCGCTGATTGCCGACGAGGCCATATGCTCGTATAGAGTCTGCTTGAACGCGGGCGTCTGCTTCATGTTTTGGTATAAGTCTCCGAGCACATTGCAAGCCTCCCTCCTCACAATACCTTCTTCGTTGTTGCGTAGAATATGTAATAGACGATCCTGAAAAAATATACAGATAGGAAGCGTCATTATATTTTATTATAATTGTCTACAAATCTCAATCATAATTTTAAATTTCTTGAGTTATAATCTATTTATCTAATATATATAAATCTCCTGTCACGATGTTTGACCGCGATGGATTCCTAAACTACTTAACCGATTTTAAATTAAATTGGCACACCGTGAGCAGTTTGGTCCAACTTGAGAGATAGGATAGCTTAGATCTTTAATTACAGTCGCAATTTTATTTTATTGCAAATTATTTGTCTATATTTAATTGACAGTCACAATTATCTGTTAACTCCAAAAGATTCTAACAGATGTTGATACTTTTCGACTGGATTGAGTAAGTAATCAATAGATTATGGCACTGCTATGGTAAACCGACAAACGTGTCATATAAGCTACAATTCAATAGCATGATTACCACGTGTTATTGAGGCTAAAGTATAAATTAAATTATTTTGTAGTAAACGAAATACCGTGAAATTCAATTATTTCTACTTTTTAAATTTTTGGTGTTAGCATAGCCAACCACGTGTTACTTAGACCGAAAATTAAAAAAAAATAAGAAAAGAAAGAAAATTGACAATGTAATTTAAATGAATAATAGTGTAAGAAAATTTTAATCAATCGTGTTCAACGTCCTTCCCCTTCAAATCCCAATCCAGTGAATTTGTGTACCAACTTCAACATTTCCGTCTTGGTTCGTAAATAATTTCATTGTACTAAAGGGTTATAGTCGTAGAAATAGTCGTAGAGGTCACCATATTTTTTTACAAATACCATATATGTAAAAAGCATGGTGGTCCCCGTGACTGATGTTCTCCTACCGTTCCTCTTAAATTGTATACTACAATGTAATATAACAATAACTTTAGACACAGCAACGCGTGGCCGGGTCTGCTAGTAGTTATATATATTGTATAACACTTTTATAGAAAAAGTCTATACTTTAATTGATGAATTTAGGAACACTAACTTTTTTTTTAAATAAAAGTAGCCTTGGTAAAGTAGTAAGTCCTTGCAACATAAGTTTTATTTCTATCAACTGTCAGATTCGTCGAGAAAATGACGTCAAACAGAGCCATGTCCAGAACAAAAAGCTCGAAGTGACACTTTAATTGTTGTATAAATTACCTGTATGTCAGGGTACTCGGCGGTGAGCTGGTCCCATATGGCGGTGACCTTGCTGGCTGCGCCGACGCACCGCAGCGCGGACACCTGCACGTACGACTCGTAGTCGTTGAACGCGATCGTCGCGGCCACGTTCATCAGCTTGTTGTCTATTATCTGCTTTTGGAACGGCGGAAATTCTGGAAAATTTATAACAATTTCTTTCATGACTTGCCGATAGTTCATAGATTTATACTTTTTAATTTGTGAGTGTTTATGTGTGAGACTAGATGTTGTGGAACATCACACTGAGGCGTCAAAACTCGCGCGTAACTTTTTTTCCAATAGCAAAATGAACTGTAGTGACTCGTAGAATAAGTTCATTCTTCAACGAAATCACATTGACAGCGCGAGTGAAATTTTACTCGTGGGGGCGGGGCTTTTACCACAGAAATTCAAACTTTATAAGCATAGACACAGAGTTCGTTTTACTTGAGTCATCGATGACCTTTGGTTGAAAAATAATACTATTTCCACGAGTCGATACAGTTCGTTTTGGTACAAAATACAGACTGCTACAAAATAAATGCACAATATGAAACTCTAATTGCATTGTTATAAGACTCACTAATGTACGATATCTCTGTTCATACAAGGAGTAGATACCACAAACTGAACACAGAAAATGAAACTTTAACATAATTGTAATAAGACTCACTTATGTATGATATCTCAGTGCATACAAGGAGTAATTCCAAAGCGGTGTCTCTGATCTCCCAGTGCATGTCTTGCATTTTAACGTAGATCAGTTTGCCGAGGTCGTGGATCGCCGACCCAGGTTTCGAATCGAGAAGTAACGACAGATTCGGCGGTAGGAATTTCTTCACTGTCTGTCTTATGACATTTAGGGCTATCACCACAAACTGAAACAAGGTACCAAGTTCATTGAAGACGGATTGGTCTCGTGGATTGGGCGTAGGGCCTAGGGTGGATGCGGGTTCTATTCCTCCTCCTACTACTACTACTACTTCAGCCCTTTTACCGTCCCAATGGTTTGGTCATGTGATGAGAAGAGATGAGAAGCATGTGACTAAAAGAGTGATGAGTATGAATGTTGATGGATACAGAGCGAGAGGAAGACCAAAGAAAAGATGGATGAATTGTGTAAAAAGCGAGATGAATGGAAGAAAATGGGAACTGCGCCGATCCCAAATAATGGGATAAGGTAAGGCAAATGATGATGCTGGGCACGGGCTTCTCTTCAATGCGAGGGGGATTCAGGGGATTCACCACGCTGGCCCAGTGCGGGTTGGCAGACTTCACTCATCTATCGAGAACTAGTCAAGTTCCCTCAGGCGTGCAGGTTTCCTCACGATGTTTTGCCTTCACCGTTTCATAGCAAGTGATAATCTCGGATGAAAATGAGATTCGCACATAAATCCTAGAGGCGCGAGCCGGGGTTTGAACTAGCACACTTGATTGCAAGGCGTGCGTTCGACCACTCGGCTACCACTGCTATTCGTTCTATTCCAGCCAGTGTCAAATTTCAGAAATGGCCTTTGCGGACTTTGGCGTTATCTGGGATCGGCCCCAGTCCATTGTATGGAACAGGACGAGCATTGCATAACTTGGGATCGTATGAGGAGTTGGTGTTGTCTGGCGGTATTTATTTAACTGGAAAATGTCGAGGTAAACTTAACTACCTAATCTATACTATATTAATATTATAAAGCTGAAGAGTTTGTTTGTTTGGTTGAACGCGTTAATCATAGGTACCGGTAACGGATTTCCCTTAAGGCCTGGTAGGCTTGGGCCTAGGGCGGCCAGATTTGGGGGCGGCCCCAATCGTGTCATAAAATTATGTAGTCTATGTGGTGGATGCTGGGAAAGGGGCGACTCATGGCTTGGGGCCTAGGGCGGCCGAGACTGCAAATCAGCCACTGTTAGGAACTACCGGTTCGAATTGAAAAAAAAAATTGTGTTGAATAGTCCATTTACCGGGGAAGATTATAGGCTATGCTATATAACATCACGCTACTACATGGTAACAATAAGCGCGGGTGAAACCGCGGGCACAGCTGCTAGTCAGTTATAAAAGGAGTTGAGGAAGAATCACAAGGAAAAAATTGCCGTAGGATTATTTATGCATGTAAGTATCATTTTACTGGATACAAGTGGGAGGTTTCAAAACTTAAATATACGGCGTATTTGCAACATAACATGTATTTGTAGAATATCTACGTCTAGGAACTGTTTGGGATTGATTGTGATTTATTAATATACAGGCCGTATCAGAAGTTAGAAATAATTATGAAATAAAAAAAATGAAAAATTAGAAATAAGAAAATTTACTGTAAGTGGGCAAAGAAGTTGTAGCCTAGTTGGTAAAACACTCGCCTTGAACGCAAGGGATACAGGTTCAACCACCGGGCTCGCACCCTGGTATTTTCGAATTTCATATGCGAATGCCTTTTTCAATAATGATTACCACTTGCTAAACGATGAGGGCAAACATCGTGAAAACCTGCACGTCTATAAAAGGCGTGTGAAGTTTACCAACCCGCACTAGCTCAGCGTGGTGGACTATGGCCCAAAACTCCCTCGTATTGAGGGGGTATGTGAGCGGTATAACGGCAATAAGCTCATCCCCTATTACATTGGGACATGTATTGGCGAAGAGTAGGTGCACTGTGCTGCACACTTCAGCCTAACCTTTATCCGTTCGGTATCCAATTCTCATGCATGCGTAAAGTTATAATTCGAATTTTTTTAACACCTTCTATACCTTAAAGTCAGTTCGTGATTAATTTATAAACATCAACTCACCTTGCAAGATAAATCCGGCCGCTGTAAGATATAATAAACAACATTATACAAACATATAATTTCTAAACTCTCATGCCAATTTATATTGCGGTATGTCACCAGAGACAACACAGTGTCTATCACGTACGTCATCACTAGATTCTTCTCCTCGCTCTCCTCGTATTTCACCTCGTTGGGCTCTCCACTATGGTCGTTCACGGGGCTATACTGCTGGAGCACGTAGAACAGACCTTGGAACACAAGATTCGCTTGTTCCTCATTCAAATGTTCCTTCAAACAGATTAGCTTCTTAACACTTTGCAAAGTGATCGGCACAATACCCAACTCCTCCGTCAAATCTCTCAGTGCGTACGCAGCTTTTGCCGTATATTCGCACGAGGAATTCAGTAACGACACAATGTAATCGTTGAGGCGTTCATTGGACATTATCGCTGACGGCCTACCGCTTGTTAAGAACACAAGCACCGGCACCAAACACATGAACAACATTTGATTCCTCAACTTGATCTTCATGTCGTCTCCTTCCACCCACATTGAGGGCTCTTTGTCCTTGCAAATCGTATGCCATATAATATTGCAAGACGTACAGAAGTCTAAGACTAAAGTGGCGCTACGGCGTTGTATAAAAGATTGTATTATGTTGAAATTTGACGCGGCCACCTCTAAAAAGTCATCCCCTTTGTAGAGTACGCCCGGCATCATGGGTTTGTTCAAGAAAGTTTTACTGAGTGTAAACCAAAATATCAGTTTGACTATTAGCGAACTGATGTCTTCTCTGCGTAGTCTGTCACTCGCAACGTATAAGTATGAAGTGATTTTGAACTCTTTGACCAGTGCGTTCATGAGCAGCGTAGATTTGCATATACGATCATCTTTGCTCACTATACAGAGTAAGATCTGCAGCATCGGTTCGATATTATTGGTGATTTCCTCTTCCTCCTCCGCACTCAAGGACTGGAAATTCAGGAAGTCGAGCCTCGTGATAGGTTGTATAAGATGAGCGACGACCAGGCTTATATTATTAACATCGGACATATCGTTCAATCTCCAAAGGAATTCGGTCAAGAATTTGTAAGTCTGGCGTATCACGAATACTGTGGTTTTCTCGTAGCAAAGACTAAGTATTTCCTTCCACAGACCTGTTTCTAGTAACCATGATATCCCCGATTCGTGTTTGACTAAGGCTAAAGCTACTTCTAAATACGCCACCCTCAAGCTTGGGTTCATACTAGGAGAGTTGATCTGTTGGAATGCCGTGAGTAATCTCTCACCTTGTTTCGAGAATATCTTGGCGAAGTGTAGCTCCTTTTGCGAGGCCACCGCGAGGATCCTAGTAAGGAAGACTTTGACCGTATTGTGGGCATTTTCTACGTGATCAAACGTGTCTATGATCAAATCGGATAATATCGGCGCCTTTTCAAGGAATGATATTTCTGAAACAATACATAACTTACAGTTAATTCGAAGAGGAGGTCTTATATCAAGCACCTCTCTCGAAGTTCTAGAAAATATAGCTACCCTAACGGAGTTATGATGTCATACTTAACCAGTCAAACATGCCTTATGTGGTATCTACTATGTACACAATAAGTTGCAAGTAATCGTAGAACTTTACTGGTCTAACCAATACCGAGCCTTATCATATTTTTTTGTGGGCACTCTTGAATCAATTTACACAAACGATAAATACTCAGGCACGTTCAAAATGCCAAGTCATTGCGATGTGTGTGGTGCGTGTTAATAAATATTAGAATATCGTGTGTCATCTCTACGAAGTAACAAGTAGATTATATCCCTCAAATTATACAGAAAATTCAATTGAGATTCAACTGGACGACGTATTGGTCTATTGGTCTTGGCTCACTGCACTCCACTAAGGCGTAGACTCAGATCCTAAAAGGGGACTGCACCGGGTGCTTGTGGGTTTGATTCTCGATAGCGACAAATGGCAGAAATGATTTTATCTTGGTCTGGGTGTAAGTCGACCGTCCCAGTCCATTGTATGGTCCAGTGCTTAGTATGGACACACACCATGAGTGCCTATGTGTTGTCTGGCAATATTTATTTTTTTACAATTTTCCATACAAATTACTTTCAGAATTACACATTAAACGCTAAATAACTAACTTTCTATATAGGGTGTTGTTTTTATACCGTATCTATGACATCACATGTTATTACAAATTGAATTTTAATACTACCTCTTGCTGTAATAATGTTTTATTTGCTTCCGGAAATTCTTCTTGATTAAAAAAATCTTCATTGCAAATAAAATTAACATGGCTAGCAGACGCACCAAGACTAAACCTATGTCATGTAGGCTTAACATGACCGTGTAGACATAAGTTTTAACTATTGCAACTGTCAGATTTGTCGAGAATATTTCGTCACTTCGATCTTTTTGTACTGAACATGGCTCGGTGTGACGTCATTTTCTTGACAAATCTGACAGTTGAAATAGATAAAACGTATGCCTACGCGATCATGCTAAGCATAATGGTATACGTCGCTAGTGTCTTCTTCTCTTATATGAAATAAGACGGTGGGTGACCGAATCGCTGACACAGGTCTGTCTTAACATGCTAGCCCTACTGCTCCTTATTTCTTACAGCTGGCTTAGAATGACCACGTAGACTTATCCCTTCCTCGTGACAGATTTGTCGAGTAAATGAGGTCACATCTAGTAGAACAATCTCGATGTGACGTCATTTATTCGGCAAGTTTAACAGTTGAAAGAGATAAACATTATGTCTACGCTGTCATACTGAGCTTGCTGTGGTGTTAACACGCATGTCAAGACTAGATCTCTGTCAGAGATTCGCTCGCTTTATCTCTGTGTTATTCCATTTTTTTTATTTTTTTTTAAGGACTTACACTGTTGGCCGTGAGGTGGCCTTTACAGCTTTACCGGAGGAGTGGCGAGCGCAGAATGCACTCCAACCAAGGCCTTAAGGGCGGAAAGGGGTGGCAACTAGCTCAAGGGCGCCACAGAGGGCACGACCTCGGCTTGGGCAGTTACCGTGAGGGGAGAGGTAGTGACTGCGCTCCTAGGTGCAAAGATGCACCTACGAACGGAAGAGGGGGTTCCTCGACCTCGCCGGCGAGATCGGTGTCTGTTTGAGGCTGGTGTAGGTGTGTTGGTGGCCCTCTCAACGCCCGGGTCGAGGAGGGCGGTGATCGTGTCGGGAGGATCAATCAACACGTGCCGCGGACGGCGGCGACGAGTTGATGATGTGTGCGCGGGGTCTAGCTCGTAATTGCCGGCGGCGACAATTAGAGGATTTAAATGCGACGCGGCTTTTTTAAAATAGCGTTCGGACGCTATTTTTAAGTGTTTTCGAATTGAGAAGAGGCCAAGGTCGGAATGAAGATCTACGTTCCGTATGTACCACGGGGCACCTACGGCCCTACGGAGAAACTGGGACTGACTACTTGCAGGCGGTTGATGTGTGTCTTCGCCGCGTGAGCGAAAACCACACTGGCATATGACATAATGGGGAGGATGCATGTTTTGTAAAGTGTCACCTTATTTCTAAGGGACATTTTACTCCGCTTGCAGATCAAATAGTGAAGGCGACCGAGCACAAAAGCTGCTCGGTTGCTCACCGTTCTAATGTGGGGACCGAAAGTAAGGGACTTGTCAAGAGTGACACCTAGATATTTGACGCGGTTTGCCCAAGGGATGCTTTGGTCGAACAGAGAGATGGTCCCCAGACTGAACCAGGGAGCTCGGAGACGCCGTGGGGTTCCCCTGGTAAAGAGCACAGCGGCGCTCTTTTCCGGGTTCACCTCAATGCGCCATTTCCGAAACCATTCGCCCAAAGAATCTACTGCGCGTTGGAGGGTGCGGGTGGTAACGCCCCTATTTCTATGCGAGAAATAGAGAGCGGTGTCATCCGCGTATAGGGCGAGCTGAACTCTGTCCGAACGAGGGATGTCGTTCGTGAACAGGCTATAGAGAAGGGGGGAGAGAACGGAGCCTTGAGGGACTCCTGCCCTAATGGGATGAGGGGCCGAGAGCGCCCCTTCAACGCGGTAGCGAAAGGTGCGGTTCGACAGAAAATCTCGCAGGATGAGCACGAGACTGTCCGGCACACCCAAGAGGTACAACTTGTAGATCAAGCCGTTGTGCCAGACCCTGTCAAACGCTTTCGCCACATCGAAGAAGAGGGCTCCCGTGCTGTGGGGACGCGGTCTATGAAACCCCTTGAGAATATGCTCCGTGAGGCGGTGCACCTGATGGACGCAAGAGTGTTGGGCTCTAAAGCCAAACTGCTCATCTATGAGAATACCATGGGAAGTGACAAACTCTCTGAGTCTTGCATAGAGCAAGCGCTCGTAGAGTTTGGCAATGGCTTTAAGGAGACTGATGGGGCGGTAACTAGACGGGACAGTAGAGGGCTTGCCTGGCTTGTGAATGCCAATGACAATTGCATCTTTCCACTCGTCGGGGAAGATGCAATTGGCCATGGCGGCGTTGAAGACGGTCACAAGCAAGCAAATGAGTTGGGCGGGTAAGAGTTTAAGAACTCGGTTGGTAATGCCGTCGGAGCCGGGGGCCTTTTTGGGGTTAAGCCCCTTAATCAGATCCTTGACCTCTGTCTCGGTGGTTGGGCGGAGAGGTTCGGATGGGGGTAGGGATGACCTGCGCTCTACTTCCCTATCTACTAGCTCTACGTGAGCGGGGTCTACGGGTTGGGAGCTAGTCGAGCATTGCTCTTCGAGAGCGGAAGCGAGAAGCTCGGCCTTCTCGTCATCGTCGAATGCGGGGGTGTGTTATTCCATACGAGATAAAGTGACACAATCAACATATTACGTGATATAAGTCGAGTCGAGTCTTGGTGCACATGCTACTTCTAGTGGATTTTAAAAATAGCTTTCTATAAAGGGGTTAATTAACTACAATGATCTGCCGAAGCTGTAAGAGCTCCAGATTATGTTATTGCATTGGACAAGGTTTTAATTTTTGTTTTTAAAAGTCTCTAATGTGATTCCGTCAAATTCAGCGTAGTGGCGAAACACAGTTGAATGACCAAACTAGATTTTTGTAGAAATTGACCGATTGATGAGTTGGACAACCTATCGTCATGTAACCCTGCGGGGTCACGCGATAATGATCCGTATAGGCTTTAGACTAGATTACAATTTTGTCTCATTTCATTATTTTGTATAGATGGTAAAAATCATTATAAGTATAAACGGAAATTTAAAATTATTACAGGCACACTAGGACGAGCGAATGGACTTGACTTTTATTGAAAATGTACTCTGTGTTAATAAGCTTAAAGATTAAATTACTGTGGTAAAAGCCATACGACTTCGCGTCACAACTCATTCGCGTCGTCGTCGAAGATATTTCGTTGAAAAATTAACTTTTTCTATGAGTTAATACAGTCTATTTTGGTATGGGCAAAAAATTGGTCGTGCGAAGTTCGAACCGGGGAGTTTCACGTAAAATAAATTCAATTATCAACTTATGAGCTCTACACATTTTTATCATGCGCCCGCCGATTTTTTTTTTATCAGTACGCTTATATCGGGATCTGTTTACTTTGAAACCCTTCCTTAGCCTTGTGGCTTATAAATTAAATATAACGTCGGCAAATACACCGACGATCAGAAATAAACCAACAGACCGTTCTAAGGTTACCCGCCGTTCAGGAAACGCTGGACATAATCTACCAACTATTTACACAAAGTTGGTTGTTTATCTTATCAGTAGTCGACATCGGGGGGGGGGGGGGGGGGGGGGGGGGGGGGGACAGACAGTCTGCATGTCATTACAATTTATTCCGACGACACATTAATTTTGTAAATATACGTAAATATCACACAAACAAACAATCAATTCAATTGCAAAAATAAACCTGATTAAATAATAACCAGTGGAGTTAGCATGCATGTCAAGACAAGACCTTTGTCACCAATCGCATGCTCTCTGTCAAATTTTATACGAGATCGAAGTCGTATTTTAGTCCCGAAATATTCGGGATTAAATTTAATGGATCCGGGGATTTTCGGGATTAAAATATAAAATAGAAAACAGCATGACAACTATAAATCCAGAAGTATATAAAGAAACTGATCTTTCTAAGATCATTAAACAAGAAATTAATCTTTATGAGAATAGTTCTTCACGAGGTTATATTTTGGAGAAGACTTATAAAAAAAAATTGACGATTCCTCCAACTTCCATCGAGCCTGAAAGCGCTTTTTCCGCCTCTTCATATTTGTGCAAACAAATTGAGAAGTATGCTTTCGGCTGAGACGTTGGATGCGTTGTTATTCCTTAGATTTTATTTTCGTGGCTTAAAGAAGTAATTCATCAAGTTTCTGGTATATTTAATTTAAAATTTGAGTACCTATAAATATTGATCTCTTGAGCTTTTTTAGGGTTCCGTACCCAAAGGGTAAAACGGGAACCCTATTGCTGAGACTTCGCTGTCCGTCCGTCCGTCCGTCCGTCCGTCTGTCTGTCACCAGGCTGTATATTTAAGGGGGCTCCCATACAACAAACGTATTTTTTTTTCAGTTTTTATAGATAAAGGTACGGAACCCTTTGTGCGCGAGTCCGACTCGCAGTTGGCCGGTTTTTATAGTATATATAACTAACCAAATTTTAAGAAGATCTTTTTTAAGTTTATTGTATAATAAAATAAAAACAAACCAGGCAATTACGAAACTTTTTCATAAATTATTTACAGAAGTGCCAGTTTGATGTTTACATTATCAGAAGAAAGTATAATTTTGTTTTGTTTTTTGAAGATTTAATTTACGATTTAAAATAAAGATTTGATTTTGATATGTTTAACTGTTTTTTTGTTACCACCTTCTATTACCAATACAATCCCGGGACTATCCCGGGATCCCGAGATTAAATGTAGATGATGCCGAAATCCCGGGATTAGAAAAATCAACCGGGATCGAATCCTCTATGTGTGAGCTACACCAGGCCATAATAGGCAGTGGTGGGCTAAGTCCCAAATCCAACAAGAATATGGATGCACTCAGTATAATGTCAATAACCTCCAAATAACACCCATTGGTAATGCAAGTGAGCATTGTTGCATGTCTCGTTAGAAAATTTAAATATTTCAAAGCATAATGGAAATTTTCTTGATTATAAGCTTCCATCGTTAATCACTACTTCATCATTATATCAAGGTGTACACGGCTATTTGACTTAAGTGACATTTCTTTAACCGTACAGGAGAGCATATTAATTTGACATAGAAATATTAGCTGATTACAAATATATATATAAGTCAGTATCGCCCAAAAGTGTTCCTTAAGTCAAATATTCACCTTTCCATATTACTTACATAGTTTAATAGTAACACACAATTAAAATGTTCATAATATAAATTTCTGAGTACTTTATCTCTTACCATTTTTTATAGGTTGAGTTTCAAGTTCATAGAGATAAATACATTATCATGGGTTTGCCTTGAGAAAATTATTATGCAATTAGGTAACTGTATTTTAACAACTAAAAAATTGAAGTGTCTGTTTGTAATTTCCAATAACAGCATATTTAAGAAAGTGTATACAGTACTTATGTTTCTGTCTATGTAATGTTCCTGTCTGTATTGCTCTGATTTTCGTAACTGCAGAACTGATTTTGATGAGATGTTCAATGGCTGAGAGCTGATGTCATACGGAGTAACATAGGCAGCTTTTACTTTTTTAGAAAACTAATTATGGTTCCTAAATCTCATGCAAACAAATTCACGGGAAGAGCTAGTGATAATAAAACTGAAGGTATAGGTAACAACATGTAGGTAATAATTACTGACCTTTCTGAAAAAGGTATTTTTCTACAAATAATGCAGTTGGACATACCATGGCCAGCCCTGTTTTACAAGTTCTTACCTATTATCAGTAAAAAATCACAAGATATTTTGAAATAGAAATAAGGGTCTATTGAATTTTCAACCTAATATTCTTAGTCATAAAAGATTTATGTTATGAAAAATAGGTACCAAACATTACAAATTAAGCAAAGAACACACATCTAGATCACTTATATGTACATAAGTTCATGATAACGAAATTACGAAAGTAACTTATCTTTTTAGAGACCAATATTTTATGTATCTCCTTCTAAGATAACAAAGAAAGTATATTTACCTGAATCAAAATTTGATAGTTTATTGATAAGACCATCAGCATAGTAATTGTCCATCACATAATTCGGCTCCGCAAGCTTTTCAAACATCAACTTTAACTTCGTCTGTATTTTCTGAACTTTAACACACTCCATTCTTAGTAACGGCTCAACGAATAACCAACTAAATCAATATAAATGTCTTAGTGGGCTACGGTAAGGCAGTATAATGTTTATAACAGCAAGGAAGTATAAACCTATTTACACTTTACAGAATTTAAATATTCTTTCCATCACCGCCGTAGCCCAAACCAAACCAAAATAATCTTTCCCGTGTGTGAATGTCAATATCAAATTGACAATATTGACATATTAGAAACTGTCAAAGTTTTTTTAAGTAGTGATCTGTGGACAGAATTCATTCGCCATCTTTATCACTGTCATCATCCATTTTTATTTATAATGTGTATTTATTGAAATCGTTTTTTATGATTTAACATTCTAAATCGGACATCTCTATCTCATTCATATTTATTTATATTGCGTGTTTATTAAGTTTGCTCCTGCCAATGACATTCTATATGAATATCATTGGCTCCTGCGTATTATTTACTTAACACTGGCTGAAATAACTGCTTACGGAAGGTGGAGCCATTCCTCACCTTATTCCAATAAATCTATCTAAATATTTACATTGTATTGTTTAGGTGAAAAAAAAGAAGAAAAACATTCAATTCAATTTAATTTATTATCGCCATTATTTCGAACGCAGAAAACTTGATCTCGCTGTGCGCTTTCATCCGCCATTTTTTCACCTTCAATACCCATTTTTTTTTTATTATTATTGGCCTCTTCCCATTTTTATTTATAGTCTATATTTATTCGATTTGTCCTTACTATTAATTACTTGACGCTGTCAGAATACTTGCTGATAATCACTTCTACTGCATCTACATGAAAGAAGTGATCTGTGGATACAGCCATTCCTCACCTATTCCATTATATTGTATCATTCTAATCCATTCGTAAAAGAAGAATTAAAATAACTTAATTTCGTAACTTAGTGTTGAGTTGCATGCCGCCATAATTCCTTATTAGCCGTCATTCTTTACCCTGAGCCTTTCACATACATCTTAATAACAGCATTATTCTATATCTACGGCATCTAATAAAAGCATGGAGGCGGAGGAATATAGTCTGTATAGATAATAGACAAAAGTCATGTTAAACGCTAGTGATGTCAGAGTTTAATAATTTAAATACTGGCCCACAAGAAGGTTTTAAAATTGTTGTTTGAGCTTACAAAATAAGGCTTAAAAACTTTCATTTCCCATCGAAAGTAAAGATTGCATGAATCTTGAAAATGTATTCAGTTCATTATAAACAACTACTTTCTTAATATGTACTATTAAATATTATATTGGTTTATAATGATATTCTAGTTTGTTATTATTTGTGCTGTTTCGTATCACCTAAGTATCATCATTTTGACAAATCGTACAATTGTAAATTCTAACAGTCAATTATACATTTTTCATGTGAAGGGTTAAGACCAGAAATATAGTACTACGCCCACCTTTCTGAAAAATGTTTAAATATGTGTTGTTTTTTCATTACTTGACATAAGTCATCAATCAATTTAATCTTAGTCGATATCAACTATTGTTAATCGATTAAAATACGAGTGTTTAATGCTTACTCATACTCGTGTCTGCCTGGACGACACTACCACATACTAAATGATTGTTCTAGAATTGTTAGTCCTGTCAAATTTTTATCCGCAAAAAGTTGCTTGCTTGCCGTTGAATTTTATTGAACTTTCTATAAATCGTGATAAAAACTGTGTATGCGACTGGGTAATGTTCATATATATATAAAATCGGAGTGATATAATTGTGAATTATTTATATAAGTGCGTGAAATGCCTTTGAGAGGAAGAAGTTTCGTAAGTGTAATAAATATTCTCCATTCGACTTCCCAAGCGATGTCGTGCGCAGTATTGCCGTTCCTTGCATGTGTCTAACGCTACCGTCCGGTGCTGGCGCTCCTCAAGATGCTCTTGACGGCGGACGGCGACCATTAGATTTGTTGACATACTAACCTACTAATATGGGATTTTCGAGACTTATAGTCGTCTAGAGTACCATGACGACTGCATTGATGAGTTTCAGTTTTTGCTTACAGTCGCTGCACATTTTTGGCACTTATCCAAATTCAGTGTCCTTGACTGTGTGATAACTAAGACATTAATTTTATTTACTTTGGGTACATTGTGATGGTTCCACTAGAGGTCTTACTGGGTGGTTTTCCACAGGACGGTTGATGCGTGCCTGGTATAACAAGTGTTCCCGAGTGCCTCCTAACAGCCTGCTTTTGAGGTTAGTTACATTTTGTCTTACTGTACATAGATGCACCAATATTTGTCAATTGTCCTGTATTTGTTGCATTACGGCCCATATTTGTTTAACAAATTTGTAATGTTGTTTTGTTATTTGTACTGTGCCAAGTGACAAGTAGTACTTGTGAGTAAGAACTAGGAAGAAGCATTCCGAGACCATGACACATGGAATATTGCTGCATCTACTGAGTTGGTGAAACTGTATATGTAAGGTGACAGATGCCGGTGGGATGTAATGGTTGTCAAAGAATGATGTTAAAACATTTTATTCATTAATAAATACATGTTGATGTAGTTCATACATCTAGGTACCAATTCCATTTTTGGTAATAATAAGGTTATTTTATTTTACTTAAAATAAAATGATCAACCATTTAATAACCTTAGCTAGTTTAAATTCAATCATTTGATTGAATTTAAACTAAATGATTGGTGAACTTTATATCACCTACATTATCTTTCTGAACTGTCAGATTGGTCGAGAAAATGAAGTCACATTTTTAGTTTTATCAAGACTAACTAACAGCGATTAATTTGTGTATATGTATGGGCTAAAATAAGATAGACTGACGACAACAGTGCCACCTATTGTGTGAAACTGTTGCTAATATAATAACCATTCAGGTGACCCTCAAGAACAAAGTTTTAGAGATAATTTTATTCATACACTCTTGTTAAGTTAACACATCCATATAAGGATGTGCAAAATATGCCGCTATGCAACTAGAAAGTGATGTTTTAAACCAGCAAGTAACACAAAGTGAAAGTATTGTCACATCACTATGAACGGGAAAAACATACATACTAATATAAACATTGGGTACAAATAATTTGCGAAGCTCTCCTGGTGTCTAGCCAAAATCATTAACCTCATAAAACACAGGATTCTAGCAAAAGATTGTCTCGTAATTTTTAAATATTTTTTTTTAAGAACAGCAATAACATCCACAGTTTTGTTTATATTGAACCTATCTTACGTATTCCATACAGTCATCAAAAAGATTCAGGACTTGAATATATATTTCGCAGGAATTCTAATACCATACAAACAAATTTATCTTGTAATTCCATGTATCCCTGGTAACAAAATTGGTTTAATATGACAATGATGTGAATCCTGTTATTCTAAAACTACGACTAAACTATTTAACAACATTACAAATATTGCCGTCTTGCTTAAACATTATAATCATGAGCAGTACGGTAATACAAGCAGTTTAATTTGGTGTCCACAAAATCGACATCACAATGACCCTAATTATTATACTAGAGTGAAATTTCTATACATTTTTTATACCAAAATATTCCCTTCCCACGGCATAAATAGTCAAAAGACGAAGTTAACATGAATACAATGTATTCTAATAGACTTTCCACATTGTACAGTAAATTCTGTTGTAACCCCCAAAGCCCTACGGCCACAGATGCGTGAAAACAGCGCGACCAACTTATTCCCAACTGAGCACGCGATTTCATACGCGCGAAATTAGCAACCATAATTATTTTCCCAAAATGAAAACCTACTCCTCGAAACTTACTCCTTATGTTACTCCTTGAAATATCAGCTATATACCAGTGAAAGTGAAATTCGGTGTAGCCATTTAGTAGATATAACTCTTAAGGGAATCGTGAATAGGAGAAGTGTATTTTGATGTGTGGACGCGACCACCTCAGAAACGCAACCAACTAAAAAGAGACTAACTTATTCGCTCGCCTCTGTGCGTACAGGGCATTACCATTCGCCCTAAATACTAGTATTGTGTAGATGCCATTATAGGCGCCGTTAATAGCCCGATCAAACTTATGGGAACATTTAACCATACGTCTAGGCATGCCCTACCCAACTTTATTTATAGTCTGACTGAACCGAACTGAACTGATTGACATTTATTGCTGCCTGCAGGAGTAATCTCGAGTCCCAACTCAACTAATAATACATTGTGTTACTACACTGTACAAACATGTACGTATCTATCTACTTTATTAAATACTATCTGCACCCCTCGACCTGCGCAGAATTTAGGAACCCCAATTATTTTCCTAATATAAACTACTTCTACTACTACTACAGCCCTTTTTACGTCCCACTGCTGGGCACGGGCCTCCCCTCAATGCGAGGGGGATTCGGGCCATAGGCCACCACGCTGGCCCAGTGCGGGTTGGCAGACTTCACACAGATCGAGAACTAGTCAAGTTCCCTCAGACGTGCAGGTTTCCTCATGATGTTTAATATAAACTATAAAATTTCACAATCGGCGCAGCCTTTACAGAGATTACCCGAAATAAGCAGGAAGACAACTTTAAAAAAAGGGTTTTTGTTGTAGTACATACAACAAAATTCATATGCATTTAGTAAAAAGTGCATATTTTGACATTACAAACAGACACCTATTTGTATTGATAGGAGCAAACTATATATAATGTAATCATTTCATATTGTGCATTGTGCCCATTGGAAATATTATAATTTTTACTTTTCGTTTTTTTAGGCAGGATAATCTGGGACGTAGTGATAACTGTACATAGAATATTTACCTACACTGTCGTTTCTACGTAAACACGTGGATTTTATGTTCACACGCGAGCTAGCGTGCGTAGCAGAGCATATAACTATATTTTCAACTATTATTTAACCCATAATTTATTTAAATTGAATCAGTGAACTTTATGGTTGAACGGATTGCCGCAATGGATAACGTCTACTGGATACTGGATAACGCCACTCAGGCGACGGATTTTATAGGTCCGATTGTTATTTCCCATAAAATTGAGTGACGTACTCTTAATCGGCTTCAGTTCTTCAAATTCTCTACCCCGGACGCCGTAGCCTCTCTCGTAGTAGTTGTTAACCACCTTACAGCCCTTAATAAATAGACTTATAACCTACTTCATCATACTATAAAAGTGTGAGGGCTAAACTGATAAAAAATTAATAATAAAACCGTTAATCCGTGTTCAAAATTAAAGTTCTACGAGTATCTCTTGTCTTTCAGTTAATTTTATTCAGTTAATTTTATTCTAGTCTATTTTGTATAAAAAATAAATAAATGGAGGTCTAAACTTCACTTTTCGATTATTATTGTATTCACATTTGTATGGTACTTGTTTAGTTATGCTATGTTCATAGAACAGTGTCGTTTTCCGATGTATTTTTCTACATTGCAGTCATTGATTTGGTATTTACGTCTCATTTTGCTCAATGACATGAACCAGTTAATATTAAGCACTTTATAAAGGCAAAGAAACTTGTCCAATCATTGTACCACAATCCACAAACTCATCAATCACATAGATGTTCTCATTACCGGTATTTGTTACTGCGACGCTAACTGACTCCACTCTACTCATACCTACGTAGTTATCTCACCTTGAATCGCGTTGTTTTTCTTAGAATCGCGCAGGTTCTTCTGTCATACAAATTCCTCGGTATTTTGTTTGCTTAGCGCGCATACTTTACTTTGTTTAGCAACAGCTTAACGAAATATGTTTTTGACGTCGATAATGCATTTTGGTACGTTCTGAATCGACATATATTTTTTTTGAGGTTTGATCAAGAGTTGTCAGAATTGTTGCAATAATTTTCCTGTTCTGCTAGTAATCATTAAATGATTGTTTTAGAAGAAATCTGTAGATCCAGGAGTGTATTAACGTTTTCTTTTCCATTTTAATGTACCGATCAAGCTTTCTCACTTTGCGGTTAGGAAAGCAAGTCACTTTCATAGGCGTGGAAATGACGTTCCGCTTCAAAATAGCTTCCATGCTTCAACTGTAACATCCTGCAACGACTGGGCGTCTTAACTTTTTTAAATGTACTCTGTGGACAATAAACATAAAGTTTGAATTTCTGTGGTAATAGGCACACGACCACGCGTCCGAATTCGTTCGCGTCATCGATGACATTTCCTTGAAAAATATAGTACTTGTATGAGTTAATGCAGTTCGTTTTTGGTTTTGGAATTGGCAAGAAATAATCGGCTTAATGCTTTCCAAATATTTCCGGCGATATACCTTTCTATCATTGAATCAAGTCTCCAAAATTGTTATTATATCATGAGTAATCTCAGTGCTCCCGCTCAATATCAAGCAATGAATGAGTACATCATTTCCCGTGAAGTATTTTTTGGCTCCAACATGCCCAGTGGGCGTGTCTGTAGGTGTCGCAGTGCCGCTGCGACAGCTATACTCTACGCGCCAATATTTTATTGTTTACTTTGTATGATCATATGGTGTAATCTCTGCATCTCTATTTGGTCCACAGACTTGTGTGGTCGCATCGTAAATTTGTTTGGACGGTAATCAGTCATAAACCCAAATCTATCAATTTTATAGACGACCCAATGATTCTTGGCATATTCCTTATGTATTGCAAAAGGTCTTGTTTTCCTTTCCATATATATCTAACGTTATAATTTAAATAAATAAACTTAACTATTTAATGGCTGAAACCAATAAGATTCTTGAAGCGATAGATAGCGAACAGGTGGTATAAGGTCGAAGTTTCTATGGATAACCAAAACGTCAGTGATATTTTATGGCGACTGACGTATGAGGACAATTGCTCTGTCAAGTCTTTCCTTTATTAAAGGTAAACTCACATTAATGTAGGACGCGAAAATAGATCAGATTTTCAGAAAGGCAATTGTATCCTTAGTAAGCCATCCTTAGTAAATCCATACATTAGACAAAATATATATAGGTTTCTGCTGTAATAGTGGTTATTACACTTCACTGAATTTAGTCGTCTTAATTGAGTCATTACTGGATTAAGTCAAGTGTAATCGCATTCAGTAAGCTGCTGATCACTTTAGATTGCTACTTTTTATCTTCAAAGTAATTTGTAGTTGCAATACAAAACTACCTACATAACAAGTGGTTGTAAAGTGTGATTGCAACCAAGGCGCCAGATAGACCTTCGTTCCTAACGACCGACGCCAGACAAATTAAGGTTGTTTTGGTAATTACCGGTGTTCACGTCAATTGAATGTTTCTAATCTTTCTTTACTTTTACGGTTTCTGACAAAAGGTTTATGTGATGGTAGGCGTTTTATGTACTCTGTACGTTAACAAATTTACTGGTTAATAAAATCTGTTGATCAGGCATTTTGAACAACTTAACTTCGGAATAGAATTCGTCATGTTTTTAACCGGCTTACAAAAAGGAGGAGGTTCTCAATTCGGTCGGTATGTTTTTTTTTTTATGTATGTACACCGATTATTACGCTGCGAGTTATGATCCGATTTACGTGTTTTTTTTTGGCTGTAAATATTTGGTTGTTATGAGGTGATAATAATTGCATATTTTCAACGATTATTGACACTAAAAAGCGTGAAAAAAAAATATTTTTTAACAAAAAACAAAAACCGACTTCAAAAACCTAGGTGCACTAAAAAGCTAGAAATAACCTTATAATTCATTACATTTGAAGTCGGTGATAATTCATGTGTGTATTTGCCTAGTCTGACGTAGATTGGCACCTACTCCAAATGTAATGAATTATAAGGTTATTTCTAGCTTATTAGTGCACCTAGGTTTTTGAAGTCGGTTTTTGTTTTTTGTTAATTATTTTTTTTCGTAGAGTTTCGTGTGAGTTCTTACTTATTGTCGTATGTTGCACTTACTGCTTCCGTTTCAGCAGCAGTTTTGTTTTAGTCACAAACGAAATCAATGAAATGTACAATCAAACGTTGAGTCACATTGATTATATTGGCACACGTAATAATATAATAATAATAATAATACATCATCACGCCTGTATTCCCCGAAGGGGTAGGCAGAGGTGCACTGTAGTGCGCCCACACTTCGCCGATGTATTTTGGTCCTAATGTAATAGGGGGCGAGCCTATTGCCATTATACCGAGCACATTCTCCCTCAATACGAGGGAGATTTGGGCCATAGTCCACCACGCTGGCCCAGTGCGGGTTGGTGAACTTCACACGCCTTTCTATAGACGTGCAGGTTTCCTCACGATGTTTTCCTTCACCGTTCAGCAAGTGGTAATCATTGTTGAAAATGACATGCGCACATGAAAATTATCTCAGAGATGCGGGCCCGGGATTTGAACTTGCACCCCTTACGTTCAAGGCGGGCGTTCTTGCCCACGAGGCTACCACTGCTTGGCACACGTATTGTTTTAATTTGAGCCTAATTAATGCACGGAATCGAGGGAAATGTTTTAATTATGACTGTATTTCTGACTAAAGCACATGTGGTCTGAGAAATTGTTTATTTATGACATTTCATAACACTTTATCATGAGTCATGTTGAACTGTAGGTAATGTACGAATAGCATCAATAAACTTTCTTTTTCTTTATATTGTATTTGACTTTAATTAATAAGAAGTCCGTAACAGGCACGGCTAAATTATTTTATCCCATTTTTATAAACAAAATACATTACAGCTACTTACTAACGACAAACAATGGAAAATTTTAAATTATGAGTTGATATTTGGCTTTGTTTTACACAGCAGGAGGGGACTTCTTTAAAAAAAAACCACTAAGTCGCGTGTGTGTTTTAGTATTGGTGTTTAAGTCGTCACACAGTGCTGTGTAAAATTGGACTTGGCACACTTCGATGTTAGTCATATTTTACCCGTTAGTACCATTTCATTGACAACCGATATAAATTAAAATATCAACCAATGAAATGTTTTCTGCCTTACGCCATCAAAAAATTATAAACAACTAGCTGACCGGGCGAACTTCGTATCGCCTTAGAATGAGTGGCATACGAAAGCAGCGCCACCTACCGGGTCCAATTGTGAAGGAGTTAGCTTAGAACGAAAAGTGGCATTGATTTTTATATACATATACCTATTGTTTGTCTATATATTGTGTTTATGCTTTGCTTATTGATTACTAGCTGTGTGAGATTATCACATTACTAGTGGTACCGTCAGCCCATCTCACCCAGCTTGAGAACGGTAAAATTTTAAAAGCTTGCCTTGAACTTTTAATACAGTTAGTAGGGTAATTTTTTTCCAAGAATATATTTTACCCGTTATGGATGGGATTCGTTGAGCTATAAATAAAACTCCTCTCGGAAGTGTAAGGGAGCCATATTTTCGTGAAGAAAACATTGAACGCTCATTTCGTTTGTGGTCTTAACAATCTCTGGCACTATGTTCAAACGAAGCGTGCATCTCCTTAACGTCTTTCATGTTATTCACCTCTTTGTATCCTGTAGCAACAGATACGTGGTAATTAATGTCAACTTTGAAACTGTCCAGTTTTTGAATGAATGAATATTCATTAATTGTGAAATGAATCACATTTTTTTCCAAGAATATGCTTTATGTTGTGTGCATTTTGTTGTGTGTGTATATCGAGGCACATCTGTGTTATATTGGAACAATAACACAAATCGCTGAAGCATGAAGCGTGTCGTCGTCTCACGGGTATTATGTTAAGAAAACAACTATTTTATTCATATATATATCACATACGTGAAGGAGCGTTTAGTTCCGTTTTTTATTATGTTTTGGCGATATCAATATCTTCTATTCTGGTAAATACAGCGCTATGTACAACGCTTGCTTAAAAATAGACCGAGATCACTGAAATGTTATTAATAATACATGGATACATTACACTTATGTAATAACAATCGTAGTAGTCAGATGGGACAAGTATAATTCAATCAAAACATGTGTCTAAGTGAGAACCTCCTTCCTTCGTGTGATCCGATAGATCCTCTATCAAATCACACAATTTAGATCCAAGTTATCTCTCGACTGCCACTAGAACCAGATACAATTTATACTTCGTTCTGTGCTAATGCTGAAGTTTAATCACAAAAAAATATAAGTTAAGAAAAATTTAAATGCTTTGCGGATATGATTACTGGACTGCGCGTCGTAATCCGCTAACTTAATTTAAAGGGAAGGTGGGGGGAGACAGGTAGGTAATCCTACAGTAACTGACTTTAAATCTACTTAGAACGTAATTTTTCATAGGGCAAAGTCGATTGTTAATCTATATATGAAGTGAAATATTATGTTACTGACAACGATGTAAATATTCGCTAATACAATCCGTCCTGTGTGTGCAAGCAGTTACGTAAACTGTGCAAATATTGTAGGTCTACGTAATAGCGTCTTTCCTATAGTATGTGCTATACATATAACAACCTGCGCAAATATGATTATACTTTTTTAGTATGCTAGATATTTAGCAATATCCGCTGCTGGCGTGGTGACGGGCTTACATCCTTAAGTGAACAGTACTGAACAGGTAGTTATAATAATGATATTATATTAAATAATTATGCCCGCGACTTAAATCAAATTAAATTATTTATTAGGAACCACAAAAAACTGTACAGTACGGTTACAATTCAGTATTAGAGTAAGTTATGCTAACACAGTACTAAAGACAAATATTATATAAATATATAGATAATAAAGTTAACAGATAACTTTGGCTTTTTTACTTAATTAATCTGTAATATCTAAAGGGCAGAAATACGAAACACATTTTAGGCTGTAAGCATACCCCAATAGTTCTTAACGATGCGTAGAGTAATTGAAAGCTCTAAACGATCGTGGGCCTCATTAGCAATTGCCCTATAAACACTATGGTGCAAACGTGTATTTCCTCATTAGCTTTCTATTGAATAAATATTACTGTGAAAACTCGAAGAAAGCCTCCATTCAGGGCAAAGTCACACTATTGTTAATTAAGGATGCGGGTTTTTTAAAAGATGACTTACTATCAATGGGGATGTTATGAGATGAGCAGAAGTCTCGTTAGCCTTTTACTAAGCTAAATGCTTGTTCTAGGAACGCGCTCATCAGAACCCGGAACCACTCGGTTACGAGAGCACCCCGTCTAATCACTGGGTTATTGCCGCTTATTAACACTACTAGCAGACCCGGCCACGCGTTGCTGTGATCTAAGCTATCCTATCTCTCAAGTTGGACCAGACTGCTCACGGTGTGCCAATTTAATTTAAAATCGGTTAAGTAGTTTAGGAATCCATCGCGGACAAACATCGTGACAGGAGATCTATATATATAAAGATAAGAGCGAAGTTAACCGCAGCCTGGTTATTGTTCTTTGTTCTGCATTGTTATTGTAAATCTTAAACCGCAATGGACCAATTTTCATAGTACGTTGGTAGTAAATTAGTTTAATGAAACCAAATCAATATGTATATGCTGTAAATGTTAATGACATCTCGTTATAAATGAATACGGCACAAAACAATAACAATGTAAACAATCGTCCCAATGATCGGACGTACAGAGACAAAAGTTCAAATAAATTTGGGCAAGTTCAAGGATAATAAATGACAATTACATCGGTAATTGTAATTTTGATCGGCAAAGACCGATCGATTCGACACGGTTCGGGAGATTCGGCCGACGACGCGCTACTCACTAATGAGAATCAAATTGAGCAGCAGCCAGGAACGAAGACATCTTACGTGTGTTTCTTTGACAACAATCACGGCGATTTTACGCTTGAACTTTAACGCATTACTAATTGAGTAATGTTATGTATTTAAAAGAAGATGACTACGTTAGACAAGCGATAAATACAATCGTAATTTTTTTTTAATCTAAGCTGCATTGCTCTTCAGATTTAAATTGTATTTTTTTTTACGTTTAGAGCTAAACATAGAGTTTGAAGTTTTTAATCTAGACTTCGACGGCTCTAATTCATGTCCAGATCCACCAGAATCGCATTACGTACCGCAAGCCATGTAATTTTTTTTGTTGCACGTTTTAATAAATAATCACTGAAGCCAAGATTGCATTTTCAGAAGAATCCAACCGGACGCAGTGTCAGTGTGCGTAAAATCAAGTTTAACATACACAAGAACACACACATAGAGTTTGACAGATCTGGTTTACGTAAAATTGATGTTTGAATTTGTACACAATACAGAGTTTGCAAGTATTTAGGGCGATGATCCTGTTTTAGAGCTATTAGATTAAATCTATGAGAATTATAATGTTCATTCCTTTGACATTCCAACGACTAATAGGCTTGTTTACGGAGATTTTCTCGCTTTTCGTATGCTTCTTTTGCGTTTTCCATTCATCTTTAAAATTGTATTTAATTAATGTGACGTGATTTCACATTTGCGTGACATCACTAGAGCACTTTTAAATAAGTACATAGTGCCGTGACACCACTACCTTAATAATAGAGCAAGGTCGTTGAAGAAGTACATGATGTTAGGTCCTAGAATAAACTATGAATTGTCATTTTTATGATTATGTGTACACACAAGACTCCAATGTTATACAGGTATTATTTATATAATTTTCTACTTGATTGCCTCCAAGAAAATCAATAGAATTATATCCCCCTGGCAAGCAACTATCATTATATGCAATGTCATAACGTAGCGAGTAGGTGTTGAGATACTTTTAATAAGTATAATTGCAATAGGTATAATTGTTCAGAAAAAATTGTATGCTGATGCCAACATTTTAGTCAGAGGTTCACGCAACGGGTATAAAAGACGGTGCGGCGGAACTATTTATCATTTGTGCAACTATTTCTACGTCTCGGCGAATAACATCAGGGTTTCCAGCAGCTAGGCCGCATTGACCGTTAATCATTTTATACATTTTCTGCTTACTGGGAGAGAAATTTCTCATTATTTTGTTTTTTTTATTATTTACCTACAATTGGCTCCTTTGCCAACATCTATTCCATTTACAAGAGCTCTGTATTAATTGGCTTCGAGAAAATTTGACCACAATACCGACTCTGTAGTTTTATTAGCTACGGTGGTGACCTTGACAAATAGGCGCGGTTTTTAAGAAGAAATTTTCTTTTATACCTGTCGTATTATGATGAACAAGTAAATTCAAATTTTAATTTAGATTTAGAAGTAATGAGATTATTGTTTACAGATCGTACCTGTTATTCAATATAAATATTGCATGTAGCGCTGGTTGTTATTGTGAAAAATTATGAATATACCTATTCATAATAAGTGAACATAATTGAACATGACTTCATACGCGGATAACCCTAGCAGTAAATCGACTCCCCTGCATCGTTGCAATTGGTCTATCAAGCTATGCAACTTGTGCGAGCGATGTCGCGTGGGTGATAATGATTCAGTACGCAGCAGGCCACCAGTGGGTTGCTCAAGGACTTCCCTTTTACTGTTTCTACCAAGGAAGAAACAAGATTGGTGCACGTGTCTTTTTCACACTATTGCGTCGCACCGATATAAAATCACCGTTGTTAAAATAAAATAAAAACATGGTAAACTATTATTAAGACAAAATTGTCTCTTTGTGAATCATGTGTACTTCATGGGATGGCAATGTTTATATTCGTTTGCGCGGCAATGTGACAATTAGTATCGATCGTACCTATACCAAATTTCAACACAAGTGTTGCCAAAACTGATAAACCACCCTAATATGTTTGTTTCTTTCTTTTTTTTTTGTTAACTAGGCAGAACTTCTTACAACTATGCAAGTTGTCTAAACAACAATTTAATTTAATAAAATTAACAGTCATCATTCAATATTTTAGATTTCATAATGACCTCGTACGATTTCATTCAGTATACTCGAAGATCCAGTGGGATTATAGATGTTATAGGTTGAACGGAAGAACGTCATGCAAACGTAGGTAGGAGCAGAGTGATGGCCTTTATAACTATTTATCATAATTAAAACATTATTTGTAATATAAATAGCAAACAGTAATGTTATTAATTATTCATTAGGAAAAGACAACTTAAAAGCAGTTAAATTAGTGCTAACAATAAAACAGACATGAATTCCCATTTGTTTAAAAATATATGCAATGTTGCGTCTAGCAATTCACAAGAAAAATAGATACGTTTGCGACAATCTCTGTTATTAATACTAGTGTCTGCGCATACGCTCTTGATCTTCATCTCGTCAAGTGTAACACGTGTGACGCAAGAAATATAATTTGTATAGTGTTATTCCAAAAGTTCTATTTCGGTGTTTCGCGGCACCCACCCACAGCACATGCAAAACGACGCGCAGACGTGAACGTGTGAGTGGTGGCCGAGACGGATATATAAAATTCAGTGTAGATTTCAGCAGCTTAATGTTAATACTATAGTTAAAAATCACAATACAACCGGTGGATCACTGTGTGACAGCGCGACATGAAGCGAAACGTGAGTACGATCTGTAGATGCACGTTAGCGGCACGTACAATAATTATAAATAGCATGGAATATTGTGCTTGTTGGTAACGCCGATGGCAAGGTGCTGCCAACGATTCAAATGTTTTGTTTACATGCTTAAATTTAACGTTTTTGACTTTATTGTGTATCCACATCGCGCACTTGTCCGATGTGCACATTTTGAATGTCACCACGACATTGGCATAATATATTTTTAAAGAAAATTTTACGTTATTCTCAAGTGTGCTTTAAGATGAAGTATTTGTGTATTGCACAACCTTTAAATAAGAATATTGAAGTTTGGTATTTGGAACAACTTGCCCTCCTGCCTCCTACGTATTTGTGCGTCCCACTTCGGCTGTTTATAGTTTTCTGATTAACCCTGAAGTATTTCTAGTTATCCGTTTACCGTATACAAGTTTGCACACCTTAATAATGAACGCAAACAAGCCATTTGTTTACTTAAATAAACACAATCCTTTCGAGTACTAAGTAGCCTGTCTCGCGGTTTCTTGCGGTTTGTTGCCATCAGGTCATTATAAATTTAGTTAAAAATATTCTGTCTGCATGCCTTTTGCATTAGCCATGTTACAGAAAATGCGGACGAAAATTATTTACAGCAAAAATGTACAAACTATGACAAACAATACAAAACTTGGATCGCCTCTCGTAATGTAGATGTTGAAGAAGAATCGTGTTAATTAATGAAAATGATGCGGTACAATAAACTAGTATCAAATAATTCGTATGATAAAGCAATATATTTGTTTTTAACTGGATTAAAAAAAGAAAAGAAATTAAAAGCAGTGGTAGCCGAGTGGCCGAACGCACGCATTGCAATCAAAGTGCGCAGGTTCTATCCCCGGCTCGCACCTCTGGGTTCCATGTGCGAATCTCATTTTCATCTGAGATTATCACTTGCTAAGAAACGGTGACGGGAAACATCGTGAGGAAACCTGTGTGCCCGGTATAATGGCAATAGGCTCGCCCCCTATTACATTGGGACCAAAATACATCGGCGAAGTGTGGGCGCACTGCAGTGCACCTCTGCCTACCCCTTCGGGGAATACAGGCGTGATGTTGTATATATAACTGGATTAAATCATGGTAAGAAAGTGTTTGTTGTCAAAATTATCAATGAAAATCTCTTAATATTCCGTGTACGTTTTCAACACCATGTGCGTATAACAATGGTCGGTCAACGACCATGCATCGCCTTTGATTAGTGCCAAATAGCGGCCAGCTGATAAATATACAGTAGTCATGTTACGTAACAAGCAGGAACTAATGTTCTTTACAATTGTGTTGCCAATTTTTGATTTCCATTTGCAATAAACTATAATTTGTTAATTCTAGATGATGATGATTTTATATAGCTAAATAATTTGAGAAGAGCTGCACTGTCTACCGAGTGGTTAATTATACCAAAATTCTGATTAAGTTCTTTAAGTAAAATATCGTCACATACTAGAATCAGTTGATTTCATTTGTATGGTGAACATTAATTAAACTTAATAGAGTAATATTGATTGGCTCAAAAACAATTGATATAGCTGAAATCCTCTTGGAACTTTCAGGGCTGATGCAATTTTGGCAGGTGACAGATGTAATAGACTAACACTGCCCTCACGATTGCCCCCAATCTATTTACGTGCATCTTATCCGTCATCTTTTCGTCCAAAACCCAAAGTCGTTGGTCTCATGACACGTAAAATACTGTTCGCACCTTGACTAACACACTTCACGTCCCCGTCGCTTGAATTGAGTTTTGTAATAGATTAACGCGTTCAGGAGTACTACATGTAAACAAGTCATAAAACCTTAAAATTAACTTTTATTAAAATATTTATGTTGATTTTTATGTCTGTCTCATTACTATTCATGTCCTTCATGGTGTGGATTACCATTCTGAGTTTTATTATCGCAGTACTCTGGCCATACTCTCTTCGATCTCATCTCCAATATGGTTTAATTATATATCAGCCAGCAGAAAGCGCATGTAAATTTTAACTATTAAAACAGAATTAATTTACACTAGGTACTTTGTTTATTACCGATGTACGGGTCGTAGCAATTCGTAGCGATATTTGGAAATTTTGTTAAAAAATATAAGCGCCTTTTCAAAAGTTGAATACTTAATTATACCCGGTAAATGTTAAAGAGTTCCGTTCCGTATGCTATGCCATCGTCGAAATAAAGACGTTGAAGGTTATTTTTCTTTTAATTGTTATTCTGTGGAACTCTTCTGAATTTGTAAGTCGGCCCTTTTAAGCGACTGTTGATTATAAATAATGTCAATGACTAATAAGAGCAACCTTGAGTACGAATTGTCATTGCATCTATTATTTTGGCCTAATCCGATACTAATATAGGACTGATGATTAATATAATTCGACTAAAATAACAAATGCGCCTCGTTTGGAGCTGAGTTGCTAAACTTGAAAGAAATATCTTAGTAAGTGGTTAATAATATTCCGGAAAATATTATGTATAGGACTATATTTTGCCAGCGACTTCGTCCTTGTAGAAGTTGAAAATGGTTTTAATAGGGTTTTTATTTGTTTTTACGTCTACTCCTTTTTAACCCCGTTAGGGTATGAATTTCGATAAAATACGAAACACGTCTTCCTTAAATTCTGTTAAAAAAGGTTTATACAAAATTTGAAGTAGATTGGACCGAGGAATCACGGTGTCCCGTACAAACTTTGCCCCCTTTTTTACCCCCTTAGGGGTATAATTTCGGAAAATCCTTTCTTACCGGCAACAAAGAACACAACCTCCATGTTTCAGGTCTCTACGATCAGCGGTTTAGGCTGTGCGTTGATCCGTCGTTCAGTCATTCAGGACAAAGCCTTTTATATATAGTTAGATGACCCCCTTATATCTTAGTTTCTGTTTAAAGAGCTAATTTAAATAATAAAAAGTATCACCAACACTTTAAAGGGCATAATTAAAAAAACGGATTGATGTGCGTGCGTTGCATAAACACAATGCCCCACCATTAATCAGTAGTTTTAAAAGGACCGGCGAAGGAAAAATTAAATAAATTCATACAAGCCGTTATTGCCATTGTGATGTCCATTTTATTAAGTGTTCACAATGATTCACACTTGAAGATCTGAAAATTAAAAGTATTTTTTATTGTGACCATACATACAACCCACTTTGTAAAATGAAATTCTGTTATTGGCGTAAGTAGCCTGCATTCGACATCGAACCTAATAAAGCTTCTAGAAAATCTTCGAACACCTTTCTCAGGGGTGGCACCGTCTCGCGATTCACCCCATAATGCAGTCAAATGCACCCCCCGAACCGTCCAGACGCCGCGCAGGCGCGCTTTGTACAATAATACAAAAACTATAAGCTCGTTGTCGACAAGTACACTGCTGGTTTTCTACACCAGAGCATCGACCGTGTGCTTCAGACGCACACTTGTATAGTGAACAATGAATTTGTTTTTTTTACGCGCGGGCCGCGGTACAGGGCCGCCGTAGAAACGTTCTCGAATACTCTGGACAGTTCGCGAACTTGCGGCGCTACGCTCCCACTCGCCATATAAATTCGGTCGTTCGCTGCCGACCGGCACAGTATAAACCGAGGAAAGGTGACGAACGTTGCTCGAGTCACGTCAATACATTTCGCGATATAAACACATCGTACAAGTGAAGTGGTCTTCAGTGAAACATTCCAGTGTATTGTATTTAGGAAATGGAATCACCTGTTGTTGTGGATAAGCCGCCGGAATATCATGGAAACGACGTAAGTTTTTTTACGATTGTTTTTTTGTCAATAAATTTTTATTCAATGATTAAAAAAAAATCTTTAATTATTATTTTTCATCAAAGTATGTAGTTGTTATTAATTGTATATATTATTAGAAATAAAAACAATACCTATTTTTTAAGTATTCTATTTAAAATAAACACGTGACATAAACCAGGTAGGTACTACGGCATGATCTCATAGGATGGATTTAAGAGAAAGCCGAATGACCTGCAGAATGTTTTGTTTTAGTTTTAGCTATTGGCATCGAGCCAGATGGTGGTATGGTCATGATTGCGTCTGGACGTGTCATCTATTCCAAATACGTACGCTAATTTAATATTACTGGATTTAACCATATTTTAGATATATGATTATAAAATTCTAGGTAGTCCGTCGAATCGAAACAGTCATAATGATATTTGTCTGCTTCAAGCAGGTTTTTTGTTATATACCTACTGATATGCGCACATTCACATTTCAGCAATACCTAATCGAACAGGATGCAGAGGTGTGTCTACGCCAACGTCTTTTCATAGCACCTTGATTATAACAACTTTGCCATCTAAACAAATTGACGTTTTTTTTTTAATTCCAATTATTTAGATACTCTCACTGTTCATAATTTGAGTACAATATTCAATGTAATGATAGGTGTTATTGATGATTTTTTTCTTTATTAGTAGGTATACATCATCACTACTAAGGCAAGCGAATTAACTTAACTTTTTTTAGAAATGATGCTATTTTATCAAATATGATCAGAAAAGGCTGCATCTACGTTTAGTCGGTGTTCTGCCAGTGTCAAGTAAAACATCTTCTTCTTCTTTTTTTAAAAGTGTTTGGCTTCCATCGTCAATTCAAGTAAAACATAATATAAGAATGAATTTATGTGGTAAATAAAAGACAGGCGACCAGTCGTCAAAACTCACTAGCGTCATCGATGACATTTCTATGAAACATGTGTTTTTTCTCGCGCGCGTTTTACGCACCGATGGGCGCAGGGCACGCGACCAATGTAAACACTTCGCGTCAAGTCGTGTGAGTCACAGGCGCCGACGACGCTGTTATCAACTCGATTTTCAATATAAAAATCTGTTACTCGAAGTACTCAATACATTATGGTCTTTATTTTGTTATACTATAACACTTCTGCAATATCAATATATTTAATCGTCAGAGTTTATTCTTGTAAGCAATTCTTCAAAGTTCACTTACCTCTCTTGAGTTTCTGTTGATACTAAAACCCCTTCTGCTTTGTTTATCTCTGAGTGCACGCACGCTCTGAATACAGTACAGTAATATTACTTTGCTCCACTCTATTAATTCCGGCTATGTTTCCGATCAAAATTACGCCATGCCATAAGTAGTACCATCGATAATACTTTCACGTTATGTTCGCGCGTAACGTTTCTATTTACATAAATAGAGAAACGAAATCTCCAGATGTGAATGTGTTATTTGTAAACGTGATTTCATTATTATGGCTCACTTAATAGACCAGTTCGCATCACTTACCTTCTTACTTCTTTGCTAGGTAACTTGTTGCTTTAGAGACAGGCTACCTCTTGCGTCCATAAGAAACTGTTCATAACCGCATGCTGGGTCCTGCGACCAAATCATTAAGAGGTTCAACATTAAATGAGTTAATACTCTTTACTATTCACTAGCAAAAGTTGTTTCGCTAGATATATATACGACAGACTACAATCGTTTATCAAATATCACGCTTATCTTGTAGTCCCCTCAAGTTCAGGGATAACCGGTCTGCCGCGTCTTAAATCGTCTCTGCAAACATAAACTTCTAACTTAGACGATGATGTCATTGTATTTATCTTAAGAGGTAAAATGTTTCGTATAGGAACAAAATCGGACTTGGATCGTTAGTGCTGGTGAAGTGCGTCACACGTAACTCCCACGTGGGTGTTAGTGGCCTAAGCATATTCGGTCGAATGAATCGAAAACTACCTGAGAATGTCTTTATTTGTAGAATAATAATCACCGGATGTTTTAAATAATACCTTAACAAGTAGCCTAATGGGCCAATCATCTCTAGCCCACGCTTTTATTTATATTTCTGTTTTTGGAATATATGGGTCATCGTATGATTATAAAGCGTCGATGTCCGCTTATAAATGGTGAAGTACAATTTCCAACAATAAAAATAAATACCCGTAAAATAATTCACGAAAATGCCGTAAATTATATTTATGAACTTGGCAGAAATGACAGCGTTGAAGACAAGGTCCATTACTTTTGAGATTGTAATTAGCTGCGCTTCAAAATGTGAAGACAATATTTTTTGTTATACGCCTCAGTTGTTTTGTGATATCATGTAACTGCTGTCATGTTCTTCGCCTGCTTTGGTTTTGCGAGTCTACGTTGATCGGTCAACGACTTATTATTACGTCATCCACCTCCTTGACTATGTCTTAAATTAATATAAATATTCTGTTTATATGTTGCTAATAAAATGCATTATCGATTTTTAAATCAGTTTCACATTAATAAGGCTTTAAGCCCTGTTACTTTTCTGATTAAATTGACCAGCTTTCCAAACTTTCATTTTCGTTGATTAATACAAGTTTATAATATATGCGTAGATGGTTTTGAAGCACATTTCCAATACTGTTACACATTTAAGCCAAGATTTGCAGCAGTATCTATTGACGAGTCCCTAAATTATTTCGAAAGTTTAATCGAAAAAAGGTATGGAAGCATTGGGATGAAACTTTTGAAGCACTTTATTTTTCATAGTTTGACACTGGAAATAAAGACAGCTGTTTTATATATTGTTTGATTAATTGATGTCTACCAATTATCGTGAGCATGGCACCACGTGATAATCGCATACTGAAATTACTGCAATTGCAATATAAGCGATCAATGAGAAAAGGCACGTGCCATCCTACGGCGTATGTTGTTTTGTACGTTTTCCAACAAATCGGCCACAATCGAGTGACGCAACGCTCGCCGCCATCGGTTTCTGTTCACATCGGCCCACACGGTGATGTCACCGTGTACAATCATCATTAACTTGTCTCTTTTGTACATTTTATATTATTATGAAAGTGACTTCTCTGCGGTCTACGTGGACAAAAACAATATTGTGATCGCCAACCAGTTGGTGCAATATTGTTATGTTTGATGATGGAAGCAGTGCTAGTCTACTTGGCAAAACGCCCGCCTTGAACCCAAGGTGTGCAAGTTCGAATTCTATGCATGAATTTAATTTTCGGATAGGTATTATGTGCGAATGGTATTTTCAAAATGATTAGCACTTGCTGAAAGGTGAAGACAGACATTGTGAGAAAACCTGCACGTTAATAGAAAGGCATGTAAAATTTACCAATCAGCGCTGGGCCAGCATATTGGACTCAAATCTCCCTCGTATTGAAAGGAAATATGGCCGATATAATGGCAATAAGCTTGCACCATATACATTGGAACCACAATATATTGGCGAACTCTGGGTGCACTGCCGTGCACCTAACCTTTCGGAGAATACAGCCGCGAAGGTTATGGTGTATTTATCCGTTAAGTATCCAATCTCTGTACACCTTTAAGTCAGTTATAACTCAATCAAAATATCAACTCAACCGTCAAGAGTGGGTTTCTTTGCAGCGCACCCCTGCCTACCCTTTCGGGAAATACCGGCACAGTGATGATGTACTATTGATAAGGACTGTGTGTATCGTCTAAAGTCTAGACGCGGTCAGCGTAGGTCATCTGGTTTACAGTATTACGAAACGTCTATCACTTCGCGGCTTGTGACAACACGATTAGCATGGGTATAATTGACTTGCTTGTTTAAATGGGAAATTATGATCACATTTAGCGATCATTCGCAAATCGTCCACGTCGAGTTGGCTGTCGTATTACATGCAATGTCTTTGATTGAGTTGTTTTTTTAACCCAGAACAATAATAATGTTAATAACGATTGTGGTTTGCATTTACAAAAAAAAGCATGAGATTTCTAAATAAAAAAAACCTTCCTTGAAATATTTTAAAAGGTAATTAAAATAGATTGCGGAATTCGTGAATGTTAAACCTTGCAATGTATTCTTATTCAAAGGTTATTCCTGATAACCAACATTTTAACTGGTGTGACCGCGGAAAAGATTTACGCGAGACGTTGTTACGAATCAGCTCCGGACAGACTCGGGCGTCAAAACGCGCTCTGCAAAGTTATTGCCAATAGCAAAAGGAACTGTATTGATTCACAGAAAAAGGCTAATTTTTCCAAGACAGTGCATCCACGATGCGAGCGAATTCTCCTGACTTCTACTACGGAAATTCAATCTTTATATCGAGGGGTGAAGGGCTATTTGACTTAAACGACATTTTTGGAACGTACTTCCTTATCGCGCGTTGCGAAAGGGGGCTAGACGGAAAAAATTAAGACTGTAACGACACTTTTACATGTAAGTGTGATTTTTATTGTACGAGACTTTTACATATGTGTGTGTGATTTTTTATTGTATACATTTATGTAAAGATTTCGATTTTGATTTCGATTCCGATTTCGATGTGTGTGTGTGTGTATGTATATGTACAATTTTTTTGCTTTTTTTATTTCAAAAGGAACTTCGTTCCATCCGGGTGTCCCTTGACACCTCTCAATTTTTTTTTACAGAAGAGCATCCTCATTCGGCGCAGAAAAAATTGCTGATTCCAAATATGTATATAAGTCAATATCGCCCAAATGTGTCGCTTAAGTTAAATAACCTTTCATCCCTCGATAAGCATTGGCAGTATTTGTTTTCGTATTGGGAATAATTTTATAGAGCGCGCTTTGAAGCGCCAGTGTGCTTGTGCCACACAGTGGTGTATGATAATTTGCTTATTTTCCAACGCCTCGAGCCAAGCGTTGACTATATTTATCAGTGGATCTATAAACTTCTTACTACGTAAACCATTGGATCGTTCGGCTGAAGTAATGATACCGTAGTATCAAAATACGAAAGTCGCGGCAGTTAAGGTCACTTCCCCGGCCGTCCTTGCCTTATATGGTAGCATCTGTCGACGCAAATGCGACTACTGTAAACCTTTTGTGTTTCGACGTAAGACCTTTTGTCTCTCTCTCACCCCGAAAGACAGAGGGAGCTCGGTACATTGGAATGCGCCATAGGTAGTAGCACCTGTCGTCTCGCCTTAAATTTTTATTGTCACGCCATACGGATATTTAACAAATGGTCGTACGTAAAGCAATAAAATCTATCTTCCTGTATTTGTGTCATCTTTAAATCCGATTTTTTATACAGTGTGTATCAGAAGTCCGAAATAATACGTTGATGCTTAGTGAAGACAGATTATATCTAACTATCATAGTTTCAGAATTATAGACCTGTGAATATTTGTCACAGGTATCGGGTTCTGGCCTTTGGGTACACCCATAACCCTATTCTGCAGTGTAAACTAAACTTGTGAGAGGCGGCTATGCCTACTCACAAAACAGAACATGAAAATTTCTAGGAAATTCATAGGACTCGAGAATTGAGATCAAATTGTTATACCATTCAATTGTATACCCAATACTGATGCAAACTTCAAAGTATTATTTCGGACTTCTGACACAGCCTGTATATTCTAAATTACTCGCTCCATAAGGATATAAATATAAAATATAGACGGCAGAAATCTTATTTATGAATATTTATTTTCTATCCTTGAGATGCGGCGATCACTGTGCGCGTTGATCACTATAGCTATATAGGTAACTAACTAACTACGTATTAAGTTTACTGATTATATGATTGAATTAACGTGAACATGTTATTACATATTTAGTCTGAGATAAATTAATTACATATAAATACTTCACTTCTACTAGCTAATTGATCTACCAACAGCACTGAAATATTAATACTGACTGCAATAAAGTCTGAAACATTAAGAAGTAGCCCTTGCAGGTGTATAAAAAATATATAAAGGGTCAAATAAGGTGCTAAAGGATAGCCGTCCTAGTTAATAAAGAACCCATGAAACAATTCCGCAATTAAAATGGTGTTGTTTTTGTTGTCGACAGCGTGGATTCCCGTTTGATGAGGAGGAGACAGCGGGCGCGTGGAGCGAGCTCGCGGCGCGGCACCCCGACATAGCGGCGCGCCTGCGCCAGCGCCCCGCCACCTGGACCAGGAAGCGCCGGCCTTCCAGCCAGGACGCCAGCGACGGTGGGGAACCGACCATTCATTACTCACTTAAAACGACACTAACGATTTAGTCCTTAAACATGTGAAATCTACATTTTCTTCCTTACATTTTGTGAACAATACACTTGCTATTTCAGATTTCGGCGAAAGTTTCGGCAGCTTCGACAGATTCCCCTTCGACGACATCCCACCAGAGTTTAGAGAGCACTTCCCTTCACATTGGAACCGCAGATTTGGTTCCCGTGAGGAACAACCGCAGCAGACACAGGCCCCCCAGCCCCAGTCGCCGCCTTCACCCCAGCCCCAGACCCAGCCCCAGCCACAGCCCCACTCTCCGCCCCAGCCCGCTCAGCAGCAGACCGCCGCCACACAAACCGAACAGGACCCCGATCCGATAGAACACGACCAACATACACACCTGCCACAGTACGGTCTCAGAAACACAGTCGATCTCGGCCAAAAGAGTCCTGCCGACCCCAGTCTGGTCGATGCTGACGACAGAAACCAGAGATCTATGTCAGCGCCCCCCGAAAGTAGCGCACAGAACCAAAGCTTCAAAATGAGCGGACAGAACCACCACGAGCAGCGCCAGCCGCAGCAGGGCGAGCAGCAGTCGAACGTGCGGCACATTCCTATATTCGTGGAGGGGAGGGACGAGCCCGTGATCAACAAATCTGTCGACCACGGCACGCACTTCGGCGAGACGAAGCAAACGTACGCGCCGCCACCGCCGCAGCCGCATATTGACAGGGAACAGTATTTTGCGGACGACGGCCCAGTCGGCTTCCACCATCCGCCTAACTTCTCAAGGGCGTTCGGAACGCCGTTCAACAAAGGATACAGACAGGGCCCACAACCGTTCGTGCAGCAGAAAGTGTACCCTCAGACGGCGTTCACACGCGGTGCGTCGCCGCAGCGGTCTCAGTCGCCCAAACCGCAACCGCACTACGACATGGGCGCATTTATGACTGAAACTCCGTCCAGAGCCCACCAGAGGCAGCCGCCGCAGCAGCAGTCGCCGCCACAGCAGAAGCAACAGCCGCAGCCGCAGCCGCCGCCGCAACAGCAACAGCCGCAGCCTCCGCCGCAACAGCAACAGCAAGCACCGCCGAGAGATCAGACTCCGCCGCCCAAACCACATCAGCCCTGCGTCAACGATCCCATCACACAGATCCTCAGTATTCAAACGGACGTGTTGAACCTAATGACGGAGGTGGAAAACTTCGCCGGCGCCAAAAATGACAAGAGATACCTGTACCTAGACGAGATGCTCACGAGGAATCTCATCAAGCTGGACACCATAGAGACGGACGGAAAGGAGAACATCAGACAGGCGAGAAAGGAGGCGATCAAGTGTATCCAAAAATGTATAGCCGTATTAGAAGCCAAAGCCGAAAGCAACAACGCCCAAAGGGGCCAGGCGCAACCTCAAACTCAGGACGTGGAGATGAATGAGAACCAAGAATCTGTTCAGCAGCTCGCAGATTCGGTGACGGAAAACGGTGAAGTAGATATGAAGGCTGACACCAAAGAGGAGAATGAAAAAGTTGAGCCACAAGTAACAGCGGAGCCGGCACTGGCGCCCGCCGCCCCGCCGCAGCCCGACACACAACCCGAGCTCAAACCAGATGAGAAGAAAACAGAGGAAGAAAAATCTGAAGCCACACCAGCCGAGGACAAAGACGCAACACAAACACAGGCCGTCGACACGCGACCCGAGGAAACCGCGCCCGAACAACACACCGACAACAAAACTGAACACACTGATGACAATGTAGATAAACCTAGCCCCAAGAAGGGTGTTAAAGTCGTTAAGAAACGCAATAAGAGTAAAGATAATAAGAAAGATGTGCCCAATGATAGTGATAAGAATGAAAACTGTGCCGATAGCACTACGGAGCAGAAGGCGGTGGAGAACGAGAAGGTGGAAGTGATGCAAGTGGACGATAAGGGCGACAAGCCGGAGCCGCAGGTGATGGAAGTGGACGCTGCTGCTAGTCAATAAATTTAGTTTGCGTTAGTGAATTGTCTCATTAGATACACAGTCGTAATCCGCGCGCACGGGGCCCGATCCATCCGCCATACTTAATATCTTCGCGTTAATTATTTTGTGCATAAATAACACCGGTGTTGACATTATACTATTGTTTATGTTTGTACATTTTACGTTTTTAATATTAAACAAACGAATGTGTAAGAATATTTGTTGTCCTCTAGGATTTGCAATGGTCTCCTCCTATCGTAATATTTAATTAATTTATTGATTATCATTACTTGATAACACAATTTTCTCAATAAATAAATAATAAATTTGCTAAAAATGTTTATTATTTTAATACAGATATTAAGTGTTCCATACAATAACATACAAGTATTTATTTAAGTAATAATAAATTATTCTACTCCAATTAATTCTAAACTAGAAATTCATGAAAAATTAATGATTCAAATATTATCACAGTATACAATATACACAAGGCATCAAATAAACAGAGCCCCGATTTTCGTGCGATCGAGATTCGTCACTATTCGAGATATCTCGAAACGAAACGTGAAATCGTATGTACTTTGTTCATTTGTATCTCGTATAGAGATGAATCGCACGAAAATCGGGGCCCAGACCACACTACAATACTCAAATACAAAGACTAGTTACTAAATAGGATAAATACTAGGTACATAATGTGGTCAAATGTACTTTTTAATCTATGTCTAGTCTTAATATGTGCATTATACCAAAACCAATATTTTGATACAGCATATAAAAAATAGTTTTAATATGAATCACATACGAATTTTGAGATGCAATGGACTACCATTACGCAAAGCACTTTCGTTAATAAAATCCTATTGTTTGTTGATTGACAATAATACATCATCACGCCTGTATTCCCCGAAGGAGTGGCAGAGGTGCACTGCAGTGCGCGCCCACACTTCGCGGATGTATTTTGGTCCCAATGCAATAGGGGCCGAACCTATTGCCATTATACCGGGCGCATTCTCCCTCAATACGAGGGAGATTTTAGGCCATAGTCCACCACGCTGGCTCAGTGCGCCTTTCAATGCCTTTCAATAGACATGCAGTTTTCCTACACCGTTCAGCAAGTGGTAATCACAACTGCTAATGACAATTTGTTGATTGATTAGAATTTATAAAATAGGTTTGATTTGTAGAGGCATTGTAGAACATGTGCGTTTTACCTAACAATGCCATAGCAGGTATTTCTAGATGAGTTTACATTTTGAGCAACTGTCTTTGATGTAAGCATACTATTCATATCGTCTTCCAACTCTATAAATCTTTACAACACTAATGCTTCAATGTACCAACAGCAATAAAAAAAAAATACACACTCGACATCTGTGCGACGGTTAAACGGAGTCGACCCTAGCGTGTAAAAAAAAATTGCCAATACCAAAACGGGCTATGTATTAATATGCATAAATATTGAATTTCTGTGGCAAGAACCACGCTCCCACGTTAAAATTCAGTCGCGCTGTCAGTGTTATTTAGTTGAAGAATTAACTATTCCTGTGAGTTAATACAGTTTGTTTTGGTATTGCAAGCAACCCAGGCAAGCTATGGAGCTATGGGAGGCTCAAGTCTTACAATACTGGCTCACTCCCACTCCCTCATGACTCGTTCCCAGTCTTCGTCGGCAATGAAAGGCTTGTCGATACACTCGATCATGTATTCGCCGCAGAAGATGCACTCCTTGGCCACAATATCGTCGATCTCGTTCCTGAGCTCCTCTCGCAGCGGAAGCCCGCTGGACGTGATCGTGGACAGCTCGATGTTCGACAGAACGGAGAGCCGCCGCTGTATCTCGGCGAGTTTGTTACGACGTTCCGGATCTGGGTGTACGATATCATTATTGATCATTGTGTATGTCTTATTTGAAGGCTTTTATAACTAAATCTATGCACACATTATGTAAAACATTATGTATACAACGTGATTGAAAATGGGTATACTAATCCTTAAAACATTGCCCCCTAATTTATTCTTAACGAATATGTGAAAACAGGTATAAAATATGTTATTATCGTTCTTAATAAGCTTAAAATTACATTCATAAGACAGCATGTCGTAGAAGGTTTGACGTTTTATCGGTGTGATAAATAAGCTTGGGGCTTTACAGCTCAAATACCAAACTAAAAGCCATGTAGTACTATCATGTGAAAACGTAGTGTATGTTGCCTTCATAACGTTTTTTTAAATTATTATTTAAGCAGCTCTAAAGTCAGCTCTGTGTTTGAAGTAAGTTTTGGCGATAAAAATATAAATAAGCAAATTTTAATAATGAAAATCCAAATCTTCGTCAAGGCAACGCGCTCCGATTCAGTCGTAGCACAATAATATATATGGAAAATGGTGTAACAAAATGTTAACTGAATTTGTATGTAAACCCATACGAAAAAACACATTCGACTATGATACTCGAAAGTTAAAACATTTATTTCGTATAGGCACTCACAAATTGTATATTTTATATTTTTTTCTATATATGCTATTGTCATAATAGAGGGAAAGTTAGAAGGCAACAGATCAAGAGGAAGACCAAGGAGAAGTTATTTTGACCAAATAAAACAAAAAATAAATGTCAAAACATACCAGGGGCCCGATTTTCGTGCGATCGACATTCATCGAGACAAATGAAAAAAATACGTACGATTTGACTTTTCGTATCGAGATTAATGTCGATCGCACGAAAATCGGGCCCCAGAAGGTAAAAAAGCAAGCAGAAAGCTGAGATGAACGGAAAAGACCCCACCGACAAGAGCCTAGCTCTTAAGAAGAAGAAGCTATTGTGATAGTGTCTGATGAAAGCGCGACCGAGTAAAGTTACCGAGTATAGGCATGATGTGCGAGGTGAGGCAGTCGCCGTGGAACTTGTGGCAGCACGGGAACAGGTAGAAGGGGCGCAGCAGCAGCGCGATGTCGCACAGCCAGCACGTGTCCGACACCAGCACCGCCACGCTGCGGTTACGGAACGACTGGATCTCGCCGCGGACCTGACAGACACATTACACCTTTCAAATGATGCAACTGAACAGAATTTAAATAATACAATGATACATCATCACTCCTGTATTCCCCGAAGGGGTAGCCAGAGGTGCACTGCAGTGCGCCCATACTTCGCCGATGTATTTTGGTCCCAATGTAATAGGGGGCGAGCCTATTGCCATTATACCAGGCACATTCCCCCTCAATACGAAGGAGATTTGGGCCATAGACCACCACGCTGGCCCAGTGCGGGTTGGAGAACTTCACACACCTTTCTACAGGCGTGCAGGTTTCCTCACGATGTTTTCCATCACCGTTCAGCAGGTGGTAATCATTGTTGAAAATGACATTCGCACATGAGAATTATCTCAGAGGTGCGGGCCTGGGCTTTGAACTTGCACCCCTAACGTTCAAGGCGGGCGTTCTTGCCCACGAGGCTACCACTGCTTAACTTGCTTGTTATATTAGGTATATATAAACTTACATAGTCAGCAGATGTTGTTGCTTCATCCATTTCAGCTTTCATTTCGTCTATTTGATAGTTATATTCCTGTAATTTAAATCATATGAAAATAGCTCAACAAAATTAAACCACCTTCATTACTACTAAATTAAAATTTTTCATAGTATTCGAAACATTGTGTTTTAAAATTTGCGGCAAAAACAATATTTATAAATGATGATGAAATTTAGATCACATTTTTCCGAGGGTATCCGATATGTGATAGTATTATTTCTGACCTCTGAAACAACCTATGATCCGATAGCGCGGGCAGAAGATAGATATTTACCTGTAATGATTCGCATATGGGCTGTCTGAAGTGGTCGATGGTGACCACGTCGCTGAAGAAGGGCAGGATGTCCTCAATCTTGATGAGCTGGCACTCTTCCAGGAACCGCATCGCTTCCTCCATGTCTTGGTTTTTCGTGATCACGTGCTTAGCTGGAAATTAAAGTAGTTTTTATTAACATTTCTATTAGTGTACTACTATTACTTTTGTAAAGATACGAACGATAAGCTTATTTAGATGAAATTAAGACGATTATTATTATGTATTCACTCTTATTAAAATAAATATATACAAATCTGTGTGTCTTCATAATTTCTAGCGGAATGAATTTTCGCATTTTTGCTAGTAGCTCAAAATTGGGTTTACCTCACATAACGGCCTTGAGCTGAAATGGCGGCAGACATAGGTCTCATACTCACCAATGTTGAGCCACAGTTGTCTCTGCAGCTCGGGGTCGTCGGGCATGTCGATGCTCTTGGCCAGCTCGAGGTCCACCTGCAGCGCCAGCTCCACCGCAGACTCCCACAGCCCGAGCAACGCCAACAGGTTCACACACGGACGCGACAAATTTTTCTCTCTACACAACCTAAAAATAATAGATATTGTTTGTGATCATCTGTCTTATCTCACCTTAAATTGATTGAAAAATAAGGCCACAGCGAGCCTGTCGAGCCACCGAGCATGTCTAGTACTAGTACTCAAACCACTAGGGAAGTAGAGATACTTTTATTATTATTATTTATTGACGATTCATAAGTGCCTGTATTGGTTTACATGAATAAAAAATATGCTGATTCTGACTAGACCAAGCTGTCGTCAAAAGCAAGTAACACTCCTAATATGATATTTCCACCTTCTGTCAGATCGACCTCCTGTTCATAGAGATATCACCGATTACTTGATAAAAGGTCCATCACTATCCGAATCCCACTCGCAATAATAATAAACTGTGCCTTGTGTATTGGTAATAGACTTGCATTTACAATGGAGTTATAGGCCAAATTGATAGAAACGTGGTGTCACTTTAGTGTTTATTTGCTTACCTCTATAGCTAATACAGGCGTGATGATGGCAAATCCAAATTTATTTGAGATAATAAAAAAATAACTACAGCCCTTTTTAATGTCCCACTGCTGGGCACGGGCCTCCCCTCAATGCGAGGGGGATTCAGGCCATAGTCCACCACGCTGGCCCAGTGCGGGTTGGCAGACTTCACACATCTATCGAGAACTATTGAGATAAACCAAACTAAAATTGTTATAGGTACCCAATTATTATCGGATATCAATATTATTTATATAGTTTGACCTAATTTATAACATTTTAAAATGTAGATTGCATATTTAATTAATTGATGTTTGTTGGTGCAAGTAGGTACCTACGTATTGTTGTTGTAATTTGGATAAGAAACGAATACATCATCATCATCACGCCTGTATTCCCCGAAGGGGTAGGCAGAGGTGCACTGTAGTGCACCCACACTTCGCCGATGTATTTTGGTCCCAATGTAATAGGGGGCGAGCCTATTGCCATTATACCGGGCACATTCCCCTCAATACGAGGGAGATAAGAAACGAAATGTCCTTATTTAGTAGTATTGAATGGATTCAGAATCGAACTGGTGGCCTATGGGGGCATTTACAAGTAGTCAAATTTATATTATCTTCCTCATATGCTATATCGGATCGGAGCTCCACTTCTACTGTGAAGATCCGGCAAGAAACTCAGCTGGGCTTGTTTTACAGAAAGAGCAGACATTTGTAAACTGTATATTATTTAATATACTTTTAAACTAAGGTTACTCACCTTAAGGCATAGTGCACATCGTAATTGACCAGAGCAATGTCCTTCCCCTGTCGCAGCAGGTACCTCATCAGCTCCTCGTGATCATGTTCCACATACAGCGTCAACAGGTAATTGTGAATCGCTTTGTCTTTCACATTGAAATGCTTCAGTATAAACTCCAAGTATCGAATTATCTCTGACACATGAGCCTTGTCGTTCTGACACGATAGAAACGCTGGAAGCAACTTTGACGGACTCAGCCTCGCTCCCTGTAATATCAAAGCATTGACGGTGTGCTTAGGAGCTTCCTCTATCAGAGTCGGAGCGAATTGGTAGAACAACTCAGCCTTTTTAGTCTTAAGCGTATCCAACGCTTCCAAATACGATTTCTTGTAGATAAGCTGAGCGACCACATTCTCATAGTCTTCGTTGATAGTCGATAACTTTATCAGATTCTGTTTGTCTCCATGGGACGACATCAGATCGTATACAACCGATTTAACGTGCTGCATGCACTTTGATACTTTTGGGTGTACTAGGAACACTTCGAAGTCGCTTTGTAGCTGATGATATTCTTGCCAGTCTTGCTTCCCTGTCCGCCGGAGAAGGCCCAATTGTGATAAATACAACTCTGTCATCCAGATCACGAGCATCGATATAAGAGTGTTGTCATCATCGTTCAAGGAATCGAGTCTCGCACTCAAATACACTTTCAAAGCATTCAATTGTTCCACCTCGAGGAATTTAAGGCATACAGTCTCAAAACTACTTCGCGTCTCGGCGAATATTTCCGCACTCTTCTCATAATCGCCTTTACTGAACAACAGTTCAGCTTGTTTCATGTTTATGATGTCGATGTACGCGGGATTATTGCTACAGTACTCTTTCGCCAGGTCGAACTGTTCCTTATCTGAATAAATCTGCCATAAGTTACGTTCCTCTCTGACGACTTTGTATCTGAATACCGCTTTGTCTGTGATAGCCCATATGGCTCTCTTCTTGCTATCTCTCAGTATGTTTTTAAGCTTCCCATGGGCCTCGGAATATATGTCCTCGTGAACTAACTCCTGACTCAACAGGGACACGACTTTGACTCTATCGGAGTACATGAGAACGGTGTGGAACTCGGTGAGAACGAACGAAAGAGGTGCATTCTCCTTTTCATTGCCTCCCGTCGGGTAACAGATTAGCTCGTGTTGATTGAATACGGAGTTTGAGTTTTGTTGTGAGGTTGGATCTAACTGTAATATACAAACACCTTTTACTATGAACAGATTGTGTGGTGTTCGCTAACCTACACGGGGCTAGGGGCCCGATTTTCGTTTGATAGAGATCAATCTCTATTAGAGATATGTCGAAACAAAACGTCAAATTGGGCGTATTTTTTTCTTTTGTTTCGACATATCTCTAATGGAGATCTCTATCAAACGAAAATCGGGGCCTAGGTTGGGCGACAATTCGTTCGCAATTTTTCTCACGTTGAAAATGAGTGCTAGGGAGAATCTTAATAAGCTTGTCACTTATTTTCACCCTTGTTATTACATTGGTACTAAAATACATCGTCAAAATATACATTTATTAATTTAATTCAGATAAGATATGTATAATGAGGCAATAGCAAAATGAGGCAATATGCATGTTTGAGAAAACAAAATCACTTTTAAGAAAAAGTTCACACACTAAATTGTGTAAATTAGGTACCTAGAGATTATTTTTTTTCAGTCAGTGAGGAGAGGTCTTTGTCCAGGAGACAGACCTATAGGTTAGAAAGAAAAGAGTATTCAAAAATACGAACCTGCCCATAAAATATACCAGGCTCCGTCAACCACGCGAAAGTCATAGGTGTTTCAAATTTATCAAAGAAAAACTGTAACTTCGAATATTTGAGCGTGGATGGTATCTCTTGGAAACCAGTCTCCGGGATTGTCAGATACGGGTAAAAGATTGACTGCAGCGAGGGTTTATCATCTTTAGTGATTACATGACCTATGAATGGGTACAGTCTATTCGTGGTTGTGATAAATACAAAGTATTTACTCGTTCCGCTCACTCTATGAAACTGTATACCTGTTATTGGCATGTCTCTGCCTTTACCGATATCGAAAATCTGAAAAAAATGCGTTCTTAAAGCAGAGTATTTGAGAATATACATTTTCAAGCACATTCTAAAAACCATATTAAAATCTATAGAAAACCATTGCTATTAAAAACTGATTATAAAGTCAGATTATGTTGTCGGTCTCTGATGTGCTGATAACATGCACAAATAAAAGTAAGAGGTGCTTATAATTTAGATTGTCTTGCATCAAATATAGTCTGTGGTGCTTCTAGACTGAGATGCTTCTAATTTAGTTTGAGGTGCTCCTAGCTAAGTCTTTAGTGCATCTAATTTAGTCAGAGGTGCTCTTAATTTAGTTCGAGGTGCTTCTAATTTAGTCAGAGGTGCTTCTAATTTAGTTTAACTGCTGCCATATACACAAGGCCTACAATATAAATAGTTTATGTTAAAAGGTGCCAATTGGTGTCAGAATTATTAACAAGTTTACCAATCCATCAATTTCCTTGCTCCCATACAGAGGAAGGTAGTTGGGCAGCTTGTTATAGCAAACAAAAAGTCAAATTACAATTTGTAAAAGTAGAGTAAGAGGAATTAGGTTAGAGCATGAAAGAACATTTTAAATAATGCTTGTTTGTGAAATTACATTTTTATTCTTCAGCATTCCTCGAATTTTGAAGATGATAATGTTTCTAATTCTCTTTCGAAATGTCATAGCCATAGATAAATTATCGGTCATAGCTGGATGCTCTGTTAACTTTTATGAAAACTCGGACCATCTTGTATTAAAATTGTACAATGATTTGATTCCAATAGAGTTATTGAGATCAATGAGGTCTATTTTAACACATGTCATTTAATTTTGGATTATTTCATGAGAAAAAAATATATTTAAATGTTCTTACATATTGCTTAACATTAACACACGAAAAAAGAAGTGTTTTTGAATGCACAAAGTTAATAGTTATTATTATCTTTATTTCTTGTTAGGATACATTCTGTCATGACTAGCTATCAAAGTCTGTTAGATCTAGAAACCTGTAATACATGAAATTATGGTTAGACAATAGTAGGTTCATACTATTTCTTCCCCTAATTCTGACATTCAAGTAGGTTATTTCGGAGCAGAGACATAGTACAGGTAACATACCTCTCTCCAATATGGCTGACTGGCTGTAAACATCTTATCACTGTCTGCCTCCAATTCTGTCTCAATAATGTGACCTTGCGAAGTACCCAGTAGAATAGGACCAGTTGATGACTCCTTGGTATTCTCCCAGTTCCACCCCACTTCAGTTACTTCATAACTCTTGGATTTGCTGACCAGCTTAAGTTTTAAGCTCTTCCGATGCAGGTATAAGAGTTCAGGGTACCCCTCTTTGGTTCTTGGTGAAAAAGCCAGAAGCAGATGGTAACCGAGTGGATCGAGGAATATCCCTGTTAACTTTGAATTCATCTGTCCAGATTTTGTGTTCGTAACAAACTTTGAATAGTCTATTTCTGTAATTAAAACATGTTAGAAAAAACATTTGTTAGGTTGTAACATCTAGTCTATTACTATCTATACTAATATTATAAAGAGGAAAGATTTGTATTTTTGTATGTAACAAATTAACTTGAAAACTCCTGGACCGATTTCAAAATTCTTTTACTGTTAGAAAGCTACACAGTATCACTGAGTAACATAAGCTATATTATAAACCTGTGCGAAGCTGGGGCAGACCTAGTGGTCATTGGTCATATAGTGAGATTTATGTGGGACATATACATCCCATTGTCTCGACAGATGATTACATACTTGGGAAATTAAATTACTTTAAATTTTACTCTTGTTTACCAATTTATTCATTAAGTACCTACAACTTACTGCTAACAGCTAGTACCATGTACAGTAAGTATCAAATATGCAGTTCTCCGGAGGCTTAACAAGTCTTCTAAATATAATGAAAATATATTGAATGTATTATTTTATTTGTTTGGTGTGTACAATAAAGAGTACTCTATCTATGTATCTATATTTACTTTTTGAAACATACTAGCTTTAACCGGCAACTTTGTACGCGCAGACTACAGTGAATGTAGATAGTCTGCAATTTTTGAGGAGTAGGAACATTTGCTAACACTAGGAGTCGCCCTAACTTGACACCTTAATATTAATACTACTGCAAAAGGTAACAGCTTAGTAGTTTGGTACAATGATGCATACTTGCCTTCATTACAATCAGGTCTGCTCAGATCGATACGGAACAGCTTCTCATTAGCCATGGCCAGCACCAGGTAGTCATTAGAGATCGCTGCATGAGTTATTAGGTCCGAAGGAGTAAGCTTCATCTTCTGCTTCGAAAACATCGGAGTGTTATCTTCAAGCTGCATGTTTATGTAGCCTGATGACACCATACTCTCGGCTATTGGCTTCGGCCGCTGCGAAACCTGCGATGCCTGCTCGTACTGCTCTAATATCGAAGTCATATTCACCGTAAAATGGGTGTTACACTGAAAATAGATTTCTGAACTTTTATCTTCACTGCGAGTGATTTGATTCCAAAGCGGAATGTCGCGTTTGGATATTTTGAATAACTGTATAGGTACATACATGAATAGTTATTCGCTGGTTAATAATTACATAAAATACTCCATGTAATATAGGAAAATCGTAGGAAAAGGGGAAGGAAATCGAAAATTATTGTTGATATATTATACCACAGATAATACTTTTTCATCAGTTTTGACGTTTTGTGAATTACAGATCACAGATCTCTTACAAAGTGTATTACATAAAGTATTTACTGCTCCACTTATCGAGATAAAGAACCTATTGATCACAGATTTGGGGATTTGTACATATGAAAGAGCAGCAATATACTATTCAAGAAGGGCTATCTGTAGCTTAGTCTCTGAGCTATCTTAACAAGAAAGTAAAAAGCACAGCTTTTAAAATTATTGAATATCAAAAATATCAACCATCTTGCAAGCAATGCAAAGTTTATGAACGAACTTTTAAAAGTCACTGTCATTAAAGATGACATGTTTATATTTTTCGCACAACAGCACTATATGCAAGCAAAATTTGAGTAGCTCTTATTCCTATGGAATTAAGATATACTTTTAAAATAACCTACTACCTACTACAAAATAATTATCAATGTTGAATTGAATTTATTAATATTGCACAAAAACTTTATTTGTATAGCCATTTTACCCTTTTTTGCTATAAATAATAATAATTAGACTATTTATATTAAAGTGTGATACGTGTCGTGCTGAATTCCTTCTACGGCAGTAACCAAACGTTAACTATTTATTTAACAAAACAACACGGTTTTCGATACCGGTTTTTGGGAATTTTGACCTTGTAATTTTATCATTATCATTTATATCGCCACTCGAATGTCAACCGTGCGGAGCGTGTGTTGACCGTTTTATTTAATATAAGATCAGTGTTTATCTGAGCTCAATATGGCAACAAGCGCACTATGGAAGTCCACCAAAAGCTGTAAGTAAATACAAGTTTTGTACGTAACTATAGCTGATTAAGTCATAAATACTCATGACAAAGTTGTGTTATACAAAATTTACTCTATTCAATTTGATTTTCTATTTACCCATATCCCAATATGACAAACTAAAACAAAATTAGATATACATTAACACTTCAACATTATATATAGGGTAAATAATGGTTTTGTGAAGTTAGTGCCGTTAGATGCCGTCAGGATTTGAACCAGGTATAACAACAAATTTTCGAAATTCTCAATTTTTAGTATTTTATTTTATGAAATAATTTATATTTAATATAATTGTGCTACTTATTATATATCATAGATGTACAGTATAGTAAGACTTAACAACAAATAAAACATAACTTTCAATATAAATATTAAAAGTTATGTTTTATTGTGTGTATTGTCATCCTGGTGATGGTTCTACTGTACAAACAAGACAGATTTTTTTTTCGTTCTTTAAATACATTTTAATGATAACTTGTGTCATGGACATATAAAAAAGGAAGACTGAACAACATTCACAAGTGAAGCAACATATAAACAATGTCTGTTAAACCGAGACTTACCATCCGAACTGTGCCACATAAGGGCTGATGTAGATATAAGTGAGAATGCACTGCCTCATTTATTGTTTGCTGGGGATTGCATCTTATCTTTTTTATATGTCTATGGTTTGTATACAATAGAATTGATGTTATTATATTTGTCCTTTGACTTTGTTGGTGTATGTATAAAGTTTTAAAACATATCCTCTTGTCATTCTCTACCAGTATATGCACTGCAAAGCATAAAAGCGTCTGCCTCACCATGTCGCACATTCACCAGCCAGCTCAACGAAAGACAACAGGCCATCCAAAACCTATCCAGGAGTTTCGCCAACGAACACCTCAAGCCCAATGCTGCGAAACTTGACCGTGATGGTCTGTTCCCGTTTGACCAGGTATACGAAATGCCTTTTAATATTAGAACTTTTTATTCACAGTGTCAAAAGCGGGGCTTAACAAAATTTCTGATACCAAAACAAACTCTGTATTAATATACATATAGATTGAATTTCTGTGGTTTAAGCCCTGCCCACACACATCAAAATTTTCGTTGATGAAATAAATTTTTGTGTGTGTATGTGCCTAATACCATTTGGCTTTGATTTTGGCCCTACGCTAGTCACGATACTTGAGACAAATATTCTAAGGTATGCGACTTTGAAACTATGATAGTTATAGTCTGCCTTCACTAAGCATATAAGTATATATATAGGAATCAGAAACTGATTTTTTTATTCATGTAAGTAAACCAATACAGGCACTTATGAATCGTCAAATAATAATAATACTATCATCTCTACCACCCATTCGGAATGCATTTCCGATGAAAAAGAATGGGCAAGAAACTTCATGGTTGCTCTATTCCAATAAGGATTTAACTATTTTTAAGGTAGCTACATACGTACCTACAAACACACGATAAAATATATTAGCAAGATACGTACACACATGACATAATATTTGAGCCGTTATCATTTATCAGTAGTGTATTTTTTATATCTCAAGTGTAGGTATATCGAATGTGTCATTGTGTATCTGTGCGGGTTATCACGCCCCCGCCGCGTGCTTGGCACCGTATTCAACAACAGATGAATAGGTAGCGTCTATTCACAGACAGACCCTTTCATATTAAAATGACGGTTCCAGATGTCCAGTTTTAAGATAAATTTGTTTGTGACTTTGACGTTTATGTATGGTAAATTGGCTATGAAACTCAGCGGCCGCGGCCACAAAAGGGTCAATTTCTGGTCCAATTTTTTTGGGATCATTACGTTATCTGTAGTACCTAGACATAAAATATCTGAGGGTAGCATAGAATAGATGATTTAAAAGAAATATAATTTGACGACGGCTTTTTCTAGTGGTTTCAACGTAGGCCGCTCAGCTCACTGAACCTATAGGCTAAGCATGACCGCGTAGATATAAATTTTATCTCTTTCAACTGTTAGATTTGTCGAGAAAATGACGTCACACCAAGCCATGTCCATACCCTGTAGCATAGCCGTGTAGACATAAGTGTTATCTCTTTCAACTGTCAGATTTGTCGAGAAAATGACGTCACACCGAGCCATGTCCAGTAGAAAACGCTCGAAGTGACGTCATTTTCTCGGCAAATCAGACAGTTGAAAGAGATAAAACTTATGTATACACGGTGATGCTAAGTCTACTGTACAAAAAGATCGAAGTGACATCATTTACTTGAGAAATCTGACAGTTGAAAGAGAAGCCTACAGGATAGGATTGTCTGGCGATATTTATTTATTTTATACATTGCATATTTAGAAAATCAATTGTTTGATGCACCGTTCAACAGCAGAAGTACTCACATGAATGGCTTATCGTACTGCATTTGCGAAATAAATTGCGATAAATAAAAGCATATACTCATATTCTTATACTACAAGTAGATTGTATCAATTTCGCAATCGTACCTCCTTTCCAAACATTCAAGTTGAAATTCCGTTACTGTTTGAATACCAAAATGTTGTACGCCGTGACCTGAGACATATTGTAACGTCATTATGAAATCGCGTGCTAAGGACACACCCAGTGACGGCCCTAGGGCGGTGCGAGCGGTGCGACCGCACCGGGCGCCGTCATACGGGGGGCGCCGAAAACAACCGACAGGCGACCACTGTTGAGCGTCGTGACACCTCATAGTTGGCGTCGCGGCGCTATTCAGTGAGGTTTCAAGGAGCCTTACAACGAGCGTCGCATCCACGATCTTATTATTCGATTCAAATATACGAATTTTGAATTCATTGGGGCGCCACTGATCTCGCACTACTCAAAAAACTTGCTAGGGCCGCCCCTGGACGCACTATACAGAAGGTGCGTCAAAATTAGCGCAACCAATTTTTCTTCCCATAGTAGTAAAAAACAAACTGTAGAAAGCACAATTTTTTAACCGACTTCCAAAAAGGACCATATATATTCTCAATTCGACCTATATATTTTTTTAAAATAATGAATGACAGCGAGGAATATCATTTTGACGCGTGGTCACGAAGTTTATACCCATCTTTTATTATAGACATTCAATATTTATGTACCTATATGACCCAGTTGTCGTATTGCCTTAAAATTGGGCCCAAGGTTTTAACAATGCAGTTTAAGTCAATCCCAGTAGGCTTGGTAATAATCGTACAATCCGTAAAGATTATAAAATGTATATTTTAACCTTTATTGTTGTGTCACTGTTGGATTTAGACCTCTCCCAATGGATAGATACCTTAATTAATACATAATATGACAGACCAAAACGACGATGGCAAGACGATCTAGTCACCTTTGCGGGTAATACTTGGTCACAAACAGCACAAGAACGCAGTGTGTGGAGGATTAAAGGAGAGGCCTTTGCTCAGGAGTGGGACACAAAATAGGCTTAAAAAAAAAAAAAAAAATGTTATCTATAAAAAACAGGATATTTAAATCAGATTCGAATCAGATCAGAAAATTATATCAATATAAATAACCTTGTGTCTTTACAGATTAAAAAACTGACAGATATGGGTCTAATGGGTGCCTGTGTCAGTGAAGACCAAGGTGGTTTGGGTCTGGACTATCTGTCATTGGCCGTGGCTGTGGAGGAGCTGTCCCGCGGCTGCGCGAGCACCGGCATGATCCTCTCCATTCACAACTTCTTGTACGCCAACCTCGTCAACGAGAAAGGCACTCAGAAACAGAAGGATATGTTCCTGAAGGACTACACTAAAGGCTGTATTGGATGCTTCGCTTTGAGTGAACCAGGTACTTATTTATTTAATTGTAAAATTTCGCGGATGTATCCCTCGTTAGTGGCATAATGATACTCGCCATAGATTATGACAAAGCTGCAACTCTCCATAGTGACCTCTTTGTGCCGGCAGGCTCGTCATGACATGATATAAATTTTATCTCTTTCAACTAGAGATGAAACGGATAGTAGTTAGGCCGGATACCGGATACCGAATATCCGGAACGCTACCAGGCCGGAGCGCCGGATATCCGGCAACCGGATATCCGGCCCTTTATCGCGTTACATGATGCTTCTTAAAGACATCTCGAATCAATCGCAATCACGACCCATACATATGGTGGTTAGTTAATTTGGACCAGTACCCGTAGTTGTCGCCTCTTACCAACAAATGCGGAAAATTTGGTATTCATTCACCACAATTTGCCAATTGTTAATTTTCAGTACTAAACTAATTAATAAAACAAATATTTTTGACGTGCGATTATAAAAATAAAAGGTATCCATAACCTATTGTGGTATGATTTGCCTTGTGTAAAATAATTAGATTTTTTTAAATTTTATTATCCGGTATCCGGCCGGATAGTGAAAACGAGGCCGAATAGGCCGGATAACGGATAGTTACCGGATATCCGTTCCATCTCTACTTTCAACTGTCAGATTTGTCGAGTAATCTATGTCACATTGTATATACAAAATGTATTGAAAATCCGCCATGTTGTTTGGTGACAGAAGGTGATTGAAACTTGTTCGCAATTCAATTACGTAATCACCCTGGTGTATCAAGCCACGCGCTGTCAATGTCATTTTGTTGAAGAATTAACTTTTTCTATGAATCAATCATAGAGTAACTCGAGTACTCATAATGACTACTCTTCGTATGGCCCTGCGGTAATTTTTCCGCCATTCTTGTTATGGCTTGTACCTGTAGTATACGGCAACTTCACGGGAAAACAACAGTGGCGGAGTCAGATAAACCAGCAAAATTTACCGCAGCGCAGGCTCGATATGCCATCTCCGTTATAATATCTCCATGGTCAATACAGTTCGTTTTAATATTGGAAAAAAAAATTCTGACGCCCGATTTTTGACTCGTATACATATAACAGATAGCTGAGTTTGGTGCCTACAAAATGAGCACCAATTTCAGTCGTCATTCATGCTTTCAAGCAGTGGCAGCCTCGTGGGCAAGAACGCCCACCTTGAACGTAAGGGGTGTAAGTTCAAATCCCAGGCCCGCACCTCTGAGATAATTTTCATGTGCGAATGTCATTTTCAACAATGATTACAACTTGCTGAACGTTGAAGGAAAACATCGTGAAGAAACCTGGACGTCTATAGAAAGGCGTGTGAAGTTCACCAACCCGCACTGGATCAGCGTGGTGGTCTATGGCCCAAATCTCCCTCGTATTCAGAGGGAATGTGCCCGGTATAATGGCAATAGGCTCGCCCCTTATTAAATTGGGACCAAAATACATCGGCGAAGTGTGGGCGCACTACAGTGCACCTCGGCCTACCCCTTCAGAAAATACAGGCGTGATGATGATGTAGTATCATTATTTTATTTGGCTAGGTGCTGGCACCGACGTGGCCGGCATACGGAGCACGGCGCGGCTGGACGGTGACTGCTGGGTGATCAACGGGAAGAAGAGCTGGGTCACCTCCGCTATTGAAGGCTCCGCGCTGGTCGTCTTCGCAACCATAGACCCGGAGCTTAGGCATAAGGGCATTGCCTGTTAGTTTTTTTTTTATTATTACAAGTTACAAGCTTTATATTAACTTGCAATGTATGTCCGGGTGGAATCTTGCAACTGAATTTTAAATCAGTTATCTTTAACCGATTGAGCTGAAATTTGGTATACACGCTTATTTTGGATGACAATGCATGCTTAGCTATGTGACGTCATTCCAATTCCAATATGGCGGATCATCCAAGATGGCAGAACCTCAGTATGGGTATTAAATGAAAGGGCTTGAGGAGGAGAACACGAAAACTAAGGGCAATTAAATAAAAGCTTGTTTTAAAATGTTGTTTTTACCATTAATTTTATTTTACAAGATTTTAAATAACTTATTTTCAATTTGCTATGAGAAATATCTCTGTTTTAAATATATATACATGTGATATTATTTATATTTGTGCAATATGTAGTCACATAGAAAATGCCTGGAGGAGCTACTGGTCCATGAAAGAGCTTATGAAAGGAAGCCTCCCTCTCACATTGAAACGAAAACTCATGGACATGTGCATTCTCCCCATCCTCACCTACGGCGCACAGGTTTGGTCTTTGACAGCAGTCCAGAAGTCCGCGCTCGCGGTATGCCAGCGAGCAATGGAGCGCAGTATCCTCGGAGTCAAGATTACTGACCGAATCGGGAACACTGTACTGCGCTCCAAGACACAAATTAGTGACGTAGGTCAAAAAGCTGCCAAGCTAAAATGGAACTGGGCTGGACACATCTGCCGCATGTCAGAACAACAATGGGCCAAAATAACTACAGAGTGGATTCCCAGCAATGCAAGAAGACATCGCGGCAGGCCCAGAAGGAGATGGTGGGATGAACTAGACTCCCATCGAAAGGAGTGGCCTATTTTGGCTCAAAATAGAGATGAATGGAGGAAGGGGAGGGAGGTCTTTGCCCAGCAGTGGGACGTTATAGACTCATAATAATAATAATATGTAGTATATCTACAGGGTGTATCAAATGCCCGAAACAATATGTTAGTAACATGTTTGGTAGCTAATATGTAGATGCATTTTTAAGGCAGACTATGCCTAACTATCAGACAGACATTTTGTTGAGAAATGTGCCTTCTGGACTAGTTAATACAGTTCGTTTTAGTATTGGGTATAAATTGGCAGGCTAATAAGAACTATATTAGTCTGCTTCTTCGTTATACAGGATGTTTCAGAAGTCCGAAATAATATTTAGACCCCTGCTTCAGTATTGGGTATACAACTGAATGGTATAAAAAGTTTATCGAAATTCGACCATGCTTTTCATACTTTTTTCGTCGTCAATTTTTTTAACTACTAATATCTCGATGTAAAATTTGCATGTTCGAATTGTGAATATTGGTAGTTGCCCCTCATAAGTTTAGTTTACACTGCTGCATTGGGGTACCCAAAGGCCAGAACACGATTCCTGTGACAAATATTCAAAGGTCTATTACTTAGAAACTATGATAGCTAGGTATAAACTGTCTTCACTAAGCATCCACATATGAGATACCGTACCCAAAGTATTATTTCGGACTTTAGAAACAGCCTGTATATGTATCGAAGTAATGGCGCTATAAATATATATATGTTTTTCAAGGTTTTCTGGTGCCAATAGAAACTGACGGAGTGTTTAGAGGCAAGAAGGAGCCCATTATGAGCGTGAGGTATGTATGAAAGTTTAATATTAAATACACACTATTATAACATTCGCTTACAATTAATTTATGGGCTATTATTTAAAAAGGTATTATTTATGTATACATTATTATTTATCCGCTTAAATTAATAAAAAAAACAAATTTAATCATTTTAAAGCTTTATTATATTCATGAAATTAATATTACGAACGCTTACATTATTCAGCACAAATAAAATATTGTTTGTGGAAAATTTATAAATTTTGTTGGAAATTTTGTTCAAACCTTTGCCCTTGTTGTCGTTAAGAACGAGTATTTAAAGTTGTTTTGAAACGTACTCTGTATCAACACCTATACATGAAGATGGAATGTCTACGGGGGTAGCCACGCTTCACCCGATTAACCTCATGACAATTCGTTGAAAAATGAACTGATTCTATGTACAAATACAGTTCATTTTGGTATTGGCTAAATTGGTTGCGTGCGGTTTGGCCTACTTTATACTTGTTACAGCGCGAATTAAAGGTCTATTGCACAGAAAGTACCCACTACAGTCTCAGTGTTTAGATCATAGAGGAATACTTGTGCTGAACAAGCTGCACCGACGCTTTGCAGTAAACTAAATTCATTTTGATCTTGACGATGCAACGCCATTAACTTTCGCCAATAACGAATCAAAGTCATATCTTTTAATTTTTTGCAAAACAATACAATTAATTGTCAATAAACTCAAATAAATATAATATAGGACTCTGCCAGAATGGACAAGAAACTCCATGGTAACTCTTTTCCAAAAGGATTAGTATAGATTGAAATAAAACTATTTTACGGATTCTATCGCGTTTATTTACTTTTTTATTTTCACGACGTTTCGGCTGCTTTACAGCAACCATCGTCACGGGGGGACTGAGGTGTTAGACGTCCTGATGTCATAGTTAATAACTGGGTACCCTCATATTTAGTTGTTGTTTGCGGTCCGATCCACGCAGAAAGTGCTCACAGTGTCTTGAGGTCTTGCAAGTCCCCCCGTGGCCATGGTTGCTGTAAAGCAGCCGAAACGTCGGGAAAATAAAATAGTAAATAAACGCGATAGAATCCGTAAAATAGTTTTATTTCAATGTACAGTATTCGCGTAAATATAAGAAAACAATATAGGATTAGTAGAGTTTTACACTTTTGTAAAATTTATTTGATGGCGTAAGGTTTAAAGTGTTCTATGCTAGCCTTACTAAGTACTTTAAATTCCCATCTATACACTATACACATAACTCATACAGAAAACCATTCCAGTGAACAAAGGGGGCTTATAAAATAGATTTAAAGCGTGTGTCTCAGGGCGGCAACCGCGTGTACCGTCACGATGGATGACGTGCGAATCCCGCGGGACTACCTCGTGGGCGAGCTGGACCAGGGGTTCCGCATAGCTATGGAACAGCTCAACCAGGCCAGGATAGGGATCGCCGCACATGCCGTGGGTAAGCCGCACCTTACAATATGCACAGGATGTTTCAGAAGTCCGAAATAGTATTTTAACTTTTTGTATCAGTATCGGGTACACAAAACTGTATAGTATAAAAAAATATACGGGTCGAATTGAGAACCTCCTCCTTTTTGAAGTCGGTTAAAAATTTCATCGAAATTGGAGCATGTATTTTGATATTTTTCTTCGTCGCATTTTTTTTTTATTTGAAATATCTTATGCGAAATATTTAAGTTTCGTATTGTGAATATTAGTAGTCGCCTCTCGTTGATATAGCTTACATTGTTTACTTGGCCTACGGTTGTGTCCTAAAGAGCACAATACGATACCTGTAACAAATATTCTAAGTTTTATAACGCAGAAGTAAAACAAAATTGTTTATACATTCTTGGCTTTCCGAATCATCATCATTTGCCTTACCTTGTCCCATTATTTGGGGTCGGCGCAGTATGTCTTTTTCTTCCATTCATCTCGCTTTTCCGTCATACTGACATCCACTTGGCTTTCCGAATGAAGACTTTAATATCACGATATTAAGCCACAATTCTGAATACCATCAACATTAAATTTATTGTGTATTTTCTTCACAGGCATCGCACAATCAGCTTTGGACACGGCCATTGAATACGCGAAGAAACGGGTTGCTTTTGGAAAATCTTTGACAAGATTACCATCAGTTAAGGTATTATTATACACAGTTTCATAGTACAGCATAGAAGCATTGTTAGCCAAGGTGGTAGAACCTCGGTGTTTTCAATGGACACCGCTGTCGATCCTGGCTTACAGGAGTAACAGTGGTGGGAATGTGTGGCGGGCTTAGTCCCAAAAAAAAAAAAGTTGGTTGAACTCCCGCCTTGAAACGCAAGGAGTACAGGTTCGAACCTAACCGAACACATTACTGATTACTATGCGATCCAAATAAGAAAAGGAATGTCAATAACCTCTATCTGTCAAATGTCACATATAAAGTATGGTTTGCAAAAAACTTATTTGCATATCAATAATAATAGTGCCTACATCAAATATAAATAAAAAGATTAAATTATTAGTTAATTGTCTTGATACAATATTTAATTATTTAAAGTTATAATTAGTTTTTTCACGTCACAATATGGCGCAAAGTCGATTCTATTCTCATTTGAATCGCATAGTACATGTGCATATGTCATCTTCAAAAATGATATCACCGGTGATATCACGGTGAACGGTAAAAGCAAAAATCATGAGGAAAATCGCGCGTCTATAAAATGGCGAGTGAAGTTCGTCAACTTCAAGTATAGTCAAAATCTTCCTCGTATTGAGCGATGGCTTTTATGGCAATATGCTCGTCACTTATTATAATGGTACCGAAATACGAAGTATTGCCTGCCTACCCCTATCGTGGAATACAGGCGTGATGATGTATCGTGTGTTATCAGGACCGTCTCTCGGACATGTGTCTGCTGGTGGAGACGGCTCGTCTGATGACGTACCGTGCGGCAACTGATGTCAGTACAAAGAACAGCGCGATGGCGAAGTACGTGGCCGGGAAGAACGCGGCCGCCGTCGCCGACCACTGCGTGCAGATACTGGGCGGGCGCGGCCTCTCCACGGCATACAACGCCGAGAGACACTACAGGTACTTGCGAACGAGTCAAAAGTTCATAAAATTGTAACCCTACTATGGAGTAAAGGAATGAAATCGGTTAAAATCAGGGTTTACGAGGTAAAATCGACTCCTCGTGTTGTTGAAGTCAGTTAAAATGTTGCCTATGTTACCAGCATCCTTAGCATGACCGTGTAGACGAGTTTTTGTCGAGAAAATGACGTCACTTCAACGAAAACGCTGCCTAAACCCTTTGAGATATAATAAATACACAATTCCACCATAAATGGTGTATGGTGGAATTGTGTATCTTATATTGGTATACGGAAAAGTCTTAAGGATAACATACTATATCAATTTTGATACTTAAAAAAAATGGGCAATTATAAAGCGGTCATTGGAAAGCTATTATAAAGCTATCCCTGGAATAGGTTCCCATGGGTTGTGGGAACGGGATCAAAATGTCATGATTACTTTTGGTCGCGATAACCGACATCCACGCGGGTGATGCCGCGGGCATCAGCTAGTTATGTTATATTTTATTTTTATCTACAGAGACGCGCGTGGTACGCAGATATACGGTGGCGTGACTGACATACAGAAACGGCTGATCGGACACTTCCTTCTCAAGGAGCACGACGCGCTCTGACCGCCCTCCCCGGTACCCACCACACAATACACACTATACACAACAAACACAGCACACACTACATACACCACATACCAGACATTACACATCCATCACACAATACACACTATACAAAACAAACACAGCACACACTACATACCAGACATTACACATCATACAATACACACTACTAGTGATGTACTGAAAAAAGGTAACGGATATCCGTATCCGTTACTGTTTCGGCGGATCTTTTACCTTATTAATTTACTTATAGATGATTAGGTGGCAATGAAAAACTACCTATTAAACTCCATTCAGTTTTTTTTTCTTAAAATCTAATCTAACCTTTATATTGCAAACATTTATCGTAGTGAGTTATAATACCAATATTACATAATTCAAAGGTACTAAATCAACTATCTTTATAATTTGTACACCATATGATATGGTAAAACATGATGGATCTGACACTAATTTTAATAACATCAATGTGCAAGCTATTGTATATTTGAACCTACCCGTGTTTTGTGCAAATAAAAATATTGTATTGTATTGTATTGTAATGAGATCAATTACCAATGTTTATAATAAACCTATTCAACATTTATTATAGGATGTTTTTATAGAATTGTTAAGATTATCTTGATACCTAATATCCGTATTTGGATCCGTATCCGCGGATATACATTTTTAACGATCCGGCACATCACTACATATTACACAACACACACACCAAACACTACACACCACACTTTATTATATCCGCGAGGCGACCCAACGCCTCACATAGCTTCCGATATAAACGTGAATAATAGATAGATAGAGACCCTATTCTACACCAAACAATGAAAAATAATAATACAACATTCTTAGATCTAAATACAGTGGCTATGTACAATTAGGCGGTCTTATCTCTAAAAGCAATTTCTTTCAGACAACCAGTATTTTTTGTGTAAATAATCCTTAAAAATGTTCTTAAAAACTAACTACTGTGCCAAACTATGTTAAATTTTTATGGGACCAAATGGCAACTATTCCGCATCAAACTAATGAAGAATCACGTTAATCCGATCACAAATCTCAGCGTAATCGGTGTACATACATAACAAAAAACACCAATCGAATTGATAACCTCCTCCTTTTTGAAGTCAGTCTAAAATTAAAAATGTATTGTTAATCACTGGCTGTGGTAATGAGAAGTCGCTTAAAATAATACATTATTATATTGCTGCTGAGTTAATGTCTTAATTGCATAATTACGGGACCAATGTGTACTTATATCTTTTTTTAAAGTATTTTAATTTAATTTATTATTTTATAATTTATTTTATAACGAGGAAATCATAGACCTCAAAGTTGTATTGTTGCATAAAATATTTTTAGAAGTAAAATTATAGATTTTTGTGGTACTTTTTTTGATGATGTTTTTTTTTATTAATAAAAATATCGTCATCGCTCTATGTCATTGCGTATACGACGGATATTAGATATAAATACTCAGATATAAGGACTCTCTTCGACTGTTTTAAAATGCACTTTTTCTGTGAGACTATAAAGCCTGTTTTAATAGTGGCTCAAAGACCATTGAAATTTGCACCGGTTGGAGAGAACATTTGCGGGTGTGGGTATTTATTTATTATAGTTTCTTATTCAGTGGTGATATGTATTATAATTACTGTATTGCGTTCTATTTCAATTGTGTGATTTATGTATTTATAATAAGGTGCACTTTAAACGAGTTTCAGTTAAACTTTGAACTTCACGCACAGGGGCTAAGAAATGTACTAGTTTTGTTAATTTTGAAAGTGTACTCTGTGTCTATATCTATAAAGGTTGAATTTCTTTGGCATAAGTCCCGCGACCACGTGACTAAATTCGCTAGATAATGGCATTCCATTGAAAAATGTACTTATTGTATGAGGTAATACATATCGTTTTGGTATCATCATAATATTGGATTACACCCACGTACTATGCGATCCAAATAAGAATAGGAATGTCAATAAGCTCTATCTGTCAAATGTCACATGAAAAGTATGGTTTGCAAAAAAACTTATTTGCATATCAATAATAATAGTACCTACATCAAATAAATATAAAAAGGTTAAATTAGTAGTAAATTGTCTTAATAGAATATTGAATTATTTAAAGTCATAATTAGTTTTTTCACGTCACAATATGGCGCAAAGTCGATCCTATTCTCATTTGAATCGCATAGTAATATTATTTGGTCCTGACTGTGACCTCAATAACCACTCGACGTTTTAACTTATTCCGCTCAGTGCTAATTCGCGAATACGTTCAATGTCAAATTTGAATACATAGTACTTAAATAGTGTTTGAATGTTTGTATTATCAAGATCAATTTTATTGATCAAAAGATCAATTTTTAATATTGATCAAGACGTCATTTTGGGACTAAGGTATCATAACGACGGGTAAAACGGTTATGTATAGGTATCTTTGGAATCGGCGAAATTTTCACCGTCTTTTGATCAGGGCCCCAAGTCCCCTAACACTATCGTTGTGGCATGAAATAGTAGATTGTATCATATACGACGAGGGCCCTTTTTTGAATCCAGAGCGAAGTGAGGGATTCTAGAGTAGAATCCCGTGCGTAGCGAGGGATTCTTTAGTAGAATCCTGAAAGTAGCGAGGGATTCAAAGTACATCGCCCGAGCCAAAAATATATTTTGCTCCCGAGAGATACACTCTACTTTTCATCACCCACTATGAGAAAATAACAGGCGTCTCATATTTTATTGTAACATTATCATTTATTAAGACATAGAGTAGCAACTAAATTGAAATTATATAGTATCTAATAATTACATGAAACTAGTAGAAATAGTATCTAACAAAAACATAAATTTCTAACAATCCGTGAAAATTGACGAAATCGTGGGCTGTAGTTCGCGCGTTGTTAATTTGATTTCTTTTTTTATTATTCAGCTGGCGGCGCGACTATGGGCCGTCGTACCAGCCAGTCTTTATTCAAACAATATTTGCGTTCGATTTCTTTGGCGCTGAACGCTAAGATGTTCCAAATTCAAAAAGTGCGCGGCAAAGTGAATAGCGGCGCACTTATAAAGAGGATTAAAAACTCATTACTGCCCGCTAAAAGTTTCATATAGAAAACACCACCTTTGGGCGCACTTAAAGGCGAACCAAGTCGTCCTTTTCGAATAGATGGAATGAAAAGTATATACTTTATCAATGGTAGACCTAATATGACCAGTCTAATGGCTTCAAGGTGACAATGTCTAATGTCCGCACTGGTTATATTTTAGCTACCATTGATAAAAGATGTTGTTTTCATGCCTTGAAAAATGAAGTCGTAGCAACTCCGCAACAATAGTGTTAGCGGACTTGGGGCCCTGGGTTTCGTGCAAAGTTACTAAAATGGCGCTCGACTCAATTCGCCTTTTAACCGTCGATATAGTTTATATGTACAGGGTGTATCAGAAGTCCGAAATAATACTTTGGGTACATATACAGTACCTAATATGTGGATGCTTAGTGAAGAGAGATTATACCTAACTATCATAGTTTCTGAGTTATAGACATTTGAATATTTGTCACAGGTATCGTGTTTGTAAAACGGGAACCCTATTACTAAGACTTCTCTGTCCGTCCGTCCGTCCGTCACCAGGCTGTATCTCATGAACCGTGATAGTTAGAGTTTAAATTTTCACAGATGATGTATTTCTGTTGCCGCTATAACAGCAAATACTAAAAAGCAGAATAAAATAAATATTTAAGGGGGCTCCCATACAACAAACGTTTTGACGTTTCTATAGATAATGGTACGGAACCCTTCGTGCGCGAGTCCGACTCGCACTTGGCCGGTTTTATTTATGAGTAAATACAGTTTGTATTATAATTGGCATCAATTCCGACGCTTGAATCTTGACGCTTTTAATACACCCTACACCGGGGGCGAGCGATATTACTTGTTTTAATGTACCCTGTTTCAATGGCGGGAATCGAAGCCGCAACGACCCGATGCAGTGAGCCGAGCGGCCATAATGTTAATTATATAATGTTTGTTTGTTTGGACATCGAATTTAATAATGTATTTTTAATTAGCTATAATTTTACATAAAATAAACAGAAAAATAGTCCTTTGTATAGAACAAGAACAGTACATAATTAATTGATTGCTATTGTTGTATAATAAAATGATATATTTTTGTAAACATTTTGTTTTTTGTAAATAAATATATGAACGTCGCCAGAAACACACATACTCTTCGTATGATCCCATACTATGCTTAGTTTGTACTATACTTAATATACTCCGCGTCTAGATACATACAGTTAAGACTTTGTGTATTTCAGTGGTAAAAACCACATTCCCATATCAAAATAAAAAAAAAATATATTTGTGTAGGCCAAAAATCACTTACAAATAGTCAGATTCTTCCACCGGTTCGGAATGCTGCTTCCACTGAGAAGAGCCGGTAAGAAACTCAATGGTTACTCTTTTCAAAATGATAATTGCGAGTAATACATGCCTTGAGAGCAGACAGCACCTTTGCCACAATACTAGAGAAGAATTATACTCACGGCAGTCTAATATTAAATACAAATATAGTCTTTACGCTTAGGAAGCTAGTACAGTAAGGTGCGTCTTCTCCCATTTACAATGAAGAGATTATTCTAAACCACAGATGGTTATAGAAATAATTGCTTTGGTACGATGCCTTCAACGCAGTATGGGAGAGAAGATGGTAAGTCATTAAGAGGAAAATGGTATATATTGACACTAACTTAAAAGATGTATTATTCGGATTATGGTACATATAATTCAAAACGGTGTTTTTGCGCTTAAAAAGTAAAGTCTAGGAAATAAAAAAAAACATTGAAAGAAACAAAAACCGACTTCACAAACCTAGGTGCACGCAAAAGCTAAAAATAACTTTAATTCAATACATTTGGAGTAGGTGCCAATTTACGTCAGACTAGGCAAATACACACATGAATTGGCACCGACTCCAAATGTAATGAATTATGAGGTTATTTGTAGCTTTTTCGTGCACCTAGGGTCCTTTTTCTTTCGACACCATTATCGTTAATCCGTCGCGTCGCGTCGGATAACTGGATAGGAATTTATATTGAAACTAGCTGTGCCCGCGGTTTCACCCGCGCTAATAGTTACTTTGGCGTAGAGTGATGTTATAAAGTCTATAATACCTACCCGATTCATGTTCGGGAATTTTCCCGTTTTTGCCACATTATTCGTTGCTGCTCCGCTCCTATTGGTCGTAGCGTGATGAAATATAGCTTATAACCTTCCTCGATAAATGAACTATTTAACACAAAAATAATTATTCAATTCGGACCAGTAGTTCCTGAGATTAGCGCGTTCAACCAAACAAACAAACAAACTCTTTAGCTTTATAATATTATATATATATATATTAAGTATAGATTGGTAAATATAGCTCCGCCAAGAAAAAGGGTAATTAATTATTTGGCTATTAAAACACTATTCGATAAGCATTCCGCAGTATATACAGGATGCATCAGAATTCCGAATATTATAATCTATATACAAATAAATAAAATTTATGGTCTGTTTGTAATGCCAAAATAACAGCTTATTACCAACTCGATGCATATGAAAGTACATACGGTACCCTTAAGGAAAACACAATTGTAATTACATATTTTTGCCTGTCTTTCTGTCCCGGGTACAAACGGCAAGACCAGCAGTAGTAGCATGAGCGCCAAGACTAAACTTATGTCACGGAATATGTTGATGTTGTCTCATTCTTTCGTATGAAATAAGACAGAGAGCGAGCGAGCGAATCCGTGACAGAGGTCTTGTCTTGACATGCGTGCTAACCCCCTCAGTTTAGATAGGGCTTTCATTGGTAGTGAATTGGTGTTTCAAGGAGTAATTCAGCCTATTTTAATATAAAATTAAAGTACTAGGGTTCCGCAAAAAATATAAACCAATTTTTTCGAGTAATCCCCGAAACGACTTGACCGATTTTAACGGGTCTTTCAATGACGGCTATCTGATATTATAGGGAGTAACTAAGGCTACTTTTGCTACTACAGCCCTTTTAACGTCCCACTTCTGGGCACGGGCCTCCCCTCAATGCGAGGGGAATCGGACCATAATCCACCACGCTGGCAGTGAGGGTTGGCAGACTTCACACATCTATCGAAAACTTGTCAAGTTCCCTTCGGACGTGCAGGTTTCCTCAGGATGTTTTCCTGCACCGTTTCATAGCAAGTGATAATCTCGGATGAAATTGAGATTCGCACATAAATCCCAGAGGTGCGAGCCGGGGTTTGACCCTACACACGTCGATTGCAAGGCGTGCGTTCGACCACTCGGCTACCACTACTACATTTATTTTAGCAAAATAATTAAGGTCCAGAAATCGCGGGCACAGTTGGTTTACTATAAATTTAATTCAATAAGACCTTTACCTGATACTAACATGCGTAAGTATTTAATCAGACTTATGAAACATAAGTATACAGAGTATTAGTTGATGTTGAATAGCGACCGCATTAATGGTATCGTATTTATGTCGGCTAACAGCGGCGTCAACGTTCGCGCATCAATTTTTGCCATACCAAAACGAACTCAGTGGCAATACACATATAGATTTATTTTATGTAGCGATCACGCGTGAAAATTTGTTCGCGTCATCGATGATATTTCATTGAAAAATGAACGTTTTGCGTAAGTTAATACAGTTATTTTTCCTATGTATTAATTTTAACGCTCCTGTGTGCCCAGCTTCAATGTGTCCGAGTCATTGTGGTCAATGTATCTCGCGTTACCACCTACGTCTGCCATTATTCTATTATATGGTTAGATATCTATCAACCGGTAGCTGCGACGGTCTGTTACTTTCGATTAGAATACGCTTCAATTTATTTCAAACAAATGTGTTCCTGTGTGTGTGTGTATTTTTTTTTTTATTTGAACCTTACAAGATAGTGTTTATCTTTTTGCTTAAATTTGTTTTTAAATTGTCTATTACTTTTGTTGACAAACATATCAGTAATGTGTTTATTTATAATTAATATAATTGATCATGTTAATTAATAGTAGGTAATTAGTCCCTATAACTATCTTAAAAAAATGCGTCTTGTGGAAGTGACTTCAAAGTGAATTTTAAAGAATCTGTGTCAATTATTTAAATGAGGTTTTATTCTTGAGTGTACCTACCTGTTGTCAACAAAGGCCACAACCCGAACTTAAGGCCGTGAATCACACAGAGTTCGTATTAATCCGCTATTATCTATAGAGTGCGTCATTTTCAGCAATGTACTCGTACAGCGGCAATGCAGATAAGACAACGATAAGGAAACTTATCATTCCACCGCGATTACGAGTCGAATGCAGATGTGTCGGCGCCATCGTTATTAAAAAGTAAAAATGCGCGCCGTTTATTTGACGTTTCTATTTTTAATTTTCAAAAATGGAAGTGGTCAAGACTACGAAGGCGGTTTTACCGAAGCGGTTTACAATACAATAAAGTTGTGTGACGTTTGTACGTGCAGTGAAATACCCGAAATAGATGGGACTCAAATAGTGTTGTACATACAGTGTACCGAGATCGATAAAATAGAGAATGTATCGGATTTGGACAAGATATCATGGCCTACGAATCCTAATGGACTGAAGATTTCGGCGACTTTCGATGGCTTGGGGCTGTCGACCCTTGGCAAGTAAGTCAAGTTATTTATTCTTCATAATTTAATTTAATTACCTTGATTGCTTATCAAAGTAGTTATAACACTAATTATAACGTTGTACACTATAATTTTTAAGGGCGTTGAAAGTTTTGTTTGCAGAAGATATATCATAATCTTTTGTTTGCGCGTAGGAAAAACCACATCAATTATGATGGCAGATAAGTTCCGTTTGATATAAAATAAAAGTGTATTAAAATTAAGTAGTTACGCCGATAAGTTGTACGCTAAGAAAATTTATGATCCATAATAATTATAAAGCGGTGGTAGTCTAGATAGTATAACGCCTGCAGTGTACGCAAGAGGTGCAAGTTCAAATCCCGGGCCCTCACTTCTGGTATTTTCGGATTTCATGTGCACATGCCTATTTCAATAATGATTTACTAATTGCTGAACGGAGCAAGCAATCATCGTGAGGAAGGAAAGGCGTGTGAAGTTCACTAACCCGCTTTGGGCTAAGGTGGTGGACTATTACCTAAAACTCCCACTTTTAAAGGGGAGTAGCCGATATAATGGCAATAGGCCCGCCCTCTATTAACTCTGGCTGCACTGAAGTGCACCTCTGCCTACCCCTTCGGTGAATAGAGGCGTGGCAATGTATTTGTGTATAATTATTGTTTCGTAATTGGACGCCGGTCATTCGAGAATCTAAAGATTAGATTACAAAACATAAGGTGCATTTATTGTGGCAATTATGACACGATCCCTCCTAATTTCTACGAATTCGCTGTCAGCTATTAACGTGGTTCTATGCGATAAATTATTTCATCATTAACCGTCATTGGTGGTTCTATCGATATCGATATGTAACGAATGTGCAACTCGATTGCTGTTATGTCGAGTGTTTGTTTATCGATTGTAATCTATTAAAATATAGCACCTATGTCCAACTAAGTAATGATTCGTGATTTATTCGAAGTAGATTTTATAAGGTATGCATACAATATTTACCTACTACTCGCTTAAATTATTTGCGTAATCCGCGAAATCATAGTTAATTTGAAAACAGCAAATCGTACCGGTCGCGCGCGGCTTCACGTGGCTTTTTGGGGGACAAGGGCAGTTCTTTGCTGCGTCTTAGTCTACATAAATGCAAATAGATAATTACGCCTGTATTCTCCGAAGGGGTAAGCAGAGGTGCACTGCAGTGCATCCACACTTCGCCGATGTAATAAGGGGTGAGCCATTATACCGGGCACTCTTCCCCTCAATAGGTACGTGAGAAATTTGGCCGTCCGACACGCTGACTCAGTGCGAGCTGGTGAACTTCAGCAACCTTTCTATAGACGTGTAAGTCCCTTCACGAATTTTCCCTGTTCAGCAAGTAGTAATTATTATTAAAAATGCTATTCGGACATGAAATCCAAGATGCGCGAGCCGGGATTTAAGCTTTCATCCCTTGCATTCAAGGCGTTCTATCGACCAGGCTACCGCTGCTTGCAGGCAGTGCCGCATTGGGGTAACTTGATGCCCTAAGCAATCTTCTCCTGTGGGCCCTATCCTTAAGTGAACTACAACGAATTATTTGAAAAAAAAGTGAATACGTATCGTAGGTAGAATATGTAGGTATGTGTTGTTCCTTCTGAATTTATCCTTTTTTTTTTAATATGGACTATGCTGTTGGCCTTGAGGTGGCCTTTACAGCTTTACTGGAGTAGTGGCGAGCGCAGAGTGCACTCCAACCAAGGCCTTAAGGGCGGAAAAGGGTGGCAACTAGCTCAAGGGCGCCACAGACGGCACGACCTCGGCTTGGGCAGTTACCGTGAGGGGAGAGGTAGTAACTGTGCTCCTAAGTGCAAAGATGCACCTACGTGGCATTTATCCCATGCTAGGTGGGATCACATCATGATTTCACATGTTGTACTAAGATTCGGCTATTTTCCCCGTTTATTATTCGGTCGTCTCTGGGGCCCCCTAGACGGGATGCACTACTAAGCAATTGCTTATAGCATAAAGGCTAATCCAGGACTGTTTGCAGGCATAGCTATTAATTTCCAACTATTGTAACATCTTGTATCATCACATGACTGGTACGCACGCAACTAAACTCAGACTTGCGATAAACCGCAAGTCGGTCACTCCCATTCGCAATGTAAACTGTACCGTGGCACGGTTCTTTTGTCATACTTGATTGATGTGACCACCGGCAGATGTGATGCTGGATAATGACCTTTAATTAGATAGACACAAGGCGAGGTCTTACCCTTTGTGAAGAAGGCAGTTAAATTTTATAATGGTTGCTGAATTTAGTGATAGCGTGGATACAAATAGGTCTAAAAATGACTCCCCAAATTCATAGATTTCTTTTTGTATTTAAATTTAATAACAAAAATCTAGTTATAAAGTCAATGTTGTTCATTTCCTTGTCATAATAACTACTATTAATGATTCGCCTAAGCTATAAAGCTTAGTTATTTTACTTTTCTACTATAGACACTTGTCTATAGTAGAAAGTTATATTATGCACTGGTATACTACTGATTGGAATAACAGTAACGGTTGTCTCATCGTATGCCCTGACGATATAATCATGGTATTATATCATTAGCTACCGCTAATGAGAAACGCAGACAGTTAAAGAAGCACTTTAAAGTGTTCGTTTACGAAGGCAATTATAAGAATTTCGAGACAGGGATTACGCTTACCTACTTAGGTATCTACATATGAGCCGTATGCATTTAATCTTTATGTAACACATCATCACGTCTGTATTCCCCGAAGGGGAAGGCAGAGGCGCACTACAGTGCACCCAAATTTCGCCGATTTGTTTTGGTCCAAATGTATACCGGGCACTTTCCCCCTCAATACGAGGGAGGTTTTGGCCATAGTCCACCACGCTGGCCCAGTGCGTGTTGGTGAACTTCACACGCTCTTCTATAGATGTGCCGGTTTCCTCACGATGTTTTCCTTTACCGTTCAGAAAGTCGTAATCATTATTAAAAATGACATTCGCACATGAAAATCATCTCAGAGGTGCGAGCCTGGGATTTGAACTTGCACCCCTTACGTTCAAAGGCGGGCGTTTTGTATTAAGTACCTGCTTATATTTGACGACGGCCTGGTCCAGTGTTTAGAGGGTAGGCCGCATGGCTCACTGGACTGGATGGTTGGGGGTTCGATTCCCGCCAGTGGCAGATTCCTGCCGGCTTACGCTCAGAACTGTGTAAAACTAAATTCTGTATAACAATCTCAGTCTGCCCAATAGCAAGCCGAATAAGCGTAGTAAGCAGAATATTAGAGATCTGAGACTGACTTCTATCAGATATATTGGAACATAGTTCCTTATGGCGCGTTGCGAAAGGGGGCTAGACGGAAAAAATTAAGACTAAAAGTGTCGACCGACACTTTTGTAAATGTGTGTGTGATTTCGATTGTGTGTGTGATTTCGATTTCGGTTTCGATTTATATGTGTGTGTATGTATATGTACAATTGTTTTGCTTTTTTTATTTCAAAAGGAACATCGTTCCATCCGGGTGTCCCTTGACACCTCTCAACTATTCTTTCGCAAATTTCCTAGTAGGTAACCAGTAGTAATCGCACCCCACACGAAAGGACCGCTGTGCCACTAACCTACTTAGTAAATGTTCGGAACATCATCAAAGTATTATATTGTGGGCTGCAGTAGTATCTCCTTGAAATACGAGCACTTAACTGTATTATTGGGTTACTGACATTTCAGCAGCTTTTGAAATGCCAAAGACATAATCACTGTCTTCTTATTAACCGATCCGCCATCTTTATCGATTCCATCACGCATTTATCATTTATAATAAAATAAAAATTGAATTGTTTTTTTTTTGAACGACGAAAAAAAAAACTTTTGGACGACGCGGACGGCTTAAGCTAGTGCGGGGGTCGGCGACCTTTAGAGTCGGAAGAGCCAAAAATTACACAAATGTTTTTCTTGCCAACAATAAATAGTACTTGCATAAATAAAGATTTTTTATAATAAAAACAACATAATAGAAATGGTGCCACGTTAATCGATTCAGAACGATTTCTAAATGTTTTTTTATAAAATAAATCATATTTTCGTTTGGCACTAAAGAGCCGCAGCGTCACATCCAAAGAGCCGCATGTGGCTCACGAGCCGCAGGTTGTCGACCCCCGGGTCGCTAGGCTTACTGCATCGGGCAGGTGTGGGTTCGATTACCTTCAGCTAAATATTTCGGAAATGCCCTGCTCTGACTATGCCGTGGTCTGGCCGTAATTGTGATTCAGTCAGATTCCCAGTCCATTGTAAATATGTTACCCATAGTAATGGAGATATGTCGAAACAAAAGAAAAAAATACGACCAATTTGACGTTTCGTTTCGTCATATCTACAGGGTGTATCAGAAGTCCGAAATAATACTTTGGGTATACGGTAGCTTATATCTGGATGCTTAGTGAAGACATATTATGCCGAACTATTATCGTTTCTGAGTTTGAATATTTGAATTGAATTGAATATTTGTCACAAGTATCGTGTTCTGGCCTTTGGGTACATCCATAACCCTATTCAGCAGTGTAAACTACGCTTATGAGGGGCGACTACCAATATTCACAAAATAGAACATGCAAATTTTAAATACGACTCGAGATATTACGTGTAATAGAAATGGACGACGAAAAAAAAGTTGAAAAAACATGGTCGAATTTCGATCTAATTTTTATACCATTCAATCGTATAGCCGATACTGATGCTAGCGTCAAAGTATTATGAAATATTATATGAAACACACCGAAAAAATCAGGCTCGGGTGTGACTGGGATCGCCCTCAGACCATTGTATGTTACCCATAGTACAAGCATAACTTAGTTGATTTACTAATTCAAAATTCAAAAATTCAAAATTCAAAATTGTTTATTATCATAAGTTTCTAATACAAAAAGGTTTACAGCGGTCCCAAACTAGGCGTGAGCCTGTATCATGGGAACCAAAACACAATTAAACATGGCTAAATGTAGAAATCTTAGTAATTGTAAAATTAAAACTTAAAATTATCAAAACTTAAAATTAAAAGGCTATAATTAAGTACCTCTGCGTAGAGAGAGTACATACATGTGAGAAAACTGTGTGTGCTTGAGTAGGCACATAAAAGGAATTAAAAATAAAGAAAATTAAAATGGTAGTTAAGAAAAAATAATTATAGAAGTGTGTGTGTATGAGTGTGTGTGTGTGTGTGTGTGTATGTGTGTGCGTGTGTGTGTGTGTGTGCGTGTGTGTGTGCGTGTGTGAGTGTGTGCGCGCGTGTGTGTGTGTGTGTGTGTGTGTGTATGTTGCAGCGGTAACATTTTATGAATGGTAAGAGTAGAGTAACATTTCTGTTTCAGAGTATGATAGTTTCAGAAGAAAATCTGTTACGGCTTTTTTACATGAGAATTTGGTTAGATCTTTAATGTTATATGTGGTGTTAATTTTATTGTATATGTATGGATAGATAAAACTGGGTGAGCGCCTGGCTAAAAGAGATAGAGTTCGTGGGATAGGGATCCTGAACATACGTTTACCGGAAATAATATCATAGTCAGGTCTATTTTTTAAGTGAGTGTGAGTTTGCAGTGTGCAGTGTGAATTGACACTGGAAGAATACCTGACTACGGGCAGCTACTTCTCATCTCATTCATCATATTTCGTTATAGAGAAAACCCTTAATGCTGTTTAATAATCCTACCAGTGTTTTATAATCGAGTTTTACACCGTCACGATCACACTGCGAAATCTACGATTACTTAAACGTAACACGTAAAATTTGATATTTGCTTACGCATAGTCTTAGTTAAACACAGACGTAGCCATAGGCATACGCTCTGAACACACTAGTGCGAAAGAATTCACTTGATTTTATTTGAAAATATACTGTGTCAAGTGTGCTTGAGATTGATTTAGATGAACAAAGCGTTCGATTTATTTTGTTATCAATGTGTCTAAATTCCCTTGCGTCAATGATGGCATTTCGTAGAAAAATTTGCGTCTTCTATCCATTAATTTCATTTGCCTTACCTTTTCCCGTTAATTGAAGTCGGTGCAGTATGTCTTTTTCTTCCATTCATCTCGCTTTTCCTTCATACTGACTTCTCATTTTTATAACTTTTTATACAGTCCATCCATCTTTTCTTTGGGTCTTCCTCTCGCTCTGTATCCATTCACATTCATACTCATCACTTAGTCACACGCTTCTATCTTCTAAGAATTAATACATCGTGGTATCTATTGGTAATCGCGTGTTTTGACGCGCCCATCTGCTCAGGGAATTTATGATAAAAATACGCATCTAACTGTTTATATTTTGTACCTACTACGTAGTGTAATTAAATTGATCAAATATAACGTAGGTAGATACTAGTATCTGCGAAGATCCGGTCATTCAACCTTTGTGAGAAATCGGCTGTGTTACCAAGCGGTGTATATATATTTTAACGGTATTTATAGGGATATCTGATAACTACTACCTACTTCACAAGCCATCAGGCTATTGCAAAGCGATGCCTAGTATTACGCGTTCAGGGGGGTAAAATGGCCTACCCAGAACACCTCAATGGAGCTGTAGAAAGGTCACGATTTAGATAATTATTAATAATTATCATTTACCAACCTCTACGACCTTCATCCTGATGTTCAACTGCCACCCCTTAGGATACCTTGAGGGAGGACCAGATTTTGGCATAGACAATCGCTGAGTTGTTGATCTTACGATAACTTATTAGTAGGACTTATTTATTAACTTTACCATCATACAATTTACAATTGCAGTCTGACCCTCGCTAAACTAGCAATGTCACCAGGGGCCCGATTTTTGTCTCTTTTCAGGATATGTCGAAAAAAAACGAAAGAATACAACCAATTTGACGATTGATGTCAATCAAGCGAAAATCGGGCCCCAGATTTTTTAAAGTCCTTGTCAAACCTTTTCATTTATCATATGTAGTTCGTAGCATGGATTTAATGTAATAGTTTTAGTAGGTCCAAGGTAAGTTATAAAACACGAGCTATTGTATCAGCGAGTTTGAGTGCAAGGTTGAATTCGGGCATTGAGATTTATTGCCGGATTAAATTAGTTGAGATAAGGAAGTGTGGGTGCGCTCTATGGAAACGGGGGCCGATTGTGTAGACAGTGCAGATTTTTTTGCTTTAATTCGGTATTACAGCAGTGGGGTTAACACGCGCGCCAAGACAATACTGATGTCATGGAATATGTCGATGTCCATTCTCTCCTGTAAATTGATATTGAGAGGACGAATCGTCGCGACATAAGACGTGACATATGTTTTATCTTGGCGGACGTAGGTACTAGGCCTGCGAATGCTTAGGATTGCTTGAAATCTTTTAATTAGTCAACCTTAATTAAATTATTACTAGCTTTATTAACTGAGCAGTAGTAGCCTAGTTAGTAGAACTCCCCCCTTGAAAGCAAGGAGAGCTAGTTCAAATTTCAAAATTCTGATGTAAGGTTATAATATTATTAGTAGTCTGATTAGCAACCCCAACTTAGCTTAAATGGCTGTGCTAACAGTGTTCTCACTTCAGTAGTTGATTGGCTGGGGTGGGGATCCAACTCGGAACATCTTCGTAACGAGAGCTGCCCCTCTAACCACTAAGCATTTAACGCTTCTAAGTAATACCATTCTCAATTCCAGGTTACCACAGAACTCTCTAGTTGGCACACTACGCTTCACGAACAACGCAATCAAAACCTACTGGCCTGATCCATTCAGCGACGTGCCCAATCTGAAAACCCTCTCTTTCTCTCACAACGAACTGACCGAGATCACGCCGGACTTGTTCACCAACATCCAGGGGCTCCAAGACCTGGATTTATCTTACAACAAATTGTCCGATTTCAATCCGATAGACTTCAAACCATTGCGACAAGTTAAGAAGCTGAATTTGCAGAGTAATAACTTAAAGAAGATACCGCTCGAAGTTCTAATGCCTATGAGGTCATTGGAAGATCTGGATTTGAGCAAGAATGGAATCTATGACCTGTTGCTGCAGAGGAGTGATGTGGAGAACTTGGCGGGACTGAAGAGATTGAACTTAAACGATAACAGAATAAGGTCCATTATGAAAGATTCGTTTCCACCGAATAACAGTTTGTGAGTATTGTCTTCTATTTCCTAGATGTGTAGAACTTATACTATGAGTATTTATGCTGTCTTTACTAATTTTTGCAGGAATTAGAATTTCTTAAAATAAGGTTGGAACATTTTTTTTGTCACTGAAAGGATGTTTAAATCCAGAAATTATAATAGCACCTACACACAGCTCTTTTCAGTCTTAGTAACAACTATCTAGTTTGATGATTATATAAATTTCAAAATTTTTATATTAATTTTTAAGATACTTCTGATCACCCCTACAGGCACTATGGTCGTGAAGTATTAGTTGTTAGACCCGAAAACGCAATCAATTAATAACTGATAAATAAATAATGATATTATACTGTTGTTCACAAACTACAGTTCTTTTATATTATTTGACATATTGCTATCTTGCTCTTATTTTATATCCGTAAGAAGGACGGCAATAATCTTAGTTCAGTTTAATTTGGTGCGAACTAATACTAATAAATAAATATGTATGTAATTTTGTGTTCTAGAGAATTACTGGACTTATCAAACAATATTATAGAAATCGTAGAAGAGGACTCTTTTCTTACCTGCACGTATCTAAGGGAATTGAACCTTGCGCATAACAACATAACGTTCGTTTTCGCGTTGCCACCGTCGTTACAAGCTGCCATACTCAAAGTGAACACGCTGTACCACTGGCCTAAGTTCCCGAGTGGTATCAGATTCATAGATCTCTCGTACAACAGGCTGTCAGACCTATATGATGAGAATTCGGTGAATTTTGATAATTTGGAGGTAAGATTCTTCAGTAATTGTACTTATTTGACTATTTTATATAATATACTTAAGATATACATATGTACGTATTTTGTTTGAACGTAGGCCACTCCGCTCACTTAACCGGGTGGTTCGATTCCCGCCAATGGGAAATTTAAAAAAAATGGGTTTTCGGACTTTGCCCTGATGATACTGGGATCGCCCCCAGTCCATTGTATGGTACCCATTATACAAGCATCGCTTATTTTGGCATCATACGATGAATATGTGTTGTCTGGGGATATTTATTTACCTTCTTCATTATTTTAATAATATAATATATAATAATATAATACTTTTTCTTTAACAATCTAGTGTCGTGAATTATAGCCTAATAGTTGGACGGAACGACCTCGTTGCCAGAGGTTTGGGGTTCGAACCCCAACGCTATTTACAATTGACGTGAGCCCACACTTAAGACACTCATTTAGCTCAATTCCCATTCAACTTCTTTTATTTTATTAATCTCTCACTAGTATTACCGAATTGTTCACAGGTATTAAATATCGGAGGCAATCAAATCAAAGAATTAAATATAGAGAAGAAACTATCCAGCTTATATATTTTAGATCTTTCTTATAATGCCATACAAGAAATACCAAAGACAATAAGCACACAGTTTTTTCCCAATTTGGAAGAACTCCATTTTGATGGCAACCCTATAGAGATGGTTTATTTTAAAAACATAATCGCATTGAAGAGTTTGTACATGAATGAGATGAAGATGTTGTCTATGGTTGATGACAAAGCGTTCAGTAACGTAGTGGGTAGGACGAATGAGACGGAGAATGATTCTAGTTGCTTCTCGCTCTATATGTCTAATTGCCCATTACTGAGTGAGATAAAAGACGGAGCTTTCGACGGGACGTCTTTGTGTATGGTGAGTTTGTCGAATGTTATTCTTAAATACCGCCACCAACCACGTAAAAAAAATGCCTCATGTCGTGACGTTGACAATCCGACGCATATGTGCGTCTAAAGTGTATGGAAAAGTCAATTTTAAAATTGGAAATCTGGAACTATCAAATAAAACTGTCGATTGTGTTAGCACCAGACTAAACTAAGCGTATTGCGCTCCCTCTTCTGGCTGTCATGTGCATGAGCATGAGCAAGACGGCAATAATTTTAGTGCTGTCAAATATTTATGTAGAACAGAATCGAAATCTCTATATATATTACCCCGCCCTTTACTATAATTCCTCTCCATCCAAAGATTGCCCGTTAGAGATCCCTTTTAGTAATAAGGCCGCCCCTTATAATCGCTTATGTAATTTGTATAACTTTAAGAGGTGGAAAAATAGGTAATACCTAATCTAATTTTTTTATTTTTTTTTTCTGTCCGGGTGCTTTGATAGTCCGGCCCGCGAGCTAAACTCTCTGACATAATCAAAGTCCTTAAAATTATGGGGTTGCCAGCTTATACATTTTCTTTATTTTTGCCATACTTCTTCTTTGTACTTTATTTCAAATCTTGTCGGTTAAATGTACATTATTAGTTGGTAGCTTGGTATATCTTATTGTATATAAATTCTTATATAATTTTAGGAAAATAATGCTATTTTGAGTAATCTATATTATCTATGTTTCAGTTGGACATAAGCAAGAATAATTTGTCGTTCTTGCCCCGGGGGCTGTTGAACTGGACTCGTGTGGGCGAGGGTGTGAACTTGCAGCACAACCCGTGGTGCTGCTCCTGCGAGATGCAGTGGATGGTCGACGAGCTCCTGCCGTTAATGTACGCGACTAAAAACTCAAGACTGCTCGATGAACTTAGGTATGACACAATGAATACTCTAAAAGTCTCCTCGAATAAATTTGTCAAACATTTTTCTATTTGAATTTTTATAAATACATCATCATCATCATCACGCTTGTATTCCCCGAAGAGGTAGGCAGAGGTGCACTGTAGTGCGCCAATACTTCGCCGATGTATTCTGGTCCCAATGTAATAGGGGTAGAACCTCTTGCCATTATACCGGGCACATCCTCCCTCAATATGAGGGAGATAGTGGGCCATAGTCCACCACGCTGGCCCAGTGAAGGTGGGTGAACTTCACACGCCTTTCTATAGACGTGCAGGTTTCCTCACGATGTTCACCGTTCATGAAGTGGTGATCATTATTAAAAATGACATTCGCACATGAAAATTATCTCAGATCCCGCACGCCCGGGATTTGAACTTGCACCCCTTACGTTCAAGGCGGGCGTTCTTGCCCGCGAGGCTGCCACTGCATTTGATTTTTTGTCAATACGAAAACGAACTTTGAGTCATTCATTATGAGTGTCCGACGTAAGCTCCGACTTAGGGCATCTTCAGCCAAAAAAGACCCAGATCCCAGACCTTCGGCTACGGGCAAATTTGGCTAAAGTATTGGCCGAAGCCGAAGGCTTCTTGCAAGCACCGAAATTGAATGAAACTGACTGACTGTTATGAATGCACGAGAGTGCAATGGAAGAAGCTTGTCGCGGGGTCCGGGTTGATACTCGGTTGCGCAGACGCAGCCGCTATCGATAGTAGTATTTGCATATTTTTAACCGACCTCCAAAAGATGGGATTTATAAGAAACATTTACAAGGCTAGTTAAGTAGTACAGATAAATCTCGCGACAAGTTTTTATATCATTTAACAAATTGTGTAACACAGTGAACAAATTTATTGGTTTGATTTAATTTAAAGTTTATTTCTTCTTTTTAGGGCAATTAATTAAAAGCTTGTTTTTAAAAAGTTTTTTTTACCATTCATTTATTTATGACAAGTTCAACAAGACTAGAATAGTCATAAGCTTTATCAAAAATCCTTTATTTAATTCACTTTTAGACAATCTTGACTTGATTTATTAGGGTTATTGAACCTTCAGCTTCGGCTTCGGCCAAAGATTGACCTTCGGTCGGGTACGATTCATTTATTTAAGATGATAACGTGGTCTCCAGGTGTGGGTCTCCGCGCGGGTACGAAGGCTTGCGGCTGGTCCATTGGTACAATTGGACCGAGCGCGCGATGTGCGATGGGTACAGGAGGGTCGCCACACACGGCACCTATATAGTAAGTGTTCTATGGCATCAAGTGACAAACTCTTCTAAACTCTTCTTAATTATAAGATGATGAAATTTTAATGGGATGAGATGCGGAATGGCTGCACCTGCCTTTAGCAGGTAGGATGCCAATGTAAAGTATTTAATAGGAAGTACAAATTCAATAAATACACATTTCAAATTTAAATGGGTTATAAGTAAAAAATGGCGGATGACTAAAATAGAGTTGTTCGATTTCCAAATCGTGACACACGTCAAAACTTTTACCAATACCAAAACGAACTTTGTGTCAATATGCATAAAGATTGAATTTCTGTGGTAAATCCACGCCCCCACGTCAAAATTTGCTCGCGCTGTCTGTGTCATTTGGTTGAAGAATGAACTATTTTATGCGTTAATAGAGTTTATTTTGGTATGGGAAAAACATTTACGCGCGAGTATGCGGAAGGCTTTAAAGCCTCGCCAGGCGCGTTAAAACGAGGTGGATTAGTCGAATAAAAAAAAACAATATAGAAAAGTAATTAACAATAACTCTTTGAGGTACATACTACTACTACTACCTACTACTACAGCCCTTTTAACGTCCCACTGCTCGGCACGGGCCTCTTCTCATTGCGAGCGGGATTCAGGCCATAGTCCACCACCCTGGCCCAGTGCGGGTTGGCAGACTTCACACATCTATCGAGAACTAGTCAAGTTCCCTCAGACGTGCAGGTTTCCTCACGATGTTTTCCTTCACCGTTTCATAGCAAGTGATAATCTCGCATGAAACTGAGATTCGCACATGAACCCAGAGGTGCGAGCCGGGGGTTTGAACCTGCACACTTTGATTTCAAGGGTTGCGTTCGACCACTCGGCTACCACTGCTTTAGGTACATGACCACTATTAAATAATTGTAACTTTATATAAATAAGATGATTTTCTCACCATTGACTGCTCTGCAATTTTGAACTTTATCCGTCAGCATTAATGCTCAATTTCTTTCAGCTGGAATCGACTGATATGGACTCACGCGTCAGTCCATTGACACTGATCCTTGTAGCCTGTATCCTGGTGTCGCTGGTTGTGGCCATATGCCTCACCGTGTACCTTATCAAGACTAGGAAGAAGTACCGAGTGAGGAGAGCGGCCATGAAAAGAAAGAGACAGAGCACGGCTGACATCACCAACGGAAGTCAGAAGGAACAATTTTCAGCTTTAAATAAAGCTTGATAGAGCTGTGAACAGTTTAATCTAAAGTATCCTCGACCTAGCTACCCCCAGCATTAAGGGTAGTTGAAGAATCTATTGGGAATACCTAGTAATGTGATACCTTTAAATTGCTAGTAATCCAAGTTCAGTAGTAGGTATAAACACAAAAGCAACCTTATCGGTGAGCGAAGAGAGTGTAAAATTGCGTGAACATGCACCTATAATCGTCTCTTATGCGATTTTTGTACTGTAAGACCATTAGTAATTAATGAAGTGCTGCGCTCAGAGCTACCTCAACTTGGGTTATTTTTTGAGTAACTTCTAGAATCCACTTTGAAACGACGTAATAAAACTTAAATTCATCTGTAGCGATTTACAATTTTATTCTACAAACTGATAGATCGGTACAGGCGAATTTAGTTTTTATTGTTATTTATCAAGGTGTATTATCGCAGTTCTTCGAGCTCTGAAGCGTGATACATATACGTAACGGCTGGTTTTAGGGTTCAATATTTCAGTCTTAGATAAATATATCGCCCTGCGCCCAGACAGGCGAAATAACTTGTGTTTTTTTAAATGTAATCTGTAAGAGTAAATATAAACATTAAATTTCCGTGGTGAAAACAACGCGACCACGCATCGAAATTACACTTCGTTAAAAAATGTGATTTCTCTACGAGTTAATACAGTTCGTTTTGGTATAGAGTATGGACAATAAAATGGATCACGCGCAAAGGCGCGTATTTAGTCCTGCGCCCAAAGGAGCGCAGGACTAAATACATACTAAAATTCAATTTCACGTCCAAGGATATTTCAGCCGTAGGTATGTCAGAGTTTATAAAGTTAAGTTTCAATTGCAATTCGGCGCCACTCAGTCGGTAGAGTTAAATACCTAACTAAATTTAAAATAAATTTATTTTTTACTACATTGATCAGTATTCAAACGACGCTTATACCAAATCTAGATTAATATAATAATGCCCGTTTTCACTAACACATAGGAAACGCCTTAACATCATTTTCCTTACCGTTTCCCATTTTTCCCACTATTTGTCTTACCTTTTTCCACTTTCGATTTTGTTACGCAATGGGACTAAATTCGCTGGGGTCAAAGATGGAATTTCGTTGAAAAAATGTGCGTCTTCGATAAGTTAATTTCATTTCCATATGCCTTCTTCTTCCATTCATCTTGCTTTTCCGTACTGACATATACTTCAATCTCATTCTTATCACTCTGTACTCACTTCATTCATCTCTTCTTTAGTCTTCCTCTCGTTCTGTATCCATCCACATCCATACTTACCATACACATAGGAAATGTCTTACCTTCGCACAGAATCAAAGTATTTTTACATTAAAACTGAGATTAATCCATAATGACATTAAATAGTTACATTAATCTCGAAATACTATTTGTAAATAATAATTTTATAATGTGAGATATGTTACACTCGTTCACTTCATCAGTCATTATTTTATAAGTTAGATAATAAATGTATGTACATTTAAGATTTTTCTCAAATCAATAAATGTCATGTAAAATTTACCTACAATTGCTTGTTTAAGTAACAGATAGTTTTTACTGAACAAAAGTGCTTTATAATGTAATCAAATCAATGTAAGCTAGAATATGACTAGTTTAGCCGTTAGATATTGTCACCTTGAAGCATTTAGACTAGTCGTATTCTTCTACCATTAATAAAAGATGTTGTTTTCGTGCCTTAAAATAAGCCATAGTCTTACCAACGATTGTGTTAGCAGACTTGGGGCCCAGTCATTGTGTATAATGTAAATTTAATTTGTATAATAATGAGTGTCCGACTGGAGGTCAATTTCAGGCCGAAGCCGAAGCCGAAAGTTTAGTAACGCTAAGAGATTCAGTTCAAAATGTCTAAAAGTGAATAAAATGTTTTTAAAAAATTAATTTTGACTGTCGTCTTGTTGAACTTGTCATAAATAATTCTGTATGATTTACTACTGAACCCGCTTCTATGATTGCGGTCTCGCGTATTCGTTCAATTTCGGCCGCTCCTAGAAATCTTCGGCCAAAACTTCGGTCTATTTTAACCGAATCCGGAGCCGAGGGTTCTGTAGGACACTAATAAATGTTAGACTAAGTCGTGTAAAGTGTTTTAATAAAATATTTATATTAAACATTGTTTTAACGTCCGAAGGGATTGAGCAGTTTTCGAACTGATGTCGGTCCATTCCACTTGCCTTTGACCAGCGAGTTCCAGTATAAACGAGGGAATATATCCTTGTTCAGGTGATACACAATTCTGCGTTCTTTACTCTGAAAAAAATAAGGTCTCATTCACACGGTAGACAGCTTTCTTTATGGCAGGATCAAATATTGGTGTTCTGCTCATACATAGCGATCATATCGACGCGACGGGTAAAAGGCGAGGTCACTCAAGCGCCATATTGGGCGATATTACATAGTATAAAACAACGTCGCTTCCCGCTGTCCCTATGTACGCTTAAATCTTTAAAACTACGCAAAGTATTTTGATGCGGTTTTTTTATTCGATAGAGTGACTCAAGAGGAAGGTTTATAAGTATAATACACGCATAATATATATATCTGTAGTACGCACTAAACACTATCTATTATTATAATTAAGTAACTTATTATAAATGCATATTGATCTGTCGTCCGTGAGGTAGGGGAGGCCTCGGCTGGAAATCAGCGCTGTAGTCTACTGCAGCTTCATGCTGAGCTGAGACCTATTAGGCATGCGGAATTTGTGTACCTAGCATGTAGTTATCTTCTATTTTAATTTTTTTTGTGTTGCCTAAAAAAATATTCTTTCTTTCTTTAATATAGTAAAGAAACACTGATAATTTTAGGTGGCGCTGCTTTCGTATGTCACTAATTCTAAGGCGGTACGAAGTTCGCCCGGTCTGCTAGTTAAGTTATCGTTTGACTCAGTGAACCTTTCTCCGTCTTTTGAGCTGGGTTTCGTGCAAAGTTTCCAAAATGGCGGTTGACTCAATCCTCCTAATAAGCATTTGTATAAATGATAGCGATATGTATTACCTGGTCAAATGGAAACGTTTCGGATACTTTCTTGTCATACAGAAACTCTGCTAAGATTCCTGATTTATACGATGTTAGCATGGGGCACGCTCCGTAGCCATCGTACGCGGCGGTTGGCTGCTTGCCAGCCATGGTGTTAGCCAAATTGCGCTCTAAGACCAGACTTTGTACCGCTGGAAAAAGGTTGATGCTTGGTTTAACGTATTACGTGTGTGTATGGCAATTGGAACCTTATACCACTTGTTATGTAGCTAGATTTCTCTTGGCACTGGCGCCTAGTAGGACCTATTTACTCATACATCAATGGAATACATGGGCGAAGTGTGGGTGATACTTCGCCCATGTATTCCCAAGGTAATAGGGGGCAAGCCTATTGCTAGTATACAGGGCACATGCCCCTTTAATACGAAGGAGTTTTAGGCCATAGTCCACCACGCTGGTTCCGTGTAGGTCGATAAACTTCACACGCCTTTCTACAGACGTGCCAGTTCCCTCACGATGTTTTCTTTCACCGTTCAGGAAGTTGTAATCATTATTGAAAATTACATTCGCACATGAAAATCTTAGAGCGGGCCCGGAATTTGAACTTGCATCCCTTGCGTTCAAGGCGTGCTTTCTACCAAGTAGGCTAGGTACCACAAGACTAGACTTACGTCACGGAATATGTAGATATTGTCTCTTTCTCTCGTATGAAATAAGACAGAGAGCGAGCTAGCGAATCCGTGACAAAGGTCTTATCATGATATGCGTCCTAACCCCAGTTGTATAAACCGATACTCGTGCAAACGTGATAGTGTTATTTCGGACTTCTGAAACAACCTATTTATCCTGCATAGAGATTAATATAAAGGCACTTACCTTGACCCGGGCGTCAAGAGGGCCACTAACACACCTACACTAGTCTCAAACAGACATCGATCTCGCCGGCGAAGTCGAGGAACCCCCTCTTCCGCTCGTAAGTGCATCTTTGCATCTACGAGCGTAGCCACTCCCCCTCCCCTCGCGGTAACTGCCCAAGCCGAGATCATGCCCTTTGTGGCGCCCTTGAGCTAGTTGCCACCCTTTCCCGCCCTTAAGTCCTTGGTTGGATTGCACTCTGCGCTCGCCACTGCTCCGGTAAAGCTGTAAAGGCCACCCCTCGGCCAACAGCATAGTCCTATCAAAGAACGGCAATGGCGAAAGGGACTTACCTACAGCAGCCGCCGTTTTACTGTTAGGCGTACAAGTACAATCTCCCAAACCATAAACGTTAGGGAATGTCCGGTGCTGTAGTGTTGAGATATCGACGTCTAAATACCCGGCTTCGTCGACCAAGTGCTCGCAACTCGTGAGGCAGTCGGGCGGGGACATGGGCGGCGTCACGTGAAGAAGGTTGTATGGGAAGGTTATCAACTGGATGGGGAAAATGGGGAGATATTGGTTGAAAGAATCGTATCTGAAGGATTTCCTTGGAATAAGGTGACGATAAAATGCCGGGAGACCAAACGTGACTTCATTTGAAAATTTACTCTGTTTACTCATAGTTAAAGATTAATTTTCTCTGGCAAACGCCACGCGATCACTCGTCAAAATATAATCTCGCATTCGATTACTATTTCTATCATTCGTTCGTTTTGGTATGGGAAAAAAAAACACGGCTGTGAGTGCAGGGCTAATTGTTATGTCCTTTATAAATAAATGTCGCCAGAGAACATCCCAAACTACGTAAAGCTTGTACCTACACTATGGTGTCATTCAACGGACTGGAGGCGATCCCAGATACACCCCGACCGAGGCATTTCTAAAATTTGTTTCTGACGAGAATCGAACGCACATCCATCCACTACAGTGAACAGAACGACCTACGCTAGAACCACCCGTCAATGAATGGCAGCCAGAGAGAAAGTTGTGACACCACTGATTTAATTTAAATCGATAATCTACACTCAGCCTTGAAGAGACGAGACTGTTGACGAATATTAAATCTTTAAAAAAATGCATAACTTGCATAAGCAAGCTTACTATTTCGCAATTTTGCTTAACTTTACAGGAATCTATATAATTTATTGCACGTGCAAAAAAAGTTTAGGGCTCGTCCGGGATTTGAACCCGGGACCTCTCGCACCCTAAGCGAAAATCATACCCCTAGACCAACGAGCCACCTGCCTTAGATACCGAAATATAGATTTATATAGTATCTACGTGTATGTGATGTCATAACTTTTAAACTTCGAATATTTTTTTATCAAGAAGTTATATCCGTGATCCGCCATCTGTATTATCATTTTTATTACCCATATTTAAGCGTGTATTTATTGATTGTCCTTGCCATTAATAACTTGACATTGGCATAATACCCGCTAATTGCAGATGCAGCCATTCCTCATCTTATTCCACTAGCATTTTACCATTTCCAAAAGAAGTTTCAGGTTACTACTCACTCCGCCTTCAGGTCCCATGAATATAGCCCCTTTAGGAGTGACCTCAACGAGGTTAGCGCAGTAGTTGACAACGACGCGTCTGCTACAGGCGACCTTTGTTAAGGCTTTCGCATACTTGGGCACGCCGAATATCACGTTGCCACCGGTGTTGTACGTCACGCTTATTGCGTCACGGACTTTTTGCTGATAGTAAAAAAAATGTTAGGTACATTAGATCGTGTAGATAAGAGGCACCTTGCGAATCACATGCAAGTAAAAATCTAGGTAGAAGTAGAAAGTAGGAAATTAAATTCATTGGTTAGTTGGATGGTTGTAATTTTGGCGGGCTTAGAAAACAACGCATGTAGTCAGTTACCTATTAGGTACATAACTACCCATTTACTACCATTCAATATCACAGTTACGATTATTCCATTTCACTTTTTAGTGTAGGTACGTAGAAATTAAAATAAGTACGTCAATTGACTTTCAACTACCCTCATTAATACCGTTCTTTAGAGGTCATATCATTTCTCCAAGGAGAATGTATCCGACCCACAGAGTAAAACCGATCGTTGCGGAGTAGGTACAGATAGGATATCGCGACTTAAAGATAGTTACCTTTCTCCAGTAATCATCTGATAGGTACATGATTTTCTGCGCGGCCCCGGAGCACTTGCCGCCGATTAGTGGAAACGTGAACAGTGCATGCCCACCCGTGAACCTGCTCATGGTGCACCAGGTCTTCATGCAGTAGTTGGGTGAGTAGATGGTGGAGACCATGCTTGTTGGGTCCTCTAGAGCGTCTTTAAGGCCTAGAATCTGGAGAAAACATCAAATATTGTATTAAATTAACTGAAAATACTAAGTAGGTCAATGTGCGAGCAGGTAGGTTGACCATAGAATAACGTTTCTATAACTCTTTAAATACCTACTTCCTCGCACCCTCACCGCGCTCAACGCCTCCTGGACTCTCACCCTGGCTTGGATTTGTTTGCGAATGAGCGGGTGAAGATGGTTTGTGTAAATATTATTGTATGTAACGTTCTAGTTAAATAAAAAAAATACTTACCTGCTTCTGAACCATCGGCAGCGGATACTAACTGCTGCTTACTGGGACTATAGAAGGTGTCATTAGCAATGGCGGTAGGCACAGCCATTACTAATGGCACCTACCTTGGTAGGCACCAAGGCATTATTTTATTATTTAAAATGTTGACCCTTCGTATCCTACCTACTTACTTACAAAGAGAAATCTACCCGAAACGATACCGACTAAAAGATTTCGGTTTTATTCTGAAATTTAAAAGAACTACCTTATCATAATCATTCTTCAATCCCAAAGCCACCACTAGATACTCGTAGCATATTTTATCTCCATTCCTGGTATACACCACGTTATTGCAAGGGTCCAAGTCTTGTGCGTGGTCGCAGAGCCATGTGACATCGCGGGGCAGCACCGAGACCAGGGGCCGATGGGACTCGCTGAACTTCTTGATGCCGGCTGCCACGAGGGTGAACAACGGCTGATAGTAATGGTCCTGGGATTGATAAAGTCTTTATTGTGCAATCGGTACTTGCAACTTACTGCAAGTTTAAATCTCGGGCCCGCACCTCTAAGAGTTTCATGTGCGAATGTCATTCTCAAAAATTATTATCACTTGTTGAACGGTGAAGGTAAACATGGTGAGGGAGGAAACCTGCGCGTCTATAGAAAGGCGTGTAAGGTTCACCAACCTGCTCTGGGCCAGGGCGCTAAACTATGAGGGGAAATAAGCTCGCAATAAGCTCGCCCCCTATTATATTACTGGGACCAAAATACATCGGCAAAATTTCGGAACACTGCAGTCTGTAGCTCATCTGTGCCTACCCCTCCAGGGAATGCAGGTGTGGTGATGTATTATATTTCATATTGCAAGGAATACCAATCGCATTGAGAGCTTTCCTCAATGATCTCGCCCAATTTACTTGATAACCAAAATACGTGTTTCATCGCGATGTTGTGAACTGAGACCATTACCTTGGAGGGTTCCAACAAAATGATACTCTTGTCCTTAAGTCTCCTCGAGAACCGCCACGCGACGCTGCACCCGCCCGCACCGCCGCCCACAACCAACAGCTTACATCTAACATTCGTATAATTTGGATCCAATTGTACAATTAGGCTCTTTCACAGGGTAGAACTGGATTCCTGATTATTTATTAGGTATTATTTAGTAGGAACTGCCCTCTAACTAGCACCTGTCTTTCTTCTTTTTTCACGAAATGATGATATAGCAATGTATTTAATATTACCTACTTTGTTTTTGACAGTTAAGGGCCGTTCAAGTATTACGTAAACACTATGGGGGGTGGGGGGGGTCTTTGTTTTGCTTATTTTGGATGACATGGGGGGTAGTGGAGTCTAGATGATGATTACGTCATCGGTAGTTATTTACTTTTTTACACGAATGGCAATTTTTATTTACCTCACATTGTCTATGCTTGAAAACGAAACGCATTTTCGGGGATAAAATTATAATTTACTACAGCCCTTTTAACGTCCCACTGCTGGGCACGGGCCTCTCCTCAATGCGAGGGGGATTCAGGCCATTATAATTATAATATAAAAAAAAATACATTTTAAATTGGAAATGTATACGTAAGCATGGGGGGAGGGGGTAAGAGTTTTGCTTACTTTTGCTAGCAAGGGGGATGGGGGGGTAAATACATCATCATCAAGCCTGTATTCCCCGAAGGGGTAGGCAGAGGTGCACTGCAGTGCGCCCACACTTCGCCGATGCATTTCTGGTCCCAATGTAATAGGGGGCGAGCCTATTGCCATTATACCGGGCACATTCTCCCTCTATACGAGGGAGATTTTTGGGCTATAGTCCACCACGCTGGCCCAGTGCGGGTTGGTGAATTTCACACGACTTTCTACAGACGTGCAGGTTTCCCCACGATGTTTTCCTTCACCGTTACAAAGCAAGTGGTAATCTCGGATGAAAATGAGATTCGCACATAAACCCAGAGGTGCGAGCCGGGGTTTGAACCTGCACACTTTGATTTGCAAGGCGTGCGTTCGACCACTCGGCTACCACTGGTAAATAATAGTAATAAATCTGCTTACGTAATATTTGAACGGCCCCTTAACACAGGTACAAAATTTAACAAATATTTACAGTTACCATAGAAACAACAATACTTTAAAACGTGGTTGTAAGGCCCCTGATGTGGAGGATTAAGCCCCGGGCACACTGGGGGCGAGCGAATATACTTGACTTTTTAAAACAGGTATCTACCTATACCTAATTTTATATTATAAGTTCTAAAGATTCAGATTTTCTATCTTTTTTAGGGTTCCGTACCCACAGGGTAAAACGGGAACCCTATTACAGAGACTTCGCTGTCCGTCCGTCCGTCCGTCTGTCCCCAGGCTATATCTCATGAACCGTGATAGCTAGAGAGTTGAAATTTTCACAGATGACGTATTTCTGTTGCCGCTATAACAACAAATACTAAAAAATAGAATAAAATAAATATTTAAGGGGGCTCCCATACAACAAACGTGATTTTTTTGCCGTTTTTATAGATAATGGTACGGAACCCTTCGTGCGTGAGTCCGATAAGGATGATAATTGCGTGTAAGAACATTGTATGTGCATTGTGTACTATGAACATTATTACCGTGTAAGCAGCTGTTATTAAATTTTCAGTTTATTACTTTATTACATAGCTAATGTTATTTATTTTGTGGAAAATTTTACAAAGCATCGTTTTGTAACCTAATCGTAAATTGATTATATAGCGGTAAAAGCGGGTGACGAGGTTAGTAGTTAGCTTCACATAATTAGGTACTTACCGAAATATGTTTCTAGAAGGTACACAGCGCAAAGCCATCTTAGGTGGATACTAAGTATGTTTTGAAAACAAATCCCATTTGAATAAATCTATTAAAGTATTATAAAATAATATTTTTTTACATTTTCACTTAAAATTTTGATGAGAGCAGCCAACTAGATTTTTTATTATTAGTTCATAATATTGCTACTGGGTCCGTTTGCACGTTAAAGTATCCGATAATATGGCAGATCATAAAGCCGAGTAGGTATATTGGGTCGGCGTCAAGACGCGGGCATCGAAAATTTTGTCAATACCAAACCAAACTAGGTGTCAATATACATAAAGATGGAAATTCTGTGGTAATAGACACGCGACCACGCGTTAAAATCATGGAGATATTATAACGGAGATGGCAGTTCGAGCCCACGCTGCGGTAAACATTTTTGGTTTATCTAACTCCGCCATTGTTGTTTTCCCATATAGTTGCCGTATACCACAGGTACATGAGATAACAACAATGGAGGAAAAATCTCCGCAGAGCTATACGAAGAGTGGAGTCTTTTTTTTTTGATTGGACTACGCTGTTGGCCGTGATGTCCGCCATTGTTTGGGCAGTTACCGTGAGGGGAGAGGTAGTGACTGTGCTCCTTGGTGCAAAGATGCACCTACGATCGGAAGAGGAGGTTCCACGACCTTGCCTGCGAGATCGGTGTCTGTTTGAAAAAGAAGAAGAATTTGTCAATCATAGAGTATCGACTCTATATAGTTCGTTTTATTACTGGCAAATTGGCGCGAGCGTCTTGCTTGACGTGCCAATGTACCCTGCGCTTTATCGAATAGTTCCTTCACACAATTTAATACTCACGTACTATGCGATCCAAATAAGAATAGGAATGTCAATAACCTCTATCTGTCAAATGTCACATGAAAAGTATGGTTTGCAAAAACTTATTTGCATATCAATAATAATAGTACCTACATCAAATATAAATAAAAAGGTTAAATTAGTAGTAAATTGTCTTAAAAGAATATTTAATTATTTAAAGTCTTAATTAGTTTTTTCACGTCACAATATGGCGCAAAGTCGATCCTATTCTCATTTGAATCGTATAGTATACTAGCTGTGCCCGCGACTTCGCCCGCGTGGACTTTAGGTAGATTACCCGGAAATATGGGTATTATATTTTTCCCGCGGAACCCTAATGCTTTTTCTAAAATTAAAGTAGCCTAAGTTACGCCTTGGAACGTCAGCTATCTGTCAGTGAAAGTCCCATTGAAATCGGTTCAGCCGTTTAGAAGTTTACCTCAAACAAACAGACAGACAGACAAAAAATTTTAAAATTGCGTTTTCGTTATAGGTATCATATATACTTTCATACGCATTTGGTAAAAAAGTGTTATTTTGATATTACAAACAGACACTCCAATTTTATTTATTTGTATAGATGTAGATATTTCTTAAAAGGCGCCGACCAACACGCAACATAATAAAACAACAAATTATTTTATAAACTTTGATAAACGATTTTATTTAAAAATAAAAATACTCGTTACCATAGTAAATTGATTCATAACTGTATATAACAATACATTATACAAAACTATACAATGTACATAATTATGATAAGTATATTTAATATTTACAACAACAATGATCACGGTAAATTTAATCACAATAATATAACCACAAAAACAACAAATCTTTTTATTGATAAAATAAATTTTTATCTGTGCTTATAAAAAAATCTAGTATTGTAGACTAGAGCATGAGTATACTGGGGGTCCCCCGTGTTGCGTAACGATACTAATGCGGTTATTGTGTCACTGTCAAAAGTTTGACGGATAGATTATGCGAAGCGACAGAATACCGACCAAACGGTCATAAGAACAAAAAAAAACATATTGAAATGTCACCACAACAATAGTGTGAGATATACAAATTTTGTCACAATCTCCTATTAATTACCATATAAGACATAATCCGTGACAGTTATGTCTTGGCTCACATGCTAGCCGTATTGTAAGCACAAACAATATCAAAGATTTGACATTAACGTCTATAGTTAGTAGGGATACTTTTTGTCCGAAAGTATTATAAAATAAACAATATTCCTTATAAAAACCATTCCTAATAGTATAGGTTACGACCGTAAATAAACACTACTGTACTGAAACAGTGGCGGCATCTAGTCAAGTAAATTTGACGGCACTAGAGTATTGCCATCTCGCTCATACATCACAGTCGTGAGTAGGACGTCTATACATAGTTTGTAGTTGAGTAACAACGAGTTGCTCTGGCGCATCAAATTTAATCCGCCGTCTTTGTCACGGTGATACATTATGAGCGAGATGGCAATATTTTTTAGTGTTGTCAAAAGTTTGAAAAAAAAAGTTAGATGACGATGCAAACTCCTATCACTGCTCGAAAACTTAATCAGTTCGTCAACTACAATCAAACTGTCACTTAGCATCGATAATAACATTAGCGTAACTACCACATACAAGTAACTTATACAATGTGTATCGGCAGTCCGAAATAATACTTCACCGTTTGCACACAACGGCAGGGTTGTCAAGAGTAGACTTTTATCTCGGATTGGCTCGCTCGCTTTCTGTCTTATTTCATACGAGAGAAAGAGATATAATAAACATATTCTTGACGCAAGTCTAGTCTTGATGCTACAACTAATTAATGATATAAAAATTTCATCGAAATTCAAACAAGTTATCAAATTTATTATTGCCGATATTATACCTTGAGCCCTATGCATTTTAGTCACCCCTCTTATATGTAAAGTGTCACAAAAAGCAGTGGTAGCCTCGCGGGCAAGAACGCCCGCCTTGAACGTAAGGGGTGCAAGTTCAAATCCCAGGCCCGCACCTCTGAGATAATTTTCATGTGCGAATGTCATTTTCCACTTGCTTTTTAAATTTATCTGTTAACTTTTTTTAAATTGTAATGATTAGAATTCAAAATAACATACAGAAAATATGATTCTATAAAAAAAAACTAATAAAAGTGTGACATTCCATGTTATTTGCTTGTGCCCTTCATATGTAGGTACCTGAAATATTATTTCAGACTTTTGATACACCTCGTATATTTCTGTCTGCACTACTTGGCTAATGGGTTGATGATTTTCCTTATGAACTCTGGTCCGTGATAATTGCCTTTCAGCATGAAGTTCCAGTATAAAAATGGGAATAGGTCCTTCTTCATGTAGAACGCCACTGTGCTCTCTCTTGACTGAAAAATAAATATATAATTACATTTCAGCGTATCTGGCATTGGTAGTAAAGGCAGTGGTAGCCGAGTGGTAGAACGCACGCCTTTCAAATCAAAGTGAGCAGGTTCAAACCCCGGCTCGCACCTCTGGGATTTATGTGCGAATCTCATTTTCATCCTAGATTATCACTAGCTATGAAACGGTGAAGGAAAACATCGTTCGGAAACCTGCACGTCTGAGGGAACTTGACTAGTTCTCGATAGATGTGTGAAGTCTGCCAACCCGCACCGGGCCAGCGTGGCGGACTATGGCCTGAATCCCCCTCGCATTGAGGGGAGGCCCGTGCCCAGCAGTGGGACGATAAAAGGGCTGTAGTAGTAGTATCTGGCATTAGCAATAATGTGTTAACCATTAACTATATCGATATAGAAAATTTAATTGTATTTACTTAGTTATAAAGTTTAAATTCGAATGCCACGTACGATCGAGTGTGTTTATAGGGCGATAGAACTACTGTCGTTTAAATATTTTGCGATGTTGTTGTAAGACTGTAGTAAAATCTTATTATATTGCAAAACTAGCTGTGCCCGCGACTTCGCCCGCGTGGACTTTACGGAGATTACCCGGAAATATGGGTATTATGTTTTTCCCGCGGAACCCTAATGCTTTTTCTAAAAATCAAAGTAGCCTAAGTTACGCCTTGGAACGTCAGCTATCTGTCAGTGTCAATTTCAAAGTCCCATGGAAATCGGTTCAGCCGTTTAGAAGTTTACCTCAAACAAACAGACAGACAGACAGACAGACAAAAATTTTTAAAATTGCGTTTTCGTTATAGGTATCGTATATACTTTCATACGCATTTGGTAAAAAAGTGTTATTTTGATATTACAAACAGACACTCCAATTTTATTTATTTGTGTACATAAAAAAGTGTTATTTTGATATTACAAACAGACACTCCAATTTTATTTATTTGTGTACATAAAAAAGTGTTATTTTGATATTACAAACAGACACTCCAATTTTATTTATTTGTATAGATGTATAGATAAACCCTATACCATAAAATTAAAAGTTCAATATAAAATGTCAACCCGGTCGTCGGGCGTGGAGACAGCATTCAGGAATATGAAGTTCTAAACGCAATTACACATAAAGTTCAAATTACAATGTCAATACTTTTGTTACCCGGAGGATACAATTATCCAGTTACATATAAATTCGACGAGAGACCATGGTCATAGCAAAATGAACTCTAAAGTGTTACAATTCAAATTCAAATTGTTTTAATGTCGTATATGAACTCTGCATATCAATCTGAACCCTATATGGTATGACTTAAAGTTCCAATTGATATGTGTACATGGTCAATGGGCATGGTATCCCTGGGTATGCCGTCGTATATCAATTCTGCAGATATCGTCCAAATTCCGATCATAGCAACTCTGAACCCTACGCGGTAAGAATTAAAGTTCAAATTTACATGTGTACCTGGTCAATGGGCATGGTCTCCCGGGGTATGCCGTCGTATATGAACTCCGCCAGTATGCAGGTGTTATACGACGTGAGCAGCGGACACGCGCCGTACCCGTCGTACTTCTCCTTGGGGTTGTCCTTCTGCATCGTGCTTAAAAGGTTCTGTTCCAGCACGAAGCTTTGTTTCGCTGGAAATATACCATACCAAAAAATCGTTAAAAGTTTAAAAAAAATAGTCATAACAGTCAATGAGCTACTACACCTGGTAAGCGAGCTTTCTAAAAAAAAAAAAAAATTAATGCAATAATTTTAATAGTATTGATATTATATAATTCTTGTGTATGGGTGTGTTATGTGATGTGTTGTGTGTTGGTATGTGTTGGAATGTATGGGCGTGTATTAAAAACTATGTGATGTGTACATGTGTGTGTGTGTGTTTGTGTGTGTGTCATAAAATACTATGACTCTCTGATAGTTGGAGACACTAAAAAATTTTCGCAGCGGAATACAAAAATTGGTTCAGGTTTCAGCCGTAACGTAACTGTTAAGAGTTTAAATTCGTGTGAAGGAACTCACCTATGGCTGCGGCCGTTTTGCTGTTCGGCGTGTTCGTACAGTCTCCGATGCCGTAGATGTTGGGATGTCTCGTGTGCTGTAACGTGTACTTGTCGACGCAGAGGAAGCCGGCGGCGTCGGTCACGTGCGGGTTGTTGGCGAGGAAGTTGGGCGTACGCATCGGGGGCGTCACGTGCAGAAGGTCGTACGGCCGCGTGCATTCCTACGGGTGGCATTTATAATCGAGGTATATAACGGAGATGCCCTAAAAACACCGCCCTGAAGCATATTTTTCTGACGTTTATCTTCCATCCGCCATTGCAGAAGTACCTAAGGTAACTACAATGGCGGATGAGACACATATTCAAAGGCCCGTAGCTCAGAAACTATGACAGACTAGACAGAGAAACATACTATGTTTCTCTGTCTTAATCAAGCATCTACAATCAAACATACGGTAGTAAAATATTATTTCGAATTTCTGATACACCTTGTATAGTTCATCAATGTTTGTAACATGACTGCAAACGACGGGGCCCGCTTTGAACGCTAGGGGTGTAAGTTCAAATCCTAGGCACGCACCTCTGGGATTGTCGGATTTCATAAGCGATTGACATTTTCAATAATTATTGCCACTAGCTGAACGGTGAAGGCAAGCATCGTGAAGCGTGTTAAGTTCATTAACCTGGACTGGACTAGCATGGTGGACTGTGACCAGTCTCCCTCCTATTGAGGGGGAATGTTCCCGGTATAATGGTAATAGACTCGCAACCTATTACATAGGGACCAAAAATTCATCGGCGAAGTATGGGTACACCGCAGTGCACCTCGGCCGATCCCATTGGGGATTACGGGCGTGATGATGATGATAATGATGATATATGAAGGTACCTGTTCCGTTTCACTGTTGACGAAAACCGCTTCCCGCGAGTCATGTTTCACTTCTTTAAGCACTGTCTTGTAGTTGACATTGATGTTTTTACGTTTCACCACCTTCATCAGCGCGTCGGCGTACTTCTTCACGCCGAATATCACCGGCAAACACGTGTTGTATGTCACATTCGATTTCGAACGGACGTTCGTCTGAGAAATTATTTCGTATTCGTTAAATAGATTTCATGATTATTACACACATATAAAGCACACTATAGATTCTTTTTTTAGGGTTTTTAGGGTACCCAAAGGGTAAAACGGGAACCCTATTACTGAGACTCCGCTGTCCGTCTGTCCGTCCGTCCATCCGTCCGTCCGTCCGTCCGTCTGTCACTAGGCTGTATCTAATAAACCGTGATAGTTAGAGAGTTGAAATTTTCACAAATGATGTATTTCTGTTGCCGCTATAACAACAAATACTAAAAAACGCACTTGGCCGGTTTTTTTTTTTCATCATCGCTCTACCTATACCCAATTTACAAAGTCATTTTTTTGTATACTTTATGTAGGTTAAATTCTGAAGTAAAAGGTAAACATAGAATGCGATCTTTAAAATATGTATGTTATGTCAAATAGATTTGCTCATATTTTGTGTACACACAGTGTGTGGTGAGTGAATATGTGTGAGTGTGAGTTGGTGTCGGTTAGTGGATGTAAGTGCGTGAGTCAGTGAGTTATAGTGCCTGTTTGTATGCATGTGGGAAAATTTTCCTTACACAATGGTATGTCAGAATTAGAACAATGGGCCAAACACATTTATTAAATACATCGTGTTTGTAAACTGTATCTTTAATTCGGTCAGTGTTATGCGGTCATTAGCGCGTGTCACCGTGTAATTATTGACTTTATGACGTAAAATTGCGTATTGTTTCGATGTAATCAATGCATATTATGTACAAGTTACGCTATACATAAAATACTATAGCAGTTACATAATCGTGTAGAACCTTATACAATTAGAATAAACTAGCGGCCCGTCCCGGCTTCGCACGGGTTTCTAATATAGCATATGTAATTCAGTGATAATACAGCTTTATAACGGCAAAATAATTTTAATTAATAAATAGTTAATTAGTTACATACAAAAACACAAAACTACAAATCCACACCACATGTTGGGTATTTAAGTATAGATTATTAAAGAAAATATGCCATTACGTAGGCGCCCAATAACACCACTAATTTTGCCAATGCCAAAACGAACTGTATTGTCACATACAAATATCTCATTCTGCAACGAAATGTCATTGATAGCGCGAGCGAATTTCGAAGCGTGCTCGCGTGGCTTTTACCACAGAAATTCAACCTTTATTTTTATTGACTCATGGTCAAAATTTGGACACCACAGTGGCTTAAGTGACTGTCTTAATTATTATCGTACCTTATTGAAGTAGGACTCCGCTAGGTAGACAATCTTCTGCGGCGCCCCGGGACACTTGATCAGACTGTTGGGGTATGTGAACACTGCCTCACCACCCTTGAAGTTCTTGAGGTCCGACCAGGTCTTTTCGCAGTACTCCGGTGCGAATATCGTGGACACACCACTCTTCTTGTCCTCGAGAGCTTCAAAGAGACCAGGTATCTAATAGGGAACATCGCCAAATAAATACATATCGCTTGGCAACACATAGTCGTCGTATGATCCCAAACTAAGCAAGGCTCGTACCGTAGCTACCATACAATGGACTGGGGGCGATTCCAGTTATACCTAGACGAGGGCAAATTAAGTGTAAAACCACTCGACCAAGCACTCGTTTAAGTATAGTCGAGACCAAATGGCAAATGATTTTAGTGCCTTTTTTTTTTATTTAGTCCGGGCTCTTTAATGGCCCGGCCCGCGAGCTAACTCCTCCATTATGGGGATCGGAGATCTTAATGATCTATGGGTGTTTAGTTAATCAGGGGTGTTCTATTTATTGTTTAATGCTACGGGCTTGAAGGACTAACCCATTTAAAGAAAAGGAGGCAGTCTGAATTTTATCTTTTTTTTTATGTATATCACTACATAGCTCGTTCCTCTGTTTACAGCAAATTTACCGGTGACTGTAAAATAATTTACAGTCATTATTTTTTAAATTTACCTTGAAATAATCGCTGTCCATTCCCACGGCGATAACCAGATAGTCGTAGTTGATGACGTGACCCTCGTTGGTGGTGACGGTGAACCGGTCAGGGTCGAGAGACTGCGCGCAGTCCTGGATCCAGTGCGCGTTCTCCGGCAGCACGGACTGGGATAGCCGGCTGGTTTCGTGCATGTGAGACACGCCGGCCCCTACTAGCGTAAACAGGGGCTGGTAGTAATGTACCTGTTGACAGAAATACATATATACCTAATACTTTGAAATAAGTTTTGGCGATAAAAAAAAATATCAGCCCACTGAGTTTATTGCGGGATCTTCTCAGTTGCGGTCGCGTTTCGATCCGGTAGTAGTATGCTCGTATAAGAAGAAAAATGAAAACTTGTCAATTTGTAAGTGTCCCCATGGGCCTATACAGAATAAATGAGTTTACTTTGTCTATGAAAGGTAATGGAATAAAAAATGGCCACTTTAGCAATTCATCTAACATGAATTCATTTCTCACTTAACATAAATTAGGTGATAATATTAACTGCTACTATTAACGAGAACTCTAATGCCCATTTTCACAAAACTTCACTAAAACTAGGTGACGCGCATTGTCAATACAGTGGAACTTGTAACTGCTTAATATTAAGGCATAACCTTAAGGCACCTTCTAGTGCGAGTGAAAAATAAATGTGTCACATGGTACTCCTTTGAGCATATTTTTTTATTGCTTAATTTGTAAGCATAGAAAATAGTAGCACACTACAGTCAGTCTAAACGGGACTGCCTCTCTCCAATCCAAATAATTTAAACTTAGGCAATATTATCCTTTTCTTTCTTTCCTTTTGATGTTTAATCTTTATAGATAACTAGCAGACCCCGCGACTTAGTCCACATGAAAATAAAGGAACCCAAATAATTTATCTAAAAAAAGTAGCCTAAGTTACTCCTACTACCATCAGCTATCTCCCAGTAAATGACCTGTCAAAATCCGTCTATCCATATCGCAGATCAAACGGTACGGTACAAACGTCGGTACAAACCAACCAACTTTTTAAAACAGTTTCTTTGGTATAAAAGCAGTGGTAGTCTCGCGGGCAAGAACGCCCGCCTTGAACGTAAGGGGCGCAAGTTCAAATCCCAGGCCCGCACCTCTGAGATAATTTTCATGTGTGAATGTCATTTTCAACAATGATTACCACTTGCTGAGCGGTGTAGGAAAACATCGTGTGGAAACCTGTATAACTGTAGAAAGGCGTGTGAAGTTCACCAACCCGCACTGGGCCAGCGTGGTGGACTATGGCCCAAATCTCCCTCGTATTGACGGGGAATGTGCCCGGTATAATGCCAATAGGCTCACCCCCTATTACATTGGGACCAAAATACATTGGCGAAGTGTGGGTGCACTACAGTGCACCTCTGCCTACCCCTTCGGGGAATACAGGCGTGATGATGTATTATTATTATGTATTAAGTGATGTATGTTTTCATATACATATGGTAGAAAAACTGTTATTATGCCATTACAAACAGACTCTTCAATTTTATTTACTCGTACAGGTATGTCTACACTTAATACAGTGAACTACCTATCAGAGCGACGCGGACGGCATACATTCGTCAAGGTTACTCTCGATGTATTTACCGCCAGTGACTCGCCAACAAAAAAAAATGCGCATAAAAAAATACTTGTGATGCACACTACACCATGCTTACGTATGGTTGTAGTTATGCATATTTTCCAATCTGCAATATCATGCTAAGGTGCCTGGTACGTTTTTCCTTACATAATTTAAGTAAAAAGGCTAGCACTTAATAACTAAGTTATGTTATTCTCAACTAACAATAACCCCATATTGTGGATTGGGGTGTTTATGCATAAATACATGCTCTTGCAAATATGTAGTGTACTTATGGTGGGTATATACGTACTGTATATGTAGCTATGTACACTTGTAGCCTTGCAAACAACATACAATCACAAAGGTGCAATCAATCAATAAATGAGGTCATTGTATATTCTGCATTGCATTGAAGTTAATATGATAAGAAAAGAGATTTACCTACTGTTTTCCTGCCAATTTCATAGGTTGCTGGACAACATAAATGGTACTTTATATTGTATAGCTGTGCCCGCGGTTTCACCCGCGCTTATTGTTACTTTGGCGTAGAGTGATGTTATAAAGTCTATGACCTTCCTCAATAAGTGCAAACTTTAACCGTTTAGGCAGCGTACGCAACGGAAGCTTTCAAAAGGAATATTTTTTTCCCGTTTTTGCCTCATTATTCGTTGCTGCTCCGCTCCTATTGGTCGTAGCGTGATGATATATAGCTTATAACCTTCCTCGATAAATGAACTATTTAATACAAAAATAATTATTCAATTCGGACCAGTAGTTCCTGAGATTAGCGCGTTCAACCAAACAAACAAACAAACAAACTCTTTAGCTTTATAATATTAGTATAGATTATATTGTTTTACAGGTATAGGTATAAACTATCTATTTTCATAGATATATCAGTTTCTTTTTAAGGTTTAGATTAAATGTAGCTGTTTACACAATATTTTATATAAATAAATTAGATTTACGTACTCATATTCATACGAGATTATCACTTGCTAAGAAACATTGAAAACATTGTGAGAAAACCTAAAGCCAGTGTGGTGGACTATGGCCCAAGAATCTCCCTCGTATTGAGGGAGAATGTGCCCGGTACAATGCCAATAGGCTCTTTTCCTATTACATAGGGACCAAAATATACCGGCGAAGTCACACATAATCACACTGCAGTGCACCTGTGCCTACCCCTTCGGGGAATACACATATGATTATGTATAGTTTTTATAGGTATGTATTTATGGGTTCCCTTCCAACTATTACCTTTTATTCTCGTGAGTCAGGATCTACAGTGGTCATTAATGATAGTGAAGTTCAAAACTCAATAGCAGTGGGAAAATTTATAGAGGGAATTAGGTAATAGTGGGAATTTGATAGAAAAAAGGCCAAAAAATAATATATCAAATGTACCTATAAATAAATACTTACCGAACTAGGTTCTAATATTATAACAGAATCTTTTGGTAGCCTTCTTGCAAATTTAGCAGCAATTGTACATCCCCCTGACCCCCCACCCACAACCAATAATTTGCATCTGTAATTAAAAATATTTGTTTATTTATTATTGCAATAAATTATAATAATAATGATATATTAACATAACTACTATTTACAATTAATTTGTATACCCAAATTTATCACACATATCATGTATTAATACAATATGATTTGTAGAACAATAACTTACATAGTAACATTTTAGAGAGATGAGCAAACTCGTTTTAGTTAAACTACATCTATACGATAATATAACATAAGATGAGATTATTTTACCCAGGTTAGTTACACAAGAGTTATGTAGGCGCATTCGTTATGTTGTAAACGATAATATCTGACAATACTCACGAGTATGTAGCATTATTTACAGAAGAAACTGAGAAATTCCTACAAAGACCAGACGTAGTCAAAGATGTGAGCTTTCTTATGATATTCATGGCGTAACATAGACCAGCACCGGCGCTGTAATATTAAAGGCTAACACGGCAGACACGCGCGGTTATTAGGTAACTATAGATGGAGATTATAGATGAGTGTAAGCCGCGATAATTTGTTGATAAATATATTGATAATCGTCCTTGACGTGACCATTGATTTGTTTATGTTTATTATGTCACTTTTTATTGACATTGACAACTAACTGTCATTCCCGGTAAAGGATCATCCGAGATTCATCCGCCATCTTTTCCACTGTCATCACCAATTTTTATTTATAATTTTATTTATTTGTATTTTATTTATTGAATTTGTCCTTGCTATTAATTACTTGACATTGGCGAAATACCCGCGCTAGTCGCAGGTGAAGCCATTCCTCATCTTATTCCATTAAATTTCATCATTTCACTAATTTCGTAAAAAGTATAAAGGAACATCCATCCATATTTTTTAATGATATACGAATGGACTAGAAAGTCCGTTTTATTCTGCTTGTTTTTTGCTATGCCTTGTGTATATTCTATTGATGAGAGTAATGATGGTAAAGAAACAAGTAAATTCATCGGTGGAATAGTTCAAATATTATTAACTGTAAAATGTATGTTCAACCAATATTTATTTAATTATGATGACTAAAAGTCGGTTATTATATATTATGATTCCTGAACGAGTTCTCAAAATATGCCTATTGTCTATTCCTTCAATTGTAAAAAAAAATCAAAACAAATAAAAATGGCAGACGATGACGAGATTGACATTTTAGGAGATTTTTCTTTTAATTCCTGTTTTGCTCAAAACAATCAAGGAATGTAAGTAATTTTGCAATTTCTTGCACTATTAATTTCATTCACGTGTTTAAAAACAAATTCAACAGTATTACGCAACATCAATATGGTTGTTTATGTTTACAATGATTTGTTGATATTATTTCTGTAATGTCCAATGTTTTTCTGTGTTATTTTGTTGTATTATACCCAATATTATCAATGAAAACCTTACCCCAACCGAGGATATGCCTTAAATTAATAATAAATAGTAAATTAGTTGAGAGAACTTCAACGATTTTGTTTGTAGGTAGTTGTTATACTGTGGTGTATTACTGTTAAAATAACTTTTTAGACCTTCATGCTCTAACCGTGAAGACACAGTGCACCCTCAATGGCTTCTCGACTCGACAGAAACAAATTGGTACGATAAAAAGGCACATAGGTAAGATTACATAAATCACCAACAATCTGAATTAAAAATGACAATAAAAAAAATATTTCATCAATGCAATAGCAAATTATCTACTTACTCTCATTTTTACTGTGAAGTAATGAGGCGGTGTATAATTAAACTGACATAGCCTTGTTGACATACATGTAAGGGCCATGAGATTTGAATATTGTTTTATGTTTAATGAACAACTGACTGGTGTTCAAGCCTGGCCTGTACACCTGTAGTTGTAGCTAGTAGTAGTTGTGACTAGACTTATGTAACAGAATATCTTGATGTTGCCTCTTTTTCTCGTATGAAATAAGACAAAGTGAGCGAGCCAATCTGTGTCTTGACATGAGTGCTAACACCACTGGGCTGTTGTATTGACTTGCAGGTTATCCTGCATTATCCTGTCTTATAATTTAAGTAAATGGCCTGCTAATAATAAGTTAAGGTGAACAGATATTGCAGGCAACTCATACTCATTGTATGATCCCGAACTAAGCCTCTTGTACGCTAGGTTCCGTACAATGGACTGGGGGCAATCCCAGCTTTACCCAGACCAGGGTAAATTCCGAAGAAGACAATTTTAAAACTTGCTTTTGGTGGGAATTGGGCCAGACAGCCTATGCTCAGACCACTAGACCAAACCTTCATCAATAACTTAGACTTTTGGTTAAATGAAATTAAATTTGTAGGAAAAAAGAGGGGTCGCCAAGAAAATTATATGGCAACAGTTCTACTGATAGGCATGGCGGTAATGAGCACACGGCATGGAGTCAGACTGAAAGGCAGCTGCTTGTTAAAGAAATGGTGAGTGCTTTTATCACGGACAACAGTTACACTGCATCTTGTTATAACACAGCACACTTTGTTAAGTTGGACAGTGATATCTAATGTCTGTATGTTAATCTTTGGGTGTTATAGATAGTATCATTAGCTCATTCTAGATCTATCTTCTATACAAATAAATAAAATTGAAAGGTCTGTTTGTTATTCTAGAAAAATAATTAGGATTCAGCTGGAAAAAAATAATCTCCATAAATTCCACACTGCAAACTCACTGGTTATTATTATAGCTATAATTTAGTGTCAAATAGTTTTAGTATTGAATATAAGTAACTTATATTATTTACATACTCTAAGATGATAATAAACATTTCAAGCCATTTATGTTTTGTTCTTATTGGTATATAATACTGGTTTTACTATCAATACAGGCGAAATACGGCAGGAACATACGTAGAATATCGCAAACATTAATAACAAAGACTGAAGCGGAAATCCAGGCTCTAATTGAAGCTGAATACGGAGTAAACTTGGAAACTCCATTATTTGGTTTGGATAAACATGAAGAGAGTGATGACATTCCAGCTGTAGTTCAAGAGGAGATAGTAACCGATGATGTTACCACAATGACTAGTGTCCTCAACTCTGTTGCAACTGGTTTACCAACAGTAAACATACCAAATAAACCATTTAGAAAGAAAAATGTCAACTCCAAAAGCCTGCTGAAACCTGACATACTGAAATGTGATATGATAGCAATAAATCCCTCAGAGATATTGTATGAGGATAACTTAATAGTTGGGTCCACTCAGTCCATAGGTTCAAATGTAGACTTGACTGATCTAGTTTCTAAGAATATTGTTAAGCATCAAGCGAAGGTTAAGGCAGAGAAAAAAGCAGGTAATCATAGGAGGAAAGTGTCCAGGACTTATGATAAGGGTGCAAGGAATAAGAGTAAGGAGTTGCGATCGCCTCAAGGGAGGCAGAGGAAGGACTCGAGTTTATCCGAGGATAGTGTGAAGAGTCCGAAGATGCAGATTGTGTTGGGGTCTGGACAGGCATTACCGGTCTCTGAGGGGGAACAAGTGGTAAGTTTAGCTAGGAAATGCTAGTAAAATTCATTCATCATGCTGCATTTACACCTATCTGTTTCATCTTGGATAGTAAAAAGAACAAATCCATTGCACCGCACTACTCATAAAAGATACCAGCGCGTCTAAAGTCGCACGATATTTTTTTTGCCTACACCATAATTTACCGTATTAACGCGTAGAGAAAGCTTATTCTTCAACGACATGTGATTGATAACTCATGGTTGCTTGGCATTTACCAGAGAGATCTAATCTTTAAGTAAATTAGAATGGCAAACATTAAAAAAAAAAACAATGTATTTTGCAATTACTTTAGGATTTTACTGTTTGAGCGCTTTCAGACTAGCGTTTTTTATACCTTGGGAGTCCCTGGTATAAACCATAAGTATTTGACAAGTCCATTGTATGTTTTGTACAGATAAAAATAGAGAAGAAGAAAGACTCAGACCCAGAGAGTGACATTGAAATAGACATTGACAGTGATAATGATAACAGTATTGTAAAGAGCACACAACATCACAAGGAAACAACGGAAGAACCCATAGCAGTGCCTTTAAGGAAGTTCGAACCGATGCCTAAGAGGCAGAAGAAGATTAATTTGGTATGTAGCACCTTCTTTTTTAAAAAAATAACTAGTGCAGGAAATGGCTCACTATCGGAACCGGCGTGTGAACAACACTGAAAAAGAAATGTAGAGTTTGTAGTATGTTTTTCAAAACCAAGATATTTTGTTTATTTATTTTTTTATTTTAGTGGTCTAAAACCATCTTCGCATTATTGCCTTTCTAATGAAACCTGTTTAGGGCACATCAATTGGATGGTTTCATAGAACGGACATAGGTGGAAACAATTTTTGTGTTTTATATAAATATATGTACTTTTGTTCAGGATGGCGGCGGCGGTTATACGATAATGCACACAGAAGCTGGTGATCTGTACGAGAAGAGCTCCGAGCCGCGCAAGGAGAGGCAACCGCGGAAACAACAAGTACATCTACTCCAGTGTAAACTTTATAATGCCGAGAGACCGGTAAGTATAGTTTAAAATATTATACTACACTCCCTTACTATCACATCGCGTTAGAAGACTTATTTCGAGTTTCAAGCCACTGGGGCGGCAAAAGACGCGTATCGAAATTTTTGCCAATACCAAAACAGGCTCTGTGTCGATTAGGGTTCATGATTTCTCGAGCTTTTCAATTTCTCGGGTCACAAGAATTCTCGAGGCTTCTCGGGTTGTCGAGAAATTTACATTTACGTACGTTTTCTCATATTATTTGATTCCAATAACGTCAACAAATTCAGTGGTTTTCCTCTCAAATAAAAGTATCAAATTAATTATAAAACTTTTATTGATTATATTGAAAAACCTTAATCTTATAAATAAGCTTATAAATAACTTTAAAAAAAAATACAGAAATAATATTATTCAGACTCATAATTATAATGACAGCACCATTTTTGGCTGGTTATTTAGAACACAACTAATAAAACAGCAGTGGTAGCCTCGCGGGCAAGAACGCCCGCCTTGAACGTAAGGGGTGCAAGTTCAAATCCCAGGCCCGCACCTCTGAGATAATTTTCATGTGCGAATATCATTTTCAACAATGATTACCACTTGCTGAACGGTGAAGGTAAACATCGTGAGGAAACCTGCACGTCTATAGCTTTCTATAGCGTGTGAAGTTCACCAACCCGCACTCGGCCAGCATGGTGGACTATGACCCAAATCTCCCTCGTATTGAGGGGGAATGTGCCCGGTATAATTTTTTTATTATTATAATTTTTTTGGTCCCAATGTAATAACATTGGGACCAAAATACATCGGTGAAGTGTGGGCGCACTGCAGTGCACCTCTGCCTACCCCTTCGGGGAATACAGGCGTGATGATGTATTTATTTAAAACTTATAAACAAAAGTAGCTTCTATTAAACTAAATAAAAAATCAACATGAAAGAAAACGTTAATATCCTAACTTGTAATTAAATTACAATCACAGCACCATTTTGGCTGGTTATTTACAAAAAATAATAATTTCTCGTACATGATTTCTCGTGTTCTTGACTTTTCTCGAGCTTGATTTCCCGGGAACAAAGCCCAACGATTTCCCTGAAATTCTTGGCTCGAGAATTCCCAACATGAACCCTAGTGTCAATATACATAAAAGTTGAATTTCGGTGGTAAAAGCCACGCCTCCACGAGTCAAATTCGCTCTCACTGTCGACGCGAGCGTATGTTGCGGCGTCATTTCAACTGTTTATAATGTATTTGGCCATATTAGGTACAATCACATTTATATTGTTCTAGGCGCCATACGAAGTCCGTTTGCACGTGTCTACTCTGATATTGATGGATGCGCACGCGCACACATCGCGCGGCGAGGTGATGGGGCTAGTGGGCGGGGATGTGACGATAGGCGGTCAAGAGTTGGCGGCAAGCGGCCAAGCGTTAGCGGCAAGCGGCCAAGTGTTAGCGGCAAGCGGCCAGGTGCCGGTCGTCAGCCTTTGGGCGTACTGTCCCGCCGCCGCCGCCGCTGGCAGCACTCACTGTGATATGGACCCGGGTGAGTTAATTATTTTTCTTAACTTGTTGCTACTTATGGCCATAATAATAATTAATTAATAATACAGACAGATAGACCAAAATAATAAGAAGCATTTTCGTTATATGTATTATATATTGTATTATACTAACACAGATGTATTATATTTTCATAATATGCATTTGTTAAAATAGTGTTATTTTGATATTACATACATACTGCTACTTGAATTTTATTTATTTGTATCGATTCATTTGTATACTCGTTAATCTTCAAAGTTTTATTTCGGACTTCTGTCAAAGTATGATAAATTTGCAAACAAAAATAACACAAAATACCTAAAGTTTCATCCGCCATCATTATCACGTTCACAGGGGGCGAAACTGGTCAGTAAAGTCACGTTAAAGGCAGTTTTTTGAACGGTGGTCAGTCAGTTTTTTCTGAAAATAGTCAGTAATGTCAGTATTTTAGACTCGGAAAAACTAATTTTCGTGTAAATTGCCATGTGTCTTCAAAAAATTACATACGCACGCTCCTTTTACTACGGATATTCTTTCTTCATGCCTGACGGTAGAACCCAATATTACAAAGCCGCTATGGGAGTGGCAGGCTTGCAAATTTCGTAAATTATAGGTATTCGAATATTCATTTTTAAGGTTCCGTACCTCAAAAGGAAAATAGAAACCCTCACGTTATCCCGTCTATCTGTTTGTCAAGCGGCGCTTATTATTAGAGATGAAACGGATAGTGGTTTGGCCGAATACCGGATATTCGGCTAGCTAGCCATAGTCGCGACGCCTTATGATGAGCGTCGCGACGCAATATGGTGAGAGTCGTGACGCCTTATGATGAGCGTCACGACGCAATATGGTGAGAGTCGCGACGCCTTATGATGAGCGTTGCGACGCCTTATAGTGAGCGTCGCGACGCCGTATACTGAGCGTCGTGACGACGTATAGTGAGCGTCGCGACGATGTATAGTGAGCGTCGCGACGCTGTTTAGTGAGCGTTGCTCCGCCGTGTAGCGATTGTCGTGATGCCTTATAATGAGCACCAAGACGCCTTATCGTGGGCGGTGCGATGCCGTGTAACGATTGTCGGGACGCAGTGTAGTAAGCGTCACGACGACTTATGGTGTATATTGGCACAAAGACATATTGACACATAATTTATTTTGGTATTGGCAAAAAAATTACGCGTGTCTTGACGTAACAGTGTGTGTGGGGCTTAATAGTGGCATTATATATAGGCCACTTTTTTCATAAAATATCTGTTAGGGATTTGGAGATGGATTTAAAGTTCTGTAAATTTTGGGGTTTCCCTTTAAATTTAGGTCAGTAAAGTCAGTATTTTTGAGTCTCACAGTCAGTAAAATCAATATTTTTGACCATAAAATCTGTTTCGACCCCTGCGTTCATCACGCATTTTTATTTATAATGTGTATTTATAAACAACAATTATTTACCCAATTTTTTACAATTCAAAATAAAATAAGTCAAAACAAACTGTGTTTATTGAAATATTCCATGAAATTTCACCATTTCATTTTACGTAAAAGTGAAGAAGAAAATATTGAACGGGTTGTATTGTGGTTATGGTCGGGTCAGTGTCTCAAGCGGCGGCGGGCGAGAGCGTGCGGGCGATGGGCGCGCTCGTGTGCGGCTGGCACCACTCGCACCCCGGGTTCCCGCCCGCGCCGTCCGCGCTGGACCTGGCCTCGCAGCGCGGCCTGCAGCGCGCGCTCGACCGCCCGCCCGCGCCCTTCCTCGGCCTCATCACCTCCCAGCACTGGCCCACCGGCCGCACCGCCTCCCAGTACAGGTACACTACACACTACACTCTTGTATATAACTGGACCTGGCCTCGCAGCGCGGCCTGCAGCGCGCGCTCGACCGCCCGCCCGCGCCCTTCCTCGGCCTCATCACCTCCCAGCACTGGCCCACCGGCCGCACCGCCTCCCAGTACAGGTACACTACACACTACACTCTTGTATATAACTGGACCTGGCCTCGCAGCGCGGCCTGCAGCGCGCGCTCGACCGCCCGCCCGCGCCCTTCCTCGGCCTCATCACCTCCCAGCACTGGCCCACCGGCCGCACCGCCTCCCAGTACAGGTACACTACACACTACACTCTTGTATATAACTGGACCTGGCCTCGCAGCGCGGCCTGCAGCGCGCGCTCGACCGCCCGCCCGCGCCCTTCCTCGGCCTCATCACCTCCCAGCACTGGCCCACCGGCCGCACCGCCTCCCAGTACAGGTACACTACACACTACACTCTTGTATATAACTGGACCTGGCCTCGCAGCGCGGCCTGCAGCGCGCGCTCGACCGCCCGCCCGCGCCCTTCCTCGGCCTCATCACCTCCCAGCACTGGCCCACCGGCCGCACCGCCTCCCAGTACAGGTACACTACACACTACACTCTTGTATATAACTGGACCTGGCCTCGCAGCGCGGCCTGCAGCGCGCGCTCGACCGCCCGCCCGCGCCCTTCCTCGGCCTCATCACCTCCCAGCACTGGCCCACCGGCCGCACCGCCTCCCAGTACAGGTACACTACACACTACACTCTTGTATATAACTGGACCTGGCCTCGCAGCGCGGCCTGCAGCGCGCGCTCGACCGCCCGCCCGCGCCCTTCCTCGGCCTCATCACCTCCCAGCACTGGCCCACCGGCCGCACCGCCTCCCAGTACAGGTACACTACACACTACACTCCTCTACGGGGTGTATCGGCAGTTCAAAATAATACTATATGTACATATACGGTAGCTCATGTGTAGATGCTTAGTGAAGACATGTTATACTTAACATCATTGTTTCTGTGTTTTAGATATTTGCGACTTTTAAATATTTGCGACCATAACACCAAAATAAAAAACAAAAAACTGTATAGACTCACAGATAAAGTTCATTCTTCAAAGTCAAAGTAAAAGTCGAGGTCAAATCATTTGTCAAATTTACATTTCTTTTTAACTTTCGATCTTTTGTTTTTTAGTAATATTATATTTTATAATATTCTTTATAATTTTAATTCTCTCTACATAATATAGGTGTATACGGGTAGAAGATTATCAAGATTCAGAAACTCCCGTTGGCTATCAGTTTAGCGTGAAACTGACCGGCGATCTCACGCCGAGCAACCTGCCAGCGTTCTTACAAGAGTTGAGGACGATGATAAAGGAACATGTCGTTACCAATGAGTTCAGTGTCGACATGGCTAAGGACGTTTGCCCACAAGCCGGGATGACCTATTTAGAAAAGGTAAGGAACCTCCTACTTAATGTTTTCTAAAGATAGACAGAATGCAGGTTTATATAACACTAGCTGCTACCCGCGACTTCGTCCGCCTATACTTCGATTCAATATCGTAATAAATTATAGCCTATATATTCTTGTGATGTATAAACAATAATACTGGAAAGTTTTATCAAAATCCGTTCAGTAGTTTTTGCGTGAAAGAGTAACAAACATCCACACATTTACAAAATTAGTAGGAAGGAAGTAGGATTGTCTGCGACATGGTCCGCGTGGAATTAGTATAAATAAACAGGATTCCTTGAACATCCTTGAACCTTGAGCCTTGAACATATTTCATATTATTCATATATTTTCATATATGAATGTAATCTTCAATAATTATGACCACTTGCTGAACGTTGGAGGGAAACATCGTGAGGAAACCTGCACGTGAGAGTGTAAGTGCCAGCGTGGTGCACTATGGCCCAAATCTTCCTCGTATGGAAGAGGAATGTGCCCGGTATAATGGCAATAGGCTCGCCCCCTATACCATTGGGACTAAAATACATTGGCATAGTGTGGCCGCACTGCAGTGCACATCTGCTTACCCTTGTGGGGATGTCGTGATGATGCACACCTCAAATAATAAAAAGGTTCACATATTGTTTTCTTATATTTACGCGAATAAACGAATAAGCGGTCCGATCCACGCAGAAAGTGCTGAAATGAGCACTTTCTGCGTGGATCGGACCGCAAACAACAACTAAATATGAGGGTACTTATTAACTATTAGGTAGTTATTAACTATGACATCAGGACGTCTAACACCTCAGTCCCCCCGTGACCATGGCATGTCGGGAACATAAAAAACTAAATAAACGCGATAGAATCCGTTTTATTTCAATAATAAAAAGGGTTTCATATAAGGTTTTTTATTTCAGTGTATATCGAGCGCATCGCATCATATGAACTCCGCGGGATACTCCGACGACGAATCTGTTGTTAAACAACTCCTACAAGGAATCAGAGATGTGTTTAGATAGCGGCTACTATAAAAAAAATGGTTCCCAATTATTTTTGAAGCATATTGTAATGAGATTAAATATCTTGAATTAACAATTTACTGTATGTTGATACTAGGCGACTTTTTAAAGGATTGTTGAACGCGAGTGAAAGCGGGTCCTATCGTGAGTATTGATTTTATTTTTTAGTTTTTTATGATATAAACTTTTATAACCGTTTTCACTAACAATAGGAAACGCATTAACGGGATGCCTAAATATTAGCACACTGCAACTACCTTATATTTAGGCATGTCAGTGTTAGTCAAAACAGACAATAAATGTAGATAAAAAATACTACTTTATATGCAGAGTCCAAATCGTTTGTTTGATTACGTATCTCTTAATTCGTTTAAATTTTTTACATTCAGATTGTTCATAAGTATATAGAAAAATATCAGTATTTTAATTTAAGCTGTATTTATTTTGAATTTTAAACTTAATAAATGACGACAATTTTTTTTTTTTATATATCGCTATTATTTAACATGGCAATAAGTTAATATCGCCAGACAACACATACTCATCGTATGATCCTAAAATAAGCAAAGCTTGTACTATTTGTACCATACAATGGATTAGTGGCGATCCCAGTTACACATTCCTATTTCAGTAATTTGCGGTTTGTGTGCCCGTGTAGTTTGGACGACACAGTAGTTGCTCTCGGGTGCAAATCAAACTTTTATAAATAATTTAAGCGCACAGTACATATCGCAAGTCGGTCAACCTTTCGGTGAGCCTGTTGAGAGAGAGAGAGATAGCCTATTACAAGTGTTGTAACATTAAATAAATTTTATTATTACCATTGGTGGCGATGTTGCCAACACTTAGCGGAAATCGAATCAAATCTCAAACCACTAGACCCAATAGTCGTGTTTGGATTGAAATTTATATAAATATTAAAGGAAATATTGTTAAATAAAAATCAAAAACATATCATATGGCACAGTTCCAGTTTATTCTTTTTAAATGTTACATGTGCTAGATAAAAAAATAATACAGTCCGATTAGTGTAATTCTCTACTCAAACAACGGTCGCTTAGTACCTTACAAACGACCATGCAGTTGATTTCGTCCATGAAAAGAATATTTTTTTACAATTCGTTCATTTTTCATACCCGCAGTTACAACTCTAAAATGGAAAACATTATATTATTATCATTATTTTTTTTACAATTTTAACAAGCGTGTTTAACTGACGTAATCTTGAGCCCTGGGCCGATATTCTATTAAAAACATTAATTTACGAATCGAACTCGATATTCGAATTATTGTATCGAATCATATCGGTTTGATATAATTCGATGAGCACATGTCGCGACTGTTGGGACTTTTTTTTTAAATCAGTACAAAGGTACTTTCACATCGCGCGTGTGCCTCTTGTATAATATAATTTATAAACGATATAGTAATTCATCTATTTATACAGTCATATATTGTCGAGTGGCTCGTCGCGGGACCACCGTGACCAATTACTGGGCATATATACACCGCGTCACACACATAAAATACCACGATTGTCATATTAAAGTATTGAGCGTAGACGCAATAATACAATAACGTCTAATGAATGATACAATGGCAAGTTATGATACTTATATATTAATGGAAATGAAATTGAAAAAACACTGGCAGTGATAGAATTGTGATAACACGTTAATCATTGAGCGACTTTAATAAAAAAAACTTTCATTCGAATAGACGTAATATTCAGTCTTTTACGTGCTCACCCTGCACGTGAAAGTTTAATAAAGAAAAATTGAACGTGATATTTTATGTCTGTGGCCGTCGGCGTCACAACGCAGACTTAGGCAATAAATAAAAAAAAAAGATTTGTTTAATTAAATTAATAAAAAATAGAGTTCGAAACGATCGTAGCGTCACATTCTATATGTACAGTGTGTTAACTTACAAACTAATTAGAAGCATCAACTATGAAACAATTTATCAACATTGAAGGCACATGATTCCGCACCCGATTCTCGTCATAAACGTGCATAACATTAGGTGCACTTTCCGTTGGCAACATTCATCTGTACTTTTATTTTACAACTGTGCACTACTAATTGCATCGTCTGATGAAACTATATTATAAAAAAAAGTTTTTGATAGAATGTATCTGATATAAATAAATACCGAAAAGTTAAATCCTAAAAAAATACTTATCATACCATAACGGACCATAGATTTGTAGAGACGATGCAATAAGTAAGTGTTGTCCTACAATAATGTGGATCGGACATGACATGCTAACTTACGACATTAATTATTACAATAGATATGCAAAAATAAGTACTGGTATGGAATTGTTTGCAATACACGACAATTTTAACTACACCAAGTGTATTGCTATCTTTCTCGCGGCCGTAATGTATGAGCAAGATGACAATAATGATAATGTTGTCAAACTATGTTTAGTAGTAGTTTGTATATAACAGAATCTATATCGATGGCCGCCATTTTGTTGTACCCTTCATCTTATTACAAAATGATGACATTTAATGGAGTTGGATGAGAAATGCCTGAAGTTAGCTTGTATTTCAGCCAGTGTCAAGTAATTAATAGCAAGAGCAATCTCTTAAAACTACGTTTCAACAAAATTTTACAGCATTTATATAATATCTGTCTTGATCATACATTAGGAGCGTGTGAAGGACGGCAGCACACTTAGTTTGGTTCCAATAAAATGAAGCGTACTTATTCAAACATTGGTCACATACTTTGATAATTGTGTTTGATTGTATAGATACCGCAAATGTTTGAACAAATAACGTCCTTTTAATCAGCATAATAAATCTCCGGACACAATTCCGCGCTGCAAAATGTTCCCCAATAACAAAACGAACCGTATTGACTCAAAGAAAAAGCTCATTCCTCAACGACACGTCCTCGACGTATTCGCGTCGCGTTTACTACAGAAAACCAATAATTATAAACACTAAAACAGAGTTTTTTTTTGTTATTGGCAAATTTTTTGCGCACGCTTTGGTTTACCCGGGCCTTTATTCTTAAAGGTGGAAGAGATAAAGTCGTGCACACATAGCAAGGAATTTGCGCCACATTTTTTTTTAAATTATTGCAATATTTCCATAATACGATTACATGATGGTCGACTAAATTGTGATAGGCCACTAAGACTATTTGTATAATGACTATGTGGATAATTTTTAAAGGCATGAAAACAACATATTATCAATGGTAACTGGAAGTATGACAAGTCTAATGGCTTCAAAGTGACAATATCAAATGTGTACACTGGTCATATTCTGGCTATCATTGATAAAAATGTTTATTTTTACATTATCAGGTGAAATCATTCTACTACTAGACTGTTAGTAAACTTTAGAACGCAAATCAAAACTAGACCTCTGTCACGGATTCGCTAGCTCGCTCTCTGTCTTATTCCATTCAAGAGATGAAGACACAAAGTCAATTCCGTGGCAAGACTAGTCTTGTCGTACATGCTATATGACACCCTGACGAAGTAAACCATCACATAACCGTTTATATGGTAATTAGGAAGACATAGATGTCGAGGGGTGATAGGCAATTTGATTTAGGGACACTTTTGGGCGATATTGGGTTATATACATATTTGGAATCACCTAATTTGTCTGCGTCGAATCAGTATGCTCTTCTGTAAAGTTAAAAAAATGTCGCTTTAAGACAAATAGCATTTCACCCCTCGATATGATAAATTCCGATATCTGGTTTTGTTGCAAAGCTAACATTCATACTTTGAAACAGTCTTAATACTAAGTATGTTATACGCTTCTTACGTTTTACATACACTAGAAGACGCTAAAACTTAATACCTAATTAACAGTTAGGCATCTCATTTAGGCGTTGCCTAGTGTTTATAAGATATAGCATCAGTGTGTGCACGTCTCTAGTGTCGTGTAACGCGAACGTAGACTAGTTTTTACAATTGATAGTTGACTTAGTGAAAGACAGTCTGGCAATGATGTTACAGCTCGGTCGACCTCAGACTTGCACTTACAACTTTGAAGCCTGACACACTAGGGTTTCAAGATTTTGCCAATATCAAATCGAACTCTGTGTAAATATACACAAGGATTGAATTTCTGTATTAAAAGACACGTGACCACACGAGAAAATTCGCTCGCGCTGTCAATGACATTTTGTCGGACAATTGGTTTTTTTCTGAGTCAATACAGTTCGTTTTGATGCGCCTTGACACCCCTGTGTGCCCGGAGCTTAAAGCGGCTTTCAGACTACGCTATAATATATAGCACAACAATATCGCGCACCATACAAAGCCAATAATATATAGTACAGTACAGTGTGAACGTGGCCATAACAATGTATGGTGCGCGATATTGTTGTGCTATGAGCTATATGCTATTATATTATAGCGTAGTCTGAAACCCGGTTAATCCCTGCATCTCAGGCCAATACCAAAACGGACTGTATTGAATCCCAGAAAGGGTTGTTTTTCCACAAAATAAGTGATTGTGTGGCCTTCACCACAGAAATTCAATCTTTATGTATATCGACATACAGTCTTGACATAGACAATATCTGGAGTACGTAAACGTCAGTCACACAATATTGGACGTGTGACAAATGTATGATATAATAACTTATATGTACCATTATCGTTGTAAAGTGCAACTCCGCAGTTAACCAAGCTCGGCTGAGACCTGTTGCATACACAGAATAAACATAATTTATTCTTACAAACTAATTAGTCCTACTCACAGCTGCGGAACGGAAATTATTTAAACATGTCTCACCACACACAGTGCGTGCGCATTTCATTATATTGATTATTGATTGAGATCCCGTAGTGCGATCGATTTTTAAGTTAATTTTGAATAGACAGTCGACTATAGAAAGTGCTTGTTATTACTATTTCTTATAACATATCAATATGGTAATCGAATAAAATTATAATCATTTGTATAAATAAAAATACGCAAACGTATTCATTACTAAGTGTGGGAGAGAATGGACAGCATTTTCTATAATCGAACGACAAAAAAAGTTCATATTTCCGTTACAATATTCACGAATCTCGTTTTTTTTTTTTAACAAAACTATATTTTTATATTTAACAGAACACGTCGTTACACCTAAATATTAATTTAAAACTAAGCAGTCATTCATGTAACACTAGGAATTTAAACAAAAAACAAAAAAGTTTGCGTACCGTTAATCGGCGATTTAAAATAAAAAAAAATCGTACAATATTAAGCGTACTCAACTAGCTTGTAAAAAAATAAAAATCAAATTAAGAGCTTATACAAGTCAATGAGGAACAGAATTCTTTACAATGTCGCACAGTTACACCTATTATAATATTACACTTAACAATAATGTTTTTAAAATAAATAATTTATTTAATCTATCAGCCGCCCTGTCTGTACATAACGTGTATGTAGTTAGACAATTGTATAGATTACCTAAAACGGGTCTTATTATCTTGGGATAAAGACATATTTTCCTATGTAGTTATAATATAAAAATGGTGGCTGCAGACCCAACATATGACCAGACATACATTTTATCTCAGTTTTGTCATGAAAATGACGTCACATCGAGCTATGTCTAGAAGAAGAAGCTTGATGTGGTGTCATTTGTTTGACGCTGTCATGCTGAGACTGCCCGAGTAGAAATGTGACTAACAGGGCGACAAGTTAGAGCTCGCACACGTCAGTGCACTATGTCACGCTCGGCAAGACACAATTTGTAAATAATAAATTATTGTATTCGAAAATTTTATAAAAAACAAACTTCGTAATTATACAACACTAAACATATGATCACTGACTCGTTATAAAATAAATGTTATTAATAATTAAAATATTTGTACATGAAGTAATCACATAATTAGCGTTGGATACAAACAAAATTTTATCGTGAAATGCCATGATCGTAAAATTCGACATAGAATTTATTGCAGAACGGTTTGTCATATTTAAACAAAACATTGACGTAAAATATGAAACGAATTTAAACATTTTACGAATGATAATAATTCCTTCGATGCCTCAGGATTCGATACTGCCGTAGCGATGAGTGTAATCACACAATTCGTGTCCATAAAACACTAAAAATAACTGTCAACATCTTGCACACATTTTCTTCTTTGCACTCACGACATACATCACTAGCGTGCGCTCTAGTCTATGGTGCGTTTAGTCTATGCTCTTGACGCGCGCCATAACCTTGCCCTCGAACATGGGCAGCGTTTCGCTGTCACTGCTCACCTCCTCTTGGATCACGGTATCGAGATCCGCGCAGTTCGTTTTGAAAAAATATCTAAAACAAAATAATTGTTTATGACTCTTGAGTTCTGTCAACGTCAACTGGACTCCAAATGACCCCTATTTTGTTGTACCCCAAACTCTAACTCGACAGCACTAATATTATTTTAGTAAAAAGATTCGCGTAGGTTGTAATGTAAATCTTTGTTATTTATTTATGTGATACATACTACCATAACTATCTCATGTCTCACCATCAACAAACAAACGAACGAAATCATAGATATTTTTAGTTCATGCAGTTCCTTTTCTAACAAATTCTGCGAACTTAATAAGCAATTTGCAATTTAGAATATGCTAGGTAGTTCGGTAATTCATTAACGGATATCTTTTTGGCGCTGACTGAAATTTCACTTGCCACCACACTTTTAGTAGTAGTTGCGTATTTCGACTTTCTTTAAAACTGAAAAAAACTCGATATTTTAATAAGTAAATAATGCGATGTATGACTGATCAGTTTACCTGTAGTTCCCCTTCCTGGGTAGGTACTCCTTGAATGTCTTGAGTGTGAGCGGGTTTGCGGGCACCTTGAACCGGTACGGCACGTTCTCGTCGAGGAAGGACACCACCACCACGGTGTGGCAGTCGGCCGCCGCGCCGCCAGACCCGCCGCTGGACTTGCTGCCGCCGCCCCTGATCACAACACCCAATTTATTATCAATCTACTTCGTCACGAAATCATAAAATTACTGCACCAACGATAGGCGGGTATTCTGAAAATGGCAGTATTTTATAGTACTAAAAAAATACAAATAAATTCATTAAATTTCAATGGCTGGCGCCCTCTATGGCGTTCCGTTGAAGAATGAGCTCCTTCTACGAGTGAATGCAGCTCGTTTGGGTATCACCGTAAAACATAGGTGACCTTGCGCGCGCGTGCTGCTTGGTCCGGCGATGGTCGTCGCGGTCGGCGGAGGAGCCGCGCGAGGAGTCGCGGAGGTGGCGCCGCTCGAGCCGCTCCGAGCCCTCCGCCACCCACAGCAGCAGGCGCGGCTCCACGCAGCCCGCGCTCACCGTGCCCTCGCTCACCACCGACACGCCGCTGTCCGTCAGCTCCGTCACCGTCTTCTTCGAGAACGATCTGGAAGTCGACGCGCAGTTTCTTTACGTTATGAAAATTTGCTACGAGTTTATCCACGTGGAATTTGGAAACCCAATTTACCCGGAACGAATGATATGTATTATTCTTTCCGCGGAACTTAAATTCTTAAATAAAAGTGGCCTTAAGATTATCCCAGGGGTCGAAACAGATTGTATGGTCAAAAATACTGATTTTACTGACTATGAGACTCGAAAATACTGACTTTACTGACCTAACTTTAAACGGAAACACCAAAATTTACAGAACTTCAATAGCATATTTTAATAAAATTGTCCTATATAATGCCACTATTAAGCCCCGCACACACTGGGACGTCAAGACACGCGTAATTTTTTTGCCACGTCGCAATGCTCACTATACGGCGTCACGACGATCGCTACACGGCGTCGTTACGATCACTATACGGCACCGCGACAATCACTACACGGCATCGCGGCGCTCACGATAAGGCGTCACGACGCTCAATACAAAGCGTCGCGACGCTCAATACAAGGCGTCGCGACGCTCATTATAAGGACTCGCGACACTCACTACACGGCGTCGTGACGCTCACTAAAAGGCGTCGCGACGCTCATTATAAAGACTCACGACACTCACTATACGGCGTCGTGACGCTCACTAAAAGGCGTCACGACGCTCATTATAAGGCGCCGCGACGCTCAATACAAGGCGTCGCGACGCTCATTATAAAGACTCACGACACTCACTATACGGCGTCGTGACGCTCACTAAAAGGCGTCACGACGCTCATTATAAGGCGCCGCGACGCTCATTATAAGTCGTCGCGACGCTTACTATAAAGCGACACGACGCTGCCCGTACAGTGAGCGTCGCGACACCGTATAATAAGCGTCGCTTGACAATTAGATAGACGGACAACGTGAGGGTTTCTATTTTCCTTTTGGGGTCCGGAAACTTAAAAATGAGTATTCGAATTCCTAAAATTGAAGAAAATATGCAACCCTGCCACTCCCATAGCGGCTTTGTAGTATTGAGTCAAGCATGAAGAAAGAATATCCGTAGTAGAAGGAACACGTGCGTATGCTACCTCTTTGAAGACACAGACATTTTACGCAAAAATTAGTTTTTCAGAGTCTAAAATACTGACTTTACTGACTATTTTCAGAAAAAAACTGACTGACCACCGTTCAAAAAACTGACTTTTTGACCAGTTTCGTGTAATGCTTGCATCAATAGCTATTTGACAGTGAAAATCCCATCAAAATCGAGTTTACCTCTAACAAACGAGGGGGGACCAAAATACATTGGCGAAATGTGGGTGCACTACAGTGCAGCTCTGCCTACCCCTTCGGGGGATACTGGTGTCATGATGTAAACAAAATAAATATTTCTTGCGACTTTTGATATAGGCGTATCCTGTCATTGACGGGTCCAAGTAAATAGATAGGTTCATAGATGCTGTAAATATATCGTAATTATTTTGTGTTTTTTTCCCTACAATTAAATGTTTGTACAAAGTTTCAAAAAGCATCTTAGTTGCGACGACTGATTCACTTTTTTCGACACAAAACTATGGTATAAGGAGTGGCTGTAAAGTATACCTCCTTGTGAGAGAGTGCGGATGATGCAGCGAGTCGGGCGGCGCGTCGTAGTGCCCCGAGTCAGCGGAGAGAGCGGAGGGCGCGCGTCGCGCCCCGTGCTGGGCGTGCTGTGCGTGCTGCGCGTGCTGCGCGTGTCGCGCGCGCGCTCGGCGTGCTGAGGGCGGCGACGTGCCGGGCGTGCGTTCCGACCATACGCGCGACACGTGCTGATCTACAAATGAATGTGAAAACAACTTAATATTTTAATTAAACTCTTAAATTGGTTGAGTCGAGGTCAATTAATTTAAGGCATTCTTCACTACTGATTATACCTGCTTTCAAAACGGTTATGGTGATTTAACACGCGCGACTAGGCAATAACAAAATTAATTGTATTAATTCGTAGTGGAGGCACATTTTTCCACGAAATGTCAACGATTATGCGAACGAATTTAGTAGTGTTCATACAGCAGTGACACACACATGTCGAGACAAGACCTCTGTCACGGATTGGCTCGGTCACTCTCTGTCTTATTTCATACGAGAGAAAGAGATATTATCAACATATTCTGTGACATAAGTCTAGTCGGCGCACATCCTACAACTACAATTGTAGCATGAACGCCAAGACTTGAATGACATATAGGACTGATAGCGAACGAATCCGTGACAGAGACCTAATCTTGACATGCGTGATATCCCCACTAAATGCATTTTAACTAGAAAAAAAGCCAAGTTAATTGAAATGTTAGCAAATCGCTTACCTAATATATCTTGATCATTGTCGTCGTCGAGCTGCAGTTTCTCGCGGATGGCGGCCGCGACCAGCTGCGGCGGCAGCGCCTGGCTAGACGCCTCTTCGCCGTCGCCCTGAGATATTTATTTAATTAATCAATTTAACACTATCTTTACTGGTAACCCTAATACAATAGTATACCTACGACTTTAACTTACGTAGTTGATAATATAGACTAACTGAAATATATATTTTAGCGTAGCAATGGTAGCCAAGTTGGTAATACACCCTCTTTGAACGCGTTTCGATCTGGTGGTAGTATATAAGCAAAAAAAAATTTAACTTGACAGTTTATAAGTGCCCCCAAAGGCCTATACAGAATAAATTATTTGACTTTGACTTTATGGGGTGCAAGTTCAAATCCTGCGATTTTCAGGCGTGTGAAGTTCACCAACCCGCACTGGTCGAACGTGGTGAACTATAGCCCAAATCTTCCTCGATTCGAGGGGGAATGTGGCCTGTATAAACGCAATAGGCTCCCCCACCTCTGCCTACCCCCCTTCGGGGAATACAGGCGTGATGATGTATATAGTGTTAGTGAAGACAAGGAATCAGTACGGGACCTCGGCGAGTCTCCGCTCGAGCCGCTCCTTGGTCTCCTGGTCGCGGCGCACGCGCTCCAGCTTCTCAATGAGCAGCGGCGCGAACTCGGCCGGCGGCAACACGCGCAGCTGCTCCGACTGGACACGCTGGGTTCGGGGGATCATCTGAACAACACACAACATACTATAACTACATTTCTATTCACCTATACTCCATTTGTTATAATATTAGAAATAAGAGGCTCGTAGAAGCAGGAGTGCAGAACATTTTGTTTCAAAAACAAAACAATAACAATGGAAAAACAGTAACAAATAACAACAAAATTACTAAAATTCTGTAATAACAACAAACAATGCGTAGCATTCACAAGTATTCACATGTGAATGACAATCACAGAACATTGTTTGCGTCAATTTGACTGCCAACATAAACCGGCAAAATAAGAAAGATCCTGTTGTCACAACGGATGAAGGGATTAGTTAACATTTTAGATTTGGTAGGATTATAGTGAAACGAAAAACGTTCCCGGTATTATTCATCCCCTGCTTATTTAGGTTTTTTGTATCGACAGTATTATTTTAAATTGGAAAAAAAATCTAAATGAAAGCCATTTAATTTAATAAGACAAATAGTGAAAATGATTAGTTACACTGCTGGTTTAAAAATACATTATAATAAATTGGGCGTCAGTCGTAACTGTAATATGTTAATTGTTACTTTTGTTACAAAGTGTTGGTACATTAAAAAGAACCTTTTTTAACTTCTTTCCAATGCTATAACAAATGGAGTATACAGTTGCATTTTTTTAGTTTGGTCAGAACTTTTGAGATGGTATAATCTATATCTATCCAATTTATTGTCAATACCAAAATGATACTAGTAAAAAACTTGAACTGCATTGACTCATTGAAAAAGTTCATTAACACCGACAGCGAATTTTTACGCGTAGTTGCGTAGCTTATACCAAAAACACGCAATATTTGTGTATATTTATTAACCGACTTCCAAAAGGAGGTGGTTCTCAATTCAACTGGTATGTTTTTTTTATGTATGTACACCGATTATACAGAGTTCGTGTTGGTGAAGATTTTGACGTGCTGCCTTTGAGGGCCCAGTGTGGGGGGAGGTGAGGCGAGGGGTTCAACATACCATGGCAATATCCTGTTCCTTGTTGATGACAGCGTGCCGGTCCAGCCCGTGCAGCCGCGGCCGCGGCCGGGACTCGCGCGGCTCGCGCACGCCGCGCATCGACATCCCGTCACTGGACAGAGATGCGACATACACCTTACTGGGTGCGCGGCAGAGACAGCGATATCGACATTTGAGTCGAGAGGCAAATTTCAACTGTGTCCAATCTTCGTTTATCCGATAGTCAGATCAGTTTAGTTTTTTAGGAAATATTTTTATTTAATCTTCCTTTATGCACAAATGAGTTCATTTACTAGAGGTGAGAACTAATACTTAGAAATCACTACATGAAAATTTCACATAGGCGAAAAATATACTAGAAACATGTTTTAGTCATTTTGATATTTTTCATTTGGCTATCCGATACTTATGTATATGTGAAAGTATTATTTCGGACTTCTGAAGCACTAGAGTTGGTAAGACAATTTGTATCAACTGTCGATAAAAATGTATACGTACGTAATGTATGTCTACTTAAATAAATGTTATTTATTTACAAACGGTTAACTCCGATGCGTGTTAATTTCATAATGTATCTTCATGATTGATTAGTTGGGTATTTATTTCTTGTTACTAAACAAGCGAGTATCAAAAGCTTGAAAACAATTTTAATAAAACATATTTACATTTAAAAACACTTACATGTTGGACGTACTGTAGTCGTAGCATGAGCGCCAAGACTAGACTTATGTCACAGAATATGTATGTTGATTATATCTCATTCTCTCGTATGAAATAAGACAGAGAGCGACCGAGCCAATCCGTGATAGAGGTCTTGTCTTGCCATGCGTGCTAACACCACTGTTGCTTTGTAGTCAACGCCTAATGTATTATAACAAATCTTGGAACTTTACATATGAGAAAAAAAATCGATTCCTAACATGATGGGTTTAAAAAAAATTGAACCATGATAAGAACCTATGAGTATTCTAATTACTACTATACTTACTACATAAAAACTAACAAATTTCTACACTACCTATATACGAACAAAAATTTACTATACGATATTCACACAGAATTTAAAAAGATTTTAACTATCAACATTACGAACTTATTCGTTCCGAATGACGAAACTATCGTAGATCCACCATCTTGCTCCATCCTCTTTGACAATAAATCAAAGAATTTTTTTTTTTTGAAGGACTTACTCTGTTGGCCGTGAGGTGGCCTTTACAGCTTTACCGGAGGAGGACAATAAATCAAAGATATTAAAAAGTACAGATACTTAAATGTGGCAAAAAATTCGTCTAAAAACATGTTGACTTAAATGCATTGAGTAACTAGAGAACCCATATCGACTCCACCCTGCGTATGGCTTTGCGGCAATTTTCTTTAACTTCTTTTTTTTATGAGATAGGGAGGCAAACGAGCAGACGTTTCACTTGATGGTAAGTGATCAACGCCGCCCATGGACACCTGCAACACCAGGGGCATCGCAAGTGCGTTGCCGGCCTTTAAGGAATGAGTATGCTCGTTTTTTGAAGATACCTTTGTCGCATTCACAGTCCGGGAACACCGCTGCAGGAAGTTCATTCAATTTGGTGGTGCGAGGGAGAAAATTCCTGGTAAATCGCACTGTACTGGAACGCCATTCATCCAGATGGTGAGGATGGTAATGCAGTCTGTGGTGAGCCGTGCAATGGTGGAATTCAGCGGCAGGTTCTGACATCCGCCATTTTAAGGTACCTGTAGTATATGGCAACTGCAATGGCGGATGTCAGATAAACGTCAGAAAAATTTGCCGCAGGGCGGAGTCGATACATCTCCGTTATATATCTCGATGCTTAAATAACATACGTAGTCGTCAAAGTCAACTAAGCACATAATTGGACGTCAATGTCAGATGTTAGGAAAATCTCTTTGATATTATAATTTTCGAATCTGAACGCCTCAGTGCGCCCGATCTACGATAGAATTATCGCAGAAACGGACAAGTGTAAAATCACATGTCGCATCTTTAAAAGTATAGAGACCTAACTCAAACACGATGTTGTTGAAAAATTGTCATTAGAACGACCGTTTAAGATTTATATTCGAAAACCTAAAATTTCATAATGGGTCTCTATAAATTGAAATAAAACTATTGGATTGTATCGCGTATATTTATTTTTTTATTTTCCCGACGTTTCAGCTGCTTTACAGCAACCATGGTCACGGGGAGACTGAGGTGTTAGACGTTCTGATGTCATAGTTACTAACTGGGTACCCTCATATTTAGTTGTTGTTTGCGGTCCGATCCACCCAAAAAGTGCTCAGTGTCTTGAGGTCTTGCAATGGTACCTCAAGACACTGTGAGCACAATAAACGCGATAGAATCCGTAAAATAGTTTTATTTCAATGTATAGTATTCGCGTAAATATGAGAAAACAATATGGGTCTATATACTTTTAAAGATGCGACGTGTACAAGGATAGTGTAAGCGAGATAGCGCGGTACTCACACGCTGCTGCCGGAGAGGGAGACGGCGTCGCTGTCGGTGCGGCCGCTGCTGAGGCTGGCGCGCTCCGAGTCCTGGCGCGAGGCGGGGCAGTAGCCCGCGTACGACACGTGCGCACTGTACACTGACCGCTTGCGGTGCCTGCCGGCGCCAGCGGCCCGGGAGTGGATCGGGAACGGCCGGACATTGTCGCATTTCATATTGCATTGGCGAACCAATCGACCGACGGGACGGTGGGATACGCAATTGTCAACGTTTCATTGGGATACAATTGTCGAGGGGATACATTTCGACAATTGGATAAATACGCAATTGTCAAAGTTTAGTTTCGACAATTCCACAAATGGTATTATTGTTTGTTTCATTGCGTTGTCGGGATTTCGATAACAAAAAAATCCGATGATTTTTTTTATTTAAAAATTTCACAAATTATTTATTTTTTTGGGATGGATTTATGTGTATTGGATTGTTGGATATAATTGCATGGGATTGGCATCAGGTGACGGTTGGTACGTTTCGTTCAGTAGGCAGGTGGTGGTCGTATAGCGCGTAAATGCGATGAGGGCAGCGAGCATGCGGGCGCGGGACACAAACATGGGGGGCAGAACAATACAAGGAGATCAGTAAAGCTGCCTAAATGGGGGGAGCAAAAAAATTAAATTAAAAAAAAAGTCGTCGGCGCATGTTCCACTATCAATCACGGTTGAAAATCACTCTCGATTCACTTGATAATGTAACATGCCCCAATAAACAGTGCTTGGAGTCATGCAATGCTGGGGTCACACGTTATGGCTCAAAGAAAACGAGTTCGATACGTCAGTATTTATGACAACGCGTTGATACGTACGTACGCACCGCACGGAACGGGTTAGTCGGTGCGTACGTACGTGCGATACGCGCGTACCCATATTGCCGCGTATCGAATTGTTTACTATAAATTAATTTAGAATTTTGATATTTCTATTACCCAAAAATAATAAATATGGCAAACGTCACTAAATATAGTAAACAAATTAAAATAATGCTAACGATAGACCAAACTTGTCATTCAATTATCGACCTAAACTTTTGCATCATAAGTTTCTATTTACTGTCTATGGTACTGACATATCTAGTTCTACATCTATTCACAATGTACAACTATACTAAATTATATAGAGTCGTATACTCACGGTGCGGCGTCGGCGTGCAGACGGCGCGCCTGCGTGGCCAGCAGCGCGCCATGGGTGAGTCGCGCACCCGAACCCGCCGCACCCGTCGCACCCGTCGCACCCACCGCACCCACGGCACCCGCCGCACCCAACTCTTGCCCCTCGTGCAGCGTCGCCAGACCGCCCGCCGCCATCTGCCGGACATTAGACCAATTTAACATTACAACTAGAGATGAAACGGTATCCAGTATCCGGCCGGATAGTGAAAACAAGGCCGGATACTGGATAGTTACCGGATATCCGTTGTACGCAATTGTCAACTATCCGGTAATCTAATAACTATCCGGTATCCGGCCTTGTTTTCAGTATCCGGCCGGATACCGGATAGTAGTTCAGTATTGGGCTGGATACCGGATAGTAAAATTTAAAAAAAAAACAAATTATTTTACACAAGGCAAATCATACCACAATAGGTTATGGATACCGTTTATTTTTATAATGGCACGTCAAAAATAATTGTTTTATTAATTAGTTTAGTACGCGATCGATCCGAGATGTCTATCAGAAGCGTCATGTAACGCGATTAAGGGCCGGATATCCGGCGCTCCGGCCTGGTAGCATGCGGGTATCCGGTATCCACCCAAACCACTATCCGTTTCATCTCTAATTACAATCACCAAAACAATAAATAACTGTTGTAAATTTAAATTTTGAATTTGGAACTCAAATATAAAATAAACAAATTGCCAGATATGTTCAACTTTGCACCTTGCAGGTACTTATGTTTAAGCACTTACGTATTTTCGTGAGGCAAAATAGTAATAGCTACGTAATAATGAATACAGATTGTTATTACTGTCTTAAAAAAATAAAAAAGGGTCGAATTGAGAACGTCCTTTTTCGAAGTCTGACGAGCCGATGAGTCAAGCTGACACTGAATAAGTTACGAAATGTAAAAAAAAAACTTGAGAGGTGTCAAGGGACACCCGGGTGGAACGAAGTTTCTTTTGAAATAAAAAAAGCAAAAAAATTGTCCATATACATACACACACACACACATCGAAATCGGAATCGGAATCGAAATGTACAAAAGTGCCGTTACAACTTTTAATCTCACACACACATTTACAAAAGTGTCGGTCGACACTTTTAGTCATAATTTTTTCAGTCTAGCCCCCTTTAGCAACGCGCCATAAGGAACGACGTTCCAAAAGTCCAGTGAACTGCTGGCGACTAGACATACGCCCTTCACCTACAGGAGCGAACGAATTACGCTGCCTTTTTTTAAAATGGACTCTGTTTTAACATACATAAATATTGAAGTTTTGCGGTAATACCGATCACTCGTCATCGAAGACATTTCATTAATAATAATAATAATAATAATAATAATAATAATTATTGATATCGCTGTCCCCAACACTCACAATCTGCAGAAAACAATAGCTGAAAAGGTACATAAATACACAGATCTCCAAGATGAAGTCACCAGAATCTGGAAGCAGGAAAAAGTGTACATAGTCCCAATAGTTCTGTCAACCACAGGTATAATCCCAAAGCACCTTCACCATAGCCTGAAACTCATTGACCTGCAACCTAATACTTACATGCTACTCCAGAAAGCCGCCATTCTCAACACCTGCCGAATTGTTAGGAAGTTTCTGCAAATAGACGAGGACGACAACGTGACTGACCTTCGGACTTAAATTTCTATGGCATTTACTTGGTGCCCACCCGTAAATGTCATACATTAACCAGCATATGCTGAGAAAAAATAAAAACAAAAAATAATAATAATAAGCCCCCCAAAGTCCAGCCATACGTCCGAATCGAACATCTGATTCACGTGGGGGGCGGACACGTGATAATATAGTAATTACTGGCACGGCTAACATGGCTCTGGCAACCCATTCAATATGGAGACCAGATCGAAAAGTAAACGTATAGGGCCGCTGCCCGGGGGCGATCGCCGGGGCGCACTTGGAGCTGACGCTGAGTGCTACAGCATACGAACCGTCGGCGGAGAGGAGTTGAATAGGCGGGCTCCCTCCGGGTCACCCGAAAATGTTACAGCCAACCAGACAAATGACAGACAGACTGACTACAATACGATATCCCCATGCCCTTCAATAACTGAACCCTACAGCCCATCAACCGTATCTTATATTCCGTCACCAATACCTTCAGAGAATTCCAGAGAATTACCTACACCTACCTTAGATGTTGCGCAGGGGGTTAACCCTTTTTTACCTGCGTCCACTAAGGCTGGTAAACCTCGCGTACGCATGAGATGGACCAATGATGTAAACTTATTCATCATGCGTACATATTACCGCGTTACTAAATTAGAAACAGATTTGACAATATATAGAAAGTTATTACATGAACAGTTTATTCAGCAATACCCCGAAGCTAATGTTTCAGAGCAAAGAGTTTCAGATCAAAGGCGAACCATTGTGCGAAATAAAATGATTTCTGATGATATTCTTACACAAATTAAGGAGGAAGTTAGGCTCGAATTAGAACAGGCAGATATCTCATCTCAGTTACATGGACCACGTGACGAATTAACTTACCCAAGAATCATACCACATACACACTCGCTAGTACAATCAGACCATTTGCATACCCGCTCAAACTCTCACTCATTCATCCAGGCTGAACAACAAACATTACCAAACACACACTCACAAAATACACGCAACACACAATTAACATCAAATTCACATGCTTCTACACAAACAGAAACAACAAGTTTGCTAATGGAAAATGAGATTGAAACCCTACAAATTATCCCTTTATCAGATTTAATAGCAGAAAAGTTACAACAGAACCTACAGACGGCATTAGTTGAATATGCAGGTACTGATCCCACACTTAGACCGAGACTCCCAAAGTTGAAATATAGCACACATCTCAATCAATTGACTCAATTATTCAACAGTAGTATTCTTAGCCAGTTTTTCACAGAAGATTCTCAATTGACTGACATCCATACTCTCATATACTGTTGTGCATTGGTTATATCACGAGAGCTCGGTTATAAAATTGAACAGGACTATATACAACCACGACGCAATAATGACAGAAAACCAGCTTGGCAAGTTAGATTAGAAACAGATGTAGTTAAACTTAGATCAGATATAGGAAAATTGACACAGTACATTAATAACAACAGATCAAAAAAGGTAGTAGACAGAGTAAACACAATATTTAAAAATTTAAGAGTACATAGCAGTTATGAAAAGGATAATAGAAAACCAGAAGAGTTTTTAGATACGCTGAAACAAAAATTGGCTCTTAAAGCACATAGATTAGCTAGATATAAGAAGGCTCTCCAACGTAAAACCGACAACATATTATTCCATACCAACGAGAAGTTGTTCTATAGAAAGCTTAATAATGACAAGAAGGATAATGCAATACCTAATGTAACTGAGTTACCTGAGATAAACGAATTAGAGAATTATTGGACAGGCATTTGGGAGACCGAAATACAACACAACGATGACGCATTATGGATAAAGCAGGAAGAAGATAGATTTAAAGCAATAGATATAATGAGATTTGAAAACATAACCGAAATAGATGTAGCAACTGTAATAGTCCGACTTCATAATTGGAAATCCCCAGGAATAGATCAAATACATAACTTCTGGTATAAAAAGTTCACTATTCTTCATAAGATTATAGCTAAAAATCTGACTCACATCATCCACGGCCATCAAAACACACCACGGTTTATTGCTAAAGGCATAACATACATGCTCCCAAAAGGTAAATACTCAGACCAACCATCACAATATAGACCAATAACCTGCTTGCCTACCATTTACAAAATACTTACATCTGCCATAACACACAAAATTTTAGCTCACATAGAAAGTAACAACATTCTTGCAGAGGAACAAAAGGGATGTAGGAGGTTCCACATGGGATGCAAAGAGCAGCTTATTATTGATTCCCTAGTTCACAGACACGCAACTACAAATAAGAGAAATTTACATTGCACCTACATAGATTATAAGAAAGCATTTGATAGCATTCCACACTCGTGGCTGTTGAGAATTTTACAGATTTATAAAATTAATCCCATCTTAATAGAATTTCTTAAAAACACTATGCATCTTTGGAGAACTAAATTACATCTTAACACAATAACCACTAGAGAAATAGAAATAAGAAAAGGTATATATCAAGGGGACTCTTTAAGTCCCTTGTGGTTTTGCCTCGCCCTCAACCCAATATCTCACATGCTGCGTGAGCGCAGGGCCGGATATCGCCTTAAACATGATAGCACTGAAACATGTATATCACATTTAATTTATATGGATGACATCAAACTTTATGCAAAAACAGAAAAAGAAATGAAAATACTAATAGATACTACAACAGAATTTAGTAATGATATTAACATGCAATTTGGTTTAGAAAAATGTAAAACGATTCATATAGTAAAAGGCAAAATCCGACCCGGCGATTACGCAGTAGGTGATGAACAAGTTATATCAGCTATGGAACCAAACGAACTATATAAATACCTAGGATATCACCAATCGCAAGGACTAGATCATATCACAATTAAAACTTCCCTTAAGCAAGAATATAACCGTAGAGTAAATGCCATATGCAAAAGCCAGCTAACTAGTAAAAGTTTAATTAAAGCGATCAACACCTATGCCATACCTATATTAACCTATTCGTTTGGTGTAATAAAATGGACTAAAACAGACATCAACCAACTAGAGATAAAGACTAGAACTATCCTCACTAAACACAACTGCTTACACCCAAAATCTGCAATAGAAAGAATGACACTCAAAAGACAGGAAGGTGGTAGAGGCCTTATCAATATAGCTAATCTTTGGACAAAACAAATTACTAACCTAAAAACATTTTTTCAACAAAAAGCTAATAATAGTGACATACACAAAGCCATAGTTTGGAACGATTTAAATTCTACCCCGTTAAATCTAACCGATAGAACTGAGCTCAATACCGATAATTATTCAGACAAAACAAGAATAGAACAATGGAAGAAGAAAGTATTACACGGCCGGCATCCTCATGATCTCGAGCAATCACATATAGATCGTATAGCTTCCAACAAATGGCTCACATTAGGATCCCTGTTTCCCGAGACTGAGGGCTTTATGATAGCGATACAAGACCAAATCATTAACACAAGAAACTACAGAAAACACATTATCAAAGATCCCACTCTTACAGATGATAGATGCCGAAAATGCCACAGCCACCCTGAAAATATTCAACACATTACAGGAGCATGCCCTAACCTTGCACAAACAGATTACACGCACAGACACAATCAAATAGCGAACATCATACACAAAAAACTAGCACTCAAGCATAAACTCATACCAGACACACACACACCTTATTACAAATACACTCCTAACCCTATCTTAGAAAACACTACACACAAAATGTATTATGACCGCGCTATACTGACTGACAGGACTATCCACTACAATCGACCAGATATAACACTACAAGATAAAATAAATAAAACCACTTACCTTATTGATATCGCTGTCCCCAACACTCACAATCTGCAAAAAACAATAGCTGAAAAGATACATAAATACACAGATCTCCAAGATGAAGTCACCAGAATCTGGAAGCAGGAAAAAGTGTACATAGTCCCAATAGTTCTGTCAACCACAGGTATAATCCCAAAGCACCTTCACCATAGCCTGAAACTCATTGACCTGCAACCTAATACTTACATGCTACTCCAGAAAGCCGCCATTCTCAACACCTGCCGAACTGTTAGGAAGTTTCTGCAAATAGACGAGGACGACAACGTGACTGACCTTCGGACTTAAATTTCTATGGCATTTACTTGGTGCCCACCCGTAAATGTCATACATTAACCAGCATATGCTGAGAAAAAATAAAAACAAAAAAATAATAATAATAATTTATTTATTTAAGCCACATAGTTACAAAAGAAAATAAAGAAAAGATTTACATTGATTACAAAAATACAATACATTTCAAAAGTAGTGGTGGCTAAGAACAATACAAGTCAATGGGTCTGCTGTCTCCCAAGCTAGAAAAAAATCTGTGTTATGGGAAACAGTGATCCTCCGTGCAACAGTAGTAGCCAGCATAGTTATATCTAAGAAAATGTTAAATTAATTTGTAATATATTTCTCAACTTCAGTATAACTTTAGTACAAAGAGAAAAAAAAAAGAAAAGAAATAAAGAAAATAATAATACATTAATCAAAATAAAATAAGAAGATTAATGTGTAGAGTGTGTGTGTGAGTAAGTGAGTAAGCGAGTGTATGTTGTGTGAGTGAATGGTGAATTGGTGGAGAGTGCATAATATGGTATTATAAGGAACTTGGGTGCAAGTAAGGGAGTATTGATTAAGGGAGTTTAGATATAAGATATGATTACCTTGAAGTTGAAATGAGTCGAGAGTGCTACATTGAAAATTTCGGTAAGAGTTCCTCAGTACTGTCATAATTCATAGGTAATAACCACTCACTTAATTTATTTCTCAATTGAAACTTAGTAAGCGTTGTGATACACGTTAGTTTATTAAACTCATTATACAAGTGTGAACTTAAGTGTTTGAATTGTCTAGAGGCAAATATAGTACGGGTGTTTTCTAGTGGGCAGGGTGGAATATTTCTGCGGCGTATGGGCAATGTGTGAGGAACAGGGACAACAGATCGGTGCCTACGTAAGATTGCTTGGTGTACGAGTAGTTGTCTCACTGTAAAAGTATTGCTTTCTTCATATAGTTTATCAGTCGGATAACGAAAACTTTTAAAAAGCATTATTTTTAGAACAGCTCTCTGAGCTCTCTCGAGCTTCATTAAGGCTGTCTTATCTGCGCCACCCCATATTGGAATACAATATGAGATTATAGATCTACAGAGGGAGTCATAGACCAATTTTAAAGTTTGTTGGTCGGCAGAGGAACGAAGTTTTTTCATTACGTATATCAATTTACGGACCCTGGAGCAAACATAGTCTATCTGTGCATGCCAATTTAGTGCATCGTCAACAACAACACCTAGGTATTTTATGATAGAACATTTATTTATATTTAAGCAGGAGCACTCATTTCGTGAAATACAAGTGTGGGCAGTGATAGTAAAGGCATCTGATGGTTTGTTTGTTTGTTTTAATGAGAAGGTTAGGAAATTAGTTTTTTTTATATTTAGTGTTAGTAGATTACTGTTTAACCACTGCATTACAGATTTTAGAGCAGACTCTGCGTGTATTTTGGCTTCATCCCACGTTATTCCTTCAACAATTAGAACGGTGTCATCAGCATAGGATATAATTTTACAATTGGGGATCTTGAGGTCACATAGGTCATTTATATATATTTTAAAAAGAGTGGGCCCTAACACACTTCCCTGCGGTACTCCATAAGATAAGGTTTGTTTGTTGCTAGTATGGTTTCCAATTTTAATTAGTTGTTGTCGATCCTGCAGGTAACTGGCTATGAGTTTATGGCACAGTCCTCTAACGCCAATATCATGCAGTTTGTTTAAAAGAATTAGATGTGAAACAGTGTCGAAGGCCTTGGACAGGTCAAGAAAGATACCCAAACATTTAGTTTTAGAGTCTAAATGCTTTACGATCATATTAGTAACATAGTCGATAGCATCTTCGGTTGACACCTTAGAGCAAAAGCCGAATTGATTATTTGAGATGAGGTTAAATTTGTCTAAAAAGCTATTTAATCTATTGTTAATTATCCTCTCCAAGACCTTCGACATAGCAGTGAGTACAGAGATTGGCCTGTAGTTGTTGACGTCATTTTTGGGGCCTGATTTGTGGATAGGATGGACCAAGGCTGTTTTAAAAGCTGCAGGGAAGATTCCGGATGCTAGAGATAAATTACATACGTGTGTCAAAGGTGGAACCAGAGCTTCGCTACAGCTCTTCAAAGTCCTTGAGGAGATTCCATCCCACCCAATAGCACAATTGTGACGTAAGTTAAAGATGAGATTTCTGACTTCATTAGTATCGGTAGGTAAAAGTACAAGAGAAGAGGGTTGAGTTGGATTTCTGAGGGGACCTGATAGCCGATGGAGATGGATGCTTGAGCTATTTTTTTCAGCAAGACGTTTACCTATATTCGCAAGGAAATCGTTTACAGTGTTGAGGGATGTTATTGGATTATCATTTAGATTTAGTAGTTCATTAGAAGGTGGGTTTATGTTGTTTAAGCCGGAAATCTTTTTTAGAGCCTCCCATGTAGATTTAGGGTTACCTTTAGCCAACAATAGTTCTTTTTTTTCATAATCGGTTTTCACGTTGCGCAATAGGCGGTTGCAGAAATTTCTATACCGTGTATAGGTTATTTTTAGAACGTTATTATCAGGGCTAGCTTTAAGCTTCTTATGCAGTTTATCCCTATGCCTTATACACCTTAGGAGGCCAGTTGTGATCCAAGGTTTAAGGATAATTTTTTTTGAGGGTATTCTAGTTTCTTCTGAATGTTTTGTTATGGTTGATCTTAATACATCCACAAAAGTATTAGTAGCAAAGTCTACATTGTTAGAGTTTAGTACTAGAGAAAAGTCAAGATTATTGATGTCATGAGCAATGTGTTCATGGTCATAAACAATCCTAGTCTGTGCGGTGTTCCTTTTTAGTCCTGTTAACTCTAGGCAGATGACCACAGGTATGTGGTCGGTGATACATGTTTCTAATTTAATAATTGTAGCTTTGGTATCGCATTTAAGAAGAACATGATCAAGGCAGCTGTTTTCTCTAGTAGGGGTGTAGAAAGCCGGGTTCATCCCGTGGTATGCAATTAGATTGAGGTAATGATCTTTATCTTTGTTACGGTTGTCCGGTGAAATGTTTATGTTGATGTCACCAACCATCACAAGGTTTTGTAAATTATTTTGTGCAGATAGTAGAGTATTTAATTCATTGGAAAATGTGTCTAGGTTCGTGAGAGACGGCGAGCGGTACATGGCTATAATTCCTATTTTATTGGCGATAGTTAGAAGTAGACAATTTGCTACTGAGAATGGAGGCTCAGTTACATTGACCTTGATGTTGTCACGAATGAACACAACAACGCCATCGTTCTGATTCATGTTGTGGGTAGTTTTATACATATTGTATCCAGCAAGGCTCGGAACAAGAAGAGATTTGTTTAACCAGCATTCAGATAAAACTAGAATATCATATACTAGTGTAGTGGTACTCAGCATTGTGAGAAAGTTGTCTAGATTTTTACCTATACTACGGATATTTTGGTGAATTATTTTTAATGCGTTCCTGCCACAGTGTACATAGATTGGACAATCTGCTGGCATACATGTGTATACATCTGCGACTTCTAGGGAGTCTAGGTCTGTTAAGATTGTGTTAGTGTTATTAGACATTGTTTAAGAAAGTATGAGGCAGTATAATATCAATTATATGTTTATGGGAAGTAATCAGATCGATACCATATACTCGTGTCTCACATAGTGTAGCATCTTTCGTGTAAGTTCGTATTGTGTATGTAATGAGTAGTGTGTGTAAGTATATTGCTATTAGTAGGTTGTATTGAGTGTGTGTAGATTGTACAGTGTAGTTTGTAATTTTTATCTTAAAATTAGCGCCAAAACTAGGGCTGAGATTGAGTTTACTAAGGAATGTTCTAATTAAATTAATAGTATACATAATATTATAATGAAAAACAGAGTAATTAAAAAACAGGTTTAGATTAATTTGATGTTGATGTATCATCATTGGCACGTAAAGTAAGTAAACTATCATCTGAAGTGATCCGAAAAAGCTCACCGCCAGTGTCCTTTCGAATATAAATTCTGCCATTTGTCACCCAGCAGAACTTGAACCCATTATTGATCGAAAATTGTTTAGCTGCATAAAATAATTTCTTTGTGGTAGGTGGGAGGTAATCAGTGATAAAGACAGGCTCAGTTTTACCAGGCAGTCCAAGTGTCTTTGTGTTAAGCTTATGGTCCCTGTCTTTGTTTTTGTTATACGATTTGACAGAGTTGAGGAAGTCGTTTTTCTTTTGTACAGAGGCGAATTCAAATGCAATTGGTTTAATCAGGCCAGCCTTAGTTGGGATGCGGTATGTATCTCGTACGTCATCTGGGGTGACTCTTGTGCCGACTTCAGAACCGATGGTGGATACCATTTCCATTATGTCACTTGTTTTCTCCGTGGCACTTGCTGGTAAGTTTCTTATCTCAATAGTGGAAGGACGGGATGTAAGTGCAATGTCTTTCATTTTATCTTGGAGTATTTGGATATACTCCCTATCAATTTTTTTCTGGTTTTCCAAAACTATAATTCTAGACTTCATATCTTCATAGCTTTTATTTATAAAGTCCATGCTTCTTTGTATCTCCATGTTTGATTTATGGATCTCATCATTTTGCGCTTTTAGGTCCTTTAAGTCTTTTATTACAGAGAATAGCATCTCTTTGACTTCATCGCAATCACCTGTTGGAGGGCTAGAGTAATCCGGTTTAGGGCGCTTATTGCGCACAGTTATGTGTCGTTGTTGTTCTCCAGTGGGGTTACTAGTCAAGTCCGGTTCCGAGGCAGTTTTTGCCATATTGACGTCGCCTTCCTTAGTGCACGAAGCAGTGCGTGCCAATTTCGGCATAATCTTGTTGAGTATATTCGCTAGAGATTATTTCTTACAGCGCACTGGACAATATACTTATAGCAGTGAACGTATAACAATACCGTCAGGCGTAGCACTTGTAACGGCGCCTACGACGCGGTAGTACTACGGCGTAGGCGAGCGAAACGCTACGGTCTCGATGACGTCAACCGCTGCCTTAGCAACTGTGGTTTCGATGCAAAATAAAGTACCTTGCTTGGTCGGATGGTCTCGCCGCCCGGTCAGCGCATCGGGAATCTTCGGTTCGTATCCGCACGGAGGTCAGTCGAACCAGTCACGTTTGAAATTATCAAGTAAGTTAGTTACGCAAATTGATAATTGTTGTTGTCACACTCGCACACACCCCGAGGGGGGAAATCGGCATATAGGCCGTTAAGGTGCGACAAGGAATCGGAAACTTGGGAACTGACCAATCACAGAATAGATAATTAAATACAATGAGCGCAGCCTAGTATGCGACTGCACCCCGTCACTGCGCACGGAGGAATGATTGAAATTAATCATTGAAAAGTTTTTGCTTTTATATGAGTTAACACTGGCCCTTTTGGTGATGGTAAAACATTGTGACTTAAAGTTGTATTTTGAAATTAAACTATTTTACGGATTTTATCGCGTTTATTTCCTATTTTATTTTCCCGACGTTTCGGCTGCTTTACAGCAACCATGGTCACGGGGGGACTGAGGTGTTAGACGTCCTGATGTCATAGTTAATAACTGGGTACCCTCATATTTATTTGTTGTTTGCGGTCCGATCCACGCAGAAAGTGCTTACGGTGTCCTGAGGTCTTGCAATGGTACACTTGGTTTTGGATTTAATCATATTGATTACTGGATCCCAAGTTGGTGGTAGCACCCAGCTATCTTCCCTATTGAAATTAGGATGTTTTTTAATTTCAATGGCCTCACGTATCATCCTTGGTCGGAGTCGGTGTTCTTTAGCGAGGATATGCGGTTTATCAAATCTGATATAATGGCGGGTGCGGTAATATAAGAAAACAATATGTTAAAGTTGTATTACTAATACATATTATACATGTGAATTTGAGAGTCATGTTTATTACTCATTCACGCAAAATCTGTTGAACGGATTCTGATGAAACTTTACAGTATTATTGTTTATATAACTATATTTGTATTTAATATTAGACTGCCGTAAGTATAATTCTTCTCTAGTATTGTGGCAAAGGTGCTGTCTGCTCTCATGGCATTGCTGCTCCCGAGAATGTATTACTCGCAATTATCATTTTGAAAAGAGTAACCATTGAGTTTCTTACCGGCTCTTCTCAGTGGAAGCAGCATTCCGAACCGGTGGTAGAATCTGACTATTTGTATTTGTGTTTTTTTTTTATTTATACATCAGAATAACATGTAGGCTATAATTTATAACGACATTGAATAATAAACGCAGTCGCGGGTAGAAGCTAGTAATGTGTATGTGACCTCTCTGGCGGCGTGCGGCGGCGAGGCGTCGGGCGAGGAGAGCGGCTGCGTGGCGGCGCTGACGTACGACACGTACGCGTCGGACCGCAGGAACGAGCGGTACGTCGTCTCCGTGATCGCACCCGTCACCTGAACACACCACAGAACTAAGACAAGACAAAATGCGATATGTTTCAATCGACAGCGGCCTCAGTACGCCTGCCAAGATAAGACATTTTCTCACGGATCGTGACGTCATTTTTGTGGTAAAATCGTTACGTCTTATTTGCTAGCATGGCGTAAATATAAAATGGGTTTGACAGTTAAATACAACGTGTTTGACGTATGGATAAGATGTTATATCTTAAGTGCTAGCATGGGTTACCAAAATGTACCATAGAGACACGAATTTGACAGGTCAACGTAAAGAAATTTCTCACGGTCAAAGGCCGGTGATGAGAAAATAATTAGGCTGTAAGAAGTACATAAATATAGCATGTTAGACACTATTATAACAAATAATACTTATTTTACTCCATCCTTCGCCAATATCAAGCGGACTACATGCAAAATTCTTCCGAAAACGAACACGTAAATGTATTTTCGTGTTCGACAAACAACAACAAAAAAGTGTAGAGACATTTCTATCTGTTTTATTTTCTTCCGAAAATCCCCATAATCCTACTCCACGTGATTTAAAATCCATATTTTACAAAAAATCTGTAGGTTTGAGGTTAGATTTTGTTTGGCATCATACTTTGCGTGCTTTTTGCCGTTTTACAATGTAAAGTTCTTTAAATTGGCAAATAAAAATAGTATAGTGCCCAAGAAATAAATTTTAAGCATAATACCACCGACCAAATGATAATACGTAATGCTTCCGGCATAATAAAAAAGAATCTATGCTCTAAGATATTTTTAATCTGTGCATAAATAATCTAATATATTCGATGATGTGTATGCAGCATCTTTTTTCTTTGTAAAGCTCCGTCTCGCTCTATTTGTCATTTCAATGAACGAATGAACGAAAGATCGTAAACTGTGAGAAAATTTTAGCAGGCTGTCTAATTTTCAACATCTTGGAAGCCATATTAGCAAATAAGATACGGGAACGCAAGTTGACAAGATGTTTTAGGGACTTGTGAGAAAACATCTTGGCAGGCGTACTGAGGCCGCAGCAGTAGGGTTAGCATGCATGTCAAGACAAGACCTTTGTCACGGACTCGCTCGCTCGCTCTCTGGCTAATTTCATACGAGAGGCAGAGACTGTAGTAATGCCAGCTGTCATCATGATCAATGCTACATAATCTGTGATTTAAATCTGATTGCACGCACACTTAGTCGCTACTGCTTCGATTGCTACTGGAATCACCCACAGTTCATGACAGAGTATAATACTCAATATTTATTCACGAAACATTGATATCAATATCCAAGTCCATCTTTAAACACATTTAAATAGGGTCCTGACCATTAAGGAATAAAAAAATAAATTACGGCACCTCGTGTTCCATATGGTCGAATATCGTCTTCTCTATGTTGGAGCCGTCCTTGAGGCTCTGCTTCACCAGCAGCTTCAGCTCCTCCGGCATCGCTAGCTGGGACTTGCGGAGGAATCTACACATTACAACAACCATTGTTTAAACAATTTATAGATAGCTAGGTATTCAATGGGGGAACACTGCCAGTATCTTCGGAACTTTGCCTAAAGGGACTGCTTTTAATAATATATTTTACTTATTTATATTATTTAAGGTTTTTTGTCTTAGGTTTATAGATTCAATTTGTAACATGGAGGAGGGAAGGAGAAGGAGTAAGAGAAGGAGAGAACGGAGGAAGAGGAGGACAAAGATAAGGAGGAAAATAGTGTTTAGTGACGTGACTGAACTCACTTGTATATGGCAGAGACGACCTGCCGTATCTTGTTGGGGTCCCGCTCCTGGCGCAGGCCCTGCACCGCGAAGTAGAAGTTGAGCCGGTCCACGTGCAGCCCGCCCGCGCCGCCCACGAACTGCCGGAACAGGCGCACACCCTCCGCATCCTACAACAAACATACATTATTTCATAATACGTGCCTGCGTACGTACCTGCATGTCTATAGAAAGGCGTGTGAAGTTCAACAACCCGCACTGGGTCAGCGTGGTAGACTATGGCCCAACTCTCCCTCGTCTTGAGGGGGAATGTGCCCGGTATAATGGCAATAGGCTCGCCCCTATTACATTGGGACCAAAATACATCGGCGAAGTGTGGGCGCACTACAATGCACCCCTGCCTACCCTATTCGGGGAATACAGGCGTGATGATGTATTATGAGAAATGGCTACACCTGCGATCAGCGGGTATATCTGCCAGTGTCAAGTAATTAATAGAAAGAGAGAATAAATTCAATAAATACATATTATAAAATAAAAATGGGCGACGCAAGTCACGAAGATGGCAGATGACTCTTACAATGATTGTGGTATAGACTTGTCTACAAACTTATATGGGGTGTATCAGAAGTCCGAAGTACTACCGCACCTTTAAAAGTATAGACTATTAGAAACCCGTTTTGAAATTATAGGATTTCGACTATAAATCTTTAAAGGGTTAACGACCACTTTTCAACAACATTATTTTTGAGTTAGGTCTCTATAGTTTTAAAGGTGCGATACTTGAAGACAGCTCGGTCCACTGCACTATACAGGTGGTTGCGGCTTCGATTCCCGACGGCGGAAAATTTCAGAAATGGCCTTTTCGTAATTTGCCCTGGTCTGGGTCGCTACCAGCGGCCTCAGTACGTCTGCCAAGATAAGACATTTTCTCACGGATCGTGACGTCATTTTTGTGGCAAAATCGTTACGTCTTATTTGCTAGCATGGCGTAAATATAAAATGGGTTTGACAGTTAAATACAACGTGTTTGACGTATGGATAAGATGTTATATCTTAAGTGCTAGCATGGGTTACCAAAATGTACCATAGAGACACGAATTTGACAGGTCAACGTAAAGAAATTTCTCACGGTCAAAGGCCGGTGATGAGAAAATAATTAGGCTGTAAGAAGTACATAAATATAGCATGTTAGACACTATTATAACAAATAATACTTATTTTACTCCATCCTTCGCCAATATCAAGCGGACTACATGCAAAATTCTTCCGAAAACGAACACGTAAATGTATTTTCGTGTTCGACAAACAACAACAAAAAAGTGTAGAGACATTTCTATCTGTTTTATTTTCTTCCGAAAATCCCCATAATCCTACTCCACGTGATTTAAAATCCATATTTTACAAAAAATCTGTAGGTTTGAGGTTAGATTTTGTTTGGCATCATACTTTGCGTGCTTTTTGCCGTTTTACAATGTAAAGTTCTTTAAATTGGCAAATAAAAATAGTATAGTGCCCAAGAAATAAATTTTAAGCATAATACCACCGACCAAATGATAATACGTAAAGCTTCCGGCATAATAAAAAAGAATCTATGCCCAAAGATATTTTTAATCTGTGCATAAATAATCTAATATATTCTATGATGTGTATGCAGCATCTTTTTTCTTTGTAAAGCTCCGTCTCGCTCTATTTGTCATTTCAATGAACGAAAGATCGTAAACTGTGAGAAAATTTTAGCAGGCTGTCTTATTTTAAACATCTTGGAAGCCATATTAGCAAATAAGATACGGGAACGCAAGTTGACAAGATGTTTTAGGGACTTGTGAGAAAACATCTTGGCAGGCGTACTGAGGCCGCAGTCCATTGTATGGTACTATACAGGGTGTATCAGAAGTCCGAAACAATACTTTGGGTACATATGCGGTAGCTCATATGTGGATGCTTATTGAAGGCAGTATATACCTAACTATCATAGTTTCTGAGTTATAGACCTTTGAATATTTGTCACAGCTCTCGTATTCTGGCCTTTTGGTACATTATAACCCTATTCAGCAGTGTAAACTACACTTATGCGGGGCGACTACCAATATTCACAAAACAGAACGTGCAAATTTTACATAGGACTCGAGATATTGCGAGTTATAGAAATTGACGACGAAAAAAAAAGTTGGAAAAACATGGTCGAATTTCTATACAATTTTTATTCCATTCAGTTGTATACCCGATACTGATGCAAAGGTCAAAGTATTATTTCGCACGTCTGAAACACCCTGTATATAAGGTTTAATAGTACAAGTTTTGCTTGTTTTGAGATCATAGGATGAGTATGTGCTGTCTGGAGATTGATTTATTAGTTACCTCGAGTAGTTCGTGGAGACTCTTGGCCCATCGCATGTACGGCGGCGAGGCGGGCGAGCGCGCAGAACTGCCCGACGAGCCCTCCGTCTGCTCGCGCCACGCCATACTGACCCTACACGTACACATAATAAGACTTATAATACTAACGCTATATACGTGGCTTTAATCCACAATCCGTCACGCTGTACTGAATCTTCACATGCACATAATAAGACCTATAAAGCCCTATTTACATTTACAGCCATATTTCATGCATTAATCGATGCATGCATTGTGAAACTTGGCGTTTACACTGTGAAACTGTTGATGAAACTAATGTCGCGAAACTACTTTTACGCCACTAGTGTCGCAATGTAAATAGGGCTTAATACTAAGGCCGCATGACGTGGTTTAACTTCAATTTCTTCGTCAACAACAAAAACTCTAATTTAAAAATATACTTAGATTCTGTTTGCAAAAAACTGAACTACACTAAACTTATTGCCGTCCTTCTTACGGCCGTAATGTATGAGCAGGACGTTAATAGTTTTAACGTCACATATAATTTAGTTGTAATTTGTGTACAACAGATCGATCGATAACTTAACGTCCTAACTGGTTGTCTGAAAGAAATTGGTTTTAGCGATAAGACCGCCCAATTGTACATAGCTACTGTATCTAAAAATAAGAATGTTGTATTATTTTATTTGTTTGGTGTGTACAATAAAGAGTACTCTATCTATCTATCTATCTAAAAGTACCGGGTGCGAAAATACACATTGTTTAATTAAAATTTTATAAATCTGTACAAATAAATAAAATTGCAAGTGTCTTTTGGTAATATCAAAGTACCTAGCTTTTTACTAAATGCATATCAAAGTATATACAGTAGGTACTTACAATAAAACAAACAAATTTTAAAATGTGGCTGTCAGTTTCGGTTGATCTTCGAAACGGCTCAACCGATTATGATGGGACTTCAATATATTTGTTTAATAAAATTTTCCTAGATTCCACGCTGACGAAGCCTAGCCTAACAGCTAGCTAGTCTATCAATAAATCCGAAATGGTAACTAACTTGGACAGATGTGGTTGTGCGAACACATGTTTGGACTGAGATTTGGTCTTCTCCTCCCCGGACGCCGGCGGCAGCGACGCCCTGTCAGCAAGCTTGTGCTCCCAACCTGGACAACGTCAAACACAATTACTAGGGGTATCAGAAGTCCGAAATGCACCTACATATCAGTGGTGTTAGCACGCTTGTCAAGACTTGTGTCACGGATTGGCCCGGTCGCTCTCTGTCTTTTTTCATACGAGAGAAAAGATATAATCAACATATTCTGTGACATAAGTCTAGTCTTGGCCAGTCCTGGATTAGCCTATAAGCTATTTAAGCAATTGCTTAGGGCATCCCGTTTAGGGGGCACCAGAGACGATTCCTATACACGGTCAAATGTGACGAAAACATATGTTGACTGTGTAAGATGTTCCCGACGAGACTTGAAGTCAGGTGGGCGGCCGGTCGTAAATATATAGCCGGATATTAGGACAACATGTGAAATAATGTTGTGCCGACCCCACCTAGCATGGGATAAGGGCAGAAGGAACATACATACATTTTCTACCTATACGATACGAAATCACACATTTTTTTCAATTAATTTTTGTAGTTCACTTCAGGATAGAGGGGCCCACAGGGGAAGATTGCTTAGGGCATCAAGTTACCTTAATCCAGCACTGGTCTTGGCGCTCATGCTACAACTATGAACTACATGCTTGTGTACGTACCTTGCGGGTGGCCGCCTATAGGAGTGTGGCTCATGGCGCACAGGCCCTGCTCCCACCCGCGCGCTGCATGGCGAGACACCACCTGAATACAAACAGTTCAATATTAAGAACAGCAATTCTGCTGAATGGACTGGTTCACTTACCTGATCTAGATCTAGATTTATTTCATTTGGATCCATTCATTTATATGTAAATGGAATCTCACAAAGTGTTGGTTTGACTCGGTTCTTTGACTGTAGCCGGTGTTGGTGTTTCATATTTTCATTTATTAGTTTATATGTCTCAATTAGCCATATGGACTAACAGGATTTGTAGTATTAACAAAGCGAAAACATGTTAATGGCAATTAGATTTAATCATATTTTTGTATCATAGACTAAGAAGCTGTTTGTTTTCCAAAAAAAAATAAAAAAAAAATAAAGAAAAATGCACTGAATTCAAACAAATTAAAGGACGTTTAAAATACTAAAGTATGCTATAATGACACTGTGAATGTATCATGTTTAAAATTTATAATTATTTACGTATACTATTTGGGCTTGCTGCATAAGCAAAATAAAAATTGAAACAAAATGTGGTAGGTATAACATTACCGATAATTACATAGTAGGTATTTTGCCAGTGTCAAATTAATTGAATAGCAATAACAAATTCAATAATTACACATTATAAACAAAATAAGTGGCAAAACCTTAATTAGAAACTCATTGATAATTACGACATTTGTAGCTTGACATTTTATCAATCTAAATGAGAAAGAATAAAAATTTATTGCCATCTTTATCACTGTCATCATCCATTTTTATTTATGTGTATTTATTGAATTTGTCCTTGCTATAATTACACGACATTGCCATAAATACCGCATATGGCAGGTGCAGGCATTCCTCAGCTTATTCCATCAAAATATCATCATTTCACTCATTACATAAAAAAAGAAGAAAAAAAACATACCATGATGGAATATTATTTGTTTAATATCTAAATTTATTTATGAGATTTAACTGTACACAAACTTAAACATCCATCATTTTCATTCTAAACAGTAGAAGAGTAGTGTTAAATGAATAACAGCCCAAAAAACTTGTGAATCAATACATCATAACATCCCCGAGTTCATGCAACACAACATCGGTCATACAACAACGCCCGGAGCCACCGTAAAAAATCAATATGGCAAACAATAAGGATCATACCCCGCACTATATTTCATTTGTACAAGTCAGAAAGGGATAGCACACAAAAAATGAGACAGCACGACAAAGTCAAGAGTCTTCATCATCGATCGGCGTTGGGTAGGAAATTATGTCTGGCCTGTGTTGCTATAGAATTTACTCTACAAACCATACCATTACAAATTAATTCGCTCAAACCTATTAATATTATAAAATATCACATTTCACAACTTCTGTAAGACGAAATAAAAATGCCCCAAGTGCAAAAGGGAACCCTATATTGAGTATAATAAAAAAAATCCCACATACAGATGTTATATTAAAAAAGGATAAATCATAATGAAAGCCTGTCATAACAAATTAAATCATAACTTCACAGTTCAATAAGCTGGTATGGCAAAAAATAATAAGACCCAAAAAAAAGTACTACAAAAGACCTTACCATGTTCATTGTGATTCTACAAACAATACACTATGGTATTACACCAGTTTATTGAATTATTCGATGGTTATTACAAAGATTATAATAATATTTTTGATAATAAACTGTTTTTTAAGAATAGTACGTCTGCGCAACACTGAGGCAGCGGTCCGAGTGAAAGATCCGTGCTCGGATGCTGAGCACTCAACACAATGGGGTACGTAGTAATCCCGGGTCCCTCAGATATTATATGGTGGTTATGATAGGGTATATCATGAATATAAAATCAATAACACCACAAAAACTTAGAATGTGGGGTATATGGATATATTTCTGGAATGTGTTAAAAGTTAATTTATTTTTTAAGTTTGTTACAAAACTTTTTGTTGACTTTTGATGTGATACATCTGAGTGTTCAGTTAAAATAATGTTTTATGACTATTATTTTTTTAACTGAAACTTTTTACAATAAAAACAAAAAAAAGTTTAGTTTCAAATGGACCATCTTACTAATAAGTTCTGTGGTGTCACCCGGTATCGAATTCAACAATTTTTCATTGAACATGACGAGCACAAACACAGGAAACGAGTTGTAAACAAAGACCCAACTCGTAAAACTAACGCCGCAGCAACAATCGCAGACTGTAAAATAACCGATACCACCGTCAAAATAACACGGGACCTTCACTTTGATTTATCAGCGCATCATCACAGACGATATTGACTGCAATAAATTCTATTTATCCCGAAATACCACTCCGAAACCCGGAAGGCCCTTATTTATAGAACTACACTGAGTGAAAACTTTCACGAAGCTCAACTCCCTTACTTATCACAACAATTTGGAAGACAGCAGCGCAGTATCAGCGACGGCATTAATTGAAAAAAACTTTCATTGAACGAAAATGAAATAAATAATAAATTAGCTTGGTTGGTGGTGCGTGCGATTTGTATACAACGGGTTTGACGTTTGTTTGACAACCAGCGTACATGACAACTGACTGACAGCGCTTGGACAGCTGTCTTGCAACGCCATCTCTCGACGACGCTTTTAGGTAACTTCTAGACGACTTCGCTGCGCGCCGGCCGTCAAGTCGCGTTGTCGCATCATAAAAAGGCGCGAAATGAAAGCTCATTTGCATAAGTTCAGAAATGGTCACTAGATGGCAGCACGTACTCTAGTTATAAGATATTTTTTGCGGGTAACTTCAGTACCTATTTTTAAAAGTTTTACGGTAAATTTACTTGGTTGACCGGTCATTAAATTTAATAAATTTATTGTAGTTGAGCAGCTTTGTAGCAGCTATGTACCTACCTATGTAGCAGCTTAATGCCGCTGCATATCTGTCCCTTGTTGTCTCTTTGCCACCTTATCTGTAAAAGAAGAATTCGATATTTTAATTCTAGTAACCGATATGAAAATAATTATAAAATTATTTTTTGTCTGTATTCTATATACTCTCTGGCCTGACTAAAATATGCCTAGTGATGATGAGGCATCTTACAAAGGCTTAATGCCTCCACGATATTCACCTTTGAAAGCAAATTAATTTTGGCATTCCAACTCGATTTACAAATGAAATGAATAGATAGATATCAAAGACGTTTCTCAGAGTATAGCGTTGATATTTGATTTCGCAAAGATCAGACGTAGACGGCGAAATTGATTTGTCAAAATCTTGTATGGCATAGGGCATGGTATTGTAATTTGGAGACGGCTGAAGCTCATATTCAATGACGCTGATATTATTCATTTCATAGCGTTCTTTTATTCTTTAGGAAAGGGGCAATAAAATAAAACTCCTTAAGTAGAACCTACATTTCACAACACAACACAAAAATCGTACATCGAAAAAAAAAGTGCAATAACTTAATTACATAGTAAGGAACTGCTAGGCTTATTGTGTAACCATCACTGCTATCAATTTTCGTTAGAAATCAAACAACATGGCGGATATTCAATATATTTTGACAGAAGGCGATTGAAACTTCTTTGCAATTTAGTTACTGATTGTCTGTTTTGAGAATGAGTTTGAATTAGCTTTCCATAATATAGGCAGCGGTGAATAGTTGTTACCAAAGTGTAACTGGGACTAACGACCACCTCTTATAGCTATTAGATACCTACTGTTAAAATACCTACTGTCATTTAGTGACAGATTTTGTACTAAACAGACCGCCATAAAATCTAAAAGAATACTCCTAAAGAAATGAAGGAACAGGCATGTCTAACGTTTATAAACAAGCTACAATTTTACAACTTCAATGAAAAGTGATTTTAGCGAACTCAAAGGTCTATCGATTAATCGACTATCGATATCGATAAAAAGCAGAGGCACACCCCCAAAGCGTCATTAACCGAGGGCTCACACATAAGCGACTCTTTGATGTGCGCAAACTTTTCGTTTCCCTTTGATTGGCATAATGGAACTGTTCCTTGTTATTACACTAATTGAATTTCGCAAAGTCCGAGCGGTAACGGATTTTGAAATGCTCTGTTTGTAGTTTGTTATATGTACCTGGCTGGCTGTTACTACGTTGGCTTTTGCATTTAGAATACAACTTTGTTTTTTTTTTTAATCTTTTCATTGACTGATCTTTGACATCCCTGGCGAACTAATTTTATAACGGATTGGCTATGGAAAACAATTGACATGCTGTTGCCACAGTTAAGAAAGATGAACTCAATCTAGTATCTCGGCATGTGACCTCCGCAATTAATTGGTTCACTAAGCAGATTTTTGATTTTTTTTCTTTTTAACTTAAATTAATTATGTAGGTAAGTTACCTACTTGTTCTATCAATAAAGACATAATTCAGTACAAAGTGAAGTTAAAAAGGAAAATACGATTGTATGATTATTGGTTTTACAAGTCGGCAAGATCAAAGGGCCTGTGGGCCTTTCATTCTACCGCCGCGCGCCACCCGCCCGTTCGCGGATTACATTTAGAAAGAAAGAAAATGTTAAAAGTTAATTACAAGGTATTTAATACAAACAGACGCGGATGAAAGAAGCAGTGATTAAAAAGATAAATATAAGAAAAAAATGGTTACCATTTGCCAAAGAAGGAAAACATGCGAGGACTTATTTTGTAAGCATGTAATCATTTTGGAAAGCAATGAGGATTCCGTGAACCATAAAGGTTCATTTATAAGTAGGTACCTGCACTTACTTATGTAATACCATAGATAGAGTAAGATTTAGTCATCGCAAAACACAAATGTATCAATCGACATAGAAATGCAAGCATCGATGATCCGCCATCTTTATCACATTCATCACCCATTTTTATTTATAATATCGAGGGATGAGAGGCTATTTGACTTAAGCGATATTTTTTTAACTTTACAGCAGAGCATACTCATTTGACGCAGAAAATTTCGCTGATTCCAAATATAAATACATCATCACGCCTGTATTCCCCGAAGGGGTAGGCAGAGGTGCACTGTAGTGCGCCCACATTTCGCCGATGTATTTTGGTCCCAATGTAATAGGGGGCGAGCCTATTGCCATTATACCGGGCACATTCCCCCTCCTTACGAGGGAGATTTTTGGGCCATAGGCCACCACGCTGGCCCAGTGCAGGTTGGTAGTTTCACACGCCTTTCTATACACGTGCAGGTTTCCTCACGATGTTTTCCTTCACCGTTCAGCAAGTGGTAATCATTGTTGAAAATGACATTCGCACATGAAAATTATCTCAGAGGTGCGGGCCTGGGATTTGAACTTGCACCCCTTACGTTCAAGGCGGGCGTTCTTGCCCACGAGGCTACAACTGCTGATTCCAAATATGTATTTATTTATGTCAATATCGCCCAAAAGTAGCCTTTAACTAAATAGCCTTTCACCTCTCGATATGTATTTATTAAATTTGCTCTCACTATGAATTAATTGACACTGGCTGATGTATCCGCAGATGGAGCCATTCCTCATCTTAGTCCATTAATACTTCGTAAAAAAAGAAGAAGAATTGTATCAATAAATAGCCAATAAAACTACAAATGATGATCAAAATAAACCTAGTTACCTCGTCAAAATGATAAGGGTACGGATTGATCGTATTAGCCGCGGTATTAACGTTCACCCATCAAAGGGTGCACGCCCACTTTGATCGGCCCGTTTCCTGGGAATTCCTTTGGCACTAAACAACATACTAATCAATCGGGGGTTATACGGAACCCAATCGGAAAAGGCATTAAAGGCAATAGTTCCAGCTTGCGGTAAACTGTTTGCGAGGGTAAGTGTGGGGGCGAGGGAGGGGTAAAGGCTAAGGTCCGTGGTGTGGGGATGTTCTACATCAAAGGACGCCGAGACAAAGCTGGAGGAGCCTTTTAACTTTATTTAGCGGAGTGGTAAGTTTAGCCGGTCGCGAATCGCGCAGGTTAAAGAGTAACACACTCACTTTGTGCCGCGCCGAAAGGGGGTATGCTAGGGCTGTCCAGTACCGGGTGATGCATTAAAAAAATATCAAGTAGACGATATTTTATTTATGTACTAGCTATAATGAAAAAGCCAAGGGTTAGTATGTTAAAGAACGAGCTTTTCTTAACATTTGACAGTTTCACACGTCTAATTTTGTATGCTGATGCTAATTCCATAAAATGCTGATTCAAAATATGTATATATATCTATTGGAAATTGAATTTTATCATAGATACCACTTCCAACTTTAAATTATATTAGTAGGTACCTGTGTAGAGATCGTCAGTTGTTTTTATTTATGTCACTAGTTATTATTGTAGTTTAAGAAATACCAGTTTTGATTCTCTCTCTAGCAATTATCTTCTACTGGAAGTATTATTTCCAACAATATCGCCCCCACAGTGTCGCTTAAGTCAAATAGCCATTATCACCAGATCCATAAATACCGAGACGTCAAAAAGTTCATTCACGTTAACAGCGTACGAGAAAAATCCACATCGTGAGACCGATCCATCATCGTCTTTTTAAAGAGCAATTAGAAGTGTGATCGTCGTCATCCTGCGACAAGTTTGTCGTAGGTCGCGCTTCAACCCTGCGCGGGGGTGGGGCATCAAACAGGCCGCTAATGCCGCCCGCACCGCGCCGCGGCGCCGCTTTGTCGGCACCCTTTGAGTTGCGGATGATACCACGCAGCGACAAAGGTTCCTGGATGCGACAATGGCACTGGCCGTGCGATTTGTCGGATTTCGCGCCACGTGCCGGACGGATAATGCGATTATGTATAACAAAGAGATAAGGAAGTTTGTTTACCGTGGTGCAATATATATTTTTTCACCTTTCAAGAATAGCACAGGCTCATATTAGATCGAATAGATTTAAGAATATTTTATTTCTACCGTATTGATAAAGAGTAAGTTAACAATAATCAAATAGTATATTGTACGTAATGTATAATATATACATTAGTATATCCACCCCAAAATCCGCACTAAATAAACCTTGTTTCTTCTTTTGACAATAAGTTGAAAATCAGAAGGTGTGGTCATGCCAGTGTATGTAATTTAATAGCAATAACAAATGCAATAAATATCTATCTACGCATTATTTAATACAAAATAGGTGATAAAGAAGAAAAATACAGATTAAAAATTATCTATCTGTGCCGATTTTGCAATTCATGTTCTGAAATACAAATAGCTTGGTGCTTTAAAACTAATATTTGCTTTAAAAACACTGACGTGAGAACACTTTGCAAGTGAAAATCTGTAAAATAATTTCAGACAAAAGATCTTCCTGGCAATAACCATTCACAGTCACACGTTTCCCGTGATGTCCATGTGTCGTCACAACCGCTTATCCGCCGCGATCTAAATCCGACAATGGATCCGTCGCCGATGGATATCAGACACCGAAGCGCAGACGCACAATAGTCGTGTCCGTGCGTGATTTATGCGTCTCATGCGTGCGAGCGCGCGGAATTTTGCCGTCATCAATTTGCCGAACGAACGACAATAAAGTTTGCCGGTGGTCTAAGTAATTAAGTTATAATGATACAGATTATAATATGTTGTCCACCCTTTTTGTAGATGACACTTGAAACAAGTTCCAATTTGTGATATAGTCTGTCGAATCTTCTTTTTTTACGAAATGAGTGAAATTATGAAATTTTATGGAATAAGATAAGGAATGGCTTGACCTGCAAGTAGAGTGGGTATTTCAGCTAGTGTCAACTAATGAATAGCAAAGACAAACTCAAAAAATACACATTATAAATAAAATAAAATGATGACAGCGATAAAGATGGCGGATGACGCTGGCAATTCTTCATTGGTCCCCAATCCATCATATTACTACCTCCATGCATTCATCCCATCGTAATACAGACCGTCATATAGTTAAATTTTGATAACTGTCATCCCTCTATACATAGACGACATGAGTTCAGAAAAACTCTGAAAACCAGCTTGTAAGCTGACAAGTGCCACTCGGAACTGTAAAAGCTGCACAAAAGTAATTTCAACATCGTTTGTGTTCGCACAAACCATGCATCGTAAATAAAAGCCAGATCTGCATCGAACCATTAAGTAAAATGCTTTCTAAATATGATGCTCTGCGTAGACATAAACTACTTAGCCTCCAAAATAGACGTAAAATGTTCGATATTGTCTTTCTATTCAAAATTTTAAACAATTTAATCGATTCATCGACTCTCTTAGCTAAAATACCCTTTGTATCACATGCTCGTCTCCCAGTGCGCTCCTCACGTGTATTGCCACTTTTTGTTCCCCCTAAACTTCATAAAACATATACCCGAAATTCCTTTATATTCCGTTCCGCCAACACATATAACAAAGAATTCTATAACATTGACCTTTTTAACATATCTGTTAACACTTTGAAACAAAAATTAAAGCAAATACTAGGTAACACATAATTGAGTACATTCGTTTTTTATTTAATTTATTTTTCTGTATTCAATATCAACTACTTATTTTTATCATCTCCTTTATAATACAATTACTGTTTTTATCGTTACCTATATAAGTTGTTAGGTTTAAAATGTTTGCAATGTTTCTCTTTCTTTTTACTAATAATTTTTGTTATTGTTGTTATTACTGTTATATTTAGTCATTAAAACACCTTTGTGCAACCGCGTTCTACCATGTTAAGCAATCAAATTATATAATTTGTTATATTACATTTTCGGCACTGTAGGTCTATTTGTTAAGTTTACTTGTAAGTATTAATACTTTGTAAGAAAACGACTGTTTGATGCCTGAATAAAAAGAAAAAAAAAATATATACGAGAATCCCGCGAATGTATTTAAAACACGTTTAAACTTAAGTTGTTTTTTAACAAACGGCCGAACAAAAGTAACGTAAAAGACCGCGAAAGCGAAAACTAATTACACTAACATATTTTAATTAAACGTATCTCTATACTTATACATTTTCAGAACAAGTGGTTTGTAATGGCGTTATAAATCAGAAGATATATTTAACCAAATAGAAGATATTTTTAATAAAACTACCAAAATTCCATAAAGATTTGCATAATTTGGCACATTTCTCACTTTCATTCATACAATCTGTCGGCTTCTCCAGTGTGGATTAAGCCTTAAATTAAAACTGTAGTCCCGCTAATAAATCCGAGTGTAACAGTCATTAAATGCGGGGAGCGCATCGGGGTCCCGCAACGACTGGCTTCATTACCATAACCCTGCACAAAGCGCCGGCGCTGCCCTTTGACGAATTAACTTCCGCAGACATTACCTATGTCCATCCGGGTGTGTCGCGGCCGCGATGCTTATGACACTTATTACATTCCCAACAAAGTTAAAAATTAATTAATTAATTAAAAAATGTGGGACTGCTTGAGTATACTTATTTTCTAGTATTAAGGCAAAGATGCTGTCTAGTCCAATAGCGTCGCTGCTCCTGAGAATGTACATAATTCACAAACTTGCATTTTTATTATTTTCAAAGTTACCATTGAGTTTCATACCGGCTTTTCACAGTGGAAGCAGCATTCCGAGCCGGTGGTAGATTCTGACTATTTGTAAGCGCTTTTTGGTCAACACAAATAAAAAAAAACTGTTTTAGCAGTTTCGCGGAACGAAATATTCTTTACCGTCCCAGCCGGGTGATATGAGTTCTCAACGAACGGATACATCGTATTAACTCCCCTAGCAGCGGTGCACGTGACCCCACAAAGTTAAATGACATTGCTTAGCTAGGTATTTCTTCGTAAACCTTTGCCTATGTCAAACACATCTCGGTCGTGCATAGCCAATGTTAGTATTATTCTTCTTTTTTATGATATGATGAAATATAATGGAATAAAATTAAGAATGACTGCGATTAGCGGGTATTCTGCGAATATCAAGTTAATTATAGATAGGTAACTCTTTATTGTTCCACCTCTTAATGGAATACAAACTATACATATACAATAAAACATTTAACAACACATTAAAAATAATAATGAGTGATAAAGATGTTAGCAAGTATAAAATTGTATCAAACAAAAGTAATTTGTGAATAGCAAACATGTTGCATGAGATAAATGGGGCGATGATCTCGATCGTCGTTTAGAAGGATTTAGGGATTTGGCGGAAGGCAGAGCGTGTTAAACGGAAGGGTGTGTGACCTTTAACCACCCTTAAAAAAATAGGTTAATCAAAAAAATATAGAAGGTAAATTTCGATATGGCTACTGCAGCCAGCAACCCAACGTGAAAACTTAAAACTGAAGCCTTTGACAAATAGGCCTATATCATAGACACTTGAATCGAATTATAAAACGTATGCATGCCACGTAAAATGAATCACGTTGGAGGCGTAACATAATTACTGATTGGCAACGCATAATGAGAATAGTATTTTGTCTACGAGGCGAGCATACGTAAGGGTAATTTACTCCGCTAATTATTATACCTAACTGCTAATGAAGATTTCCTTACGAGCAATACACGTCAGTGTTGCTTATACGGGTTGCAAAGGGGTTGCTAATATAATGATTAACTACAAGACGAGAATAGTCAATAAACTCTCCTAACACTAGCTTGCCGTGGTAGCCGAGCGGTTGAACGCACGCCTTGCAATCAAAGTGTGCAAGTTCAAACCCCGGCTCGCACCTCTGGGTTTATGTGCGAATCTCATTTTCATCCGAGATTATTACTTGCTATGAAACGGTGAAGGAAAACATCGTGAGGAAACCTGCACGTCTGAGGGAACTTTACTAGTTCTCGATAGATGTGTGAAGTCTCCAACCCGCACTGGGCCAGCGTGGTGGACTATGGCCCGAATCCCCCTCGCATTGAGGGGAGGCCCGTGCCCAGCAGTGGGACGTTAAAAGGGCTGTAGTTATTTAGTAACACTAGCTTGCAGATTATGTAATTTAAAATGGTAATCTGAGACAAAAAGGTGATAAACCAAATGGAATTACTCTTGAAAGAAAACCTCTCCCTGATTAATAAAAAGCATCTTCTTCGGTAGTTTGAAAGAGGATTCAGCGTAAAAGGTATCTTCAACAGCGTGTGGCAACTAGTGGTAAAGGTACAACAATTTTTCAACTAGGCAAAAATTTGCTCCATTTTTCGATTTGAAACATACAGATGCTGCCGGCCGGTGTATGACGCAAATTCCATGTAGCAAGCAGTCGACCGCACCGTCTGCTGCGGATGTCTTGCGGTCGGCGAAGCGAAATATATGCCTGCACGCATCTTGACCACTGCCGATATCAATATAATTCTATTTCAGACTGATATTTTCAGTAAATATCCCGCATATTCCACCGCGACGGAATATTTGGCAATCCTCCGGTATTTTGGACACTGCGGTTACAAAATTGTTTTACGATTCTTCAGGTTCGAGACAAAACAACAATTAAACAAAAATAAAGAGATGTAAATTATTCGTTGACAGAAATTTTGTCTGCGAGACTGGGATTTCGTTTGATGCGAGTTAAATTTAAGCTTGAAAAAATAACAATAGGAGACTTAATTTAATGCATTTAAATGACTGTTATAAATACTTTTACTTGGCTTTCACTCGACTTGGTTTTCAGTTATATTTATCATTTGCAACAATTGAATATGAAGAGATCGACCGAGGGAGAGGTGCTAAGATGGTTTGAACACCTTTGCGGGGACAGCGTGGTAGGAAATAGCCCAGGACCGAGTTGTGTGGAGAAGTAAGAGGGAAACCCAAGAGTGGGACACTAAAAAGCAAAAAAAAATAGCAATTGCAAAAATATTTTAAAATGTAGGTACAATTCTCAACTCAGAATAAGTGACGTGAAATTTCGAGTCATTATATTCCAAATATGATCACTCAAATCCTTACCTTTTAACGCTATCAACTTATCCATGTGGACACCCAAGAGGAAATTGACCATTATCATTATAAATTTCCATGAATACACCCTAAGCAGCCCGCCAAGGCAAATCCAACACTATATCTTTATTATTAAATCAGAAAATCGTCTAGCAATAATGCACAAAATAACAGGGAAAGTCACGTGTCGGACCGTAGGTGGTACGACTAAATTCGATAGAGAACTATTCGTGCGAAACGTCTTATGAAATGAAGGATAAATTGTCGCTTGGGAATCGAATAAAGTACCGGGCGAGGGCGTCCGGGGTGCGAATTCCTTCGGTGAAACGTGTTACCTTGTCGATATGTTATAGCGTTGAATGATTTTGTAATAAGTGGCATGAAATAGGCCTAGCCTGAGTTAGCTTTTAAGATACGTTTAATGTCAAAGAAATGTTTATTGGAGTAGTTTTATGGCCAACATAGCATTTACAAAAAGTCACAATCTACTTCCTTTTCGATATGGTGCTGAGAAGAGCCAGTACGAAACTAATACTTTACTTTTTAAAATAAAAAAGTCTATAAGACTATCACAGCAGCAGCACGTTAATAAACACAAAAATTTCGCTTAATAGGTGACCATAACAAGAGTACATCAAGCCCTCAGACAATAGACTATGCGACCTGTAAAAGTTTCGAAACGGGAGGAATGGAAATAATAAGCTGAGGCTTCTGAACAAGTTATGATTATAGCTGCGATGTAAATCTTAAATCATGATGACTATGATAATGTTTTCCTCGGTGTTTCCCCGTGTGTTTTTCTAATCAGTTCTGTTCTCGTGAACACGCCCAACGAATTCATCCATCACAATTGCTCGTGCATAAAAGACATCTGAACCGAAATGGTACCTAATTCCAGAAACAGATTAGTTTGTCCCGGGGAATCAGGGACAAAAGCCGCGCCCGCGGCAATACCTCCACTCAATACCATTGTTTTTTCCAATTACAGGGTTGATTAAACTGTCTGAAACGTCTCAGGTGACGCCCGTAGGGTTGGCAGTACCAATGAAAAGGGGCAAGGGTAAAAAGTTTTTAAGATAACATTTCAGTAATGCATGTGCCAAATTTTTAGGCTCAATAAGAATTAATAATAAATTAATTAAAATTAACTGTTTCCAAATGATATTACTGACGCCAAAAAAATATCGCACGTAGTCAAATACATATTAAATTATCTTCTATTAAAACAAAACGCATTCTAACATATAAATAGGGGATATACATAACAAAAAAAGGAAATTCCATATTTTACCTTGACACCTAACTACATGACAGTTGTACCTTAATATGATTCACGAATATATATTATTCAAATTCGAGAATTACAATATCCTAGCAAGAAATATACTCCTTCAAGATAATCAAAGAGATATTAATCAAGAATATCAGAAACTCAAGAATATCAGAAACCAGTGTCCTTTTTGACTACATCCCTACATACTAGATTTAAAAGCGCCCAATTTCACAGCCGTCCCACGAAATTGGGCGCACCTGACGAGTCTACGAATTCTGCAATCATCCGTGGAATGGGGTGTTTGTCCTCCGGCTTCTTGCATAATGGACGCGCCCCCGCCTTAATCTCGTGTGAACAATGGCGGGCTCTGGCCGCGACGTTTTGCATACAATGACTATCACTGCACCACGGAGACCGGAGATGCAGACTCCGACGGCGAAAGGGGTATTTTTTCTGAATTGCCTCCCATTTGAATTTCAGCATCAATTATATTTCTGTTTACCTTGGGTACTCCATTTCAGATAGGTTTCCAAGAATAGAATCATTTACCGGTGGAGAAGCAGATGCAAAATAATCAGACATGTTTTTGAAAATAACCTTAAGAAGACATTATTTGTTCATGTGTTAGGTTCGGTTCAGTTAGAGCTCCCTATTAATCACATTATTATCAAACGGACCCTTTTCATCAAAACACATCAAAAAACAATTTTGTCAAAAACTACGATACCAGAACCGCTATTCGTCAAAGGCCAGGTGATCGGACGGTGCAATACTTTTTTTTCCACCACAAAACTGATTCGGTTTTGCCGGTACATCCGTGAAATGGACATGTTCGACGGGTCAGCCGCAACGCGACAAGCGGTCCATTGATATCTGTCGTATTCAAAATACAGAAATGTGATTGGCAGTAGTCAGCGACAAAAAATGGTGAAAATTGTATGTCGTTGCTTGCTTGCATGGCTAAACTTGTTGTCCCCAAAGAAAGATCTCATCGATAACAACCATCAAACAAAAATAGGTATTAGCACATTTTTTTAATCCATTCAATGAAGAGAAAATGTCATAAGTTCTATAGCCAAGTCTACAAAATTCATTAAATTTTTTTGAAGAGTATGATCTGCGATTATTCAAATTTCGAATACAGCCTACGTTAAATCAAAATGAAAACAGTGCTTAACTAAGCCAATTGTGGTCTAATTGTGGGACTCCGATTTTCCGCCTCACTCTACTCAAGTGGAATAAACAAACGTTAGAAAGGGAGAAAAATAAGTTAAGAATCTTATTTCGATAGTCCCCGACGCGTGTGAAGAGCCCTTGCGGTACGGATGATTGGACTGATGAATAAAAGATTTGTCAATTTGTGTAATAGCCCCGGGTGTATGCAGGATTTAATTGTTCCGACAGACTTGGAAACAATGTTGATACGATACGTATTAATTGACTAAATTATTTTTTATGAAAGACCGCCTTATTTGTCTGTTTTAGTGCAGTCTGATACACTTCTCATCAAAAAAATCGAAACACTTTCGTTTTTATTGTTTTTGTCCTAATTTTTAAAATTACTCATCATACAAAATACGAAACCTATGAAGACTTAATTTGAATTTAGAACATTAACATTAGGATTTATAAACCTCATACTACTCACTATTAAATGACATTTTACATTAATTCCTAAATATACACATTTTTCTGATAATCCTTATCAAATCATAAACTGCGAGGTGTTTCGATTTTTTTGATGAGAAGTGTATTTGGAGGTATTTTTTTTAATAATCCAATGAAATGGATCTTCTAAATTCAAAATCATGTTTTGAACTGCAGAATTTAAAAAAAGATAGCAAATGCGACAAATAATACAGGTATTCAAATCTCCGATACATCTACCAGCTAGGCTACGGATGCTTCTCTACTATTTGAAAATGTAATCGAATAAATATTCTTTGTAGCGTATGGATGCGAACAACGCGTGTCTGCAGCAGACGGAAAGGGTGGAGTTATTCAATAACAACACATCCAATCCATCCAACCCTCAGAGTAGATAGAGTTGACATTAGAACTTAACTCTCCGTAATGCTCTGCGGCGATTTTTTTGAAGGTTAGAAATAATGGTTTATATAAGATCCGCCGTCTTATAATTAAGATCAAGTAAGTACGTAAGTGTCAAACAATATAAACAATCAAATTCTAATATGGCGGAAATTTACCGCAGTTCGGGTTCCTTATGGCCGCTCCTTATACTAGCTCGATGATCCAACCACAACAAATTTTTTAGTGCGCATGACAGCCATGACAGCTAATTATGACAATAGAATAGAACATATAGCTTAGTATGAAATCAAAACCAAAACTGTTAACTTTTTAAAAAAACACATTCTTCTTTCGTGTGGTAAATAATATCTAAAAACTTTTTTTTACGAAATAATCCAAAGATAAATTATATTATTATGTAACACTGTGTCAAAAAGGGCCACTTAGTGCATATTGAACAATTATTTTATGAATTTTAAACGGAACATAACCTTCAGTTACCTACTTCGTTTAAGTCATATAGCGACAATGCTATAACTTTATCAATGTTCCAGTATCCTGTATAACGGTTTCAATAAATGTTCGTGAACTATTTAAACAATTACCTAACAGTGTTGCTGAGCGTTTTAGCAACAAACGTGTGCACCTTATACAATAACAGAAGAATGGGTATCTATTCTATTGACAAACGCAATAAAGTTGCGATAGGTACATAATTAAAAATGAAAATACTTTACTAAGTAAAATATTTTTACATCGAAATCCCTTTTTTATTTTGTATCAAACAACAAAAAACTTATCTATACTGTGATATAAGAAACATTATCACTGCCGAAAACTACACGAAAAAGATAGAAACATCGATATAAGAAATTATAGGCATCTAAAGGCGTCCAAAAATATTTGACCATAGCCACCTAGTCTTGTGCATCTTGATCATAGCCACCTAGTCTTGTGCGTCTTGACCATGGAGAAATTATAACGCATATCAAGCTCGCGCTGCGGTGATTTTTGCTTGTTTATCTGACTCCGCCATCTTTGTTTTTCCATATAGTTGCCGTATACTACAGGTACATGAGATAACAAAAATGGCGGGAAAATCGCCGCAGAGCTATACCTACGCAGCGTGGAGTCGTTATGGGTACTCTAGATACTGTTTGGTCTTGACATAGCCAATCTCACATCACAATATGGCGCATAGTCGATCCTATTCTTATTTGAATCGCATAGTAGATGTTAAAGTCACACACGAGGATTCATCCGCCATCTTTATCACTGTCATTATCAATTTTTATTTATAATGTGTATTTATTTAATTTGTCCTTGCTATTAATTACTTGACATTGGCGAAATACCCGCGCTAGTCGCAGGTGAAGCCATTCCTCATCTTATTCAATTAAATTTCATCATTTCACTAATTTCGTAAAAATAAAAAAAGTCACACACAAAATTTGACATATAAAACCGACAACCGTCTTTGAATAGCTCGCTGCATAGAAATATCATATTTAAAAACAAAATAATTAATAAGGTCTTAGGCAACGATGAAGACTTCGACGTGTCAAAAATAACAAGGATTATTTCGTTCGGTAATCGGGCACGAACGGCCGCGAGACACCCGCAGCGCGGGCCGACAGCCCTGCGGATGACAATAATGATATTCACCGCGAGGGGCTATCACTGTCAGCCACACTCGTTCCATTGATATTAACAACCGTAAATAATCGCTGTTATAGAAAACATACCGAACGGATTCACTCATAGCTTACAATCAAATTGAATTATACACGAATAAATGTTCAGCTAGTATCTAATGAAAAATATATTTGAATCTTTACGAGAATAACACGGTTTATGATACGAATTTTGCTAAGAAAAAAAAATATCCGACGAGAAATTTACCTATTGCTACGTGTCTATAAATATTTCTGAAACGACTGACTGGGTTTAAATTAGCTTATGCATTATAATTTCTAAACGTCTAAGCGTTTATCGATTTAGAAAAAAAACATAATACCATGGACTACCTACTATTTAAAGTTACTGCGATTTAAAAATATATTTCCTTTATATCGCATGGATTGATTCAGTATAATGGCTATCCGATGGCCGACTACTAACAATAGCGCAGATTACACCATTGTGTCTCCGCTAATAGTGGACGAAAGTCTTTTGTGGGAGAAAATTGCTATATAGTGTAATCCTATAAAATTGATAAGATAGATTTTCGATGGACTAAGAAACAATATAGGGTTACATACAATATCAGGTATCTACTACAAAATTATTTTGTGTAAAATTATTATTACATGACGAGAAAAACCGGCCAAGTGCGAGTCTGACTCGCGCACGAAGGGTTCCGTACCATTATCTATAAAAACGGGAAAAAAATCACGTTTGTTTTATGGGAGCCCCCTAAATTTTTTTATTTTATTTTGTTTTTAGTATTTGTTGTTATAGCGGCAACAGAAATACATGATCTGTGAAAATTTTAACTCTCTAACTATCACGGTTCATGAGATACAGCCTGGTGACAGACGGACGGACAGCGAAGTCTCAGCAATAGGGTTCCCGTTTTACCCTTTGGGTACGGAACCCTAAAAAACTAAGTGACTGAACAATACCTATAAAAATCTCCCCGTGTTTTCTTATAGGTGTTGTCCGGCCATGCATTAAATGCAAAAAACCGTTTCAAAGACTTGACGCTTGTTAGGAAAACAAAGTAAAATTATCATAACTTTTTATTTACAAGAATCATTGAATTTATTATCGCTATTAATTAATTAATAGACTCTGGAAAAATATCTTCTTATTGCAGGTGATGTCATACCTCGTGTTATACCTACCTATATATTTTATTATTTCGTAAAGGGAGAAAAAGAAATTTGATGCAGTAAAATTGAATTGTATTCAATAAAAACAAAAGAAAATTATTTCTAATTTTTAAAAGCATGTGAAAGAAACCCTTTAATAAATTAGTTTATATTCATTTATAAAAACAAATTCACCGTTCGAGGTTAGCACAATTGAAACATTAGATTTTCTACTGTTATACGATCAATATGTTCCGCGCGCAGCTCAACGGATGTATTTAAGTTCTTCACGGAATACCTATTTCTTTCGCAACTGTCTCCGCGATTCCAATATTGCTACATTTTATTTTGTTTACGCTGATTCCTGAGCGGAGTACAGTGACTGTGAGTGGTTTTTACTATCTACACTCGTAATAACGTAGACGTAAGAATAAGAAATATGCACTTCAGTATTTCCATGTCGTTCAAATATGATTATTGGGATTGCGTTCCGTCCCAGCCTGCGTCTCTACGACTAGTGTTCGCATTTTTGACAAATTAGATTGCAAGACTATACTTTATTTACTCTATGTGGCTGAAAAAAAACAAAGGTATTTCTTAATATAATTGGAAAATATCTATGGTTTAGTGTAATACAAATAAACAGGCATATTGTGAAAATTTTCGAACCATTTAAAAAAAAAATTACATCATTACGCCTGTATTGTAATAACTTGAAAAAAGGGATGGAGGCGTTTATGCTATGGCCAACGTACAAAAACTAAATAAACTTAATCTCTTGTCAATTGTCTCTCATACGGTAAAAGTCACGTGTCACACGGTGAAATCTATTGCCACTCCACTCGATACGTTTTTTTTATCTAAAGCGTTATTTATAGCGTAATTAATGCGTCTCCGGGCGCCAGTGCTAAATACGAAGCTATTTGTGGAGACAATACATTCAGGGTCTTCGCGAGCTCTTTCACTCCTACTGTTTCACATAGTTCACATTGTGGGTTAAGTGATTCCTACTGCGTCCTCTTATAACTTGGTTTATTCAAATTTTATTTTTTCTGAGATGACTATTCTGCTCTGTTAAGTTATTTTTACTTTAAGGAATTAGATCATCAGTATTTTCAGTTTTAGAACGTTGATCTCATATCTATAGGCCTTTGCTATATTCACACAAATGTATATTAATTCCTATTAGTTTATAACCTTAAAAATAGAGGGGGTAAAACGTTCATTAAGCGTTAAGACTAGGCTTATGTCGAACTAGCTGTGCCCGCGAATTCGCCCGCGTGGACTTTAGGGAGATTACCCGGAAATATGGGTATAATGTTTTTCCCGCGGAACCCTAATGCTTTTTCTAAAATTAAAGTAGCCTAAGTTACGCCTTGGAACGTCAGCTATCTGTCAGTGAAAGTCCCATTGAAATCGGTTCAGCCGTTTAGAAGTTTACCTCAAACAAACAGACAGACAGACAAAAACATTTAAAATTGCGTTTTCGTTATAGGTATCGTATATACTTTCATACGCATTTGGTAAAAACGTGTTATTTTGATATTACAAACAGACACTCCAATTTTATTTATTTGTATGTATGTATGTATGTATAGATTTGTCTCTTTCTCTCCTATGAAATAAGACAAAGAGCGAGCAATCTATGACACATGTCTTGTCATGGCGTACGTGCTAGCCTTGCTGTTGTAAAGATACACATCGTTTTCCGATGTAACAACCCTGAACACAATGCAAGTCAGATTTCAGACCGAGACTACAATTTCAACAGTCTGGGACTGAAATATATCTCTAGTAATACAGACAGTGGCGAGCTGTACGCAAGGACGAAGAAAAACAAACCAGTACTTAAGTTAAGAGACAAATTGCTATTTAAATGTGATTAATATATTGCACGTCACTAAGAATTTATTGTTTTAAATTGGTTGCAATTTGTTCTGGAGTAATTATATGCAAATCTTTGTTTTGGCTTGCCATAGATTTATTAATGCTATGAAAAAAATCATTCAGTTTATGGTTAGGTTATTTTAAAAACTTCATATTTTAGGTGAAATGCAATTCATCAAGAAAAAACAGATTTGATGGTCACGACCAGCTTTGAAATAAAAGATACTGAACAGAAATCAGCTTTTGCAATAAAACTATCAAGTTTTTTCGGAGAACTGTATTGTATGTGAGTGAAAAGTTTTACGAGTGACATACAAACTATAACAAAATTGGCGGTAAAAAGCGTCTCCATAGATTAGTGGTTGCGTTCCGTTACACATGAACAGATACCTACTTAAATCAATCGAATAAAGCAAGACGTAGTAGTTTAAAAAGAACATCATTTCATAACTAACACGCAAGTTATTGTGTTATTATGGTATAATGTCATAAGGTATATTGTCAAGATTTAGTTCATTGAAAATAAATTGGAGAAAAAGAAAAAGAAATGAGATCATAATTAAATGCGGAGCAATTCATAAAACGGTTGAAATAAATCTTTGGTCGCAGCTGTTCGTCGATCAGTTGGAATTTGTAGATGGTAAAATATAGAGCCCACGCACACTGGCGCGTTAACGTTCGCGCGTCTAAATATTCGTCAATACCATTACGAACTCTGTGTCAATATGGATATAGATTGATTTCTGTCGTAAAAGCCACGCCCCACGCGTCAAAATTCGCTCGCGCTGTCACTGTAGGGTTGCCAACCATACTTTATATGAAGTATCCTACTTTATTTTTGGTAATTGTACTTTATACTTTTGCATACCAATAAAGTATGTGGAAATACTTTATTTCGAACCTTTACTATGATGCGTAAAACAAAACACTCACTATGGGTATAATTGGGTAACTATTTAACGGCACACATAAGTAAAAACGGATGATGGAAACGATTTATAATTACTACACGAAATGTTAGATGTCAGATGTGGTGTGGTGTGTGGTGGTGATTTTGGTTAACAAACAAGCTTTGAAACATTTCAAACTAGCAAAAAGTTGTTACCATGTGCTAAAAACACACAAAAATACGTTTTTAAGTCAATAAAAACATAAAATTCGAAAAATACTTTTTTTTTTCTAGCAAATACTTATTTATTTTTTATTTCCAAACCATTTTATACGTTTTTTTGTCAAAAAAAGTTGGCAACTCTAGCTGTCAGTGACATTTCGTTTTAGAAATAACTTTTTCTTTGTATCAATACAGTTCGTTTTGCTATTGGTAAAAAAGCTTTTATTTAATTGCCCTTAGTGTTCGTGTTCTCCTCCGCAAGCCCTTTTATTTGCTATCCATACTGCGGTAGTGCAGAAAAAATAACTATTCCGCCATATTGCAATTAGAATGACGTCACATAGCTAAGCATGCATTGTCATCCAAAATAAGCGTGTATACCAAATTTCAGCTCAATCGGTTAAAGATAACTGATTTAAAATTCAGTTGCAAGATTCCAACCGGACATACATTGCAAGTTAATATAAAGCTTGTAATTATAATAAAAAATACGCGCGAGTATTGGCGCCGCAGTGTGCGGGATGCCTGAATCCGTTACGATCGCGACGATGCACAGATTGTGTTCGAATTGGATGAAGATTGCATAAAAAAACTGTCATTTAAAGAACCCATTCTTTTCCTCGTCGACTGAAACAGGATTACATGATAAATTTTCAGATTCCAATTCTTACATCATCGCTGGCTCTGATGGAAATGTAAACAGAAAAGCTTTAAGCAGTGGCAGTCTAGTACAACGCTCGCGTTGAACGTTACCTCTGAGATTTTCATGTGCGAATTTAATTGGCAATAATTATTACCACTTGCTGAACGGCGAGGGGAAACATCTTGAGGTAACCTGCACGGGCTGCACGTCTTAAGAAAGGCGTGTGAAGTTCACCGGCCCGCAGAGGGCAAGCGTGGTGGACTAATCTAAATCTTTATCGTATTGAGGGGGATACAGGCCCTGTATAATGGCAATAAGCTCGCCCCATATTACATTAGGACCCTGATACATCGGCCAAGTGTTTGTGCACTGAAGTATCTCTATCTACCCTTTCGGGGAATACAGGCTTGATGATGTGTGATGTATATTATATCGAGGGTTGTCTATTTGACTTAAGCGACATTAACTTCACAGGTGAGCATATTCATTGGACGCAGAAAAAAACGGACTCGCACACGAAGGGTTCCGTACCATTATCTATAAAAACGCCAAAAAAATCACGTTTGTTGTATGGGAGCCCCCTTAAATAATTATTTTATTCAGTTTTTTTGTTGTTTGTTCAGTATTTTTTGTTATAGCGGCAACAGAAATACATCATCTGTGAAAATTTCAACTCTCTAACTATCACGGTTCATAAGATACAGCCTGGTGACAGACGGACGGACGGACGGACGGACGGACAGCGAAGTCTCAGTAATAGGATTCCCGTTTTACCCTAAAAATCACTGATTCCAAATAAGTAAATATCGCCAAAACGTGTCGCTTATAAGAAATAGCATGTCACCAATTTAACTATTAGTGTTATCCATGCGTAATCAAATGGATCACCTGAGTTATGTTCTTTTGGCTGCCTGTAATGTGAATAAGAAGTAAGTACAACGGGCGGCATTCACAATGTATGTATTTTACATACAGTTCTGGTTTCTTAAATATTTTTTCAGTAAGCGCATATAAAGAAAGCCGTCTAAACTTAATAAAACTACAGTGTAGCATTCAAAATAAATGGAGCGTATGCTGCTAAGAAAAATTCATAGAAGGACCACCGCAGTTTAAAAGCACAATTGCCAACAAGCTGTTGTTAAGCCGCCGCCGCGCCGGTGCTTTAAGCTGCTGCAATATTTTTTCCAGCGCCAAACACCCTAAACATACAGGGGCGAACGATTTTTTTAATATACCCCGTCGTTGAAGGAAAAAATCGTGAGGAAACCTGCTCGTCTGAGGGAACTTGACTCGTTCTCGATAAATGTGTGAAGTCAGTCAACCCGCACCGGGCTAGCATGGTGGACTATGGCCTGAATCCCCCTCGCATTGAAGGGAGGCACGTGCCCAGCAGTAGGACGATAGCGCTACAGTAGTAGTAGTAATATACTCTGTGGCGAAAGCCACGCGACTAAATTTGCTGGCGTCATCGGTGACATTGCATTGAAAAATGTGCTTCTTGTAGAGTTGATACACTTAGTTCCGATATTGGCAAAGAATTGGTAGCGTGTGTTAATACGTTCCCATTTGCGCAGGTCTAATCGGCATCCAGGTGATGACGTCTGCTGCTGCACTCCACGGGCCACCGTACCGACGACAACAGCACTCCGCTTTCACGTCTCTCTTCCACCCATTATGGCTCTAATGTCACTTAATTTGCCGTCTAGGGCCTCCTCACGTGAATGCAGCCTACAAGAGCCGGCTTTAATATAAAAATTCGCATTTTTCACTCCCCCGAAGCGAGGTTTAATGTTAAACTGTAGCCCCTTTTGAGAGTAAACGCGTAGAAGTAATGGGATTGCGGAATCGGTAGTTTCGACGGTAAGGTAATTAAATTGTTGTGTGGAAATTATAAAAACAAACAAACCGGGGCGTCAAAATTTTTCCAGTACCGAAACGAACTGTGTGGTAATGTACATAAAGATTGAATTTCAGTGCTAAAAGTCACGACCCCACTCGTCAAAGTACGCTCGCGCTCTCAATATCATTTCGTTGAAGAATGAACTTCTTCTATGAGTCAATACAGTTTGTTTTAGTATTTGCAAAACTTGTGATACGCGGCTATGGACGCTCCAGTGTGCTGGAGGCTTAAATATTGGGTTCTCGAGTGCGGGTTGCGGGTTGGGTTCGATTTTGACGGTTCCATGATTTGAGATCAAGAGGTGCTCCAATTCAATCAGCGAGGTTTCTAAGGTAATATGATGCATTTTCATAATTGCATAATTTCCTAGAAAACTACAAGCAGCCCGGAGATGCGACCTACAAAGGGAAATAAGAAATAAAGTAAATTAAAAATAAAAGTAGATTGGTAACACCCACTAGGAAAAGCGCATTTCAATTTAATTGAAAATGTACTCTGTAATATTATGCATAAAGATATAATTTCCGTTGTTAAAGCCAGGTCACACGACCTCTCGACAAGATTCGCACGCGACATCGATAACATTTCGTTGAAAAATGTTGTTTTTTTAATATGCCCATACCATTCCGTTTTGATATTGGCATAACGAACTGTATTCATACTTAGCACTGTCAGTAGACTAGTGAATATTTTTTGCAGTACTCATTCCATAAATGACCACCATTCGATTGTAACTTTAAACGGTGAGTCAGCAATACGCGCCAATTTACTGAGACCACTTATTGCACTGCAACAATAATAGGTACTATTCACACAGTTATAAGGTTGTATTTCGGAGGAAGGTACGGTATTTGCTAACTGATTGGAAGCGAAACCAGTCGTTATAACATCGTTAACGATATAAATCCGTTGTGTAACGGAATGCTGACGCGGCGGCTTACTTAGAGCATTAGAGTCCACCAAATTATGGCATTTATGAAATAAGTTTTTGCTAATGCTGATACAACCAGTATTAACAAATAGAACTTACCTCTAAATCTTAGCTGAATGGTGCCGTATATGAGGAGAATATCATCCTGAAACAAAAGAAAACAAAGAATTGAGTACGTAGTTGCGTTAATTTTAATTAATGGTAAAAAACTTTTAGAAAAAAAGCTTTTATTTAATTGCCCTTAGTTTTCGTGTTCTCCTCAGCAAGCCCTTTAATTTGATAGCCATACTGTGGTAGTGCAGATAAAATAACTATTCCGCCATCTTGGCTGATCTGCCATATTGGAATTAGAATGACGTCACATGACAATGCATGCTTAGCTATGTAGCTAAGCATGCATTGTCATCCAAAATAAGCGTGTATACCAAATTTCAGCTCAATCGGCTAAAGTTAACTGATTTAAAATTCAGTTGCAAGATTCCACGCGGACATACATTGCAAGATAATATAAAGCTTGTAAAAAAATCTCCAACATTTAAATTTGAGACAGATGTCATATTTTATTCGGTTACGTGGTTTATGCTTTCTATTATTACAATAAGTGTGTAAATAATTGTAACGCACCAGCAAGGTATGGGATTGAACAATATTTAGACTTCTTGAAAATAATAAAATATAATTGAATAAGGTGACGCATGGCTCCACTCGCATTTATTAGGTATTTTGGCAGAGTCTTTGGCAGGCAGAGAATTTTTCGTATGAAGACTTTTGGAGTGCTGCTTATTCAAAATAACAGACATTACCACAAGTAAGCTAATCAAATATTAAAACTTGACTACCGTTGTTAATGTTTATTACTCAAGTAAGCAAAGATGCACAAGATTTTCATAAAATATAAATTATAAATACAAAGAATGAATCGTAAAATAAATTCTCCAGGTGACAATCAACTAATGGAAGATGATGATATTGTATTGTTTATCATACCATCGAGTCTGGGTCGAAAAGCCAACAATCCCGCGCGCGCATTTCTCGAAGTGACTTTAGCCTCTATTGTGGGTTTTAATACAAATTGCAATTTTATTTTACCACAATTTTTATGATTTGCCTTGATACCATGTGATTTTAATACGAGTATAAGCTGTTTCAACTCTGTTTTAGAATAGTATCCATCCAGTTTGATTTGGGTAGAAATTTGAAAAGAGCTATACCTAAACCATTTTTGAATGTTAAACGTAAATCCGTCCAATTATTATATAATGAAGATAGTAATAATAATTATAGCTTCGATATAAGTGAGTACAGAATATATGATTTGCTTTAACGGGCATCAAAGCATATTATCACTTCTTAAGGTCCTGACTTCAAACTTCAAATAGGTATAATTACACCTAACCATAATTATACGCTAACTCAGAGACCCAGAAAAAACATTAAATTATTCACAATAAATGGAAGCTGACACATTCAAATGTAAAAGTATAAAATTACATCAAATATTTGCAACGTGTCGTTTATCAGGCATCAAGTAAAGGCGGGAAGTGAGACTGGCGCCGGCGGCCGGGCCGACGGACGGCGTGGGCTGCGCGCACGCAGCCAAAGCAAAAAGCCGCCCGGACCCCGCGCCGCGCCGCCGCGGCATTCCTTATCCAAACCGGTCCCCACTCAATGGAAACCGAAGCTATACACGCTACACAACAATTGTAAACCTTAAAATTGCAAATTTTAAAGTTCATTTTACAACGATGGAGATGAATTTGTTAGGCAGATACGAAAAAATTATAATCATATTACAGGAGTAATGGAGGACAAAAAGTTGAATGATGGCACCGACGCAGAATATCAAATGGATGTTGCAGGCTCGATGTGTCTAATCAGTGGAGGTTGCTAGATGAATTGTAAATGAAAGGGAGAGCGATGACGGATGCGAAACTATTGAAGAATACTAACGGCAGTTAGTTCATTGTTGATAGTATAAAGTGGGTAGAGGATAAGCTACCTCATATCATAGGCATTAAAGCCTTGGTGTAAACAGCACTTTGCAACCACTTGTGTCAATGAAAGAAACATCCAAAGTAGATAAAGTGAAATGGGTTATTTATATGTATTACTCGTCTTAATAATCTTGTTCTTAATTTAAACTACAAACACGTCATCTACGGTTATGTAAACTAAACTCTTAATGCCTCATTCGAAGCAACAAACCTAATTTAAGCTCTTTAGAGCGTCGAATTTCATACAAGAAAAAGTACGATAAGTAATCTTATTCATCACTATGCACACAAGTTCTAAAACAACGGAGCAGATTAAATAACGACGACCAAACAATACACTAAAGTTCAATTAAAGGGGAGCAAAGGCAAACATTCAGGCACAGCATTCAGATATGTGATGTCATAACGGCCTACATCCACATTGGCGAGTAACTTATGAGTTTTTAGTTCTTCTTTTTTACGAAATGAACGATAATGAATGGAATAAGATGAGAAATAGCTGTACTCCGATAACCTAGCAGGTATTTGTGGCAATGTCAAGTGAGTAGCAAGGGCATTTTCAATTAATACAGATTATAAATAATTATGGGTAAGGAGGGGGGAAGACCGCTTGACTTTTAAAAAATATATATGCTGTGTCTATGACTATAAAGATCGAATGTCTGTGGCAAAAGCCACGCGACTAATTTTGATATGGTCAACGATGATGTTTCATAGAAAAATCTCTTTCTTCTATGAGTCAATACAGGTTGTTTTGGTATCGGAAAAAAAATGGATGCACGCGTTTTGACGTGCCTGTGCGTGCAGGGCTTAAAGGGACAGCGGCTTAGGTAGGCGAGCGGCAGCGTCGGCACTCACTCGGTCCAATTCCGGGAAGCGGTCGGGCCAACATCATAAACTCCTGCGCACAATGACAACACCCCTGCCTTCTCCGATAACTTGTGTTAGATTTCAAAATTCCTTACTCGTTTTTTTTCCCTGTCCTCTCTAGTATATGGTTTATTGTGAGGAGGTTGTCGACTTTTTAAGATGATAGTATCGATATTAACAACTTCTTATGATATTATTGCGTATAGCTGATAGCTAACGATACCAATTTTGGTGGGTAGACATTTGGTGATGTTAATAATACTAATTTGAGCTGATGCGATAAATTGGAAATAAAATGTTAAAAAAAACAATCATATTAAGGTCTTTGTTTATAATAATTCCAATTAATTTATAAAAAAGAATTATAAACACCAAGTCCGGATAGATGTAACTAATAAAGTCCTATAATACAAACAGAGAATCATAATAAGAAAATAATATAGATGAATAGAATATGTAATGATAGATGTAAGTGATGAATAAATAATAAATAAATAAATATTAATTGCTCTTTATTCTAACATTGTTTAACGTTTACGAAACACTGAACAAGGTGATTGATTGAATAGTAAGACTAATTATTTTGTTTTTAGCTTCACAAGTTCAGAAAGTGATGCTTGTTTGTTTGCTATTTCGAAATCTTTACTTTGGTATATTTAGTTTAATTTATTATGTAAGAAAAAGTCATATTACATTACATTTGAAAATGCACCAGTTAAATCGTTGCTACAACTGAAATGATTACATGGCTAGTACATTCAGTGACGGAGTACATGAACGTAACTTAATGTCTTTAATTAAAGGGACCGTCTCCACCGGCGGTGGGTATACTTACAAACATACTCATGCGATTAAAGTTTCCTTACAGTTGAGCCGCGTACGTGTGTGCCAGCCTTGCGGGGGTTACAACTTGTTAGGACATTCCGTATTAATTAACTAAATAAGTCTAGTAAAGCGAAGCGAGTTCGTAACAGTCGGCGGCGTTGGCGACTTGGAGTTGTCAGTCGCGTGTCAATAAGACAGCGAGACACGGCGGATTTAAGTATGGGGCCGGGGGCGTCGGGAGGCGCCACCCCAGTGTGTGGTTTCCTTTTGATGTCATCTTCGCGCAAACTTTGCTACGGATCGGCTTTGAGATAGAGAGACGGAGAGTGACTAATTTGGCCCAGCATTTGATCTCGAGAACTCCGATGTGCGCGTCTCGCTCGCACCCACCGCCCGTCGCGGCCGCCGCCGGGAAGCTCTTTGCAAAATTTCGCTTTGATCGCAAAGTTAAATTATATGGGAATTGAGCATTAAATGGATACACATGTGAGGCGTACGAGCGAGCCGCGGGTGAGGCGAGCGGCCGCCGGCCGGGCCGCGGCCCACGTGGGCCGTTCGGTTCGGTGCTCGACGGTGACTCGCACCTGCTGCCGAAAAACTCGGGGGAGCGTTTGACGATTACGATGACTTACATAAATAATGAGAAGAGTCACTTTCAAAGTTATACATTTGCGAGAGCGGCGCTTGTATTTAACTCCGCCTAATTTGCCGCGAGTACGCAGTACCTTTGAGAGCTCCGTTTTTACTAGTTTACGAAACAGATATTTGCGCCCGCCTTTCCTTTGATACGGCACTTTGTAGAGCATTTTACACGAGTTTCTTTTGAGGCCATTCAGACGGTGAGTAACGAAAGGCTGTCTTTGATAAACACGTGCGAGGACTCTTCAGTACTTATTAGGGGTGCTCTCTTTGAAAGTGCTTCTTGTGAAATCTATTTGAACCGTTCGCAATATCAAAGCGGGCTCGATGAAAGCTGCGCTAATTAAACTGTCACTAATAAAATTATGCGAAAAATTGAATCTACGAGTGTTTTGTTCGCGATAAAAGGCCCGTGTAATTTTAATATTTTATTATTCGCTCCGGGACTGTTCAATGAAATATTGACCGAGATGAAAGTGAATAGTTAATTATTTATAATTTTTCAAAAATATTTTTGTTTTATGTTTATTATACCTACGAGTATATAATAGTTTATTACGAGGTATTGAATAATTTTATATTAATTCAGACTGATCTAGATAGAGTTGAGAAAGTAGGGAGTTATTAGTAGGTTATTAATGTTGGGTCACACACTCGTGGTAGTCAAAGAAGACTCCGCAAAGTGGCGCCTTTGAGTCAAACGCGCGCCGCGCCAGCAAACGTTCCTGGGGACAAACTCTTTGTCTTGCCACCACTTTACAATACACAGCTTAATACCATCCCGTAACACACAAATTGATATAAACAAATCTGCTGAAATAAAACAAGATAAAACAAAAAGGTTTCGTCAAATAAGCGTAATTTCAATTTTGTGAAATAACGAATTCCTCAGAGGTAACTTAAGTATAAACAGAATCATTAAAGATAATATCGCCCTGAAATCTACCCTACAGACATCTAAAACCCTTGAAACACACCACAAAAATAAAATGAATAGCGTATGACACTGAATTTTAATCCATCGATGACCCGATTTACATCAAAGAACTTCTACTGGCTTTGATGTTTAAATCGAGAAATGTCTTTAACTAGTGCCCTTGTGATGTTAATAGTATGGGTCGTGTGCTTTAGTTAGAGGCATCTTTGTGTCGGCCTCTTAACGCGACGGAACTTGGGACAAAGGACGGAAGATGCAACACCGAGCGCCGAAGCAACTGATGAAAAACTAACAAGCCAGCAAACACCTACCGACTCGTTAATTTGCAAATAAATATTGAAAAACCTTTTTTGTTGAATTGGACTTAATCTTAACTTTGATGACTAATGAGATTTTAAGTTAAAAACAAGTCTTTGATAACGTCGAATCCCTTTGAGAGCAAATGTAATTTAGAAGTAGCAGGGACAACTTTAAATACATTATACGCTCGGAGCACTCTTACACAATTAATAAGATGGAGACTACAAAGGTTGGTACAATATCTATTAGGCAGGTATGTATCTAAGTGACAAACATTAAAGGAACGAGTATTACCCATCAAAGGAATAAGTATAACAAAAGTGAAAAAAATATAATCAAATCTGGAAATATAAGCGCTTCTAAGAGAAACTCGAAATCAAAGAGACACCTAATTTGTAAATTGCAATTATACCGGCAGTCGGAGGAGTTCAGCTCAATGAAAAAAATAAGAGCGAACAGATTACGAACACTAAATTTAATTACAAAGCGAACTCGAATATAACAAATTGGAGAGGATAAACGCGACAAAGTAAAAGAGAAAACACACCCAAAAGGAAACTCGTAGCACTGATATAAACGAAATTTAAATTAAGTACAAAGGGAAAGAAGATGAAAAAAATCCTTTCATTGAAAGCTCTCATCCCGGGAGTCAGAGGGCCCGGCGGCTACATCAAAGACACCACCTCCCGTCTCTAGCCTTATCTGTGCGAAACCGAGTTTGGAAATTAGCACAGAGCGATCCTTTTTCTCCGAGACTCGTCTGAGGCTCACAGACGCCGCGTGCGCACCCTTTCAGCAGCTTTTAACATTAAGCTTTCATAAGGGGTTTTTTGTATAATTTGACGACGGACAGACGGTAACGCGATAATGTAGCTAATGACATATTTTATTCAAGTTTAAAGCGCTGACTCCGCTTTATGCCCCGCAGGTGAGTTAATGTTGCGAAACTAATGATATTATACCAAGTGTTGTTTCAGTGAAACTTTCAGTTACAGACGGCGGTGTCTAATTTAGTAAGTTCACATTATATGTGAAGTACTGGGTTTTGTTAAAATATTCAGATCGTGTATTGTAGTTAAAATGATTAAAATTCATCTTAGGATTAAGATAGATTTATCCAGCAATATAATCTACTAAAAGATATTTTTTTTAGGATAATATTTTCAAGACGCGTTGAAGTCTTTTCCTTAAGAGCATTCGTTTGTGGGGTAACATTTTATGTCTAGTTGTATAGGTACGATAAGTACTGTCTCGCTAAAATATAATTTATAACAAAGTATTTTAAAGTACCCTTATGTGCATGGAAATTATATAAAATCATGCATAAGTATACAATCAACCTTTGAAATTAGAAACACTACGTGAGTAACAAATTGTTGTTGCACGATAAAAAAAAAGAATAAAACAATGAAGCCAAGCGAACAAAACATTAAAAGTGGCACGAAGGGCGAACAAGTAATAACATCTACACAATAAACAAATATTAAAGGAACAATATCAAAAGCTGCATTTGAAAACAATGAATGCATTCAAAGTAACTCTTACAAAAACTTGCCACCACCACGATGAGGGTTGTCGGCGCTGAAAACTTCAAAACCGATATCTTTGTTCGTCTCTGCGTTAGTTTAAAAAGTTCAAACTACTACCTGTATTCTACAATCGTTTAAAATCCAATCACGGTATCGTGAATCCAATTAAATTAGGAGATAACCACTAACACTGATTACACTAAATACGATTATATTTTATTATCAACCACTATTTTAGTTTATGGTAACAGTTTAATGTTTAAAAAGAACACAACAACACACATTAAGTTTCAAAGTTCGCGATAATGGCGGGGAAAAATCGCGGGGAGCGTTAGGACACGACTCCAACGACGGCGACCGACGAGCAACTGTCAGACTTCATCAACAACGGTGCGCGCGTCCCACGTGGCCTTTAAAGTGGGCGGGACTAGCCCGATCCGAGCCCTGTGATTGGCCCAACAGACCCTTTGATCAGCCGTCGACGACTAACTACGTCGCTCTGCGCCTTAATCTCGGTAGTAACGTCCTTTTAAAACAGGTAATTCTATTACAAAAATGTGAATACTTTGTATGGTCAGTCGAGCAAGCGTTGTGGGACGGCAAAGGACCCCTCGGCCGGGCTCAGATGATATTTTCCACATGCATGGCGCGGCCGCTAAATGCAATCCCAATAATACATTACTGGGTCAAAGGATGAAAGCTCCATTTTTTTTCCTGACGTATTTAAGCGTTTTGTAAGACTACACATCCCTTTGATACAAAGGGGTAGATCAAAGACAACGCGAATTGGAAAGTTGCTTTTTGAGCCACAAAGGACAGTTTATAACGTATGGACTAATTGCCATTTTATTCATTTTTAATACATATGGAATACAAAAGCAGGGGTAGTGCAGAGATTTTAGAGTTTATTTAAGAGCTTTATCTGTCTTATTCGGGTGTCAGATGATTGATCTAAAAAACTTAAATATTGCCCTAAAGCTTTAGCATTAAGTGACATGATTATATTATTGGCATAAACGTGTTTTGCAGCATATCAGTACCTACGTTTAAATTATGAATAAGTTCCGGGAAATGATTGCACGCTCGGGCTGTACTCTGCGGGCTGTCATTACGTGCGAGTCGCACCGAAGTCTCCTGAAAGGCCGCGGGGCATCGCAGCGGCACATCCGCCGCCGAACACCGCAAAGCAATAGTTCGCCGATGCGATGCAATCGCTGATATTAATATACCACGCGCGTGTGTGTGGCCCGCGCTGCACCCGCCCGGCGGCGGCGTCGACTCGTCTCGCCTGCATTATTACTCAACTCCCGACATACACACACACACCCACGCGCCGCCCGTGCGCCCCACATATAATGTCAAAGGGTGAGCGCGCCGCCTCACAAAGCGTAAGTGCAACCACTAAAAGCCAATCCTAAGTTTTATTGATACACATTGTATTGCGACAAAGTCTCCGTCGACGGGGCCGCCTCACCCCACGCGCCGCACAAAGACAATATCGCGACGTCAAAGGAGCGGGTCCCGCGGGCGGGGGCCGCCCGCCGCCCCGTGCCGCCTGAAGGAAATGAAAAATTAAATTGTCAACACATTTAATATCTGCGAAAACGTGCACGGCGCTGCCTTTGAACGCGTCTCCTTTGCGGAAACGCCGCGGCTCCAGCTTTAAGTATTAAAATTTCAGTCGTAAAATTGAAATTTTGTTTAAGTTTAATTAGACGTCGCCGGTGAAGTTCGAAGTCGTATTAGATCAGTAGCGCTAATGAGGCTTGCGGTGAGCACACGTCACAGGTGCGAGCGCGCGATGAGGGCCGGGCGGCGGCGCTGGCGGGGGGCGGGGGGTGGCGGCGGCGCCCCCTCGCGTTTGATCGGCGCCGCCGCTTTGACAATTATTAAAATTTGCCTCGTACCTCTCGGGCCTCATCTTTTTCCGTCGCCTCGATTACGCCACGGGTTTGTCTCATTAGGGCTTTTGTATGGTATCGCGAGAGGGCTTTGATGCGAGGCGCGGAGGCGCCGGGCGGCCGCGGTCCACCTGCACTTTTATTGTTCCCACCCGCCCTCGAATTTGCACGCTCCACTTTGAGTTGTCTCTCTTTACGATTAAATTGCGCGCCGCTCTTTGACCTCTGAGCATCGGAACGATAACACAGCGACTAGTGAACCGTAGCGCTCGGCTTATTCGCCATGTAAATCGGCAGATAACGAGTTTTAATTGAAATGTATATTACATTTTGTCAGGTGACAAATATGTTGATCGTTGCAGCGTGGCAAATCGCCCTGTGTTTGTCGGGGCGGACCGAGGCTGCGCCCGTTGTGCACACTCGACACCCCTTTATTACTTCTGTTCTCTTTGTGCGCGCGCTATCATCATCAAGCGTATGCTTCGAATTAAAACCTCACACAATGACAATTTGCCGCCTTTGTACGTTTTATTGGCGCCCAACGAGGGGCACAATAAGTTAATAAAACAAACATAGTCGCGTACGAAACATGAATCTAAATATTATATGAAGTTACCTAAGAATTTACAATTAAACATTGATGTTATTCAATTATAATTACTAATATTAGAATGTAACATATTGTGTTTTACAATAAACATAATATAACGAAATAAGATCAAGCCACGAGCAATACAATACCACGAGATCCGACTAATAAATTAAATCACGCACTTATTATGTTCAAAATATTGCGAAAATAACCCTTGACCGGTGTTCGACATAGCGCGGCCGGAGTGAGAGTTGACGCGGCGCGAGGAGACAAAGCGCTTTGTCGGCACACAGGCTCGCCGCCTTTCATCTCCCAGTCCTTCAGCTGACGACTTCTAGGGTTGCCTTTGTGTCATTACGATCTGAAAGTATTTTCTTGATAAAAGTTCTAAGTAGAACTCATACAATAGTAGATTTAATCATACAGGTCCCAAGATGGGCGCCAATAAAATATACAAAGACTTGTAAACTCTTTCCTAATACATTGACGTGATATCTTGCATGCATGGTTTTTTTACTAACCCACTGTTAGCAAAGGTCAATCCCATTCTCCTCCATACCTTCTTCATCTTGATCTACTGTCCCTCCAGATAACGGACCAAGTTACAGCCCCAGCTTTTCCTAAGAAACAGTAGCTCTTGCAGAAAGTGCCAGGCAACTCCATCAGGATATTTGGCTATAGTAAAATATATCTTGTATCGACATGTATGTATGTACTGTAATATCTAACAACATCGGATGCTTACAATCTGTTTCAAAAATACCGTCTAGCAGTAAATTAATTAACGGTTTTCATGTGTTTCCGTTTGCCAACCCTACCCGCCAGTGCATTCCGTTTGATGTAAGAGTATCCTTTGGACGAGACGCTATTCTTATTATTTATTATCAACTTGTGCGTGTATTTAATAAATGCTATCACGATTTCCGAAGCAGACTTATATCGTGGGTAATATTAAAGATTAAAGTAGCTATTGACTCTTGTTTGGTGATTGTATTCGCAAGACAATCTTATCCAAGTAAATCTAAAGTGCACCTTTTGAGGTTGGTATCTAATAACGGTTTTAGTTTTAGATTCATATGCCACTACGAGCAATATAACGAGTTTCACATTGTTTAATAAGACAACAATTTTTTAACAATATTGTTTAATTATAACTTTATATAATTTTTCAGTTATTGAATTAACTAACGATAAAGACATTCTACAATCTCCAATCCAACGCGCTGTTTCAGTGGTCGCCAATAAGAAACAGAACAATATACTATCTTACAAATAATAATACTCAATCTTCTCAGCCAATAGAATGGATGAACATTCTTATGTTTAATACAACTCATAATAAAAAAATAGAATTGGCATAGACGCAGATGCACTCCGCGTAAGTGGCACCACCATTTTTCCATCCATCAGGCAGATGTTCCTGCGGATTGAATAGGCAATGCTCGCGATAAATTCGGTTTGCGGAGACGGGCCGGCGCCCGCGCCGCGCTACAATCTACATAATGCAGCCGAGCCGGTAGACATCGACGCCTAAATTGCATTGTTGTGTTGCGTGATTTGGACCGCTTCAAGATTTCATCTTGAAAAGATGTGATGGCAAGTCTGGAAATTTCAGTTCGTGTATAAAATAAATTGCATTTTGGAGATGTTGTCTTGCGATGTCTACTGATAGATTTTCTTCTGTTATACCAGCGGGTTACCCACTAAGTATATTATAATGTGATTGTAAAAAATGTTTTTTAAATCCCACGTGCCTGTGTATAAAAATAGCGGCCATGCTAGTTTTATTTTATCCCGTTGACGGTTTTGCTTCTTTTTCTCTTTAATAATTAATTTTATTTATTGTATGTTACCAGAAGGCAAGAACCATTTGTGAATATAAATGACTTTCGGTATTTACCTACTCAGTTGAATCACATGTCATATATTAATGAATTTACTCGGGCAAGTTATGATTAAAGAGGTCTGTGACAATACCCCAGTGGGTATTATCAAAGTTATCGAGGAGTAGAGGCTTGTGAGAGCAGCTGGCGGCTGGCAGGCACGATGAGCTGAAACTAATCCAACTTGGGCGCCCAGTTCTATGTCTTCCAAGGTACCAGGTACTTACCTATATGTATTAAACAAGGTCCAGGTACTTAAGACAAGCGAGTTATATACAACATTCTACTAGGCTACATTTCAAAGTTTTACAATAATAACAAATTTTAAAATCCCAATCTAGTGGTTTATGTTTTAAATTTTATTTAATTGAATTAGCAGTGGTAGCCTCGTGGGCAAGAACGCCCGCCTTGAACGTAAATGGTGCAAGTTCAAATCCCAGGCCCGCACCTCTGAGATAATTTTCATGTGCGAATGTCATTTTCAACAATGATTACCACTTGCTGAACGGTGAATGAAAACATCGTGAGGAAACCTGCACGTCTGTAGAAAGGCGTGTGAAGTTTACCAACCCGCACTGGGCCAGCGTGGTGGACTATGGTCCAAATCTCCTTCATATTGAGGGGGAATGTGCCCGGTATAATGGCAATAGGCTCGCCCCCTATTACATTGGGACCAAAATACATCGGCGAAGTGTGGGTGCACCACTACAGTGCACCTCTGCCTACCCCTTCGGGGAATATAGGCGTGATGATGTATGATGATGTATATTTTATTTAATTGAATTATACTTTTAAAGAGACGCCTACAAATAACTAACGTTTATTTAGATGGTTAATCCTGCTGTCCCATAATTACGGAGTTAACGGGAACAAAGGTCTTATACAGGGCTCCCGTAAACTAATATGAGTCTTAAAACCGCCTCTTATAGTATTATTGTACATTGCTGCAAGACAGGACAGTAGTTGTAGCATGTGTGCCAAGACTAGACGTACCTACCTATGTCACGGAATATCTTGAGGTTGTCTCTTTCTTTCGTATGAAATTAGACAGAGAGCGAGCGAGCAAATCCGTGACAGAGGTCTGAAAACTTCCATAAATAATATTCTGGCACTGGTACACCCGTGTCTAAGTAATGTAGTAATGTTTTGAAAGGCCTTTATTTTAACATTGTTCCCACATCATATCGATGTCTTAATTAGTGTTCATGTTAACTCGATAACATCAACAAAGTGGAAACTGACACCATTCCCTCACACCACTTCCGGTTCATAGCCGAGGAGAGTCAAAGGTTCACTTAACCTTAGCGAAACTCAATAACTTTCACTTTAAATAATAAATTACCCTTTGAAGTATGCCGACGCCGAGTATAACCGATCCAGTGTTTCCGTTATTTCTCGGATTAATTGAATTCTAATCTTGAACGGACGATTAAAACAAATTTGGACAATAAAAAAATACAGATTTTCTTTATAGAAAATGCCGAAACTAATGGACCGACGCATTTAACGTTAAGAATTTTAGGAGTCATTTTCATTTTATTGCGCCTTGAACCCACCGGGGCGAGCGAATTTGTATTTTTATGTACTCTGTATCAATAGAGTTATGTACATAAATATTGAATGCCTTGGGCAAAAGAAAGGACTTTGATATTTTGCTTCGCCCAAGACCAAAAGTCACACAATCAGACACGCGACAATATTCGCGTGCGTCCCTTCGCTGAGAAAAATTACGAGCTCCTAAAGTTCGTTTTAGTATTGCTAAAAAAATGTGCGGATTCTAGCGGGCCAACAGCACAGGGTTTTTTAAATGTAAACCGTAAGAAAAAGTCTTTAATAATTGTTTACTAGGGTGTAAACACTTGCAAACCAATAAAATGATGAAATTTAAATTGCGCTATTACAAAGAACCCAGAATATTTGTTTTCTTGTGCTTTTTTTATTTCAAAAAGAGCTATCGAGTGTTGCTACATTTCACAACAGCTAAGTTTGAAAAATTCGCAAAATCAAATGTGCATGTTTTTCAGGGGTTTTCCTTATATTCTCTCCCAGCACTTTCAGACACATGTGGGTCGAGAGATGTATCCGCCATACAAATGTTAAAATCATAAGTCGTCAAAGACAACTCATTAGGCACTCTACACACCGACAGACGGAAGGACTTTGTAAAAAATTCAACAGGTCCTTACATAAAGGAGTGAATGTTCTCATTTATATCTCTCTTTGAACTTGAATCGTTTTTACTTCATACACGTAAATATGTACCTACTTTGAAATTAAAAACAAATCATAGAGCAACCTTTTTTTGGATGATTAGTATGATTTACCACATAGTTAGGTTACACATAATAATTCGATAGGAAACTTATTGCTTTTTTTCTTTTGACGAAATGATTAAATTTTAATGGAATAAGATGAGAAATTCTACACCTACACCTTCGATTAGCGGGTATTCTGCCTACGCGCGCTACGTGAAGTAAAAGCAAGGACAAATCCAATAAACACACATTATAAAATAAAAATGGTAATGGTAATGATGAATGTCTGAGGAAACTTTAACATTACTTTTAGACATATTAAAAAAAAGTGACTTTATGCCATCTCGTTTTGCACGTTCCTGTCATAGAGCAAAGAGCGGGTCGCATTACGACTTCGTAATTAAATCATTCCTCCGTATTAAATCGGCCTCCTTTGATACCTATCGCCTGTATTGAGCCGTGGAGTGCCCTCCATCCGTGACGATCCGACGGCGGCGGCTTTCATCATTTTTTTTAAATAAAAACTCCTTGTAGAAGGGGTTGAGGGTGGGTGGTATTTTTTTTAAATCACGTTTCGAAGGATATCATGTTTACTGAAAATTTTGAGATTTGTAAATATCAAGGACGTATAAGGGCTCTTATTCGCTTAATAAAGTATTCTTAGAATTTCAAATACAGTGGTTATTGAAAACATCGTTCTTAATTAAAGGAAGCACCTAGTTAATAACAATAATTTCAATCTAAGTAATTACTCGCAGCAAAGGCTGCTGACACTTCCATCATCATCGGTCAAAACAAACTTAATAGCAAAGGTGTATTTTATTCGAACCAACCCTTCGAGCCAATTTTAAAAAGTCCTTTTACTATCGCGTTGAGTACACTCTTTGGTTGGTTATTTTTTACTCAGTTGGTTATTTTTCGCTGTAACCAATAACTTAATAATCTTATTATTAATGCTTGATCGTTAACAATACGATGGAGTACCTAACCTACTTATGAAAAGGATGTTAACGCCAGTTTGAGTCAATTTTTTTATAAAATATATAAATAAATTTCAACTTTTATTAGCTTCTCAATTCGACACGTAAGGTTTTTTTAAAAAAAAATATATTCCCAAAATAATTGCAATAGTTATAGTGTCTTTGGAACTCAAACCAAGCCTAGTATCGAGTTCCGTAGACGGATGGATGTAAATGATGAATTTGTATGGATTCATAATCATATTAAGATTTCTGACATTAACCTCCAATTTTGTAGAAAATCTTGCCTTTGTAACTAGAGTGATGAAAAATATATTTTCTGGAGGTAAAATTATTTGAACTCTCGCGTGTTAATAGAGTTTATTATCCTGTAAATAAAAATACATATTTCAATTTCCGTCAGACACTTTTCATCGTATTATGTAAGAATTTAGTTTCGCTAATGGAGTGGAATGGTTAATTTGCCTTGTGGCCCGCTCGGTTTGTTCATAATTAGTTTAATATTCGACCGGGGATGGGATGGAGCTCGCCACTCGCTGATGTCAGGCGATATTACCACCTTCAATAGGGAACATTACGGGACTGGAGGGGGATATTCAAAATGATAAAAAACTGTCCGTTACAAATAACGGTCTTAATTGAATAGATTTTTATGTAGTTTTTAAAACTCGACTCTTTTAGGAAATAGTTTTAACGAGAACAACTAATTTATCCGTATTTAATAAAAGTAGAAGATTTAACTAATTATCTCGATGGATCCTGTATATAATAGTTTACGGGTGGCAGCCCCCACCACCTGTCTTAAAGCAATGTTTTTAATATTACTCGCAGTTTTTAACAGGTAACTGAGTACAAAATTAACAGCTAGTATTGAAACAAAAATACTTTAAGACGTAGTGGTATAGCCCCTGGTAATTTTATATACTGTTCAAGAATGTCCTGTATTTGTTAAAGATATGGACATGCTTTTCGGAACCAAACCACAGCCGCTCTACGACCGGTCCATCCGCGCGCGGGCGCAACTATCCAATTAACCGAAATTGCATTGTCAACGGGAAACACCGTGAACATCGTTAAATCTTGTCAAAATACAAGTTTATGTCGGTCTGAGCAGAAACGGCTTTCAAAATGTCACTGCCGGAGTGATGAGAAAAATTCAAAAGACAATTTTTACACGGAAAATTGGCGTAAAAAAACTATATCTACATAAGTAAACTATTTATGGCGCCCAACATGGGACCATAAATAAAACAAGACGTTTTCCGGAATATTATTACAGTTCAACTCTGATTTATTGAGCTGATTGGCGAAATAAAAATTTATTTTATTGACAAATCATCATCTTTATCATTTATTTAGAAGAAAAAACCCTGGAAATCATTGCGAATGGTACTGAAACAAAGTACACTACAATAATTTATTTCCCATCGATCTCAGGATGAGAAATATTAAAAATTGCAAAGGAAATCTACGACAATCAAAAGAATAGAGACGACAAATGGATGTCACGCATCGGTTAAGGCTTCGGCGTCTCATTCTGACGTCGCAGCAAACAAAGAGCCGCGTCAAAGGCTCTGTGTGAAAAGGAATCCAGTGATAGAGGCAGTCAACAATGGGCCAGATAACGGCAAGCTCGTAAGCGTTGAGCTGAAGCGAATATTTAGACATTATAAATAAATAGTATAGGTACTCGTATATCAAGACAAATACAAATAAATGGCTGAAATGCTCTATTTCGAGAGCATGCGTTGTACTCCTCGGTAACATTTTCCTCAAAGTAAGAGTATTTGATGGCAGACCTAACAATAGTAAGACTTCTTAGCACGAAAAATACTTTTTCATTGCCGATCTTTGGCACAACTAGGGATGAAACTAATAAATTGCCCTCCTAGCCTAAAGGCAGGCTCGTGGAGGTGACCTTAAATAATGAAAATGAATGACTGAATAAACGATAAACTAACCTTGACTTGATTCATGGATACCGTAATAATGAAAACAAATTTAACCAAAAACGCACTTATACATATCGCAGTCGCTTAAGACGCGTGGCGCACACATCCGTCTCGGAAATTGACGCCTGAAAAAAGGTCTGTCTGTGCTGATTTGGTCGTAGGCATAGTCCGCTACCGCCGATATCTCGACCAGCATCGCGTTGACGCGCGGCGCGGCGAGGTGGGCTTCCGCCGCTTTGTGCGGCACTGATACAGCGCCGCCGATAAATATTGTGGCGGGCTTTGTGAGGCGACGCGCCCACTGCCAACCCTTTGTGCGATATCTATCTGTTTTATAATATGTTGCTGAACCTAACAGAGTGTAGCTCCAGTTCATTCGAGGTGACAATATGACCTGGGACCTTACCGCCACCTTCCTCTGATAAGGAGTAACTTAGGCTGGCGATAACCAATTAATCGTCGTCGGCGAAAAATCGGCTTTCGGTAAAACATTAGTTATTGACTCTTTTTCAAGTTATTATGTACTGAATTGTACGCCCGCCTTGAACGTAAGGGGTGCAAGTTCAAATCCCAGGCCCGCACCTCTGAGATAATTTTCATGTGCGAATGTCATTTTCAACAATGATTACCACTTGCTGAACGGTGAAGGAAAACATCGTGAGGAAACCTGTACGTCTATAGAAAGGCGTGTGAAGTTCACCAACCCGCACTGGGCCAGCGTGGTGGACTATGGCCCAAATCTCCCTCGTATTGAGGGGGAATGTGCCCGGTATAATGGCAATAGGCTCGCCCCCTATTACATTGGGACCAAAATACATCGACGCAGTGTGGGCGCACTACAGTGCACCTCTGCCTACCCCTTCGGGGAATACAGGCGTGATGATGTATATATATATATGAATGTGTCAATTCAGCTGTCTCTAAACTTGGTATCACTGTATCCAGCCACCGCCCAGACTCAAATATCATAAGCCACACGTCGCGGCTTGGTAAATATCTGTCATCAATCCAAATCCAGTCTAAGAGCCTTTGCCGACGTCGCCCAAGGCGATATGATTAACAAACTTCATGTATTTCGTAAACTTATTGTGCTGTACACATAATTGCTATTAAAGAACATTTATATCATGACCTTAAAAGATTTTGGATATGGACTTTTTCGTTTTTTGATCTAATCCGTAAATTGAAGTAAAAAGATTTTACTGATTTAATTGACTACTCGTACTGATGTACAACACATCCTTAAGGTGCCTTAAATAACTAAATCTTAGTTTTTTTTTGCGACTAAGCCCGCCAAACATTCCTACCACTGTTACTCCTGTAAGCCAGGATCGACAGCGGTATCCATTGAAGACACCGAGGTTTGACCCTCGGCGAGTCCCGGGGAAAAGCTCAATTGTCTTGGAACCCGAACGAATTTAATCGAAAAAGGTGTAGGAGTCGGAAGGAAAATGTAATGAAATCCACTTCCCTCCATTGCAAAGCGGGAGACAAAAATAACTATGTTGGCTGAATTGCCACAAAAATGTTAAATCTTAGTTGCAATAATCGCCAAGTAGGTAAAGTTAGTAACTCATGTAGATCTAGATTATGGAGCCAATACTTCTTAATTTTAACAGCTAAGCTATTGACGGTGGAGTTTTTTTCCAGTGTTCTTTCTGTTAGCTCTATAGCCTCTTAGTACGTTTTCACATTTATTCATGTTTTTTATCTGGTCAAAATAGCTTCTCATTGGTTTTTCTCTTTCTCCGTTGCCTTGTATCTTAGGGAGCCACACACTCAACTAATAGCCGAGCTCACCGCACTTTGAGAAATCTAAGCCAAACGCTTCAAAGACGTAGAAACAAAATACTAGAAGAACCCACATGACACGAGCATGAGTTGTTGAGCGTAGTGATTAGTTGGCACGTGCGATGCAATGGCATAGCGAGTAAGGTCAGAATACGCCCCCGGTAGGGCTACCCAATTAACTCATAAGGGTAGTTACAATAAATAGACATGATCAAATATATATTTAAGAGCGTCCTGTGACCATAGAATAAGGGTTACTTTTACAGTTGAACGTACCACCTAAATGCCAAAAGAAGTTCACGAAACCATTATATATTTTGGTTTTCATCTAAACACATTCGTCAACTCGTAACAAATCAATTCTCAAATGCATCACACGCTGAAAACTCTATTGATCTTCAAAATATTCTGTAAAATTAATAATTCTTGTGACCAATTTGTTGATAAACTGTGCACATACTCATGCAGACGTCAAACAACGTAATATAACATATAAAACTGTCAAATGTTTTAGTTTTATCAAAAGAATCTGCAATATCAAAGCGCACGCTTCTAAAATGAATACCAGTAGGTAACCCTGCGTGGAGTGTCCGCGGCGCGGCAGCGGCCCGTGTCGCGGCGCCTTTGTGTCTCCCGCTTTGATCTCCACAGACGCCGCCGCCGCCGCACGCTTTGATTGATTTCACGTTTTGTTAATTACATTAACACTGGCCGTAAATTGTGACATGCGTTTCGCAAATGAGACAGTGCGGTCGGCAGTACGCGCAATAAAACTAAATCATACGACAGGAATCCCTCAGTTGTGGTGCTTACAAGATTGCAAAGTGTTTCATGTGTCAAGTAGATAGTATCGCTTCATGTTATACTATCATTTTTTACGTTGCGAAGCATAATAAAGAGTAAAATAATATTAGTTTATTTTTTTTATAGTGAAAGTATGCGGTAATGCTTTGCTTTTGAACAAACCTTAACTACATATTTACATTATTGTGACAGCTAGTAGATTTGTTTTTTTAATTTTTTTGAAGATGTCGATGTAAAATAAACAAAAGACATATGTTAAACCTTGCATTATGGCTCGATACACATTATCAACGAGTGGAACAATAAAAATTAAAATGTATTTTTATTCATTTTTCAATGTTTTTAAATTTAAATAAAGTATGTAACTTTCTTGTCCCGCTTTTCCTAACAGCAGACTAAGACTGTGGCATGAATTCTTTAATTTTTAACAAACACAAAATTGCGATAACTTTGCACTGAATTTAATTCCTTGTGATATTAAAAACCTAAGTAACCTCCTCAAAATCTCTAGAATAATTTCCTTTTAACTTAATTACTTTAGATCTACTCAAAACAAAATACAGCAACCCTTCTCTTTGTTAATTATTCGTCCATATACTTTACAATTAACTGCTGCAGTAACAAAGCAGTGAACGGCAAGCCCGCCTTACTTACTAAGTAGAATTTAACCATATTATATGCACTTCGGGAAAAACGTGGGACCGAGATGCGCAGGGACCGCAAATAAGGTTAGCTATCATTTTATACTGAAATGTGATTTATATCGGACATAGCTCAGTATTTATTAACTCTGATGCAACGAGGTTTTTGTAACCAGTATCTTAGGCGTTACAAGCACATACTTTAGAAGTGTTAACATTACTGTAAGTATATTTTTTGCCAGTTTTAATACTACGTTAACTACACTATACAAGTAGGTAATCAAAGTGATTGAGATCCATGACATAAAGGAGTTAAAGTATAAATGTGGTTACAGATAATAGTTTCGATTTCATACGCATTTGTCGAGACTTTTTATTACCTACAACTTAAGTAGGTAAGCCATCCTTAGACAGCGCAAAGATTGCTTTATTACTTACCTTCGATGTAAACATGCCCTTTATGAAAGAATATAGGTCACCTAGTTCACAGATCATACGATCCTGAATAAGAGTAACGAATGGAAGGTAGCATGACATCCCTAAGCTCAAACGACATACGCTAATGAGTCCGCCCCTTACGAACCGCCGCAAGTGCCGCGGGGAGCACGTGCGACGGGATTTTTTGGCGCTACACATACGGACAACATTACAGGGTTGCCACTGCGGAATAATAATTAAGAGGCTTAATGTTACCAAAGTATTAACTACAATCTTAATGAGTTTCACCATCGTGCATCTATTTTAAATCCATAGTGGAATTACTTTCTGTACCTTAACAAAGTCAATCGATTTTTGAAAAGTTACTTACATAATCTAACCTAGAGAAGATAATGTTAATAATCTACTTAACTAATGCCTAAAAAAAATTGCTAGGTATTCCAGGCAGGTAGAACACGACAAAATGATACTCTAAAGACAGGAAGTACCTATGTCAAGAGAAAAAAAAACAGCTTCATATCTTCTTTTTTTTAAGAAATTAATGAAATGATGATATTTAATGGAATAAGATGAGGAATGGCTCCACCTGCGTTTAGTGGGTATATTAGTGTGAACCGAATCCATCACCACAGACAGTACAAGAGGTGCGAAACGTCATGACGTCATACACCCGTGAAATTGTACAAATAAATAGCGGTAAAGATAATAAATTACGGGGAAATTGCTAATGATGAGGGGCGCGGGGCGTGGGTGCCGCGGGCGGTGCATTAAGCCGGCGGCAAACATCAAAGGGCCCTTTGACCGAGCCGACACTCCCACACCCTCCCCGACAGAAGACTTTCCGACGGCTACTATAAAATTATTGGCAGTAGGGTAACATTATAATACATGATTCAATTTCGGTGTCTAGCGTACAAACTAGCAGAATAAAATATAAAAACAACAATGATTATTTTTAATAACACAAATATAACGTAATTATAGAGAACTAGTATACATTTGGTTTCTAGATAAGACCTCAAAAAAAGCCCCACCACCACCAACTTATAGTACCTATATAGTATCTATCATGAACTCGTGTGGGAGTTATAAAATTATTATATTGTTATATATGCCGAGAATCCGACTTGTCTTACTGTCGATATCCTGTCTCATACCGCCGCCCCACGCCACCGTCCCGTGAGCTACTAAAGCCAGAACACGATCGTCTGTGTTATGCCACTACTGTTATCAATTAATCAACCATAGATTCATCTCGCTACCGTTTTGGATGACACTCCTGGTTCCTTTCTTTCATTTAATTTTTTAAAGACGAATAAGAGTTTGTTTTGAAAGGGGTTTGCAAATGGCCCGTTCTAAACTGTATTCCTAATCGACAGCGACGGTAGCAGTGTAGTTTTGTAATAAGTTTGATTCGTAAGAGCTTCATATAGGATTGGTTTTCATAAATAAAAAAAAACATAATTTCTGATTTCAGTGCCTAAACCTCCTTGGTATTTATAAATAAATAACCATTCTAAAACAAGAGCCTTGAAGAAGTCATTATTATTTATAAATTTAATGCGCTGATAGTTTTTCGTCTGAAGTTGTTAAGGCCCTGGGGCGCCTTTTTATCTCTTTTGTAAGAATCATTCGTTGTTGCTAGGAAAACATAATTGAAGGAAACTTACATGGTAATTGGTGACATTCGCCTTACATTTTTGGAATCTGAATAATATTAAAATAAACCTTTTTATCTTTTACTTATTTGAAAGACATTTAATTGAACCTTCATTGCCGTTTATTTCAAATCCCGTTAAGGATTCTTAACAACATACCTACATGGATCAAAACATCAGTACTTAAGCAGCATTTTTAACAGACTTCGAAAAAGGAGAAGGTTATAGGTCCGTTTGTATTTTTTTTATTTTATTTTTGTGAATGTGCATCGATATTTTCGTCAATTGTGCACCGATTTAATTTTTGTTTTATTATTATAATTGTAAGTACCTACATTAAAACTCCTTATATTTTAAATTAATATAACTACAGCCGTGATTAACAAGAGTTATAAGCACGCATAATTCGTTTTGAAACAAAATGCTCGTTTTAATTTAGATGTGACTTTTACTAATTAATATATTAATTAATCCAAGTTAAATTATCTAGTGTATAATTTTCTTTAGATACCTAATCATTTTAGATTTATTGTTGTGGAACATTCTAGATTTTTTACGTCTTGTAATCCTATGGTTTTAGCCTCTGCCTCCTTTGATACATGACATTAAAAAATATAAAACTGAAAAGCAATATGGCGCCTTTGAGTTAGTGCGCGCATTTTATTGCGCGATGGGCGGCCGTGTCTCGCATCAACGCCAACTTGTGAACTTTATATTTCAAAACCTGCGAAGTGCCGATTTATCATCCTTTCCACGAGTTTGTGACATTTCCGAAGTGTCTTTAATAGAAAGGAGTTTGTATCAAAGACGACCTCACACGGAGTACACGATATAATATTACTTTCTTTACATAACTAGCTCATTAAGTGCCGGCGAAGTTTCTTTTGATCTTTATATAATGTTTCCATTTAAAAAACCTAGAGGCCTAAGTAGTAATTTCATACGAACATTATTTTATTTTCAGATTGTTTATCATTTATCAGCATGGTATTATAGAAATTCCATAAACATATGAAGAAAGAGTTGTTAAAAATTAGATCCTATATAAAATACTAAATGATATTTACACTTTGAAGTTGAAGATTCAAAGCTTTGGGAAATTAAACGCAGGTTTCACTTTTAAAACTTTAATTTACGAGGAGCAGTTAGGAAGAGAAAAACATAGACAAAACGGAAAGAAGTATCTTTTTTAACCATAGACAAAGTAGATTATTTTAATGAGCCAAGAACAATATTGTCCAACTAAGCAATTAACAGACAGACATAGCTCTTAAGATGACATAAAAAATAACCATGGCGTTTCGTGCCCATTCTTCACCATAGGAAATGCATTCCGAATGGGTGGTAGAGCTAATATTTTTACTATTTATTGACGATTCACAAGTGCCTGTATTGGTTTATATAAATAAAAAATATTCTGATTCTGATTCATAGATTATTGTTGTATTCACAACAATCAATATTATTAAATTATAATTGGAGAAGAAAACTTTCAGATAAACTGCGGGCTATATGTATGTATTTATTTTAACTTATAAATAAATATTTCAAGAAATGTTGAAGATACAACGTAGCAATAAAGATTGCAAAACGTATCTCCACACCGATGTGTCAAGTTGTCGAAAAATATGAAATCCACGTCTAGATCGCAGTGGGTGTCTGACACTTCAGGGTATCGTTATGTGGTGTCTGACAGTCCCGTCGCGACGAGAGCGATAACGAGCCACTCCACCCGCGGCCGTGCTAAGCGCACTGATATTGTGGGGACCCACCCGCGCACCATGGCAAGATTTATGAAATCTTTTTTCATGTGACTAAGCTCGCCACACATTCCCACTGCTGTTACTCCTGTAAGCCAGGATCTACAGCGGTATCTATATATGTCATGAAATATGTCGATGATAATGTCTCTCTCTGGCATGAATTAAGACAGTGACAGTGCGACTCGGCGCGACGTAACCCGTGACATATTTTTTCTTGACATACATACTAGCCCGGCAGTTGCAACTGGATAGATCTCGGCAACCAGGAACTAAATTGTTGTATAGATCTAAATTGATGTATAGATAATTCAATTTAAAAGTTTTGAAATAGATTAACCCTTTAATGAATAAATTTATGACAGTTTGATAACACCATCGATAAAATAATGTTGATGTTTAGCTGTCACGTATTTTTTTTTTTAACTTTACGTTCGTGAAATCACGGCACTAACTTTACAAAGCTCATTTGATTTATCAAAGAAATGGCACGCAACGTATGGCGCACAAAAATAGCGTTTTACAGTCAGGCAACGCATATTGAACGGAGTTAATTCGTTGATTGCCACCACTTTGGACTCCCCAAACTGAAAATGCGATCCATTAATTCAATAACATTAACAAAGGAATGTTGAAAGAGGCAAACTTTCAACTTTGATCGTCCATTGCATGCAGCTAATTGGGAAATGTTATTTGTCAAAGCTGATTGAGTTAATGAGCCGTTGCGTAACCGTGTACACTCAGTGTTTGTTACTCTGTTCAATTACAAAGCAAATAGAAGATGATTTTTTAAAATGTATGTTTTAATTCAATAAAGCTTGCTATAGGCCGTGTTGTATTGTGATTAACAAAAAAAAGCACGATTCCTTTGTGATCAATGATCATATCGTCGGGTGACAGGGGTTTGTTGTGTTTTATAATAATCTGTTTAGAATCAAACCGACTTTTAGCAATTTAATTCGTCATGAGCTATTATAAGACTCCCTTGAAAGATTTTTACAAAGACACCTGATACCTGATCCAGTAAACGACATTTTTATTTTTTCGATACCAATTGAACTGCAGGAAATTACGAGTTACGTTACCCATACCCTAATATGAATTCGAATTTTACGATAGAAGTAGCGCTACATTGTAAAATATTACAGTATTACGAGTACACTTTTCAATACATAGGTACCTACGTCATTTTTGGCTGTAAGGCGATTACCACAGAGTACCTATTAGGCCGGCAACATGGAGATAGTCTAATAATAAGGAGCCGGCATTTTGGACCCGCGCTACGGTACCTCTTTGTCTCTAATGCCGCGTAATTGGCAACAGAAGCAGCCGGAGAACTATCGATCATTGAACGCCTATCGTAGTGCAATTACCGTGCAGAATGCGGACATAAATTGTCATGATTGTATTATTGTGGTATTCCGCCTTTTTCATATCTTCTACCGCAGCATTTCTTTAAGATATATTACATGATTAGACAATTACCAAAATATATTTGAATTGAATAATATTGTTATTAATGTGGGTGTGACAGGGGAATTCAACATCACTAAATAAATAGGAAAATCAAACATATCAAATTATCTAGGTACTTGTTGTAATCAAAGAGACGATGCTATCAAACAGCACCTACATTGTTTCCTACCTCTTCGTTTTTTTTCCGTGGTCGGGTTACAGTTTTTTAACTTTTTTTATCTATGAGTCAATACGATTTATTTTCGCGTGACGCCCCAGTGTGGCCGGGGCTATATTCTAAAAGATACATTGTAATTTAGTTTATGTGAACGTTACGTATCCCGTACTCCATAATAATACAATTACAATACGTAGATAAAACAAGCCACTGATGCGTTCAATCGTCGTCTCCGTTCATATCAACAGTACACAATAGAAGGCTCGCTTTGTCGACGCAACTGTCTACGCCTCAAGTGACACTAGACATCGGCAGCTCAAAGCGGAGTGTTTGCCCCTTTGTCTTACCGGGCAATTAGTGCAGTCCGTTCATTTAATTCTATCGGTCGATTAGCAACGGAGCCAGGTGGCCATTAATTGTCGGCGCCAATTTGTGTACGGTCCCTGGTCGGGCGCCAACGTCACGGGGACGCACAAAGCGTAGTGGGGCTATTTGATTTGATATTACGTGTGCATAGCGAAGTGGATATTAGAGACGAGACGTGCGCCCCGTGTGTGAAATATAAACGTTATTAAAATGTTAAGTGGGTGGGTAATGTTTGCTTTGTGAAGTTTATTAATTATTTTTGTGCTGACATGAATGTTTCGAATGGTATATACAGTTTTACGTATATCCCGTTCAACAGTTTATGAATCCTGCTAACAATTTGATATGATATGGAGTAGATGAGGAGGATGGAGGTCAATAACGAAGCCGGCTTTGACGTTTTCCAGAGAAACAAATCAAAAAGTCTGTATTTAAAAACCATAGACAAAGCAAGCTCCAGAGACTTCTATAAATAATTAATCAAAAAATAAAGATTAAAACATAAAGTAGGTCTGTGTATAATTCATCTAAAAGTTTCAAAGTGCAGAGTGCTTTCCCAAATCACGGCTCCACTTTGATATTTGTGTTTTCCATCGGCAAGAGTTGGAACTCGGCGGATCAAGTCGGATACCCGCATGTCTACTTCATACTAACTTTTTATATTACGAGATTGAACCGAAATCGTTGGATCGGTAGACGAAGTTCGAAGTTAGTATTATCCTTTATAGTTTTTGTTCTAGATAGGCGAACTTAGTATTAGTAATATCTTTATTTTTGAATCTGCAAATATCAAAGACCAACCTTGGGCATATGTCCCAACCAAATTGCACAGATGTAATGACATGAAAAAACGGCTTAAGTTACAAAAAAGGCTCTTATAAGAGCCCAGACAATCTGAAAAAGACCTTCCGAGTACTCCAAGCTGACTTTGAGTCCACAACTCTTGGCTGGTAAGTCAGTAAAGGACAGTAAGTCCCACTTGTGCAACAAAGCTATGAATAGTCCCCTTTAGCATTCGACTAATTACAGAAACGTCGCAACCGCCTGCTTTTATTATTATTAAGTAACATTTCATCTCGGTTTTATGACTCTTATACGTCGCTACGGCGTGTTTTTCTATAAAATGAGGCATAGAACAATTTTATAGAGCAAGAATCGTCTAGTTTTAAATATTACAAGGGGCATTTCATGTTTAGATTGTATTACATTGTTTGGTATCAGAGAATGACCAATTGAATGAACATAGTCTATTTAGAACCTTATTTAGTTATATAATAGGTATCGATAACAGAAAATCTTGGTTGGTATTACTTATGTAATATGTTGGTCTTACTTATTTAAGCGATAATAATTTCAAGGGTTATACATAATGTCTTCTTCTTCTTTCTTACGAAATTAATACAATTGTATGGATTAAAATAAGGCATCGCTCTCCATTGGCGGGTATTTTAGCCAATGTCAAGTAATTAATACAAAGAATATATTCAATAAATTCACATCATAAATAAAAATGATTGACGAATTTTATTAAGATGGCGGATGAAATCTTTTCTTCTTTAGCAAAATTATGAAATACGTCTTGTAAACCCAATATGGAATGGTGGATAAACTGCAATACCATATATTTATAATACTATTAATTAAGCTATTGTGTAGAACATTGTGTTATAAAATACGGAGAATAGCCAACACGGGCATCTCTGTGTCCAGAGGCGATGTTTATTAATTTTTTGTTTTTCTGCGAACCACTCGCCTCGCCGCATCCATTTCCGTCCTCATATAGGTACCTCGACGGTAGATTATTTTATTTCGAAGAAACCTTTGCCAAACACAAATTGGGAATGCAAAAACTAAAACAAAAGGTCGAACTACTGCAGGTAGAAGATATTTTTTTTTTATAAAACTGCGATCGGTACATCAATCAATGATTATTAAATGGTTCAATACAAGGTTGTTTCGAAAACCTGCTTTAATTTTAGTTACCTATACCTCGTTTTATACATACCATCATTTCACGTCCGCAGTACAACTGATAATAAGTTGTTTTATGATATGCACCTAACTAGACTTATGTCACGGAATGTGTTAATTCTGTCTCTTTCTCTGTTATAAAATAAGACAAAGAGAAGGCGCGCGAATCCGTGACAGAGGTCTACACTTTACATGCGTGCTTAGCTGTGGGGTGGACAGTACCTATCATTACTATTTTCGATACATTTTCACGTTCATAATTAACATAAGGGTATTAAATTCTTTAGTTGAGTTTTAAAATTGAGTCGAGATGAAAATGGACTTAATTTAAATATCCTTTTTTTCTTGCACGGTACGGCATCAAAGTGTCACTTAGGCCGTTATTCCGCGCGCGGTCGGTATTAGCGCACTGTCGCATCTTCACAGAGCGGCGAGATCAAAGGATAGGTACACAGTAACCGCTCCTATTGATGTCGTGCACAAAGGGAATTGATTGTTGCAAACCTTCTTTTTTTAAAAAAAAACAGATGTATTGATGACAGTCTTTTATGGGGACTCTTTATTATTATTTTCGATGAGTTTACAGTACTTTATGGTTATCGAATAGATAAATAAAATATAAGTAACAATGGATTGTTGATTAAAAAAATAAAAATGACTAGAAATAGCTTGTTAGTCATTTAGTAATTTTCATTCTATAATTTCTTTTTTTTTTTTTTTTTTTTTTTTTTTGTGATAGGGAGGCAAACGAGCAGACGTTTCACCTGATGGTAAGTGATCAACGCCGCCCATGGACACGTGCAACACCAGGGGCATCGCAAGTGCGTTGCCGGCCTTTAAGGAATGAGTATGCTCGTTTCTTGAAGGTACCTTTGTCGTATCGGTCCGGGAACACCGCTGCAGGAAGTTCATTCCACAATTTGGTGGTGCGAGGAAGAAAATTCCTGGTAAATCGCACTGTACTGGAACGCTTTCTTGAATGATGGAAAGATTGTGTGTATAATTCAAGTACCAAAATGATTATTATTGACTTCCCAGCCCATTAAATGAATTCTGCCTCACAATAAGATGATAAATGTTAACTTGGTAGTGACATAAGTTGAGCCCTAATCCTGGCATATACGTCCCATAACTATAGGAAATCAATTGTTTCAATGATGTATGGCTTGAGTGGTTATCTTGAAAGTGTTTATCCATTAGTTAATTGTAAGATTAATTGACCTTTACAAGTATGTCAAATTTCTGTAATGGTCTTTTCGAAATTTGATCTGGTCTGGGTGAAACTGGGATCGCCCCCAGACCATTGTATGGGACCCAAAGTACAAGCATAGCTGAGTTTGGGATCATCCAATGAGTACATGTTGTCTGGCAATATTAATATTTTTAATTAAAAATGGTGTATTATCCCAGTTGGATGGGAAACAGAATAATAGTAGTATTTAAACACAGTTAAATGAGCTTTTTACCAAGTTCATTATAATACTAATGTTCTAATTATCTATGTGGTAACATTAAACCATGCCTCCACAGGGATGTCAAAGCCCACATGATAGATTGTTTGTATCATCATTTTAATATCATCAATTTGTGGTTGTGTGGCTTTTACTAAAGAAAATCAAACTACATGTATATTCTCAAAGTACATTGCAAAAGTAGTAAAGTAAATTAGCTAGCTACAGTAGGTGCAGGCTATCATTGGTACTATGAATCTGTAGAGTCTGGGAAGAAATGTATAAACATGAACATAATCTTCACTGCACCTAATCAAGAACTGGCTCTCGCTCCAATCTCGTTTTTCTCTTAATGGACTGAAACTCAAGTCTGTAAAGTCTATTATCGCATAATTTTCAATCTTGAACTTTTTAAATTCTCACTGTAAGTACAAAAAATATTATAATTTCCATCTAAATACACAACTTTATACCTACTTAAATTCCATCAGCAGAAGTTATTATCAACAAATATAAATTAACCCAACAATATAAAAAAGTAAGTTTCAGATATATAATTCCAAAATAGAGCAGTCTCTTTGAACTGACAGTAATCCCTTACACATGTAAAAATAATAGGTCAGTGGGTAACTAGGTGGATATAATAACAAGTGTGTAAACAAAAAACTTTTTTTAGGACTCAAATCCGATGCAACGCGACGGAATTCGAATGATAAACCATTTACAAAAACAAACCTTGTAAAAATGTCTTCAACAGAGCTCTAAACCGAGACATCCTAACCTTACACAGAATTATTAATAACTATTACCTACCTGAGCGCACCTCTAACTGTAACGAATACCCAACATTGGGCTAATTATGAGGTTTGGCATCATTAAAAGTTACAACAGCATCAAATGCGTTAATTATAGAAGTATTAATCTGGGAATAAGCATCAATGTCTTACCTCGTTGACACCTGAACTCCCAAGTGATCCTAGAGTTCGTTACAAGTTCACACACAAAACTTCCAACTTTTTAACAACAGAATTTACACTTGACAATATGTAGACACTTCAAGTCAGTTTATTTTGAGTCTTTGAACTTATAAACAAGCAGAAAACAACGTTTTCGCGTAGAAAACAAAAACTTATTCACGCGCTTGACGTCGCTTCGCCATGGTGTTGATGCACAATAGCGCACTCTTTAGGCGCTTTGAAGAACTACCTGAATACGTTTCTTTATACGCAAAATTTTAACTCGCCTTACGAAAACCGTGTAATGGAAGACAGCTAATCATAACCAAACTCCAGATTTTATAAAATTATATTTCATTTTCCCCCTTCATACATACTTTTGGTCGTCATGGTTTTAAGTAAAATGTTTGTAAAGTTTTAGGCTTCTTGGGTATAAAATCTTTTACTTTTTTATAATTATGCAAAAGGCAATAGCATCAAAATATTATGCCAAAATATTTTACTTGACTTCTCTTGAAATTATAAATTAATTTAGGAATTAGCTTCTCTGTTTAATGCTAAAATCTACTGCGGTTCATCGCTATTCGAACAGCATAATTAATTAAAAGACTAATAAAGCCCCCGAGTCCATCAAGAATGCTTTAAGGACTGTACCTGTTTAGGTACGCTTCGCTAAGCACTCTGCTTTGCGCTCTGCTGAACGTAGACCAGATTATAAAGGTGAAAGATTTGAATGTAAAATTCCTACCACTGCGTCTTAGTGACTATGCGAAATGAAACAGTTATTAAAAATTGCTTTATTTTATTCAGACAAAACAACAAAAGAACATTAATTCGACAGGAAACAGAACGACATTATGTTGCCAATAATAAAAACATCACACTCAACAAAAAAATAAACAAATTACTGATGGTACAGATTAAAAATCATGAAGAATTTTTCATGTATTTTTCCCTCGTTCTATCCCTATTGGACGAACAACTGAAAATGCACTTCAATCGAGACAGAAACACACTGTTTTCTTTTGTAATTTGAACAGGTACAAAACAGCAAACAAATCAATCCACCAACTAAAATTAGGGATCCCCAACGCGACACCGGATCCCCAAAAAAAAAGTGTCAGCGTCGCTGCGCTTACCTAAAACTACAAAAATGACTAAAGCAGCATGACTGTTACTTATAAAGCTACAATAATAAATAAACTATTCAATCGTAGAGAAAAAAAATCAAGTCATTGAGGTAATTACTTACACAAGGAACCTTAAATTTGAAAAAAAAAACAGCTTACAACACTAATTATAAGATTACATAAGAGTAATATAAGCGAATAAATATAGTTTTTTAACAATAATAAGCATTGGTCAGTGATGTATAAAATTGTTTTACATATAAAATTAAATTAATTTGGCTTGATCACCTAGGTTAGGTACAAGTAAATTATGATATTTCTAATAACTAGATGGTAAATGGTAAATTAAAAACAATAAACAATGAACGTATTGGTTAATGAATAAAATAACATCACGCCTACATTTCTAAGGAGTGGGCACAGAGTGCCTTTTTCCCGGTACCTACAGCTATTCAGTAAGCTCATCTCTAGGTTGAGTTGTTACAAATATCACCAGCTAGTATTCAAACATTTTCTAATATTAGTTTTACAGTATTCAATCTATATTATAAAAAAAATATTCAATGAATTATGATTGGTGACTTAAATAGTTGAAGGCTAAATAGCATAGTGTTTTAAACACTCGATAATTGACCAACCTTACATAATAAATTTACCCAACTAGACGCGAACAGTTTTTGCAATTATTTTGTGCAAGTTAGTAGACAATTTTAATAGCAATAAATCATAAAAAAATTGTTTCGTACTTCTGATACACACCGTATAACATCTTTGACAGTTGTTTTTTTGAGCAATAAGAGGTTTGAAAAGAAATTCTGCATCAAGACTACGTCTTATGTAATATCGTGAAAAAAAGCTAAGTGATGTGATCATAACACCTTGGTTCACGGATGTGCCGTAGTCCAACTTGTTGTATTGAACAGGTAGTTTTTTTTTGTAAAGATTATTTTGTTATTGTCATATTACTAATAGCCTCCTTAGCCCCTCCAACTAAATTAATTGCTTGTCTTAGTATCAGCCTTACGTCGGTGGAAAACTCCTCCGGTAAAGCTGTAAAGCCCACCTAACGGCCAACAGCGTGACCCTTTCAAAAAAAGACTCAAAGACGCGTGGCTAAGGTAGATTAACTTGATGGATTGAACATAAGACTACTCCGTTATAATAATAATAAAAATAAACACAACATTATGTCAGAAGACGCACACGTAAGCAATACAATGAACTGAACAACGAATTTCTAAATATTTCCACATATCACCACGCCTGTATGTTCCGAAAGGATAGGCAGAGTGGCACAACGCAGTGAACCCACACTATCACGATCCCAAAAAGATAGAATTTCCAACTTGTAAATTCGTTGTTTCACTTATGTATGTTCCGCCGCTTTAAGTGATTCTAAAATTCTGATTGAACGCGAATACATTATGAAATGGAAATATAACAAATAGTGACTACTAAGCTACTACACTAAATACTACACGAATGTACAAATATCAACTCTGCTTAGGGACAATACAATGACCCCGTTTCTACACATACTTTGACTATAATTGACAGCGTTAAAAGTATTGCGGTTCTGCTTACATATGTTATGATAACAAAGTACCGCCATGAACATGCACAAGTTCAAATCCCGGGCCCGCACCTCTGAGATAATTTTCATGTGCGAATGTCATTTTCAACAATAATTACCACTTGCTGAACGGTTCCTCCGTTCCTGCACATCTATAGAAAGGCGTGTGAAGTTCACCAACCCGCAATGGGCCAGCGTGGTGGACTATGGACCAAATCTCCCTCGTATTGAGGGAGAATGTGCCCGGTATAACGGCAATAGGCCCCCTACTACATTGGGACCAAAATACAGTGGCGAAGTGTGGTCGCACTTTTGATGAGGATAAGTATAGATAACATAGTAAAAAAAACACAATATCAAATAAAAATACGTGAAATTCCTACTGAAATACGCCCTGCACCCACTGGAGCGAACAAATTAACTTGACTATTTTTAAAAATTTATATTTAATACATGAAGACTGAATTTTCGTGGTAAAAGCCACCCCACAACTCGTCAAAATTCTTTGGAAAATGTATTTTTTTATGTAAATTAATGCAGTAGCGTTTTGGTTTGGGCAAAAAATTGTTCGCGAGCGAATTTTAACGTGCCTGTGACTGCAGGGCGGCTAACTATTGTTATAACATAAATAACAAAGAAAAAATGTTTATTACGAAAAAAAAATAGTTTTGTACATCCCTACACAGTGTTGATGTGTGTAACAAGATTCACAAAACAGTTACTAAGGCAGCTCACTAAAGCTGTCCGTGACTACATATCTATTATTATATCCTACTAGATTGGGTCAGCCTCTTGGAACATAATAACCAGCCCTCAGACTAGGGTGATACGGTTTTTTTTTTTTGGGTTTCGTCACAGTTGCGTGCTTTTAAGCGATCCTGTGGCGCCTTACTTACGGCGTCGAGGGCAGACCGCTGGGTTTTAGTGGGTAGTCCGGTCACTCAGACCGGGAGCCCCACATTACCGTCCTTGCTCCCCGGGCTTGGGCGGTATGCGTAAATGCATTTCCCAGCGCAAACAAAAAAAAAAAGTGTGATACGGTTTAAAATCGATTGAACGTTTATGGCCGACGAGTTCTAACATGTAAAAGTAAGGACTTTTCGCAACTGCCCCTTAAAGTACTTACATAAAAATGTTTTAAATTACTAGTATTCATCTTCTCGACATCTGTATAAACTTAAATATTTATTATAAATGATATTTATGCGGCGCATGAACGTATAAAAAAGATCGGACGAAACCACGCTAAGCAAAAAGTGAAGCACGCAAAGTATGTCAGATGTATACGAAGACATCTATCTTATAATAATTCCGTTACCACTGCAGTTAAGCAACATTTAGTAGTAATTTACAATGTATTTACACATAGATCGACACGTTGCTTCACTTTAGACGTGAGCTGCGTGCAATCTTTCTCTTTTATACGTCCATGTGGCGGAAACACATATTAATTTTTGAACTTAGAAAGGGTAGGTGTGAGAGAGGGAGTGTGCATATCATCTCAAAGTCGCTTGCAAACTTTAACCCCAAAATTTATGGAAAATAATGATCGATTTACAGTGTTATATTTGTTTTAAAAACCTATTGTAAACGAATTAAAAATGTCTATAAATTGAGTAAAGTTAAGAATTTAGTTAAATACTTACTATATTCGCTCAAAATAATGAATACTTATGTTAAGAACTGGGTTCTGTTGTCTTAATAATTATTAATTTGACAAGTAGCTGTCAGACGGCTTATGTATCGAGAACCGTACATACTGCACCCTTAGTATGACCGTGTAGACATAAGTTTTATCTCTTTCAAATGTCAGATTTGTCGAGAATATGACGTCACTTGGAGCTTTTTGTTCTGAACATGGCTCGGTGTGTCGTCATTTTCGCGACGAATTTGACAGTTGAAAGTGATAAAATGTATGTCTACGCGGTCATGCTACAAGGCCTGGAGCATCAAAATTCCCAAATCAAAATGTTTGCCAATACCAAAACCAACTCTATGTTAGTGTACATAAAGATTCAATTTCTGTGGTAAAAGCCACGCGTCATTGTAATTCAGTTGAAGAATCATCTTTTCTCAGAGTCAATAAGTTCGTTTTTGTATCGGCAAACATGAGTTTTTATACCCCAGTGTACAAGGGGACACAAAACCGACTAGGATTTACATGAACGCGGCCGAAAGCGACACTAACCACCGCCATTTTGCAACGCTGACTTATATTTTTGAATGTTGGACACATTCTTAAAATTTTAACGATCCTGTCGGACTGTAATCTTCTGTGTAGTATTCACGCGTTCATCTTATTCAAACCCTTGATAAAGTTGGTCATATCATACTCCTCTTCGTACTGCTTGTCGTCCCAGAGGTCGGGGAGTGTCTCGAGGACGGACCTGATGCCGGAGGGTCCGGGTTGGTTCTGGTTATCGTTCTGGGCGGCGCCGGACGAGCCCGACAGGTTGAACAGGTCCAGCAGCTGGTCAGTGCCCATAGTCTCCATGGCTGCATTCTCGCTACTTATCACAGTGTTCGCCGTTTGCAACTTGAATTTTTGCAATCTGGAAAATTAATAATTGTATAAAAAACAATGTCAAGAAGATAACACAACCCACCTTGGAAGTTCAAGTTTAAAACTAACACTTGTGGGACCATAGAGTATATAGAGTACCCTTAACGACTCCACTTTTCTCATAGCTCTGCGGTGATTTTTCCGCCATTGTTGTTGTCTCATGTACCTGTAGTATACCGGCAACTATATGGGAAAACAACAGTGACGGAGTCAGGTAAACCAGAAAAAATTACCGCAGCGCAGGCTCGAAATGCCATCTCCGTTATAATATCTCCAGCACCCTTAGCATGAACGCGTAGACATAAGTTTTATCTCTTTGAACTGTCAGATTTGTCGAGAAAATGGCGTCTATTCGAGCATTTTGTACTCGACATGGCTCGGTGTGACGTCATTTTCTCGGCGAATCTGACAGTTGAAAGAGACACAACTTATGTCTACGCGGTCATGCTAAGCGTGCATGTCTGGGGTCATTTTAAATAATGTTACCACTTCTTTTGATGATGACGGTATACATTGCAAGGAAAGAAATGACGTGAAGTATGCATACTAGCAAAGCAGCAGTTTATTGCAGCAAGACATAAAACCCTCTCGAATTTAGAGACAGTGTTCCCGGTTTAATGACAATATTCAACATGTATCCGTTGGAGTTGCAATCTGAAACGGGTGTAATATGAAGGCGACAATACTCACAAAGATTGCGAATCGCAAATCGAAGATTGTATGACTAATGGTTTGTTTACAATGTTTATTACTTTTGATTGAAACAAGTGGCATGTTGGTGTGCTATGTGTACTTTAATCCGCATCACAGAAAGATGACAGGAAAAAGCCCTGTCGAATTATCAATTCTATTTCTTTTGCTAGACATCTTTGCGGGAAGACGTGGCCGGAAATGGCTCAGGATCGGGATCAGTGGCGTTAGAGAGGGGAGGCAAACCAGGCTATAAAAAAAATCATCTGCTTCAAGAGTCAATATAAGTGAACGAACCCCATAATTTTCTCCTCGAGCGTGTCCCTGGTGATCAGCCGGTAGACGTTGACGACCTTCTTCTGTCCGATGCGATGCGCGCGGTCCATGGCCTGCAGATCCTTCATCGGGTTCCAGTCGTGCTCCACGAAGATCACCGTATCAGCGCCAGTCAGGTTTAGACCAAGACCACCAACCTACACACACGAATAACATGTTATAATTACGCTTTGCATCGACTGGGGCCATCGAATTAAATTCCCCGAAGGGGTAGGCAGAGGTGCACTGCAGTGCGCCCACACGATGCATTGCCTCCTCCTTAATACGAAGGAGATTCGGGCCATAGTAGCCCTGTGTGAATTGGTGAAATTCACACGCCTTTCAATAGACGTGCAGGTTTCCTTTACCGTTCAGCAACTGAAAATTACATTCGCACATGAAAATCTCAGAGGTGCGTGTAGGCCGGGGATTTGATCCTGTGTTACGTTGAGGCGGACGTTCTACCGCAAACGTTTTAAGATATACGTCGATAAGTTAAAGCCCTGGCCATGTAGCATGACCGCGTAGACATCGACATAAGCCATGTCCAGTACAAAAAGCTCGAAGTGACGTCATTTACTCGTCAAATCTGACAGTTCAAGAGATAAAACTATGGAGTGAAGAGTAAGGAGAATCATCTCATATGGGAGAAAAGTTGAAAAAGTGTCCAGCTGTATGCTATAAATTACAGTTCAAAAACCTTCCACAATTGCGCTGGTATAGTCAAAGGGAATGGTATGGAAAGCGAAGCTATGGTGGTACTGACGGCGGTGGTGAGCAGCAGCAGGTCGATGGAGACGTCGGTGTTGAAGCGCGTGACGATGGCGTGCCGCTGGTGCGGCGGCACGCTGCCGTCGAGCCGCAGGTAGGTGACGGCGGGCAGGTGGCGGCGCAGCAGGTCGCGCTCCACGATGTCCAGCATCTTCTTCAGCTGGCAGAACACGAGCGCGCGGTGCTGCGACACCACCGGCGGGGACTCCGCGTCCGGCAGCGCCGTGCCGATGCCGCAGTCCAGCAGCAATTGTCTATGAGAATAAACAAACACCACCGTATATCGAAAAACTCATTACGTAACAAAAAAAAAAAACAATGCAGTAATTTGAATTCTAATAGTTTTTTTTTATGTGATTTAGTGATTTTTGCTTCTTGGAATTGTGTAAAGTAATGCACTCATGCCAAGCCATTGTATAGTACCCATATATAGTACAAGCTCTGCTTAACGACCGTATACCCCAAAGGGATAGGCATCAATCATATGATCCCAAACTAACTAAAGCTTGTACTATGAGTACCACATTGACTTGAAAGCGATTCCAGTTACGTTCAGACCAGCCCGTAGACATAAGTTTTATCTCTTTCAACTGTTAGATTTGTCATGAATATTACGTCACATTGAACTTTTTGTACTGGACATGGCTCGGGGTGACGTCATTTCCCCGACAAATCTGACAGTTAAAAGAGATAAAAGTTATGTCTACACGGTCATGCCAGGACAAATTCCGAAATTTGCCATTAGCGGGAATCGAACCCGCAGCCACCTGGTTCCGCCACCGTTAGGCCGTTTGTCCACCGCCGCCGTCACCGTCGACCGTCAACAAGAATGAGATGACGGCGCCGAAGTAGCGATACATGGACTACTATAGCCCCGTGTCCACCGCACGTCCGTCACCCGAGCACCGTCATCCCGGCCGCCGAAGTTTCGAGTAGATCGGCGAGACGGCTAGAACGGCACGATTTTATGACGGGCTGATGAGCCGGCAGTACAAAACACGTAAACACACACTACCGTCGCACCGCGCCGTTCGTCCGGTTTTTGTTTTGTCTGTGTCTGAGCCACCGATATCGGCGCGGTGGACACACGATCGCCGTCACGTCATTTTAAACACGGCCCGAAATAATCTCGTTCTCGGTGACGGTCCGGTGACGGCGACGGTGAACAAACGGCCTTAGATTAAGACGTTGTCGGATGTATCGTAAGAGTGTACTGACTTGAGCGCGGGCAGCTTGGCGGAGTGGTCGATGTCGTCGAGCGTGGAGTGCAGCGCGCGCAGCTGCTGCGCCACGCCCGCCGCCTCCGGGTGCGCGCCCGTCAGCACCAGCTTCGGGTGGTTGCACACGTTCTGCAGGTAGTGCAGCGCCTGCGCACACACACACACACACCTTCACACGTGACCGACAACGACAGCCAAAACAGCTGTCAATATGTATTGAAAATCCCCCATGTTTAATATATAAATACACATCAGCACGCCTTTATTCCCCGAAGGGGTAGGTAGCTGTGCACTGCAGTGCGCCCACACTTCGCCGATGAATGTTTTGGTCCCAATGTAATAGGAGGCGGCCCTATTGCCATTATACCGGGCATATTCCCTCCCAATACGAGGGAGATTTGGGCCATAGTCCACCGCGCTGGCCCAGTGCGGGTTGGTGAACTTCACACGCCTTTTCTATGGACGTGCAGGTTTCCTTCACCATTTCATAGCAAATGGTAATCTTGGATGAAAATGAGATTTGCACATAAACCCAGAGGTGCGAGCCGGGGTTTGAACCTGCACACTTTGATTGCAAGGCGTGCGTTCGACTACTCGGCTACCACTGCTAAACACACTCTGTTTCTAAATACATAAAAATCGTAGAACAGTGGCAAAAGCCACGCGAGCAGGCGTCTGAATGCCCACGCATCATTACGTTGAAAAATACGTTTTGTGTACGAGTTAATACGAGTCGTGTGGTATGTATTGCTCACCTGGAAGACGTGCGTGTGATGCGAGGTGGAGGTCATGTTCTGCGGCATGTGGTCCCGCGAGAAGTCCTCGTACAGACGCCGCTGCAGCGGGCTCAACTCGCAGTAGTAGTCCTGCGTGATCTTCGGCGGCAGCTCCTTCAGCACGTCCTCCTTCACTCGCCGCAGCAGGAACGGCAACACCTGGTATACACAATTAAATTTAAAAAAATACAGTAAACATCATATAAAATCTGTTAAAAATGTACAGCATCTGAAATCGTTTTGTGAAAACATAACTTTGTTTTGATTGAAATTTTCTGCTGATATTTTTCAACTCTTTTTTTCTTGGTTAACAAGTTGAATCTAACTGAGCATGCCACAGCATCTCAAAGCATAAATTTATATTTTAATTTTGTCAAGAAATTTTAAGTTGTCTTATTGATCATTCTGTCTTCATAAAGTGATTTCACTGTACATGACGAAGGGTAGTACCCATTCTGAATAAACAATATAACTGGCGAACAATATTTGAGGTGATACAAATATTAAAATGTATATATGTAGTCAATGAGTTATTATATCAAAGAGGACTGTTCCTAACATTTGACCGTTTAACACGTCCAATTTTGTGTGGCTATTACGACTACGTACGTCAGATACTCTATATCAAGACGTTTAGGATAAGATGGCCATGGAATCAATTTAGGTCAAATTGTGGTGGTTTTTCAAATTGGTTTTGGCATACAGGTATCTGTACATTTTAATATGATTGTATGGATAGTGACCTGTCTATGCAAAGCCTCGCAGGCGAGCGCGCCGGCCTGCAGCTGGTGCGGCGCGGCCTTAGCGTCGCGCGCGGCCAGGATGGGCCGCGAGTAGCGCGCCGTGAACTGTATGGATAGTGACCTGTCTATGCAAAGCCTCGCAGGCGAGCGCGCCGGCCTGCAGCTGGTGCGGCGCGGCCTTAGCGTCGCGCGCGGCCAGGATGGGCCGCGAGTAGCGCGCCGTGAACTGTATGGATAGTGACCTGTCTATGCAAAGCCTCGCAGGCGAGCGCGCCGGCCTGCAGCTGGTGCGGCGCGGCCTTAGCGTCGCGCGCGGCCAGGATGGGCCGCGAGTAGCGCGCCGTGAACTGTATGGATAGTGACCTGTCTATGCAAAGCCTCGCAGGCGAGCGCGCCGGCCTGCAGCTGGTGCGGCGCGGCCTTAGCGTCGCGCGCGGCCAGGATGGGCCGCGAGTAGCGCGCCGTGAACTGCCGCTCCGTGCCCAGCAGCCCCGGCATCAGGAAGTCGAACAACGACCACAACTCCAACACGTTGTTCTGCCAAATTAATTAAAAAATACAAATATCGCCACACATACTCATCGTATAATTCCAAACTAATCAAGGCTTGTTCTACGGTTACCATGCAATGGTCTGAGGGCGATCCCGGTTACACTGAGACCAGATAATTAGACATAGTGTCGCTCATGCGAGTATTGCCCCCCCCCCCCCCCCCCCCCCCCCCGGCAAATTACAAGACGGACATTTCCAAATTTGCCGCTGAATCGAAATTTTAACCACCCGATGCAGAGCCGAGCGGCCTACGCTCGAACCATTAGACAATTAACTCCCATTTAAAGACTAACTAACATATAAAGTTCCATAAATTTTGGGATTACCGTACAGAAAATTGTGTTATTTATTTATAGACTAGCTTTTGCCCGCGACTTCGTCCGCGTAGAAGTCGAAAATGGTACTAATAGGATTTTTTCACCGACTTCAAAAATTGGGAGGTTCTCAATTCAACCCATATGTTTTTTTTTTATGACTGCAGGGGTCGAAACAGATTGTATGGTCAAAAATACTGATTTTACTGACTGTGAGACTCAAAAATACTGACTTTATTGACCTAACATTAAAGGGAAGCCCCAAAATTTACAGAAATTTAAATCCATCTCCCATGTGGCATAGCGACGCCTACTATAAAGCGTCACGACGCTCATTATAAGGAGTCGCGGCCCTCCCTATGAGTCGTCGCGACGTTCATTTTACCGCGTTGCAACACTCACCATAAGGCTTCGCGACGCTCATTATAAAGCGTCGCGACGCTTACCACAAGGTGTCGCGGTGTTAATGAGATCCATACCTGTATAGGCGTTCCGGACAGTATCAACCGATGGTTGGCCACAAGTTGCTTGATCGCTTTGAACACTTTCGTCTTTCCATTCTTGATCACATGCCCCTCGTCCAAAACACAGTAGTTCCACTTAATACTGCTGAAGAAGTCGATATCTTTACGCACGATATCGTACGAGGCGACTATGAAGTTGTAATGTTTCACGTGGTGACGGAGCCGCTCGCGCTCGTAAGGTATACCGACGTATTGGAGCGGTTTGAGGAATTTGGATGGAATGAATTTGTTCACTTCGAACACCCAGTGGCCTGAAACGAAACACACCATAATAATGACGAGTCCAACCAGACCATGGTTCAATTAAGAACCGTGGCGTTCTGTATCGCACAGGGGTTTCCAATGTAACAGGGGTTTGAAATATCAAGTAAAAAAACTATAGCGGGCTACACAATATTGAAGGTACATAACCATATGTAAAAATTTAACTGTGTTTATTTAAATTTATTATGACTGGACATAAAGAGAAAAAAAAATCTTTTAATTGAATAAGTATAAGTAGCGAGTTCGCCGTTTACCCGTCCATATGCATTTTAACCGAATTCAAAAAGGAGCAGGTTTTCAATTCAACCCGTATGTTTTTTTTTTTTATAAAACTGTCATTTCGTAAAAAAAGAAGAAGAAGAATTTGCATGGATTTACTTATCAGCCCACAGACGTCCAGATGTCATAGTTAATAACTGGGTACCCTCATATTTATTTGTTGTTTGCGGTCCGATCCACGCAGAAAGTGCTCACAGTGTCTTGAGGTCCGATTATTAACTATGACATCAGGACGTCTAACACCTCAGTCCCCCAGTGACCATGGTTGCTGTAAAGCAGCCGAAACGTGTCGGGAACATAAACAAGTAAATAAACGCGATAGAATCTGTAAAATAGTTTTATTTCAATAGAAAATTATTTATTTTTATTAATTATGCAAGTCTTGATAGGTTAGAGGTTGTATGAGTTGTGCGGAATGTGAGTGTAGTGAGGCGAGTGACCTGTGAGCGTGGGCGGGCAGACGACGAGCGAGGGCAGCGGCGGCTTGTTTTGTGCGGCGCGCTCCCAGTGCGAGCCGGCCACCGCCACGATGGACTGCAGCGTCTTGCCCAGGCCCATGTCGTCGCACAGCACGCCGTGCAGCTGGAACTCGTACAGGAACCGCAGCCAGTTCACACCCGCCTGGATATTCGACACACCACAACATTCACTAATTAATTAATTAAATCCTGCTATGAAACCCTACAGAATACTGAGGACTCTGGTTATTTTAGAGGTAGCTCGCGGGCCGGGCCAGACAGCGCCCCGGATAAAAATAAGACCATATCGCATCTTTAAAAGTATAGAGACCTAACTCAAAAATAATGTTGTTGAAATAATTAAATTCGAAAACCTAAAATTTCAAATTTCTCTATACTTTTAAAGATGCGAACATTGAACAGTTGTAATACGAGTCAATTCGATCGAATTCGATCTACGGCCATGAAAATATTGACGTACTATGCGATTCAAATGTGAATAGGATCGACTTTGTGCCATATTGTGACGAACGAAAACGAATTATGACTTTAAATAATTGAATATTATATTTAGACAATTTATTACTAATTCAACCTTTTTATTTTAATTTGATGTAAGAGTATTATTATTGATATGCAAATAAGTTTTTTGCAAACCATACTTTTCAAGTGACATTTGACCGATAGAGGTTATTGACATTCCTATTCTTATTTGGATCGCATTGTAAGCACTAATTCTAGAGCAAGCATTTAGTTTAGTTGGAAGGGGTAGAGTGATAACATTACGCTGTTGGTAATAATAAAAAAAACTGTGGAAATGCGGAAACATTGAATGTATGCAAGGATTACATTCTTAAGCGTAAGCTAGGGTACACCCTACAAAGTTATATTATTAAATGTGTCTAATGTATATTAAATGAAAATGTCTATACTTTCCGTTCGAGAGAACGATAAAAAAAAATCTTACGACGTAAATTTATCATATTTGTAGAAGGCTAATTAGCCCCATCAACTGAACTAAATACTTGTGCCAGGCATGCGCTCATATTATTATTTAACCTAACCCCTCGATTACTATATTGACTTTTTCAACTACTAGAGTATTATAGCGGAAAAAAGCATGAGTGGAGAGATTGCTAGACAAAATTCTTTCAAAGAAAATTATTGACGGAACGCAAGTAATAATAACTGCAGATACAGTAATGTCTAATAAAACTGACTGACCTGCTGGTAGGTCCTGAGCTCGGCGGAGACTGGGACCGGTATCTTGTAGTCCTTGATGGACTTGGGGTTGAAGAGTTGGTCGAGGAAGTCCTTGTCGTGCAGGCGGCGCGCGCGCAGCTCGGGGGAGAGCGCGGGCGGCTCGGGCACGGCGCCGTCCAGCGGCATCAGCTGGATCAGCGACGCGAAGCAGCGCGTCGACATCACGCGCACCGCCTCGCACGGGTCGCTCATACGACCTACGCAATAAAGGTCATATTACCAACACGCCTTTGGCTGTTTGGACCACCACATTGGCAGGTCGATTATGGAATTATTATATCGATGTCATATTACACAAAAAAAATCCTTTAATTAAAATTTAGATTCATCCGCCATCTTTATCACGTTCATCGCCCATATTAATTTATGAGTAATAATTATTGAATTTGCGCTTACTATTAATTTGACACTTGACACTGGCTGAAATACCCGCTAACCGCAGGTGCAGCCATTCCTCATCTTATTCCAATTATTTTATTCATATCGTAAAAAAAAAGAAGAATTTACATTTAATTCTCAAGACGAGTGTACAGAATCAATATTTTTTCAAGCAAATCACTGCGTTTGTATAATTATGAGAATGTTGTGTTTGTTATCAGGTACCTAGCAGCGGCACGACGAGCAGCACGATGTAGGGCACGATCTGCAGTTGCAGCGCGTCTACCACTCGCGCTAAGGCCTCCGCCGCGCCGCAGCGGGCCGCCGGCCGGCTCAGCTCGCCCAGCGCTGGGATCAACTGTACACACACTCCATGGTATTAAGCGCCGGACACAAATTTGACTAAACGTACTATGACCAAAGTATTATTTGTGACTTCTGAAACACCGTGTATATCTGGATGCGTTTGACTGTATGATATACCTCGTGTATGACGGTGTGCATGACGTCGTGGTAGCCGGCGCGGCACATGGCGGCCAGCGCGCGCGCGGCCATGTGGCGCAGCGCCGTGTAGCGGCTGCGGGCCAGCGCGCACGCGGCCGCCGCGCACGCCGAGAGCCGCGCGCGCAGACCGGCGCTCACGGACCCGCACACCGCCTCGAACACTTGCACGCGGGAGATCATCTCCTCGGCGACACTGCACTCTTGCTGCTCCAATTCTGTTCATTCCCGTTAAGTTTAATAAACACTGAGAATTGATAAAAATGCCAATCAATCTACGAAGACATCTGCAGGGGTCGAAACAGGTTGTATGGTCAAAATTACTGATTTTACTGACTGTTCGACTCGAAACTACTAACTTTACTGACCTAACTTGAAAGGGAAACCACAAAATCAATACAGACACAGAACACAGAACTTCAATCCATCTCCAAATCCCTAACAGATATTTTATGGAAAAATAGTGTCCTATATATAATGCCACTATTAAGTAGCCACACACTGGGACGTCAAGACACGCGTATTTTTTTTTTGCCAATACCAAAACATATTCATAATATTTATAAATTTGTAAGTTACGTGTGTGGACTGTGTCGCTCTCACATGTAATAAGTCCTGTCTTGACGCGCGTGTCAAGACAAGACATGAATGCCGTGCACGTTGTAAAATAAGGTATAATTCTAAAATACTATTTGTAGTGATTTCACATACCTGTATCAGTCATGACTTTCTCGAAGGGTTCCGTGATAAACTCCCACAGCTTGGGAAGCTTCTCGGGCAACTCATCACCGAAGTGCTGTGTCAGGCTGGTGAGGGCGAGGGTGGCGCCGCGTCGCTGGATTCTCAGTAATTTCCGAGCCTGTAATCGTAATTAAAATTGTATCGCTGTTAATGATTTAAGACAGTACAGATAGTACTGCGATACAGAAAGTACTTTATAGTGAGCGTAGCGACGCTCACTATAAAGAATCATGACGCTGCTCGTACAGTAAGCGTCGCTTTATAGAGAGCGAGCGTTGCGACGCCGTATAATGAGCGTCACTTCACAGACAGGTAGACGGACAACGTGAGGGTTATTCTATATTACTTTTGAGGTACGGAACCTTAAAAATGAATATTCGAATACCTAAAATAGACGAATATTTGCAAGCCTGCCACTCCCATAGCAGCTTTTTAGTATTGAGTCCTACCGTCAGGTATGAAGAAAGAATATCCGTAGTAAAAGGAGCGTGCGCATGTAACTCTTTGAAGACACAGAAATTCTGCACGAAAATTCGTTTTTCCGAGTCTAAAATACTGACATTACTGACTATTCAGAAAAAACTTACTGTTACTGACCACCCTTCAAAAAAAATGACTAACTGACTTTACTGACCAGTTTCGGCACCTGCCTTCTAGTATCAGGATTGCCATTAAAAATGATGCCCAAGATAGGTAACAGTTATGGTTCCAATTGGTGTTTCGTACCTCGTCCTCGTTGGTCAGCAGCTGGTCGACATCTAGTGCGGCGGCGGCGGCGGCGGCTGCGGCGGCGGCAGGCGGCCGGCCGCGGCGCGGCGCGCTGCTCTCGGCACTGCGCTGCTGCTCCCACAGCGTCAGTATCCCATTATGCTTGTCCACTGTACGACAATTTAACACACTAACATAACTGTCATTATTAAGTCAGGGGTCGAAAAAGATTGAATGGTCAAAAATACTGACTTTACTGACTGTGACACTTGAAAATACAGACTTTACTGACATAACTTTAAAGGGAAACCCCAAAATTTACAGCACTTTATATCCATCTCCAAACCCCTAACAGATATTTTATGAAGTGTCCTATTTACTCGAATAATGCCAACATTAAGCCCCGCACACACTGGGGCGTCAAGTCACTTGTAATTTTTTTAAACAAATTGTGTCAATATGAGGCTATGTATCAATATATAACACCATAAGCCGTCGCGACGCTCACTATACGGCGTCGCGCCACTCATCATCAGGCGTTGCGACGCTAACTATAAGGCGTCGTGACGCTATAGCGCTATAGCGAAAATGATTTTTTATTCTTGTTTGTCTATCTATCTGTTTATTTCGGATAAACTACCAAACGGCTGGACCATTACAATTTTATTTATTTGTATAGAGACTAGCCTAATGTGGCTATAAGGTAACTTACGTGTGTGGTCGTATGGGCTGCGGTCGGCGCGGCCCTCGTGCCCGCTGTCGCCGGCGGACTCGCCGCCAGCCTCTTCAGACTTCTCCAGCGATATGCGCGGCGTGTACAGTGGGTCGCATCTACCAACAAGTCGAAAATTTAATATTACAAAATGATGAAACTTAATGGAATAATATGAGAAATGACCTACGATTTCGTATTTCACCAAATGTCAAGTAATTAATAGCATGAAAAATATTTATTAAAATCACAACTATTTACAAAATATTTATAAAAACTATTTACAAAATACTTAGAAATTATTATAAAATAATATGTATAAAATTTGCTGCATGTGGAAGCGTACCCAAGGCTGGCTGCATTCCCTCGTTGAATGGCTAGAGCCATTCGTTGAGCGAGGAAATGGCCTGCTCTTAGGTCGTCGGTTGTTTCGACACATTGTTTATTATATTAAAATGGGTTATAGGGATCATTAAGATGGTGGATGATTCCCAATTATCATCTATTAACGCTCAAGCAGACTTTAAGTGTCGTCCGAGTAAACGTTTAGTGACGCCTGCAGCGGCTCGGCGGGCTCGCACACCCTGGTGGTATCGGCCGCTTACCTCAGGAAGGCCTTGAGGTTGACGAGCACCTTGTTGTTGGGCGAGGCGGGGCGGGCGGCCAGGGCGGCCAGCAGCGCGGCCAGCGCGGCGGCGGCGCGCGCCTGCAGCGGCTCGGCGGGCTCGCGCTTGGCGCTCTCCATGAGCGGCCGCACCACCGGGTTCAGCTTGCCCGGCACCAGCCCCAGCAGCGCGCACGCACTCGCTATGGCCGCCTGCACGCTGTTACAGGCACACGATACTTCATTACATCATTTGGACGTAGTCAAACAAGAAGGATCCAATCCACATCAAGTCAGTTTAGAGATATAGCAGCTTGAAGGTGCCTGATGCACCACTATTAAGATGCCTGATGTACCACTATTAAGATGCCTGATGTACCACTATTAAGATGCCTGATTCACCACTATTAAGATGCCTGATGTACCACTATTAAGATGCCTGATGTACCACTATTAAGATGCCTGATTCACCACTATTAAGATGCCTGATGTACCACTATTAAGATGCCTGATGTACCACTATTAAGATGCCTGATGTACCACTATTAAGATGCCTGATGTACCACTATTAAGATGCCTGATGTACCACTATTAAGATGCCTGATTCACCACTATTAAGATGCCTGATTCACCACTATTAAGATGCCTGATGTACCACTATTAAGATGCCTGATGTACCACTATTAAGATGCCTGATGTACCACTATTAAGATGCCTGATGTACCACTATTAAGATGCCTGATTCACCACTATTAAGATGCCTGATGTACCACTATTAAGATGCCTGATTCACCACTATTAAGATGCCTGATGTACCACTATTAAGATGCCTGATTCACCACTATTAAGATGCCTGATGTACCACTATTAAGATGCCTGATGTACCACTATTAAGATGCCTGATTCACCACTATTAAGATGCCTGATTCACCACTATTAAGATGCCTGATGTACCACTATTAAGATGCCTGATTCACCACTATTAAGATGCCTGATGTACCACTATTAAGATGCCTGATGTACCACTATTAAGATGCCTGATGTACCACTATTAAGATGCCTGATGTACCACTATTAAGATGCCTGATGTACCACTATTAAGATGCCTGATTCACCACTATTAAGATGCCTGATGTACCACTATTAAGATGCCTGATTCACCACTATTAAGATGCCTGATGTACCACTATTAAGATGCCTGCGGTCTCAGTACGCCTGCCAAGATAAGACATTTTCTCACGGATCGTGACGTCATTTTTGTGGCAAAATCGTTACGTCTTATTTGCTAGCATGGCGTAAGTATAAAATGGGTTTGACAGTTAAATACAACGTGTTTGACGTATGGATAAGATGTTATATCTTAAGTGCTAGCATGGGCTACCAAAATGTACCATAGAGACACGAATTTGACAGGTCAACGTAAAGAAATTTCTCACGGCCAAAGGCCGGTGATGAGAAATTATTTAGGCTGTAAGAAGTACATAAATATAGCATTTTATACAAATAATACTTATTTTACTCCATCCTTCGCCAATACCAAGCGGACTACATGCAAAATTCTTCCGAAAACGAACACGTAAATTTATTTTCGTGTTCGACAAACAACAACAAAAAAGTGTAGAGACATTTCTATCTGTTTTATTTTCTTCCGAAAATCCCCATAATCCTATTCCACGTGATTTAAAATCCATATTTTACAAAAAATCTGTAGGTTTGAGGTTAGATTTTGTTTGGCATCATACTTTGCGTGCTTTTTGCCGTTTTACAATGTAAAGTTATTCCAATTGGCAAATAAAAATAGTATAGTGCCCAAGAAATAAATTTTAAGCATAATACCACCGACCAAATGATAATACGTAAAGCTTCCGGCATAATAAAAAAGAAGCTATGCCCAAAGATATTTTTAATCTGTGCATAAACAATCTAATATATTCTATGATGTGTATGCAGCATCTTTTTTCTTTGTAAAGCTCCGTCTCGCTCTATTTGTCATTTCAATGAACGAATGAACGAAAGATCGTAAACTGTGAGAAAATTTTAGCAGGCTGTCTAATTTTAAACATCTTGGAAGCCATATTAGCAAATAAGATACGGGAACGCAAGTTGACAAGATGTTTTTGGGACTTGTGAGAAAACATCTTGGCAGGCGTACTGAGGCCGCTGATGTACCACTATTAAGATGCCTGATGTACCACTATTAAGATGCCTGATGTACCACTATTAAGATGCCTGATGTACCACTATTAAGATGCCTGATTCACCACTATTAAGATGTCTGATGTACCACTATTAAGATGCCTGATTCACCACTATTAAGATGTCTGATGTACCACTATTAAGATGCCTGATGTACCACTATTAAGATGCCTGATTCACCACTATTAAGATGCCTGATTCACCACTATTAAGATGTCTGATGTACCACTATTAAGATGCCTGATTCACCACTATTAAGATGCCTGATTCACCACTATTAAGATGTCTGATGTACCACTATTAAGATGCCTGATTCACCACTATTAAGATGCCTGATTCACCACTATTAAGATGTCTGATGTACCACTATTAAGATGTCTGATGTACCACTATTAAGATGCCTGATGTACCACTATTAAGATGCCTGATTCACCACTATTAAGATGTCTGATGTACCACTATTAAGATGCCTGATTCACCACTATTAAGATGTCTGATGTACCACTATTAAGATGCCTGATTCACCACTATTAAGATGTCTGATGTACCACTATTAAGATGCTACTAAAGGTTTATAAACACAATAAAAAGAAAAATAATCTCGTTTTTGAGATAATATTAGTGTACTTACGACACGTTCAGTGAGCTCTGTTCCATGGTGCACTGGTTGACAGCGGTCTGTAAGTTCTTCCGTCTCTCTTCGAGAGTGAGAGCCACACGCTTCAATTTCATGCCAGCCACCATTGGCTGCGTCACCGTTGTTAAATGTGCCACCTTGAGAGAAAACATGTTTTTAATAAATACGTCTAAATTTTACAGTTACATAGGAACATTAAAAATTAAATAAAACCAATAAAAAAATAATTATAGCCTATTTTGCGTCCCACTCCTGGTCAAAGGCCTCCCCCTCTCTACCGCCACCGAGCCTGATCCTGGGCCATTTCCGAACACGTCTTTCCCGCAAAGATGACTAGATAAAGATCTTGAAACAAAATATATTTTTTTTTTATTGAAATAAAATTTTGTAAACTTAAATATTTTCTTTCCCAAAAAATTAAAACATTAATTTATTCATATGCTGCGACACACCTTGAAATGGTCACTTAGGTCGCTTGTACGTTCTGCTGTGTTAATCTTTTGATGAAAGGTACTGCAAAACTAACAGCAAATTTTAGAGCTGTGTTGCGCCGAATTAAAAAAACTTAATACTAAAATAAAATATTACTGATTTTATATATTCGTCTACAATAAACTAGAGAACCTATATGAATCATGTTATATTACTAGTATAACGTTGTTACCTGTTCCAGCCTCAATATATTGCTAAACTCTTCACCGTCCACGGGAAGTTTATAATGTTTCATCATTGCGTGCAAATCGCGGGCTTCTTGTAGTATCCTGAAATCATGGACCTATATTTTGTCTGTGACTTTTAATTTTAGCATGTGCGTCAGGGCTAGACTTGTGTCACGGAATATGTTTTGGTCTCTTTCTCTCGTATGATATAGAAAAAGAGCGAGCGAGCGAGCGAATCCGTGGCAGAGGTCGAGTCTTGGCTAGCGTGTTAACCCAACTATTCATTGTATGCTCCCCATAGTACAAGCGTTGATAGTTTGGTATCATGCAATGAGTAGGTGTTGACTGATGATATTCAAACTAAACTTGACAGCAATAAAATTATTGCCGTCTTGCTCAGACATTACGTCAAGGACAAGGATAACAATACATTTTGTTTAGTGTATTATCTTTACCTATTACAGTTTAACGCCACTTCGTCGTAGTATAAGGTTTGGTTGAGCGCCGTATACAGCGTGTTGACTAGTAGCGGCGGCGCTAGTCTCGACACCTGGCTTTGTTCGTCATCGTTTGTTGTCTCGTCTTCAGTTTCCTAAACATGTAAAATAAGTATAAATAATAAATGCTTCTTTGAATTTGATAGTTTTTAAGGGACAAGAGGATCGGAATGTCTCTTACAAAATAAAAAAAGTAGCCGTCGCGGGACGCCTGGCAGATGTGAAACATTATGTTATTTGTAGAGAGAGAGAGAGAAGCGTCGTAGCGGCGAATGAGCGGAGTCTACGCGGCGGAAAGAACCGAGGAGCCACGGAGCTGCTCAAAGCTTTCGCATCACGGCATCGCGACATCAACAGTTGCTCTCACTCGCCAAGCGCGCCATTAGATGTTTCACATCAAAGGTCAATATCACTACAAAAGAATTCTACAATACCCCTAGTTATAAACATCATTTAACGTTTAAATAGCAGCAGCAACTAAAGAATAGAAAAAGTCATATAAATGCCTTAATTATCATTGAATAATTTTAAATATGAACTGTAATGTTATTACATATAAGGTACAAAACGTGTGTAGTATTCGTGGCAAAACCGACCTTGTGCGGTGCGTGTACGGCGGGCGGGTACAGACCGAGCTGCCGACAGCGGCGCGCCCAGGCCGCCACCACCAGCCCGCCCGCCAGCCGCTGCAGCGCGCTGCCCGACCGCAGGTACACCACCATCACCTAACAATGCGCTCTATTTACATCACACAAGAGACTGTTATCGCATGGCCCGAGGCTCGGAGCTAACCGAGGCGCGCGTATAATGAATAATAAACTTTACGATGATAATTATACAGCACTAAATAGCGTGTAAACTGTTTTGAAAATAAATGAAGGATAGCAAACTATCATTAACACTTTATGATAATTTGTATCTTAAAACAATTGCTACACAGTCCTTAATAATGTGACACCGTAATTCGTGCTTTAAGCTTCCAGCAGTGGCGAAAGGCAAGGCTTACGTCACGGATTACGTCGCGTCGAGTAGCTCACTTGCTTTCGTTATTCGTAAAAGGGAACGAGACCAAATTGCATAGTGTCAAACGACTTATTACAAATGGATTTGGTACCAATGCTGAATATTGTATAATAGTAAACTCAAGTTCTAAACTTTAATGATTTTATGCATTTTTTGGGTTCCGTACCTAAAAAGGAAAAAAGGGAACCCTTATAGGATCACTTTGTTGTACGTCAGTCTGTTTTTACATTACACTTACCTTAACATAACAGTCTATAGGGCTCTCGTCTTCTGGTTTGTACTCTATGCCGGGCGCCGGCTGAACTAAATAACACGATAGGTAACCTGGAACAATTCAGAAAACCATCAATTATTTAATTTCAACTAATTATTATAGCAGTGGTAGCCGAGTGGTCGAACGCACGCCTTGCAATCAAAGTGTGCAGGTTCAAACCCCGGCTCGCACCTCTGGGATTTATTTGCGAATCTCATTTTTATCCGAGATTATCACTTGCTATGTAACGGTGAAGAAAAACATCGCGAGGAAACCTGCACGTCTGAGGGAACTTGACTAGTTTTCGTTAGATGTGTGAAGTCTGCCAACCCGCACTGGGCCAGCGTGGTGGACTATGGCCCGAATCCCCCTCGCATTGAAGGAATGACCGTGCCCAGCAGTGGGAAGTTCAAAGGGCTGTAGTTGTAGTAGTAATAATTATTATACCAAAGACAGTGCTTTCCCTTACATTTGACAGTTTCACACGCCCAAATGTAGTACGTTAATAATATGTGAATGGTAAATGATAGTGTACCTAGCACGTCGGCGGCGAGACACCTGGCCCTGGTGACGTTCCTGTCTCGCAGCGCGGACGGTAGGGACTCCGAGCCGCCCAGGAACCACTTCTGGGCCGCGCGCAGCTCCGCCGGCAGCCCGCCCTCGCCGGACGACTGCGACACCGTGCGCGTGCGACGCTCCTATACACACACACACACATATATAAAAACTTCAAAGCGCACTGGCGCGTCCGCAGTCATTTTTGCCAATACCAAACCGAACTCTGTGTTAATATACATAAAGATTGAATTTCTATGGTAAAAACCACGGCCCACGTGTACAAATTCGCTCGCACAGTCATTTCGTTGAAGAATTAACTTTTTCTATGAGTCAATACAGTAAGTTTTGGTATGGCAAAAAAATGGGCGTGTGCGTGGTTTAACTCAGGTGCTGATAATTAAACGTAAAAGAAAATATAACCGTGTATCGTTTATGTTACGATCATCAAAAACTGACACCAAAATTGATAAAACATTACAATGGCATTTTTTCTAGAACATATGTTTCCTACAGACCCTACAGTGTATTTCATTGATGTATTTTGATCTCAAATTACAGAAAGCGAGCCTATTATCATTAAATCGGACACATTCCTTAATACAAGGGAAATTTGGACACTACCCTTGTCCAGTGCGGCTTGGTGAACTTCACACGCCCTTCTATAAACGTGCAAGTTTCCTCATGATGTTTGCTTTCACCGTTCAGCAAGTGGTAATCATTATTGAAACTGACATTCTTTACAAAATCCGAAAATGCCGTGCGAGTCCGAGATTGGAACCTGCACCCTTTGCGTTAAGGGCGGGCTTTCTGCCCACTAGGCTACCACTGCGTTGTTTAAAGCCCTATTTACATTACGAAACTAGTGGCGTGAAAGTAGTTTCGTAACATTAGTTTCATCAACAGTTTCACAGTGTAAACGTCAAGTTGCACAATGCATGCATCGAAGAAATCGTTTCGTAATGTAAATAGGGCTTAAATCGATGAAATAGGTTACCTTAGGTGGTGGCAGTAGCAGTAGTCCGGGGTCGACGGGCAGCCGAGCGGGCTGCATCGCCAGGCAGAGCCACGTGGCTAGCATCGGACACGCCGCCAGTAGGATCACGCCGAGTGACGCGTATTTTAATAGGTTCTCCCACACCTACAAGTAGAGTATCGTTCGATTAGTCAATAAAAATAAATCTTAAATAATCGAAACGTTCATTCATTTCCACGCATAGGAGCCCGATTTTCGTTTGATAGACATAAATCTGGGCAGGCCATACAGCGAGGCTAAAAGACAACCGCTGGAACAAAAGAATCCTCCACTGGTACCCGCGACAAGACAAGAGACATAGCGGAAGACCACAACTAATTCAAAGTCAAGTCAAGTCAGAGACTAGCTGACCGGGTGAACTTCGTACCCCCTTAGAATGAGTGACATACGAAAGCAGCGCCACCTACCGGGTCCAATTGTGAATCTAAACCATCCAGTCTTTTAGGCGGAGTTAGCTTATAACGAAAAGTGGCATTGATTTTTATATATATTTATATGTTTAAACAAATTGGCCGTATTTTTTCCCTAATAGAGATTGATGTCTGTCAAACGAAAATCGGACCCCGCTAATCGCAGGCGCAGACATTCCTAATCTTATTCCATTAAAATTGCGTCATTTCATTCACTGCGTAAAAAAAGAAGAAATGCTTAATAAAGTAACAGCAAATTTTAGAGATATTTACATAAATAATAACGTTCATTTTTTCCCGACTTCTCACAAAATCGTTTACAATAAGCTATCGAACCAATCTTTTAAAGATTCCCAAACTCCATTCAGAATTACGCTCTGTATGTATACAAAAAAGTTTGACCTGCACCGCGATGTCTTGTATCTCGTGTACATGTTCGAACAACACCCTCTGGTATATGTGCCGCATCGTGTCCTGCAACAGCTCGGGCGACCAGTTGAGCGACTGGTCGCATTCCCCGTCGGCAGCGTCCCCGTTGTGGCCGTTGGTGTGCGCGACGAGCGGGCGGGTGAGCGTGCGGAGGGTCTGCAGGGAGGCCTTGCGCACCGAGCTGGTGGAGTGGTCCAGGTACGGCCAGAGACGCGGCAGCACGTCCGCCAAGTCGATGGGACTGTTAATAACACGAGTTGTTGTAGAACACTTCGCAATCGAAATCTTGGAAACGATTGCTTGATACGATACCATTCTGTAGTATCATAGAAGTGAAGTATTTTTAACCGACTTCAAAAAGGAGGAGGTTCTCAATTCGATGGGTATTTTTTTTAAATAAACGATAAAACAAATCTTCTATGCGATTGAAATAAGAAAAGGATCGACTCTGCGCCATATTGTGACGAACGAAAACGAATTATGACTTTAAATAATTAAATATTATACTAAGACAATTTACTACTAATTTTACCTTTTTATTTAAATTTGATGTAAGACTATTATTATTGATATGCAAATAAGCTTTTTGCAAACCATACTTTTCAAGTGACATTTGACATCATCATACTATACTATACATCATCACGCCTGTATTCCCCGAAGGGGTAGGCAGAGGTGCACTGCAGTGCGCCCACACTTCGCCGATGTATTTTGGTCCCAATGTAATAGGGGGCGAGCCTATTGCCATTATACCGGGCACACAGGTTTCCTCACGAATGTTTTCCGTCACCGTTTCTTAGCAAGTGATAATCTCAGATGAAAATGAGATTCGCACATGGAACCCAGAGGTGCGAGCCGGGGATAGAACTTGCGCACTTTGATTGCAAAGCGTGCGTTCGACCACTCGGCTACCACTCCTTCTATGACATTTGACAGATATAGGTTATTGACATTCCTATTCTTATTTGGATCGCATTATACTCACTGATATTATGGACGAACGAAGGAGTGTAATTTATAAATTTTGGTTACGTTACGATGAACTTAGCACATATATTTTATTGTAAGCATGGAGTCGGTATCTAAGTACTTTATGACATAAAAATAAAATTTATAATAACAAAAAAAAACATTGAAATCTACCCCCTAAACTAACCAAAATATTTGATTCATTTATTGTGTCAGTGTAGACAATTTATACACTGTAAATGACATTAGTCACAAATTAGTGTTGCCGATTCTGTTGTACACAAAATACAAATAAAGCTGTCAAATATCAGCACTAAAATATTTCCGTTTCTCCCATACCACATGGCCGTTAGATGGAATTGGTTTAGTTTGATGCCAACAGAATCGATCCCATTGCCTTTGAAGATGTATAGCCTTATTAACTTTATATTGTATAATTGTTAATTAAGAAAAACACATTGTAATGCAAATAACATGTAAATCCTTTTTGGAAAAAAGCAACTATGGAGTTTTTTGCCCATTCTTCTCCATAGGAAATGTATTCCGAATGGGTGGTAGAGATACTATTAATATTATTTATTTTTTACTGACGATTCATAAGTGCCTGTATTGGTTTACATGAATAAAAAAAAATCTGATTGTGATGGTAAGAGTGTGATAGAGTGACCAGTTGTGTATACTGACTGCAGCAGGCGGGCGGGCTCGGGCAGCGCCATGAGCGCGGCGAGCAGCGCCAGATAGGAGTTGGCGGGCGCGGCCAGGTCGTCCTGGTCCCGCAGCAGCGCCCACAGCCGCAGCACGACGCCGCGCACGCACGCGGCGCGCCGCTCGGCCAGCGCGCGCGCCGCCGGGGCCAGCGCGCCCGCCGCCACCGCCGCCACGTCCTCCGCGCTGTCGCCCAGCCCACTCATCAGGTGCTCCAGGGCGCCGCCCTCGCACGCCTCCTCCTGCAGAACCCACCCATAGCGTTAAGCGGGTTTCAGACTACGCTATAATATATAGCACAACAATATCGCGCACCATACAAAGCCAATAATATATAGTACAGTACAGTGTGAACGAGGCCATAGCAATGTATGGTGCGCGATATTGTTGTGCTGAGCTATATACGATATGCTATAATATTATAGCGTAATCTGAAACCCGCTTTAAGCTTCACGCACGGTGGAGCGTCGACGCCGACGCGTAAGTTTTTTGCGATACCGAAACAAACAGATATTTAACTAATTGACTTACAGAATAAGTTAATTCTTCAACTAAATAAATAGCGCGAACGAATTTTGAGGCGTGGGGTGTGGCTTTTAACACAGAGATTTAATCTTTATTCATATTGACACAGTGTTCGTTTTGATATTGACAAGAATTTTGACGCGGTTCGATGCCCCTTACAGTCAAAGTCAAATCATTTCGTATAGATAGAACTCCGGATGCGTTTATAAATTGTCAGGATAACATGTATTTTACCTTATTTTCCTAATGTTTAATTACTAATGCTGATACATATAACATGTTAATATATGATAGGAAGAGAACTGCTTCGCGGAAAACGAGTTTCAACATAAAATAAAAATCTTTTTCTCTAGATTTTATAAAATTTCATTTTTGTTAAAATAAAATAAAAATAAATACTGAGCTGTCGCGGGACGCCTGGCAGATGTGAAACATAAAACACAAACGTCGTAGCGACGAGTGAGCGAATGAGCGGAGCCAGCCAGTGGGCGGAGTCTAAGCAATGGAAAAAACCAAGGAGCCGAGGAGTACGAAGCGAGGCCGCATTTAAAACTATACTTTATGCATAAGGTAATACGGTTGATTTCATTTTGTTTTGGCGAAACGTCGGCAAATCTCGCCACGCCAAAAATCAGGTTTACCCCTCGCCTATAGATGTTTCACATCAAAAACAGTTAGTTGTTCATTTCCAACGAGCCGAATAGAAAGTCGTGTCGTGTAATGAGACAGAGATGAGAGTGAAGGTAGTAGTGACCTGTCTAGCGGCGAGCAGGTACTTGAAGCCGAGCAGCGCCCCGTGGCGCGCCTCCCACTGCGGCTGCGCGGCCAGCGCCGACAGCAGCCCCGCCACGCGCGCCACCCGCCCGCGCGCCAGCTGCGCCAGCGCCACGCCCAGCGTCTGCGCGCACGTCTCGCGCACCGGCGCCACCACCTGCATCCACACATACACGCGAATTAAAACCTCATTGCACAGTGGTTAGGGTGCCTTTTTGCATAGGGGATAAAGGCGTTGCGGTTACCTGATCCGAAACGAAATCCCCGAAACGGTCCAATGCTAAAACGCATAGTAACCGGAGCGCCATGTCTTCTAGCCAGTCTTGGTGGGCATCCTCCATCTGCCGGCGGGAACAATAATTAGATACGTTACGGGCTAACGTAAAATAATAAATATGAATATTATTTGATATATCGACAACAGAAAGCGGAAATGTCGTATCTCGAAAATTTGTCTAAATGACTTATTATTGTTATAGAATTGATCAGAAATGTGACGAGTAAAATGTAATGATACGGCGTTGAAATTTTTGTAGTTTTATTAAGCAGTTATACATTTTTGAAATGCAGTTAAGTCGTTTTAGAGTGAGACTATAAATACATCATCATCACGCCTGTATTCCCCGAAGAGGTGCACTGTAGTGCGCCCACACTTCGCCGATGTATTTTGGTCCCAATGTAATAGGGGGCGAGCCTATTGCCATTATACCGGGCACATTCCCCCTCAATACGAGGGAGATTTGGGTCATAGTCCACCACGCTGGCCCAGTGCGGGTTGGTGAACTTCACACGCCTTTCTATAGACGTGCAGGTTTCCTCACGATGTTTTCCTTCACCGTTCAGCAAGTGGTAATCATTGTTGGAAATGACATACGCACATGAAAATTATCTCAGAGGTGCGGGGAGGCGCTCGGAGAGGGGCCTGGGATTTGAACTTGCACCCATTACGTTCAAGGCGGGCGTTCTTGCCCGCGAGGCTACCACTGCGACTAATTCCTATGTCTATAATACAAATACTATGTCTAAAATACCACTTAAAGAAATTCGACGGCACTAAAAAATATTGTTATCTTTCTCTAAAAGTACAATCATGAGAAGGGCGCCAGTACCAAGCACCAAGATAAAAATCCCAAGTCCAGTTAGGTTCGCATTCAAACAAACACAGTACTAAGTTTTCTAAAATATACGATTGTTATACCTCCTGACAAGTCATGTGCGCCTCGTATCCGGCGGAGTTGGCAATCCTCGCCCGGAGTAGCTCGCGCAAGGCGCTGGCGGCTCCGTGGCGAGCCTCCCACGAGGCGCTGAACAGCTGCGCCTGCAGCGCGCCCGCCCACGCCTCCAGCGGCCAGCGGGGGCACTCGCCCCACGCGCCCGAGCAGTCCGGCACGGGGCCGTTGCTCTCGACTGACAATTTAAATACATCATCACACCTGTATTCCTCCGTAGGGTCCACACTTAGCAATGGATAGTAGGGAAATTTTGTTGTTTTTATTTTATCGTGTTTTATATGCTGTGTACTATCCTTGTCCATAGCCATTTGCTATTTTATCGTTCTTTTATATTGTAACGTAAGTCAAGTTTCCTTTTTATCGTGCATTATTATGACTTTTATATAATAAAAAATGTAGAGTTTCATTTAAATAAAAATAAAACTGGAAAAACTCATTTTACACACTAATTATAAGGCTTAATATAAAGATTCTGACCCCCGCAACAGAGGTTAGCACCCGGGGCGGGGCGAATTAGGGCCGGGATAAAAAAAAAGATAGGGTCCACACAAGTGCCTGCTATTTGTAAAGAATGTTACATTGCAAATAATAGCTGGTTCTTTGGATCCCAAGAGTCATATTCGCAAGTTGGTATTGTTGTAGATACAATTTTGTCGCGACACAATAAACGTGTCAAACCGCTTGCGACCGATTTTTTGCTAATTAGCAAAAAAATATTAAATACAAGAAGCACATTTTTTTATCAAAGAAATGTCATCGATCACGCTAAAGAACTTTGTCGCATGCTCGCGTGATTTTTATCAGAGAAATCCAACCTTTATGTTTTATTATCACAGAGTACATTAAAAAAACAAGTTTATTTCGGTCGGCTCATTGGATGCAGAGCGTCACGCGCCTAACGCCACAAATCGTCACTATGTGTGACACCGATCAAGCAATAGCAATTCTGCTAATCATACAATAACAGCCTGCTAATGTATTCCCCAATCAATATCATCCCAACGACCTCGTAGAGTGGTATCGGAATAATAGCTTAATAACGTTAATTCGCTGGAAAGCTATCAACGTCGCTACATACTGTGCGTGGGACGAGGCACTTAGCCTTAATTAATAGCATGAAATCCACTTACATTCTTTCCCGTCAGAATATATCTACAATCGCAATGCATATTGGACGCACTGGCGTCAAATAACAACAGTATCAATAAATAAGCAGTGGTAGCCTCGTGGGCAAGAACGCCCGCCTTGAACGTAAGGGGTGCAAGTTCAAATCATCATTGGTCATTGGTTTATTGACTGGCCTTTGTTTACTGAAACACATTTCATCTACTTTATGACTGTTCGTGGTGACCGCAGCTTTTCATGGAAAAACACGATCCAAGTAACCTTGACGGGGAAAAGTTATAAAAGTGATTATCACGCGTATTTGACAAAGGTTTTTTTGTGAATATTCACCATCACGCCTGTATTCCTCAAGAGGGTTGAGAGAGTTGTAGTTGTAGTTCAGTGCGCGCGCACTCCACTAATGTGCAAAACTTACAGCCATTAAGCCAAACCAATTTTTTGCCAATAGGAAAACGACCTGTATTAATTCGCAGAAGAAGTACATTTCTCAACGAAATATCGTCGACGACGAGATCGATTTTGCCACGGAAGGATTTTAATCTTTATGCGTATTAGACCAAAGTACATACAGTGTGAACTCCATTTAACGTCACTCGATTTAACGACAAACTCACTAAAGCGGCAAACTCGAAATCAATTGGCTTTAGTTGGTTTAGCTTGCCTTCCATCCGGCCCTGATGCCCGGGGCCCAAAACGACGGGCTACCCTTGGGGTCGTGAGCGTCTGGGGTGTGGGCCCCGGACGGTCGCAAGTAGACGACGACCCTGAGGAGGACGGCGGCGAGGGTTGGCTCTCACCGCCGTATGCACTGCGAGGGCGCAGGGGGAGCGAACATCTGCTCCCCCCGAGACGAGCTCCTGGGCACAAAGATCGGGAGCGAGGCACAGAGGGACACCGGTGCGTTCCGGTAGGAGATCCCGGAGTCCCTCTAACGTGTCGAAGACGGCCACCGGGGAGGTTTAAGTGGGTAAGAATCCCACATATCCCAGTCTTCTCCCACACAGAAGACTGGAAATCTTTCTGAGGATTTCAGCCCCGTCAACAAAAAAAAAAGCTTGCCTTCCATACAATGATACACTCTATATAGCATTACACCCACTCTCAATAACGAAAACAATTTGCGAATTTTTATCACCAAGATGCCTCAATATCGCAAGATATGAATAAATTAAGTTTAAAAAAATATAACAAAATTACTGGTGCAGCAAAAGACGTCAGACAATAATAACAAACTATACGGAATAGCGTTCAAATTCGATTATTTTTTATGTACATAACTACTAACACCAGTGTGAAATAAACTTTTTTTTATTGTAATTCTGATTTATCTTCTCTTCATTTAACGACAACTCTCCGTAACGCAATAAAATACACAATCCCTTAAGTTTCGTTATATAGAGTTGACACTCTACATATTTGCAAACCGGAGGCGGACTGAGGAGGATTGACGCGACGTTAAACGTTCGTTCGAAACGGGGAGTTTCTTGAGTACAAAACCAACACTTTAACGGTGGGTAACACTATACAAATGAAGACTCAATATACATAGAAAGGGTCATGAATGAATGGAATAAAACTTACATACAAACTCGTCCGTCTGCTCCAATTTAATCTTCTTCCTGTCCGGCTCGATGGGGGGCGTGGGGGGGGCGGAGGGCCCGTCCTCGCTGCAGTCCCGCGACTTCTGTTTGCTGAAGGCGGCGCGCGCCTTGCGCTTAGCGAGGTTCATCTCCCGTGAACTGAGCGGTTTTGATGCAATCATTTCTTGCACGGGCCTCTATGAGAAATGATATGATTTTACCACCAAATTTACAGATATTGCATTTGCAGTCTCTTTGCTTGCCAAATAAATCGTAACATTTTATTTCTGGCACCAGCTTCTATAGGAAAATATATGGATTTACCACTAAATTGATCAAAATTGCATTTCCTCTTAATATGGTGTGTTATTTCAAATTCTGCTTTTTCTCAATTTCAAGGGTAGAAAGGACCGTATTGATTGTCATTTAAACATACAATATCTCTTAAGCTCAATGACATACTCGTTTCTTACACTAGTTAACATGCACAGGTATATCCGATGCCAAATCTCAAATGGTTTTCAATAAATGTGTGAGTTTATTGTCGGAAGTCGTTTGTTCATTCAAGCTTTATGTACTTATACAAAGAGAACATTAAAAAAAAAGTGATATAGGGTAAAACCCACAGCTATTGGCACCTTAAGCGCCTACTCGGAGAAAATCAGTCACCAAAACGCTCTATAACCCGTTATTTCGCTAAAAAGGATATCAGATTATAGAATATTCACTCGTTTTTTAACTTTTAGAGATTTTTGTAAAGAAATAATACTAGAAACATAAGTTTTTTTTACATTTAAGTAAAATTTTGGAAAGGGTAATCGGAAAATTTTGGAAATTTTCCGATTACCCGGTTACTGGCACAAGTAACGATCATTAAGGAAATGCGTAAAAAACGGCTTTTTAGTGTATGTCCTAAACAAACTTAAAGTTTGTACTAATTAAGTCTGAGTTTGAGGTTAAAGTTAAGGGTTTTAGATTTAAAAAAATGTACAATCTTCATGGTTTTCATGTTATTTTAACTTAAAGTCATGGGTGCCAATAAGTGGGGGGATGCCAACAGTGGGTATGGTTACCCTAATAGATTTCGCTCTCGCCTATAAGTCCAGACCATTATTGAGGTGTTTATTTTTATAACTAGCTGTGCCCGCGACTTCGCCCGCGTGGACTTTAGGGAGATTACCCGGAAATATGGGTATTATGTTTTTCCCGCGGAACCCTAATGCTTTTTCTAAAATTAAAGTAGCCTAAGTTACGCCTTGGAACGTCAGCTATCTGTCAGTGAAAGTCCCATTGAAATCGGTTCAGCCGTTTAGAAGTTTACCTCAAACAAACAGACAGACAGAATTTTTTTTTTTAAATTGCGTTTTCGTTATAGGTATCGTATATACTTTCATACGCATTTGGTAAAAAAGTGTTATTTTGATATTACAAACAGACACTCCAATTTTATTTATTTGTATGTATAGATGTATAGATAACTCACTCTAGTGTGTTCAGTCTTATTCTGCGTGGGTTTGACTAGGCATAAGTCGTCATTGGTGTACATAGAGCTGATGTCGACGCCCAAGTTGGCCGCCGCGTCGAGGCCGAGTCTCGCGTTCAACTGCTGGCGCTGTTTCGCGAGGCGTTCGTTAACATCTAGAAACAAAGATTAAAAAAAAAAAATGATAAAAAATATCACCAGACAACACACCCTCATCGTATGATTCCAAACTAAACAAAGCTTGTACAATGGCTAACATACAATGGACTGAGGGCGATCCCAGTTATATCCAGACTTGTATGTAGCACGCATGTCAAGACAAGACCTCTGTCACGAATTTGCTCGCATGCTCTCTGTCTAATTTCATACGAGAGAAAGAGACAAAATCAACATATTCAGTGACATAAGTCTATTCTTAGCGCACATGCTACAACTGCAGGATAAATTCCGACAAAGCCATTTTCGAAAATTGCCGCTGGTGGATTTGAACCCGTAATAACCTGGCTCTATGAGCCGAGCGGCCTGCGCGCAAACCACTAGTGAAAGCCGTCGTCATCGTTGTATTAGCAATCAGTTCGATTACTGGAACAGTACTTTAACATTTCTATGGGTAACTACAGAAGTGAAGGTTACAATGAAAGGTAGATTAATTTAATAAACATAATATATGAAGGACGAAGTTTCGCCAGACAATACTAATACTACCTATTCACCGTATGATCCCAAAGCAATCAACGCTTACAATATTAGTACCACGCCATGGACTAGGGGCGATCCCAGCTATGACCAGGTCAGCCTGTATTGTAGTGAGACCATTGCAGAAATTTGTCGTTGATAGGTATCGGCCCCGCAGTCACTAGGTGTAATAACCCCAACGACGAGCACTCCAATCACTAAACTAGGGAAGTGCAACATGACAAAGACATCACTTTATAAAACGTAAAAATCTTTATTTTAAATCTATGATATCGAGAATTTCATCAATGTAAGCATTAGACATTCATTACACTAGACATATTCTAGCTACTATTGACAAAAGATGTTGTTTTCACGTTTTGAAAAATGAAGCTATAGTCAGTCTTACTATAATTATTCTGTTTGTGGACTTGGAGCCCTGAGAGTACGAATATAAGGTCTTAAGTCATGTGAAAACGGCCAATGTTATACCTGCTGGGGAGTTGGCCTCTTCCTCCATATCATATTCGTGTCCTTCGGAGCCCATAAGATGCGCTCCATGCTGAAGCACCCTTTGGATGTCGAATGTCTCGCAGCGCAGCCGCCCGCTGTCTTCATGTTCTATTTTCTCTTCTGTTTAGAAAAAACAAAATATCAATTGAGACTCACGAGTTTCTAAATGAGTAAGACTAATCTTTTTCAAAGCCTCGAACTGCACTTTCCTATCAGTGAAACTCGTGTGGACATAGCCAAATTACGAGCCCGAGGTAAAATGATCACGTATATTTATTATCTACTCTACTATTTCCTATCATGCCTGTATTCCACGAGTGGGTACGTAGAGGCGCACTGCAGTGCACCCACACTTCATCGATGTATATATTACTCTTTCAAATATTTGCATTACAAATTGTTATTTCCCCGATGATTTCCAATCAGCCATACATAAAAAATATTTTACGTACACGGTGGCGACTGTCGAGTATTCACCACGCGTAATACTCACAGTAGAACCACTGCACATGCATAAAACTGGGTCGTAAAGCGCTCCGGTAATTGAATAACACCAAGTGATTGATGGTACGAAACGTCCGGTCCAGTGTCAAAGCCCGCCCGCTCGTCAAAGTTACGACGATTCCCCTTATCTATTTGATGAATACCTCGACCCGTCCTGCGACTTATTTTCATAATCATTTTCCTTACCTTATCCCATTATTTGGGGTCGGCGCAGTATGTCCTTTTCTTCCATTCATCTCGCTTTTCTGTCATACCGACATCCACTCCGATTCAATCCATCCATATTTTCTTTGATCTTCCTCTCGCTCTGCATCCATCCACATTTATACTCATCACTCTTTAAGTCACATGCTTCTCATCTCTCATCACATGCCCAAACCATTCTAGTCTCTTACTTCTCAATTTTTGTGTTATGGGCGCTACTTTTATACTACCTCTAATATACACATTCCTCACCTTATCCATTCGCGTCACTCCACACATCCATCTCAACATTCGCATCTCGGCAGAGTGGAGACGTTTCTCTTCACGCACTTTATCCTATTTTAAAGTAAAGTAAAGTCCTTTTGTTTTTTATTGGTTCAAGGCACTTAAGAGGACAATCGTATCAAGTAAAATGTCAGTATTGGTTATATATAAGAAAATCAAACAGTAGAAACAAACCCTTGCACAAAAAGTGAAAGTAAATTATTGGCAATTTAGCTTTTCCCCTGGAAACCACGGCGTCTGCGCTGGATACCGCTATAATTTAAGCTTTCAGGAGTGATAGCGGACCAAAAAAAAGAACTTAACACGCAACAAATACAAATAAAAATGTTTTGACAAATGATTAATATCAGAAGTGTAAAGTAAAAGATAAAATCGAATGTGAAGCCTCGATTAAAACTTTATTCGTTCAATCTTAAAAGTCATAGTTGGAAACACATTTGGGTCAACAGTTCATTAGGATGTTGCTTTATTGTAATTTGTTTCTGCCGATTGTTGTAAATATTGTTGGATTGTGGGCTCAATAAAACAATGTTAAAAGGGTTCGATTAAAAATACCTCACCCTAAATTACTTTACCTTTTTGGTCACGTCTTGGTCTAATGAAGTGTAGGCCACTCGGACCCCAAAACACTGTATTGTTGAGTGTACCCTGAGTCCTTACAATAAATTCTTGTGTATTGTAAGGTGGTTGCGGGTTTGATTGTCGTCAGTGGGAAATTTCATTTAATGTCTATTGTATGGTGCTCATCTTACAATCGTGTTTCATTTCTTGCGATATTTAATTATATTCACAAACCAGATACGGTCTGTTATTATATTTAAAAAAAACGGGAAAAATACTTGTCCCAAGTCAACTTTACAGAATAAAAAGATAGGTTTTATGCTCGAAACGGTTGGTTCAAGTTTCGTATTTTTTTTACGAGAACTCGCTTGACGCACTGCTGTATAAAATACACTCAATTTAAGTTACCTACCATTTTAAATAAGTTTTTGTGAACTACGTACACTGGATAATGGTTATAGGTGTCTAACAAATCCTTGAAGTAAGCGCCTTGTGGCAGTAAAAACTTACATCCATAATTCAATTCGACGAACTTCACAAGGAATTGAAACTGTGAATATATTATAATAATAACCTATATATAAAATGAATTCACCGAACAAAACATTACAATGAATTATATTTCAGGTTCGGTAAATTCAGTCATGGCACATGAAATTTAGGGTCATGAATTGACACTTCTCTTTGCTTAATTAAGGTTACAGAGTATCCTGACATGAGTGGTTAGTGATATTTTCAAAGAGTGACTGCAGGAAACCGGTTGCCGATTCAAACGGTTAAGCCATTCGGACAATCTATAACCTTTCTGTGGCCACGCGACCACGCTGCAAAATTCTCTTCCACCGTCAATGACATGTCGTTAAAGAATGAACTTTTTCTATGAGTCAATACAGATCGTTTTGGAATGGGCAATATTTTCTGCAGGACGCGTCTACACGCCCCAGTCCATAAGCTTTGGGTTGCCACAACCTTTTTAATTCTAACACAGTACGACAGTCGGTAATAAACTTACAGACTGTCACAGATATTCTTGTAGGTATTTTTAGTTTAGTTCGCCGAGACGCTTTAACCAAATCCGGGGCAGGTTAGTAATTACTAGAAGCACTTTAGCATTAACTTATGAGTTAGGTTTATACACACACACACGTACCTTTTTTGCCAGTGTACGGTGCCGGATGCCATTCTGGCACGTTCGACAGGATCGCCTCCACTGCCTGCGAAAGGAAATGATAATGTACTTGGCTGTTTTATCAAGAGACGGTCTAGGCGGATGGACAGATAAATTTGTAAATTGTGTTAAACTATTTTTGGCAAATTTGACAGACTATTTGCTCTAGCATTGGATTAACGAAGCTTTATAGATGGAGTCTAAGCGGCAAGTGTCGCTTTTGTACCGTATGCTATTGCCTACCCTATGAGGTAGTCTGTAGATATTTTCAGCTAACAATGACTTCTTCTATGATAATATTTGATATTTTATGGCTCTCGTATGCCAGAGACTACCGTTTGCCACACGCTACGATCCCGACAAACCTCTTTCGCTTCATCCACAGTCATACATCTTTTCATGCACTTCCGTCGGTTTAGGGTGCTACGGACTTGACCTTTCTGGAAGAGACCGTTAATCTGGTCGTGAAAGGTCCTCCTCGGGCGCCCTCTTCCGACATTTCCACTCACGTTTGCCTGGTATATTTATTTCGTCAGTCTACTTTCATTCAGCCTCTCTACATGGCCAAACTACCTCAACATACTTTTCTCAATCTTAGTCACCACATCATCCTTCAGCTTACATTCATCTCGTATCTTGCTATTCCTCTACCGGTCAGCAATGGTGACACCACACATACTCCGTAAGGAACGCATTTCCACCGCATTCACCCTACTCTCATGCCTCTTTTGCCAAACCCAACATTCACTTCCATACATAAGAGTAGGTACCAAAACACCATCGCCAGACGAGCCTTTTTTGAGACAGCCTGGCTACTCACAACGGCACGCAAAGCAGCATTTAATGAGAATATATTGTCTTAAATTAATTTAGGGTAATTAGTATAAGCCACTGGTAACGAGTCTGTTGCGACCAAACTAGACTTAGTGTAGGTATTACTATCCTTCTTACGGCAATAACGTGTAAGCAATACGGCAACATTTTTAGTTCTCTCAAATATAGAACCCATAACATTGTCGCGAAGACCAATTTAATATAGATCTTGAAATAAATACCAAAAATTCCAAATTTAGTATTCCTCCATAACAAACCTAATGTTCACATTTTTCACTAGACGAGCGACACGACACGAGCGAAAATGAACCCTGAGTTAATACACATAAAGAACGAATTTCCGTGTTAAAAGTGACGGGACCACGCGACAGAGTTCTATCGCGATATCAATGGAACTTCGTTGATAAATGTACTTTTCCATGTGTTAATACAGTTCATTTTAGCATTGGCAAGAAGTTGGGTCGCGCGCGTTTTACCTTGCCACTTGCGACACAGGATGCGAGTACGTCACGATTATTTCTGTTGTTGTAGGTGTGTTGTAAAGTTACAAGGTACCGAACTGTCTAGTGTATGCAGGTGTGACGATGACGGACGTTAAAGGAATTATTAACTACTTAACTCCGAAGTATGAGCGAAATTCTTCACCGACATTATACGGGGGTAATAGGCAATTTTCTTGTAAACTTTCATTAGCTTTTTTCGGGAACCGTTTTTTCTTACACAATATTTTCGTTTCGAAAATATTATTTAGTATGTTGAACTTTTTACATTAATTTTAATTTATGTTAAATGTTACGCACGTAATTGTATACGACTGTTTGTAATTTTTTTAAAGGCCGGCAACGCACTTGCGATACCCCTGGTGTTGCAGGTGTCCATGGGCGGCGTTGATCACTTACCATCAGGTGAAACGTCTGCTCGTTTGTCTCCCTATCTCATAAAAAAAAACCTATATTTAACGGCTAATTTATCATGTAAGCACTTCCAGGTTCTTCCCCTTCGCGGATATATACGCTCCATAACAATAGAATGTCATTGTTTTAAGTATGCGTGATTGGTCTGGTGAGTGGTGTAGTCAGAGATGAGGATTAAACCCTAAACTTTGTACTCCTTGCGCAACATATTTGAGCAAATCTATTGTTATTTCGCATCTTTAAAAGTATAGAGACCTAACTCAAAAATAATGTTGTTGAAAAATGGTCGTTAGAACGACCCTATAAGATTTATATTCGAAAACCTAAAATTTCAAAATGGGTCTCTATACTTTTAAAGATGCGATTTGTATGAGACATATAATTATAACTAACTAACATTTAGTGTAAACTATAGCGGGCCACTTACATACCTTCCTATAGGAGTTTCTACAGTGGTTCTACACGAGCGAGACAAAATTAACATACTAAAATCCCCCGTGGCTCTATACAGACAATAAAAAAAACTATGACAGTCGTATTTTATTTCTTTACGAATTGAACGATGGTTAATCCGTAAGAAAAGCACGTTAGTTGCTGGCCCGCTAATGGCTTAGCGCAAATCCCCATTAGAGACCTACTAGCTCTCCTCGGTGTCTACACTTTAGTCTAATTAATAAACCATTGCACTGGACTCAGTATAAAAATGTTTAAAAAATAAAATGCACACAGTAAAGTGCGGTGCACATTAGCAGCGCTGCCAGGTGCGGGTGCACTAACGCCGTTAAGTGCGCGCGCTCTCTGCTGCGGACACTTTGATTAATGCCGGTTTATACATTATTTTGCAAGTGAGTGTAAATTTAATGTGTGTAATTGGAGTTGGTTCACGCGCTTGGTATGTTTTTTGCGTGAACACATTCACCGATAGGGCCGAATATATTGTTATTGATAATATAGGGGGTTTTACAAAGTCCGAAACTATACTTTAAATTTATCTTTATAGAGTATACAACTGAAAAGCATATAAATTTAATCAAAATTCGAACATGTCGATTTTAAAAACTTGTAATATCTCAAGTCCTATGTGATATTTTTATACTGAGTTTTGTGAATATTAGTAGCCCCTCGTAAATTTAATTTATTTTTTAGTGCTGATGAATTAGATTAGACGTTCTTTGGTGCCTTTAAATATAATTTTATTTATTTATTATAGATTATGATTTATTCAGTAATGTGCACGTAAAGAGAGAACATGAATCTGTCTATTTATTATTAAGCTATCGAAATAAGTAGCTGGATAAATAATAATATTATTTATTGAAGGAGACTGCCAAATAGTTCATTAATAGTCAACCTGTCCAATAATAAAAGAAAAATGGATAAGTGCCACAGTAAAAACATAGTAATTTGTTCACGACATTTCACGCAGTATAGTTTATTTTCATTTTCATTTCACGGATCATTTTCAATTCCTGTAATATACGTAAATAGTTGATGTTTACAAATTATTTTATAATACTCATGTATCAATGATCGTCAAAAGTTATCGATGGGGAGATGTGCCTCATGTCTAGCAAACAAGCACTCGACGTCATGACTTTGAACGAACCAATCAAAATGTATTGACGATTGCAATCTCACGCAAAAGTGCAAGAATACTACGTCTAGTGTGGTGTTTTGTCTATTGTAGCTATGTACAATTGATCGGTCTTGTCGCCAAATCACAGTCCAAAACTCCGTTAATATGTGCATCCAAATGCACTTAATTTTCAAACTTCATAGGGAAAACATTATGTTACTTAGAAATAGTAGTCAAGTTTCCGCTACGCGAAGTGAATAATAAATAAATATATAAATTATGTACATTAAGTGGGTACGTACCATCATAAATACATTACGAGTAGAAATGTGGAACGCTCTGATTGCCAGTTAAGTATTATACAGATCATTAAACATTAATTCTATGTGAAATTAATGTTTAATGATCTGTAATATTATGTCATAGTAATATCTGTAATGTAAATGTATATTATGGTATGGAAAGGATGATGGATAAAATTTGTATTTATTTACCTATTGTTAGTTTAGTGGTTTGAACATAGGCCGCTCGGCTCATTACGGCAGCGGCTAATTGCGGAAATGGTCTATTCAGAATGTGCCCTGGTCTGGTGTAACTGGGATCGCCCCCAGCCCATTGTATAGTCCCCATAGTACAAGCTTTGCTTACTTCGAGATCATACGATGAGTACGTGTTGTCTGGCGATATTTATGTTTATTATTTACTTTGATTTCAGTAACTTATGGTTAAGTTTTAAAATTGCACAAAAATGTTTGACTATGTTCAAAAGTCCCGCGCGCGGCGCTCAATGCATTAGGGAACACTTTTTAGATCAAAGGGAATCACAGGGAATTTTATTCTGAACCTTATTAACATCGGGATACGATCTATACCGTTATTATTCCGCGGACGTAAACTTATTAAGGACCCGTTTCATATTATTATTTCGACTCGGCAAAGGTCATTGTCAAACATCAATTTGCAAAAATTAACTCGTTTGGTTCCGTGAATGTAATCAATGGAAACTTGTCGACTGTCGTTTATTTGAAGTGCATCCTACTGTGACCTCTATGGTTGAGGATTAAAAATAAAGTTTGACACGGGGTCAATTATCGCAAGATCGAAATCATCTCTAATTCGACATATCTCGAAACAAAACGAAAAAATACGACCAATCTGACGTTTTCTTTCGACATATAGAGATATAGAGATTTATGTCTATCAAACGAAAATCGGGCCCCTGGCCCCGTAGCATGACCGCGTAGACATAAGTTTTATCTATTTCAACTGTCGAGAAAATGACGTCACTTCGAGCAGTTTGTACTGAACATGGCTCGGTGACGTCATTTTCTCGACAGTTGAAATAGATATAACTTATGTCTACACGGTCATGCTACGGGGCCTGGTCTTGTATGACATTATATGCTTCGCTCCGTCGTCGCCGTACACATCGTCATGGCATATAAGGGTCGTGTAAAAGGCGAGTCCGGTTCATATTGTCAATGGTGGGTAATGTACGTAAAACAAATATATTAAAAACAAAAATCTTCTTCAAAACGGTACATAAAAAGCCCTCGAAATTTGGTGTCTTTTTATTTGTTTGGAGTCCTCATACACGTCAAGAATTAAAAAAAAAAATTAAACGTTTGGACTGTTTTTCTAAGTACAACGAATGCTGGTGAAATAATTTATCAGCATCTACAGGGTGTATCAGAAGTCCGAAATAATACTTTGGGTACATATACGGTAGCTCATATGTGGATGCTTAGTGAAGACAGATTATACCTAACTATCATAGTTTCTGAGTTATAGACCTTTGCATATTTGTCCCAGGTATCGTGTTCTGGCCTTTGGGTACATCCATAACCCTATTCAGCAGTGTAAACTTCACTTATGAGAGGCGACTACCAATATTCACAAAACAGAACATGCAAATTTTACATAGGACTCGAGATATTACAAGTTATAGAAATTGACGACGAAAAAAAAGTTGGAAAAACATGGTCGAATTTCGACCAAATTTTTATACCATTCAGTTGTAAAACCGATACTGATGCAAATGTCAAAGTATTATTTCAGACATCTGAAACACCCTGTATAATAGTATTTACGAGTAGCCGCGAGTTCACAATACTAATAATGTCGCGACCCTACATCATATCAGAGATTACTCATTACATTACTCAGTGGAGAGTCAGTTGTGTTGTGATGCATGTTGACATATTGTTGACAGAGATCTTCCTTATAAGCAAATGAGGCTGGTGCCCGAAACACCGGGGTCACATAGAGTTTGTGACGCATTACATGGCTAACTTTTAAATCAGCTATTGGCGACATGCGGCTTTTCCTTGCGGGCCGCGATTGTATGGGAAACTATATCTTATTCTGACATACAATGTTACTCAAAATGGGTATACTAACCGTTAAAATAAAGGTTGTCTAACTTATTCTAAATGAATATGTGGAATCAAAAATATTGTATTACTGTTTTTAATAGCAGTGGTAGCAGAGTGGTCGAAGTAGCAGTGGTAGCCGAATGGTCGAAGTAGCAGTGGTAGCCGAGTGGTCGAACGCACGCCTTGCAAATCAAAGTGTGCAGGTTCAAACCCCGGCTCGCACTTCTGGGATTTATGTGCGAATCTCATTTTCATCCGAGATTATGCTATGAAACGGTGAAGGAAAACATCGTGAGGAAACCTGCACGTCTGAAGGAACTTGTCTAGTTCTCGACAGATGTGTGAAGTCTGCCAACCCGCACTGGGCCAGCGTGGTGGACTATGGCCTGAATCCCCATTGCATTGCGGGGAGGCCCGTGCCCAGCAGTGGGACGTTAAAAAGACTGTAGTAGTAGTTTTTAATAAGAATTATAAGTGTTAAGTTTTCTTTAAAAATCTGTTACTTTCCTACTCCCTTTAATCTAATGACTATTACAGCAGAAGGTACAACCAACGAATCATGCCTAGGCTTGTCAAGGCATATAAATAATTTCATATTCGACCGAGTAATCGATTTTTTGTCTTCATAAATTACTAAAATCACTAAAGGACAAATATGTTTGGATGGCAAGCATAATTAATAAAAAAAACACCACAATCCTCTCTATTTGTACATAACTCTCTTCAACAAATTCAAATACCTTTGCAAACGAAACTAACTATTAATAGTTCAGTCGTGTTTGGCGCAGGAAACAATGATACGGGGAAAATACAAACACGCTTCGTCACTTATTTAATTTGTAAGTAGGTAAGTAAATACTGCTCACAAAGTATTAAACCTCCATGCGGTGTTGGAAATAAAATATGTATGGCATATATAATTACATTGTTGAATGAGCGACTTCAGACACATTAACTTTTGATAATGATTGCAGTTTAGTACCTCGGAGTATTCAATTGGATTTTGAGTTGTACGACGAGTTTTAAAGACTGTAACACCATCATCCCGATCAGCCGGGTGACAAAGTAATTCGATTGCAAAACTATTGCAATTAACATCTATGTCAAAGTGTATAGAAAAATCCGACTTGTCTTGCGGGTTTCAAACGGAAAATGTTTGCAATCAAAGTTAAATAATCGCCTGGTAGATACTAACTACTGACTCTACCAATGCCATTTTCACGACATTAATATTTTGCATTTGTCAACATTGATTGATGCGGATGCAAATGTCTGAATTAATGCGAATATTCCGCATTTGCGGATGCGGATGCGAATATTCGTAACACCCCTGGGGTGCTACTCTTGAAAACGATAATCGATATATCGTGACATTTGTCGTGTCGAATCCTACTCTAAGTTCTATCGTTTTTAATGTCGTATCGATGACTGAACGAACGATACATAATCCGATATATCGAGCTTAACCCTACTCTTAGGTTTAAATGTCGGACACGAATATTCGAATTTGACAACGACCAACATGTGATTTTTGCGATAATCTCAACGACACCTGTTAGGACGTCGTCGGCATTATCGTGTAGTGAATTTCGTATCCTATCAATATAAAATATTATTCAAATTCGTCTAAATATTATAAAAGTAAGTGATATACGGAATAAAACAGTTTATTTATTTAAAAACGACACACCAACAGTATAAGTACCTATTAACAATTGGGTAAGTAAAATATTAAATAAAAACTGTTGCACGATGTGATTATTTATAATTTTTATATCAAGTGTAGCCATGAGCTCTCCTGCTAATTTCTGTTAACGTTTTCAGAAGTTTACAATGTCAAGACTTTTACTATCTTTGGAAGCATTATGATCGTAGATAGAGAAGACTGTAGTTAAAGCGAAACGGCGCTATACAAAAAACAGCGAGCGTGAAAGAGCTAGCGAGTCTTATGTATCTTAGATTCTCAATCTATTTTTGTTACAGAGAGGCCCCACAGATTAAAAAATGAGGCCATAGAGAATATTCAGGTTTTCAACAAACTTTGCATTTATTATTCGTATCATTCACTCCGAACATAGTCTATGGATACGATAAACGACAAGGAATTCGAACATTTGTTAGAGTAGGGTAAGGTCGATATATTCGAAGTAATGTCGTGTCGTTTCGAATGTATCGTTGTCGATTTCAAGAGTAGCACCCCTGCACCCTTAGCATGACCGTGTAGACATAAATTTTATCTCTTTCAGCTGTCAGACTTGTCGAGAAAATTACGTCTCTTCAAGCTTTTTGACAAATCTGACAGCTGAAAAAGATAAAACTTATGTCTACGCGGTCATGCTACAGGGCCTGGTGTGTGGTATCAAAGTCAACACTTAAAACGAAAACGTAAAACCATGCATGCATAACAGCATGTGGTTATGAGAGAGGAAATTCGGCAAGAGACTCGGTCTGCGGACTTGTTATTTTAAGACTTTTTTAGAAGTAAAACTGTTTGTGTTTCTAATGATTCGCCAGTCATGTGTGTCAAGTATAAAAAACCTAGCAAACAAGATTAAAGCGTTTAAAATTGCCACTGATTAATTCCTCGAAAACCAATTATTATTTTTTGGAACCATAACAATTCCGCTAATTTTCCTAAAATCGACAATCAAACTTACAATTCACGCACAAATTAATTTCCTCCGCGAATTCATAATAGGATAGGTAACATTATAAAAAAAAATCAAGAAATGAATAAAGTGTCAGGGAATTGCTAATACGACCATTTTAGACCGCCAGTTATGTACCAGACGACCGCTGCCTGCAGCTACTTGATGCATCATTATTATTTGTGGTTACACCCTACTGTAAAGCCTCCCGCACACTGGGGCGTTAATTTTTCTGCCATTCTAAACCAAACTCTATAGACTGATAGAAAAGGTTCATTCTTCAACAAAATGAGACTGACAGAGCGAAGGAATTCGGTCGCGTAGGGGCGTGGCTTTTACCAGAGAAATTCATTCTGCATGCATATTGACACAGAGTTCGCTTTAGTATTGGCAAAAATGTTGATGCGCGACACAGGGGTGTGCGGGAGGCTTAACGACATACATTCTCCAGAAGAGTTATCATACTGCGATATTATTTATTCCGGGTCAAGCTATCGAGATAACACCAATATGTAGGTACACGAAGTTGAATAAGCCGCTCAGTACACAAAAGGTGCTTTGTTACAGATGAATAAGCTGCAATGAGTTTGCGTTGACCCTGTACGTGTCTGATAAACTTACCGACAAATCAAACGGACATTGTACACATATCAATATTTGCAAGCGCTTTTGTAAATTGAGCATTGTAATTTAGAAAATAAAGTTGAAAGTGGGATGACGTGTTCTGCGTGTGCGTGTAACCTGATTCGGAAGATTCATTGATAACATCATTGTTGCTATCACTATGCATTAATATCGGAATTGAGGGCGATGATAAAATTATAAAATGACAAACATGTTTGCTTACACAAAGATTTCTGTGCAGAGCAATTTTGAGAACTGTTATGCCAAAATGTACCAATCCACTAATTGAATCCGTCCTTAAAGTCCGCGACAATTGAGCGTCAATTTTTTGGCCATACCATAACGAACTCAGTGTCAATATGCAATAAGATTAAATTTCTGTGGTACAAGCCACGCCCCCAGGCATACAAATTCACTCGCGCTGTTAGTGTCATTTAATTGAACTTTCTCCATGAGTTAATACAGTTTGTTTTGGTATGGCAAAAAAAAGTAAGCGCGAGCCGCGTTTTTTATTCTATTGACAAATTGTCATGCATCGCTGGTCTCAACTAACATAACAAAGTGCCTAGAAGACAAATAATCTCTCAATCGTTCGAAACAATGTAGCCAATTACGAGACAATACGATGAACGTCAACATTACAAAGATCATCTTTAGGCATGCGCGGGCGCAATGAGACGGATCGTGAATACAAATGGACGCTAAAATTCTCGCCAAATTCTTTGCGTATTCGCTATTCGAAAACAAAAAGTTTCAAGTTTATGTAGTTCCTAATTCTTCTTGTTTTCGTGTCAATGGTTGTCTACACTTTATTCTGTAGGAAATTAGCGACAACAATCCCGTTAGGGTTGGCCGCATACAGGTCTTCCCTCGTGCAGGTTGTTCAGTTCCTCATTAATGCTATCAAGATATCAAGGATATTCACCACATAGACAATATTTATCATCAACAATTTTTATTAACGTCAGCACAAGGTGCTGCTTGCTCAAATTGCATTGCAGCTCCTGAGATTCTGTATTCCTAGTCATACATTTTAATATTTTTTTTTTAAATTTGACTGCAAAAAATACTTAAAAATAATTATCCCGAAATGGCCTTATACACGTCTTAACATAGACAACCTGACGTCGAAGTCACACAATATAAAACTTATTGATATCGCAAAATGGTCTTTATTACCTGTGCAGCAGCGACTCTGGTCTCCCAGGCCGGGGATCGCAGGTGCGTCATGAGCCTGCCGAGCAGTCGGTGCAGCTCCTCAGGGTGGGCCTTCTGCACCTCGCCCAGTTGACGGGCGGCCGCGCGCCTGGTCGCAGGCCCCGCCCCCGCTTCCAGAAGCACGAACAGCCGGTCCAACCTAGTGGAAGAAACTCGTAGCTATAGTCAAATTCTTCAGCATTATTGGTGTCACATTCAGTTATGACAAGACGAATTGTCAGAACAGCAGTTATGTTTGTTTCTCTCATATCAATTACGAATGAGAGAGACTCCCGATGTAGTATGCATCTTACTTTATTCGTGATGGACTTTTCGACTGAGCAAAGCTACGTTTGCAATTAAACCGCCAGGCACACTGGAGCCAGTGAATTAACTTGACTTTATATGAAAACGTACTTTGTGCCAATAAACTTAAAGATTGAATTTCCGTACTAAAAGCCACGCGACGACGCGTCTAAATTCGCTTGCGTCATCGATCACATTGAATGAGGTTTTTCTATGAGTTAGATGGTTTTGGTGTGGCCGAAATATTGGTCGCGCAAATTTGAACTTGCTTTTCGACGCAAGGCATTGTAATAGGTACCGACATGACTGATGACGCGAAGCTAGAAATAAGCCAAAACTAGCCACTCAGGAAGAAAGACGATAACCGCACGCCAACCCCCACAAACAAAGGTAGCAATAATGTTTATTAATTGCATAAATAAATCGGTGTTTTCCTCATTTTAACAATAATAGATAACAGTTTAATTATGTATATTACTGTCTCAGGCCACGGGAGTGAAGATGGTATAAAAATACTTAAACAACGGTTGCATGCAGTACAGAAGGACAAACATATAATATGCAGTTGCCATGTACTTCTGTGGACACAACGCCTGCGACTTAACCAGCCACTAAGAGCGCTTTCAGACTAGCCTTTTTCTTAAATGTATACAGTCGATTTACAGGCGAGCTTCAGTTTGCACTTTAAAAAACGCGCGTACGCTTGCACGTGCGCACGTGTACGCTTATGATACCGAGTGTCAGTAGCTATACGGATTCCGACGCAGAAAAAATAGGAACATAGCAAATCACGCTTATAAACGCGTCCACGCTTGTAAGAGTTGCGCGTATGGCATTGGCAATACGCACTTCGAAAAACGAACGTCATTAAATTCTCGTATATCGTTCAAATAGATTGAAATAAAACTATTTTACGGATTTTATCGCGTATATTTACTATTTTATTTTCCCGACGTTTCGGCTGCTTTACAGCAACCATGGTCACGGGGGGACTGAGGTGTTAGACGTCCTGATGTCATAGTTAATAACTGGGTACCCTCATATTTAGTTGTTGTTTGCGGTCCGATCCACGCAGAAAGTGCTCACCGTATCCTGAGGTCTTGCAATGGTACGCTTGGTTTTGGATTTAATCATATTAATTACTGGATCCCAAGTTGGTGGTAGCGCGATAAAATCCGTAAAATAGGTTTATTTCAATGTAAAGTATTCGCGTAAATATGAGAAAACAATATCTTTCAAATAGGTTTCGAAAAATTTTTTTTTTTTGGAAGCGAACTAAATACGTTCGCTAGAGCACGGGAGCCATTGTACAACAAAAGCAAACTGTACAGACAACACCTGTTCTAACAATACGTAGACGCAAACAATAAATTATATGAAAAGTATACATTACAGTTTTGTGAATCCATAATTAATGTCACACTATATTGTTTAAAACACCTGTACCTACCGACAAAAATGACGGAGTATAGAGTTTAATACACAAATAAGATTTCTTTGAGGACGACGGCTTGGGTAGTGGTTCGATTCGAGATTCGACCGCTGGGCACACTGCACCGGTTGGTCGCGAATTCGATTCTTGTCATAGATAAAATTTCAAAAGTGATATTTTCGGAATTCGCCCTGGGTGGCAATGCTTTCAATTACAACAAAAAAGAAAATTGATAAAAATTATTAAATTCGCCGTTACTCGTTTTGTTTCAACCAGTCTGTAGCCTGTTGTAGCATGTGCGCCAAGACTTATGTCACGGAATTTGCGACTTTCTCTCATTTGTAATAAGACTGAGAGCGAGCGAGCAAATCCGCGACAGAGATGTGGTGTTAACATGTGTGCCAACCCCACTGAGTGTTACTGGGATCGCCCCCAGTCGGTAGTACAATCCTTACTAAGCATTATCATACGACGATTAGATGTTGCCTGGCGATATTTTATAAGTAAACAAATACATCATCACGCCTGTATTCCACGGACGGGTAGGCAGACGTGCACTGTAGTGCGCCCACACTTCGCAGATGTATTTTTGGTCCCAATGTAATATGGGGGTGAGCCTATTGCCATTATACCGGGCACATTCCACCTCAATACGCGGGAGATTTGGGCCATAGCCCACCACGCTGGCCCAGTGCGGGTTGGTGAACTTCACACGCCTTTCTATAGACATGCAGGTTTCCTCACGATGTTTTCCTTCACCGTTCAGCAAGTGGTAATCATTATTGAAAATGACATTCGCGCATGAAAATTATCTCAGAGGTGCGAGCCTGGGATTTGAACTTGCACCCCTTACTTTCAAGGCGGGCGTTCTTGCCCGCGAGGCTACCACTAAGTACGAAAGTGTTTCGCTAAGTGTTGATGAAAATTCATTAAAAACCCATTCGTGGTGATTGTCTGCAAGTATATGACATTATTATGTAAGGCCTTGCTTGACTGGTTATCGCCCGGTGTCGAACCAATTTCCATACAAACAGGCGACAGTGTTAAAAGGTCCATTCGCTCGAAAAAAATATTGAATATCTTATCCATTTACAATGCAATTATAAAGCACCACTGGTGCAATTAAATTGACTTGACATTTATTGAAAATGTACTCTGTATGAATATACACAAAGATTGAATTGCTGTGGTAAGAGCCACGCGTCCAAAATACGCTCGCGTCATAGATGACATATTGTTGATTAATGGTTAAAAAAACTTTTTAAAAACAAGCTTTTATTTAATTGCCCTTAGTTTTCGTGTTCTCCTCAGCAAGCCCTTTCATTTGATACCCATACTGTGTTAGTGCAGAAAAAATAACTTTTCCGCCATCTTGGATAATCTGGAATTAGAATGACGTCACATTGCATTGTCATCCAAAATTAGCGTGTATACCAAATTTCAGCTCAATCGGTTTAAGATAGCTGATATAAAAAGCAGTTGCACAAGATTCCACCTGGACATACATACATTGCAAGTTATTATAAAGCTTGTTAGAAATCAGGGGCCTTACCACCTCTACCACTTCTTAAATAATTATAGTAACTGTCCATTTTGATAGTTTTTGCACTGAGATAACTGTCAAACACTGAAAGTAATATTAAATGCATTGCTACACGGTGGTAAGAGGGCAATTCGTTTCGGTATTGACAGAAAATTATTCGCCCGTGTTTTGACGCGTCTACTAGCGCAGGACTTTAATCAAAATATTCCCTCGTTGCAGTGTTATTTTGATAACATATCTAAACCCCAGTTAAATGAGCAATTTCAGTATAAAATTTATTAATGAATACCTAGTAGTTCTTGATTAAACTGGCATTAAAAAAAAATGCAACGTTATCATAAAACCACGTTAACCATAAACAAAAATATGCTTTTTTAATTGAAATGGCAGCAATAAAACGGGTGGTATTACCTTCTAATCAATTACAGCTAATCTAATCGATGAAATAATTGGAAACAATCCAACGGCTGCCCGGAGGTTTTGCTAGTTCAACAAAATGGATCTCGAACGTAAAATAACATCGTAAAGCATAGAATTGCGTAAGAAATAGACTGTTCAAAGTAACAGGTAGTAAAGTTATGCAATATAATGAAACGCATTCTGATTAGTAAGGTGGTGGAGGGCATATATAACTACGAAAGGAGGATGTGCCTAACGTCTCGATAGCGAGCTACAGAATTCAGTACATACCAATTATTAGGCATCTTTAGCAATACCAAAACTAAGTGTATTAACTCATAGAAAAACTTCATTTTTCAACTAAATGATACTGACAGCGCAAGCGAATTTTGACGCGTGGAGAAGTAGCTTTTACCACAGAAATTCGATCTTTATACATACTGACACAGAGTTCGTTTTGGTATTGGCAAAAAGTACACAAAAAGCTGAAACAGAACAATACATACTAAGCTGCAGTAGGCTTAGGAGAGCACAAGCGACACAAACGGTACAAAACTCAAGATAAATTCATAATTGAACAGAAACTCTACCGGAAACAAGTTAACCAACTGAACATATCGTGGACAATGATAATGCAATCACTGTTCACTCAGGTCATTTTGAATGGAAAGACAAATAGGCAGGTCCTGCGCAAATAGGCGCGTGAAAATGCGCACGACCAAAATTTTGCCAATACTATAACGAACCGTATTATCTCACAGAAAAAGCACACTTCTCAACGAAACATGCAACAAGACGCGAGCGAATTTAGTCGTGGCTTTTGCCATTAACACAGAGTACGTTTTTGGTATTGATTCGATCATCCGCCATCTTTGACATTATTACATATTCATAATGTGTATAATATTGATTGTATTTGATCTTGCTATAAATTACTTGACACTGGCTGAAATACCCGCTAAACGCAGGTGGAGCCATTCCACATCTTTACATATTTTATTTATTTCGTAAAGAAAGAAGTAGAGTACCTTTCAAACAAAGAAATAAGATTTCGCTCGCCTAAGTGTGTTTAGAGCGCAATGGTAATTTAGGCGAAAGGACACATGACTTAAAAAAGGTCACGTTAAAGTCAGAGAAGCCGTAAATCTTAATCTCAATTTACATAAATCACTTAATTATTGTGTTGTTATTTCTGAAATGCAGATGCCATCAGCTGATCGACTAGACTAGACTACTAATTGTTTAAGTATCATAAATCATATTAGTCATTCTGTGGTATCTACAATACTAATGAAAATTTCATATCGTCTATAACAACTACGTCCACCCACAGTGACAAATGTATTGTACGTATTTTATACTGATTCAGTCACCGAATACAGTGAGAAATAAATGAATGATTAAGACTGTATTCCCTACAGGGGTAGACTATTGGCATTATATCGAACATATTTTCATTCAATACGAGTGAGATTTTGGGCTATAGTCCACCACGCTGGCATAGTGCAGCAGACTGGTGAACTTTACACGCCTCAAGATGCGAAGGTTGCCTCACGATGTTTGCCTCCACCGTTCAGCAAGTGGTAATCATTATTGATAACGAAAAAGGTTACTCAAATGCAAGTCTATCTAATACTCACTAGTCGTTTACCAGCAGTGGTAGCCTCGTGGGCAAGAACGCCCGCCTTGAACGTAAGGGGTGCAAGTTCAAACCCCGGGCTCACACCTCTGAGATAATTTTCATGTGCGAATGTCATTTTCAACAATGATTACCACTTGCTGAACGGTGAAGGAAAACATCGTGAGGAAACCTGCACGTCCATAGAAAGGCGTGTGAAGTTCACCAACCCGCACTGGGCCAGCGTGTTGGACTATGGCCCAAATCTCCCTCGTATTGAGGGGGAATGTGCCCGGTATAATGGCAATAGGCTCGCCCCCTATTACATTGCGACCAAAATACATCGGCGAAGTGTGGGCGCACTGCAGTGCACCTCTGCCTACCTTCGGGGAATACAGGTGTAATGATTAGTAATTATGTTTTATGCTTTCAAATAGCGGTTTATCAAAGGAGCGAGCCGAAACATTTTGTTTTGAACCATAGACATAAGCATAACAAATTGAAAGTCGTAGATTAAAACTTACCTAGAAGTCATTCTGATGAATCTTGATCAACCAAATTTGTAATTTCTCTCCTGAAACAAAAGAAAGCAATTAATTAGTAGTACAATTATTTTGCCCTACACGAGCCCCCACCTGTCTTGCAGTGGAGTTAGCACGCAAGACAAGACATTAGTCACGGATTCCCTCGCTCACTCTCTGTCATATTTCATACGAGAGAAAGGGACATAATCAACATATTACGTGGCACAGCAATGTTACAAGCTTTATATTAACTTGCAATGTATGTCCGGGTGGAATCTTGCAACTGAATTTTAAATTAGTTATCTTTAACCGATTTACCTGAAATTTGGTATAAACGCTTATTTTGGATGACAATGCATGTTTGGCTATGTGACGTCATTCTAATTCCAATATGGTGGATCATCCAAGATGGCGGAATAGATTTTTTTTCTGTACTACCAAATTATGGGTATCAAATGAAAGAGCTTGCTGAGGAGAACACGAAAACTAAGGGCAATTAACTAAAAGCTTGTTTTAAAAAAAGTTTTTTTTACATTTTTTTTTCATATTACTTTCGGTTTGAGACAGTTAACTCAGTATAAAATCTGCCAAAAATTGACGATTACTATTGACACAACAATACATTAATAGAGTCATCCGCCATCTTTATCACTGTCATTATACATTTTTATTTAAAATGTGTATTTATTGAATTTGTCCTTGCTATTAATTACTTGACATTGGCGAAATACTCGCGCTAGTCGCAGGTGATGCCATTCCTCATCTTATTCCATTAAATATCATAATTTCGCTCATTTCGTTAAAAAAAAACATTAATAGTGGTGATAGTGGTTTAATAGTAGTGGTGAGGCCCCTGGTTCGTAACGAATAAGTATAAAATCATACCGAGCTAGCTAGGTTCACGTTATTAATTACCTAAATTTAATGAGTCACAGTGAACAGCGGCGTTTGGGAAATCAATAGCTATTTATAAGATTTTTTTTTTTAAACTATATTGTCCCACTGCTGGGCAAAGGTCTCCCCCATTCTCCTCCACACATCTCTATCTCCTATCATATCACTCCATCCCTCCAGATAACGGTCTAGGTCATCGCACCACCTTTTCCTGGGTCGACCACGGCGGCGGTGTGTATATAAGATTTTATTTGGAATATTCCTTTGATGGTATTGTCACGGTAATAATATCTAGGAATATTATTATACTGTGGTATTGTGTAGACATAGGTACATTTTAGGGGTCCATACCCAAAGGTTAAAATGGGAACCCTATTACTAAGACTTCGCTGTCCGTCCGTCAGTCCGTCCGTCCGTTCGTCCGTCCGTCTCTAACCAGGCTGTATCTCTTGAACCGTGAGAGTTAGACAGTTGAAATTTTCACAGGTGATGTATTTCTGTTGTCGCTATAACAAGAAAAAATAGAATAAAATAAATATTTAATGGCCTATCTAAGGCTCCCATACAACAAACGTGATTTTTACCGTTTTTATAGATAATGGTTAGGAACCCTTCGTGCGCGAGTCCAACTCGCACTTGGCCGGTTTTTATGTTTGGAAACATAACAGAAATATTTTTATACGAATCTCTACAAATAAATAAAAGTGAAATATGTTTGTAAATAATAATAACACCTTTTTACCAAATTCATATGAGAGCATATACGATATGCATACTATAACGAAAACGCATGTTTTATGCCTGTCTGTTTGCTCCGGATAAACTACCAAACAGTTGGGCCGATTTTGGCGGGACTTTCACTGTTTAGAAAAACAAATACCTAGATTCCGCAGGAAATAAATAAAACGCATTATAATAATGATGGTGATAATGATAAAAGAGAAGCGTCAAACAAAGCTCGACCAATTTTTACCAATACCAAAACGAATTGTATTAACACATGGAAACAGTTAATTTTTCAACGAAACGGCATCGAGGACGCGAGAGAATATAGTCGCGTACCTTCTTTTGTTACAGAGATTCAATCTTTATGTACATAAGCACAGAGTACGTTTTCGAAACTTATCAAGCAAATTTACACATCCCAGTATGTTTAGGATATTACAGACCTCAAAAGAGGTCAGAAGCCTGCTGTCAATGTAAAATCCATTATGTCATGTCTCCTATACACGATCACAAATAATACTTAATTATTTCCTTATTACCTAATGTAAATATCCATTTGTGTTATTCGTTTCTGTTTTATATCAATACGCACAAATAAATAAAATTAAAGTGTCTGTTTTATAATATGAAAATAATAGCTTTTTACTCAATGCCTATGAAAATATATACGCTACTTATAACAGAAACGATTTTATTTATCTGTCCGTCCTGGGTAATCTTCCAGACGATTTTGGCGGGATTTAAACTGGCAGATAACTGATATTACACGGAGTAACTTCAGAGTGCTTGAACTTTAGAACAATAATTAGTTTTCCGCGGGAAAACAATAAAACCAATTTGTTTAAGGTAATAAGGGGTTCCTCAATCCCATGCGGACGAAGTCACGGGTTCAGTTAGTGCTAAATTAATAAATAAAGATTCGTATTAAATCTTAATTAACGTTGAGCGTGCAACTCTTCAGCTAGTTATACTCGACGCCTTTCTTTTTCGTCCCCAATTATGTAGTAGGTAGGAAGTTAAGACGTCGTAAACGAATAAAATATCTTGAAGGATAACGTATCTAGTAATAACAATTCTTAATAATGATGTGTCTCCCGAGTAATAATATAGACCACAGATTATTATCTCAATTACATTATTATTAAAATATAATGAAAAAAAATACAAACCTGCCAATTTCTTTCGACCAATTTCTTGCCAATGACAAAACAATCTGTATTAACTCATTCTTCAACCAAATGTCATCGACGACGCTAGTGAATTTGGACGCGTGACTTTTACCACGGTAATTCAATCGTTATGTATATTGTCACAGAGTACATTTTAAAAAAGTTAACTTTCTTGCCCCAATGGCTGCAGAGCGTAAATTCAGGGTTATCTTTGTCCCACAACAATTATAATATTTGTTTTAGGTATTATCTCGTATTTACTTACATAAACGTTTACTTGAATTTATGTTTCGCTCGATCACATTAACTAAACTGATCACGTGTTCTTTCAAAATTCAATCTTATCTCGGATGTCCCAAGTGCGTCGTTCCTCTGAATGCATAAAACGATTGTCGTGATCATATCATGACTAACGGGCTCTCGGAGGCACGGTGACCAATAATATGACACCCGCCGGGAATAAAATTGTGGAATACCCAATGTTATTTACGTTATACCCACCATACGTATGTCAGTTCATACATAAAGACGACGAGATTTGATCTCACAAAAGATTGCATCGTTAAAAATCCTTTAAAAATGTCAACATTTCTTCGGATCAACGTAAAGCCTCGATCAGACTGAGGGTTCAAGACACGCGCTGCACACAATTTTGCCAATACCAAAATGGACTCTGTCGTATCTTGCCTTGCCTGCGCTTAGGTGATACGTTTGCTCCTTTTTTTTTGTTTTCTTCTTAGGGTGATGGATTGGTCATGCTCACCTAAATGTTCTTGCCTGTAGTGGCTCTGGGAGGCGGGTCACCCTCTTCCTTCGAATATGGTTGAGGAGAGTGATGGCTGCTCCTCAAGTCATGCTCGTGTACGGGTGCTACTTGCGAGGACTGGTCCAACCATTTTCCTCTTAATGACTTACCATCTTCCCTCCCATACTACGTTGAAGGCATCATACCAAAGCAATTATTTCTATAACCATCTGTGGTTTAGAATAATCCCTTCATTGTAAATGGGAGTAGACGCACCTTACTGTACTAGCTTCCTAAGCGTAAAGACTATATTTGTATTTAATATTAGACTGCCGTGAGTATAATTCTTCTCTAGTATTGTGGCAAAGGTGCTGTCTGCTCTCAAGGCATTGCTGCTCCTGAGAATGTATTACTCGCAATTATCATTTTGAAAAGAGTAACCATTGAGTTTCAAGAGCCGGTAACTCTTCTCAGTGGAAGCATCATTCCGAACCGGTGGTAGAATCTGACTATTTGTAAGTGATTTTTGGCCTACACGAATAATTTTTTTTTTGATTTGATTTGAATATGGATAAAGATTAAATTTATCTGGTAAAAGCCACGCGATCACGTTTAAGAATACGCTCGTCGTCAATGACATTTCATTGAAGAATGGGCTTTTTCTATGAGTCAATACAGTTCGTTTTGGCATCTGCAAACATGTTTCAGTACGCGTTTTATCGCCCGGGGCTTTGTGTAAGCATTTCGCATTTAGTGTAAGCAACCGCCCTAGTTAAATCACGGTACAGCGATACATCAACCTTATCTTATCACCTCTTCAACAGCATTATTTCAATATACAAATTTGGTTTTAAACCGACTTCAACTCAAAGGAGGAGTTTCTCAATTCGACCCGTATGTTTTTTTTACAGTTCTTGTAATATTCAGTCCCCAATAATTTCTTATAGCAGTGCTATAATGTGCTGGAATTACTAATCTTTCATGGCGTTATTCACGTTTGACGGAAACTTCGGTCTGCGAATTAGCCTTTAGCTGACGGAAAGATATCCGTCAGAATTCTTCAGCAACGGATCAGAGAATAAATCTGATATGTTTCATTGACACTTTCCAATATGTCGGTCGCCGCCAAACGTGGCTTGGTAAGAAATTCTAGAGGTTTTTATAGTTTACATAAATTAATAATGTCCATTGAATGAATGCTTTTATCATTAGGAAAATATGTAAACAGACTTCATCTTAGATTGAGATCGTTATGACATCACCTAATGTCTACAGTTTATGCCATACCATAGAGCTACAATTTATACCAACCCATTATATACCAACTTTTTTCTATATTGTTAGTCATATTTTTTACAGCATGTACCCAAACATTACTTTAGAGGTTGAACAATAAAGAGTTATCTATCTATCTATAGCCTATTATTGTTTGCTTTGGAAGTTAATTGGTGATTATTAAAAATGTATATTTATCAGATTTTATGAAAATAGTGAGTGTATTGGAACGTATCAAATGTCATGGTACCCTTGCTAAGTGAAATTCACTTATAGGTACGACCTAAAATAACATATCGATTTAAAGACTAATGGTAACTCACTTAAGGTTTATCTGTATTCAAAATAAAACAAAGATGTCGATACGATAAAATCAAATCGAGATATCTCTACTTACCTTAAAGTCATGAATGAAAATTTAATAAAGATTCAAGTAAATGCGATCGATGATGAGCATTTATCATCGGAATAACGATTAACGACTTACATAGGTAAGTGGTTACGCACTAAGTGCATAAGTGGATAGCTATTAGTAGGATATTCCAGTTTAGTGCTCATACACGGGCCTGTAAGTAGCAAGCAAAGTAGTAACATTATGTTAACCGATGTAATTCTATGACTATTTTCAACCAATGACATTTATAAAGCACACTGGGGCGTCACGACTCACGCGTTATTTTTTTTGCCAACACAAAAACGAACGTTGTGTTAATAAGTATAAAGTTTTAATTTCTGTGGTAAAAGCCACGCGAACACACGTCAAAATGCGTTCGCGCTGTGGACGACATTTCGTTGAAGAATGAGCTGTATGTATGTGTCAATACAGTTTGTTTTAGTATTGGTTTTAATGATTACGCGCTCATTTTGACGCCCCACCGTGCCCGGGACCTAAAGCTAACTATGTTTAGGTACTTTAAGAACTCAAGTAGAATACAATTTTAAATGAGAGACGATGGATAGTCTCAGAGTGTTTTTGTTTATTATTTGTTTTGATTCTTTTCCATACCTTGTAATTCTAATATTAAAATACCAACGTTATTATCGCGCACAGGAAATGATGACTGCAATTAACAAAGTGAACCGTGAAAATATAATATCATATTTGCGTGCATAATAATAAAGATCAATTCAGTTTAAAGTAGTCCACGGTTGGACGTTGGACGTCTATACAACAGAGCTGAATTAAAAACTGGATAAAAATAGAACCAAGATCACATCACTTTGCAGTATGAAGGCGCCCATTTATCTACCATTATTCTTCACCAGTGGTAGATTTATCATCAGGATGGGAAGTCTAGTGGCCACGGCGGCGGCAGATTTTAGGGGCGACAAATTCGGAGCCAAAATTGTTTTTAATGTTATACAAAAATTAAAAAAGGTTAATATTTTATATATTTTTCTACAATTTGGAAAGTCGCGTTTGCATCATAAGTAAATCGTTGGATTGTAGAAATAGTTTAGGAACTAGGTTATCGAATTATAGAGGTCAGTTGCTGCGGCAAAATTTTAATAGCTTACTGGTGGCAAATCTCTTTATCGAATGTCCTTCATTTCTAGCACCAACCATTCGCGCAGATTACATACAGATTACAGACGCAATATAGTACCTATTCCCCAAACACACGTCGGATCAAACCTTCAGGTCTTCATTGGATACCGCTGTAGATCGTGGCTAACAGGAGTGACAGTGATTGGATAGTGTTGAGGATTCTTAACAATAAAATTGACTACAAACTACTACCCGTTACAAATATCAGCCGAAAGATGACTCCAGCTGAAAACTTGCCTCCACGAGGCTCTACATCACTGGTTTAATAAATAATTATGGTTGCATACAAGCCAAAGGCCTTGTAGGACAATCGATAAGTATCTAAGCCCGACAGGTTCAAACAAAAGCGCTCTAAAGTATGTCGGAAATAGATACCTTGACCTAGTCGGCGCGCCGGCGGAGACCCCGCCCCGACATGTCTACAAAGGCGAACATGACGGTGAAAGAGGGAAATAAATAGCTGTGACATATTTTTACGAATATGACAGCATGTAGGTATTATGCAATTGATTTTTAACTGAATTAAAAAAAACAACAAGATCGTAAATGGTGTACCCACTTCTTGTTTTAGGGGAACGAGATAAGCGATAGTTAGCTTCTGCGTGGTTTGCTAGGTATATAGAACTGATTTTACGTTTTTTAGGGTTCTGTACCAAAGGGTAAAACGGGAACCCTATTACTGAGACTTCGCTGTCCGACCGTACGTCCGTCTGTCCGTCCGTCCGTCTGTCACCAGGCTGTATCTCATGAACCGTGTTGCTAGAGAGTTGAAATTTTCACAGATGATGTATTTCTGTTGCCGCTATAACAACAAATACTAAAAAACAGAATACAATGAATATTTAAGGGGGCTCCTACACAACACACGTGATTTTTTTGCCGTTTTTATAGATAATGGTACGGAACCCTCCGTGCGCGAGTCCGACTCGCACTTGGCCGGTTTTTGTCGCTTAGTAAGGATTGCCTTTCATGCGTCGATATAGGTATGTTTAAAGTGATGAATATGGTTAAGAACCGTGAAGAAATTGCCTACAAAATACCTACTTAAATGGCTCGATATCCACGCATTATCACTGGAAACGTGTTACCGAAAAATATAGAGATAAAAGTATAGTCGCGAAGATATTTTCCAGTGCGAATGTACCGAAATACAATAACACAACTAATTTGACTGTGTACATAATTATTTTAGTACATATTGCACAATACGTAGCCAAAGTATACTGAAAATGATAAGTTTGATATGATATTAAGTTTGCCTACGTTCGTAGTAGGAGTTAACTGTGGTTACCTAGTAGTACGTCATGCAGTGGAGCGAGCGAATAGACATTTTTTTTTTTTTTGAAAACTTACTCTGTGTCAACAAATATAAAGATTGAATTTCTGTGGTAAAGCCACACGCGTCCACCCGCCAAAAACCTTAATTGAAAAATGTGCTTTTTGCGTGAGTTAATACAGTTAGTTTTGTTATTGGCAAAAATATTCTTAGAACTTTCTAATTCCAGATTCTAAATTCAAATTAAATGCATTCCATGAAAATACTGAGTAGATACTACATCGATAGTAACTTTACGACACCGAACTAGTGATATAGTTCAAAACAGACTAAATTATGATTAGACCGAGATAGACGATTAATCGCCATGTTAAGTAGATATTAAACTAGCGATAATACTTATCAAATACATTGTATTTGTTTATAGTGAAGTACCAAATTGTTTGTGGTGAACCACTGTTGTGCCCTGCGCAAACAGGCGCGACCAAACGCTCGCGTCCAACTTTTTACCTATACCAAAATGAACTGAATCAACTCATAGAAGCTCGATGACGCGGGCGAATAGTAGCAAGGCTTTTACCACAGCCATTCCATCTCTCCGTACAGTCAATACTCTATGTATCGTATCAATATAAAGATTAACTACATATATTGAAATTAAACTATTTTACGGATTTTTTCGCGTTTATTTACTATTTTATTTTCCCGACGTTTCGGCTGCTTTACAGCAACCATGGTCACGGGGGGACTGAGGTGTTAGACGTCCTGATGTCATAGTTAATAACTGGGTACCCTCATATTTAGTTGTTGTTTGCGGATAAAATCCGTAAAATAGTTTAATTTCAATGTATAGTATTCGCGTAAATATAAGAAAACAATATTAACTACATATTTAAAAATAATCAAGAAGTCACTCGTCTCAGTATGTACAGCTATACAGCATGTAGGCTTAGAGCCCCGCATACACTGGGGCGTCAACACTCGCGTGGAAGAAAAATGTCAATACCAAAACAACCCGCAATATACATCACTAGCTGATGCGCGCGGCTTCACCCGCGTGGTTGTCGGTTATCGCGACCAAAAGTAATCATGAATTTTTTGCCGAACTCATCACACAAAAACATTCATCCCCTATTTCAACTCTGTTTCGAATTAAATAGTAGCCTTTGTCCTTTCTCAGTCTCTAGAATATCTCTGTACCAAATTTCATTCAAATCGGTTCAGTAGTTAAGGCGTGATTGCGTAACACACCGACAGAGTAACTTTCGCATTTATAATATTAGTAAGGATTTGGTCGTAAAAGCCATGCCGTTGAAGAATTAACTTTACCTATGAGTAAATACAGTTTGTTTTGGTATTGGCACACATGAGTCTTGACGCCCCAGTGAGTTCAGGGTTTAATACTGTGGTACTGAGAGAACAGTCCGCAGCTCAGGTCAATGGCTAGAGGACGATACGTCCGTAGAAGGTGAACTTTTATAACTGTCGGTGGCGGCGTTCCGACTTTATTAATATACATTTGAAATTCCAATGCTAGTTAAATGAGAATCATCAGCGGAAATGTGTATTTAAATAGTTTTTACCCGACTACGCGAAGTCAAAAGGAAGGGTTATGATTTTAGCAGTCAATTAATGTATTTTTTTTTAATGTGACTGTGCATAAAGCTTTGCGCACAGTCTGCCACTGTCCTTCTGACATAAAATCAGAAACCTTATTTACGTTGACTTTTTCTGACTTGTGTATTTTAATTTTTTTTATATTTTTTATTTATTTATTTATTCATTCATCACTTACATCTATCATTACAGGCTTACCTAATTCAATAGTGTAGTATAATAAAATTGTAAACATACAGAACTCTTAATAGATAGGATGAGTCAAATTAGTTAACTTAACTTATCCCATCCATCATACATCATGCAACAGCACACGATATGCGACCTTTGTGAATTCACCCAGTGTACAGCCAAACAAATCAATGTGTAAGGACACCGCGTTGAGCGCACGCAGCGCGCGCGTTAGCGGCGCTCATAATTTCAATAATACAATATTATTTAATTACGCTAATATAATATTATTTAATTGATAATATTATTTTTAAAGATTATTTGTTATTATAATTATTAAATTCAAAGGAGATAAGAGTAGACTGATAATTAATTAAGTTATAGGTATTTCTTTTTGTTTTGTCCAGGATATTTTATTACATTTGTCACGATTATTTTTTAATCATATTGTGTTTTGCAAAATGGCACTTTGTTGGGATTCAATCAAACCAAAGATTTTTGGTAAAGAAGTTTGTGGAAAAAGTTTGTTTGTATGTTCCTCTGTAGCACCTAAACTATTCATTCGATTTTGATGATTCGTTATTATGGCTCGGCTAACAGCATAGGGTACATTTCAACCGACTTCAACAATAGGAGGAGACGATTGACCTTGTTTCCGTAATCGGATTACAGTTTTATAAACTTGTTTTCTTGTTATTAATTATCTAGATACCTACTACATGACTTTAAGTCCACATGTGATACAAGTATTTTATGCTGTCTATTTCGGAATTTGCCCTGCGCTGAGTGTAACTGCGATCGCCCCCACTCCATTGTAAAGTACCAATAGTACAAGCTTTGGTTAGTTTGGGATCATACAATGAGTATGTCCTGTCTGGCGATATTTTTAGTCTTATCTAGACATCGGATTATATGCACTATCAAAATGCCGAAATATGCATGAAAATATGCACCAAAAAGGGGTCAAATATGCACCATCAAAAATCAGAGTAACTGCAAAGCGACATAAACAGGGTACTTGGTATTAATAGTAACTCATTGTGATGAAAATAGAGGCATGTAAGCCCTTGTTTAAGTTCAGGCTCCTCTACTCTACATATTCTCCATGTTGAGTACATTCAGCTAACTGTAAATAATTTTATGGTTATTACCAATACAGAAAAAATCGAATGGCGATTTTCTTGTGTGAAATATCGATTCGGTGCTACATATCGATATTTTTTTTTTTTGCCCGAGAAATCAATCCTTCGATTAATCGATGTCAGATCGCCATCCCTAAATCAGTGCGCTGGCTGAGTGTGTGCGGGGTGGACGTGTCGACGGGATAATACAACACGTATAACTACTGAAATAAGCACTGTCAAATAAAAAGTACCAAAATATGCAATAACGCTATAAAAATTGGTTTATATGCAAATGCATATAATCCGATGTCTAGTCATAACATAACATCATCATCACACCCTATTTCTTGTGTGTTTTCCTCTATAATGTAAATAACATGTTGTGTTTGTGGTAAATAAATGGTGTTTCTGTCAAATATAATTTACTTTGTACTTTGCATGCAACCAAATAAACATTGTTGATTATTTCATTTAATTGTTTATCATTACATCATATGCATACCTATTAAAATAGCTTGATAAACATCATCTCAACCAATTTAGAGAATTACTCGACCCCAGAAAGACCATTACTTCTGATAAGTCATGTTATGATAAGGTGATGTAAACTGAAACCATAGTATTTAAATATACCTCCACAAAATACTTACTACTACAGCCCTTTTAACGTCTCACTGCTGGGCACGGGCCACCCCCCAATGATAGGGGGATTCAGGCCATAGTCCACCGCGCTGGCCCAGTGTGGGTTGGCAGACTTCACACATCTATCGAGAACTAGATAAGATCCCTCAGACGTGCAGGTTTCCTCACGATGTTTTCCTTCACCGTTTCATAGCAAGTTATAATCTCGGATGAAAATGAGATTCGCACATAAATCCCAGAGGTGCGAGCCGGGGTTTGAACCTGCACACTTTGATTTGCAAGGCGTGCTTTCGACCACTCGGCTACCACTGTTAGATGACTACAAAATACTTATCAAGTAGAAACATACAAAGTCTGTTCGGCTAACTATGTATGAATATAGTTAGCGGAACTGATTTACTGAATATATGACCTAATATATGGGCGTGATGATGATGTATGTAATACCTTTTTTTTTGCGTGGAAAAAATCATTTTTTTCATATTCATTTATTTTGGTAAATATTATGGATCCCTAGCTGAATCGGGGGAGTCGACGAGGCATGTGAGAGTCCCGGCAGAGTGCCGTATACTCAATAAAACCCACGGTGTAGCTCCTGTCGCATGGTGTCGGGGTTACGGGAATCGCGATAAGAGCGCATTCTACCTCGGATGTATGTAATACCTAGATTAGGTATCAGACCCATAACCTAATAATCTGTTTTTTTATTACCTAGTAGGTACCTAGATTAATAAACTACATTAAGATTAAACTACAAAAATATATATTAAAGGGTAGGCAGTGGTATACGACAGTGCACCCACAATTCACTGGAATATTTTAGTCTCCATGTAAATACAGGACTAGTTTATTGCCATTATACCGGGCACATTCCTCCTATGTTACAAGGGAGATTTGAGCCATAGTCTACCACTCAGGCCCAATGCAGGTTGATGCACTTCACACACCTTTTTTAAAGACATGCAGGTTTGGTCAATAAAAAAATTTAAGTATGTAAGTGTAACAGTCATAAGCTGACAGGACTAATAATAATAAAAACCAGGCAGTGGATGTACCTACCTACATGTCATGTTGACGCAGCTATGTATACATATAACCAACATTGCATTACAGAAAAAACTTGGGTGACAATTCATTTACTTGCATTTCACAATCACTGATAAAAGATTTTTTAGTTGATTTTACTGTAGATTGCATATGTATCTATCTTTTTATCATAAAGAAGTGAACAACAATATATCTATGATGGTAATATAAAATAGCATTCCACTATGTGATTTCATTCTAATGGAGCGGAGTGGGTATCAAGTGTGTAGGTAGGCGTAAAAATCAATACCTTGTTTTTTTAAATTTTATACAACAAACGCATGTACACATGCTTGATATCAAATCATTGATTCTTCACTATTCAAATGTCGAACATGAATACCGACTTTCCCTATCGCTGGCATATAAATTCCACGTTCCACGGAAATCAACAATCGCGCAGATCAAAACATTGAGTCGACGGTAACGGTACGCGGTAATACAATCCTTTCACGTAAGTAACATATGGCCGTGGCAACACAAAACTAGGTATTGATTACTCCGACTTTATGCACTCGCGTTCACATTAAGACCTCACAGGGCGACCTTGAATTACCCAAATTAAATCATGACGAAAGCCTCATACGTAGCGGATTCCCGATTGATTTTTCTGGGCCACAATTCATGCTCAGCTCACTATGCAGACCGACAAATATATTTTATTCTCACATCGATAAGCACACTCGAATCGTATATTTCTACACTCACCTTGCGTAACAAGGCAGATATCAGGTCACTGCACCCAAAGGTTTCCATATTTTCTGACACACAAAATCACACACGATATCATTTTCGTCAAAATTCACAAAACAAAAAAAGCAACGTGACGAGAGGAAGCGCATCGTTCAAGCTTCAAATTTATACTGACAGCCATGCTGCTGATGAGTCCGTCTTTATTGTGGACTTGTGCGCTGATTGGTCGGGTGAAACCTGATAAAAAACATTAATTGCGCCAATCCACCAATCATAAACGAGTATTTCAAAAATTCTTGATTGTTTGCCAAAAATTTGGTGATAAAAATGTTAAATACAAACGATGTGCAATACATTATTATTATATTGAGAAAACCTTTGATGGTAAATAACAGAAATCATTATACGAGAAAGTAACCCACTCATTGGGTCATGCGGCATAATAATTTACATATACGTTGATTCTTATTTCTTTCCAACTAAACTTCTGTTCTATTTTCCTAGATTTTCAAATCTTATCAACAATGTACATGCATGCCCTTGGCTGTTTTGTTATTGAGAAGTATATAATTATTCATTTCATTTTTTTCGTGTGTTTCTGAACGAACTGAATAAATAGATAACAGAACACACGTTTATGTCAAAACCATAACGTCAACACAGACCAATAAATTAGACACAGACAACAAACAAAACTTTGAGGTTATGAATTTGCATATGAGCAAATAATCGACGAAAGTCCATGTGAAACAAGTGCATATTTTTTTATAACCATGGGAAAGAAAAATAAAAATCATGATAAGAAGAAGAAAGTTAATCTGGTCTTCGATGAAACAAAGCGAAAGTAAATAACAACCTAGCAACTTATTCATGCATGTGTGGATACATTAGTTAACGTATCCATTTATCCAACATTTATCGTATTTATTTTCAGAGATTTTCTTTGTGGATTTCGCAAAAGGAAATTAGAGCGAAAGAAAAAAGCACAAGAAGAGCTACAGCGCATGTTAAAAGAGGAAAGAAAACGGATAAAGCAAGAGGTTGGTATGTTTTGTAAATAACAAAAATATGAACACCAAAAAACATCATACAAATAATACAACCACAATATTTACATTGATTCTATTTTTTAATAAGTCTTCCTTGTTATCCCTCAGAATATAAGTAGTACCATACTCAACTACTGTATATTATAAGAATATTCAATTTGATTTCAGAATAAAGAATCATACAAAAAGCTTGTGGTCTCCAGTCGCCCGATACCGGACATAGAGCAACTACTCCAAGAGGAATATGAAGACGAAGATGTTAATGTGAAGATTGTTGAGCTCTCTGCCGATACACTACAGAAGAAGGACCTGGTTATAGGTGAAAACAAACCTAAAGAGAAAAATGAAAAGAAAGTTATTAAGAAGAAAGACACAGTCCCAGAAGCTATAACTGGCATGGGTTCAGACGAGGAAAGTGTTGAAGAAGAAGCAACAGAAGAGGATGATAAATTAAAAACAAAAAAGGAAATTAAAAAATTGTTGAAACACCAGGCAACAAAGAAAATACAGAAAAGCAAAGCCTACCAGATGAAGAATAAATTGGAAAGAATCAAGAATAAAAAGAAATCCCTGCAGAAAAAAGGGCACATGAACGCCAAGGCTGATCCGAGGAAGGACAAGTCGAAAAAGAAGATAGGTAGAAGGAAACACTAGTATTTGTAATCAAATTTATTTAATAATAATAAAATACTTTACATAGTGAGGTATATTCCTTTTTGTACTAAAATGAAAATTTGCTATTTCTCATAAACATTAATTACACAATAATTGTGACCAGTTACATTTAATCCTGTAGGTATGTAAAGATGAGTAGGAATAGTTGTATTAAAAATACCATTGCTTTTTTATGGATTGTACAACAGATAATCCTGGAATGAAACATTGGTCAATGGCCCAATAAAAGATGTTGTCTTTTTTTCACAAGGTTCATGCATTAAAACAACATGGAGAGACTATACAAAACTGAATAAAAAATATGTGCTTATATGTAATGTCTAAATAATGGCTAACTACTAATGCCTAAGAAAGTATATAATTAGGGTTCCTAAATTCCTTGCGAATGGAGTCGCGGTAATAATTTTTTCAAAAAAATAACAAGACATGATTTTAAATATTCAGCTGCTGATTTGAATCAGGATTAGGATTTATTTCTTGGAGACTTTCGATTTGTAGTTTTCCTTGTTTTATTCTCACCATCTATCTTCAATTCCTTGTCTCCTGCAGGCTTATTTCTAGCATTTCGAGTTCTCTTAACAGTATTGACCTCTTCAAAATCATCTCCACTTCCTGAATCATTGTTTTTACTAACTTGTTCAGATTTTGTGTCATCATTCACTATATTTATTGTTGGCATTTGAACTTTTAGTTTTGGCGACTTTTTCTTTCCTTTGACTGTGTCTGCAACATCATCCATTACCAAATTTGCTTTTGTTTCCTTCTTAGGTGTCACCTTTCTTTTTCTGGGCGACTTATTTGTACCAGTTTCAAGTAAATCAGTTTCCATTTTCAAAGTTTTGACATCAAAATCCATATCGGAATGCAGTACTTCTTGTGTTTTTAATTCTTTATCAGGTGTTACTTTTTTAGTTTTAACTTGTTTAACATCTTCCGAACTATCATTCTCTTGTTTTATATTTTTCATTGGTGATTTCTTAGGAGATTTCTTACCCTTCCCACTTGATGGACAAATGTCTTTGTTTAAGCATTCATAACACATTGGACCTATAGGCAGACATATTGTTTGTCCAAAGCCCACCATGAGATGGTTAACTTCGCTCCACAGTTCAAATGGAATCCATGACTGCAGTGCCTTGCGGGTGTCTTCAGGAGTTGATGTAGGTTTCTTCACCCAGCCTATCCTGTTGCTGATCCTATGGACATGGGTATCAACACCTGCAGCAAGACATTTTAAATTAAAATATAAATAATATACTACAAAAGACAAACTGTTTAGTCCCTGATTATGTAAAGTTTCTACTATGGCCACCATACAAGGACTGATGGCGTTCCCAGTTACACCTAGACCCTACTACTGGAGCGCGAATTTCTATGGTAATAGCCATTTCGTTACAAATTGAGATTTTTGCCTGAGATAAAACAGTTCGTTATGGAATGGGCAAAAATTGGGCGCGAGTCTAAGGGCATAAATATGATAGATAAAAAAAAAACTAAACGGTACTACCCAATTTTCCAGCAGTTGATTTCTGTAAGTACTAATATGGTTTAAGTTTTTTGAATGAAACTCACCAATCCCTGTGATTTTGTCCCATGCCACCTTCATGCAAATATGTGCCATCTTGGGTCCCACACCAGTCAGCTTGCACAGTTTGTCTACAGAATCCGGTATGTCACCATTGTATTGGTTTTTGAGAGTTTGTGTTGTTTTCTTTATGTATTTGACTTTTGTCTAAAAATATGTAATATTTATTTTTATTACTATATTAACTAGCCGACTAGCTTCGTCCAAGAAATATAACAAACATACATTATAGTATTATTTTCAAAGTAGCCTTATAGCATCAGCCAGTCAAAGTTTCGTCAAAGTGCTCAGCCAGTTTGGAGAATAACGGGAACAAACGAGACTAAAATTAAATGTCACATCATATCATAAATTAATATAAAGCCAAGCCAATCCCCAAGGTGCACCCTTAACTATCATTCTCATGGATGAATGGACGGTAGTAAGCACCTTAATACATGGTGATAACATAGGCATTAGAGTAGAATTTTATGGGACTAATCCCGCCGGAAATGGCTCAGGATTGGGGACGGTGGCGGGAGAGAGGGGAGGCCTTTGCCCAGGTATGGGACAAAAACTAGGATATGAAAAAAATAAGCCCGCCACACATTCCCACCACTGTTACTCCTGTTTGCCAGGATCGACAGCGGTGTCCATTGAAGACACCGAGGTATGACCCTCGGCGAGTCGCGGGGAATGAAGTAGAATTATAAACAAGCTTTGGTTCACCTTCCAGAATCCAACTGGGTAAATCAGCTGTCCCAATTCCTCATCGCTAATGTTGAGTACATTGTCAATGGTGAGCCCTCTAGCCCTGAGCCTCTCCATGGCTCCAAATGTCACCTGGTCCTTGGTCTGGCTGGACAGCATCAGGGATATCAAACATTGGTATCTATAGACCTGAGGATGAAATATTAAAGGTATCAAAATGTTGAAGATTTTTTATTTATTTAAAAAAAATCATTTATATTGATTTAAATCAATTAAACTACACTTAACTAAGTGTATTGTCATCCTGCGCATTGTCAAGATATGATGAGGGCTTAGTCTAGTGGTTTAAGCATAGGCATAGGTTCAGTTGTAGGTTTGATTCCTGCCAGTGGCAAATTTAGGGAATGGCCTTTTAGGAATTTGCACTGGCCTGGGTGGAACTAAGATCACCCCTAGTCCATATTGCAAGCTTTGCTTAGTTTGGGATCATATCAAGGGGTGAAAGGCTATTTGTCTTGATCACTTTGGGCGATATTGACTTACATATTTAAAATCAGCAATTTTTTCTGCATCGAATGAGTATATTCTCGGATTGTCCGCCATCTTTATCACTGTCATCATCCATTTTTATTTATAATGTGTATTTATTGTATTTGCCCTAGCTATATCAATGACTTGACACTGGCCAAAATACCCGCTAAACGCAGATGGAGCCATTCCTCATCTTATTCCATTAAAATATCATCATTTCACTCATTTCGTAAAAAAAGAAGAAGAGAATGCTCTCCTGTAAAGTTAAAAATGTTGCTTTTAAATAGCCTTTCACCCCTCGATATTATGATGAGTATGTGAGATAGTTATGGCAATTTTGAAACATGCAACTTGACGTAAGATAATGAAAGACATACAATGGAAAGAGGCCATTTAAAAAAAATAAAAGGCTTAAATAAAAAAAAATAAGTCTTAACTAGGCTCACATGCTACTAACTAACTAACTACAGCCCTTTTAACGTCCCACTGCTGGGCACGGACCTCCAATGCGAAGGGGATACAGGCCATAGTCCACCACGCTGGCCCAGTGCGGGTTGGTAGACATCACACATCTATCGAGAAAATGAGGGTTTGAAAATGAGATTCGCACATAAACCCAGAGGTGCGAGCCAGGGTTTGAACTTGCACACTTTGATTGCAAGGCGTGCGTTCGACCACTCGGCTACTTCGACTTTTGAATCAGATTTTCATGGACAACTGACTTGTGGTGATGCATTTTCGTCCATGCTCATGTGACATCCCATTGAATCCACAGGAGCATCGTTGTTTGACCTCATTATCCTTAGGTTGACGAGGAAGTCGCGCCAATTTGCCGGCTCCCATAATCCTTTGAGTTCCTGTAAAAACAAAATATTACAGATGTATTCTGGTTTTAAGATAAGTTATAAGATAAGTACCACTCGTTGCTAGCTAAACATTGTAATAATTAGTAATATAATGGTGTTATTAACCTGTTTTATAGCCGCGTCTTTCTCAAATTCTATTTTTACGTGAGGTTTTTTTTCAAACTTAAATTTGCTCAAATCAATAAATTTATCAGGACTTGTTTCTTGCATTGAGGTCTCCGGGAGTAGGTATTCTGGCATGTCCAACGGTTCTTCTTTAATTTCCACATTCTCGTTGTTCTTTTTGATAGTTTTGTTCTCATTATTATTTAAACTTACATTTAAAAAGGCTTTAAAAGCTTTTGTTTTAACGCGGGGCATATTACGAATAAAAATGAGTGAATAGTGAAATATATTATAATGATAAAACGCAAATTCTTAGCAAAAATAAACGAATAATCATTCAAAATTTCTAAAACTGAAAATTCACTAGCCACAAAACCACAAATTTATGTTTACGATGTTTTTTTTGTTGATGTCAACCAATCAATCAAAAATGCGAGTTAATCTTTGCTCCGATTACTAGTCTTTTGAGTTGTGTTACTTATTTACTATTATAGTAATTGGATTTATTGATTACTATTATAGTAATCGACTAAATTCATAAAACCTCTGTGGACATCATTACTCAATGCCATAGTTTTCACCTATAATCTTTGGTTTTCATCGTGTATTAATATTCCTCTATGGTTTTCACGGGCAACGGCTGTCAAGCAAACGTCAAATAATTCGTCTTTCTTTATCAATCGGGCGGGCCAGCGAATTATTTTGTCGAGACACTAAAAAGAAAGAAAAAAGCGGAATTATATTTATTTGGTGGACTGCACGATATAATTTATAATGCCCGAATTGTTGTTAGATCCAAATATACGGGTATGGGTGTTCCTGCCCATTGTTATCATCACTTTCTTGGTTGGAATCGTGAGGCACTATGTTTCGATCATTTTGTCTTCACAGAAAAAGATTGAGCTGCTGCAGATGCAGGACAGGTAAGCTAGTATCTTATCATTTTATCGCTACATTTCTGTCTAACTGGGAAGAGGAAAATTAGGTTAAATTTAAATTAAAATTAAATTAGGTTAAATTATTTTAGGAAGTAGTGTCCTAAATCATCAATAATATCTGGATTTCAGTCAAGTAATGATCAGGGCGCGTCTGCTACGCGAAAATGGCAAGTATCTACCGAGACATTCGTTTGCTATGCGCCGACACTGGTTCAACAATGAGGAAACAGGGTACTTCAAAACTCAAAAGAGGGCAGCTGCTTCCCAGGTAGGTGGTTGGCTGACTTTTTAAAGGTAATTGTGTTGATTCTGTTGGCATCAAACTTAGCGTATTGTTGTCCTCCTCACAGCTGTAATGTAAGAGTGAGACAGCAATATCTTTTATTGCTGTCGAATGGGAAAAAGGTAGGGGAGGCTTGCAGTGAGGCATAGTTGACTTGTTACTTTATGTTCAACTGAGTATTATATCAATAACAGTCCATAGTTATAAAGTATCACAAGCATGTTCTACTGCCAACTTATTGACTATGGATTTTCAGAACCCCATGACAGACCCCAGCATGATGACTGACATGCTGAAGGGCAACGTTACTAATGTGTTGCCGATGATTGTCATCGGAGGCTGGATCAACTGGATGTTTAGTGGTTTTCTTACTAGTAAGCTATATTTATTGTACTATTTTATTTAACTCAGTATCAGCAATAAAATATATTTAAGTATGATGCTAAGTTTTTGCCAATACTAAAATGAACTGTTTGTACACATAGAAAAAGCTCATTCTTCAACTAAATTGCATTGAAAGTGCAATTGAATTTTACAGAGTGGCCTAATGAATTTTACCACAGAAATTCAATCTTTATGCATATTGACACAAAGCTTCTTTTGGTCTTGGCAAATATTTTGCAATATGTGTTAAAATGCACACCATGTAATTGTAACTGGAATTGCCCCCAGTCCATTATATGATGCCTGCAGCCCAAAGTACAAGCTTGGTTTAGTTTGGGATCATTATAAAGACTATGTTTGGTCTGGCGATATACTACTACTACTTCTACAGCCCTTTAATGTCCACCATGCTGGCCCAGTGCGGGTTGGCAGACTTCACACATCTATCAAGAACTAGTAAAGTTCACTCAGACGTGCGGGTATCCTCACGATGTTTTCCTTCACCAATATATTTATTAATAATTATTCCTCTGAATGTAAATTTTTTTCATCTTTCACAGCTAAAGTGCCATTTCCCCTGACTCTCCGCTTCAAGCCCATGTTGCAGCGTGGTGTGGAGCTCACGTACCTCGACGCGTCGTGGGTCTCATCAGCCTCCTGGTACTTCCTTAATGTGTTCGGTTTGCGGACCATCTATGCTCTTGTTTTGGGAGAAAACAATGGTAAGTAAACTTATTTTTTTGCAGCATAAAATTCTGTTGATATTAAAAATATAATTAAAATCAGAATTGCAGAATATTTCGATTCATCTATACTAATATTATAAAGAGGAAAGATTTGTATTTTTGTATGTAACAAATAAACTTTAAAACAACTGGACCAATTTAAAAAAAAAATTTTACCGTTAGAAAGCTAGCTACATTATCACTGAATAACATAGGTTATAGTTATTTATACCAAAATGGAAAAAAAATGTTTTGCCGCTAGTTTATGATTTGGATTTCTTGAGTTTAGTTAAGTTTTGATCACTGGAGTGATTACTTAACCCTATTGCAAACAATTGCAAATTTACAATCACTTCCTGTCCAAATGCATGGAATGGCTGCCGTGATTTGTAGTTTCAAACGATAAAAGTTTGCAATTCTAGTTACATATTCGCGTGGCTGGGCACGTCTTTAAAGCAATATTTTCTCCGACAGTAGTTTGCTATGTGTCGACACTGGCTCATTTTATCCAATGACAACACAGTTAATAGTGAAAGAAATAATATTTTTAAGTTAATTTTCTTTTGTTTAGCTGCGGATCAGTCTAAAATAATGCAAGAACAGATGTCTGGCGCGGCGATGGCCATGCCGCTCGACCCGAAGGCCGCTTTCAAGGCGGAGTGGGAGGCGCTGGAGATCACGGAACACAAGTGGGCGCTCGCAACTGCCGAGGCCGACATACTGGAGCACACAGAAGATATACTATCTTGAATATTATAATTTAAGTGGATGGGTCGTTAGGAAATGTTGTGTTTATTAATTAATAAACTATTATTTATTAAATGTATAAAGATTTTTACTTTTGTCTGTAGTGAACTCCTCTGACTATTATCTGTAGGGAATAGGAAAATAAGCAATGCGACCAGACCAAACTACAATAAATCGTATTACTTAAGTAAATTATTCTCACTAGTTGGCAAAATCAGCTCAGTGGCAGCAAAATCAGCAACATTTTGCTACATCATCATCATCTACATCTTCATTTATTACGGTACCAGTAGCAACCTTAAACCTATTTTTACAAAAGATCTATTGTACCAGATCCCAAGCTTTTCAAATATTTTAAAAATATCTAGATGGTACAGTGGTGTTAGCACGCATGTCAAGACGAGACCTCCGTCACGGATTCGCTCGCTCGCTCTGTCTGTCTTAAGTCACACGAGAGAGAGAGAGACAAAATCAACATACTCCATGACATAATGGTGGCATACATGCTACAACTACTGGTCAATATGATAAAACCACGGACTTAAAAAATCACTCACTTTCCTAAATCTACAAAAAACAACAACATTGCATTTTAAAGAGTATTTTATTCCAATGCAAAATTATAATCAGTATATACAATATGACCTCTAAATTCCTTTAAAAATACAAACACAACGAACGCTTATTGCTTGTACCTTCGTTTCAGGGTCAATAAATTGTCATAGGCACTGCAGTATCGGGAGCGGTCTTACATTTCACATTACAAGCCCACTACCCTATTCTATACTAAAACCGTGCTCTAAACTCATTAGACAGTTACTTAACACGACATGGTAAATATATTATCGGTATGAATTGAATGTCGGTCCGGTCATGTCCAGTTTAGTTCATTATTCCGATATATAATATTACAATATTGTTAGCATCGGTAAATACGGTTAAGCCCCACGCACACTGGAGCGTCAAAGCATATGTGTAGATATCTCGTTGATTATGAATATGTATTTAATTATGTAACCATCTGAGCGTGACGTCATTCCACAGACAAACCAAATAATTGGTTTTGTGGAACATATGTATTGTTATGTGTTTTGTAACCAATAAATATAAAGATTGAATTTCTGTGGTGAAAGCCACACCACTACCTATCAAAATCCGCTCGCGCTGTCCGTTTGTTTAAGAAAGGTTTTTTTGCTGGGAGTTTATAATAATTAGGTATGCGCATCACGTTCGACGCGAGCGTTTCGACACCCCAGTGTGCGGAGGGCTTTATTGATAGAGTATGGAACGGGGTAATGGGCAGACACATTAAAATTAAAAATTATTTGTTAATTTTTTTTACCGAATCTCAAGTCTGGAGCCCGATTTTCGTGAGATCGACATTACTCGAATCGAGATGAATGTCGATCGCACGAAAATCGGGCTCCTGATTCTACATCGTTCATATTACACCTTCCAAAATCCCACACATGGAATTAAACAAGCTGGCTTTACTAAATCTGGAAGGTAATACTTTTACAAAAAATTGCAAACAGTATATTTCAAATTCCAAATAAAAATGATACTTGCACTATCAATACAATAAATAATGTTGAATAATGTAAAACGCCTCAGCCCTGGTGTATATAAATATAAATTTTCGCTTCGATAATTACAGAAGAAAAGATCGCTATGTTTAATTGGCTAATAACAGTTTAAAGTCGATTATAATGTTCAAGATACGTATTATTAATGTGGAAATTTGTATAGCACTGAGTGTATTCCAGCTTTACCAACACTAAGGTATGGCAAATTATTTAGCAGACGCGCGAGTGTCGCCGCCCCAGTGTGGAAGCCTCCCGCTTTAATGTGAACCTAGGCGCGCACAAGGCAGCCACGAAATCTCGGCTGCGGCAGCCAATAAAACGCGTCTGTTTGCACGGCAGCCAGCTGGCTGCGCGCAGCCATAGCGTGTGTAGGTGTATGTATGTGGCTGCCCTCAGTCTCCGCGCACTAGTTGTAGTAGCCAGACGTATTTTGGGTTCAAATTTAAAAAAAAAAATGACTTTCAATATAGAGGATCTTTAATAGGCGATGATTGGCTGCGCAGCCATGGCTGCCTAGTGCGCGCCTAGCCTAAGGCTACTACGTGGTAATTACCCGCGCGCAAATAATATACTTTCCGGTGATTTGATTGAGCTGATTTCACTTTGGAGTGAAATAGACACTATATAAAGCTTACATTTCAATGCTTTAATTGTAATCTAATTAATGTTGAGTTTGTTCAGCTGTGAAAACTGTTAGGCAATCTCCCTCCTATTACGTTTGGCCGAAAATACCATCGTAGTAATCTATCCGCTATTACGTGGGTACGGAGAATAAAGGCGTGATGATACACTGCGGTTAACGCACACCGGCGGAATTGCGGCGAAGCGATTAGTTCTTATGACAGTCAACTTTACCTACAAGTTATACTGCTCAAAATGATATGGCGATATAAAATCCCATCCATAGCCGCAAGCGCTCGATAGAGCTGGACCTCAAGTCTACACCTAAAAGTGTCAAAAATACGTCCAAATTAGACCGAAATTTGTCTCATTGATGCCAGAAGCGTCAAGAAAGTTGCCAATACCAAAACGAACTCTGTGTCAATATGCACAATTATTGAGTTTCCATGGTAAAAGCTACGCCCCTACGCGTCAAAATTCGCTCGCGCTATTAGTGTCATTCAGTTGAAGAATGAACTTTATCTACGAGTCAATACAGTTTGTTTTGGTATGGCAAAAAAATGAACGCGCGAGTGTGGACGCCCCATTGTGCGGGAGTTTTTATACGTCTTGACACATAAATCATATGTACATACATAGAAGTCATAATTACACACAACTTTGGACGTATGAAACTATTCAATGCCAGATAATGCTTCGTCTTTGATATAATATCTCGTTGGACATTGCATTAGTAGACTTGGGGCCCTGCGGGGCAATTCTCGAATGATCGACATTATTCAACATAATATGTCGCAACTACACGACCATTTTGTCGTTTTGTTGATCATGCGAGAACTGCCTCTGCACCCTTACCATGACCGTAGAGACATAAGTTTTATCTCTTTCAACTGTCAGATTTGTTGGGAAAATGACGTCACTCCGAGTTTTTTGTGCTGGACACGGCTCGTTGTGACTTCATTTTCTCGACGAATCTGACAGTTGAAAGAGATAAAACTCATGTCTACGCGGTCATGCTACAACTACTGGTGTTTGCCTACTCGCGTCGGTGTGCGCTAGCCCTTAGTAGAGGAGTACTACTTCTTGATGAGCTGCACGACGTCCTCGTCCTGCACGGTGTGCGAGACGCCGACGCGCTGCGGCGAGTACTTGGTGCTGGTGCCCCACACCAGCGCGTACTTCAGCTGCGCGGCCAGCGTGCGGTGGATCGAGTGACACACGTGCTCTATGGTCACACCCTGCCAACAACATTGATAACTTTAGGCGTAAGCCACGCTGGCCCGCTGGCCCGACTGGTCGTCCGTCCGCAATGAGCACGATAATCACTATAGTTTGTATATACTATAGTTTGTTCGGAAGGCGGCGAGGCGGGGGGGGGGGGGGGGGGGGGGGGGAGAACGCACGACTAATTTGAAGGCGCACTAACAGCGCACCAACCGGCGCGGTACGTTTTAAATACAATACGAGACGAGTTGGAGACGCCACATTGCCACGTCTTCACCAGTCGTGAAGATTGTACGTGTCCACGCGTCTTGCGGATTGATCAAATTAAACGAAATACGGAGACGCAGCCGCTAAAGTCTAAGTGAAATTACCAAATGACAACCATTAGACAGTGTTATATAGGGGCAAAAATTTAAAGTTTTTTATTGTGGCTTTGAATTGCAGGATGGTTAAACCTAAGAGACAAGTCAGTTAACTCTCTCACCTTCCTGAGAATGAGACCGTCGTCGAAGTCCGGCGGCTGTCCGGGCTTCTTCGTGTACACCCTGATGAGGGACAGGTACTCCCAGAGCGTCTCCAACAGGTAATCTAAATTTAGCTTCATGTTACAACTGAAAAAAGAGGACAAAAACATTTACATACAAATGTGTAGAAAGTTATAATCAATTTATAACAGCGTTGTAGAATACTTTTATATTCAAATCTAAGTTGTAAATGGTTTATTAAAAATGTATATCTGTTACAATCCTACTAATATTATAAATGTAAAAGTTGGTGAGGATGGATGGATGGTAGGATGTATGTAACAAACATCCTACCATCCATCCATTCTCACAAACTTACACGCAAAAGCTACTGAACGAATTTTAATGAAACTTTACATCATCATCATCACGCCTGTATTCCCCGAAGGGGTAGGCAGAGGTGCACTGTGGTGCACCCACACTTCGCCGATGTATTTTGGTCCCAATGTAATAGGGGGCGAGCCTATTGCCATTATACCGGGCACATTCCCCCTCAATACGAGGGAGATTTGAGCCATAGTCCACCACGCTGGCCCAGTGCGGGTTGGTGAACTTCACACGCCTTTCTACAGACGTGCAAGTTTCCTCACGATGTTTTCCTTCACCGTTCAGCAAGTGGTAATCATTGTTGAAAATGACATTCGCACATGAAAATTATCTCAGAGGTGCGGGCCTGGGATTTGAACTTGCACCCCTTACGTTCAAGGCGGGCGTTCTTGCCCGCGAGGCTACCACTGCTTTTTACAGTATCATTTTTTATACATATTTATGCTTTAATTGATAACGATATTGTATAATCTAGGACGAAGTCGCGGGTAGAAGCTAGTATTACCTAAACAGACCGGGTTTATAAACGTTCCGTATTCTGCATACAATATGCAGAATACAGAACAAAAACAATTTTTTGTTATACGCATGTTTATATTAAATAAAAATAAAATAAAGCATCTGTTTGTAATGTCGAAATAGCAGCTTTTCAATAAATACATAAGACAGTATATAAGCTACTTATAAAGAATACGCATTTTGGAAGTTCGATGTGACGCCATTTGGTCGACAAGTCTGACAGATGGACGAGATAAAACGTATGTTGAGTAACTCACGTTGAGTCTGCAGAGTGGACCTCGAACTGGGAACCTCTCGACTACACGAGCGGTCCTTCCAACCACTAAGATATTGCCGCATTATTAAAATACTTCGTATTGTGTAAACAGGTACCTGACGACGACGGAATGTGGCTGGCGGGCTATCCTGTCCACCTCTTGTATGGAGATCTGATCAATCTTGTTGTACACATACAGGCACGGCAGATACACGCGATTCGCCAGTATCACGTCGATGAGGTCGTCCGCGCTGCAGTCCTCGCGAAATAGCACCTGAAAACCAATAATACTTATGGTCAATCAGTTTTTAAGGTTCCGTACCCAAAGGGTAAAACGGGAACCCTATTACTAAGACTTCGCTGTCCGTCCGTCCGTCCGTATGTCACCAGGCTGTATCTCATGAACCGTGATAGTTAGAGAGTTTAAATTTTTGCAGATTATGTATTTCTGTTGCCGCTATAAAAACAAAAACACTAAAAAACAGAATAAAATAATTATTTAAGGGTGCTCCCATACAACAAACGTGATTTTTTGCCGTTTTTATAGATAATGGTACGGAACCCTTCGTGCGCGAGTCCCACTCGAACTTGGCCGGTTTTATTTATATAAAAAAAACCTACGGGTCGAATTGAAAACCTCCTCCTTTTTGAAGTCGGTTAAAAACAATACGGTCGGCTTATGACCCTATAGACAAAAGTTTTATGCTTTTCAACTGTCAGATTTATCGAGCACTTGACGTCGTATCGAGCTATATAACAAAAATATAATGAAAAAAAAAAAAAAAGTAATGAAGGACGAGAGCAAAATATTAAAAAAAACAAATTGAGGGGGAATGTGCCCCGTATAATAGCAGTCGGCTCGCCCCCTATTAGCACTGCAGTGCACCTCTGCATTCTCCATTAGGATGTACAGGCGTGAAGATGTATTATTATTATTAAAATTACCTCAGCATTGAATATTTTGTATTCGTGCAGTATCAATTGCACCAATTTCTCGTCAACCTTCGTGAGCTGACATGTCGAGTTGAATGAGAGACCACCACCTTTTTTCACCTAAAAAATAAATAAATACACTTATTATACAGGGTGTATCAGAAGTCCGAAATAATACTTTGGGTACATATATGGTAGCCCATACATTTGGATGCTTAGTAAAGACAGTTTTTACCTATCATAGTTTCTTACAAACGTCTTCATATCTATCTTATCATTATTATTAAAAAACTCTTAGGCAACACACTGGAGCTATATTTGCCTGTGTATTTGAAATAAGTTTTGGCGATTTAAAAATATAATCAGCCCACTGAGTTTATTGCCGGATCTTCTCAGTTGAGGTCGCTTTTCGATCCGGGGGTAGTATAATATTAAATAAGAAAAAAATGTAAACTTGACAATTTGTAAGTGCCCCCGTGGGCCTATACAGAATAAATGATTTGACTTGACTTGAGTTATAGACCTTTGAATATTTGTCACAGGTATCGTGTTCTAGCCTATGGGTACATGCATAACACTTTTCAGCATTAACTACACTTATGTGGGGCGACTACCAATATTCAGAAGACACAACATTCAAATTTAAGATCGGACTCGAGATATTATGAGTTATAGAAATAGACGACGAAATAAAAGTCGATAAAACATGGTTGAATTCTGATAAATTCTTGATACCATACAGTTTTATATCCAATACTGATGCAAATTCAAATTCTATTTACAATGGCATAGTGTGCCACTTACGCACAAAAAATTTAATTGTAAGTGGTTTATAGATTGGTTTCAAGTCCATAAATTATCGAATTAGTCTCCTGCGCGTCACGCCACGCTGAAAGCAACATCGACTTTATTTAAAGAGCATTAGAGCATATATTCCTTGACGAAACTTAATCTTTATTTAAAATTGCCACAGAGTACATTTACAAAAAAAGTCAAGTTTATTTACTCTCTTCAGTGGTTGCAATATAAAACTTACCTTAAAATAAATATTAGGTTTATTCCTATTGAGCCTTATGCCGACGCTTTCGAGTTCCTTTTCCAGCAGCTGTCGGTGCACGTAAGGCTTGGTGGCGTCCAGCATCATCAGCACGAGGTCCGCCGTCCTGGCGACCGCTATCACCTGGAGATCACACCATTGACGTTGTAACCATGGAGATAGTAGTGATATGGAGCCGCCATTTCAAGTCCGCGCTGCGGTTTTCTGGTTTCTTTGTTTTCCCATATAGTTGCCGTATACTACAGGTACATGAGATAACAACAATGGCGGGAAAATCGCCGTAGAGCCATACGAAGAGTGGACAGATTATGGGTACTCTAGACTAGACTAGACTAGACTCTATGGTTGTTACACAGCTTAGAGACAGTGAAGTTAGTATGTAACTCGCAATGGAGTACGACCATGCGATGAAATCTATACTCTATACTAATATTATAAAGAGGAAAGATTTGTATTTTTGTATGTAACGAATTAACTTTAAACTACTGGACCGATTTCAAAAAATATTTTACCGTTAGAAAGCTACATTATCACTGAGTAACATAGGCTATATTATAAACCCGTGCGAGGCCGGGACGTGCCGCTAGTCAGATATAAAACCGGCTTGTGAGTGCCTTGCGCACGACTGATTGTATTGCCAATAGCAAAACGAACTATATCAATTCATATATTGGCAAAAAAATTGGTCACACAAACATTGTTTTCTTATATTTACGCGAATACTATACATTGAAATTAAAGCAGCCGAAACGTCAGGAAAATAAAATAGTAAATAAACGTGATAAAATCCGTAAAATAGTTTAATTTCAATGGTCACACAAAGTTTGATGCAAAGCTTTAAGTAATTTGTTGCAATCCAGTAAGTTTTCGAAACTTGTTAACACACGTTTTTTTTAAATAAAATTGAAAGAGGTTGTTACAATAAGAACAATCAACAATTTATATCTCATATCTGGAACTGGTATTACCTAAACTGATATTAATTAAATATCCGAGCGATTGCACATATAAACAAGAACCCGGCAACAACCGTCCACCAGACACAACACCCGTCTGGTCGGAGGACCCTCCCTTTTCAATGGCGGATGAGGAACTTTACACCCTAATCCTCACCCTCCCCAAAATCCAAACGTGATGTTTAAGTCAAATAGCCTTTCACCCCACGATATAATGATTACCTGTCTGCCTCTACCCTTGCCCTGCGCGGCTCCCTCGATGATCCCGGGCAGATCCAGCAGCTGTATGTTCGCGCCGCGGTACTCGATCACGCCGGGGATGCAGGTCAGAGTGGTGAACTCGTAATTGGCCGCCTCCGAGTGCGTGTGCGTCAGCGTCGACAGCAGCGTTGACTGAAAAACAATACTCAAATGTAAATAAGTCAAAGTTAAGATCATTTATTTAGTATAGGCCTACGGGAGCACTTACAAATTGTCAAGTTCATTTTTTTTTCCACTTATACATTATTATGGTACTAACGGATCATGACACAACCTCAACTGAGAAGATCTGGCAAGAAAATCAGTGTGCTAATCATTAAAAAAAAAATGGGAATTCAAAATTTCGGCAGGTATACAATACATCACCCACACGTCACCAAGGTACTATAGTTCCAATGAGGTGAGACTATTGTCTATATACCAGGCACATTCCTGCTCAATACAAGGGAAATTTTGACCATAGAGAACCAGTGCAATTGGTGAACTTCACACGCCTTTCTATAGATGTAGAGGTTCCGTCATGAAACTATTTTAATTTTATACTATTTACCACGAGTGGCTTCTTATTTGATCATCTTATTTCATCCAAGATTAAAATTTGGAATTCTTCCTTGCAATTTGTATCTTACCTTACCCACTGATGGGAAACCTATGAGCGCTACCCTGGCATCTCCAGACTTGAGGACATCAAACCCTTCACCCTTGTCCCCTCCCTTCTTGGAGGGCTCCAGCAACTGTGACCGATACTTGGCGAGCTTTGCTTTCAGTAGACCCAAATGGTATTCAGTGGCTGTTAAAGGAAAAATACTTTGTGATAAAAGGTATAATATAACATCTTATTAAAATTATTAGTAGGATCAAATAATTCGGATTATTACTGTAGAATGAGTGTTACATAGTAAAAACATAATTGCATTACATACTACACTTTTCAACACATCATTGCGGTAAGGTGATTACTACAAAGCGCTTAATAGGGCTAGGGTTCATTCCCGGGAATTCTCGGCTCGAGAAAAGTCGAGAACTCGAGAAATCATGTACCTATACAGATTTTTTTTTTTTTCTAAATAACCAGCCAAAAATGGTGCTGTGATTGTAATTGAATTATAGGTAAGCTAAGATATTAACGTTTTCTTTCATGTTGATTTTTTGTTTAGTTTAATAGAAGCTACTTTTGTTTATAAGTTCTAAATAACCAGCCAAAAATGGTGCTGTCATTATAATTATGAGTCTGAATAATATTATTTTTGTATTTTTTTTAAAGTTAATTAGCTTATTCATACGATTAAGGTTTTTGAATATAATCAATAAAAGTTTTATAATCAATTTGATACTTTTATTTGAACCAAATAATATGAGAAAACGTACGTAAATGTAAATTTCTCGACAACCCGAGAAGCCTCGAGAATTCTCGAGACCCGAGAAATTGAAAAGCTCGAGAAATCATAAACCCTAAATAGGGCAGGCAATATAATTTGGTACCATCAAAATGCTATAAAAGCTACACTTTTGAGTGAATGCTGTATATGCTCTGTGAGCACTAACACTCCATCTATTTACAGGCTTCCTTCTTCTGATCACAAGATTCTAATTAAAGTTGGCATAGTGATAATTGTAATTGATAAGATATGAACAGGATAACATAGAATATATCTAAGAAGTGACCTGTGTCTGAAACTGGCCAAGTGCAAGTTGGGCTCGCGCATGAAGGGTTCCATACCAATAACTATATAAATGGCAAAAAAAATGACAGCTGTTGTATGGGATTGCCCCCCTTAAAAATTTGTTTTATTTTTATTTATTTTCAATCTGAATATATAACTAAATATCCTATGAATATTTCAAGCATGTACATGTTGCCATTATCAAGCAAAAACTAAAAGATCATGTTTGAATTAATATTAATTCTTAAATATTATTATTACCATTTTTAATTATATATATAAAAAATACATTTAAAAATATAAAAAACAGTTCCCCACCGGCATCTGGAACAGGGTCCTAGTTACCAGTGGTTAGGGCTCCAGAGAGAGGAACTTCCTAACAATGCGCGCCGTCTCCAGAAGTACCGCCTTCTGAATCTGTCCCTTGATCCAGCTGCCTAACGCGAGCCTCTTTAGGTGTTTGTCGGGGCTCTTGGCTAATAAGCCATGGGCGGAAACGACTATCGGTACAATGATTGCCGCATCAATGTCCCACATGTCGACAACCTCGTGAGCCAGATCAAGATACTTGCTTTCTTTATCTTTTTCTGCTTTCACTAGATTCTCGTCATGGGGGACAGTGATATTGATAATCATTGCATGGCGCTCTTGGCGATCTATCAGCACTGTTATGTTTGAAGTTACCCTCAAGTTCTGTTATTATTATATTTTTATAAATGCATGTGTGGGTGGTTAAATAATAAATCAGTTTTGCTTTGAACTCAACAATGTCGTATCTTTTATTGGCGACTGTCGAAAATTAGTGTATTTGTACTTGTGTAATTGTGCTGAAATGGCGGCAAATGTGGCGAATATCGTGTTTCCCGGACAATTCAATCCAAAAACAGACAAATGGTGTGATTACAAAGAACAGCTATTGTGTGCCTTGGACGCGGCCGGTTTTGATGACATTAGCAGTGAAAAAGCACGTTCTTTATTCTTATCTGAGTGCGGCAAGGATACCTTTGCTTTAATAGCGTCACTTTTAGTGCCAAATCGACCGACAAGTGTGAAATTAAAGGAAATCATAAAAGTTTTGGATCAGTTTTATGAACCGGAAATAAACGAAATATTGCAAAGTGGAAAATTTCATAAACGCCAACAATTACAGACTGAAAGCGTGCAGGACTTTGTGGCTGCTATTAGCCTACTCGGTGCCAAGTGTAATTTTATAGATTTGAAACGACAGTTGAGGGACAGATTAGTGTTGGGTATACGAGATGATCGTTTGAGAAGAGATTTGTTAAAGACAAAAAACTTAAATTATGAGTCGGCATTACAGTTGTGTCTGAATTATCAAGCGACATTTCCTGATTTATACCCAGATAAGGTGGAAACAAAGCAAACTCCGTCCAATACCATGGAACCTATGGAGATAGGTAGAATTAAATCGAATGATTGTACACACTGTGGGCGCCTACATAAACCAGGCGAACGATGTCAATTTAGTAAAGCAAGATGTTATTATTGCAAGAGATTCGGACATATTGCATCGGTTTGTGACAAAAAGCCGAGGAAGGTGTATGCATTGGAGGAAGAGGAAGGCCGTAGTGTTCAGAAGGATACAGAATCCCCAGAAGGCATGTTGGGTGTTTATATGTGTTCTGGTGGCTATCAGTCTCCCATCACGGTGGATGTTATCATTGACGGTGCTAAACTGGCTATGCAGGTGGATTCTGGAGCTTCAAGAACAATCATTTCCGAGGAAACATTCAAGAAGTTGTGGCCATCACTTCCCCCACTTAATTCGACTAATATAAAACTGGTTACTTGGACTCGTGAATCTTTGAAAGTAAAAGGGTTGGCCAATGTTCGTGTTGTTCTCGGCAATAAAGAGGCACAATGTGAGCTAGTAGTGGTGTCGGGTCATGGACCCAGTTTATTGGGTAGAAATTGGTTTCAGCAATTGGGTGTTGATATTTCTGGATTATGCTGGTCAAGCGATGAGGTGGAGTCGTTTATGAAAGAATTTCCTGATTTATTCAGAGATGGACTAGGACAATATACAGGTCCCGAAGTTAGCCTTCATCTGCGTCCGGATGCTACACCCAAATTCTTGAAAGCACGGCCAGTCCCTTTTCCCATTAAACAACAAGTGATTGTGGAATTGGAACAGATGATTAAAGATGGTGTATTAACGCCGGTAAAATTTTCAAATTGGGCTACTCCATTGAGGATTGTTAAAAAAGATGATGGATCAGTAAGAATTTGTGGCGACTATCGCTCTACTGTTAATATCGCGATTGATACGTATAGCTACCCTCTACCTACATCTGCAGAAGCATTTGTGAAGTTAAGTGGGGGGCGTATATTCAGCAAGCTAGACCTCAAACAAGCATATACTCAATTAAAGGTGGATGAGAAGACTGCAGAGCTGCTGACACTTAATACGCCCATTGGACTAATGAAAATGAACCGTCTGGCCTTTGGTGTAAATGCAGCGCCTGGTATTTTCCAGCGATTAATGTCTTCGGCTCTGGCGGGCATGACAGGGGTAGCATGTCTGCTCGATGATGTAGCAGTGACAGGCAGAAATAAGACTGAACACGACGAGCGACTACGCAAAGTCTTAAGCAAATTAAACGAAATGGGTTTTCGACTTAATTTAAATAAATGTGTTTTTGCAGCTAATAATATTAAATTTCTTGGACATATGATTGACGGTGAAGGGCTACACCCGTCTCCTGACAAGGTGAGGGAGATAAAAGAAAAACCCGCCCCAACTAATAAAGAATCATTGCGGGCATTTTTAGGTCTGTATAATTTCTATGAAAAATTTCTGCCAGATAAAGCCACCGTATTAGAGCCCCTGTATCGTTTGTTGGAGTCTAGGCGACCGTGGACATGGGGACAAATAGAAGAGGAGGCATTTAAAGAAGCGAAGGATCTCATTTCATCAGATCGTACCTTAGTGGGATATGATTTAAATCGAGAATTGTTATTAATATGTGATTCTTCCGAGTATGGCCTGGGCGCTATTATAGCACATGTCATGGACGATGGTTTGGAACGGCCTATAATGATGGCGTCACGGACATTACAGCCACACGAAAGACGCTATGGGCAGATCGATAAGGAGGCTCTGGCAATTATATTTGGCTTATCGAAGTTTCACGAATATTTAGCAGGCCGGAAATTTTGTATTGTGACCGACCATAAGCCGCTAGTTGGGTTATTCAACCCAATGAAGCCAATACCTGATCAGATATCGCCACGGATGTTAAGATGGTCATTGAAATTGGGTTGTTATAGTTACACAATTAAATATAGGCCTGGTAAAATGATTGGTAATGCAGATGCATTAAGCAGGTGGAATTTACCACAAACTGCGGGGTCGAAGGAGGAATGTCTCAAAGATGTGTTACTTTTAGAAGAACGCCCCGATGGGTGGGATTTAACTGCAAATAGGATTGCAACTGAGACTAGTAAAGACCCGTTGCTGCAAAAGGTTATGTTTCGCGTTCTACATGGCTGGCCACCCTCAAGTACCGATCCTGACATACATCCGTTTTGGACTCGTCGAGAGGCTCTTTCACTCAGTAAAGATTGTTTATTGTGGTGCAACAGAGTAGTGATACCTAAGACTCTTCAAAAAGGTGTCTTGGAGTTATTACATGCCCCGCATGCGGGGATCGTCCAATCTAAGGCGTACGCTAGAGGTTATGTATGGTGGGTAGATATGGATCGACAGATTGAGGAAATGGTAGCAAACTGTGAGCAATGCCAGTCAGTAAGAAATAATCCACCTAAAGACCCGCAGACTTGGATAACCGCGGAGAAACCGTGGAGTCGCATTCATATTGATTTCGCAGGGCCATTTCAGGGGAAAACATTCCTGGTTGTGATTGACAGTTACAGCAAGTGGTTTGAGGCCGAAATTGTCACATCAATTAATAGCAATACTGTTGTTACCGTTCTTAGGAAAATATTTGCGTCGCAGGGCTTGCCAGACATTTTAGTGTCGGATAATGGGAAGTCTTTCTGTTCGGAGGAATTCAATTTATTTTTAAAGAGAAATGGTATTAAGCACACTGATTCACCGCCATACCACCCGGCGTCAAACGGACAAATCGAAAGGGCGATACAATCATTTAAAAATAAATTGAAGAAAATGGCATGTACCAACTTACCTTGGACGGAAAAATTAGCTAAAGTTTTATACCATCTTCGTACAGTACCGAACAGCAGTACCAATAAGACACCAGCTGAGATGTTAAATGGACGCAAATATAGAACTGCAGTGTCAACACTGCACCCAGATCATATTCTAACCCGGGCTGACCAACAGTTGGAGGAGGCCGCGGAGCATCCGCCTAATCGGAAATTTACCATCGATCAACCGGTCTTAATTCGTATGTATGGTCCTGGGGAAAAGTGGCAAAGAGCAAAAGTGGAGGTTTTGGAAGGTCCGACTACATATAGGGTGAGAACGGAAGATGGAGAGTTGCATCGGAGACATGTGGATCAAATGCTAGCACGATCAGTACCCCAGCCAGAACCACTCCGACCTTCCTGGGACTGTCCAGATAATGAAGCCAGATCAGAACAAGAGCCCCCAGAACCAATCATACCTCACCCTGATTTTTGGCCAGATATTATTGGCATACCTATTTAATACTCATTGTTAATTCCATTAAATTCATGATTGTTACATTTCTTGATTGATGTTTAAATAAGTAGTAATTTGTTATTATGAGGGAAAGGTATGTTATGTTTGAAGTTACCCTCAAGTTCTGTTATTATTATATTTTTATAAATGCATGTGTGGGTGGTTAAATAATAAATCAGTTTTGCTTTGAACTCAACAATGTCGTATCTTTTAAGCACAATATCAGGCTTATTGGCAACAATAGTCCTGTCTGTGATGATAGATCGGTCCCAATACAATGTGATATGACCCTCTTCGAGAACTGGTTGTGGCTCATACCTGTAGTATGGTACCTCATTAAATATTATTATTATTAATAATTAAATATTTCTTTTAGTCAGTTTTTTTGTATTTATTGTTATAACGGCAACAGAAATACATCATCTGTGAAAATTTCAACTGCTTAACTATCACATTACATGAGATACAGCCTGGTGACAGACGGACGGACAGTGGAGTCTTAGTAATAGGGTCCCGTTTTACTTTATGGGTATAGCACAAAAAAGCATAAGTTTACCGAAGAATCAAATATAGGTAATGATTGCCTTTCATTGCTTTTTGGGTGTTTAACCAGTCAAACTCTGAATAATTAATGGCAGATTATTAATTTTTTTATGGATGCATGCTTCCCAAACTGGACCCAAAGTATTAAGGACTTTCTCTAAAAATATTGAAGCTCTGACTCCTATGATACCCCCGCAATAAGATGCTTAATAGAGATAATAGTGGAGGGTGGAGATAATAAGACTCTTGAGATTTATTTGATCAATTTGATAATTAACTACTATGAGAAAGTAGGTACTTAAATTACAATTAAAATGTATATCTAGGGTTATAAAATGTATAGAAACTCACTCACTTATCACCTTTAATGAGTCCCCAAGGCCAATTTAATTTTAAGCTATCGATGTATGGTTATCAATAAAATGTCAACAGGCATTCATCAAAACACAGGACAGGTGCCTGCTATGTACCTACCTCTCTAAAATTACCCCTACCGGTAAAGATATTTAGGTAAATATTACTATCTGTAGAAATATTTATGTCCATTTTACCTTTATTCTTCTGTGTTCTCGCTATTTCCTTTTCAATTTCCGATATCTTCTCAAGAATACCCATGTTTCACAGCCTTGCCTCTCAACGACTACAAAATTAAACCACGTAGCCAAGGAATTTCTAATTTCACTTGTCCAACAACGATTACAGATTCTATGAAATAATAATCATTTCTCACTCAATTAACTATTTATTTGCAGTAAATTATCTTATTTAAACTTTTTTATTTTTATTCAAAGGCCAGTAAGGCCACTACGAATGAAATGTTAGGTTAGTCGCGTTTCAGCGACACGACTGCAAAGTCAACGATAATATATTTTAAGCATTCTCTATACTTCCTTCCGACACTAAACAGATCTTAAGCATAAAATATAATTTACATTTCACATTTTTATATATAAAATAATTAATGAAAGTAATATTCTTGTGGTAATAATTACAACCGTAATTGCCTTTGTTTATTATTTTGTGAAACAATTTTTTTTGTACATATTTTGTAAGGGCTGATATAAAATATAATAATATACTCAGGAATACAATAGTCAACATCACAACCGTGGCAAAACCAACTGAACCAACTTGATTACCAGGAATCGATTACTTACTTACCTCATTTATTTCTATTAAATATTTTAAATATTTTCGAATGTGCTTTATAAATAATACCAATGTTATTATTTAAAGTAATATATTACTCTTTTACATTAATTGGGTACCTCAGCATAAATATATTTTAACTGAAATCCTTGAATAGGGTGACCATCCATTAAAGTGAATCATGGATAATGCAATTTTATTACTTTTCAGTTATATTATAACTATGTGCGAATGTAGTAATTTGGTAAGCTCTACCGAGTCTATAGAAGACTTGGCAATTAATTATGAAGACGATAAGAATTCAATGATCGCTGTAACAGAAAGTGGCAAGTACCTACCTATTTGCGTACCTACAGTTAGATCGATGGGCTCTTATTGCTTCTGCAATAGTTTTTCTAACATGATCTTCATTTTCTTATGTTATAAAAATAATTGTGAATCAAACAACAAGGTATTCTTAATGTATTTGAAAAATCTATCTGATATGTGATTAGCCTACGTAAAAAAAATCAACCAATGATATTCTAGTTTACTAGAATATCATTGATACCAACTATATAAGTACCCCAAGAAATTACTAAGATGCTTTTAAGTAGTTAGCACACTCTGTTGTTCTTATCGTGGCTCTTAAGTGTTCACTTATTTAAGCTTTTGACTATTTGTAGAGGAGTTTCAATTTAATTACTTATTTACATATTTATTTACGAAAACAATTCAAAACTCAACCATGATGTTTTAATGTTTACAGATGATTTGGATCTTTACGATGATTTTTACGATGAATTAGATAACAGAATAAGAATAGAACAATCAATGAATATGATATTCTTTGGACCCCCGGGCTCTTTCTTGAGAATGGATTCGGAGACAATATTGCATATATTATCACATACAAAAAAGCAATTCATTCCCATTACTCGTACTCTATTGGCATGGGATATTATAACTGGTGAAAAAAATAACCATTAACAATAATCCAAACCCGATGTCTCTATTCCAATCTGTAATCGTCCTTTCGTCGTCGCGGCGTTGGTAACGACCACAATTGTGTGGCTTATTGGTTGGCCAATGACGCTGTAAAATTATATGTATCTACCCCTATGTAAAATAAACCAACAACTATGGGAGATGTACCGTTAGATTGCATTCGGAACGAAACATCAAAATATGATTTACATAAAAAGTATTAAACATCATTTAAGGGAATGGCGGTTTTTATGAGCGGAGTGCTGATATCGCTATTTTGAGAGGAATAGCATTGTGACTATATTCAGAGTGTTTTAATAATTTAGTTCTATATAAGAACGACATGGAAATGTAATTTATGGAAATGAAATGTATTTATTTAATTTATTAATCTAGGTACAAACTGGCCGACGATAAAACACAAATTCGTTTTCAGATGGAAAAACTTCAGCATTCTTACAAGGGCGCGAATTTTTGGCGTTTGAAACTCTTTTAAATGTTGTTCCAGAAGAAGATTTGTATTATGCCAATTTTGGTGATCCCTCTGTACTGAGATATTTTTCAAATAATTACATTGACATGCATCCTCGAAAGGTTAGCTAATTTTACTTTAGCGTTACAAATAACTACACCAACACACCTACACCAGCCTCAAACAGACGCCGATCTCGCCGGCGAGGTCGAGGAACCCCCTCTTCCGCTCGTAGGTGCATCTTTGCACCTAGGAGCGCAGTCACTACCTGTCCCCTCACGGTAACTACCCAAGCCGAGGTCGTGCCCTTTGTGGCGCCCTTGAGCTAGTTGCCACCTCTTTCCGCCCTTAAGGCCTTGCTTGGAGTGCACTCTGCGCTCGCCACTCCTCCGGTAAAGCTGTAAAGGCCACCTCACGGCCAACAGTGCAAGTTCTTCAAAAAAAAAAAAAAACAAATAACTAGGCTATTAGTTATCTATTTCTTATATTAATAAATTATCAAATAGCTTTTACATTTGAGCAAAATGTATAAGTAAGTATAGAGAACATACATTTGCTTTCGAATAAACTCATATAATATTGTGCAGTCACAATCAAATGATATCGCTTAATGCTATCCCTTGTCTTCAGTATGGCATCCTAGCTGCCGCTTACAGACGTTATTATGGAGGCATCTGGTATGAAAACAGTACATACGTTAACGAAATGGGTTATTTGCTTTGTGGATTCCCATCATCTGACCTAAAGAAAATATCCCCTTCCATATTCAAGGAATTGAGCGTGGAAACTTTAAGGAAATCGGAGAAATGTAACATTAACCAAACGACTGTAATTTCAAATTTATTCTTGATTACGTAAGGTTCTTTAAACATGTGGCGAAGCGAGGGGGAGGGGAGGGGCGGACCGCCCCGGACGCCACCATAAAGCTATAGCCGCGACTGAGAAGTGTGCACAGACGAAAACGTCCAGCGCGCCAGATTTCTGTTGGAAGTCCGAACGCTCAAGGTTACGTCCACGACTTACGTCCGATAGTTTGCATTCCACTCCATGCACTATCTAGATATTATATAAGTCGCGGCTGTCAGCCGCGTCCGATAGTTTGTTTTCAGCTTTAGAAGGGTGGCAAAATTGGAAAAAAATATTTTGTGCGGTCACTGGCGGTCAGTCAGATTTTTCAAGAAGTTAGCTTTTACCCACTTGCACGTATTAAATTTCCCTCCCGCCCAACACAATTATTGCAAATCACGAGTGGCGGTCTACTCTTGTTTGTGATTAGACTAATTTTCTTTATAATTTAATTAGATAACTTTTTTAAACTATAGCTATCGGTGTTGCTTCATGTGAACGTAGCTTCTGAAAGCTGTAATTAATAAAAAAATACTTGAGGTCTAACCATGAGCTCCAGATTGAGTAATTTGGCCATTTTGTCGATAGAACATAGTGTGACAGACGATATTAACTTTGACGAAGTTATAAATGATTTTGCTGCGCTTATTTTTTTAACACAATCCTGTCATGTTACTTACACATGTACATGATTTGAAATAAATATTTATAGCTAAATTCTTTCATTTTCGTTACGTTTTTTCACAAAAACCAACATTATTATTTTTACGACGTCAAAATGGCGGCAAATTATGACTCCGCCCCGGGCAACAGTGACTCACGCTACGCCACTGCTTTAAACACTATTTTTTCTTAAGTGTCCTCATATTCGTCGGAGATTAACACACTTGCTAAATTACAGGAAAGTATCACGAGGAAGTTTGCACCTATCAATCTTGCTAGTTTTCGATAGACTTGTGAAGTCTACGGTCTACCTACCCTACCTGCACTAGGCGAACACGTTGAAGTATATCCTGAATCCGCTTTGTTTTGAGGGGAGGCGAGCCCAGTAGTAGGACGTTTAGGGGATTTTTTTTCTAATTGAATATTACGTATGCACAACTAATTGTTTTATTACTTACAGACACTTTATAACATAGCCATACACCCGGACGCGTACGATGGACCATATAAATGGTCATCTCATGAAATAAGCCGGCTTAGTGCATTAATCATATGTAATACCCGAATTTAATTTATATTTTTATTTAAGTGCACATACTCGGTCTAAGTTGATATATTGCTGAATGCAATTGTTATATTTAAACAAAGTTAACATGCTCATTAAATTGTTTATAATATTCAAAGGTATTCCAGAAGGGGACATTAGCGCGATTCAGTTAGAAGCAGTCACAGCTATAAGTCCTGAAGTGATGAAAATGATGAATCAAGATAAGCTTGAATATTTTACAAAGCAACAAATACTCAGAATGAATCCTAAAACTCGTAGAATTTACATAATAAGAATGCAATTGAGGAATAGTCTTGATATGACCATGATTAGCAAACGGGCCTCATGTGCCAATAAAAACGTAGGAATTATGCGTGTCCTAATTTTATGGTTAAATATTGTCGCCTTTTTTGTCCTTATTTATTGATGATCTAAATTAGTACCATATATTAGACTAAACTTCAGTTACAGGATAATTATTATTTCAAATAAATATATTCATAGCTAATGGGGTCTTTTGATATTATGGCATGACATGTAACATCCGGCTACCAATCAACAAAAAACTTAAATTCATTAAAGTTCCCGTTAATGAATTTATTTTCAACTTAAAAAGTTCTTTAAGCCCATGAAAAAGAAAAGTATAGAAAGTGTTAAACTAGTGATTAATAAAATAAAGCCGTTTAAATTATTTATGGCTCTACCATACTTTATTAAATTCTAAAGTCCCTTTATTTACTAATGTAGTAAATATCCATTTTTGAATTTTCTGATTGATCATATCCGGGTTATAAAACTATTAATTTTTACAAATACAAATTTATACAAAGTATGCATTTATAAACATTTTATTTATTTATATTATTTTGCACTATTTTTACAAATTAAATTTCAATCATATGTTGTAAGCACTCGTAATGAAAATATATTTTGACAATGAATAATATTTCCAAGGTCAGACTAGGACCTCCATTTTGTTTATAAAGCGCCATTTTCTCTTTTCTTCGAAAATCGGCTCCGCACGTTTCTTCTTTTGGGAAATCACGGAGAGCACGATCGTGTGTTATATAATATTTTCGTTAATATTAATATAAGATAAATATTTTTAGTGGCTAAAATGCCTCCTGTTAAGCATTATTCGTCTAGTGAAGTGAATCAGTATGAATTATCATCAAGATTATTATCTCTTACTGAAAATAATACATCGTATACTCTTACACAAATTAACGGGCAGAGGATTTACAGGAAAGCTCCTCACGCTTGGAGTGGGCCCGAGCCATCGAGGAACTGTGAGGTAAGTTAGTCTTGAACAAACGTCATTGTAATGCGAAACAAAAGGAGATAGATACCTAATTCACCCAAGATCCTGCAAAGTAGCAGAAATAGCGTGTCATACCAAGATGCGTCTGGTTTAATTACAGAGGTCATCTAATTATTGCTAGGCGAAGTATCTACTTATATCTGTAGGTACCATTGTAAAACGAATATGGTAGGCAAGGGACGTACTTAATTGTCTTTTACACCTACCTACTTTATTTCCATCTACCTATTCTGTAATGGCAGCAAGCCGCCAAGGAAATATTGAACGGCAACAGAACGGCAAGCGATGATTAGGTGGGTAGGTAAGATAACTAAGATTTTAGTTTGCTCTAGATAGACTCAATTATGATAGTCAGGGCGATTTTGCGTAGCGGGCCACGCTCCGCGTCGCTTGCGAGCCGCTCAGTTTTTGCTATACCAATTTCAGCCGTATATTGTTGCCCATAAGGTTGACTATCAATTGTTACCGAATTACCTAGGTACCTTTATAGACTACAATTTTCATGTTTGTAAGTATCAAGTTATCTATATAAGAGGTACCTACAATAAGTTACAGGCACGTATCATGATTGTGTTGTCATAGGTGTTCATCGGTAGAATTCCGCACGATTGCTTCGAAGACACGTTGGTGCCGTTGTTTCGACAGGCGGGCGAGCTGTTTGAGTTTCGTCTAATGATCAACTTCTCTGGTTGGAATAGAGGGTGAGTAGGTACCTACCTATACACAGTACCCTTCGGTAAGTGAGGTGTAGGTAGGTTAAAGCACACTGGAGCGTTTACGCTCGCGCTTTAAACTTTTTGCCGATAGCAAAACGGACTATTAGTATCTAACACATATAAAAAGTTCATTCTAAAGTGAAATGACACTGATAGCGCGAGCGAGTATTGCCGCGTGGGTAGGTTTTACGTAATTCGATTTTTATTTATAATGGTACAGAGTTGTTTTGTTATTTTCAAAAATTTTGACGCGCGAGCGTCAACGCCTCTGTGTGAGGGGGCTTTAGGTCCATCGCAAACTAGGCGACTAGACGCGGAGATGTCGCTAGCGTCGGCGACTAGTCGTCGTGCAGCAAAATAAACACGTGCACCTTCCTCAGCGCTCACAGCGAGACTGACGCTGAGCTGTCGCGCGACAGTTGTCGTGTGTGCGCGTGCACAGCGCGACTAGACGCGGCGACAAGTAGCGAGCGCGCGCGACTCCCCTAGCTTGTCGTCGCGACTCCGCGGCTCTGACGCCAAGTGTGCGGAGCTTTGAACAATATTTACGAGATTGTCGGCTGCAGCCCGTCGTCGCGTCTAGTCGCCGGGCTGTCGCTGTCGCGTGTCGCCTAGTGTGCGCCTACACTTAAGCTTACATCGTAAGATGTAGGTAGGCTTTTGCCACATACATTCAATATTCATGAATGTAGTTTGGCACTGACTTACCCCCTTTTTTAAATAAAGTGAAGTCGTAAGCATATTTCAATCTTGTTCTGTCAATACCACTCCCAAATACCTACATACAAGGGTTGCTTAGTTTGAGACCATACCATAAGTATGTGTTGTGTGGCGATATTTATATGTAATAGCGTCTTAAATAGGTAGGTCATAAGTAACTTGCTTATCTATATAAAGAAGTATGAAGTACAATTTTGTGCTATTTTATTAAAGATACGCGTTCGCGATGTACACTTCAGACGCGGAGGCAGGCAATGCCATTCGCATGTTCAACAACTACATGATCCGACCCTCGTGGCAGCTCGGTAAGTTATCTTTGCAGTAACAAATAAACAACTTTGTAAAAAGAACTGCTGTCTTAATTTTCGTATAACCTTGTTTTCTTTGACGACCTTGCAGGCCTGAGAGGGGTGCTGTTTGATATTTATTTATAAATCATATAATAAGATCCTTACAAATTATTCCAATGCAATATGGCAAGCTAAAATGATAATTAATCTATCAATATAATAATAATACATTTCACATATTAGGTCTGTTTACAATGCACCTTTGTGCGGTCTCTGTAAATTTAAGACTGGCATGGAGATTGGTTGATAATTGTTTTGCCACACAAGCTTCTGTGTGTGTATCTAGTGTACCTACAGTTAACTTACCGATGAATATCTCGATGCCTTAAGATATCAACGAGAGTTTAAGTATTCCCATTCATACATCAGATTTTCAACAAAGATTATCATCTGATGAACGTTTTATCCACGCGCGAATTTCTACATGGCTCCTGACTTGTCTGCGTCGACCCTCTACGGGTCAAGGTGGAAAATACCCAGCACAAGAAAGTTTAGGCCTTATTATTATTTAATTTAGGCGTGTGCCCGTCGATCAACAACTGCCGCATATTCATATCGCGCATACCGCCGACGACACCCTCCGCGGAGATCGTTCGCCTGCTTTACGCTCTGACGGATGAAGTGCAAGAGGTCCGCATTCGTCGTTCCATTGCGTCGTGCGCGGCCATCGTGGAGTACAAGTCTCATCGCGGCGCGGCGATGGCGCGCAAGGCGCTGGTGGCGGCCGCCGCGGCGGCGTGGGGCTGCGGCGCCAGGCCCGCCGTCGACTGGTCGCTGCCGCAGTCCCCGCAACTGCTGAAGCAATATCGCGAGGTAAGTACCTACCAAATGTCTGTCAAAAGTTCGTGTCTTTCTTTTGTTCACTTTTCTCTAGTATCGCTTTTCTTTCCACAGCCATGATTCCAAGACTTTAACGCTAGCGAACTCTTGGTTCATAAAACTGGGTAATATTGGTCGTTTACTTACGTCTCGGGCGTGTATTTCCTCGGTGTATTCTGTAGCTCCAGTGATAATGATGACATGATTGATCGCAACACCACTCACGTTGATAAAATTATCTTTCATTACTTCTTCTGCCCTCGTAATTTCCCTATTTCAAATTGGATGATGGTACAGCACCGCGATCGGATACCTCGTAAACTAAGAACTTGCCATATACATTAGTTGGTATGTATGAGATTCTGCGAGCAAGGTTCATTAATGTTTTATAGATAGATACTTAACTAGTGTAATTGTAATATCATTCTAGTTAAATAAATAAACCAGACGAAAGACGCGTATATAAGGCGTAACAATGTTACTAAGGCATTGCAATGCCAAATATAAGGCGTCACGAGACTATACGTTTGATCAAAACCACTGTATCGCGGCTTAGGTATGTGCGCGCCGAGACGAGGGGGCAACGCGGCCTGCTCTGCCATGTCAGTCATTTACCTTCTCTGCAGTCCTTCCCTTGTCAGTCTCCTTCTCATCCCCCGCCTCGCCAGCGCCGGTTACGGTCATAAGTTACATATTCTAACCCATAAAATATTTGAAGCCCTGGATTAGTAATGTGTAACGCTGCGGTTGGCAGGTGGGCCGCTGGACGCCGGAGCGCGGCGTGGAGCTGACGCGCGCGGCGGAGGAGCCGGCGGCGGCGCCCCCGGCCGCGCCGTCGTACACGCTGGAGCCGTGGTCGCAGGCGCGCCGGCTGCGCATGATACACGAGGCGCAGCGCAGCGCCGCCGCCGCCGCAGAGTCAGTACACGCTACCTTTTTGTATTATTTGTCCAACCAATCTACTGAGATTATCAGACTTACAGGCTTGGCATCAACGCGTAGACATACATTTTATATCTTCCAAGTGTCACATTTGTCGAGCAAATGACGTCACATTGAGCCATGTCTAGGAGATGACGCTCGTTTTGACGTCATTTGCTCGACAAGTGTTACAGTTGGGGTTGGGATAAATTACAATTTTATCTTCGAAAGAACGTCAACAGTTGTCGATAGTCGTGCAGAAACCGCTACTAAGAACCAATATTGAGCAGAATGGTGCACAAGTTACATTCCTTATTGTATTCCATAGTGTTTTACAGGTGTTAGTACACATTATGGATGATAAAATTTCAATGTGGAACCTTTTGCGTGATGAAAAAAGATGGCCCATAAATTCGCCTCAAAGGGTAAATTAAATAGTAGTAAATGATTGCTTCCTATAAATGTAGTATAATGGGAGTTAATCAGTTTGGCGTCAGTCAGTGACCAGTTTGAATAGTGTAGTGTGTGTCAGATGGTCGAGCCGCATCAACACGGGCATGGAGTCGCTGATGTCGTCGATGAGCTCGCTGGGGCTGGGCATGGGCGTGGGCGCGGGCGGCGCGGGCGGCGGGCTGGGGCTGGCGGGCGGCGAGGCGGGCGTGTGGGCGCCGCCGACGCCGCGCGCGCCGCCGCTGCGGGACTTCAACCCCTGGACCGCGCGCCACCCGCTGCAGGAGTTTATCACCCCCGGGAAGGAGGCCCAGTGAGTCTCATCATTTATATGTGCCCTATGGACAGCCCTGCAGTGAGGATAAATTATTATACCTTTGCAGATTTTTATCTTGTAATGCCATCGCGTTTTGGGCGTGTGTGATGACAGTTTGGCTCCTTTTTGCACACATATCACGACAGACTATCATATCATTGATGTGATGATCAATTTTCATACATCTATCAGAGAATTGATAAAATTTTATATCTATATAATTCAATCAAATTAAAAAAATACTTTTATATAAATTTGACGTCCGACTTGTTATAGTAGTTTGAGCCGAACGGCCTAGGCTCACTGCGGGTGATTGCGAGTTCGATTCTCGTCACTGCTAAATTTTCGACTTGGCCTTTTCCAAATTTGCCCTGGTCTGGGCGTACTTCGGATCGAGCCCTAGGCCTGGCATCTATAGTACAAGCTATGCTTAGTTTGGGATCATATGATGGATATGTGTTGTCTGGACAATATTAATTTATACCTAATGATGTCGCCGTAAAAATTGAAATTAGTTATTTGCGCACGCAAAGCGTGCATTTTTTGAAAATTGTTATAGCTACAAAAAATTGAACATTATAATATTTGCTGTCGCTTACGGGGTATATTTGTCGTCACAGAATTTAATCTCACTTTAATCTATAACAAATACTATATGATATCCTAGCAGGTTTGTGCTGTATGGAATTATTGATTGTGAGTCGTCAGTCGGGTTTTACATTGCATTAACTATATTTAGTTTTGATTGGGGCGACACACTGCACGGCTGTCCCCATATTTGATCGTTTTCGTTTCATTTTTGTTGTTGATTAATTTATTGCATGAATTAAGATTACGCTATGTTTGTCTTTTTTTGCACCGGGGTATCGTGTGTGCCATTTCGGTGGAGTGTGGGGTATACCATGATTGTGAAACATTTATAAAACTAACTCCATGCGTTATGTAAAATGCATTTTTAAAAGGTGATGCAAATAACTTTGATCAGCAGTTACTGTCGAGCATCATAACTTTGTAAACTGCGTTTTATCATGGTTTTGTGGGCTTGTCTTTTTTTTACTAATTTTGTGTTGGCGTGGTCGAATGTATCTCGCTATCTGTAAATCCAAGCATCCATAAATCTAGAGCGAGCGTCTTACTAATCGGGCGGTCTTGAGAAGATTAGATAGCTCGATACTATCGACACGCGTGCTTCTGATGTATTGGTTGTGGTGTGTAGGTAAAAAAATACGATTTCGTTATTGTTACCGCACTTAAATATAGCGAAAAGACGGGAACTGAGTCGCATTATTTTCCTGGGCCCCAAGTCTCCTCATGCTGTCGTTGTGGTGTTGCTAACTTCACTACGTTAGTGTAAGGAGACTTGGGGCTCTGTTCTCCGCCCCGCTACCACCCCACCGTTGCACCTTGTTTAACCTCTTGCACTCCTTGTAAGACATAAGAGAGGTAAATTAGATTTTTTAACTTTAGACATTATTTTAATTTAATCCTCAAATGTATTTTAATTAAGAATCCAATTGAATGGCACAATTATTTATGTATTAAAATTCGAAGCTTTTATAAGACAACATCGATATATTTTAAGCATGAGTCTACATTGTTTTAATGTTATAATATGAATTAAGGGCAACTGCGGGCGGGCCCGCCGCGGCCGGCCCCGTTAGGATTATTGCACTACTGGCGATCTGCATTTTTTGATGTTTTTTCAACGAAATATTCATGTTATTGTAGTTTACTATTACTCTGTGTGAATAAGTCTTATTAAAATCAGGTTTTAAGTAAATCAATTTGGAACTGTTTTCTCAGCAATTAATAACTCAGCATTATGAAATTATCTATCTATCTACATGTGCTATTAACAAAATCTGAACATTTTGTAACGAGACCCGATGAATTTATCTCTCGATGTTTTATGAGATTTTTAATTAATATTGCATGCCAGTATAGATTAATAAATTTAAGTATAATGGTTTAATGTCCTCGCTGTTTTATTTCGTTTCGCACCGACGCCGGCAGCGCACCTAACAAATGGCTTTATTGTTTGTCGCTTCGTGTTTTTGCAATGTTTTTTATTCCGTTACCGCTTCAAACACTTGCACGTTCTTATCTTACACCATAACTGTGAAATTGTCCCAAAAAGCCACCGATCTTCGTCCGAACATCATTCCTTTACGCATGAACGCCGCGAACAGCTGACGCGGATTTTACGCTCGACGCTAATCGAACGCGCGGTGAGCCTTCGACGAGCGCTGCCCACACCTTCAAGTTTTCCTCCCAATGTCACACGAACGCACCGTGAAAATGGTCGTTTGCCTCAAACAAAACACGGCAGTCGCGTCGCGCGGAGGTGTCTAGCTTTACTATGAGCGTATTATGTCACTCTCATAACTAGTGGAAGGTGGTGCAGGTGCAACTATTCGATACGGCGGTATGGCGGTGTTCGATAAGTGGGTCGCCCTGAAGATAGTCGAGTTCGTAAGTACAACTTAGCATATTGCGACATACGTTTGTGATGTAAACAGATTGGGTAACGTATTGGTTGTGGGTGATTGGTTAAGTTTATTGAGGACGGTGTGGACTTACTAACTTTAAGCTGTAAGTGTATGTATTAACTCGCATTCTAATAGAACATTCAAAATACAAAATACTCAGAATGTGTCTGCGTGATTTGAGCTTTGCTTTTACAGTTGACCAAGAAATCTGTATCAATTTAAGGCTGTATAAGTTCTTATTAAAGGGAACATTAACTTAGAAGCTCAAACTTTGGTCTCGCTCGAACATTTTGGGCGTTGACATTACTAACCACTAAACTTTGTGCGTTATTGCAAAAATTCAATTGCGTGCGATAAACATTTACTGATAGATAAGTAGGTGGGTATAGCATTATCTCTGCTACATACAAATATGTAGCCTTTGATTGGTTTTGAACAATTTATTTGTATCTCAAAAATAACAATAAAAATATGCTAAAAGAAAAATCTATCGAAGGGCGTGAATTAATTTTCAGTAATATTTATGTGACGTGTTAGATATTATTTTTATACGAAACGATTGAAATTTCATGGAATATGATTGGGAATGGCCTAATCTGCAAGTAGAGCGGGTATTTCAGCCAGTGTCAAGTAATTAATAAATAGCAAGGACAAATTCGATAAATACGCAATATAAAAATGTGTCATGAATGTGATAAAGATGGCAGATGAGATAGTCTTATTTATTTATACATTAAACCATCTGTAGGTACCAATTGTCTAAATTATCACAAACAAAATCATTCGTGAGTTCCTTTGTAGAATATTGTACAAGCAAGAAACTAAATATTTCATCTTTTCAAGGGTAGGTACCTATTTTTAATAATAAAAATCAACACAACCTTTAGTCACACATATCTAAAACGAACACGTAGGAGGTGTCAATACCTTTACGGCTAATGAGAGAAGTCCTAAAGCTAACCAAAAGTAATTAGGTTCGCTGGTTCGACCTTTAGACGCTTTTGTCAATGCGATAATTGAAATGCCCATCTCTGTTTATCAATACAGTTTCGGACATGTAAAGCATTTATGACTCAGTCTAGGTCTTGCTTTTATCTCCAGGAAAAAGCATTTATATTTTGCTATGTGCAATACATGTAGGTATAACTTAATTCTGATATGAAGTGTTCCTATCTTGGAAACTGCACTATGAATTTTCATAAAAAGTAAGTCATCGAATCTACTTCGGAATAGCTTTTAATTTATTCGTTTAAATTCAAAATATAAGTGAGTAACTGTTATACCTATAATATTAAATATTTAAGTAGGTACTTTGGAAGTAAATCAAGAAACAACATTTCACTCACAGGCTATAGTATAAACATAGAAACGCTAGGTAAGTATATAGCTCAAAGTTCTAAGTCATAGCAATAATCTTGTACCTACTAACTTATAATTACGGTAATTACTATCCGTAGGTACGCCTCGGTTCAATGCTAGTTATACCACTGTCAATTCGATCTGACTTGTCAATCATGCTCGCTCTGGGAGCTGTAGATTTTATGGTTTTAAATTAAAATTATATGAGCTACCTATGTATATATCTCATTTAATCCAACTGTCGCAAATAATGATATGCTAAAAGCACTTCTCCGCCATTTACTTGCTTTTAATTATTTCGTGGGAAGTAATTATCTCGAACCAGTTTGGTTAAGTTTAATTTGCATTAGATATGTGCAAAATTGAGATAAACTATAGTTTGAACTGACAACATGTTGAAGTTAAGAAAATTGTGTAATTTAAAAGACGATTACGAAGTTAACATTTAATACTATAATTCGTTTTGTTCTCGTGTCGTACCTATGTAATATTTAAAATTATTGCACGAATTCTTACAATTTTTTTCGTCTTGGGCCAGTAGAAATGGCAATTCATGATTTCGTTTTTCGGGCATCCATTGCATAGATAGAATATAATTTAATACCACGATTCCTTTTTAATTACATTACTTTCGGATTAGTTGACGGTGTATAGGACTTTACATGTCTGAAAAATGAAAAGATTTACAATAAATATGACGCCTGTTATATTCATTCATAGGCACATACATACATACCCAGGAAGCGATGACCTGGATTATTATATGGAGGGATGAAAAGGAGATAGATATGTATAGAGTAGACCGTTGTCCAGCAGTAGGACAATATTGGATAAATAAAAAAAAAAAATGTTACTTATAACAGTTTATTTTGCGTGTATTTACGATAATGAAGCGTTGTGTCTCCGAAGTCCAATGTCGGTCCCACGGTGAGTGACGTCACGCGGCGACAATCGTCCGAGGACCCGACGACGCTGCGGCCCGCTCATTGTTGGCGGACAATGGTTATATTTCCTTTTGGGATGTACGTGTATTGCTTAAAACGCAAGGTTTTTACTATTTTTTGACGAGGTATGAATAAGATTTTCTTATTAAAGATACGCAACGGTTGGTGTTACCTCGCTAAAACTCAACTCATTACTGGGTTGCCAAGACTCGCGAGTCAAAATGTACGTCAGTACTAAAACTAAGTGTATTGACTCATAAAAAAGCGAATTCTTCAAAGAAATGCCATGGTCTGTTTATCATATTTATGTAATCATAATAATAATAAAATGAATAACATCCATTTTGTTCGTTTATAGCCAAGAAAATAACCAACAAAAATTGCCAAATAATACTTAATACTTTGTGGTCCATTTTCATTAAATATCGACAAGATAAGCTAACCAATCACTAACAGGGATACTGACACTACCTAAAGGAAATAAGAATATTCAGCTCCTATACAGGATGTTTCAGAATTCCAAATAACTATAAATAATAAATAATACTTGACTGTTTGCATGAGTTTCTGGTGTATAACCGAATGGTATAAAATGTTTGTTGAAATTCGACCACGTTTTTTCAACTTTTTTTTTTCGTCGTCGATTTCTATAACTTGCAATTCTCAGGTACTATGTGAAATTTTCACGGACGTACTCAAAGGCCAGAACACGATACCTGTTACATATATTCAATGGTCTATAACTCGGAAACTATGATAGTTACGTATAATCTGTCTTCACTAAGCATCCACATATATACCGTATATGTACCTAATATATTATTTCGGACTTCTGATACACCGTATAGAGTAGATTAATATTACAATAATATAATCTTGGGATGATTGTGGGTTCGATTCCCGTCGGCGGCAAAGTGTAGGTGGAATGCAGTGCATCTCTGCTCTGCTCACTCCTTCAGGGAATATAGGCGTGATGGTGTATTATTATAATTAGTTGGTGTGCGTCGGCTGCCTGATCACGAAGCGTATCTCGCAAGATGACGAGGCTCGGCTGGCGCTGCTGCTGCAGAAGCTCTCCCGGGAGTGGTCTCTCCTAACGTCTGTCACGTGGGACAATGTAGGAGGCGCATTCGCCGACGCTATATACGGAGGTAAGTCATTTATTACTGTATTATTACTTGCGCCCTGACCACTGTGGCGAGTGAATTCCTCTGACTTCTTTTGAAAATGTACCTACTCTGTGCGTAAATAAAGATTGAATTTCCGTCGCTAACGTGTTCGCGTCATCGATAACTAGTCGTAAAAGCAGTGGTGGCCTAGGTGATAGGGCATCTATAGTGATAGGGCGTCTTGGAAGCAATGGGAAGGGGGAGGGCAGGGGTTCAAAGCTGCTCGCTCCTTAACATTTTCTTATGAGAATTTCAATGAAGAATAGATATTGATGTCAAAACACGTCCCAAAAATAATTAGACCGAAATTGGTCTAATTGATACCACGACGTCTAGTCTTATACGTCTTGCCCCAGACAATCTCAAAATTGGACGTGTGAAACTGTCAAATGTAAGGAAAAGCTACCTCTTTGTATAATAATTCGTCGGAGTATCATGATTATCACTTGCTGAACGAAGAAGTTAACTTATATATTGTGAGGAAATCTATAGGTGCGTGCGTCTTTCGAGAGACGTGTGAAGATCGACAATCCGCACTGCGCGTGTGTCCAGTAAGTTATCAATAGGTTCGCCTTCGCCCCCTATTAAATTGAGACTACGACACGGTTATGCACCTCTGCCTACTTATTCGAGGAGTGCATACATAATGATTTATAATGGTGCCTATTTTATCTTCGCTCGTGGCAAGCGTAATTTGCAAGCTTATCACAACTTTTACTGACATAGTTTTTACGCGTTACGCAAGTATGCATGTGTTAGTTGTGTGAGCAAGGCCGTGTATAGTGATTGCCCGGGGTAGGGCCGGCCGCGCGTGTTGTACAACAAAACGACCGTATTGTGACTTGAGTTTTATCTCATTTTACTGTCAGATTTGTCGAGAAAATGACGTCACACCGAGCCATGTCCAGTACAAAAAGCTCGAAGTGACGTCATTTTCTCGACAAATCTGACAGTAAAATGAGATAAAACTTATGTCTACACCCTCATCCTATGCCTGCTGGTGGTTTTTGTGGGTTCGATCGCTCCCAGTTCATTGTATACCTATAGTACAAGCTTAAAGAAGATCGGGACAAAGAAGAGCCGAAGATCGGGCTCAGTGGCGCATCTTGGGAGAGGCCTACGTCCAGCAGTGGACTGACACCGGCTGATGATGATGATGACGACAAGCTGAAAGCGACCGCACACTGGGGCATAAAACTTTTGGCGGAGATTTTTTTGCCGATATAATAATAACTGTGTCGACTCAGAGAAAAAGTTCATTCTTCAACGAGAATGTCATTGACAGCGCGTGCGAATTTAGACGCATGTTCGCGTGGTTATTACCACAGTAATTCAATCTTTATGTATATTGAAACAGTGTTCGTTTTGGTATGCAAACGATTTTGGTGGCTTTTGACGAGGAGAGAGCAACCTGCAAATGCCTCCACAGGTGACGGTGAATTTATTGTCCTGTTTGTTCCCAGGTTACACGATAATAACCTTTGGCCTGATAGTGGCGCGTATCTTCCAGGAGATACCGAAGGGACGGCGGATACTAGAAGGATGCTACCTCGGCTTTGGAATGCTCTTCTTCTTAGTTTTAGGTAAGTGAGTTTAACTTGAACAATGACAATGAGTTACATGGGCGAAGTGTGTCTGCCTACCCCTGCGGAGAATACAGGCGTGGCGATGATGTATTACTTCAACAATCTTCCCTAAGTACATATTAGTAGGTATAGTCTTAGTAGGTTCTTGATAATGACTCACAAAGTACTTTTATAATATGCATTTTATTTTTATTGTCTTTGTAAGCATTTTTTTTTTTTGTTTTTATTGCTGCCTTACCTACGATAGTAGACATAATTATTATGGAAACACCGATATGCGGAAACCATATAGCCCGTCTGTATGTTTTACTTAAAAACGTAAGCCCACGTTCAAAGTTTAACCCTCAAACTAACAAAAGTTGTGGTTCATTTACAGTGGCACTATAATTTATATATCTATTTTAAGTGGCTTGTGAAGTTGTGGATATTTTTTCCTAAATCCCCCAATCTTTCATTAGGTGGTCTAGAACTGGCGTCACTGGACTCAGTGCCGAGATCATTGTTCGTGAACGCATCAGTCCTGGGCAGTCTCTCGCTGCTAGTCGCCGCCCTCTTCCTAGTCGACCTTATGGGCCCACGAATGTACACAGCCACACGCATCACACAAACAGATCCTATATCATCACCAAAACCCGTGAAAAAAGTGTCCATTATATCATCTCTAAACGCCAATGGACACATACCGACCGAGATGTCAAACGGACACGTTCCCGAAAGACCAAAAGACTTAGATCTCGAAAAGAATTCGCCAGAAAAAAACGCAAAAACAGACGAAATGACTCTGTTTGAGCAAACCAAAACTGGTTACACGAATTTCGATAGTACCATACCGAAAGAAGAGCTGCAACGATCGAAATTCGGATCACTGAGAAACGGAATCGAAGGCGGTAACTACGTCAGACTATCCGACCCGTTGTCCATACCAGACAAACTGCATTACGAGCAGGAATTAGCGAAATTCAACGAAAAATACTTCAAAGATTATTTAGACACGTTCACCGGTAAATTATCAGTGAAGGAAAATTACTTGCCGGAGCCCCAAACGCCAGTCTTCGCCAAAGTGAAGACTGGTCGATTGAAAGACTTGTACGACGACGCATCGCCAAACTACGAAAATAGACAGAGGTCAAAATCGCCGAACAAAGCTAAGACGGTACCATCGCCGACGTTGCAGCAATTGGAGGATTACTTGAAGAGTTCGCAGAGATCGAGGAGGGGTGACACTCCGGCGCTGTTTCCCATGGAGCCTATTGAAGAGAAGGAGACGACGGATACTGAGGGAAGAGCGTCTGGTACTCCCACTGATCCAGGCTACGTGCAGTACACAGCGGGACGGTGGCCAGACAAGAACAGAGATCTACGCACGCCCAGACACAGCCCAACGAAGTAATAACCACGGTAAGACTAATAATTGCATGCCAGTAGACAGACCCCGATTCTCGCTTGATAGACATCCATCTCTATTCGAGATATGTCGAGACAAAACGTCAAATTGGTCGTATTTTATTTTTAATATCTCGAATAGAGATGATGTCAATCAAGCGAAAATCTGGCCCCAGAGTGGCAATTCTCGCATGATCGACATTATCTAATTGTCGATATACAGGAATTAGTGATGATGTCGATCTTGGGAGTATTGCCCCCTGGGCCCTAAGTCTGCTATCACAATCGTTGTATGAATATAGCTTCATTTTTCAACACATGAAACATTTTTTATCATTGGTAGCTAGAATATGACTAGTGTTATTAATTTAAGGTGACAACTAATGTCTACACAGGTCATATTCGACCTAACATTGATATAATATATTATTGTAGATAATGTCATACTAAAAACGATAGTTGTAGTAGATTTGAGGCGTAGGACAGCCATATGTGTTGCCCTGTAAAATCGTTTATGTATCGAGATATATAACGGAGATGCCCTATCGACTCCGCCCTGCGGCAAAATTGTAGTTTCCGTATACTGCAGGTTACTACAATGGCGGATGTCAGATAAACGTCAAAAAAATTGCCGCAGTGCAGAGTCGATTTGGGTTCTCAATTTACTCTATGCTATTATGCCAGTTATAAAATCGACGAATGAGTGCCTTACTGGCGACGCTGATGTTCATGTAACTATTGTTACAGCCGTTCTTACCTTCTTATATTCTATGGGCTATATTGAATCATACTTGACGTTGTGTTATGTTATAAATAATACAATGGACAATGACTGACGATCATAAAATCCACCTATTCGAGTATATGTAAGACATAATTAAGTAATTTAAGAATACTAATATTTTTTGCATATAAATATTTCGACATTAAAGCGAATAACTTCCATTTATTCTTTTTGTTTCAATTATATCTCCTAAATTGAGTCGACGAATATTCTCATATTAAAATATCTCAGTGTTTGAATACAAAGGAATTGAAGAAATACCAAGGTGAGTGGTACCGTGGTTATCTGCTAGGAAGTTCGTTGATCCAAGTGGCTAGGTAGTAGGTTGGAGTTAATTTTAAAATAATGATCTAGTGACACTTACGGTAATTACTGACTGCACACGTGACACGCGGCGCTTCGTGACCATAGTCCAAGGATACATGTGGATACACAACCTTATTTATCACAGGTGCGTGTGAAAAAATAACTATAACAAACTTTTTTAGGTGTTCTTTTTAGGGTTCCGTACCCAAAGGGTAAAGCGGGAACCCTATAACTGAGACTTCGCTGTCCGTCCGTCCGGCCATCCGTCTGTCACCAGGCTGTATCTCATGAACCGTTATAGTTAGAGAGTTGAAATTTTCACAGATTATGTATTTCTGTTGCCGCTATAACAACAAATAAAAAACATAATAAAATAAATATTTAAAGGGGCTCCCATACAACAAACGTGATTTTTTTGCTCGTTTTTATCGATAATGGTACGGAACCCTTCGAGCGCGAGTCCGACTCGCACTTTTTTAAAACCGGCCGGTTTTTTTAAAGATCTATGAAATTATTGAAAAAAAACATTTTTTTAAATTAAATCTGGTATTGCTATAAAGGTGTTATTCCTATCTATTTAAGTTTTGTTCCTATCTGTTGTACCTATATAAGTATCTATGTTATTTTGCTTAGAGATTTTTTTACAAAAAATAAATCTGTCAAGTCGTTTTTGAGATTTGGCGAGACAAACGTACAACGATTGCTTTTTTTTAGGAATATATAGATATAAAAATAACTCTTGTAGCTTTCCAAATAATGTTTTAGGGTTGAACTGAGAGAACCTACCTTCGTTAAAATGTTGTCGGGTGCCATTTTGGCGATGACATCATAGTTACGTAGTTACCTGTTTTATTTAGCTTACGTACTATTAAAGTAATTATGTCGATCGTTAACTTTGGACTTGATCTGATGATCAAGTGATACTGATGTAACAAAATTATATCTACCCTCCATAAACAAAATAAAAAAACGTTGTCAAGGAAATAAATGACTAGTAAAAAAAACACAGAACAAAAAAACAGTTAATTATAACAAAGAGGGACCTATTCGTAACATGTGTCAGTTTCACACGTACAATTTTGTGTGTAACTTTAACATCTACGCATGCCAGCAGCGGCGGCCTTACCCATTGCGAGGCCCCGGGCGGCAGGTCTTTGCGAGGCCCTTTGTCGTGATCGCTCAGGGGAGCGAGTGGATACCTGAAACTAGAGATGAAACGGATATCCGGTATCCGGCCTTGTTTTCAGTATCCGGCCGGATACCGGATAGTTATTCAGTATCCGGCCGGATACCGGATAGTAATTCAGTATCCGGCCGGATACCGGATAGTTATTCAGTATCCGGCCTGATACCGGATAGTAATTCAGTATCCGGCCGGATACCGGATAGTAATTCAGTATTCGGCCGGATACCGGATAGTAATTCAGTATTCGGCCGGATACCGGATAGTAATTCAGTATTCGGCCGGATACCGGATAGTAATTCACGCTCGTTTTTACACTTGCTCGTCTATGGCTAGGGGAATCCCCGTCGCTAGAGGAATTCCCTTGTTTCATTTCGTTCGTCAACTTTTGTCACCGCGCGATATACACTACAAAATGAATTTATCAATTATTATGATTTGAATGAATTAATAAGTTAACTAACTTTATTTTAATTTACCGTTATGTTATAACTTTAATCAATAATGAAGAATTAAAATCAAAAGTTTTTTTAAATTGGCTTGACGCGAGGCTCCTGCAAGAGCGGGGCTTCGGGCGATTGCCCTGTTCGCCACCCCCTAAGGCCGCCGCTGCATGTCAGTGGTGTTAGCAACCATGTCAAGACAAGACCTCAGTCTGGATTCGTACGAGAGAAAGAGATATAATCAACATATTCTGTGACATAAGTCTAGTCTTGGCGTTCCTGCTAGATTGTCTGTGTCAAGACGTACCGTGGCAACAATTCACCCATTTAGTTAAATTTTTTTGATCCTCTTTTGGCACATTTATATAATTGTACTTTTTATATTTCGTATAATATAAGAAGAAGGTACTAAGGTTGTTTTGATTCTTATAATCAATCAATAACATTCTCCACGTACTCACCTACCTTTTATTAACCGACTTCAAAAAGGAGGAGGTTCTCAATTCGACCCGTATGTTTTTTTTTCTGTCATGTAAGGATTTTATGTGTGTGTTCGTGTCTTTATGGGCGGCTGTTAATATTACCGAACTAGATTTAGGTCGAGTTAAATAGTTACAGTAGAAAATTACTAAGTATACCTACTTATCTACTATAGGCCTACTAAAGCAGGTAGTTAGAGTATGTAAGTACTTACTGTGTTTTCACTTTGCGAACCTTTTAACATAGGTAGGTATATAAAATGTTATTGAAGGCATATTATTTTGAAGCAGGATTAGTCTCTTAAAAATTACAGGATTTTTATTACCTTAAAATGTAGGTTTCATTTTGGATGATAATTTTTAAATCGATAAGTGTTATTTTTTTATTAAATTCATTAAATTAAATTTACAGGTATATTGATAACTGGGTTCTCAATTTGACCTTTCTAATATTACATCGACCTTTTCTTTAGAAACACTTTCGGGCATCCTATTATTTCCTCCTTTTTTACGAAATGAATGATATTTATGGGAATAAGATGAGGAATGGCTCCATCTGCGTTTAGCGGGTATTTCAGCCTGTGTCAAGTAATTGATAGCAAGGGCAAATTCAATAAATACGCAATATAAATAAAAATGGATGATGACACTGATAAAGATGGCGGATGAAAGCCGGGCATCCCCAGAAAACCCTACCCGTCATATTGTAATGACACTTTGGTATTGATCACAATGGTTTACGAAAGCATATAGTACAAATAAATTATCTAGAGTACCCATAACGACTCCGCTCTTCGTATAGCTCTGCGGCGATTTTTCCGCCATTGTTGTTATCTCATGTACCTGTAATAAACGGCAACTATATAGGATAACAACATTGGCGGAGTCAGATAAACCACAAAAATTTACCGCAGCGCGCACTCGAAATGCCTTCTCCGTTATAATATCTCCGTGGTCTAGCATAGTGGTGAGGTAAATCTGTGTCACATTTTAAAAACTGCTTATTTTTTTTCGCTGCCATCTTCAAATAGACCTGGTCTCGCTTCAATGCTTCGTCTTCATTCAGATTGTTTCGCAACGCATCAGTTAACAGGTGAGTACCAAATGAACGCGTGTCTTTCAAACACGATAATAGGAGGACCTCACTCAGTCATGGTTCATCGCTACCAGCTGTAATGAATTAGTGGAATTAGCGAATGCCAAGATCAGAGGTTCGTAAACATTTTAGTTAACTTAATACTTAGGTACTGTTTGTAAGATTTGACTTTTCTTGTTTTCTGCATTTTATAAAGTCATAACTAACAATGATATTGTAAAGTACAGATAACTAAATGTGCCCAAAAAAAAACACGGCGCACATACCGCAGCGCAGGCTCGAAATGCCGGCTCCTTATTACTAGACTACCTCCATGGATGTCCCTCACAAAATGGGACGTGTAAAACTGTCACATGTTAGGAAAAGCTTCCTCTTGATATCATAACTCGTTGCGTTATAAGTATTCCTTTAAATCATCATATCAGGTACTTACCTATCTCACTCTTGACTTGTATTGCGAACATTTGGTTTAATTATAATATTATTTACCTATATAAACCTTTAGCCTAATTACCGGATAACGCTTCCATTGGTAATGTAAGAATTTACATTGCATTTAGTAAATTAATTTATTTAGAATTGTTATGTTTTCAACAGTTTCACAGTGTAAACGTCAAGTTTCACAATGCATGCATCGATGAATTCATGAAACCTGTACCTCCTACCTGTAACCGCCCCTTTTTTTTTCCGCCCTACCTGTAACCTGTACCTCAAATGCGACTACAGCCGTTAGGGGCATATCTCTAAACTGACTTGTTGTGGATTGGATCCTTTTTGTCTACTTCTAATTGTTTGTATAATATACTGGAGGACAGACTGACGGTGTCTTTTGTTGTGACAATGTTGAGACAGTTACTGGTGGTCATTGCACTCGACGAATTATGAAACCATAAATGCCGCCGTCGGTCGCCCGGAAAAAAAAAACTGACAATCCTCGCGTTTTGTTCGGCCCAATACAATGATCGTTATATTTACAATGTGTGTTGTTATATAATAATTACAACTACTATTTACAATCTATACAAATAAATAAAATTGGAGTGTCTGTTTGTAATATCAAAATAACACTTTTTTACCAAATGCGTATGAAAGTATATACGATACCTATAACGAAAACGCAATTTTGAATTTTTTTGTCTGTCTGTCTGTCTGTCTGTTTGTTTGAGGTAAACTTCTAAACGGCTGAACCGATTTCAAAGGGACTTTCAATGACAGATAGCTGACGTTCCAGGGCGTAACTTAGGCTACTTTAATTTTAGAAAAAGCATTAGGGTTCCGCGGGAAAAACATAATACCCATATTTCCGGGTAATCTCCCTAAAGTCCACGCGGGCGAAGTCGCGGGCACAGCTAGTTAAAAATAAAATCAATAAAATAACTTAAAATTTGAGTTGAGAACCTCCTCCTTTTTGAAGTCGGTAATAAAATGTGTGTGATTTGTGTCCATAAATAACTAACTGAAATAATAATTACATAGGTAACTACGTACAGTAATTATTTGTTGATCCTCGGTTTCGTGCATCCGTATGTGAACCAGGTGATTATAATCAATCTGTTTTTATTTTTCTCGGCTGTGATTCATCTTAATTATTATCCTCATAATACCTACGCAAATTAAATATTGTTTTGAGTACGTACATTAATTTTATTGCCCCGCGGATGGTTATTTCTCACGCGCTTTAACCTCGGTAATTATTTGAGAGTAATTAATTTAACTTAAGATTAATGTCAGTACATTCTTAATTATTTGTAAAATCTTCGGTGGGAAAACCTAATAAGGATGTATGTAGTACTTAAGACTAATAGGCTTGGAAAATCAAGCAAAGCTTGTACTATGGGTACCGTCCAGAGCAAATTCCTAGAAGGCCCTACATTTGCCACTGGCGGGAATCTAACCTGCAACGACCTGTGGTGTTAGCACGCATGTCAAGACCTCTATCATGGATAGGCTCGGTCGCTCTCTGTCTTATTTCATACGAGAGAAAGAGATATAATCAACATATTTTGTGACATAAGTCTAGTCTTGGCGCTCATGCGACAACTACTAGTTCAGTTAGCCGAGCGACCTACGCTCAAACCACTAAACCAAGCCTTCGTCAGGTAAGATATTCAGATTTCTAGGAGTAGGTGTGGTGGCGCATACATTTTTAGTGTTGCTTGATGAAAGTAAACAGACTACGCATTTAAGCATAGTACCACAGATAGTTGCATTTCAATCGTTTGTAGATAAATATCATCAAAAAATCTGCGCACGAGCGATGTTGTGACCTCATTTCTTTTTTGTTGTTACACTTTTTGAATAATAAAAATAACATTGTATTTATTCAACGTCTTTATTAAGGTTTTTATGACTTGTTTTATATCCGGTGTGATTTTAAATACCGAATTTTCACAATACAACTTCTCTTCCAAAACATACATACATACGTTTTAATTTTATGTATTATTTGTATATGACGCGATGACGACGGCCTGTAGGCTTAGCATGAGCGTGTGGACATAAGTTTTATCGTTTTAACCGACTTCAAAAAGGAGGAAGTTCTCAATTCGATGGGTTTTTTTTTGGCTGTAAATATTTACTTTTTTAGGGTTCATATGAGGTGATAATACTTGCATATTTTCAACGGTTATTGACACTAAAAAGCGTGAAAAAATAACATAAAAGAAAAACCGACTTCAAAAACCTAGGTGCACTATAAAGCTAAAAATAACCTTAAAATTCATTACATTTGGAGTCGGTGCCCATTCATGTGTGTGTTTGCCTAGTCTGACGTAGATTGGCAGCGACTCCAAATGTAATGAATTATAAGGTTATTTTTAGGTTTTTAGTGCACCTAGGATTTTGGAGTCCGTTTTTCTTTTTTGTTAATTTTTTTTGCACCTGTCAGATTTGTCGATAAAATTACGTCACTTCAAGCTTTATGTACTGGACACGGATAGGTGATGTTCTCGACGAATCTGACCATTGAAATAGACCAGACCTCTGTCATGGATTCGCTCGGTCGCTCTCTATCATATTACATACGAAAGAAAGAGACCAAACCAACATATACCGTGGTATAAGTTTAGTCTTGGCGCACATGCTACTACTACAGATCTGACGTTTCGACACAATGCATTTCACACAAACAATTTAGCGTGTTTAGGGGTCACATGTTAATCGCTAGCCTCGGCGGAGCGTCGTACAAAGGACACTTTTTACCATCGCGTGGGAACTACGCGCGCTCAGCCTTCGCTCATCGCTGCCGACGACGACAACGCTGCTTCCTTTACTCTATGCATAGACTATAGGTGCACCTTATTTTCGTTATAAATGTAATCTGATCTAAAATTAAGTAACACCACTATTACCCCAAATTTATACTAAGTTTTGAATTATAAGCGGTCTTGTGTAACATTTTTATGCTTAAAATTGCCTTTGTAAGAGAATAAAATTTCTACAAAATTAGATTGGCCTTGCTTAATGTATTAAATAACTTAGGAACTACCTTCCCTTAAAAAGGCATTCTGAAACTTTTTTATGATAGAAAATGTAATTTTGACATGCGCTTTGTCTATGAATTTACCTCCTGAAATAATAGCCTTTAGTAAGATCCCACACATATTTATATGTCGAATCTTAAGTGATGTAGCTAAATATATTAACCGCCAGGGGTCGAAACATATTGAATGGTCAAAAATACTGATTTTACTGACTGTGAGACTCGAAAATACTGACTTTACTGAAAGGCAAACCCCAAAATTTACAGAACTTTAAATCCATCTCCAAATCCCTAACAGATATTTTATGGAAAAAAGTGGCTTATACAGGGTGTTTCAGAAGACCGAAATAATACTTTGACGTTTGCAACAGTATCGGGTATACAACTGAACGGTATAAAAATTTAATCGAAATTTGACCATGTTTTTCCAACTTTTTTTTCGTAGTAAATTTCTTTAACTCGTAATATCTCTAGTCCTATGTAAAATTTGCATGTTCTGTTTTGTGAATATTGGTAGCCGGCCCTCATGAGTGTAGTTTACACTGCTGAATAGGTTTATGGATGTACCCAAAGGCCAGAACACGATACCCGTGACAATATTCAAAGGTTTATAACTCAGAAACTATGATTGTTACGTATAATCTGTCTTCACTAAGCATCCACATATGAGCTACTGTATATGTACCCAAAGTATTATTTCGGACTTCTGATACACCCTGTATATAATGCCACTATTAAGTCCCGCACACACTGGGGCGTCAAGACACGCGTGCTTTTTTTTTGCCAATACCAAAACAAAATATGTGTCAATATGGCTATGTGCCAATATATAACACCATAAGGCGTCGCGACGCTCATCATAAGGCGTCGCAACGCTCATCATAAGGCTTCGTGACGCTCACTACATGGCGTCGTGAAGCAAAAGGTGTCGCGACGCTCAATATATGGCGTCGCGACGCCCACTAGAGCGTCGCGACGCTCATCATAATGCGTCGCGTCGCATAATATAGGGCGTCGCGAAGTTTACTATAAGGCGTCGTGACCCTTATCATAAGGCATCGCGACTCTCACTATAAGACGTCACGACGCTCATCATAAGGCGTCGCGACGCTCATCATAAGGCGTCGCGACGCTCATAATAAGGCATCGCGACAATCAAAGTCAAAGTCAAATCATTTATTCTGTATAGGCCTATGGGGGCACTTACAAATTATCAAGTTTACATTTTTTTTCTTATATTCTACTGTGCTACCACCGGATCGAAACGCGACCTCAACTGAGAAGATCCGGCAAGAAACTCAGTGGGCTGATCATTTTTTATCGCTACACGGCATCGCGGCGCCCACGATAAAGCGTCGCGGCGCTCACTATACGGTGTCACGACGCTCACTATAAGGCGCCGCGACGCTCACCATAAGGCGTCGCTTTTTTTTGAATGACTTACGCTGTTGGCCGTGAGGTGGCCTTTAAGGCTTTAACGGAGGGGATAAGGCATCACGTCACACAATATAGGGCGTTACGACGCTCATTGAAGCAAAAAAAATGTATTTTCGAAAATATACTTTTATTGTTATCTACAATATATTCCTTAAACATCAAATTCATTAAATATTTAGATGACGACGAATTATATCAGTAAATACATTAAACATGACTCCGACCCTATCGGTCTTTGGATACTTTCATAATATACTTATAAGATTTGATAATAATTAAATACAATGTTAATATTAGTAAATTATATTTTAAGATAAAAAATAGCACCTTTTGTTAGAATTCGAGTAAGAAATAAGGCACGTAGACAGTTTTTTCTGTGAATAGTATGGAGATATCAAAATATTTGTCGATGGAAATATCGATATTATAGAAAACATAATACGAATTCCATTAACAACAAATAATCGAATGAAACTACGCACTAGTTTAATATCTATAAACGTATGTACTATTTGATTACTTGACAACTTTATTTCGAGTTGAATACCAAACCAAAAAAGTCACAATTACTCTGTGGATGCATTTACCGTTGCAATATTTGGTTCATTTATTATATAGATATTCGAAGTAACCTTGTTTATTAATATAACCACCGCAATTTACAGTACTGTTATAAATTGCATTTTTTTTCCAGTTGTCAAGTTTGAGCAACCCTAAATGAATAAAAAAAAATATATATATTGTATGTTTTTGGTCCCATTTTACAGTCGACCTACTTCGCAATGTAGCTCCAACACTCGAATGCTCGTCGCGCCATAGTATATTAATTTTGATCCGAATTTTAGTTTGGTACTTGGGGATGTAATTCCTAAATGTTCACTATTCGATAATGACACTAATTTTATTGTACACCGACTATGACTAAACTAGATATGACATAACTAAACATATTGCCGTCAAGTTCTTATACAAATGCCTCGAAAAGCAGGTAATACGCTTAGGTTTGCCAACAAAATCGGCGCCAATTATAAGGCTGCATGAATAAGTATTAATAAAACTCTCTTTAAAAATATATATATAAGTTCATAATACACGATTAAAATTCTAAGTTCTTCGCACACTTTTTGGTTAAAAGTATTGGAATGTAAAACTACGTTGCCCTTACATAAATACTTAATCGTGACTAAAATGAAAATAGAAGTACATTCCGACATACAGTGCGTACTGACGCGATACATTTTGTGCCCTAAAAATCCTATTATCATTTCAATCTGCCTTAAAAAGTTAAAACTAAATTTATTGAAGTTTTCAGATCTGATATGGACGGGTATTCTTGAGGTAAATAAATTGGAGATATGCTTTAAACGCTGCTCATTCAGTCTTCTGCAGTTGACTTCCACATCTTATGTATTGAAAGCTGTAGACAAAACAAAAAGAAGTTACAACTAACGCTCCGTCCACTTGCTGGGTCAGTATGACCAAACTCAATATTGTTTTAGAGAATAAAATAATATTGTCTTGTGAATTATTATTATTAAGTCAAGTGAGTTAAGAGGTTAATGGTGGCACGGGCCGAAGCAAAGCCCTTATCTTTAATTTTATTATTGTGATTAAGAGTTTGAGGGAGCGGCTCCGCAAGTCATAGCGTCTTACGGCGCGTGCTAGCTGTTTAGCTGTCTAGTGATCGACTAGATATCGACATTGTCATAAAGTTATTTGAGGGAATTATTACGTTAACAAATATCTTGTATCCCATATCATGAAATTAGTTTTAAACGATAATGCTATGAATTACATTTTCTCATATTTCCAGAATATGAAGGGTAGAAGTAAAGGAGGGCAATCTGTGTATTGAAAAAGTGTCCGTCGAAATGAATGAAATAATAGTTCAAAACCCTTCCACAATGGCGCTGGTGTCGACGCCCCGCGGGAATAAACCGGTACGAAAAAATCGCTGATTCCGAATCTGGCATAACAACGAAAAGTCCATAATACGCATACCGACTTATTCCAGGGGAGCGTCGATATATACTAGAGATGAAACGGATATCCGGTAACTATCCGGTATCCGGCCTATCCGGCCTTGTTTTCATTATCCGGCCGGATACCGAATAGTAATTCAGTATCCGGCCCGATGCCGTATAGTAAAATTCAATAAATTCTCATTATTTTTCACAAGGCAAATCACCACACTAGGTTATGGACACCGTTAATTTTTATAATCGCACGTCGAAAATATTTGTTTTATTAATTAGTTTAGTACTCAAAATATACAATTGGCAAATTGTGGTGAATGAATACCAAATTTTCCGCATTTGTTGGTAAGAGGCGACTGGGCTTGGCTCAGCTTCTGAAAATAGCCTTTCGCTGTAATCGCTACTGCCAGGTGCTGAAAGATAAATTCTAGCAATCCTTGAGAACTGAGGGTACTGATGCAAATTAACTGACCAGCATATGTATGGGTCGTGATTGCGATCGATTCGAGATGTCTTTAAGAAGCGTCATGTAACGCGATAAAGGGCCGGATATCGGGTAGCCGGTATCCGGCCAAACCACTATCCGTTTCATCTCTAATAAATACCCGTGTCGACACTATTGTCACTGCGGAAGGTTTTTGAACTATTATTTCATGCATTTCGACGGACACTTTTTCATTTTTTTTCCCATAGGAGATTGTCCTCGTTTAATTCTACCCCTCCATATACCAGACATTCTTGTACAGATTATATAAAAAATATGAGGGATAGTGTCAATAACCTTCTTAGGTGTAAGTTAGCCATGTTCGTACCTGGCGAGTGTCGCTGGTCGCGCTGCAAGGCGATGTACTGGCGCACCAGGCGCGCCACCTCGTGCGCCTGCTCCGCCTGCAGCCGCGTCACGCGCTGCTGCAGCAGCGACCCGCACTTCACGTCCAGGAACAAAGTGCCATCCTCTGACCGCACCTGACAACACAATACACACATCACTATACTGATTTTCATCAATAATTTGTGTCCGATCGAGCTTCGGTTTCGGTCACCTTCGGCTTCAGGCAAAATAGGCCGAACTTTTGGCCGAAGCTGGTTTTTCTAGAAATTGGCGAAATTAAACGAACTGTTATGAATGCCCGAAAATGCAATGGATGGCATCGCACGCATGCATAGTTGGAACGCATATTTTTTGCGATGAAAAAGTTATTTGCAGTTGGTAAACTAACCGCGATCTATCCCGATGTCCCCACAACAGATTTTCAACGGCAAAGTTATGTTTGTGTGTTCGATGCTTTCATAGTTTATGTACGGAAGCCTCGGTGCGCGAGTCCAACACGCACTTGGCCGAATATTTTTTTAGTCTGTACATACCTTCCTGGTGGATATGAGCTCGGAGTAGGGCCAGTGCGTGTCGGTGTCGTGTGTGGCGGGGTGCAGCAGGTGCACGCCGCGCCGGTTCAGCGCCAGCACGTGCTCGCGCCACTCGCCCGCGCTGCCCGACACGCGACGCACCGCGAAGAACGACGACCCGAACAACGCCCAGCGAGACAACACCTGAACAATACATCAATAAATTCATTGTGGCGCACCCTATATCTCGTCAAGAAGCAGAACTTCCGCCAGTCGCTCCTAGATGGCGCGACTACCGACACATCGCAATTCTACGCGTACATGTAATTAACCGCCAAACAAAGAACTCCTAGCTTGCGGTAGAAAAGTTCTCTAAAATCTGAATTTCCCGATAATATCAGTGGGGCGTAGCGAACCCCACCAGGCATACGACCCGCCTGCCAGGAAGATCTTCCCATTACCGCCATAACATTATCACGCATGTATTCCCCAAAAGGGTAGGCAGAGGTGCACTGCAGTGAATCCAGACTTCATCGATGTATTTTGGTCCCAATGGGACAAGCCTATCGCTATATCATATGCTATAACCGGGCATATTCCCCCTCAATACATGGGAGATTTGAACCATAGTCCACCACGCTGGCCCAGTGCGGGTTGGTGAACAATACATAAATAATATGAATTTATTTATTTTAAGATACAAACAAATTTGAAGAAAGTGATTTCTTAAGAAATTGTGAAGGCATAAAGAGTTGCCTCAAACCTCAATTTAACTTGGTAACTTTAAATGTCGGGAACAAACAGGCTGGCCCATATCTATGTATGATGTTTGGCTTTTATGTGTTACCAATTTATAACTCAAATCAGCCAAAATGTCACTCAAAGGCTGTTTAGCCGAAAAGTTTATTTCTATAATTTGCCGCTGATGGAGAATCGAACCCGTAACGAACGAGTGCTTTGAGCATCTACGCACAAACCACAAGAACTAAAGCGTTGTCAACATACCTGAAGGCACACACTAGCTTACGCTAATTTAAGGACTCTGACCCCCATATCAGAGGTTAGCACGCGGGCCGGGCCGAATTAGGGCCCGGAATAAAAAAAAACATACCTGTAGGACTTTAGCCTTGGCGGCGGCGGGCGTGAGCCGGCTGACGTGGGGCCACTCGGCCGCCAGCCACGCGGCCCACTTGGCGACGCGCGGCTCGCGCAGCGCCAGCAGCGGCTTGGGCAGCAGGAACTTCAGGTCGCGCGCCTGCGCCGGCTCGGCCAGGCCGGCCGCGCGGTGCAGCAGCGCCGCCACCAGCGCCACGTCCCGCGCCACGCCCGCCGGCGGCGCGCCGCCCTCCGGCAGCACCACCAGCAGACCCTCCAGGTAGTCGGGGGCCACCTGTATCATACATTCTCAATCAGTTGTCAGCGATTGGGAATAAAACTGAGATGGAGGTATTTAAATATTGTATCTTTATTTTGTAGCCGATCACTAGCTTAGGACTCCATGATCAGTCGCATTTGCATCATAGCACCGTGCACCGCATATTATATTTGTAGTTTATATTTTACATTTCCTAAATACAGTCAACTGAACTAAAATGCGTGCGTTTAATTAATACCGGACCAGCGTGCACAAACCTTAATATAAATCAAATCAAGGTTGTGAAAATTATTTCCTAATATACCAACAGCTAAGAGTATAAAGTTTTATTAATTTATTTATGAAAGTATTTTTCATAACAAAATTGCTATCTTAGTCGCGTTAAAATTCGCGCAACCAAAGTTGTTTTACTCACACAAAAACTAATTGTAAACTCGCTGTAAAGGCCAAAAGGCTGGTTACCTGGTTGAAGAGCACTTCAGTGTAGAGCGGCGGCGCGTCGTTCCTGAGCGGATGGTGCCAGACGGAGCGGCAGAAGATGAGGTAGAAGGGGTGGTGCGCGCGCTGCAGCTCCGTGGTCACGTCCAGCACGTACTCGTCGCCCGCCAGCGGCATCGTCAGCGCGTCCCCAGCTACTATGCAGTACAGCGAGAACTCCGCGCGCTCCGCTTCGCTCGTTACACCGATCTGCATATAACAATATTTATTTATTTAAGAACGACACACCAACAGTATACCTATTAACAATTGGGTAAATAAAATATTAAATAAAAACTGGTCAATAATAATATAATCTTTATTAATATTAAATATAAATAACTAAAGGTTATTTTCCTAGCAAATCTAAAATGTTACATAATCCCTTCAGCCGTTGTGACAACAGGATCTTTCTTATCTTTTTTTTTTTTTTAACGAAATGAGCGAAATGATGATATTTAATGGAATAAGACGAGGAATGGCATCACCTGCGACTAGCGCGAGTATTTCGCCAATGTCAAGTAATTAATAGCAAGGACAAAGTCAATAAATACACATTATAAATAAAAATGGATTATGACAGTGATAAAGATGGCGGATGACCCCCTTTCTTATCTTGCCGGTTTATATTGGCTGTCAAATTGACGTAAACAATGTTCTGTGATTGTCATTCACATGTGAATACTTGTGAATGCTACGCCTTGTTTGTTGTTATTGCCGAATTTTAGTAATTTTGTTGTTATTTGTTACTGTTTTTTCCATTGATATTGTTTTGTTTTTGAAATAAAATGTTTTGCACTCCTGTATTTACGAGCCTCTTATGTCTAATGTTTTTATAACAAATGGAGTATAGAAGACGCGACGCACTTAACATATTTCCAAATTGAGTAACTAGGTATTTATTAATGCTCACCAGTTCGCAGAGCTCGTTGACGATGTCCTGCACGACGGTGGCGCAGCGGGTGTTAACCACGCGCTCGGCGCCGCCCGGCAGCCGGTACAGCTGGCGGCGGGCAGACCGACCCGCAGACACAGCAGTCACCTACACAAAACGAGATAAATATGTCGAAATTGACGTACACTGTAGCGACATCTATCTATCTCCCCACGAATACAGTACTTCCAGAATACGCTAATAGATGGCGTTTTAAAAATACCACGATTTCATATGCAATCCTGAATCGCGCTAGAAGAGTTTTCGATCATTAACTATAAATACAAGAATCCGACATTATAATTTGGGGGCGCAGCGGACTCCGAAAGGCTGAAAGATCTTCCCTTTTCTAGTCAAAACAAAAACGACGATTAACGAATATAATCCAAAGCATTAAAAACATAGTCGTCTTGCATACAGTACAGAACAACATTGAAAAAGACGAAAATACAACTTAGTTTAGTGTTGAAACTGTCTCGCTCGGTGCGGGTTGGCAGACTTCACACATCTATCGCGAACTACTACTTTTCCTTCACCGTTTCATAGCAAGTGATAATCTTGGATGAATATGAGATTCACGTAAATCCCAGAGGTGCGAGCTATCCCCTATCTTTTAGTCAATTGGCCTGAAATTGTAGAACATGTATCTGTTACCACAAACAAATGTTTCTACCTATGTCCGTTGTAGACTTTGAAACCATCAAAACGATGTGTCCTAAGCCGGTTTTATTAGGGAGGCAATAATGCCAAGATGGCACTAAAATATGTAATGCAATAATGCAATATGTAATATTTGGTGCATTCATCGTAGCAGCACACGCCGGGTATCCGCTAGTTGTAAATAGTAATGTTGTTACCTCTTCAACGCTGGGTACGTTCTTCCTGCCGCCGCAGCGCAGTGTCTTACGCAGGTTGGCGAGACACACGGCTGCCGTGCCCTGGCAGGGCCGCCGCCGGTCCGCCGCCGCCGCCGACAGGTACTCCACCAGGAACGGCCTGACAGACACATCATGGAGTTAGAAATTCACGCAAACGATTGTATAGGGTGTATAATTCTGCAATAGTATTTAGTGTCGCAACTATGTAAGACGAGCGCCGCGACCCCTTTTAAATTTAATGAGCGTCGCGGTGCCTTTGAATGAGCGTTGTGACGCTAACAATATAGCATCGTAACGCTCACAAGAAATCGCGACGCTCACTATAAGTCAACGGGACGCTCATTAAATATAAAAGGCGTCGCGGCGCTCATTTTAAGTAGGTAGTTGCGAAACTAATCATAAAGCCATGGGCACACTGGAGCGTCAAGACGCGTGCTTCATTCAGTATTCTCGCCGACATTAACACGAACTCAAATTCAATCAGCCACGCGTTAAATTCAATCAGAGGGCTGTCAATGACATTTCATTGGAAACTGAGCTTTTTCGATGAGTCAATACAGTTAATTTTGGTGTTGGCAAAAAATTGGCAGCGGACAACTTGAGCCACTGGGGTTTTTGTTTTGGTCATCGTGCAGTAGGTATGGTAGCAGCAGTGGGTTAGTACCTGAGTGTGTCTGAGCAAGTGAAGTAGGCAGCCAGGATAGACATGAGCCGCCAGGCGCGCTGGCAGGAGTCGGGCCCGGGCGAGCGGTTCGACGTCGTCTGCTTCATCAGCTGGCAGTATACCTCGTCGCGCAACTCCGGCACAGAATGGCAATGCTACGTAAAATAATAAATTTGACTTTAGTGGCATAATTAAGTGGTAGTACAGTAGCATATAAGTAAAAAATGTAAACATGACAATTTGTAAGTGCCCCCATAGGCCTATACAGAATAAATGATTTGACTTTGAAAAACATCTTTATTTCATTTTTTACGAAATGAGTGAAATGATGATAAATGAGAAATGGCTCTACCTGCGTTTAGCGGGTATTTAAGTCAGTATCAATTAAATATTAGCAAGGGCAAATTCAATAAATACACATTTTAAATAAAAATTGATGATGACAGTGATAAAGATGGCGGATCTGACATAAACATAATACTGTGAACAATGATACTAAAAAGTATAGATACGTCAATGTGTCAAAAAGATGTAAAAAAAGGATTGAAATTGGAATTATCGATGCCACGGCCGCCTAGTCTGAAATGTGATGACATGGACGTAAAACTATTATATATGTAAAGCTCCTTCTTAATAAATACCTCGTAGGGGCTACGTTTTGACGCGCATTAAATGTAGTACCTATTAAAATAAAAACATATAGCAGTTGTTTAACATATAGCAGCTGGCAGGAGGCCATTGAAACACCTAATTGCAACTATAACTACTAGGTTGATCTTTATAATGTTCATCACCCATCTTTATTTATTATATGTTACGCTATGTATCGAACTTGCTCCTGCTATTATTTACTTGACATTGTCATAAATACCCGCTAATCGGAGGTGCAGCCATTCCTCATTTTATTCCAACAACATTTCGTAAAAAAGAAGTGCACCTATACCTCGCCACAAAAATAAAGCTTATTTTATACGCCAATAGATGGCGCTTTACCAAACTGTTTTGCTTACCATAAGTACAGTGTAAACACATTTGACTTCAGTCAAGTCTTGGTGTATGGGTCTCTCAGCGGGCTGCAGGTCCCCGCAGTAGGCGCGGACGCAGGTGAAGCACTCGAGGGCGGGCGGCGCGAGGGCCGCCGGTAGCCGCAGTAGCGGCGCGCGGAGCGGAGTAGCCTGCCATTTGACTACGTCCGTCTGAGCTTTCCACGTCCATTCGTTGCGCTTCGCCTTGCTTTTCAGTGACGAGTCCGCTTTTAGAATCTCTAATCTGTTGGTACAAAAATATTTTTGTTAAAAAAACTATTCTGTATTTAAATCTTTTATTAGGTATGTATGTACCTAAGCAATGGTAAGTTTTCCGTCGCAAGTATGTAGGTACTAGTTTTTTTAACTTTCTTGTTTATTACAAAATATACCTACCCACTTAAAAATTGTATCTACGTAGGTATTTTAAATCTCAATGCATTTATGCATTTGTAAAAAAAATACAATTTATTTTTAGAAGTTACATTAGTAAGTTTTCTGTAAATTTGAAAGATACCTAGCCTCGTGATTAATACTTACTAATTTGGATTTTTAAACAACCTCTCATTTATAGAAAAATAACGTAGCTATGTACCTATCAATTCCACTGTGAATGGAACACATTTTTTCTAGTTGTAACCGAGGATCGGTTTCAACTAGAACTTATATGGTTCGTAATATTTTCAATGGCGATTTAAAAAAATGATCAGCCCACTGAGTTTCTTGTCGGATCTTCTCAGTTGAGGTCGCGTTTCGATCTGGTGGTAGTATAGTAGTATATAATAAAAAAATGTAAACTTGATAATTTGTAAGTGCCCCCATAGGCCTATACAAAATAAATGATTTCACTTTGAAATGGCGACAAAACGGAAAATAAAAATACTAAAAAAGCATAGTTATCTAATGGGTAGGCAATCAAATGTAATTTGGATTCCTACCTGCCTATGCTTGTTGATATTCATATCGTGCATGTTTTATAATTTCATGGCTATGTGAGTTATGTAGCGATTTGAAATTCAAATTTAAACTGTTCGCTTTCCAATTATAGGTATTTGCACAATCATCGTTTGAGAGAGTTCGGGGCGTGATATTGTGACTCTTTACCATTAGGTACCTACCACACAAACTTCTAGTCTAATGGTTATTTACTTACTAAAAAAAATATAAATAAGTAGGGATATTGATAAGTACTATAATACTTTTTTTTTTTTTTATTCATCTATGAACCATCTACAGGGGCATATTTCAGTACCAACAAGACTCAACAAATGTTTTATAATGCGATGTTAGATAAATCGTCACTATAAGTTTCGTGTTGTTCATAGTTCATAATATTTTGAATATTTTTGAAACTTATATTTATTTAGGTTTAATATTAAAACGTGCGTTTGTTGTTTGTTCAATATCAATATTCAAGATTTTAGTAAAATTATAAAGAATCCCAATTAATAATAGAATAAGTACAATTTGAATAAAATGTAAAATCAATGTTAAAAATTATGCAAAATACCCATGACACATTTATTTGTAGATATTTTTCTAAATTAGACAAACATTGGCCGGAAATAACGCTAAGTGCATTCGATGCAAATCAGATGCGCGCGCGCCGGCTCTACCGTCCGCTTTACCGTAACCGCTCACTCAGTTTACAATCGGTTTTAGGGGCGCAAAATATACATTATAATCCTGACTATTTGTAAGTAATTTGTTAGCCTACATCTTTAGATTTTGTTTTTATAAGTACTTAAGCAAATTTCTGACTGACGGAGTAGGTAACATTCGTTGAATTCTACTCACTGAATAATATTCGAGTTTGAACTAAGGATCGAACGTCGAATTAGAAAATTTACGACAGTGACGCTTGAAATTCGATAGTTTTACAAGAGGATTCTTATGTCAAAGACATGAACTTACCATAAGATAAGATAAGACGTGATATTATAATCATTTCGTAAAGCTAGGCTGAAGCTAGGAGCTTAGTCGAAAACAAAGATGAGATAACTAGGTCTGAAATTTATGGCCAGAACTTAGTTTGGACGTAAATAGCGTGACGCGACATTTAAAATTACTTTGCCTTCGACATTACATTTAATCCCAGACGGATGTGCTCATATGCGCAACTATTATGAATAGGTAGTAGTTTAAAATACAAAAGTACAAAGTACCAACCGAATACGGTGGTGGCAAGTTGGCAACCCTGCTTGTGTACTGCCAACCGCATCTAATTACTATTTGCACTACCTACTCTCACCGGTCGATTATAGCTGCGGAAATGGTCCTTTGGGCCTTTGTTTATTTATTACCCCTGATGCCGTGTACAGATGTTTGGCCGCTACAGCCATCGTTTCGGTTCCACTCGAAACTACAATCAACCTTTGACGACTAGCTAACTGCGCAAAGTGACACGTCAAATTTTTTTGACAGCCAAATTCTGCAATTCCTTCCAATTCCAATAATCTTTTATAAAATGATTTATTTATCAAATAGCTGAATAATTATCTGGATGTGGACGCAGCTTAATAGTTACGGCGGTCGAAATGTTACCCCATTCCCAATACGTAATTGCGTAAATCCGACTGTAACTAAATGCCGGGAAGCGCTCAAGATTCATAGTTCAACTAAAGAACTATTATAGGCCAACACGTATATCAAATGGCAACTATTTATTACGATTGTCATCCGGAAGACAAACTAAAATACGGTTGAACGATTGGGAAGCGTTATTTGACATTAATTTTATCAAGTTCTCTTTGGGATACATCCGCCATCTTTTTCACCTTCATTACCCATTTTAATTATAATGTGTATTCATTGAACTTGTTTATGTTATTATTACTTGACATTGACGAAATACCCGCAAATCGCAGGTGCAAGCATTCCCAGTCTTATTATATATTTTACATATACCAACCTGCCAGCGAGTAAAAGAGTATTTAGAATAGTAAAATTATTATGACGTTGCTCATAATTGTATATAAGACAACTGTGTTACTTGGGCCTGCATAAACAATGACTGACATAATTATTTTGAACAAAAGAAGAAAGGTGTTAACGGTAACATGATGAGATCATCGTGGCGGGTTGTGCTTGCTTACACAAGCTAATCGCAATCGATCACGTAGCGTAGGAAGTGTATTACGACAAACAAGCAGGTACCTAAAGCGATCCGATATTACATGAATTGTGGATAATTGAGTGGCCTCGCATGATTTGAATCGTCGGGAAAGTTACATTGACGGCAGTTAAATGAACTATTCCCCTGTAGGTAGGTTACGCACCTGGCATCCACAGGTTACTGGCGTCTGCGACGCGTGTGGTGATGCCGCATTTTATTTTTAATAACAGGGACTACCAATTACTGTAGAGTAATTGGTAGTCCCTAAAGTGGTTTTAGTCGTCTTAATTCAGTCGTTACTGAATCAAGTCAAATGTAATCGCATTCAGCAGCTTAACTTAATTCAGTAACGACTGAATTAAGACGTCTAAATTCAGTGAAGTGTAATAACCACTTAATCTAAGTGTAAGGCCTAGGGTTGGGACCGAAACTCGCTCACGAGGGCAGCCATTCTAACCAAAGTCACTTACACTACCGTTTTTTAAATATATTGCTGATACCTACTTACCATAACTAAAAAGTCATCTTTGCATTGTAGTATTTATCGATAATCTACATCTTGACTTTGTATGCTTACAAATGACCAAGAAAGCAGTTAACAATTTGCGAATTTTAAAAGGAAATCGGGTGATAACATTATTTATTACAACTTATGCTGTAATACGTACAATTTATTATTGAGAATGTCATATCGAGGATTAGCCTCACGCACACTGGGGCGGCGCGTCGACATTCACGCGTCCATTTTTTGCCATACCAAAATAAACTATATCGACTTATTAAAAAAGTTCATTCTTCAACTAAATTACAATGGAAAGCGTGAGCTCGTGGTTTTTACCGCAGAAATTCAATCTTTATGCATATTAACACAAGGTTCGTTTTGGTATTGACAAAAATTCTGACGCGCGACTCTTGACATCCAAGTATGGGGGCTTTAAGAGAGCGCAGCGAAGATGTATGGAGGTACTTATACATTTTATATGGAAAAATAATTTGATATATTAGTATATGTAATACCTAATACATATATATTGTATTCTCACATTGCTAGTAGGTACCGTAAAAAAATAATGACGTAAAATTAAAATAATTTTGTCTCCGTTAGTAGTCGCAGTCTTAGTAGTTTTTTACCCACGGGTAATGGGGATCGCCATTGCTAAAAATACAAGATATAGTAACCTCTTAGGGCTAAAACTAGGAAGAGCATATTTAGTTTCATAGTGAACTTGTTTTTCATAAACTTCAGTGATTTATCAATCATATTTTAAGCCCGAATTTGTCTCTTCTTCTTACACACACACACACACACATACACATAATTATTGCACTCTGTGTATGCAGACGTGTCGGAAATATAATTACAATAATTTAATTTAATAAATCATCCAATAGTGACCTAGTTACAGTGCGCCCAGTTCAGCACGATAAGCAATAACGTTTTAGTGAACACTTGAAATGGACAAAAGTGTTACTTAATTATGGATAACAGCCCCTTTAATCGGAGCGGAGTAACACGCCGCACCCCTCCACCAACTCCAACCCCAAAAACACCAAGGCAAGTAAACGATGAGGCCTTAGAAGTCGTTTCAACACCGGAGTTACAAAGCTGGCTCTCCAACATTGAGGCTTATTTAGGTGAGGTGTGTACTATCACGTCTGAAGGAAAGCTAAATACGGAGCAGAAACTTAAAATAAGTAACCTTTGCCGCAAAATTGGAAGTGGAGTAGGACAAATGGCTGTACTGTACCAATCAGTAAAGCAAAAAGCAATCCAAACTCACAGCATTCTCCAAGTTATGAAGGAAAGAGATACTCTATGCGAACACGTAATGGACCTTAAACAGTCTTTGCAAGAGTCGAGCCCGAAGTCAGCACCGACAAACCCATCTTTTGCGGATATGGTAAAAAACAGCCACAACAGTTTTATCCGTCCGAGCCCTCTAAGTTCTGTTGCAATTTATCCATGTGACAAGTCTAAGACCAGTGAGGAAACTAAAAACATTGTCCAAAATATAATTTGCCCTGAAGAAATGAAACTGAAAGTTCGAGCGGTTCGCATGATTCGGAATGGCGGAGTCATCATCAGCACAAATTCAAAGAGCGACACAGCGAAACTTAAAAATACTGTCCAGCTGGCTACGTCTAGCCTCACCGTCGATGAACCAAACAAGCGCAAACCTCGCATAATAGTTTTGGGAGTACCAGCATCTATGGCCGAAACTGAGGTGTTTAAATGCATCTTTGAACAAAACATAGCCGAAAAAGTCCCATCTATGACCCGTGATCACTTTATGAGCTCAATCAAACTAAGCCATAAATCTGGCAAGAAATCCGCGGATATATGCAATTACATCATTGAAGTGTCAGCCGAAATCCGTAAAGCCATCATCACGCAGGACAGAGTCTTCATTAACTGGTCATCCTGCCCGGTAAGAGACTTCACACTTGTTACCAGATGTTACCAATGTCAGCAGTACGGACATGCAGCGAAATTCTGTAGATCTACAATTTCTACGTGCGGCCACTGCGGGGAGGAAGGCCACTCAATCCAAGACTGCACAAAGAAGTCTGAACCACCTAAATGTGCAACATGCCTGCGCTTTAAAAAACCGAGCAACCATAAGACAGGTGACCCCGAATGCCCGGCCAAAAAAGCTGCTGAAAATAGGTACATTAACTCTACTGACTATGAAGGCGCCTAAGAGCGCCACATAGTCATCTGTGTTTTTGAACTAAACTTTAAGGTATGGATATTAATTTAATTAATGAAATAGATAATTCTTTTATAACAGAGTCAAAATCATGCCAAGTCGAAAACTGCAGACAATATCTCACCGTCTACCAAAATTCACTAACCATACTTACTCAAAATATTCGCAGTATTTATAAAAATATAGATAGCTTTAATCTTTTCTTGCATAGACTAAATTATTATTGTGACCTTATAGTCCTAACCGAATGTTGGTTATCAAACCGACATAATAACCTCCCGAAAATGCCAGGGTATAATACATTCTATAGCCGAACGAACCGTAATCAAAATGACGGCGTGGTAATTTATGCTAAGGAATCATTAGTGGTTACTGTCGAAGAGCCAACTCAACAAGACTGCAATTGTTTGATTATCAAAATAGGTACGCACACAGCGATCATCGGTATGTATAGATCACCCTCCTTTAGGAATATAGATTCATTTTTAAATTCTCTCAATGATACGCTTTTGGCATTAGCATCTTTTAAAAACATTATACTAACTGGTGATATAAACATCAATATTGATCATGAACATTACGACGCGGGAACCCAAGACTATCTTAACCTGTGCTCATACCATGGGCTCCTTCCTTCCCATACCATGACTACCCATCAGAGTGGATCCTGTCTTGATCACATGATGATTAAATCAAATCTTCAGCGCTCCACGCTTATTACTAACTCATCGGTCAGTGACCACAACGCTGTCCTACTAACCGTAAATTTAACGCTGCCTAAGCTAAATCGTCCGCATATTAAAACCAAATTAAACATCAACAAACTCGAGTGTGACATGCGCAAAATTAATTGTAACACTATTTATAATTCCGCTGACGCTAATTTGTCTTTATCCTACTTAATCAAGAATGTCCAACAAGCAATAATACAAAATACGATATTAATAAAAGTAAGCAAGAAAAATTATAACATAAAACCATGGATCACTCCCGGTTTATTGCGATGCATAAGAAACAGAGATAAACTCCATCAAAGAACTAAGTTATCCCCCAATAATCTAACTCTCCTTACAACCTACAAGAGGTATAGAAATTTTTGTAACAACCTGTTAAAGAAGATTAAAACTGATTACGATAGAGACAAATTGCAGAAAGCAGGAAAAAATAGTAAGCAAATTTGGAAACATATTAAAAACGTTACTTTTACCGAAAAACAGCGCACATCAAACTCTAGTTTATTGTTTACCAATACTACTCCACTTTCGTCAGCGAATGATGTAAATAACTATTTCGTAAACGTAGGTAAAAACCTAGCCGAACAGATTGAACAACAAACACGCTATCATGGAACTACCCCTATATACAAATGTAATAGTGAGATAAGAGCCAAGTCTTTTGCAATGTTGGACACTGATGAGCAGGAAATAGGACGAATAATCTCAGGACTAAAAGACGATTGCGCAGCGGGCTGGGATAATATTACTAATAAAATCCTGAAACAATTTCAACATATTCTAGTCCCACCACTTACCCACATATTCCGACTTTGCCTTTCAAAAGGGATTTTTCCTAAATGCTTGAAAAAGGCAGTGGTAATTCCTATCTTTAAGTCAGGAAGCAAACATGTTATTTCTGATTATAGACCCATATCGCTACTGCCCGCCATATCCAAAATCCTAGAGAAAATTATTAATAACAGACTGACAAGCTATCTCGAAAAACACAACCTCCTGTCCCCAACACAATTCGGTTTTAGAGCTAAACTATCTACAGCTGACGCGACACATGTCTTAACTGATCACATTTCTCATGAACTCGGCCAAGGAAACCAGGCACTAGGAATTTTCCTTGATCTAGCGAAAGCTTTTGACACTGTTTCTATTCCATTACTCTTGAAAAAATGAGATGCTCTGGGTATCAGGGGCACGCAGTTAAAACTCATCGCAGACTACCTCAATGATAGATACCAATGTGTTAAAATAGACACCCTCACTAGTGATTACCAAAGATGTACCAGTTTTGGAGTGCCCCAGGGTAGTATCCTAGGCCCCACCTTGTTCCTTGTTTACATTAACGACCTTTCAAATCTAAATATCAACCACGGTAAAATCATTTCATATGCCGACGATACGGCACTAATCTTCACTGCCAAAACCAATGAAGAATTGTACAAATATGCTCAAAAGGGTTTTAATCAGGTGAATAACTGGCTTTGTCTCAATCTTTTAACATTAAACGCTAACAAAACGAAATACGTACACTTCTCCATGCGGAAATCTAACTGCTTTGTAAATAACCCCCTCTTATACGCACATGTGTGTTTAAATGCTTTAGTCAACGCATGTAGTTGTCCTACTATTCAAATCACTAACAATATAAAGTATCTTGGTCTTATAATCGATGACACACTCTCCTTCAACCTACATATTCAATGTTTAGTCAGTAGAGTCCGAAAGTTAATATATGTATTCAAAATACTACGAACAATAGCAGATTCGACACTAGTAGCTCAAGTTTACCTGACCTTATGTCAGTCTATAATCCAATACTGTATTACTTCATGGGGCGGAGCTCTGAAAACTCTCATCCTACCTCTTGAACGTGCCCAGAGAGCAATCCTTAAGGTTGCAAACTTCCATCCCTTTCGTTATCCCACTACACTTTTATACAAGACCTGCAATGTATTGACTGTCCGCCAACTTTTCATAATGCACATAATATTAAAACAGCACAGAATGCTCGTTTATAATGCTGACATTACCCATAAGAGGCGGAAAGATATAGTATGCATGTCTAACTCTACCTCAAAGCATATTTACACAAATAGATTTTTCACTTTTCTAGGTCCGTTTCTCTACAATAGAATCAATAGAGTACTCAGTATCTATGAATTAAACTATTATAGCTGTAAACAATATGTATATAAGTACTTAGTAAGCCTGTCATACGAACAGACAGAGCAATTAATAGCCATATGTAAATAAAATCATGTAAATGTTATTTGAAACCATACTCAATGCTGTTATACAATAAGTACACTACTGTTACTGTAATATTACTACTATATTAAGTTACGTTATTGTTAATTAAGCTACTTAGTAAATTTATATTTGCACTGTCTCGCCTGAAGCACAGGTATAACCTAGTTCAGGCATATCCTCAGATGATCCGCTTTATGGCACTAAATTTGATAAGATCATAAAGCTTATTTTTATGTTTTTATCAATAAGACTGTAATATATATGTACTGAATATTATCAATAAATAAATATTATTATTATATTATTATTATTTACGAAATTAGTGAAAAAATGAAAATTAATTAAATAAGATGAGAAAGGGCTGCGATTGGCGGTATTTATGCCTATATAATAATTAATAGCAAGGAAAAAATTAATAAACACACATTATAAATAAAATGAGATTTAAGATAGTGATAAAGATGGTGGTCGAATCCCTGGAATTTGTTTAAAATGACGTTTATGCTCACTAGCGCCATTACTCATTCGAAATATTTTGACACATGGTATAATGTAGCCAGCCCAAAAAAATTACCCCAATCACGTTCGAAAACTACACCTCACTAAAAATATCACAAACACCAGTAAAAATATTCTCACAGTATCTCGTTAACGCTCTCATCTTCTCCACAGTGAGGTTGCGCTCTGGACAGGCTGTCATCTGACATGCCTGCTTCGGCATCACCGGTAGAAACGATCGACATCGTTCGGCGGTCGTTCGATGACTAAACTCACGGCTCGGGGAAAGTATTAACCGAGGAAGTAATTTTTTTAAATAATTCAACGATTCATTTCGGCTTTCAATTCAAAATGATCTATCGTTTCGAAGCTCGAAGTATCATATTCGATTACGGATGTCGGAGACGTTACGCGATTTTTTACCACTGTTATGTTCTTGAGGAAGTTGTTGTTTACATTGTTACTTAATAGAAAAAAAATATAGTTAACAGCTAATACTAAAGTATGCACGTAAGTTAGGCATACTTGCAGTCATACCACATTTGTAGAAAATTAAAAAAAATAAGACTTATTTCGTCAATAAGACATTGTGGAATATTGTACACGTTAATCGCTACAACACTTTTACGTATAAATAGAAGTTGGCATAATTTATAAACAGCAACGTTAACATTTCAAAAAAAAAAAATCTGGTAATTAACGGAAAGTCATAAACAAAAGACGATCACTGCACGCACAAAGAACGAAACAATATGCACTCTGTGTAAACGACAAAGTAACGATAAGATACTTGCACTCGACGTTTGATCCGTGCAGCAAGTGCACACAGCATGGTCGAAGGTTAGACTTCTTCTGACGACGAATGGGCCGCGAACTCTCAGTTGCGGTAGCCGCGAACGATGTTCATCAACTAACTAGGGCTGCTCCACTTTTACAAGAATTGTTTTATGGCGTATTGTTTTTGTAAAATTGCATGTGTCAGATGTTGTTGCCTAATGAGACACATATTCGTTACGAAAAAAATACCTATAGGGTTGCGGAGCGCAAAAGGAAAAATAACAGACCTAATAATTTTGGATAATCTGTGGTTGTATCTAACAATGATTATGCGAGTTTAAAGACGGGTAATTTTGGGTAGTTATTGAACTATTACACTTAAGCTATGTTATTTTATTGTTAGAGCTTCACAAGGAAGTGCAAATTAAAATATATTCGTCGACCGCACTGTGTTCACCCTACCTTCATTATGATATAACGAAACAATCACAAGAGAAACATCACAATTGTTCCGTGGAAAGCAGAACATATTGTAGTGTATATTTGGTAAGGAGCTGAGATTTCATAAGATAATGGAAATTTGTATCATTACAAACTTTTCAACGTGTTATTAGAATAATTACACTTCTGTGAGCTTTTTAACGGTCTATTGCTGGTAATCGCGATAGCTGCCTAATAATTAAAATCGAAAGAAAATTATTCACAGCAACAAAAGCAAAGTTGCCAGCATTATTATTAAAATAATAACGTCCCCGTCTTTGTATACTAGGTACTAGTGTTGGGTGATTAAAAACCTAACCTGACTATTCTACATTTTCATAGTTTTTTCCAACCAGCCCTATACAATCCAATTATATAAACACGAATAAAAAACTTTCCTGACGATACCTGGAACACATAAGATTCCTTTATTCAATGTAAATGGGTACCCACGGTTTTTTAAAAAGCATTGTAAGTGTGGAAACCTAACTGCAGCTAAGACGGAAGAAAAAATATTCGTTCCATCATCGCCAACAACATGCGATTTTTGCATGGAGGTGTTACTTTAGGGATTTTTGAAAAATTTTAGCCTGTGACCGTTTGTAATTTTTTTTTTGTTATCTCTTAGTCAAGAATATGGAGGGTACAATTAAAGGAGTGTCATCTGTGTATTGAAAAAGTGTCCGTCGAAAACCTAAAACCCTGAAAAACCCCGATAAACCGGTAATCGGAAAAATCGTTGATTCCGAATCTGGCGTAAAAGCAAAAAGTCCATAATAGTGCTACCGACTTATTCCAGGGGGCGTCGATATATACCCATGCCAACACCAGCGCCATTGTGGAAGGTTTTTGAACTATTATTTCATGCATTCGACGGATACTTTATCAATTTTTTTCCTTAGGAGATTGCCCTCCTTTAATTCTATAGCCAAGAAGCACGTAGGTAGTTTGTTTCGGCGCTTCGCTGCTCTTAAAAAATCGTAAAACGGAATTATTGTTCCTTTACCTACAAAACTATTGTATTATTATCTCATAACAAAAGTAAAAATTTGACATTTATTTCCGCCAAATTCAAAGTACCTAACTACGTCTTATGAGTTCATTACAAACATCACAATGAGTGAGTGTTACATTAACAATAGATCACGTAACGGTTAAGAGACGAGTCTGACAGCGAGACTATTTGCAAATCAATTTATCGTTCAAATTCTCATCATAAAATCACTTTGAATCGTTTTCTATTATAAGTAGCTAATAACAATTTTGTATCTAAGATACTCTAGGAGTACCTAGAATATCATAAATTTAAAATTACTAATTACAGTGGTAGCCGAGTGGTCGAACGCATGCCTTCGAATCGAAGTGTGCAGGTTCAAACCCCGGGTCGCACCTCTGGGATTTATGTGCGAATCTCATTTACATCCGAGATTATTGTTTTCTTACATTTACGCGAATACTATACATTGAAATTAAACTATTTTACGGATTTTATCGCGTTCATTTACTATTTTATTTTCCCGAAGTTTCAGCTGCTTTACAGCAACCATGGTCACGGGGGGACTGAGGTGTTAGACGTCCTGATATTAACATGTCCAGTTATTAACTATGACATCAGGACGTCTAACACCTCGAAACGTCGGGAAAATAAAATAGTAAATAAACGCGATAAAATCCGTAAAATAGTTTAATTTCAATACATCCGAGATTATCACTTGCTATGAAACGATGAAGGAAAAGATCGTAAGGAAACCTGCACGTCTGAGGGAACTTGACTAGTTTTCGATAGATGTGTGAAGTCTGCCAACCCGCACTGGGCCAGCGTGATGGACTATGGCCTGAATCCCCCTCGCATTGAGGAGAGGCTCGTGCCCAGCAGTGGGGCGTTAAAAGGGCTGTAGTAGTAGTATAAAACCTATGAAAAGCTTTATTCATGGGTATTTTTTGTCTCCCGCAAGCTCAGTATGACCGTGGAGACTTAAAGTAAAAAATAACTCTAAAATCATCAGTCTTAACAAATTCAAGTTCCTATTTAAGTGGCACAGCCTATACAGAATTGTCGCTTAGATTGCCTAACTTTTAAAAATCATTTACACCTAAATCCATCAATCAATCAATCATTTCACCTATTCACGAATTGTGGGTTATTCAATTAGGGCTAAGTTTCCAATGTTTTGTACTCATTAAAAAGACTTTAAACAGAGTTTTTCCACGTCGTTAAACATTGCGAACACTTAAATTAATTAATAATCTTTTGAAATGAGCGTTAAAGCTAAAAAAAACTCAATTAACTATGTGGAATCATGCAGAACTCTATTAAAACTAACTCGTGGTTTAAATAAGCGTCTACTACAAAACGATCATCAAATTATTTTATCCCATTGTATTTACTTACCTACCTTCGTTCACTGGCAGATTGCTGATGTTATAAGGAGTAAATAAGGCTACTTTAATTCTGGGCAGATAATTAATGTTCCTAAATTCGCTTAATACGAAGTCGGAGGCCCAGTTAGTGTACCTATTGTATAATTTAAAATATATTTTGTTAGTACTTACTCTGGACTCTGCCTGAAGTGGTCAACGGCAAACTGTAGCAGTGGATGCCTGCCGTCGTGCTGCGGCGTCGACTGGTCCCTATCTCTCCTCTCTTCCCTGATCTCCCTTTCTCTATCTCTATCCCTCTCCCGCTCCCTATCCCTTTCTCGCTCTCTCTCCCGCGGCACTGGTGACGACGTCTGCGCTCTCCTTTCAATATGTTCCATCTCTTCTCTGGACTCTCTCGATTCGCGTATTTCCCGTACTTCCCGTATCTCCCGTGACTCTCTTGAGTTTCTAGACTCTCTGATCTCACGACTCTCTCTGCTTTCGCGTTCCGACACGCGCTCCTTTGCCACGCCATTTGTCGTTGGTTTAGGTTGAATCTGTGACAAAGAAACTTCCATTGAGTATTGTTAAAACACAGTCGTTAGATTATTTTCATTGGACACTGAAATTATTTAAACACGTTTCATGTCTATAAGTTTGATAGGTATCTTATTTACCACGACATCATTACCAACAAATCAAATATGGATTAACATTTCTATAAATTGTGGATAAAGAGGTACAGGTACAGGTAAGAGGTAACTAAATATGATAGAAATTTCATGTTCAAATTAATTTGCAAATATATCAAACTTAATATTACAACGACCACTTCATGTTTGGCACTCACGAATGTGAGTATTTAAAATAAGTTTTATCCGCATGGAATGGTGACAAGAAAGCTGGCTGCATTTTCTCGTTAAATAGCCAGACTAATTTGGCGAACGATACTCTTTTCACCAAAAATAATATAATCTGTTATATGGAAGGTAACTATTAGGTACCTATAGATTATTGAATAGAGTAAAACAAGTGTATTAACTACACCATTGATTTGCTTTTCGAGTGCACCGCGGTACACTTAATGTTATAAAGACATAGCTGGATCTGGAAAGCGTGAATGTCGGCGGTCCGGCACACGATAGATAGATAAATTGTGGTTTATTATCCGAGCTATTGCTGCGGCAATTTACGGTACGTTTCAATTACAGAAGATTATAAGAAAAGCTGTTTTTATGTGCTAACAAAGTTTCAAGTAAAGAATAGTCTATAATTATTTAAAACAAGAATCAGACTTTTAGTCTAAAACTTAACAATAAACAAAAAATAATAATAGTATCTCTACCACCCATTTGAAATGCATTTTCTATGGAGAAGAAACTCCATGGTTATTTCGTCCAAAAGGAACACTTAATATTAAATAGTGGCCAATTCAATTCAACTGTCACTTAGTCTTGAAATTGGCGAATAACTCGACTGAAATAAGTATATAGAATAAACAGTATTCGATATTTCGGCTGGGAATAAGTATTTGGCAATAGTACGTACATAGATTTAAATGTATTCTACCTCACGTTCGGAATTATCGACTGAACGTACCTTTGGTTTCCTTTTCAAAGTTTTCCTACTGAGCGTCCTAATAACATCGTAAAAATTTTCCATTTTCCAGCGAGTACCAAACACTAGCACGCACACAACACGAATCGATTTCTCGTAACCTCTCTATCAACTATGAATCGATTTTATTTTAAATAAACTAAGCGAGGCGACTGTTGCCACTTTCAACACATTAAAAACTGATACTGGAGTATTCTATTGTTTTTTTTTTTCGATAGAACAATTTCCGCACTGCATTCGCGAGGTGCAACGGCGGTATGCGCGTGCGGCGCCCGCGCCCGTGCCAGCGCCGCCGTACCATCTTTATAAATATTGATGCAATCTGTGTGTGCTTGCTCCGATTAATCGCAAATTGCTTTCGTAACTCGAATTCTTCAGTGGCTTATGAACAATTAATTTCTAATGGGAGAGGTACATGCCTATTTAATTGTTACCGCTACGCGCAGGCCTAGCGTTAACGGGTGATTATTTTGCGAGAATCTATAGCAGGTAATATTAATCATCCTCCTTGTCAGTCAGGAAAGAAAAAAATGAGATGTACGTTTTTTTTAAAGAAATTATTTTACTGACACAGAGCTCAATTTCCCTTAATGTCATTCTCGTAGACTGGCTCCCTAATTTAATGATTATTGAATTTTTACAATAAAATACCTCTGTAAATATTTATTGTGACATAATGTAATCGGAACTTATGTGGTAAAAGAAAACTTAATTGCTATAATTAAACATTAAAAGTCAAGTAATATTCACAGATACAAATAAAACCGCTAATGTGAAATAAATTTCAAACTCACAATTCATAAAGTTCGTAGATACCACGGAGTGGAGCTGTAAATTTTTGACAGATACTATAACAGCCCCCTTTTTAGGTACCTCACACACTAACCGGTCAATCTCAACAAAAAACAGTTGCAGTAATATAACTGATTAATCAATCTCCGTCGTGTCTTCGCCACTACGTTGACATTGGCAGAATTGGCATTGGGCCTGACTCAATGGAAAGAGGCCATTTAAAAAAAATAGCCCCCTTACCACCACCTGTCTTGCAGCAATGTTTTTAGGGTTCCGTACCCAAAGGGTAAAACGGGAACCCCATTACTAAGTTTCGCTGTCCGTCCGTCTGTCACCAGGCTGTATCTCATGAACCGCGATAGTTAGACAGTTGAAATTTTCACAGATTATGTATTTCTATTGCCGCTATAACAACAAAATACTAAAAAACAGAATAAAATAAATATTCAAGGGGCTCCCATACAACAAACGTGATTTTTTGCCATTTTATAGATAATGGTACGGAACCCTTCGTGCGCGAGTCCGACTCGCACTTGGCCCGTTTTTAATATTAATTTCAGTTCACAGTGGACTTAGTACAAAATCTGTCAAAAATGTACATTAAGTAGGGCACCATTAAGATGGCCTACTACGTAAAACGCTATGAAAAAATTATTAAAACAATACTACTCAAAAGGGGGTGGCAAAAGGGGCGTAAACAAAGGTTGTTAGATAAAGAAACGTGTGCGAAGGTGACAACATCGTTGCATTTTTACAATCGAATAAATCTCATTAAATACAAACATTTCTAGTCGAACAACTCATGACATAGTTTTACAATCCTGCATTGTAAACCTTATTAAGTCTGTAACTAGGTACCATTTGAATAAATCATACCTCGTAGCCGTAGCATGAAGTAGCGTAACTATAGTTCACTAAATTGCTTTTATGGATCGAATAATAATAGAATTTGCAAAAAACTGATAAATTTACCTTAACATAATATTTGATAATAAGATTAATTTTGAAGAAAAGTGTTAACGATCGTCTGTCGACGCGTGAATAATATTTATGGATGACGTTTAGAGCTGTCAAATTTAGTCGATAATTATCGACTTATTATAATTTGTGAATAGTAGAGTTCATTATAATTCCTAACGTAATCATAACTCAATATGATTCAAAATAGATATACTATCCCTTAAAATATAGGTTTTCTAGCGTATTCTAAACGAATACGTGAATTCATAAATATTTTTCCCATAGTCTTAAAAAAAAAATACGTGTTACGCCTCCCGCACTCTGCGGGGTCAACAGTCGTGCGTAAAGCGGTTTTCAGACTACGCTATAATATAATAGCAAATAGTATATAGCTCATAGCACAACAATATCGCGCTCCATACATTGTTATGGCCACGTTCACACTGTACTGTACTATATATTATTGGCTTTGTATGGTTCGCGATATTGTTGTGCTATATATCATAGCGTAGTCTGAAACCCGCTTATTTTTTTTTGACATAGCAATACGAACTGTATTGACACATAGAAAAAGTTCATTCTACTACGAAATGACACTGAGTGCGAGAGAATTTTTTTGCGTGGCTTTTGCGACAGAAATTTAATCTTTATTCTTTATGCATATTGAGACAGAATTCGCTTGGTATTGGAAAATATTATGACGCGCGACCGCTGTCGCCCGGAGGCTTTAAGTTTTCCATAATATTCGACGAAACACAGCCCTAAAATCAGCTGTTACTTTCAAACTCCATTTGATCTAAAGATTATGGAGGGTAGAAGCAAAGGAGGGCAATCAATAATGAGAACTTTTTTAAAAAGTGTCCGTCGAAATGCATTAAATAATAGTTCAAAAACTTTCCACAATGGCGCTGGTGTCGGTATTGGTATACATTGACGTCCCCTGGAATAAGTCGGTATTATGGACTTATTGCTGTTATGGTGGAAGTTTTTTGAACTATTATTTAATGCATTTCGACGGACACTTTTTCAATACACAGATGACACTCCTTACCCTCCATACTAAAGATGAACACAGCTGAAGGTACTAGCAACCTGACTGACTATGCCCAGGTTTGACATGGCCAAAAAAAATGTGGTAGAAAAAAATATTCTGTAGTCATAAAATGATTTTATATACTTTATGGAATGAAGGGTCACGGGTTTGTTATACCCATTCTGAATAACATTGTATACTTAAATATCATCATTTCACTCACTTCGTAAAAAAGAACATTGTTTAAACTCTGCACCCTTAGAATGTCCGTGTACACATAAGTTTTATCAATTTCAACTGTCAGATTTGTCGAGAAAATGACGTCACTTCGAGCTTTTTGGTGTGATGTAATTTTCTCGACGAATTTGACAGTTGAAAGAGATAAAACTTATGTCTACGCGGTAATGCTACAGGGAGGGCCTGATTAAGATAACCAGTGAGATTAAGTTAAAGTGCATAATCAAATCAAATTGAAGGTGTGTTAGTAGTGACAAAACAACAGCTTTTTATTAAACGCATTTAGCAAAAAGCTATTTTCGTATTAAAGTACGAGTATATGAAGTAACGAAATCACAATTGTTTAATTTTCTGTCTGTTTTTTTGGATAATCAATCTCCAAAACGGCTGGCCCAATTTTGACGGGACTCTCACGAGCACATAACTGATGTTACAAGGATTAGCTTAAACTACTTTCAATTTGGGAAATAAATTAGGGTTCCCAAGTTTAAGTCGCTTGTATAAGTATAAGGGTCAACTAGTGGTAAGTATAACGAAAAACGGCATGTCTTTAAAATGTTTGGTTGGCAACCCTGAAGTGTTGCGAGAGTGGCCGCTCTGCGAAGATCGATGCCATCTCTGAGAAATACGTGATGCATCAGTCTAGTTTTGTCATCTACACAGTTACAAGGCGGTACATAAGATGATGCTTATCTCTTGTGTTGGAGTAAATATGAGATAACATAGTATTATAAGCTTTTATCAGATAACGTAAAACCTCAAGATAAAGATTCCTGTAGGCATAGCATGACCGCGTAAATATAAGTTATATCCCCTTCAACTGTCAGATTTGTCGAGAAAATTACGTCACTTCAAACTTTTTGTATTGGTCGGTGTGACGTCATTTTCTCGACGAATCTGACAGTTAAAAGAGATATAGCTTATGTATACGCGGTCATGCTAAGACTGCTGTTGTGTCATAACCACACTGTCCCATATTTCAGCGGTTATAATACAGCAATGAAGTATGTAAGGATTCCTCCGCCATCTTTATCACAGTTATCATAAATTTTTATTTTTAATGTGTATTTATTGAATTTGCCCTTGCTTTAATTACGTGACACTGGCAGAAATACCCCAAAACGCAGGTGGAGCCATTCCTCATCTTATTACATTTAACATAATCATTTCATTCATTTCGTAAAAAGAAGTACCTATGTAAGATTTCAAGTTCAAAATTCGTGGAAAGTGTTTTTTTTCAAACAGATATTTTCTAAAAAGTTGTAGGTACGTTACCAAAAAACCGGCCATGTTCGAGTCGGACTCGCGCACGAAGGGTTCCGTACCATTATCTATAAAAATTGGAAAAAAATCACGTTTGTTGTATGGGAGCCCCCTTAAATAATTATTTTATTCTGTTTTTTAGTATTTGTTGTTATAGCGGCAACAGAAATACATCATCTGTGAAAATTTCAACTCTCTAACTATCACGGTTCATGAGATACAGCCTGGTGACAGACGGACGGACGGACGGACAGCGAAGTCTCAGTAATAGGGTTCCCGTTTTCCCCTTTTTAAACCCTTTAAACAGGGTTAAATTCACCTTGGTCTAGTGGCGTGAGCGTATGCCGCTTAGCTCACTACACCGAGTGTTTACGGGTTCAATTCCCGCCCGTGGCAAATTTCAGAATTTGCCCTGGTCTGGTTATAGCTTGGATTGCCCGTTGTACGGTACCCGTAGTAATAGCTTGGCATAGTTTGGATAAGATGAGTTTGTTGTCTCGCGATATTTATTTATTGAGTGAAAGATTATTGTTACATTCATAATTAGAGTTATAAACTTATAAACACCATAGAATAGTGCTTATCTACTTGTCATAGAGTCCATTACACGTTTGATATAACACAAATTACAGGTTACAGTTATCAAAGTTGATGGAGCACGTAATGAATAAGTCCGCAGAAGCATGTGAAAGTGTAGAGTTTTTCCTTCGATCAATTAATGAATGCATTTCCCCAAGGCGAACGTTGCATGTTAGTACGGGCTATAGGCATTATAAACGACATTATTTTAGGGGCCGTCCATTTATCACGTGAGGTTCGAAAGGGGGAGGGGTGTAGTAAGATATCACGTGTATTATATTTTTCGTACGCGTGATTTGTAAACCGAAAAGCGGCATGTAGTGCAGCGTTGCCAGACGTCCCGATTTTTAAATCAAAATGAAATGTCCCGCGCGGTACAGTCTCAGTCCCGCTTTTCGGGACTTGGCTGAATCCAAAAAAAACTGGCAACGCTGATGTAGTGTGACCTTGACTCGCCGTTGCCAGGCAACGTCAATCAGAATAAAATTAGATTACACTTTATACCTGTATTTAAATATAATGTACTAGACTAAAAAAATACACGTGTTTTTGGGTTGGGGGGGTTTTTCTAAAACCTCACCACGTATCACTGGGTTAAAAATTGCTAAAAAACATCACGCGATTAATGGACGGCCCTTTACGTAGGTACACATCATCACGCCTGTATTCTCCCAAGGGGTGGGCAGAGAGCACCCACACCTCATCGATGTATTTTTGACACATTTCGATATCTATACTGTGTAATATTATTGGTCTATCATATTAGTAGGTATAATGATTTTGACAGATTTTGTACTTTAAAAAACTTTGTGCATTATTAAAATAATACTGATGGTGGTAAAAAAGTAGTATTTACCTATTTAAACCTTTAGATACCACGGCCATGTTTAAAATTAAACTCCAAATGTAAGTACCTACATCACGACGCGACCCCATGACTTGTTATCATGTTATTAGCGTTTCAGCGACCCACATTCGATTTAACACCTTCAAAACCCGATTAGTCGCTGAAAAGTATCGAGATTCGTCACTATAGAATGCTTATTTAATCGTTTATATTGCATTACAGTTATACGACATACTTGTATTGGTGGTTGTTCTAGAAATATCATTGCCTGAAACCATAACTAAGAATACATCATCACTACGCCTGTATACCTAGAAGGTATAGGCAGAGGTGCACTGCAGTCCACACTTCGCCGATGTATTTTGGTCCTAATGTAATAGGGGGCGAGCCGTTTGCCATTACACCGGGCACATTCACCCTTAATACGAGAGAGTTTTTTGGGCTTCAATCCTCCACGATGGCTGAGTGAAAGGTTGGTGAACTTCACACACCTTGCTATAGACGTGCAGATTTCCTCACGATGTATTCCTTCACCATTACATAGAAAGTGGTAGGTAATCTCGGATGAAAATGAGATTAGTTCATAAACCCAGAGGTGCGAGCCGGGTTTGAAACTGCAAATTGCAAGGCGTGCGCTTAACCACTCGGCTACCACTACTTTCTATTTGTTATTTAATTTAATTTTTTTATCGTAACTTAAAAGAAACTATTTGATGTGTGAACTTTTTTCTTATACAGACGATATTTTTAATTCTGTCATTGAACTTTACAAAAGTTAAAAGCTTTAACGCAATACTTAGTATACATACTGCATATAATTGTTCATGTACTTAGTATAGTTTATATAAAAGCACTTATCTGTGTGTGTGTGCTCATTCAAATCTCGATCAAAGCTCGCTGCATTCCTGCGACCTGATATAACGCGGAACTGCGGACGCGTGTTTTTCTATCACCCCAACTAGTTTCTCAATGACAGACAGACAACTTCACTTTTCCTAGCCGTAAAATGTACACGACGGTTAATCCCTGCGCTAACAGGCGCGTCTAAAAATGCGCGAGATTTTTTATTAATTAACACTTATTTTCTTCTTTTTTTACGAAAAGATGATATTTTAATCAAAATCATTTTTAGGGTTCCGTACCCAAAGGGTAAAACGGGAACCTTATTACTAAGACTTCGCTGTCCGTCCGTCCGTCTGTCACCAGGCTGTATTTCATGAACCGTGATAGTTAGAGAGTTGAAATTTTCTGTTGCCGCTATAACAACAAATACCAAAAAGAAGAATAAAATAAATATTTAAGGGGGCTCCCATACAACAAACGTGAATTTTTTGCCTTTTTTTATAGATAATGTTACCTACGGAACACTTCGTGCGCGAGTCCGACTCGCACTTGGCCGGTTTTTTGTTTTATTCGTGTAGGCCAAAAAGCACTTAATAATAGAATAAGATGAGGAATGGCTGCACCTGCGGTTAGTGGATATTCTGCCAGTCAAGTAATTATTAGCAAGGACAGATTATATTAACTAAATTTGGGCATTAAAGGTACAAAAGATGGCGGATCAATGTACCTACTAAATCATTGAAGAAACACAGTTTTTAACGAAATTATGTGAGTGAATTTTGAAACGAGATCGGCTTTCAACGGAGTAATTTAATCTTTATTTATATTAACACAGAGTATTGTTTTTTATTTTTTATTTTGCATCATTGTGTTTTTATTATTGTTGTTATTAATATGAAATAGATTAAAATGATCTGTTATTTCAAGACGTCCAATTATCACGTTATTCGTCAAGATTTTGAAAACACAGATTACATTTTCAAAAATGGTCAAGTGAATTCGCTAGCCCCAGTGGGTGCAGGACGTAATACGCACTTAACTAGATGGTTAATAGGTAAACTTAATAGTTACTTTAGATACAAAATAGTTGTGGTTGCGTTAGCAGACATTTCACATTGCATTAATAGGGATCTAAAAGATAATTAAAAAGTTGGCACGTACAAAATGTACTGGCCGGTACTTCCTTAGGTTTGGCACAAAAAATATTGTATCAGCTAAGTGAGGTATATATTATAGGTATATACGGTCTGGTGCTCTGAATCCCAAATAACCCCTACTACCTCTGATAAAGCATTTTCCCACGAAATAAAAAGGTATATAATAAGTTTACTTTTCCCCTGGACTCGCCGAGGGTCAAACCCCGGTGTCTTCGATGGCTTACAGGAGTAACAGTGGTGGGAATGTATGACGGGCTTAGTCAGATATAAAAAAAAAAACCGGCTAAGTGCGAGTCCGACTCGCGCACGAAGGGTTCCGTACCATTATCTATAAAAACGGCAAAACAATCACGTTTGTTGTAAGGGAGCCCCCTTAAATATTTATTTTATTCTGTTTTTTATTATTTGTTGTTATAGCAGAAACAGAAATACATCATCTGTAAAAATTTCAACTCTCTAACTATCACGGTTCATGAGATACAGCCAGGTGACAGACAGACAGACGGACGGACAGTGAAGTCTCAGTAATAGGGTTCCCGTTTTACCCTTTGGGTACGGAACCCTAAAAAGTTAACTACGGGACGATTTTGCTATATATCATTTATATATTTTTTCACAATATAAATCATGGTTTTGTGGTTAAGATAACTTTATTTCCCAACATAATTTACATTCACTTATATGAGAAATTATTCGCGAATTAGTTTCATAATGTAACTACAGAATATTTAATAACAGAGACGGTTACAGATCTTAAATGAAGTAAGAATTTAAACAAAACAGATTAACAAAAGACTACTTAATTGTTTGATTCGTTAAGTAGTTTTAATAGAATTTTAAATTGGAATGGAATAGGACAGTACAAAAGTGGTATGTAAATTTCGGAGGGAAATTTCCATAATTATTATTAACGCGACTAACTAAGAAATGTGTTTGTGCGTCGGCCGTGAATATGTAATGAGTTTATTAACCAAAAGCACGGCTTTCACTGTATCATACAGACCTACTGTTATCTGTGACGCCGGCGAGCGTGAAATATGCACCAACATGAATCCCCGCGCACAACGGGGCGTCATATTATCCGACAATACCAAAACGAACTCTATGTGAATATAATTAAAGATTGAATTCCTGTAAAAGCCAGGCCACATGCGTGAAAATTAGCTCGCGCTTTGTCGTACTTTTTTCTTTTGTTTCGACGTATCTATAGTAGAGATTGATGTCTATCAAACGATAACTGGGCCCCGGGTGACGGAACTTTGACAGTGAACAACAAATATACAAAACTGTTTTGTATAATCCAGCCCTTACACCGGAGAAGCGTCATTTACTATGCTACAGCAACTGTTTTGTAACTTATCTACAAAATACGTTAAAGATGTACAACCTAGGACTATTATCACTGAGGATTACGCTGTCAAGGCAAACTCGTTGAATTATTATGATTCTTGCATAAAGGTCGCCGGTTCTGAAATTATAGTACATTCTCTGAGAATATCTAGCATCGATTAATGTGAGTGGTTATTGTATTAAGGTTCAGTATGGCTTAGCAGATCGGCGTAGAAATGTGTTTAAAAATCAAACGACCGTTCCCTTTGACTCTTTCATTTGTACTGAGGTGCCGGACACTGCCGGAGCAAGTAAACATTTTAATAAGTATTGAACAGTGAGTCTTATCTTATTTGGGTTTTGTTGTGGTCAGATACTGATGCTTGTAGGATACTTTTGTTCTAATTACTATATCGAGGGGTAAAAGGGACATTGCATAAGGGAATATTACATAAGGGACACTTTTGGGCTATATTGACTTATATCAAATTTTGGAATCGGCATTTTTTTCTGCATCGAATGAGTATGCTCTCCTGTAAAGTCAAAATAATACGCTTAAGTATTTCACCCTTCGATGTGCTTAGAACAACATATAAGAAATTACTAAATTAGTTAAAGGCAGGTCTCGAAATCATCAGAACGCAAATAAGAATACCACCCAGTGTAGTGCATGTAGGTAAGTACCTCTAAAACATATGACATGAGAAAAACCTTGAACTTTAAAAATATTAGCAAGAGGCTGGTTGCGTGATAAACGGATATCATACGACATGTAACAAACAGCTTCCTTTGTCTGTGTTGAATGACGTAAAAATCGTATCGCTGTTAGTTATGTTCTACATTGCGAATTGTAAGGGTATTTCACAAAGCATTTTCCAATAAAAATAATACTTATATGCATATAATTATTGTCTTTCGAACACACTTGTTAAACCAATATTGATATCAGCTGTTTTATTTTTATCTGTTTGACTAGATATTTCGTGCATCGGAACAATTTTTTGCATTTCAAGATTAAGCGTATGGAACCCTACAAAGCATTTAGATATAACAAACGAGCCAAAAACTTTTTCACCAATCAGATTTGATCACAAATTTAAACATGTTTTTATGATGAGTACGTGTGGAAAGCGAGCCTCGAGTCACGCTCTCTTTATATCCCCGCAATTAGCCCGGCTTATATTGTCAATTATGGTGCCACGGGCAACTGGCCTGGGCACACCGAAAGTGGCAATTATGGTGCCACTGGCAACTGGCCCAGAGACGCCGAAAGTGTAAAGAGAAACGTCACGAAGGCAGATCAAGGTACGCATTTCCACGATAACTTGTTATTTTTTAAATCTGTATCTTGCTTAGGTAGTTTAACCTTGTTTTGTACATTCATACCTTTACAAATAACAGTATAACGCATCTTAAAGACATCCAAGTTATAAACAAGTCTCCATTCAATCCACACAATGCATGCATTGCAACAAACGTGACATTTCCACTGCCAACAAAACAAGCAAGCGACGCCGCACGAGCGATCACATTACAATCAACACCCTATATTTATTTTCAAAAGAATGGTTTTTAACCGACGGGAAATACGGTTCAGTGCGTAATGTGTCCTTCGAAAAACAGGTGTCATCATTGAACAAATTTATTTGTACGACATTTAGGCAATACACGACCTTGATAACAAGAAAATAGTGCTTTGATGACGGAAATTAAAGAAATTTGTATGGCTTCTGAGGGGCATAAAATAATAACTGAAGGGTTTTGTCGATTTCGTAAGGGCCGTTTAGTAGATACTTCTATCAGTGTATGTAGTAGTATGGGCGGATGTTCGGACACATTGTATGGTGAGAATAATCACGATACTTCCCGCGGCATATCCAAGTTCGCAATTAAATAATGTAATTCGAATTGGAAATCGATTGTATCGATTAACGTAAGAATCGGCAAAAATCGTATACCATCACCAAACATGTTTACGAAAGTTGAGTGGTGTTTGCTTTTCGCAACACTCATAACTGCGGCGCGTAATATCAATACAAGCATCGGCCAGAGTAGTTAATGACAGAAAGGCATAGTTGACTCTTAAAATGACAACTCAAGTGTCCGCAGCTACCACACTACCCTCGACTACATTTAGTGCAGAGCAAGTGTAGCTGAGTAATGCATGCTCCCGTTATATCGATTGGGAACGATAATGATAGATCGATTTACTTCTCAATTCTCGGTATCTGTGACAGCCATTCGTGTCACATAATAATACAAATATTTTAATAGTGGACTGTGGAGCACGTAGCGTTGCGTGCGATGGCATCAGATTTCCACCAGTTTGCTAGAAATTAGTTGCAGAATGTCTCCACGCCGCCGTATGCAATAACTCAAGGAATTTAGAAATTGTTTTTACAACGAATAATTCACAACATTCCGAGATGAACTGTTTTGGTAGTAAGTAAAAAATACTAAAGACCCTATGAGAGCCTGTGGCGTCGACAAAACAAGTTGGAGCAAATAAATATTGTAGAACGACTTCGATTGTAAATGTAGGGAATAAAAAGCTGGATACTGAAGATAGTAAATAATAAAATACGACTTTGGACTAAAGCCTATACCGGTAAAGGCATTCACAATGAACAAAAAATCACTGCAAAGTGTCCAAAAACGTTTACATCGCGAGAAAGTCAATAGCTAACTTTAAGCACACACTGGGGCGTCAAAACACGCGCAACGAATTTTTTGACAAAACTTGCTAATACTCATAGAAAAAAAATTCAACACACTTTGACAGCGCAAGCAAATTTCGACCCACGTGGCGTGGCTTTACAACACAAATTCAGTCCTTACGTATATTGATACAAAGTTAGCTTTGGTATTGGCAGCCATTCTAACTCGCGACGACACCCCAGTGCGCGCCGTCCCTACAGCAATGGATGGATGTCATCACGTAAAATATGCCTTTGGAAACACATTCTCACGGTATCGCGAAATGGTGAGCGCGTGACGCGTGCGATGTCCATTCGGAAACGGAAGCGCGCTCTGCTGGCCGCGCGATTGTTGCTGAAGCCTCGACGCACACCGATTCGCTATCGGTTCATTGTTGATGATTAGATGTGCGAATGGAGTATTGTCGACAGTAGTTACATAGAATTTAACTTTAGGTAATCCGAAGTTAATGAATGGCGTGATAGTATTGATCTGTGTAATACTAACAGACATGCTGGTCTGATTTTTGTTTGAGACAAGAAGTTCAGGCGTAGAGTTATTATCAAATAAGCTTAATTTAGAACGCGATTGGTTACCCTGTGAATTTTGGTTAATCAACCTGCCGCTTGACCTGCCAATATGTATGTTATTATCAGCCCAGGCTCAAAAACACAAAATAGGTGTGATGATTTTTATTGACTTTGGAAAATCTAGGTAACTCAGACCAATCGTAATCGTTTAATGCTTTGGCGCAGTTGTACGAAATACACTGGTAGGTAGTAACTAGACTTGGCAACCAATGACGTAGGTATTCGGCACGTATAACTACTTTTGTCGAATAGTTAGATGTTGTGTTTATTTCTCGTCAATTTAACTTTGCGTGACAATGTTAGATGTTTTTTTCAATACAGTCAGTCGATCGCCATAACACGTTATATACTACAGCCTTTTTAACGTCCCACTGCTGGGCACGGGCCTCCCCTCAATGCGAGAGGGATTCAGGTCATAGTCCACCACGCTGGCCCGGTGCGGGTTGGCAGACTTCACACATCTATCGAGAACTAGTCAAGTTCCGTCAGACGTGCAGGTTTCCTCACGATGTTTTCCTACACCGTTTGATAGCAAGTGATAATCTCGGATGAAAATGAGATTCGCACATAAATCCCAGAGGTGCGAGCCGGGGTTTGAACCTGCACACTTTGATTGCAAGGCGTGCGTTCGACTTATTAAATTATCGTCAGCATCTCAGAATGTATATGTAAGCTATAATATGAGTAGTTATTGACATGTACGTAAGTGATGCACGCCGCGCACATCAACTTTCCCTCGGCTGTGACTCCAAGTCACTCATTGTGACGTTGTTTCACTTTTTACTGCTAGCATGACAAATATCGATTCCTAAGAATCGATTATAAAGTTCCGTTTGTCGTGTTATGAAAGTGTTAGATCCGCTTCTTGAATCCTATCAATCTACCCTTGTGTTCTTGTAAATTTATTTCTTTTAATACAGGGAGTACGAGAGTTTACAGAACCTTTTTTTTTAAAGACTTACACTGTTGGCCGTGAGGTGGCCTTTACAGCTTTACCGGAGGAGTGGCGAGCGCAGAGTACACTCCAACCAAGGCATTAAGGGCGAAAAGGGGTGGCAACTAGCTCAAGGGCGCCACAGAGGGCACGACCTCGGCTTGGGCAGTTACCGTGAGGGGAGAGGTAGTGTCTGCGCTCCTAGGTGCAAAGATGCACCTACGAGCGGAAGAGAGGGTTCCTCGACCTCGCCGGCGAGATCGGCGTCTGTTAGTTTAGCAGAACACTTTGATCAATAGATTATCGATATACTACCCATTTTTCTTTTATACCCTTTCTTCTTTTTTTTACGAAATGAATGAAATGATGATATTTAATGAAAAAAGATGAGGAATGGCTCCACCTGCGATAAGCGGGTATTTCAGCCAGTGTCAAATTCTCAAAAAGCTATGGAAAATGATAACTCATTTTAAACATAATTTTTGTTTTTTAATCTCAACAGTTACGTTATGGTAATTTTACCAGAACTATGGATAACATGAAGATATGAATAACATTGGATGAGTATTTTACTAACACTAGTATACGCAATAGTGATATTCTCAAATATGAAGCAGTTGCCAGTTGCAGTGTATTACTATTATTTAAGCATCAAGTGAATGTAGACGCGTGACCTAGTATTGGTGAAAATTGACGTATAAGAAGCTTAGCAACTTCAAAAATTACATCTCATTGACAAACTGAGAATAGCTGACAACTACTACAAGCTATTGTTCCCATAGCTGACAACCGCACACCGTGGCCGCATCGCTATGCGATTACCGACTCGCCTTGACTGGTGAAGGGTCATGTTCACGCCCGATGCGAGATACCTGCCGCATTTAATAACCGGCTAATACTTATTACAAAGCAAAGGTATCTTGTTCTAATTGTTACTAAACATTGTCTAATAAAGTGAAGAAGTATATTTTTTCTGTTTACGCAGTGCGAGTGACGCTAGCGAATTTAAGTGACTTTTATTTTGAAAATCTACTCTATAACAATATGAATAAAGATTGATTTTCTATGGCAAAGGCCACGCAACTATGGGAATAAATCTTGAAAATTGTGCTTCTTACATGAGTAAATACAGTCGGTTTTAGTATTCATAGTTACTCCACAACGATAGTGTTTGGAGCTTGGGATTCAGGGGCCCGATTTTCGACTCATAGGATATAAATTTCTATTAGAGATATGTAAAAACAAATGAAAAAAATACGACCAATTTGACGTTTCGTTTCGACATATGCCCAATAGAGGATTATGTCTATCAAACGAAAATCGAGCTCCAGGCCCTGTAGCATGACCGTGTAGACATAATTTTTATCTCTTTCAACTGTCAGATTCGTCGAGAAATTGACGTCACACCGAGCCATGTCCAATAAAAAGTTCACTGTGACGTCATTTTCTCGACAAATCTGACAGTTGAAAGAGATAAAACTTATGTCTACGCGGTCATGCTAAGGGGGCGGGTGCATGTAGTTTATCTATTATTTACTTGTGTGGAACTGTTAAGTGTTCTAAATTATACATTTGGTTGTTAAGACTCCCATAATATATTCAAACAAGTTCTAGAAAAGACTATAGCGTTAATGATCGGTAGTTAGATAATTACAGACACAAAACATTTGCATAATACGTATTAGTGATGTATGAATACTAAATGTTATCAAGAAAAGGTCAAAACGATGATTTGCGAATTTGGAAACGATTATGATGATTTAAAAGTGCTGTCAATATGAATTACAAAACTGCGTATTGTAACCAATAAGATGTTAGGATGTGATTGTGATAAATATGTAGGATTTCATAACTAAACAAAGTCCTTGATACTTTCTAAATAGTTTAAAAAATATATTATTTTCCGCATTAGATTAGGTCGCCTTTAAAGTTAGGTATCATTGCCAGGGGCTTAACCACCACCTCATAAAGTATTATTTTTAACCGACTTCCAAAAGGAGGAGGTTCTCAATTCGATTGGTATGTTTTTTTCAATATTAACTGTCAAATTTTGACAGATTTTGTACTGAGTTAAGCGTCAAAAACTCAAAGCAATACTATTACTACAGGCCAGGAAAAGTAGGGCATGCAAATTGAAAGCAAGTTATAATCCAGTTATAATGAATATTTTTATACTGTGAAACCCATTAAGGTTGGTTTTTAAATCGACTGATTCCATAAATTTACAAAAAAAAAACACAGATCATAGAGTATCATTACGAAGCCTATGGTTGGTTGCGTATGTGATTAAGGGCTCAAAGGATAAGCCAGTCTTCATAAAACCTTGTAATAGGTATGCAAGAGTGACCTTCTAAAGAAGAAATGTTTCCGTGGGCGTCGGATGTTTATGCACCTACTTAGCAACCTATGCAGCCATTATAAAGGCTAACTATTTATTTAAATGCAAGACCTGCTTCACTAGATATTGCGGGTTATAACTGGACAGGTATGCCGTAAGTACCACTTTGCTGTAAACACAGCTGTATAACTGACTGACATTAATATATAAGGCGGAAGTATGTCAAAGTTGTAGACATTATTTTAATACATATTTGATAAGTATCGATATTAGATATTACATGACCGATTTGCATATTTACCATAGACTTTAGATGTATGTATTTTTGCGATATTTTTCAGCAGATGTTCTTTACGATATGATGAATTATAATGGAATAAGATGAGGAAAGGATGCATGATTAGCGAGTATGCTGCCAGTATTACGCAATTAATAACAGTAACTAATGCAATAAATACACATCCCTATTATTTGTAAGTCTCGTTAAAAATAAAAAAATGGCTCGACCGATTTGGTCTTGCTTTGTTCCCTCAGATACAGTGGTGGTTTGGACCAAAAATGAAGTGGCAAAAAGATGGCGGATATTTAATGAAATTAATATAAGCAATTGTGTGTTCAGCAAGTGTTTACTAGCTAGGGTCAGTCTGACGGCTTAGGCTTAACAAATATTTAAGGAATCAAGACAACAATTAGGTAACAAGTTCCGGATTCATTGTGATAGTCACTACAACTTTTTATGTTATTGTCAAGCCCGAGTAAATACTAGCGACAGGTTATGCGTTTCATCTTTTAAAACGAACTCTGTGTCAATACATATAAAGATGGAATTTCTGTGGCAATAGCCACGCGACCACGCGTCAAAATTCGCTCGAGGTGTCAATGTCGTTTCGTTGAAAAATGAGCATTGACTATGAGTAAATACAGTTCATTTTAGTGTTGGCAAACATTTAGACGCTCGCGTCTTGACGCCCCAGTGTGCGCGGGGCTTAACCCTCGATCAACAACACTGATTGGAAAGCGTCATCACGATGTACTTACAATGCTAAAAGAAATAAATTAATTAATTCAGCAATTATCACGTTTTAAACACAATACAAACGTTTCGAAACACTCGTACAAAGAGACAAGCGTCGACTAAACATTTTCGTAATGCAATTTCGAAATGTTTGTTTTCAAACAGCTGATTAAGAAGTCCGTCGGGTGTCGTTTGCGTTTTACCTCCAACTGGAGCACGTAGCTAATAATAATGAAAATTACTTTCGAACCGGCTCACCCACTTTTCATCAGAGTCACTGTTCACAAACACTCATTTACCTGTGTGTTATCAGTCAAGTTCTCGAATCTCGCGAGAATAGCCTTCACAGACACTTTGGGCTCGGTGGTCTCCTCGTGGATCGTCTCCATGTGGCCGCTCGACGACGACGAGAAACTCTGCGGGTATTTCTTGATTCGTTCAGGGTTGGGGTGTGTTTTTCTGCGCGTCGGTTCGGTGTCGGCGCGCGTGTCGGCGCCTGAGTCGGAGTCCTCCGGCGCGGAGGCGTCGGCACTCGACGGAGCTCCTTCGGAGGAATTGATGAGGGAGTCGAGGCTCGGGGCGCGTCTCGGGGGGGGTGAGAAATCATCGCAGTCGAGGTCGAGACCGTAAAGGCGCTGCAGATGGCGCCAGTTGTCACGCATTGCGAGCGAGAGGCGCGGGCGCTGCATGGTGCGCGCGCGTGCGCGGCTTCGAACGGACTGCGCGCTATGCGCCTGCGCCGTCTTCTCGCCCTCTCTATGGTGTACTATGGTGGACGCGGGTGACATTGGATGACCTTGATTTTATGACCAAAACATTTACCTATCGGTTACAGTAGTCGATACTGCAATCGGCACTAGTGGTTTCATTGACTGTGATTTCGAGTTCAGGCAGAACTACAGAATTTGGATTGTTGCTTCGTAAAATCTAATATTTTTTAATTGTGTTATTGTAAATATGAATTACATACATCATCACGCCTGTATTCCCGAAGGGGTAGGCAGAGGTGCACTGTAGTGCGCCCACACTTCGCCGATGTATTTGTGGTCCCAATGTAATAGGGGGCGAGCCTATTGCCATTATACCGGGCACATTCTCCCTCAATGCGAGGGAGATTTTTGGGCATGAATTGCAATAGAATCGAATTGCTGACGACAAAACTGTCAATTTGACAATAGCAAGTACCAAATAAATTTGAGAAGACCGTACTTAAGTAGTTACCTATCCTATCTAGTTAGGTATGACGATGCATTATAATTTTTTTGTGTCTTGTCATGTTTAACAACAGTTTTTGTAACAAAAATAGTGGTTACAGATTGGTTTGCTATAGCAAAACAATTGACACGCGAGCGTAGACGCCCCAGTGTGCAGAGGCCCTATTATCGCACTGTCTCAGTACCGTCACTATCAAACAAATGAAATTTATACGATAACATCAAATCAACTAATGACATTCTCGGCATTTTTAACTGTATTTCTTCTGCACTATAGTACAGAATAGCAATATTTAATGTGATAAAGTAACAGGTTATTGTGTGGACAGCGAAGATGAAACGATATCCGTTCGCGTAAGCCTCACGCACATGCGCGTCACAAACAGCTCGCCAAAATGTTTGCCAAAACCAAAATGAACTGTATTGTCTCGTACAAAAACCGGCTAAGTGTGAGTCGGACTCGCCCACGACGGGTTCCGTACCATTATCTATAAAAACGGCAAAAAAAATCACGTTTGTTGTATGGGAGCCCCCTTAAATATTAATTTTAATCTGTTTTTTAGTATTTGTTGTTATAGCGGCAACAGATTTTTTTTAGTATTTGTTGTTATAGCGGCAACAGAAATACATCATCTGTGAAAATTTCAACTCTCAAACTATCACAGTTCATGAGATACATGAGAGACGGGCGGTCGAACGGTCGGACGGACGGACAGCGAAGTCTTAGTAATAGGGTTCCCGTTTTACCCTTTGGGTACGGAACCCTAAAAACTGAATTGCTCCACGAAATGACATTGACAGCGCGAGCGAATTCTAACGCGTGGCTGCGTTATTTTTACTACAGTAATTCAATCTTTATGTAATTAGCCACGTTGTTTTTGGCAAACATATTGACGCGAGGTTTTTAACGCCCCAGTGTGCGTGGGGCTTAATGGACACAGGTAATGATCGGTGGGCAACTGCACATTCACGTTGCGCTTCGATAGATGAAGATGGGAGACTTTCACCATCAGGAAATATTCGACATCCGGTAAATTAGATGTTACATGGCTGTTTTGAAAATCTACAAAGACTATCCATTTATTGACGACTTGGTCTAGTAATTTGAGCTTAGACCGCTCGCCTTATTGCACCACCAGTGGGGTACCTAAGCATGTGTGTCAAGACAGGACCTTTGTCACTAATTCGCTCGCATGCTCTCTCTCTAATTTCATACGAGAGATAGAGACAAAATGAAGATATACTGTGACATAAGATTAGTCTTGGTGCTCATGCTACAAGTACAGGTGGTTGCTGGTTTGATTCCCATCTGCGGATAATTTTGGTAATTACCTTTTCTTAACACACGGGACAGTTTACTGGTTCCGGATTGATTGCAATAGTCGTTAGCACTGTTTATGTTATTTTATTTTATTTAGGACAACAAACAATTGTGCAGCGGCTTAATTATATAAAAATTTGTATAGGTAATAGCACAACCAACACCGTCATCCGCGAAAAGATAATTGTAGTACATAACATTAAGCAGTTTCTTAGTTCAGAAATTAATAACATAATAACAACATTACACACAACATAAACAACAAAAATAAACTAAAGATTGACACTATTTACACACAGATTTCTTTTAACTTGGAAAGTATACAAGTCTTAAATCGCGTGTGTGACTATGTTACCGTTAAACTCAAATATTACTATGGCCCAGATCTGCCTGGAGTTGAGAGGGAACGTGCCCGGTATACGTGGCAATTGGCTCGCTTACTACATTGGGACCAAAATAGATCAGCGAAGTGTTAGTGCACTGCAGTGCACCCCTGCTCATTTCTTCAGGGAATCAGGTATGATGATTTGATATTGAACATTTGAAGTAAGTATGGGCCTACTACACAACCACACTAGCTATAGGTAACTACACCGTAAGAGGAACATCCACCATCATTCATCAGAGCAGCGCGTAGCGGAACACCGCGAATAGGGTTGTCAAACTTAAGATTAAACACTGCCATATTATCAGGATTTTTAAAGTCAAAACCAAAGAATTCTGATTTTATCCCAGAAGGAACGCAACATTGTAAAAACGTAATTCGCCTTGTTTATCACGTTCATCACACATATTATTTACAATATTGAATTTGTCCTTGCTATTAATTACTTGACACTGGCATAAATAACCCAAATCGCAGGTGCAGTTTCGATTAAAATTTCATCATTTCATTTACTTCGTAAAAAAAGTAGAGACACCCTCACGTATCGTAACCTTACGTTAAAAAGATCTCTATCGCATTTTAGGATTTCTATACCAGCGTTTTATTTATTTGGTAACCCTGCCCCCGACAGACAGATGCGATGCGCGGGCGCAGCGCGGTCAGCGTAACGGATCCATCGCGGGCGGTTTAACGGGAGCCGGTGCTTACTGAGCGCAAGCCGCACCGGCCATGGCCAGGGCTTTTGTTAATTAGGTGGTATGTGTAGCTTTGCATGAAAAAGTTAATTACTTGTTAACTATAGGTTAGGTATGTATAATGTACAATGGGGGAGGGGAAAAAAGAGATGTTTGATAATGAAACTAAATAAGCTATTATAAAAGAGATCCGTCTTAGAAAATACGCACATACTTAATGTACAAAAAGGATATAACCAAGCAGGACCCGTATTCACTAACCCCAATTTACGATACCGCGCTACCAAACCACGCCGCTATCTTACTGACGACGTACGGAATCGTATTCTGTTAGGGTTGTCAAATTCAAATTTAAAGAAAGAACGTGCTATGAGCATGGTTTGAGCAGTCAAGATTTTAAGTTCTCTAATCGCGTGGAACCAACGTGGATTTATTACTTTTAGGGTTCCGCACCTAAAACGGAAAAAAGGAACCCTTATACCCTTCGTTGTCCGTCTGTCTGTCTGTGAAAACTTTTTTTCAAGAACGCGTGGAGGTACCAAGATGAAATTAACAAAAAAGTCTGCAGTCCCTTGGAGCTGTAAAAAAATTAAACTTATAACTAACGTGATCAAAAGATCAAGGGGTTTATGTTGCGTATTTAGTACATTTTTAAGGGTATCAAAAATCTACTACTTACTTCCCGTTGACCTAGAATCATGAAAATTGGCAAGAAGCAAGGTCTTATAGCACAAGTAAAGGTAAAAATCTGAAAATGAATTTTCGCGACTACAAACTTATTTGGGGTTATTTTGTATGGGGACAACAACAACAGTTTATCTTTTCGTTAGAGCACTGTTCGATGCTTTTGTAGTTTAGGTACGGAAGCCTCGGTGCGAGAGTCCATCTCGCACTTGGCCGGTTATTTTTTTATCATCAGCTTTAACTTTAAACTTCTTTATTACTAGGTAACTAGTAAGTTAGATAACAGTGTGTTATTTTATAAGATTAATGTAGATAGGTATATAGTTAAATAAGTAGGTATAAGTGGGTAAATACCTATGATTAAAAGAAACTGATCTCATCTTAAGTTTAACATAAACCGTTAAAATGTTATTTGCATTAACATTACTAACGTGGTTAGTTGAATCTGCGGTTTGTAAACATAGTTAGATGCGCGGGCGCGGCAGTGTTACGGCGATCATCTAACAGTAATTACTCGCTCATTAAAAAAGCCGTTTGACTTGCAAATGAGACGAGCTATTCCATTGCTTTAAATAGAGCTCTCACAAGTCAAAATGTTTATATCGACGCCAGAAAACGGAAATGTCGTACTCGAAATATCCAATTTAACACCACCGTTGAAAAAATATGTCAAGAATGTATAATTCCTTGATAAAACTAGAAAATAATCAATGCTGTAGGTACTATGTTTTTTTTTCGTCGTAGGTAGACGAGGCATAGACTTTAGACGCTGCTTTTTAGGGTTCCGTACCCAAAGGGTAAAACGGGAACCCTATTACTGAGACTTCGCTGTCCGTCCGTCAGTCCATCCGTTCGTCTGTCACCAGGCTGTATCTCATGAACCGTGATAGTTAGAAAGTTGAAATTTTCACAGATGATGTATTTCTGTTGCCGCTATAACAACAAATACTAAACATGAGAATAAAATAAATATTTAAGGGGGCTCCCATACAACAAACGTGATTTTTTTGCCGTTTTTATAGATAATGGTACGGAACCCTTCGTGCGCGAGTCCGATTCGCGCTTTGCCGGTTTTTTTCTAATAAATTATATATCAATAAGTCATTTATGCCAATTTTCGAGATACGACATTTCCACTTTCTGTCGTTGATATAAGGCCATTTTTTTTCTTCCCCAAAAGTGCTTTTTGTAACCTCAGATGCTTGAAGGTAAGTTACAAATAAGCGACAACTAAAAATAATGATCCAAGATACAAAATGTATCTTGATTTATGTACACATTGTAGTGCTTTATTATCTGTATCAAGTAGCTTAAATGGTTGATTTATATTCTGTACTTAGCATATAAACGTGTAAACACATGTTTGGATAAAAACATAGATAATAAGTACTAACTAAACGCTTTCCAATTCAGCGCTGGTTACAAAAAAAGTGCTGATCAGTTGGTCATTGCTTGGCTAATGAAATAACCAACTATACCTTAAACTCACGCCTGTATTCTACGGGGGTAGACAGAGACTATCGTATGCTACATGCTACGATACTGACATACTTCTTTCGCTTCATCATCATTGTCGGTTAAGGGTGCTACGGACTTGAACTTTCTGGAAGAGACCGTTAATCTGGTCGTGAAAGGTCCTTCTCGGGCACCCTCTTCCTACACTTCCAATCACGTTCTCCTGGTATAATTCTTTCATAAGTATACCTACTTTCACTCATTCTCTCTACATGGCCAAACCACCTCAACATGCTTTTCTCAATCGTCACTACATCCTTCAGCTTATCTTCAATTAATGTAGTCAAACTAAAACAGACTTGGAAAGCTAAATCATTACACGACGAAATACCAACTTTAATGTCATCCGCAAAATAACAAGTAGGTACTTAAATAATTATCAATATTTCGTCCGATAAAAAACAAGTCGAGCGTCCTCAATTCGCTTACCTCAAGAGCGAAACGAGTATAGGTAATAATAAGTAGCAACTTAACGAGTCACCGGTTGTGTAACAATACTTTTACTGACTGGAGTTGTATTGAATAATGTACAGATTATAAATATTCGGAAAGTGGGAGGCGTCAAGTATTAAACCCTGGGTACACTTGAACGTCAAGATACGCGATGCAATTCTTTTGCCAATAAAAAAACGAACGGTGAAGGAAAACATCGTAAAGAAACCTGCACGTCTATAGAAAGGCGTGTGAAGTTCACCAACCCGCACTGGGTCAGCGTGGCGGAGGCCCAAAATCTCATTGTCTCTCAATATTGAGGCAGATTGTACTCGGTATATAGGCAATAGGCTCGCGCTCTATTAAATTGGGACCAAAAATACATTGGCGAAGTGTTGGCGCACTACAGTGCACCTCTACCTACCTCTTCACTCAACTCTGTGTCAATATACATAAAAATTGAATTCCTATGGTAATAACCACGCGGCCACGTTGAAAAATAACCCTTTTCTTTAAGTCAACAGAGTTCGTTTCGATTTTGGCAAAAACATTGTAGCGCGCGTCTTGACGCCTCAGGCTGCTCGAGCTTTATTGAAAGTGTACTGTCATCGCAACTGTCCAGATTGAAATTATCGCAATAATCGTGTAATTTTAAACACAAGTGGTCATTTTAATAATGATAAAAAACTTTTTCAAAAACAAGCTTAGATTTAATTACCCTTACTTTTCGTGTTCTCCTCAGCATTTGATACCCATACTGTGGTAGTGCAGAAAAATGAACTATTCCGCCATCTTGGATGATCCGCCATATTGGAATTAGAATGCATTGTCATACAAAATAAGATTGTATACCAAATTTCTCCTCAATCAGTTAAAAATAATAGATTTATAATTCAGTTGCAAGATTCCACCCGGACATACATTGCAAGTTTATATAAAGCTTGTAATAATAAAAAAATGTAATAGCAATAGTTTATAAGCTTACATTCATTTACCACTATTCTCTTTTTGTACTATGGCTGCCATGCCGTGTAGCATGACCGCGTAGACATAAGTTTTATCTCTTCCAACTGGCAGATTCGTCGAGCAAATGACGTCACACCGAGCCATGTCCAGTACAAAAAGTTCGTTCCCCTCACGGCAACTGCCCAAGCCGAGGTCGTGCCCCATGTGGCGCACTTGAGCTAGTTGCCCTCCTCTTCCGCCCTTAAGGCTTTGGTTGGAGTCGCACTCTGCACTCGCCACTTCTCCGGTGAAGCTGTAAAGGCCAACTCACGGCCAACAGCGTAGGCCATACAAAAAAAAAAACTAAAAGCTCGAAATCACGTCATTTTCTCGACAAATCTGACAGTTGAAATAGATTTAAAACTTACGTCTACGCAGTCATGCTACGTCCAGGTGTGAGTGCACTGCAGTGCACCTCCGTCTGTCCCTTCGCAGCTTCGGGGAATACAGCCGTGTTGATGTTTTATAGTTTCATGCATTCATCAATGCATGCATTGTAAAACTTATATAATTATTTATTTAAGGAATATTTACAGAGTGAACACAAACATTTGACGTTTACACTGTGAAACTGTTGATGAAACTAATGTCACGACACTACTTTCACGCCACTAGGGTCAAGCGTGTCTAAATGATTACTGCCCCTTACCATCACATGTCTTGGAGCAATGTTTTAATATTACTTTTAGTTTTTGACATTTAACTCAGTACAAAATCTGTCAATCATTTACAGTTACTATTAACAACTATACTTTAAAAGGTAGTGGTAAGGCCCATGGAGATATTACACGAGCAGACCCATACGAAGAGTAAAGTCGTTATGGGTACTCTAGTTACTCTATGGTAAGGCCCCTGATGTGCCCCTGATATTGATTCTGTTGTACAACTTCAAATAAACTATATTTGACAACACTAAAAATATAGCCGTCTTTCTTATACATTACGTCCGTAAAAAGGCCGTACGGTTAGTTTAGTATAGCTTAGTTTTGTGTCAACAGAATCGACACCTCTGTCGTCCCTACCTCTCAAATTAAGATCGGAAGTAGTCCACTTTTTAATAAAGTTAAAGTTAAGTAATGACATTATATTCTTGTTTTGGATGACTAGTGACAGCTGCTCGACCGGTCTGTATTGTTAATTAATTCGATTATATAATATTATTAAAAAGACAAAACCAGTTGCAAGTAACTTTTTTTACCAGTCATATAAAAGTTACTTAGTGGATTTTGACAGTCATTCAATATTTATGTTTATTGGTACACAGAGCACATTAAAATACACTTCCGCCACTATATTCAGCCCTCGCCTAATTACAGATAACATAATGATACCGAAAAGAGATTTTTTTAAACCAAAAATGCACTCATCATGCGGCGTAAGCCCTATTTACATTGCGACACTAGTGGCGTGAAAGTAGTGTCGTGACATTAGTTTCACTGACATAGCTTTGTAATTTGTATTGCTGATTAATTTTGTGTTTTGAGAATGTATAGCCTCATTAACTTTATATTGTATAATTGTTAATTAAGAAAAACACATTGTAATGCAAATAACATGGAAATCCTTATTGGAAAAAAGCATCCATAGAGTTTCTTGCCCATTCTTCTCCATAGGAAATGCATTCCGAATGGGTGGTAGAGATACTATTACTATTATTTATTTTTTACTGACGATTCATAAGTGCCTGTATTGGTTTACATGAATGAAAAAATTCTGATTCTGAATGAATTAAATTGTCAAGCCGTTATTGATTTTCAGCAAGACTAACACAACGCAATTGATTTTTATGTCTAAGATGAGTATCTATTGAATTGTTGTTATTACTAGACACTGGCAGAATATCCGCTGGTAGCTGTAGCCATCCTCATCTTATTTCGTAAAAGTGAAGATAAAGCAGTACGTCGATTCGACCTGTAATATCCACATACCTGTGCGTATTGCGATGCGTACTCCGAGATGAGCGCGTGCGCATGGTGCGCGAGCGGCACGTGCAGCGTGACCGGCGGCTCGCGCGCGCTCGACAGCTGCAGGGAGTTCGGCGCCGCCGATGACGCGCGCAGACCCAGCAAGGGCAGGCTGCGGCGGATGGTGAGCCCGGCGGGACCTGGGTTAACGACACCTTTTATACTGGGTGTGTCAGAAGTCCGAAATAACACTTTGGGTACATATACGGTAGCTCATATGTGTATGCTTAGTGAAGGCAGTTTATACCTAACAATCATAGTTTCTGAGTTTATTATAGACCTTTGCATATTTGTCACTGGTATCGTGTTCGGGTATCAATATCGCTAATCGCAGATGCAGCCATTGTTAATCTTTTTTACTAGCCTAAAACAATGTTCCACTCCTGGGCAAAGGCCTCCCCTTGCCTCTTCCACACTTCTCTGTGCTTGTCAAACACCGACCACGTTCAAGTTTCAAAATTTCATTTATTTCGTAAATAGCCATCGCGGGACGCCTGGCAGATGTGAAACATAAAACACAAACGTCGTAGCGGCGAGTGAGCGGAGTCAGCAGGTGGGCGGAGTCTAAGCGGCGGAAACAACCGAGGAGCCAAGGAGTACGAAGCGTGGCCGCATTTAAAACTATACTTTATGCATTAAGTAATAAGGTTGATTTCATTTTGTTGTGGCGAAGCGTTGGCAAATCTCGCCACGCCAAAAATCAGGTTTACCCCTCGCCTATAGATGTTTCACATCAAAAAGAGAAGAATATAACTTACCTTTGACTCCGATGGTGACGGCGTCGTGCGTTACAGCTAGCACGGCGCTCTCCCCGGGCGGCACGCGCGCGGCGAACAGGCGCGCGAAGTAGAAAGGCCAGCTGCGGGCCAGCTCCACGGCCTGCCGCTTGACGTGCGCGCGCGCCGGCACCCCGCCCGCCCCGCCCGCCCCACTCGCCGTCTGCGATCGCAGCCACGCGGCGCCCGCGCGGCGCTCGCTCACGCTTATGCGCAACGACGCCATGTTTGAGTTTATATCGTGGACAATCTAGTAACAAACGTAACATAAATCGTCGCTTTCAGAGCGTATTTGAATCACAAAAATATGGTTCAAAATCAAAATCATTTTTTTTTATTCATGTGGGCCAAAAAGCACTTACAAATAGTCAGATTCTACCACCGTAATGCTGCTTCTACTGAGAAGAGCCGGTAAGAAACTCAATGGTTCCTCTTTCGAAAATGATAAATAGTAAGGATTGTGAGTAATACATTCTCAGGAGCAGCAACGCCATGAAATCAGGCAGCACCTTTGTCTCAATACTAGAGAAGAATTATACTCACGCAGTCTAATATTAGATACAAATTTTGCCATTACGCTTAGGAAGCTAGTATAGTAAGGTGCGTCACTAAAATACTAAAATAAAAATAAATTAAATAAATAAAAACAGACAGACAGACGGACAACAAAGTGATCCTATAAGGGTTCCTTTCTTCCATTTTAGGTACGTAACGCTTAAAAAAAACCAAGCGACAACTATGTCAAGAACTACTATGAATAGTAAAACAATAATTACTTGTGCGTAAAGTAGATCGAGTATAGCTGGATCGTTGTAAGTCTCCGCCGGGGTGAACACTTCCTTGCGCACGCGCAGCTTCCACGGCACGCGGCTGTAGGTCACGTACGAGCGGTCCGAGGGCAACAGCGTCGCCGGCACAGGTTCATCGACTATCAAAACCATTATAGACTTTAACACTTTATGATAAGGGTTAATAGTTCTAAAAGGGTAAAATAAACCCTGCATAAAATACTACAAATACTACTTAATATTATAAATGTGAAAGTTTGTCAGGATGGATACATGGATGGGTGGATGTTTGTTACTCTTTCATGCAAAAACTACTGAACGGATTTTGATGAAACTTTACAGTATTATTGTTTATACATTAGAATAACCTATAGGCTATAATTTATAACGATATTGAATAATCTAATTCTGCGCGGACGAAGTTACCGGTAGAAGCTAGTATCATATTAGGAAAATTACTTACTCTCAATATTTTCCGTTCGGTCGGTAACATGAGTCGACACAGAATGTCGCCTCTCCGCTTCCAGTTTTCTGTCTCGCTCCTTCTGCGCCATGTGAGTCTTGAACGTCGCTCTCTCCGTCCTCTTCGCAGTGTCCGTATGCTCCGGAAACACAACATCCGGCCTCGGACTCTCCCTAGCACGGCCGACCAGCATATCTCTAGAATTCTTTCTCCCATCGAATCGTTCAAAGTCGTCGTAGAACGGCGATCGTTTCCTCTCAAACGTATTTTCCATCCCGTTCTCCTCTTTACGACGTTCTGCTCTCGTCGTGTGCACTTCGTAAATCTCCGACGCCTCGCGGCCGGAGTAGTCGTCCCGATCGTCCCTTCGCCGACCGGTCGTGTCTATCCCGGATTCAGAGTCCCACTCGTCTCGGCTATTTGGTCCTCTGTCGTCGAAGCTTTGGACTTCGGACTCGTCACCCCAGTCGTCTCTGACGTGTCGCTCGCGGCGGTCGGATGTCAGGAAGCGCGTGGCCAAGTCGTCCCGAGGAGGTTCAGAGTCCTCCCGCCGTCGGGAGTTCCAGTTGGCGAGGAACGAGTGCCGGTCGTCCGCTTCCCTGTTTTGATGGACCCCAAAAGTGTCCCTGTCGCGGCGGAGTTGAGCGAAGGTCGACGAGTGGTCAATGGGCGCGGGAGGTGGGGGCGCCGGGCCGTCTGGGGGCGTTGGAGGTGATTTTGGAGGTGGCGGGGCCGGGCCGGGGGGCGCTGGGGGCAGCGGCGGGGGAGGGGCGTCCCACCGCGCTCCGCCACCCAGTTGCCGTTCGAGCATAAGCTTCCTGGTGTCTTCTAATTTGTTGATAGTCCGCGGGGTCTCCGCAGCGGACGACGTGCTGCGGACGGAGTGGTTTGCGGTCACGCGTTCCAGTCTTTGCCTCATCTCGGAGCTGAGCTTCAGCTTTCCGACGCTGCCCGGCGAGGGCCGCTGGGCTCCGATCTCGAAGCTCCGCCTGGCGGTCCGCTGGCTGGGCGGCTCCCTGCTCGGCGACACCACCGGCCCGTCCACTTCGAACTCCTCCCACTCCATCGCCGGAGACGTTTCCGACTTGGACCGGCCTCGAGGTGGTTCGTGTTCGATGCCATTCGTTTGAGCTTGAGGCGTGTGCCTCCTTTGGATTTGTCGTAACTTGAATTTGGTGAAGTCCTGCGTCGGATCGGCACCGACGGCATCCTTCGGCGGGGGCCACCTCCACTTCCCTATGCGGACCGTTTTCGCTCTGCCGTAGGGATCCACGAAGCCCTTGATCTCGGAGGGGTCCGAGGAGTGCAGGGGCGGAGGCATGGGGGGCGGGGGCGGCGGGGGCGCGCCCCCCGACATGCTCTCGTTGGACTCTCGTCGCAGTTTAACGGTATTCCGGGGTGGGGAGTGCACCTGAGCATGAACAACAGTCGAAGATCGCACTGGCGACGTGGGCTCAGACTCCGAAGGTTCTATAACCTGTCCGGCTAGCAGCGACTGTAGAGCTTGGTTCTGCGCTAGTAGCTGCTGTTGAATCTGAAGGTTCTGCGCCATGGCGCTTTGTAGGAAGGCGCGCTGTAAATTCTGGTGGTAAGCGTTGATGTCGACAGTTCCCGGTGGGGGTAGATGGAGGCCTAGGGCTGCGGCTAAAGCTTCAGGGGTGCTGGGCATTGTGGTGGGTAGGGGCATGGTGCCGAAGCTCAACGCTGACGTGTTGGCAGATGCCGCTCTGGGCGTGGCCCCACCTCCCTTTATGGCGCCCGACAGACCTTCCCCGTCAGTCAAACGCTTCAAGCTGTCGTTCATGAAGATCGGGTCGAATAGGTTAGTGATGTAGTCGTCGACGGAATCCGCACTGGACTCCTTCCTACTACTTCTGCCTTTCTCTTTGTCTTCCTTACCTCCGCCTTTGATTAAATCTTGCACTTCGGCGCTATTCAGTGCGTCTATAAACCAAATTCAATAAGTTACTTACAAATTGAACATGCGACAATTGAAATGAGTAGCACCTTATGCCTAGAATGTGGAAGAAAGTCTGCATACCTAAGCTTTAGTTCATGTTTAATGATAAGATGCATTACATAACAATGTAATCCTATTACTTAAGTTAATTAAACATGTAGTACTTGCACTGTAAGGTTACCAAGACATTTTAATCTGATGACTAAGCCCGCCACACATTGCCACCACTGTTACTCATGTAAGCCAGGGTCAACAGCGGTGTCCATTGAAGACACTGAGGTTTGACCCTCGGCAAGTCCCGGGGCAAAGCTAAATTTCCTTGGAACTCGCACGAATTCAATCGAAAAAGGTATAGGAGGAGTTGGAAGAAAAATATATTCACTTCCCGCCATTGCAAAGCGCGAGACAAAAATAACTGTATTGACTGAATTGCCACAGAAATAAAGAAGGCACCACAGATGCTATGTGATGACTGTCAAAATATATGGCAGAAGCGCAACCTGCCACGCCATACTAAGCTCTAATGTTAAGGGTTGCTTGTATAATAAAACAGCTAAGAAGCCAGATTGTACATACCGATCTGTTCGTTGTATTCGCAGTCGAGGATGCTGTCGATGAACTGGCAGTAGGCGCCGCCCTTGATGCTGGCGGCGAGCGAGCGCGCGTCCGACAGCTCGTCGATGTTAGGGTCCAGTACAGGAGAGAACAGGTCGTCCAGGAACTGGTCCACGTCGGAGGCCTGACTGGGCACGCGCACGCGCCGCACGTGCGACGCCAGGCTCGGCGCTTCCGACGTGTCCGACATCGCCGACGACCTGCGAGGAAGCGGAGTATTATAAGTCCGAAATAATACTGTACTGTTTGCACGAGTAGAGGGTATACAACTGACCCTTACCACCACCCTTCCAGCTACTACTACTACAGCCCTTTTAACGTCCCACTGCTGGGCACGGGCCTTCCCTCAATGCGAGGGGGATTTAGGCCATAGTCCACCACGCTGGCCCGGTGCGGGTTGGCAGACCTCACACATCTATCGAGAACTAGTCAAGTTCCCTCGGACGTGCAGGTTCCCTCACGATGTTTTCCTTCACCGTTTCATAGCAAGTGTTAATCTCGTATGAAAATGAATCTTCGTCTTCCAGGTATGTTTTTAATATTCCTTTCAGTTAACTCAGTACAAAATCTGTCAAAATTGACAATAAGTATTGAAACAGCAATACTTTAAGATGTTGGTCAGGCCCCTAAAGGCTATGAACATGCAAAAAAAAAAAAATTATGCCGCCAATTTTGAAATCTTGTTATATCTCGAGTCCTATACGAAACTTTAAAGTTCTGTTTTCTGAATAATTAATAGTCACCCCTCGTGGACACATTATTAAATAGGGTTATGGATGTGCCCTAAGTCCAAAACATGATACTTGTGACAAATAATTAAAGGTCCGTGACTCAGGAACTATGCTACTTAGGTGTAGTCTACATTCACTAGGAACTATTATATGCTCCTCTAAATGTACCTAAAATAATATTATGGACTTTTAAAACACTCTGTATATAAAAATCAGTTGCTTGTTGTTAAAGCCTCAAAAACTCAAAAACGTCCAAAACATTTTTTGTTTTGTTAGCTCTAACAATGGTGTTGTTAAATGTTTGTTTATCGATAATATATCTTCATATTTTTAAATACTGTTCAAGGCGAAGGATTAAATGCTTCTTATACCCATTCTAAAGCACATTGCAGATACAAATAGTTTGTTCAAAGTCTCACCTGACTCCACCGAACTCTGAGCTCTTTTCGATGTAAGCCCGACTCGAGTGCGAGCCGGCGGGGGCTCGTTTACCCGCGTACTGCGACTTTATATACCTAGACGGCAGTACACGAGACCCCGTCCCATAATCCATGTCCATTGCGCCCTTACTACTGGTCACGCTCGGCGCCCCTCCCAACCTCTCCACCGAGTGATACCGATCATTGAGTCTCGATTGCGAAAGTCCAAAATCAGCTAATTTCGTCTGCTGCGGCGGAGGATTATCTCCCAATAGATTATCCAACGATCTGCTTCGGACTTTGTCGGATTGCTGATCGAAGTATCGCTCGTTTAACGCTGATTCTCTAGACAGGACGTCGTGTGATGTTTTTCTTGAATATTCGTTGGTGTTCTTAGAGCTCGTGCGGGATTCCTCTCGCGTTTCGATCTTCCAGTTGTATTCAGAGTCCTCGTCGATAATGGAGTCTTGAAGCATGCGCGGGATGCTCGGCGAGCGGGACTTTGGTGGTTCCGGTGGTGGTATCTAGGGAATAACACATCAGTTAATTATGTAAGTTTACTTATACTAAAAAGATTATTATGATTACTTCGATCAGCTTAATAATAGATTATTTTTATTTTAAATTTATGTAAACTTGTTGCTATGAAGAATTTTTTAATGTTATTTATAAAAAAACGATTCTCAAAGATGAGTCTATAAATTGAATCACTAGCAAAAGCCGATTGACAGTTCTTTATATTGAAATACTTTCAGACGAATACATTTCAAAACGTTACTTATTTAAGGCAATAATTTTGGGTATGAACTTTGATATTGGTTTTATCTCAATGTTTCCTGTATGCAGTGAAGTATATTTTCATGACGACATATTATATGATTGAGGATAAGTGATTTACGAGTTGTACCTGTGGCCTTAAAGTCTTGTCAGCGTCGACCGAAGAGGCTCGCGGTGGCGGCGCCGGCGGCGCGAGCCTGCCGCCCGCCCCCAGCGCCCCCGCCCCCGCCCCCAGCGCCCCCAGCCCCGCCCCCGCCCCCGCCCCCAGGCCGGCCCGCAGCGGCTCGGCGCGCGCGCTGGGCAGCGCCGCCCACGTCTCCACCTCGCCCACAGCGTCCAGCGCGAACTCGCACCCCGCCCACTCTAAACACAACAATCAGACAATTAACCCATAAGACTAGTCTATTGAGTTGACGTGACGTGACGTGAAGTGACGTGACGTAACGTGATGTGTAACTTTCCTGACGATATTTTGCTTTATCGTTTTAGCGAGTGATAATCTCGACTAACAATGAGATTCGTACATAAAACCTCGGAGATAACCGGTACACTTTGACTGCAAAATACTACAATACGAAAGAGCCTTAAAGGATCGTTAATAAGCGCCTGATCTTTTTTTGGCAATACCAAAACGTACAGTACGTACGTAATCTTAACGCAAGGTTGCGTGACTTTTCCGAAAAAAATTTAGTCTTTATATGAACACACGGCACATTTTCTTAATGATCTCGCATCGGTGGATGAAAAGTTTTTACAAAAAAATTCAAGACCCTATTTATAATAACAGACGGTACATTTTCAAAATTCTCTCCCCTCGGGTGTGATGATGTTCCTAGTTTAAGTTCATAAACTTGCCTGTGAGCTGTCCATTGTGTTCCGTGGTGAGCGACCAGCCCGTGGCGTTGTGTGCAACGCCGGCAGCGGCCAGAGCGGCGGCCGCTGCGCGCTCGCACGACGTCCACGAGTCGACGCTCACGTGGTGAACCGAATCTGAATACAAAAAACTACTTTGTTCCAAGACACTTTACTTATAGTGCTCTTATTTCTTTTTTGTAACGCCATCACAATAGAATGTAATATCGTCTATCAGCTACCAGTGATTTCGATTCCATTGTAAAAACAAACTACATTTGACAACACTAAAAATATTACCGTCTTGCTCATTCATTATGGCTGTATGAAGAACAGTAATACGATCAGTTTAATATAGTTTAATTAATTGTAGATTGCAGTTTACAGAAATTACGGTTTGTACAAGACAGCAACTTATTTAGTACGTACTGTAAAATTTTATTTATGTCTATCTAATAAGGTTTAAGATTGTCCTAATCCTAATCCTAGTCGTTTTCACGACAGTCTGTCATGGAAGAAATGAAAATAATTTGGTAGTTTCTGAGAACTTAAAAAAAAAAATTTGACGCGTGGTGGAATATGACCGAAATCTCCCACGTATTAAGGGGGAATTTGCCAGGTTCACACACGATTACATTGGGACATACAGACATACATCATAATTATATTTACTAGTTTTTTACTGTTCTTCTTTATTTACATGTATAGGTATTTTTTGTTATTTAGTTAGGGTACAAAATACTTTCTTTCAAGCAAACTTTTAGTTTTATAATTTTGCGTTTAATAAAGAAGTTATTACAAAAAACAAATACCGTCATATAATCTCAAAGGCAGTGCGGGCTTGGCGTCGAGGTGGTTGGCGCGCCACTCGAGCAGCGTGGGCGGGCAGCGGCGCGCCACGCCGGCCGCGCGCGCCGCGCCCGCGCCCGCCCCGCACAGCGCGCGCAGCAGCGCCGCGCGCCGGCCCGGCGGCGCGCGCTCCGACACGAACCGGACCAGGTACCTGCACCACACACACCCGATCACTACTACGAAGTGTAGTACAGCCTAGCAACGAATCAACTGTGGGGTTAGCACGGATTTCAAGACAAGACCTTTGTCACGGATTCGCTCTCTTTCATACCATAGAAAGAGACAATATCAAGATATTCCGTTTAACTGTAGTTTTGGCGCACATGCTACAATTACTCGACCCCTAATTCGCTTCATCGGCATCGTCTCTATTCGAGATATGTCGAAGAAAAATAATTAAATACGACCATTATGATGTTTTGCTTCGACATATCTCAAATAGAGATGATGTCGATCTCACGACAATCGCGCCACAGTACTGTCATTCTACTTTAGAGAGTTGAAAACTTTAAAACTTTAAATATATTATAGGCATATTATAAGCTATAAATAAATTTTGCACTTCTGAAATGTAGTAACAGGTTTGGTAGCACATCTGCACTAGCACCTCACCCTTCAGCGATACTCACTTGTGCAGCGCCGGGCCCGGCTGGAAGGCGGCCAGGCAGTGCGCCATGAGCTGCCACACGCGCTCGGCGGAGGCCGAGTCTCCGCTCGCCTGGTTGCACATTTGCACTAGCACCTCGTCCCGCAGCCCGCGAGACGACAGCCCGCGAGATGCTATGTAGTCTGCTAATACCTGATATATTTTATAGTTTATATTATTCTAGCAAGGAAGATCTATATCGATAACTCAATGTTGTATCACTCACAATGCAATGACAAGTCTAGGCAGGTGGCAAGCCTAGAAAGGTGGCTTGTACCTATTGTTCTGTTAATCTATAGATCAATGGGAGTTCAAAAGCGGCATCTGACTTTAGAGCTATGTTGAAAAATGTATTAAAACTGATTGTAAATTTCTGATTTCACTACTGAAACCATATGTAAATTGTCAGTGTAAAATTTATTTTTACATTTCATACAAAGCTTACCTTCTGTCTTGCTTCATTACCAGCGGCCGTTTCATCGCACCATCTCAATATCAATTTGAAAGTAGCCACCGCATCATTGAAGTCTTGATCTCTGTGAACCAAAAATAAAAACTCTCCTTAACTAATAAAGTTAGATTTAATAACCGACTTTAAAGAAGGAACAGGTCCCACAGTCCCCAAATAGTGTGTGGGGTTGCTATGACTTCGTTTTTAGGGTTCCGTACCCACAGGGTAAAACCCTACCCTTTGGGTACAGAACACTAAAAACGGGGTAGAACCCTATTACTAAGACTTCGCTGTCCGTCCGTCCGTCTGTCACCAGTCTGTATCTCTTGAACCGTGATAGTAAGACAGTTGAAATTTTCACAGAAGATGTATTTCTGTTGCCGCTATAACAACAAATACTAAAAAACAGAGTAAAATAAATATTGAAGGGGACTCCCATAGAACAAACGTGATTTTTTGCCGTTTTTGGTACAGAACCCTTCGTGCGCGAGGCCGACTCGCACTTGGCCGGTTTTATTTAAGGTATGAAACCAACAAGTGGGACGGAACACGCTTCGATAGCGTATTGTAAGTTTGATATCCTGCCTCTGATACCAACCTGACGGCGGCCTTGGCTAGGAAGGGCCTGGTGATGGGATGCTTCTTGGGGCTGAGATGGCCACCGTCCGCGAAATACACCGAGCTGAACTTCGAGAAGGCGAATTGCTGCAGATCGCGAGGCAGCTGCACGCGATCTTCCTCAGCGTACACGTCACCTGACACCTGATCAATAATTATACCATAATATTTATATCACAAAAAATTTCTACCATGTTTATATGCACTATAAGTACACGTAAAACATTAACATTTACATTTTTCTTCCAACTCCTCCTACACCTTTTTCGATTAAATTCCAAGACAATTATGCTTTTCCCCGGGACTCGCCGAGGGTCAAACCTCGGTGTTTTCAATGGACACCGCTGTCGATCCTGGCTTACAGGAGTAACAGTGGTGGGAATGTGTGGCGGGCTTAGTCCCAAAAAAAAAAATACACGTAAAATCGATACACTTGTACGATAAATTGTGAGTTCCACAGGTGGCTGCATAAATTAATTTTGTATAGTCTGTATACAGAATGTCTATAAGTCCGAAATGAAAGTTTAGGTACCTACATATAAAGATACTGATATGTAAATCGACGACAACATCAAGATATTACGTGACATACGTCTAATCTTGCCGCTCATGCTACAAGCGCTGGTATTACAATATTTCAAACGTGTCGGCGAATTAAATATTAAAAAATATCATGATGTTTCTGTACCTTTCAGTTGTATTGATACTTATGATAATGGTAAGGTATTATTTCGGACTAATACACCCTGTATATAATTACATCATCACATTCATACCTTAGTCAAGTTGCGCTCCGTGTGGGGCGGTTGCCATTCATCGAGTTTGGTCAGTATGAAGGCCAGCTCGGCGGGCACCTCCAGCACTTGTAAGCTCTCCGCCTTCGCCTTCTGAGCCGCCTTCTGTTCAGCCTTCTGCTCCGCTTTCTGTTCGGCGGCGCGACGCCTGAATACACAAAATACAGGAATTAATTACGTCTTCTCAGTCACTTTATGCACTACTTCGCTATGCTACGGTCTCATTTATCATTAACCGACTTCCAAAAGGAGGAGGTTCTCAATTCGATTGGTATATTTTTTTTATGTATGTACACTGATTATTTTACTATCGTGTTGCTAATAGTCTAACATAAAAAAACTGAGCCGTCGCGGGACGCCTGGCAGATGTGAAACATAAAAAATATAAAAGTAGCGGCGAGTGAGCGGAGTCAGCCGGTGGGCGGAGTCTAAGCGGCGGAAAGAACCGAGGAGCTACGAAGCTGCTCAAAGTTTTGGGATCACGGCATCGCGGCATCAACAATCGCTGTCACTCGCCAAGCGCGCCATTAGATGTTTCACATCCAAAGTTACGAGTTCCAAATTTGAAGAAATGATATGTCATCCAAAGATATTAGATAGTATAGATATAAACATAGAGGTCAAAATCATACACAAAATCAACGTGTGAAACTGTCAAATGTTGGGAGAAGCTCTCTAATTGATATAATCGCATCAATGGCTCTGGATGCCGCATCCGCGCAATGGATAGTAGGGAAACTCTGTCATTTTAATCTTTATCATGTTTTATATGCTGTATATTATCCTTGTCCATAGCCTTTTGCTATTTTATTGTCTTTTTTTACATTGTTATTTTTAGACGGGTTTGCTTTTTTTTATTATCATGTATTTTCTTGACATTTACACATTTTTAATAAAATTTATTTGACTTTCATTTTTAATAAAACAAACCAGGCTGGAAAAAATATTTTACACACACTAAACTTAAGGCTAATTTTAAGTACTCTGACCCCCACATCGAAGGTGAGCACGCGGGCCGGGTCGATAGAGGCCCGGATTAAAAAAAAAAAAAAAAAATGATATAATAACTTGATGGCCAATACATTATTCCTGCTGTATGGAATAAGATAAGTACAGTCAACAAGGACCGAAGCAGTACTTTTAAATGATTTCAAACTTTCTGCCTATAGATAAAGATATTCCACTGGGCAATTATATCAATCGTATTGCTCTCATTATGAGTCGGAAATAAGTTTGCAACAGAATTACATAATTATCAGGCATGTGTGCTAGATTAAATGAGGTTCTCACTTAGCGGCAACTTGCTGAGCTTCGGCCCGCCTCCGGTGCTGTTCCTTGAGGAGTGCGAACCGCTTGCGCGCGCGGCGGGCGCGCACCAGCGCCTGCGCGCGCACCACGCCGCCGCGCACGCGCAGGAACCGCCGCCGCTGCGTCGCGCCGCGCCACCACGCCTGCACACGCACCGCCGAGTACCGCAACTGCTCGTACCTAGCTCTGTACACAACGACACCACGAGTTCAATTTACTTATATTCTTTCTTCATCTCTCTAAAGATGCTGATGATTGTCTATGGCCATTTTTAGGGTTCCGTACCTAAAAAGGAAAACACGGAAGGACACGGACTTCGTTAAAGTAATGCTCGGTGCTTTCACAGTTTAGGTACGGAAGCCTCGGTGTTTTTTTTAAATCAGATGACTTGCAAATGAGTTGAAGCACAAACAGCGGCCAAATAGAAAATCAACTTTTTATTAATTAGTTACTGATTATTATTGTACAGTAATCGTTTAAATATACCGTTTTTTAATTAGAAGGAGTTCGTTATCATTTTAAAGACACCTTATCGTGATGCTTAACTATTAGTTATTAATGCCTTGCAATTGGCAACTGCTGTATAATAAGACATCACGTTATGGGGATTCTTAGTATAACTTTAAGACGCGCAATAGTTTTCTGTATATTCGTCGTATTTTTGATGGTAACTATGGTATCCTGCTTAAACTACCCTAGCGCCACCTATCGGCAACTCCAGAACCTTGTACAACTAGTAAACTATAGAAACTATAATTTACCTGGCCAGATAACCTCGGAAGTGTGCCTGTAGTTTGGTAGCCGCCGCTCTAAGTTTGTCCGCCCGCAACCTCTCCAGCGCGCGATGTAATGCCTCCCTAAGGAACACACGCGCCGCGCCCAACTGGTAATCTGCGCCGACTGCAAAAAAAATAAACACTAAATATTCTCTATAACTTGATGTAATACTGAATACTTACCACGAACTTTTATTAGTTGTACTGTATTTATAGCAGTGGTAGCCTCGCGGGCAAGAACGCCCGCCTTGAACGTAAGGGTTGAAAGTTCAAATCCCAGGCCCGCACCTCTGAGATAATTTTGTGCCCGGTATAATGGCAATAGGCTCGCCCGCTATACATTGGGACCAAAATACATCGGCGAAGTGTGGGCGCACTACAATGCACCTCTGCCTACCCCTTCGGGGAATACAGGCGTGATGATGTATATTTTATTTTTTATTTTATTAATTTAAAAATCTTTTTTTTTCTACTGAGATAATTGTCGAAAAACTGAAATAAACGATATTTCGTTTGAAACTGTCACTGTAAAAGAAAGCAGGAGAACATATTAAAGGATTTCTTCTGACAATGCAAAAAAAAACTCACACAAAATAATAGCTTTCAAAGTATCTTTCCGTGTCTTCACTCTTTTCCACATCTTTCCTATTGCAACAACTGTCACACATCGACATCACAAACTGAATGACGCCCGAACATCATCAGATGCGACCGCACTTCATCGATAACAGATAATAATTCGATAAAACAACAGTTTTGATGAAGAGATTGATTGGGGTAATTAAGAGTCATTAGAAGCGTATCGGTTTTGTCAACTATTTAAATAACCGTTACAAAAATACTTCGAATAATATCTGCGTTATTTAGGCGAAGAGTTATGAATTTGGTATAATAGATAGATAGGTAACTCTTTGTTGTATGTATGTATGTATATGCCAAAACGAAACGTCAAATAGGTCGTATTTTTTCTTTTGTTTCGACATATCTCTAATAGAGATTGATCTCTATCATTAAAAACTGGCCAAGTGCGAGTCGGACTGAAAGTTCGTACTGAAAGTCGTACTGCGAGTCGTACTGAAATTTCAACTCTCTAACTATTACGGTTCATGAGATACAGCCTGGTGACAGACGGACGGACGGACAGCGAAGTCTCAGTAATAGGGTTCCCATTTTACCCTTTGGGTACGGAACCCAAAAAAATCAGGCCCCTGCACTTACCTACCGGACGAGAGAATTATGTCGATTTTTTTGAAAATGTACTCTGTATTAATATACACAAGCATTGAATTTCTATGATAAAAGTTACGCGACCACGCGGCAAAGTTCGCTCGCATAATCGATTTCATTTCGTTGAAAAACGTGCTTGTTTTCTGAGTTAATACAGTTCGATTTAGTGTTGGCCCAGAGCTTAAAAAGTTCCTATCCAATACCTTTAAACAATTTCTTCATTCCCAAATCAGCAGACAAGCAATTATGCCAAATGTATGACTTACAGTTGACCTTGTAATAACATTCCTTACCATATTATTTACATGGCTACTTATGAGATATGTTATGTACTTAAATGATTGGCAGGTAAATATACATGATTATTGTACTTACCGGCGCCAGTGGGCGGCATCTCGGCGAGTATGGAATTGCAGATCTCGCGGTACGGAGTGGAGCGGGTTGGGGTCGACTTTAACAGGTACCTGGATCAAGATGTTGTTAGGTAATTAGAAGTAATATATATTGTTAACCAAAGACTGGTAACAAGTCGTGGACATTGTCATCGACAGGCTTACACTTTGCACAATTCCAAACATAATTCGGACTGAATGACTTCGAGCGATTTGCACTAAGCACATTTCCACAGTCTAAATCGCACTAACTGACTGTCGGCGATTTGCACTTGGCACATTTTCAGACTAATCAAACGGACTAACACGCGTTAATTTGCACTAAGCACAATTCCACAGAGTAATCAGACTAACTAACTTCAAGCGATTTGCATTTAGCACATTTCCAAAGACAAACCAGACTTTATAATTTCGAGCGACTTATCGGACTAATTGTCTCTAAGCACATTTCCACAGACTAATCAGACTGACTCACTTCGAGCGATTTGCACTCAGCATATTTTCATTCGCTGAACTATTCTAAATGGTAGCTCTTTTAATCAGCAAAGGCTTAACTGTGACTTACATGACATCGATGTTTTACTCAGTTATGGACCTTAGTTGTATTTAAATAGAGTTTACAATTATCTTTATTCCTCACCTGTATCGATCGACGAAGTTCTGGAAAGGTATCCTGATTGGATACCCGGTCTGTCTGATCTTGATGGTGTCCAGCATGCCCGTGTACCGGAGCTGTGCAAGCACGCAAGGCATGTCGAACTTCATCGGGGACTTGTCGGAGTTCGGCTTGATGCAGCGCACGAACCACGGGTTGCAACGAGACATTGACTCCAATAGCTGATGGAGGCTGTCCGAAAACCTGGAACAGAGGAGAATAATAGCAGATCGTAATGCTTTTCTCTTGAATATGATCGATTCTTGACAATTGGAACACTGGTATTATTTAGTTTGGTATTATGAGAGCAATTTTGTACTTGACATTATTTTTGGAATTAAGGTGGTTGATGCCATAGTTTAAATTCATGCGTAATCACTTATGCTTTAGGTTCAATACGTTCTGTCCAGTGTAATTGGATAACTACGATCTTACTATTCCAAAAGTCTCTTAAGTGGTTCTTTTCACTTTCAATTACTTATTATATTTCAGGCTATCTAATGGAGTAAATAGTACTATTATACCTATGGTATATATAAAGTGTAGTTAGAAAAAACGTGTAGGTATTGAAATGGCGTGATGAACTCAACAAGAGCGAACGCGTTCGGAAGCTCACCCGAAGCGAATGGTTCTTTTGAAAGTAGAGCTCTAATACATTTTGTCTCCAGGAATCGATTTAAAAAGTCGTCCCATTAATTACTAATAATGTTAGTTTATTAATACATATTAGGCTCTTTTACTAAGCTTATTGATCCTAGATGTGAAAGCACGTCAATAGTGATCTGTGTATTAAAAACCCAATAACACTATAGTACCTATTCATGTTTTTTAGCTGTGCTTTTTATAGTAACTTCATCTTACCTAGCCGCCACAGTTGGGGTCCGCGGCTTCATAGTAACAAATCTTCCATTTGCTCCTCTTGGTAAGGTTTTATTTGCGTCATGTGTTACCCTCAACTGTGTGGACATCTCAGCCACAAGAGGCACCTCACTACTGCATAGAAGCTCCAAGACATCAGCTCGTAACGCGTCGCGGTTCTTATCCAGAAATCCGTCCACATTGTACCAGACTTGGCCGGCGTAGTGTCTGACCTGAAATGAAGGTAAAAAGACTTGTTGCAAGAACCATAAGCACTTAAGGTTATAATAAAAAAAAACTACTGTGTCTAGTAAAAAAAACTAGGTTAATAGTAATTTGCCTGTTTCCTGTAGATGAAACCTGCGAATGTTTACGTACGATGATAATGATTAATCACGATCTAATGATGTATTGATGATTTTATTAAATTGAATAAAAATCACCTTGACCTATCACGCACTCAGGCATTTAATGACTCATCTTGAACGCTCGCATTGATGTAGGCAATGTTTGTACGACGTTTTATAAGGAAATAGATGAATATTACCACACAGCCCTTGGAGAACTTATTAACCAGATAAACTAAAAATACCTCTCATAAATCAACACTACTAAAACCTGCCAGCATATGAATTTTTCTACTCCACACGTTCCATTTATTTGACATTTAGTACACTATACTCGAATCAAACCTTAATGGTCGTCTTATGTACAAACACTACTTGCTTTCAGAAACTTGCATTTACCTACAGCAACTGTGAAGCCATCAATAAAACTGATGAAATGTTTGAGAGTGGTAAGATATAAAGCGGTTACACTCACCCCAAACTCGCTGGCTCCAAGCCTCGGTCTAGAGTATAATTCGTTGAGGGCATGGTTATAATGGCACTTTTCAAGGAACGAGGCGTCCGATGCGCGTGGAAAGTTACTCTCGTCGTCCAGTAGATGCAAGATACCTACTGGCTTCTTACTCAGCAACTGAATTACTGTACAAAACAAATAAATTAAAGACATATCCTGTTACGTATAAGATTCAATTTGCATTACACAAGCATTGAGATACTTACCTGGCGAGTTATCATTCCACGTCAAACTTGACCACTCCAGACGTTCCTTTTGATACTCCTGCTGCTCCAATTTAAAAATATGCTTATTGAAATAATGTTGTAGCGTTTCGTTTGCGTAGTTTATGCAAAGCTGCTCGAAGGAGTTCTCTTCCAAGTCTTCAAATCCAAAGATGTCCAGGAGAGAGATCCTGTGAGCGTCGTGCAGACCGGCGCGGTGGACTATCGAGTTTATCCGCAGAACTAGCCAGCTGAACAGCGACGAGTAGAGTGCTTTGGCGAACGCGTCTCTAGCGTCCAAAGCCTGATCTATGGGTAATGGCGATCTCATGCGCTCCGCTCGCGCTGCCGTCACCCGTGTAGTCAGAGCTCTCGCCATCGCTTCAGCCGGCACCTTCAATAAATGTGCCGCCCATCGCACTTCTGCACCCCCACCTAGCTGAACACCTTCCTGCCCGTGGCGCAATTGTCTCCTATGAAAATAAACGTTGCCCAAGTGCAACACAGCTGATAGAACTCTGATTATGTCTTCTCTTTCAGCGTCTCCAATGCCTAAGACTTGCATAGCGCCACACAACGCGGACCAGTCGGCGCCTGCACCTGCGCCACCAGTATCACCTCCTTGATTCAAATAGAAGTAATGTTCTGCTGTGAGAAGGCCTCGCGACTTTCTTTGTTCTTCATCCATGCCTGCCAATAATTCGTAGAAGACGTGGTAATTTCTTTCTCCGGGAGACTGTGTTACGATCCGAGACTTTTCAAGCAGATAATGAGCTACTCTCGCTCCCGCTAAAGAGCCATCTTTAAAGTAAAGTTCTAAGAGTTTTCCGAAGCGACTAGAGTTATGATTTTTTGGCGTTCTCGCATTTCCAAAGGCTTCGAGGAGAGGGGCTGCTTCGAGGATCTGTTCGGAGACGGGGGCCCGGCCGGGGGGCGCGGGGGCGACTGCGGCGAGGAACTGCACAGCCAGCTTGGTGGACTCGGTCTTGCCGGCGCCGGACTCGCCGGAGATGAGAATGGCTTGCGGCTGCGGCAGGGCCGCGCGCGCAGCGGCCGCTATGGCGAACAGGTGTGGTGGGAGATCGCCAAGGGCCTCTGCGGCGTGGTACCTGAAATTCAAATTATTATTGCCAGAATGTTGCTCTAGTAACTTTCTTAGCTATCCAGAGATAGGTAGGGGAAAATGCACTACCATAGATTCCTGAGGATTGCTGGAAAGGAGACGGATACGCTTTCATACATTCTTGGGCCCAGTTGTAAAAATATGAGAAAGGTGTCAATTAAGAGCTTATATATTATCAAACCACCTCCGAAAATGTTGCTGATCTTGGCAATCTGAGAGCAGAATTATTAGAGATTTAGTAAAAGTGTGGTTATTCTACAAAGTGACAACAACCTAGATACTAAACAGCTGATTTTTTTACTGTGATTGTTATTTTGTTTAAATATACAGTTTTGGTGTTAATTCAAACACTTTAGTGTATTTTAATATATTAAAATGAATACAATTATGTACTTAATCATTAATAACAATTTGTTTTTGAGCTACCGAACGTGCTCACTCTGTCTGGGGCGCGCGGGCGTTCGGAAACTCGTCCGTTGACATTTTGTGGAGCGTTTGGAAACGCGGACGCCACACAGATATTTACTATTAATTGTAGTTTTTTTTATTGTTAATGATTACAATGTATGTATTCATTTTGATTGAATCAATCAAGTATTTTATGTTCAATTGTTTAAATCGTTCACAGTAATCGATTACTGTAATCGATACTCTATTTCTTCAGTGAAATAAACTTATTTTATGATTTCTCGTCTCCCGGATAGTGAATTAAGCTGATTATTTTATATTTTGAATCAGAAAAAAATACCGCTTTTTTTAAACCATATCTCAACTTATTACAATTGGGCCCAGAGATCCCCGTCTCCTTTATGCCCTAATATACTAATGAGTAATATATGATAGGGATGATAGTTTTACCTTCTCGCAGTCGGCAATCCATACAAAGTGTCGACTGGCCTATACGGGTTTACAGCTACCAGAATCGAACCAGCATACGTGTATATAAGGCCCTGTTCGTATCTGAGCTTCAGGTTCCATAACAGCGCCGCCTCGTGCAGGTCGTGGAGTCGGGTCATGTCATCCACGCCGGTGGGGCCCAGCTCCTCTCGGGGCCAGACTGGGTCGCCCTCATCTTCACCATTCCCCATTTGGAGGGCGAAGGTTTGGGGCTGTGAAGTAAAGAGTAGAATTTAGTTTAGTTATAGTTAACAGGGTTTCAATGCACTTAAAGACAACTTATTGGACAAAGTAATGTGAATGCTGAGTGTAGATTTACTTACACAACTAATTATATATTATAATTTGAGAGCATTCATCACTTCCTGGTGTCTTACATACAAAAGGAGAATTGAAATGGCACAGAATAGCATCAGCACATAAAACATAATGTGCGAGCCGCAAGCCGTGACTATGACATAACAGAAACTGCTCACAATGATATCAGACTATCTTTCACGACCTGATCTACTGAGATCGTTTCTAAATTAGATTTTTCTACTCTATCTCCCTTACTTAAAACGACACGCAATGGAGTGGAAACAGATTTGATTACGTCGTAATTAGTAATGTATTTACGGTATCGTGGTGAAAGATCGTGTGCAATTTGCATAGGGTAGCATTTGCATTACGCAAAGTCGCCTCGGTCGAGTAAACATTTGTGATCAAGGCGGTTGATTAGTACGATACTGTTAACTGACCTCTATATTTATGTATTGAAGACATACGACGGCGAATAATAATAACTGTGATATATAAAATATGCGCGACGACTGCCAGTCTCTTTAATCGAATAAAACCCGTCGTGTTGGCAATAAACATAGAAACAACAAAAACAGCGACAGACGCGGAACTACCTATACCTTCACAAAACACAAAACAGTTCAATTTCTCATAACATGTGAATGGCAGGTATATTTTAAGAATCAACGTAAAGCTACACGAGACTTATAAAGTTATAAAATTAGCGTGACAAACGCAAAATAAACAATCCTATTATTTAAGTCGAGTCGTGGACACATAAAAAAATCAGTTCTAGGTCCGCTTTAGTTTGCAAACAAAATATAAGTATCAAAAATAACATAATAGAGTAGAGAAAACAAAAAACTATTACATTGTTGACCAGAAGATTCAAGCACAAATCCTTTAGCAACGGTACAGATATTGGTCTTCGTCTACTTGCTATTTTGTCGGAATTTGACAATTTCATGCTCAATGACCTTGACAGACTGGGCACTTTCTTCATGATTGATTTTATCAAGTTCGGTGCGGCGTTGACTACTTGTCGTCGTGACGAGGCACATAGTCTGCAAGACGGGTGGCAAGAATCGCAAGAGTAGGTGGCCAGATCGCAAGACTCGCAAGACTCCGCAGAATCTGGCGAGCTGCAAGGTGTTGGCGCAAAGTGGACACGCATCGACCTCCACCGTAACGATTCGGCATACCACAGCTATCTTAACATCACATCAAATTTGGTGCACTTATCGTAATATGATCTCTTGTTCATGATCGTGAGCAACGCATAAATTTACTGTTTCATCTGGTGTTTTATCTTTACGCCCGCGCGGATTATCGTTTATCTTGGCACCCATTAGTGCTGAACACTTTGTCCTTGGACACACTGAACCAAAAACCTAAATAGTAACCACAACACATTCAGAATTAAGTGTATTCCGCGAATCCACGCAGTGCAGCGGTCCGCAAGCCACAGTTAACTGATTGTACCACATACCACAACCTGCAGGCTTAGTGGATAGCCAAGAACTGTTATGGAGACACTTAGGATAACGGCCGGACTAGACTGGTTGGAGATGAAGTAATATCTGTTAAGATCACTTGTTGCTGCTACTTTCATCTCCGCAGAGACGGTGTGGACATCTTTATTAATTTGCATGATTTTATGCAATTTAATTTTTGCTTAATGATTTTTTTGTATAGCAATGTCAGGTTACCACATCACCAGTAGTTCCGTTAGCCCCTTCAAGCTTGTGGGCGCACTTGGTACATGTGGGAATTGAGCACAGTACCCTAAGGTTACAAGGGCGGCTCCTCTAATCAGTGGGCTTTTGAACGACGCTCCGGTTGATTTATTACTAAGTAAAAAGCTATGTACTTGAGTCTTATATATTTTTCACTTTATTAGGTGCTACTTATTAACTACGAGTGACGGTGTTACATATTTAAATTTCCTTTCAAATTGTAATCGATCTAAGTATTTTGAAATTGATATTTAAATTATACAAATGGAATTCAAATCCTAGGAATTACTACTAAACGGTAGTTCGTTTGGTAACGAGGGTTGAAAATTTGTAATTGTCTTATTTAGACTAATCAAAATCAAAATAAAATAAAATTACGAACGAAAACAAAAAACGAAAAAAACTAAATAAAATCGAATACTAGCCCGTTTAAACCGCCTATGTGTTTTACGCTGATTCAAGAAAATAATTGAGTTCCGATATCGTTGTTACGTATTTAGCAAAACTGATGTTATAGATGACATAATGTACACTTGACAGATGGGACATTGGAACACTGGGATTTTCTGTAGATAGAACTTACGGATAAAATTGATTATCTTTGGAATAAAATACATGTGATAGGTGCGTTGGGTAGGGACCTACTCCTTTTCCTTTGATATTATATTCATAGCAACTTAATATATTAAGTACAGTAGTCATATTCAAAGTTCATTAATCAGCCCAGACAACATCGCACTTAAATTCGAAGGTTACCTAATTTCCCTAGCAAATTCTAAATATACAGTTCCCGTGATTATTAGGTAATGCGTGCTGCAGGAACTACTAATTGCTTTGTTTGGAAAACTAGGCGTCAATAATCACAGACGAGGTCTGGTGGACACGTTCAACTTAGATTCGTTGCGGTAATAAAATTCATAATATTACGTTTTGCAATTGACGTAACAGTTCTAAGTAACAGAAATGCATTGGAATATAGTAATAGAAGTTTTATAATAGCTTTGGGATTAATATCTGTCTCATACCACTTCGTAAGGAACATTGTTTTAATATTACTTTGATGTTAAGACAGCGTTTCTAATAAGTACGAAATGTCTTAAAACAAATCAAAGTAATATAGAAACAATGGACAAAGACAAAACTAGCAAAATATGTTGGTAAGGCAGCCGAAAGTAAGATACTGAACATGGGCCGAACATTTTAACATAAATATATAATTATTAAGCATACAATTTTACCAATGTACATAATTCGACCGTTTTTCAAATTATTTCTTTGTTTGTATGAGGTAGTTTACGTTATCCACCATAGATAAATCCAGTTTAAAGTCCAGCATGTTTTCTGTATAAAAATCCAGTCAGAAGTACCAGGCGAGCATAAATTACAGCAGCGTTGAGTCAACTCTCTATCAACATTCCATCGACGGCCTTGCGATCAGCCGGCCAAATGCCTTTTCTCGCCAATCACTGTGTAACAATGTACCCTGCCTTTGTTGGAACGTCTATTTGCTTTGTATTTACGAATAATGGTGTGTTCGCAAAAGGCTTTAAGTGGAAAATCTTGGAAAAATGACAGAGGTCGTCTGTCCACCTTGACCTTCGGCGGTCGCAACGAGTGCATTCAGTGCAAGATCGTTCTCATAATGTCGTAAAAAGAAAATAAAGTCGATTGCTTTTTTACTCGTGAGCTACTTTGTTGAGACACTGGCATGTTGAGTGGAAGGTGTTTTTGTTTTTATCTGTAGCACAGAGGATTTATCTAAAATGTATAATAAAAATTTAAAAATTATAGATAAAAATCTTGTTGCTACGTTTAAAGCCGTTTTAACGAACATAGTAATAACAACAGATAATAAGTAGCAAAAACAAAAATGTTGCATCAGGCACTACAACATTGTCTCACTTCCATTGCACATTGTACGTGATGCTATTCGTCCTGCATTTTGACGTAATATTGACTGGATTGTTTCGTGCCCGCGATAATAGCGTAACAATTGCCGCCACGTTATCACATGACAATTTAAATAATAACTAAAATTATCATAGCTTTTTTAAGTCTACCTAATACTCTTTTTTCTAGCCAAGCACACGTATGAGTATAACAGCGATACATCAATATCTTTAAAACCTCACCAGTCTCTTCTTCATCCTTACATCAAGTAAATCTTGAATTAATGTTTTTTTATTGTCGAAACGATTCTTCTAACCAACCTGTGCTAACATACACTCACAGAGATCTTACTGCTTCAACAATAAAACGCAATCGCTGAGTTATTTAACATGGGCCTTGATAGACATCTTGAGGGAGACATTGTCCTTGGTGGACCGATATCTATAGACCTTAGGCTAGTACAATAGGCTGATGACTTTAAACTGTAAAAAGAATTGAGGAATACCCAAATAGCTGTTCACTGTTACCTGTCCATTGAGTTGTGCGCTAACCAGTAGCACCTTGGCCGCGCGGTGGATTTCCACCAGCTCGCCGGGCAAGGGTGCAGACGCGCCGGCCGGCTGGAACCACACCGCCGCGCCCTCCGTCCACTCCGCGAGCCCTCCGGACCCCGCCATGCTGTTCAACAAGAGAGAAAGCAAAATTATTAACGGAAAAAGACATTTGGGTACTGGAATTATAAGGTTATCGACCCTTTAGCTTTAGTTCAAGCCATAGAAAGGTACCTAGCTCAGCGCCGGTACGCGAGCGGGCGCGCTCGTTCGGAGTCGGCAAGCGGGCAGCATTCGGACGATTGTTTAGTTTTATTTGGTTTGGGCATTGGGTGTAAACTTTTTTTTTTTGTTTGAACGTTACAGGATGGAGACTGGAGAGACTTAAGCCCTAGGTGTTGCCTTTCGAAAATTATCCTTTATGTGTCTTCGTAGTAATGACTTTCAACGGGCCCGCGCCACCCGAAACAGATTGGTGTGGTCTTCTCTTAGAATAACAATATTTCTATTTTGGTCGTTTCTGATGGATGTTGATTACTTGAGGTATTCACAGATGGAGCCACTCCTTGCGCTACGGATGATTACCAAAAAGTATAATAATGAGTCAAATACAATTGATTTTAATCAGTACATGGATACTGATTTGGTAAGTGCCAGTACCCAGACAATGTTCTTAACAAAAACTCTTTCTTTGTTTGACATATATATTTTTTATATAGTCTACCTACTGTGTACTATGAAGCGCGAATGCGATCGCGCATCGTTTTAAAATTCGAAATTATTTATTGCTGCACTGTCTCACATTGACAATAACGTCGTATTCGATATAAATGAAATAACATATTTGATAAATTAATTTCGTTTATTAATTAAAACATTAAATAATGCCCGTAATAACTATTGTGACAATGGAATATCCATCTTTTATGTACTAGAGATAAATTGGGGTAGGAGACGCACAGCTGCAGGGTGCGGGTCCGGTCTGGAAGCAGATGGGTGACGGGGGCGGTGGTTGGACACAGAAAGGTTCCAAAGGAGGAGGTTGGATACACATTGGCGGTGGTGGAGGCGGCTGAACACACAGAGGAGGTAATGGCGGAGGTTGAAAACTGATCGGAGCCGGTGGCGGTGGTTGAACGCACAGCGGTGGCGGGCAAGGCGGCTGCACGTTAAATGGCGGCAGCGGAGGCAGCTCTATCATCATCGGTGGCGGAGACGGCGGTTGCACCATCATAGGAGGCAGCGGCGGCGGCTGGACCGGCATCGGTGGCAACTGCGGCAACTGAATCATCACCTGCCCTAATGACGGCGGTTGCACCACGATCGGCGGCGGTGGAGGCAGCTCAATCACGATTGGCGGTGGTAATGGCAAATCCAGTATCAATGGCGGAAAGCAAGGCGGATTAACATACATCTGCGGAGGAATCGGTGGAGTCACACACATTGGTGGCAATGGCGGAGGGCTAACACAGATTGGTGGGATCGGTGGCGGAGTAACAGTTAATGGCGGTAAAGGTGGAGGTGAAATCATTAATGGCGGAGAAGGAGGTGGAGTGATAGTTAATGGTGGCGGTAGGGGCAGCTCTAGTATCATGGGTGGGAGCGGTGGTGGTGCGACGCAGAACGGGGCTGGAGGGGGGAGTGTGACGTAGACGGGGCATGGTGGCGGGCCTGGGATCTGAAGAGGAGGAGAACAACATGCACAGGTTTGTCCTGGAGGCGCGTACGGTGGCGGCGCTGGCGACGCGTACGGTGATAGGTAGTACTGGGCGTTTGCAAACTGAAATTAAAAGTAAAAAGGTTAGACAATTAAAAAATCGAGGATTTAATACGACTTAGTAATGAAACGAGTCTACCAATAGAACACGATATTAACTGGTAAATTTCACAAGATTTCTCTATTAGTTACCATATTTAAAAAATAAAAATAATGAAATGGTAACACTTACTTGAGTTACTGCGGCTAATAATAACAGGATCATCTTTTTTGTCACCTTCATAGGCGACTGATTTATAACTATGCAAACTTTACCAAACTCCCTTGTTTTATACAAAATTATTACCCCATTGTAATAAATTACCCCATATGCAATCTTGATTACAAAAAAATTGATTGTAGTGATATCAAATGTGTAATTAACAACATAAATAATTTCAATACGGATAAGTCACGTTATAAAGCACAGATAAAGAGTGATTATGTAATTATTTTAAGTTAAATATCGATTGCTATTGATTATAAAGCTCATTTTGTATTGTTAAGTCTGTTTATTATGTAGGAGCAAGCCGATAGGAACGGATTGATAGAGTCTTTTAAGAACGGATATTGCTCTATAGAATATAGAAAAAAATCGCGTAAAAAGTAGCTTGTCCTTGACATCTATCTACTGTCAATTTATTTTTTTGACACTTTGCGGAGAGTTTGGCAAAGTCATCGGTAAACGATGGAGTCATATATAATACATTCCATTGGAGACGATTTCATTATTAACTTTCCTATTAGGTACTACATTCCAATATTTAATACATGCACCTATCTTAATAGCTACGGTAACATATAAGTAAACTTTTAAATATTTACTTGCATAAAAATTCCATTCAAAATATTTTCCCTCCCTTTTCATAAAACCAGACAGTTGTTGAACACACAGATTAAACAGCTGATTCAACATATTCACATAACAACCTTTTCTAACGCCTTTCCTCAACATTATAAAAAAAATCGAACGCACCCATACCGACTTAAAAAAAGTTCAATGGATCCGGGAAACAATGGCTGCGGAGGCACTTCCGTCTGTTGAAGACGTGGATGGAACCACACGGACCTCCAATGCATACCAATCAAGGCAATCCGGTGAAATGTGAAAGGTGTGTTATCGTTAGCACACGTGTGAAAACTAATACATTTGAACTTGGGCGGGTTGACAGTTTGTTGTGTATTCTACCTACGACTCGACCTCAGCTGAGGCTTTCACAAACGTCTACTGCGTATATAATTATTGATCTTAAGTGTCGAGAGTAAATAATTAATGGCGACGAACTCACTGCTTGACGTGGAAATGCTGGTATTATGGGTTTTTGTGTCGTTTGAAAAGAAAACGAAATTTAAGTGAATAGGTCAGAACACGTCATCGATAGTGCTTCTCACGTTAAACACGTTTCCATTTCAATTTAGATAGCATAGGATTGCAAAGAATTCGGATCCTTGTCTTAAGCGATTCGTTCTTCTGACTGCGATAATCTTACTATGAATGACGTTATGAAAAAGAAAGGCCTTCAATCAATTTTCTGATGTTTCTCCGACATGTACACAAACTGCAAATTAACTCCACTTGAGAGGACTAAAAGTATTGCCATCTTGATCATACACTACAGCCATGAGAAAGACGGGAATACACTAGTTTAAGTGAAGTTTAGTTTAGAGCGAGCAGAATCGATACCTCATACGAATGATAAGATACTTATAGTATGTTTCCTATACTAATAAAGACTATGTTTCCTCAATATATAAATAAATTGCGTCGCAATAGAAAAAAGAAAGCGACCAATAGTCGACAGGCAGTAGCAATATATACATGTTTTATGTAGAACCATAAAGGGATGACCGCTTGTGCACAAGAGAGGGGATTGTGCGAAGTAACGCAGTTATTAGCGGTAACATAAGTACCTAATGTATGTGTATTTATGTATACATTCTAATACTTTTTTACGCGCTATATAGAAGCACTTGGAAAATTATAATGAAATATTTCAATTACGAACGGTGAATTGCCTTAATTCTGCTTATGTAACGAAAATAAATCTATTTATTGAAATTAAACTATTTTACGGATTTTATCGCGTTTATTTACTATTTTATTTTCCCGACGTTTCGGCTGCTTTACATCAACCATGGTCACGGGGGGACTGAGGTGTTAGACGTCCTGATATCATAGTTAATAACTGGGTACCCTCATATTTAGTTGTTGTTTGCGGTCCGATCCACGCAGAAAGTGCTTACTGTGTCCTGAGGTCTTGCAATGGTACACTTGGTTTTGGATTTAATCATATTGATTACTGGATCCCAAGTTGGTGGTAGCACCCAGCCATCTTCCCTATTGAAATTAGGATGTTTTTTAATTTCAATGGCCTCACGTATCATCCTTGGTCGGAGTGGGTGTTCTTTTGCGAGGATATGCGGTTTATCAAATCTGATATAATGGCGGGTGCAGTCCTGTACATGTTCACAGATTGCAGACTTCGTGGAGCGTCGGTGTTTCACGTCAGCTATATGTTCTTTTACGCGGGTTTTAATTGATCTTTTAGTTTGTCCTATGTAAGAGAGCCCACATTCACAATCGAGTTTGTATACCCCAGCATTTCGTCGGGAAAATAAAATAGTAAATAAACGCGATAAAATCCGTAAATTAGTTTAATTTCAATGTATAGTATTCGCGTAAATATAAGAAAACAATATAAATCTATTTATCTCAAATAGCTAATCCTTAGAAAAAATACTGCAATGTGATATGTACAGAAACCGTTTTGTACGGAATGAAGATGGAGGCGATAGAAACTATAATAGTTGCAACGTGCTATGAAATGGTTTTATACTCTGTCCATTTATTGCTTCTTCTTCTTTTTTTACGAAATGAATTAAATTTAATGGATTAAGATGAGGAATGGCTGCACCTGCGATTAGCGGGTATTTCAGCCAGTGTCAAGTGCCATTATAAATAAAAATGGGTGAAGAACGAACGTGCTAAATATTGCGGATGAAAAAATCCCATTTATTCCTTGATTAAAAAGCAAAAAAAAAACAAGAGGACGATGACAGTTGAAAAGTTAATATCAAAACTTCTTGCTTGACATACTAACAATCAAAAGCATCGTTGCCGGCTGTCGTAGGAATTCGCACGGTGATTTTATTACAATAAAAACACCATCATTCTAACAATGGAGTAATTCAATTTAAATTAAAATCATTTGAAGTGTTACGCTTCGACGATTTCAGAACTGGATGCTTTTGGACACTTTTTTTAGCGCTTGAACTTGGACCATTATCGAGTGACCTATAATGTACGTACCGACTATCATTGGCACACGTAATTTTGCGAAGAGGTTAACAATTTATATCTATTTCTAGACTAGAATTAGACGACACGTATATTATATTTACGGAAGTAATAATTATTAAGAGCTGTCTGATACTGGCTAAATAAACAAATGATTGCGGCAAATTATAGAAAAAAGTCACGGCCGCCGCTCACGATTTCGACGAGGAAATATTTTTTGGCAAATTATAAGTTGCCTAACTTAACTGTAATTAGCAATCGTTACAGCACACCCAAAAAGAGGAATATAATTATTATGAATTGTTACATAAGCAATTATACGATATTTAATCTGCGTTTACCTAAACTGAGGATGTTAGTAAGGAGGGCCAATTAAAATGTCAGATTATAAACTTGATGTGTCAAAGTTGACATCCAACATGAATTTAAATTTGAATTTGAAACCATAGACTCAAACGAGCGATTTTTCAGGACTCTAAACGCATACTTTATCAAAAAGTGACAATCTTTGAATAGATGATTTGGTAGATACCGGAATGTGTGAATCCGGATGACAAAATTGCCATATCGAGGGGTGAAAGGACATTTGACTTAAGCGACACTTTTGGGCGATATAGCCTTACATACATATTCGGAATCAGAAAATGTTTCTGCGTCGAATGAGTGTGCTCTCCTGTAAAGTTAAAAAATGAACCTTAAGTCAAATTCTATAAGAAGTTCTTAGGACAGTTTTTTTACTGTTTAAAAAATGTTTATTGAAATAATCAAAACAATGGTTTACGTAGCTCGCAATCATTAGAATTCTTTTTTGTTGTTTAACGATGACCATCGCCAATTTCCAAGTATTCGGTGACATAATCCCTGGACGGCCTTCACCTTCAGCTAAAGCTGCAGTTTTCTAAGATTACTTTAGTTATCGCGATGTTGATGTATAAATGGAATATCAGATTTAATTGGGAAAAATTGATAATCCGGTTATCATAGACATAGTTTCTTTTTTTTACCCTTCTACAGTGGAAGGTTATAATTGAGATTTAAAATGTTCGATCATTCTCTTTATTAAATCCATTCTCTAGCTAGATCTAATAAGTAGGAACTGGTTTATAACTATTTTTCTCTTTAAAACCCTACCTTATCCAACTGCATGTGGTTGTTAAGAAAAAAAGTTTACATTCGATCTTTTTTATTTTATTTTATTTAAACGGGATCAATTTGGAATTTTAGCGTTGATTAAAAATTTGAGAACTCCCATTTCCTTAAAATTTCCCGCTGAATAGACTTTTCTGTAATAAGAAAGCAATGTTAGAACCATGTGAAAACGACTGTCAATCACTTTACGTAAAGATAACTAAGAATAAATAACTTTTTAAGATAAAATCTTATACCAAAATTAATTATGCTTGAGAAATGATCAGTGTTTACTCGTGTTTTGTACGCACATACCAGTGATGTATGCTTCATTGGCCAACAACTATGTTACCGAAACTACGAACCTGCCTACTGACTCTTAAATCACTCATCGCATGAGGGAAGAAGACGGCTATAGGTGATAAATCAGTAATCTTCAAATATCGTACAAATTTAATAATTCCCGGTTATTGATTTCTAAAGAATAATATAAAATAAAAATTCAGATAGACCTAAATATGCCCAAAATACGTAAAAAAAACGCTGAAATAGGTCACATTGATGCTATGGCCATCTACGTCTTGACCATAGAGTAGATATCTAGAGTACCCATAACGACTCCACTCTTCGTATAGCTCTGCGGCTATTTTTCCGCCATTTTGGTAATCTCATGTACCTGTAGAATACGGCAACTATATGGGAAAAGAAAGATGGCGGAGTCAGATAAACAAGAATAATGTACTGCAGCGCGGAGTCGAAATGCCAACTCCGTTATAATATCTCCATGGTCTTGACAATAGACAATCAAACGTAGATATCAGTCACGCACAAACTTGAACGTGTAAAACTGTCAAATATTAGGAAAAGCTCTCTCTTGTTATAATAACTCGTAGTGTCTAAAGTTACGCGCAGTAACTCTGCACCACTTACTTAATTAAGTAAATAAAAGTGCATTATTAATTGTTAAGCGTAGCATATCTGGTATTATTACATTGCATAAGAGATGGCTCTGTGTGGGATTGGGGCCAGAGACTCGAAGCAGCGCACGCGCAATGCAACCGTGTCAGTAGAACAATAGTACATGTACGCAGACGGCGGCGGCCGGGGCGGGGAGGGTGGAAGGGCGAGGGGGGGGGGAGTAACGATAATTAATAGAAAATAACCCGTTTCAATAGTGCGCAAGTGAGCTTTCATAAGTGGAACTATTTTGATTTTTGACGGTTTTAAATAATGTAATTCTTGAAATAAAACTATTTTACTGATTCTATCGCGTTAATTTACTATTTTATTTTCCAAGCGTACCATTGCAAGACCTCAAAACAGTGTAAGCACTTTCTGCGTGGATCGGACCGCAAACAACAACTAAATATGAGGGTACCCAGTTATTACACCCCAGTCCCCCCGTGACCATGGTTGCTGTAAAGCATCCGAAACGTCGGGAAAATAAAATAGTAAATAAACGCGATAGAATCCGTAAAATAGTTTTATTTCCATGTAGTATTCGCGTAAATATAAGAAAGAATTAAGTTAATTATTGTTACAAAACAAAGAAATGTGTGGAATGTCTATCTGGGGCCTTATGAGTCACCACCTGTTAAAGTATTGTTGTTTCAATACTAAGTGTAAATTTTTGACAGATAATGTACTGAATCAACTGTCAAAAACTGAACGTAATATTAAAAACATTGCTTAAAGACAGGTACCCACTTGTAAGGGGGCTGAAAGAGATTTTAGGATCCCTAGTTAACTACCGGAACAAAAAGATTTTATTTCTTCCCGCCGAAACCTATATATTTTTTAAAAATAAAAGCAGTCTAAGTTATTCCTTGTAATATCAGCTGTCTACCAGTGAAAATTGAATTTGGCCGAATTAGTAGTATAAAATTGTAGAACTTTATACAAGTTCTACACTCGTCAACTTTCAAAGATCCATATTTTCATAGACAAGCCATTTATCTCAAGTTCACGCTGTCAGAATTACGCACAAATCAACTCATTTAAATAAAAGTCATGTATCGCTGTAATAATTGCCATTGAAAGCGACTTGACCTTGACGAATTGTTTTCAGAAATAAACCAATTTGTTAAATTTGTAATTGAATAACTCCGCCATACAATGGAGGCGCAACAGGCGTGAAAACGTTGCGTTGTTTTGTCACGGGCCACACTGTCATGGTACAGTGGCATGGGGAAACGATGTCGCAGCATTGGCAACACAGCCGGTTGTGACAAGACAAAATGTGACATATGCCAACTTTCTTTAACTTGGTCATAGAGTATCTAGAGTACCCATAACGACTCGAATCTTCGTATAGCTCTGCGGCGATTTTTTCGCCATTGTTGTTATCTCATGTACCTGTCTTATACGACAACTATATGGGAAAACAAAGATGGCGAGTCAAATCAACCAAAAAAAAATTCCGCAGCGCGGACTCGAAATGCCATCTATAATTTATTTTCTGTCATCACTAATTTTTATTCATAATGTGTATTTATTGAATTTGCCCTTGCTATTAATTGCTTGGCACTGACTACTTGAGAACTTTATTCTTTGTACTCTATCATCTATGGATCTGTTTTATCTACCTTTATCCTTGGGATCTATATGTCTTCTCTTTCTTCCTTGTTGCTTACTATATCAAAGTAAAGTGCACCCCGTACAACCCTACATACCCCGGTCCAAACCTATTTCATAACATTCAACTGTGGTTAATGCGATCAAACCGGTAGCGCCACCTATCATTCGCCATCTAGTTATTGCTCAATTATTTGCCTTGTGAAATAATCTCTAGCAACGATTCTATTGAATACATGACCAGCTGAAGCAGGAATGCAAATTATTAGATGCCGCGTACTAAAAAACTTACTAGAAAAATAATTACTTATCAAATTACAGCCAAATTGGATTTTGTTAAAAAAGTGAATTGCGGTCACCGTATGATTTTACGTGAAATTCTGTAGGTAATTAAATATTACGTGGCACGAGCATTGCGAAAGTAGAGCACTAGACATATATTTTTTGTTACATGAATTAAGTTCAATAAACTCTTATTTTTAATAAATTAACGCAAGACTAATTAGTTATTTAACGATGACTCCCGAGAAAGGGTCTAGCAATAAATTAATTGTGCAATTTCGCGCTTAAGACTCGTGGGCGTTTATAATTGTGTAGGTACACGACAAAACAATAGGCTGTGGGAGGAATAAGCACGCACATATTAACCCCAACCACGCCACAATAGCGCATCAAAGAGTCAAATGTCGCACCAACAACAAAGTTAAAAGCAAAAACTGTAAACAACAAAAATAAACCTCAACGCACGAACAATAAGGTTCTAGCAACTGATACAAAACAACCAGCCTGGTAAGACCGGCGACAGGTAATTGAATACTCCAACTGAAATTACAACGCGAACCGTGACGGCCGCAGGAGAAGGTCAAGTTAAAGTGGACTTCAAGTTTAGAAGTCGACAAAGCCGGGACAATGACTAATTGACGACTCGTCACTCTGTAATCTTATAAAGGCGGTGGAATGGCCCACGAACGAATGGTGCGGTAAAAACACAAGCAAATAAATACATAGATGCATTTTTTATTGGGAGTCACGATTTACATTGAGTGCAACAGTATTGAAGAATGCAGTGCTAATTATTCTGAAACGCTCGACATAAGCAAAAAATAAAAGATACTGCAAGTAAACGTAGTGTACTTAATATACTATTCGATTGCTAGATTGATTGTATATTTAATGATGTGGATGGTAAAATCCATAAATAAAAAAGGTTTATTATTTTTTGCTTTTTAATATTTTCGGCGGTTTAAATTTTTTGTTAAAAGTTTTTGTCCAAGAGTATAGTGCCCAAAAAAGGTTGTCTATTCTCTCGCTATTTGGCGTAAAAAGGTTTTATATGTCACTGATATACAAAGATTATTTTTGTTTTTATTCATATGCAAATATGAATTAAAATAAGAAAATGCTCTTCTGGAATTTGAACAATATGCAAGGAGATTTTAAAAGCTGAAATTAATAAAGCAGCCCCGGAAAAGATAATTGTATCTTACACAATATTTTAGCACGCTTTACAAGCTATTATATCAAGCAATGATATGTGCAATAGCTCCGTTAAACGGGACAGGGTCAATTTCAAGTGTGAGAACAAATTAGAATAATGGAAAAATAACAAAATCACAAGCGATTATCTCTTTTTCACACCGATCATACGTTTAGGGCTATTAAATTGTATGTACACCTATCCATTAGTCAGATGGTTGTTAAAAGGATCGATCTTAGCTTCTGCAAAGTGATTCAGAATGGATATAATATCTGCCTGCAAACCTCCTTCATGTACAGTATGCAATTATTATTTTTGAACTAAACAAGTTAATAAAATAAATAATGAATACGAATTCTAGACGTAGATATCTACAATATTACTATTTTTTGCCCATAATATTATTAAAACATTTTTTGTTTCTATGCTTTGCAAAACCTAGGTACTGCCAGTTAGGTCGATTGTCACTTCTTTTGACCTTTAAATCAAAGAGAGTTCAAAAGTAAAACATGTTTTAAGAGCTGTGTTACGCCGAATTTGAAGTAAAATTTAGTAAGTCTAAAATCTTGCTAAAACCGATACTACAATAGTTTTGATCTCACATATTTGTATAATAAGCTAGACAATATTAAGGCTTAGTATATCTTAGCGTTTCTAATCAGATCGTATAAGTTACAAAGTTCCTTTAGTACGTCTGGTGGAGAGGTTATTCAATCGCTACGCGTCATGAGTCCAAGTAGGTAACCTACTAAAAGCAAATTATATTCCTTATTGCCTATTGTTCATTGGTAATTTTTAAATAATAATCGTCAGCATGTATGTATTATGAGATAATACTATTTATTCACTCGACAACATAAAGAAATTTAATAAGTACAGGCACTTCTAAAATAATATCAGTCTTGATGACTCAGAATCGTCGAGCCGAGATGACACGCCTTTGCGTAGTAGAACCAATAAAAATCATTAGACAAATTTCATTATTCAAGGACAAAGGGAAGGATATAAGGGAAGGGACGGCTATAGGTTTTGGAACCCTTGCGAGTCAAAATATGCGGCATAAACGGCCGTATCTTTTGATTGCGTTGACTTTAGAAGTTTTCTACAGCTCCAAGGGATTGCAGAGTATTTGATATTAATTTCAACTTTATACCTCCACGCGTTCCTGCAAAAAAGTTGTCACAGACAGACAGACAGACCACGAAGGGTTCCTTTTGAGGACCGGCCTCCTAAAAACATATTGAAGCGTAATAATTCCTTCATTGTGCAAAACAGTGAAGGTATTTTTGACTGTGCGAGTATAAATTTCGGATACTGTTTCTTCCTTTTGTCAAAAACTGATGACTCCATCTTCGTCGCCTATAGCTAACAACTGACATTCACATACGGTCTTCGCATACATCCGTGACTTCCCGCACTTCCGTGAAGCTACGGACGAGAGCAAAAGAAAGTTGTCGTTACCGCGCCCTCAGATGGGTGGGTTGGTACCGTAACATGATGGATTGCTTCACAGCCGACCACGAAACAGGCCAACCACTATTTACATTGAGTAACTGACCTTTACATTCGTTTTTATGTACTAATATTCGCAGGTGTTGTGAAAACGACGACATTAATGAGGTGTCCCTAAGGAAAATGTCCGAGGGACCTGCTTAATATATTGAAGTGCATAGTAAAATATTGTAATTGTTGAATAATTTTCAACTTTAATCCTTTACGTTTAGATAGCTTTTGTCACACAGTTTAGTAGAATAATAATTTGACATTATAACACAGAACGCATTTTTTTAATATAGCCTATTAAATGTTAGGCAAAGGCCTCGCTCTGCTGCCATGCCGTCTTCACATGTTGTAACTCTTTCACGCAGAAACTACTGAACGGATTTTAATGAAACTTTATAGTATTATTGTTTGCACATCAGAATAACATATAGTCTATTATTTATAAAGATATTTAATAATCGAAGACTGCTCGGACGTAGTCGCGGGTAGAAGCTAGTATAAATATAAATCTTTAATACGGCAGCTGGTGTTATTTAAAAAACACATACAGGTCGAATTGAGAACCTCCTCCTTTTTGCAAGTTGGGTAACAGTAACAAAATTATGAAGTGAAATTAAATCCTCATAATGCTATGGTATTCGGCGTTGGCAACAAAAACTCTCGTCGACAAATTAGAAAATTACGCCAGATGTTCGCAGACTTTCTAACTGTCGGTCGCTAACTGCGTAACCATTTCCCTATTATTGTAACGTCTGCATTACGTACATCAGTAGTATGACAGATATACAGGGTGTATCAGAAGTCCGAAATAATACTTTGGGTGCATATCAATAATAATAAGTAAAGTTTTATTTACATAAAAAACAAAATATTTACTTAAAAAAGAAAAAAATAAATAAAAAATAAAAGAAATACTTTGGGTACATATACCGTAGCTCATATGTGGATGCTTAGTGAAGACAGATTATACCTAAACATCAGTTTCCGAGTTACGGACCTTTGAAAGTTTACCACAGGTATCCTGTTGTGGCCTTAGGGCACATCGGCAACCCTATTTAACAGAGCAATCTACATCAACTAGGGACCACTACTAATATTCAGAAAACAGAACTTGAAAATTTCGCTTAGGACTAGAGATATCTTAAGTTTCTAAAATTGGCGGCGAGAAACAATTGAAAATCATGATCGAATTTCGATCCAATTTTTATACCATTCGGTTGTATACCCGATACTCATGCAAACGGCCAAGTATTATTTCGGACTACTGAAACACCCTGTATAATAAAATCCCTTATATTATGAGCAATCTTAAACTGTAATTAATTATTTGAATAGATCCGCGCGAGACGTACACGTGTCATAATATTGGAAAAAAATCTATTACTTTAAAGAAAGTGTTCTAAAATGCCACTTTAAACGATCTTATTACCATAAAACATAGCCAAATACATACTGTAGTCTAGTGTGTAGTACAGTAGTAGTTTAATGTATGTAGTTCTAAAGTTTAATGTATGTAGTTCTAAACTAGGCACTCAAATATCTTACAACCGAGTTTCAAATTTCATTACCTTTTTTACGAATAACACCACACATTACGGGAAAATATTAGAATTCATCAATTCGGTGTGTGTAGTCTCATCGAGAGAGTTGGGAGATGCGCGGTCACAGGCACGTGCGCGTGTGTCCGGGCACGCCCAGCCCACCTGCCAATTTCATCAGCAATTTCGTTTAGGCACCTCCATTCAAGTTTTTCGTTCGCACAGACGCCGCTGGCATTTTAAACCGACTTCAAAAAGGAGGAGGTTCTCAATTTGACCCGTATGTTTTTTCTGTTTTTTTTTTGCTGTTAATTTTTCCTTTTTTAGGGCTGCTATGGGGTGATAATACTTGCATATTTTCAACGATTATTGAAACTAAAAATCGTGAAAAAAAATATTTTTGACATTTGTTTTTGAAGTCGGTTTTTGTTTTTTTTATGAGCCATTTATTTTGTTATCTCCGGTCTTGGTTTTAGATTCGATCTCTTGAATGATACTTTAGCCCAGAGCACGCTGGGGCGCACCGAGATATATAACGGAGATGCCCTATCGACTCCGCCCTGCGGCAATTTTTATGACGTTTATCTGACATCCGCCATTGCAGTTGCCCTATGTAGTTGCCGGATCAATTAAGTACTAAGGTAACTACAATGGCGGATGTTAGACAAACGTCAAAAATATTGCCGCAGGGCAATACGCAGGGTGCAGTCGATATGGGTTCTCTAGTTACTCTATGCTGGGGCGTCAATACGCTTGTCAAAATACTAAAATGAACTGCTTCGTTTTCTTCTTCTTCTTCTTCTTTTACGAAATTAATGAAATAATGATATTTAATGGAATAAGATGAGGAATGGCTCCACCTGCGGTTAGCGGTTATTTCAGCCCGTGTCAAGTAGTTAATAGCAAGGGGATATTCAATAAATACACAATAATTATAAATAAAAATGAATGATGACAATGATAGAGATGGCGGATTGGCCAACATTTTGACGTTTAAACAATGAAATGACTGACAGGTTGAGGTAGTAGGAACGTGAAATTTCCTTCACATGTGGTTACTTATAAGTAGTACTCAGTTTCTAAGCATGTAATTTTAGCTGACACTATTTTGTGGGCTCTGTGGCATAGTTAAGCTCATCGATGGTTATTAACCGTGGATTTGTTGCTCACAGCAAACCGCACGTTTTTAACCATGACGCCGCCCGCCGTCTTCTAACAACATAACCGTACCGTTTGACATTATTTTCAATTCTGCGGGTATGCGAACATTGACGTGAGAAAGTTTTCGTACATATTTGTAGCTGGGAATTAAGATTTTTCCATATTCATTAATAGAATTCCGTCTTACTTACCCAATCAGTCATATTGTACCTATACAAATAACAACGAATTATTTATACATTTGATAATTTCATACGTTCAATTTTGGGAGTGTTATTGACGTACGTCAGATTGTCTGTGCCAAGATGCATACTACTAGATTAGACGGACGTGGTATCAATGAGACCAATATCGGTCCAATTTTTTGTGTACCTATATCATTTACAATTAATTATAATATGTTTTATAGGGTTAATCTTGTCTCGAAATGCTTTATTACTTAAAGGAAGAAGGAGCTGGTTGAAAAATTATCCACTTCCCTCCATTACAAAGGGGAGATAGGTAGGGGGCTGACAGTGAGTGGATATACCTTGGTCTGCACGATGAGATCTTCAATGTTAATCTTGCATTGAATTGCTTTATTACCTATAGATATAGAAAAAATAAATAAAACATCTTATAAGACATCAGAGAAGCTACGTTCAATGTCCTCTGCTGGGTCGAGTGGTCACTGGTCACAGTGCAATGGTCACCTTGACCGCAGCGAGCCAGTTCACTCCTATTGGAGTCTGTTCGTTTCGAATCACTGGCCACCGCACAAGTGTTACGTGTGATGTAGGTTTACAAGTATTTTTTATTAAAAATGCACTTAGAAAGTACAGTTAGTTTTTTTATATTATGCTAACTTTTAGGTTAATTTAGCTGGGCGTTGCGGTGCCTTACCTACAGATCCTGTGGCGCCCCCTTGTCTGGCGAAGGGTGGGTACACCGTGGGTTTTAAATGAGTATACGGCACTCTTCCGGGAGTCCCACATTACCTCTCCGACTCCCCCCAGTTGGAGAGATGCGTTATGCATTTTCTCACGAAAACAAGTTACTAAATTATCGCTCATATGCAAGTATATTTTAATATAGACAACTATTATTACAATATTTACAACTAGATAGGTTCATAATGAAATCTGTCATATCCGAAAAATAATCTTTGGTGTTTCTAAATTTAAACACGTTATATGTAGGTGTCATTTTATTTTACTTACTGTTATTTTTTACGTAATGAACATTAAGAAATTTATAGAATAAGAGGAATGGCTTCACCTATTTATTAGCCATTTCCATATTTAGCCATATCAAATATTTTATAACAAGAACAAATTCAATAAATACACATTATAAATTAAATCGGAGATGAAAGTAGTGATAAAGATGGCGCAGAAATTCAAATAAATTCCTGTCATTAGCAATATTGCTTCTCTAACTCGACGTAAACTTCCGCGGAAAACGATATATGGAACTAGGACCAAAACAACCAAATCTGGGCCGAAATTGCGAATGGAAGCTGCGTACGAGAAAGCTTTGTCTGCAGTGGGCCAAGTGCGGGATCACGTCCTTTCATTTGACATTTCGTCAGTCGACGCATGGCGCGTGAAGGCATGCGATCCGCGCGAAATTGGCGCAAGAATTTTAGAACGAAACAATAGAACTTCACAACGAGCGGTCACAGATGATATTCTGCGAAGAAAAATGAAGCCATTTTGTTTCTGAATAGCGATAATACAATTTAATTACCCATGTTGCGGAAATATCACAAAAATTACCTAACGCGTAAATTGAAAACAATGTTGAGATTTTTACCTACCTGCCTACTTACTTACCTACATAATAAAGATAAATGTGTAAGATATTATTATAAGCATCGTAGTTTTATTTTTATATTTAACTAACGGAGCTCGTGACTTCGTTTATGAATCCTAATTATTTTCAATTTTCTTTATATTTATGTATAACCTTCTACAAAGTATTACAAAAAATGGAATAAAAGCTCAATTAAATGGGTTCTCAGGTTTTGTTGTGACCAAGGCAAATAGGTATTCAATTATATATATGTAAAATACCTGTATTTTAAAGAGAAGATTTTGGTGTTGCTAATAAACTGTATTATACTATTTATAATAGACGACGTACTAATCTAAATAATCATGGTTCGTAAGTCGCAAACAAACGAGATTATAAATTCTAATGAGCTTCATCAGACATGGAGGTCTAGGTGGTACCGTTACACCCTGATCCCACTGGAGTGAGCGAATTTATTCGATTAAAAAAAAACACAAACCGATTACTTGCCGTGGGCAAAATTCGCTCGCGTTGTCGATGAAATATAAATAAATGACTGTTTTTTTCTCAATACTCTTCGTTGTTTTGTTTATTTTATTAAGAAATTAATGATATTATAAAATTTGATGGAATAAGATGAGGACTGGCTGCACCTGATATTAGCGGGTATTCTGACAATGTCATTTAATCATTAGCAAAGGTAAATTCAATAAAATAACATTATAAATGAAAATGTGTAACGAAGGTAATAAAGATGGCGGTTAAGATGATAAAGATAAGTTTATGTTTTACTCTATGGTTTTAGTATTGTCAAGGATTTAAAAAAATCGCGCGCTTTTTGACGTTCTCGTGGGCGCAGGGCTTTAAAGTTGCCAAATTCATAACCATAGATCGTCATCTACCCACACTTGACCGCAAAACACTATGATTAATTACCATCGACGACTGTGGACTGTGGTACAAGTTAATTCATATAAGTTCGTAAATTGTCGTCTGGACAAGATTTCTTTCAGTATTTCTCCGTAGCGAAAACGATAGATCAGATTATAAAGAAGGACTATGCTATAACTAAAATGACCACATGAAGCTCCTTTATCAAAAAAAACAAGACCCGAACCTTTATTATTTTTCAACCACCTACATACCTAAGCAAATGATAGACAGACAGACATACAAACGGACAACAAAGTGATCCAATAAGGGTTCCATTTTCCCTTTTTAGGTACCTACGGTACTATTGGGTACTATTGGGGTCAATAAAGTTGCGTTGATTTATACAGGCATAGAAAGACAAAAAAAAATATTCGTTTTATTCTATGGTTTTACTCTTGTTTAACTCTTGATTTATTTCTACTCGGGATATAAGTAAGGAGTAATAACTAAGGAGTACCTACCTAATTAAGGTAAAGGCATCGAAGGCGAACTGTATTTCTACATTCCTTTCGATCAGTGTGTCCCTAATGCGAATCCATTCGCGCCATGTCGCAAGTGCGTTCACCATCTAATGCGGACTCTATCGGACATGTCCTACTTCCATAACTTATTTAAACTAAATAAATAACATTTCTAACTTATAAGTAAGACTTGATAAATAATAATTGGTATTTGTTTTGTTAAATTGCTATAACAATGCTATGATCATACAATTATCTTCTATAGAAGTATAACTAGTAATTAAGTGTTCATTGTTATTCTTATTATTAATTATTTTTAAATGTACGACTTTATGTCATCTTCGTCAATTTCATTTTCATTCAATTTGCTTTTGATTATCAATTACCTAATTGTCACTGGCCGAAATACCCGCTAACCGCTATTCCTGATTTTATTCTATTAAATTTCATCACATCATTCATCCGTAAAAAAAGAAAAGGATAAAAAAAATAAGTTTTTTTTTTTAATAAATAGAATGTCTGTAATTTTGTACTTGCGAATATTAGTCACAGGCACTAAGTATGCTCTTAGCACAACAGCCGTGCTTGTCTCAACTCCTATTTATGAAATAGTGAGCGTCTTTAAGTCTGCAATGGTGTACAAGTATGTAATATTGCAAAACCAGTTAACGCACAGGCCGTAGCTATTTATTGCGAATAAACATGTGATCGAACGTTTTTAAGAGACATATTTTTTGTTGCGCAAGGTGTATTTCTTTTTGGGACTTTATTTATACCTGTTATTATTGGCTAATAGGAATTTCGCAAGACGTAGTTGAGTGATATCAGACTTGTATACGTACAGGTATACGCTTGTAGTAAATATCTTGTTCTATTGATTTTGTTAAGGGGAAATAGGAATTAAGCAAGCGAATTTAAATTTGAGCTAATAGCAAATAGATTACTTGTTCCTATACTTAGCTACATAGCTTGCAAAATTTAACGTTTTTTTTATTTTCAGTTTATTGTAACTGCCACTTAATGACTGCAGTACCAGACCAGGCATTCGTCATCACAACCGAGAATTTGCGTAATAGTCATCTTACAAAATAATGTTGAGTATTTTTGTAACGTTACGATTTTAGAGTCAAGAATTAGTGGGTCATTATCACAATCACACACTCAATCACATAATATAAATTTAAAAAAACACTTTGAACGTATAATGCTGTGTTGATATCACAATCATTCTCGAATTATCAACTTCCAAAAAGACAAAAAGAAAAAATAGAATCTTTGAATGAGGCCCCTCAGGCGGTTAAGGCAGGGACTGAGCAACATAATAATAAAGCTATGGATGGCATGATTTGTTAATTTTTATAATAGAGTTAGTTCATCAATCAAAACATGATTTCTGAGGCGTAACAAACGTGTCACAAAACAAAATATGTGTAACTTGTTTCAAACTGTTTTTTCAATATATACAGATCGTTAACGGTATTCAAGAATGCACTTAAATTTCGTAAATATAATAGCGCATGCGTGCGTGCGTCCAATTGTAGGAGTTAACGTCGGATCATCGCGGAGTCGAACATATCGGTGAAATCCGTTAGAATGATCCAACGACCATCGCGAGGCTAGCGCTTTCTCTAAACAACTATTGAGCACGACACATCCGAATTACTTAACACAGCTTTATTGTGACCGTGCGCTTCGTGTGATAAGATCGGAAGAGAAACATTATGAAGAACTTGCATCTTCACTGGATAAGATCTAGCTTATAGCTTGATAGGACGGGACTGATAAATGCTAATACTTATATGAACCTCAAACAACTCAGACGAGTAATATTAGCGTAGGCACAATATAACAATCACGCATTCATGTCATTCAATGCCGCAGGCTCCTCTCAGAAAAGAATAATTGCATATCTTAAGCATTCAATACGTAGATGATAGCATTTACATGTGGGTAAGAAGGTCAAATAAATGCAGACTTTATTGGTAAGTAGGTACATCTTATTGTTTAACAAAGCGTGGATTAACATTTGAGTCGTAGCAATCAAATTTAGGGATTTGTAAGATACAACAGTCTAAAATGCTATGCGTCATACTTCTATGAACTTTATACTTCTGACGTAAGGAAAGGTTTCAAATGATTTGAACCACTGCACGACGACCAGATTTTAAGTAAACTTGAATGAATTGAAAAACGTGAGCTGACGTCACCAACCGATCCTCGTGCGGCAGCTTAGTCAACAAGCAATAAGTCTCTGTAAGAAACTGGCCTTATCTAACATCGTAAAATCAATCGTGACTGCTCTGCTGTTTATGTACAAGTCATCGACAGCCACAAATGCCACAATTGAAAATATTGCGGCAGATAATGCTTTGAGTACGTATTCCTATTTAAAGTCTAATTTTGTTATAGCAACATGTAAGATGGTCTCAGGGGAAGAGACTGAAGTATAATTGATTGAATTGACGATGAAAGTGGTAATATTTGTGTTAAAATAGAGCATAATGTAGAATAAGGTCGTAAAACTTTAATTATTTATCATCAAGATCAAGTATGTGTACTTAATAAGCTCGTTGACGAGCTAATCCTACATTATTATCACGACTTTGACTCCAAAGTACAATTAACTTGAGAGATAACATTATGAGAAAAATCTCCATACATTCGTGTTAGAATGTTTAATATCGACAAATTCTCAGTGTCGAGGTGGCTCTGCCAGTAGCATGATATTAAATAGTTTGAAATGTCATAGCTTAAGTGATAAAAAGTGTATGTTATTAGATCGTAAATGTCTCGTATATGGAACCGAAAGCGACTGTATAGTGCAGGCATACCTGCATGTTCCTATTATCATTTACTGTTTTGTACCCGTGAAGCGATGCAAGTCTAGGCGTCTATTAAGGAAATCGATAAATCGTGAGATTTGTAGAATCGAATCCTACTCTCAACGACATCGTTTTCGCTGTCATTCCTTCTGACATTGATGATGACCTCGTAATGATTACACGAGAAATGTCACGATATATCGATTATCGATTTTCCTAGTAGGTAGACGCCCTTCTTAGTTTATTCTTAGTATTTTAATTTTAGAATCGAATCGTAGTAACATGGATCCTAGCGTTATCATCTTATTTAATGTAGGCTTATAATAGTATTTAGGCAGTCCTAGGACGGGAGTTGTTATGTTTCTAAGTCAGACACCACAACTTATTTTCCTTTGGCCCTAACTTTTTCGTATCTTTGAATTAGGCTTGGTTATAAAGGGCGTTACATAAGCCCGAGTTCAATAGATTCATACCTACCTTACTATAGTTAATTAGATACACTTACTATCCTAAGTAAATGACCAACCATGTATTATATTTCTAATGTCAACTGAGATCAATTACTTAGGTGTGTTCTCAAAATATTTTTTACATCATTAGTTTGATTCGTAACAAGTTTCCGATATCAAGGTCAATGACCAGACTTGAGGTCAAAACTCAGAGGTCCCTTTCGTGAATGTGAATAGCCCTTAAAAACACCTACTAACAGCTTGAATGCACCACTGATATTATAAAACGGAATAATAAAAAACTCCGATGACTTTACACAACCGGATATCCTAGAATATTAAATTAGGACATGTCCCCCGTTTGAAAGACTGATGGTTACTTTACTCATTTAATGATTCAACAAGTTTTAATAGTTTTTTTTGTAGATTCTAATATTATAATCTAATAAAGTAAGTAAATAAGGGTATGTGTCATATTCAGTTCATAATTCAAGCAAACTAGGCAAGTATATAAGTAGGTGGGTGGGTGCGTAAATTATGTCGGATCATAGTAAAATAAGATTGCAAGAAAAGCATATTATCTAAGTAATTATTGCAAGCAAGCACATTAGTTTATTATAAGTAGATACAGAAGGCTGTAACGCGAAATCCAACGTCACCCAGACACGTAGGTACACCTTCGGAAGTTGACTTACAGGTAAATAAGCGTCGAACACCCGAGTTCCTTGAAAACCTCCGTCAACTTTCACTAAACTTCATAACACAAGTGTTGTACACAACTGTCACAATATTATTCACTTATCGATAGATGAGAAACACTCGTATAACGGAAATTTTCACACATATTTTGATTACACGGGTTAAGTTACGCGATTTACTCGCGACCGCCACAACGCTCTTGGCTTGGGGACTAATATGACTGGGCCGGAGCTCGCTCGCTTGCGCGAACGCAACACCGCATTCCAAGAGTGCTAATCGAGGTGCTACCGACAGCCAACTGTCTCTTTCTCACGCTTTCACTTAGGCTAAGTGCGATAAGGATAGAAGCTCAAGTCAATACGTATACAGCCGACTTGTATTAGGTAGGTAGCCCCGTTATTCTACAGGTAAACGCGGTAATATTAAATTAATAAAAGTGTTTCGGGTTGTGATTCTTAGACGAATTAAATGTTTAGCAATTTCCATAAGTGATTAAATAAATTTCAACAAGATATTTTAATTATTAATTCTAAAGAAACCAGCGCGGCATTCTGTATAGTTTATTTGATAAACTGTGTCTCTGCCTACCCGCTTTTATCTTCTGTACGTAAAATAATCCAAGTAGGACGGATTACACAGTTAGAGTAGTTATGTACCCATTTATTTAGAATAATTTTACGATAGACGTTAACTCATAAAAATGCTTAATATTTAGAAATTGTGAATGCTCTTAAAAGTGAAAGCATTTGATGGGAGATTTATTTTTATCGTTTGCCGTAATAGCATGATATACGTACTTAACTACTTGCGTTATGTAAGGGTTGATGTTTATGAGTACTTTATCTAATGTATGTACCTATCTGAATATTATTATACATACATCGGAAAATCTTTCATCTAATGGGTAGTTATTTTCATAATGGACATGTCTATCTAACGTATCAAACGTATAAAAAATAGATAATTTTTACAATGTGTGAACGTACACTTTAATCTAACTATGGTTTTATGAAACGCCTAGTTCAATTCTATAGCAATTATTCTATATTCTAGTTACTTGTTCTGTAAGTCGGTGTTACTTGTAGTTATTTATCTAAAGTTCTTGTATCTGGTCTAGACAGACGTGCGTGCGTGCTAGTAATGTTACGAATCGTTTGTTACAGTAAGAAGAAAAGTATTGGGTTGGGTTGCTGCAAAGAGTATCTGTACTCACTCAGGTAATTTTTAAGCATCAACGTTTAGCTACTTTTAATGTTATTTTTGTAGTAATAACAAAACGTGTCTGTTAGTAGTCACTAGTGTTGTCAGATTGTATAATTGAATATAACATCTGTATAATTAATTTGACACTCACTTTACCCTCCTTGAATAATAAACATACATTTATAGTTAAATTAAAGTTATATAGACCAGTGCAGATGCCTTTGGTAATGGTAAAAATAAAATAATAGTAGGATGAAACCCGTTGACAGAGAAGAGAATATAACAAAAAAATTGGAAAAATAATTTACGGGCGATCTGAGGACGGGAAGTGAATGGGTGTTCAGTTTTAAGGGTAAAAAACGGTTTATCTCGATTTCCGGCATAACTACAAGTGTAATTTTTAAGATTTAGAATATTAATTTGTTCACCTAATTTTGACTATAATATCGAAAAAGCACACTAATTTTCAACCGAAAATTCTCACGGTTAAATATCAGCTTTTTTTTAAAACTCGGTGGGCTTTTTGTTCGGTGAAACCTCTTCTTTCTGATGATGTAAAAAAAAATACATTACTATGGTAAATGTTCTCAGAAAATCCAAAAGAAACATGCGAAATTAGTTGTTCTAAATATTAAAGATAGGATTTAAAGGGGATTTTAACTAAAAAATTTGACTGCTGCAATTATTTTCAGTAAAAAAGTTGATTTATTAAATTTTAATTATATTTTTGTCATAGAAAATCATAGATAAAAGGTTTTTTCTTCCACATTGGAGCATTTTTCAAAACCATGATAATTTTCGCATGTTTCTTTTGCATTTTCTGAGAACATTTATCATAGTAATGTATATTTTTTTTACATAATCCGAAAGAAGAGGTTTCAACGAACAAAATGACCACTGAGTTTAAAAAAAAACTGATATTTTTACGTGAGAATTTTCGGTTGAAAATTAGGGTGCTTATTCGATATTATAGTCAAAATAAGGTGAAATAAAATAATATTCTAAATAAAAAAAATAACAGTGTTTGGGATATAAAAAGGTAAGTTTTCACCAAATTTCGTGAAAAAATAATCATTTTTGTACAAGATAAAAATAAAAAACCAAAAATTATGCTTCTATATATTATAATTATATATTAAATCATTTATTGAACTACTATTTTTAATGCAAAATAAAATAAGTTAAAACTAATAAGAAAATATATATTTATAAAATATGTAAAAAATTTGGCCCATGCGGAAGCGTACCCAAGACGCTGGCTATACTTTGTTATATTTTATATAGATAAAATATAACAAAAGAAATTACAAATAGTATTTATATTTTTTAAACAAAACGGGGTTTGGTATAATGAGCATGGATTCTGTTTAATTTCTAGAACGCAAAGGTATAATTTATTTTTTCTAGCTGGCAGCTCGCTCAATATAATTGTCAAATCGGGGAACGAAAGGGCTTGTGGTTGTTTATCGAAAATTTATTTCTCTTGTATCAAATCTAAATATGCCAAAAGTTCGTCGCAGCCGTAAATCACCACCAGAAGGATGGGAACTCATCGAGCCTACTCTGGAAGAATTAGAACAGAAAATGCGAGAAGGTAATAATTAACCTAATTTTGTTTTTGTTGTCAAACTTGATAATTTTTGTAAATTTGTTGTATGTATTTTGTGTTGTTCTGTCTCATATTCTATTTATTCCGCATTACAGCCGAAACGGAGCCACATGAAGGGAAACGCAAACAAGAATCTCTGTGGCCAATATTCAAAATACACCATCAGAAATCGCGTTACATCTATGACTTGTTCTACAGACGAAAAGCAATCAGTAGGGAGCTTTACCAGTACTGTCTCGACGAGAAGATAGCAGACGCTAACCTGATAGCTAAGTGGAAGAAGACAGGGTATGAGAACTTGTGCTGCTTGCGTTGCATTCAAACTAGAGACACAAACTTTGCAACAAATTGTATCTGCAGAGTCCCAAAGAGCAAGTTGGAAGAAGGTAGGATAGTCGAATGCGTGCATTGCGGTTGCAGGGGCTGTTCCGGTTAAGTTTGATTGATCATTTGTATGTTAGCAATTAATAACTTTTCATTTTAAGTATGTATGTACATAAGCCTTTATATTAGAATGAGCAATGCGTGTGGGAAGGTATAGATAATTTGTGTTAATACTATACCTTTGTTTACCTACTTCATTATGCAATTGTCTTTAAAATTATGAGTTATAATTTTAGTCTAAAATAATTAAAACACGATCTACAAATGTGGAATAGAACTACAGGCACTTAAATACCTAGATAATAATAAAAATATAAATAAAACCTCATCACTCATTATTATTTTTTATTACGATGACTTTCTTAACTATAAAGAGATCACAATAAGGTAATTAAGTAGAAACACAATTATTAAACTAACCAAGTTCTTTAACACAAACAATTTATTTTTAAACAAAAACTTAACATTTTCTTCACCTTGAATTCTACTTCCAGACAAGGAACTTTTGATTCTGGCAGTTTTACATGGAGTGTAAAATAGCACATTTATATGATGACTTTCTTAACTATAAAGAGATCACAATAAGGTAATTAAGTAGAAACACAATTATTAAACTAACCAAGTTCTTTAACACAAACAATTTCTTTTTAAACAAAAACTTAACATTTTCTTCACCTTCAATTCTACTTCCAGACACGGAACTTTTGATTCTGGCAGTTTTACACAGAGTGTAAAATAGCACATTTATAATTGCTACATGAGAGCTAAATACACACTAAACATGTTTCTAAGAAACTCAAAAAGGTATCAATACTTCCATACAAAAATATGATTATTAGTAAATAATGGCACAAAGATTCAATTCAAATTTTAATTTAAGTATATCTATATTACTGAGCTAGTAAAGGCACTTTATCTTATGCAGATTAATAAATCAGTCTTCTAACTTTACAGTACTTTGTACTGTTTCTGAGCAATTGAATAATCACAACCTTTTAAATTGGAATACAAGGATTTTTTATTGAACTGAACATGCATCTATAATTTTACTGTATACATAGAAATGTTGTATATTTACCGTATTTACATCATCATCATAAATGATGATGTAAAGATGATTTACCATCTTTACATACTTTTTAAATTATTTTCAAATCATCTACAATGGTATTTCTCAATAAAGTATTTTGAGAATGGAACACGCACTTTCTGTATATATGAGGATTACTTTATTAAACTATATCATCCTACAAATTTGTAGATCAAGTTCAGTCCACTAAAAATCAGTTTCTTATAAGCAAAATTACACCATAACAGTTCTATGCTCTAACTCCTTAGATAGTTCAACTAACAAATCCTTATAAATGATTGGGTTCATGTTTTTGCCCAGCAAGTACAGAATGAACCAATCACCGTAACCAAAACGCTTAACGATGCGAGTAATCATGTTCCTCTTTACATATCTAAGTTGACCAGTGATCATTAAAGTGCGGAGTGGACGTACCGAGACCACCATAAGACGGAATAACACAGCAAGAGTGGACATAAAGGTTAGTATTATCAACCAGAACCAAAGAATCACGAATATTTTCTCGTTAACAATATTGAGAGGTAAAATGCATAGGCGATCTTTAACTTGCAAAGAACCCGATGGTCCGTAACTCCTGAGCCAACATTTGGTGAGTTTGGGAAAGAATTGGTCCATGGGGTTGACGCTGGAGAAGTCCGTCATATCGGCGGGCACGCGGGGGATATGCGTGAATGAGGCGACCGCCGCGCCGTAGTTGCGAAATGCGCCGCCCAGGAATAAGTCCAGGAGGAATATTTGACCAACCTGTAACAATTCATTATCTTCCTATTTTCCTGTCTAACCTTTTCGTATGAATTAAAAAGATTGTGTAAATGGAAAATGGGTTGAAACTTGCTTGGTTTAGTGGCTCGAGCAAAAGCCACTCAGGTCACAGCATTGGGTGGTTGTCAGCAGCAAATTTCGGAAATTGCCTATTACTAGGATCGCCTCTAGACCATTGTATGGTAGCCATAGTACAAGCATTGCTTACTTTCGAATACAATAAATATGTTGTCTAGAATAACAAAAAACAAATTTTTTTTTGTGTAGGTACAACAAAATTGATCATAACTAGGTACTAGATTCTTATATTCTTACCACATTGGCAAGGTTGAGGACTTCGCAGAAAGCGTAGCGCAGCGCGTACATGTTGTGCGTGTGTATGTTGGTGTAGCCAAGGTAGGAGACCAGCTCACCGCGCCGGAACTCTGACCAGTCCTTGGTGACCACTGGACTGCCTGGGAGTTTCCATAAGAACTATAATTATTATCTGACTAGGTGACTAGGTGGTCTAGGTGGTCTAGGTGACTAGGTGGTCCTAACAAATTTCAAATTAAACAAATAAATTTTCACTATAGAAAAAATTTAATAACCATTTTGAACAATTCCTCAAAATTATGTTGAATGACTTGTAGCATTAAATGTTTTTGAGTGAGGTTTTATGTATGTCCAGTGTTGTCATATCAATGAAATAGGCCCTCTTTAAAATCATAGAACTTGCCTGTTGAATAATATTTTTTCAACATACTGCATGTATCATCATGCTTGCATTCCTCCGAGTGGTAGACAGTGATATTATATATGTGTACAGTGTATATCGACGCTTGTCAGGCAATACTTATTATGCGAAAAAAAATCGTAAAATGAGTTATTTATACCCTTCAAATGGCCAGGCCATGTAGCATGACCATGTAGACAAAAAAATTATCTTTTTCAACTGTTACATTTGTCGAGAAAATTACGTCACACCGAGCCATGTCCAGTACAAAAATCTCGACGTGACGTCATTTCCTCGAAAAATCTGATAGTTGAAAGAGATAAAACCTATGCAGTCATGCTAAGGGTCATGAGGTCATGAGGTTTTTCGGCATTGTTTGATACCTATATAAAACTGTGGTGTTAGCATGCATGTCAAGACAAGATCTTTGTCACAGATTTGCTCTTGTGCTCTCTGTCTAATTTCATACGAGAGAAAGAGACAAAATCAAGATATTCCATGACATACGTCTAGTTTTGGTGCACATGCTACAACAACTGATTTTATGATTTTTTGTCCCTAAGTGGGATTGCCTTTCAAGCATCAATATGTTTGCTATCTATAAAGTAGACTTGTGAGAATTAGAGAACGCTCATGCAAAGAAGTGTAATGATACCAACCCAGATCTGCTGCCAAGGCTTTCAATCGGCCACCCTCCCATATCTTCCACAAATACCGCGGCGTGTAGAACATGACGGACTGGCCAAGGAGCACGAAGCACACCCACTGGTAGTATGTTTGCTTGACCTGTTCATCATCTTCACCTTTTATCGGTCCAACACCAGGGTAAGCCATATGTTTACCTTCCACACCTGAGGACATATCACACAGTATTAAGTTATTAGACATTCTTCAAGAACTTTCTTAAACATTTAATTTTAAAATTTTATATATTATTTATTTGGCTTTAGGACCTATTCACCTAATAAATGAAATTAAAATTTTGAGAAACAAGTCGGTGAAGTAATTTTTCCTTTTTTAAGGCTGTTATAAGGTGATAATAAAAAGCTACAAATAACCTTATAATTCATTACATTTGGAGTCAGTGCCAATTCATGTGTGTAAATGTAGGTTTAAGAAGTCGGTTTTTGTATTTTGTTAAAAATAATATTTCTTATTACTGTTGACTAGTCAGTGGCAGCCAAAAGTAGAAACTTACGATCATACCATAGAAAACTACTTTATATACTTACCAAATCAAACTGGAACGGAAATCTAACAAGAATGGGAACGTGGTACAGGTACTCACCAACGAACCGGCTTTTCAGCGAATAAGTCCCGTAGATCCAGCAGTAGCTGTTGATGGCGTCTTTGTCACCGTCCTTGTCGCTGTCGCTCATGCAGTGTATTGGCTCGCCGAAGAACTGCTTCGTAGTCACCAGCAACGTGAACACAAGAAGCATAATCACAGTCACTTTGTAATGCATCCGGAAAACATTGTTGTCCGTGCAAACGTTCTCGAACTTCAAAAACGCCCGAAAGGGCATGAAAAGATCGATCATTTTGAATTATTTCTTTACCACGTTGCGCGTTGCTGCCGAGTTTCAGTTTAGATGGAGGAAAATAATTATTTTCTGCTACCCGCCAAACTTAAAAGAATTATAATCTATGCACGAAACCGTAACGTCAATCAGAAAAAAACAAAAAAAAATACATAGACAAAAAATAGTCAAATGTAAAACTTTTTTTAGACCGGAAATTAAAATACTTATTACGAAAACGATGTATTACGTAACCGCATAACTTTGCCGGGAAATTGAAAATTCCTAATCTTTGGAAATCATCGTTGTAGTCACTTCGGTCTGGACACATTCCGTCAAAAAAGTTTACGTGTCTTATGGGTTTACATCCATTACCTAATTGCAATGATTGCCAAGTTGTTGAGGATATATACCACATTTTGATGGAATGTGTTCGGAATAAGCAGTTAAGAACGCAACTTTTGAGAGACAATAACATTTCCTTAAATAGTGTTGGTGCTTGTAATAGTGCTTTGGCTGAACCAATGTCTGATGCAGCCAAAGCATTATATAAGATATACTGTTCCATAGATTTTGTTTAATTATTCATTAAAATGTATGATGTATATAGTAAGTAAGCTTGTTATGGAGCGACATCGTCAATGCTGACGAAGCTCCTTAAATAAAGATTTAAAAAAATAAAAAAATCGTAGAGAAACTAAATAATATAAACAGATTATTTTTAAGTGTGAAACCTTTTTTGTTGTTGTTGAAGAAGAACCGTACCTACTCACGATATAGCTAGCTCCAATACGCACATAGAGATAAGCAGCTATATTATAACATGCAACAATAATAGTATTATGTAAGTTCCCTAAACTGCATAACTTGCCAAGGTTTTGATCAAGAAAAACAAAATATACAATGGATTGGTAACACAGTTTAATTTGAATGGCATTTTATTATAATTAATCACACGTCATTTTATATTTTGTTATAAACACCACCATACCAACGTCACCTACTTATTTCTAATAGCATGCAAATAAAAAACTTATAGGAATGTAAGTAAACAATGAATATATTCATACTAAATTGTATATTTAGGTAAATCCCCACTTTACTACTGTTGAGCATTACATGAACTAGCATCGTGACTATTACAAGGGTTTTTTTTTTTCATATACCTATTATACAAAATGAATAAATAAAAAAAAACAAAATAAAAAACTAAACCATCAATAATTCAACATTGTCATGCAAAAATAAATAAAACCTTATTAGTTATTATATTCGATGTACACATAAACAATCGATTTGTTTTTTAACATGGGTGTTTTAAAAATAAATAATTTATCATGTTTAAAAAAGGCAAATTATAAAGGCATTGCTCACAAATAACAAGTGAATTTAGTGCTATTTTTGTCCATTCTAAGTACAGTAGTTGTAGCATGTGCGCCGATACTAATGTCACAATTTTTCTCATATGGAATGAGACAGAGAGCTAGCGAGCGAATCCACAACAGAGTCAGTTGACATACGTGCTAACCCCACTGGACTGAAATAAGAAGAAAGTAATAAAAACAAACCTTCAACTTATCCATCACAGTTCTCCTTAGGTTTCATAATAATATGATAATAATAATATTATCATAAGAAAATTACAATTATTTGCAAATAATATTCTATCTATTCTAATTATTACACACAAACGCACATTCATGAAACCCCAACGCGACGGAAGAAGCCACGGTGGGGTTTTATAATTTACCACCTTTTCACCTGTCACCTCAAGAACAAATAAACCTCACTTTTAAAAAAAAACACTTAAGTAAAACATACTGTAGTAGTACATCAATAAGTGCAAAATATCTTGTACCTGAGAGTCCAAACATACTAGCCCACCCCTAAGAACAATTGGACGTAGTTAAATATAAAGGATCCAATCCACATTAAGTCAGTTTCGAGATATGGCAGCTTGAAGTTTGATCATTTATTACATGTGGAATCGCCGTGGTTAAAATACTACTTGCTTTTATTATTATATCTTTTTTGTTGATCGAAAAGGCCTCATTTATGAACCGTTTGGTATACTTAACTTGGATTTATATACTTAAATTGGATTCTCTTTATATTGTTTTATTATATTTACGCGAACACTATACATTGAAATGAAACTATTTTACGGATTTTATCGCGTGTAGGTATCGTAAAGCAGCCGAAACGTCGGGAAAATAAAATAGTAAATACACGCGATAAAATCCGTAAAATAGTTTTATTTCAATGGATTCTCTTTAGTTAACTATTAGTATAGTCCAATGACATTATCACGCCTGTATTTCCCGAAGGGGTAGGCAGAGGTGAACTGCAGTGCGCACACACTTCGCCGATGTTTTTTGGTCCCAATGTAATAGGGGGCAAGCCTATTGCCATTATACCGGGCACATTCTCTCTCAATAGGTACGAGGGAGATTTTTGGTCCACCACGCTGGCCCAGTGCGGGTTGGCAAACTTGACACGCCTTCTATAGACAGACGCGCAGGATTCCTCACGATGTTTTCCTTCACCGTTTCATAGCAAGTGGTAATCTCGGATGTAAATGAGATTCGCACATAAACCCAGAGGTGCGAGCCGGGGTTTGAACCTGCACACTTTGATTGCAAGGCGTGCGTTCGACCACTCGGCTACCACTGCTAGTCCAATTGCTTTTACAAATATAATTTTTCCAACACCGAAAATGCTCAGAGAAATTCGGTGCAGGGCAAGGACTAGACGTTAGGTTACGTAAGGTATAGACGTTTGTGTTCGCGAAGTGTACCACCGCCAGTAGTTGTATCATGAGCGCGAAGACTAGACTTATGTCACAGAATATGTTGATTGTATCTCCTTCTCTCGTATGAAATGAGACAGAGAGCGACCGAGCTAATCCGTGACAGAGGTCTTGTCTTGACATACGTGCTAACACCACAGCAGCAACACAACAGCAGCTATTGTACCGCATTATAATTTACTTTTCACCGTCGCTTTTATGTCTGCTTCATCGCCGAAAGCCATGTTGCCCACAGCGAAAATATTGTCCGGATCCAAAGTTTTTTTCGCGGCTAGCAACAACTGTCTCCCGGGCTCGCTCACTGTGTCCGCGTACCATTTCTTCCGGAGTTTACCAACACCGTGATGGTGCGATATCGATCCTGACAAAAAGTTTTTTTTACGAAATGTATGAAATGATGACATTTAATGGAATAAGATAAGGAATGGCTCCAGCTGCGATTAGCGGGTATTTCAGCCAGTGTCAAGTAATTAATAGCAAGATCAAATTTAATAAAAAAACATTATAAAAATTGAAATCCAGTTATGAACGTGGTTAAAATGACGGATGACTGATTCGTTAAATATTTTTTTCTTAAATAATTTTAAGAACCAAGATCATTAAATAGGCTGTTCTCAGTTTGACAATGTAGATGTAACAAATTAAAAAAATCTATAAAGTTTATAAAAAGTATGCCTATATTAGCCATAAAGAGGGAAATGAGCAAGGATATCCCTTTTGCATCATAACGTTCTTAATTTGAAAATATGGCGCGAATATGATACAGTAGTTGTAGCATGAGCGCCAAGACCAGACTTATGTCACAGAATATGTTGATTATATCTCTTTCTCTACTATGAAATAAGACAGAGAGCGACCGAACCAATCCGTGACAGAGGTTTTGTCACATGCGTGCTGACACCACAGTAGTGGCAACATACCACACGAACTCACCACCGGAAGCGATGATTTCATCTCGCGCCGCCTCCTCGATCTCCTCGTACGTCGCCACGGGATCTTCACACGAGCCCGTGTTGTGCGCGAAGTAGAAGTAGATGCAGCAGCCCGCATCATAACTAAAAATCGACATAATTCCGTGCCATAAGACGATCATTATCGCTGACTAAATTTGCACATCACTAGTCGGTGTGACGGCACTAGCGAATATATACGTGAACAAAACGCAAGCGGAAGAAAATAACTACATGATATTACAAAGGTTGTCTGGAAGAGGTCTTGCGATAAGCCCGCCCAATGTACACTACTATTTGTTCCTTGTTTTGTCAATATATTTTGTGTAATATTTATGTTACTATTAGTGTAAAATAAAGAGTTTTCTATTATATTGTACAAGAAAGGGAACATGGAGAACAAAACGGTTTGGTTCACTGCACTGCTGGTACAATACCTGTCAGTGGGAAATTTCGGAATGTGCCCTGGTGGAAATTCGAGTGACTCGTTCAATTTGCTAACATGACGACCTCGAACCTCAAATGAGTCTACTAATGAGTGTGAACAACTAGTCTTGACAGCCATGCTAGCCTTGCCGCTAGAATTTGTGTAATGTACTGACGTCTGCGTGAGGCGGCACGAGATGTGATACTTGTCGATGTTTCGCTTGCGACACTCGTCGCGTATTCTACGCTTGACGTTGTCGCAGAGCGCGAGCGTGCGGTCCCAAGGCACGGAGGTCTCGAACGACTCCGCCACCACGTCGTACTCCATCGCCACGTCCTGGAAACAGAACCAAATAAGTTTGTACAAACAAAATTGGACAAAAAAAATGTGTTCTTTGTAAGCCGACTTCAAAAAGGAGGAGGTTTCAGAATACGACCGCATATATATTATTATGGTATTTTATTAAAATGATTTAAAGGATAAAATTGCCTATTTTTGTATCCTAATAATTTTCGTTACAGCGATTGTATGTAATTATCATGTGTAGAGCTCATACTAATTTTAGCCTATATTATGAGGTATATATATACTACTACTACTACAGCCCTTTTAACGTCCCACTGCTGGGCACGGCCCTCTGCTCAATGCGGGGGGGGGGGGGGGATTCAGGTCATAGTCCACTACGCTGGCCCAGTGCGGGTTGGCAGACTTCACACATCTATCGAAAACTAGTAAAGTTCCCTCAGACGTGCAGGTTTCCTCACGATGTTTTCCTTCACAGTTTCATAGCAAGTGATAATTTCGGATGAAAATGAGATTCGCACATAAATCCCAGAGGTGCGAGCCGGGGTTTGAACCTGCACACTTCGATTGCAAGGCGTGCGTTCGACCACTCGGCTACCACTGCTATCTGAACTATATATACAAATTCCCCAACAACAACGGTGGGACGTAGCGGACCTCGCCAGGCATGCCACCCGCCTGGCAGGAAGATCATCCCTTATCCGCGAAAACTATGTCATTACATAAAATGTATTTACCCTGAGATAAGCTATGACGAAGGTCAAGGTATATCCGTTTTCTCCGTTAGTAGCGCCCGCCGGTACCCCGCCATACTCGGCGGCTATGCTGTTCAACTTCTTCTCCCTATCGGCGACATCTTCAGCCGAGCCCTCCATGAGCAGGGTGACCACGCACAGCTTGAGAGGGTCGAAGCCCTTAATCCGCGTGATGTAGAACCGTTTCAACCCGTCCAAGACCACACCGCCCCATGTGTTCTCGGTTTTAAGCGCTTGGCCGAAACGAAACTGCGATAGTCAAATTGGTAATTATTAATAGCGGAAAAGGTATTCTATAAAACTATATTCTGTCTAATCTGTGGATTTGCCTTACTAAGGTTAAGATTGTCCTTTTTATTTATTTACTTGTCGGGTTCATGATCTTACTTACTTAGTGTGTGTGCGTGTTTTTGCGTGTGTATGCGAGCACGTGTTTGCGCGTGTGTGGTCAGGCACTCGCCTGACCGTGTGCGAATATACGTTTGCACGCATGTGTCTGTGTGTGTGTGTGTGTGCGTGTGTGTGTGTGTGTGTATTTGTGTATGTGTGTGTGTGTATTTGTGTATGTGTGTGTACCTGCTCGTTGTCCATGAGCCGTATGCTGGCGGGCTGCAGGCGGCGCGCGGCCACGGCCCGCTCGAAGCGGAAGCCGGCGCGCCAGTCCGGGAACACGAGCGAGCCGTAGCGCACCACGGCCGGCAGCGGCCGCACCTTCAGCGTCACCTGCACACACACGCACCATCATTTTACTTTAACTGTCATCTCGGGATGTGAAAAAATAATCGATTTTTATATTAATTGATTATTTTTCTAAAAACAGTTCAAAATAGATATAATCACTCCCAAATTCTAATTCATCTATGTACCAAACTTAATGGAATGTCACTAGACTCTCTGCTTACACGAATACTTCAAGATTTTTTAAAATGGGGCCTTATCAAACGAGAATAAAGATCGTAATCGGTTTACTAACACTATGAACTAGCATACATAAAAGAACATACGAGTCGAATTGAGAACCTCTTCCTTGGGGCGTAGAACGCGCGCTGCAGATCTTTTGAACATACCAAAAGGAACTTTAATAGTGAGTAGACAAATCTTATTTTTCAACGCTGTCATCGTTCACGTGAGCGAATTTTACAGCACGATCGCGTGACTTTTAACACAGTGATTTAATCTTTATGTTTATGGGCACAGTGTTCGTTTAGGGTTGGTGAGGGATGTGACATTCTACTTAAAAATCGATTCATTAATCGATTTTTTTTAAGAATGCAAAATCGATGTGAATGTGTGTGTGTGTGATAATTTTTTAAAGAAAAATCGATTTCAATGATGGATTTTTCTTTAAAAAATTATCGAGTTTTCCCTAATTTTTTCATTTAAGTCCAAAATAAACGCCAAATTACTGTATTAATCACAGCTTTATTAATTAAAAATTGGCCCTTTAGTTTTAGAACACGACCTGTTAACATTTCTAAAAAACGCTGTAAAAATGTGTAAAAATCGATGTAAAAAGATCGATTATTATTAGATTTTTTGCAAAATTATAATCGCCTATAAAATGGATTTTTTTTTTTACATCCCTAGGTTGGTGTTGTGATGGTGTAGTGTAGTGACCTCAGTGACGACGCCGAAGCAGCCCTCGGAGCCCATGACCACGTGCTCCCAGTCCGGGCCGCACGACACGCGCGGCACGCGGCAGCTCTTCTCCAGCACGCCGCCCGGCGTCACCATCTGACATAGGTTCAAATCGATTTTTAATTGGGTATTCAGTTTAGTTTCAATTCTGCTTATTGGCAGCAATAGCGCTCAATAGGGTTGAATTTGAAGCTATGAATCCTGCGAATGGGAACAATCACAAAATCACTGCCATGTAGATAGATAACAGTCAACAATTGCATTAGTCAAAATTGTGGCAATGAAATTCATTAGCCAACATTCTGGCAACGAAAACGTTTAGGAAATTGGTCGGGACTAATAAAAGAGCTTTTCAAAGTGTAAATTACACGCATATATTAACAAATTGTAAATCGTCTATCTGTATCCTCTACTTCACTAAGGATTGAGCTGAAAGAGCAATCGTCCCAATATTATTTGATATCAACTGATATTTTGGTTATCAACTGATATTACGGATATCAAAACTGATACTATGGTCTGATGGTTTGGTTAAGAACTTACAACTTAAAATACCGCGACCAGTAGGGTTTTTCATTTCTTTCAAAGTTTCAACTGTGAGATTTGACGTCACTTCGAGATTCTTGTACTGGCCATGACTCGGTGTGACGTCGATTTCTCGAAGAATCAGACAGTTGAAAGAGATAAAACTGAACGGCTACCGTCGCTTATCATTGTCAAAAAAAGTTTTCGTCAAAAGTGAATGCTCTCTCTGAACTAAAAGAACAAGCAATACTTATACTAATTTTACAAATACTTTTATGTCAGGCGTTTAAACATGATCTGAGGAGTGGGTAGGTATGTCTTAGATGTGCAATAGGGAGAGAAGGCCTGCCAGTGATTGGATATACCTTAGTCTGCACGATGAGGTCCTCAATGTTTCCATATGTGTTCTTCTTCATGCCGCTGGCGCGCGTGGCCACCCAACCGCCGAGGGTGGAGAACTCGTACGAGTCCGGCTCGTGGCCCACGGTGAAGCCGCGCGCGCGCATCTCCCGCTCCAAGTCCTGACCCACTATACCCGCCTTGGAGTGAAAGAGACAGATATATTTCTGCGCATTACTACCTTCAAGAAATCACAATGCTGGTCCCATTTGCAAAATATTTTCTGAAGGGAAAAATGGTAACTATATGAATACGTACATAAAATTCTACATATAACATAATTTTTATTTATATAGAAACCTTTTATCAGTACATATAGTTTGATTGACGGCTTGGTGCAGTGGTTCGAGTTCGGGCCACTAGGCTTACTGTATCCGATCGTTGCGGGTTATATTTAGGAATGTGTCTTGGAGGGCAAACAATCGAGTAAGAAATAATCGATTCTTCTCTCTTTAAAAAATCAATTTTTAATATTTAGAGCATCGATTATTAAAAATCGATTATAAGAAAAAAATAATCGATTAATATAAAAATCGATTATTTTTTCACATCGAACACAAAGAGTAACAAACATCCATCCGTCCTGCCAAAATTCCACATTTATAATATCAGTTGGATTCATTCTCCTCACCTGAACCCTGGCCAGGAGTTGTTCCTTGTCGAGCCAAAGGATGGAGTTCATGTCGCTGGTGTCGAGGACGAGGATGGGGCGGGGCTCGTTGGCTGGACACGTGATCGCGCCGGACACGGACGTGCCGCCACCGAACGGGATGATCACGAAATGGTGACGAGACGCACATGACACTATTTGTACCACCTATAAATTATCATAAATAAATACATCAGCGCAGTGTGGTAGCCGAGTGGTCGTACGCACGCTTTGCAATCAAAGTGCGCAGGTTCAAACCCCGGCTCGCACCTCTGGGTTTTCATGTGCGAATCTAATTTTCAACCGAGATTATCACTTGCTAAGAAACGGTGAAGGAAAAAGTCGTGAGGAAACCTGCACGTCTATAGAAACGCGTGTGAAGTTCACCAACACGCACTAGGCCAGCGTGGTCGTTATTGAGGGAGAATGTGCCCAGTATAATGGCAATAGGCTCGCCCTCTATTGCATTGTGTCCATCATACATGGGTAAAGAGTGGGTGCACCGCAGCACACCTAAACCTACCCCATCGGGGAATACAGACGTAATGATGTATGTAATATTTGATACTGTTGAAGATTTTTCTTACACGCTAAACTATGTTTTGACAGCAAAAAAAACTATTTCCGTCTTACTCATACATCACAGCCGTAAAAAGGACGACAATACGCTTAGCTTTTAACCGACTTCAAATAGGAGGAGGTTCTCAATTCGACCCGTATGTTTTTTTTTTTTGTGGCAACAACAGAATCGCTACCAACATCAATTGGACGTAGTTAAACAAATTATGTTAAGGAATCTTTTTTACTTAAATACGCCCAACTGTAACCTTACTCTTAAATAGTAAATGTCGTTAACGAGTATTTGAATTTGACAATGACCCAAACCGTTACTTTTTAATAGTGATGTGTATATCTGATAAATATTAGTATCAATTTAAAAGTGGCCATGTGTGGCCATAGAGAAAACAAGTTTAGTCTGCGAATACGACAAACGATGAAGCTCTGGGCACACTCGAGCGACAAGACGCACGCTGCAAATATATATATATCAATATATGTAAATATGTATGTTAAGCGTTCCGTAAAATTTCGCCTAATACTATCTAGAACTACCAGTTACCAGCTCTGGAACAGACCGATTTCAAAAAATGGTTTTGCACTGTATAGCCTATTTATTGAGGAAGGTTATAGACTTTATAATATCACGCTACGACATTTTTTTTTTAATGTATCACGCTGTTGGGCGTGAGGTGGCCTTTACAGCTTTACCGGAGGAGTGGCGAGCGCAGAGTGCACTCCAACCAAAGAATTTAGGGGCGGAAAATGGTGGCAACTAGCTCAAGGGCGCCACAGAGGGCACGACCTCGGCTTGGGCAGTTACCGTGAGGGGAAAGGTAGTGACTGTGCGCCTAGGTGCAAAGATGCACCTACGAGCGGAACGCTACGATACAGTATCAATAAGCGCGGGTGAAACTTTGACCACAGCTAGTGCTCGTATATTTTGGTCCCAATGTGAGGGATGAGTTGCCAGTATACAATAGTTACTTAGGTATGTAGATACGGCCGTATTTATTTTAATGTAACCTTTACTGTTTGCACATTCAATCCGGATCTGTATATTGGTTATATGACGATGTAACAGCTACCATGACACCACCGGCTTAAATACACACCCTTTTTAGCACCACGGTAAGTACTAACTTTTCGTATACTGGAGTCAAATCTAGAAGGACACATTACTAAGCCCTGTGGCCAAAACAGACGCATTGAATTTGCCAACACAAATATGGACTGTATTAACTAATGGATGAAGTACATTTTTTAACGAAGTGTCTTCGGTGACTTTAGATCTTTATGGATATTGATATAGAGTACATTTTCAAAAAACTCGATTTCACGCCCTGGTCACACTGGGGCGTCAGTACGCGAGCTGCAAAATGTTTGCCAATACCAAAACGAACTCAATATATACAAGAGATTGAATCTCTGTTGTCAAAGCTAATACAGATGGTTTTAGTATTGGCAAAAAAATTGATGCACGCGTTTTGACGCACAAGTGTGTTCAGGACGTTATTTATTTATTTAAATACGACACACCAACAGTATACCTATTAACAATTGGGTAAGTAAAATATTAAATAAAAACTGGTCTGATAGGTACATCAATGACAGGCGTGTACAACTTTCACCGACGTGAGACTTAAACATTTAAAAAAGAAACAAATAAAGTTGAAACTAGACTAAAAAATAAGTTAAAGCTAAAATTTAAATAATGAAAAAGTAAAAATAAAATAAAAATATTTATGGCAATGACTTAAGTATCATTTTTCTAAACTCGTATAATGTAAATATTATTTTTAACGAAATGAGCGAAATGATGATATTTAATGGAATAAGATGAGGAATGGCATCACCTGCGACTAGCGCGGGTATTTCGCCAATGTCAAGTAATTAATAGCAAGGACAAATTCAATAAATACACGTAATAAATAAAAATGAATGATGACAATATAATACTACTACAATAGTATAATGTACTGTTGAATATGTCTAAGTTAGACGTGTTAGTAGTTATGTCAGCAGATCAGGCGTCAGATTTAAAAAAAGGGCCGTTTAACTGTCATTTTGGCTAATTTTAGTTATCTATACTACATTAAAACGACTATAAATAACGACTCAATGGATAGACTAGTTATCCAGGGTCGAACCGAAGGCAAGCGGCCACGTGGTCGATCTGAAACCAGATGGGTGAATCTCATAAAAACCCTTACAAGATGCCCTATAGCACAATGCTCTCGCAACGCAGTGGACCGAGAAGAGACCGAGATGTATTACTAAAACAGCGACCACATCCGAAAACAAGATTAAAACTCCATAACCACGACCACTCTGACAAGAGTGTCCGACTGAGAAGAAGAATACTACATGTAAGCCAAGCATTTTGGTTTTATTTTTCTAAGTGGAGACAACTCATTATGCCTTCACAATGTCTAAAGATATCACTTTCTGCATATTTGCTTATATCTTGCGGTGAAGGAAAACATCGTGAGCAAACCTGCACGTCTATAGAAAGGCGTGTGAAGTTCACCAACCCGCACTGGGCCAGCGTGGTGGACTATGGCCCAAATCTCCCTCGTATTGAGGGGGAATGTGCCCGGTATAATGGCAATAGTCTCGCCCCCTATTACATTGGGACCAAGATACATGGGCGAAGTGTGTGTGCACTGCTGTGCACCTCTGCCTACCCCTTCGAGGGATACAGGCGTGTTGATGTGATGATGATGCTTGTATCTCAAAATTGGGTATACTCACATAAATAGATTCTAAGTATTCAGAAAACGCAACGTTTTATCAATAAGCTAGTCTTGGTCTGACATTTATATATTTTTTTTATCCGGACCTTTAACGGTCCGGCCCGCGAGCTCACCTCTGATGAAGGGGTCAGAGAACTTAAAATTCGCCTTATGTTTACTATGTGTAGAATAATTTTTCCAGGCTGGATTATTGTTATTCAAAATAAATAAAAAGTCAAAAAAAATAATAATAAAAATTTGTAAAAGTCAGGTAAAATACACAATAAAAAAGTAAACCCGTCTAAAAATATAACAATGTAAAACAAAGACAATAAAATAGCAAAGGACAATGGACAAGGATAATATACACCATATAAAAGATGATAAAAATAAAATAACAGAGTTTCCCTACTATCCATTGCGCGGATTCGGCAACCAGAGCCATTGATGCGCAGTGTAGTGTAGGCGGCTGTTTGTCGCTTATTGACAAATAAGTTGACAGCTGGCCTCTTTCTGTTTGTCTTGTTTCTATCAATGACTCTGGTCGCCACCTCCACGCAATAGCCTAGTAGGGTATCACGTCTAGTCTTGTCCATGACGAGCTTACTTAGGCTGGATAAAACTAAGGCTACGCCGACATTTATATTTATTGAGATTAATGAAAACAAATCTGTGTCTTTGAAATCTAGCGAGATCAATTTTCGTATTTTTGCACGTAGTTCATCGTGCTTTACTCGCTTGGCCTTTTAGCCATTGGACGGCAAAGATTTGAAGCTAGGTGTGTTGTGTTGAACACAAGGTTAGCATATTTTATACATAGGTCAATCTGATCTAGGTCAAACTTTGAAACTAATATGAGAAATTACAATATCGGAAACTTTGAACATGATTTTGGTATATTTCGCAATAAGTGTTTAGATAATACAATTTTATGGTGTTGCGATGTTCGATGTTTGAGTCATAATAAACGGATTCTAGCATTCTCATAGCAGTGGTAGCCGAGTGGTCGAACGCACGCCTTGCAAATCAAAGTGTGCAGGTTCAAACCCCGGCTCGCACCTCTGGGTTTCAAGTGCAAATCTCATTTATATCCGAGATTACCACTTGCTACGAAACGGTGAAGGAAAACATCGTGAGGAAAGCTGCACGTTTGAAGGAACTTGACTAGTTCTCGATGTGTGAAGTCTGCCAACCCGCACTGGGTGGGCCAGCGTGGTGGACTATGGCCTGAATCCCCCTCGCATTGAGGGGAGGCCCGTGCCCAGCAGTGGGACGTTAAAAGGGCTGTAGTTAGTTAGAAACGGATTCTACTGTATCTCGAATAGAGGTGATCTCACGAGAATTGCCCCGCCGGGTTTTACATAATAATTTGATTGCACCGGACGTCTGATTTTAACATAGATGATTTTGAAGTTCACGAAAGGCTGATTGTCTATGAGACTAAGCGGCCGCGGCATCAATCAAACCATTTTTGGTCAATTTCTTTTGGGATTTCGGAATTATCCCGCTACGCTATAATATACCACAGCTTCGTATGATAACAATGAAAATTGAAATTGTTTTTATCCTACGCATGTTCTCAGGCCGCAGCCGAACGAAAGGGTGCCATTTTATAACTTTATTGTACCATTTAAATGGACGAAGGGGTAGGCAGAGGTGCACTGCAGGGCGCCCACACTTCGCCAACTTATTTTGGTCTCAATGTAATAGGGGACCTATTGCCATTATACCGAGACACAGAAATTATGCCTCAATACGAGGGAGATTCTTGGGCTATTGTCCACCACGCTAGCCCAGTGCGGGTTGGTGAACTTCACACGCCTTTCTATATACGATGATTATATATACGATATTAGATGATTTAATTTTCAGTAAGCTGCTCACCTGTTCATGGGTCTCCGGCCATATCACAGCGTCAGGTATCCTGGGAAAGGTATTGGTCCGCAATTGAGACATATCTTTCAGTGTCTGTCCGTGTGCCCTGATCAAACGGTCCATGCCGTCCACGCTGATCAAGGCCACCTTCTCCAGTTCCTCCCTGACTTCGACGGGCAGCCGGCTGTTGGGGAAGTTCGTGGGCAGTTCGGGTATCTTCGGCTGCATACTCGTGTTTATCCCGAAGTTGTCTAAGGCCCATTGTGCTAGATGCGGCAGCGATTTACCGCCGATTGAGTACCTGGAAATCATACAAGATAACTGAGAATAGATGCAAAGTTACGTATACATAAGCGTGGACTCTGTGCACTATAAGTGGAGTGCTAGAATCTTTCCTCATATTTTGACGACTGCTTGATTAACTGGTTTTAGTGTAGGCAGGCTCACTGAACCGGGTGGTTAGGGATTCGATACCCACCAGTGGTACATTTCGGAAATGGCCTATTCGTAATTTGCCCTGGTTTGAGTGTTACTGGGATCGCCCCCAGTTCATTGCGTGGTGCCCATAGTACAAGATTTGCACAGTTTGGGATCATACGACGAGTATGTGCTGTTTGGTGGTATTTATTTATTTTATAACTCAGCAGCGCCTCTAGCGGAATCGTGAAGCTTTACTGTCCTACTAATATTATAAATGTGGAAGTTTGTGAGTTGTTTCACGCAAAAACTACTGAACGGATTTTGATGAAATTTACAGTATTATTGTTTGCACATCAGTATTATTATTTACAGTATTATTGAATCATCGAAGTTTACGAGGACGAAGCCGCGGGTAGAAGCTAGTTAAGAATAATTTTGAAACTTATACTAAGAACCCTATCCAATGTACTATACTGTGTGCTTATAATGTTTTTAGTGACTATAAAATATTTGTATGACGAATTGCGCAGTTCATTTTTTTTTAAATGTGCATTTAATAGACAATTCGTTCTTCAACGCAATGTTGACAGAGACATCGCGAACGAATTACCACATAAATTCAATCTTTATGTATATTGAAACAGAGTACGTTTTGGTATATTGGCAATAATTGTGCAGCACGCGCCTTGAGGACCCAGTCTGCGCGGGATATTACTCCGGTAACATTCAACGAAGTTTCGACATCATCTAATGCAGATACCTATGACAAAGCATACACAAATGATGTACAACACGCCCGAACAATAATCATTGTACCATCATGTTTGTAGTCATTGATTGCGTATGACAAACATGCAAACACTTGAATATTTGTTCACGCATTACTACGTACATATAACTCTTGGACGCAATGGTCGTCTTTCATAATAAGGGCCATGGTTCTATAAATACAGGGCCTTAAAAATTTACACAAATTCACAGATGGACTTCTAAAAGAATTCATAACTTTAATATTCTTAACATAGTCAAGCATTTGCACGATTCACGTACAGATTAATTTGAACTTCGAATATATATTTCGTATCTTTTTCTAAAGAACCATGTAATTAATGAAGTGCGAGAGGAATTGCTAGAGTGGCCATTTTAAAGACCGCAAATACTATATCATGGTTAATAAACCTATGCCAGAGAATAAAGCCAGATAATGTTCGTAGAGAAGATGCTGAACATAATTATTAAGAATTGAACGCCTGTGGGCTTGGACATGGTTTGGGGTGACGAGAAAGAATAGCACTATTAAAATCTCCCGTAGATATTGATATGTGTACAGATGCCAGCGTATTCACTAGACTTTTTCATATAAATTAACTTTGTGTCAATATAAATAAAGATTTAACGTCTGTGGCTAAAGCCAACCGATCACTCGATTAAATTCGCTTCTTCAATTCTTTGAAAATGTGTACACTGTACAAGAGTTGTGACGTGTATAAAACTCGAACATCGCAAGTATTTGTAAGGTCGAAGCATCCAATAAAGTCCCAACGACAGGTGGATATTTCAAAACCTTAAAAGCAAGCGCAACGCGCCCATTGCCGACGCCGACGTCCATAAAAGACATCTAACAACCTCGACAAACATTAGAAACTACTGCAAAGTAATTCACATGTGTAACCATAACTAACGCTTATATTCGGTGATGATTTTATGACAATATTGACAATTGTAAAGCCTACCGCACACTGGGGCGTCAAATGCCGCGCGTCACAATATTTGCTATACCAAAACGAACTGTATAAACTCATTGAAAAAGTTCATTCTTCAACGTTATGACAATGACAGCGCGAGCACTAAACAGACACCGATCTCGCCGGTGCGTTCGAGGAACCCCCTCTTCCGCTCGTAGGTGCATTTTTGCACCTAGGAGCACAGTCACTACCTCTCCCCTCACGGTAACTGCCCAAGCCGAGGTCGTGCCCTCTGTGGCGCCCTTGAGCTAGTTGCCACCCTTTTCCGCCCTTAAGGCCTTGGTTGGAGTGCACTCTGCACTCGCCACTCCTCCGGTAAAGCTGTAAAGGCCACCTGACGGCCAACAGCATAGTCCATTAAAAAAAAAAGACAGCGCGAGCGTATTCTGATGTTTGGGGGCGTGTCTTCTACCACAGAAGTTCCATCTTTATGTGTATTCGTATAGAGTTCATTTGGGTATTGGCAAAAACATTGACCTGCTACTTTTGAAGCCCCAATGTGCGGGGGGCTTAACCAGCATGTTGTCACTGTTTGGTTTTGGTTGGGCGGAACTATGTAAAGTTTGTTGGCAATGTGTCGTAAAAGGTGCCTCGAATCGTATTTTGCGAGACTCAAAAAAGTATAATTCTGATGAGAACGGTATTCGAGTTCCGGTCTTGTTTTTATTTTTAGCATTGAAGTCGTTATGGAATAGTATGGCCTGCGAACGCGGTCGGACTACAGATAAGAGGATCGAGGATTCCTCTATCTGCTATCGCACACTGGCTAGAGTAATCCTCTGCGATACCACAGCGGTATCCTCGTGGTCTTTGCTCCGGAGGAAACTACGAGGTCGATCTCATCGAGTATCGAACTATAAAACTTATTTCGATTGGATGATTATTAAATTCAATTGATGAATTTTAAATCCACTGCCGTTCAGTCCGACAGTCTGCGCAGGCCATTACACGCGCAGACAGTTCTAGCAACTTTCTGAAACCTTCAATTGCCCCATGAGTTATGTCGTGTACAAAGAGTTGCAGGCTTTTTATACATATAATCATATTCTTTATACGGGACAGGGACTGTAACTTTTTTAGATGAATGTTACACGAATAATCACATTTTAGCTGCTAACGTGTCATTACAGTCACGGGATATTGAACCTAAATAACAAATGGCTTTGCCCTTGATTTAGCTTCATAAATACACAGGACATATGACTGTATTTGCCATCAACAACACAAATCGTCATTTGTTGTGGATTTACATTGAGCTATTTACCGTACCGCCATTCGCCACATATTGTCATTGCGATCGACTATTTACTGAGCAATGCAAACTACCATTGAACTTTATTACTGTGGTTGATATTTATAATTTATAGTTAAAATGGAATTATCTAAAACTAGCTATTGTTGTTAGAAATACGTAGGCGTCGTAATATATGGCAAGAGCTAAATCATTGTTGGGCTCGTAGTGATACAAAAATTGCGCCAATTTAACTATCTTGACATAGACGTTGCAAGAACATTAAGGACTTATAGCCTTCTTCTTTTTTTAATGGAATACGATGAGGAAGTCACTTGCGATTAGCGGGTATCTGTCAATTTCAAGTAATTTATTGCTAGGACAAATGCAATAAATAAACAAATATAAAATGGGTCATGAAAGTGATAAAGATTCTGACGATAGCCAGGACAAGACGTATGCCACGGAATATCTTGATGTTGTCTCTTTCTTTTGTATGAAATTAGACAGAGAGCGAGCGAGCAACTCCGTGACAAAGGTATTGTCTTGACGTGCGTGCTAACACTGCAGGTTGTTATATGTCGGACGCGGTATGACAAAATCTGTATGACGGCGGAAGGAATAGAATATCCTTGCAACAAACTGGGTTAGCGCAAGTTTATTCGACCAAATGGTAGGGAGCTTTTGCCTAGCAGATGAATGGAGTTTGCACATCCACAATAAACCTGTTGTATAGTCTAGAATAGAAAAGAAAAGTAGAAGCAGTGGTAGCCGAGTGGTCGAACGCACGCCTTGCAAATCAAAGTGTGCAGGTTCAAACCCCGGCTCGCACCTCTGGCATTTATGTGCGAATCTCACTTTCATCCGAGATTATCACTTGCTATGAAACGGTGAAGGAAAACATCGTGAGGAAACCTGCACGTCTGAGGGAACTTGTCTAGTTCAAGATAGATGTGTGAAGTCTGCCAACCCGCACTGGGCCAGCGTGGTGGACTATGGCCTGAATCCCCCTCGCATAGAGGGGAGTCCCGTGCCCAGCAGTGGGTCGTTAAAAGGGCTGTAGTAGTAGTAGTAGTAGTATAGTCTAGATTGGAAGCTATGCATACACCGCGGGAGTCTAGCGAGACTCCGATGTAATTTTGGAGGATGACCGACAAACGCAGTGGACATAAACACAATGTAAATCTTGACTGATGCCATAAATGTGTTATGTTTGAATCACCGCGCTTATTATTTTTTATTTTTTGCAGGAACTGTGGTGTTAGCACGCAAGTCAAAGTCAAAGTCAAATCATTTATTTTGTATAGGCCTATGGGGGCACTTACAAATTGTCAAGTGAAGACAAGACCTCTGTCACGGATTGGCTCGGTTGCTCTCTGTCTTAGAGAAAGAGATATACATATAATCAACATATTCTGTGACATAAGTCTAGTCTTGGCGCTCAAGTACTGAACAACATTGGGTATGCAATAATTTAATATCTTATTGCTGTTAATTACTTGACACTGGCCGGATACCTGCTAATCGCAGGTGCAGCCATTCCTAACCAGCCAGAAGAACAAAATTACTTATATACTTTTATATTACCTGTATTAGTAAAGTTAGATTTTTTTTGCTTTTACATCTCTTCTTCTTAATTTTAAGAGCTACGCTTGTCGGTGGAGTTTTTCCAGTCTTCTTTTTCACATCTACGGTACTAAATTCTTATACCCAACTAGGTTTATAGTGGGATGAAGTGCTTCAGTGTTTAGTTCGAAATGCTCTTCTATATGCTGTATAAGGATTTATTAAATAGTAACGTTGATCAGTGGTGTCAAATGGCACGCGCCATGCGAATTAACGGGAAGTGCTTATTTAACCGCCGCCCACGACTCAGCCAGTTAGGCCCCATTCAGAATGGACTGGTCATAGCTCGTCACTACCACTTTCTTTAGATCTCACCGAGGCACAATACAACAACACTAAGATAAGACTACTTAAAAGATTATAATATATAACTATCGTGTACAAATACTAAAAATACACCAGAGTATTTTTTACTGGCTGTGCCAGCGACTTTGCCCGTCCGGTGTTTTGAGAAAAAGGATGCGTATGCAACATCAGCTATATGACAGTGAAAATCCTATCAAATCGGTCGAGCCGTTGGAGACTTTACCTCAAACTAACCGATTTTTTAAATTACGTTTTCGTTATGGGTAGCGTATATACAACGTATAACGTATATACGTATATACGTATATACATTCAGTTAAAAGGACTCTTCAATTGTATTTATTTGTATAGAGGGATACAATTCTATAAAGGCAATAGCCCAATGGTTAGATGGACCGCCTGAGAAACCGAGAAGTACTGGGTTCGAAACCTACCATTAAACTGTTAACCTGTGTCTATTCCTAGCACTAGCATTTAGCTTAGGACTAGTTATGTGATACACATTTTTTTATACAAATTATTTTTAATTAAGTTTTGAGCTCTACATAAATAATAAGTATTATATTCGCATCCAGTCTGACATTTTCAAAGGAAATTAGTGAGAAATTTGAACTCACCTATTCCCTGTGAAGGCTGCACTCTCTCCATCCAATTTGAACATAGAGTCTTTGTAGCCCCATCCATACCATTTCAGTAAGTCTTGCCTGAAACAAATATCATGAAAATAACAATCTGTTGAATACGGTAAAAATGTTTCTTATTCGACTTCAGGAAAATGAATATCCAGTGAGAGAGAACCTATTCATTTTCTTTTCTTTGGTAATACACAAAAAAAAGAAACATACGGGATGTTTTTTTTTTTTGTGTATTACCGCATGTCTAAAATGTGATTAATTATCAGGTTATTTCTGACTATATAGTGCACTTAGGTTTTTTAATTATTTCGTTTTCATCCAAGATTATCGCTTGCATGAAACGATGAAGGAAAACATGAACCTGCACATCTGAGGGAATCTAGTTCTCGATAGATGTGTGAAGTCTGCCAACCCTCACTGGGCCAGCGTGGTGGACTATGGCCTGAATCCCCCTCGCATTGAGGGGAGGCCCGTGTCCAGCAGTGGGACGTTAAAAGGGCTATAGCAGTAGTAGTTTTTAGGGTTCCGTACCCAAAGGGTAAAACGGGACCCTATTACTAAGACTCCGCTGTCCGTCCGTCTGTCTGTCACCAGGCTGTATCTCATGTACCGTGATAGTTACAGTTGAAATTTTCACAGATGGTGCATTTCTGTTGCCGCTTTAACAAAAAATACTAAAAAACAGAATAAAATAAACAATTAAGGGGGCTTCCATACAACAAACGTGATTTATTTGCTCGTTTTTGCTCGATATTGATAACAGCAACAGTTAGCCGCTTGAAATATTCACAGAATACTGAGCATCTATACTAATACTAATATATATATATATATATATATTATAATATTATAAAGCTAAAGAGTTTGTTTGTTTGTTTGGTTGAACGCGCTAATCTCAGGAACTACTGGTCCGAATTGAATAATTATTTTTGTGTTAAATAGTTCATTTATCGAGGAAGGTTATAAGCTTTATATCATCACGCTACGACCAATAGGAGCGGAGCAGCAACGAATAATGTGGCAAAAACGGGAAAATTCCCGAACATGAATCGGGTATTATAGACTTATATAATCATAGACTTTATAACATCACTCTACGCCAAAGTAACTATTAGCGCGGGTGAAACCGCGGGCACAGCTAGTTATTCAATATAAGCATTAATAAATATTTAAATTTAATAAAACAAATATTCGAGAGGGGCTCCCATAAGACATGTTTTTTTTTATTTAAATGATGAACAGTGGTAATATTTTTAGAGCTGTCAAATATAGTTTATTGAAGTTTGTGTACAGCAGCGGGCCAATTCTCGCTTGATTGACATCATCTCTATTCGACATATGTTGAAAGAAAACGATAAAACACGACCAATTTGACGTTTTGTTTCGACACGTTACCTTACTGTACTAGCTTCCTAAGCGTAAATACTATATTGGTTAAATACAAATACTAGACTTTGTGAGTATAATTCTTCTCTAGTATTGTGGCAAAGGTGCTGTCTGCTCTCATGGCGTTGCTGCTCCTGAGAATGTATTTCTCGCAATTATCATTTTGAAAAGAGTAACCATTGAGTTTCTTACCGGGTCTCCTCAGTGGAAGCAGCATTCCGAACCGGTGGTAGAATCTGACTATTTGTAAGTGCTTTTTGGCATACACGAATAAAAAAAAAATGATTTTGATTTTGACATATCGACGGTAGAAAGCGGAAATGTCGTATCTCGAAAAATGCCCAAAATGACTTTTAGCAAAATGCCACGTGGAGCGGTCTATCTATCTCGTCTATCTACGACGCAAAAAAATTTGATACAGCATAGGATTTTACCCTGTTTTTGTACAGTTCAATCAAAGATTTACAAACTAGACAAAAAAAAATAAAAACCGACTTCAAACATACATATATACAAATTATTTATGGTCATTTCAAAAATTAATGGTAAAAGAACTTTTAAAAAACAAGCTTTTATTTAATTGCTCTCAGTTTTCGTGTTCTCCTTAGCAAGCCCTTTCATTTGATACCCATACTGTGGTAGTGCAGAAAAATAACTATTCCGCCATCTTGGATGATCCGCCATATTGGAAATTGAATGAAGTCACATAGCTAAGCATGCATTGTCATCCAAAATAAGCATGTATACCAAATTTCAGCTCAATCGGTTAATTATATCTGATTTAAAATTCAATTGCAAGATTCTACCCGGACATACATTGCAAGTTAATATAAAGCTTGTAAAAATGCAGTCATATACCAACTTAAAATAACAAGTACCATCGTTTTAGTAATAACTTAATAAGTGAGTATTATTAATATTATTAATATTCTGCAACCATTACAATGTTTGTTTTAAAATTAGGTACCTACTCACGTTTAATTGATTCTTACGAATAACTTATAACCTTGCGTCCTGTATTAATTTTAAAGTTTTACAAAATATTATTATTCATAATATACGTACATTGTACAATCCTATAAATAGGTTCGGAGAAATACGTGAACAAACCTACATACATACACTTAAAATTGTATACTTGTTTGGATGCCCTAATAGATTATCTACTACTATTACTACTACCTACAGCCTTTTAACGTCCCACTGCTGGGCACGGGCCTCCCCTCAATGCGAGGGGGACTCGGGCGGGCCCAGTGCGGGTTGGCGGACTTCACACATCAATCGAAATCTAGTCTAGTTCCCTCAGAAGTGCAGGTTTCCTCACCATGTTTTCCTTCACCTTTAATCTCGGATGAGAATGAGATTCGTACATAAACCCCAGAGGTGCGAGCCGGGGATTTGAACCTGCACACTTCGATTGCAAGGCGTGCGTTCGACCACTTGGCTACCACTGCTAGATTATCATAAATGTTAATATATTGCATTACGTACGAACGTACCGAATTCCGTACCGAATACGTATCGAATTCATAAGACCCCTATTTAAAGTCAACTAAAGGTCAAAATATTTACAATAAAATATGCAATCAGTATTTTGTTATTAATATTCATGCATACATATACTCACGCCTGTATCCCATGGGGGTGTGCAGAGACTACAGTTTGCCACATCCATACATCTTTTCATGCACTTTCGTCAGTTGAGGGTGCTACGGCCTTGACCTCCCTGGAAAAGGCCGTTAATCTGACCATGAAAGGTCCTTCTCGGGCACCCTCTTCCGACACTTCCACTTACGTACGCCTGTGTTTGTAGCATGTGCGCCAAGACTAGACGTATGTCGAGGAAAATCTTGATGGTGTCTCTCTCTCGTATGAAATTAGACAGAGAGCGAGCGAGTGAATCTGTGACAAAGGTCCAGTCGCGACATGCGTGCCAACACCACTGGCCTTGTAGCATGACCGTATAGACATAAGTTTTATCTCTTTCAACTGTCAGATTCGTCGAGAAAATGACGTCACACCGAGCCATGTTCAATACAAAAAGTTCAATGTGACGTAATTTTCTCGACAAATCTGACAATTGAAAGAGATAAAACTTATGTCTACGCGATCATGCTACGGGGGCTGGTATACTTCTGCCGTCGGGCTATTTTCGTGAATTTTCTCCACATGGTCAAACGTGTTCAAACTACCTCATCCTACTTTTCTCCACCTTGGTCACCATGTCATCCATCAGCTTATATTGGTCTAGCTGATATCATAATTTTCCTCAACCGGTCAGCATTTGCTGTTCTTAAAATATTATTATCAGTAACGAGGGGATCCCCACGGAATAAAATATTTATATACCCCGCTTGGGGTTCTGTAAGGAATAAAAAGTAAATAAAAATAAATAGATCCCTTATCGGATTTGGTGTATCAGCACCGGGAATAACTCGGGAATTATAAACTTAAATTTGGCTTCTTGTTTAAGATATTGTCACAAACGGACAGACGGACTGCGGAGTCTTAGTAATAGGGTCCCGTTTACGCGGTACGGAACCCTAAAAAGTATAGTAAAGGGGCAGAATCGATATAAATGTCTTTTGCTTTGCGGTGCGAGTATCATCGTTCATCGGGTCACTGGCAAAACAAGATCGTGCTCGAAGACTCGAACCTTGTTTCCGCGCTATTGCCAAATTATCCCGTCAAGGCTTCGACGTTAACTAAGAAATCGATATTTCTGTTAAGCATAACAGTTTTGTAAATTAATTTACATATCTACTCATATATATACTTGAAGTGAGTATTTGTAATGAAATAGAAATTACAAAAAAAACAATAACCGACTTCAAAAACCTAGGTGCACCTAGGTTTTTTAGTAAAAAGCTAGCAATGGCCTCATAATTTATTACATATTTTGGAGTAACTGCCAATCTATCTTGACGCGACACTACATCAAGGACTAGACAAATAGACACAAACGTTATTTCTAGGTTTTTAAAGTAAATTTTAGTTTTTTTTTAATAAGTACTAAATGCGTAATATGAAAGTATGTATATGGGGTAGGTTAGGTTAGGTTAGGTAATATTTGTCGCGGTGCATGCGAAAGCGATCCCGTGGCGCCCCGATATAAGCGGAAGATGGTACACCGTCGGTTTTTAGTGGGTATACGGCCTTCTGCCGGGACTCCCACATAACCCTGTTACTTCCCCCGAGGTGGCAGGGTATCCACAAAGGATTTTCCAACGTTAAAAAAAAAAAAAAAGGTTAGGTAATATTTGGGAAGGGATCTCTCATTGCCGGCTGTGGTTCGTGCTATGGTCGGCAGTGAGAGGTCATGGGAGATAATGAAGTCCTTCAGCGAAGAAGTAATGCTAAAGAAGGAGGAAGCTGGGCGGAGCGGGAGTCAGACCCGTTGGCTGATCCACGACGTCGTAGGAAGCCATAGAATGCCGCCATAGAAAGAGTGTGCGGAAGGCAGCGCAGGGCTGCTGTCACCAACGCACACCTCTTCACCCTGAAGGTGGTGCGTATCTTTGTTGATGGATACGCCAAAACATAATTTTCCCCTACCAACCATCTGGTAGGGACCTTTGGGGTTGTGGTCGCGAGGACGGCGGCGTGGTGTGGCCCACGCCGCCGCGGGGAGGAGGTGTACGCGCTGGCAGGGTCGCGGATGTGTGCTTTGCGTTCCCGTGGCTTTTCCGACAAGGCGGATGTTTGAACCACCGTGGGTTTTTAGTCGGTATACGGCAATCTGCCAGGAGTCCGACATACCCCTTTCGACTCCCCCGTGTCGGAAGGGGATGCGTAAAGCATTTTCCCACGAAAAAAAAAGGGTTAGGTAATATTTACAAAACAACAATGTTTAAAAATGTTGCCTGTCTTTCTGTTCGTAACGGGCAATCTCCACAATCCGATTTTGAAGGGACTTATTTTACTGGCAAGTAGTTTATGTTAGACTTAGAGTAACTTGGCTACTTTTATTTTAGATAAATTATTAGTTCCTAAATTACACGTGGGTAGCTAGTACGTAGGTACATAAAGATTGCCTGTGGTAAAAGCCACACGACCATGCGACTTATTTCGCTCGCGTTATCGATGACATTTCGATAAAAAATGTGCTTTATCATTAAGTTAATACAGTTCGTTTTGGAGTGGACAAAAATATGTTAGCGTGCATTTTTACACTGCTATTTACGCGCGGGGTTAAAACTGAGTTTTGCCCAGTCACAGCTAAGTACTTTGTTTTACGAGGTCGCTAGGTTAATTAGTTTAAATATAATCCCAAAAAATATATTTGAATACAATACTTTGAAGTGCGTACTAAACAACCAGCAAATTTAAAAAAAAATATCAATTTTACAAGACTGCGTTTCTACCGACTCAGGCACTACGAGCGAGTAAAATATTGAGAAATGCAACATTTTCGTCGCAACTTCAAGCTATCGTCAGAGACCCTACCAATGATTCCTCCGGTAAAGCTGTAAAGGCCCCTCACGGCCAAGAGCGTAGTCCTGTTCAAAAAAAGAAAACCCTACCAATGGTACGATCACAAATTAAGCAACAATAAACCCAGGACAGTTCAGAGCGTTAAGACGTGCTCTGCAAATTTTTTGCCGACACCAAAATGGACTGTATTGACTTATAGAAAAAGCTGATTTTTCCACGAAGTGTCACTGAAGGCACGAGAAAATTGCACCGTGTTCGCGTGGCTTTAAACACATAAATTAAAACTTTATGTATATGAAAACAGAGTGCATTTTGGTATATGAACATTTTTGTCAGCATAAGTTTCATACGATACACGGGGAGCGATCCCAGATACAACCAGACCAAGGTAAATTCCGAATAGACTATTTATTTGCCGCCACCGGGAATCGAACCCGCAACTGTAAGTCGAGCGGCATACGCACGATCCACTTGACCAAGCAGTTGATACCAAATAATCAAGACAATTGAATTAAACGGGAAATTAGCAAATTATTAATGAATTAGACGCATATGTTAATTGACTTTTAATCAATCTCTTATTATTATGTACATAGTTTAAATAGCATTTTAGTCTGAATTACATACTGTTTCTTGACTAACCAACTACGTATTCCTATTTTATAGGCGTTCGTCGACCGAAATTTTAGTGTACCCCTTTAGTACAGTTAAACTAAAGTGTGCAGTTTCAAACCCCGGCTCGCACCTCTGGGTTCATGTGCGAATCACATTTTCATTCGAGATTACCACTTGCTATGAAACGGTGAAGGAAAACATCGTGAGGAAACCTGCACGTATATTATAGAAAGGCGTGTGAAGTTCACCAACCCAAAAATCTCCATCGTATTGAGGGAGAATGTGCCCGGTATAAAATACAAAATACATCAGCGAAATGTGGGCGCACTGCAGTGCACCCTTGCCTTCCCCCTTCGGGGAATACAGGCATGATGATGTATCAGTATTAATTTCGCACAAATTGGAAAAATTAAGAGGGCGTTGAGTAAATAGGTTCTACATAACTCTACAGCGCTGCTGTGTGCAGTGCCTATTATTGATACGATAAGTTGCCGTGTATTTTTTTTAAATTAACAGCAGAAATCATATCATGGCAACACGTCCTTTTGGTATTTTCGTAAATACGGAAAATCAAGTGTTTGGATTAGCGATGTGTTGCATTGGGCGTTTTTAGTTGTTATCGTATTTGAAACGTCAGGAAATTAAAAAAAAAAAATATGAGTCCGTTCATAGTTGTTTAATTATTGTTTTAACAATTATAACAACGGGTGTAACTGGCACAGGGTTGCTAGACGTCCCGATTTTGGCGGGAGGTCCTGATTTTTAAATCAAAATTAAATGTACTGCGCGGGACAGGCTCATTCCCGCTTTTCGGAGATAACTCGACCATGCACGCAGTGTGCAGTCAAACTAGGAAAACATTGCCTCACGAAAAATCATAGAGTAAATCTGATTTAAAATATAATATTTTTATTAAATACATTTTCTATGGCTATTTTTGCTATCTACTTTCACGTAAACGTAATTTTAATTCAAATAAAAAGATAAATATTTGAAAACTTCTGATTATATACGTTCCGCTTTCAAAGAAAGAATCCCGCTGTTTTGAAGAGTTCCAAAATCCCGACTTAGCAAAAAAAAAAAACTAGCAACGCTCAACTGGGATCACCCCCAGTCCATCCACTGTACGGTACCCATATTACAAGGTTTTCTTAGTTCGGGATCATACGATGAGTATGTGTTGTCTAACGATATTTATTGAGATTGTAAGTGTAGGTATTAGGCTAGGTATGTACCTATCTTTAAAAAAATGTGTCAAGTTCAAAGAACTAACGGTATGCCGTAGGTGGGTTTATTTTAGATCAAGGTCTGTTAAATTCGCATAGACTAGGTCGACGACTGTACGCTGATATTTTGTAGTATGAGGCAATCGCTAAAGATTAGCATATGTTATTTATTTGTTGTTGATGTTTTTCAATAGGATCTATCTATGCATAAACCACCTTGTGTCTTCCTATAACATTGTGTAGTCCATGCCAAAGTGCATGTGAAGTTCCAAAGCAGTTGTATAGTTATGTCCTATCCACAAAGTCACTCCCAAGATTTCTGGGCCCCAACTCCCCCTTAACAATGTCTTTGTAGTCAATTTTTAAGGCATGATAAATACATCTCTCACTAATGACTTCAAGACAACAAATCACAATATCTTCTTCTTCTTTTTTCAGTTTTGGCAATTATCCTTTTGTCCAAAGATATCGCTGCCAATGTCGAGTGTTTGACATGTGGTTGACTCAATCACAATATCTACACTGTCCATATTTTAGCTACCATTGATAAAATATGTTGTTTTTAACCGACTTCCAAAAAGGAGGAGGTTACTCAATTCGACCGTATATGTTTTTTTTTTTTTATGTGTGTTCGCGGATAACTTCGTCGTTTATGCACCGATTTAGATGATTATTTTTTTGTTGGAATGCAGATATCCCAAGTGTGTTGGAAAGCAGATATCCCATGTCCAAAATATTATCAGAAATCGACTTCCTTGAGGGTGAAATGGGGGGTTGAAGGTCACATAATTTCAAAAATATTTTTTGATCGACTTGAAACTTTGTACATGTATTTTACATCTATATCTATACAAATAAATAAAATTGGAGTGTCTGTTTGTAACATCAAAATAACACTTTTTTACCAAATGCGTATGAAAGTATATACGATACCTATAACGAAAACGCAATTTTGAATTTTTTTGTCTGTCTGTTTGTTTGAGGTAAACTTCTAAACGGCTGAACCGATTTCAATGGGACTTTCACTGACAGATAGCTGACGTTCCAGGGCGTAACTTAGGCTACTTTAATTTTAGAAAAAGCATGAGGGTTCCGCGGGAAAAACATAATACCCATATTTCCGGGTAATCTCCCTAAAGTCCACGCGGGCGAAGTCGCGGGCACAGCTAGTACAAAATAAAGACAGACGTGTTTTTGTAATTGTGATTTTGAAAAAAAAAATATGTAGGGCGTGAAATGGGGGTCCAATCCGGACTACAGCATATCTCCGGCGTTAGTGAACCAATTTGTAAAAATCTTATTTTGTTTAACACGGATTGTTAACAACAATCGAAACCCACCCCCAAAGGGGTGAAATGAGGGGGGGGGGGTGATTTTTTTTGGCTATAATTTTTTTGGGCTGTTATCAGGTTAAATGTACCTACCTATAGGGCATCCGAGGTTTTGTAAAATAACTTTTTTTGTAAAAAAAAACGAATGAACATTTTTTGTTACTAATCGGAGCTTATCTACCGGAGGAAAGTCTACATACCTACCTACCTACTACCTAATCGTAACAAATAACAATGCATTTTCCTTAAATGGATTTGCGTACCTATAATAATTTATAAGTCGCATGTTTAAGTGACCCATTTCGTTTATTTCTCATTTTTCTTGTAGATTACATTTTTAAATATAAATATAAAAAAATACATTTAAAAATATAAAAAAACAGGTCCCCACCGGCCGGCAGAGTGACCTATTTCGTTATTAAGTATGCACCTAAATGGGACTGCTTTTTAGGTCAATTACGTAACTACCGGAGTAATTAGTTAATTAGAAATAAACTCGTATGTAGATACGTACACGTAGGTAGGTTTATGACGGTTAATTTGGGCAAGCTAAAAGAAGGTTCGATTGTTTTTGTAGCTGAGGTTTGTTTGATAACTACGAGGAATACAGGAAATTCTTTTTTATACAAGATGATAATATAGTAGATAAAAAAAATTAATTAATAACCTACCTACTGCCAGGAATTATTATTTTAATGCACCTGTAACAAACTTATAACCGACCTACTTATTGTAATATAATAATATTATCAGTTTAGAAGGAAATTCGTCATCTTATCAGATAATAATCGTGTTTGTCCCCGATACGAAGTATCTGTGAACACTTTGTGAACACCTATGGGGCGGATATCGATATTTTGACCGTTCCAATTTTATTAGTAGGTACCAACTCAATGGCGGGAAAATAAATCGTAGTCTTCCAAATTTGTCTATTATTCAAAGTAATGCTCTATTGGTAAACCAGATATTTTTAGATCGACGTTTATATCTGGAAAAGTGGGGCAAGCCGGCATTTGCGCGAACACATGAGCTCACCGCATCATGCACATACTATTTTATTAAATTATAATTACCCATCACAGATATAGGTCAATTACACCCTTCACATAGTCAGAAGGTACTCAGTAGCCAATATTCAAGGGCCGATAAATAAATAAAAAGCTCACCTTCGCCTAGGTATAGCACTTTTAACTTTTATCACAGTAGAAACATTTGCGTTAGCGTCGCTTCTTTTAATTTTATCACGGTAACTTTTCTTTTTAGCACAGTCAATGGTCCTATTATTAATGTTATTTGTTTCCATGTTATTTTCCGAGCCGCTCGCTAATGCAGCTGACATTTTTACAATACGCGACGATTATGGATTTGCGACGTATAACATTTGGCAGGATTTATAAACCGCGCAACTCGCCGCGCGCATGTGTTGACAGCCGCGGTCGATAAAGTAGATTTATGGTTTCGCCCTCTATATGTCGCAATATTAACAACTACAGTGCCCACTCAGCCGTTTTCTTACTACGCGATTTATTATTTTGATCTGTGGGTATTTTCATAGATGGCGCTGATTTCAACTATTTAATGTACATTTTATTGCAGATTTTTACAAAATTAAATAAAATTAGGTATGGCTTAATACGCAATTAGCAAGTATTTTGCCCATTCCAAATATTTAATATAAAAACAAATGCTAAAAAAACCATAAATGTAAATAAAATAGGTGACGGAGGTGAAAGCGCGAGACCAATTATTAATCTATGATGACAGGGTTTAGTTTTCGTACACACGTAAGTAAACCGAAAGGCATCAATCACAATGTTTATTTAACGTTCTTACTAAATGAAAAGAAAGTGTGTTGATATTATTTTTAGTTCCTATAAAGTGAGTTTTTTCGTCTATGGAAAATATTAGTACTCTGGGTCGCCGATAGGGGAGCGAGTGAGCCTTTCAAACAAACCCAATGGTAGAGATTAGGTACTAGAGTTATTTTTCCTATTTCTTTACATTAATTTTTACTCATCCATTTTTTTTGTACTTCGATGAACGAAGTATCGTCATCAATCAACACATGGAGTTTATATTTATTTCGGAATACTATTACTGATCAAATAAATTAAGTAACTCGATAATTTTATAAAATTTGTTTATTCTAAGTAGTTTACATTAAGTGGGTATGTTGTACAAAATATACTTACTTACTATAATAGAATAACTTAAATACGTTTAAAGCAATGGCTTTGCCTTGGCATTACTTAAGATATAAGTCTCTATGCAATTAGCAAAATATTTTATTGAAACTTTTTTTTATTAATGTGGGGTTCGTGTTATATATTCCTTAAAATAATGTTTTATTGTATCTAAATGCAGTAACTTACATCTAAATAATAATTTAAATTCGTGACACAGTCTTAATACAATATCTAAGCACCTATCGACTTAAAACTAATATCGTGAAGCTGGACTTTATATACAATGCGAAGATTACATCGTTATTATAACATTATTGCTATAGCTTCGAAACTTGCGTGAATTTTCGAATAGGCATTATTGACGAGTTGCGAATATTTTCAAAGCTAATGTTACGTTACATTTTTTGTTAATCTATTTTAGGAGTCATATGTAGATATACCTATTCATCGTAGATCGGAATAAGTAGACTATATTTACCGAAACTGCGAGGAAGCAAGTAACATAGAGTGGGTAATACTTTATCAAGAATCCCGGAATAATTATAATGACGTTTTAAGCCTGGGATTTAAAGATCATGAACTATTTATTGCAATTTATTTATAGTTACATTGTTACGATTTAGAGGAAGTATTATCCACTCTATGTTACTTACTTCCTCGAAATTTAGGTAAATTCTGATAATTAAGAAAGTTATTATATTTAAGTGAGTACAAGGTTATTAGAGACCTTAAATTTTTAATATTTGCAATTAAAATGCGATTGGGGATTCGGAAAATAATTACATTTTAGGACTTTTAATTAAGTATGCGTAAAGCCAAATATCTGTAGCATACACGAGAGCGAATATTAATTATCAATTTGAATAAGTACACAAATAAACTATCAGTTATTTGGAGCAAATTGCTCTGACCACCAGTACGTGAAATGCGACTTTCGCAAATATTTAAAACATAATTAGTGACGAGCTCTACCAAGAGTGTTAGGAGTGTTTAAACGCTCGCTACTCGCTGGCGTTTACGTTTACGTATTTAAATGGCAAATTGTAAAGCCCTAATGGACACGCAAGAAGAATAAAACTTGCCATAAAAATATTTTAGGAAGCTTGAGATTATTCTAAGAAAAACACTCGTGGTAGAGCGACGGATATCTTATTTATTTTAGTGCTTACTTCATTAAAGTTTCTTTGAATTTTAGTAATAAGTCTGATTGAATCGATTAATTTATCTGATATAATATTTTTCATGTAGCATGGGTTCTGTGACATTAATAAATTGAAATTAGTTTAAAAAATAAATATACAGGTAAGTATTTGGGTACTCCGTTCTAGTAGATTTTATGAATTCCTGTATGTGAAAATGAAATTAAACTTTTCCATACCCATGCTATATGAAAAAAAGTGTAGATACCTTTTTTATACAAAACAAAAATCAGTCGTTCTTAAAATTTCGTATTTCACACCTTACATACGAACTCAAGATTGTAAAATCAATTACGGCAGCAGTCTATGGTACTCCGCGGACTTTTTATTCTTTTCGATGACGTAAAAAGACTTAGGTTTCCCGTTGCCAGAGAAATATTTCCGGAACGATGTCCTCTTGGCTGGTACGTAGTACGCCAATGCGTCCAAAGCATTTGGATGGTCGTTGCCTTTCGACCAAGTCGGGGTGCTTTCGACATCGACAATATCATCGTCGAATCTCGCTTGCGGGCGGTTCTTCGCGAACTTCTGGAGTACAGGAATGTTCCAGTGGTATACCCTCCCTGGTTTCCCATTACTCGTCATTTGCAGAGGCAAGGTCCTGGCTGCAGGTGGCACCGGTTCTGCGTGACTGTAATAGCTGGTGTTTGGTGGAAGTTTTATGACGTACATCCTGGAGTCCCCGGTGGCGTGTCTCCTTCCTTGTTCGGCTAATCGTTTGCGGTGGTGTGCGGCTGGTATCTTGAGTTTCTTTAAGCCTAAGGAACTGAGCAGTTCGTGGGTGGAAGGTTCTTTGCTGTCGAGGGTCAGGTTGTTGTCGGAGTGTGTGCTCGATGCTGGTGATGGAGCAGCCAGGGTCGACGCGATGGTGATGAGAAGAAGCGTTGATCTGTAACAATCAAAATAAAGCTTTATATAAATATGTATGTTGAGAGTCCTTGTGTTTATTTGAGCGACTCGCAACGCTCTAAAAATATGCAAGATTTTATTTTAATAATAATAGTATTCTTTGTAACTGTCAACAATTCTCGTGAGTCCGGTTAGGTTTTATAAATATCTTGTTTTAGAAAAATTGCCATCATTTTTCATAACTTTCTTTTACTATTTAGAAAGTTAAATGCAGCAGCACCCACACCCAACAAGGATATAAGTCCATGATTTATATCCTAATAAAACTTGTCAAGTTGTCGAGGAAATAAACATCCTATTGATCTTACGAATATTCACGAACATTCCACAGCATTGAAACCGTGCCCCTTAAAATTGTTTGCTATCTTTCTATGTACTTTGAAGAGGCAAATAAACGTAAGTACTAAGCCTGGCTCGGTGTCTGATATTTCAAAAGCAATTATCGTAGGTACAGTACAGTAGACGCTGGATACACAGAGAGCTTTTAAAGTTTCCTATTTATTTTTAATGAGCGATAGACATTCTCCTTACAGAAGTTCCTACAGTAAATTCCTTTCAGCTATTTGTAATATGTATCCCGTTTTATATATTTGAACATGACATACTTTTTTTGTCCATAGTTCGGAGAAGTATTTAAAACTTGACCAATTAACAAAAGCAAGTGCCTCTAGCATTATTATACATTATACATCAGATATAATTATTATTTTTTTAACTCTGGTTAATTATAGTAAGAATCTTGAATTAAAATAACTATCTCTCATATCTGGAAGCATCATATTTTACTCTATAAACTCTCCTCTAGGACTCTACACGAACAGGATTGCTTAACATCATTTAAATCGGTTCTCGCCCTCTACAGTTTCTACATTTATCAATAATCTTAGGTTTATAAACAGGTCATATAAAATACATCCTCTCTAAAGACATTGTTCAACAATTTCTCATTCCCACTACACCCCCAGCTTAACCATATCACACGACGCCAGCGCACGTCATAACAGAATAACTTAGCGTGCTTTAACGATTCGTTTGTTTCTGAGAACCGGACAATAGTGTCGTTATGTAGACAGCCTATGTGGGTTTATGTCTGCCTGGTAGGAGTGGTACAGGAAACCCGGTTACAACGTGGACGTAGACACTAAAATTGGCAATGTTGCTAGCCTCAATACGATTTCTTTATCAGCATGAAGTAGAGCAAGTAGTTTTGATACTTTGTTACACTGGCGTACTTGTATTTTCAAGGAAATAGAACGAAATTTTTCGCGTCATTATTTCTTATTTAGAATGTTGTCACATACAAGTATGTTTTCAAAGTAATTCGTTGGTTAGGCCTCGGGCAGACGCGTGTCCATTTTTTCCAATAGCAAAATGAACTGTATTAACACTAAGAAAAAGTTCAAACTTCAGCGAGATTACATTGACTGTGCTAGCAAAGTTTGACGCGTTTTTACCACATAAATTAAATCGTTATGTATGTTGACATAGAGTTCGTTTTAACATTTGACATCGAGGCTTAATGTTTTCCAATATCAATACAAATATACCTAGTTAAAGAATATGATTATATTATATTATTAGGCAATGCCACCTCGAAGGCATTAGACTAGTCATATTCTGGCTACCGCTGCTGATTAAATATGTTGTTTTCGTGCCTTAACAAATTAAGCCATAGTTACACTACAACAATTGTATTTGTAAACTTGGGGCCGTGTTCTACAAGTGTTCCACAAATATATCCTCTTCGAAAAAGTGCATGTATACTCGTTAGTGTATGTTGAAGGCAAGCATGTGATCGGATCTCGGAGGACAGGTACCGGGTAGCCCGTTTCTCCATTTGGCGAAGGCCCATGTCCGTCCGTCACATCCGCATACTTAACCACGAATTAGCATTTAGATCTTGGTTTCACTGAGCAACAATAAGTAACACTGAACTGAGAATGCCATCACAGTTGTCGGCAGTTCACGGATAAGAAGTAACAAATAAATTCAAATAATCATTGGATCAGCTTTTTGTACTGAACATGGCTCGATGTGACGTCATTTTCTCGAGGAATCTGACAGTTGACAGTGATAAAACTTATGTCTATACGGTCATGCTACAAGGCCAGGGGCAAAGGTGTGTCTACTATAAAGACTTGATCATGTGAAGGAGAGTTTTAACGACATATGACTAACATTACGCGCGCGACCAACTATTTGCCGCAACCAAAACATACTGCATTAACACGTTAGCTACTACACAGGGTTTTAAAAACCTTGTTAGTATCTTTCTGCCTATGCGGACGCCGAAATTGTACTATTTCCCACTGGGCCTAATCAACCTGGCTGCGCACAGTTTGACGGTACACAAAAACGGGCCTAGCAGCCAACGGGTTAACTCACAGAATAAGTATATGTTTCAACGAAATGTCATTTATGGCTCGAACAAATTTAGACGCGTACTCATCTGCCTTTACCACAGAAATTCAATCTTTATGTGTATTGATACAGATTACATTTTCAATAAAAAGTCTTGTTATTTCGTTCTTCCTAATGTGTTCTGTCTGAGCGTATATCAAACCTAGTCTTGGAATTAAGTTGCTTGTGATTTCTAGTAGCTGTCGATAAAAACCACTTGTATCGGATACTGCAAATGCAACCTTAATGTTATTTTCTTGTTTCATCAAGTTGTAAAAAGCGATTAGCGAGACGCTATTCAAAACACGGCGTTATAGAAATGGATTTGCATAATGATTGAGGTATCGAGTTCTTAATCTATAAATGCAAATTTACCAGCTAATCGATAAGCTTAACCTGCTGTTGTGAAATAGATATCTCTAAAATGTATATATCTTTAGAACTGATCGGGGGCCTGTAAACCGATTATGCTTCCAATTATATGATATTCTAAACGAATATATGAAATCAAAAAGAATTTTCTATCGTTTATAAAAAACCGGCCAATTGCGAGTCGGACTCGCGCACGAAGGGTTCCGTACCATTATCTATAAAAACGCCAAAAAGTTCACGTTTGTTGTATGGAAGCCCCCTCAAATATTTATGTTATTCTGTTTTTTATTATTTGTTGTTATAGCGGCAACAGAATTACATCATCTGTGAAAATTTAAACTCTCTAACTATCATGGTTCATGAGATACAGCCTGGTGACAGACGGACGGACGGACGGACTGACAGACGGACAGCGAAGTCTCAGTAATAGGGTTCCCGTTTTGGGTACGGAACCCTAAAAAATATAAGGTTTTTGATGTGTTAAGTTTTATTTAATCAGCTACCGACCATACCTAGGATTGTCTTAATATACAAGTAATTTTTTTTTTAATTTTGTGAGACAAAAAAAATGTTTAATTTATTTTGTCTATATTAAATTAATCTGCCAATGCACATCCGTTCCCGATAAGCCGGCTTTACCATGTGAACACAGCCTAAAAGAAGAGAAAGGAAAACCATTTACCGCACTTGAGTATATCATAATTCTCGATACAGTTACAACGTATTAAATTCTAAAATAGTTCATATTTATAACGTATTAAATGCTAATATCGCTTATGTCGATCGATGGGTTGATTCCATAAAAACTGTCTCTCGGTACTAGATACTGTTCCAATTCTCCATTTGGTCGAACCATCCATCGGCGTTCTACCGTAAAGTCCTGCGCAAATATCAGCGATAAAACGCACGCTACACATTTTTTTGCCACTACCAAAACGAACTCTATTAACTCAAGCAAGAAGCACATTTTTCAACGAAATGGTTATCGATGCAGCGACTATCGTAGTCACAAGATCGCGTGAATTTGCTACAAACATTCAATCTTTATGCATATTTTCATAGAGTACATTTTCAAAAAATCTCAAGTGATTCCGCTGTAGAGATGTGTACCCTCGAGTCGACTCATTTGAGGTACTCTTGTTAGAAAATTGAAAGAGTTATTCGAATTTCAACATTGAACCGCCTCACTCGTTCACTCCCTACTAGGGGCCCGATTTTCGTTTGATACACATCATTTCTATACGAGATATGTTGAAAAAAATACGACAAATTTCACGTTTTGTTTCGACATGTCTATCAAACGACAATCGGGCTCCAGGGGCCCCATTTTCGCTTTCGATTTTCCGAATGTCCATCAAACGAAAATCGGGCCCCTGGTCCTATATAAAAGCTTGTATACCTTTGGAGTGAATACGCTCTCGAACGACGCCTCACCTCAAATAAGGTGTCCTCGTGAGGGAAAATGAATAACACCCCATCCTAAAATAAAATAGACGAGTTACCCATCACTAATTCGCTCGTGCCAGTGTGTCCAGGGCGTAACACATAACCAAACATGATCTGTGTACTTTGTATAACTGTGTGTTGTGACCATTTACGGCAAATTGCTGGATTTATATTGCCCTGTTTGTAAGTTATTGCCGCTCCGCGATGTCCTCAGCGTTTTTTGGTGTTCACACGAGCGGGAAATGATTGAAGGCTGTTTTTGAAGAATAAATCGGGAGATGGTGTCTATATTATTAATACATCATCATCATCACTACACATGTATTCACCGAATGGGTATGCAGAAGTGTGTTACAGTGTACCCACAATTCGCCGATGTATTTTGGTCCCAATGTAATAGGGGGTGAGCCTATTGCCATTATGCCGGGCACATTCCCCTCAATACGAGGGAGATTTGATTTGGCCTAGTGCGGGTTGGTGGGTTGGTGGACAGTTCAGGTTTTCTCACGATGTTTTTCCTTAACCGTTCAGCAAGTGGTATTCATTATTGAAGATTACATTCGCACATGAAAACCTCAGAAGTGCGAACCCGGGGCTAGAACTTGCACCTCTAACGTCTAAAGCGGGCGTTTAACCAACTAGGCTACCACTGCTGTTTCTGTATGGATACCTGTGGGGTTAGCACGCATGTCAAGACAAGACTTTTGTCACAGATTTGCTCTCCGTCTAATTTCATACGTGAGAAAGAGACAACATCAAGATATGCCGTGACATACGTCTTGTCTTGGCGCACATGCTACAACTACTGATATAAGTATTGTTAGCGCGTGTACGACACGTGATAGAACAGTAAGTCCGCTAACTCCCTGATGACAAGGTATCCACCATTCCTTGCGCGCAAGCCATACTTATCTACACTCGCCGACACTTCGAACCTTTCAATTGGCCACGTTAATACTGAAAACCGGTAGCACTCAGCGGCTGGATCCTTGACCATGAAGCGGCAATCGCTTTATTATTACGGGACGCTAATACAAATGGAATAATAGACTCGAAACACACAACACACTTTGTTTGAGTCCGTCACAAAAGTGCATTTTCAAAAATGTGAATATGAATTAAAACTAAAAACCATTGTAAGTTTTTAGTTTTAATTCATATTCATTTATTTTGGTAAATACTAATATTCGATAAGTCTACAATAGAGGGTCATAGTTTTTTTTCATTTGCGTTATATAAACCTCATAGAACTGTCTAATAGTTTGCAGCTTGAGAGTCTCATACGCGGGTCACGTGAAACACATTATTTTCAGCGAATTCAAAAAGAGGACGTTCTCAATTATTATTTTTGTTAAGGCGAAAGTCACGGAATAAAGTTATGGGTTATGGGACCAAGATTTGAAATTTGGTATGCTAATTAATTGTTATCTCTAGGTTAACGGCTCTACTATGCTCGTAAGGAATCGTTTTTTTTTAAATTTCCGCTAACCTCATTCTAAATTAAAAAAAAAAACTAAAAATATACCAATTTGGTATCTCCTTGTCTTTGGGAGGCGGTTATTATGTTTTTAAACCTACGTACATAGTAAATATTAGCACAACTCTTGACATTCCGTAATGGTTGCGCGCGCGACGTAAACTGGCAGCAGTAAATCTGCTAAAGCCCGTTCACACGGCTCACGGCAGCCTATGTTTGTGACTGCGATTAGTCGGCACTCGGCACGCGTCGCCGCCGCCATTACTATACGATGCCGAACCAATTTGCAGTTAACCGTATCTAAGTGATCGCTCGTTAGCTGACGGCTTGATGAATTTATAGACACCTGTGTTTATCTAAATGAATCTAATAAAGTAATTTCTGCACGCATCTCTTCCGGCCTAAGTACCAAGTGCAATACTTGTGAAGTGCTTATTGCATTGCACTCGAGAAATACAATATAAAAGTTCAGTTTGGTACAATATAAAAGCAGTGGTAGCCGAGTGGTCGAACGCACGCTTTGCAATCAAAGTGCGCAGGTTCTATCCCCGGCTCGCACCTCTGGGTTCCATGTGCGAATCTCATTTTCATCTGAGATTATCACTTGCTAAGAAACGGTGACGGAAAACATCGTGAGGAAACCTGTATGCCCGGTATAATGGCAATAGGTTCGCCCCCTATTACATTGGGACCAAAATACATCGGCGAAGTGTGGGCGCACTGCAGTGCACCTCTGCCTACCCCTTCGGGGAATACAGGCGTGATGATGTATGATGTATTTTGTTATTGTAATTCAAGTGCAAGATGCAAATTGGTATTTATTAGAGTCCGTATGCATGTTACTATATCTTTGATCTTTTCGAAAGCTAATATAAGAATGACAAGTACTTACTAAAATATATTTCAAAATTGTAATAAAAAGTATACATTAATTTTGAATCTGTTGTGCTACAACTGGACTATATTTGACAGCACTAGAAATATTATCGTCTTGCTCATACATTACGAGTTACGACCCTAAGTAGGGCGGCCATACGCATAGTTTAGTGTCAACAGAATCAACCAAATAAACTCAATAACATAACTCGAATAATTTAGCGTATCATCTTCGCTCACGATCAGAACGTGCATTGGCAATCCCGTTCACATGACCATTCTCACAGCAAGCCGCGCGGCTATCGCAAGCAGGGCCGGCCGTAGCCGCGGGCTATCAGCAGCGCAGTGTGGGCGTGCCCTAACACCGCTGACCGCTTGACCTCGACTCCCGGGTCAGAACGCGCGGTCAACGCACTGAGCTCAGCTTCGCGTGCGATGCACATTGTCGCCTGCACTTTCGTGAGCTTGACGCTTGACGGCCTGCCATTTTGGAATTTTGAATTTGGAATGCGACGTTCGCGGCGTTCCTACTTACTCTATGGTTGCGTGTGGGCGATATGCCTTTTTACTTTTCATTGGGCCTTTTGTGACGCACGAATACGACACGACACCTCCAGCGAGTTATGGTAATGATGCAATGATGTCGTGACAATAATCCCAAATTTTAAAACTTGGTATGGATAACGGATAAAGAATAAGCAGAGCTAATTACTTATCTCCGATTTGTAGTTCATTCATCTGTTACTAATTAATTATTAAAAATAGTATTAAGTAACTACCTACTTATACGTAAGTACTTATAATTATTTGAATGATTGCTATCATCCTTTTCAATTAGGTACTTACTATGTAAATATTTGGTTTCATAATAACAACGTTTTTATTATCTGTCTATTCACTATGGTTTTTTTTCTTGAAAACTGCGTGCGCACTAGCCGCGAAGAGGTAAATAAAGAATCTACACTTTCAATTTATGTTACATTCTCTGAGTATCTATAAATAAACGCTATAAATCAGCGGGGAGGGCAATTATTAATATGGCTTAAAGCCTTATGAAGTGGTATTATAGTAATTATTCATAATTTGATCTGCGACTTTTCTCGGCACGGAGACCTAGTTGATCGCACGACATTCTTTCATGTCTCCGCCAGCAATTTCAATTTTAAATCGCCGGCAATAGATTATGGTATAATAGAATGTGTGCGCACTTTACCCAACAAGGAATTTGTTATATTTTTTTAAATACCCGCCGCTACGACTATAGGAGCATAGACAAATCTTTTCATACTAATTTGCTTGTTTTAGCCATCCAATTTAAAGATGGATGTGTGCGTTACTACATACATACGCCGGATTTTCTAAGTCCGCGGCATCAATGATTCCATTTTTGGTTTTAATTTAGAAAATGTCAAAATTTCTAAAAATGAAGACGAAATATCTTTGATCTGCGGCTGCGTATTATTCTTTAAGTGAACTGAATATTTTTCGAATCAATAAGGATTATCTAAACACGCTTCTCTCTTTGACGCTCTCAGTTTTTGCTCTCAATATGCTAATGAGCGCAGAGACAACGTTTTTAAACTGCGCACGCGATCCTCCCGCCTTGTCTATTGACAATTAACTTGATATTTAGAGCATAATGATCACATGAAACTATGGGTCATGCGAACGGATCGTGGTGGGATTCGTTCTTGGATTATCGAGCGTGATTTAGTGATTAATGTCACGCACGAGTGTTTATTTCGCTGTGAAGACTGTAGCCGGTAGGCATCTGCGACCTAAGGAGAACACCAGGGGCCATGGCGGCCCTAGCAATTTTTTGGGTGCAAGATCTCAAAGTGGCGCCCTTCTGAATACAAAATTCGAATATTCGAATCGAAGAATACCTACTAAGATCGTGGTTGCGACCTTCCTTGTCAGGAACCTCATTAAATAGCGTCGCAACGATAGATATAAGTTTTCACAACGCGTATCGATGATTTTGCCCCTCTGTGGTGTTTTGACTATAAAATGTGCCGCAAAAATTATAATTTTAGGACAAGGTCCAAAATGCCCTGTCCCGCAGGAATGGAAAGTATAGAAAGAAAGAAGAAAGAAAGAAAGAAATTTATTTGAGACAAATACATTTGAACTTAAGTTTTAAACATGCACATTAGAACAAAGGTCTCGTACGGGACTACAAGTTTCGGTAATATTCAAATGTATGCCGCAAATTGGCCCCAACTCAGCATGTGCTGGTGTAAAACAACCAGCGCTGGTCTTCCGTCGGAGCCGCTTGGTGACTTCACGGCACAGTCATACTGACAGCCTAATCATAACAAATAACAGTAGGTATTCAGTTATAAAGATAAATTAGTCCCGCATTGAACGTGTTAAATAAACGTTACGAATAAAACAAAGTTAATTATTCCACGAGCACAGTCTATTCGAAGTATTCTAACGATGTGTGAGGACACGGTGTGGTCTCCGCGGAGGATCACGCACGCCCTGCGCCGGCGCCGGCACCCGCCACCAATTATCCATTTATACCGAACTACTACATCTTGTACGGAATGAAGGCCGGAATGTGGGAGTGTTTATTCCTATTTTAAATCTGTCACGATGGTAAATGGGGCTGCATAACTTTCTTTTTGTTTTATTAAGTAATAACTGGCTGAATAACTTTTGTTTTTTTCATTAGGTACTGAATAAAAGAAAACAAAAGTTGTACAAACTTGACTTTTTCAATCAGGGGACCTAAATTGGTAACCGATTCTGCAATTTGCTGCTTGCTCCATATGGCTAATTTAGAAACTCCGTGCTTTTTGGTCCCTAACCATAAATACAAAACAAGTATTATCTCGCTTCGCGTAGCGTAATATAAAAGTTTGGTAGGTGGCCTCCACATTTTTAGATTTTTAAACAAACTGCCAGCAGCTAAAAAAATTTATTTCTCAATATTCAAATGTTCTACAATACTATAGTAAATGTGTCATAATTTTCTATTAGGATAGTATACCGGGTGTAAAAAAAGTCCGAAAAATATTTTAGATAGCTAATAATTATGGAGATCCATAGTGCAGGCAGACTATACCTTACTATCATAGTTTCAATGTTTCAGACCTTTGAGAATTTGTCACAAATACTGTATTGGGTGTGAATCCAAACATAGCAACGTTTGTACCTACTACCTATAGTAGGGATTGAACCCAGTCCACTGTATAGTACCTATACTATACAGTGGACTGGGGTCAATCCCGGTTACACCCAGACCAGGGTAAATTCCGAATAGATCATTTTCGAAACTAGCCGCTAAAGACTTAATGCCACTCTTTATCGTAAGATTATCCCGCTTGTAGTAATTCTACGTTAATTTATTTAAAGGGTTATTTATTACAGTCCAGTTCTGTGGATTAACATAAAAATGCTATCGTAGTTCTCGCTATCTATTTATCGTTGGTAAGGTACCTATAACAACCAATTAGCACTCGATCTTCCTGCCTACATTATCCAACAATGTTGCCAGTTAAACGGGTTGTTTGTTTTTTTCTTAAATGGCATCATTTGGCAGACATTAATACTTATAGTGGAAAACTATTTTTACTTGTTTAAGTAACTACCTGAGTCGGCGAGTTCTTACGGGCGGAATTTAGAAACCCCAATTATTTTCCCAAAAGGGGATGAAGCCAACGTCTTGGGTACTCATGGGTCTAATTTTTTATTTTTATTTTCTTATTGTCTATCTTCATTTTATGTTAAAATAACAATTTTACCAAATAAGTACCTATACCTATGTGCTCATGACTTATATCATCCGAATAGGCAATTACCTTTTTTGAAATAATACTTATGTGTTTAGTTGTGTTTCAGGTAATATTACGAAAACATATTTGACATAAAAATTATACCTCAGTTTACAAGTAAAATCAAGAGCGGTGCACTTTTTAGAACCTGTTATATACGAAGTAATCGAATTGAATTCGAAACTTGTAAATTGTATGCTATTAAGCTGACACTAGGGAGATTAGATTGCATTCGGAATTTCTATATTATAAATCATACATATCTCTCTTATTTCATTGAAAAAGTAAGGTCTTTTCTGGCTTACGAAGTTGGGAAACTTTGTGTAGGTATTTAGCAAGTAAATAAATATAAATAGCAAAATTAGATAGATAGATAGATAACTCTATATTGGTCCACCGCAAAAAGTATTCATATTACACACGGTTTACACACAGTGTCACAATGGGCGGCCTTATCAGTATAAGCGATCTCTACCAGGCAACCTTAGGACCAACCTTAGTTATGGTAAAAGTAGTTATTATCTATGGCATAGGCCACAGATGAAGTATTAGGTAACTATGTTTTTCCCTAAAGGGCTTTAATGATAAATTATTATACTGAGCTCGATATATATAATTTTATAGGAATATTAATGATAAGAAGGTTTGCATAGTATATATTATTATGAATTTGCATTATCTTAACGAACCTTAAACTGGAGGTTGCTATTGCTAGTGCTATAAAAAGTGTGGGAAGCCCAGGGTGAGAGAAGGCCCTGGCTGAAAATCAGCGCTGATGGAGACACGTCTCCTGCACCATATTCTGAGCCAGGCGCCTTTCGGCACAGGAAACATTGTGCGAAACCTATCTCTGCTATTTATTGTTCGTTTACAGCCATTATCTTTGTAACTTGGTGTGTCTCTGCTGAAGAAATGTATTAACGATTTTTCTTTCTAAAAATAGCCTTTTAAATCAAAGTCGTCGCGAAGACGTTTCTGTTAAACTTAGTTACCACCCTCGCTCTTTTCAATTCGTTTCTTTACATCTAATTGCCTTCGGACTGTCCCTGTGTTCTATCCTATCATTTATGTCTGGGAATTCTACGCCGGCTGGGTATTCCAGACGAGGTTATAATTGAGATAAGAATGACAAGAACTCGCTCGTAAAAATGTTTTATATCTTCCTTTTTCCTACTCCTATTATTATTTGGAATGATAAATAGAGTTGTAGAATGTAATACGTAATGTTATGGCAATATATTTGTAGTTTTCAAGGGAGTATTTAAGACCACTATAGCAATTCCTCCGAAAGGAATTCAATTCCAGATTTTTAGCGCATCTGCATTGGTAGTCATTTCGCTAATTTTCGCTGACTTCAGATATTTACAGTGAACCCATTGTTTAGTTTAGAGTCCATTCTGTAAATACCACAAGATACCTCTGAACAATTTTTAAATGAACAGTGTCCGGCACAGATTACAACTGGTTTCACTATAACCATCGTGGTCGATATAAATAAGGCAGATAATATTTTAATGAAGCATCTATCTTGTCACGGTTAATATATGCAGTTAAGCCTTGTTAAATTGCATTTTATTTTTATAAATAAACGCCTCCAACCTTGTTGCTTATAGAAAACTATGTGAAGAGAAGTTTAAAAAACAAAGGGGTATATTTAAGGCGTCTAAAGGCGTGATAAACTGGAGTCAAACGACGAGGAACAATGAATATTTACACCACATTTTAGTCATTTTTAGGGTTCCGTACCCAAAGGGTAAAACGGGAACCCTAATACTAAGACTTCTCCGTCCGTCCGTCTGTCACCAGGCTGTATCTGATGAACCGTGATAGAGAATTGAAATATTCACAGATGTGTTTCTGTTGCTGCTATAACAGCAACTACTAAAAATCAGAATAAAATTAATATTTAAGGGGGCCCCCATACAACAAACGTGATTGTTTGCCGTATTTATGGAACATGGTATTTATTAATGTAACGGAATCCTTCGTGCTCGAGTCCGACTCGCACTTGGCCGGTTTTTTCGTAAAAGTGAAGTGACGTGAGTAATTTATCATTAAAGTAATCACTTACACGACGGTGAGTAGACTCCATTTTGACGCAAAAATTACGCAAAATGAACGTAATTGGATGCATTTATAAAAGGTAACCTGGATACAGAAAGCAGCAAGTACCTATTGGATTTTTCTTTAAGAAACTGGTCTGCAATTCACTTTCAATGCGGCAATTAACTGTATTAATTGGATCTAATTAACCGAAGCATTAGGTAAGTAATGCAAGGAATATTTGTCCAATTTCCTCTAACTATTGAATTATTTATCTGATGCGAGCCATACGTGGAAGGCAGGTTAGATAATGGTCGTAAATTTCACTTTAAAAAAGTGTTACGTGATTTGGTTTTGAACTTTACCGTTGAAATACTAAGTTCTGATTAGGAGAGACAGTCCACCGATCCCCATACTTTAACAACAAATAGTAATAGGTACGCTTATAGCACAGTATAAATATGGTGCTTATAGCACTTTATAACGGAGATATTCACAATAACACCTGTGGTTATAGCATGAGCGCCAAGACTAGACTTATATCACAGAATATGTTGATTATATCTCTTTCTTTCTTATGAAATAAGACAGAGAGCGACGAAGCCAATCCGTGACAGAGGTCTTGTCTTGACATGCGTGCTAACACCTGAATTAAATCTATCAATTTCCGAATTCTCGAACGACATCCTGTCGTTGTGATTTAGTGTAGTTTTTTCGCAGATTTCTTAAATAGTTGGCATCGTAAAGACTAAACATTTCATGTAGACATGCGATGCGTCATTCTTACAATGTCTCCGCCGAAGATGATTAATGATTGACGAATTTCTAAATCAGTTTCTATCAAAATCACGTACATGACAATGTATTTTGTTCGCAACGATGTGGAGTTGGGCAATCAAAATATTTCGAATGATTTGAAATTATTTACCGGGAAGTAGACAGCTGTGGTAAGGGACATAAATTTAGTCTGAAACACATATTTGTAGCTTAGTGGGGAAACTTTATGCAAGCTAGCATAAGTCAAGCTCTGCAGAATTAAAACAGTTGATGTACCGCGCGCGGATGACACCAGGGTTGACAAGAGATAAGAACTTACAGTGAACTGAATGGCCTGGAGAGGGTATAATTTTAAATCTGATGAGATATCATCATCAGATATTAAATCGGAATAATTCATTTTAAATTTCGAAATGTCAGTCACATCTCAAGTTATTTTTAGGAATAACGGTTTTCAATAATTTCGTGATGGTGACATAAGGACAGGCCCGAACCGGCGACCAGGGGTCGGCGACCGCGGCTAGCGGGAACGCGACCATACGACCGCGACCACTTAGCGTAGAGTGTACACATGCGGTGCGACGCGACGCGACGCGACCGGACGACTCATTACCGCGAAATGTGTGTACCTGGCCTAATAAATAACTGGGCCATGCCGCACTGCAATTGGAAGTCTTTGATGCATCTCACTGAATAAGTCATCTAAATTAAATTCAACAATCTTAACAAGCAGTGGATGATGGTTCAGTCTCCCAAAACAATCGTTGTAGAACAAGGCTTTATTTTTTAAGTCATGAAAACAACATATATTATCAATGGTTGCAAGAGTATGACTTGTTTAATGGCTTAAAGGTGACAATGTCTACACTGGTAATATTCTAGCTGTATACAGGGTGTTTCAGAAGTTCGAAATAATACTTGGCCGTTTGCATTAGTATCGGGTATACAACCGAATGGTATAAAAAATTCATCGAAATTCGAACGTGTTTTTTTCAACTTTTTTTACGTCGCCTATTTCTAGAACTTGTTATATCTCGAGTCCTGTGTACAATTTTCATGTTCTGTTATATAAATATTAGTAGCCGCACCTCTTAAATGTAGTTTACATTGTTTAAAAGGGTTAATGGTGTACCCAAAGACCACAACACGATACTAGTGACAAATGTTCAAAGGCCTATAACTCAGAATCTATTGTAGTTAGGTATAAACTGTCTTCACTAAGCATCTACATATCAGCTACCGTATATGTACCCAAAGTATTATTTCGGACTTCTGATACACCCTGTATAAATAAATAAATATTGCCAGACAACACATATTACTCCATCGTATGATCCCAAACAAAGCAATGTTAGTGCCATACCATTGTATGTATACAAGGTGTATCAGAAGTCCGAAATAATACGTTGGGTATATAATATGTGGATGCTTAGTGAAGACAGTTTATATCTAACATAGTTATATACATACATACATACAACTGAGTTATAGACTTTTGAATATTTGTTACAGGTATCATGTTCTGGACTTTGGGTACATCCCGTAACCCTGTTCAGCAGTGTACACTTATGAATGGCGACTACCAATATTCACAAAACAGAACATGTAAATTTTATATTGTTTTCTTATATTTACGCGAATACTATACATTGAAATAAAACTATTTTACGGATTCTATCACGTTTATTTACTATTTTAGCGTAAATAAACGCTATAGAATCCGTAAAATAGTTTTATTTCAATGTAAATTTTACATAGGTCTCGAGATATGACGACAAAAATAAAATTAGAAAAAATCGAATTTCGACAATTATTTTAAACCATTCAGTTGTATGGCCAATACTGATCCAAACGTCAAAGTATTATTACGGACTTCTGAAACACCGTGTATACCCCAGTCCATAGATAAGAACCAGTTTCACACAAGTTTTTTTTTCATAACTCTCCATTCGTTTACTGACCTACAGAATCTGATTTTACTTCGAGTCTTATTTCTTATAGTTTCCACGGAAAAGCAGTGGCTAATGAGCTGGCAGATTTCTTTGAAGCTTTTTATGAGTTATAGCAATCGGTCATTATGGCAAAGCTAGTTATCCAAAGAGACATGTTCGAGGCGGGTTAAGATCACCACACCCAAACTGGATATTTTAATTAACTGTACAATTATTGCTCTATTTTCACAAGCACAAAGTAAGATTTATGAACCATAGACTTGTAAAAAAAGCGAACATATATTCGATTTTCAAATCCAGTCATAGACAGATACTTAAATTTATTTACAGTGACAATTAGATAGACTAGAACACTTTTGTTTATAGAATTTTGGGAAAATACTTTTTAGACTTTCACAGACTTACTGATGGATAGGTAATATTAAAAACTATAGTAGAGCTGGGGTATGTAAATAGATTTTTTTAATGATAGAGTCTATACAAATCCTTATTCCTGAGTTTATTAATTCTGCAGTAGTGATATTTTTCTTATTGAAAAACAATGGGAAAGTTTTAATATGAATGTATTGATAGGGAGTATTTTATGTTTTCCTGCAATATTTGGTCCTGGAATTACAATAATAACTTAACAAAATGCAAGTGCGCAAATGTGATGGCTGTCGAGATACCGCATGGTTTATGAAGTCTAGCGGCGTTGTCTCGATGTACTGCCGATACCGACCACATTGTATCGTGTTTTAAGCCCTGAGCACACAGGGGCGTCAAAACACACGCGTCAAATTGCCTATGCCAAAACGAACTCTGTGCACGTAGCGATTGAATTTCTGTTGTAAAAGCCCGCGTAAACTCGTCACTATTCGCTCGCACTGTTCCGTACCCAAAGGGTAAAACGGGACCCTTTTACTAAGACTCCGCTGTCCGTCCATTCGTCTGACCGTCTGTATTCTGTCTGTCAGTCTGTCACCAGGCTGTATCTCATGAACTGTGATAGTTAGACAGTTAAATTTTTCACAAATTATGTATTTCTGTTGCCGCTATAACAACAAATACTAAAAAACAGGATAAAATAAATATTTAAGGGGCCTCATACCACAAACGTGATTTTTAGGTTTGTTTTAGACAATAGTACGGAACCCTTCGTGCGCGAGTCCAACTCGCACTTGCCCTTGGATTTTTAAATAGGTCGATACTATATACTATAGCAATTGTGTCGCACGAGTTTTGACGCATCAGTGTGTGCCGGACTTTATGCGTCTACCGGCGTGTATATTCATATTTTTATTTTTAAAACATGGCACTTTGTACAATCATTCCTCAGGCGAACAATGGTGGCTTCGAACATTGATCGAAACGTATTTAAGGAAAAAGTTTTATGAACCACGTTCATGCTACGTAGTATTCTTTTCGATTCTCCATTTCGGATAAGACCTTTCCGGAATTTGTTTTGATGTGGGTGTAACTGGGATCGTACAGTACAGGGCCCCAAGTCTGCTAATACTATCGTCGTGGAGTTCCTATGACACAATTTTTAAGGCATAATAATTACATCTTGCATCAATAGTAACTAGAATATGACTAGTTAAATTGCATCAAGGTGATAAGAATCCCACACACACACTAATACAATTGATAAGTTAAAAAAAAAGGTACAATTGATAAAAGATATTGTTTTCATGCCTTAAAAAATTGAGCCATAGCAACTCGACGCCAGCTTAATTGGGATCTTACGATGAGTATGTGCTGTCTGGCGAAATTGATTGGAACGTAGTTCCTTATCGCGCGTTGCGAAAGGGCGCTAGACGGAAAAAATTAAGACTGGCACGAAATTTTGTAACGACACTTTTACATAGTGTGTGCGATTTTTATTGTACGACACTTTTACATAGTGTGTGCGATTTTTATTGTACGACACTTTTACATAGTGTGTGCGATTTTTATTGTACGACACTTTTACATATGTGTGTGCGATTTTTATTGTACGACACTTTTACATAGTGTGTGCGATTTTTATTGTACGACACTTTTACATAGTGTGTGCGATTTTTATTGTACGACACTTTTACATAGTGTGTGCGATTTTTATTGTACGACACTTTTACATATGTGTGTGCGATTTTTATTGTACGACACTTTTACATAGTGTGTGCGATTTTTATTGTACGACACTTTTACATAGTGTGTGCGATTTTTATTGTACGACACTTTTACATATGTGTGTGCGATTTTTATTGTACGACACTTTTACATAGTGTGTGCGATTTTTATTGTACGACACTTTTACATAGTGTGTGCGATTTTTATTGTACGACACTTTTACATAGTGTGTGCGATTTTTATTGTACGACACTTTTACATATGTGTGTGCGATTTTTATTGTACGACACTTTTACATAGTGTGTGCGATTTTTATTGTACGACACTTTTACATAGTGTGTGCGATTTTTATTGTACGACACTTTTACATATGTGTGTGCGATTTTTATTGTACGACACTTTTACATAGTGTGTGCGATTTTTATTGTACGACACTTTTACATATGTGTGTGCGATTTTTATTGTACGACACTTTTACATAGTGTGTGCGATTTTTATTGTACGACACTTTTACATAGTGTGTGCGATTTTTATTGTACGACACTTTTACATATGTGTGTGCGATTTTTATTGTACGACACTTTTACATAGTGTGTGCGATTTTTATTGTACGACACTTTTACATATGTGTGTGCGATTTTTATTGTATGCATTTATGTATACAATAAAATTCGATTTCGACTTCGATTGCGATTGCGGTTCCGATTTCGATATCGATGTGTGTGTGTGTGTGTGTACGTATATGTACAATTTTTTTGCTTTTTTTATTTCCATCCGGGTGTCCCTTGACATCTCTCAAGTTATTTTATTTATTTATAACTAAATTACTAAATCATCGATATGGTTGTAGGTACTTTTTATCTTGGCCGCTTGACATTTCGTTGAAAAATTTGCGATTTCCGCGAGTTGTTTCGGTTCTTTGGGGTATTGTCAAATAATTGGTCGCGTTTCGACGCTCCTGTTAGCGCAGGTCTTTAATATATTAATTTGGGAAGTTATAAATAACATTTAATGCCACAATTTATATGTATATTTAAATAAATGTCAAAAAGATTTAGACAATAATTCAATTTAATTTAGACTAATAGATTGCTTTATTAATGGTAAATGTTTATAAATTGCGAACGGATATTGAACCGGTACATATTAGATTAAAGTAATTGCATTTTGGCAGAAACTAGATCGACTTGTTTAGCCGAATAAGCTTTCACTGTGTCAGTACCTGTTTCTTGGTGACATCTAATGTACCTACTTATTTAGGTAGGTACTTATATTCTTAGCCCCAAGGTAGTCTCCGACTTCTTCGGCTTCGGCTAAATCTTAGGCACTTAGTCTCCCTGCATTTGTTAAGGTTCCAAACTTTGACAATAATATGTTAAATCAATAATCGTTAGTTCCAATGTTTCCGATAGATGTCGCTAGCACGAATTTGGAATTACGGCAAGCATTGTTCAAATAATTTTAAAATAATTACTCTTTGATAAATTTGTTAAAATAAGTTTGTCATGGTAATAAAATGATGATTTATAATAAAATTATTTATCCATTCGATCTTTCGATATCAATTATTGAAACCAGCCAGCCGTAATACAAAAAAATAATGTTAAAAATCTTTTTAAAAACAAGCTTTTATTTAATTACCCTTAGTTTTCGTGTTCTCCTCCGCAAGCCCTTTCATTTGATACCCATACTGTGGTAGTGCAGAAAAAATAACTACTCCGTCATCTTGGATGATCCGCCATATTGGAATTGGAATGACGTCACATAGCTAAGCATGCATTGTCATCCAAAATAAGCGTGTATACCAAATATCAGTTCAATCGGTTAAAGATAACTTATTTAAAATTCAGTTGCAAGATTCCACCCGGACATACATTGCAAGTTAATATAAAGCCTGTAAAAAAATCTAACTTCAAATACCTTTTACTTTATATCAGCTGTAATAAGGAAAAAATATATAATTGATAGTTCCAATTGAATCGTAGACATAACGAGGAGGTAAATAATCAAATTGTATCAAATTTCACAAGAGAAATTGTGAAAAGCTACTGTGGACCGATTCAAACTATTTTAATTCAGGAAAGTCTACGTGATAATGTTTAGATCGTAAAATCGATCTTGTTTCTCAGACAATAAGACTAAACTGACGAGGCTACGAGGCGTGACCATTAGGCAGATCGCACACAGGGCCAGTTGCGGACTTTGACGTGTTAGCTTTAAAAACATACGCGGAACGTTGTGATGGTGGCTGTATGGTATTGACAATAGTCTTACACATGTTATCACTTGCAACCTGCTTTAAAATAATACTTGAGCATGATTTTTTTATACTGACCCTGTACTAAAGTCCAAGTGCATTTTTCATAACGTTATAAGTGATTCTAATGCATGCATTTTAATCTCATACTTTCCTTCTCAAATTACAAAAACGGCAACCTATAATATTCTGTCTAATCCGTAAATTTGCCGTAGTAATTAATAAAATTGCATTTAAATCTTATCTATTCTTGCCTCTCAAAATTCAAGGTACGTTTACTTTTTACAAATGATTGACGGAGCAATTGGCCTTATATTATTTTGATAACAACTGCCATTTTGGTTATACATCAAAACTTCTAACAAAGACTAAGCCCACCAGACATTTCTATCTCTGTTGCTCCTGTAAGCTAGTTTCGACAGCGGTATCCATTGAAGACACCGGGGATTGACCCTCAGCGAGTCAAATTTAATCGGAAACTAGTGTAGGAGGAGTTTAAACTATCTATCCTTTACTACTACTACAGCCCTTTTAACGTCCCACTGCTGGGCACGGGCCTCCCCTGCAATGTGAGGAGGATTTCAGGCCATAGTCCACCACGCTGGCCTAGTGCGGGTTGGCAGACTTCACACATCTATCGAGAACTAGACAAGTTATCTCAGAAGTGCAGGTTTCCTCACGATGTTTTCCTTCACCGTTTCATAGCATATTTCATAGATAATCTCGGATGAAAATGAGATTCGCACATAAATCCCAGAGGTGCGAGCCGCGCTTTTAACCTGCACACTTTGATTTGCAAAGCGTGCGTTCGACCACTCGGCTTCCACTGCTTCTTTATGCATCCTTTATTTCTGTAAAAAACATGTTTTCGGTCATAAATACGCCATCATAATTATCTCGTGTGCAAGTAGCCTTATACATTCCAGCTCCACAAAAACAGTTCGTCCGCAAATTTAATTGTGATTCGGTGATGTTTAACTATGCGCTGTGAAATCGATGCAATCATGTTACGTAAAGGTCAATGTTGTTTTGGCTTGTTACAATCACTTTCCCCAGTGAAAGGTTTATCAGTTTACATGGGAATGAAGACCGAACACACGTGTTCAAATATTCAGCGGCCACCTTCTTTTTTTACGAAATGTTGATATTTAAATGGAATAAGATAAGGTATGCCTGCACCAGCGATTAGCGGTAGTTATTGCAATAAATACCGCTAATCGAATCCTATTAATAGCAATTTATAGCAAGGACATATAAAAATACATCATAACGCCTGTATTTCCCGAAGGGGTAGGCAGAGGTGCACTGTAGTGCGCCCACACTTCGCCGATGTATTTTGGTCCCAATTTAATAGGGGGCGAGCCTATTGCCATTATATCGCACATTCCCCCTCAATACGAGGGAGATTTGGGCCATAGTCCACAACGCTGGCCCAGTGCGGGTTGGTGGACTTAACACGCCTAGACGTGGAGGTTTCCTCACGATGTTTTCCTTCACCGTTCAGCAAGTGGTTATCATTGTTGAAAATGACATTCGCACATGAAAATTATCTCAGAGGTGCGGGCCTGGGATTTGAACTTGCACCCCTTACGTTCTTGCCCACGAGGTTACCGCTGGACAAATTAAATAAATACACATTATAAATAAAAATGGATGATGATAGTGATAAAGATGGCAGTAGACTCCTTAGGGGCCTCACCACCACCTTTTAAAGTATTTTTGTTTCAATAGTACCTAACTGTAAAATATTGACAGATTCTGTACTGAGTTAACAGTCAAAAACTGAAAGTAATTAAAATTTTCTGCAAGATAAGTGGTGGTAAGGGGGCAGAAAACAAATGCAATTGTTTGGCAACTGCCGTACTGATGATAATTATTGTAGAATAGAATAGAAAACTCTTTATTGTACATGGATATTACACAAAATTTGACAAAACAAGGAATATATAGTAGTGTACATTGGGCGGTCTTATCGCAAGCTGCGATCTCTTCCAGACAACCTTTGGATGGAGAGGATTTTGTCATATTGACATGATGGCAGACAGTCGTGTACCAAAATATTATATAAATATAAACAATAAATACGTAGTATACAATAATATGCTAACGTATACTGAAACATAAAATAAAATATATACATTCAAAAAACTTAAAAGTAGGACATACTCGTACTTAACTAATAAATTTTTTATTTATTTTATTTATGTATTTATTTCAGAAAAAGTAATCTACAAAAACTTGTTAACTAAAACTATAAAGCCAAGTAGTGAGTCTTTAACAGTGTTTTAAAGGGTAGTACAGATTCAGCACGCCTGATAGGCAGGGGCAGATCGTTCCACAGTCTGACAGCCTGAACTGTAAACGACTTAGTAAGCCGATGAGTGTGCTGGCATTTTAGGCTCAAATTTTCCGACGATCTCAAGGATCGGGAGTGTGATTCATGAAGGAACTCAAATCGCATTGTATCACTATCATTTTCACGGCTGTATGAGTGAGAAGTTTTTTGACTTTATTCAGCAGAAACCTGTATTCTATCAAATCTCTGGATTTGCCTTAATAAGGATAAAATTGCCTATCTTTTCTATTTTTACGTCCCAACATTCATGTGAGATTACTTTTTACGAAGGATAGGGCTGTCAAAGCGATCTTTGCAATATTATTTTGATAATAACTGACTGACATTTTGGTTATCAATAGGAACATCTAACTTCAGTTCTCTTACAATCACGTATCTCCGTCAAAATAATTATTATTCATAGTTAGGTGCCAAAAAATCAGCATCATTGATTAGAATACTCTAATAGAGAGATTAACTTCTCTAGCGGTAAAATATGCTCTATGTCTACGGGTAAAGGGTTACTTTTAAAGTGAACGTTGACATTTAAAGTGGCGTCCAACCAAGTAGAAACGTGGTATTATATCAACAGACCGTATCACCCACACCCCAGGGTCGCACCACCCACGCACTGGTCACTCAACTTTGTTTTTCTACTTAGAACACAGACACCATTCCGCCTCGTTGATTTTCTCAAGGGGTTCGGTTTGCCATAGACAAGTTTGAACAACATAGACTAGTATAAATCTTTGAGATTACTATTGTTTCAAGGTTTATTGGGTTGTAAAGACAACTTGTGTGTCTGGGGAGAGTTTAAAGAGTGAATACGTCTCACACCGACTGGAGCCAGCGAATAAACTTGCCTTATTTTGTAAATTTACCTTGAGTAAATAAACATAAAGATTTAATTACTGTGGTAACAGCCGCTCGCTTCTTCGATGCCATTTCGTTTAAGAATGCGCTTTTTCTGAGAGTTAATAAAGTTTGTTTTGGTATGAGTTTAAAATTGGTTGCGCTAATATTGACGTGCCCGTGGGCCCGGGGTTTTAACGTTAATTACCGGCAAAATGTACTATCATTAAGGATTGAACGCCATAGTATTTATGCTAGCATTAAGAATGAAGTTACTTAACATTTAAAATCCTCAGTAGCTCTTATATGTATTAGGATTAAGGGCTGTAACAGTTTAATCTTGTCCCGTTGCGTTTCTATAAGGATTCTACGACAGTTAATCCGGAAATAATGAATCTCAGTGGGCGGGCCGCTATTCTGCAAAACCAAACATCCCATTTAAACCCAGTATGTCACTTGACTGCGCTAGCGCATCGCGATACAACAACATTAGGTTCTCGGACGATGTACGCCGCCTACGTTCAGTTGCTGCAATATAATTGAAATTTCTATCTACTTTAAGAGCGTTCTTTGGAGACTAATTTAATGTCGCTAGACAATACACGTTTGTATCAGAAGTCCGAACTAATATTTTAGGTACATATACGGTGGCACTTAAGTAAATGCTTAGTGAAGACAGATTATACCTAACTGTCATAATTTCTGAGTTGATGTAACAGACTGGGTTTTAATACGTTTTAATAATGAACAATAACTTTTGGTGGCTCCTTATATTTATATTTTTCTTAATAATCAGTCCTTTTACATCTCTCGCAAGGTAATCAATGTTGGCCGACGCATCTGTCACTGTCAACGTCACATAGACATAGACACAGATAGAAGTTATGGCGTCGGCCAAACTAAATGTAATTAAAAACAAAACAAATGTAAGTATTAGCCTATTGCCTTCCACCCTCAATAGACTGTAACACTAGACCTTTGAATATTTGTCACAAGTATCGTGTTCTGGCCTCTGCAGGGAGTTCCATTGGAATGTGAATAGGTAACTCATTTTATGGAAACCATACTTGTCAAACGCAACATGCTCCTGCGATCCTTCTATAAATAGCAGCCGATACACATGCATAAATTAAATGCGCGCTGATATCTGAATCGCTGATAGTGATCGGTATTCCGTATCACGTAGGAATGACGGAGCCGCTATTTGGGCTCCGTTGTGTATTTACATAGGGACGAGCGAATTCACTCGACTTTCGAAATTGGACTCTGTACTAATAAAGATAAAGATTGAATGTCGGTGGCAAAAACCATGTGACCACGCGACTATGTGAATTTGTTCTTGCTATAAATGACTTAATTCTGGCTGAAATACCCGCTAATCACAAGTCGAGCCTCCTCATCTTATTCCATTAAATTTCATTCATTTCGTAACAAAAAGAAGAAGAAATTCGCTCGCTTGAGATTATGTCGGAAAATTGACTTTTTCGGTGAGTTTATAGGTACAGTACGTTTTGGTATTAGCACAAAAATTGTCGCGCCCGTTTTCACGCGTCTATTTGCAGAGCGCTTTAACATGCTAAACTGGACCTGCAAAGAATTCCGGGGTAATAAATGTTCGTAAGTATGTGCGGCGGCTGTGCGTTTTATTTTAGTACTCACGGGCAGGGTTGCCAATTAAGGTACTTTACGATGTAGACTCTACTGAGCGATTATGTAACGTATATTGCTTATATGTTTTTGCGATTGAAACCAACAAAACCAGCTACTTTTTTTATATTTCGCCAACTGTTTTGAGGGAAGGCGATTGAAATCGGTTTGCAGCAAATTACGTGATTGTCGTTAGTTAACTTAGTTTTTATCGAAGTGTCATTGTCCCCTATTACATTGGGACCAAAATACATCGGCGAAGTGTGGGCGCACTACAGTGCACCGCTGCCTACCCCTTTGAATACAGGCGTGATGATGTATTTTTTGTCATAGTCAATCGTAAAGGCATGTTTGTCTGTTTGGTATTGACCAAAATAAACTGTATTGGCTAATAGAAAAAGCTAAATATTAACTGATTAAATTTATAGATCAAATATAAATGAAATAATGTTCATTTGAATAAAGCCTATTTCTGAGAATCCTCATAAACCTTTTTGTGATTCTGTACACAGTGTGTCTTGCAAACTTAAAAGTCGTCAACCCTACCGTGAGCTATGTGCGAATTGTTTTAAGCCATTAGGATTCATAGCGTCGAGGGTTGCTGCAGAAACATACAAATGAACCTCTTGCTATTTAATAGTAGACTATTCGTTGATTTTATCTTTGCACATTTTAGGAATTTTACCCACTGACTAGTAAATACCGTTAGTGGAGAAAAGATTTAGTTTAAAATACTCTTGAACGTAATTTATTTGCTGACAACTGATATCACGTACCTACTTCAAACGAACACTACAGGAATACGTTAAAGAGGTAACAAAAATAAGGTTGCACATGTAAAATCTTCGTAATATCGTAATTACAATCAATTTATACTACAGGTACATGAGATAACAAAACTGGCGGAAAAATCGCCGCAGAGCTATACGAAGAGTGGAGACTTTATGGGTACTCTAGATACTCTATGTATACAAACAACAACTTGACTATATTTGACAGCACTAAATACTTCCGGCGAGAAGGACGGCTATACGTTTAGTATAGTTTAATTTGGTGCCAACATAATAGACATCATTATTGTTGGAATACCAACATAACAAAATAATGTACTTTATTCGTTAGATGATCGTCCGCGACGGTTAACTCGTGTTCACGATGTCCAAACAACATTGATTACATACACTTTTTACACGTGTTCAAATTGTCATTCCAAACGAATCATTTCCGCTGTAAACGATTAGTGCTATATAGTGGTTAAAACCTTCTTAATTTTAAATAGGTGACAATGCTCAATATACAAAAAACCTATTATCATCTTCACGAGCAGGCTAGGCAAAGTTACGCTACTTAAGCTGAAAACAAATTGTCGGACGCGGCTGACGGACGCGGCTGACAGCCGCGACTTATTATAGATAGTGTATGGACACGGGGGTGTGCAAACTATCGGACGTAAGTCGTGGACGTAACCTTGAGCGTTCGGACGTCCGACAGAAATCTGGTGCGCTGGCTGTTTTCGTCTGTGCACACTTCTCAGTCGCGGCTGTCAACCGCGTCCGTCAGCTGCGTCCTATAGTTTTTTTCCAGCTTAACTGTCTTCGTTAAGATCTAAGAGGCCCAATTTGACACTTGTCATTTACTACATTTTACTTTGGATTGTTTCATTAAAAAAATACTTGAAAGATACTCTCGTGTATTATCGTAGAGTAACTAGAGAACCCATATCGACTTCGCTCTGCGGCATTTTTTTGTCGTTCATCTGACATCCGCCATTGCAGTTGCTCTAAAGCTGGAAACAAACTATAGGACGCGGCTGACGGACGCGGCTGACAGCCGCGCCGTTATATATCTCGATGCATATTATTAAATGCAAAAAATAAATTCCTAGTCGTTTTTATTATTTCTGCCAAGTTACATTTTAGTGTCATAAATAACAGTCAAAACAGGCCTCCCATATCTTGACGACTGTAATTAGTTAAGCAGCGCCACACGCGTGACCAATTATTTATCTATGAGTTAAGCATTGTTACTATATGGTTCTTTTATTCAATTTAACGAAAATTTCTTAGAAATAAATCTAAGCAAATATTTTAAAAGGCTCTTAGTTACTTTGTAAAAAAAACATCGACTTTCATGGATCGTTAATTTATCCTTTATGGGAGGATATATTTAATGGCATTGCTGCTCCTGAGAATGTATTACTCGCAACTATCATTTTGAAAAGAGTAACCATTGAGTTTCTTACCGGCTCTTCTCAGTGGAAGCAGCCTTCCGAACCGGTGGTAGAATCTGACTATTTGTAAGTGCTTGTTGGGCTACACGAATAAAAAAAATGATTTTGATTTTAATAGTTTTATAAAAAATGATTTTGAATTTTGTTCTGTTGTTTGAATGTTTTATAATTTTAATTACTTTGTTTTGTCAATATTTTTTTTGTTACTTTTATTTTTTTTTAATTAGCTACTTTAAAAAAAAAACCTAATATTTGTACGCCATATATGTGGCAAACATGACGAGACCATCTGTAGAAACTTAACATCTTGCATGCACTCGCTTGTTTGTATGTACACTCATGTTTAAACAAATAAATTTGATTTGATTTGATTAATAGCAAAAGAACGATCTTTGAGATTTATAGACCTAGAAATAAAATCTGAGGAATTAATTAAATTAACCACAAAGCGAAGACACACAAGCGACAGATCACACCTTCAAGTTTGTAATTAGTCCTCCCAAATTAATTAAAAAACAAATACACGCTCCGACCAGACTTTCTCGACACAAATATATCACTCAAAAACAATGTTCTGGTACCTAAGTAGTTGACAAAAAACTAATTGAAATAATGATTGACAAGTAAAAAATCGATTCCTAATAAATTTCGAATCGATTCGCGAATATACATCAGACGGACACATCTTATCAGTAATTTGGAATGATTTAACAAATCAGACTGAATGATATTCACGTTCTATTTCATATAGACCGTCGGAGTGATTATGTACATTCTTTTACTTTTACGAAATGGTGAAATATACTGCAATAAGATGGGGGATGGCTGCACCCACGATTAGCGGGTATTATGCAAATATCACTACACATTATAACTCAAAATGGGTGATGAAGGTGATAAAGATGGCGGATAAATCGATTATGTAGCTGTTACATTATTTTTCATCTACGATTGAAACCAAAAGATAACGGCGGTTATTCGATTTCTTTCTGTTTTAAACAATTTGACTACAGTTTTCGTGAAGACAATTGAAACATGTTTTCAAAAGACGTACGTAATCACCCGGCAGGTATCCGATTAGAACGAATCGATTTTCAACAGAAATCGATCATAAACGGCCCACAAACCTCTGCACTGTACATTTTTTGCTACAATACAGTGGCAGATTCTGTAATATTTAGATTTTTATGTAAAAAAAACGTATCTTTTAATATTAACTATACCGTTATGCAAATAAAGTTGGATTTGTTAGTTTTTAGTGATACTACTTGCTATGTTATTGACCTCAGCGAGTTCTGATTCACTACAATTTGTTGAATTTTCTGTTTCACCGTCTACATCATTAGTATTTTTATATCAAACTGATAACGGTATTTTATTCATTTGATATGCATATCAAGAATGTATTATTTGTTTGCCTATTTCGTTTTTTATTGAAGAATATATCATTCGGAATGAGATTCCTTTCGTCTTTTCTATAAATTGCTTCAGGAACTGTAAAAGCGGTTGTGTATTATGTACATACAACGCACCTGGTAAGTTATTTTATTTCAGCCATGTTTTGAGAACGATGATGACAAAGACCTTGATCACATTAAGCTTTACCATCATAGTATATTATAATATGGTAATTAAGATAACCAAAAAGTTCGGATATCACCGTAGAAGTAAACACTGTGTGACGTTATTATTAGCTGAAGGTAAATTAACACAGAGTACCTAATAGGGCATCTCTCAATATGTTATCATCAAAAAGCTACACTTTTGACATACGACTGTCTACGCTTTATGAAGACTCCATCTAATTAAAGGTTCCGATTATCTAAGGCGATGATATTATTTCCGCTCAGAGAACGCTATGTAGAGTCCACAGAGTATTATAATTAGATGGGTAGAGTCGCCTCTGGAAAACAGGCTTCAATTAATCAGACTTGACTCTACCTGAGTACTAATAGCCGCTATCGGAACACGAGATTATCAAATCCAACGGTTAACGTCTCCAGTTGCGCGCAGTAATTCAAGTTCCAACTCTTGCATAATATGCGCGCGCGCACAATCATCGGACGTCACATTCATCGCGGTATCGCGACCTAATGGAGGCATTAACTAACAATTTATCCCTGATACATCGCGACATTACGCCCGGCCCTGCGCACACTTACGCGAGCAAATTATATGAGTTCTTTTAGAAAATTTACTCTGGGTTTATAAACATAAAGATAGATTTCTGTGGCGCAAGCCATGCGACAACATTCCTTCGCGTCTTCGGCGACATTTGTTTTAAAAAGTTGTTTTTTGATATTGGAAAAAAAATTGAAGCGCTTGTGGCTGCAGGGATTTAAAAGAAAATAGCCAGGACCATCTACGGGCGATAAATAGTCTACTATCAATGATGAACGGAGCGCAATCTTTATAAACTACAAACCACGGACTAATGTTCCAATATTGTCAATTCAATACATTTCAGTTCACATTCAGAAATGATGTATTAAATAAGTTTGTGTCAAAGTTATTTGGTTATTGGGGGATTAGCCGAATAACGTCCGGCGCAAAATCACCAATTTTTTTTATAGGAATCAAACAGCCTAGTGATGAATAATCGATATGAATGTTTTGAAGAAAATAATGAAGCTGCTTCGCAAAGATTACATTTGAACCTTAAATATGTGTCTATGAGTAAAACATGGACCTAATAGAATTTAAATTTAATCATGAAATCCCAAAAATGAATTCTATAAACCATGAGAAATCAATTAAGTAATTTCTTTTCTTGCTGCAATTATAGGGCAACAACATAGCCAAAGATTATCGGAAAGGAATACTAGTCGAGAAAGCATCACAAACATTCTCGTAAATTAGAGCAGAGAGCCCCGAAAGGACAGATCGCTTTTTATACTGAAACACCGTTATGAGGGCGGGAATTGAACGTCGGACCGGTTGGGCATTTGCATCGCATACTCGAAGCATGAATTGGATTGCAACCAAGGTCGTGTTACGCAACGGACACATAGAACTGGTTTGGGCTGTAAAGGGTCACACAACTTAAGCATCGTACTCTGAACGTATTGTTTTTGCTAACATTCTTTACGTGACAGAATGTATTCTTCTTAACTTCATTCTTTAACTTCACCCATAATTAGCAGGTATTTTTCTAGTGGTCTGTTACTATTCATTATTATTAAAACATGGCGGCGATTTCGACGGAACGGTTTTTGGGGAAACTTTTAATAAAATGATTTGGTTTGTTTCGTAGAATCTATAGCAGGAAGATCAATAGTCTCTATTAAATACAACCTTCATATACTTACTGTTTAAGAAATCAGACGCAATCATATTAAGTTAAGGAAGGGAATTTAATAATAATGAAGCATCTAACCACGTCGTTATTTTTATCTACAGACAACTTATTTTAATGATATAACGGTTCGGCCGATGTTTGAATAATCAGGAAATGTTAAAAACTACACAAACCCAGTGGAAGATTAGTCAGTTGGTATAATTACGCTATAATTTTGGCATCCCACTTCCCATATTCTTCACGAAATAACGAGTTTTACAACATTTTTTGTCTTCAAATCATGGTGATTATTTCCTTAGTAATTTACCCTTATGACTTCTGTATAATAATAATAATTCTGTCTGTTTTTTATCTTTTCCTTAACAATTTAAAATAGTAACTGTTTCCTATAGAACGGATTTGTTTTATCGTAGTTAGAATTTTTCACCAAACACCTCAGAGGTTTTCAAATAGGAATTTTATTGTAACTAGTTATATACCAGTAGTAAAGCCTGCCCATATAAAGGCACCTACAGTAACCACATCTCTTATAGTTATTACATAGTGTAGACAATTAGCAATAAAATGTTATATCAAATCAACGGAAAATAAAGTGCTTGCACCACCATAGCAATGTAATACTTATTTAGTTGTACACGGGCGAAAACTGATAAAATTGATTGAAAAGATATCTTATATTTTTTTGTAACATAAAGGTTATTTACTAGAGTTTTAACGTTCAAGATACGTCTAAGTTCAATTAGAAATTAATTATCACGGCAGTGAGTATTAATAGCATAAATTGCGATCACTTTTACAGCGGCCAGCGAGCAACAAGCGAGCGGCGCTTAGGTACTGTTGTCCCTGCACTTACAGGGGCGAGCGGATTACACTGACTGTTCAAAAAAAGCCAAGTGCGAGGCGGCCTCGCGCACGAAGGGTTCCGCACCATAAAAACGGAAAAAAAATCACGTTTGTTATATGGGAGCCCCCCTTAAATATTCATTATATTTTAATTTAATTATTTATTTTTAAAGTGAATATATAACTAATATTCTGTGTAAACATTCTGTGAATATTTCAAGCGTCTACCTGTTGCCGTTATCAATATCGAGCAAATATAAGCAAAAAATGACATTTGTTGTATAGGGGCTGCCCATAAATATTTAATTTATTCTGTTTCTTAGTATTTGTTGTTACAGCGGCAACAGAAATACATCATCTGTGAAATTCAACGGTCTAATATAACGGCTCATGAGATAGAGCCTGGTGACAGACGGACGGACACCGAAGTCCAAGTAATAGGGTTCCCGTTTTACCCTTTGCGCAGTCAGTTATAGCAGCCAATCCGCGACTATTCAAGATCCTCTGTAACGAAAGTATTTTTTTTTTAAGTTTGAATCCAAAATACTTCTGCCTGCTACAACTAGTGCCCGGAGACTGATGGCAGCCACATACATCCACCTACACACGCTATGGCTGCGCGCAGCCAGCTGGCTGCCGTGCAAGCAGGCCCGTTTTATTGGCTGCCGCAGCCGAGATTTCGTGGCTGCCTTGTGCGTGGGCTCCCATACAACGTCATATGTTCGACTGGCTGCCGCAGCCTGGCTGCGCAGCCATGGCCGCCTAGTGCGCGCCTAGCCTTAACTGTCAGATTTGTCGAGAAAATTACGTCACACCGAGTCATGTCCAGTAGGTACAAAGAGCTCAAAGTGACGTCATTTTCTCTACAAATCTGACAGTTGAAAGAGATAAAACTTATGTCTACACGATCATGCTACGGAGACCGGATGAACTGTGCTGTCTGCACCCTTAGTATGACCGTGTAGACATAAGTTTTATTACATTAACCCTAACTTTTGTTGCTAAGACCTAAGATTCTTGTGCATTAAGTAAAAGGCTTTTATTTAACATTATAAACTGGCAAATGAATTTAATTTATTTGTATATATGTATTATGTATTGAAATTAAACTATTTTACGGATTTTATCGCGTTTATTTACTATTTTATTTTCCGCGTAAAAGAACATATAGCTGACGTGAAACACCGACGCTCCACGAAGTCTGCAATCTGTGAACATGTACAGGACCGCACCCGCCATTATATCAGATTTGATAAACCGCATATCCTCGCAAAAGAACACCGACTCCGACCAAGGATGATACGTGAGGCCATTGAAATTAAAAAACATCCTAATTTCAATAGGGAAGATGGCTGGGTGCTACCACCAACTTGGGATCCAGTAATCAATATGATTAAATCCAAAACCAATTGTACCATTGCAAGACCTCAGGACACCGTAAGCACTTTCTGCGTGGATCGGACCGCAAACAACAACTAAATATGAGGGTACCCAGTTATTAACTATGACATCAGGACGTCTAACACCTCAGTCCCCCCGTGACCATGGTTGCTGTAAAGCAGCCGAAACGTCGGGAAAATAAAATAGTAAATAAACGCGATAAAATCCGTAAAATAGTTTAATTTCAATGTATAGTATTCGCGTAAATATAAGAAAACAATATATGTATTATGTAATTATGTTCGTGATGCGTGCTTGTCATATTCCTTGTAGGCCTCTGGTAATGACCAAATGTTCATAACCATTATACGAGCGCATAAAACAACCGTTTCCTTATACCGTATTTATTTTATTACCCAAATTATTCTTGATCATCAATCTTTCTGTTATTTTTATTAACATTATCACGTGGAATCTTAACGAGCCTTTGTTTGTGTGGACAAACGGAATAAAAATCTAGGCGTGTGAATTAGCACTGAGGCCCGGAGAAGTGACGACTCGTTAGAGCAATCCTAGATGTACTCTTAAAGCAGTATTGTTTTAATATTACTTAAAAAAGACAGTTCCAATTGTGAACCTTCTCCTTTTATTGAAGTCGGTTAAGAAGGGGTTAGGAAGAAATTTAAGAATGATTAGAAATATAACATTATGGGAATAGCGAGTCTCAATCGCTCTCTATTACTTTGTGACCAAAATATATCGCCGCGGAGCACTCATGCTTTGTAGTGTAGTGCACTTCTGCCCACCTTTTCGGGGAATACAGGTTTGATGTTGTATGATACATAATGTCATAAGGGTTGTTAAATGACGACAGTATAATCTAGTGCAGGGGTCACCAAATGGCGGTCCACGGTCCGCATCCGGACCGCCGACCTATTTTGTGTGGCCCGCGAAGACACAGCAACTTGCACTACAGAGTACGAAATCTTTGTTATTTCTGTAATTACATTTGTTTAATAAAAAAACTTTTGTATAAAATGTTGTGCGGACCGCGATAGTTATTTCATTTCTCAAAACGGACCCCGAGCGAAACTAATTGGTGACCCCTGATCTAGTGGTTTGGACGTAGGCCGCTGCACCGGGTAGTTACAGCTCTTCGGAATCTGCCCAGGGTCAGATTTGGGGAACTATACCTTAGTAGCTAATCATGTAATGAATGAGGAAAGTTTCAAAGCAAATAAAGGATATTTTACCTAAAACTTTAAGCGATGATTCATGTTTTCCTACAATTTGCGCACCGTTAGTTATAGTGTTTGTGTACAACAGGTTAATGTGGGTCACATAACAGGGGCCACATATGTCCGAACGTAACGTAAGATAGGTAAAATACATTTTTATATGAGCAGACAAATTGATCCTCGGTATTGCCATCGTGCTCACTCTCGGTTTTTATTAATTGTTTAAAACAAAAATATTCCCTAGTTTCATCCTTATGGGTAGTTAATCTATTTTTGTATCGTTTTCGTTGTTCAATTTAATGATGTAGACAACAGCGCCACCTACGCCAACGCCAAGTGCCAACTTCGTACCGCCTTATACTAAAGCAGCGCCACCTACCGGGTCCAATTGTGTTTTTAAACCATCCAGAAACCCATTGACTCACAAAATTTCATCCAAATTGGTCCAGCCGTTTCGTAGGAGTTAGGTTACAAAAACACGTACAGAAGATATAACCTATTAGATATCTAAAAATGTAGGTATAAACAAGGACGTTGCAACGTACGGCTCCCACGCCTACCTCGGGTCACTCTATAGTTTATGGGTCAAATAGATTCCATCGTGGAGAATGTAAGGCTTGAAGCGAAAACAATTGAATATTCCCAATGGAACGTACAGTATGCGATTGGAAATTCCAATTGTCTATCTATCTTCTTACATTTGCTTAATTAGATTTGACAATTAACCTCATTGCATCCCGGATGGCCAGTTAGTTGCCTACCTCACCATAATCTATACTAATATTATAAAGCGGATTTTTTTTTATGTTACTAATAAACTTAAAAACTACTGGACCGATTACAAAAAATCTGTTTACCGTTGAAAGCTACATTATCACTAAGTAACATAGGCTATATTTATTTATCCCAAAATATTAAAAAAAAAATTCCACCCGTGCGAAGCCGGGACGGGCCGCTAGTATTAAATAATAAGAAACAATCATTAAACAAACTTTTATCCCAAATTTATTTAAAGTAACATAAGTGACCTATTTATAACGGCATTGTGAAGTACTTTTATACTGAAAAAAAGAGGATGTAGCTGCAAATGATTTGTAGAGGGATTGGCTCTTGTATACGTTTGTTTGAATCTATTTGTTTATAGTTTGAATCTATAGACACTTATAATCACTAAAAAAACCGGCCAAGTGCGAGACGGACTCGCGCAAGAAGGGTTCCGTACCATTATCTATAAAAACGGCAAAAAAATTACGTTTGTTGTATGGGAGCCCCCTTAAATAATTATTTTATTCCGTTTTTTAGTATTTGTTGTTATAGCGGCAATATAAATACATCATCTGTGAAAATTTCAACTCACTAACTATCACGGTTCATGAGATACAGCCTGGTGACAGACGGACTGACGGACGGACGGTCGGACGGACGGACGGACAGCGAAGTCTCAGCAATAGGATTCCCGTTTTACCCTTTGGGTACGTAATCCTAACAAAGATGAAAAATACTAAAATATGTTTCCCCGTAAATAAAAACCTGAAAACTTGTGATCGTTAATCAGAGAACAATCTTGACTATAATATACTGACAAAGATTTGTCAGAAACACCAACTGATATAGAAGCCTGACAGGAGTCGGTCTATTATTGTTACCAAATGCGCGTCTTCATCTCTGAAATGGATAGCTTAAATCATATCAGGAGATGCCAGACGCAGTCGAAACTATAGTCAAAACAAATCTTATCACCATTGTCTGTCTACTTAGGTAGTAATTTAAGGATAGATTTTTAGTACACTGTTTAATTTCAGTCACATACATTTATTACTACTTGTCGTATTACATTAATTACGCTTCAAGGATACTTAAAATACTAATTGTGTTAGAATAGATAGATAATCTTATCATTAATTTTGTATTTTAGCGAAGCGGAACTACTCGAAGTCTCTACCTTGATAATTGACATGGGATATATTCAAGCATTGTGAAAAGTGTACCTACTTTTAGCAGAGGTATTTTTGATGCATGCAGACAGTTCTTGTGACTTATGCTATACGTATTTTGCATGAACACGCACTACGGTTGCGTTTTATAGAGAAACTAGCTGTGCCCGCGACTTCGCCCGCGTGGACTTTAGGGAGATTACCCGGAAATATGGGTATTATGTTTTTCCCGCGGAACCCTAATGCTTTTTCTAAAATTAAAGTAGCCTAAGTTACGCCTTGGAACGTCAGCTATCTGTCAGTGAAAGTCCCATTGAAATCGGTTCAGCCGTTTAGAAGTTTACCCCAAACAAACAGACAGACAGACAGACAGACAAAAAATTTTAAAATTGCGTTTTCGTTATAGGTATCGTATATACTTTCATACGCATTTGGTAAAAAAGTGTTATTTTGATATTACAAACAGACACTCCAATTTTATTTATTTGTATGTATGTATGTATGTATATGTATATGTATGTATGTATAGATAACTAAATTTTTTATTGTATTTAAAAAAAAAAAATTACATATCGAGAGGTGAAAGGCTATTATTTTTTAAGCGACATTTTTAACTATACAGGAGAGCATACTCATTTGACGCAGAAAAAAATCACTGATTATAAATAGGTATATAAGTCAATATCGCCCAAGTGTCGCTTTAAATAGCCTAGCATTGAACCTAGCAACATTTTTTTTGTATTTTTAAGTCAAATAACTTCATCGCCTGTTTATATTTATTATAAACAAATTCGTGTATGTGAGTAATCAGTGTCAATGAGTAAGTCTTAAAGCTTTACGCTACGTTTATTGGCAGTCTAGCAAAAATATGATTAAAATTAAACTATTTTACGGATTTTATCGCGTTTATTTACTATTTTATTTTCCCGACGTTTCGGCTGCTTTACAGCAACCATGGTCACGGGGGGACTGAGGTGTTAGACGTCCTGATATCATAGTTAATAACTGGGTACCCTCATATTTAGTTGTTGTTTGCGGTCCGATCCACGCAGAAAGTGCTTACGGTGTCCTGAGGTCTTGCAATGGTACACTTGGTTTTGGATTTAATCATATTGATTACTGGATCCCAAGTTGGTGGTAGCACCCAGCCATCTTCCCTATTGAAATTAGGATGTTTTTTAATTTCAATGGCCTCACGTATCATCCTTGGTCGGAGTCGGTGTTCTTTTGCGAGGATATGCGGTTTATCAAATCTGATATAATGGCGGGTGCTGATATATATATTGATCTGATATAGTAAATAAACGCGATAAAATCCGTAAAATAGTTTAATTTCAATGTATAGTATTCGCGTAAATATAAAAAAACAAAAATATGATTAGTTAAAAATCGTGTGATTTTAACTAATTATAAATTGGTAGACTTGTGTGTGCGAAGTAGACTTGACTTGGTGTACAAAACTAAGATACGGAAAGGGGTATTTCTAGATTATGTGCCCATTAATGTATAATTTTAATGTCGTTGGTAGAGATACTATTATTATTTTTTTGTTTATTGACGATTCATAGGTTAATAGGGTAATAGGTTGGTTATTCATAGGGTAATAGGTTCATAGGTTAATAGTAAATAAACGCGATAAAATCCGTAAAATAGTTTAATTTCAAAGAAAACAATATGATTCATAGATTCCTGTAAATAAACAAATCTAAATCTGATTCAGTTATTTTTACACTTAAATTTATTGCAATCTCAATCTATCTACAACGATAGTTACTCTTATAAAAGTGTTCTACAATTACATTGTTATTGGATCATCTATACATCTATACAAATAAATAAAATTGGAGTGTCTGTTTGTAATATCAAAATAACACTTTTTTACCAAATGCGTATGAAAGTATATACGATACCTATAACGAAAACGCAATTTTAAATTTTTTTGTCTGTCTGTCTGTTTGTTTGGTGTAAACTTCTAAACGGCTGAACCGATTTCAATGGGACTTTCACTGACAGATAGCTGACGTTCCAAGGCGTAACTTAGGCTACTTTAATTTTAGAAAAAGCATTAGGGTTCCGCGGGAAAAACATAATACCCATATTTCCGGGTAATCTCCCTAAAGTCCACGCGGGCGAAGTCGCGGGCACAGCTAGTATTCTATAAATTTGGCGCGCTGAATTTGCAACTAGCGTGTACCTATTGCAACTTTAAGTTTTCGCATATTTCACGAGTGGGCCTTGAATCTTTCGTGTTAAGTAAGATTGCATGACGCATCCAATCCGTGCGAGATATAATGATGTAGAAAATTATCCATATTTACATACCTACTGGTGATTTGAGACGAGAGTAACGAGACGGTTTTTCCGTTTTCAACGCCGATTTTAAGCTGAAAATCAATATACCGTAATTTTGATGATTTTCACGTTCAATTTTATAACGACTACAGTAATACGACAACGTTCAAAGTATTTAGTACTGCCTACTTGGGTATTTTTACCTTATCTCCATCAATTTACATTATTTTCATAAAGAATATACAATCATGAACTACACTCAGATTAGAGCTATGACAGTTGCATTTTATACCGTTACGTTTCTTAATGTATTGAAAGACGTTTATTTCGCAACGAAAGTATGTTATTCTAAGACCCACTATTAGTGGAAAATTTAACTATTATTTTTATTGCAGATAGGGCTAGATAAGTGTGTACTTTTGAGATATACACAGTATGTCGTAAAGCGATCAATTGCATGCAGTAAACTTTAATAGATTCTAAACCTCCCAGGCCGTCCCGTTATCCATTTACACTACTTATTTAACGTATTTAAAATGGCTGTCGGCGTAAATCACTGAACACACGCACTATCCTGGGAAACGGTACAGACCGCTACACAAAGTTCATGCTTCCGTAAGGCTGATACTCCACTGAAACGAAGATGGGTCTCATTTAGTGAAGGTACCTCCTCTATTTCATATGAAGATTTGGGAGTATCATTGTACCTTCCGAAATACACCTCATTGGTGGTAAGTGATCACTCCAGCGCATATTCACTTCGTTTACTTACTTAATTGCGATACGCTTTGGACTATCTACAGAAACTTTTACATGCGACATGAGTAGGAAGTTAACGAATGACGCGGTTCGATGTTGACATTCCAGTAACTTGTATAATTCACTAACACAAGGACCACAAATGAGTCGACTCATGAGTGAGAGACACATTTCTAGTCTGATTGAAGTACCAAGTGTGACTTAAAGAAAAAAAATCGATGTATTGTATGTTAAAATCGTACAGCATCTCAAGAGGTGAGTTGTAAAACTAAATCCTGTGTACAATTTCGCGTTCATCCAGCGACGCTTTACGACTTTAAGTGACACTCTGGCCGCTGATATCATCAATCTATACAAATAAATAAAATTGGAGTGTCTGTTTGTAATATCAAAATAACACTTAAAGTATATACGATACCTACAACGAAAATTCAATTTAAAATTTTTTTGTCTGTCTGTTTGTTAAACTTCTAAACGGCTGAACCGATTTCAATGGGACTTTCACTGACAGATAGCTGACGTTCCAAGCCGTAACTTAGGCTACTTTAATTTTAGAAAAAGCATTAGGGTTCCGCGGGAAAAACATAATACGCATATTTCCGGGTAATCTCCCTAAAGTCCATGCGGGCGAAGTCGCGGGCACAGCTAGTCTCCCATAATATCATGTGCAGAACCATTGCGTGCGATTAACGACGCGCGGCCAACACGTGTCCCGGGTACCACGTCTCATCCCTAACTTCGCGGAATCCCGGACTCGGCCCACACGAGACACTGGCCCCGAAGCAACTTAAATAAAAAAAAGTGTGTTGACATGACATGACAGTTCGTCTTCGTTTCGCGACGCGCGCGGCTCGATCAAAGTCCTGTCATTTGGACTTGGTATTATTAGCCCAATCATCTTTTTAATAATTATGAGTTTATAAATTGGCGGTTTCAATTTCGTAGTTGATTGGTCATCAAATCGTTCTTAATTGCAAACACGCAATGAGTAGATGGGCCCAAGACGCCAACGTGTTTTTTTTGTTAATACCAAAACGAACTCTATTTACATATGCATAGAGATTGAATTTATGTGGTTAAAGCCACGCGACTACGTGAGCTTTTTGTACGAGTTAATACAGTTCATTTTGGCGTGGGGAAAAAAAATCTCGCGTGAATTTTGACGCGCCCGTTGGTCCGGGGCGTAATGACGTAATGATGACGACCTCTATGTGAAGCAGTATATACCCAAATCGCAATCAATGTATATATAAAATCCCAATAGTCTTTCACTCTGCTATCCATAATATTACGAGACCGGTTTTGCAACTTAAAGTTAAAGTAGGACTTAATAGTAATTTTAAACTTGCTTGATATAAATTATCTGTACATACGAGTATAACTCATCGTATTGCATGCACTTATCATAAACGCTACTCAAAGCGGAACCTCGGAAATCGTTAAAAAGTTTTAAGAGCTTTTCTTTCAACTTGTACCCATAAAAAAACATTTGAACATACACAAGAGATAACCTTTTCAGGCAGTTTCCACTTTTTAAGAAAAATATTTTTAAACACGGTAATGAGTCATTAGCTCAAAGTGTGTTTATCTTATTTATCACTCAATCACTCATCAATAGTTCAGTTAAATCAAATAGTAGTACGTATGCGTTGCAATTCCACATAACTATGGCAATATATTTTTTATAGGATTTTTATGCTAGATACCCTCGTGGGCGTCCTTGAAGACTCTACCAAAGTTTCATCACAATCTGATCAATGGGTTAGGAACAAACATTTAATTTGTATTTATGTAGAAGATAGATAGAAGGATTTAGTTTTTTTTATGTCGAACATTTCATAATGTAGTTACTACTTATCTTATCGGAAAACTCACATAATTTCTTTTTAATTCGTGTGAAATTATTTTCTAATTTATGAGCACGTGCAATTTTCCAAATTGCTTTTACGCTGCGCGTAAAGGGTGTGTTGATAAGATCTTTACTCTAGAGTTAGGGGACGGGGCAGTTATAATTTCACTATCCGCGATGATTACAGAGCAGGCTGCGTTGCCGTGCTAGTTAGTAACCCGACTGGACATAAATTATTATAATACCCTGCGCCTTTGATGGTAACTCTGTGAAAGTAGTTAATTTTTCGTTGTGAATTTATTAGTTATTTAGCTTTGTAGTTTTATGAGACATTACTGCCTAGCTTTTACATAAGTACCAACTTTCATATTATATTTATACCATAGAGTTGATTTTATTCCTTAAAAATGTGACTACTTGCCCTATGAATTAGGTGTATGTAATATCTGTTATAGCAGATTTAAACTTGATAAATAAATAGATAGATAACTCTTTATTCTTCCATCTATTAAAGTAATACAAACTACGTATACGATATAAATTGAAAGTGTTACTATGGGCGGCCTCATCACTGAATCTGTTTTTTCAGCATTAATAAGTCTTCCATAACTCTGACAATATAAATTACTTACATCATTTAACGACAAAAACACAGATTTAGAATTGTATTACTAAGGTTAAAGCGGTTAATACTACGCAAAAAGAGTACCGCCTATATTTTCGCAAGTAAATTATATTGTTTTAACAAGCACTAGTGTCTATATAAAACATAATAATAAGCCTCTTGTACAATAACTGTAGTGCTAACTTTGACAGCTACTACCTTTACGAAGTTTTATACCACTCGCTTACATTCTATCATATTGCAATTTTATAAACGGTTACAACACATCTCACGATGCGTTTCAATAAGAATTTTCATTACCTTAGCCGTCAGTAAAACGTTTTGCCGTAATAATCCATCATTAAAGACCCCCAAGTGTTTATTACATACTCTTAACAGAGTTTTATCGCTGTGCGAAAATCTCATGCATTGTTTTTCTATCGTCCCTACTAAACACGTTGAGTAAAAGCATACTTAAGGCGAAATATTTGCTTTAAATAAATCTATGATAATTTAAAGCAAACTTTTTGTTTACACATAAACTTAACCATAGACATTTAGCACGGTTTATTGAAATAAAATATAGACTTGCAAATATCAGCCGTTATGTTTGAGTCATCTACCGCCATTATACGCAGTCCACACAAAAGATTTCTTTATTCCCGTTTAAAACACAAATTTAACACATGCATAAAAAATATGGATGCGGATTTTTTTCAAAGTCCGATGGCTAAGTGCGATACCCAGCAATAACCCTCGGTCAAGGGTATTTAAAACGACCAAGAATGTTACTCACCGTATGAGGTTCCGCATCGTTGGATCACCAAGTGATGGTTATTAAAAAAAATGCACTTCGATTTTTGAATACTTGGAACACTCGATCGCGACGCGCTACGTCGCCGGTCGTCGGCGTGTGCTCGGAACGAAAGCTGGGACGTTTCTGGCCGTTGTCGAGACGCGTGCCTGTTCTTGAACTTGCGACGTGACAGTGCAACCTGCATCGCTTGCACACCAGTGCAATAAAACAATACCAGCAGAGTTCGGCGAGGTGTGCCACCCCTGTGATCAGTCAATCAAAGGGACGGTTTCAGTAGCTCTACCATTAGTTCTACGCTCACTACTAGGTTATACGCACGCATACCCTCAAATTTATAGTAAGTCATGATGTACCTACTGTCACATTAAAAGACACTTTTGTACATACTGCAGTGCCTTCGTAAATGCTAAGTAGACTGATTGATCGTCTATTAACTTAGGGTAGTACGTACCAAAATTATTTTTATGGAGAATCGTACCCAAAGTAACATTTTTTCAGCCAAACTTGTTAAGTAGACTACTAGTACGAAGACGCAAATTGTGTCGAAACCAGCACATCTGTCAAAAGACGAACTTGAATGCCATGGCAATAGGCTCCCTCAATAAAGGTAACATTAGAACTAAAAAACAGCAACTAAGTGTGTTATATACACATCAGCCTACCCGTTCGAGATTACAAGAGTGATGGTTTAATATTATTATATCGAAAAGACTCTGGATGCTCCTAGCAAACGTATCGATGGTAGCCACATAAAATGTATTCATCCGAGAAAAGACTTAACTATGCATTTTCTGAATGTAAGATTTCCCCATGCGGCATCCTTGTGCTTATGTACGCATGGTTGGGATAAATACTGTAATAGACAGCCCTAATAAGTCTCAATGGCGTGCAATACACCGTAGGCTGTTTCCGGGTTAATTAAGATTTATTTCGTCCAAACACTTGTTTCTCGCGCGTTCCGTTATTTTGAAACTATTATTAAAATAACGCAATTTGTTATGTATCTTTGGAGCAGAATTTTACTATAAACATACATAAGGTATATCTTCGTAATGTTAAATATCATGCTGTTTTCCAGACCTATAAGCAAGAATAGATCTAAATAATCTGATGACGTGTAGAATTAAATTGATAACACGTTGATTCATACATTCTGGACAAAAACAGCCTATTTCATTTCTTCAGTTTTTTTCAGTCTAGGAAAGATGCAATGCTTCACTTTTATAAAAACCTTGTGAAGTAACTATAGAAATAGGGTTTCAGATTTTTTCCTTCACTTGTGCTATGAAAAATTACTTATTGCCAGATTTAATGATTCTAGGTCGAAGACAAGAATACTTTTGATTCCCTTGTCAAAATATACAGCATAAACGGCCATATTTATTTGCGTTAACTTAGAAGTTTTATTTTTTACAGTTCCATGGGATTTATTAATTTCAACTTGATATTTCCACGCATCCCTAAGAAAAAAGGGTCTTGACAGATAGACGGACGGGCAACGGATTGATCCTAGGTACCTTATTTACGGAAGCCTCAAAACAATAAAAAAAAAATATTTATCTAAAAAACTGACTAATAGCACCAGTTCTGACACGTGTAGTGAGCACTATTAACAACACGGCAACACTAATCACCAAAAATGATAAAATGCACCCAACAGAAGTCGCCATTAGGGTGTTATGGCAATTTAAACAAATTATACCGAATTAGAAACGCTCATGTATAATCTTAACGTTTACAAACTGTTATTACCACATTAAATGTGCATTAGCACACATACTTGGTGTTCACGAACACACAAAATGGGGAAAGTGCATTTTACAACTTTTATTTTCAAAATCGCACTTAAAATCACAATAGGTGTTATTTGTGTAATGTTTCCGCTTGTACGTAACAAAATGATCAAATAACTATCACTTATATGCATTAAAGAAGCTAATTATGTAATTTGCTATTAACTGACATTTATATCGGGGAAAGTGCATATGTAAACTTTTATTTTCAAAATTACACTTACACACTTACACAATTATAAAATTGTAACTTGTAAAGAAATACGCATATGAATCCCGGGGAAAGTGCATAATAGGTAAGTAGACTGTTATTTAAAAAAATACGTTTGTGTCTGCTTTTATGTAAAAACAATAAAATAAATATCATTTATACAGAAGTCAATTACCTATGTGATTTGTTATTAACAAACATACATCCCTGGGAAAGTGCATTTTACAACTTTTATTTTCAGAAACGTACTTAAATCACTAGTAATGTTATTTGTTTAACGTTCCATAAATAACATAATGTTGCATTTTAGCACAACACAAAAAACATATAATAGGTTTATGAAAGCCATTATGACTAAATAATTATTAAACTTAATTAAGGACGGTTTTGTCCAGTTCTTTAAGCGTAGGCCGCTTGGCTGACTTCACCAAGTGGTTGCAAGGTTAGGGTTCTATTCCCTTCAGTGGCTAATTTTGAAATTTGCCCTAGTTTGAGTGAAATTGAGATCGCTCCCACACAAATTTATAGTTCCCATAGTACAAGATTTGCTTAGTTAGCTTAGCTTAGTGTGAATATTACGCACAAAAATGATAAAAACCAAGTAAATTCTATTTAGGTAAGAACGTTAATTCTTTATGCGCAATTAACATAAGTAGTCTTTGTTTTAGAAACATACTTATACAGGGTGTATCAGAAGTCCAAAATAATACTTGGACGCTAGCATCAGTATCGTGTATACAACCGAATGGTAAAAAAAATTGATTGAAATTCGACCATGTTTTTCCAACTTTTTTTTCGTCGTCAATTTCTATAACTCGTAATATCTCGAGTCCTATGTAAAATTTGCATGTTCTGTTTTGTGAATATTGGTAGCCGCCCTTCATTAGTGTAGTTTACACTATTGAGTAGGGTTATGGATGTACCCAAAGGCCAAAACACGATACCTGTGACAAATATTCAAAGGTCGGTAACTCAGAAACTATGATAGTTAGGTATAAACTGTCTTCACTAAGCATCCACATATGAGCTGCCATATATGTACCCAAAGTATTATTTCGGACTTCTGAAACACCCTGTATACTAAGTAATTTAAAATACAATTACTCATTACTGTTACTCCGCTGAGGGCATCACACTTTTATAACTATAATTATAAATTATTAGTTAAGAGTGTGGAATTAAAATAACTTTGTTATATTTTTTTAAGATTACTATAGACTATAGACGATGATAACATTGATGACTTGACTCTTGCAAGGTACCTAGATGTATTTTTAACAAAGTAAGGAATGCAGACACAGATCACAGAGAATGTAAATATTATGCTAAAAGTTTTAAATTCAATAACAAGAAATGCATCGGTAGGACATGACAAAAAAGTGATAAGATATGTCAATTTTGTCATTGTCTCTCACAAGCATTAGAAAAATAAGAAAACGATTCTCTGGATGAGATTCTGTCTTGTCTTATAAAAATTGGATGAGATTGTGAAATTCCCGTGGATGAGTCCACGGGAATTTCACAATCCCCTTTGCTAGTTTAGTTTCTTTCAAAACACGTATGTTTTGAGAACGCATCGTTTTATTATTATGGTTTTGAAATTCAAATGGATTGGCGACAGTGTCATATTATGTGATAGTTGATTTGAGTGTGGGAGTTAAAAACTATACGTAAGTCTATTACCTTCGCTTTTATTATTCCAAAGCGGGTTAAAATATTCGATATTTTAGCTCCATATTTGGATGATAATTATTGCGTTATTTAAATAGACTTCCGGAGGTGTGCCAGTCATGTAATCAACACTTTCACAAACATATTTTTAATGAAAAGATTGTTCGTATAAAACTAAGATTGTTGTTATGAAAAATAATTAAACATTACTCGCAGGCATGCTGTGTATTAAATCACCTTAAATAAAAGATAAACAATTATAATGTATTTAGTAACGAGAGAATGTTCATTAGATTTTATTATCTCTTAATTAATTCATTAAAACTTTATGTATTTGCATGTGTGCCGGTCTGCGCAAGCATGCTGAAAAAATGATAAAACTAAACATTCAGGATCTACTTGATTTCTACTGATTCTTGAATCATCTGGATATTCAATGTGATACCTTTTTATATTGAAAGCGAGCGACGTTCTAAAATTTTCAGCTTTGCGCATAGATTCGTCTAAAACGAATTAATTACCTGAATTCTTAACAAATCCAGAATAATAACCCTGACGAAATATGAATCTGTTAATAAAGTGAAACTGCACGTGAATCGCACAAATGCGTGCCAATTCCACAAGAATTTGCGGAATTGCTACTGATTTCTAAAAGATTTTGGAAAGTGATTCGATAACAGGAATTGTTTCGTGGCCATTTTAGACCCCCAGCACGATTCTACTCCTACTGATAATATTGTCGAGAACAAAATCGGAATTCTCACAACATCGTCAAGTTTCGACAAGCACCGATGCACCATGAAATTTGCAAGCGGTGTCAACTGCGGCTGGCAGAGTGCCAGGACGGCTGGCTTTAACTCGAGGGTAGTTCACTGAGGCACGCCAACTGGGAACTAATTAACGCTCCAAATGACAGCTGGGCTTGGCAAGTGATGCCAACCCAACTTGGCATAGTTCGGAGACCGAATGAAAAGTAGATTATAGATTGTAGAAGCACATCGTAGTATGGAGCGAGTTCAAGAATGTCAATTTATGCGTCAATAGAAAAGTGGTTAAACTGCCGCCTTTGTAATCAAGAAGGCCCAGGTACGATTCCTATACTGGTCAGTATGTCTATGACGCTAGTGCAATGGTTTTTGAGAGGTGGGGAAGTCCTCATGGATTTCTCCCGCCGCAAGGGTCGTGAACGGGCTATGCGTCTCGTACCTTCTAGAACCCCACGCCTTGTTGGAATACTTTGAAACACGTGAGTACATTCATACATATACCTACATACATCATCAAGCCTGTATTTCCTGAAGGAGTAGGCAGAGGTCCACTGTAGTGCGCCCACACTTCGCCGATGTATTTTGGTCCCAATGTATAGGGGGCGAGCCTAATGCGATTATACCGGGCACATAGTCCGCCACGCTGGCCCAGTGCGGGTTGGTGAACTTCACACGCCTTTCTATAGACGTGCAGGTTTCCTCATGACGTTTTGCTTCACCGTTCAGCAAGTGGTAATCATTGTTGAAAATGACATTTGCACATGAAAATTATCTCAGCGGTGCGGGCCTAGGATTTGAACTTGCACCCCTTACGTTCAAGGCGGGCGTTCTTGTCTACGAGGCTACCACTGCTTTTACAGTACATTCGTAGTACAAATATTAAGTAGCTTAGTTTAAGGGGCTAACGGAGATAATAAACCCAATAAGAAACGATTGACAAACTCGATTAAAAGTTCCATCTTCAGTTAAGTTGAGCCAGACATAAAAATATTATTTTGACACTTAACGATAGGTGTTGTCTTGCCCTAAAATTCTTACTAATTGAACTTTCTATGAAAACACAATTAATACGTTGCTTGACCCACTGATCTATGTAGAACGCAATGGAATGTATGTGCCGGCTCGAACAAATCTGAGAAAAAAGTTAAAACAATATAAAAAGTACATTAATAGGTGCAGTGAATTCCACTTAGATGTACGGATCCATTATTCTGAGTGACTTTCTGTAAGTGAAACAAGTAGTACTATGCGATCCAAATAAGAATAGGAATGTGAATAAGCTCTATCTGTCAAATGTCACATGAAAGGTATGGTTTGCAAAAAACTTATTTGCATATCAATAATAATTGTATTTTGTATGTAATGTATTTTATATATATATATTTAAAAATGTAATTTATAAGAAAGTTAAGAAATAAAGGTACCTACATCAATAATATAAATAAAAAGGTTAAATTAGTAGTAAATTGTCTTAATAGAATATTTAATTATTTAGAGTCATAATTCGTATTTTCACGTCAGAATATGGCGCAAAGTCGATCCTATTCTCGAATCGCATAGTAAGTTACTATTTTTCAGAACCTTTCACTTCGATGTAAATTTAACTCAGAGTATATAAACACAAGAGATTCTCCTTGTATGATTCACTTTATTTTATGAACGTTCTTAACTTTATTGTATGAATCATGGCTATGGTCAATGGTGTTACCTGTTCTGTTAATCCCGTGAATCGAGAAGAGATCTCTCGACCTCAATTATTCGTTCAGAGAACTACCTACTTGACTTCGCTTGTAAAGAAAGTTTAAATAAATAAATTCAGATCAGACGTCATTCTTTTCCTAACAAATAAATTTTGCAGGTTAAACTTAAATTTTGGAACATTGTTTCAATCTAGGTAACTAACTACTATAATTTTACATACTTAATAATACATTTAAAAAACCTGTAAGGTAACTTAAAGTTACGTAAAATGGTTTCTTTAATATCAGAAACCGATATTTTTTTAACAGATATACGCGATAGATAGCGTACCGGTAACTAGTATAAGTTTAAAGTTCCTATGGATATCCAAAATGTCAGTTATCATCAACATAATATTGGGACAATTGCTCTATCAGCCTTATCCTTCGTAAAATATTGGGACGTAAAAATAGAGAAGGCAGGTAATTTTATCCTTAGCAAGGCAAATCCACAGTAGACAGACTATAGTTTTCCGCTGTTAAAAAGCTGACTGATCAACAAATAACTAATGGCGTCGGTATGGCAAGCGGAAGGTGGTACCAGGCCCTTGTACTCGACTTAAATCCGCAGTAATGACCACTCGTCGACCGGAAGACACGGTCCTACAAGCCGTGTGTACTAAACAGCGAGCAGAGTTTCAAGTACCTAGTAAATTATGCGATTAACAGGTTAAATTAACGGTCGAACCTCAATAGTTTATAGGTTCGAAGCGGGATATGTAGAGACAAATGCTAGCCAAGTGACGAGCCATTTTAATAGTCGTTTGGCCAGTAAACTACACTCAAATTAAGTGTATTCCCGCCCTTCTTACGGCCGTAAGCAAGAACGGCAACATTTTAACCCATAGATATCTAGTCTGTCTGTTTTTAATGTCAAAATAACAGATGTATGTTAAAGGCATATTGATGCAAATACAAAAAAGAAAACAAAAAAAATAATAAAAATAAATTTAAAAACATTTTAAAAACAAGCTTTTATTTAATTGCCCTTATTATTCGTGTTCTCCTCAGCAAGCCCTTTCATTTGATACCCATACTGTGGTAGTGCAGAAAAAATAACTATTCCGCCATCTTGGATGATCCGCCATAATGGAATTAGAATTACGTCACATAGCTAAGCATGCATTGTCATCCGAAATAAGCGTATACCAAATTTCAGCTCAATCGGTTAAAGATAACTGATCCAAAATTCAGTTGCAAGATTCCACCCGGACATACATACATTGCAAGTTAATATAAAGCTTGTAATAATAAAAATATTTGTGTGTTTATTTAAGTTACATTTCGAAACGGCTGGAACGATTTTGGCTTTCACTGGTTACAATGGGTATCTTAGGCTACTTTTATTTTAGAAAAAAAAACAAGAGTTCTTAGTGAAAAAAATAAAAAGGTAATCAGGGTTCCTTAATTCGTGGGCTCAGCTAGTTAATTTATTACATTTGTTGTAGTGACAATTTTGTATTTATATATTATGTTTGTCTGCACTACACGATGATTGATGACACGACTCATGATTTTAATTCTTGATACCTTCATCTTTCTATCATATCTGTGTAATCGTCTAGAAAAGTGCATTTGCTCGTATTTATCCGAGTAATACATCATTAGATACACCTTGAATGGCTCGTACAGTTAACGACTACAGTGCTTAGTGATAAATTCTAAATCGTCTATTATATTTGAGTATCAGGACGTACCTCATAAGTTGCTCACGAGGTACACCATATTTAAGGTGAGGAGGCATCGCAAGAGCGCGTATACACTTCTGTCGCTTTATTAGCTTACTCACTCCAAGGACACGAGAAAAACTTTTCTCAGCAACTTATAGTACGTAGGGGAGACGAAAGTGAACAAGTGAGGCGTTACAATGTTGAAATACGAGAAAATCTGAGACGAGAACCTCAAATGAGTCGACTCATGAGGGCCCAGATCTCTAAAAGTGATATCATTTCAAATTCGATATTAGAGGAACATTTAATGACTAAAATAACCTGCCTAACCAAGCGTGGGTGAAGCAACCATTAAAATTCACTTAGTTAAAGCAAAATAAAATTACAGATTCTAATCAACGTTCGCTGCATCCAAACAGGCTTGTAGGTACAAGTTTTAAAAATAAATTTACTTAGCATATTAGTGCTCGCCTGTAGCGACTATCTATTAATAATGATAGCGGCGTGGGTATTGAGCGCGACAGACGAAGCGTGAAAGATAATAAGAGGTGCGACTGCACTCGGCTGCCATCACTTGCCGGGGCTTAGTCGACTGAATTACCTAACACTGGCTCAAGAGTCTCAATACTACAGTAGAAGTAGCGCTACATACAGAAAACAAGACCGTATGATATACATTTTTCAAGACGTCATTGTTGGCTAAAAGATAACCACAGAGCTTACAGTGGTGGACAATGTAATTGGGTACAATCAAAACGCTTCTAGATATAGCGTTAAATAGAAAAACTATCACCATCATTCCCATTCTTGGTTGTAAGGCGATTCTTGGTTGTACCATAGAGTATCTAATATCGCGGGCAATATAATTTTATTACCATTGAAAGGCTACAAAGGCTACAATTTTGATAAAAGGCTGTACACTAAGACTTCATGCATTTCAAGTCGTCGTTCATCTGAGATTAGACCCATCAAATTTATGAGAAACAGCAGGATTTTACCACTAGTTTTCTATGCTACAATCGCGTCGGGAACGTACAGAGAAAGGGGGCGAACGAGTTTGGACAGTGGACACGCTTCATTAGTTATAGTGAGAAATGAAACGTTCTTGGATCTCGTTGGAAATTCTTGGCATCAGTGCAATCTTTACTTAGTACTAAGTTCTAAATTTATATACTGTGGTAAAACACAGTGAATTGTCACGCAAAATAAGAGTGACTCGGACACCTACACAGATTACTTGCCTTGTTGAAGTAGGTATATTTAATTCGCTTTGTAAAATATCACACATTTTGATATTAACTTTAGAAGAAGAATGTATGCCTTTTGTATAACAAACTCCAATTTATTTATAATTAGTAATTAATTTATTTATCTAATAAATACGTATGCATGTATCAAGTCCAACAGTAAACGCCATCGAGACGAATAAGCGGTATTTTCCACATTGTTTCATAATAATGTATCTATTGAAGTGTCGTTTATAGCGACTACCGTTCGATCGGTAGCGCCATTACTTACTATTACGATACTTACCTAGTTGACGCAAAAAGCGCACTTTCTTTGAGATCCCTCCGCCCGACAGAGTCTAATGCTTCCCATTGAACTTGCATAATACAAGAATAAATAAATAGGCCAAAGAACCGGTGGTAGGGAGCCGCCGGCATCTTACTTTGTGAAGGTGTTTTTTCATCAGGGAAAGTGACTCTAGAATTAAAATTCATCATAATACATCACTACGTTACCAATAGGTATATTGGTCTTGTGATGTACCAAAATTTCAGATAATTATTATAAATACACAACACATGAATCAATATATATGAAAATCAATGCCACTTTTCGTTGTAAGCTAAGTCCTCCTAAACGGCTGGACCGATTTGAATGATTTTATTGTATGCGTTTGGGTGGCACCCTGGATTGTTTAGATTCAATATTGGATTCACAATTGGTGGCGCTGCTTTCGTATGTCACTCATTCTAAGGCGGTACGAAGTTCGCCCGGTCAGTTAGTATACTATAACATGTTTCCTACATTCCAACGAGGCCTCAATTATATTAACATAATCGTTATAGAATGACAAAATACATATTTTATCAAAGATGGCTTGATGATCAGTGTAGACATTAGACATTGTCACTTTAAAGCAATTAGACTAGTCATATTCTAGCTACCATCAATCAATATGTTGTGTTTATCATTCTACAATGATTTTGTTACTAGCCTTGAGGCCCAGGTGGTTACTTAACTATTAAACGGCTTAAGGAAATGATTACAGATAAATTACTTGGCCAATTCAATGTACTCTTAATTAAAACAAAAGCTTTCTCTACTCTACTTAATTAAATTAAAGGCACGAAGCCCGACATTGTCTAGTCATCATTGCACGGTGCATTACATGCTTTGACGTGTAATAGTCGGCTTCCGAGCTGACAACTTGACATCTTGTTTCAATTACACCAACCATTCAGGACACAGCTATTCATTGTGGGAATGGACGCAAAAACCTACTACGTTTCCTGTCACAGTAACAAGAATAAATAATGTAACTTATTTTACCTAATTACGGTACGTAGGTACGTAATTTACGCGAATATGTAAATGAGTTTATTGTTCATAAGTCGGTATACGCTGAGGCTTCAAAATACGCGTTTAGGTAATTCTTTTGCATAGTCAACAATTTACTAATAATAATAAAAAACTTGAGAGGTGTCCATCCGGGTGTGGAACGAATTTCCTTTTGAAATAAAAAAAGAAAAAAAATTACATATACATAGACACAGACACACATCGAAATCGGAATCGAAACGACTTTGACTTCGACTGCGTCACAGTCGAAATCGAATTGTATACATAAATGTATACAATAAAAATCACACACACATATGTAAAAGTGTCGTACTTTAAAAATCACACACACATATGTAAAAGTGTCGGTCGACACTTTTAGTCTTAATTTTTTCCGTCTAGCCCCCTTTCGCGACGCGCCATAAGGAACTACGTTCCAAAAATAAAAGTAAAAAATTAAATACCCCACAGTAAGAAAATATATATTTATAAAATATGTAAAAAAATTGACCTATGCGGAAGCGTACCCAAGACGAACTGTATTGACTCATAGCAAAAGTACACTTTACTTCACTTTTTAAAAGATATGGCCTCCATCGTAGTCGATGATTTTGCCAACAACAGAATGTGTAGAAACACATAATCGGTCGGTGAGATTCTAAGGTGATACTTTACAATATAATAATGTGAAAGCTTAATTTTATGATAAGGATTTACAGTTGAGGAAACAGAAAAACATATACCTAAAACAACAAAACTTCAATATTCAACTGGGCGGTACATACATATACATAATAGTTAAAAAAAACTTTATATAAAACGAAACAAAAGGAATCAGTAAATATGAACAGAAAGTTTATACTTCAACGAAATGACATGAAATCGCAACTGAATTTAGACGTTTGAATTTTACCACAGAAATTCATTTTTTATACATTTTGACACAAAGTTCATTTTGGTACCTATTAGCAATAATAATGACGCACGTGTTTGGACGCCCCAGTGTGCCCAGAGTTTTAAGACTTGACTTTAAGAAACGATAGCTAGATCTAATAATAAATAGAAAGTGACTACATGTCAAATCAAAGATCTTAATCTTGATAACTGATTAGTTTGCACTTTCAAGAACTACGCTATAATAAATGGCCGCATGTAAAATGAGTTTAAAAGGAAATCTGAAGAAGGTATGTTTGTAAATATAATTGATTAAACGCGATTGGAACATAAAGCTGTACATTTAGTATATAATTAGTAATAATCTTTAAAATCCAGCCCTTAAGAGGCAGTTTCTTCGTGTATTATCTCTAAATCTAAATGAGCGCTACTTAATCTTACAGTTTGCGCCGCGGCATGGCATGGCATGGCATTGCTCAAAGGAAGTTTGTATCAAAGAGTTCGTATGTAGTTCATCGACCATGATGATAATCTCGACAATCGTCTGTATAAGCTCTTTTTTGCTACATGTGTATTAGGAACAACCCAGGCGAGATTATTATTGCTTACTTTGATGTGTTTACTTGTAAACTGTAATAAAAACCATCAAAAGTTTACTGTCCAATATGGATGATATTGTTCCATAAAATGGGCGGTAGAGATACTATTATTTTTATCTATTGATGATTCATAGGTGCCAGTATTGAATTACATTAATAAAAAAATCTGATTTAAAAAAAAAGCAACCCTAAAAAGAACAAAATAAGGTAACTATAGTAAGTTTGAATAAGTTTTAAACTCTTTGTTTCACTAAACAGTAGTAGTTAACAACTGTATATCACACAGACAGTGGTCTAGGTCACTCGGCTCAGTGCATCGGCCACTTGCGGGTTCGATTCCCGTAAGTGGAAAATTCCAGAAATGGCCTCTTCGGGATTTACTATGGTCTAGGTGTAACTAGGATCGTCCCTAGTACAAGCTTTGCTTGGTTTGGGATGATCATACGATGATTACGTGTTTTCTGGTGTTTTTTTTTTACGAAAAGATATCTACCAAAATACCTACTTCTTTGAAATTAAACTATTTTACGGATTTTATCGCGTTTATTTACTATTTTATTTTCCCGACGTTTCGGCTGCTTTACAGCAACCATGGTCACGGGGGGACTGAGGTGTTAGACGTCCTGATGTCATAGTTAATAACTGTGTACCCTCATATTTAGTTGTTGTTTGCGGTCCGATCCACGCAGAAAGTGCTTACGGTGTCACGAGGTCTTGCAATGGTACACTTGGTTTTGGATTTAATCATATTAATTACTGGATCCCAAGTTGGTGGTAGCACCCAGCCATCTTCCCTATTGAAATTAGGATGTTTTTTAATTTCAATAGCCTCACGTATCATCCTTGGTCGGAGTCGGTGTTCTTTTTCGAGGATATGCGGTTTATCAAATCTGATATAATATCAAATAGTTTAATTTCAATGTATAGTATTCGCGTAAATATAAGAAAACAATATACCTACTTCTATTAATAGACACTTTTGGATGATGCGCTTCAAACATAAAAAATCTTAACATGGAAATAAAGAGATACTTATAAATTCTGTATATGTTGGTCTTCTAGCATGGAGACCCAGAATTTCGCGTTTAAAACCTTTGTATAGCTATTTTTTGGACGCAACCCATTCTCCACTGATGCCGTCGGGGTTAAGCATGCATAATCTCGTATGCGTACGTATAAGGTATTTCCCGACCCACACTACGTCTGTTACAGTTAGGTATCCTGTATTTCCGTGATGTGGAACGCGGGTAATTTCCCCACTAATTTGCTTGCAATCAAGACAGAAATTGATTCAGTATCCAATTTACTCACTGTGAGGAGGGGTTTCCTTTCTTCCAAGAATCTATATGATTACCGTACCAACTCTTAGATACGATTAGCGTATTTACGTTGATCTTATTCGATCTCTATTACGTCAATTATCATCTGATGAATAATATATAACCACGACTGTATTGCCCGAAAGGGTAGACACGGTAGGGTGCTTAAATGGTATGGCAAAGTCGGTAAGTACGTAACACTAATGGATAGCACTGGACATGTAGTTTAGTAACCGGGACAACTTGAGTTAGATTACTTTCCTGACGTCTGTCGACAGGCAGAGGCGGTAAACCCCCGCAAACTGGGACATCAATACTCACGCGTCAAAATTTTAGTCTCAAGCGCCATTTTAGTAACTTTGCACAAAACCCAGCTCAAATGACGGTGAAAATTTCGCTGACTCCAAAGATATAATAACTCAATGTAGCGCTTGATTCACTTCACCTTTCGTTTCGTTTGAAGCTACGCTCCATGCGTCAAAATTCGCTCGCTCTGGCAATGTAATTTCGTTGAAGTAAGAATTAGAACTTTTTCTGATTCAACAAACGGCCTGGATTCATCCGCCATCTTTATCACTGTCATCATCCATTATTATTAATAAATGTGTAATTATTAAGTTTGCCCTTGCTATTAATTACTTGAGACTAGCTGGAATATCCGCTAACCGCAGGTGGAGCCATTCCTCAACTTATTCCATTAAAATATCATCATTTTATTCATTTCGTAAAAAAAGAACAAATAGTCTGGTAGTTTTGGTATAAGCAAAAAAAAATCGTAGCGCGCGTCTTGACGCCCCAGTTTGTGACGGTTTACATTCAAATTATAAACGTAATTATACGACCGTTTAGTACCTAAGCATGTTTAATCAATTGCCTACTAACCGAGCAAGTTCTATATCTTCATTTGCCGATAGCAAAATTATACCTTATTCATCAGATATCTTTTAGCTGTATCTATTACGGAATTATTTTATTTTTACTTTTTGATAGATTCGTTATAAATGTCAACGGGATACATTTCTATCGAATCTATCTACACAAACTTGGTGTAAAAACCATGGTACCACGCGACAAAATTCGCTGTCAATGACATTCCGTGGAACTGTGAGCCTTCATTATGTGTCAATACAGTCCATTTTACTATAGGCAATTCACTTCGCGCCTAGACTCTTCTCGTAGAAAATGCCAATGGAACACCAAAACACACTAATCGAAGTGATTATTATGCTAATTATAATATTTTCCGTGTATTTTCTCTTAACATAATTACGACAGATCAAGTAGAATTAAATTTCTATTAGGTTGTTCGGTCTGTACGTGACGGGACGGCCGGTATCATAATTGCGGGAAGCCGGGCTATGCTCAATTTTCCGATATTACCATAAACTGTGGGGTTGGGCACCGGACCATCGGATAACTTTTTTATTAAATAGATACACCTTTTTATTGGTGGACCGCAAATGAACGGAACAATCCATCTTCACTTGCTGCGGTTACCGTAGTATTATAATTTGTGAAACTTCATTGTTTTTTTTTAACTTACAATGTAATAATTTACTCACAGAACACCTAAAAAAAGTTGTTATTTCTGCCATGTGTAAGGTTAACCTTAACATGTAGAGTAAAAAATATTTCGTAACGCATAGACAATACTAAGAATAAAGAAGAATGCTCATCACGCAAACGTCAAACTCTTTGCGGTTATTTACAAGTTACAACTAGCAACCCCCGAGGGTTGAAAGCTCTCCGTCCGCACCCGCTACCTTGCACCTGGTGCAGTAAATACAAGCATCATGCCAGTAATGGCACACATTAGCGTCATAACACGGAGCACAGATTAGAAAGACGGCACATGCTATCACGACTCTCTCGCGGCGCTCTATATTCGCAATGATACAGCAGTCTTTATAATAATAGATTCGACTTTTAACACTTTATCGAATGTCACATGCGATTTTAGTTTTATAGCTACTTCTGATAAGATGAGACGTTATTTTCAGTTGCAATGTAACTCTTGCAGTAATGCTTTTAATAATACTTTCAGTTTTCGACAGCGAATTCAGTACAAAATCTGTTAAAATTGTACAGTTAATATTAATGTAAAAATAATACTATAAGATGTGGTGGTAGGATCCGTGTTCTATGCAAGCGTTAACCAGCATTAATATATGGGAATCTTATTACTATGTTTAATTTAAATTATAATATGATTCGTTTGGACGAGCCGTTTAGTATCTTCAGCACTATTCTCCATAGGAAATGCATTAAGTGTTTAACGACTCATAAGACCCTGGGTTTACATGAAAAAAAAAGTGATTACATCACATAAAGTAGTATACAATTTTGGCTCATTTACTCTAATAATTAGAACTGACCACACCAGCAATTGGATTTTCCAATAGTGACGGAAGTGTTTTTAAAACAATTGAGAAAGTCGTTAATATTCAATTAACTCAACACTATAAATTAATAATGAGTAAGTTGATTGAACAGTTATCATTGAGCTGTCAAAATGAAAACGTTGTGTTTGGTAAGTAACCTCGTGGATTTGATATCAAGCTTGTACTGACACTAGCTAGGTAAAATATAATAAAAATAAATAAAATAAACCTTGATTGCTGTTACAATATTATTAATAATACAACTTAAATTAATCAATGAAGATCGGTGTTATTATCCACAGCTTGTCCTTCGACAAAGACCTCCTCTAAGAGCTTCCACTTCTCTCTATCTTTTGCTATTCTCATCCATTCTGGACCGGCCACACGCTTAAGTTCATCTTCCCAACGCTTTGGTTGTCGGCCTTTGTTTCTCTTTCCGTCCCGAGGGTACCATTTAGTTATTATTTTTGTCCATTTCTCTGATTTTTCTCTGAACATGTGTACTGTCCATCTCCATTTTAGTCCTGCATACATGTTTGACATTTTTAAATTTTGTTGTTTTTTTTTTATTTCGTCTAATCTTACTTTATCTTTCCTTTTCACACTAATTACACCCCAAATCACGGTTAAATATAATACGTAACCACAAAAAGAATTTGATATTCTTGCTTATTTTTTAATGACTTGTGAACATTTGGAATTCATGATAGCATCACCATATCACATCGATGGTAGTCAATGCTTACTTTAGTACGAGGCGATTTTAAAATCATCATTAAAGATGTCAAATAACTACCTGAGGAGTTATTTGGCTGTTAATATATTATTCCTTAGGTAGTCGAATTATACGTCTATCTGTCGATTAAAAACTTGGATAGTTTATTGTTTGTCGAAAATACCATGTCTGTCAAATTCAAAATAGGCTCTATCTAATTATTAAGAGGAAATATTTGTATTTTTGTAGGTTTGTATTTTTGTATGTAACGAATTTACTTAAAAACCGGCAAAGTGCGAGTCGTACTCGCGCGCGAAGGGTTCTGTACCATTATCTATAAAAACGTCAAAAAGAATCACGTTTGTTGTATGGGAGCCCCCTTAAATATTGAATTTTTTTTTTTTTTTAGTATTTGTTGTTATAGCGGCAACAGAAATACATTATCTGCGGAAATTTCAACTCTCTAACTATAACGGTTCATGAGATACAGCCTGGTGACAGACGGGCGGATTGACGGACGGAGTCTTAATAATAGGGTTCCCGTTTTACCCTTTGGGTACGGAACCCTAAAACTACTGGACCGATTTCAAAAGTTCTTTCACCGTTAGAAAGCTACATTATCACTGAGTAACATAGGCTATATTATAAACCCGTGCAAAGCCGGGACGGGCCGCTAGTGGTATATAAATAACAAAAAACAAAAACCGACTTCAAAAACCTAGGTGCACTAAGAAGGTACAAATAACCTTACAATTCATTACATTTGGAGTAAGTGCCAATCTACGTCAGACTAGGCAAATACACACATGAATTGGCACCGACTCCAAATGTAATGAATTTTAAGGTTATTTGTAGCTTTTTAGTGCACCTAGGTTTTTGAAGTCGGGTTTTTGTTTTGTTAAACAATATTGCTTATAAAATCGCCTTCAAGTTACCTTAAAGTATATTGTATTTAGCCAGCATTAATCTCCACAGGTTATTTTCGCGCAAGCCTTCATCTACACATCCGGGCTGCCGACGCCTGGTGACCGGTCCAGGACTCGGAACGTTGTGAGTGGTGTCTTCATTCCTTCGGATACTCTAAACAACTTACAACCCCGCACCAACTCAAAGCAGAACACACAGTCATCCAATAGTAATTTAGATAATCGAGGACAGACTGACCAGAACCCAGCTTACCAACAACAACCAAATCAACCAGCTAAAAATCGAGCTTATTCAAATCAACAGGTATTAACCAACCAACCAATCACCAACAAGCCTCCAAATGCACAATCCATTGTGCTTGGTCAACAACCGATAGCTTCAAATCAACAAAACCAGATGGGATATAGCTCCGGAAATCCAGAGACGGTAGTATTTGCCAATCAACCAAATCAACAACCTATTGTGTTGGTTCAACAACCCAACGTGAAACCTAATCAACAAACTCTGTATGTTCAACAACCAAACGGACAAAGTAACCAGCCGATTTTATACTTCCAACAACCATCCAATCAACAGCTGAACGGACAACCAAACCAACCGATCGTGTTAGTCCAACAACCATTGCAGAATCAAAAACCTGACCAACCAATCTACTTTGTTCAACAACCAGGTCAAAATCAACAACCGATAATTGTTCAACCTAATCAACAGCCAATATATTTGCAACAACCCAACCAACAGCCTTTATACGTGACACAACCAAATGGACAAGCAAATCAGTTTGTAATCGGGTCATCTAACGGAAACCAAGTGGTTCTTAAACCGGTTCAAAATCAACCAGGCAACCAAGATGGAGTATTGTATACCCTGGTACCGCTGAAGGGACAGAATTCTAATGTCAACAATGGGTGGACTTTGGTTCCTGTGCAGTCAGCGTCTTCTAATCAAGTCTAAACTGCTTGAACAATTACTAATTAATTAGTAATAATGTTTACAGAATCTTAGTTAAATTGTTGGTTTGTAATAAAAAAAACTTTTAGAAATGTCTCATTGTTGGTTTAATTGGATTAAACTTAGATGTAGAACCTTGATGCCTGCGTTAAAAATCTACAACTGAACAGTAGAAAATGCCTCCAGTAGGTATTAAGATTTACGCATCATATTAAGGCATAATATTTGTGAAAACGGGCATATGCGTAAAGCGGGTTTCAGACTACGCTATAATATAATAGCATAAATTATAGCTCATAGCACAACAATATCGCGCACCACACGTTCACACTGTACTGTACTATATATTATTGGCTTTGTATGGTGCGCGATATTGTTGTGCTATATATTTTATCGTATTCTGAAATCCGCTTTAGTTTACCTAATTTTTTATCTAGCTATATCTAGCAACGGTGCCTAGGTACCTAATTATAAAGGTGCCATCACGCCACCGCAATAGGCGTCACACACAAGTTCCGTGTTTGGGAAAAATGCCGAGTTAAGTCATCATTACCGTCTGTATTCCCAGGATACGAAGCCTACTTTTTGTTTAATCAATGGTTTTACACTATTGTAGAGTACTAAACAAATTGTATTAAGTAGCAAAGCCCTTGTGTGTGGCCCTTGTTCTATTTTTAACTCGGAATCGTGGATGGAATTCTGGCTTTGAAATGCACATTTATATAAGTAAGAAACGCCTACTTAGTAAGGATGTTTTGTTTTTAATTTGAGTCTTCCATTCTTAGCGACTGTTAGGTATTATATTGTTCTCATCACAGAAGACTATGTTTACTTAGTAAATCCATAGTAGCCTAAGCAAGTCTTCTACCAGTAGGTAGGTAGATACGCTCCGAGTTCGCTATGTATCCTAAGTATAATCTATGATCTTCAAGAAACTCCGACGACCTACTGCCTTGATACGAAATTTTTTATCGAGCATTTAATAATTAAATTTAATACCTACCTATCTATAATCCTAATTATATATACCTATACTCCATTTGTTATAGCATTAGAAAGAAGTTAAAAAAAGGTTCTTTTTAATGTACACTTTGTAACAAGTAACAATTAACATATTACAGTTACGATTGACGCCCAATTTATTAGAATATATTTTTAAACCAGCAGTCTCACTGTAACTAATCATTTTCACTAATTATCTTATAAAATTAAGTGGCTTTCATTTAGATATATATTTTTATTCCAACTTAAAATAACAGTGTCGATACAAAAAACCTAAATAAGCAGGGATGAATAATACCGGGAACGTTTTTTGTTTCACTATAATCCTACCAAATCTAAAATGTTACTTAATCCCTTCATCCGTTGTGACAACAGGATCTTTCTTATTTTGCCGGTTTATGTTGGCAGTCAAATTGACGTAAACAATGTTCTGTGATTGTCATTCACATGTGAATACTTCTGAGTTCTGAATGCAACGCCTTGTTTGTTGTTATTACCGAATATTAGTATTTTTTTTGTTATTTGTTACAGTTTTTCCATTGTTATTGTTTTGTTTTTGAAATAAAATGTTTTGCACTCCTGCTTCTACGAGCCTCTTATTTCTAATGTTATAACAAATGGCGTATAGTATAGTATAGTAATGCATCAACGGTCACTATATAAAATATAGTTATTTATGGGCACGCATATACCTAATATGTAAGTTAGTTAGGTACATTCAATTCAACTTATTTACACAAAATCAGGCTAATGTTTTCAATGAACGCGCTCCGAGTTAGAAACATCGCAGAGTAACAATAAAATAACAAAAAAAAATGGCCGTGTCCATTTTATCATTTATAAACTCTTTTGCTACGTATTGCCGAAAAGATTTCAACCATTATCTTATTACCGTAATTATAACCGTAGTCACTATCCATTGTATAGCTCATAAGTAGGCACTCCTACATCTCCTACCTACTTCTATTAAATGATTCTAGGTAAAGGTATTATTTAATCAGATAAGTAAGTAAGCACCACCTATGTAGGTAGGTACTATATACTTGGGTACCTAAATGATATAATAAATAGTAGTAAAGGATAGCCTATTTGGCAAACTCAAGCTCGCCTTGTAAACACAGATCATTACTACTTGTAAAGAAGGGGTGCGGGTATTATGTAAGTAAAATAATAACACTTACCCACAGAATAATATATACACTTGTCCATGCTTTAATTTCCCGGCATAAAGTTTGTTTTTTAAACTATAAAATAGAGGTGCTTTTCTTTCCGTTCGTTCTATTCGTTCATATGATTGATTGACAATGTTGCCAACTACACAAAATACGGTGATACGTAGACAGAGTAAAGATAGACCATTTAACATGTGTATCTCTTTCACTCTGACTATACTATATACCCTATGAAAGGAGGGTAATCTCCTATGGGAAAAAATTTAAAAAGTGTCCTTCGCCCGCGTCGAAATACATGTAATAATAAAAAAACTCTAAAAACTTTCACAATATCGCTGGTATCGAAAATTGATATATATATATATCGACGCCCCCCTGGAATAAGTCGGTAGTGCCATTATGGACGTTTTGCTGTTATGCCAGATTCGGATTCAGCGATTTTTCCGATTACTGGTTTATTGCCGGGGGGCGTTGATATGTCATTTATCGACACCAGCGCCATTGTGGGAGACTGAACTATTATTACATGCATTTCGACGGACACTTTTTCAATACCTGGATGTCACTCCTTTCATATACCCTCCATAACTCTGACGCTGAAACAGCTATACGCTAGAACAGAAAGCGTGAAAGAGAACCTTCAACTATTTCGCAAAAAAAAAGGGTTTTCTTCTTCTAAGTTGTACTTGCTAGTTGCTATCATCTGTGATATACATCTCGTATCATTTTTTTATTTCTATGAGGTGACAAAAGATAATTGTGATAATATAAATTACTGTAATCTCTATCTCGATGAAATAAAATAAACAAAACGTTTGCAGTGTTGTATATACTTTTTTACATACCTTACAAATCGATTTTATTTTGGGACAAGCACAGGAATTATGCCAGTGTCATATAATTAATAGCAATTACAGTTCAATAAATGTACATTATAAGTAGAAATGGGTAAATAAGGTGCTAAAGATGAACATCGATATCAATGAAATCGATAAACATAAGTAAATAAAAAGAGCCAACATACGCACTCGTACATCACTAGTATTTAAGTTAACATGGTCGTCGCGGCGCGAGTTGTCAATCTCGACAAAATTATTGTTTATTATTAGAAAGAGAATAAAAAATCTCGAAAATGTCCTCGACGGAGCCTTCGCAGAATAAAACATGGGAACTGTCCTTGTACGAGCTCCATCGTACGCCGCAGGAGGTGATAACGGATGCAACCGAGATCGCCGTGTCCCCCCGGAGTCTGCACAGCGAATTGATGTGTCCTATATGTTTAGATATGCTCAAGAAAACCATGACAACAAAGGAATGCCTCCACAGGTTCTGCAACGACTGTATCATAACAGCGTTGCGCTCCGGCAATAAGGAATGCCCGACGTGTCGAAAGAAATTGGTGTCAAAGCGTTCTCTTCGCCCCGATCCTAACTTTGATTTGTTGATATCGAAGATTTATCCAAGTAGGGATGAGTATGAGGCGCACCAGGAGCGTGTTTTGGCTAAACTGAGCAAGTCGCAATCCCAGGTATCGTTGGTTAACTCTATTACGGAGGGGATAAAGTTGCAGTCGCAGAATAGGCCTCAACGCTCGCGGAAAAACCAGGATGACAGCAGCAATACGTCTAATTCGAACGGTAACGTGGAGACAGTGCAAAACGGTAGTAGTACATCAGCGCCCAAAGATGGGGCATTGCCTACTGGTAATCCTACCCCGTCTGGGCAGTCGACGTCTAACCCAGCGTCTGTGCGGAGTACGCCGTCGCCGGTGCCGTCCAACATAAGCTCAGTATCGAAGAACACAAGCACCACTAAGCGGGCAAAGTCAATTTTAACTTCAGAGCGCAGTGAGGAGAGTGAATCCAGTGATGGCAGGTTTGTGGGATTTGTTATGTTGATTGCAAGTTAATTATAGTTTAAGCCTAATTCCTCTGTGGCTCTGGGTTTGATTGTTAATGCAAACTATGGTGGTAATTTTAGTCTTTTCTCTTATCCTACCTTGGTAAAACATGCCAGTTATGACATGACAAAATGAGAGATATGTTCTTGCGTTTTTTCTAAAATTAATGAGATATAATGGAATAATATGGGAACTGTCTGCACATGCAAAGAGCAGTTTATTAATACCACATTGTGGTACATTCCAAAGCGATCCCATAGCAGCCTTATATAAGCCGGTTTTTAGTGGATCAGCCTTCTGGCTGGATTCGCACATCACCCTGCTACTTCTCCTGAAGTGGCTGAGTACCCATAAAGGAGTTTCCAACGTTAAGAAAATTTTACAAAGAAAATAAATGGTAATAATAAATGGTTATCAATACCAGCAACCTTCAAAAGATACACATTATAAATAAAAATTGTTGATGAAGCTGATAAAGATAGTAGATGAATCCTGAGATATATCAATTTTGTCTCTCACATGATATAAGACAGTGAATTGTTGCAACATTATCCATGTCATGTTTTCTCCTAGCAATGATTTAGTACCTACACAAAAAAAGTTTTTATCAGTTCATGAAAGTGTCTTCTGATCATGTGTGTACAATATGGTCTGCCAACCAACAGTCTTGCATGTTAAGTATAGTTAGTTGCATCAAAATCTTATCCTTTAAGTATTTGTTATAAAAATGTATAGTTGCATAAACTAACTTATAAATTGGTATTTCCAGAACTGAAGGTGAGAACTCAATGGACACAGAGGGGGAGGGGGAGCCACTGAACCCCAATGAGATAGAACTAGTGTTCAAGCCGCACCCCACGGAGATGGCGGGTGACAATCACCTGATGCGGGCGCTGCGGGACAGCTCCGTCAGATACCTGAAGACTACAGCCAATGCCTCTGGTAATGCCACGACCATGTAAACACAGACATGCCTATTCATACTAATTTGATAGACATCCAATTTTGATATGGACAAATATGGCTAGCATACATTACAATAATTATTTCATGAATAGTTAAACAAAAAGGATCCTATCCACATCAAGTATTGTGATATGGCAGCTTGAAGTTTGATAATGTATTACACATGGTAAATGTGGGATGGTATCCTAGGTGGTAAAAATGCTATTTATATTTCGATGGGATCATTTTTGTTAACCTATACTTCACTAATTTTTGTAAATTTTTGTGGATTCAATCTTTTTTGCTTTACCATGTCTAATTGTGTCCTACTTAGTCTCTCCCTCTCTTAAATCGAAGGTTAGAAAGAGATGAAATAGATGTAGTAGTAAATAGTCGTTTGTGTTGCAGTGGACCACCTGAGCAAGTACCTGGCAATGCGGCTGACCCTGGACCTGGACGCGGAGCTGCCCGAGGCGTACCGCCTGCTCAACTTCTGCATCTACGTTGTGCCCGCGCCCGGCCAGTTCGTGCCGCTCGCCGGCTCTCAGACCTTGCGGCAGATCAATGATAAGTTCTGGAAGGTGCTTATTGTCAGTCCCTTTTATAGTACAAACCACCCTAAATTGATCTATATTTAAACCCTTTAAAATGTCATTTTTGTGTGATGCACGAAAACCATTTATTATTGAGGTCATCTTCCTTCAGTGGTTCGAGTTTCGGTTCGATTTCCGTCGGGGACAAATTTCGGATGTGGCCTTTTGGTAATTTACCCCGACTAGGTTTAATCTGAGATCGCCCCCAGTTGCTATGGTACCCATACACAGACCATATAGGTATCTGGTCTGTGTACCTACCCATAGTACCTTCAAGCTTTATTTAGTGTGTAATCAATAGGTAATCATACACTGAGTATATGTGGCAATTTTTTTTTCTTAGTCATCCTAATAATATTATAAATGTGAATGCTTGTTTATGGGTAATTATTTTATCTTGCAGGTGAACAAGCCATTGGAAATGTACTACTCATGGAAGAAAACCTAGAAATAAATTACATTTTAGTTATGTCCGCTCATAACTAAAATGGCGAAAGGATAAACGTATTCTAAGAAATTTTAAACGAATCTATCTATAATATAATAATTATACAAGTGATTTTAACATTGAGACATGGACTCTTATCATTGTGATAAATAATTAATTGAATTTATCTCGAAAATGTGAAATTTTATATGATTTAATATTATAACTGATAATTTATGAATTTCATCCTATGTATTGGATTTCAATAATTTTATATTTTTAAGACATCCTTTCTTAATTGTACATATTCCCATAGACATGTTCAATTTTACTGTATGACATGATTTTTTTTATTTTTTATGTATGTAATACTACGATGTAAAAACGTTATAATTAATAGATGCGGTAATTGCTATTCAACACGCGAAATTGTAGAAAAACGTGGTATTTTGCACGTCTGTACGCTCCTAACGTGCATACAGACGTTTGTAGTTTGTAACAGTTTGTAGGTATACCTATACCTACTTGGGTTGTAATGTTATGAGGGAGTTGGTGTATTACCTTACCTACCTACCACTTTGGGCACACTCCCACTTAATGTGAGGTGAAAATGGCCGTAGTCCACCACACTTACAAAGGATGGGTTCTATTCTTCTATATCACTCATTCAACTAACACTGTTGTTCCCAGACCTAATCTTATCTAATATTTTTTATAATAATTATAAGCTTGTCCAACTCAAAAATAAAGTTTTAACCCCAAAGTTATAGAAATTCCATTCCATTTTTTTTTTAAACCGGCCAAGTACGTGTCGGACTCGCGCACGAAGGGTTCCGTACCATTATCTATAAAAACGGGAAAAAAATCACGTTTGTTGTATGGGAGCCCCCTTAAATATTTATTTTATTCTGTTTTTTAGTATTTGTTTGTTATTGCGGCCACAGGAACATGGTTCATGAGATACAGCCTGGTGACAGACGGACGGACGGACAGCGAAGTCTCAGTAATAGGGTTCCCGTTTTACCCTTTGGGTACGGAACCCTAATAGAAATTGTATTCTACAATATCACTAAATGGTTTTAAGTTTATTTTAAGATTAAGGTCTAACAAATACATTCGAATATAAAAATATGAAGGTGGTAATAACTAATATGGCTTAGCATAGGTATAATAAAAACTCTTTCAGAGCCTTTCATATCTAAGTAACATTTTAGTGAAATGTAATAATTATTGTGCAATTTTAATAAACAACAATTGAAATCTATGGTACCTATAGTTGTTAATTTAACCTCGTATAAAGTAAATTACTAATATCGCATGTAATAGCGCATGTACCAGTGTTATCGATACGTAGAACTATGGAGGAAAATGCGATAAAAACAAATAAAGTACATAAATTCAATAATTTATTTCTTATATCGTCGCCGCCTGAAAGGCAATCCTTAGGTAGCGAAAAGAAATCGTAAAATGAGTTAAATATACCAAACTGTATATGTGTGTACATACGATTTTTTGTCGCTTTGCAAGATTTAGCAGGATTGCCTTTCAAGTGTCGTTATGATTATTGTACCTGCATCTATCACTGGCAACTTAAAATTCCTAATGTAGGTACTAGGTACATAAATAAACATTCAATGCTTACACAAGAATTGTATATAAGTAGGCTATTTGTTTATAGAATTTGCAGATAAGGCGTATATACTGAAACAGCGAATATATAAACATCAATACCTGCGTAGGTACTTATGGACTTAACTAAAATAAATTATACTGTGCCTGACGACAATTCGTCATATCAAAAACTGGCATTTTTTTTCATTCTAAGGCGCGTAATTTAAAATTAGCCGTGTATAAAATAGAATTTGTGATTCATCTATTTCGACATGCATTCGATAAAATGCCGCCGAAACACGTTATATTCCCGTCGGAGTGCTTTCGTTGCTTCTACTTTTAATAAATGCAGTGCTTCTTCAATAGCTTCTTTATTTTCCTGGATTCGTGCTTCGCTCAGTTTCTCCATTGTAGCTAAATCAAGTTCATCTATTCTGTCAGCCTCTTTCAATAAATTATCAACATCCCTGAGATATTTACTGTAAGAATTACTTTCAGCATCATCTTCGTAACCGAGAAGTCTCTCGACGTGCTCCCAGAAGTTTATTACTCGCCGTCCATCCCGCAATTTGCAAGTGTGCATAAAATTTCTAAATAATTTTCTGCCTCTTTCGTCGTTAAGGACATTTTCAATTTTGTCGGTGAATCTGTCGAAATCCGATTTACTTATTCCGTCGTAAATATCACAACTGCAAGTAGCAAAACATTGGGCCATCTTATCTTTCGTCAAACAGGGATTTCATCGTCTGATATCGATTCCAAACTTTGCATCGGTTTCTATCATTTACTAAATTGACTTACATTTTTGAAACCCGATACTGCCCTCTTCAGGTGAATAACTTAACTGCAAATGTATTAATCAACCCAAGTACTTCGCTGTTTCCCACCTTATTGATGATTCACTTAACTTTTGGATATTGAAGTGAGGTTAACAACGAAAATAGGTTCCCGAGCAGTGGGTATCCGCGACACGGCTGCGGCGGCGGCGGCGGCGGCGTAAATAAACTTGTGTGCGATGAGAAATCGGCGCAATATTGACGCGAGTTACGAACTTCACGAATTTGTGATAACGCGTTGCGCATGCTCGGCTTTCTTTCTTTAATTCAAAAACTCCCGCCACCCACTCATCGTTAACACTAAACAGATATTACGATATTTATTTTTAACAAAGTAGGTACAAAAGGATAAATACTTTATGGGCACAATAGCACGACGCGTTTCTCGGAAGTGAGAATGTGACTAGTATGAAAACGCAAAGTATTACATCACGACAGGTAAAAAATCGGTGTGACCTCGGTCGCCGCGCAGACTTGCTTGTTCATTCATGGGAAATAATATCATACGAGGTGTAGCGAAGACAATGGTCTTACGTGGCTTGCCGTGCCCCTTATAAAATAGGACCGGTTGCTTTGTTCCCGTTTTGTACTGAGCTAGCTTAAATTACTTAGAAAGTATGTACCTACCTACTTACCTTTAGAGCAAACCTCTACTTTTTAAAGTAAAGAAAAACAATGAGCGTCATAGATAACATACGTGGGGTAGGTAGGTACCAAATACTTAGATCAAATAATCAACTCCGTTGCTTTCTAATATTATTGTACTTAATAAATTGTAGGTATTTTGTACAATTAACTACTGCCGATCTTACCAAAGTTAGCAGGTAAAACGTAGGTTTAAAGGACGTGTAAAGTTATGGCTTCTATCCGTTTCGAACCTGTGCTGCGTCGCGCTTTTCACAGGCCGATCGTTTGACCTATTTAGCTATGGCTACTGGTGACTCGAAAAATATTAAGCAGTATTCTAAACCGTGCTGCTATGTCTCCAGCGATAGTTTTTTTTATTGATAAAGAAATCAATCTGATTGAGTCTACTGTTTTTTAGGGTACCGTATCCAAAGGGTAAAACGGGACCCTAATATTAGTATTAGGGTCCCGTTTTACCGTTTTCCCGTTATTGTCTGTCACCACGACAGACAGACGGGCACCTCTGTCACCAGTAGGCGTCACACCGAGCCATGTCAAGTACAAAAAGCTCGAAGTGACGTCATTTTCTTGACAAATCTGACAGTTGAAAGAGATAAAACTTATGTCTACACGGTCATACTAAGGGTGCAGTACAAAAAACTCGAAGTGACGTCATTTTCTCGACAAATCTCAAAATCTGACAGTTGAAAAAGATAAAACTAATGTCTACACGTTATGCTAAGCTGTATCTCATGAACCTTGATACTAGTAATTTTCCCAGATGATGTATTTCTGTTGCCGCTTTATCAACAGATACTAAAATACAGAATAAAATAAATATTTAGGGGGGCTCCCATACAACAAACATGACTTTTTTGCTAGTTTTTTAATGTTATTATATTTGTGCTAGTCTCAGTGCTATTACAATATAGTTAATACGATCTCGATACTGGCAAAATGCGCAATAAGCGTGAATATTAAAAAAGCAAAAAACAAAATTATATAAATGCTACCAACTCACACAAAAAGCATATTATAAAAATCAAAATACTATAAATTTTTGAATTAAACCAAAATTTAAGAAACCTCAGGCTATAATCATTGCAGTATTCAAAATCCAAAATTTGCAATATATTCTCAAAATAAGTTATGTATATGCAAATATCAATAAATAGTCTGAATCTATTATATTCTTATATTGGAATATCGTTCTGTACTAACATATTGCTGCTATAGTGATGATATACGGATGTTATGGATATGTGTGATTCGAACATGGTCCTAAATTTGGATATTTCTGTTAATGTGGTGTATCCCTATTAGGATTATTACGTATGGCAATCTGAATAATAATGTCTACGTTACTACCAACCTAATCAAAAAATGACGTTTAAGTCGGCCATTTTGCAGTTTTTACGGTAGCTGCTATACACGTGTTTGGTAGGTTATTCAATAAAATATGGTTTAAAATGTGTAAATTGTAATGAATTACGCGTTCTAAATAAATAACGACCATTTCAGGTTGCCGAGATGGCAGTTGCAAAGAAGCCCGTGGCTAAAAAAGCCCAACTGCACCAAAAGAGCGGTAAGAAGGGAGTCAAGGGTGGCAAAATCCGTGGTAAAGGCATCAAGCGGAAGATTAGCCTGAAGTTTTTGATCGACTGCACACATCCCGCTGAGGACAGCATCCTTGACGTCGGCAACTTTGAGAAATACTTAAAGGAACGTGTCAAAGTTGAGGGCAAAACAAATAACCTAGGCAATCACGTTGTCATCGCCAGGGATAAGACCAAGATTTCCATCAATGCAGGTTTGTGTCAATATTTATGCTGATTTGTCTATACATTCAAACCCAGCTACTATCAACAATACTTTTTCCACCTTAAATGAAACATCCTATTTGATTTCCTTAAGGCATACTGAACTGAAGGTAAAATTCTTGAGAGTTGATCAAAGCTTATTCAAATCCTAGTTCCTAATCATACATTTTTGATTCTCATGCACGAGACTTCATCCTACTGCTAGTGTTTATTTATCTTGCATGGGTCCAAACTAAACATTTCCACTCAGTTATTACCCGTGAAATAATAAAGTGCAATTTAGTAGCTTCTAACTGCAATCTTATCCGCACAGACTTTGGTTATTCAACATTGTTATAAATTATAGCCTATATGTTATTCTGATGTATAACAATAATACTGTAAAGTTTAATCAAAAGCCGTTCAGTAGTATTTCCGTGAAAGAGTAACATACATCCATCCATCCTCACAAACTCACATAATATTAGTAAATTGCATGCATTGTGTGCATTACTACATTTAGATGCTGATTTTTTTACTATTGGATATCTTTAAACCTCTATTAGTTAATTTATGTGCTAGCACTGATAAGACATGTGTGCTTTGTAAATATGCTACCAGATAATGCATATACCAAACATTAGAGTAAAATTTTCATGAATACTTCTAGCTTTGTATAACTGAGATACAACTTTATATTGTTATGGATTGTATAATGTCCTGATTGGAGATTCATTATGTATTGACCACTTTAATCAAAAATAACTGAAACTAGAGTTAGTACTTTTTATACTTACAGTGCCCACTGGCTCGTGTCGTATAGAACATAGTTATTTCTGATTCTAATAAAGTTTGTTTTCAATATTAATGTGAGTTGTCTCGTTGCAGACATTCCCTTCTCCAAGAGGTACCTGAAGTACCTGACGAAGCGCTACCTCAAGAAGAACAACCTTCGTGACTGGCTGCGAGTGGTGGCCTCTGCTCACGACTCGTACGAGCTGCGTTACTTCAACATCAACGCTGACAGCGACAACGAAGACAACGAGGATTAAGCTGTTGCCACAATAAATAGTTTTATATTCTATTTGTTTGTTTTTTTTTATCCATATTATCTTATGGAGTATTGTTTTAAAACAAAAACAAAATTTCAAAGGAGGAACTAATTGTCTTGCTAACATAATCCACAGTAACTACTGAGTAAGTACTCACTAGAGTAGGAATGGGGCCAATTAAATAGATTACATTTTGCAACAAAGAGCCTGTTATCAATAGAATACTTTAGGATAATTGTTCTCATTTTCATTATTCATTTCTATAACATCTTATTATCATGATGTTATTGCAATGAGGTATGATAGGTACTTACCAATAACACGATGACCATCGTGAGACTTCCAGTTGAAAAGGCATTGTCTAGACAACCCCTGTTTCCAGACTAAGTAAAGCTTGTACTGTGGGCACCTTAAAATACACTGAGGGCGATTTCCGAAATTTTACGCTGTCGGAATCGAACCCGCAAAAATCCGGAGCAGTGAGGTATAGGCAATTCAAATAAAACAGACAATTATGTAATAATTAACATTTATTTCTCGAGTATGGTGTATATGGTGTAAATAAATAAATAAGAAAAAAATAGGATTGAATGAAGGACAAAATATGATTGAAACTTATTGACTAACTGCATCGAAATATTTTGTACTACAACTAGATTTAAGATTCATCACCGCCGAGTGACATTAGTGTCAAATTTATGAGAAATACGCTATAATACATTTCTAAAATGGTAACAGCTTGCTTGCACCGGGCTTGAAGGCAAAGTCTTACAATTACACTATATTCGTACCAACAGTCCTGGGAAGATTACTCACTAAACTAAGTAGATACTCTCGTTCGGTGGTACTACCTCAAATGAACAAGACAAACACGCAATTGGAACAAACGCGCGTAAATTTCGTTTCAGTGTTCCCGCGGGAGTAATCCAGTGCAAGTTTTACAGTGCCAACAACTTATCTGTTCAGGTGGCCAAAAATGGTACTAGCGTCGTTGCTATGAGAATGTCATTGATTGTGAAGAATTGCAAAGACAGTAGCGACGCCGTTACCTGAACAGATAAGTTGGCACGTGTGTACTAGGAGCTACGGCGTGTGAGTTCACTTGCCGGCCGCGATCTCCTTCATCCTGTTGAGCGCGGAGCCGGCCTTGAACCACGAGATCTGTTGTGCGTTCAGCGAGTGGTTCAACTTGATGCGGTCGGCGGTGCCGTCTTTGTGCTTGATTTCACAATCGACTGGCTGCAATATGAAAGAATATATTATTAAAGCAGTTCTTAGAATGCTGTCAGTTTGTAAAAGTTATGTTTCGTGTGATAAGTTTGTTATGATGGCATTTTGGTCGTGGTTTGAGCGTGGTAGCAGTGGTAGCCGAGTGGTCGAACGCACGCCTTGCAAATCAAAGTGTGCAGGTTCAAACCCCGGCTCGCACCTCTGGGTTTAATGTGCGGATCTCATTTACATCCGAGATTACCACTTGCTATGAAACGGTGAAGGAAAACATCGTGAGGAAACCTGCACGTCTGAGAGAACTTGACTAGTTCTCGATAGATGTGTGAAGTCTGCCAACCCGCACCGGGCCAGCGTGGTGGACTATGGCCTGAGTCCCCCTCGCATTGAGGGGAGGCCCGTGCCCAACAGTGGGACATTAAAAAAGGCTGTAGTTATTGAGCGTGTATCTCGCTGTTTACTGCATTGATAGGTTGCAGGTTTAATTACCTTCACGTTATATTTGGGAAAGCCATGTTGCGTCTTTATTATAAAGTTGTACATTAATTTTTATTGCATTTCCCTAAGAGATTTGTTCAAATTAAATAAACAATGCACTAATTATCCCCTGCGTACGTATATATGTACGCGCAGAGTAAAATCTGTTCTTAGCGGGCATCCAGAGGTCGAGAGGATTTGCTATTTATAGTTTCGGGAGGTTTCGTGATGAGTGATTTACGCTTTTAAATGTACTTTAAAAAAATCTAATTCTTTACCTTGCCGGGCGCGAGGTCCTTAAGTCCGAGCAGCGAAATTTTGTCTGTGGGCTGTATCTTGTCGTAGTCGGCGGCATTGGCGAACGTGAGCGGCAGCATACCCTGCTTCTTCAGGTTGGTTTCGTGGATCCTATCATAATTAGTAGAGAATTACTTACACAACTCCCATCATAACGTGGAAAATCGATGTACAACCTGTATACTTTGCTATAACTCTGTTCCTAACAAAAAGGCTCCATTATTTCTTTAGAACGCAAAGCCTGACGATAACTAGATCACCTGATATATGTCAATCCCATAGTTTTTGAGGGACTTCAAAAAAGGAGCAAGTTCTCAGGTGGACCCTTTTTTCGGCCAAACGATTTGTAGAAACACTTATAAACAGAAATCATTAATGAGGCAGACCTGAACACCTGAAAACAAACAACAGTCATCTTGCAATGAAGATCACAGGTTACTGAACCTTTATTGTTTGATAAGTAAGTCGCTTTCCAAAGTAGGGTCATTAACCATGATGGAAAATACACTGGTATTATCCACCATGGTTAATGACCCTACTTTGGAAAGCGAAAGGGAAGATCTTCCTGCTATGAGGGTGGTATGGTGTGCCTAGCGGGGTGGGTCTGCTACACCCCAGGTTAATGTTGGGGGTTTGGCGTCGAGACCACTTCATAAAAAAACTAAAAATAGTACCTAGCAAAGGACTTGACGATGATGGCCCTGCCGCCGAGATGTCTCGGCTCGAGCGCGGCGTGCTCGCGGCTGGAGCCCTCGCCGTAGTTCTCGTCGCCGACCACCACCCAGCGCACGCCGGCCGCCTTGTACGCGCGCGCCGTGCCCGGCACCGGGCCCCACTCGCCCGTCTGCTGGTTGCGCACCTTGTTCAGCTCGCCGTTCTCGGCGTTCGTCGCGCTTCAAGTATAATACATCACATCATATAGTACATCATCATCACTCCTGTACTACCCGAAGTACAGAATCGGAATCAGAATGATTCAATCAAATTTCAGTTCAATCGGTTAAAGATAACTGATTTAAAATTCATTTGCAAGATTCCACCCGGACATACATATGTTGCAAGTTAATATAATGCTTGTAACAAATACATTTTTGACTTCATTTATGACGACGTACTAGTCTAGTAGTTTAAACGTAGACCGACTGAATAGGGTGGGTGCGGGTTCAATTCCCACCAGCGTCAAATTTCAGTAATGGCCTTTTAAAAATTTGCTTTGGTGTGGGTGTAACTGGGATCGCCCTCAGTCCGTTATATAGTACACATATTACAAGCCATGATTAATTTGGGATTATACGATGAGTATGTGTTCTCTTCTTCTTTGTCGGTATCACTCTTGACAGAGTGGACGTGGTCTTCACTTCAGTAGTTGTTGCTTGAGTGCCAAGACTAGACTTATGTCACAAAATATGTTGATAATATCCGTTTCTCTCGTATGATGTATAAGACAGAGAGCGACCGAGCCAATCCGTGATAGAGGTCTTGTCTTGACATGTGTGCTAACACCACAGGTGTTCATGACCGCCTTCCTCGTGCATTCATGTACTATGCGATTCAAATGAGAATAGGATCGACTTTGCGCCATATTGTGACGCAAAGCTGTTAATTCATAGCTGTCAATTCTAACCAGTTAGGTAGGGTGAGCATAACAAGATATTTTTAAATATTTCTTTTCCCAAGGTTGATTGAAAAATGCATTCAGTCGCACGACGAAGCACACCAACAACGACAAGATGGCGACTGGCGTCCTAATTTTTTTTTCTTTAATAATTTTAGCAAGGCTTCTGGGCCTCTGCGCCAAAAATGAAAATAAAAAAAAAGTTATGGTATGGTTTTAAAAAACGAATTATGACTTAATAATAAAATATTATATTAAGACAATTTACTACTAATTTAACCTTTTTATTTAAATTTGATGTAAGACTTATTATTTTTGATATGCAAATAAGTATTTTGCAAACCATACTTTTCAAGTGACATTTGACAGATAGAGGTTATTGACATTCCTTTTTGAATCGCATAGTAGTGCTGATGAACCATGTAGTGCTGATGTGTTGTCTGGCGATATTTCTTTATTTGTAGAAATTTTAAGTAATCTACAAATACTCACGTGATGAACATGTTATTGGAGATGTTGTCGAGATGTCCTCTGTACTTGAGCCAGGGTCCAGCGGCGGAGATGTGGTCGGTGGTGCATTTTCCCTTCACCTTCATCAGGATGGTCAGGTCGGTCAGGTCCTTGCCGTCCCACTTTTCGAAGGGCTCCAGGAGTTGGAGACGGTCGGAGCTCGGAGACACGTCTACCTTCACGCCTGTGAAATAACAAGGTTACATTAAAATATATGTTAACTGGAAATCTTTCAGAATTTTTTTATTGATCTCATTTAGCTTTGCAAATAATTTATACTTTGTAAAATATGAATAGTTATATTATTTTTGGAACGTCGTTCCTTATCAAACGTTGCGAAAGGGGGCTAGACGGAAAAATTAAAACGAAAATTTTGTAACGACACTTTTACATATTTGTGTGTGATTTTTATTGTATACATTTATGTATACAATACAATTCGATTTCGATGTGTATGTGTGTGTGTATGTATATGTACATTTTTTTTTTGTTTTTTTTTATTTCAATAGGAACTTCGTTCCATCCGGGTGTCCCTTGACTCCTCTCAAGTTGTTTTTTACACAAAAATCAATAGCTGTTTTTAAGTCACTCAAAAACGGCTTCACAATATTTGTTGTTTGTTTGCTCTAACACAGGTTTAAAACAAATAGGGGAGAAAAACCAGACAGACGACAAAGTGATCCTGTGAGAAGGAACCCCTTTTTAGGTACGGAACCGTAAAAACATGTAGGTGATACGAAATTCGATGGTACACCTTATAATTTGTATTTTTTTACCGAAAACAAGTCAAGAAACAACGAATACAAATTAATGTATTGACCATTAGTCGCTATACAATTGGTATATCTAATTGTTACGGCGCCATCTATTTACCAAGATGAAGGGCATATGTTAGCCACTCGTCACTGGATGGCGCCACTACAGCACCGTCTATGGATGGCACCCTACCATAGATATAAGCTACGCTGATATAGACATGTCATCATCTACTCTATGATACTGTCTCTTGCGATTTGCTTGTCGTCAACGACGGCACACATTTTTGTACAACTAACTAATACATTTTGCGAAGAAATAGTTTTTTCCTATACCACTACCATCGGCAAGGCGGCTGCACCACGGGACACGAGCGTACACTAATCATTCGTGAGAGGTGAAAACCATCAAGCTAATGAGGTGAATTTATTAGCGATTTAAAAAAAATGATCAGCCCACTGAGTTTCTTGCCGGATCTTCTCAGTTGAGGTCGCGTTTCGATCCGGTAGTAGTATACTCGTATAAGAAAAAAAAATGTAAACTTGACAATTTGTAAGTGCCCCCAGGGGCCTATACAGAATAAATGATTTGACTTTGACTTTGAATACTATGCGATTCAAATGAGAATAGGATCGACTTTGCGCCATATTGTGACGAACGAAAACAAATTATGACTTTAAATAATTAAATATTATATTAAGACAATTTACTACTAATTTAACCTTTTTATTTAAATTTGATGTAATTTGATGACTATTATTATTGATATGCAAATAAGTTTTTTGCAAACCATACTTTTGAAGTGACATTTGACAGATAGAGGTTATTGACATTCCTATTCTTATTTGGATCGCATTGTACTTACTGGTGCCGTCAGCGGGCGGGTGCTGGTAAGTGTCCTGGCCGGGGTCGAAGCCCTTGGCGGGCAGCTCGTCGGCGAAGGGATCCGACAGTCTGAACTTCTTGCCGTCCTTGCCCGTCAGCTCATCAGTCACGGGATTGAAGTCCAGACGACCTGTGGAGTTAACGCGCATGTCAAGACTACACCTGTGTCACAGATTCCCGCTCTGTGTCTTATTTCATACGAGAGAAATAGACAAAATGAATGATGATTCCGTGACATTATTCATCCACTCTCAAAAGGCAAAAATAATCTCTAAAATTTCTCTAACTTTCCCAGACTGATTAAGTGAATCAAATTTTCACAACTGATGATAAATTCTCTGTGTTTCTTTCTCATGTTAATCTAGATTATAGAAATAACATAAAAAAATATCTTTCAAGTATACAACTTATTAAACTGAGACTATAAACAAGAGCGTAAGTTTCATAAAATAAAAAAAATGCCCTACTTTAGTAAATAGAATATTTTCCAAAATTATCGGCTTTACCCTGACCATCTTTTGCTTACCCGACTTTCCAGGCCCTGTAGCATGACCGCGCAGACATATGTTTTATCTCTTTCAACTGTCGGATTTGTCGAGAAAATGACGTCACACCGATCCATGTCCAGTACAAAAAGCTCGGTGTGACGTCATTTTCTCGGCAAATCTGTCAGTTGGAAGAGATAAAACTTATATCTACGCGGTCATGCTAAGGGTGCTGTGTCACAGATTACCGCTGTATGTCTTATTACATACGAGAGAAAGAGACAAAATCAACAAATTCCCTAACATAAGTCATCATCATCATAGGCAAAAATAATCTCTAAAATTTCTCTGACCTTGTTCCCAGACCACTTAATCAAATTTTCACAACTAATGATATATTTTCTGTTTCTTTCTCAAAAACGTCAAAACAAGATTACGTCTGTTGTCGAATATAGAAATAACATAAGGAATTAATTAATGTGAGATTATAAACACGAGCGTAAGTTTTTTAAAATAAAAAAAATTGGGCTACTTTAGTAACTAAAATGGTTTTCAAAATTTATCGGCTTTGCCCTGTCCATCTTTTGCTTCCCTGACTCCTTTGACATTCCAGAGAGTGTACCTATTATCGTGTTATATTGTGATCACCGAAAGATTTGTTAATGTAGTGTAATCTGGACTATGGCCTGAATCGCCCTCGCATTGAGGGTAGGCCTGCGCCCAGCAGTGGGACGTTAAAAAGGGCTGTTATAATATTAGTGTAATCTGACCGGCAAGTGACAGTGCAGTGACGAGCTCCGGGCTGGTGACGAAGCAGTGAGTGGCGGGGTTGGCGTCGTTGCGACCGGTGAAGTTCCTGTTGTACGAGGTGACGATGGTGTTCTTCTCGCCCTTCTTCACGTCCTTGCGGTCCCACTGACCGATGCACGGGCCGCACGCGTTCGCCAAGACCTACAGTATTTTATATTGCGATTTCATCCGTCATCTTTATCAACTTCATCACCCATTTTTAATTATATTTATAATGTGTATTCATTGATTCGTTGTAGTTGTTTGTAATTAGTTTAAACTGGCTGAAATACCCGCTGATCACAGTTGTATTTCATTTAGCTTTTTGAGAAATAGGTAAATATGGCAATATAAAATCTATTTATAACAATTTTATCTGCCCATCTGTCTGTTTGATCTGGGCAATCTTTCACACGCACGTAGCTATGGGGTTAGCATGCAAGTCAAGAATAGATAATTTGTCACGGATTCGCTCGCTCCCTCTCCGCTTAATTTCATACGAGAGGAAGAGACATCATCAACATATCCCGAGACATAAACGCTAGTCTTGGCGCACATGCTACAACTACTGTAGTTGTAGCATGTGCGCCAAGACTAGACGTATGTCACGGAATATCTTGATGTTGTCTCTTTCTCTCGTATCAAATTAGAGAGAGAGCGAGCGAGCAAATCTGTGACAAAAGTCTTTTCTTGAAATACGTGCTAACACCACTGATGTTATAAAGAGTAACGTAAGCTAAATGTTGTAATGCAATTGTTTAAACCCGTACGTTGCAGCTCGTCACTAAATAAAATAAGGTAATGCTCGCAAAGTGGTAGCCGAGTGGCCAAACGCACGCCTTGCAATCAAAGTGTGCAGGTTCAAACCCCGGCTCGCACTTCTGGGCTTCATGTGCGAATCTCATTTTCATCCGAGATTATCACTTGCTATGAAACGGTGAAGGAAACATCGTGAGGAAACCTGTACGTCTGAGGGAGCCTGACTAGTTTTCGATAGGTGTGAAGTCTGCCAACCCGCACTGGGCCAGTGTGGTCGACTATGGCCCGAATCCCCCTCGCATTGAGGGGTGTCCCGTGCCCAGCAGTGGGACGTTAAAAGGGCTGTAGTAGTAATGCTCACAGTGCCACCGAAGTCTCTCAGGGTCTGCGCGATGCCGTCACGCTCGATGGTGGCCCGCACCTGCTCCGAGCCGGGCGTTACGTTGAACGGGATCTTCGACTTAACGCCATGCGCCAGCGCCTGACAACGACATCAATAATCATTATTTATATCTATGCTAATATTATAAAGAGGAAAGATTTGTAATTTTGTTTTTAACGTATTAACTTATAAACTACTGGCCCGATTTCAAAAAATCTTTTACCGTTAGAAAGCTATATTGTCACTGGGTAATATGGCCTTTGGGTCCTTTGGCCTCATATTATGCCTTATAATTAGTGTGTAAAATGAGTTTTTCGAGTGTTATTTTTATTTAAATAAAAGTCAACATTTGTTTATTATAAAAGATAAAAGTCATAAAAATACACGATTACATAGCAAAAGGCTGTGGACAAGGATATTACACAGCATATAAACCATGATAAAATTAAAAAACTGAGCCGTCAGGGGACGCCTGGCAGATGTGAATCATAAAACATAAACGTCGTAGCGGCGAGTGAGCGGAGTCAGCCGGCAGCAGAAAGAACCGAGGAGCCACGAAGCTGCTTGAAGTGTTGGGATCACGGCATCAACAGTCGCTGTCACTCGCCAAGCGCGCTATTATATGTTTTACATCAAAACAAAAGCAACTTACTATGCGATTCAAATGAGAATAGGATCGACTTTGCGCCATATTGTGACGTGAAAAAACTAATTATGACTTTAAATAATTAAATATTCTATTAAGACAATTTACTAGTAATTTAACCTTTTTATTTATATTTGATGTAGGTACTATTATTATTGATATGCAAATAAGTTTTTTGCAAGCAATACTTTTCATGTGACATTTAGATAGATAGAGAGATAGAGGTTATTAACATTCCTATTCTTATTTGGATCGCATAGTCCGTGTTAAATCGCCGTATCTTAGCTTACCTCCTTAACAATGCTTGCGCAGCGACCCATGTCTTCGTATGAGGAGTTGGTGCAGGAGCCGATGAGTCCTACGCGGATGTCCACGGGCCAGTCGTTCTTCTTGGCGGCGTCGCCGAGTTTCGAGATGGGGTTGGCCAGGTCGGGGGTGAAGGGGCCGTTGACGTGGGGTTCCAGGGTCGTCAGGTCGATTTCGATCACCTGATAAGGTGTGAATTACACGTCGTTAATATAAAGTAGCAGTGGCAGAGGCAGTGGTAGCTGAGTGGTCGAACGCACGCCTTGCAATCGATGTGTGCAAGTTCAAACCGGCTCGCACTTTTGGGATTTATGTGCAAATCTCATTTCATCCGAGATTATCACTTGCTATGAAACGGTGAAGGAAAACATCGTGAGAAAACCTGCACATCTGAGGGAATTTTACTAGTTTTCGATAGAAGTGTGAAGTCTGCCAACCCGCACTGGGTCAGCGTGGTGGACCGAATCCCCCTCGCATTGAGGGGAGGCCCGTGCTGTAGTAGTAGTAGTAGTAGTAATAATATAAAGAGGCAATGGCCTTGTGGGCAACACAATTCACCGAGTTTATAGAAATTCAAATCCATCTACAAACCATATGCTACAACTCTTCTAAATCTATACTATGGAGTGTAGACATAAGGAGAACAATCTGTATATTGAAAAAGTGTTCGTCGAAATGCATTAAATAAGGATGGCGCCACATTCGCATCAGGTGACATTATTTTGACAATGATATTATTTTTTTAACTCAGCATACTTCAGTTTATACCCATACCCTTTTGTCTACACCAGCGTCATTGTGGAAGGTTTTTGAACTGTTATTTATAGCATACAGCTGGATACTTTCAACTTTTGTCTCATATGAGACTGTTCTCCTTATATCTACACTCCATAATCTCATAAAATAATTGAAATGTTAAATAGAACAGCTTTTTAATAAATGCGTATACGCATATACGCTACCTGTAACGTAAACATTTTCGTCTGTCTGTCTATTTCTTTGAGGTAAACACTCAAATGGCTGGACTCGCGCACGAAGGGTTCCGTACCATTATCCATAAAAACGGCAAAAAAATCTCGTTTGTTGTATGGGAGCCCCCTTAAATATTTATTTTATTCTGTTTTTTAGTATTAGTTGTTATAGCGGCAACAGAAATACATAATCTGTGAAAATTTCAACTGTCTAACTATCACGGTTCATGAGATACAGCCTGGTGACAGACGGACGGACGGACAGCGAAGTCTTAGTAATAGGAATCCCGTTTTACCCTTTGGGTACGGAACACTAAAAAAGATAACTTAAACAAAGATCAAGGTAAATTGATGTCTATTACCTGGTCATAAGGTGCCTTGGAGTCGGGCGTGAGAAGGTGCTTGTAAGTATTGGCTGAAGCTGCGATGTCGTGGCGGCCGGTGGACTTGAGATAGGCTTCCATGCGGGAGTTGTATGGGAACACCTATATAATTAAAAAAAAAAACATTTTTAGTGCTACCCTAGTTGATAGAACGCCCCCATTGATCTTAAGGGATGCAAGTTCAAAATATTATTTGTGACTTCTGATACTAACGTATGTATCCCACGCATAACGAAGACACAGTGTTTCTTGTAAAAAGGCCAAATGAAAGGCACAAGCAAATAACAGGGAATGTCCTAATTAATGGAATTTGAGAAAAACTATTTGAAAGTTCAACTATTCTAACAACACTATAGTTTGGCCATAAACAAAACTGCATTATTGGCGCCAACTGTTTTTTTTTAATTCTAATGATTAGAATTCAAAATACCATAGACAGAATAGGATTCTATATAAAAAAAGTGACATGCCCTGTTATTTGCCTGAGCCCGTCAAATGTTCCTTGTAATAAAAAAAAACATACGGGTCGAATTAAGAACCCCATCCTTTATAGTCGGTTAAAAAGACAACTGTAGTCTTGATAAAAATAATTGTGACTTACACTGGTGGTGGCGCCGATTTCAGCGCCCATGTTGCAAATGGTGGCCATGCCGGTGCAGGAGATGGAGTCCACGCCGGGACCGTGGTACTCAACTATGGCCCCGGTGCCGCCCTTCACTGTCAGGATGCCGGCCACCTTCAAGATCACGTCCTTGGGGCTCGTCCAGCCCTTCAGCTTACCTAGCGAAAAGAGCAAGAGTAAAATATATATTTAAACATTTTTTAAGTATCTTTTTTTTATGAGATAGGGAGGCAAACGAGCAGACGTTTCACAGTTTTTTTTTTTGTTCACTGTATCTATCGCTAGGCAACACATACCTACTCATTGTATGATCCCAAACGAAACTTGTACTATGCATAACGTACAATAGACTGAAGGCGATTCCAGTTCCATCCAGCGAGGTGATTTTCGTGCGATTGACATCCATCTCTATTAGCGATAGTGTCGAAACGAAACGTCAAATTGGCGTATTTCCTTCGACATATCTCTAACAGAGATTAATGTCTATTAAACGAAAATCGGGCCCCAGACCAAAGCAAATTTCGAAAGGGCTATTACAGATACTTGCCACTGATGGGAATCGAACCCGCAACTACCTGGTTCAGTGAGCCGAGAGGCCTACGCTAAGACGACTAGACTACGCCGTCATCAATATGTTTCCGTGCATGACTGTCCTATCCGTCTCCTCCGGTGAAGCTGTAAAGGCCAACTCACGGCCAAAAGCGTAGTCCATTCAAAAAAAAAAAAACCTATTTGTATAAGTCGGACTCGCGCACGAAGGGTTTACTATTATTTAGTGAACATCGCTTCTTTTTTCAAAATTGTTCATATTTTTGGAACGTAGTTCCATATGGCGCGTTGCGAAAGGGGGCTAGATGGAAAAAATTAAGACACTTTTGTAAATGTGTGTGTGATTTCGATTTCGGTTCTTCGTTATTCTAGCTGTTTCGAGTCTAATTCTTTTAACAGCCAAAGCCGCCGAACTGATACTACCCGATAATTTTTTAATGTGGGACCCCATTGCAATTTGGAATCTATTGTAATACCTAAAAAGACAGTTGACTCCACACGCACACGCGTCTTGACTCAAAGTAATACCTTTAAATATAGAAACTTATAATCTATTTAGAGTGGTTTTGTAGAACACTTCTGTACATTTAAAATGCTGTTGTATGAGGTTTGTAAAGGTGTATATCAGAGGCTACTGATACTGTAGTTATTTGTGGTAATTACCTACTTAATGCAGAACTATGCGTTTGCGTCAAACACATTGCGATATCATCACTTATCGCTGTTGTTCAAGGGATTAAACAAACATAATTATTGTTTGTTTATGACGTTGATAGTGCTAAAATTGTGCTTGATATAATATTACTTTCTAAGGAGAACATCAAGGTGAAATACAATAGAATTACCATTTTGATAAAGTCGATAACACTTGTATAAAAATCTTGACAAATAATTACAAATAAAGCGTCTGTTTGTAATGTTAAAATATCAGTTGTTTACTAAATGTATATTAAAGTATAGCACTGCCTATAACGAAAAGCAATTTTAAGAAATTTAGTCAGTCTGTGTGATTGTTCTGGCTAAACTCTCAAACGGCTAGACCGATTTAAACGGGACTTTCACTGGCTAACATCAGTTGAAGTAATAATTAACACTTAGGCTACTTTAATTTTGGGAAAATAATTCGGGTGTCTTAATTCGGCGTGTACGTAGTCGCTGGCTCAGCTTGTATCTAATAAAATGCATGACAAATGTATACTTAACATAACCGGAACTTGTTCAGAATAATAAGAAAATCTAATCTTATCATCAATCAAAATCGAAAACTGATTTCTAAAACATAAAAAGACCGCAATTCACAAGTTGTTTATCTGCCTACGTATTTTTTTTAGATTGATGGATTGTTACGTATATTCGGAATATACAATGTATTTTTTTCATGTATTGACACGTTGGCATATACGCGGTGTATCAGAAACACGATTTAAAAAAAAATTGCTTTAGTATCCGGTACACGTACCTACATCTAAAAGGGTGGCTACTAATATAGTAAACTTGAAAAAATTCGCAAAGGACTCAAGATACGGAGCACAGTAGTGCACCTCTGCCCACCCCTTTAGGGAATACTGGCGTAATAATGTGTTGATTCAAGATATAAAAAGATTTTTAGGGAGGGGCGCATCAAAAAAAAAACAATTAAAAATCTTGTTCGATTTTCGATCAAGTGTTTAATCCTCCCGCACACTGAGGCGCGGCGTCGACAATCGCGCGTCAATTTCTTTGCTACAACCAAAACGAACTCTGTGTCAATATGTATAAAAATAAAATTTCTGTACTAAAAGCCACGCCCCATGCGCCAATTTTCGCTCGCGCTGTCAGTGATTAAGATTAAGGGTTAAGAATTAGTATAAAACCATTGTATGTTCTTCTTGAAATAAACAGATTATTATTATTAGTGTCATTTAGTTCAAGAATGAACTTTTTCTATGCGTCGTTACAGTTTGTTTTGATATGGCAAAAAAATAGATGCGCGAGCGTCGACGACGACGCCCCGGTGAGGGGGCTGTATACCATTCAATTGTATATCCGATACTAATGCAAACGGAAAATTCATTGGGAAAAAAAGAAAAAAAATTAAAAAATAAAAGATGGGCTGATTACATTAAAAAAAAAGTCAAATGAATTCGCTAGCGCCCCATTATGTTACGCGCTATTCCAATATGGCCAATTTGTATTTTTTTTTTTGATACTGCCTATACCGTTGCCGGGTCTTTACAGCTTTACCGGAGGAGGGGCGAGTGCAGAGTGCACTCCAGCTATAGCCATAAGGGCGGAAGAGGGACAACTAGTTCAAGGGCGCCACAGAGGGCACGACCTCGGCTTGAGCAGTTGCCGTGAGGGGCCTAAGTAGTAGGTATTCGCCGGTTTGAGCTCACGCCAAAAAAAAAAAAAAAGCTCATTCGTCGCGTCGGCCATCGTCGCCTAAAAAAAAAAAAAAAAAAAGTTTGGTATCGTTTTGGGGGTTTTCAGACATGCCCGATCGATCTGTGCAATCCCCGTTTTGATATCTCTTACGGTTCCCGAGATAGGTTTCAGGATTAGCGCTCATTAGATAACGTAATTACATCACGCTCGGCGCTAATGAGGGTTTGTCATTGTTGTTAATGAGGGTCTCTTGTTCCTAACAATGCATCTGTTTGAAATGATAAATCTTGGTTATTTTATAAATCTTTATTAATCAAAAAAAGCATTTAAACATATCATGAAGTAATATATCATTGTACAGTGTATTAGTATCGAATATTCGTATAAAATCAGACATTTTATTACCATTGAATTTATAGTACAGATACAACAAACAATATTCACCGCATACGGATGTAAAATCATTTTGTAACCTATCGCTATTAAATTGCCATTGTCGGGAATTCCTCTTTAAAAATGATCTGTGGTAACCTGTTGGCGGTCGACCATAAGAATCAAAATATTGCCCAACCCCGCTGTCATCAATGTGTATTGCTATCCAATGAGATCCAGGCCTTGTATCAGGGTCTAAATTGCTTATTATGTATGTTGGCGTATGACTGTATATTGGCAATCGGTTGGCAGCATACACATTAAATTGTAAGCTTGGATGAATTTTGCACAAATGTTTCTGGATATCTATTGTGTTCATAATGGTCACTGAATCGTCCGCCGCATCGCTAACTGTTAACTATCCAACTTATCAGATGCAAGTGTATAATTTAAGGTATTGACTTGGTATTTCAAGTCTGCTGAGGTCATGGAATAAATACAAGGATATGCTGAAAATTATGGGTTTATTCAATTAAAAAGCTTAAAACTATTACAATGAATACTTAAAACAACTACAATAAAATACTAACATAACCATAACAATGAAAACTTAAAACCATTATAATAAAATACTAACCTAACCTAACCTAACATACACTTAACGCGATAGTCAACAAAATTGATGTTTTAGCTACTATAGTCTACTGTAACATTACGGTTTTTATCAATTTCAATAACATTATCGAACTCAGCATAAACAATACAGTTGATGGTTTGCGAAAGTGCTGATTCAAAACGAACTTCCAATCTCACGCTTCCATGTTTTATAAGATTCCAATGGCCTGATGAGCTAGCTGATAGATCGGGTGTTAAGTCAAAAGCTAATAGACAATAACCTTGTGCATATTGTTCCCTAGATATGCCATTACCTTCGTTAAGGAAATGTATACCCGTTCCAGAGAATAATGTGTGATAAGCTGAAGTGTAAATATTATTCTCGAATGATGGTTGTAAAGCTTTGGAAGGTATTTGTTGTCCATCAATATATAAAGAAAATGTATTAAAATTGTGATTTTCAAAATTAAATGGATTTTTTGTGAGTTTGCCATTAAAGGCTGCGTTATTAACAAATCCTATTATGCATCTTTTAGGTACTTGTCCTAGAAAAATGTTATCTAGTGTTTTTCCCTGAACTCCCGATGGAATTGTCAAAACTTTAACTTCAGCACGCGTAATAGGATATTTAGCTGTAGTAGAGGCTAAGACTTTTTGATGTGCAAGTAAAACTGTTGGATTGATTCGTGCTCTACGGACAATAAGCGTTGCATCAGTAATACACACTTTCAATTTTAAATCATCTGAAGAAGCCATTAAGTTGAATGTTTCTCTGGAACGAACTAATTTAACAGACATCTCAACACCATTAATTAAAAACTTTTCTTGGTTGAATATATCACCATGCAGATGCCCAATCATTTCAATTTCTTTACTTTCGGCTGTTAATTCATGTCTTTTAGTGAACCCTTCATTTTTCTCATCGGTTGAGTCCATTTTCCCAGCTGTATCTTCATACCAAAGACTGCATGTTAGATGAGATTCTTTTGATGCAGGAGCATAATTCAACAATGTTTCCATGTAAGCACGATAGGCGTATGTATTATTTGGTGGAGACACAAGTTTTTGATTCAAATAAACATCGAGCTGACTAAATAATGAATGTAACCAATTGTTTATTGGTGCTGCTGTCGTTGTAGCTATCAGTTTTGTTGAGTCTTGGTTTAGTATCTTTGCTTTAATATGAATCAAAGTATGAGACAAATCTATGTAGTCATCACCGGTTCCTGGTACTTGAAATTCGATGGGGCCATCATCGGCGAGAGATGAAATAGGTTTGTAATGTATCCACATTCCATTTTCTATACTTGTTTGTGTAGATGGTAAAGCAAATAAATCTAGCTCAGACTTAATGCACTCACAAGAATGATTGTGTAAAAAAGACATTTTATTATTATTTAAGAAAATATATCTTTGATATTATTATGTGTCAACTTTGTTTTTTTGTTAGCACCTTTCACTTTAGCACGTAGCGGTGGAATGAATGAAGCCAGACGTTTTTTCTTAGTTATATATCCTGATCCAGACATATTAATTCGATCAATTTTCTCATCGGCTTTTCTTTTTAAGTTTGATCCAGCCTCTTTCAATCGAGTTTTAATAGAATCTTCCATAGGACGTGCACTAACCATATCCGATAAAAGTCCCACACCTGCATTTAAAACCTCTTTACCGATCGCTCGAGCTCCACTAGAGAGCAATGGTAAAACTGATCTGAATAAGCCTCCTAGAAAGCTACCGATTCCATGACCGCGTTGATATGGTGCTCCTCTATAAATTACTCCAATACCTGATCCAGCTTGATGTGAATAGTAATGTTCGTAGGGACAACTTGTATTATTACGTTGTAGGTGCATTATAATTTTTTTAAATGTAGTTTAATAGCCACAGTTCCGAACTGGAATGGTATTTTATGTCCTGTGCTTGATCTTATATCTATTTCAATGGTATCAAACTCTCTACGCATGACAGACAAGTAGTGAGGTGGTGAGAAAACATGCATTTTATTCGCACCGTAAATATATTTTGAAGGGTCTAAAGGTATTATTCTGAGAAGAGGCGTCATTACATCTCCAACGATCTGAGGCTCGATTATATCACAATAAACAAATAACTGAGATGGCAACCCTAAATGTAAATTCGCTGGACACTTTCCAAGCCTCTTAGAAACAATGTTTTTATTAGGTTCAAATCCTAGTTGAAGAGACAAATTCGGCGATAACATTATTGATTTTATTGACTCATCATTTACAGTAACAAATACAAACTTTGATATCTCATCATAGCGAAACTTCACTTTCTCCTTCAAACTGTTTAGTACCACCATAATTTGTTCAATATTATCATAGTTTGTGGCTGGTATATGAGATTTGTAGTATGCTAGGGAGTTGCCAGGAGTGCCGGTATTATCGGGTATTTTCATCCATTTCCTAATGTAAGCAACGTTTTCATGTTCTTGAACAGTAAACATCGTACATGGATACTGGAATTCAACCACACCAACCGACCACGATCCTTCCAATATGATTGGTTTAGGTAATTTTGTTGAAAAAAGAGTTGTTGAGTTTTCTGGAAAGTATTCCATAGAACTATTACTAAGTAAGGTTAAATAAAAACTTTCTTTCATTGTAGCGTTTCTAAACTAGAAGCCAAAATCCAAGAGTTAAATTTATCTGGATAACCTTTCCACTTCACTAACAGTTGCTTTCTGTTGCCAGAGTAGCGAGTGCTAATTATTTTATCTATTTTATACTTGGAAGTGGGGCTATAATCTATTTTTTGCAATTCTCTTTCATAAAAAGTACCTACTATCGCTTCATTTAGTAAATCTTTCAGTGTATATACTATCCAGGGTGACCTATCTATTATTGAAGATACCATAAAAATTTCGTCACTCCAATTGGATTCATAACCCTTTTGAAATATATGTTTAAATTTTGTAATTCTTACATGATCACCAACATGAAATTTTGGTGGTGGTGTAATATCGGAAGCTTGTTTTGTACTACCCTTTTCATATAAATTATTCCAAACAGTCATTATATTGTTTGAATTTACATCACAAGGACTCATTTTAATACTGGAATGGTAACCATGATTATATGCATATAACAAGTCTTGTAAAATATCTATATACCTATATGTATTTTTATGAGTAAAATAACGCCACATTTTCATCTTGAGTGTTCTTTGAAATCTTTCCACAATGCTTGCTTTAATATCAGGATTATTTGTTGTATAATAGTTTATATTTTTACTCCTAAAATACTTTTGTACATCTTTTGAAACAAATTCAGTTCCTTTATCCGATTGTATATGTGTTGGAGTGGTACCGGCCTCATTAAATATGTGTTCAAAACATTTTTTAATAGTTTCAGAATTTTTATTTTTCATGGACATAGCATAAGCATATTTAGTAAATACATCAATAACACAAAGAATGTAATTATAACCATCATTATATTTAGAATAAGTTCTCATATCACTTAAATCAGCCTGCCAAAGTTCATTTAGATTAGATAAAATGTATTTATTCCGAGGGAATCGTCTGTGCACTGGCTTATGAAGTGTGTAAGTTTCTTGAGCTTGCAACCATTTCTTGATGTCACCTCTAGTCATTTTACCTTTCATAGCTGTTACTAGTTTGGTGATACTACCATATCCGGCAGGATGTGATGCATCATAATATATTTTATTGATTTCTAGTAAGGAGTCCATTTTTCCCAATCAATCTTTTTCTTTAGTTTTCTTTGATACTTTTGATCAGCACTTGTTGGTGTAGCATAGATTTCCTCATCCACAGAGTGTTGTGGATGATCATTCGATTGGAGTTTATTTATGTATTCACTTCTGTTAGGATTTCCAATGTAAGCTAATGGTATTTTAATGTCTTTCAATGCTTTAGCAAAATCTTCCCAACCTTTCGGATTACTTTTTTTCAATGGTCTAAGGAAGTCGTTTACCAAATCTATGATATTACTTCCAGGAATTTGTTTGTTATCTATAGTGACTGTACCGCTGTCGTTCCAGTGAATTTTGTTTTCACTCAATGATATTGTATTAAGTAATAACTCACCCTTTTTTATGTATGTTTTTGGTATTAAACTTAGAATTTGTCTAGGTGTGTATATATGACTTTCTTGTTGTTTTTGTTTCGCTTCGTCTTTTGATGTCTGACTCGCAACTAAATCTTTATCATCGATTTCAGCTTTTATATTAGAATCTTGGTTGTTTGCAGTGTCTCCGACAACATCGATATTGGAAGTAATTAGTGGTAATTCTAAAGGTCGGCGATCTACTTCGGTGAAGTGTAGATATCTTTGTAAAATTTGTTGATATAAAATCCATTTTTTTCTGTCGTCCATATTACTATTCAAAATCTTTTGCATTTCAACGTCTAACCTTGAGGTAGAATTTTCAATTTTGTGTTCATTGTCGTTTTGATTTAATTTCTCTAATAAACTTGGATCAACAAGTAACATTTTTTTGGCATGTTCCATTTTAAATAAGTGAATTAACTAATACACTCAAAATGGAACCCAATATAATTGGTAGGAATGCACCACCTTTTTGAACTATTATTCTCTTTCTTATTTTATTTGTTCCTTTACGTACCAACTTGCGAAGTATACTTTTAAATTTACCAAGTTTTTTCTTTTCTTTATCTTTAAGCGGCACCTTACCCTGGAGAACGTTATAAATACATTCACAAATGCAGTTTATTTCTTTCTCATCACACGTTTTTAATAGAGCTCGTTGATATTTCGGTTTAAGAGTGTGTAGTGCACTTAGTAAATTCTTGTGCGTCTGGATACTCTGAGACATTATTTGTAAATGATGGGAATTTGTTGGTTCTTGGCATATTTAAACCCTTTTGTGGGGACATACACTGTGCAATATCCATCTGAGGGGAATATCTTCGTTTTAATGCGACATGTATCATTGGTGCTTTGTTTAAGATCAACCATTAAATATCCATGTGCTTCTTTGGTAGCGTCATTGTATGCATCTTCAATGAATTTTGAATTTTCTGGTGATACTTGACGCGCTAAGTATCGAATTTGTGTTTTATCACGAGGGTTTTTGAAATAAATAATATAGTTTGAATTCAAAGAAATGTCTCTTTGACCTTTACCTTGGTGGAATAAATTTTGTGTAATGTAGAATACACTTAAGTTTCTATGATGGCTACCTTTAGTAAAAATATCAACAATTCTACCATCAGATTCTCTCATAAGATCATCGATAATTACAAGGTTTGCCTCCTTTCCATCAAACATACTTAGATCCGGTATACCTTGATAATAGTTTACGTTTGGTAAATTGTATAAAGGCTGCATTTCATCGAAGCACCAAGTAATTTGACTAAACTCTTTGTTGCATATCTCTTTAATATGTTGAATAAACTTTGTAACGAATATAGATTTGCCACAACCACTTGGACCTGCAACTATCGCTGTAAACGGATGAATAAATTGGAACATTTTTAATACACGTGTAGATTCTTAGAGGGTATTGAAATGAATAAGACATATTGTTCGAAACACATACATTTATATTTGGATTAATAAAATAATCTTATATAATATGGTGAAAACATTTTTTTTTTTTTACAGAAATTTTATTTATATTACATGGTATAATTATCACAAAATATTGAAAATCTTAAAATTATATAAAAACAATTTTATTTAAATTTACATGGTATTACTATCACAAAATATTTAAAATCTTAAAATTATAAAACAACAATTTTATTTATTTTCTAGGTATTACTATTACAAAATTTATTACAATTGAAAGTGTAGGTATTCCTTAACTTAACTTATAATGACCCCACGCTAATGTGTCAACTTGATTTGGCAAAATATGTCGCTTTGTATCATTATAGGACAAACAGGTTTTGTTTATTTGTTGAGTAAAGATTGTGTGTTTAATCGATTTAAATCTGTACATACTACAAAATAGATTTTTCTTTTCAAAGAGACATGACTTGTAATTTTCAATGTTCATTGTTTTGGTAACACTTTTATTTACACCTTTTGCTTTGGCTATCAATTTATTTTCCACCTCAAACGCATACATTTTCGATCGAAGTCCTACAAATTCTTTCATAATTCTGCCATTATTTTCATCTTTAAAGAAACCTATCTTTTTTTTATTTAGTCTTGGAAAACAAAATATATTATCAGAAGCATAATCAGATGTATCAAATCGTGTAGCAAGGTCTGGTTTAATATCTTCATAAAAATTGGCTGTAAAAATTTGATATATTAAACTGTCAGTGTCGGTGTATAATAATTTTGTTTTATTGTTGAATTTGTTTAACATGTAGTTGTAATGAAAATCATACATCAGAGTTTTTGAAATATCTAATATACAAAATCCTAAGTAAATAGGTTTGTTATAAATCAATTTTGTTTTTTGTAACTGTACTGCAACTAAGTTTTCGGAAAAAATTGATAAACTGTGAAATTCTGGCTTTGCAATTAAGTCTTGCACGCCTAAAGTTTTACCTCGATTTTCCCAGTGCGTTAATAATTTAACATTAACTCGTTTTTCAATGTTCTCCATTGTTTTACCGAATACGGCGTTGTTCATTAATTTATAAAAATCTTTCTCAAAATCTGATGTTGCCTTTGTTCTTAATTTCGTATTCAGATCTATATATCTTTCTAACCAAGGACTTTGACGAAACTTTAAAATCCTATGAATTTTAACCAATTTCATACCCATTTCAAGACATTGTTTGAGATTTCTGTAATGAATTTTATATTTGATTTTTTCATTCAGATTTGGAATTAGTTTTTTTTCTTTAGAATTACCTATTAATATATTTTCTGGACACAGTGGCAAGTCCGAATGTAAATCGTGAAGTTCCATGGGGTACTCTAAATCGACTTCTAAAATGAAACCACATTCAGATGTATCTGACACATCAAAATTTGTATCCGTGCTAACCCACTCAAAACTACCTTCTGGAAGAAATTGAGACATAGCCCAACCATAAAGATTGTTAGCATCAAAATATGCAAGATATGACCTAGGTTTTTTCTCATCAAAATCTTCCAAGAATTCATTATTTGCCTTGGCATATCGATTGCTACATTGAGATACACCTCCCCTTATACCTGCCTTAATAAAAGCTACTTTATCAAAGTCTGTTAATAGTTCTAGTTCAATTTTTGTGTATTTCAACATAGCGTCCCAACTCAATCCCGGTGCTGTATAATAGTGAGCAGGATCTAAATCATAAGTTGTAATACAAATATCTCTAAAGTTTTCAAACACATCAGTCAGGAGCAAAACATCAGTTTTTAGGTATAAGTCAGAGTAATTCGACATTTCGCGACAGTTAAAATGTTGCCAAACATCCTGAGCACGATGATAATCATCAACAGAAACACTTGAATCGGTTAGTGAACTGTAAAACTGATCTTTGCTGGGGAGAGTTGTTAATTTTAAACAGTCATATGATGTCATAAATTCGTAAGGGTATATGCCCTTCTTTCTAAGACGAATAAAGTCTTCATCCCTAGGGAAATTTCTTTTAAGTGTGTGGAATTGTTCATCATTGAGATTCTTAGCTAATTGATCAAGACTGCATGGTAGGAATTTAAAAGAATCTACAAATCTTAAATTGACTCTCCGGTTGTTTATGGTTAATATCTTTGAAAAGGATATGTATCTTTCTTTGTTTTGGGGAATTACTTCCACATTACCATCTACAAAATTTAATGCATGAACAATGAAATGTGCATCATAGTGACTGAGATTATGAAGGAATACTGGAATGTATTGTGGTGTTTGAAATTTAGTCACACATACTTCATGTGCAACTCCTTTGAAATCACCCGTGTACCAATCAAAATAGTGAACGTTTTCCTCTTTCAAATCGGTCTCACAAATGTAACATTTTTTTGAATTGTTAATTTTATTCTCATCTTTAGTTGATAGTGGTTTGGGTAGTTTTTGAAAGCTATTTTTACAATATATATTTTTTAAATCTTCATATAAACGTTTCATAAAAACTTGTGCGCAGTCCGGCCCACTGTACGTTTCATATTTTGATAAGCTATCATCAAAGGAACATTTTATGTAATAACCAAAGCTATAAACTTCATGTTTATTAACGTTGTTAGTATACGACTTAGACGGGTCATTAGGACATGATTTTATCGGGTTTAAGAATGCTTCAAAATCAGCATACACAACAAAAGGTATTTTTAACTTTCTTTGAAATTTATCAAATTTTAATTTATCGTTAGATACCGACTGTCCAAACCAATCTTTCGATGTTTTTAGATCACTTGGAAGTTCAGTAGATATGTGAGAGCAATCATGTTGTTGGTGGTTAGCCAACCTCTCTTCTGTGGGAAAGTGAAGTAAACATCCATCACAGATATTAATTTTATGATCGTGATTTGAAATTTGTTTTCCGACTAAGCGTGCCAAGTTTTTAATAAAACAATAATGGTTATTTGCACCATTGTGTATGCACAATAGATTTATGTGTTTGCTTTTACGAGATTTCGTCATAAACAGTGGGCCCACCACATTATGTGCTTTTGTTTCTTTGTTTAATTCCAAACCAAAGACATTTATACTGATATTGTTTAACTTTTCAACTTTCGGTATGTCACTCAATTTAACTGGGAAAGATACGCCGTTGAATTTAAGGTTATTGAAATGTATGCTGTAAGATGATACACGATCTGCGTTTTTAGTTACGGGATATAACGCTGAGAGTAATGCCCATTTAAAACATAAATTATCTTTATTTTTTACATTAATTATGGCTTTTTTAACTTTAATGTCAGGGGGTAAATCAATATATGAAGATCCCCGTAGGGGGTTAAATTTGTTTACATTCATATCGATACATTTGATTTGTTTGAGACTCCAGCCACTATCTTTTTTCTCGAAAGCACTAATTTTATTTGTTAGAGTGTCACATAAAGATGAAAAGAATATATTTAAGTCGTCTCCTTGAAAAATTATATAATTACTGGTTTGAAAATCAAATGAATTTGTAATATTTTTAGTTTGTTGTACAAAATCGGCATTCAAAATAAAATTTGTTTTAAAAATTTTGTGTTTATTAATGGATTCTTCAATCAAAAGTAATATATCATTTTTTATGGAATTCAAAAATAATTCTGGTGTTTCAAATACCAATTCTGATGAGGGATCCCTTTTACTATTAATTTTATATGTTATGATTCTTTGTCCAAAAGCAGTTTCAACAACGGAAACATTTGGCAAAGAGTTGTGTAATTTGAAAAGATTATTTTTATGTATGTTACTTTTTAAATGATTTGAGAAATATCTCCTACTAACTAACATCTGACATGTGCTACAATTTACCTTATCACTAGCGGAGGGTCTAGATGATGAAGTTGAAGGTCCTTCTTCAATTCTTGGTCTCTTCGTAGGTGTTGTTTCTGATACTTGAATACTCCGAGCTCTTTTGAGACCACCACCAATCTGATGTGTTGATTGACTGTAATAAAAAAATAAAATATGTTTAAAATAAATCCTACAGATATATGTTTATTTTATATATGGTAAATTAAATGTTCATGCAACTTACTTTAAGGTAATTTCAACCTCAGCACAGATTTTATAGAGCTCCGCATCGTAATATGAATTACTCAATTCACATCTTTTTTCTATCTCTTCACAAAGCTCGTACATAATAATATCAACATCTTCATTGAGTGCCGAATTGAAGAAAGTGCTGATGCAAACTTCGCCACTTTGTTCCATGTTGTTTGAGGAAACAGACGGTAGATCTAACATCGATGGTTCCACGTTTCGAAATGATGCGCCTTTGAAATTTACACTACATATTTATATGGAGCCTAACTAGTTAAAAAATGGTTTAGTATCTTAGTAACTACAGCGAACAATGGAATACAATTAACAAATTCTTTTTAGTTATTAGTAAATTAGTAAGTACAGCGAACAATGGATTACAATTAACAAATTATTTTTAGTTATTAGTAAATGAATATTTCCTACAACTGTCCGTTTCTGAAATTTCTTTCGTTATTTGATAGATAACATTTTTACTATCAACAAAGTTATTATTTTTTATGTCTGTGTAGTATTTTACTTTGACATCAGCATATTTCCAGTGTTGTTGTTGAGGAATTTTCGACAACTTTTTTAGATCATAAATTTCAATTTTTATTAGATGGCTTGAATTAATATTATCATCAGCATTTGTTGATATATATGTTATTCCCCCCTCTGCATTAGACCTAGCAACTGTGGACGATTGCTTTTTCTTCTTTATCGGTGATGGATTTTCAAAGAGCTCATCCAAATTATCCGATGATGTGGTCATTGTCTTTCTTTTCATTTCTTTTTTAGGTGTTTCTTTGATGGTTAGGTCATCATCCGGTGGGGTGAGTGGGTAATAATAATGTTTGTATGTATTTTCTTCGACATCGAATGAGTTCTGTAACAATTTACATTAAAGTTGTATAGGAGCCAACTAATGAATTGATGAAATAAAAAAATATAAAAAACTGTGACCATCTAATGAATTGATTAAATAAAACCGTAAACTTACCTCCATTGTGCAGTTCTGAAGATTGAAGATTTTAGATCACTTTCACAACACTCTATATGAAACTGAGTTCACAAACTAATGAATACTGTAGCTTCCAAGTTCTTATTGTTCACTTTTATACCCAAATAGTAGCCCCCACCGTCACCGTCTGTTATAGTTAAGTGTTTTTTTCTTTACAGAAAGGACGGAAGTTGATAATTCAAATTCTTTGACAATGGAATTCGTCCGATAAAAGCTTGTCTCAACTTTATGTTATCTGTGAATAAAAGGTTTCATTTACTATCACGTTAAGTGGTTTTTTGTGCAGAAAGGGGCGGATGTCGATTACTCAAATTCTTTGTTAATGGAATTCGTCACTTTCGTTTCATAAAGATAAAGTCATGTCTGAACTTGTACGCTGTGATGTTATCTGTGAGCAAAGGCGAACATAGATAACTATGGTAGTTGCGTTGACATTGGCCAGTTGAGTGGACGTTCGTTAAGAAAATAATCATGAATCCAGACTACATGATTGTAGATTTACAAGGATTTAAAGTTTCGCAAAATGTGTTCGTGATAAAGGAGTTTGCACTAGCTACAGAAGATTACACCCAAGTGTTCTTGATAAAACCGCCATACCCATATGGCAATTTGACAGACGCAGAAAAGAAAAACGTTTCTTTCCTAGAAAGACGACATGGATATTATTGGAGTTCCGGTTTCATTGACTATCGTGAGTTTAAACGAGTGATTATACCAATTTTAACAAATAAAAAAATTTTAGTTAAAGGTAGGGAAAAAATAAAGTGGCTACAAAGTGTTTGTAATAACTGCAGTGTGATAGATGTTGGTGAAAAAGGTTGCCCCAATTTATTACGATTATATAAACTGTATTATAATGACAGAAGTGCATCAAATTGTTTGTACCATGAAAACCATTGTGCATTAAGAAATGTCATTTTACTGAAGAAATGGTTCATTGATAATAATATGTGTGTATTTAAATTGTTTGATTAAGGATACATTACAAACCTATTTCATCTCTCGCCGATGATGGCCCCATCGAATTTCAAGTACCAGGAACCGGTGATGACTACATAGATTTGTCTCATACTTTGATTCATATTAAAGCAAAGATACTAAACCAAGACTCAACAAAACTGATAGCTACAACGACAGCAGCACCAATAAACAATTGGTTACATTCATTATTTAGTCAGCTCGATGTTTATTTGAATCAAAAACTTGTGTCTCCACCAAATAATACATACGCCTATCGTGCTTACATGGAAACATTGTTGAATTATGCTCCTGCATCAAAAGAATCTCATCTAACATGCAGTCTTTGGTATGAAGATACAGCTGGGAAAATGGACTCAACCGATGAGAAAAATGAAGGGTTCACTAAAAGACATGAATTAACAGCCGAAAGTAAAGAAATTGAAATGATTGGGCATCTGCATGGTGATATATTCAACCAAGAAAAGTTTTTAATTAATGGTGTTGAGATGTCTGTTAAATTAGTTCGTTCCAGAGAAACATTCAACTTAATGGCTTCTTCAGATGATTTAAAATTGAAAGTGTGTATTACTGATGCAACGCTTATTGTCCGTAGAGCACGAATCAATCCAACAGTTTTACTTGCACATCAAAAAGTCTTAGCCTCTACTACAGCTAAATATCCTATTACGCGTGCTGAAGTTAAAGTTTTGACAATTCCATCGGGAGTTCAGGGAAAAACACTAGATAACATTTTTCTAGGACAAGTACCTAAAAGATGCATAATAGGATTTGTTAATAACGCAGCCTTTAATGGCAAACTCACAAAAAATCCATTTAATTTTGAAAATCACAATTTTAATACATTTTCTTTATATATTGATGGACAACAAATACCTTCCAAAGCTTTACAACCATCATTCGAGAATAATATTTACACTTCAGCTTATCACACATTATTCTCTGGAACGGGTATACATTTCCTTAACGAAGGTAATGGCATATCTAGGGAACAATATGCACAAGGTTATTGTCTATTAGCTTTTGACTTAACACCCGATCTATCAGCTAGCTCATCAGGCCATTGGAATCTTATAAAACATGGAAGCGTGAGATTGGAAGTTCGTTTTGAATCAGCACTTTCGCAAACCATCAACTGTATTGTTTATGCTGAGTTCGATAATGTTATTGAAATTGATAAAAACCGTAATGTTACAGTAGACTATAGTAGCTAAAACATCAATTTTGTTGACTATCGCGTTAAGTGTATGTTAGGTTAGGTTAGGTTAGTATTTTATTATAATGGTTTTAAGTTTTCATTGTTATGGTTATGTTAGTATTTTATTGTAGTTGTTTTAAGTATTCATTGTAATAGTTTTAAGCTTTTTAATTGAATAAACCCATAATTTTCAGCATATCCTTGTATTTATTCCATGACCTCAGCAGACTTGAAATACCAAGTCAATACCTTAAATTATACACTTGCATCTGATAAGTTGGATAGTTAACAGTTAGCGATGCGGCGGACGATTCAGTGACCATTATGAACACAATAGATATCCAGAAACATTTGTGCAAAATTCATCCAAGCTTACAATTTAATGTGTATGCTGCCAACCGATTGCCAATATACAGTCATACGCCAACATACATAATAAGCAATTTAGACCCTGATACAAGGCCTGGATCTCATTGGATAGCAATACACATTGATGACAGCGGGGTTGGGCAATATTTTGATTCTTATGGTCGACCGCCAACAGGTTACCACAGATCATTTTTAAAGAGGAATTCCCGACAATGGCAATTTAATAGCGATAGGTTACAAAATGATTTTACATCCGTATGCGGTGAATATTGTTTGTTGTATCTGTACTATAAATTCAATGGTAATAAAATGTCTGATTTTATACGAATATTCGATACTAATACACTGTACAATGATATATTACTTCATGATATGTTTAAATGCTTTTTTTGATTAATAAAGATTTATAAAATAACCAAGATTTATCATTTCAAACAGATGCATTGTTAGGAACAAGAGACCCTCATTAACAACAATGACAAACCCTCATTAGCGCCGAGCGTGATGTAATTACGTTATCTAATGAGCGCTAATCCTGAAACCTATCTCGGGAACCGTAAGAGATATCAAAACGGGGATTGCACAGATCGATCGGGCATGTCTGAAAACCCCCAAAACGATACCAAACTTTTTTTTTTTTTTTTTTTTTTTTTTTTTTTAGGCGACGATGGCCGACGCGACGAATGAGCTTTTTTTTTTTTTTTTGGCGTGAGCTCAAACCGGCGAATACCTACTACTACGGTCGCATTCCATTCTCACGTGATCCGATCTGTTCGTGAAATTAATCATCTGCGCATGAGTTCAACAGTACAAGTCTTTTAAATAAATATACTCAAGTAAATATACTGTTAAATAGTACATTCTCTTTTTTATATTTAACTTGATAATATCAATTTATTACTTTTATTACTTACTCATATAGAATAGGTAAGCAGTGCATCCACACTCGTCCCAATGTAATAGGGGGTGAGCCTATTGCCATTATATTGGACATATTACCACCTCAATACGAGGGAGACCATAGTCCACCACGCTGGCCCAGTGCGGGTTGGTGAACTTCACACGTCCTTCCTTTAGACGTGCAGGTATCCTCACGATGTTTGCCTTCACCTTTCAGCAAGTGATAATCATTGTTGAAAATGACATTCGCACATGAAAATTATCTCAGAGGTGCGGGCCCGGGATTTGAACTTGCGTTCAAGGCGTTCTTGACCACGAGGCTACCACTGCTTATCATGAAGTATCATTTGTAGTATGATACGCTTATCTTATGAAATAAGTTGAATGCAAATAGAGGATAGGAGATATAGGATAAATAGAGGACCGAGGTTAGGGACCGGGCGAGCAGAAATAGGTATTATCTACTTGTCTTGATCTTTAAAATTATTCTGTGTCTCTAGCTACGTCACTATAGCCTTAAACTCTTTGCAATCCTCTTACAGAAGGCTTGTACAGGTTGTATCAGAAGTCCGAAATAATGTTTTTGGTACATATATATGGTAGCCCATATGTAGATGTTTAGTAAAGAGACATTATACCTAACCATCATAGTTTCTGAGTTATAAACCTTTGAATATTTGTCACAGGTATTGTGTTCGGACCTTTGGGCACAGCAATAACCCTAGCCAGCAGTGTAAACTACACTCATGACGGGTGGCTACTAATATTCACAAAACAGAACATGCAAATTTGACATAGGACTCGAGATATTCCAAGTTATAGATATTGAAGGTGATTTAAAAAAAAAAACACGATGGAATTTCGATAAATTTTTTTATACCATTCAGTTATTATTATTTTATACTGATGCAAACATCAAAGTATTATTTCGGACTTCTAAAACACCCTGTAGAGCAGGGGTTCCCAAACTTATAAGTATCACGTGGGCATATTAATTAAGCAGTAGGGAGGCCTACTGCTTAAAATTAATATGCCCACGCCTTCCCTCGGCCCAGGGCCCAGCAAGTAGCAGCAAGTGCGCGGATGCGCGAGCGACCGCAGTGATAACCACCGCCAGCCCCCTGTAGATGTCTTCGCGCCTGCCTAGTGGGGCGCGCCCCCCACTTTGAAAAACAATGCTGTAGAGCTTATACCATAGAGTAAAGCGGAGATGCCCTATTTTTTGCCCATACTAAAACGAACTGTATTGACACTTAGACCAAGCTTTAACGAAACTTTAACAGCACGAGCGAATTTAGACGCTTGGCTTTTACTTTGACGCGCGCTTATTGACGCTCCAGTGTGCCCCGGGGCTTGAACAGTCACTATGAAAATTAAAAATCACACCTACAAATGAATGACATTATCTCGAATTGTAGATAACAAAACCAATAAAATACAAAGTATAAAAATGGTTGCGTCACAGAATTCTTGATATAACTAGATTCGACAACACGGCACGCCCACATTGGCATAAAAAAAAATAACGGTCAAGCGTGAATCACTTTTGCATTGTCATGTTCTACTCGAATAAAAACACGTACAGATAATAAAAAAATATATTTGTATGTTATAAGTATCGTGTGTATCAGAAATAAAGGACCAAATTCAAACACAATTTTCATTAAAAAAACCATAAAACTTGAATCATCTCATGTCCCATACATACATTTATACAAGGAAAATAATTAGGGTTCCTCAATTCCGCGCGTACGAATTCTCGAGCTAGTTATAAATAAATTCAGTTTCGTTTAGTCCGAAATTAAAGAATCCTAGTAAACACTTAAATAATTTAGCGCTTTTCAATGCACCCAAAGGAACCCTACACAGCTCGTCTGTGGCGCGCACATTGACATTGCCAGTTTAGAGCGCCGCCACACAGTACATCGCGCTATAAATACATACAGTATGAACACGTTATCTCGTGTGCACCGACAGAGATCGCATGGGACCGTACTTTGATCTATTTAATTACCCGTCCGACACGTGAAAAGTAATTATATAAAAGCTAGCCAGTGGTAGCCTCGCGGGCAAGAACGCTCGCCTTGAACGTAAGGGGTGCAAGTTCAAACCCCAGGCCCGCACCTCTGAGATAATTCTCATGTGCGAATGTCATTTTCAACAATGATTACAACTTGCTGAACGGTGAAGGAAAACATCGTGAGGAAACCTGCACGTCTATTGAAAGACGTGTGAAGTTCACCAACCCGCACTGGGCCAGCGTGGTGGACTATGGCCCAAATCTCCCTCGTATTGAGGGGGAATGTGCCCGGTATAATGGCAATAGGCTCGCCCCCTATTAGGTACATTGGGACCAAAATACATCGGCGAAGTGTGGGCGCACTACAGTGCATCTCTGCCTACCCCTTAGGGGAATACAGGCGTGATGATGTATAAAAGCTAGCCATCTTCCACGGGACTGCGCGCGTGCGTCTTAAAATACTTTCATGTTTTTACTATAGATCCTAAAAGAAATCCATTGATAGTTTCACGGATTTATGTAAATAATTTGAGCGTTACTTACATTGCGTCTGTAATGGTGTTCCACTTAAGAGAATTTAACAGTAAAGCAGCTGTGTATACAATTTTAAAAATAGTGGTAGGCGAGTGGTCAAACGCACGCCTTGAAATCAAAGTGTGCAGGTTCAAACCCAGCTCGCACCTCTGGGTTTCATGCGCGAATCTCATTTTCATCCGAGATTACCACTTGATTGAGATTACACTATGAAACGGTGACGGAAAACATCGTGAGGAAACCTGCACGTCTATAGAAAGGCGTGTGAAGTCCACCAACCCACACTGGGCCAGCGTGATGGACTATAGCTCAAAGAATCTTCCTCGTATTGAGGGAGAATGTGCCGGGATAATGGCATTAGGTTCTTCCCCTATATTACATTTAGGGTTGCCAACTATTTTTTTCGAAAATATAGTATTTTCCAGCCAAAGTCGTAAAATATATAGTACTTTGCTCAAAAATATAGCACATTCACAAAAATCCTACAAAAACGTGTCAGTCACTCCAAAAAAAGGGTCTGGCCGACTTCACTTTTTTTTATCGAAATCTTTAATCCACACATGTCCATGCAAGGCAAAAATAAATATAAGGATGCGTATTTTTTTCGACGGATGTTGCTAATTTATATAAAAAAAAATGAATATTGAAAAAATATAGTCCTTACTACAAAAATATAGTACTTTTACGTACTATATATTCTTTCAACAGTATATAGTACGCAGAGCAAAAATATAGTACGATACTATATTTTATAGTACGGTTGGCAACCCTAATTACTTTGGGACCAAAATACATCGGCGAAGCGTTGGCGTGCTGCAGCGCACCTCTGTCTTATAGAGGCGTGATGATGTTTTTTTAATTTTATTATGTGGAAGAAAAAATAATGAGTTGTCAATATTCTGTTTTCATAAACTGTACATGATCAAGTGTTGCAGGCATGTTATAATCACATTGATTAGGAAACTCACCAGTCAGCTTGACACCGATGACCTTTGGGCATTTGAGCTCCCAGGGGATGTCGGCCATCACGTCGACGGCGTCAGCGCCACCCACACCTGAACAATCATCGATTTTTTAATACTAAAGCGCATGGTTCCATACACGGGTCAAAAAGCTCGGTACAATTGTCATTACCAAAAATAAACTGGGGCCCAATTCTCGCAAGATGGACATCATCGCTAATTCGACATAATATATCGAAAGTCGAAACAAAACGAAATAATTTGACCAAGATCACGTTTCGTTTCGACGTTTGTCGAATTAGAGATGATGTCGATTATGCGAGAATTGGGCCCCTGTATTAACTCATACAAGAAGCACATTTTTTAACAAAATGAGTGAATTTTGACGCGTGCCAGGAAATTAAATCTTTACGTATATTATTACTGAGTACATTTTAAAAAACTGTTAATTAGCTTGCAATGAAGATGTAATTTTCCAATTTTAATACTAAATCTTGATTTTGTTTCTTTCTCTCGTATGAAATAAGACAGAGCGAGCGAGTGAATACGTGACCGAGATCTATGATGGCCACCAGGGGAATGAAACATGACGAAGTGTCAATTACCAAACTAAGCACAGTTAGGTGGTTAGGTTAAGGGTAATCACAGTTCCACCTGGAGCAGGGTAAATTTTAAAAAGACCATAGCTGCAATTTTACACAGCTAACGGGATTTGAACCGCTGCAAACACCTGGTGTAGTCAACCGAGCGGCCCTAACCCATCCTCAAACTGAAAATGGGAACTCACCAATGCAGAGTCCACCGAGGCCTCCACCATTGGGTGTATGGGAGTCAGTTCCGATCATGAGCAAGCCGGGGAACGCGTAGTTCTCCAAGATGATTTGATGGATGATGCCAGAGCCTGGCTTCCAGAAGCCCACGCCGTATTTAGCGCCAGCTGTCTCCAAAAACTTGTACACTTCTTTGTTGATGTCCTAGAGGGGGTCAAAATGGGACATAACTAAGGTGGCTAACGGTTTTAGTTAAATTCATCTTGTATGTCAGAGATTATATTACTGTCTGTATCCAATATTACACCTACTCTTTATATTTATTTAAATATACCTAATTATTTAACAAAATATATTATAGATAGATAGAGTACTCTTTATTGCACACACCAAACAAGGAAAAATAATAATATTATTATAAGCCCGTTTTATTAGTTCAAAATATTAGATAAGCTCTCAATTTTCTAGTAGATTCATAAAGTGTAGCTGCTGCTTCCACAGCACAACGGCGCATAGGCCGGCGAGTTAACCCAAGGCCACACACAGTCGGTCCGTCAAGGAGTCGAGTCGCGTACAGAGAGCGTACAGGTCGGGCACGGGTGAACACGCACACGTATTAAATGTAGAATACCTGTTACGCAATTAAATTTATTATACTTGGGTTAATTGTGGTTATTATTTGGAACCGACAATAATATACCAACACCACAACCATAGGTAACCAAAATTTTGATATTCTATTAAAACTATCAGTACACTATAACCGGGATTCCCAAACTGGGTTCCGCGGAACCTAGGGATTCCGTAGAATAGTCATCAGGGTTCCACCAAAATTATATACCTACGCATACAATGGCCGGACATAATACCGAACTATAGAAAAATTATTCATAAAACAATTTCATTCATCACATTAAAACTTTAAGCTAAGAATAACGTTGAAATTAAACTATTTTACGGATTTTATCGCGTTTATTTACTATTTTATTTTCCCGACGTTTCGTCTAACACCTCAGTCCCCCCGTGACCATGGTTGCTGTAAAGCAGCCGAAACGTCGGGAAAATAAAATAGTAAATAAACGCGATAAAATCCGTAAAATAGTTTAATTTCAATGTATAGTATTCGCGTAAATATAAGAAAATAATATACTAAGAATAACGTGTTTCAATTATATTTCAAATTTCTTTAAAAAAAATGTTCTTATTTAAATATCAGTGTCGATTTGCAATCATTTGATATGGGGTTCCATAAAATAAAAAGTATTTTGTTAGTGGTCTGTAATCTATAAAGTTTAGGAACCCCTGCACTATAACACAATTAAGACACTAATAATAAAAACAGTAATCTTTGATAAGGTTTCAGTCATTCGTGGTACTTACACTAGAAGATAGGATAGGGGACTTCATACAGGAATCGTCCTCTAGAGGAGCCAACATCTTCATAGTGTTAATAATCCATTAATTGCGACTCATTAGGGAAGGGTTTTTAAGTTGTAATAAGGACCTTATTTATCGAAGCATAAAGTATATTATTATTTGTTATGCATCTTCAACACATATATCTTTTTTAAATGTTCGTTATAAGTATTGGTTCAACTGAGGTCAATTACATTACAATCGTTTTCTGTTGTCTCGCGTTTCCAATCAAGATAGCGAGACCGTGCCTAGGCGCCGCGTTAATTGAAAGGTATTGGTATCAATGAGGATATGTTACGAATCACGGAATTTATTGTGTTTTAGATAAATACACAAACATAAAAGAGCTCTTGCAAACAATATGACCTATAATTACTTACGGGTTAACGTTAAAACAACAAACTGTTTTTGTAAAAAATAAAACATTAATAAGATTATGCCAACAACACGACTAATAAAGAATTTTATCATCTATGTCAACACAATTTCCATAGAAATGTATATTAATAGGAATTAACATCAGTTGAAAATATAAGGTAGGACGGTTTCGAATTCAGCGCCGGAGACCCAGCCATTGTTGGGTTACCGCTGGTGCGTCGCGGTGCGTGCCAAAGCGATCCCGTGGCACCCCAATATAAGCGGAGGATGGTACACCGTCGGTTTTTAGTGGGTATACGGCCTTCTGCCGGGACTCCCACAAAACCCTGCTACTTCCCCTGAGGTGGCAGGGCATCCATAAAGGATTTTCCGATGTAACAAAAAAAACCGGCCAAGTGCGAGTCGGACTCGCGCACGAAGGGTTCCGTACCATTATCTATAAGAACGGCAAAAAAATCACGTTTGTTGTATGGGTGCCCCCTTAAATATTTATTTTATTCTATTTTTTTGTATTTGTTGTTATAGCGGCAACAAAAATACATCATCTGTAAAAATTTCAGCTCTCTAGCTATCACGGTTCATGAGATACAGCCTGGTGTCAGACGGACAGACAGCGAAGTCTCAGTAATAGGGTTCCCGTTTTACCCTTTAGGTACGAAACCCTAGAAACGGTTTTGAATCAGTCTAAGACTTTATGTTATTGTTGATTTCAGGATAATAGTCAGTTGAACCAAAAAACAATCGTGTAAAATCACTGAGTGAGACAAGATATAATACCATCAGACAACACCCACTTATGGTATAGTCCCAAACTAAGCAACACTTGTACTATGGGTACATCCAATGGTTGCCTGGTAGTGATCACTTCTGGTGGTAAAGCCTTTTTTCATTTTTTTTTAAATTGTTCATGTATAGTTTGTATTTCTCTAAGAGGTGGAACAATAAAGAGTTTTCTATCTATCTAGTGAACTGGTGGTGTACCTAATAGCACCAAGATCAGGGCAGATTCTGGAATGCCTATATACTAAATTTGCCGCTGAGCACGTAACCACATGCTACAGTGAACTAAGCAGCCTACACTGAAGCCATTACATCAACCTGACAATACAATTTATTCACATACCTTAGCTCTAGCCAAATCCTTTTCACCGCCGATCTGAGCCTCGATCAAATGGTCACAATGGATGGTGGAGGGTACGGCCACGCGGGGCAATCCCGACGAGATGAACTGCAGCATCGCCATCTGTGCAGTGGCATCCTGCATGGCAACCCTGTCGGGGCGCAGGCGCAGGTAGCTGGTGCCGCGCTCTATGTCCTGATCAATAACATATGATATTAAACTATACTCATCTAGTATAAGACTTAATTTTCTTTACCAACTTTTCCAAAATATACATCATCATCACGCCTGTATTTCTCGAAGGGGTAGGCAGAGGTGCACTGTAGTGCGCCCACACTTCGCCGATGTATTTTGGTCCCAATGTAATAGGGGGGGAGCCTATTGCCATTATACCGGGCACATTCCCCCTCAATACGAGGGAGATTTGGGCCATAGTCCACCACGCTGGCCCACTGCGAGTTGGTGAACTTCACACGCCTTTCTATAGACGTGCAGGTTTCCTCACGATGTTTTCCCTTCACCGTTTTCAAAATATATCCAGGTAATAAATGTGCTGAACATATTGAGGGGTGAAAGGCTATTTGACTTGAGCGACATTTTATTAACTTTACACAAGAGCATACTCTTTGATGCAGAAAAAATTGCAGATTCCAAATATGTATATAAGTCAATATCGCCCAAGTGTTGCTTAAGTCGTTCACTCCTCGATATGGTTTTGTCTCACTTTATTCTACATCATGTAGGTATAGTATAAACATGGAAGTTGGTTTAATATACTTACCTATCAATGTTAATGAATTATAAGGACAGTTGAGTGACCATGATAATTTGTAGCGCTCACAAGAAAAATATGTTTATGAAGAAAAAAAAAATAACTCACAGAAGGAGTTTATCTATGAGGTGTTCAATAAATTGTTCAAGTGATTTGTTTGTTTTATTTGTTTACATAAATCATGTATATTGTGTTAACATGTCAGAATCAGCCTATTTGGTAGATTTAGATGTAATATTTGTAACATGGCAACTTCCAAAAAATATTGTTTTAAAAGTTTGACAATAAAGTACCTGGTATTCAATCAAATTCCAAATTTGAAAACATTTTTATCCTCATAGAAAGGTCATAGTCACAAGGATATCAGTTACAGTAAAACTTTCCTTAGAATACAAATGAGATGGTAGGTTATTATGTAATCACTTACCTGTCCTTTGGGGTCTTCCAAATGCGAGTACAGCACCTTCTCGGACAAGGTCATGTCACGACCTAATCGCTTCTTGACAACCTCCAGATTCTTGGTCAACTTGTCGTACGGCAGCGGCGCCTTGTCGAATTTCGACATAGCAACCTATAACACATCGTTCACAACTTAAAACACGATAATATTCATTAAAAGTCAACTTTTCCAACACTTGAATGGTTACATAACCTGTTTTTGGGATCACTGAAACACTGTTTAAAATCACTTTTTTCGTAGTTTTTGTGTACCTGGGCTGCCGCCGCTGATAGTGGGGACACGCTGAAGCATCTCTGCTGGATTTCCAGAAGCACCGCCCTTGTCCTGCTACCCTGAAACCCAGTTAGCAAGTCAACAGAACCCTTCAATGAAATCCTACCGATAACGCATTTTTATACCTCCGATACATAGTAAATATGGGGTATTTCCGATTACGATACCAGTAAGTAACCCCATTGACCTTATGTAGTTAATTTTACATGACCTGACCTGTTCATTGACAAATTATCTCAAATTTTTAATCGCTCACGGCTCTGATAATAGTGTAAACAAACGAATTAATTGTAAACTATATACTTATCGGCGATTGTAATTACTTCAGTAATATTGAAAGGAAACGTGGAATTAATTATGAAACTTACCTGGCCATGCAAAACTCTTATACAGTGTGCCATGGTTGCCGGACTACACAATATTCGCACAAATCTATAATAAATTGGATTAGGGCAACATGGATTTTGTGATAAAACTATGCCGCTCAATTAATTCCAAGATGCCGCACAAATAATACTCGACAAATCACACTCGCCACCACTACGCCGTAAATCGCAAAATTGGCAGATTCGGCTAGTTTCATCCACTTTTGACATGTTTTATCCGAGGTTGCCATTGCATATTAGTTCGCTGAATTGTAGCTAAATCATTTATTATGTATTCCTTATAAATCTGTCACTGTGAATTATCGCACAGGTGTTATTTATTCGTTCACTGAATTGTAGGGAAATCATTTATTAAGTATTAAATATATGTCACCATGAATTATTCCATTGATGTTACTTATAAAAAGTAAGTCTGCTTTGTTTTGTTTCATTATGAATTTCAGGAGTACTTCATTGTAACTCCACATCTTCTTGACTTAGTCATTGGTGGGCACTTATGGTATATGGTATGTGTTGGTGGGTGAAGTTTTCAAGTAGTAGGTATATATTTTTTTAATTCTTGATGTAATTGCTATTCCTCGAAGCAATACCTAGAAGTAAGTCGCAATGCATCCACATTTTACCAACAGTAACAAATTAATTTTTAACAACTCTTAAGATAGCTAGGATATTTAAAGACACTAAACAATGATCACTAATAAACGTCTACCAAACAAACGTTTGTAATCACTCTAAAATCGTGACAAAAAATATGTTTCACAAATCGTTTGTTTAAGATATTGTATATAAAAAAACTATGTTAATAGAAAGATACTGCAAAATAACAACTTAAATCTAGCAACTCTAAGAGTACGTTTTGTTAGTGTTTGCTATAAATGAATATACTTATGAAATAAGATTATCTTATATTTGTAATAAATATTGTACTAACTGATTTTTTTTGAGCTGCAATGTAGGTAAAATTTATAAAATGAAAACTCAATTTATTTTATTATGTACACAGAAAAGACTGAATAAAACGTGTAAATAATATGACTTGTGGTTGTCAGTGTCAGTGGGAGTAACAATCAGTCAATGTCTTATTTTTTTGCTTTCTGTCAATTTTTGTGTGTGGTGTTGTGTGTGTTGTTGATCGTGTAATTATTATAAAAAAATAATTATTACAATAAAATTATTATAGGTCAGAGGACCAATAGTGTCAAGTGATATATGAATAAATAATATAAAACACTAAACAAAAATGACTAACGCTACAATACAGGTAGGTAACTGTACGCCCTCCTAGCATTCCATTACAAATATAACGATTTTTATACATATTTCAACTAGAAACTATATCTTACCAAGCTTATAAATCATGGTAGATAGTGTTTACACTCGGCTGTGCTAAGAATAAACGTTATAAAACATAATTCTTATGGTGTCAATTGTGTTCTCAGGAGATAGAAGGTATAGACGATTACTGGGGTCCAGCATTCCGTTCTATATACGAAGGTGACGGTCACGAAGCATTCGTGCAGCAACTAGATGAGCGCATCAAACAACACGACAAAGAAATCGAGAAACTATGCAATTTTCATTACCAGGTAAGTTTTAGAGCCTTTGGCCGATGCTGAACAAAGACAGCAATGGATAGATAAACTAATATAGAAACCAAATGGTCTCTTTCATGTTACAGGGGTTTATAGACTCAATCCGTGAGCTACTGCAAGTGAGGTCTCATGCTGAGGAGTTGCACGCTGACATATCAAATGTGGATGCCAATCTTAAAGAGACAACTGAAAGTAAGTGTTGTAAGCCCTGGCTATACTGGGGATGGAAATTACAACCCATCTTCAAACCACCTGCAATGGGATTGTAAATAGATTATAACTATCGGACCATTTACAAGTATAATAGTCAAGTCAAAGTCAAATCATTTATTCTGTATAGGCCTATGGGGGCACTTACAAATTGTCAAGTTTACCACCGGATCGAAACGCAACCTCAACTGAGAAGATCCGCCAGGAAACTCAGTGAGCTGATCATTTTTTAAATCCCCAAAACTTATTACAAATACATAGGTACATATAGCTCCAGTGTGTTGCCTTAGAGCTGCTTTTAATAATAAAGATAAGATAATCTGGCTCACGAGGTTGTCGACATGTGGGACATTGATGCGGCATTGGGGACGGCGCGCATTGTGAGGAAGTTCCTCTCTCTGGAGCCCTAACCACTGGTAACTAGGACCCTGTTCCAGATGCCGGTGGGGAACTGTTTTTTTTATATTTTTAAATGTATTTTTTATATTTATATTTAAAAATGTACTAAATAAGAAAAATGAGAAATAAAGATAAGATAATAATATGTTAGTTAGGCAACACACGCTACAGTTTGACATGACCGGCAATATTTTTATTTTTTATTTAAACCTTAGCTGTACAATCCCAAGCTAATTTATCTTCCAAATTATCCGAGATTTTGTAGTAATGAATATTTTTACACTAGGAAATGCCTTAACCTGATGCCATATTAATACTTAGGTATAAAATTAGGCTATAATGGCTTGCAAGTTGTAGTGTAAACCATTTTAAGTGTCACATTTTCTAAATTAAGTCAAAATTTGTGGATTCCATCAAGATTCACATTACCTCAAGAGGCTAAAGTTTCTGATTTGATTTGTTTTCTTTTATAAGGTCTATGTGTAAAAGCCGAAGAGCTGATCCGTGCTCGTAGGGTGGAGCTCAACATTGCTTCAACTATAGAGAAGATGGAACTTTGTCTGCCTCTCCTCACTACATACTCCAAGTTGAAGTCACAAGTGGAAGCTAAGAGGTATATATTTCCCATGATGACGCATGTATTTTCTGGCCATATTTATGTATTTATTTTCTATAAATTTTGGTTTTTTTTTTTATTTTTGATCAGCGATCAGCTATCTATAGCTATAAGCAAATTTGTTTTTGCGTACATATCGTGATGTGTAGGGGTCCAGTGAGCCCAACACCTAAATCATAACTAATTTTTATTTTGTTCTAATATACTCGTATGATGCCTCTTGAGGCGCTTGTTTGGATTTGGTTGCAACAGTTGTGTGGCTAGGTTGTTTGGGTGGGACGTAAGTCTCTGTCGATATGCCTATCCTCCTATAAATTTTGGAGTAAGTGTTTATTTTTTTTTAAAGAACTTTATTAGTATAAAAATGTAAAACTATAAAAAAAAAAGTTTCTTGAAAGAAAACATTTTGTCCCTAACTAAATAAGAAAATTAACAGATGAAAATAAATAATAAAAATGCTGAAATCCTACTATGTAGCCCTGCTAATGCTTTAAAAACTTTCTTCTTCAGTGCAAGGCACAGTGCCTTTTTATATTGGTGAACCCTGCTAATGGATACAGGGATGGGATTAATGTTCATATACCTTAAAAAAAAATTGTCACAAGTATCAATTTAAAAAAACATGAGTCAATTAATTATGTCTGTAGGTGTAATATTATAAAGAGGACTGATTTGTATTTTTTTAAGTAACAAATTAACTTAAAAACTACTGGTCCTATATCAAAAATTATTTTGCCGTTAGAAAGCTACATTTTCACTGAGCAACATTGGCTATATTATAATCCCGTGAAAAGCCAGGACGGACCGCTAGTCATTAATATCAAGGTAGTCCAACTATTACCAAAATTGCACATATTTATGGCGCTGGGTACCATACTTACAATTTACAATAATGTAACAAAGCATGCATGATACTCTGCAGATACTACCCGGCGTTGAAGACCCTGGAACAGCTGGAGCACGTGCTGCTGCCGCGCGTGGGCCCGCACCAGTGGTGCGCGCAGATCGCCGCCGACATCCCGCGCCATCGCCAGGCCATACAGGACGCTTCCATGGCCGACCTGCGCGACTTCCTCGAGAACATCCGCCGGCTCAGTCCACAGGTAATAAATAAATTTAATAAATAAATGCCGCCAGATAAGTAACTTTTTTTTTATGAGATAGGGAGGCACATGAGCAGACGTTTCATCTGATGGTAAGTGATCAACGCCGCCCATGGACCCCTGCAACACCAGGGGCATCGCAATTGCGTTGCCGGCACCGTATGATCACATCTATGTCATCGTATGATCACAAACTAAACAAAGCTTGTACAATGGGTACCGGTGCAATGGACTGGGGGCGATAGTCACACACATTTGGTCAAGATAATAAGTATTTTTGACCATAATTTTCCGATCCCTGGGATTTGGTTCACTAAAGATAGTATTGCTTATCTTTTTTTTGCGACCCAACATTCATGAGAGTTTTACCAAGGATAGGACGGAGCAATCGTCCCAATATTATTTTAATGACGACAAAAATTTTGGTTTTACATCAAAACTTATACTACGGGTTTGTTAACTATCACTAATCTTTATAAAATAATAGTTTCGGCTGTAGTATGTACAATGCGATCCAAATAAAAATAGGAATGTCTAGAAAACCTCTATCTGTCAAATGTCACTTGAAAAGTATGGTTTGCAAAAAACTTATTTGCATATCAATAATAATAGTCTTACATCTAATTTAAATAAATAGGTTAAATTAGTAGTAAATTGTCTTAATATAATATTTAATTATTTAAAGTCATAATTCGTTTTCGTTCGTCACAATATGGCGCAAAGTCGATCCTATTCTCATTTGAATCGCATAGTAACTACTGCTAACGCTGGGGCTTCATATGCAGGCAGTTATTCAGTTCAACAAGTTAAACGTAGCTGCTGCTGCTGGCAATAGTTGTGTAATCATATTATAAAATGTCATTTTATTTCTTTGTATTACATTTTTTATATTATTTTAGGTTGGAGCAATGGCTCTGAAACAAACCCAAGACATGCAGGGCAGGAGTTTGGAAAGCATTGTTAAAAATAAAAAAGGTAAGTACTTAAAATAAAATACATTGAAAACTATTTTGCGTATTTTATCTAAAAGTACCTAATTAAAAAAATATTATTAATTAATTAAATACACGTATTATAGATTAGCACAAAGTTGCACGTTTTTAACCGACATCAAAGACACTTATTCGAAATGTAATAAATTAAAAGGTTATTTTTAGTATTTTTTTAGTGCACTTAAGTTTTTGAAGTCGGTTTATGTTTTCCTTTTAAGTATTTTTTTTAGTTGAAAATCTTTATTGAAACGTTTTTTAAATATCGAAGTCGGACATAAGAGAGACTCATGTGTTTTATATGATCAGATAAAGCGGCTCTTGGGGGTGCACCTGACGACGGCAGCGGAGCGCAATGCCCGCACGAGCTGGTGGACTTCAGTCCTCTACACAGATGCCTACACATTCACAGCGTACTTGGAGCTAAGAATGACTTTATACAGTATTATAGGTAAGTATAAAGTCCCAGGCTGGGACAAGTGAATTAACTTGACTTTCTTTGAAAATGTACTCTATTTCAATATACTTAAACATTGAATTCAATAAACTGACAAAATTTGACCGCGACATCAACGAAATTGAAAATTGAGCTTTTTTTACAAGTCAATACAGTTTTTTTTTGGTTTGGGCAATCAATTGGTTAGACTACGCTCCAAACCTCTCTGGCATAGAATGGTTATAAAATATTATAATCGTACATTAATAATTTCTATTGTCTCATTGCCAACTGGGATCCCCAGTTTCAAATGCCCCACGGGAATTGCGACCTTAACACTATGCCAACAGAGCACAGCGGAAACAGCAGGCGCGTCTCGTGCTGATCCCTTCGGTTAACCTGCACGATTCGATCGCGGGCGTGCGGGAGTACCTCAACGCGGTGTTGGGGTTCTTCATCTTGGAAGAGCACGTGCTGGGGGCGGGCGCGGGCGCGGGGCTGGTGTCGCGCGACTGGCTGCTCGACACCTGGGCCATGGCCGTGGCCAAGCTGGCCGCCACGCTCAGGACCAACACCTCCCTCATCACAGACCCAACCCTCATGTTGGCCACCAAGCATCAGATCGTGCTCTTCATTAACACTCTCAAGTTAGTATACCTGTAGTTGTAGCATGTGCGCCAAGACTAAAATTATGTAATATATTGATGTTGTCTCTTTCTCTCGTATGAAATTAGACAGCTCTCGCATGATCGACCAGAATCAGACCAGTCAATAATGCTTTATGCCTTTTTTTTTATGGATGCCAGTCTGCCACGGGAGAGGCGAATGTTAAGGGAAGCGTCCTCCTTGATATATGTAATAACTTGTAGTTATTTTTTTAAAATTTGTGCCCAATGATTTAGATGTTACGGTCTCCCGACGGATCCGTTGCCGTTGCTGCTGCAAGAGATGGCCGAACACTACACGGAGGTACTGATGCAGCGATGGGTCGGCATCTTCAGGGACATACTCGACAACGCACCATTCTCACCTATACAGGTGATTATAAATACTGATGGGTAAAAAGCGTAGTGACTCAAACGCCATATTAGGTGATATTGATAATATCGTTGGGATCAGCAATGTTTTCTCCGTCTTTTGAGCTGGCTTTCGTGCAAAGTTACCAAAATGGCATTTGAGTCAATTTGGTTTTTATTTGTCGATATACAGTTTGCGCGGTTCGAATTGGCAGGAAAATTCAATTTGTGTTTACGCCACTAAATTGGACTCAAAGTCAAATCATTTATTTTGTATAGGCCTATGGGGGCACTTACAAATTGTCAAGCTTACATTTTATTTCTTAAATAGGTACTACTATACTACCACCGGATCGAAACGCGACCTCAATTGAGAAGATCCTTAAAGGAACTCAGTGGGCTGATCATTTTTTTTAAATCGCCAAAACTTATTACAAATCTCACTGCGAATATTATTTTAGCAGATTTTAATTAAAATAAGAAATCATTTGTTTAATTTTAACCAATTTCACTATTCAAAATTTGATATGACAAATCTTTATTACGTTTAGTGAAAACGTATTAAAATAATAAAAAATATGGAGGTCGCATTCCTGAGTGAATAATTTTAGTAAAGTCCTTTGTGAACTTCGATGTTGTGCTGTTTCTCAATGTAAATTAATCCCTATATCCAATGTAAGAATGTTGATATTGGCTAGGTGGAGACTCAGGATCAGTACGACGGCGTAATGGACACATTTCCATACGATGGTGAGGAATTGGAGACGCAACCTTTTCCGAGGAGGTGAGCACAGTTGAACAGTTTTTTTAATCGACTTCCAAAAGGAGGAGGTTCTCAATTCGATGGGTTTTTTAATGTATGTACACCGATTACGCTGCGATTTACGATCCGATTTACGTGTATATTTTTTTGTTTGATGCGGAATAGATGCCATTTAGTCCCATAAAAATTTAACATAGTTAGGCCCAGTAGTTTTCATTTTAGGATTTTTTTATTTTAAATTATGAACAGTTTTTTGTCTATGTGGACGATGTAATTATAGTTTGTGTACGGCTTTTTTAGGAGTTTTCATTTATTTTGTTTAATACGGCTTGTAACGAAAATGGAAACCTACCCCCAAAGGGGTGGAAAGGAGGGTCGTGGGGGGTGATTTTTTTTGCTGTTAATATTTTTAATTTTTAATGTTGTTGTTATTGTTTTTATGGGCTGTTATGAGGTGGATAATACTTGCATATTTTCAACGATTATTTACACTAAAAAGCGTGAAAAAATAAATCTTTAACAATAAACAAAAACCGACTTCAATATCCTAGGTGCACTAATAAGCTAAAAATAACCTTATAATGAATTACATTTGGAGTCGGTGCTAATTCAGGTGTGTAGCCTAGTCAGACTTCGTGATAAATATATTTTTTTACTTTTATTTAAAATAAAAGGACTGGGAAGTAATTGTACACACATTAGACTTACGCTAGATTAAGGTCTCTGACCCCCAAATCACAGGTTAGCATGCGGGCCGGGCCGTAATAGCTCGGTTAAAACAAAGAAAAAGGCTATAGTGACACTCAGACAGTATTTGATAGGTAGTATTTGATTTTTAAGTTGGGGATGTGTATGTCAGGTTTCCGTTCTCGTCTGTGGTGCCGGCGGTGTACATGGAGGTGAAGGAGTTCATCTACGCGTGGCTGAAGTACAGCGCGGGGCTGGGGCTGGGCGCGGCGCGGCGCGCGGCGGCGGCGCGCCACTCCGCCTCGCTGCTGCTCAGCCGCTCCTTCACCGGCTGCCTCTCCGCGCTCTTCCGCAGACCCTTGCCACTGGAACAACTCGTCCAGGTACGGAACCATCCTCCACTGCAACCTAGTACAGGCTGCTGCCGTTGTAACTTGTCCAAATACTCACAAGAACCATTTACCTCTGCAACATGTCCAAATATTTACAAATACCGCCTACCTCTGCAACTTGTCCAGATACTCACAACAACCACTTACCTTTGGGACTTGTCCAGATACTCACACCAACCATCTACCTCTGCAACTTGTCCAGATACTTAAAACAACCATCTACCTTTGCAACTTGTCTAAATATTCACAACAACCGCCTACCTCTGCATCTTCTCCAGATACTCACAAAAACCACTAAATTTTGGGTCTTGTCCAGTTACTCACAACAACCATCTACCTTTAAAACTTGTCCAGATACTTACACGAACCACCTACGACTGGGACCACGACCTCAGATCTTACGGTACTTTTGTTTTAATGCTACTTACCTTGATTATTTGACAGATTTCCTACTACAAAACTTTTGGATAGCAATCTATTCATAAGAGGTTTCAAAGAACTTTTGATTAGAATTGCCGTTTTGACTCCTTTTTTTGTTGTTTTTAGATTATAGTGGACACGCAGTATTTGGAGGACGCCACGATGTGCCTGTACGAGTTTATTAGCAACATCACCGGCTCTGATATCGTCACTACACAGGTGATTCTACGCATTACCGCACCTTCCTAAGATGCGAACCAGCGATAACGGTCAAACTATACTCACATTTATTTGTACATTAAATAAAACACCGTGAGGAAACTTGCACGTCTATACAAAGGTGTGTGAAGTTCACCAACCCGCACTGGGCCAGCGGACTACAGACCAAAAATCTCCCCTGAGGGAGAATATGCCCGGTGTAATGGCAATAGGCTCGCCCACTATTACATTGCAACCAAAATACATCGGCGACGTGTGGGCGCACTGCAGTGCACCTCTGCCTACCCCTTCGGGGAATACACGCGTGAAGATGGTGTATTATTATTATTTATACAATAAAAAATATATTTAATTCACAAAGAGTATAGATACCACTATGTGTTCTCCGGACACATTGCCCGGAGAACGGATGGCCGTTGGGGCATCAAAGTGGCGGCCACGGACAGGGACGCGGAATGTGGGACGACCCCCGACCAGGTAGACGGACGACCTCATCAGGGTCGCCGGGAGTCGATGGGCGCGTAAAGCCCGAGACTGTAATTTGTGGCGATCTATGGGGGAGGCCTATGTCCAGCTGTGGACGTCGCTGGCTGATATATAGATAGATACCACTTGTTATTATAACTGTTTTAAGCTTGAATTCCGAATCTCGGGTCATAGTACTATCCTTTTAAATTTTCTATTATAAAAATCTTAAGATTGCCAGTTCTTATCTGTGGTATTAGCACGCATGTCCAGACAAGACCTCTGTCACGTATTGGCTCGATCGCTCTCTGTCCAATTTCATACGAGAGAAAGAGACAACATCAAGAAACTCAGACAGACAGTCTTGGCGCACATGCTACTACTGATTTTGTGAATGTAATGGTTGTGTGCACAGCCCGCGGGTAGTATGTTCCAAGTTGCGCGCGACGACGCCGAGAAGCAGATCTGTGAAAAACTGGAGAGGAAAGTTGATGCGTTCCTGGATTTAGAGAATTACGACTGGTTATTGGGTAAGTTTTCTATTCAATCAAAAGCTGTACTTTGTACCCACCAAGGGGTACAGGGAACCCCTTCAGGTTTAGGAGTTTTGGACTTCATGTGCGATCATGCCATTTTCAAATCTATAATCTAATTGTCAAGTTTTCACCGATATATATTTGGAATTTGGTTTAAATTTTGTTTAGCAATCCCTTTCAAACAGAAACAAAAATCTAAATCGGTTCGCAAACGTTGGCGATATGCGGCAATAGGTATACATAAAATAATACGGATCGAATTGAGAACATTCTCCTTGTTAACCGACTTCAAAAAGGAGGAGGTTCTCAATTTGACTCGTGTGTTTTTTTTTTATATCAGTATAATCATGATTTAGGTAATTGTAGTTTATTATTTGTGTTACCAGTGGAGCCGACGGGCCAAGCGTCTTCATTCGTCACGGATATGCTCACCTATCTATCCGGAGTGCCGACTTCATTGGAACAACTACCAGAACGTGCTAGGTACCTTTATATCTGTTTTTACATTGTACAAGTCTCACAATCTTTGACTAAATTAACTACCTTTTCCGATTTGTATCCGAAGTTAATGTTTAAAGGAACTAAATTTTTCTAATTATCCAATATGAAATAGGCATTTTTTTAGATGTGCGGCCTGGGTTAGTAGCCAGTACCTATAGTACAAGCGTTGCTTAGTATGGTATCATACGACGAGTTTGTGTAGTTTTGCAATATTTTTATTTATTTATCTCGATTTCTATCCATAATTTTCATGTTATCTTATTTGAATGTTGGTAGTCGCCTCGCGGTTATGTAGTTTTCACTGTTAAATAGGGTTGTCGATGTGCCCTAAGGCCACCATACGATACCAGTTGTAGCATGAGCGCCAAGACTAGACTTATGTCACAGAATATGTAGATTATATGTCTCTCTCTCTCGTATGAAATAAGACAGAGAGCGACCGAGCCAATCCGTGGCAGAGGTCTTGCGTGATAAATATTCAAAGATCTGTAACTATAAAACGTTAATAATCTGGTATGAACTATCTTCATTATCCATATTATTATTCGTTTATTTTCCATTTATCTTATTTAATACATTTTTAAATTTAAAAAATACATTAAAAAAAAAAAGCAGTTCCCCACCGGCATCTGGAACAGGGTCCTAGTGACCAGTGGTTAGGGCTCCAGAGAGAGGAACTACCTCACTATGCACGCCGTCTCCAGAAGTACCGCCTTCTGAATCTGTCCCTTGATCCAGCCGCCTAACGCGAACCTCTTTAGGTGTTTGTCGAGGCTCTTGGCTAATAAGCTATGGGCGGAAACGACTATGGCTTATTATTATTATCCATATTATTATTATAAAAAAATATTTCGGATTTCTGATACACACTGTATATCTGTGAACGTACGGTATTGTAAGGCGATTTGGATCAGGGTGGCAGCGCTGAAGGCGGCGACGAAGCGCATCGCGAGCCGCCTGCGCAAGCTGGTGCTGGATCCCGGCGTGCGGCAGGTGTCGTCGGGCGCGCTGGACCAGCTCAACCTGGACGTGATCCAGTGCGAGCAGTTCGCGGCCGCCGAGCCCGTGCCCGGCCTCGCTGAGGGCGAGCTGCTCGAACACTTCGCCAGCCTCAGGTATGCAATGTCATCACTCCGACGTGTGATTCTTCGTCGTGTACAGTTTATAAAATGATTTTATGGACTTTAGAGAGATTACCTGGAAATAATGGTTTTA